>OX122933.1:197500-4997500 GCA_944738685.1 Synanthedon myopaeformis | reverse complement strand
AATAAGGTTAGATTTTCCATAAAGAAGCCAGTAGCAATCTTTCAAGCTCATAGCCATGTCTTCCTCGGCGCAATGCGAAACAAAGCGATAAAATCGTTACCTTCTTCGGACGCTTTAAAGACAAATTCAATGTACGTGTACATTCCGTTGTAGCTCTATCAACCCCCATGCACAACGAAAGCTAGCGTGCAGCAGAAATACTTGAAATCACATTGTTATCGTAGCGGTTAGGTTTAACGGTATCTTGTATTAAAGTGCTGATCGTAAATTGACTTTACACTGTATACTCGTAGACAGAGTTTAGTACCAGAGCAGACCCTAATTTTCGCGTTCCAACATCGAGTGTGATGGATGTATGAGAGAAGTGTGTGATTTAACGCCTCGAAGCCAAGACAGCATGCAGGAACATATAAACATTTAGTCATTGTACATGCTCAAGTGATGACTTTGTATCGAGTGCTCTGTGGGGACAATACGAGTATCGAATTTGATAACCTAAGGCATCGTTGATGCCGTTTCAAGACGTGCTCGTGTGAGTTACGCGTGAATTCTGTCAAGTGTGTGTCGAACATCGAGGACGGTGAAGATGACAAAATACAAAGAAACAACGAGAAATGGAAACTCGTGAACGGGTAGAACGCACAAAGTTAGAGAGAGAAGAGCAGAGTGAAGTGCTTGCACATGGAGAGCACACCGACAACTAGGAGAGAATCGCAGACCTGCGTGCGGCCGCGGCGCGATGTTTCCTCGTCCTCGACACACAGCTCAGCGGCGCCCTCTTTAGTGATTTCGATGGCCGGTATCCCAGTTTGCTAACACCACATGGTCATTCAATTTAGAATACATTTGTTTTGAAATAAGACAAAAACAATCGAAACAATTTGAAAGAAAAAATTATGTGCGACCATGATCCAAGTGGATGAAAACGTGCGTAATCATCATATCAACTATTTTCGTGTCTAATTTCACACAATATAAAAATACTTTTCAAATAACAGTGAAGGTATAGGCAATAGTAACTCTATGTTTACCGTAAATAGAACAATTTGTACAAGAAGCGAGGAAGCTGTAACATTTACGTTTGAAGTAGTTTGAAAAATGCTGATCGAGAAAGGTGTAAATCACAGGGACATAGGGGAAGCAATAAAAGCTATAATGTACAGGAAAGCTGAAGTGAAGAGTTCACTGCGGTGTAGTTTTAATACTATTGAATTAATATTCAGTGACTGCAAAAGATAAATTATTTACCGGTTTATTGATAACAGTATGTTTTTCATTGTGTTGTGATTAAACATGTAAAAGAGATTGTTTTAAGAAATCTATCGTGTAACAGTCTATATTAAAATAGCATTTCTAACAGTAACTATACACTGTTTTAAAAAATCACTAGTTTCTGTGTGATTTTGTTACATTAATCACCTATTTATTTCACTGATACTAATAGAAATATTTTAATATATATTTTTTTATCATAAAATACGTCAGGTATGCATTTAGCTATCCTACTATTCTACAATACATATTTGTTTTAGCTAATTTCTTATTATAAAGAAGCATACTCAAAGTAAATATCAATTTTATATATATGCTGTTAATAACAAACGGCTACATTGTTTTAAATATAATAGTTCTATAGAAATACTGGCACACTGTGTGTTGTCAAAAGAAAAAAAAATGAAAAAGATAACGAAATGTATTAAGTACATAACCAAAATAATAGCACTCTCAAACATAAATAAAAATTCATAATGCTAAATAAAACAAGTGTAGATATAAATATAATAGATAAAATTGAATAAGAACAAAATGGAGATATTTAAAAAGATGTGTCAAAATTCCTTACCGAAGGAGTTATTTTGTCGAAAATACTCTTTAGGAGGCCTGTGCCGAATCCGCTCGTTTGCTATGAAAAGGTGTATAACAGTTATGTGAGAGAGAGAGGTAAGGTTAACTCTACGAGTAGGTGCCACCACAATTGATGATCTCCACAAATGGAATTGTCTGTGTCACAAAGTACAAGCTCTTTATAGTTTACAAGTTATGGGTATTATCTGTAAGGTGTCGTGCGTTGTTTCGGGTATCGGCCAATAGCACTAGGACTACGAATCTATTCGCAAGCAGTATGCATTTCAATTTCGAATGTTCGAGCCGAGTGCATAGCTAGGTATAGATTTGATGGCGCGTGTGGTCGTGTCAGGTTAACTGTTCAGCAGAGAACTACTGGACATTAAAGAAGATGCCAGCGACAGAACCACAGGAGATAGTATAAAGAGTGCAATTTGCAACACCGATGTCGCTTGACAAACCATCTGTAAAAGTTGCACTTGTTAAGACTTAATGAACGAGTATAATATATGTAAAGATAATGTTGATTAAACAAACGGTTTGTCACGCGAAAGAAGAGCGTATGACATTGACTGTTGAATGATAGCTAAGAAAACACAGACGAAGAAGATCGTTCGAAACAATACACAAAGCTTCAATTTTAATTATTTGAACAACATTATAAATGAAGATACTGGCGAAATTAAATTAGAATTTACACACAAAATATAGTTACAACATTGATTTGCAAACCAATTGTAAACGTAGTGCTGTGACAACATTAATTTTGATTAGTAAAATATAAATCTATGTATTAGGAATAACTAAAATAAGTAGCGATTGGATGAACAATGTAGAACTTATGGTTAAATTTTGATAAAGTATATCTAACATTGATATGATTAGGAAAATAATTTCAATGAAATTCATACTTTAAAACAACTAAGTAGATGTTTGTATAGATATTAATTAAGTGGTCACCTGAGCTGGGTGCTGAGTATCGTGTCGATTAGCAGGATATATTTCTTTATCGGAAAGATTTTCATCATGTTCAATAACTTGTTGCTGCTGTTGGTAAGGCTGCGGCCTTTGTTGACCACGAAACCCCGGGCCTGTTTGGCCAGGTATAGGACCCATTCCAGGACCTCGAGGCATTCTCGAAACAACACCTCGCAGTACGGCCGGCGGTATTGGCGTAGGCGCACTGTCCCCGGACTGACTGTCCCGAGACTTTGTTCGTACCTGAAAATAATAGCATAATTAAAATTAAGTCGATTCATAATATCGTATTATAGAAAATTTAAAATAATTTGTGTATATATCACACAAAAATACGAGTAGCGTTCAAAGCTAAGTGAAGCTGCAACCATACTCACAGTGACACATTTGGGGTTGAGGCCGATCAGTTTTCCAATGTCGATGAGAGCGTGGTCGCCGGTGGGCGAATCCACATCCGTGACTTTCTTTCCGTCAGCGTACACGGCGTAGCCGGTGACGGGCCCCGAGGCGGGCGGACGTAACACCGGTTGCCATGTGACCAGCAGCGTACCGTCCTGCGGCCCCGCCTCCACCTGCGACACCGCACCAATCACCACCAACAATCCAGCACGCCGTACGTGTTGCAGCCAATTGGGTTTTGAAAATTTTAACGATCGCTACAGCATCACGATTGGCGACATACAAAAAGCGACACTGAGGGACTCACATCGTCAGGGGCTCGCTAAGCTAACGTCGGGGGAACGCTGGGGGTCAAGATAAATTTTGTCCTGGAGCTGGATTTATGGTTGCGATTGACGCGACATCCTCGAGATTGTCGGACGTGCTGTGTGCTTTGAGGTTGTGATATCATTGAAGAGGATAGGGGTTGTGTCAATTCTGAGTGAATATTTGAAATAAATAAATTAGATTCTCTTTCACACACTTGTGGAGCGTTAAAAAGCTATCTTTAAGTGGGTGTGCTAAAAATATTTTCGGCTTGGAGAAGCAATCACTTTATAAGTTGTCTTTGAATTGATCGGTGTTTTTGAAACATATACAAACAAAACTTTTATGGGTTTTCGAATGTATTTTAGCTAGCGAGGGATGGTGTGTAGAAATGTATAAAGTTTATATCGAAAGCATGCTTAATTCCATGCTAGTTAGACGGTCTAGCTGTTTTACATACCATGATTTCATTTGGTGGATCTGGTAAGCCTTTAGGAAGAGTTCTAAAGTCAGTATAGGCTCCCGGTGCTTCTTCTATTGGTATTCCAGATGGAGGACCAGCCCTCAAGTGTTTAGCCCTGACAGTCACACGATATTGTGTGCTAGGCGATAGACCTGTAATAGTGTGCCTGTACACACCTGGTTTTACGGTCCTTACCTGCAAAATAGATTACTGATATACAATTTTTTTATCTTTAAATTACTATTTTCTTATGAAACAGAACAATTACTTTACAAAATTCATATACACAACAAATGGCATTTAATTTTACTAAAAAACAAATACTTACTTCAACGTTATTAACACAAACGACGTGTTGATGATTTGAATTTGCCGGTAACCAGGATATGACTGCTTGTGAGCAGGTGACTCCACTTGCTCTAACACATGTAGGTCCCATGTTGGCAGTGTCTCGACCGATAACCATGGTGCATGCGGCATCCCGTGATGTGCGACGAGTCACCGTCACAGACCGTACGCTGATCCGATGAGGCTATACAGAAATAATACCAATAATCAGCTACAATCAGAAGCTTCTGTGAACTGGTGGAGAATGAAACTAAGAAAACTAAGAAAGAAAATAAATGAAAACTAAAAAGCAAACGATAACAACTAAACGATTGTGCACTCATTGGAAATGATAGTGTAAGTGATATCTATAACAACATAATATGTTACTATGTATAATATGTGTATTAAAACAAAGTATATCTTACCCGATTAGAATCGACCCCTTCGACGAGAGCTCGTGTTCTTTCGGTAGCTTTGACTGTTGTTTTGAGGACGCCGTCGACGTAGACGTGGTAGCTCTCGATGTTAGCTTGCTGTACGCCCTCAGGAGCCGTCCAGCCAATAAGCACCGACTTGTTGAGTTGCCTCTCCAGGGTGAGCTGCCGCGGTGCGGGCACTAGCGACGAGAAAAACAGCTCGGCTGTTCAAGTCCAAGGGCAGAGCGGGAGTGCAGCCAGGCAGGCGAAGTGCGAGTGATATGCAAAGAAGCGTGCGGCGAGGTCCGAATGGAAAAAGGGAATGGATAAAGGATTATCTATAGATGTCTATGACTACTTCATAACCGGAACTATCTAAATAGTATTCTGAGAAAACTATAGTTTGCTACAATGAATCAATTTTCAAATACGCTTGGGAGGCATGCTAGTCATTAAAATTTTCGGTAACAAAAATTTTAAATATTTGTAATGCTGTTTTAGCAAACATAATGTATATCTATTAATTATGATTCTATTTAAATAAAAACTACTAATATATGTAATTATGAAATTCATTAAATAATACTATTTATTCAACTTAATAATAACAGCAATAAGTAGTGGTCTTAGCATGAAATGTCTACACTTTTTACTTGCTATAACTTTATAAGTTAGGATTAAATTGATCAATATAGGTGACAACTTACCATTATCATCGTCTTCTGGTCCTTCACCGATGTCGGCTACTTCACTAAGACGGGCTACTTCTCTGCTTAGTGAAAGATCACTAATAGCAGTTGTTGCTGATTCGTCTGCATCTCGCAAAGTGGACACAACAGCCTGCAATAACTTATGGGAGTTAGTAAATGAACCTTAAATATATATATTAATTTAATATCAAAAGGGTTGCACGCAAGTTAAAATGAAATACCTGATGGAATTCTAATAGATCTTCGCCAACTAATCTCTGAACGAAGTTGGCTGGAACAAGACCCCGACGACCATCCAGCAGCTCAGCATCAAGCATTGTTGCGTTAGGATCCAGAGGGCCCCATACCAACAAGTAATCTCCAGCATTTATCGCCAACTCACCTTCTGCACTTTCGATTCTGCAATATAATTGTGATACAAAATCAAATGGGTATGACAGGGTTTTACCGTTCTATATATTTCTATAAATAAAAATACTATCAAAAATATATTAAAAACATCACAAGATATAATTGTACGATGCTTTAATAATTTGTTTTTAACATTTCACTGTGTATTATAACGAAACTTAAATATTTTACTCACTCGGGAGGTTCGTAGGCAAACCGAGCGATGTAAACACAGCACCGCCCTTTACCGGGAATATCAAGCATATCAACAGTCAGCTCTCCCGTTGCACCTCCATTCATGTAATGAGTGTTCCGTACTGTAAATATAATAACTAAATTATGATGAAAAGCATAAATGTTATATCTCACTAGTGAGAAGACACAAGCGTCTTTTCACTTGTGTCTTCCTCCGATAACTTACCCTCCATATCCATTGCAGCCGTTGGTCCGACTCTTGCTAACGGCCTTCGATCGTGACTAAAGGCCGTATCTATAGTTCCTAATCTATCAGTTCCATAATTCCCGTCCATTGCTAATGCCCATGAAGTTTGATGCGGAGTCACTGGGGTCGCCACTCTGCCAACTCCAGTGGTTGTCGTACCGTATCGACCAATGCCCAAGTCAATCTCGTCTAATGGTTTCAGTTTAATATTCATAGCGTTACTTCCTAATCCACTTGCTAACAGAGGGTTCGTATAAGTACCAGTGCCCGTTCCGTATACATTAGTACTTGTCAAACTCGTGTTTAAACCTATAAGTTGTGACGTACCAGATAAATTCCCCAATGGATTTCCTAATCCCCCGGTCAGGGAAGATTGAATTCCTCCAAGAGTGCTCGTTAAACCACTAGCTAGACAAGTTTGTACATTACTCAAACAACTCGTGAGACCACTCCCTGCCATCGTACCAGTCAACGTCGGGCCCGTCAATGCTGCACCCAAACTCATAGCAGACATGTTGCCAGTCATATTTTGAAGGTTACTCTGGAGGCCTGCTAAAGTACTCGAAATTTGTGACATATTATTAACTAGTGGTGCTGTCACAGGGTTTGTAAATGTAACTTGATGAGTATTTGGTAAACCGTAAGAGTTCGTGGAGTATGCTGAAACTGACACTGGATTAGAATAGGAGCTGGGATTGTGCGCGCTCATGGAATAAGCAACGGAATTCGAGCTGGGGACCGTGTACTGGCCAGCGGCGTGTAACGATGAGAGGGTTGGCATCGTGTTGCTTTGGCAGATAACCGCATGGCCAACTGTTGATGAATACGAATGTGGTAGCGGCGAATGTGTTGGAGAGTGATACTCGCCCAGGGCTTGATTTGAACCACTCGACTGCATACCTGAATAGCAAACAATAGCAAAAATTTAATATATTAGATCTGTTTGAAGAACTCGTAACAAAAATAGATGGGTAACTTTACCATGAGTAGTGGATCTAGTATGCTCCAATTCGGCCAGAATGCGATTGTCTTGTTCTATTTTAGCCATAATCCTTTCTATTTCGGAAGCTGGTTGTGCGGCTTGATTAGACCACGAGGTTCCTGTGGAGGTACCTCGAGCACGCAGCGATGAAGACAACTCTAGTTGCAGCTCTTCACAACGAACTGTCTCTAAAGCTGCCTGTGAAAATACATTTGACTTGTTCGAAATGTTTTCGTTATGTTTTAAACAATGGAAATAGCCATACAAATTAAATATGGCTCAGATGTATTACGAGTAGTTGTGAATACATAAATTTGTTTAAAACATCTTATGCAAATTTTTATATCTTAGCACATTAGTAGGATTTTCTAGATACCTTTTTCTCTAATTCTCTGACCCTGGATTGCAGTTGTTCGACGCTCATCGAGTCATGAGGTGATCTTTGCGCCGTCCGCAATTGTGCCAAGGCGTCGGCGTGTGCTCGCTCAGCGTCAGCCCGCGCGCGTTCCGCGTCACGTAGTCGCCGCGACAACGCGTCAGTGTCGCCCCCACCGCCCGTCATGCCGCCGCCGTAACCACTCATATTCTGCACAAACAACGATAAACATCAGTTTCACAATTACAGTACAAATTTTAATGAACTGTTGTTTACTTTACCCCCTTACAGAAGACCACCGAGAAATAACAGCATGTGTTTCAATGAGTAAGGGATGCCAGAGCCCATTTCTACCTGTCCCTTCCTAATTCCTCGTATACATTTGCTCGATTCAAACTATATTTTTTATAAGTTTTAATTTTACTCCAAGAAGTCAATTCAGGGGACGAAAATAAAGCTTATCTGCTGTGTCCTCGCCTTAAGCGAAATAGAAAAAAAAAATGCTAACTGACCTTGTGCTAAAAACTCAATACAGCTTATTAACTTACACAAACTAACAAGAAACTCACCAGTCTACCGTACAATTCACATCTGTAGCATTTCATTATCATCAAAATTGCTTTAAAATCGATCAACGAGACACAACACTTGGCTTCTTACAACAATACATCACTCAGTAGTCGTACTCCGACGAAACCACGTACCTACCTATTCATGTAGTTACAACAATAATTTATGGATTTTATATTAGAATGGTGTCTATCGCGGTGTGCGCCCTTTATCGTATCCATTGACGTCATAGGCGATAAAAGATATGCCCCAAATGTACTTGTAGATTCTCCCAATTAATGTTTCCTGTGCTAATGTCACAATGAAGGCAATATTGGATAGAATTTTCGCTTCGAATAGACAATATATTGTAGGTATAAACAGTGAAGAAATAACTGCATCGCGACGCGACGTTGTAGTATGCGTTACGCATATTGACTGAAGAAATATAATGTCAGTATTATATCCTAAGGCTGTGAACATTAATATACCTATGGATTGTGTATTGTACATAATTCAGGCCGCATCTGCACCTTACATCAAGTGAGATCGCGGCCAAGCGCTGCCTTGATAACATAAAAAAAAAGAAAAAAAAAATGTTAGTAAGTACATACTCGTATAAGTAAACAACTTTTAAAAGTAGTTTATTAAATTTATTAAACGTTTCTCGTTTAGCTCTATTTTTATCAGTGAAAACCGTATCAAAATTCGTTAGACGGTTGGTTTAAAAGTTTTGATACGGTTTTCACCCATGGAAGGAGCGATAAATGGGGAAGCGATTTGTTTACATAATTAACTAGCTGTTGCACGCGACTTCGCCTTTATAAAATATAGCCTTTGTTACATGTTGAGTAACTTTATAAAATATAAGCTATGTGATCGCTGATGATGTAGCTTTCTATAGGTGAAGGAATTTTCAAAATCGGTCCAGTAGTTTTTTGAGTTTATTCATTACAAACATACATATCTTCTCTGTTTATTATATTAGTATAGATTTACAGAGAAAATTTACAGAATGGATCCGTGCAAAGCCGGGATCGGGAAACTAGTGCAATATGAATGTTTGTAGGTTGATACAGATGTATGAAAATTAAGGTATAGCCTGTATATCGGAAGCAAACTATCTTTTAAGTAACATTTAGCAAATTATTCAGTACGCACGATAAACGTCTGTGTAAGCATGTAACGAGTTGGACTTGTAACATATAATCAATAGCAAATGTTTTTGATTTCTTTGATAGGACTTAAAAAAGTATACAAGTAAATATACGTATAGCATAAAATACTTATTCTAATGGCATCATAAAGTGATTTTATAAAAAAAATTTACTTAACATAGTAATACCCCCGGTATACCGAGTTATAGATAGCGTCAATGATTTCGTAGCATGTCTACGAATGATCAACGTCTACGATAGTCAGTTACGTGCTACGATTATCACCATCAGGCTCAAATACTATAACGATAACATCTAAAAGTCTTGCAAACTTTTCAAGAGGTAATTTATGTAAATTTAAAAAATTGAAATTTAAAACTTGTGGAACATCAATATAGCTATTCAAAAGGTTAAGTCGTTTTTTTCAAAAACGCAGAAATCAATGTCCACAAGTACTTACATTATGATGGTTTGACGACACCATCATCTTTACATAGTCTGTCTCTATTTAAAATCTGCTTAGATCTGGGTAAAACAAACGCTAAATACTAAAAATTTCAATATAAAGATTTGAATTTATTAAATCTTCGTATGGTAAGACAGGATTTGTTTTCTTTAGAAATTAAATCCATCCATTTGTTTTCTCTATAAGCAGGAAACATCAATAAATCCCATTTCAAGAGTCCTGTAATCGGCACTCAAAAATGTAAGTCCTTATACGTAGCTTGACGACGCGCCAGCCGCCAAGACGGGGCTTGGACTGTTGTGAAGAGCGCTGACCTGGTTTCTTTTGCCCCCTCACCCCTCTGCGTCCTCCAGACTACATGGCGACGCCAAGGAAATGAAGCGAAAAGGCTAGACGAACATAATACGATAATTTTTCGTCTGAAAGTTTCGATGTAATGTCTGGCGGTTACGTTAACTAACGATTTGTCAATGAGGTGATAAATGTTATATAAAATAATTTATTTGTTGCAGTGTGTAGTTGGTATATTGATAACTAGCGATAGCGAGTTGAAATTTTCAAAATGTTATAAAGTTATAAAATATGTTATAAAAATAATATACGAGTAATAAAATATGTGATGTTATAAAATATGTTCCAAATTTCAGATTTCTACTTACTAGTTTTGGCTGTGCGTTAATAGTAGTCAGTCAGGAGTATTGATACGATTTTCACTAATAGAAAGAGCGATAAACGAGAAAGATTTATGCAGAAAAAAAATACATCCGTGCAAAGCAGGGAGCGGGTCGATAGTATAGTAAATAATATATACAGAAATTCAAATATGGCATCTATAATGAGTCCATGTGCCTTCAATTGGATACTTTCTTAAGCCTATTCCTTGTTTATGGCTAGCCCAAAAAGATTGAAAAAGTATGAATTATCAAAATTTAGACAATAGGTATATTTTTTCGTATCACCAAAATAACTATTTTTTTTTTTTTAATGTTAACCATACACAGTTTTTTGGCTTGAATTTTAAGCGGCTAGCTATGGCGATTAGAAATATATAAACACTAAAAAATAAAGAATCTATTGTACTTTAAACACTACGTAACATCGAAATATACTACGACTACGAGATGTGGCGACCTCCTTTAAGTTACCTATTTGGAACTTACGTTTTAGTTTCCGTGTCATTCTTTCAAATGAAGAAGCACGGAAACGAGAGACAGTCGGCCTTCAACTCTGCTACAGAAAGCACGCGCTTTCTCGCCACTCATCACCACAAACGCCCATCGTGCGTAATGTAAAAACGCCCATTCGTGCGTTTCTCCAAATGTATAAATGTATATAATAAATGTGTGTAAATATGTAAATAATTAATGTGGAGTTCATTTTTCATCCCACAGACTATAGACGACCAACGCCAATGTAGACTAAGATTTTTATATACCATTGATTTGTCCGATTTCCATTTACTTATCTTTATACTATTGAAACCAATAATATTAGCTTGGCTTAAACGAATTTGGAACAGTTGCTATGAACTAATTTTAGACGAAAGTTTTTAATTCCTCTCCAACACAACAGCGCGAGCATGAGCTAGCATAAGTTTAGCAATATTGGAGCATGGCGACATATGTGCCACAGAACTGTTATTACGGAAACGTTGTCATTTACTCTGATGATAGCTATTATAGCTATCATATTGTATGGGCTAATAGAGTTGAGTTGACGTTGGAAAATTTGCTTCAACACAGTCATAATTGTATGATGATATTACGAAACGCATTTTAAGTAGTTTAAAAAATTACAAATAATATTTACTAGCCTCGGCTTTGCACCGGTACAGTTTTTCTCTGCAAATCTATATAATACATAAACCTTCCTCGTTTATCGCTTTTACCATTAGTGAAAACCGTATCAGCTGAGTTGTTTAGAAGAAGTTGGGGAAGAAACAGACAGAGGCGCACAGCGTCTTTATTGAATGAATGAATATTTCCAACGAAGTTCTTTGAGAACGCTAGAATATTGGTAAACTATATAATATACTAGTTGAACCTGCTGCCTCATTATCAGCAGACGACTTGCGATCGCGTGTACTACCATACAGAAATGATGCACTTTAATTTGAATTATTGTCCGTAAGAGGCCTTATCGCAAACCACAAATTTGTTATGAGTTACGTGATACCAAAAACATGATTTAGTGTGATAAAGTTTTCGCCTGTCGCAAGTTGGTTGCAAGTCGTCTGCTGTTAGATAATAAGGCAGCCGGCCATGCTACGCTGTGGCTCAGTCAACAACATTCCATGGTTGCCATGACAACGGTCAACGTCAGAAAATTAATTTTTATTGGGATCCGCGACTTTGCCCGAGTCCGATCTCTACCAAACTTCACAGGATTACCCGCTGGACTGATCTGAAGATTGTCTGAAAGTTTCATCAAAATCGGTTCCGCGGTTTACACACACACACACACACACACACGCACGCACGCACGCACGCACGCACGCACGCACGCACGCACGCACGCACACTATCCCGGATCCGGCAAAAACGCCGAACTTAACATTCTTGCCGAGCGTTTTACTGCTGAGTAATGTGAACGAGCTCTTTCTCTTTACATGCATCGTCCATTTTCACTGAAATGGAAAAACGTTTGAAGTTCACTAGCATTAGAGAAGGCTTATTACCTATTGACACGTTAATATTTCATTAACTACTTATATGTATCTAAACCAATCAATAAAAAGATGTCAATAATCTTAACTAATATTATGAATGGGAAAGTGAGTTTGTTTGTTTGTAATTCTTTTACTCCTTAACTACTCAACCGATCACCATGTATTTTACATACCTACTTCCAGAAAGAAAAACTGTTTCCGAGGGATCAAGTAAAAATAAAAAATCAAAGCCTCACAATGCTGTAGTGTAAAAGTGCTTAAATAATATCCAAAACATATGAACGGATGAATTAGGTATTTTATATTCTTTTCATATTATTTTATTGATTACTGACATTGGCATAATATTAATCACAATATTTTATTGACATATATAATTACTACTCGTAGCTATGCCAGTGACTTCGTTTGCGTTGAAAAATGAAAACACCTGACATCTTTGTCCCTGATGACGATGTTGGCGCCGCCACTTTATATTTTTAGACTATCCCACGGGATCCTAACACTTTTCTATAATAAAAAAGTATCCTATATGTTATTCGAGGTATTAAATTATCTGTGCCCAAATTTCATCCAAATCCGTTCAGCCGTTTTTGCGTTATTAAGGAACAAACATATATACAAACTTTCGCATTTTTATTCTTAGTTTGTCAAGCCCTAACCTAACACTAAGCTGCACTATATTTCCAAAAACTTCATTGTTATCTGTTCGTTGTTATTTATAGCCATACCTCCGCTGCCAGCCATTTCGCATCAAGCCACACGCAAATTCAAATCCTGTTTGAGCCTTTACATCTTTAAATCTCTTCCATTTTATTAACCCCCGACACCCGACGTAAAATTGGGGTGTTATAAATTTGAGATGGTTTTTAGCTATAGTTTATGAATATCTGTTCAGGCGTTTGAAGATCATCAGCCCATTTCTTAGTTAGCGAAAAGATTTTAATAAGTTCACTAACTTCCACATGTTCGATTGATGTGTAATTTGGTATACTGTTACTTAGGTAGTATTTCAATGACATGGTAACCTTGATCTGATGCTGCAGCATCAAATATTCAGCGGGAAACCAACTCCTCAGCAACTTACAGCAGATATAGCTAAGCGTGATAGGGCTCAATAGAAAGTCGGGGGTTAGTTTATAATTTTAATTATACTAGGTGTGGCACGCGACTTCGTCTGCGTAACTTTATAAAATATAGCCTATTTTACTCGCTAAGCTTCTATAAGTAAAAGAATTTTTAAAATAGGTTCAGTATAGTTTTACAGTTTATTCATTACAATCAGAAATACAAATCTTCTCTCTTTATAATATTAGTAAGTATAGAATAGATATATCGTGTCGTTAGCCTCCTACATCCAAAAAGGTCGTATGTTATCTCTCACTTTGAGAATGACTGACTTTGAGTAGGAACGTAACCTTATCTAGAAAATTTTAATAGATTGACGATAATATTTACCTACTGAGTACACGCAATACCTATTATTATTTTCTTGCGTGCGGTAACAATTGCTCTTGTTATAAAACATGCTCTTTATGTTCACAATCGATGGAACGTTGCGTGAAAGTGAAATTTTTAACTGATTTTATTTAGGAAGGATGGTTTTTGAAAGACTGCATTGAATTGAGTCAAAGTATCGGCCCGTTACTATTTTTTTTAATTAAAACAGTAGTGAGTGCGTGTTGAATGCTTCATAGTCCGTGGTAATGTTAATATATATTTTTATTTGAAATGTCTAATTACAAACAAAGGCGCGGAAAAAGAAAAAAAAAGCGCAATAATAAATTGCCGGTGCCGGTGGGCTGAATACATTATTCTAATCACTGGATGACTGCAGGATTGAATAGGGAATCTTGGAAAAAGATGGAGGAGGCCTTTACCCAAAAAGGGATCCATATTTCATAATTTAGAAGGAAAACTAACAAAACACTAACAACTAGATTATAAGAATTAATAAAATTAAATACTAACACTTCACTAACTTTAATTGTACCCTACATTTATATTTTTAGAGAGATATGGAAATAAAAAGCTATTATTATTACCGGCCCATTACTATAGTTGAAGTGGCAGTGATCACATAGTACGGAGAGGCAAGCGCAAGAGAACCTGATAGGGCCGCGGGTCGACGGTGGATCCATCGCTGCTTCGAACCTGTCCTTTTGGAAAATTAGGAGGGAAGGCCTATGTCTATCAGTCGACGTCTTAGCTGAGTTGATGACGATGATTATGATGATGAGAGGATATATAGAAGAATATTTTAGGTAAGAAAACACTTATTTTTCAATAATTCCTACGTTCAAAATGTTGCGTAAGGCATTATTTATACGATCTCTTAGTTATGAAAAAAAAGGCGCATTCAAGAGTCTATATTTTAAATTCAAAACGGATAGTGTACACACGCGACATCCATAACTTTGAAATGAAAATGCTTCGGTATACAAATATATGAATATTTTCAGTTGCCAAAAAATGTGTTTGGCCGCTACATTCGCGTTTACAATGGAACTATTATTTGTGAAACAGAAACAATACATTATTTGTGATACAGAAAGCCTTAAGTTTGATACTTTTTAATGTTGTTGATTGTCGTTATTGAGACTATTAAAAATTATTAACTATAAAACATAACATTATAAATAATTTGTATGGCTTAAATAGAATGAAGTTTTACGACAATCATTTAATATCAATATGGAATACCATAGTGTTAGGCACTGTATATACCTATATAAAATTTCGTGTCACATTGTTTGTCGCCGATGAACTTCTAAACTACTAAACCGATTTTAATAAAATTTGCACACTGTGTGCAGTTTGATCCAACTTAAGAGATAGGATATATTTTATAAAGTTACGCGGTCGAAGTCGCGTGCAACAGCTAGTATATGTATATAAAAATGTTGTATTGGTTTGTGTACGCTTCAAAAACTCGAGAATGGGTAGACCGATTTTAATTCTGTTTTCACATATATGAAAAGAGGGATAAACGGGGAAGATTTTTATATATAATAATTGCACCCCAGGCGAAGCTGGGAGCGGGTCTCAATTTATATAGTTATAAAATTGAGAAGTTTAGTTATAGAAGAATCCTCGTTATAAGTCAACACGATATTTTAGACATTGACGATATTTTGTTCTGATATTTTGTAAGTTACATTATGGACAGTATGAAGATAAAAGAATTGTTCGTTTGACTGGAGCAAAGCGATGCATGTAGCAACCAATCCATCAATGTCTTGACATTTACGAGTAAGTATCAGTATCACTCTACTAATGGCACAAAACAAACATACTTAGCTTATACTCAGCGCGTGCCTTGAACTCTTCAATCTTTACTTATAAAACTTGTTAATACTTTTAACTACTCAAACTACTAGCGATCCGCTCCCGGCTTCGCCTGGGGTGAATTATTTTTAGATACACAAACTTTCCTCTTTTATCCCTCTTTCTATTGGTGAAAATTGTATCCAAATCCGTTGGGAGGTTTAGAAGTAGTTAGTGGAGTAACACTAAGTACTTCTGTACCCCCTTTTTTAATGTTGAGAATTGGATACCCCGCAGTTTAGGGGGTGCGGGGTTATGCCGGATTCGTACCGGCTAAAACCCAACGACTTTCTAGCACGGCCGCTGATAGGCGCGGTCGCGTGGACGTTGTGACACGACATCGGTGTCCAGCCACGGCTATCCAGTGCGGGGAGAGCTACGCTCCCTGTCAGAACATCGGCGTACCCGAGGTACGCCGACCATCTCAGGGGACCTTCTGACGGCCGGCAGTCTAAGTATTTATATACCCCTTGAGTAGGTACATAAAAGATAAGGTCTAATAGTATGAGGGGTAAGGATAAGGTAGTGAGTTCTGCCTTACTGTACTCACACAGAGAAACAAAACAGCAAGTTAAGTTGCTGTTAAGTATTGTCGCCAGACGAGCTGCCCAGTAATTAATGACTACGTCTTCCACTACCACAGAATTGGTTTCTTAATTCCGCTATATTTATTAACAGGTATAATTTAAACGATTCATAATATTAAAGCACTCAATGAGTAGGTCAAGTCGCCGGCATGAAACTGTTAATATTAACTATCTCGGTCAGCAATTATTATGAAAAGTAATTATAGTTATTGCTGTAAGATTTTCTTTAAAAAATGTTTCTCGCATTGCGGACAAATTCGTTTGCGGGTCGCGTGTTTCTCGATCAACTGAACTTTGAATATTTCACGACATTCGTGAGTGCAAAGACCGGTTTTGTTCGTGTTATAATTTTATATTTAAAACCAATATGGAAGCGAGTGTGGTGAATAGCAGATTTTATTTCCATTTTTGTTACTCGAAACTTGTATAGTGACATTTTTAATTCTACAGACTTCTAAATGTAGTTCTCTTGGTCTATAAATCATATAAACTATGATTATAATACTGGTTAAGTACTATTTTATCTATTGTATTTACTAATATTATAAAGAGAAAACATTTGTATTTTATTTGTAATAAGTTAATCTCAAAAACTACTGAACCGATTTTGAAATTTCTTTCACGTTTGAGTAGATAACCTCCGTACCGTACTAATAATATAAATGTGAGAGTAACTGTGTCTATCCATTATCTTTTTACCTTAAATATCCAGACCTAATTCAGGATTAAAAAACGCAGTGTAGGTCACTATAGAAAAACATTATATTATTATATAATTTTTTTTCATCAAAATTTACCCTGAGACCGGGTTACTATATTCTTATATATAGTTGACTACCTAAAGTAACGTTTCACATTAGAATCATTCTAATAGTATGTGTAAGTAGGTATAATACATATTCATGATGAACGCTAAAATTCCACATCTGAAAGTTTTTGGATGAAAAGCTCCAAATTAGCAGTTAAGCCGTTTGAAAGCTCCTCGTCAGTTAGGTACTATTGAGGCCACGAAACGGGAATACAACCAGCAAACCGCTGTGTCAATACCCACAGTAGAAAAAAGTTGCCCACCCTTCCGAGATTTAAAATTGAACCATCGTGAAATTTCAACATAATGATGTGCTTTTGTGTTTCGGTGAGTGAGTAAGGGATGCCAGAGGCCATTACCAAATCCCATCCTTATCCCTTACCCTTAATCCTTTTATGGTCGGCAGTGTACTTGCAACATCTATGGCGTTGCTTGTGTTATAAGTGTCGTTAGCCACGTACCATCAAGTGGACCTTCGTCGGCCTATCTGTAGTCCTTAACATAAAAAAAAAACTTTATTAGTAAAATCAAAAGTATGTTCTAATTATACCTCTTTTTTATATATTAAGATATAGATATATAGATATAGATATAGATATAGATATAGATATAGATATAGATATAGATATAGATATAGATATAGATATAGATATAGATATAGATATAGATATAGATATAGATATAGATATAGATATAGATATAGATATAGATATAGATATAGATATAGATATAGATATAGATATAGATATAGATATAGATATAGATATAGATATAGATATAGATATAGATATAGATATAGATATAGATATAGATATAGATATAGATATAGATATAGATGTCTGTAACAAATGAAAGTACATAATGTACAAATGTAAATCCTGCAAGAAGCCAGCTCCAGACTTGAATCAATGCCAGACTAAGTATGCGCTTGGCGAACAATCGTTATTTGGTTGTTGACCGAAACAGATAAAATCTGAACCCTTAAAACATACCTTACTCGTTTGTTATAAGATTCATATTACCGTTTTACATAACTTAGATCATACTCGAGCAGTGTGTACCACTTAGTAAATGCTTCTTATATACTAAATAAACAAGCTAGGTCCCGAAAAGACTCGGGTCTGCTCGGTACTACATGTTTCTCGTCGGGCGGCCGTACTCAGCCCCTCGCATAGTTATTAGCCAACTAGCGTGTAATTAACTCGCTTGCGCCTACGAGTTATCCTGTTTGTATTTCACCTATTATTTCGTTTGTCGCGCGCACAATAGGTGAAAAAGTACGAAGCTGGGAAGGTTCGCTAGAAGATTTCAAAATTTTGCCTTAAGCAGCAATAATTGAGCAAGAAGAGCAATGGAGACATCTTTTATCAATATCATTCAATAAAATGGTAAGACTCAACCAGTTCGGCTGGGCTGCATTCGGGAAGCTACATCATCTGTTCTCGTCTCCACTGCCGCAAAACCTGAAGATCAACTGGTGGTGGTCGGAAGAGTGAATGGCAAGAGGTCTCGTGGCCGGTCTCCTATCCGATGGAAAGACCATGTTGTGGCTCTTACAGGCCTTACAGTTGCGAAGGCTATGAGAAAGGCTGAGGACAGGGTGGAATGGAAACAGGTGGTGGTCGATGCTACCAAGGCAATTCAAAACAGGCACGACCTTCAGCAATGAACAAGACGACTCTATCTATCTATGTAATTTGTAATGTTCAATATCTAATGCTGTACTACACAGATTAACACATATCAAACATAGCAAATCTATGTGGTACTGTGTGCACTGTGAAGGGTTCTGTTATTGTATGTCAAAAAGCTTTTCGTTGACTATAATTTTTTTGTTTTATTTTTTCAATTTGAATTTTTAGAAAAAAATCTGATGATTAAAAACCATGTAATATTAAATTAGATAAATGGACTTAAAAGTTTATATGAATATAATGTTACTAAGGTAACATAACATCCTAACTAGTCCATATTATACTTATTATAAATGTGAAAGTAACTCTCTCTGTCTGTTACCTTTTCACGCCTTAACTACTTGACCGATCATTATGAAATTTTGCATTCATTTTTGGGGATACAGAAAAGCACATGGAGATGCCTTTAATCAAGAAAAAATGTATTTTTCCGTAGGGATCATGAAAATAAAATCCTGCAAAACTATAACAACGAAAAGATTAAGTAAATTATTGCTCATATAATATATTTGGTCAGGTGTTATATTATTTATATAGGCGCGCGGACGAAATCGCATATACTTTTCATTTAGAAAAAAGTACTGTTTGCGAAGGATCATCTAAACATAAAATAAATAAATATATAAATATACATTAAATATTAATGAAGTATACTTAGGTTTAGTACCTGAATATAAAATTAATTCTCGACCAACGACAGTTTAGCAAGCGACAATATATCACAAAGCCACCGTGTGAACCTTTCCAACGGTCAAAGGTCAGACATTAGATTGATTCTCATGTCAAGATCATTAAATATAAAAGGCCCGAAGAGAGTAGTACACTATTTGATCAATAGTGTACCATTCACACGAGAAGAAATCATATCTATTTAGACGATCTAAACGCCCTTACGTTACAACAGAGCTTTGAGACCGCTCGTTATATTCACATTAACCAACCGCACCACATTTTTCAAACAGGAAATTATAAACGAATCCACGGACTCAATATAATGGAAACTGCTGGATCGATAAAGTTGAAAAAGGATTCCCATTGAGCGTACCAATTCACTATTTCTGCTTTGTTATCTTACTTAGGTCTAACTGCGTTTGAATTTCACTTACATAAATGTAGGGTAAAAATATGAGTTTTACTTACAGAAAATCGACCTCTTCTAGGGTGTTACATGAGCCCGTACTGCAACAGCGATGCTGTGTACTTCTTAGATCGAAATTAGCACCTACACGTCGCCACTTCGTCTTCAACTTGCGTAACATTTATATAACAGGAAACATACTGGCGAATAATGAATGTTGGAAAGATCATTTGCGGTCTCGCGAGCGGACACCGAGTCTGATGCCTCCTGCCATTTTGGTTTCGCTGAGATAGGAAGGCGCGGCTGGTTTCGCGGTCGCGTTGGCTTCAAAACAGCCGGTCACTTTGAGGAACAGTTTAGAAATACGCGTGTCGTTCTGTCTGGGATACTGTGTGTCGCCGTGGTCACTACGACGGGTTGGAAAATAAAAAAAACTCGAATCGGGTGGAGCGTTTGGCCGGCTGCGAGAGGCACATGCCGCTCGATAGTCGGGCGCATGCGTGAGACGGTGTCGCGTGACGTCACGCAACGCGCCGTCGCCGTATTAACTAGTAGAGTACACCTCCTACTCAATGGGTTGCTACGACCGCCGCAGCCACAGTTTGTCTTACACACCATTAATAGTTAACAACCGCTGTCAGTTCCACGAACGATCACATTAATGCCCCACTGACCGATAAATCACGCATGCAATCAATGTCACCCCAGCTGCCCGCCCACAGCAGAACAATTAGTTCATAGATTACGAATACCTTTGGGAGTTAGATGATGTGATGTTTTCGAGATGAATTTAATTAACTGATTAAGAGATGACAAGTAAAAAATAAGAAGGAAAAATTTTGAAGATTTTCATCATTTTTTTTTATATATTTGATACAGTACACAATCAGATAGCAATTAAATACTTGGAAACTATAAGATACATGTATATGGATAATTATCTAAATATGTACTTAACATGTTTAATTGACCTAAACTTAAATGAAATGACGTAACAAAACTATATTTGCTGTATATGTACAAAACAGGGCTTCTTCTGACTGCACTTGGGGGAGTTTGTATACATAATATGAAGCCTATTTCCATCTGATGTAATAGGACCTCCTACTAATATTATAAATGACTAAGGTTGTGAGACTACTCAACGGATTGTGATGTAACTTTAAGACCATATCCATACTAATCCTTACTAATCCAAATATTATAAATGTGAAAGTAACTTTGTCTGTCTGTTACCATTTCATGTCTTTACTACTTAACCGAACATCATGAAATTTTGCATACACGTTGCAAATTTTGTATACAAGAAAGGAAATAGGGTATCTTTCATCCAGGAAAAAAGTACTGTTCCCAAGGATCATCTAAAATAAAAATAAAAACTAACACCTGGCCAAAGTGTTATGGCAACAAGAGGTCAAGCGTTATATTTTTTTAATTTTTCAACGCAAACGAAGTCGTGGGCACCAGCTAGTGTTAGTATAGATTAGACTTAGTACTACACTAGCAAAATATATCTACTTAGATATTCATATACTTACACATATAGATCCTTCATCACTACTTAACGAGATATTCCTCTTTACCTTAATAAAAATTACATTTTCATTGCAAATTTCTAACGAATCACAAGTCACTTTATTTTTAATATCATCAACTTCACTTTTACTCTCAACAATCTCAAAATTGTCTTCTCTTTCGGTCTCGAGAGGATCTTCAAAAACTTCGGTCTGCACGTAAACTGATCTTTGCTTAGATTCATCGCCAACAGTCCAAACACTCGATATTGTTTCAACATTTGTAGAAGAAATATTAGTTTTTTTACAAAACACTCCGCACACTGTCTCAATAAAAGAACGTATCGTATTAACACCAAATAAATTCCATTTCATATTGACTCAACAGATCTCTCTAGACTGATTTATGCACACTTATAGAGGAGGCATTTTTATATGAAAAGGTATTTGTTGAAGCGTTTTCTGTCATTTATTTGAGTGAGTAAGTGATATAATATATTAATTTTTCTGTGTGTATTCTATATCAACACATGATAAGAGAGTTAATAAATAATCGGTATTGATTTTTATCAAAATTTGGGTAATAGCTTATCCTATTATGTAAATTTTATTTATTTTTATTTTATTAATCCATAAGGACTGTTGTGCCCAAAAGGACACAAACAGAAATAAAAACAAAAATAAAATAAAAAAGACAAAAATGAACACATATTCCACAAGCGTGTCCACAGATAGATATTACATAAATTTTAATGTAAATGTAGTTTAGTTATTCATACTATAAACTAATATTAATATTATAAACGTGAAAGTAACACAATCTGTCTGTCAGTTACGTTTCACCCCTTAACTAATCGACTGTTCATAATGAAATTTTGCATACATTTTGTTAGGGATACAAATTTATTTTGTGACAAACGGACATAATACCTACTTTTTTGCAAAAAAAATATTGCTCCCTAAAGATCATCTAAGAATAAAACACTAACGCCTGACAGAATTATAACAGCAATAAATATATCAGGCGTTGTATTTTTTCATTTTTCAAAGCTGACGAAGTCGCGGACACCAGCTAGTGATGTATAAAGATAAAGACAAACTAGTTTAATACCTTTTCTCATTTGTAATTTGTTTGTGAAACGATTTTCTTTTCTCTTTTGTTTAGTAGCCAAGTGTTAATAAAAAAAAATTGGAAAAAGTTAAGGAATATCGACTAATGTTCGCAACATTAGTATGTTATAATAATAATTAATATACTAATGACCCGCTCCCGGATTCGCACGGGTGCTTATTCCTCGATCCTAATACAGTCGGCAGCACAATTGTAGCACTTTTGGTTGTACTTGTGTTACAGGCGACGGTAGCCACCTACATTAAGTGACCTTAAAATAAAATAAAAAAATTGTGTGTATGTCAGCTCCGACACACGACTGGAGTTTACTCATTACGATCGATTATAAAATTTAAATTTTCACAATTCGAACACGCCGAAAGAATAACATTGTTCTTTTTATTAAATAATATTGTGCCTATTTTCTTGCTTTATATAATTATGTCAGCCTGTCTATGAAACTTCGCCTAATTAATAAATAAAAACACTCATGAAGACATAACTATTATATTTACAAATAATTACAAACGACAAAAAATTTGGCATACTTCAAAATAAGTAAATATACATATATAAAACATTATATATTAAATCTATGATTATACAATTAAACAAAAAAAAAATTCATATAACATTATAAGTCCCATAAAATATTTTACACTTGACACTCGTACGAAAGCTTCAGTATTTAAATCTTTAATATTTACATAACATTGTATATAATTAAGTTGGTCCGCATTTTATACCCAAAAAAAAACAAAGTTAGGTTCCTAAAATGTTAAGAGTAAATATTCTCAATAGAGCGCGAATGAAAACATTATATACTTAGATATGTTTCAATTTTATTTTCTGCAAAATTCAGACGCGCTCGGAATTTTGCACAGTATAGGAGTATCCGGAGTATTAATAAATATACCGTAAAACCTGATTTAAAGGGTTACCTTCAAACATATTTTTTTTGTTTTATTAATGTGAAACTTTATTTCCAAAAATACTAATAAGACCATAATAATTAAATATAAAAAAAATATTAAAAAAAATATTATTTTAGCCATAAAACCTTTTTTATATTATTAAATAAACAACTCACCGTGGTGTGGATTCTAAAAGAACATTATAATAAATATAATAATATTATAATTACCTATATTTTATTACAAAATAATAATTTTTAAAATTGAATCAAAAAGCTTGTTGTGTGTTATTTCTGTTTGTATTACCTTAACACTTGGAACATCTAGAAAAAAAATACTATGATATTTTGTTCACAACTTAGGCGAATATCAAACCACAAAATACAAAAAAATAGTAAGTGAGTCTTAAAAAAGGTGAAAATCAAAAAGTTATACAATTTCGACGATTTACATTTTACAAAAAATATTCACCATTCACAACTTAATCCACCACTTTCGCTTGTCCAAATTTGGGTGTTCATAACTTGACATGTGTCCATTATTGGGTTTATATTACTTGTTTTTAAGCTGTCCATCACTAGTGCACCCGGCTTGATTTACTTTTATATTTTTTATAACTTTATTATAAAGAATTTAAACTTTATTTTTACGCTTACATGTGGGCTATGAATTTCATTACAAATTGAAATAAGTTGCACCCTAAAATATGAATTGTATGAAATTCTACAAAAATATATATGAATAGAACTATAAAAGTGTCCATGACTGACGCCTTTACCTTAGTAATTACAAATACAATACTAGTCCTAACAAACATTCAAATGGAAATGTGGTACTAGCATTTAGACTAAGAACAAAGAGAATAATATAATAATTTTTTTCTTAATATAATAATATTAAGAAAAAACAAGAGAAGCCCATTTCCTATTCCGCGGGGTTTAAATGCAAATCCATCACTGTCCAGTTTTTTAAACTCTTCATATAATCTAACTAAATAATAAATAAACAAACTAGTAACAAATATTGTAAGTAATTGTTATAAACCTCG
The DNA here is from genome assembly GCA_944738685.1 of Synanthedon myopaeformis. Lineage (NCBI taxonomy): Eukaryota > Metazoa > Arthropoda > Insecta > Lepidoptera > Sesiidae > Synanthedon > Synanthedon myopaeformis. Next base: position 4,972,942 of record OX122933.1, on the reverse strand, counting down.
GGGCGTTCCTCCAAGGTTCTGATATCATCGGGCTCAGGAATAGCCGAAGGCAAGATATAAGTCTCGATGCTTGTAGTATACGATTGCAGTTTACAATGATGCAACTTAACTGTAAACGATTACTAGACACAAAAAGATTTCATTGGAAACGCGGTGAGTTCGTCCCCGAACTGACATCCGTTTACCTCGAATGCTCTACGCAGAATGCCTGGCAGATAGCAAGATTCGCAAGGCGCCCTCTATCATTACAGATAGCTAACATCACCTTTACTAGTTTCGCGTCGACCACACCAAAGCCTCCAGCTTGACTTTTCCACAGATAGTCGTTACATAGTATTCTATCAGGAACCAATTCAGAAACCGTCCGTTTGTACGCCACTTTTAGACTCTCCGACATAAATATATTATTGCAATCCATATAAATAAAAATAAATCGCTAAATGTGTTGCTAAGCACAACTCTGGAGAATAAATGAACCAATTTTCGAGAAAGGATCTTATAAAGAGAAAAGTTGAAAAAATTGTCAGTTAAATTGCATTCATGCGAAGTCGGGGACGGTTCGCTAGTTTAAAATAATATTTACAATATTTGTTGCTATATAACTTTAATTTCTCAATTACCGTGAAATATTTGACTAACTGAACAGTGGCGGATTCACATTTAGAACCCTCCTAAACTCTTATACTTAATCCCACTAAAAGTTCGTGCTTGTGTGTTATAGCCACCAACCATCAAGTGTACCGTCAGCCCGCCTGACGACCTTCACTCATAAAAAAGACATAGGGAGACAACTACTTGCGGAGTCTTAGAAGTGAAATCATAAGTTTAAATTAAAACACATCGATCAGGTACCGAGCGCGTCTCTTTAGTGTCGACAAACATCAGTCTATGTCTAGACTCTTGAAGCTACTCGTGAAACTGGCGAACATTCCTTTACTTGGCTTCTTAACCCTCAACTTCTCATCAGATTTAAACATCTCGGATTCTATCAGCCAATCCCTGTAATTTTCCTCCATATTTTTCCTTTGTTCTTCGTGCAATTGCTTAACGGGTTTGTGAGGTCCGCCATAATCTTCGGGCAGCAGGTCTTTGTCGACGACAGATTCCGGGCCTTCGGAGGAAAAGTGTAGTAGATTCAGGAGGTTCGAATGAATCAGTGGTTTCACGAGGCACATAACTTGATTTATGAACGACACGGTATGGACTACGTGAATCTTCTTAAGACGACACGGGTGCGCGTTCTGGAATGTTGAAACAGAATATTTAGTGGCATGAGTTATAAAAAATCTTGGGAAACCTAGACAAGATTTTTTAAATGGTCATACCTCAAGGAATCTGTGACATTGGTCATAGGCGAGCATAGGATTTATAAATATAAATACGAACAAGTAGAATTAGTGTTTCACAAGCTGGTGCCTGCGACTTCGTCCGCGAATGAAAAATATAATAGGTACCTGAGAATTTTTTAAATATTTTTATATGATCCTCGGGAACCTAATATTTTTTCATGATAATCCAGGTAATAAACTATCTGTGTGGGAAATTTCATATAAATCCGTTTAGTAGTTTTTACATGGAAGAGGAACAATTATACATTTATTTTATTTATTTATAATTTTAACAATTTTAAGGCTAATATAAAATACATGTAAAATGTTAACACTAAAAACCACTGAGGTTTAATCTCGTGTTATCATTTGTAATTATTATTAAAATATAACTATAAGTACTATTAATTACAATTAAGATATTGCTTTAACTTAAATTTAATATTGTTAATCGTTACGAGAATATCGTCACATCAATTAATCCTTACAAACTTTCGCATTTATAATATTAGTAGGATTACTATTGAATTGTATTATTATTTTTAAAGTTACTTAAGGTTATTTTGTTTATCTGAATAATTAAATAGTAAGTTAAAAAAAATAATATACAGTTCAGAAATCCCTTTGTTTCTGTATTCACAAAGCAACCCCTTAACCCAAATCAGAAAGAGTTTTGGCCTGATTATGAACGTACTCCGAGATTGCCGAAACAACTTTAATATGCACATTTTTTTATTCTTATCACTTTGTTATCGCCACACAAAGACTAAATTCAATTTAGCAATTTTTTCAGTAAATTATACAGTGTGTCCGATTACGGAATAGCGATATTTTAGGTACATAAGTTACAACTATTTTAATTTATTAGATAATATAATTACAGCTGAAAATTTGTCGACCTAAAGGTTGGTTTTGCAGTAATTTACATTCAATATTTTTTTTAAATCACCAAAACTCGATCGATCATTCCATTAATGAAAAATACTGAAAACCGTAACAAAATCCGTTGGGTTATTATAATATGTACATGTCTTTATATATAAAAATGTTGTTTTGAAGCATACACAAACCAACTTGTGTATGCTTCAAAAACTCGAAAACAGGCCGACGGATTGATTTGAAATTTTTACACTACATTGCATTTAAACAGAGTAATATAATCTTATAATCTTATATACTTTTTTTCCACAAAATTTCAACGGAAACCTATTTTTATAATAAAATACACATAATTTTCATACGTTGCCCGTTGTCAAGCAAGCGTAGAACGTTGCTGATTGAGCCACAGCGAAGCGTGGCCGGGTACAGCTGGTATAATATATAAAGATAACCTATATGTAGATATCGATAGATATAGACAATAATGGACAAGGCAATAATTGAAAATTGTTATTGCATTTTATTGCAAACTGTTCATAATTACGCTTCGGTCATGGGTCAAATGACAACAATTTAACATTGCAATCGGACGGCTGTTATTATAAATAATTTAAACTTGCACTTTTCATAAGAGGAAAGTAATTGCACGTAATTTATTCACTTCGTGTGGCGAATGTCGTTTTAACATATAATTATATTAATTTTTCGTACAATAGCGGAAGTTAAAGAGTTGTTTGCTCAGTTTAAAAACGAGAAGGGAGATTTAAACCTTGAATACTAATTTATTTTTGTAGGTACAGTCAAGTGCATAAATATGTATGCAAAAAATCGTTTCATGAAAAAGTTCAGGGTCATTAATTTTTTCAATAACATACACATTACACGTTTTATTATAAGTATCTAAGATAGGTAATGATATTATTTGCACTATGAAATATTAATATATTGAAGTATATTTTATACTCATATAGGTACTCATTCGATTAAAAGGAATTCATATATTGTTTCTATTTTTGGAAATTACTTTTGGTCGTGTAGTAATTAACAAAATTATAAAATAAATAAAATAAAAAAAATAAAAATAAAAATAAAAAAGCCTTTTATTTCTTGCAAGTTAATTAATACATGTAAAGCTTATAGTTAATGGTTATAGTTTTAGTTAAAATATTAAATTTAAACTTATAGTTATAGTTGAAGCTTATAGTTTTAGTTACAATATTAAATTTAGACTTTAACTTCTGCAAGAACCCCTCCGCAGGTGAAGGCCTCCTCCAAAGAAAACCAGTTGTCTTTATCTTGGGCTGCCCTCATCCAGTATGGGCCAGCCGTCTCGACTATATCGTCTTCCCACCTCTTGTACGGTCTTCCTCTGTAGCGTTTCCCTTTTGGGCCTTTCCACGATGTCACTCTTATGGTCCATCGCTCGTCTGGCAATCGTGCTACATGTCCCGCCCATTTCCATTTTAGTTTCTGGGCATAGTTAAGAGCGTCAGTGGCTTTTGACATGTTTCTTATTTTGGTGTGTCTTATTTTTTGGATTTTCTTTATTTTTAGCATACTGCGTTCTAGTCCCCGTTGGCATGTTATAATTTTTTTTCTTTATTTTTGTGGTATAATTCCAAGTTTGGCACGCATATGTCAGGCACGGCAAGAGACATGTGTTCATCACTCTAGTTTTAATTTTAACTGGCATGTTGCTTTTAAAAATCTCCTTTAAGCTCCAGTACTTATTCCACGTGTGTTGTATTCTTCGTTCTATTTCAGATTCATTATTTTTTCTGTCGAAGCTGATTTGTTTGCCTAAGTATACGTATTTTTCTGTGTAATTCAGTAGTTCCTTGTCGACCGATATTGTATTTTCTGTGCTGTTAGTCATTGTCATAGTTTTCGTGAGGTTCATCTCTAGACCTACTTCCTTGCTAGCCACATTCAGTGATTGGATCATGGTTTGTAGTTGCTTGCTCGATTCCGATAGGAGCACCAAGTCATCTGCAAAACGGAGATGGCTCAGGTATTTTCCATCGATGTTGAGACCTATGTCCTTCCAATCCAACTTTCTCATTATCGACTCCAGTATAGCAATGAATATTTTAGGGGAAATAGGATCACCTTGTCTTACACCCCTTTGAATGGGGAAACTTTGGCCTACTTTTTCCAATTTGACTCTGCCTGTGTTATTACTGTAGATATTTTTGATTACCTGTATGTACTCATTTTCCACCCCTTGATCTTTTAGTGTCTTCCATATACTTGAATGTGATACTGTATCGAAGGCTTTTTTGTAGTCTATGTATGCTATGTATAGAGCTCTTCGCCTTTCTTGATATTTTTCAATCAGCAACTCCAGGGTATGAATATGGTATGGGACACAGAGAGAGCTGCTCTGACGGCAGTCGTGGGACAAGACTTGTCCTTACCCGCTGTCGTCAGAGCTATGATTGGTAGCCTTGACGGCTGGAATGCTGTCAAGAAGTATTGTGAAGAGGTCATGAGCGGCAAAGAGGCCAGAGAGCGGTCCCGCGAGGTTGACCCTCAGGCCGATCCAATAAGGCGTCGAAGAGTCGGCCGACGTGCCCGGGCATACGCCGCGGCGCACGTTGCGTAAACTACGTCAGGGCGTCAGAAAGGGACATCTGACGTCCTGATATACCCAACAAAGATGCGTGGCGGCTCACAGCATTCCAGTGGACCGCCACAAACAAATGACGTGAGGCATAAAATGTTCGCCCTGAGCTGGGTCCGCCGAGGACGTAGCGGTGTGTAGGGATCCGAGAACAAGGCCTCGCTGTGATCTCGGACCCACACATCACCGCTGATGGTGGAATGCGGGGGGGTTTTAGTGGGTATTCCTGGGGGTAAGACTTCGCCGGGCGAGTCCCACACTCACCCTCGTCGACTGTCCCTGTCGACGAGGGATAGTGCGTAAAAGTCATTTCCCCTCCATAAAAAAAAAAAAAAAAAAAAAAAGGGTATGAATATGGTCGATTGTCGAAAAGCTTTTCCTAAATCCCGCTTGTTCTATGGGTTGTACAGCTTCTAAAGTGGTACTTATTCTTTGGTTTATAAGAGATGAGAATAACTTATATACACATGGTAGCAAGCTTATTGGTCGATAATTTGAGATATCATATGGGTCTCCCTTTTTATAAATTAAAATTATATTTGACTCAGACCATTGTGTCGGCGTTTTAGAAGTTTCCAATATGCGATTGAACAGATGGGTCAACGGTTGAGCCAGCAATGTTTGAGCTGTCTTTATGGCTTCATTCGTTATGTTGTCTGAACCTGGACTTTTGTCCATTTTTAATCTCTTTATTGCTTCTACGACCTCCGTTACGACAAATGGTGTTTTAATTCCTTTTATATTTGCATCCTCAGAAAACGTGTAGCTATGGTCGGTTTTCTCCTGTTTCTGGGCGCTATAAAGATTTTTATAGAAATCTGTTGCTATATTTATAACATCGCTACGACCATTCAATGTTTTTCCTGCGCTTTTTAGTCCGTCAATCCATATCTTGTGTGTTCGTAATTCCTTGAAAGCTTTTTTGGAACTACCTGCTTGTATCAGATGTTTCTCAATGGTGCTGGATCTGTACCTTGAATAGTCGTTCTTTATGCGTTTGCTAATTAGCTTGTATAGCGCTGCAGTTTCATTTTTCAATGCCCTTGTTTTGTTTTTTGTTCTTTGCAGTACGTGTCTCCTCTTCATAAGTGCTAGAGTGCTTTCTGATAAAATTTTATGACTTTTGTTTGTATTTTTATTAGATGTGCTAGCATTCTGATGGCTATTAGTGATAGCTTTTAATATCTTGTCGTAGTATCCTTGTACTGAACTGTCTTCTTGAAAGTCTTGTAAATCTGGTAAGTGAGATGTGATGCATTCTTTGTATTTAATTATTTCTTCCTCGCTCTTCAATGTTAATTTTAGGTTGTTATTAAATCTAGTTCTATTCTTTTTTAGTTTGGTCAGTGTTATTGTTGCCCTCACTGGTCTGTGATCTGAAGAAAAATTGATGTTTAATACATCTATATTTTGCACCATACCAGGTCTGTTTCCCATAATATAATCTATTTCGTTTTTATGTTCTCCGTTTGGAGAACGCCATGTCCATCTGCGGCTCGGTTTCTTTTTAAAATAAGTATTGAAAATAGAGATTTTATTTTCGAGAGCGAAGTCAATCAGTCTCTGGCCTCTTTGATTTCTTTCCCCATAACCGTTTAATTTCATTATTAAGTATTCATCCGCTCTAGGATGGCCTATTTTTGCATTTAAGTCGCCCATAATTATATAAACCTTATGTGCTAGGTCTATTGCTTTGTTCAAATTTTCGTAAAAAAGATTGATTTCTTCTTCTTTTGCTACTTCTGTGGGTGCATATACTTGTATAAAAGACATTTGGTTTCCCTGTATATTTAAGTTTAATAATGCAACTCTATCTGAGATGCCAGTGAAGCTTTCTATGTTGTCTTTATGGTTTAGGTTTATTAAAAAACCGACACCATATTTTCTTTGTGCGAGTCCTGTATGACAGAGTATACAATTTTTATATTCTTCTATTTTTGTACCCATGCGTCTCGTTTCCGACAAACCAATTATATCAAATTTTATGTTATTTAAAGCTTCTGTCAGTTCCAGCAAACGTCCGTATGAAGACAAGGTTCGTACATTGTAGGTTAATATATAGAGCTTATTTGTATTTTTGGACACTGATTTTGATATTTTCATAGTTGGTATAGTTGTAGATGTATTGTTCTTTGGAGGGTTTTGGTCATGATCTTCCACGGTGACCAACCGGGTTGGAAGATGTTTATTGTTGCTTGTTATAATTTGTTTATTAATAATATTCGTGCGGGAGGGGGGCCTTGATTGCTAAAGATTTTTATCAATGCCCTGCTTGGGAATTGTGTTGTTGATATTTTTATTAACTAGGAAGGTCATCATACTCGGTTTTAGAACTCCTTCTGAAATACTATTTGATCTTTGTACTTTTGAGCCTTGTACTTTTGAGTGCGGATTTGCCATTTTGTTCTTTTTATTGGCTTGTGTATTAATATTAATATTAATATCGTCTTGTGGTTTGGAGTTATATACTGGTGAAGTAGGAAGAGACCTTTTGTTGCTGGGTTTTTGTATAACCAGTTTATCATACTTGATTATTACTTTATTACCCTTATCTTTCTCCAATTTCACCTGTTCTTGCAATTCTCTTCTTTTTTCCAAAACTTGTAGTGGGTAATCTTCCTTGATATAGTACTGAGTGTCTTTTAATACCCATTTTTGCTTAAAAACATTAATCTTAAGGCCAAGAGTTGAAAACGTTACAATTATAGGACGTGGTCTTTCTCCTATTTTTCCTATTCTTTTTACCTCTTGTATATCTCTGGGTTCTACTTTAGTTATGAAATGCTCGTTTATAAAGATGGTTATGTCGTTTTGCAAATTATCATATGATGATTGTTTCTCCTCGATACCAAAGAACACTATATTCCTTTTTCTCTCCTGTTTTTCCAAGAAGTAGATTCTTCTCTCTAGGCTATCTACCTTTTTTTCCAAATTTTCTTGTTTTTCTTCCCATCTAAAAAATTTATCTTCCAATATTTTATTAATATTTTGTGTAACCTGTTCCGTTACATTTTCCCCACTTTTACGAATCTGTATCTTTTGTTCATCAAGTTCTTTTTGTATGCTTCTTAGCGCGCTCAGGACTTCCTCCATTGTTTATATTTAAAGGATTTTAGTTATCCTTAGATAGTTTTAGATAACTTAATTTTTTAATTATTTTAACATATATTTCCTGTGGCACACAAGGCGACCTCTTGTGTACTATCTTTGTACTTTTGCTTGTTGCTAGTGTCGCCCTCTGGCAGTCCGCCTTAACACTATTTTGACGGTATTGATTTTATTTGATGTAATATACTATTCTTACAACAGATGGCGCTATAATAATTAGGTCAGTTTATGCGATGGAACGATACGAAAATACAGTTCATTAAAGGGCAAATGTTTTAAACAATAAGACAAGAACCTTAATTATGGGATCTTTGTTTGCACTTCTTCACTAGTTGGTATATGCAGATATGATAAAAAGTACTCAGAGAAATAGTTAACACTGGCGCTGTTATTAACTTCAGGTTTTTTATATAATTTGATTGTCACCTTCGTTTATCTCTTTTATACAGTTTATTCACTCAGATTTTCTTGTCACTTTTCACATTAACAATTTACCAATGCACTTTATTTGATTTATTGATTTGTTTATTTACGGAGCCAATATTGATCGTGGCATATACCCGCCTACCCTCCTCTTTATAGAACAAAATTATAGAACATATAAATGATGAGAAAAATATTATATATTTCATGATTCCTTCAGTACCTACATACTGTACATATTATATTAGTATGATTTAGTAGATACATATTTTTACACTTGACTGTACCAAAATATTTATTTTTTTTAATGAAATTACACACTGCAATTACAGACTCGCTTACTTCATTGCTAAATCTGGTACCATTGAGTTGTATCGATGTGAGTTTTGGACAGTTAAAAGCTAAGGACAGTTATGGAACTTGGAACAGTTAATAGAACCTCTGAAACTACTAGGCCTACTTACTCACTTATTTTTTGACATATTTTTCGTGAGTAAAAGTAAAATTTTAATTATGATCCGAAAAATGATCAAAATTTTCCTGTTTTTAGAATATTTTACTATCGGGTGAAATTACAAATGGGCCGTCAATCTGTTTGTCATTCTTTGCAATAACCATAAAGTTTTCGTCACAACTTGAACGTTAAATAAGTAGATTTTTTATAAAGTACTAGCTGAACCCGGCCACGCTTCGCTGTGGCTCAGTCAGCATCATTATCATTATAAAATTGTGAAACAAATTTAAATGTCTCTGTTTAAATGCAATGTTGTGTAAAAATTTCAAGTCAATCTGTCGGCTAGTTTACGAGTTTTTGAAGCATGCACAAACCAACACAACATTTTTATATATATAGATAGATTAATATTTAAATAAGTATAAGTATAAATATTTACCTGAATGTAAAGCATGAATGACCTTAAAGCCGGTAGGGTCACTCTGGTAAGGTGACCCAGACTGCATCCCTTCATGTCAAATATAACAATGTAACCTTCAGAGAGCCGGTCCTCTGACAACTTAACGTCATTGAACATGCAAAAGACTCTGACCGCGTCGGCGAAATTCAACTTGCTGTAGTCGAAATCAGCCAATCTGTAGACTAGGACATGGTAACCATCCGGCGTGGTCTTTGGAAGAGCAACTAGGTGTCTGAAATTTTACAAACACAATTTACATAGACAGTCGTAGATGGAAGCAAAAAAATGGGGTGTAGCTGTGTCGTGGACACGGCCGTGAGCTTTACGAGTATAAAGTAGGTAATAAATACAACGAATTCACAATATTCCATAATATTGTGTGTAGATGCCTCTTTTTGTTCAACAAATAGTCTAATAAGTATATTATGATTTAAGAAATTACAAAAACATATAAAATAAAATACCTAGATGTTCTACATTTTTCTAAAAAAAAATGTACGTGTGATACGTATACATTACAAGCAATGTTAAATATGCGAGTATATTATTTCCTTTGAGCGTAAAAAATATATATGTCGATGCAGTTGCTCTAGTACCATTGGACTGTACCGTTAATAATACTAGTGATATTTTGGTATTAACAGTACGACGTAGTTGCTCTAGTACCATATGATTGTACTATTAATTTCACCATACCAAAAAAATCTTTGATCCTTTAGCTATAGGGTGGCGTATATATAAATGATATATATATATATATATATATATATATATATATATATATCAAACTTTATCCCTCGATTTTATTATCACCAGTTTTCTCAAATGCCTCCCACTATGAAAGCATATTTAAAGACGTACCTATTCAAATCAAAAGCTTAATCTAACCTAGCATTGGTAGGTCAAAAAAGACCTACCACACACTGGCGGAAAGGTCGTTGGGCCCGCCGCCGTACAAGATGAAAGTTTATGATTTCTTTGCCGCAGCTAACGTGTTAATTAAACTTTTTCTATGTAAAACATACCCAATGTCCAATATGGTTTTATTCTTTGGTAGCAACGGATCTCGATTGCTGAACAGCTCCGGTGTATTTGCGCGAAGCGTGAAATAACTCTCTATTGTCTCTTTCGTCTCTTTCACTTTGTAGTAATTCGAATGAAGAAACAATATTATGAACTCGTCAGATATGTACGGCAGATGGCGCTGGCTTTTCATCCTGCAATCAAATATTAGTTTTGGAGCCCGCGATTTCATCCGCTTTGAAAAATGGAAAATATAACACCTGAGAAAATATTGTATGAGTATTTTCTCAGGTGTTATAAGCAGTAAGCAACTAATGCTTGTATTATGGATACCAGACAGTTGATATACTACATAGATTACTTTTTTTTTGTAAATACATACATATTATAAATACAAACATCCATGACTCAGGTACAAAGGTAAAATGTTAACACATTTGCCCCTAGCGGGATTCGAAACCGCGACCGTTTGGTTAACAGCTAGGGTTACTAGCCACTAGACCAAAAGTGTCGTTAAAGGATAGAAAGTATGCTATATATTAATCCAGGTAATAAATTATCTGCCACATTTCATCTAAATCCGTTAAGCCGTTTTTGCGTTATTTAGCAAAAAACATCCAAACATACAAACTTTCGCATTTATAAATTACTAGCTGGTGCCCGCGACTTCTTTCGCGTTTAAAATGTAATAAATAATTAAACAATATAACGCTTGATCTCTTATTTTATTTTAAATGACCCCACATGGGAACGGTAATTTTTTTCTGAATGAAAGGTACCCTATGTCCTTTCCGGTATCCTGACCACGTGTATGCAAAATTTTAGATGATCGGTCGAGTAGTTAAAGCATGAAAAGGTAACAGACAGACAGACAGAATTACTTTCTCATTTATAATATTAGTATGGGATAGTGTGGATTAGGATTTACAAGATTATTAACAAAATGTGTTTTGTAATACTAACAAAACATCATTCAAACAGTAAGATTTTCCGATACAGTCAATCAATAATTTATAACAAAGGGGAACTTTCAAAATAGAAACTCTTACAAAAGGTAATGGAACTACAATATCTACTGCAAGGTACCTAAATACATTTCTCGCTCCATTCTTGCATTCCAAATGCTGAGCTCTCGAAACACTTTCAGTTTTTACTAGCATTCGCCCGCGACTTCGCCCGCGTCCCTCGGGAATAGTACTTTTTTACTGAACACAAAGGCTTTAATTTTTTAATTTTTATTATAAGGTGGCAGGTGGATCGATACATAGATTTTTAAAATGGAAACATATTTCGATTTTAATCGGGTTAAAACTGATCTTAATCAATAATCTTAATCAAAACAATTTCCATATTACCAATAGAAATCAAAAGACTTCCAAATTCCCCCTAAAAGTGGGTCTGTTATTAAGTTAATTAAGCGCGCATTAATTGGTTTATTCCAATGGCCTACTTAACGGTTAAACGAAATTACACCGGTTATAAAGACGAAATTATTCTAACAAACGCACGCATCATCTACTTATTGTAACAACACACTTTAGATGACCTAAATATTCGTGACCTAACTACTCAACCGATCATTGTGAAATTTTGCATACACGGGTACCTTGCTATTATTTCACGGCAAACATGCTATTATTTCACGGAGGTCATCCGCAAGGAATGGTTGCTGCCGCCAGGCGGGCTACCCAAATGACTGCAAAACTCAGTGTGCCCTGCCACTACTTGCTAGAACCAGACCAGAGCAAACTCTCTCTCTCCCTCTCCGTGTGCCTCTTCAGTCCTTAAGTTTTGTCGTCAACTTCCTGAACCGGTCTCTGTCAAAAGCCAACTGGAATAATTGCTCGACCGAGGCAATCCCAGTCCACTCTCGGATATTTCTGAGCCACGACTTTCTCCTTCGTCCAGCGCATCTTTTCCCTTCCACCTTACCCATCATAATTAATTGGAGCAGACATCTATCGTGTCTAAGCAAATGGCCAAGATATTCAATCTTGGCCATGTATATGAAAAGCATGAAAAGTTATTTTTTAAAGTTGGCCCTGACAGGAATCGGACCCCTGAGACAGAGCGTTAAGGTAAGCACCCTAACCACTCATCCAAGCGGGCTCGTCAACATACAAAAATGTCAACTACAACATCTTACAAAGAATTGTGAGTTTAACCTGCCTAGCTCTCTATTTTTATGCTTATTATTAGTAGTTGACTATAATAGGGAAATAATCCCGGCTTTTTTAAATATACGTTTCAATTGAAAAGTTAAATTAGTTAATCGTTGCATCTGATCATAATCGACTCTCCTATTTCCGGGATGAACTATCAATAAACATAATTAAATTTGTTCGGATCTCTCAGGGTCAGGTCTTCCATCCGTCCGGATTTCCCCAGCTTTGTACTAGTTTCGATGCAACACGATAAGGGATGCAAGATCGTTGTTGACCCTGTTATGGGATAAAGGACAAGGCGAGTATGGTGCAATGTGTTCTGGCATCTCTAACTCACAAACTCTCATGCATCTCTAACGGCCACTCTAAAAATGGTTGGTAACACCAGACGTGGGCTTCCGCCACTACAAACTCTAGAAAAACAATAGTATTTAGATAACGTATTACTAGCTGGTGCCCGCGGCTTCGTCCGCGTTGAAAAATGAAAAATATAACACCTCAGAAAATATCTGCAATCTTTATCGCTTTAACTACGGTGACACCGCCACAGGGATAGTGTCCCTGAGACTGCGTGGTCCGACTGCTTGTAACGTAGCGTTACTTATTTTATTTATTTTATTAGTTATATTACCTTATTTGTTTATTTATTTATTTAAGTATTTAAAAACTTATTATTTTTTTTAAATATATAGAATTGCATTTGACGTTCAATATTCAAAATTTTCAGTCAGAGAGCGTTTTTTGTTTCTCTGTCGCTCGCAGAGAGCGGTTCAGTTTTTGTGCTGATAATAGCCTGTATTTGCCAGTTCATTTTCTTTTAAAATTTTAATTATTCAGTTTAAAATATTTATGTAAAAAACCCCGGTTTATAAATGGGTACGTATTTCATCTTATTTCTGATGATAGATTGTTGATTAATGTTTTTTTATTATAATTTGTATTTTAGTTCATTTTAAATTTATTGTTAATTTACTCATTTAATTCTATTATCTTTTGCGGTTTTTTTTTTAATCCTTATGCAATTGTATTTTTTTTATTTTACTCTTGTTTGTTTTTGCCTGACCATTTATTGAATAAATTATTAACATTTAGGGATCTTATATCTAAATTTTAGATTCCCACGGTCAGGCACACATATTTTTTCTTTTAGATTTGTGTTTAATTATTTCTTTTTCATTTCAGGGTTTTTTGTTATGGTTTTTTGTTTTGGTTTTTTTTTTCATTCATGGATTTAATTAGAGATACATAAATAATATATAATGAAGCCTGGGTTTTATCTGCATTTACATTCTGATGAGCCTTCTTCATTTTTTCTTTGGTGACACTGATGAGCAGCGTGTCTTTATTTTGCCGAGAAGGAAAACTATATTATTACATCCAGCCATTTATTCACATCCAGCTAAGTTTTTAACTTTTATTAGCCGGGTTTATTGAATCAAATTTTAAATTTCACATATATATATATAATAACGTTTCATTGGCGCCCAACGTTTCATTGGCGCCCAACTTGTTTTTTTACAGATAACATATATTGTTGTTACTGTAAAGTACGTGAAATTATATATATATATATTATCTTATTTATTTTTCAATATTTGATTCACTAATTCTGTTGATTTAATTTTTTGTAAGTTATTAATTTCTTCAATTTCCTGTTTTTTGTTGCAGAATGACATTTTAATTAATTTGTTATTTCAGAATGATTATTTCTTAATTTTCATTTTTTTCATGTTAATTTATTTTAATTATTTTAATAAATTATTAATATTTAAGATGTCATTCGCTATTTTGTTGTAACAGGCAAATAGGTTATTGATTTAATTTGTCACTATCGTCACAAATAAGATGTTGTTTTTTAAAAAAAAAAGTAATTAGTATTTTCATCTAATTTTTTATTTTTTTATTTTTTTTTATTTTTTCATATATTTTTTTTTATATTTAAATTTTATTTATATTTTATATATTTTAAATTTATTTTAAATTTTTTATTTCTTATATTTTTTAAATTTTTTTAAATATATATTTTAAATTTTAAATATATAAACATATATTTTAAATAATATATTTCATATATTCATTTCAAATATTTTCATCTAGGCTCCAGACCTTTCCAGATGATTTGTATAATAATTATTTAGGTATTATAATACATAATATTATAATTCTTGATTATGTACATATTTACTTAATATTATTAATTCCTTAGTTATTCATTTATTTAGTTATTATTTAATTATTTAACTAATTAGTTTTTATTAAACCACAGAGCGGATTACAACTCTTTAAACAAGCCCTAAAGTTCATAAACAGAGCGGATTACAACTCTTTAAACAAGCCCTAAAGTTCATAAACAGAGCGGATTACAACTCTTTAAACAAGCCCTAAAGTTCATAGACAGAGCGGATTACAACTCTTTAAACAAGCCCTAAAGTTCATAAGCAGAGCGGATTACAACTCTTTAAACAAGCCTTAAAGTTCATAAGCAGGGCGGATTATTAAATAAAATAATTTAAGCCTTGAAGTTATCGTCTAGTTATTTGTCTGGGCGTTTGTTATTATTAACAATGTAGTTCCTTTTTGTTTTTAAGGAATCTATTTTGTTTAAGTATTCTTTGGTTGAATGCTTAGTTGTCTGGGCGTTTTGTTCGCTTGGTGTTAATTGTTTCCTCTAGTTAGGATTCAGTTATGTTAATAATTAATTATTTTTTTAATTTATTTATTTTTTCTTTTTCTCTTTATACTCTTCCTCATTTGTTCCTTAAACACTTCTGCTTTAAGGTCAGCAGTTTTATACTACTGCCCTATCTTATGCAAGTTACTTCTTCAAGAAAATATCTTGAATTAGTTTTTTTGAAAGGAAACATTTGAGTACCACAACACAGTTTTAATAACTAGTGCTGCAATTCTCACTGTTAATAGTATGGAAGGTTTTATTTTTTGAACGTAGGATGAAAGTGGTAGCATTTGTGTATGGGCGCAAAGAATTTTTTTTTATCCTATTAACGGAAAAAAAAAAATTCTTCTGTAGGAAGAGGGGATATGTAACGTAGCGTTACTTATTTTATTTATTTTATTAGTTATATTACCTTATTTGTTTATTTATTTATTTAAGTATTTAAAAACTTATTTTTTTTTTTAAATATATAGAATTGCATTTGACGTTCAATATTCAAAATTTTCAGTCAGAGAGCGTTTTTTGTTTCTCTGTCGCTCGCAGAGAGCGGTTCAGTTTTTGTGCTGATAATAGCCTGTATTTGCCAGTTCATTTTCTTTTAAAATTTTAATTATTCAGTTTAAAATATTTATGTAAAAAACCCCGGTTTATAAATGGGTACGTATTTCATCTTATTTCTGATGATAGATTGTTGATTAATGTTTTTTTATTATAATTTGTATTTTAGTTCATTTTAAATTTATTGTTAAATTACTCATTTAATTCTATTATCTTTTGCGGTTTTTTTTTTTAATCCTTATGCAATTGTATTTTTTTTATTTTACTCTTGTTTGTTTTTGCCTGACCATTTATTGAATAAATTATTAACATTTAGGGATCTTATATCTAAATTTTAGATTCCCACGGTCAGGCACACATATTTTTTCTTTTAGATTTGTGTTTAATTATTTCTTTTTCATTTCAGGGTTTTTTGTTATGGTTTTTTGTTTTGGTTTTTTTTTTCATTCATGGATTTAATTAGAGATACATAAATAATATATAATGAAGCCTGGGTTTTATCTGCATTTACATTCTGATGAGCCTTCTTCATTTTTTCTTTGGTGACACTGATGAGCAGCGTGTCTTTATTTTGCCGAGAAGGAAAACTATATTATTACATCCAGCCATTTATTCACATCCAGCTAAGTTTTTAACTTTTATTAGCCGGGTTTATTGAATCAAATTTTAAATTTCACATATATATATATAATAACGTTTCATTGGCGCCCAACGTTTCATTGGCGCCCAACTTGTTTTTTTACAGATAACATATATTGTTGTTACTGTAAAGTACGTGAAATTATATATATATATTATCTTATTTATTTTTCAATATTTGATTCACTAATTCTGTTGATTTAATTTTTTGTAAGTTATTAATTTCTTCAATTTCCTGTTTTTTGTTGCAGAATGACATTTTAATTAATTTGTTATTTCAGAATGATTATTTCTTAATTTTCATTTTTTTCATGTTAATTTATTTTAATTATTTTAATAAATTATTAATATTTAAGATGTCATTCGCTATTTTGTTGTAACAGGCAAATAGGTTATTGATTTAATTTGTCACTATCGTCACAAATAAGATGTTGTTTTTTAAAAAAAAAAGTAATTAGTATTTTCATCTAATTTTTTATTTTTTTATTTTTTTTTATTTTTTCATATATTTTTTTTTATATTTAAATTTTATTTATATTTTATATATTTTAAATTTATTTTAAATTTTTTATTTCTTATATTTTTTAAATTTTTTTAAATATATATTTTAAATTTTAAATATATAAACATATATTTTAAATAATATATTTCATATATTCATTTCAAATATTTTCATCTAGGCTCCAGACCTTTCCAGATGATTTGTATAATAATTATTTAGGTATTATAATACATAATATTATAATTCTTGATTATGTACATATTTACTTAATATTATTAATTCCTTAGTTATTCATTTATTTAGTTATTATTTAATTATTTAACTAATTAGTTTTTATTATACCTACAGAGCGGATTACAACTCTTTAAACAAGCCCTAAAGTTCATAAACAGAGCGGATTACAACTCTTTAAACAAGCCCTAAAGTTCATAAACAGAGCGGATTACAACTCTTTAAACAAGCCCTAAAGTTCATAGACAGAGCGGATTACAACTCTTTAAACAAGCCCTAAAGTTCATAAGCAGAGCGGATTACAACTCTTTAAACAAGCCTTAAAGTTCATAAGCAGGGCGGATTATTAAATAAAATAATTTAAGCCTTGAAGTTATCGTCTAGTTATTTGTCTGGGCGTTTGTTATTATTAACAATGTAGTTCCTTTTTGTTTTTAAGGAATCTATTTTGTTTAAGTATTCTTTGGTTGAATGCTTAGTTGTCTGGGCGTTTTGTTCGCTTGGTGTTAATTGTTTCCTCTAGTTAGGATTCAGTTATGTTAATAATTAATTATTTTTTTAATTTATTTATTTTTTCTTTTTCTCTTTATACTCTTCCTCATTTGTTCCTTAAACACTTCTGCTTTAAGGTCAGCAGTTTTATACTACTGCCCTATCTTATGCAAGTTACTTCTTCAAGAAAATATCTTGAATTAGTTTTTTTGAAAGGAAACATTTGAGTACCACAACACAGTTTTAATAACTAGTGCTGCAATTCTCACTGTTAATAGTATGGAAGGTTTTATTTTTTGAACGTAGGATGAAAGTGGTAGCATTTGTGTATGGGCGCAAAGAATTTTTTTTTATCCTATTAACGGAAAAAAAAAAATTCTTCTGTAGGAAGAGGGGATATGTAACGTAGCGTTACTTATTTTATTTATTTTATTAGTTATATTACCTTATTTGTTTATTTATTTATTTAAGTATTTAAAAACTTATTATTTTTTTTAAATATATAGAATTGCATTTGACGTTCAATATTCAAAATTTTCAGTCAGAGAGCGTTTTTTGTTTCTCTGTCGCTCGCAGAGAGCGGTTCAGTTTTTGTGCTGATAATAGCCTGTATTTGCCAGTTCATTTTCTTTTAAAATTTTAATTATTCAGTTTAAAATATTTATGTAAAAAACCCCGGTTTATAAATGGGTACGTATTTCATCTTATTTCTGATGATAGATTGTTGATTAATGTTTTTTTATTATAATTTGTATTTTAGTTCATTTTAAATTTATTGTTAATTTACTCATTTAATTCTATTATCTTTTGCGGTTTTTTTTTTAATCCTTATGCAATTGTATTTTTTTTATTTTACTCTTGTTTGTTTTTGCCTGACCATTTATTGAATAAATTATTAACATTTAGGGATCTTATATCTAAATTTTAGATTCCCACGGTCAGGCACACATATTTTTTCTTTTAGATTTGTGTTTAATTATTTCTTTTTCATTTCAGGGTTTTTTGTTATGGTTTTTTGTTTTGGTTTTTTTTTTCATTCATGGATTTAATTAGAGATACATAAATAATATATAATGAAGCCTGGGTTTTATCTGCATTTACATTCTGATGAGCCTTCTTCATTTTTTCTTTGGTGACACTGATGAGCAGCGTGTCTTTATTTTGCCGAGAAGGAAAACTATATTATTACATCCAGCCATTTATTCACATCCAGCTAAGTTTTTAATTTTTATTAGCCGGATTTACTGAATCAAATATTAAATTTCATATATATATATAATAACGTACGGGCTTAAGGACCACACCCCTGTTTTTTTTTTATTTTTGTTTAAATATATTTTAAGTGCTAACATATGATTTTTTTCATTTTTTAGTTAGCTGGCGCCCAATTTTGTAGTTCTTTTTTTATTTTAATTTCATAGCCGATAACGTTATCTTTTTTCAATTATTTTCAACGTTTCATTGGCGCCCAACGTTTCATGCTTCGTCCGAAATTTTAATTTTTTATTCGATACTTTGGGAGCCTAATATTTTTCCAGGATAAAAAGTATCCTATATGATTATCCAGGTAATCAACTATCTGTGTCCCAAATTTCATCCAAATCTATTCAGTGGTTTGTACGTGAAAGAGTAACAAACATAAATACATCCATACATCTTCACAAACTCAATACAATCATATACAAAATATATTTCTGTGAATGTCTTTATAATAGAAACGTTACTTTTGTTATATTTTCAAAGCATAATCTTTATCTTTTTATCTTTCAAGTAGGTGATCCCGGATTTAGAGATCTCGGAACCCGGATAATCTCTAAATTTTAACTAAAAAACCTGTTCGGTATTTTTAACTGTCTCTGGTTTCGGTAACGAAGCCTTATACCGACCGATTAAGTAGTGAAGTTTCTAAAGCTATGTATTTAAATTTAGTCATAATAAATGATTTGAATAACTCGTATTTATGAGGCTGGAGCTTACGTTGCTGAGAATAACCCACTCCGACTCGCTGAACAGGTGTGGGGTACGTCACAAGTAGATTGTTATATAACTTGGATAACGACCTGTTGCATAGATCGAGATCGCGAGTCAGATGAGAATTTGCCTTAATTTGCTTACAATTTTCTTAACATACTATATTATACCTGGAACCCGCGAGAGTCCAGTAATATCATCAGAGAAGATATTAGTATTAAAACGCCCGACGTCTTTATCGCAGTAACTACGGTAGCGCCGCGACGGGGACAATGGCGCCCAATTTTTTACAATTTCAAATGATCCCTCAGGAATCTAACCCTTTTCCAGGGTAAAAAGTGTCCTATATATTAATCCAGGTAATAAACTAAAAATAAAATGTTAAATAACTAGTGTCTCAGGCATGTAGAGTAGAAATAGATATATTATGTGTGTCTGTGTGTGTTTAAAATAATAAAATTACCACTCTTTCATTTGTTCCACCTCCTCTTCGTGACCTTCTGGTACATTTTTCAATCCGTACAAAAACGGATGTGAGTATTTTGTCGCCGCCATACTGCGCACGACCTCTTACACCAACTGCAACAGAAATCATTGATCCATTATAATGTTCAGACATTTTTAATCAACTAGGTATTTCACTAACTTCCATATGTTCGATTCATTTGAAATTTGGTATATTGTTAATTTGGAAGTATATATATTAGATGACATGGTATCCTTGATCTGATGTCAGCAACTTAGAGCAGATATAGCGTGTTTGGACTCAATAGAAAGTCGGGGGTTAGTTTATATTATTTAATTGCAAATCCCATTTCCTTATCCCTTTCTAATCCCTTATTCTTAACCCTAATACGTTCAGCTAAGTTGCCGCTAATTATCTAAGTATAAGGCTGCTTTTGTAACTTTAGCTACATCTCTTGTGGCAACATAATCTCCTGGGCGTCTGTCCGTGATAGACCTACAGTATCTACTTAAAGCTATGGCTCTTATGGCAACTGAAACTCGTTTCAGTCATTAAAAAACAGTCCATTTATCCATTTAAATCTTATCAAATTTACATATGTCTTGGGCGTCCGTCCGTGAACACCTACAGTATCTACTTAAAGCTAAGGCTGCTTTTGTGACTTTAGCTACCTACATCTCTTATGGCAACAGAAATTCTTTTCAGTCAGTATAAACAGCCCATTTGTTTCCTTTAAAGCAAAATGTTACCAAAGTCTTGACACATGTCTCTTTGGGCGACCGTCCGTAATTTCGTATAATACGAATAAATAAGGTATAATGATTCCTAAAAACCAGTTGAAGAAATTGCATAAAAATAGTATAACCAGTAGTAATGAATTTTCAAATTAATTCGGGTATCGCACGATGTGTTACCCATCGCAATTACAGCATAGTCAGCCGACTGTAACAAGAGTTGTTTGAAAGTAACTTAATCGTGATGCACATTCGTACAATTAATTAAAAAATTGGGGTGAGCCCGAAGCACTGCTAGAAACGAAGAGTTGTTACAAGTTAAAAAATGAAGAAATTGCATTAATATTATAGCTGATCATTTACTTCCAGATAGCAGTTCCATGACTTTCTGTACCTGTCTGCTCCTCTTAAAAATATCAGTAGATTTACTTTACATATAGGAATTACACTTATTTATAGCTTACTAGCGTCCCGCTCCCGGCTTCGCACGGGTGCGAGTATAAAAATCTTCCTCGTTTAACGCTCTTTCCATTAGTGTGCACAAACAGACAAAAATTTTAAAAGCTATATTTTGACTTCGGTAACATAAGTACAAAGTGTACAAAAATTTCAGGTAAAAGTTACAAAAAAGTTTCAGGCAAATAAGTATGTATTGTAGAGAATTTATATGTAGTTTTACATAAAAATATTTATATAACTTTTTATTAAAGTTAAAATTGATTAAAATAAAGCTAATTTTTTATATATAATTTGCAGAAATTTTTCACTAGTTTGCAATAAAAGATGATAAATGCAGATTTCGCTATAATCAATATTATGTGTTCCAAATAATTAAATGTTCCAGTGATTTTTAATAGATTTGAGTAGCATTTAAGACTTCTAAGTGACTTTTTTATGTACAAGATGGCAGGCAGGCTTTGGCATTTTATGGTACGTACATTTGTCTATAACACAAGCAACGCCACAGGTTGTACATGGCATCCTTTACTCACAGATCTAACACAACAGCACACATACTTAGTATTTCATGGAAGTGGACACTGCAGCCAGCGCCACAAGTGATACAAGTGCGCTGACTTAAGGGATTAAGGATAAGGGAATTGTAAAATGGCAACCCTTACTTACTCACCGAATACAACAGCATAGGCATGGCACAGACTATTTTATTGTGGTCTTCTATGTGGCGATCGACTAATAAGATTTAATTAATATTTTATATTAAACTTTCATTATTGCATAAATCCAGATCATTTTTATTTATAATTCTTAAGTAAACTTCTTTATTTGCAATATCTCTCGTGCGGAGCGTCGTAACTCGCTTTCTACGTACATGAGAAAGTGACGCTTGCTACTTGAAGTTTATAACGCTGCCATGTTTAATGCCTGTCCAATGACTGTTCCGCGTACATATAGACCATTGGAATATAGACAGTTTTTTTTATAATTATGCAATGAGTAACCTACTTTATAAGAGTTCTACAACAGAAAAAATCTATTGTTAACTCTGTTGTGACATTTTAAACAATGCCAATCGTTCAATGTGTCTAAACCCTATACTCGTAATTAAACTAAGACATATGAAAACGTTTCTGAACATTCTTTTGAAGTATTTCTGCAACCGTCCGTTTCCGAGTGCGTTTGTCAATCAATTAATATGACTTAATTAATATAAATAAATAGATAATTCGCTAAATAAAATTTCTGATCGACCATCCAGCCAGGATTAACATTAATTTTTAATAATATATTTTAATAGCGATCCAATTTTTTCTGCAACTTGTCTATTACACAAATCTTCCTAGTTTATTACTCTTTCCATTATAATGAGAACCGATCAAAATACGTTAAAGGGCTTAGAGGAAGAAAACAGTATTTAATAATAGATTTGAATTTGATATAATATTTTCCTACTTCTATATAATATTTTCCTTTTCTTAACATTTTTTATTCTTTTTTTATAATTTCTTTCTTATTCATATAGGACCTACATTCGTTAAAAAACAGTTCTTAAAAAATTTATTAATTTTGTTCTTTATTGAAACAAAATTTTATGTAAATGTTTATAATTCAGGGTAACATTATCTTAAGCTAATTCAGGGTAACATTATTTGTGTATGTTTGTAATGAATAAACTCAAAAACTATTTTACCGATTTTGAAAAATCTTTTACCTATAGTAAGCTACATTATCAGCGAGTAGCATAGGCTACGTTTTATAAAATTAGTGCAACAGGGCGAAGTCGCGTGCAACAGCTAGTAAATTATAAAAGACGTAATGATTATATAGACGATAGTAATGAAATGTAGAATATCTGAGATTCATTATGTGTGGATTAAAGCGGTTAAACGAAGAAAAATAATTGATACCCTGGCTGGCTATTAACGTACCTACCTATCTCTGCATTATACAATTTCCTTATGACACGCGTTTTTAAAGCAATTCCAAAGAAAATAATGCACAGTGTCACTGGCCGGTAATAATCAGCTGTTGGACATGCCGTGACTGCATCATGCCATCACGTAACGTGATACGTAATGTTATGTACTCGTAGGTACCTATCTCACACACACTAGGCAACGGACAATAAACCATTTCTTGCCAAAAAAAAGTTACATTTATTAGCAGTTACATTTAAAAATGTTGTTCTCACACATTTTAACTTTTTTTTATTGCTCAAAACTGGTGCTAGGTAACCCAATGTGTGTGAGATGACTACTAAAAATAATTATATTTATATTTAAAGTTGACTTTTCGCTCATACCGTATGAAATAAAATCGTGCGAGATGACAACTAAACCAAATTTTTTTCACGTAGCATGGGATATTTGAAGTTACTAGAGACGTAACGCGGATGAACGATCAAATTTTGTTACTTATTTGTATTTGACGTTTTTTTTTAAAGAGTCTATTCAATTACGAATTGTTATATTACTTTAATTTAATTAAAAATTAAAATAAAGGTTTTTGAGGTGAAATCTTCTTTAAGCGCGTTGGGCTTTTTTGTTTAGGGAAAAAACGCTGTACTCACGTGATCGTCACGCTTTGATAAAAATATTGTATAGATGTTTAGGCGATAAGCTAGGTTATACTAGCTGTGGAAAAAAAATCTAGGTTACTTAGTTAAAAAATTGTAGAGTTATAGGTTTTGAAAATGGGGAAAATCGAAACCCTCGCTTAGCTAAATTTTTGAGTATTGTGATCACAAATTTTCCAACTTGTCGGTTTTGGTTTATTGATAAAAATAATATTATTTTTGTCATATTAGTTAAAAGTTTTGTCACATCGTGGACTTAAGGACAATTAACTTTGTTCGCGAAAGATCTAAATCTAAAAAGATTTAAAAACAAATAGGTACACACCTACGCTTACGTACATATATAGTAGGTAATATATTTTGTAAGATTACTGTTTTCATATTGATTTTAATATGCTACTTAGTATGGCACATTATAAATTTAGTACTTTGTATAGAATATGTATTTTTTAGATAATTGCCTCACTTATCCGTAATTCATATTTGATCACAATCAGAGATAACATTTCGCTACACTAAATTGAGTTGATATCGCAAATGGAACATAACGTAATATATACAACATAACATTCTAAATTAATGTAAATACCATTAGAAAAGACGTAATCAATTAATGTAAATTTATTTAGACGTTATTAAAATTATGTCATTAAAGTAGGTAAATAATTTGAGACACGCCATTTTTATTTGAAAATTAATATTTTTGTAAAAAAAAAAAAAAACAAGATAGGTAACGAAATGAGTGTATACAATTCATTTAAAGACTACTGGGAATAATAAATAGAAAAAGAGGAAAATTCCTCCGTAAACACAATGGCATTAGAATAATCTGAGTCAAGAAAGTGAAAACTATTGACAAAAGGCATTAATGTGATTAGCATTAAAATTAACACTAATGATGTTCTACTACCCTCTAGGTTTCGATAAGACGTCAATTACTGGGACATTAATTGTAGATACGAAAACTATCTGTTACACGCGACTTCGTCCGCGTAATTTTATAAAATATTATTATAGCCTATGTTATTAATTGATATGATAATGTAGCTTTCTATAAGTGAAAGAATTTTTAAAATCGGTCCAGTTTTTTTTTTTTAGTTTATTAATTACAAACAAAAATACAAATCTTCTCTTTTCTTTATAGCCACGTCTGTGCTGGAGTTAATACTGAAAGGGGATTGGGTAACTTTGTATGGAGGGTTGGCATCATTTTTTTTTCTAGCGGCCATTGATAAAACGTATTGTCGTTTTTAGTCCTTGCAAGAACATGTTATAATGTACAAAAATAATTGCTCCAAACTATATCGAACGAGAGATATTACGCCTAGTAGCTCTTCAAGAACAAGCAATAAAATGTTCATTTCATAAACAAATTATTCGATTCGAATCAAATATAATCTAACTTTTTATTCATAGCTTTTATGTTTATGTATATACATACATATGTATATATATATACAAGCTGGTGCCCGCGACTTCGTCCGCGTTGAAAAAGAAAATATATGAGTAATTTAATAATTATAATTACGATGAGTTATCGCAAAAACAAATTTTAAAAATCAGTTACTATTTGCGCCATCTGATGTGATGAAAATAAGACTTTTGTCACTGCAGTCTGCCAGTATTATATTTAATGTCATTATTCACTGACAGATGGCGCTAGAATAGACGAAAATGGAAATTATACTCAAATTAATTATGGAAATATATAAGCGTGATGTTATATAGCCTAAAGCCTTCCTCGATAAATGGACTATCCAACACAAAAAGAATTTTTCAATTCGAACCAGTAGGTCCTGAGATTAACGCGTTCAACCAAACAAACAAACAAACTCTTCAGCTTTATATTATATTAGTAATTAGTAATTAGTAATTAGTATAGATAAAATAACATTTCATTCAAATTGACACTAAACAGGTACTATGCAGAAAGTCTACTAATTAACTTTTAAAAATTCACTTTGTCAGTAATAATTTTATTTTTTTAACATTGTAAAAAATGACATGCAGTTTCGAAACGATAGGATTATTTAAACTTGCTTCAGCAACATAGAATTCGGGTCAGTTATCAATAAAATTAAGACTCATTTTTTATGAACAGTTTTAACGGTACTTACTATTTAAAATTATAACATTATTTCTAAATTCAATAATAATGCGTGTTTAAGCATAGTGTAAATAATCGAATTATAGAACTACCAATCTTTACATAGTCTAATACTATAATAATATAAAGAGAGAAGTTTTGTACTTTTGTATGTTTGTAATGAATAAACTCAAAAACTACTCGGCCAATTATTAAAAGTTCTTTAACCTATAGAATTTTATAAAGTTACGGGAACGAAGTCGCGTACCACACCTAGTATAAAATAAAGTCGCTTCCCGCCGTCTGGATTTTACTTAGAATATAGTTGTCTATATTCTAAGGGATTTTAATGCGGTTCTCACTAATGGAAAGAGAATTAATCGAGGAAGGTTTTATAAAAAAAATTCACAAAAAAATTGCACCCTTTGCGAAACCGGGAGCGGTTCGCTAGTTACAAATAAATCTCAAATTGAATGAAATCACATGGAATATTTACTTAAATATGAAACAAAATACGCGATGCAATATAAAATGAAAATGCTTACGCTGTAGTGGTCCTTTTAAGGTCAAAACAACCAGTTTGCAATATCCGCGAAACAATGCCTCGCGAAGTTACTCGGTACACCTGTTACAGAACGTCCGCGGCGTTCGATACGTGCAAATACACTGACATACAAACGAATACAAACGGCAACCAACCACAAAGTAACGCAACCTTGTCTTGTACCACCTTTGCCGGAAAAAAGTAAAACTTTCTAAATACGACGTATTCGCGAATCTGTCAAACGGAATGTGGAAGCGGGCGCGGCATACATCAAATATTATTTGTATGCTGTCTGTATCTATACTTACATATTAAAAGCTAGCCGATACTCGCGACTTCGTTCGCATAGAATTAATCTTTTGATATGATTATACTTGTTATGCTCGCGACTTAGTACGCGTTGCAAAATTAATATATAATTTTTACGCCTGACATCTTTATCGCAGATGGTCGGTGGCAACAACGGCTGCCTATAACCAAGCAACGCTACAGTTGCTGCAAGTGCGCTGCCGACTACAGTAGGATTAAGGATAAGGAATGATAGAGAAATCATGATGATGATAATGAAGATTAAAGTCACTGTTCTCATCTACCTGTTTCTTCGCTATTTTCTTCTAAACCAGCCAACAGATTTTGATACAGTTTTCGCTAATGGAAAGAACGATAAACGAGGAAGGTCTGTGTATAAAAATTATTGAAAAAAAAAATTGCATCCATGTGGAGCCGTGCGCCGAGTCTCTAGTGTCCAATAAACATATGCAATTTAAAATAAAGCGACCATTGAACTTTATTTAAGTGACTTTAATTGTATCCTCAGACATTAAGTTCAAATGGAGTCATAAATACGATTATATAGGGTGTTAAAATCCACATTTGACTAAAATATTTATTACTTATTCTATGGATATTCCGCCGTTTCTCTTACTGTAGAGGTAATGGGTCGCAGTGGAAGAAGTGATAAGCAGTTATGCTTTTAACAGTATATGTACAATATTTACATAGAAAGGATGCACGCACGCACACAAATTGCTCATACCCTACCCCAGATCCCTCTCCCATGGTTTAGAATTAATAATTATTAATTAACTTAGGTAATATAATTTTAGTCTTTTAAGTCCTACACAATGAAACCCTGTAATTGGCAATGTAGGTAGTAATACTGTATCTATTGTACGTTATTTTGTTTTGCTGTAGGGTTTATGTTGAACATAAAAGAAATAAATAAATACAGCTTAGAAGATGTTACGACGTTAACTAACTTTATTTAAATTGTGACCTAAAAACGATCAAATTTCCCTATTTTCGGAATATATTATGATCGGGTGTCATTGTAAATATCGTGTTTTGAACCGTTTTGATCCCCTATTATTTTAATAAATCTACTATGTTCGTCAACGCACTTGCTTGTGTAATAGGCGACGGTAGCCACCTACCATCATGTGGATCGTCAGCCTCTTTGTCTAGTTTAACATTTAAAATAAAATACCAGAACCAATTTCCCCTAACCCTAGTTCTTTCATTGTATTCAAGATTCGCACCACACTTGGCTTCCTTGACTTGGTTATATAAGTAGGCGGTGGTAGCACCAACCTTCAAGTGGTGACAACATCACCGTTTAACTGCCGGCCTTTACACTAAAAATAATCGTAATGTATAGAATTTATAGGTATTTATTTACAAGTACTTAAAATTTCAACGCTGCGCAGTAGGTATGTGTATACTTAAAAACAATCGAAGTTACAGTTCAATGGTCTTAATTTATTTGCATAATATTGCACATTTTTCACGGCTATTTGCTGCAATAGGTATACAATCGTCTATCGTTAAACATTTTAACATGTTATTGCATTTTTAAGAGAGGCATGTATTAGCCTCTTTATTATTTATTACTTTTTTATTTTATTTATTTATTAACTCACTTGAGAGTCTTACGACTATCATGATAGGCATGCCTAATGCGATAGCATAGCATTATCGATATTATACAATATTAGTTTTAATCCAATACTATACCTACTATAGGTAACATAATCATACTATATATCTTTACTATTATATAAAGCTGAAGAGTTTGTTTGTTTGGTTGTACGCGCTAATCTCAGGAACTACTGGTTCGAATTGAAAAATTCTTTTTGTGTTGGACAGTCCATTTATCGAGGAAGGCAATAGGCTATAGATCACGCGGACGAAGTCGCGAGCACCAGCTAGTATACTTATATATAGCACAAAATGCTTAAAGATATTCTTGTGAATTCACTCATGGAACAGGTAAATAAGTCCAACTCTTCTGCTATAACATTGATAGTGCGAAGTGCGCTAGTCAGAGGTGCTTCACTGAGGAGGTTGGTTCGTGCGAGTGGCCTGCCTCCGGATTGGCACGTATGCAATTTCTCTCTTCATATTATATACATAAACCTTCTTCGTTGATCGCTCTTATCTACCATTAGTGAAAACCTTATCATAATCTGTTAGTTGGTGTATGGTTGGTTTAGAAGAAGTTGACGGAGAAACGGACAGTGGCTGACAAAGACTTTTTTGTAATATGTATAGATATAGATATCTAAGATGTTTTTCTGGAAATAGTGAAAATTTGTGAAGTGATTCCGGAGATTATCATCCACAAATAAACAACTCTCTGTGTGTGTTTCTCTCTCTCTCTCTCTCTCTCTACTTCTATATATGAATAGGTGAAGACAAGTGCGCTGTCCACTACCGTGTCTGTTCCTGTGGTATTTCCGTATTTGTGGAGCAGGTAAGTTTTATTATTATTATTAGTTTTTAAATTTTATGTTTATATACAACATTTTCCAGCAACAATAAATTCTCAATAAATCTTATAAGAAACAATAAACATTTTACGACAATTTTTACGAAACCATTTTTAATCTTTTCTCCACAGTTGAAATTTACTTTTTATCGTTTGTATAGTTGAAAATATCTAAAGCAATGCTATTATTAGTTACATTCTTCTTAAATTATATTTATGTAGATTGCCTAATAGAAAATTTAAGTGTACAGAAACGTAAGTGCACCATTTACTTGACATTATAATCATTATTAATTTTTCATTATTTACAAGTCAGTACCAATCACTTTGTAAACAATATACTTACTCGTAGCTTATTTATTCTGGTTATAATTAATGGTCATAAACCAAAAGTTACGTTATATACCGTACATACCTGTATCTATTTTTTGTCAAAATAAAATGTTACTCTATACTGTGTAGTAGCTATAAAAGAAGATTTTTTTATAAACATGACGAACATGACTAAAAGAGAGTCTCGACAAATAAACAAATGAAATCACCTCACAATCATTATTAAATACCATTAAGTATTAGTATATTTAGATGTGAGCAAAGTTCTATTTTTCTTCATGTACCTCATCGTTACGGAAAGTAGGAAGTTAATTCTTAAAATTATTCCTGTCCTTCGTGAGTCGAAATAATTGCTCCGCGGTTTTATACCGGTCCACTATCAGTTGTTGCGCAGCCAAATGACCTTCTTCTTTCAACCTTACGCTTTCCTCCTAGCATAAAAGTTCAAAGACCTATTATACTTAACAACATTAAATATTTCAAATTTTACATGGAAAGTTAAGAATGACAGGTAACAGTTAAATTTGTTTTAACAGACTTAATTAAATATACAGTGCTCAGACATAAAAGACAAAGTCTCGTAGGGCTTGAAAAATTCTTGAAAAAATATCGTTAAAAATATTTATTAAGGGACCGCTTTGAAACCTTCTGTCCTTCACGCTTGGAGTAATTATCACACTTCATTACATAATGTTATCCCATACTGTTCAACATATACCTTTAAATACGTATCTAGAAGATTTTTCTTTGTTAAAAGGTTCTTTGTTAATAATCTTACGACCTCGTAAGTTATTATTGGAACACCGTCGCCTAAGAACACAAGCTTCATCAAAGGGGGTGCAAGTGCGCTGCCGAACCTGATAAATATATACTTTTAAAATCATTTGTCCGGACAGTCCTGACCGACTATCAACGCATAGCCAAAACTAATAAGTCTAGAAAGCTGGAATTTGGAACATAGTATCATTTTATAAAATAACCATGAGTTAAGAAAGAATTTTTAATATTTCAACTCAGTGCTAAGCCGGGGGAGGGTATACAATTTTTTCTTAAATATATAAAATTATATACAGCCTCCAAAGGAGCTATCCACATTATGATTTCATTTTTTCTAGTTGACAGACAACTTATACAGAGAAGACGCCAAGACACGTTGGATTTGTGCCATCTGTTCAATGTAGAAGAAAATTTTCATAGTGTCAATGATGATCATGTAATTGCAAAAAAATCCAGAAGTAAAAGAGAGGTAGACAATGGGAACGATGTTCAGAGAATTGAAAATATTGTTGATAAGGTGTATGACGACGATGCACTGGGAAAAGATAAGAAAGCCTATAAACAGAAAGAGGTACATTATTTTCAAGGTGTTTTTAATAGCGTTTCATGGTTAATTAAAGCCTACTTAGTTCTATTTTTTCATTTTATAAAAAAAACACGCCCTATGCGAAAGAAAGTTCCCAAAGCGCAAGACCACGGAATAGATATGTCTGATACATTTGTGAAAATATATTTTTTTTAATAATTAATATGCAAAAACTGCAAAAGCCGTAAGTACAAAAGCTTAGAGGTAGGTAGATATATACCTATATTTATTTATTTATTTATTTATTTATTTATTTATTTATTTATTTATTTATTTATTTATTTTATTTTAGGGAAACTTACAGGTATTATTACATGATAACAGTTTGAATAGATAGCTCTTACACCTAATAAAAAAAATCCACTTACATATAATTCACTGTTATATAATTCTGTTATAGATTTTTATTATATTGTGCATGTGTAAACAGTTTTAATAATAGGTAATTATGAATAAATTATTACCATTATTATGTGTTATTATTATTTCTTGCTAAATTTGCTAATTAATTCTTGCTGATTAATCTAAATTTCGATTTTAGTAAGGTATAACAATATTAAGTTAAATGAAAAAAAATCAACGGTCTTAGAGAATTATTTGATTGCGAATACAGATTAGATACAGTACAAATGTTATGTTAATTAATATATTACTTGTACGATTTTTTTAGGAAAAGCAAGATATCATTGCGAGACGATTCAATTTTGCACCCGCCAAAATATCAGGCCCCTTAAAAACGGATCAACAAAGAGACGAATACAACAAAAACCCTTTATCAGTGGATGATAGAAACGCGAGAATACCATGGCACAAAGCCTGGCAACATGGGATAATCCCTTATTATGTAGATTCAAAATCATACGGTAATTTTAAATTTCATTTTTACATTTTTTTAAAAGGATATCAATAATGGGTACCCACCGGCCTGAGGACAGGCGGTGGGTGATTTTTTAAAATTCTTTTCTTATAAAAAAAGAAAATTTAATAGTAAGTATTAATACATATTTTCCTAATTTCTTTCCTACCGTAACCAAGTCACCAAGCACTTGCAGCACCTGTGCCGCTTCTTGTTATATAGGTGACGGTAGCCACCTTCCGTCAAGTGAGCCTGTCTGTTGATCTTAAATTTAAAAAAAAGCCTTCCTTGTCTATCGCTCTTTCCTTTAGTGAAAATAATTTTCAGACAACCAACTTTCCGAAACAATAAGAAAAGCATTTAACTACATAGAGAAAATGACGTGCATTCGTCTTCAGCGTCTTCGTGATAAACCCACAGACAAACTGTCTGTTGACAACGTTGAATGGATTTATATTACGAATCCTTTTGGAATACGACAGTGTGTTCATAGTAATGAACGAAAACCTAACAAAGGTGTTCAGGTAAATAATTTAAACTGTTTTGCTCTTAGTAACGTGAATGCCAATAGATCCCATCGCTTGTTCTTGATAACCAGAGGCTTTTAAAGCTATCTGTCCTTTCAATGATAATTATTTTGGCTTACAATTTCATTCATTGCTTTTTGGTCAGACTCGATTAATTGTATTTCCCAGTCTGATTAATTTAAGACTTAACCAGGCTAAAGCTATATACCTCCCACATTTTATTTTCATAACCCTAGTCGGGCTTCAGCTGAGACATACACATGAACTATAAAAAAAACTATAATAGATTATCTACAGAGACATAATACAAAACTGATCCCGAACCTCTTATGTACTTTGAGCTACCATTTGAATTTTCTTCACCATAAGTGTCTACAGTATTTTTTGATAAAGTGCGAAGATAATTGAATTATAGAGAGCTAAAGACAGATATCTAAGTAGGAGAATTTCTTTAAATGTTGTTGATTATGAGATTTTTAACAAAATCTGCTTATATTATATATTTTACTAATTATATTTCAATTTTATACATATACTAGTAGGTTGCTCGATTCCGCGGGCTTTCAGCCCGCGGGGGGGTGGTTATGGGTTGGGTGTTGTGTTTATTGCCATGTCTAATTGTTTCGATTTGGTTTTGGGTCTTTGTTTTGTAAATCGTGACGAATTACGATGATTGACGATAATTATAGGGGGTAAGTAAGAATAGAGGGGGAGGGGGGAAGGGGGGGGAGTGGCAATAGATCACCCTCATTGAGACCTATCAAATGATACCCAACACGAGGGGTCTACTTCCAATCGTTGACCATGGTCTACCGAGTAGACCGGAATTTTCAAATTTTTAAATTTGGTCTACTCTAAAAAATTTGTCTTCCCGAGACGTCTCATATGAGCCCAAACACGACCAGGCTGGGTCAAGTCGTTTTCGAATTACGATCGGGGGGGTTGGAGGGGGGGTACAAATTTTTTATCTCGGGGAGACGTCTCCTATGAGTCCAAACACGACCCGGCTGCTTCAAGTCGTTTCCGAGTTACGGCCGGGGGGGTTGAGGGGGGGGGTCAAATTATTTATCTCGGGGAGACGTCTCCGATGAGCCCAAACACGACCAGGTTGCGTCGCGCCGTTTCCGAGTTACGGCCTGAGGGGTTTGAAGGGGTTGGGGGGGGGGGGTCAAAATTTATCTGTTACCCGATTGACCCTTGCCGTCGCTCCGCTTCGCTCCGCGACGGATCGGCCGCCGTCTCTTATGCCACTTTTAGGTGTGATTTTGTATGAAGGGGGTGTGAAGGGGGGGAGGTGGGGGGAGGGCGACGGTTCCGGGGGGTGGACCTCGGGGAGAAACTGCCACCACCCGAAGACACCGTCCCTCTATCCCCGGTGGTTTCGGAGATATTCCACTTTTATTTGATGAGTCCAAAAAAGTTGTATGGAGTTTAAAAAAAATGTATGAAAGGGGTGAGGATGAGTGGTCCGGAATTATTTATCTCGGGGAGACGTCTCATATGAGCCCAAACACGACCCGGTTGTGATCCGCCGTTTCCGAGTTACGGCCTAAGAGGTTTGAAGGGGTTGGGGGGGGGGGACGTGGTCAAAATTTATCTGTTACCCGATGGACCCTTGCCGTCGCTCCGCTTCGCTCCGCGACGGATCGGCCGCGGTCTCTTATGCCACTTTTAGGTATGATTTTGTATGAAGGGGGTGCGAAGGGGGGGAGGTGGGGGGAGAGCGAGGGTCCCGGGATGTGGACCTCGGGGAGAAACTGTTATCCCCCAAAGAGACCGCCCACCTATCCCCGGTGGTTTCGGAGATATTCCACTTTTATTTGATGATTCCAAAAAAGTTGTATGGAGTTTAAAAAAAAATGTATGAAAGGGGTGGGGATGAGTGGTCCGGTGGTAACTACCGACCATACCCTATGACTTTCCGCAAACGCCATCTTTCCATCCCTCTTACTTTCCGAGGACCGCTCACCGTCTCTGCACCAGGTCGGTGGACCGAGGATGGAGGAATTTCCTCGAACGCTCTACGCCACTCTCTATCCGACGGGATAGGATAGACCGCTCCGAAAAATTTCCTTCCCGTCGAAATAAATCGCTTTTCCGAAAAAAAACATAAATTTGTATGGAGGGGGGGCGAAGGGGGGGAGGTGGGGGGAAGGCGACGGTCCCGGGGGGTGGACCTCGGGGAGAAACCGTTATGCCCCGAAGACGCCGCCCGTCTATCCCCGATACTTTCGGAGATATCCCACTTTGATGAGTCCAAAAAAGTTGTATGAAGTTTAAAAAAAATGTATGAAAGGGGTGGGGATGAGTGGTCAGGTGGTAACTACCGATGACCCTCTATGACATTCCGCAAATCCCACCCCTCTGCGACTCTTACTTTCCGAGGACCGCTCACCATCTCTGTACCAGGTCGGTGGACCGAGGATGGATGAATTTCCTGGGGCGCGCTACGCCATCCTCTATCCGACGGGATAGGATAGACCGCTCCAGAAAATCTCTTTCCGGTTGAATAATTCGCTTTTCCGAAAAACCAAAATTTTGTATGGAGACGGGATGAAGGGATGGAAATCCCGCAAATCGGGATAGCCCCTAAGAAGCATCCCACCTAGGGATGAAAACGCGCCATGACCACCGACCACCTATCCCGCACGGTTTTGGAGATATTCCCATCCTTCCGAAAAAAATGGCCACTTTTGTATGGAAGGGGGGCGAAGGGGGTGAGGTGGGGGGAGGGGGAGGGTCCCGGACGGTGGACCTCGGGGAGAAACCGCCGCCCCCCGAAGAGACCGTCCCTCTATCTCAGATACTTTCGGAGTTATCCCTCTTTGAAAAGTCCAAAAAAGTTGTATGGAGTTTAAAAAAAGTGTATGAAAGGGGTGGGGATGAGCGGTCCGGTGGCGACTACCGATGACCCTCTATGACTTTCCGCAAACGCCACCTTTCCACCCCTCACAGTTTCCGAGGACCGCTCACCAACTTTTTACCAGGACGGTGTACCGAGGATATCGGATTTTTCTGGGGGTCACCAAACGACCCCCTATGCGACCACCTATAACGCAACAACCCCCCACCACTCCTTCCCGGAGAACTACTCGTGTCAGTCAGTCAGTGGGTTTTCGGCTTTATATTGTTTTAACTAGTAGGTTGCTCGATTCCGCGGGCTTTCAGCCCGCGGGGGGGTGGTTGTGGGCCTGTTTTGTGTTTTTTTGCCATGTTTAATTGTTTCGGTTAGGTTTTGGGTCTTTGTTTTGTAAATCGTGACGAATTACGATGATTGACGGTAATTATATGGGGTAAGTAAGAATAGAGGGGGGAGGGGGGAAGGGGGGTTGGTGACAATAGATCACCCTCGATGAGACCTTTCAAATGATACCCAACACTGGGGATTTATTTTTAACCGTTAACATGGTCTACCGAGTAGACCGGAATTGTCAAATTTTTAAATTTGGTCTACTTTAAAAAAATTTGTCTTTCCGAGACGTCTCCTATGAGCCCAAACACGACCCGGCTGCGTCAAGTCGTTTCCGAGTTACGGCCGAGGGGGTTGAAGGGGGGTTCAAAATTTTTATCTCGGGGAGACGTCTCATATGAGCCCAAACACGACCCGGCTGCGTCTAGTCGTTTCCGAGTTACGGCCGAGGGGGTTGAAGGGGGGTTCAAAATTTTTATCTCAGGGAGACGTCTCCTATGAGCCCAAACACGACCCGGCTGCGTCAAGTCGTTTCCGAATTACGGCCGAGGGGGTTGAAGGGGGGTTCAAAATTTTTATCTCGGGAAGACGTCTCTTATGAGCCCAAACACGACCCGGCTGCGTCAAGTCGTTTCCGAGTTACGGCCGAGGGGGTTGAAGGGGGGTTCAAAATTTTTATCTCGGGGAGACGTCTCATATGAGCCCAAACACGACCCGGCTGCGTCAAGTCGTTTCCGAGTTACGGCCGAGGGGGTTGAAGGGGGGTTCAAAATTTTTATCTCGGCGAGACGTCTCCTATGAGCCCAAACACGACCCGGCTGCGTCAAGTCGTTTCCGAGTTACGGCCGAGGGGGTTGAAGCGGGGTTCAAAATTTTTATCTCGGCGAGACGTCTCCTATGAGCCCAAACACGACCCGGCTGCGTCAAGTCGTTTCCGAGTTACGGCCGAGGGGGTTGAAGCGGGGTTCAAAATTTTTATCTCGGCGAGACGTCTCCTATGAGCCCAAACACGACCCGGCTGCGTCAAGTCGTTTCCGAGTTACGGCCGAGGGGGTTGAAGAGAGGTTCAAATTTTTTATCTCGGGCAGACGTCTCCTATGAGTCCAAACACGACCCGGTTGTGACGCTCCGTTTCTGAGTTACGACCGGGGGGGTCGAAGGGGGAGTCCAAATTTTTTATCCCGGGGAGACGTCTGCAATGAGTCCAAACACGACTCGGTGGACCCTTGCCGTCGCTCCGCTTCGCTCCGCGACGTATCGACCGCCGTCTCTAGTGCGAGCGGTGACATCCCTTTTAGGTGTGATTTCGTATGCAGGGGGGAGCGAGGGGGTGGGCGAGTGCGCAATGCCGTAATTAGGTCGGACCGGTTGGATCACCCGCGACGAGCCCGATCGAACGAGCCCAAACACGGTGCGTTTCTGATTCCCCGCCGTGATGGAAGGGGAGGATGGGGCGGATCGGGGTCTTTGAGTCTCGACTGCGTGTAAACGGCCGAAGGGGACGGACTTTCGCAGCTCTCCGGTCACTGTCGCCGCCCTCCTCTAAACGTGCAAAATCGCCATTCAGGTGTGATTTTGTATGAAGGGGGTGCGAAGGGGGGGAGGTGGGGGGAGGGCGAGGGTCCCCGGATGTGGATCTCGGGGAGAAACTGCCACCACCCGAAGACACCGTCCCTCTATCCCCGGTGGTTTCGGAGATACTCCACTTTTATTTGATGAGTCCAAAAAAGTTGTATGGAGTTTAAAAAAAAATGTATGAAAGGGGTGGGGATGAGCGGTCCGGTGGTAACTACCCATCATACCCTATGACTTTACGCAAACGCCATCTTTCCATCCCTCTCACTTTCCGAGGACCGCTCACCGTCTCTGCACCAGGTCGGTGGACCGAGGATGGAGGAATTTCCTCGAACGCCCTACGCCACCCTCTATCCGACGGGATAGGATAGACCGCTCCAGAGAACTTCCTTCCCGTCGAAATAAATCGCTTTTCCGAAAAAACCATAAATTTGTATGGAGGGGGGGCGAAGGGGGGGAGGTGGGGGAAGGGCGACGGTCCCGGGGGGTGGACCTCGGGGAGAAACTGTTATGCCCCGAAGACGCCGCCCCTCTATCCCCGATACTTTCGGAGATATCCCACTTTGATGAGTCCAAAAAAGTTGTATGGAGTTTAAAAAAAATGTATGAAAGGGGTGGGGATGAGTGGTCAGGTGGTGACTACCGATGACCCTCTATGACATTCCGCGAACCCCACCCCTCTGCGACTCTTACTTTCCGAGGACCGCTCGCCGACTTTTTACCAGGTCGGTGGACCGAGGATGGAGGAATCACCTGGGGCGCCCTACGCCGCCCTCTATCCGACGGGATAGGATAGACCGCCCCAAATTGCCCTTTTCCAGGTGAAAAGGTAGCTTTTCCGAAAAACCAAAAATTTGTATGGAGACGGGATGACGGGATGGAAATCCCGCAAATCGGGATAGCCCCTGAGAAGCTTCCCCCCGAGGGATGGAAACGCACCATAGAGACCGACTTCGTATCGTCTATGATTTTGGAGATATTCCCATCCTTCCGAAAAAAATGACCACTTTTGTATGGATGGGGGGCGAAGGGGGGGAGGTGGGGGGAGGGGGAGGGTCCCGGACGGTGGACCTCGGGGAGAAACCGCCGCCCCCCGAAGAGACCGTCCCTCTATCTCAGATACTTGAGGAGATAGTCCTCTTTGAAAAGTCCAAAAAAGTTGTATGGAGTTTAAAAAAAGTGTATGAAAGGGGTGGGGATGAGCGGTCCGGTGGCGACTACCGATCATACCCTATGAC
Source organism: Synanthedon myopaeformis (assembly GCA_944738685.1). Lineage (NCBI taxonomy): Eukaryota > Metazoa > Arthropoda > Insecta > Lepidoptera > Sesiidae > Synanthedon > Synanthedon myopaeformis. Next base: position 4,934,699 of record OX122933.1, on the reverse strand, counting down.
ATTCCGCAAATCCCGTCCCTCTCCGACTGATACTTTCCGAGATCCCGTCGCCAACTTTTTACCAGGACGGTGTACCGAGGATATCGGATTTTTCTGGGGGTCACCAAACGACCCCCTATACGACCAACTATAAAGCGAAAACCCCCCACCACTCCTTCTAGGAGAACAACTATGTAAGTCACTATATCAGTCAGTGGGTTTTCGGCTTTATAGTGTTTTAACTAGATTTCGCGTGCTGCCGCGGGCTGCAAGCAGCCCGCGGGGGCGCGGTTGTGAGTTGGGTGCTGTTATTTGCCATGTCTAATTGTTTTGGTTAGGTATTGGGTCTTTGTTTTGTAAATCGTGAAGATTTAACAAATATAAAGCCAATATTATAAAAAGGGGGTAAGTAAGAGGGGGGAGGGGGGAGTCGGGTGGTGGCAATAGATCATCCTCGTTGAGACCTTTCAAATGACACCCAACACGAGGGGTCTACTTGTAACCGTTAACATGGTCTACTGAGTAGACCTGAATTGTCAAATTTTGAAATTTGGTCTACTCTAAAAAATTTGTCTTCCCGAGACGTCTGCTATGAGTCTAAACACGACCCGGTTGCGTCAAGTCGTTTCCGAGTTACGGCCGAGGGGGTTGAAGGGGGGTTCAAAATTTTTATCTCGCAGAGACATCTCCTATGAGCCCGAACACGACCCGGTTGTGACGCACCGTTTCCGAGTTACGGCCGAGGGGGTTGAAGGGGGGTTCAAATTTTTTATCTCGCAGAGACATCTCCTATGAGCCCAAACACGACCCGGTAGTGACGCACCGTTTCCGAGTTACGGCCGAGGGGGTTGAAAGGGGGTTCAAAATTTTTATCTCGGGGAGACGTCTCATATGAGCCCAAACACGACCAGGTTGTGACGCACCAGTTCTGAGTTACGACCGGGGGGGTTTGGAGGGAGGGGGGAGATGACGGTCCCAGGGGGTGGACCTCGTAGAGAAACGGCCATCACCCGAAGAGATCGCCCTTCCATCCCCGGTGGTTTCGGAGATATCCCACTTTGATGAGTCCAAAAAAGTTGTATGGAGTTTAAATAAAAAAATGTATGAACGGGATGGGGATGACTCGTTCTGTGGCAATTACCGATAACCCTTTATGACATTCCGCAAACGCCATCCATCTATCCCTCGTAGTTTCCGAGGACCTCTCACCAACTTTTTACCAGGTCGGTGGACGGAGATCGGGATGGTCCCCTAAAAGCATCCAACTTAGGGATGAAAACGCGCCATGACCACCGACCACCTATCCCGCATGGGTTTGGAAATATTTCCATCCCTTTCGCCGAAAATCGCATTCATGTATGGAGCCGGGATAGACGGGGCGGGATAGGGGGATAAAATTTATCCCAGCAGTTGGACCACTACGATAGTTGATCGCTCCCGAAGAAACCACCACTATATCTCCGGTGGTTTCGGAGATATCCCACTTTGAAAATTTCAAAAAAGTTGTATGGAGTTTAAAAAAAATGTATGAACGGGATGGGGATGGTAACTGTGATTTGGTAACTGCCGATGACCGTCTATGACATTCCGCAAACGCCATCCCTCTATCCCTCGTGGTTTCCGAGAACCTCTCACCATCTTTGTACCAGGTCGGTGGACCGAGGGTGGCGAAAGTGCCTGGAGCTCGGGACGTCACCCTCTATCCGACGGGATGGGACAGACCGCCCCGCATTGCCCCGCTCCAGGTGAAAAGTTTGCTTTTCCCACAAAATAAAAATTTGTATGGAGACGGGATGAAGGGATGGAAATCCCGAAAACCGGGATGGTCCCCTAAAAGCATCCCACCGAGGGATGAAAACGCGCCATAGCGACCATGTCCCTATCCCCGACGGTTTTGACGATATTTCCATCCCTTTCGCCGAAAAGAGCATTTATGTATGGAGCCGGGATAGACGGGATGGGATAGGGGGATAAAGTTTATCCGAGAAGATGTACCACGACGATAATTGATCGCTCCCGAAGAAACCACCCCTCTACCCCCGGCGCTTTCGGAGATATCCCACTTTGAAAATTTCAAAAAAAGTTGTATGGAGTTTAAAAAAAATGTATGAACGGGATGGGGATGGGTCTCGATTTGGTAACTGCCGATGACCCTCTAAGACTATCCGCAAACGCCACCCTTCTATCCCTCATAGTCTCTGAGGACCGTTCACCAACTTTTTACCAGGTCGGTGGACGAAGATCGGGATGGCCCCCCTGGAAGCATCCCACCGAGGGATGAAAACGCGCCATAGCGACCACGTCCCTGTCCCCTACGGTTTTGACGATATTTCCATCCCTTTCGCCAAAAAGAGCATTCATGTATGGAGCCGGGATAGACGGGATGGGATAGGGGGATAAAGTTTATCCGAGAAGTTGTACCACGACGATAATTGATCGCTCCCGAAGAAACCACCCCTCTATCCCCGGCGCTTTCGGAGATATCCCACTTTGAAAATTTCAAAAAAAGTTGTATGGAGTTTAAAAAAAATGTATGAACGGGATGGGGATGGGTCTCGATTTGGTAACTGCCGATGACCCTCTAAGACTATCCGCAAACGCCACCCTTCTATCCCTCATAGTCTCGGAGGACCGTTCACCAACTTTTTACCAGGTCGGTGGACGAAGATCGGGATGGCCCCCCTGGAAGCATCCCACCGAGGGATGAAAACGCGCCATAGCGACCACGTCCCTGTCCCCTACGGTTTTGACGATATTTCCATCCCTTTCGCCAAAAAGAGCATTCATGTATGGAGCCGGGATAGACGGGATGGGATAGGGGGATAAAGTTTATCCGAGAAGTTGTACCACGACGATAATTGATCGCTCCCGAAGAAACCACCTCTCTATCCCCTATACTTTCGGAGTTATCCCACTTTGAAAATTTCAAAAAAAGTTGTATGGAGTTTAAAAAAAATGTATGAACGGGATGGGGATAGGTTTCGATTTGGTAACTACCGATCATACCCTATGACATTCCGCAAACGCCATCCCTCTATCCCTAATACTTTCCGAGGACCTCTCACCATCTTTGTACCAGGTCGGTGGACCGAGGGTGGCAAAAGTGCCTGGAGATCTTGACGTCACCCTCTATCCGACGGGATAGGACAGGCCGCCCAAAATCGCCCCGTTCCAGGTGAAAAAGTTGCTTTTCCGAAAAACCAAAAATTTGTATGGAGGCGGGATGAAGGGATGGAAATCCCGCAAATCGGGATAGCCCCTAAGAAGCATCCCACCGAGGGATGGAAACGCGCCATGGCCACTACTGAAGTAGCTCCTATCCTTCAACGGATATCCCCATCCCTATCGCCGAAAAGGCCACTTTTGTACGGGGACGGGATGAAGGGGGCGGGATGGGAGGATAAAGTTTATCCGAGCGGTTGGACCACCGCGATAGACGGTCGTCCCCCAAAGACACCGTTCCTCTATCTCCGATACTTTCGGGGCTATCCCACTTTGAAAAGTTCAAAAAAGTTGTATGGAGTTTAAAAAAAATGTATGAAAGGGGTGGGGATGAGTGGTTCTGTGGCGACTGCCGATCATACCCTATGACTTTCCGCAAACGCCACTTTTCTATCCCGCACACTTTTCGAGATCCCGTCGCCATATTTTTACCACCTCGGTGGATCGACTTTTCCGTATTTTTCCCATTCCTCATTTTCGACCCTCCATACGATTGGGTAAAAAAATTCTACCCCCCCACCCTCCTTCCCGGATGGTTATGTCAATAGTTGATCGGTGAGTGGTAGTTCGGCTTTATTAGTGTTAACTAGATTTCGCGTGCTGCCGCGGGCTGCAAGCAGCCCGCGGGGGCGCGGTTGTGAGTTGGGTGCTGTTATTTGCCCTAGTTGTGAGTTGGGTGAGTTTGGTTTTGGCTCTTTGTTTTGTAAATCGTGAAGATTTATTAAAACAATATAAAGATATAAGGGTGTAAGTAAGTGGGGGGGGAGGGGGGAGTCGGGTGGTGGCAATAGATCACCCTCGTTGAGACCTTTCAAATGATACCCAACACGAGGGGTTTATCTTTAACCGTTAACATGGTCTACCGAGTAGACCGGAATTGTCAAATTTTAAAATTTGGTCTACTCTAAAAAATTTGTCTTCCCGAGACGTCTGCTATGAGTCCAAACACGACCCGGCTGCGTCAAGTCGTTTCCGAGTTACGACCGAGGGGGTTGGAGGGGGGTTCAAATTTTTTATCTCGAGAAGTCCTCTTCTACGAGCCCAAACACGACCCGGCTGCGTTGCGCCGTTTCAGAGTTACGGCCGAGGGGGTTGAAGGGGGGTTCAAATTTTTTATCTCGCAGAGACATCTCCTATGAGCCCAAACACGACCCGGTTGTGACGCACCGTTTCCGAGTTACAACCGGGGGGGTTGGAAGGGGGTTCAAATTTTTTATCTCGCGGAGACGTCTCCTATGAGCTCAAACACGACCCGGTTGTGACGCACCGTTTCCGAGTTACGGCCGAGGGGGTTGGAGGGGGGTTCAAATTTTTTATCTCGAGGAGACGTCTCCGATGACCCCAAACACGACCCGGCTGCGTCTCATCGTTTCCGAGTTACGGCCGAGGGGGTTGGAGGGGGGTTCAAATATTTTATCTCGGGGAGAGGTCTCCAATGACCCCAAACACGACCCGGTTGCGTCGAGCCGTTTCCGAGTTACGGCCGGGGGGTTGGAGGGGGGTTCAAATTTTTTATCTCGAGGAGACGTCTCCAATGACCCCAAACACGACCCGGTTGCGTAGAGCCGTTTCCGAGTTACGGCCGGGGGGGTTTGGAGGGAGGAGGGGAGGTGACGGTCCCGCGGGGTGGACCTCGTAGAGAAAAGGCCATCACCCGAAGAGACCGCCCTTCAATCCCACTTTGATGAGTCCAAAAAAGTTGTATGGAGTTAAAAAAAAAATGTATGAACGGGATGGGGATGACTCGTTCTGTGGCAATTACCGATAACCCTTTATGACTATCCGCAAACGCCACCCTTCTATCCCTCATAGTCTCCGAGGACCTTTCACCCACTTTTTACCAGGTCGGTGGACGGAGATCGGGATGGCTCCCCTGGAAACATCGAACCTAGAGATGGGAACTCGCCATGGCCATCGACCACCTATCCCGCATGGTTTTGGAGATATTCCCATCCCTTTCACCCAAAAATGCCACATTTGTACGGAGGCGGGATGAAGGGCGCGGGATGGGAGGATAAAGTTTATCCGAGAAGTAGGATCACCACTATAGATGGTCATCCCCCAAAGACGCCACCCCTCTATTCCCGGTGGTTTCAGAGATATCCCAGTTGGATGAGACCAAAAAAGTTGTATGGAGTTTAAAAAATTTATGAACCGGATGGAGATGACTCGTTCTGTGGTAACTACCGATGACCCCCTATGACATTCCGCAAATGCCATCCTTCTATCCCTCATAGTTTCCGAGGACCTCTCACCATCTTTGTACCAGGTCGGTGGACCGAAGGTGGCAAAAGCGCCTGGAGCTCGGGACGTCACCCTCTATCCGATGGGATGAGATAGTTCGCCCCGCGTTGTCCCGTTCCAGGTGAAAAAGTTGCTTTTCCCACAAATAAAAAATTTGTATGGAGGCGGGATGAAGGGATGGAAATCCCGAAAACCGGGATGGTCCCCTGGAAGCATCCCACCGAGGGATGAAAACGCGCCACGGCCACTACTGAAGTAGCTCCTATCCTTCAACGGATATCCCCATCCCTTTCGCCGAAAAGGCCACTTTTGTACTGATGCGGGATAAAGAGGGCGGGATAGGAGGATCAAGTTTATCCGAGAAGTTGGACCACCACTATAGATGGTCATCCCCCAAAGACGCCACCCCTCTATTCCCGGTGGTTTCAGAGATATCCCAGTTGGATGAGACCAAAAAAGTTGTATGGAGTTTAAAAAAAATGTATGAAAGGGGTGGCCGAAGGGAATGGACTTTCGCGGCTCTCCGGTCACGGTTGCCGCCGCTGCGGCCCTCGAGTCCGGGGACGCGAATTCCTCGGAGGGGGGCCGGGGGGGCGGGTCGCGCTGCGCGCTCCCCTATCCCCCCCTATCCCCCCTCCTCGTCTTTCGCCCCCCCGGCCTCGAGACCCTCCGCGGCGGGTCGACCGCCCTCGTTTGAAGGTGCAAAATCGCAGAGACCGCCCCTCTATCCCCGGTGGTTTCGGAGATATTCCACTTTGATGAGTCCAAAAAAGTTGTATGAAGTTTGAAAAAAATGTATGAAAGGGGTGGGAATGACTCGCTCTGTGGCAACTACCGATGACCCTCTATGACTATCCGCAAACGCCACCCTTCTATCCCTCATAGTCTCCGAGGACCTCTCACCGACTTTGTACCAGGTCGGTGGACGGAGATCGGGATGGTCCCCTGGAAGCGTCCCACCGAGGGATGAAAATTCGCCATAGCAGTCACCCACCTATCCCGCACGGTTTTGGATATATTCCCATCCCTTTCGTCGAAAATGCCACTTTTGTAAGGGGACAGGATGAAGGGGGCGGGATGGGAGGATAAAGTTTATCCGAGCAGTTGGACCACCACGATAGATGGTTATCCCTCAAACACACCCTCCACCTATTTCCGCTGGTTTCGGAGATATCCCACTTCGAATAGTCCAAAAAGTTGTATGGAGTTTAAAAAAAATGTATGAACGGGATGGGGATGGGTCTCGATTTGGTAACTGCCGATGACCCTCTATGACTATCCGCAAACGCCACCCTTCTATCCCTCATAGTCTCCGAGGACCGTTCACCAACTTTTTACCAGGTCGGTGGACGGAGATCGGGATGGCCCCCCTGGAAGCATCCCACCGAGGGATGAAAACGCGCCATAGCGACCACGTCCCTGTCCCCTACGGTTTTGACGATATTTCCATCCCTTTCGCCAAAAAGAGCATTCATGTATGGAGCCGGGATAGACGGGATGGGATAGGGGGATAAAGTTTATCCGAGAAGTTGTACCACGACGATAATTGATCGCTCCCGAAGAAACCACCCCTCTATCCCCGGCGCTTTCGGAGATATCCCACTTTGAAAATTTCAAAAAAAGTTGTATGGAGTTTAAAAAAAATGTATGAACGGGATGGGGATAGGTTTTGATTTGGTAACTGCCGATGACCCTCTATGACTATCCGCAAACGCCACCCTTCTATCCCTCATAGTCTCCGAGAACCGTTCACCAACTTTTTACCAGGTCGGTGGACGAAGATCGGGATGTCCCCCCTGGAAGCATCCCACCGAGGGATGAAAACGCCCCATAGCGACCACGTCCCTGTCCCCTACGGTTTTGACGATATTTCCATCCCTTTCGCCGAAAACCGCATTCATGTATGGAGCCGGGATAGACGGGATGGGATACCGGGATAAAGTTTATCCGTGAAGTTGGACCGCGACGATAGTTGATCGCTCCCGAAGAAACCACCCCTCTATCCCCTATGCTTTCGGAGTTATCCCACTTTGAAAATTTCAAAAAAAGTTGTATGGAGTTTAAAAAAAATGTATGAACGGGATGGGGATAGGTTTTGATTTGGTAACTACCGGTCATACCCTGTGACATTCCGCAAACGCCATCCCTTTATCCCTAATACTTTCCGAGGACCTCTCACCATCTTTGTACCAGGTCGGTGGACCGAGGGTGGCAAAAGGGCCTGGAGATCGTGACGTCACCCTCTATCCGACGGGATAGGATAGGCCGCCCAAAATCGCCCCGTTCCAGGTGAAAAAGTTGCTTTTCCGAAAAACCAAAAATTTGTATGGAGGCGGGATGAAGGGATGGAAATCCCTCAAATCGGGATAGCCCCTGAGAAGCATCCCACCGAGGGATGAAAACGCGCCATGGCCGCCGACCACCTATCCCGCACGGTCTTGGAGATATTTCCATCCTAAAAAAAAAATTGCCACTTTAGTACGGGGACGGGATGAAGGGGGCGGGATGGGAGGATAAAGTTTATCCGAGCGGTTGGACCGCCGCGATAGACGGTCGTCCCCCAAAGACACCGTCCCTCTATCTCCGATACTTTCGGGGCTATCCCACTTTGAAAAGTTGAAAAAAGTTGTATGGAGTTTAAAAAAAATGTATGAAAGGGGTGGGGATGACTCGTGATTTGGTAACTGCCGATGACCCTCTATGACTATCCGCAAGCGCCACCCTTCTATCCCTCACAGTCTCCGAAGACCGTTCACCATCTTTTTACCAGGTCGGTGGACGGAGATCGGGATGCCCCCCCTGGAAGCATCCCGCCGAGGGATGAAAACGCGCCCTGACCACCGACCACCTATCCCGCATGGGTTTGGAGATATTTCCATCCCTTTCGCCGAAAAGAGCATTCATGTATGGAGCCGGGATAGACGGGATGGGATACCGGGATAAAGTTTATCCGTGAAGTTGGACCGCGACGATAGTTGATCGCTCCCGAAGAAACCACCCCTCTATCCCCTATGCTTTCGGAGTTATCCCACTTTGAAAATTTCAAAAAAAGTTGTATGGAGTTTAAAAAAAATGTATGAACGGGATGGGGATAGGTTTCGATTTGGTAACTACCGATCATACCCTATGACATTCCGCAAACGCCATCCCTCTATCCCTTTTACTTTCCGAGGACCTCTCACCATCTGTGTACCAGGTCGGTGGACCGAGGGTGGCAAAAGTGCCTGGAGATCTTGAGGTCACCCTCTATCCGACGGGATAGGATAGGCCGCCCAAAATCTCCCCGTTCCAGGTGAAAAAGTTGCTTTTCCGAAAAACCAAAAATTTGTATGGAGACGGGATGAAGGGATGGAAATCCCGCAAATCGGGATAGCCCCTAAGAAGCATCCCACCGAGGGATGGAAACGCGCCATGGCCACTACTGAAGTAGCTCCTATCCTTCAACGGATATCCCCATCCCTTTCGCCGAAAGGGCCACTTTTGTACGGGGACGGGATGAAGGGGGCGGGATGGGAGGATAAAGTTTATCCGAGCGGTTGGACCACCGCGATAGACGGTCGTCCCCCAAAGACACCGTTCCTCTATCTCCGATACTTTCGGGGCTATCCCACTTTGAAAAGTTCAAAAAAGTTGTATGGAGTTTAAAAAAAATGTATGAACGGGATGAGGATGGGTCTCGATTTGGTAATTGCCGATGACCCCCTATGACTTTTCGCAAACGCCACCTTTCTATCCCGCACACTTTTCGAGATCCCGTCGCCGACTTTTTACCAGGTCGGTTTACCGAAGGTCCTGATTTAATTTCTCGACAACTTTTGTTCTTCTTCACGATGAACTCCCCCCACCTCTCCCCCCACCACTCCTTCCCGGAGAACTTTGTCAATGATCGGTCAGTGGGTGTTCGGCTTTATTAGTGTTAACTAGATTTCGCGTGCTGCCGCGGGCTGCAAGCAGCCCGCGGGGGCGCGGTTGTGAGTTGGGTGCTGTTATTTGCCCTAGTTGTGAGTTGGGTGAGTTTGGTTTTGGCTCTTTGTTTTGTAAATCGTGAAAATTTTATTAACAAATATAAAGCCAATATTATAAGGGGGTAAGTAAGTAGGGGGGAGGGGGGAGTTGGGTGGTGGAAATAGATCACCCTCGTTGCGACCTTTCAAATGATACCCAACACGAGGGGTTTATTTTTAACCGTTAACATGGTCTACCGAGTAGACCTGAATTGGCAAATTTTGAAATTTGGTCTCTTCTAAAAAATTTGTCTTCCCGAGACGTCTGCTATGAGTCCAAACACGACCCGGCTGCGTCAAGTCGTTTCCGAGTTACAACCGGGGGGGTTGGAGGGGGGTTCAAATTTTTTATCTCGGGGAGACGTCTCCTATGAGCCCAAACACGACCCGGTTGTGACTCGCCGTTTCCGAGTTACGGCTGGAGGGGTTGAAGGGGGGTTCAAAATTTTTATCTCGGGGAGACGTCTCCTATGAGCCCAAACACGACCCGGCTGCGTCAAGTCGTTTCCGAATTACGACCGAGGGGGTTGGAGGGGGGTTCAAATTTTTTATCTCGGGGAGACGTCTCCAATGACCCCAAACACGACCCGGCTGCGTCAAGTCGTTTCCGAGTTACGGCCGAGGGGGTTGAAGGGGGGTTCAAAATTTTTATCTCGGGGAGACGTCTCCTATGAGCCCAAACACGACCCGGCTGCGTCAAGTCGTTTCCGAGTTACAACCGCGGGGGTTGAAGAGGGGTTCAAATTTTTTATCTCGCGGAGACGTCTCCTATGAGCCCAAACACGACCCAGCTGCGTCAAGTCGTTTCCGAGTTACAACCGGGGGGGTTGAAGAGGGGTTTAAATTTTTTATCTCGCGGAGACGTCTCCTATGAGCCCAAACACGAACCGGTTGTGACGCGCCGTTTTCGAGATACGGCCGGGGGGGGGGGGGGGGGGGGGTTGGAGGGAGGAGGGGAGGTGACGGTCCCGGGGGGTGGACCTCATAGAGAAACGGCCATCACCCGAAGAGACCGCCCTTCAATGCCCGGTGGTTTCGGAGATATCCCACTTTTAGAAGTCCAAAAAAGTTGTATGGAGATTAAAAAAAATGTATGAACGGGATGGGGATGACTCGTTCTGTGGCAACTACCGATGACCCTTTATGACTATCCGCAAACGCCACCCTTCTATCCCTCATAGTCTCCGAGGACCTTTCACCCACTTTTTACCAGGTCGGTGGACGGAGATCGGGATGGCTCCCCTGGAAGCATCGAACCTAGAGATGGGAACTCGCCATGGCCACCGACCACCTATCCCGCATGGTTTTGGAGATATTCCCATCCCTTTCACCCAAATATGCCACATTTGTACGGAGGCGGGATGAAGGGGGCGGGATGGGAGGATAAAGTTTATCCGAGAAGTTGGACCACCACTATAGATGGTCATCCCCCAAAGACATCACCCCCCTATCCCCGGTGGTTTCGGAGATATCCCACTTTGATGAGTCCAAAAAAGTTGTATGGAGTTTAAAAAAAATGTATGAAAGGGGAGGGAATGACTCGCTCTGTGGCAACTACCGATGACTCTTTATGACTATCCGCAAACGCCACCCTTCTATCCCTCATAGTCTCCGAGGACCTCTCACCGACTTTGTACCAGGTCGGTGGACGGAGATCGGGATGGCTCCCCTGGAAACATCCCACCGAGGGATGAAAACGCGCCATGGCCGCCGACCACCTATCCCGGATTGTTTTTGAGATATTCCCATCCATTTCGCCGAAAATGCCACTTTTGTATGGGGACGGGATGAAGAGGGCGGGATGGGAGGATAAAGTTTATCCGAGCAGTTGGACCACGACGATAGATGGTTATCCCCCAAAGACACCACCCCCCTATCCCCGGTGGTTTCGGAGATATCCCACTTTGATGAGTCCAAAAAAGTTGTATGGAGTTTAAAAAAAATGTATGAAAGGGGTGGCCGAAGGGAATGGACTTTCGCGGCTCTCCGGTCACGGTTGCCGCCGCTGCGGCCCTCGAGTCCGGGGACGCGAATTCCTCGGAGGGGGGCCGGGGGGGCGGGTCGCGCTGCGCGCTCCCCTATCCCCCCCTATCCCCCCTCCTCGTCTTTCGCCCCCCCGGCCTCGAGACCCTCCGCGGCGGGTCGACCGCCCTCGTTTGAAGGAGCAAAATCGCAAAGAGACCGCCCCCTCTATCCCCGGTGGTTTCGGAGATATTCCACTTTGATGAGTCCAAAAAAGTTGTATGGAGTTTGAAAAAAATGTATGAACGGGATGGGGATGGGTCTCGATTTGGTAACTGCCGATGACCCTCTATGACTATCCGCAAACGCCACCCTTCTATCTCTCATAGTCTCCGAGGACCTCTCATCGACTTTGTACCAGGTCGGTGGACGGAGATCGGGATGGCCCCCCTGGAAGCATCCCACCGAGGGATGAAAACGCGCCATTGCCACCGACCACCTATCCCGCACGGTTTTGGAGATATTTCCATCCTTCAAAAAAAATGGCCACTTTAGTATGGGGACGGGATGAAGGGGGCGGGATGGGAGGATAAAGTTTATCCGAGCAGTTGGACCACCACTATAGATGGTCATCCCCCAAAGACATCACCCCCCTATCCCCGGTGGTTTCGGAGATATCCCACTTTGATGAGTCCAAAAAAGTTGTATGGAGTTTAAAAAAAATGTATGAAAGGGGAGGGAATGACTCGCTCTGTGGCAACTACCGATGACTCTTTATGACTATCCGCAAACGCCACCCTTCTATCCCTCATAGTCTCCGAGGACCTCTCACCGACTTTGTACCAGGTCGGTGGACGGAGATCGGGATGGCTCCCCTGGAAACATCCCACCGAGGGATGAAAACGCGCCATGGCCGCCGACCACCTATCCCGGATTGTTTTTGAGATATTCCCATCCATTTCGCCGAAAATGCCACTTTTGTATGGGGACGGGATGAAGAGGGCGGGATGGGAGGATAAAGTTTATCCGAGCAGTTGGACCACGACGATAGATGGTTATCCCCCAAAGACACCACCCCCCTATCCCCGGTGGTTTCGGAGATATCCCACTTTGATGAGTCCAAAAAAGTTGTATGGAGTTTAAAAAAAATGTATGAAAGGGGTGGCCGAAGGGAATGGACTTTCGCGGCTCTCCGGTCACGGTTGCCGCCGCTGCGGCCCTCGAGTCCGGGGACGCGAATTCCTCGGAGGGGGGCCGGGGGGGCGGGTCGCGCTGCGCGCTCCCCTATCCCCCCCTATCCCCCCTCCTCGTCTTTCGCCCCCCCGGCCTCGAGACCCTCCGCGGCGGGTCGACCGCCCTCGTTTGAAGGAGCAAAATCGCAAAGAGACCGCCCCCTCTATCCCCGGTGGTTTCGGAGATATTCCACTTTGATGAGTCCAAAAAAGTTGTATGGAGTTTGAAAAAAATGTATGAAAGGGGTGGGAACGACTCGCTCTGTGGCAACTACCGATGACCCTCTATGACTATCCGCAAACGCCACCCTTCTATCCTTCATGGTTTCAGAGGACCTCTCATCGACTTTTTACCAGGTCGGTAGATGAAAACGGGACGGCCCTCCTGAAAGCATCTCATCGAGGGATGAAAATTCCCCATAGATGGTTATCCCTCAAAGACACCGCCCACCTATTTCCGATGGTTTTGGAGATATCCCACTTCGAATAGTCCAAAAAAGTTGTATGGAGTTTAAAAAAAATGTATGAACGGGATGGGGATGGGTCTCGATTTGGTAACTGCCGATGACCCTCTATGACTATCCGCAAACGCCACCCTTCTATCTCTCATAGTCTCCGAGGACCTCTCATCGACTTTGTACCAGGTCGGTGGACGGAGATCGGGATGGCCCCCCTGGAAGCATCCCACCGAGGGATGAAAACGCGCCATTGCCACCGACCACCTATCCCGCACGGTTTTGGAGATATTTCCATCCTTCAAAAAAAATGGCCACTTTAGTATGGGGACGGGATGAAGGGGGCGGGATGGGAGGATAAAGTTTATCCGAGCAGTTGGACCACCACGACAGATGGTTATCCCTCAAAGACACCGTCCACCTATTCCCGGTGGTTTCGGAGATATCCCACTTCGAATAGTCCAAAAAAGTTGTATGGAGTTTAAAAAAAATGTATGAACGGGATGGGGATGACTCGTGATTTGGTAACTGCCGATGACCCTCTATGACTATCCGCAAACGCCACCCTTCTATCCCTCATAGGCTCCGAGGACCTCTCACCATCTTTGTACCAGGTCGGTGGACGGAGATCGGGATGGCCCCCCTGGAAGCATCCCACCGAGGGATGAAAACGCGCTATTATCACCGACCACCTACCCCCTACGGTTTTGACGATATTTCCATCCCTTTCGCCGAAAAGAGCATTCATGTATGGAGCCGGGATAGACGGGGCGGGATAGGGGGATAAAGTTTATCCCAGCAGTTGGACCACTACGATAGTTGATCGCTCCCGAAGAAACCACCCCTCTATCCCCTATACTTTCGGAGTTATCCCACTTTGAAAATTTCAAAAAAAGTTGTATGGAGTTTAAAAAAAATGTATGAACGGGATGGGGATAGGTTTCGATTTGGTAACTACCGGCCATACCCTATGACATTCCGCAAACGCCATCCCTCTATCCCTAATACTTTCCGAGGACCTCTCACCATCTTTGTACCAGGTCGGTGGACCGAGGGTGGCAAAAGTGCCTGGAGCTCGGGACGTCACCCTCTATCCGACGGGATAGGATAGACCGCCTAAAATTGTCCCGTTCCAGGTGAAAAGTTTGCTTTTCCGAAAAACCAAAAATTTGTATGGAGGCGGGATGAAGGGATGGAAATCCCTCAAATCGGGATAGCCCCTAAGAGGGATCCCACCGAGGGATGGAAACGCGCCATGGCCGCCGACCACGTATCCCAAACGGTTTTGGAGATATTTCCATCCTAAAAAAAAAATGGCCACTTTTGTACGGGGACGGGATGAAGGGGGCGGGATGGGAGGATAAAGTTTATCCGAGCGGTTGGACCACCGCGATAGACGGTCGTCCCCCAAAGACACCGTTCCTCTATCTCCGATACTTTCGGGGCTATCCCACTTTGAAAAGTTCAAAAAAGTTGTATGGAGTTTAAAAAAAATGTATGAACGGGATGGGGATGGGTCTCGATTTGGTAATTGCCGATGACCCCCTATGACTATCCGCAAACGCCACCTTTCTATCCCGCACACTTTTCGAGATCCCGTCGCCGACTTTTTACCAGGTCGGTTTACCGAAGGTCCTGATTTAATTTCTCGACAACTTTTGTTCTTCTTCACGATGAACTCCCCCCACCTCTTCCCCCACCACTCCTTCCCGGAGAACTTTGTCACTATATCGGTCAGTGGGTGTTCGGCTTTATTAGTGTTAACTAGATTTCGCGTGCTGCCGCGGGCTGCAAGCAGCCCGCGGGGGCGCGGTTGTGAGTTGGGTGCTGTTATTTGCCCTAGTTGTGAGTTGGGTGAGTTTGGTTTTGGCTCTTTGTTTTGTAAATCGTGAGGAATTACAATGATAGATGATAATTATAAGAGGTGGGTAAAAATAGAGGGGGGAGGGGAGAGTCGGGTAGTGGCAATAGATCAACCTCGTTGAGACCTTTCTAATGATACCCAACACGGGGGGTTTATCTTTAACCGTTAACATGGTCTACTGAGTAGACCGGAATTGTCAAATTTTTAAATTTGGTCTACTCTAAAAAATTTGTCTTCCCGAGACGTCTGCTATGAGTCCAAACACGACCCGGCTGCGTCAAGTCGTTTCCGAGTTACGGCCGAGGGGGTTGAAGGGGGGTTTAAAATTTTTATCTCGGGGAGACGTCTCATATGAGCCCAAACACGACCCGGCTGCGTCAAGTCGTTTCCGAGTTACGGCCGAGGGGGTTGAAGGGGGGTTCAAAATTTTTATCTCGGGGAGACGTCTCATATGAGCCCAAACACGACCCGGCTGCGTCAAGTCGTTTCCGAGTTACGGCCGAGGGGGTTGAAGGGGCGTTCAAAATTTTTATCTCGGGGAGACGTCACATATGAGCCCAAACACGACCCCGCTGCGTCAAGTCGTTTCCGAGTTACGGCCGAGGGGGTTGAAGGGGGGTTCAAAATTTTTATCTCGGGAAGACGTCTCATATGAGCCCAAACACGACCCGGCTGCGTCAAGTCGTTTCCGAGTTACAACCGGGGGGGTTGAAGAGGGGTTCAAATTTTTTATCTCGGGGAGACGTCTCCTATGAGCCCAAACACGACCCGGTTGTGACTCGCCGTTTCCGAGTTACGACCGAGGGGGTTGGAGGGGGGTTCAAATTTTTTATCTCGCGGAGACGTCTCCTATGAGCCCAAACATGACCCGGCTGCGTCGAGCCGTTTCCGAGTTACGGCCGGGGGGGTTTGAAGGGGTTGGGGGGGGGGTCAAAATTTATCTGTTACCCGGTGGACCTTTGCCGTCGCTCCGCTTCGCTCCGCGACGGATCGGCCGCCGTCTCTTATGCCACTTTTAGGTGTGATTTTGTATGAAGGGGGTGCGAAGGGGGGGAGGTGGGGGGAGGGCGAGGGTCCCGGGATGTGGACCTCGGCGAGAAACTGTTATCCCCCAAAGAGACCGCCCACCTATCCCCGGTGGTTTCGGAGATATTCCACTTTTATTTGATGATTCCAAAAAAGTTGTATGAAGTTTAAAAAAAAATGTATGAAAGGGGTGGGGATGAGTGGTCCGGTGGTAACTACCGATCATACCCTATGACTTTACGCAAACGCCATCTTTCCATCCCTCTTACTTTCCGAGGACCGCTCACCATCTCTGCACCAGGTCGGTGGACCGAGGATGGAGGAATCTCCTCGAACGCCGTACGCCACCCTCTATCCGACGGGATAGGATAGACCGCTCCAGAAAATTTCCTTCCCGTCGAAATAAATCGCTTTTCCGAAAAAACCATAAATTTGTATGAAGAGGGGGCGAAGGGGGGGAGGTGGGGGGAGGGCGACGGTCTTGGGGGGTGGACCTCGGGGAGAAACTGTTATCCCCCGAAGACGCCGCTCACCTATCCCCGATACTTTCGGAGATATTCCACTTTTATTTGATGAGTCCAAAAAAGTTGTATGGAGTTTAAAAAAAAATGTATGAAAGGGGTGGGGATGAGCGGTCCGGTGGTAACTACCGATCATACCCTATGACTTTCCGCAAACGCCATCTTTCCATCCCTCTTACTTTCCGAGGACCGCTCACCGTCTCTGCACCAGGTCGGTGGACCGAGGATGGAGGAATTTCCTCGAACGCCCTACGCCACCCTCTATCCGACGGGATAGGATAGACCGCTCCAGAGAACTTCGTTCCCGTCGAAATAAATCGCTTTTCCGAAAAAACCATAAATTTGTATGGAGGGGGGGCGAAGGGGGGGAGGTGGGGGGAGGGCGACGGTCCCAGGTGGTGGACCTCGGGGAGAAACCGTTATGCCCCGAAGACGCCGCCCCTCTATCCCCGATACTTTCGGAGATATCCCACTTCGAAGAGTTCAAAAAAGTTGTATGGAGTTTAAAAAAAATGTATGAAAGGGGTGGGGATGAGTGGTCAGGTGGTAACTACCGATGACCCTCTATGACATTCCGCAAACCCCACCCCTCTGCGACTCATACTTTCCGAGGACCGCTCGCCGACTCTTTACCAGGTCGGTGGACCGAGGATGGAGGAATCACCTGGGGCGCCCTACGCCGCCCTCTATCCGACGGGATAGGATAGACCGCTCCAGAAAATCTTTTTCCGGTTGAAAAGGGAGGTTTTCCGAAAAACCAAAAATTTGTATGGAGACGGGATGACGGGATGGAAATCCCGCAAATCGGGATAGCCCCTGAGAAGCTTCCCCCTGAGGGATGGAAACGCACCATAGAGACCGACTTCGTATCGTCTATGGTTTTGGAGATATTCCCATCCTTCCGAAAAAAATGGCCACTTTTGTATGGAAGGGGGGCGAAGGGGGGGAGGTGGGGGGAGGGGGAGGGTCCCGGACGGTGGACCTCGGGGAGAAACCGCCGCCCCCCGAAGACACCGTCCCTCTATCCCAGATACTTGAGGAGATATTCCTCTTTGAAAAGTCCAAAAAAGTTGTATGGAGTTTAAAAAAAGTGTATGAAAGGGGTGGGGATGAGCGGTCCGGTGGCGACTACCGATGACCCTCTATGACTTTCCGCAAACGCCACCTTTCCATCCCTCACAGTTTCCGAGGACCGCTCACCAACTTTTTACCAGGACGGTGTACCGAGGATATCAGATTTTTCTGGGGGTCACCAAACGACCCCCTATCCGACCACCTATAAAGCGAAAACCCCCCACCACTCCTTCTGGGAGAACAATTATGTCAGTCAGTAGTTGTGTCAGTGGTATTTCGGCTTTATAGTGTATTAAATTAACAAGCAGCCCGCGGGGGCGCGGTTGTGAGTTGGGTGCTGTTATTTGCCCTAGTTGTGAGTTGGGTGAGTTTGGTTTTGGCTCTTTGTTTTGTAAATCGTGAGGAATTACAGTGATAGATGATAATTATAAGAGGTGGGTAAAAATAGAGGGGGGAGGGGGGAGTCGGGTGGTGGCAATAGATCACCCTCGTTGAGACCTTTCAAATGATACCCAACACGGGGGGTTTATCTTTAACCGTTAACATGGTCTACTGAGTAGACCGGAATTGTCAAATTTTTAAATTTGGTCTACTCTAAAAAATTTGTCTTACCGAGACGTCTGCTATGAGTCCAAACACGACCCGGCTGCGTCAAGTCGTTTCCGAGTTACAACCGGGGGGGTTGAAGAGGGGTTCAAATTTTTTATCTCGCGGAGACGTCTCCTATGAGCCCAAACACGACCCAGCTGCGTCAAGTCGTTTCCGAGTTACGACCGAGGGGGTTGGAGGGGGGTTCAAATTTTTTATCTCGCGGAGACGTCTCCTATGAGCCCAAACACGACCCGGCTGCGTCAAGTCGTTTCCGAGTTACTACCGGGGGGGTTGGAGGGGGGGTTCAATTTTTTTATCTCGGTGAGACGTCTCCTATGAGTCCAAACACGACCCGGCTGCGTCAAGTCGTTTCCGAGTTACAACCGGGGGGGTTGAAAGGGGTTTCAAATTTTTTATCTCGGGGAGACGTCTCCAATGACCCCAAACACGACCCGGCTGCGTCGAGCCGTTTCCGAGTTACGGCCGGGGGGGTTTGGAGGGAGGAGGGGAGGTGACGGTCCCGGGGGGTGGACCTCGTAGAGAAACGGCCATCACCCGAAGAGACCGCCCTTCAATCCTCGGTGGTTTCGGAGATATCCCACTTTGATGAGTCCAAAAAAGTTGTATGGAGTTAAAAAAAATGTATGAACGGGATGGGGATGACTCGCTCTGTGGCAATTACCGATAACCCTTTATGACTATCCGCAAACGCCACCCTTCTATCCCTCATAGTCTCCGAGGACCTTTCACCCACTTTTTACCAGGTCGGTGGACGGAGATCAGGATGGCTCCCCTGGAAGCATCGAACCTAGAGATGGGAACTCGCCATGGCCACCGACCACCTATCCCGCATGGTTTTGGAGATATTCCCATCCCTTTCACCCAAAAATGCCACATTTGTACGGAGGCGGGATGAAGGGGGCGGGATGGGAGGATAAAGTTTATCCGAGAAATTGGACCACCACTATAGATGGTCATCCCCCAAAGACACCACCCCCCTATCCCCGGTGGTTTCGGAGATATCCCACTTTGATGAGTCCAAAAAAGTTGTATGGAGTTTAAAAAAATGTATGAAAGGGGTGGCTGAAGGGAATGGACTTTCGCGGCTCTCCGGTCACGGTTGCCGCCGCTGCGGCCCTCGAGTCCGGGGACGCGAATTCCTCGGAAGGGGGCCGGGGGGGCGGGTCGCGCTGCGCGCTCCCCTATCCCCCCCTATCCCCCCTCCTCGTCTTTCGCCCCCCCGGCCTCGAGACCCTCCGCGGCGGGTCGACCGCCCTCGTTTGAAGGTGCAAAATCGCAAAGACACCGTCCCTCTATCCCCGGTGGTTTAGGAGGTATCCCATTTCGAATAATCCAAAAAAGTTGTATGGAGTTTGAAAAAAATATATGAAAGGGGTGGGAATGACTCGCTCTGTGGCAACTACCGATGACCCCCTATGACTATCCGTAAACGCCACCCTTCTATCCCTCTTAGTCTCCGAGGACCTCTCACCGACTTTGTACCAGGTCGGTGGACGGAGATCGGGATGGTCCCCTAAAAGCATCCCACCGAGGGATGAAAACGCGCCATGGCCGCCGACCACCTATCCCGCACGGTTTTGGATATATTCCCATCCCTTTCTCCGAAAATGCCACTTTTGTATGGGGACGGGATGAAGAGGGCGGGATGGGAGGATAAAGTTTATCCGAGCAGTTGGACCACGACGATAGATGGTTATCCCTCAAAGACATCGCCCACCTATTTTCGGTGGTTTCGGAGATATCCCACTTTTAGTAGTCCAAAAAAGTTGTATGGAGTTTGAAAAAAATGTATGAAAGGGGTGGGAATGACTCTCTCTGTGGCAACTACCGATGACCCTCTATGACTATCCGCAAACGCCACCCTTCTATCCCTCATAGTCTCCGAGGACCGTTCACCAACTTTTTACCAGGTCGGTGGACGGAGATCGGGATGGCCCCCTGGAAGCATCCCACCGAGGGATGAAAACGCGCCATGGCCGCCGACCACCTATCCCGCACGGTTTTGGATATATTCCCATCCCTTTCGTCGAAAATGCCACTTTTGTATGGGGACGGGATGAAGGGGGAACGTTATCCGAGCAGTTGGACCACGACGATAGATGGTTATCCCTCAAAAACACCGCCCATTTATTCCCAGTGGTTTCGGAGATATCCCACTTCGAATAGTCCAAAAAGTTGTATGGAGTTTAAAAAAAATGTATGAACGGGATGGGGATGGGTCTCGATTTGGTAACTGCCGATGACCCTCTAAGACTATCCGCAAACGCCACCCTTCTATCCCTCATAGTCTCCGAGGACCGTTCACCAACTTTTTACCAGGTCGGTGGACGAAGATCGGGATCCCATGGGGGCCCCCCTGGAAGCATCCCACCGCGGGATGAAAACGCGCCATTACCACCGACCACCTATCCCCGACGGTTTTGACGATATTTCCATCCCTTTCGCCGAAAAGAGCATTCATGTATGGAGCCGGGATAGACGGGGCGGGATAGGGAGATAAAGTTTATCCGAGAAGTTGTACCACGACGATAATTGATCGCTCCCGAAGAAACCACCCTTCTATCCCCGACGCTTTCGGAGATATCCCACTTTGAAAATTTCAAAAAAAGTTGTATGGAGTTTAAAAAAAATGTATGAACGGGATGGGGATAGGTTTTGATTTGGTAACTGCCGATGACCCTCTATGACATTCCGCAAACGCCATCCCTCTATCCCTCGTAGTCTCCGAGGACCGTTCACCAACTTTTTACCAGGTCGGTGGACGAAGATCGGGATGGCCCCCCTGGAAGCATCCCACCGAGGGATGAAAACGCGCTATTATCACCGACCACCTATCCCGCATGGGTTTGGAGATATTTCCATCCATTTCGCCGAAAAGAGCATTCATGTATGGAGCCGGGATAGACGGGGCGGGATAGGGGGATAAAGTTTATCCGCGAAGTTGGACCACTACGATAGTTGATCGCTCCCGAAGAAACCACCCCTCTATCCCCTATACTTTCGGAGTTATCCCACTTTGAAAATTTCAAAAAAAGTTGTATGGAGTTTAAAAAAAATGTATGAACGGGATGGGGATAGGTTTCGATTTGGTAACTACCGGTCATACCCTATGACATTCCGTAAACGCCATCCCTCTATCCCTAATACTTTCCGAGGACCTCTCACCATCTTTGTACCAGGTCGGTGGACCGAGGGTGGCTAAAGCGCCTGGAGATCTTGAGGTCACCCTCTATCTGACGGGATGGGATGGACCGCCCAAAATTGCCCCGTTCCAGGTGAAAAAGTTGCTTTTCCGAAAAACCAAAAATTTGTATGGAGACGTGATGAAGGGATGGAAATCCCGCAAATCGGGATAGCCCCTAAGAAGCATCCCACCGAGGAATGGAAACGCGCCATGGCCGCCGACCACCTATCCCGCACGGTCTTGGAGATATTTCCATCCTAAAAAAAAAATGGCCACTTTAGTACGGGGACGGGATGAAGGGGGCGGGATGGGAGGATAAAGTTTATCCGAGCGGTTGGACCGCCGCGATAGACGGTCGTCCCCCAAAGACACCGTCCCTCTATCCCCGGTGGTTTAGGAGGTATACCACTTTGAAAAGTTCAAAAAAGTTGTATGGAGTTTAAAAAAAATGTATGAAAGGGGTGGGGATGAGTGGTTCTGTGGCGACTACCGATCATACCCTATGACTTTCCGCAAACGCCACTTTTCTATCCCGCACACTTTCCGAGATCCCGTCGCCATATTTTTACCACCTCGGTGGATCGACTTTTCCGTATTTTTCCCATTCCTCATTTTCGACCCTCTATACGATTGGGTAAAAAAATTCTACCCCCCCACCCTCCTTCCCGGATGGTTATGTCAATAGTTGATCGGTGAGTGGTATTTCGGCTTTATTAGTGTTAACTAGATTTCGCGTGCTGCCGCGGGCTGCAAGCAGCCCGCGGGGGCGCGGTTGTGAGTTGGGTGCTGTTATTTGCCCTAGTTGTGAGTTGGGTGAGTTTGGTTTTGGGTCTTTGTTTTGTAAATCGTGAAAATTTTAACAAATATAAAGATAGTAAATATAGGGGGGAGGAGGGAGGGGGAGGGGGAGTCGGGTGTTGGCAATAGATCACCCTCGTTGAGACCTTTCAAATGATACCCAACACGGGGGGTCTACCTGTTGCCGTTGACCATGGTCTACTGAGTAGACCGGAATTGTCAAATTTTTAAATTTGGTCTACTCTAAAAAATTTGTCTCACCGAGACGTCTGCTATGAGTCCAAACACGACCCGGCTGCGTCAAGTCGTTTCCGAGTTACAACCGGGGGGGTTGAAGAGGGGTTCAAATTTTTTATCTCGCGGAGACGTCTCCTATGAGCCCAAACACGACCCGGCTGCGTCAAGTCGTTTCAGAGTTACAACCGGGGGGGGTTGGAGGGGGGTTCAATTTTTTTGTCTCGGTGAGACGACTCCTATGAGCCCAAACACGACCCGGTTGTGACTCGCCGTTTCCGAGTTACGACCGAGGGGGTTGGAGAGGGGTTCAAATTTTTTATCTCGAGGAGACGTCTCCGATGACCCCAAACACGACCCGGCTGCGTCTCATCGTTTCCGAGTTACGGCCGAGGGGGTTGGAGGGGGGTTCAAATATTTTATCTCGGGAAGAGGTCTCCAATGACCCCAAACACGACCCGGTTGCGTCGAGCCGTTTCCGAGTTACGGCCGGGGGGGTTGGAGGGGGGTTCAAATTTTTTATCTCGAGGAGACGTCTCCAATGACCCCAAACACGACCCGGTTGCGTAGAGCCGTTTCCGAGTTACGGCCGGGGGGGTTGGAGGGGGGTTCAAATTTTTTATCTCGAGGAGACGTCTCCAATGACCCCAAACACGACCCGGTTGCGTAGAGCCGTTTCCGAGTTACGGCCGGGGGGGTTGGAGGGGGGGGTCAAATTTTTTATCTCGGTGATACTTCTCCTATGAGTCCAAACACGACCCGGCTGCGTCAAGTCGTTTCCGAGTTACAACTGAGGGGGGTTGAGGGGGGGGTCAAATTATTTATCTCGGGGAGACGTCTCCTATGAGCCCAAACACGACCCGGTTGTGACGCGCCGTTTCCAAGTTACGGCCGGGGGAGTTTGGAGGGAGGAGGGGAGGTAACGGTCCCGGGGGGTGGACCTCGTAGAGAAAAGGCCATCACCCGAAGAGACCGCCCTTCAATCCCTGGTGGTTTCGGAGATATCCCACTTTGATGAGTCCAAAAAAGTTGTATGGAGTTTAAAAAAATGTATGAACGGGATGGGAATGACTCGTTCTGTGGCAATTACCGATAACCCTTTATGACTATCCGCAAACGCCACCCTTCTATCCCTCATAGTCTCCGAGGACCTTTCACCCACTTTTTACCAGGTCGGTGGACGGAGATCAGGATGGCTCCCCTGGAAGCATCGAACCTAGAGATGGCAACTCGCCATGGCCACCGACCACCTATCCCGCATGGTTTTGGAGATATTCCCATCCCTTTCACCTAAAAATGCCACATTTGTACGGAGGCGGGATGAAGGGGGCGGGATGGGAGGATAAAGTTTATCCGAGAAGTAGGATCACCACTATAGATGGTCATCCCCCAAAGACGCCACCATTCTATTCCCGGTGGTTTCAGAGATATCCCAGTTGGATGAGTCCAAAAAAGTTAGTTGTATGGAGTTTAAAAAAAATGTATGAAAGGGGTGGGGATGAGTGGTTCTGTGGCGACTACCGATCATACCCTATGACTTTCCGCAAACGCCACTTTTCTATCCCGCACACTTTTCGAGATCCCGTCGCCATATTTTTACCACCTCGGTGGATCGACTTTTCCGTATTTTTCCCATTCCTCATTTTCGACCCTCTATACGATTGGGTAAAAAAATTCTACCCCCCCACCCTCCTTCCCGGATGGTTATATGAGTAGATAGGTGAGTCTGTCAGTGGGTGTTCGGCTTTATTATTATTAGTGTTAATTAGTGTTAATATGTACCATGTCTTTACAGTGTGACTGGCAATGGGATATCCTTTTCCCACTTTTTTTATTTTTTATAATTTTAGAAATGTTGCTATAACATTATCAAATAAGACATTGTTAGAAAAGAAAGCTAATGTCAGGTTAGCTCTCAGCTTGTGATGAGCGTGGAACGAACCATGTCACTTACAAAGAAAAAAACATGTCAGTCATTGAACTGCACGTCAGAAGTGAACTAAGCTCCACAAAAAACATTACATTACATAACAGTGTCGCGAGTTCAATTGTTTTTTCCCATCTCAAATTTTTTTTTTTTTTATTTATTTAAATTTAATTTAAACGCAATATCTGAAAATGTACAGAGGTTTCGGTTAAATTACATTACATTACATGACAGTGTGCGAGTTCTATGGTATTTTCCCATGTCAGAAACTGTTCTTTTTTAAAATTATTTAAATTAAATTAAAGCGCAATATCTGAAAATATATGTACAGAGGTTTCGGTTACATTACATTACATGACAGTGTCGCGAGTTCATTGTTTTTTTCCCACCTCCAAAAATGACCAACGCGCCTAAAGAAGCTTTCACTTCAAAAAAATTTTTTTTTGATGTATGTATTGTATATTGTCGAAGCCATGGTAGCCTTCGATTACTGAATTAATTGTATGATAATATGTACGTATTTTAATTATTAAAATGGTTTTGTTTTTCAGACTGTGGTATTTGGATACAGCTGTATGAGTACTGGTGAAATTGTGCACGAAATAATGCATGTACTAGGTTTTTCCCATGAGCACACAAGGCCTAATAGAGATTTGCATATATCAATTTTATGGGACAATATTAAACCTGGTACGTAATGGTATCGATATTACTATATTTAACTTCTTTATAATAGTATCATCCTTTATAATAGTTTGTTAGGTTATTAGATATTTATTAATACTACGTTACACTTTTGGACACTAGATTGGCTAGACTCCACTATTCTATCATCATTATTGTCGTCAACATCAGCCCGTATCTCACCACTGCTGGATGTAGGCCTCTCCCAGAGCTCGCCTGCACGCACGGTCCTCTGGGCTTCGCATCCAGCCGCTTCCCGCGAAGTCTTTCAGGTCGTCTGTACATCTGGTCGCAGGACGTCCCACGCTCCCTTTTCTAATTTGTAGCCTCCATTCGAGAACTCGTCGACCATATCGGTTATACGATCTGCAACAGGTGTGACAGCCCATCACCACTTCAGACTGCTGATTCTTAAGACTATGTCGACAACTTTAAGTCCTCGACGAATTTCAAAATTTCTAATTTATCCACTAAAGAAACTCCGAGCATAGCCGGCTCCATAGCACGCAGAGCGACTTTGAATTTGTTTACCAGTCCTGCCGTGAGAGGCACTGACTGTAGAGATTGGTCTTCAGACACTGCGACAGTGGTGACGAGAAGAAATGACGTAGCTTCCCGAAAGCAGCCCAACCCAGTTGTATTATTATGTCTGGCTCTTTGTTAAAGTTGTTTCCGCCTTTTTTTACTAGGGGAGATGACATTTACGCACTATCCGTCGTCGACAGGAACAGTCGACGAGAGGGAGTGTGGGACTCGCCCGGTGAAGAGACTTATCACAGGGAATACCCACTAAAACTCCCCCGGATTCCACCATCACCGGTGATGTGTGGGTCCGAGATCACAGCGAGGCCGAGTATAAATACGAATGTTAACACATAAACATTTGCCCCTAGCGGAATTCGAACTCGCGACCGTTTGGTAAACAGCTAGGGTTACTGGCCACTAGACTAAACGTGTCGTCAACATGTGTCTTAAGGACCTGAACTTATACATGGACGCAGAATGCAAGCTATTTCTGACCGGGCCTACAGGAAAATTACAGAGGCGGCCTATGGACCAGCAGTTGACGCTAAATCGGCTCAATGGACAGTGATGTTGGGAGTAGAACCTGTGTCTGCGGTAACGGGGTACGAGCGTTTGGTCAATTTACTGATCTTGTTATTATTTATAGGGTACAGAAAATATTTTCAGAGACGCACTGAAGATCCTTTTCCGAATCTCGCGTATGACTTCAACAGTGTACTTCATTATCCCCCACGCGCTTTCTCCAAGAACGGAAAGGTCACAATTATAACAGAGGTTAGTATTTTCTGATGTATCAATAAAAAAATGTGTTTCTGGGACAAAAGCTGTAACCCTTTAATTTTTGACTAATTTAAATTTGATATTTTGTCAATTAGTTACTCGACCGTCAAAGCTTGAAAACTAAAAGCTTTAAAAACAGTAAATAAATAATAAATGGAAATTTCAAAAAAATCCTCACGTCGAATTGAAACATATTTGTACGTTCTACGTCTTCTCTAACAAATTGAATTGTTTTTCTCAATAAATAAAATATTTCCAAAAAAACTGCACGTGTTTATCTGAAGTAGGTACATGATCTACAAATATCAGATACATACTTTGAAACTGAGACAATTTTGTCTCCAATTTTGTATAGGTACACAAACCGTCCTCGTTTATCAGTAATTCCGTTATTGAAAACCGTATCAAAATCAGACAGAACCTAATCAGGTATTATTATATATACATATATAAAAAAATCAGAGATAAAACAGAGAAAACTGATATTGAAAACTGCATCAAAATCCGTTGCGTGGTTTAGGTTTTACTGGCAAAACAGACATCACTTTATTATACTATATACAGGTATAAGTACTATAATTTCTTATCGTAATGGCAACGTCTAGCTATAATTGCAAAACAACTTTATATGTCGGTCTAGCCACATGAAAAATAATAAAAAAAAAAGGAAATAATGATAAATATTAATTTTTACATAAATCTTACAAACATAATCTTACAAACAAATGGCTAAGGAACTATAAATTAACTATCAATTTCGAAAACATTTTAATTGCAATCACCAAGCTTAGCTTACAGAAAATAGCTGTTTTTATACAAGATTACGAATAATTATATTGATTCACCATTCTTATTAAGCAATATTGGATTGAGTTGCCCTCGAATAAATTCACACCGTAAGTGTTCGTTATACATTCCGTTCTGCAAAAGGAATTATACAAGCAATACATTTTTGCATCGCTCCTGAAAATTTTATAATGAACACTAGCTTGATCTAGATATTTTCGGATGTCCTATAGGAGCCTATAAACGAAGCCTTAAACAAGCTCTCGAAAATATAGTTGTGAAAATATAGTTGTGTAGTCTCCTTTTTGTTGGGGCCAGTTTATTTGTTTGTTTTGTATGTTATGTGTTATTTGTTAACTGGTTTATTTATTTGTTTTTCTCTTTCTTTTTTTTGTGTGATTCTTACCTTTGTGTATGTTTTCTACCGGCTCCAATATTCTGCAGTGGCTAATATGTTTTAGTAATTTAGTGGAAACTTTGCTGATTTATGTTTTTCTTGTATGTATATTTATAATGTGCAGCGAGATATTGTATGTTTCCCTAATATAAATAAAATAAAATAAAATAAAATAGCTAGGTAGTTAACATAGTTAACATAATAGACCTCCAAACCTGACCTCCAAGCTAGGATTACCTGTGTTTTGGAGATCAGTGGCCTTGCGTATTATGCGTGCACGTATGTGTGTGTGTGGGTGTGTGTGTGTGTGTGTGTATGTGCGTGTGTGTTATGTGTGTTGAATTTATTAAACTAAAATACTTTCGATTTTATCATAGTCAAGTTCAAGGAGCCATTCTCTCAATTTGGACTTCAACTCGTGTTTACTTAACTTTAGAACATTATGAAAATTGTTTATATTGTTTCCTGGCAAAAGTTGTTTTTGTTAGGAGATGTGGGATGGCAAGTTTTTTTCTTCTAGTTAGAGGAAGTTTAGGGACTGGCAATAGTTCAGCATGTCTTCGCAATGCGGAACGACTAATATATATTTGTTTTTAAGTTTACGGGTGCTATATTTGAAAGGCTAGACATCATTCTGGACTAATTTTTAATTTTATATCTAACTTTTTTTATGTTACAGTCTGATGTTAAAATTGGTCAGCGAGAAGTTATGAGTGCATTAGACGCACAGAAAATTGACTTAGTATATGGTATCGATTGCATTGCACGTAACAGAAATTATCTTTTGAAAACATGTCCGAGCGCCGTCAAAGTGAAGCCAGTTGTGAACAATGTAACTCAAGAGGAAATTCAGGATTACTTCAGAGACAGACTTTGGACGTACGGAGTAGTAAATTATAATCTACGTGTAGGGGATTTTAGTACGTAAACATTCATCTTCATTTAAGGTTACAATCATAGATGGAAGCTAAAAGAAAGATACAGTACGTGGGCAGGCCTGTCTCACTCCTCACTATAGTTATAAACCGCGCAGACTCTTCTCAAGAGGCCTATTCAGTGTGGTGTCACGCGCGCGTTCGATCTGCCTAACATCTGCCAAACAACTACAATTCCAATATCGAACATAATATGTATTATAATCATCATCATCATCTCAGCCGCAGGACGTCCATTTCTGGACATAGGCCTCCCCCATAACTTTTCAATTATAATTCCATAACTGTATTATAATAATCGAGAGAATCGACAAATGTATTTAATTTTTTCCACAAAAACCCTGTCCGTATTTTTAACGTATCACGTGTATGCAAGACAGTATCCTTTGAGCGAACGAGTGAATGATACTGAGTTCATTGGACTCAGTACATAAGGCCCATGCGCGGACAGAGTCACTAATCTTTTTTTTTTTGCTTCCATCTAAGAGTTTGATCCTTTTTGTAATACTCAGCACAGAAACATATTGCTCTGTCAACACAAACCCCATCTTAATTAATTCTATAAAGATTTGTGGCATGTTCTAAGTGCCCTGAAAATTTTGAACCCCTAAAACATTCTACAAAAATGTCTTCACTCGCAAAAAAATGTATGATTCCCATTGAAACGATAAATTAGTTAACAATGTTAAAAAACTTATGGCCATACTAGGTAAATACTTGAATTATATACTACGAACATTACTTAGTGTCTACATATTTTTGTTTGTATCTTCTGCACAAATGTCCTAACAGAAGTAGATAGAAATATACAGGCAGATTTCATCAATTTATAATTTTTATAGTATACTTGTTTAATAATAAGCTTATTTTAGGTTATGAAGAAGAGGTAAATATACAAGCCGTTATAAGACATATTGAAAAAGAAACATGTATAGAATTCAGGGACATGAAAACAATTAAACATAACATTGGAGAAGACTTTTTATCTGATGAAAAAACTTACACATTTGATGGCGATAAAACCACTACAGATACAATCAAAGAAGATAATGAAGTCATCGAAACTGTCGGTGGAGTTGTGGAGAACAGTACAGAATCATTAAATGCTGTGGATAAAATTATGGATAAAAGTACTGGATCTTTAGAAAAAAGTGACGTGCTTAAATTGGATAGCAACGAAAATGAATCCAATCAGACAGATTTGGAAGATAATAAAAAAAAAGACAAACTTATAATTCGTGATTACACTCTCGAAACGGGAAGCCTTACCATTGGTATTATTTCTTTATTAAATAAAATACACAAGTAACAAAACACTTTAAACTTTTCTTCGTAAGGTGTGACCTGCAATATGTTTATTTATTATTTTGATAATTGAGTAAATTTTGCACATAACGAATTCTAATTGCTGCACATGGCATATTTTATTTTATTAATTTTTGGGACACAAACAGTAATAAAAACATATGTATATTGGAATATATATTATAAAAATATATATTAGAAAAAAGACAAAAAAAAAGTATATTCCACAAGCGTGTCCACAGATAGATAACTTAATTATCACAACTTAATTATTATAACCTAATTTGATAATTTTATTAAGACAATAGTGCTCATAAGCACTTAGCAGTTTTTATACGATAGATAAGTAAGCCAGTGAACTATTCACTAAACTCGAAATGTTAGAAAATCAAAAAAGTGCACATAACAGATTTTGGTTTGATAACGAAGATATTTAACCATGAATTAAAAGTATCAATAATACTTATCTCCAACAGACCCCAGAATTCGAAGATTGAATAGATTACCAGAAAAAGAACGCCGTTTGGAACATGCAAATTCTAATCGTCGCCATGCAAGCAATATATTAGTTTTGACAAAATCCACGAAACCCGGTTGCATATGCCCCCAACCTGGAAAATCTACTGGTGAACAAGTACATACTTTTCTATTATTGCATGACGAGAGCAGCAGTTGCGAGGATTGTTTTTAATTGCATTTTATTTTTATTTTAGAATATAGAAATCAGCGTGGACTGTTTTAATTCCGTCAACGATCTCTTACATGTTTTTGTTCATATATTGGGACTTGATCATCAACACAATATGCATGACAGAGATTCTTATTTACATATTCTTTGGGATAAACTCAGTCCTGGTAAAATTTTTGCTATACTAATCCTAATATAATATTATAAATGCGAATGTTTGTATTTTCGGATGTTTTTTACTCAGTTACGCAAAAATGTTCGAACAGATTTGGATGAAATTTGACACACAGATAGTTTATTACTTGAATTAAGATATAGGATACTTCTTTTCCTAGAAAAGTGTTAGGTTCCTGTGGGTTAAAAAAAAACTAAATACAGCGCGTACGAAGTAGCGGGTATAGCTTATAGCTAGTTTCGTTTATAAAAAGAATTTTAAAACAGGTACTCGACCTATCAAAATATACCGATAAGCTGTACAGAATTTCACAAGTGCCGTATTAGATGTTGGAATAACATTCCTCCTCCTATTAAAAACTTACATTCTGTTGTCTTTTAAAAATAAACTGAAAATATTAATTTTAAATAATCAAAATAAATTATAAATAGCAGCAATTATAAATTCCAATAACAATAATAATTATGTAATATCAATTACTACTACATTTATCTGTGATTAGTTTTTGTCTATATATAACTTGTAATATTGTAAAATTATTTTTATGTTCCTCTATATCTTTTTAATTATTTTGTTTTATATTATATTTACTATATTAAATAAAAAATACGGAACTATAAATTAGTAAAATAAAACGGCATCCGCGGAAGATCAGCGTCCTGATGATCAATATCATCAAGACATCATGCTGAGCGGAGACTATTTTGGTGCACTTTTTTATACCAATATAATGTAATTATGTATTTAGAACGTACCAAATAAACATTTTTCTTTCTTTCTTTCTTTCTTTCTTTTACCACAAATATACAGCATATCTATATTCACTTGTTTGATAATTTTTTGAATGCTTTTTTTTAGAATACGTCAGTTTGATATTGCTATTGTTCATGGATCATACAAGAAGCTGAATTACCTACTAATGAAAATTTAATTTTTAGATGTCCGCTCAGAAATGTCAAAGAAACTTCCTC
The DNA here is from genome assembly GCA_944738685.1 of Synanthedon myopaeformis. Classification (NCBI taxonomy): domain Eukaryota; kingdom Metazoa; phylum Arthropoda; class Insecta; order Lepidoptera; family Sesiidae; genus Synanthedon; species Synanthedon myopaeformis. Next base: position 4,903,115 of record OX122933.1, on the reverse strand, counting down.
AAGCTGCTTCGGTAGGTTTTCCGTATGATTATCAAAGCGTGATGCACTATCCCTGGTTACAAATCAAAAATGGAATTACCAATATTATGTATCCTATATGGGTAAGAATTTTTTCAGTTTCCAAATTTTTCTTGTAACTACGTACCTACGTTCGAGTGGCATGTGGCAATAGACATTTCTGGTGGGAAGGAACATTCCACAAAACGTTAATGTTAACATAATTTGAACCCAAGACTCTTCGTATTTCTATTATTTTTTTTTATGTTAAAGTCGACAGACAGGCTGACAGTCCACTTGATGGTAGGTGGCTAACCGTCGCCTATAACACAAGCAACGCCATAGGCGCTGCCGGCCATAGAAGGATTAAGGATAAGGGATAAGGAAAGGATATTGTAATGGGCTCTGGCATCCCTTACCTACTCATTCACCCAACACAACAGCACCTCTAAATATATAGCTAATAGTTATATTAAAAATGTCAGTGACGTAAAACTGTCCGATAATTTATTAAGAATAATTGTTTATTGTCTAATGTTTTGTATATATGATTGTACTTTTTCTGTCGAATACAAAATCTAGTGAAACGAAAATCTGTAAAAATGGTAATAACTCCACTTAATGCTGTTATTTCACGGTGGTATTCTGTAAGAAGGTAGTGGTTACCGCTGCCCAAATGACTGCGAAACACAGTGTGCCCTACCACTACTTTTTTTTAAATAAAATTTTTTTAGAGCATAATTTTAATCCATAAGAGAGCTGGTACTACTATACAACGAGGTAATACTAGAATTCTTGCCAAAGGAATCCAAATTAGATATTGCGTATATTATGTCAATTATTTCTATTATTGTTATGTTTTTAAATGATCATAAACATAAATACTTAGTTGCCCAAGAAACGACATGGAATTGAAGGTGAAAATTTGGTGGTTGTTGCAGAACGATGGTTGGGCTATGGGCCAGTGGCAAGGATTGAGTTCTACGGATGTCCAGAAGTTAAACTTGCTTTACTACGAACAGTGTCAGGAAAGGAAGAAGCACGCGGCTACTGTTTCTCCACAGTACTGAAATAAAATTTAAATGCACATTTTTTTTTTATTATTTCCAAAATGTCCTACTTAGAGATTATATCACCAAACATTCACTTAATAAATATAAAAAGACTATCTATCCTACTAGTATAATAAATGCGAAAGTATGGATGTATTGATTGTTGTTACTAAGTATTTCACCCAAAATAGGCTTAACGGATTTGGATGAAATTTGGCATATAGATAGTTATCTGGATTAACATATAGGATACTTTTTATCCTGGAAAATGTTAAGTTCCCGAGGGATCGTACAAAATATAAAAATTTGGGCGCCAAAAAAATTTTAACCGAGGTAAAAAGGAAACTGAAGAAAACATGTTTTACCGACTGACGGATTTCTTAACGAACTTTTTTTAACAAGATTTTAGCAACAACAATTACCTACACTCTTGTGTATTCCATTGCAGTGTAATTATCAGTGATTAGTCATATACCAATGCATAAATTGGGGACAATTCCCTAGGCATTCTCCTATAGCAAGATCATAATTTGGACTGTAACTTATAAGGAAAAGGGGTTCCAAACTTATCTTAAGGTATATTATTTTTTTAATTGTATATAAATTTGGTTTCGTTTAGTATATTTATGTGAAATAAATTGTTGTAAGCATCCAACATCTTTTCTTTAATTGCATCTTTAATTCTTTAATTTTAGGATTTCTTCGAGTACTAGAATTAAAGAATTAATTAAGGAAAAGGACAATTAATTGTAGGATTTCTTCGAGTTTCGGTCGTTGAGTTAGGTCTGATGTAACACCCAAGTACAGACGTTAAAACACTTTTTTGTTCCTCGTCAGCATTTCGTTTTTCTTCGTTGGAATTATTCTGTTCCTCATCAGCATTGTGTTGTTCCTCGTTGGAATTATTCTGTTCCTCATCAGCGTTGTGTTTTTTATCGTTGGAATTTTCCTGTTCCTCATCAGTATTGTATTTTATCTCGTTGGATATATTCTGTCCCTCATCGGCATTATCTTTTTCCTCATTGGAATTATGGTGTTCCTCATCGGTGCCTCTATTCTTTGCACCTTCTGCAGGATCTCCTTTGTTTTCCGACATCATTTTACTTTTAGGATGCAGTACGTACTTACATAAAGCTATGATATCTTGAATATTGCGTTTATTACATTCATGATTAAAGAGCAGGCGTAGCTTCATTTTGTCAAGTAGCGAAAGGCTGTTTGAGGGTTGTACTTTAAAACCTCGAATCTAAAATTAGAATGATTTCTTTAGTGGCATTGTTTTAAGCCGTCAATCATTGTTATGTCTAAAATATTATCTAGAAAATGAAAATAAGCAATATCTGACCTGAACTGTAAAATTTTCACTCTTTTCTTAAATAATAAAGTAAAACCATTGATATACTTAAGTATCAAAATTATTAATCGTCTATTTTATCTAACATATGTATATCGTTTTATATAGTAAATATTTTTGTAAAAACATATAAAGTCTACTGAATCTAAAACTGTTTATTACAATCCAAATAACAACATCGTGCAATTAACTATCGAAACCAAACGAATACATAGAGAGCTATTATTTTTCTGTAACAAATGACGCTACTTGTTACATCAGATCAGATTTAGAACAAATGAAAAATGACAAACAAAGTAACAAATGACGCTACTTGTTATGTTTGATCTGGTTTATTGCTTTTATTGGGCGGGATAAATTTTTATTTCCATCTTCGAAACATGTAATTTGCATTTTAAGCGACTTTTTTCTGGTTCAATAACCTCTCTGTCATAATATCGTGTCAAATTTTAAGTAACGTATATTATAATAAAACTCTTATTAATAGAACGTCACGAATTCCACTCACCATTGATTTGATCGTTGGTTGTCCATTAATGCTGTACGCATTCTCATGGAAATTCATCACGCTTACAGGATCGTACTCAACCAAAGTTGTAGTGGTGTTGATTCTTCGGATGTGGAATAATTCACGGTTCTCTAAAAAGGAAGTCAATAGCGTGTTGTTGTAATATATATAATTTGAAATATTATAATAAATATAAAAGCTGCATATTTATCTCCTTATGACCTTTAGGACCGCTGAGCCCTTGGCGGAGTTGCGGAAGAGTGTTCGTCCGACCTCGCAACTTCGCCTATAGCGGACGCGGAGGACGCCAAGAGGTTTAGTCGGTAGGTCTACCCCACTACCATCTTGGGGCGGGAGTCCGACATAACCCACCGGTCTGTCCCCAGGCCGGTGTCTATCATCGCTGTAAGTGCTTGTCTAGCATCTTAGCACAATGCTGAGCCAGTATCCGATTCACTGCCGCGAGGACACATATCTTTAGCTGTTTTTTTCTTCTTTCTTTCATTGAGAGATTGGTAAGTGGAATTCATAACAGTACCATAATACCCCTTACCAACCTGTGTGTATATTATCCCACAAGACCCTCACGTACTTATCCCGTTCTGGATGTGTCACTTCGTCGTGAAAACCAACGCCGTGCATCAAAGTGTGCAGGACATCTTGTTGTCGTAGACATTTCAAGCCAAACACTAAAATCTAGTAATATTTAAAAAGTTATATTATTAAAAGCTATTTTTCAACAAATAATTATTTTATACCAAACGCTACTGCTCAGTTATGTATATGAAAAGTTCATTGGACTAAAAATCAAAGTAAAAAAACTTGTCAACAATTATAACTTAGTTATAAAGTCAAAATATTCTTTCTTTCTTACTTCTTAGCCAAGTATTCTTACTTCTTTTCTAGTGAGCCGACGTATTTAAGTATGTGACATATTTGTTTACTAAGTTGGGCCCGCGACTTCGTACGCGCTGTCCTAGTTTTTTTTTTAAATCCCACAGAAAATTAACATTTTTCTAGGATTAATAGTATCATATATGTTAATCTGTAACTATTTCAGCATCGTAGGGCGTATAGTACCTACCTAGTACTATTTAAAATATAGGTATAATCTTTGAAAGTTATTACAATTTCTCCCTCTGATCCTGATTTTGTACGGTGAACACATTCTCTTTCCCCACTTGGATTAGTGATGTGAAGCCAATTCGAACCACCTGATGGTTTTCGGTCGAGTTTTTTAAACTTGATGCACGATGCAGCTTCCACCACGGACATGGCCAAATATAAATTAATCAATAAAGCGTTATCTGTGAAAATAAGTTAATGTTATTCATCATCTCAGCCGCAGGATGTCCACTGCTGGACATAGGCCTCCCCCATAACATTCCAGTAGGACCGGTCAGGATGCCCCGTCGACCAGCGGCCCCTGTCCACCTTGTGGATAGACGTTCTGAGCTGTGCTTGCTGGTCCATGGCCTCCTCTCAAGAACCTTCCGGCTTAGCGGCCACTTCAACTTACCGACCAGTTGCCTTATGTCGGTAACTTTCACACGTCTAAGAATCTCCTCATTTCTGATTCGATATAGTTATAGTCTTCGATATAGTTATAGTCTAGCAACACACATTGGTCGAAAACTTTTGTTTTGAGACACTAAGAGATTTTGAATTTTGAAGATGGAAGTATTTCGGATTAAGCTCCGAGGAGCTTCCCGAAGTGTCCCGAACGCTGCCGAAACTTAAATGTTATTATAGGAATATAAATAACAATGTAATTATAGAATTACGAGAAATAGGGTACAAGCGTGTTTTTTAAGGTAAAGGGAAGTAGACTATTGCATGCATGTGTCATCAGATCCCAATCTGTCATCAGTAAGTCCATGCTCATAAATAATCATAAAAACAACAGTACGCTTATGTTATTTCGCGTTATCTCTCTTGTAAGTACATAAAAAGTTAACTACCTATGTTAATCAATAAATTAGTACTTAGATAATAATTTACCATAATATTGCGTATCGAACAAGTAAGGGATTATTCCTTTAGGCCATTCGTGTAAATTCGCTTGAGATATTTTTTTCAAATCTGCATAGAAAACACGAGAAAAAAATTAATAAAAATTTGAGTTTAAACTGGATTAATCCATAGAGTAAATAGTACTTAATACTGGTTAAGTACTATTTACTCCATAATTAATCTCAATTTTCATAATATCTAGATAAAATAACTTACAGATATCTCCAAATTCCGTGTTCGAACGGTCTTTAGTTGCTTTAATAGAAATTAAAGACAAAATAACAGCCAAAAAAGTTTGCAGTAGCATCTTTAACAAAATGTTAACTGGAGTGTAACAATAGGTAAACCATATCGCAACGTTATTACTTGCAAATCCGATTTCGCAAAGTTAATAAACAACTTTGATTCATACCTACCAAATATCGTCCATAAAAAATACGACTTCGCGTAGCAACGTTTAGAAATGTAAATTCAAGATTTACTTACGTAGGTATCTACCTAGAAGCGTGCCAAGTAATGCTTAGTAGGTACCAATTTTTTTTTTTTTTTTGTACATGGAATTGTATACCAGTTTTGTGAACCATAATAAAAATAATAATAATAATAATTAGTACTTACAACTAAAATTAGGCAAAATAAAAGTAAAACTACTAAACTCTTACATATATTCTATTGAATCGATGGATATCAATGGGTATAAAATAGATACCTACCTACATAAGATATACATATAGTCCATACTTTAATATTATAGGAGTGAAAGTAACTGTGTATAGTGTTTATCAGAATTCTGTCTGTTAATTTTTCACGCTTTAGCTACTCAACCGATAAGAACGAGGTCGCTCGTCACTTGGTTTACTATTTACATTATTGTCTAGGATTGTCATCGATTAGGTTAGGCACCTTTTTGAAATTGCCGCTTATCTTTACAAGCTTGCTGTATTTGTGCATATTTATTTGTGTTGAAAAAAAGACCAATTTTAATATAAATAATATAATTTACATATTTGTATGGTTTTCCAAGATCTTTTTTCGTAGAAAGCGAAACATTTGGTTTGAGGAGGTTTGGGGGCACTTACTCAACTTAAATCACTGTGTTCTACGAAAGAAAGCGATGAAAAATTAAAAACCGACCTTTGCCGCCAGGCCGAATTCATCTATTGGTTTTTTGACTGACATACGCTATCTGTCACTGTCATTCAATAACAAACTAAAAATTAGTGTTATGTTCAGTGTGTAGCCAACTTAACGGATTTTCCGTCAGATCTAGCGAATTGCGGTAAAACAGACGAAAACATAGTTTAATGACAGACGGATTTTTAACGAACATTTTCAATACGATTTTAGCAACAACAACTACCTCTATCTCCTCTGCAATGACCGAGTCCTCAGATACAGAAAGTGACGACGATATAAATTGTAGGTCAATCTAGGAATAGGAGCAGAACATACCATTATATTTTATATCTAATGTTACTACTGCAACAGTTAAATAAATAATATATAAATAATAATATGATATCTTTACACATTCCACACAGCACCATCTAAGTAGTACCAAATTAAGCAACTATAGGCTTGTATTATGGATACCAGACAGTTGATATACTACATAGTTTACTTTTTTTTGTAAATGCATACATATTATAGATACAAACATCCATGACTCAGGTACAAAGGTATATGTTAACACATAAACATTTGCCCTAGCAGGATTAGAACCCGCGACGGTTTGGTTAACAGCTAGGGTTACTAACCACTAGACCAAACGTGTCGTCTAAGTTTCAATTTAGATTTGATTTTTATTATGTTAAACACAATAAAGTAACTTATTTTTCAGTTTTCAATATTTTAATGGATTTTATTAACGAGAAAATCGGAAAAAATGGAAAATGGCGGACTAACGGAATTTTACAATAAAGACGGCGGAATTTGAAAATTTTTGTTGACAACACTGAATATGTGTCTTGTGAATATATAGTGTTCTGTAGTTGAAATTGAATGTGTATTATTTTATTTTGTATTGTGCGCAAGCAAGTTGGTGCAAGTTGCATTGCATGATAATTTGTGTTTAGTTTATAAAACAATTTCCCGATTTCTTATAGTGAAGTGATCAATAAAATTTAAATTGGATTTTCGTACGATTCAAATTTTCCAATTGAGAATTATTGCTGTTACTTTGCACAACCGACAATGCGGCGATACTTGATAATTTTATGTATTGTTTTTATCGTTCCATTTGCTTATCAGTCTGATGCTCCCACCGGTTCCGTTAGTTTGGACGAATTATCTTTTGATAAAGTCACCAAAAAGTTCGACGCCGCTCTTGTGAAATTCGACGTGGCTTTCCCGTACGGGGATAAACACGACGCCTATGTGGCTTTAGCTAAGGACGCCATAGATGTTGACGAATTGTTGGTTAGCGAAGTTGGTGTAAAAGATTATGGTGCTAAAGACAATGAGGCGTTGGCTAAGAAATATGGTGCCGTTAAGGACACATTTCCAGTAGTAAAATTGTTTGTTAAAGGCAAAACTGAACCATTAACCTTTGACGAGTCTAAAGGGTTTACAACTGACGAGTTGCGGCGTTTTGTGCGCGAGAATTCCGGCATATATTTAAGCCTGCCGGGATGTGTGAAGGAACTTGATAAGTTGGTAGTTAAATTTATGAAATCCAAGGAGAAAGATAGAAAGAATATTCTAAAGGAAACTGAAGACACTCAAAAGAAATTAGCTAGCAAGGTTTGTAATTGTAATAACATACTATTTTTAAATTAAATATTAAGATTTTTATTTTTTATGTTAAAGTCGACACGATTGACAGGCTATCTGATGGTAGGTGGCTACCGTCGCCAACAACACAAGGAATGCCACTGGTGCAGCAAGTGCACTGCCAACTACAGTAGGATTAAGCAATGGGCAGTGGGGCGACGGTGGATTTAGGCTGCTTCTGACCAGTCCTATTAGAAAATTATGAAGAAGGTCAGCAGTGGATGTCCTACAGTTGAAATGATGGTGAATGCAATGTGGTCTAGCATCCCTTACTTACTCACCTAAATTTAATTTTGATTACAGAATAGTGCTTCTGGTAAAGTTTACAAGGCGATCATGGAGAAAATAATAGAGAAGGGCGATGACTTTTTGGAAGTGGAACAAGCCAGAGTCAACAAATTACTTAACGGAAAGGTGTCAAATGAAAAGAAAAAGGAACTCGGCAACAGAATCAACATTTTACAAACGTTCCAACTTTACAAAAAAAATTCTAAAAACAATGAAGAACTGTGATTTTAACTTTACAATACTACACTAACTTATTTTCCATTCCACTTGATACACTTTCGTTTGACTGCTTAACGTAATACTTAATATTGGTTGTCTACTGTGTGGGTGCACTAAGCTTTGACAAGACTATACATGCATTCCTATTGAGTAGCTAGCATAATTAGTTTTAAAGTTAGACAGGACATACTAAAGATATAGTTTACAAATAACAATAAGTATTATCATAGATAATAAGTACTTAACTAGAATTTGTGCATAACAAATTTTCATAATCACATTATAAGTGTACATGTGTGATAAGTTTTCTATACGTTTTTGAAGTGAAAATTAGCACACAATGAGCACAGTAAAATTTCAAGGTTGAATATTGTGTGATGCTTCAATGTATCGATCACGTAACGTCGTCGGTGCATTACCACTTACTATATATTTGTATGCCAAAGATATTTCACTTCTTACATGTACATTACTAATTCTTAGGTAAATGTCCTCAGTTAGACCCAACCACAGTTATCTAGAAGACAGCACACACACACACTATGGCACTGTAATGAGATAGTCATGTTCCAAGTGCATTTTGAAAGTAATTTACAAATAGATCAAAATTCTTTAGACCTTCAAATTGAAATAAGTTTTATTTATTTTACTATATCTATCTTGTATTCACAAATTGATAACACATGAAGATTTTGTGTGTTTAACAGTAGTAAAGCAAAGAAGCAATTTAGTTATTTGTTATTTTTAATTTATTTAAAAGTTATTAAAGTGAATATTGTTATACAGGAAGTCAGATGAAGCCAGTCTTTATCGTTGTCAATGGAAGTCATCATGGTTGTATCATTATTTATGTTAAGACAATATAATTTGGTTTGTCCTTTTTAAATGTGTTTGAATTGTGGAATAAATTTTTATAAAATAAAATGGATTTTTAATATAATTATGTTATCAATTTAAAAGTTAAATTAAACAATTTAATAATAATATAAAAATTTAATAAAAAAATCATGCCAGATATAAAAAATATACTTATAAAATGTGGATTAAATTTACTAAAAATAATACAAATTTATTATTTTTATTCATTTATTACTATGTACTATGTATTTAAAATATTAGAACATTACAAATAAGATTATCACAAAAAGTATTTTTTTAAATGCAAAACTCAAATGCAAGTCCGGAATGTTAAGAACTAAATAATGTCAAGGCTAAAACAAATGAAACTAATTATAATGTTAGAACGTATTGGAACTTTGAAGATTGCTTTTATAGGGAGATAACCAGATAGCTAACGCTCAAGAAATAGAGCAAGAATAGAGAATTCAATGTAAAAAATAATTATACTTTAAAATCTTTTTTCTTTAAAAAAACCTTGATTAGATTACACTTGTATATTATCGACATAGTAACTTCAAGGCCTATATCTCTTTTAATTAAAAAAAAAACTCAAACAAGTTATTAAAATTACACTGCAATTGTGATATGTACTTATTTTATAAATCAAATCATGAACCTTAATTTTACAGACATAAACTACATTCGAATAAGTTGTATCAAATCCATCACTCATAATATTACATTTACAAATAAATTGTAAGGCATATTTAAAATTATATGTATCACAAAACTGTAACATGCATAAATGAACTGTTCTCGGAAATACACACATTTATTACAAAAAAAGTAACCTTAAATTGTCTATAGTACAACCGCCAGAAGGATGGAAAGAAAATAGCCTTATTTTCGGGTTAGCGAATAAACTACATACATATTTGAAGTCATGTTGACTAATCCCAAATAATTGCTATTAAAACACTTTTTATTTTCAAAATTAAAAAATTTTCATGCCAGTCCAGTCTTCAGAGAGATAAAATCTTAGCATGTTACAGATTAATTCCGCTCAGGTTCAGAATGTCCAGTGTTCCAATGTGACCCAAAATATCAGAATGTCTATTGTCCCAAAATATCTAGTTTTTTGACAATTACTAGTTTCATAAAATAAAATTGTTAATGAAATGAAATAAAATAATTATTATCAATTAGCTGGTTCCCGCGACTTCGTCCGCGTTGAAAAATGAAAAATTTAATGACAAAATATATGAGCAATATGAGGCCTGACATCTTTATTGCTGTTATAGTATTGCCAGGCGTTGGATTTTTATTTTGAGATGATCCCTCGGGAACAGCACTTTTTTTCTGGATGAAAGGTACCCTATGTCCTTTTCTGTATCTCTAACAATATGTATGCAAAATTTCACGATGACCGGTTGAGTAGTTAATGCGTGAAAAGGTAACAGACAGACAGATAGTTACTTTTACATTTATAATAATATTACAGTATGGATTAAGCCTGATTTCTTATTATAATACCCCATTAAACTATTTAACGTATTATATTTCAAGTGTAGGTTTAAGACCCTACACCTTGTTTGCTTTTCTAGACTTCTAGACAGATAAATCCATATTTTTTCCACATTCCATCTAGTCCAGTTTAATGTTCTTCTGATAAAGTGGACATTCTGAAACTGAGCCATTGGTTCTTTACAACATTTCTTAAACATAAGTTTATTCAGATTTGTCACCGTCCACAGTCAGTTCTTTCAATTTTAACACAACACCTGAATCCTCAGATTTCTCGGCACCTTTGGTCTCCACTTCTGGTGACTTGTCACCACTCTTGGGTTCTGGTGTCTCCGTGTCTTCGCTGCGTGTGATGCTGCTCTCATCGTCTGATGACTGGTCTTGAGTATACAAACTACACTTAGTTCTTACAATTTCTTGAGCCTCCGCAAACTTAGCCTTCCAAATTTCAGCATCTGTTATTGAAAAAAAAAATATTTATTTATCTTAAAGGATTTATTTATCCTCATCTTGGCCGCAGGATGTCCATTGTTCCCCTATAATTTTCCAATATGACCAGTCAGAAGACCCTTGGCCCTTATCAGGTCATCTGTCCACCCCCTCCATTCGAGAATTAAGGATTCATATAGCCATTATATTGTGATGTTGAAGTTATTAAATATATATTATACTAATGACCCACTTCCTTCTTTTCATAATTATGTGAAGACCGAATTAAAATCGGCCCATCAAAATCCAGTTCCTGGTTTAAGAGTTGGCGGAACATATACAGACAGATGTGGAAAGCAACTTCAATAAAATAAATTTATATATACTACCTATGTAAGGATATACAAATAGATATCTTGTGACAAACACACACACACACACACAAATTGCTCATGCCCTAAACCAGATCCCTCCCCCAAAGTTCAGAATTAATATAACTTAAGTAATCCATTTAGTCTATACAGTCCTACACAATGAAACCCTGTAATTGGCAACGTAGGTAGTAATACTGTATCTATTGTATGTTATTTCGTTTTGCTGTAGGGTTTATGATGAAAATAAAATAAAATTAATCTGTGCACTGATGTACCCAATGTAACACTGATATTAGTTCATTGTTAGGTTGTGAGTTCACTCTATATACACAAGCCATAGTCAGTCCACATCACAGACTTAGGCGCTGTCCTAATTGGCCATGATCATGCGATCGTAAAAAATATAGTCACTTGGCTTGCTCCTGGCGGTCCGCCGCCATTTTGTGTTGAGTAGTCATTGTATGCGTAAAACGAAATCACCATCGTACAATCATGGCCATTTAGGACACCCCCTCAAAAATAAATTCTAACTTACTTTGTGAGTTTCCAAATTTAATTGCAAGCAACTCCTGCTTGCAGTGTTCATCTGCATAATCAGCAAACACCGACCAGTTGAAGGCCTTGTCAGAGCCACAGTGGACATTCATTCGAATATCTGGTGTTATGAAGTGGTTGGCACATACTTTGTGAGTCTTATCGCGACGCATAACAACTCGCACGGTGTTATTGATTTTATGTCTCAGCAGCTTTATGTCCCCGGTACCACGTTCCTGGAAAATGTTTGATTCAATTTTATGCAGAGATTTGTATCAACCTATACATTTAAAATTTGTCTTTATGTATACATACATACATTTTTTATATCCATTACCATTGGTATACAAGATAACCTTTTTAAATAAATCCTTAATATAAACAATTCTGAGCTCATACAATGTTGTCAATACTAATATTATAAGATAAGTTAGTATTTTTGTTTGTAATAAATGAATAAACTCAAGAACCACTGCACCAATTTTAAAAAAATCTCACCTATAGAGAGAAACATTATCAGCGAGTAACACAGGCTATACTTTATAATTGTACGCGGTCGAAGCCGCGTGCAAGAGCTAGTATTATATATAATATGATTTGAGTATAAGAATTGTAATTTTTATTAATATACACAAAAATTTTAAGGATGACAAGATATTCTGTAAGATAAAAATGCATAGAAAATTTAGCTTTAAAAGTTTCTAATTAGTAGTGTTTTATAGAAATAATTAACTATATAAAACATTTAAAAGCCGAAAAAATTCCGGGTCCAGATGGTTTAACAAATGAAGTTCTGAAACTGGGAGCACCGGTTCTCACTCATCATCTCACACCTTTATTTAATATGATACTAGATTCAGAAACAGTACCGTCACAATGGTGTACCTCTGATATAATACTGCTATACAAGAAAGGTGACCCACTGAACATAAACAACTATAGACCTATCAGTTTGCTTGCGAGTATTTACAAACTCTTTTCCTCAATAATTTTAAAAAGAATATCAAAAGAAATCGACGATGCTCAACCAAGGGAGCAGGCAGGGTTCCGAGCCGGATTCAGTACAACTGATCATATACAAACTTTGGAACAAATCTTTGAAAAATATAAAGAATTTAACAGACCACTATATGTAGCATTCGTTGACTACACTAAAGCTTTTGATAGTATTAGCCACAGCTCAATATGGGAAGCACTAAAACAAATAAACGTAGACCAAAAATATATCAACATTATCAAATATATATATGCAAATAGCTCGAGCAGGGTCAAATTGGAAAGAAGGGGAGACCCAATAAAGATAGAAAGGGGAGTCAGACAAGGAGATCCGTTGTCGCCTAAAATCTTTATTGCAGTGCTCGAACATATATTCCGAAAAATTGACTGGAAAAAGAAGGGAATTATTATTAGCGGCTCTTATTTAAGTCACCTCAGATTTGCCGATGATATAGTTATTATGACAGAAACTGCGAAAGAATTAAATGAGCTATTAAATCAGTTAAATGAAGAAAGCATTAAAGTAGGTCTACAGATGAATGCGGAAAAAACTAAAGTTATGACTAACAGCCGTCAAAATGTAATAAATATTAAGGGCTTAAATATTAACTATGTTGACAAGTACATATATCTGGGGAGGCAGGTATCCTTCACGAAAAACAGTAACGAGGAAGAGATCAAGAGACGAATAAACATAACTTGGAAAAAATTCTGGTCCCAAAAAGAAATATTAAAGGGATGTTATTCCACAAAACTCAAAAAAATAGTGATGGATACATGTCTTTTACCTAGTCTTCTCTATGGATGTCAAACATGGTCCCTCACCAACAAAATAAAACAAAAGATAGAAACCACCCAAAGAGCCATGGAAAGAAGCATACTTAGGATAAAGAAAAAAGATAAAATAAAGAATAAACTAATAAGACAGGAAACTGGTGTGCAGGACGCGTTAATTCATGCACTTAAACTCAAATGGCAATGGGCAGGACACATAGCCCGCTGCAGAGACCAAAGATGGACTTTACTAGCAACCAGCTGGAAAGGACCTACAGGGGCAAGGAAGGTCGGCCGGCCGTACAAAAGGTGGGTTGATGACCTTATAGACACAGCAGGAAGTGATTGGATTAACGTGGCCAAAGACAAAGATAGATGGAAGAAGCTGGAGGAGGCCTACACCCAAAGAGGGGTCCAAACAAAGAAATAGCAACTACAAACTATTTAATAAGAAAAAAAAAATGTAACTATAAGAAAAGTTTTGGAATTAATAAAAGGCTTTATTATTATTATTATTATTATTATTATAGTGTTTTTGGTATGTATTTCTCAAGTTTTGTTGCCTCTAAGACCTCTAACGTTGTGTTAATATGTTTTAGACTAAAACAAAATTCTGGATTTGTTTAGTGAAAACTATAGCAATTAGTTGAAAGAGTCAATGTAATATGAGATAAGGGTCTCCGTTTAAAGACTTAAAGTTACCTTCCATTCATGGTCCACTGTATCATATCTATAGAGGCGGGCTCGTATTTTAACCAATTCTTCTTCATCTTCCTCGTTAGTATGAAGTTCCACCAAAGGTAAAGAGACAATAGGTTCGTAATGAGGATCGTGCTCTGGAGATTCCGGATCACAACTTTCGCTTTCGCTATTTCGCCTGACGCTTTCCTCTGTCTAATAAATAAATTATGATGAATAAATTTTCCGTTTGAAAATTAATTTAAATGTCAGCATTCAACTTACCGGTGACGACATTTTATTTGTTAATTAAATGCTAAACTTTATAAAGTGATTAATTTTAATATATATGTTATTGGAGGAAACCAAAATTAAAAGAAATTTCGGGCAATACTAAAAATAAAATATTTTTCAATACATAAATCCAAAACTAACAAAATGCGTTGCGTATAGCCCGTGTAGGTAGAATTGGAATCTCTCACTCTTTGAATCTCTCGCTCACTCTCGCTAGAGTAGAGTATATTATATTATATTATGTTCCTTGATTGGAATTCAATTCAAGTTAATATCACTGTCAGTGCACTCATTGACTCACAGACGCAGAGTAAATAAATTGTTAGGGTCCACAGAGTGAGTATCTATGTGGATTGAGTAGCCTGTATTAGATATATAGTTTAGATTTGGTTTGAACCAATGAATATAACTACTCTCTTGGTCTGGACTCTGTATGGACCATTCATTATTGGATTATTGAACACAGAGGAAATATCTTTCTTTGATGATTCTTCTTTGTATTAATGGTATTACTAATTACAGACTGTATATAAGAAGTTTATGTACAAACGTAGGTTATATTAACATGTAAATTGATATGAATTTTTTTAATTTACCACAGACTGTAGAATATGACTAGGTATATTGATCATATTCACTTCACTATCTTACTCATTCGTTGCTCTGTGTATAGATTGCAAGCAAGCAAATATTTATTGTATTGATCGATTGTATATTTTTAGGGATATCTGAATCTCACTCAACTCAATACCTAATTAAAAAAATTACTTTGATTAGAATACATTACATTGATGCGAGTCAGTGATTTTTAATAAAAAGAAAGGTGTGCTGTTTTTATTTTCACTTTCGATATCTCTTCACAATCATTTCTTTTCACGATTTTTATTAAAATCACACACTAACTTCTCAAAATAGTTTTGCCGACCTATTTTCACGAAGATTATCATTGAAATTTATCCATATTGCTTCTTATCTATTTTTGAATTTATAGAATTTAGTTTATAATATGAAGAAATAAGTGCGCACATAGATAAATTTTGTAAAATAAACCAATTTTTAACCATATGTGTGAGACTTGGGTTGGTACAATTAAAAATTTAAATTATAAACAAGTAAAAAAATACTCGAATAATCATTAAGTTAGACTAGTTAGTATTAATGAAGCTATTACAGTTATGTCATTTCTATAAATATATTTTCCCCTTTTAGTATAAGGCCTACCAATGCAAAACCTGGGTAAGATGATAACGGAACAACTCCGTAATCCAAATGAACTGGATATAACTCTAAGAATGGAATTTGGACCATTCGAAACAGTACACAAATGGAAACGCATGTCGGAATGTTACGAGTTTGTTGGAGCTAAGTAAGTAACAATTTTATGTTTCTTTTTTATTTTAAAATTGAGAGACAGGCCAACGGTCCACGTGATGGTAGGTGGCTACCATCGCCTATAACACAAGCTACGCCACAGGTGCCTCAAATCCACTGCCAACTACAGTAGGGTTAAAGACAAGGGATAGGGAAATGGACAGAGCCAACTTTGATGACCCTCCGGAAAAATGAATCCGGGAACCAAGCAAGCAAGCGTTAAGGTAAGCACTCATTCAACCGGCTCATAAATCTTACTTGTAATCGTTTTTAGAAATCTTGCTCTTAAATACATTGCAAACTTAAGCCTTAACTGACCTTAGAGATAAGATAGCTAAGATAAGACAGATAGATGTTACCTTTGAGATATAGCTTGATCCCAATAGTCCCAATTAAGAATTATCTCATGTATTTGTAGGAGAAGCAAACACACAGCTGTCGCTTACAAGGATGCCATATATGTGTTTGGTGGGGACAATGGAAAGTCAATGCTCAATGATCTCATACGGTTTGATATAAGTGAAAAGTCATGGACTAAGACAGGTTGTATGGGCACCCCACCAGCGCCCAGATATCATCATTCTGCTGTGGTGAGTTTTGTTTCTATGAGCCTTGCAAAAAATATTCCCTACATGTTCATTTAAAGAGAAGTACCTGGGCGACTTAAGATCGTCACAATAATTGTATTGCAACCATCTCCTGTTAACACATTAATTGCATTGTTACAATGGATTTAAGCCGAACATAGTGCCATCTCACAAAATTTTAAGGTATTTTTTATCTTGAAAAATTGTTAGGTTTCTGTGGGTATGGCTATTTATTCATATGTACTTTTTTTTATTAGAGATGGGTTTGTTCTTGGCCAGCATCTAGCCATGTAATGAAGATGAAGCCTATGATGGAGCGAGCTTACCCAGAAGATGCCTATTCACTCCAACTTTGAAAACATTTGGGTTATATGAGCTCTAGGCAGGGACCTCCAAACCTTGGCAGTGCACATTATAAAGACTGTTTTAAAGCACTTGGTCCGTAAACGAGGGATTTCGACAAGATGAGGATGGTAACCAGCCTTACTAGTGATTGTAATAACAAATTTCAGGTACATCGGTCTTCGATGTTTGTGTTTGGTGGATACACGGGGGACATTCTGGCGAATTCAAATTTGACTAATAAGAATGATCTCTTTGAGTACAAGTTTCAAAGTGCGCAGTGGGTGCAATGGAGGTTTACCGGCCAGTAAGTTGCAATATCTCATATATAGTAGATAGTATAGAGCCGATTTCCCTATCTATCCCTTAATAAACCCTTATCCTTAATCCTTCAGAGAGGTCAGTGATTATTACTAATTTGTTTTCAGGGAGCCCGTGCCGCGTTCAGCTCACGGCGCCGCCATTTATGACGACAAGTTGTGGATTTTCGCTGGCTACGATGGCAACGCAAGATTGAACGACATGTGGACCGTCAACTTAGTGGTAAGTAATGTTACCGTTTTACAGACTCCATTGTAGATGAGCATGATTATAACATTGCATAATAATCATGTTTTAAAATTACTTAGATTACAGGCGAAGCTTATTTAAGCTTTATTTTCAAATTGTGCTTAAATAGCTAATTCTCAGAAAATTTAGAGGCCCACTTTGTAAAAATTTACCACTTCATTATTGAATTTTTGGATTTTTTTTTTTTTCTAATTAAACACGGCTACAACACAAATAATCAAAACTTAACAAATCTAATAATCTAATTGCGGACAAAGGAACTAAGTTCTTCTATCCCTCCTGGTTATGGAATACAGTTGCGATGGTGACCGGAGGGATAAAAACAAATTATAGAGCTAAAGTTTGTATGTTTGTATTGTATATAGGAGGTAATTATCGAAACTACTTAACAGATTTAAATGTCTACAATCATAAATAGCACTAGAGCAGCATTTTGGGATAAATAAAAGATAAACATAAATCCTATTAATGTCGGCAAGGCACCACTTGCAGCACCTATCGTGTTGTTTGTATTCAGGCGGCGATGGTAGCCACTTATCACATCAAGTGGACCGTCAGCATGTCTGACGACTAACATAAAAAAGGAAACGCATTATATTATGCTGATATGATAACGTTATAGTATAATATGATGTGATCAGGGTGAGAACCGTCAATGGGAGCGTATAGAGCAGAGAGGGCAGTGTCCACCCACATGCTGCAACTTCCCAGTGGCCGTGGCTCGCGGAAAGATGTATGTCTTCAGTGGACAGAGCGGTGCCAAGATCACCAATGCTCTGTTTCAATTTGACTTCGAAACGCACACGTGAGTAGCCTTCAATTTTTGCCTAAAACTGTTGTCTTGGCTAATACCATTAACACACGTTCCAACTTTGTTGTTACCAACCGCCCGACCACGACCAAATCGGAACGTGTACGATTATAATTATTATTAATACTGGTTTTTTTTATTTTATTTTTATTATAATATGGATAGCCAACGCAACAATGTACATATAAAATTCAAAACAAATCGCATAATATAGTTCAGCTTGCACAAGTCACGCTTGCAGGCTACCACAGCATGCATATTCATTGCTTCTTAGGCACATATTCAATTTAAATAATCATTCGTACATATTCAAAATCCAACTCAGTCAAACATCACAAGTCAATATTTAATCCAAATATAAATACACAAATCATTGGGTCATTAGTTAAGTATGCAAAAAAAAAAGGAAACATTATCATGAAATAAGAATAAAAAGAAAAACGAATAAAAATTAAAAAAAGTTGGGACGGCTTCCAAAAATAGTTAACATTTAATAAAATTTCAATACACATAATTAAATCAAAGCAGTAAGAAAGTATCACCTTATATGTATTTAGAGAGATAAAAAGTTTTAATTTTGTTTTTGAATTTCGGCAAACTATCATTAAAGACATCAAGTGCCATGTCTTTGGCTACTTCGTTATATAATCTTGTAATTATATTGATCGGTGCAGAAACACCCAAATTGGAGTGTATCATGTTTGGCTTAAAAGGCACATAGTTTTTTGGCCTAAAGTAATGTCTAGGAATCGCGAAATTAATCTTGCTAACGAGGTCCTTTGAATCTATTTCGTTATTTATAATTTTATATAGGAAGCACAAGTCCAACATATTTCTACGATCAGAAAGTGTAAGGGTTTTGTATCTTTTAAGCTGTTGACAGTAGGACTTGTGCTCCTTTAGCGTGTTTTCTCGGAAGCTTACGCTTCTGGTTTCTAGTTTTCTGGTTGGTTGGTTGGTGTGTTTTTGGTTGGACGCGGTCGGCTCGCCCGCGCATCCGACAAGTCTTCCATCCAACCAAATCGGCTCGTCTGGAAGCTTCATTCCGACTTTCCACGAAAGCTGAATGAGTTCGGAAAACTGAAGGGACGCATACGCATCTCCACACAAAACTGTCGTTTTCTATGTACAAAAAGTGAAATGAGTTGTTACTCCCTTAACAGCCATGGTTTTTGCCTTTGAAAGTGATTATTGTAGGGTTTGTGATGTGTTTTCCGTCGCGGAATAACCATCTTTATAGTGTGAGGCTAAAGGTCGATATTCGCTCAAGGTGGAGCCGCGTTTGCACGGCTCACTTGCTCCGCTGCGTGGGCCCAGCGCCGGCGCGACGCTACGGTCACGTGATGCTCGCACACGACCGCCATCTGTACGTGTTCGGCGGCGCAGCAGACAGCACGCTGCCCAGCGACCTACACTGCTACGATCTGGACACGCAGATGTGGTGACTTAACCTTCCCTTTTAACAGTTCCCACACTTCCCACATCCTACCGATCTACTAGGAATTACTGTTTGCTACGACCTGGACACGCAGATGTGATGATTTATCTTGCCTTTTAACAGTTCTCCCCACCCTATCTAACTACTAGGAATCTGACCTAGTAGTTAGATGTTAAATATAGATGACGAAACTAGTTGTGCACTACTCGTCCACTCTAATCTTTGTATTAACAAATTTTGATTCACATCCTTTAAAGATTTCCTAATTCTTTCACATTTAATACAAATGATAATAATATTTATCATACACACAAGAAACTGAAAAATCGGATTTTGTGTATAAATACTTACCTAAAGAAGATTAGTTAAGTTATATATTGTATTGCTACCTTAAAACAGGTCGGTGATTACTCCAGCCGCGGATTCGCAGGTGCCTTCGGGAAGGTTGTTCCACGCGGGCGCAATTGTTGGTGACGGCATTTACATCTTTGGCGGGACCGTCGACAACAACGTGCGCAGTGGCGACCTCTACCGGTTCCAGGTTGCGTATTGTCTTTATAATGGAATACTGTCGAGGCCGGAAATCAAGTAATTTTTTAATTAATAATAATGGGTTTGCTCATGGCCAGTATCTAGGAAAGACGAGACCGACGATGGAGCAAGCTAACCCAGAACTATTAAAAGGTTTGGGTTATATGAGCTCGGAAACACAAATGCCGGAAGGAGTTCCAATCCTTGGCAGTGCGTATTGTGAAAGTTTTAGAACGTTTGGCCCGAAAAAGACAATTTTTCAAAAGTTGGTCGGAAGAAAGAATTTTGACAAGATTAGGATGGTATAACCTGCCCTACGTCTGAATGTCCGATGGAATTTAAAATTAAGATTATACTTAAACATATGAAAGATAAATTGTATTTTTATTGAAAATTATTTTGTAAATGGCTTATTGCGCGCATATGAATTCTGCGCCGATTAATAAGTTAGTGGCAGTTTAAAAAAAAATATTTTTTATTTTAATTTATTTGTATACTGTTCTAATGGTAAAACAAAAAAAAAACATAATTTCCAGGCCTGCTAGCGAGCTGCCGGCGCCACCACCGCTTGTATGAAACATTTCATATAAATAAACGTTGAAGATCAAAACGTCAATGTCATTTGCCTCAGTGAATCCCTTAAATGATATTTAATATCGCAAAAATAATTGTTGAGACATTCCTCAAGAATCGATATGAAGACGTTAGTTTTTGCAGCTGTCGAATTACCCGCGATGCACGCTGCACGAAGACCTGGGAAGAGTGCTGCGCTCGGCGCAGTTCTGTGACGTGACTCTGCTGGTTGGCTCCGAGCAGGTGCCCGTGCTTGCCCATCAGGCCATGCTGGCCGCCCGCAGCCAGTACTTGAGGGCCAAAATCAAGTGAGTACAGCCAAATCAAACACAAATCAATAATTTTAGGAAGATATTTAGATAAATATATAATGATATGTTACAAGTTAAAAAGTGTGTAGTGATGTCGTTATTAATGTCAGTGATCGAATCCTGCCGAAAAGAAAATATCTTTCAAACGCTGTCGTGAGTGCACTGAAGGACAAATAGTTTTGACACACACATACCCTAACTTCTCCAATCATTTATAATTTATTCAATTTTTTGAAATGAAATCTTCTTTAGTCACTTTTGGTATGGGAAAAAGCATTGATCTCGCATGACCGCCACGCTCAGTGACGCTCAGAGTATATTATATACAGTGTAGCTAAGTTTTCACTTCTAACGTGCAGTCTTATGATATTTTTTTTATTTAATATCTGTTTACATAATGAATTGAAATTGGAAACAAAGTATCAATATATCAAGTAAGGTTTATGTTTAAAATAAAATAAATAAGTAAATAAATGTTTTATAATATTTATATGTATTTCAATTTGAATTACAGGGAGGCCCGCGAGGAACTATCAAAGCCGGTAGCATCTGGTGAAGATCAACAGTCCGATGGTTCGTTGCAAAAATCCAAACCAGAACTTGTCATCATGCTG
Source organism: Synanthedon myopaeformis (assembly GCA_944738685.1). NCBI lineage: Eukaryota > Metazoa > Arthropoda > Insecta > Lepidoptera > Sesiidae > Synanthedon > Synanthedon myopaeformis. The sequence goes on along the minus strand of OX122933.1, from coordinate 4,881,321 downwards.
CCAGAAGCGACTCCCGAAGCTTTCAGACTAGTCCTTGACTACATATACACGGATAGGATTGATCCCACAGAAAAAGGTATGCTTTTTATTCAATAATGAGGAATATTTATTTTGGTTTAGTAAAGTTAGTGAAGTTGGATAAGTTTTGTTTCTTGAATTACTTTCGTATTTCATAAGAACATATTACATCTGAATCCATTTTTTCGAAACGATTGAGTTCTAAAAAAAATTTATTAAACGCATGTTTGTGATGAATAAACTCAAAACTACTGAATCGATTTTGAAAATTCTTTCACCTATAGAAAGCTACAATATCAGCGAGTTACATAGTAACTGCCATCTATACCTGTGGCGCTGCTTGTATCATAGGCGACGGTTGCCACCTACAATTGAGTTGACCGACAGCCTATCTGTATATAAAAAGGTAGCAGACCCATCATATATATGATAGCATAATTGTGATATTTGTAATGTCCCCAACAGACGAAGACCCGGCTTCACCGAAGACGATGCTGTCTGTGCTGGCTGTACTGCGTTTGGCGCTGCGGCTGAACATCCCGCGTCTGAGCGGTCTGTGCGCGCGCTATCTGCGAGACAACCTCTGCTATAGCAACGTGCTGCCGGCTTTGCACGCCGCCCATCACGCCCGACTGCATTGCATCAAGGAGTTCTGTCTCAAGTCAGTGCCAATCGCATTATAGGCCAGGAAAATATACTAACATATTATAAATTTAAATCCCCCAGGGGCATTTTTAATATTAAGCATCTAGAATATATGTAATATCGATACGAAAATGCTCAAATTATATAAAAAAAAAAAACTAGACAAATATTGTAGAGAATTTAGTTTGACATAAAAATATTTATGTAAATATTTTGCTAAAATTAAAATTAATACAAATAAAGTCATTAATTCTATTTCTACTTCAGGTACATTAATTGAACCACTATGTTTAATCTAACTATAAGGTGTGCAGACACACGACGACGACCTCTTCCCGCGTTGAATTGATACCCTTTCCATATCATCCCACCGAATGAATCTAAATGAATGAGCACCTCTTTTTGAAACTTCACAGAGCACTTCAATCAACTTCAGTCGACATAAGTAGCAAACGCTAACAAAAGGAAGTTTTTTTGTATATAATTTGCTGAAAAATTGCACTAGTTTGCAATAAAAGTTGAACAGAGTTAGGGTGGTTAAAAGATAATGATTAAATAGTGTTATTATGTAAGAATATAAATAACTGTGTACTTCAGGTTCGTGGTGAAAGACTACAACTTCACTCCGATCGTGATGTCAGCGGAGTTCGAGGAAATGGATCAGAGTCTGATGGTGGAAGTGATCCGACGTCGCCAGCAGCCACCACCCAAGCAGGTCCACCTGATCAGGGACTACGATTATGACGACGAAATCATAGGTATTCATTAAAATCCCAAAACTCTCAAGTTCAGAATTTTGCATTTAAGAGTCCAAAAATGCATTGCGCCTAAAAACATGCGATCTTTATTGTTTCTTTTATATAAACATCTTTGTCCTTCACTAGCTGTTGCACGCGACTTCGTCCACGTAACTTTTATAAAATATAGCCTATGTTACTCGCTAATAATATAGCTTTTTATAGATGAAAGAATTTTCAAAATCGGCCAAGTAGTTTTTGTGTTTATTCATTACAAACATACTTATCTTCTCTCTTTATAATATTAGTATAGATTTGGACTTCGCCATAGTCGGGTAAGGGGGCCCCTTGACAATATTTGATACAGGAGCCATCTAGGGCAAGTTAGTAAATTATTAGCTACTCGACTAAATCACTAAGGTCTAGTGGGAACTAGCCTTTAGTGATGAATTGTGTGCGACAGGTACGACCCTGGAGCAGGACATGTGCGTGTTCGTGGGCGGCAGCGGAGCGTTCGTGTCGGACGTGCGCCTGCGCGTGGGCGGCGCCACGCGATACGCGCACCGCTCCATATTGGCCGCACGCGCCTCGTACTTCGAGGCTATGTTCCGCTCTTTCAGCCCCCAAGATAACACGGTCAACGTGAGTACACAAAATATACTGTACTAGCTGGCGCCCGCGACTTCGTCGTCCGCGTTGAAAATTTAAAAAAATAACACCTAAAAATAAAATTACCTAGTGGTGCGAATTACCATGCGAAAGGCGGCGCGTGGAAGGCGGCATTACCATAGAGCAAAGAATCGCATTACCACAGAACAAAGAATCCCATTACCATAGAGCAAAGAATTGCCACACCACCCCCTACTAGACAGCATGGTCCATACAAATCCAGCGTATCAGGGGGCGTTAACTTTTATTCAATACCAGTACACGCACGGGTTACGCACTGTTTAGGTTTTGGGTTCCAAGACAATCTCGACTCGTTAAAAGCTAAAATTTGCATTTAATTATATACTTACTTGTGATATGATACACCAGAACTTTGTTTTATTACACCAAATCACAGCAAAATGAGGCATTTCTATCGCTTTTTTGTATAAAGTTTACTCCACAACGTGCAAATATAGAAATTAGCTGCCAAATGCGCCTTGATTTGCGCTCAGCGCAATTTCGCGGCACTAATATTTTTAGTGACTACCTTTTCTAGTGAGAGTTGGCGCGGCGATTCTTTGCTCTATGGGCATTCCTCTTAAGTACAAAAACTCGACGATAAACAGATCGTTTTTCTATAATTTGCTGCGGTTGTCTAATTAATAATCGTTTTTTTTTTTGTGTGTGTGAAAAAACTGTCTGTCGTAATAATGCACGTCTGAAGTGAAAACTTAGCTTCACAACTACCACGTACAAGCTTCTTTTCCCCATAGCAAAGTGCCCAACGTGCCTAAAGAAGTTTTCACTTCAAGTAATGATAACTACAGATTCAGATCTGCGATACGGTGCCATCGGAGGAGGCGTTCGATTCTCTCTTGCGCTACATTTACTACGGAGATACGAACATGCCTACCGAAGACTCTCTGTACTTGTTCCAAGCACCCATTTACTACGGTTAGTATTATGTTTATGCTAATACGAGTACACTGATATTAAGTTGGCCAAATGCTCTATCCGACATTCAAAACGTTATAAGAAAGTATATCATACTTTAATCAATTATCTATTGGTCATGTTGATCAAGCAACATAATGCTTGACCTGTTGTTGCTACACAACTTTGGCCAGGCATTAGTTTTTTATTTCATTTTAGATGAGGGAATAGTCCTTTTTCTGGATGAAAGATATGTACCATATTTCCTTTTGACAACGTGTATGCAAAATTTCATGATGATCGGTTGAGTGGTTACGGCTTGAAAAGGTAACAGACAGACAGACAAAGTTACTATCACATTTATTATTATACTAACTATTGCACGCGACTTCGCCGGCCTAACTTAATAAAATATAGCCTATGTTACTCGCTGATAATGTAGCTTATCCATGGGTGAAAGAATTTCCAAAATCGGTCCAGTTGAGTTAATTAATTACAAACATACAAATCTTCTCTCTTTATAATATTAGTATAGATGGCGCATTGTGCTGGTTCCAGGTTTCACCAACAACCGTCTGCAGGTGTTCTGCAAGCACAACCTCCAGAGCAACGTGAGTCCGGACAACGTGGTGGCCATCTTGCAAGCGGCCGATCGAATGCGCACTCAGGACATCAAGGAGTACGCGCTCAAGATGATCGTACACCACTTCGCTCAGGTGAGCCATCAAACACTTGCCATTTATTTATTACTTTTCAAACTGTTAGGGGCCATTCATATATTACTTCAAACTGTTAGGGGGCCATTTATTTATTACTTTTCAAACTGTTAGGGGCCATACATTTATTACTTTTCAAAGTTGGCTCTGGTCTGGATTTGGAAAGTAGTTGCAGGGCACACTGCTCTTCGCAGTCATTTAAGAAAACCGTCTGGCGGCAGTGACCATCTCCTTACAGAAAATACCACCGTGAAATAACAGCATATGTGCTCTTGTGTTTCGGTAAGAGCCCACTACCCTCATCCCTTCCTTATCCCTTATCGTCAATCCTTTTATGGTCGGCAGCGTACTTGCAGCACCTATGGCATTTCTTGTGTTATAGGCGACGGTGGCCACCTACCGTCAAGCGGACCGCGAGCTTGTCTGTCCCTTACACAGCATAATGCAATGCGATAAGTACTGCAGTTGTACTGTGTGCCGAAACGATGTGCATATAAGTTCAATTTGGTCACATCTATCACTCTATGAAAGTTTTTTGCGAAGTATATCATTCGTCATACAAACTGTCGCTGAAAAATTAATATGGGGAAAAAATCCTTTACTTTCCTCTCCTTTTAATACTTTTGCCTCATATTTTTTCGTCCATCTATCGCATGTCGCATTACAGCCGGCCGCGGAGTGGGGGTAAAGTGAAAGGCGCTCGGCAGAGCAGCCAAGGCCAATATGGCGGCGCCCATGGCTCACATCAGCTGACCGTGTAGAAAAAAAGTTTCACTTGCATCGTGGTTTCATAAAACCACACAGACTTTTTTATTGTTATTGTTTCATTTTATTTATGACTAATGTTTAGATTAATTAAGTTAAAACACAAGAAAAAAAAATTAAAAGCCAAACTAATAAACATTGATAAATAATCCTTAAAAGTTACCTTTGAAACATTGAAAATACCGTAAAGCAGAGCAGAGCAGTATTCCGTAAACTTTGTTTTGCATTTCCTCTCCGAAATCACCTTCACGAGGCAATTTTTATCTAAGGTCCTGTTCATACTTGCTTCCAGGTCACATCTCAGTAATGCGAACCTGGGGCAGTTGAGCAGCAGATGTACCACCGTCTCCTCTACCCCAGGCTCGCATGGACAGTCAGGTTTGTCCCTCCCTTTAAAAACGATTCAGGTACTGCCCAAAAAGCCTCCGTGACCGGACAGTATCTGTATCAGTGCTGATGTTAATTTTTATTTTCTTTATCAACTTGTATGTTGTCATCGCATCCGGGAGGATCGATTTTGTTCCTCCAGCAATGTCTCCCTAAATATACCTAGTGTTCCAATTCCAGTATGCAGTTGTTACTCTCCAAGCTTTTAATGTAAGACGGCAAGCACTGTAATACTACGCTTTTTTACGTTTTATGTTCTGCTTTTGCTAGTAGGTCAGCCCTCACGTTTCCCCCTAACCCAAAGTGGGCTCTCATCCAAAAATAGTTGACCTTCCTCGACGGATATTCTGTCTACGCGGATCCGTTTTATCATCCACATGTTTTACTTAGTATATCAATCAATCAATTTATTTGTAACTTATAAAAATACAGTTAATAAACACAGAGAAAAAGTAACAGTAACAGCTAGAAAGAAAGTTTCAATAATAGTCAACTAACTGATATGGCTAAGAGGAATTTTTAAAGCGTGGGAATTGCTATCGACCAATCCACACACTTCGCGGCTTTTTCCAGCACCGCTATAGGTCGCCAGCTGCCGCCATGTTAGCGTGCGCCGCTTAGCATCTTACGCGAGTGCGCATTATATTATCAACCTTATAGATATTGTATCTCAGGTTAATTGTAAGTTTTAAACTTTCTTCGTTAATCGTCGGAGCCGTACTCTCTTTTCTGCGTGAACGAAGATTCACGACGCGACTCATCAAGTGTGTACTACTGTACAAAAAGAACTCTGCTCAGCATTTTACTAGCATAGTCCATCACTGTTATTCCTATTGGTCCTGTCCTGAATCTTTGGCAATTTATTGTTTGGTTTAATTTTTAGTAATGCTCCTTCACATACGTCTCTTAAGCTGTTTTCATACTTTTTTATTTATTTATCCATCCCAATCCTCATTGTTTACTTTTTGTATATCCAAAAATACAAAAAGTTCCAATTTCAAGTTTCATTCTAGCTATAACATTTTTTATTTTCCTCTAAATGCATTCCAAATCCCTTTTTTTACATTATATCTCCGGATGAAAGCAATTAATTTTTCTCTATGGTGGATGATCAGAACTTGTTATATATTTTTTCTACTTTCTAATCCAATACTATCCGCCCTCAAGTCTATGTCTACAATACCCTTTAAAAGGTGGCTGTTTTGGATCGTAACTGCTTGTGTTATGTCCTCTGTAAATTATGATTTATTATAATTACACCAAAATATAAATACCAATTGATAGTTTTATGTTATGGATATGATTTATTCTATTATTTGATAATTCAAAATGCGCCCCGCCGCTATTTCAATTTATAACAATAATAGCAAATCGCACTTTATCTGTCATTTAAAAAATCAATGAATAAGTTGAACACGTACGAGTAGTCATTTTTTATGTAAAGGTGGTCAGACAGGCTGGCGGTACACTTGTTAGTAGAGGTGGTTACCGTCGCCTAAGTATAACACAAGCAAAGCCACAATTGCTACAATTGCGCTTCCAACCATAGTCAGATTATGTATAATATTAACCCCTGGGTCACGAAACCAACGCTCGAAGCGAATTCGTTTTGTACTGCAAGCGTCAAAAACAAATAGTTGTAGTTTTAAGAAGCCAAACAAGGCGCTGCAAATTGCTTCGAAATGTTTGACGATTGCAACGAAGCGAATTCGCTTAGTGCATTTTGTGGCCCAAACATAAGTTTTATTATCCCTTACTCACTCATAGAACTCTTGTTCTTTTGTGAGGATTAAATACTTAAGTGGATGAAAATTGTTGTCGCCACAGATCGCCCGTCAAGAAGCCATAAAAAATCTCGCGCAGCCACTGCTAGTGGACATATTGTGGGCACTGGCCGAGGAACATAACTACATTCCGTCACCGCCGCCCCTTCAAATGAGACCCCTGCCTTCCTCCTCGTCAGCTGACACCCTGGCAGAAGACCACGACCACGGCAAGCACAGGACGGGCAAATCGTAAACAACTGACTAGTTCAAGGTGTAAGTCTATAACTGTGAAGCATTTCCTCCGAGTAGTTGCTCAGTCTTCTGCTGAGACAGTCAGTATATTATAGATTTCAGCTTAAACCATGGCAAGCACAGGACGAGGAAATCGTAAACTCTGACTAGTTCAAAGTGTAAGCTTTCCTCTGAGTAGTCGTTCAGTCTTCTGCTAAGACAGTCATGAGTCACTATGTATATCAGCAATAGATTATAGTCCAGCCTTCTACAACTACAACTACTTCACTGGGTAGTTTAAATCTTAATTTGGAAGCACCCAATACCTTATTGCGTCCATTGTTGTGGCTTCTCATTGTTTCGTATTAACACTATTTTGAATATACGTCGTTTTGTTTTCACGTAGGGCCACTCTTTGTGTAGAATTTGTTCTGAGTTAGAGTTCCTGAGTATTATTTATTCGTAGCCAACATTATATAGTCATATATTTTATGTAGATAAATTGCTATATATGTTTTAGAACAAAAAGAAGTCCTTCGCAACCAGAGGTTCGCAATAACTTCATCGTTCACACTAAAATGGTTTTGCGAAGGCATAGGATGAAGTATGATCAGATCAGATCAGTAGGATCAGATGAGATTGAGAGGGTGAGGAAAACTCCGATAGAGGATCATTATTTTTTTAATTCATTTTTATAGAATAAAAATATTCATTACAAACATACAATAATACAAATCTTCTCTCATTATAATATTATAATTCTTACATATTATAAAACAAAGTCCTACGCCGCGTCTGTCTGTCTGTTCGCGATAAACTCAAAAACTACTGCACCGATTTTTTAAGCGGTTTTAACTAATGGATAGAGGGACAATCAGGGAAGGTTTTTACGAAAAAAAATGCATCCAGGGCGAAGCCAGGAGCGGGACAGCTAGTAATATATAAATATCGATAAAAAAAATACATTTTTGCAACACTCAACAAATGAAATATTTCAACCCTCAATATGAATCATATTATGATTCATATGATGATATGAAAATGAATATGATGATCAATATGAATCATTTATGATTCATATGAATCATTTATGATTCATATGAATCATTTATGATTCATATTGAGGATTAAAATTGTTTATTTGTTGTTTAATATTATTTGAACTATCTAATATACATAAATAAAAATCAATTGCCACAGAGCATCACGACTGATTTTGCTATTTTTGAAGTGAAAACTTTTTTTAGGCACATTGGGCAATTTTAGGGTGTGAAACAAAGCACTGAACTCGCGTGACCTTCACTCTTAGTGACGCTCAGTTTGTGTGTGTGTGTGTTTGTATATTATTATACACACACAAATCACTTTTTATTATGTCAACGTTTTCAATTCTAACGTGCAGTCCTACGACTGACGGTTTTTTTGTTGTGTTCGTAATTTTTAGGACAAGATTTGTAGGGAAGAAAACTTTACGTAAATCCACGAGAAAGTCTAAAATTGGGATGGTATTTTTATATGAAATTGACTTGGGTCAACTAGTAGTACCTAATGTATTTTCAAAGTTGTGTATTAAGCAGCTTATTTTTTTTTTATAAACGATAATATGTTCCTCGTTATCACAAGTGGCTTTAATTGGCTAGAGGATCTAAACTATTAATGTCTATCAATAAAGCACAAACGTTATTCTCGAACGTAAATTGCTTAACACAAATGTGTATCACATTGGTTTCTTATAAAATATTTGAAAAATTAAGTAGAATAGAACTACAGAGCAAAGTAAGTAACTTACTTGAGATGGTAGTAATAATAATATTCGTGCAATAATTGCGCTGAGCGCAACTCATGCTGCATTTGACCGTCAGTTTCTATTTACACGTTGTTGAGTATACATTATCCAACAAAAGCGATAGAAATGCTTCAAGTTAAAACTTGAACAAGCAAAATTCTCGTTTACAAGTGAGTAATTAAATGCAAATTTAGCTTTTAAAAAATGCGAGTCGAGATTGACTTGGAACACAAAACCTAAGCAAAGCGTGTTGGTATTGAATAAACCCTGACACGCTGGATTTGTATGGAAAGTGTAGACAATGCCATCCCTAGTAAGTTTGTGGCCGGCGTTGCTCTGTGGGTAGAAATATGTAAAAATTATTTATTTACCCAGATCTATTCCTATTTAGAAATAATTCACATTTCACAATGATTGATTGATCTCAGCTTCTATTAAAACGGAATTGAAATCTCAGCTTCTGTTAAATATTATAAATGTGAACTTACTTATCACCATTGTCATCTTTCGAAAATATGACTAGATACTTATTCACTCTACTAAAGAGAAAATGTAATTTGTCAATATGTCATTTATTGTAAGCATTTACTTCATAGTGAAACATTTTAATCTCTTAACTTTTTCTCAATGTGAATTAAATTAAGATTTGAAAATTTATAATTGATGTTTTTAAATACTACTATAGTTTAGCCTAAACCGCTTTGCCACTCTTGGAGATGCGGGGTGAGGCAGAAGGAAGGGATGAGAGAAAATGAGTTCACATGAGAGCGATATTGTCGGACAGGTCTTACGATATCGATTTACAATATATTTGGTGGTACAGCAGTGCTGGTCAAACTATAGTTATACTATTGATGTGAATTCATTTGATGGAAATTATATTACAAATATTATCTAAATGTTATTAAATATTAAATGTTTAAAGAAAGGAAAGAAAGGTATATTGTGGAAAGTTAAACAAAAGACATTTAGTCTGTTGTTTTGGTTGGTGATCAAATATGTGTGTTATATGTAATCACATAAATATTATCTTAGATTTAAATGTTAATAGGTGTTCTAATAAAAAAATACTTCATATTTTTGTGATATGCTTTCTGTAATAGCAACTAGCAATTCGAACCTGCTTAAAATTTTATGTTTGTGTAAGTTTGGTTAAGTATGATAGATTTTTGTTGAAATCACTCCAAAAGTAATAAGAAATGATAAAACATTCTCGTTTTATAATTTTTTTTCTACAATTCATATTAATTTAGAGATGTATGAAAAAGTGGAAGGAATTTATTTTTTTAAATATCACATTCTGTTAAAAATATATAGGTATAAAATATAAAATATCATTTCTTGTGACTTTCTGGAATGTATTCAACAAAATCTATCACTCTTCAAAACTGCCAAGCAAAACAAATACCGTCTAGGCTATTAGCTATAAACATGACAGATGTTTTTTTGAAACATTGTAATTCTAGTCCTAAATTGTGTGACCAGTGTAACACTACTAAAATCTCAAAGTATTATTTTATTTGGTTAATGTATGTTATACCAGTGTATAAGTGAAACACAGATGTTACTCAAATTAATATAATTATGAATAAATAACTATTATACAATTTAATGGCTATTTCTTTTCTTCCCATTTATATTACTGCTCAAACTTGTGCTTGATGTCCTTCCAGAGTTTCTGAAAAGTAAAAAATAAATCACTTATTGACTAGACTATCAAAATGACCATATTATGGTATTATCCCTGGAGGCTGGAAATAGCACATGGTGTCCTCAAGGTCAGCACAATACATACATAAATTTTAAAATTATACAATAGGAAAGAAACTATACACAGCACATTAAAATTATGAGTTTTATTCACAATTACTATGACACTCTTATTTTTAAAATTTGTCTCCCGAAACAAAAATTATATAAGGAGTACTCATATAAATACTTTTTATTAGAACTTGCAACTAAATACATATAATACTAGCTGTTGCACGCGACTTTGCCCGCGTAATTTTATAAAATATAGCCTATGTTTCTCGTTGATAACATAGCTTTCTATAGATGAAAGAATTTTTAAAATTGGTCCAGTAGTTTATTCATTACAAACATACAAATCTTCTCTGTAATTTTTTTTGGTAAAATCTGTTTTTAAATCTTTTTAACACAATTTAAAAAAATGTTGAAATATATGTGCCATTTTGAAATAAATGAAAAATTTTCTAGTGCTCAATTTTAATTTATGCACCATGAGAACTGAACATTATTTTTTTAACAACAGTAACAATGTCAAATTGTTTGTCTATAATTTTAGATATATTGACCACAACAAAAATGAAAAATTATCTCTTCAGCATTTAGGTCCTGAACTTGTGTTCATAAGATTTTTAATTGAAGTAGGTTAGTATAGGTATATGTGCTAAAAAACAATTTATTGCATTTTATTCAATTTTTCTAACTAAACTAGTTATTCTTGTTAGAGGTTTGAATTTTAAACACTGGTGTAAAATTTAAGAAACATAATTTTGAAAAAACAAACGAAGGGGTTTTTTACAAATGTAAGTCAGTTGATTTGAAAATATTTAGGAGTGTCTTTTAGAAATTGTATTGAGATGGTTGTAAGTACAATGTAGGTATGTGATGTACATTATGGTTCAAGAAAAGGAAATGCATTCGGAAATAAGGAACAATGTAGAGGAATTGAAAAAAAAAATTAAAATTACCATTGACAGATAGAAAAATTAGTGTCATTTCGGTGAGGTAATTAAAATGCTGAAAATGTTATGAAAAATTGATAGAAAATGTTATGAAAAATGTTCAGAGCATCGACGATACATGAGGAACAAGAATTTGGAAGAAAAAAGGAATATGAGAGGGGAGTTTGGATTGTTTTAGTGAAAAATGTAGAAGACTGACTGTATTCTTACCCACGGGTTTTGAGAGATGATTTAAAATTAATATTTAGGAGTGTGTTTTAGAAATTGTATTGAGATGGTTATAAAGTAATTTTGATGAATATGTTTATATGAAGTTTATACATAGCTATGTAAAATGAAGTGATTAAATTTATGATATGGAAATATAAGAAAGTTTTCTTATTTAATTATCTTATGGGGCCCATGAAGAAGTTTAGAAGAAACAAGAGTAAAAGTCGAAAATTTTTACAAAAATTCTAAGGAAACGAAGTAAATTGAGACCCGACCTATACCTACTTAATAAACATTTTTATGTTTTTATTATAATTTAACAAAACGATATTAAAGATTTACTTATTTTGAAGATTTCCGAGTTGCAAAAACATTTGTTTTAAGTTTTCATAAAACATGTGTTTTAAGCAGTACAGTTTTTCTCTAATAAGTAGTGCCTAGTGAAAATTACATAACTGAATACTTACTCCCTTGTTGATGCTCTCGAAGAGTGCCTGGGAACCTAATTCGAAGGTCCTTTCAAAAAAGAATGTTCCTGCGGCTATAGCGCAGAGGAAAGTTGAAGTGCGCTTGAAGACTAATCGATTGATGTTGGCCATTGCGAATTATATTCTACCAAGCGTAACCGTGAGAGAAAAACGGATGAAAATGATCACCAGATAACACTTACAATAAAATCAAATCAATGCAATCATAAACTATATAGAAGTCCCCAATGAGGGAAAAGACTTTGACAGTTGATGTTTCTAAATACTTTTTTGACAGTTTTACTTTATAGCATAGAGAACAAAAAGATTACCTCCTTTCTACGCACGAGCGTCTCGCGACAGTAACGTTGTTTTGTTTTGGCACCCGACATCTGAAGGGGCATAATCTTGAATTAGAAGATGGGTTTGGTACCGGGTGACATACATCTGTGCCTGTGTTGGCGCAGTGGGAGGAGGAAAATACTTTTACATAACGTTTTTTTTTATTATTATGTATTTATTAAATTAAATTAAATATGTATTACCAAAATTATGTAAGTATTGAAATTCAAGAATGTAGGATAAAAACTTAGACCTAGAAATATTAATAAGCACCTATCTACCTATAATGGAATAAGCAAATGTATATTTTTATATGAATAATTATAACTGAAAAATCTACAATTCTATCTGCGTGTTGTCACAGAGTAATAGTACTTATACTGGTTAAGTACTATTTACTCTATAATGTTAACAAAAAGTAAAATTAGTTTATGGTCAATAATAAAAGTCAAACTATTCTATGTCATTTGTCAAACTTGTCAAAAGAATATCTCAAAATCCTCAAACAGCTCAACTCAAACTCATTCAAACTTTTTAAGCGACGGACAATATAACCGATCTTTAAAAGTATATTTTCAATATTTTTTACAAAAAAGTAAAAAAAGAGACTAAAACTACGATAAAGAAGTAAGTATATATGCTACATATATAATAAAATTTATTTTTTATTAGTTTAATAAACTTATTGTAAATTTTTAGTATGGAACTTATAATAAATTTATTGTTGTAGATCACCTTATAAGTTTGAAATAAATACAAACAAAACGTTGTGACTTGAAAAGTAAATGTTATAAAAGGATGAAAAGAAAATACAAATATGGAACACATTTTAATTTTATTATGTTACTTATTTCTAGCTATAATTGGTTTCGTCTTCCATGAGTACACATTCTGACTAGATTTATAAATAGCAAAAATTGTATAATAATGTGTAAATATAATATATTTTTTCCAAATAAATCAAATATATCAAAAGAATAAAGGTCAGTGATGAAAATGACTCCCGCAATGAAATATAATGTATAATATATTTTTTATCTATGACAGTGTGTTCTGGAGAGGTTCCAACTCCACTTCTGGGGCCTCCATCACCACTGCCGGTGCCGCCATCTCTACTGCCTGTGCCTCCATCTCCACTTCCGGTGCCGCTTCCAATGTCCCCAGTCGCTTCAACGTCTCGGACAGTTCCGCGGCGAAGACTGAGGCTCCACGCAGGAAGCCCGCTCTCCAATGCGGGTAGTCCACGACATCGCAGGCTCCATGCAACACATAGAATGCAAACTCCTTTTGAGAGAGCCAGTAGTGAGTTTGCACATATAGAATATCGCAGAATCGAGTTAGAACATGAGAGAGAAAGACAGCGAATACAATTAGAATCAAGAAGAATACAATTAGAACATGAGAGAGAAAGAGAGCGAATGCAATTGGAATTGAGAAGGATAGAATTGGAATCGAGAAGGATACAAATGGAAGAAAACCATAATATAATTTTCAATCACATAGCTGATATTTTGGAAAGATATTTGAATAATGTATGAATTAACCTAGTGCCTAACGTGTAGTGCTGCTTCATTCCCATACAAATTGACGTTTACGCGATCGACGCGTTTGATTGAATATAACTTGCACTAGGCCCTCTCTTCATCCAAAATGGCAGCTAAGCGATTGAAAATTATAATATTATGGTTTGCTTCCACTTGTATCGTTCTCGATTCCAATTGCATCACTCTCTTTCTCATGTTCTAATTCATTGTTAGGCCCTCAGGTTCTTCCTCCCGATTATCTCAAAAAGTACTGAATGGATTTTGATGCGGTTTTCACTATGCATGGGAAAATGGATAAAAACTTTTTAACAAAAAAATTAAACTGCTGAAAAAACTGAAAAACAAAAAATAATAAACCTTTTTTATTTAACCTTAATAACTATAAGTTCTAGTAATAGTGTAAGTAACAGCTATTATGTTATTGATTTATGTAACAAGTTTGTATAACTTTCAACATTGTGTACAGCATGCAGGCTAGAACATTAGATAGATAACTAGATAGGCTAGTATTCATTAAGTAGTTATACAATATAATTACTTATGTCAAAAATGTACATACTCTGTTACAAATGGTTAGAAAAAGGTTCACCGTTTTGTAATATTTATTGTTTTACTGTATTTCTTAGCATATAAAAAAGTGTGTGTACCTATTTAATTTGCTTTTAATTCTTAGAAATAATTACTTTACATTTTTTTTAAATAAACATACTGAAACTACTATTTACTTTATGCTGAAACATAAATTACATTTTTAATATATGAATAAATCGCACGCTTAGTATTAAAGTGACCTAATTCAGAATAAGTCTTAAACGAGTTAGATAAACAACTTAAATAGTTTTCAATTCAAATTAAAGTTTCACTGAAATCTGTGTTTCATATTCTATATTTATGGAAAAAAAACTAACATCTTGTGTTATTAATGTCCAAATAAACAACCCAACTCCTAATTACAAAACATTTATCAAAAAAGTGATTTTTTTAATTCGGTCACTTTAATACTAAGCGTGCGAAATATACAATGATATTTAATGACATTCAGCAATCAAAACATTCATCAAATAGGTTTCTCCAAGAAACCCTTATGATATGTAGTCATTATAAAAATATAAATTTGCCAGTGTTTCTGAAAAAAAAAACCAAAATGATGACGATCTTGAGAAGAAACCCCGAAAGAAACTAGGATACCATTCTTTTTGTCATCTTTCAAATAAATATAACGATTACAATTATTTCAATTAATAGGTAATTATACAATACATAACATGAGATAAGAATTGCTTAAATCCAGGCTTCATTGCCGCTTAAATATTCAGTGATTTTATAATAGCTTATGAGGAAAGAGTTTGGTTTTGATTACACTTTTAAATTTATTTATAGGTAAGGTTCTGATTACAACTTGGGTGCTATAACGAAATAAATAATCCACTTTCAACGTAGTGTATAGTTTAGTGTAATAACGAAGAAATGTGGCTTAGGTATACGAAAAAAAGTGATTTGAATCGCAAGTCCATGGAAATAATAAGTGAAATACTGGAGTCGCTGTTTGTTCAGCAATTCCGCTTAAATAAACTAACTTTCCATGTTCTTTGTCAGGAGTTGAAGGAAAAAACTATGTTAAGAAGAACCAAGTAGTTAGGGTAGGAAGTCAACCAGCGTGCCTTTTGCAGGTATTATGCACGTTAAGTTTCTTGGCCACGGGTTCTTACCAACGAATTGTTGGTCAACGAATCTTGCCCAGCGCATAGGAACGAATAAATAATCGAATAGTAACGAATAAAATTTGGTAGCCAAGATACATTTTTACGACTACGAGCGTAGCGTTAACGAAGCTGTCTGAGCGAAAGCCAAATAGCTGAAGTTCACGACCAAAATGTACAAACATGGCAGATTTCGAATCAGTTGTTACTTTTATTATTTAATTATAGCTTCCCTATTTCTAACAAAAAAAAAATCTTATTGGGCTCTCCACCAAATCCAACAGTCTACCTACAACATACATAATATTAATTTCAAATGAATCACATTATTACAGAGCTTAACCATAGGAAAGGACCAAGATAAGAATATTGTAGTTCAACCAGTTTGGTCTCGGGAGAAAGTTGGATTGTGAAGAATGGAACTGGTCATTCTTTTCTCTGTAGGTACCCAGTTTGAGCTGTACAGATATTGAGAAGTACCTACTAACTGTTAGATAGATAATCTCATTACTCCTACTACAAATTATAACTAAAATTGCTGTGCAACTCCGTCCCATTAGATATTTTAAAACAAGTTAAATTACATGTTATTAATATAGGTACTTAATCGTTTTATTTTACTAGTTGTAAAGTGACTGTCATTAACTGGTTAAAATCGGTAATCTACAAAGAAACCGTGAATTTAATAGGTATTGCAATGAGCTGGATAATATTTAATCTGTTATATTGACAAAATAATTGGGCAACCATATACAATACACTCACTCTGGCTCTACTACTTATACACCTGTTTAATTTACATACCCATTCCATTCACATTATTTCACCAAAAGCTTTGTCGGCTTTGTGTAATCTTGAATGGGTCCTAGGGACCTGTAAAATATTCACAATTCAATGTATTCACAATTGCAATCAATGTTTTTTATGTATTATGTAGGTAGAGTTAATAAATAGCTTATTATTATTACTAGTTTTTTTTTTACATTTTAAATAGAAGAATAAATAAAATAAAAAAAATTTATAGAGCATGATTTTATTGACTATTTCAAAACAATAGTTTTTGTAAGGATGACAATATTTATAAAATTAAAAAATACCAATTAGCTTCGGGAAGTCATTTGTGGTACTAATGATTTATTCCATACTAAGAGTTTTTAATGGTATTGTAACCAATTAGGTATTATGAATATATATACTGTTTGTTTGCTCAAGAGTGATGTCACTCAACAATATGGTAAAACATATTTCTATGTTATATAGTAATTTAATACATATTTTGAAGCAGTTATTAAATGGCATATTAAATGTACATATACATATATACACATTTATATCTCCCAGTTATTTGTTTTAAATGCTTCCGGTAAGGAAAAATTACCTTCTTGCTCCAAAACACAGGCTAAAAACCTTGGAACATTCAAAAAAGTACCCGATATAACATAAGGAAATCTCCTCTCTTTATCTTCTCTTTCTTTGTATACAAACATTAACCTTTTGCTAATGAAATCGCCACTCATCGACACATTTGCAATCTCAACATATTTCCCTAAAGAAGTGGAAAACATTTCTAACCTTACCCTTAATGATTCCCACAAAAATAATTTATCAGCGGATAGGTAAGCCAACCGAAAGTGATAACCGAATGGTCTATAAGCATCTTTCAATATTTCAATTACTTCTTCCATCAACTTTTCTGATTCTTCTTGATTTGTGGCTGCACCAAAAAACTGTACAACTGAAGATTGACTGACGTGAAATAGGCTATCCTCTTCCAACGGTGCTGGTATATATTGCCTACCCATCGTAAAGTACTTTAATGGAAGTACCTTCTTGTACAGGACATTTTTACAATGATAAGCGAAGAAAGAATACAACGAACCTCCACCGACTAAATGCAAACGATTGTCAACATTCATTTTAGAATCCTCGTTATGGTGTAATATAAATGTAGAGTCAGGATTTGTATGGTCCCCGCCACAACCTTCTATTACTACACTTTTGACAAAGTCTGGATTTGATAACTGTATAAACTTACTACATCTAAGTGTTCTATTGAAGTAAAATTTTGAACCTAATTCAAACAGTGCAGCATCCCCCTTGAAGTAATAATTTTCATTCTTTGTAAATTCCAAGATTTTTAACTTTCTACCTATTTCTAAATGATCTTTAGAAACACTTGGTGGGGTGAGATGTGTAAAAATAACTTTATTCTCTCCATCTGGAGTGTCAGCATGCAATATATTGGGTAGTGACAAGGCTTCCAGCATGGCAGATTCCTCGGCAGACCAAAGCGGTATTTTTAACTTGTTAATATTTTCTTTTAGAAAATTACTTTGCATTATAAGCTTATTTTTATGTTTTTCTTCTGCCTTACTTTCTATTAGTTTTCCTATTTCTTTTATTATTTCAAGTCTTTTGTTATCCATTTCCGTTTTACGCTTTTTCAATTCTAGATAAACATCCCAGAGGTTTTCCAATTTTTTAAAATCAAAGTCTAATTTTCTCCTTTCAATCTGTTCATTCAAAGTTTGCTTTTTCTTGACAATTTCATAATAATCCACTTGTGGAGTGACATAACGGAAAATCTCTTGTGTTTTTGGACCATTTACAAATAGAGCAGAATTTCTGGCAGGTACATTCTTAAAGGTATGTAATTTGTATAAAAAAGTTTTAAAAGTTTCACGCAACATTATCGAGTTTGCTTTTCTTATGTGGACTTACATCTAAGATAACATCGCCATCATTGTCCAGATTATCTTTCTTGTCAGCGTTCTGTGAAATTATTTTTCTTTTGTTTGGTAATTTGAAATTACCGTGACCGGCTGCCCGTTCCGACTCTTCTATACTATATGGTTCCAACTCTAGCGCCTTCAAACGTCGCTTATGCACTTTAGTCTTGAAATGTTCGTTTAGCGCGTGCTCGTCAATAAAATAACGTGCACAATGGAGGCAATAATGTTGAGCCGCTCCTGGGACATCCAAATCTTCTTCTTGATTCAATAACTTGTCAGCGTTTTCTGTAAAAACATATTGGAGTTGAATATAGGTTATAATATAACCTCGAGATGTGATACATATTACACAAAAACCATGCCGTAAATAATATTTAATAGATACCTTCTTTCAAATCCTGATCAATTTCATCGAGGTCTTTCCTTCTGTTTCTTAATCTCCACCGTTTTTTCAAATGAGTATCGCCATGGTGATACTTTTTACGTTTATAAGGCATAATATTTTATTTATATTTTGTCTTATATTAAATTAGGGAGGATGTCAGTATGTGACATTGACATCCGATACCGAATGATATAAATTATCAATCAACGCCCGTCACCACAGAAGAAAAAAATGTCTTGATATTGGACCACAGAGTAAATAGTGCTTAACCTATTTACTCTATGTTGAAACTAACTACTCTCGCTAATGCGTCACAAATTAAAAATAATTTTTATACTAGACAATGAAATTTTATAAAAATTGAACAGTATTGTAGGTATAGTATATGATTTATAAGAATGGTTTAAAAAGGATTTTTCAATTACAACCTACATTTTTACTTGGTTATATTCTATATAAGACTAGCTACCCGCTCCCGGCATCGCATGGCATGTTAGAACTTACAGATAATTATAACTTTTTCATATAATAAACAAATAATTTGCAATAAAAAATATTGCGACTATAAATCGAAATAAAAACTATCTTTTATCTTAGCCTATCTTTTAAGTTGGACCAAATTACACATAGTTACGAAGTTTTATCAAAATCGTTTCAGTAGTTTAGTTCATTGGCGTCAAACTACGTGACACGTAATTTTTATATATAGGTAGAGATTATTTTTCTATTTGTGTTCATATCAATAAGATGTGTTATTTAGGTAAGGGTTTTTAAATATCATTGGAGTGTTACTATCTTTTTGAACACGCCGCACTTTATAACGCCTGACATCTTAATCGCTGTGACGAACGATGGCGCCGCCACGGCAACAGTGACGCTCAATTTTTTTAAATATTTTTAGACATTCTCTTGGGAACCTAATATTTTTCCAGTAATCAATATTGGTGCTAAAATATTATTCATAAAACGCGTCTCCGTTAAATAAGTAATTCTTTTATTGGTTTTTCAGGGATCGGATATGGGAGGCAGCAGCGTGGGCGTAAACAATACCAATACAAGCGTACGTCATGGTCAAGGTTAGCTTGACTGACGCATACTTTACTTAGTACAATGTACCATATCTGCAAGGGGCATTTCACTCCGCCTCTACTTATGTATATGTCAGGCAAATTAGAAAGAACACTTTCTGTCTCTCTCCCTTTATGTATTGCAACTAATATAAGTCTCCGGTCGAACGTGACACCCTCAACTAGAGGCATATGGCCTTGGACCCGTAATGAAAATTATCTGTGCATTAAAAATTAAAATTATCGTCGCAATGAATGAATGTGCCTATTTTATTCAAATCTAATTAGACGTTTTTTATGTTAAACTAGGCAGAGTAGGCAGACACACTTGACGATAGATTGCTTACCGTTGCCTATAAAACAAGCACGCCACTGGTGCTTCAAGTGTGCTGCCAACCATAATAGGATTAAAGATTGGGAAAGGATAGGGAAATAGGCTCTGGCATCCCTTACTCACTCACCAACACAGCACACATGCTAATTATTTCACGGTGATCATTAAGGAGATGATTACTGCCGCCAGACGAATTACCCAAATTGACTGCAAAATGCAGCGTCCTGCCACTACTTTACTTTCCAAATCCAAACTTGAGCCAACTATGAAAGGTTCATTTCCAAAGTTGACCCTGCCGGGAATCAAAACAGGGACCCGAGACTATGACTCTGAGACAGAGTGTTAAAGCATGCCCAACATTTAAGATTAACAAGCACCCACTAAGTTTCTGGCTAGAAATAATTGATCCGAAGACAAAAGTAGAATACAAAAGAATACTTAATGTATTTACTTAGTACTTTCCCACGAATAATACTTAGCATTTTTTAAAAAAGTAAAATCATAACACGTTTAATAGGGTAAAAAATAAAGAAGTAAATAATTAAAACTCTAAAACTAATTGTGGAAATTAAAACTCTTGATTTATTATGGGCAAAATATATCATCTATTTACATTTAAAAAATGCGGGTACGAACAACATTTCTTATGGTTAAACGAGTAATTGGGTACTCAACTGAGGCATACTTAAAGAATAAAATATAATAATACATGTTTTAACGCACTGTGCGGAATGATAATTTCATGACAATAGACATCAAGGTCACACCTTTAAAAAAATAAACATTGTTTTGGTACTCTATAATTCCATCGTTATCAAGATAATCTATATTGTCACATTTAATTTTTAAAATAAAAAAGAATAAAACTATAAAAAGTTGTAAAACTCATAATTGTAATCACTAACAGCTTCCAAAAAAAAACTCTTAAATTATTTTTAAAACACATTGTGATAGTTTTTAAGCAATTTTAAAATAAATTATTTTTTCGAACGTACATACCTCATCTATAATTTTCAACAAGTCTTAAGTCTAAAATAAAATTGGAATTTTCATTAAACAATACTGATCATACTTTGCCAAAATATCAAAATAAAAATATTTTATATTACTTTTCCATTACTACAGTTATTAAATAACACTGGGCCTGTATAAAAACTAATGATAAATTCAAAAAGTTCGCTCTTAACAATTTATACTGAAACGTTAATCTATTTGAAAAGGAAACAATGTATTTCATAGGCATGCCGCAAATAATTTTGGATTTGGCTCAATTATTTAACCGGTTATTCATATTTTCACATTTTGTTTGTTAGATATTTTTTCAGTAAAAAATCATTCACAAATTAAACGCCCACTATATTTGGTTGCTTGTGATATTACATAATTATAAACCAATCCTTTGAGGAATCATTTAGTCCTAATCAGAGTTGTTGCGGATATTCGCATCCGCAAATGCGAAACTTCCGCATCCACTTACGGCGTTTTTCATTAAAGTATCTCTGGTTGCGGATAGATAGCTATCTGCGATAACCAGTAACTTTGACATCCGCAACCGTAATAATCATTGCGAATCATTTTCGGATGCGGATATGGGGCCAGTCTTAAAGCTGGGAGATTTTCTCATGATGAATTATGAAATCTTTAGTTTTTTAATTGAATTGTTTTTAATTTTCAACTAAAATCTTAATTCAATTTTAATCATTTGTTTGTGAATTGAAAAGTATATCTATTAAAAAAACTCGAAATTGATAGGTACTTTAAAAATCCGCAAAAGCAAATGCGGAACTTCCGCATCGATTTAAACATCCGCATCTGTGGATGTTGAAAATTCTGTGCATCCGCAACAATCCTGGTTCTAATCTAAATAACAAGTCAAACATTTGAATACAATGACTTGTTTTGTTTTGGATTAATAAATTAATCTCGTTATGTGATGCATATGTGATTAAGAGAAATTATAATTAAAATTATACATAACACAATAATGGTATACTTTTATTTAATAACTAATTGTTTGACAACATAATCGATTATGTCATGCACACACTCTTCACATGAATTTTGATAATGAGAATACATTACATTCATACATAATATTTACTATTCTTTCATATCTTAATGTAGTTTTTGGAGTCATCCCATATAAATGTAACATGCTCACGAGATTGAACAACCCAGCGTTTTCATTATTTATTTATTTATTTATACTTTATATTTAAATACTATTGTGCTATATGAAGGCCTTTTGGATGTCATGCATGACGTCTTGGAATCATGACAGTAAATTAAAATCCTACTATATAATCTAGAAATAAAGGTGAATGCTCAAACTCAACTATAGTAAATCTCAAGACAAAGATACCTTAGAATTAGGCTTTTTATACACCCCATATCCGGCTTCGGTATTTGATGAACAAATACCGAAAAAAAGAGTTTAAATATTGAATAAATTCATGAAATACTGCAATAAATTCTTGAAAAATGACAGACTTAGAAGTATTGAATAAGTTCACACCAACGAGAAGTAGAAATGGTACAAATATTTCAATTTTCTGCTTCAGCTGACTCAGTACTATTTCATATAAGTATAAAATACTTTTCGAGTTTTTAAAATGAAAATTTCCAAAGAACCAAATGGCGATCAAAATGCACAATATACTAAGTCTGGTGTACCTTTAAACACATCAAGTAGTAAAAAGTATTTTTCTCATACTTGGCTATCAAAATGTACATTGATTTGATTGTAATCCAAATTATTTCTAAATGCATTAAATTTTTTATTTTTTCTCATTACTTAATTATGTTATAATTAAGGGAACTAAAGTTAGACAAAAAAAATTAAAGGCTCAACTTGAAAGGAATAAAAGCGAGACTGAGTTCACAATTTGACATAAAGGGAACATACCAAAAATAAATACCTTTCTCTGTGGCCGATTTGTGTGATGTAAGTATCATCTCTTATAGAATTATAGTATCTCTCCTATAGAAGATATCTTTGTTTACTTTGAGCATTCCCCTGTAAAGGTTAAATCTCGCTTGTGGTGGTTAGATAAGTGCACCGTTTTTTTAGGTACTGCAGCTGGGGTTGTGCAATATATCTCTCAGTGTTTGAGCATATAGCGTTAGCAACGTCCGTGGCGTCGTGCCTTCGCGACTTGAGCAGCTAGCAACATTTCTTCTTTGTTTTGTGGTTTTTCTTCAAATGTACCGTGTCGTTTGACGTGACGTTTTGTCTCTCCTTCATTTCCAATTTTGATCTTAGTACCTAAAAAATAAAAACTTATGCTCATATACATATACGTTCCCACGAACAAAAGAGAACCAGGTTAATCGCCAACTTTCACTAGTTGGAGAGGCATCACAAGAAGAAGAAAATAAACCATACTAATACAGTAGAAAATCGATTATCCGGATAATAGAATGTATGAAGAAAAGCGGGTTTTGACATAATGTTATGTGTTTGTTAAAAACAAAAAATACATATTAACGAAAATTATTAAGCGATCCCACGGGGCGCGAGCGGGGTAATGCCAGTTCCGACGCGTTCATACTTGCATAAATTCGACTTGTAGGTAATTTAATATACATAATTGGTCGCGGTTGGTAGTCTGGATAATCGCGAATCCGTATAACTGAGGGCCGGATAATCCAGTTTCTACTGTATTATAAATATGAAAATAATTCTGTCTGTTACCTATTTACGCCTCAATTATTTAAACGATCATCAGGAAATTTTGCGTACACGTTGTCACGGATACAAGAAAGGACATCCTTCATCCAGAAAAGGAGAAGGGGGGGGGGGGGGGAATAAAACTAACACCTGGCAAAAGTGTAATAGCAATGCAGATATCAGGCGTTATATTGCTTATTATTTTTTTTAATTTTGAACGCGGACGAAGTCGCAGGGACCTGCTAGTAAATAATAATTATGAATGTTTAATTTTTGTTAAGATCTCACATTTTTTGTATTACCATTATTGTACAAGAACAGACTCATTGGTGCATTACTTTCATTAATTAATGTAACAACTAACTTTTGGCTCAACATTATTGTGAAAGAGTTAGTGTCTAATCCATTGGTAGAATGGCCTCATTTCATCTTATTAAACATTGTCATTATTAACAAACCCAATGGAGTAGAATTTTGTAGTATATTTTATGCTAAATTTATATTTTAAAACTTTTACTTTTAATTTCCACATACATTTTTATTTTATTTAACAAAATATGGTTACATGTACTCGCAACTTCGTTTGGAAAATAAAATATATAATGCCTGACAAAATATGTAAAGCAATATAACACCTAACATTTTACTTTTTCCAAGTTTTTGATCTTAATTTTTAGATAGAATTTTTTTAAATCGGTAAATAGTTTAGAATATTACCACCACCTACACACAAACATTACCTTTTTATAATATTAGTATAGATGACTGTGTTTGACTTAAATTTATTTTCTTCCATCTGACTAACACAAACATTCCGTTATATTGGTAACTGTTGCACTTTATAAAGTATATCTGATCTATAGGTGAAAGAATTTTTAAAAATGGTTCAATAGTTTTTGAGTTCTCTCATTACAAACAAAAATACAAACATACAAAATACTTCTGTCTTTACAATATTAGTATAAATATATATAAATAAATAAATGGTAAGAAGTATCAAAACCATTCCTACAATCTCATCAATCTTCATAATAAGTATGGATTTCAACAATGACAAACAGGAAGCAAATGTTTATATCCAACCTTTTTTTTGTTTATATAACCCAGTCAGGTGTTTATGTCACTTTCAAAATGTTTCAAACTATATGACACATCACAATAATTTATATTTATTGTGATGTGTTAAATATATTGTCCTAAAACTTTTGGTACTTGTTATTATATTATTTTATCATTTATTTAAACAGCTCAGCTCTTCAATGTTAGATGATAATTTCATTGCAATCATTGTTATCAGGTAAACATTATTGTGATTAGGAATTTTAAGATAACAAAGTTTTAATTTAAATAAAATTAAAAATGTAGTAAGCTTAGAACAACATTCCATCTATAAATAAATTTTCATTGACATTTTCTTTTTGAATTTAATTTGTTCATTTATTGATATAATTTAATATTAATTACTTAAAATAGACATAAAAAATGTATAGTTACCATTTTTGTAATTGTAAGAAACATTTCCTCAACATTAATGTTTTCTTTTGCACTCGTTTCAAATAGTGGTATATTCATTTGATTAGCAAATCTCTGGGCATCCTCTGTTACAACAACTTTCCTTGAGGGACAGTCATTTTTGTTACCAACTGAAAACAAGAACACATAGAAATGGGTAAAAAATGTATTTTTTTTTTTATTATAAGAATAATAGCCCACAACTTAGTTGGTGTTGAAAAATAAAAATATAACACCTGAGAAATGCCTGAAATCTTTATCACTGTGACAATTGTGGCGCGAATTTTTTATATGTTTAGATGATCCCTCGGGAACCTATAATTTTTCTAGGTATCCCACATGTTAATCCAGGTTATTAAACCATATGTGTGCCAAATTTCATCTGAATCCGTTCAAACAAACATCCAAACAAAATTCCAAACTTTGGTATTTATAGTATTAATTAATAGGACTAGCGATTCTTTACTAAAAATCCCAAATCAGAATAAATTCAAACAGCATAGCTCCTATTTGTGGGTATGTCTCAAAAGACACAGTACAGAAGTCGTTTTAAAATGTTAATCATTTGTTTGTAATAAAAAAAAAAATGTATTCACAAACTCAGTTTAGGTAGTTAAATTTTATCAATAGTCTGACAAATTAGTCACAGTTCATAAAGTTGAACATCCTGCTTTATCTTACACCTAATTATCAACTAAAATTTGGAATATTTTATCACAAAAACATTGAGGGTAGGTTTTCGAGGGCACCCTCAATTTTTTTGAGAGAGATACTTAAAATTCTGTGGCAGATTTCACCAATAAATCAGCTATTCAAATGGAGAATTGAGTGTGGGGCTAAAAAGATTTATTAAATTATAATACGGCTTCAACTAGAGAAAACTTAATATGTTTTATTATATATATTTAAAAATATTAAAAATATCCCTATCCCTTATCGTTAATGCAACTATGGTCAGCAGTGCACTAGCAGAAACTGTGGCTTTGCTTATGTTATCCATTAGGGCAACCATTTAGGTAACAAAAAGAACAGTATTCTAGTATTCTGAGATTCTTCTCAGGACTGTCATCACCTTTTTTTTCCCGAAACACTGGTATAAATAGACTGACATTTAAGTGTTTCTTTGAAACCTTTTTAATTATAAACAACCATTTCACTGATACCTACCTACCATCAAATGGACAGTCAGCCTGGCTGTTGACCTTAACTTTATAAAAAATGGAACTTACCTAAAACTTTGTTGACGACATCACAGTTTTGTTCAATCTCGTGCAACCATCTCTTCACGTTAGCAAAGGACTCTCCATTGGTTACATCGTATACTACGATGACGCCGTGGGTGCCTCGGTAGTAGGTGCTGGTTATGGTCCTGAATCTTTCTTGGCCCGCTGTATCCCATATCTGCAGCTTCACTCGCTCACCATTTATCTCTAAAGTCCTAATTTTGAAATCTACACCTATTGTAGTAATGTAACTACCGGAGAAAGTGTTGTCAGCGAACCGCAAGAGTAGACAACTCTTACCCACCCCTGGAATAACAAAAATGCTTTAACACCTATGAAAAAATAAGTAAAATCTCTATAGCACTTAGGTATTTGAAGTTGAACATTCATTTCCGAACAGCCTCGCCCACTCACCACTGTCACCGATAATCAGCAGTTTGAAAAGGTGCTCAAACTCTCGCGACATCGTTATATTTAATATTATAATTACACTAATTGGTCATGTGTTCACTAAATATGTAAAAAACTGTTTCAACACAAGTTCAATAATGAAAATATTATTCAAAAGCATGCCGTAAAACGTTACGTTCGCGTCACTCTACAAAACGTCCGCCATGATTGTAATTTGTATTGCCTTTGCCATAGACAATAAAACGATTAATATCATGGCAAAATATACACAGAGGTACAGAGATATCTACTACACCACAGATTATTAAATAATTATTAGTTGCTACACTAAATACTAAAACCCATGGATTAAAAACTTGTATTTTGATAGTTCACCCATTGATTAATTAATTTTTCATTGCTTTAGTTATTATACTATGTTTCAACTATTCAAGTATTTTTTTATAATCTGTGTCTGAATCTTTCAGTTACGATTGTCAAATGTCAATTTGTCATTTGTCAAACACCCACCCAGCCCATCTCATCTATCTCAAGCAGATAGTATAGTAGACTTTCATTTCATTAGGTGTGGTGCTTTTTTTCTAAACTATTAAAATGTCCGCTACTTTAAAGCCGTATTTAACAGCAGTTCGGCATACACTCACCGCTGCTATGTGTTTAGAACATTTCTCATCACAAGTGGTAGAAAGATATAATAAACCCGAGGTGGAGGTTAGAACCAGCAAGGAACTGTTATTGAATCCGGTCGTGATATCACGGAATTCTAATGAGAAAGTGTTGATCGAGTCATCAATTAACTCGATAAGAGTGAGCATTATGATCAAGCAAGCGGACGAAATCGAGAAAATACTGTGCAAAAAATTCATGCGTTTTATGATGATGCGCGCTGAGAACTTTATCGTTTTGCGACGAAAACCGGTCGACGGATACCATATCAGTTTCCTGATTACGAATTTCCACACAGAACAAATGTATAAACATAAATTGGTTGACTTTGTGATATATTTTATGGAGGAAATCGATAAAGAAATAAGCGAGATGAAACTCGCCGTTAACGCTCGTGCAAGAATTTGTTCAGAAGAATTTCTCAAGAGATTTTGAAGTTTCTTGAACGTCTATAAAGTTGAAATTAACTTTCCACTGTAAGACTGTTGGCATTTTATTAATAAGATAATGAATTAATGACCATAAATTAATGCCACCAAGAAATACTATAGAATTTAATTCTACAGTAACTCATTAGTGAAAGCAATATAACAGTGCTATAATGTCAATGGTTTTATAAACAAAAACAAAACTTCAATACAAAGCTCTTAAATTTAATTTTATTATATATTTTTTGTCAAAGCATTAAGACATCTACTTTGTAATTTCATAAATGCTTTTTTCTTTTGAAAGCTTGTTAGTAAAAAAAGTGTTTAGACAAAGTTATAGTCATATTGTTCCAACATTGTATAAAGTGGACTTAAGTACTGCATTATAAACCTAATTATCATCTAAGCAATTTCAAATCAGCGATATGCAGACCATAGGGGCGTAGCTGCCGCCATATCAATTATATATGCCCTTGGGGCTATAGGGACTGATGTTTGTAAAGTTCTTAAATGTTATCCACAATCTTACTTCAATTTTTAGGCTGTAAGCTAAAATTTTGAGTTTAATGTAAGATTAGCAGTTAAGAATCTAATATAAAACATGCGAGGTTTTTTCTTTCTTTTGTAAATCTTTACCTTTCATTTGGTCTTCGTAACAGTCAAGTAGAAGAGCCTCTTGACAAAATTTGATACAGGGCCCATCTAGAGTAAGCTATGCACTGCTACAGATATACCAATATATTAGAACAACTAGTGATAAATTGTTTATTGTTTGCATTTTGAATGTACTTTATTATTTCAAGCATTTCTCTAATGTATTATCTCTTATAGAAGTTTGTGAGTGTAGCCAGTTTAAGGTTAGTTGTATTTGCTAGTAATAATTTTCTTAATTGTATTATTATTTATTATTTTATTAAAAGTAGTGTTGGGTTTATAATGCAGTAACTATCTTTTGTATAAATAATACTATAATTTACTAGAACAAGGTTATTTTAGTAGCTGTAGCCAAATTTAAATAAACATAGGTTATAGATTTTTACATCAAAATATTTCAGTATTATCCAAATGGATGGATACTATTAGTTAAGAAATTAATGTATTAGGTGAAACGTAACACAGTCTTGTTTTGTTGCTTAGTGTTGCTATAAATAAAGGCACCTTGCTAATATGAGGGCTCAGTTGAAATTACACTCTTGTACCACCACAACATAATTTAGATTAGCACTCTTAGGTCCCTGGTTCGATTGAAATTTTCAAAGTTGGCTCTGGTCTGGGTGTGTGGGGATTACCTTCTCCCCTTGTCTGTTGTATAGTTATCCTGTAACTCAAGCCTAATAGTGCTTACTTTCGGGGCCATACAATTGGTGAGCGTAGTTGTGGAGATTTATTTATGCTTATTGTTGCCACATCAAGCATAAAGAGAAATATGAAATGGAGGTATTTCTAAAACATAGTGCCACATATCTGTGCTCAGCAAAGGTCTTTTCACAAAATAATAAAGTTTCATATACATAACCAATTTACTTTAATTAATATTCTTCGACATTACTAAAATAAGTTATTACCTATATTATAGTAAAAGTTACTTTTATTTAGCAAAAAAAAAGAGCAAATTTATGATTAATTTACCATGCATTATCTAGTAGGTAAGAGATTAATAAATGATTTCCTTTTTTAAATTGTGTCTTTTTTTTAACTTAATAATTATTGGTTACATAATTGGGGTAAGTGTTTGTAGAGTATTGTTATTTAACATATTTGTCATTGTAAAACAGGTTTCCACTTTTCAAATCTATATCTATAAGCATAGAGTAAATAGTACTTAACTATAAGTATTATTACTTTTAAAATCGTGATGTTGTACTACTCTATTACTTATTTTAGGTAGTTTAGCCCAAGAAATCGTTACTTGTCTTGTTTATGCTTTGTGCACGCAAATCTCAGAAATGGCTTAACCGATTTGAATTCAGTTTTCACTTATGTGTTGTAACAAGCTTTAACATATTACTGTTTGTTTACCTGTAACCTATAGTCACTGTCCGGGTGTGTTGTAATTTCTCTTAAACCACCCAGTGGATTTTGGAACGATTTCCACTAGTGGAAAGAGTGATAAACGAGGAAGGTTTGTAAGTAATAAAGTAACTACATAATTTGCAAAAAAAACGTACAAGGCCGGGGTGGGTCGCTAGTAACCTAATAAGAATAAGGATCATATGAGCCTTATTGGAAACAGCTGCGGTAGCACAAAAAGAAGAGAACTGAAATGTTACTGTATACCTAGTCTCGAGAGGCAAGCAAGTATCTATATTTCTTTGGGGTGAAGGTAAACTAGAGACTATAATTTAGCTTAAATCCATCAACACAGAAGGATAAGCTGGTTTTCTATTTTATTTAATTCGCATTTTGACATCAATTACTCGTAAGTATTATGGTAATACTGTATGCTATCCTCTTATGAGAGTAATTAATTACTATTGTAGTTAGTAATATTGAGCGCCATCTATAGGAATTGTTAGTAAGCACATTCGATTCGATCTTGACGAAACTGTCTCGCCCACTTAAAATTATTTTTGCAATTTTTTATTAGTACCTACCTATTTCATATATTTTACATGAGTTCTCAGTGATTGTATTAATGAATCACCAATAAAACCGGAAAACTTGTACACTTATGAATAGGTATATTTCATATTCTTTAGGTAGATAGGTCTGTATGGAGATATTACTTTCGAAATGTGTACTCTACTTATTTTAGGTAGTTCAACCCATGAATATAATAATTTAATTTCTATATTTATGCCATTAGAATTAATCAGTTTTTGTATGAAAATATTATTTCTGATGACGCATTTGATGAGTCATATGGTCATATATAGAAGGTCTTATTTGTCTAAATATATTTGTGACCATGCCTAAGTGACTAACCAATTGCCATAATATTTCTTATCTTTAAACAGAGTTTATACTATCAAGGTTTTGGATCTTTGTCATTATCTCAAAAGTATTTTGTTTTGACAACGACGAAACATTAGTAACTAATTAAGAATGAAAAAAAAAACCAATGAAATTATTTTACAAAGTGTCACTTTAATGTTTAAATGTGGTCACTATAAAAAGTACAATTTATGCACTAAAAAGTAAAAAATCTAGTGGTTCAGGTAGATATTGCATTTCAGTTCTTGGACTTGGCAGTGCGCAGCGTGAATCCCTCGCCTTTGAACGCTTGGAAGGAGGGCTCAGTGGGCGTCTCCTCTTTGGCGCTGGCCGGTCTCGAGTTTCTTATAAACCTCAGAGTACCGACCACATAGTCGTAGTCTGGTATACCGCGCACGTACGCCTGAAACATATTTTCACATTAACCCCTGACTTTATATTGAACTCAAACACGCTATATCTGCTGTAAATTGCTAAGGAGTTGGGTATCCCGCAGACTACTTGATGCTGCAGCATCAGGTCAAGATTACCATGCATGGAATTACCACCGAAGTAACAGTATACCAAATTTCACATCAATCAAACATGTGAAATTTTACGAAATCCCTTCGTCAACTAGGAAGTGGCTAATGGTCTTCAAAGGCATGTACAGATCTTCATAAATTATTGCTAAAAAGGATCCCGGTCACGTCAGCTTATAAACAAAAAAAAAAACTGATCAAAATCGGTCCATCCGTTTGAGAGCTATGATGTCACATACATATAAACACGTTAGACTTAAAGCAACCCATTTTTGCGTCGGGCGTTAAAACCAGAGCAGTTGATGGGAGTTCGAATTTATTATAATAATAAAACAGTCTCACCTGTCGTGATTGTGAACTCTGTGGTTCGGAATCACTCTCGCTAGTCAGCTTCTTCTTTTTCCCATCAAGCCTGTTTCCTTCTCCGCTGAACGCCACAAACCCGCTTGGCTCTGGCATCATATCGGCCGGATCCTGTTCCATGGCATCCGCACCATTACCATCTTCTCCGCCCCTCAACATACGTTCCTCTTCCTTGTAACCTACTGGAGGTGCGAATTCCACCTATAAAAGTCGATGGATTCTATTATAACTGACGTTGAAAACTCATACGAACCAAATCTTGAATCGTTCAAAAGGAGCTAATTCACACCATTGCACTCAATGTTATAATACTAATAATATAACTATTACTACTATAACAATGAAATTTTACAACAAATTTCAGACTTACGTTCATATCACATTCTATAATAATGACGGCATTCCCAGGTTTTGTCTCGAGAACACATAACTCGTACACTTTAGAATTGTATTTGATTGCGATGACGTCACCAGTTGTTAGACAGGAGAAGTTTCGAAGGCAGTTCTCTAATACTGAAACAATATTTGTAATCAATAATAAAGTACTAAAGTACACCTAATTTATAGACATCAGATATTGTTATCAGTAATAGGTGTGTTTTGGCAGTAAATACAATGAAATTACACATACATTTTTACATTACTTGTATATTATACAGGTTGTATGTGTGTAAAATATGTGGTTTTAGTAAAAGGTAGCTGTCACAGTAAATATCTACATCTGTGGTAGCCGTCTATTTACACCCGGTAAATTACTAAGATATATTTATTTGGGGCGTTGTATTGATCTATTTTTTGTAATATTTTAGGTAGCTTATGTACCAGTGAATTATGTGTTCAGCTCTAATTGGCTTGCACACTGGACCTAGATGTTGAGTGGTAGGGTTAGAATGATAAGTGTGCTAAGCTGTTGCTGTTTTGAATAAATAAATAAATAAAATTAATAAATAGTTATTACAAATATATTCAAATAGTAATTTCTAGTAGAATAATAAAATGAGGACGGATTAGTCAATTTTCGTAGCGAGCCAATTTGGCTCCACCCCTTTAAACATTTTTTCATTAAATGCAACTACTGTACTGGTGACAAAATAACAAATAAAAAGAAGTCACAATTTGGCGACGATAATCGACATTTATTTGGAGACAGATCTATCATTTTCAGTATTAAGCTATTATTTAAGGGATAAACCTATTATTTTCACAACAAAGTTTTATTCATAGGGCAATTGACATTAATTTGGTAATTCATATCTGGCGACACATTTGTTTATCTGACAATGTAAATATTTCGTGTTGACAGATCTATTAATTAGATGATACAAGTTGATGACAAAATATAAATTTTGCTGATGAAAAATATAGTTCCCTAATAATAATAATCTTTATATGTACAAAAAAAAAATTGTACAAAAATCCTATTAACACTAATGGTAGGTACACACGGCAGCGACTCGCTGGCGATATCAAAGTTGGTGTGTGGACGTGAATATTTACAGCGATTTAATGTCGCTAGGAATACGGCGACCGAATCGCTGCAAATCTGAAAAGTCGTTGCTAAATCGTAGTAGCCAGTGACATCGCTGCTGTATGGACACACGTGTTTGACTGGCGCGCTGCGATTCTTAATTAAATATACCAAATATGTCGGACCTACTTAAATATTCACGAGCTTTTGTGACAGAATTTATTGAATTATATGAGAATATCTTGGTCTTTGAAGTAACCATTTCTTCGCCCAGCATCTTCTACTTTTCTATTTTTGTTCTTTGTCATATATACAAACAGCTGCTAGTGCTAACAAAGCTCGTTGTCTTTCTAAGGACATTACAAATAACAGGTGCTCAGGTTAAGGTTTTACTATAATACACACACACGAGGGTATACACGTCTGCCATAAAACTGACACGGAACGATCGCTGTAATGTGGACACAAAAGGCTTAAATCGCCAGCGAGTCGCCGTCGATGAAAGTCGCTGCCGTGTGTACCTACCATAATAGACCATGGTTGTGAAATAAAAAATCCTACCTGCTTTAGGATTTGTGATGTCAAGAAAATCTTCAGAAAGCGGTTGGAACTTCGAAAACGTAGCAACTGGTAGAGAAACACTTTCTATTTGTAAAAAATCCCCTTCCTCAAGTACTAAATTCGCCATCATCTGTAAATTAACCAGCCACTATAAAATTTATGATCTGAACATTCATTATTTAAAAGCCGATTCTTATCACATTTAACATATTTAGTAACAATAGTTATTTGTTTTTTTCTGCGATTGCTGACTTTAAATCACGAACTAGCGAAGTAGTCTAGAATTGAATGACGAGTGTAGCGAGTGATTCTAATATAGACTAATGAGCGGTGTGATTTAAAGGCACGAGACATAAAAAAATTTGCTCTCATGTTAAAAATACAACTTTTCACATAGCTAACATTCAGATAGCCAAAGTCACATAAATTTTAACAAAAATACTAAAAGTTGAAAGTAAAATTACTGCAATTTGTAAGATTAAAGGTAACAGTTTTGTTCGGAACTGTGATGGTTGTATTATTTATACTTGTGTTAGGTAGGTAATAATTCGTATGAATGAAGATATTTTTCACGGGACTTTTCTGGAAGAAAGCTAAGTTCGGCATCATCACTACTGGACGTACTATTTTTTTTAATATTTACCAAAACAGTATAAAAACACCAAGATCTAATGCTGAACCAGTTTCTGAACGGTTATGAAACTATCTTCACAGCTGGGCAGACTCTAGTAGGCTATGGCTGGACACACTAATAAAATCAAAATTTTATTCAAATCACGCCCGCATCAAGAATCAATTTTTCTGCGAGTTTTTAGGCACCAATAGCACCCTTTTCGTGCTGGAGAGGTGAAATAATATTTTCTTTATATTTTAGTAAGGTGGCTTAAATATACAATGTAATTATCATAATTATCAGTCAACTCTAATAACAATAGTTAGATTTATATAAAAACTAGCTAAAAAATTTATACAACATTTTTTTGCACTTTTTGAGCAGTGCTATTTTTCTGTTTGAAAGGTATCCTATTGTGTATTTCTGTATCCCTAAGAAAGTTTGTTAAATTTCACAATGATTGGTTGAGTAGTTAAGCAAACTAGAATTTATAATATTAGTAGGGATGACCATACATACATAAACCAGACAGTTGATATATTACATAAATTACTTTTTTTTTGTAAATACATACATATTATAAATATAAAATATCCATGACTCAGGTACAAAGGTAAAATGTTAACATATAAACATTTGCCCCTAGCGGGATTCGAACCCGCGACCGTTTGGTTAACAGCTAGGGTTACTAGCCACTAGACCAAACATAGTCAAAGCTTACGTCAAATAGTGTATGTATATTTAATTTTAGATAAAGAAATTCTTACCCAATGTGGCAAATAGACTTTCCTCTCATCCGCAACAAACTCGAGTACACCACAATGTGTAATTCTTTTGGTTTTCTTGTTTACTAATTTAAATATCATTGGATACTCTATGTTTAATCTTGTGAGTTGTTCTAGAGCTGACGGTGGCATTATTACTAGAAACAAAGTAAAACATGTAACAATAATCACATGTTTCATAAAATATAATTATTCATTTGCTTTAATTGAAACTATTTTTACTTTTTCCTCCTCTTTCCACATCTTGCCTTTCGTTACCAGGTAGCATAGAAACTGAGAAACATCGATAAGTAACGTTGAACGGTCTTGATATCTCATGAAACATATTAAATCCGAACTGAAACTAAGATTGTGCAAATTAGTACATAATGGAAGAGATTCAAATCAATTATGTAAATGATAATATAGTCATTGATCTTACCATATTGTGATTTTCTTTATGTTTTATTGTATGAAAAGTGAGAAAATATGTAAAAAGTGCAAACTGCAAATCATCTATTCTGTTCTATACTATTCCAAACAAAACACTTAACATTTTTTTTAATGTGAGTATTCGTGACAGACAGTGTGTCACTAATATTTGACGTTTGTAATGTCAATAAATGTCACAGACATAGCTTATTACTTATGCAATAAACCACAGAACAGCACTATTTTAATAAGCGCCTTGACTTTCAGAGGCACAGCCTGCTAGAAAGTTGCTGCTATAAAACGGCAACACTGCTAGAAAGTCGTCTACAGAACCGGTTGCGGTGAAAATACTTAGTTAACAATGTTAAAACAAACAATGAACATACTAAAGTGCTCACTACCTTCGTTTTTAAAGTAGAATGTAATATAAACGAGTGTAATATTTTCTGTATCACAAGGGAAAATGTTATTACAACATTGTTCATTTTATACCATTTCCTAATTAGTTTTTGCATTTAAAATTCCTCGTTTAGTCATCAATCATCATTTAGTAAACAAAAAAAACATTAGTTTTCTAAAAAAAACTGACAATAATATTTTTTGTTTAGTTTCTGAACGAACTTACTTCGATTGCTCACTCAGTCAACTGTGTTCAATCAAATTTTCCTTCCCTTTTCCTTCTTCCAACTTTGCTTTGTTTTCTCATTCATTCAATTGTATATGTGGCAGGGCTGCGGGCGTAATAATTCTATTAAATTTCTCTTCGATTGGAGAAATTTACCATTATCTTTTTTCTTCATGTAGGATACATAATTTTTGTGAGTAAAATATAAGTTTTAAACCTTATGAGTTTCTAAAAACGTTTTAACTGTCCGGTCGTTGTCATTTTACGTTCAACTACGAACGCCATGTTGATTGATTGTCAAAAGTGTTTTCCGATGAGACAGCAGTGAATTGAATTTTTTGTGATTATTTTTCAGACTCCGTGATTTTATAGGGTCGCCCATTATACGATTTTGTTTGTGAAGCAGGCGATCCGCAACAATGTCGCAAGTACTGCCTATACGTTTTCAGGAGCATTTGCAGGTGAGTGTACGCCCATTTCTCATTGGATTCGCCGATAGCGTATGCTGTAAGTAGTTTATTATCTGTCCGCAATCAAAATAATAAACCACCAGATCTGTTATTGTTCATATTCTTTTAATGAGGGGTTTGTAAGTGATAGTAGTAGTGACATTGCGCATTATCTCCCATTGACAGATTCCCACAATCCACCCCCTTCTCTTGGTATAGGTACGGCCGGTATTGATTCGTTCCATATTTCGCTCTGGATCATATGGTTGATATGGTTGACATATTATATAGCTCCCAATTCACGCAAAAGAATTTGTTTAAATATTTTATAAATGCATAAAATTATGCTGGGTAGGTAGGATAAAGGATTGTTTTTTGTACATTCCATAAAATTTTACATATATTATGAACAAAGTTTTGGTTGGTTATGAATATGGAAATAATTATGCTAATTATTACCTAATAAAACAGACTATAGTCATTATAGATTCACTAATTTATAAATGTAATTAATATTAATACCAATCTAATAAGAATCAGTTTCATCCACAATCCCTATTGAAAATCCACTATCCACTTCAGAAATTTTTTAAATGTTAACGACGATGGACAGGTTGACCCACTAGGACGGTAGGTGGCTACTGAGGCCTATAACACAAGCAACACCATATAAGTGCTACAAGTGTGCTGCCGACCATAGTAGCATTATGGAATAAGGGATGGGGAAATGGACCCTGGCATCCCTTATTCACTCAACGAAACACAAAAACACATGTGCTATTATTTTACAGTGCTCTTCTAAATGGGGTTGGTTACTGCCGCCAAACGGGCTAATGACTGCAAATTATAAATTGCACTGCTACTGTGTACTTTACAGTGCTAGACCATAGCCAACTTTGAATAAAAAGTTGAAAAAAATATATTATTTTTTTGTTAACCAATCAACTGTCTGTTTAATAACTAAGAATATTTCACTGTACGAAAAACGCACAGATTACTTGAATTGTCATTAAAAAACTTAATAAGAATTATTTTACTTATCCATTTTATCAGCATGTTATAGGTAAATTTTAACATAAATACTTATTTGTTTGTTAATGAACTTAATGTTTATATAATATTACTTAGGTATTGACAAGCTATAGTGTTTTCAGTAAAAAATACGGTTAAACAGTTTTTTCCCACCTTCATACTTATTATGTTAGAATTTCAAGCAGTAGATGAAACACTTGTACAATAGCTTGTAGCTTCAATTTTAATTTGTCTGAGGTTGTCAATAATTAACATTTATTTATTTATTTATCTAACACATATTTCTACACAAGATGATAACAATGTAAACGTTTATTAGGTTTGTCTAGACATTTTATTTCACGCCATGACAATGTTACAGTAATATTTATGATACATATTACATATTAATCTAAAGTCTAGTATTTAAGCCTAATTCAAATCTATTTTGAAAGATAGATACTTATTTCAAGATCATATAAAAGTAGTTTTAAAAGATTTTTAAAAGGTAATTTAGTTTTAATTACGCTTTATAAATCATAAATAATATAAGTTATCCTGTTTCCTATGTTTGCATTTTTTCTAATATTCATAGGTTAGGTCTTAACTTAAAGAACTCAGGTTAAAGTAGTAGGAACACATACAACGTGTTATTATTATTACTGACATTTTCTTATTACATATGTAGTTTCTTTTATTTTGACATTGAGGTATAGAACGGAAGAGGTATTGAAAAGAAACAACATATTTCATCTAAATAGAATTTTATTTGAGATTAAATTACATTAGGTACATAATTTGCACACATTTCTTCTAAATTAATAAATTTAATAATTATATGTGTTAATTTAATTTAAATTGTACACTTCTATAATCTTTGGTGGCCATATTAGAATTATAATGATTATTCGCAGCTCACCAATGTGGGTATCAATGCCGCATCAATATCATTCAACACTCTCACAATGGAGTCGGACAAGTTCATCTGTGTCCGAGAGAAAGTGGGCGATACGGCTGAAGTGGTCATCATTGATATGGCAGATCCCACAAACCCTATCCGCAGGCCGATTAGCGCCGACTCCGCCATCATGAACCCTGCTAGTAAAGTTATTGCACTCAAGGGAAAAGCTGGAGTTGAAGGTAAGTTGTGTTAACATTTAATAATATTACTAATAATAGATTACTATTGCTATTATTAGATATTAATTATTGTTAATAAGTGTATTTACATTATTCACACAAGTAAAGATATTAATTCCTATGTCAATAATGTCAAAATAGCATTAAAAAATTATTTAAAAAACTAGTAAATACATATAAGTACATAATTCTACTAAGTAATATTATAAATGGAAAAGTTTTTGAGGATGGATATTTGTTACTCTTTCACCCAAAAACGGCTTAACAGATTTGACTTATCTTGTATGTCAAAGAAATTTGACACACAACATAGAGGGATTGTCTAAATTTTAAGTCCCACCATCGTCTTCACAGTTGCGGACACAACCTAGTATAATATTATAAACGCGAAAGTTGTATGTTTGGATGTTTGTTACTCAATCAAGCAAAAACGGCTAAACGGATTTGGATGAAATTTAGCATATAGATAGTTTATAACATATAGGATACTTTTTATCCTGGTTCCTGTAGGATTAAAAAAAAAACGAACTGCAGCGCGTAGGAAGTCGCGGACGCAGCTAGTGTTGCATAATTGAAGTTCCTTGGCGCCTGTTCGCCGAGTCGTATCGGTAACAATACAGTAAATAATATACTCGTACAATATGCCAAGCGCATTGGTACCGATGCCAGTTTTTAAAATGCCCTTTGTTGCTTAGAAAAAAAATAGAAAATGTGAAATGTAGGTTTGTACTGTAAATGTAGATTATTAATGTGGGTGCACAAGTTTTTTTATTTTTATTTTAAAGTTGACAGACAGGCTGACGGACCACTTAAATGGTAGGTGGCCACCGTCGCCTATAACACAGGCAATGCACAGGTGCTGCAAATGTATAATCATTAATATCACAAATGACTTCTAATTTTGATTTTTTGTTTTTTTATTTTTGACAAAAAGATGTGTTCAAGCTAACATAAATAACTAGCGACCCACTCCCGGCTTCGCACGGGTCCAATTTTTTTCTGCAAATCATATATTAAAAACCTTCCTCGTTTAGCGCTCTTTCCATTAGTTAAAACCGCATTAAAATCCGTTTCGTAGTTTAAAAGATCTAAGCGTACAGAGGGACAGACGGCGGGGAGGGACTTTATTTTATACTATGTAAAGATATTATATTTCACAATGAAAAGTCAGCTTAAAAGTTCTCTTATCCTGCTAATATGTATGTACATGGCAAAGATAAACTTGAATGTATTGAAAAGATTCTTTAAAAATTACGTCACGCTCAACACCACAGCAATATGTATTATTGCGGGCGGATACGAGATGAGTCATTCGTGTAGACATTTAGTCCGAATTTCATTTGTTTATGCCACATTACGAGAAGGAGACATTCTGGGATTAAAATAATACTTATTTTATGTATAATGTCATTGACACTTATCTCTATGGATTGAAACAAAGTAGCGTATACTCAATTATAGAGATCTCGATAAGGGGGTTCAAATGAACTGGGAATTACCTTTGATAACTTTTTTTTTTGTAGAAACGCCCACATAGTTATGTAGGCGTAGCGATGTGCTAACGTCCATGAAAAGTTTATGGAGAAATTTTTATTTCATATCGGTAAATTGGGCTAGTCTCATAATAAAACCTCTTGGTTTGATTAATCGCATACCATTTATTTATTTTTTAAAAAGAACGCGGTCTTGTCACAAGGTCTTGTAGAACTTGTAAAGTCAGTGTGAAAATGGAATTGACTCGAGAAAATTCAAGAGCAATTATTTATTATGACTTTAGAAGTGGTTTAACACAAAAATAGTGTGTTGATCAGATGCTTTCTGCATTTGGTGATGAAGCCCCATCTAAACCACAATTTATCGCAACGTGGACGTATCAAGCTCTGTGACGATCACCGTCAAGGTCGCCCAAAAACTGCAGTCACCCAAGATAACGTTGATGCCGTGCGTAAGCTGATTGAGGAAGATCGACATGTGACATATCGCGAAATTCACGCATCTTTAGACATTGGCATGGAGTTTGGGTGTTCGAAAATAAGTTGAAGCCAACAAAAGTTGTTCGTTCACGGAGCGTTGCAAAAAAATGGTGGCAACGTTTGTCTCTAAAACCGGCCATGTTGCGACTATTCCTCTTGAGCGACGGCCTTTTCAGTGCCGCCCTCGTATGTCATATCCTGTCACATTTTAATTATAACTAGGTAACTATTATCACATGAGAATGTATTAACTAGAGAAAAAGACTGGTATTATATTATAGGGCTATCTATACCTTTGGGTCTAACAAACTGGTATATTCAAATGACCAGGGGGGATTAAGACTTGCAAAGGATTCCTATGACCTAAGTGAAGCCCGCAAAATGGCCGTAAAATTTTAGGTGAATCGGAAATACATAAAAATCTTTGATACACTATGATTTTTGAAAGAAAATAAAAAAATAACTACTATATAATTGCTTTCTAAGTTCGTTAAAGTCATGGACTATGTAAGGAAAACAAATGATAGTTACTAACTAAATGTTTGGAATTTAGTTTGTCTTATTTTTATTCTCATTTGTTGTAATTTTTTTTTGTTACAAACAAAGTCTCTATGGTATAAATTCAGGTGCAATTATTTATAATTTCGAAGTTTTATATAATTATCACTTTATTCACACAAAATAAAGATTAGTAATACAATAAAGTAAATAGTACATAACCAGTAATAAAGAAAGGCAATGAACAATAAATTACATTTGAATTCAATATTCGCACGCCTGCGATGACCTCTCACAATCAATAGGTCAATTTTATCAATGTAATAAGCTGTTAATACAATACTTGTATATAATAAGAACTATAATATATAAAAAATGTGATTAACCTCTTGGAAAATAACTCATCTATAGATATAGACTTTATATGATTATACAAATTTATAACGAAAAACTAAACAAAAAATTAAATTGTCTAAATTAAATTTAATGCACAGCCGCTTACATCGCGGCATTTTTTAACTTTTAGCATTTTTATTCTCGTCGTAACTTCCACGTCGGATTCGAATTATTTAAAGGAGAATGTCACAATCAATTATTAGTTGCATAAGGATTAATATCGTGATGCGAATTTATCATCAATACAATCAACAGCGCACGCCAAATAATGACTTTTATAGGCAAATTTTTGTCATTATTATCATTTTCATAGGGATCACTCAGTTTTTGAAAATAAAATATAGCCTATAGCTTTATAAGGGTGAAAGGATTTTTAAAATCAGTTTATATTTTATATTCATATATTAAGACAAAGTCCATGCGAACGAAGTAATCAAGTAATTAAGTAATAAAATTTAACCAATGCATTATTTCAGGGTATACCCTGACAAGTTTACTATATTAAACCTTTTAATTAATAAATCTTAACCTACATTTAGTCGAGTTTCTCTAACATAGATATTCATTTAAACATAGGTAATTGTGATTAGGTATGCAAAAAATATAGTATCGCCGACTTTTTAGATAATTATGATGACTACGTACTAATTTGATTGTAGGTACCTAAAACACGTTTTAACGTGTATTCAGCGACTTACGCCAAGATTTATTACAATTTCTAACGGAAAAATACTTTCAACAAATTAACATAGGGTGTAGCCTTATATGTTATTTGGGTCATAATCATCCCTATTTTTAGTAAAAGTAATTTAGCTAACAGTTGACTTGTTTCAGACATTGTCCATCACACAAACACTTTATATTTTATATACTAGCTAGTGCCAGGGACTTCGTTAGCTATGATAACTTAGCAATGAACATTTATTTGATATTTATTGCTCATTTATGTTTCTATAAGGGATTACTCTTTTATTTTTAGATTATTTTAATGATCCCCTCTTTTCTGGATGAAGATACACGATGTCGTTTTACATAACTAACAACCTATATACAAAATTTCACGATGATCGGTGGAGTAGTATAGACGTAAAAGTGTAATAAACAAACAAACTCACATTTGCATTTATATTATTATATTACTCGTATATTATATTGCGGACAGTTTTAAGATATTTGTCGATCAATAAAGGCCGGCAATGTTTGCAGCAAACGACGCTGCGTAATAGAACACGCGTGGGTTGATACTTCGACTTTCTTTTCGGCCTTTGTGTTTCCTCTATATTATATTTGATGCTATTTTACGTTACGTTAAACATAAAAATAGGTCAAATTTAGCCCATAAATTGTTTACACAACCAGATAATAGACATTGTTTTCTGACACGTTGCTACTTCTTACGGTTTCAACTTATATTTCATTTTCGTATCGTATCGGGAACCATAATTTTAATGACATAACTCCTGCTAAATTACATTATAATATAAATATATCATAGCTTGTAAAACGACATAGGCCTCCTCTAAGTTTTTCCACTTAGGCCAGGAAATATAGAATTTAACTTTGCACTATCCTACCGATCCAATTTTTTTTATAAGGTTTAGGATCACTTACTGAGTATAAAATCACAAAATGCTGACAAATTCAGGTGGATCTTCAGGCGTCATCTTGAAAAAACGTTTTTTCCCAATATCTCTGAAACTATGCACTTGAGGACAAAAGTCATGCAGACCATTATTGTAGGGAATTAAATTTCGTATTGCAAATTTTTTTGTAAAACTTACCGTTAACGATTTATGGCTCATTTAATGAACACACTTTTCTATCTCTGCCAAAACTCTTATAATATTGTATTAATCAATAAAATGCTTCCATCCATTATTAAAGATCAATCTATTCCCCACAACTTTTATAACATCGGTACTCAACATAATTGAGTTGTATGTTTATAAATAACTTTGAATTATGTTTATTATATGTTTATAGATATAGATTTGTGAATAAATAACTTATTATTAAGTGTTATTATTATTATTATATCCTGCTCTTTTTTCATCCATGTCACTTCTACTGTCTTCCTTAGATCATCATCCCATCTACGGGTCTGTTTTCCTCTTTTTCGTTGCTCTCCTTTGGGGTACGAATAGGTAACCTTTGACCA
Organism: Synanthedon myopaeformis; assembly: GCA_944738685.1. Taxonomy (NCBI): domain Eukaryota; kingdom Metazoa; phylum Arthropoda; class Insecta; order Lepidoptera; family Sesiidae; genus Synanthedon; species Synanthedon myopaeformis. Next base: position 4,837,381 of record OX122933.1, on the reverse strand, counting down.
TTTATGTGGGCCTTTATAGTCAATAGTCATATCACCCGTTCATCTCCATTTGAGTTTCTTTATAGTTCTTATTTGTAGGCTTCATATAAATAATTTATATGAAGCTGTTCACAATATGCCGGATCCGGCAGGAAGGCCGTAGCGGGGCGGGATCGCGGCAAGCGGTCTCCCGCTGCGCCGCCGCGGTTAAGTTCCATGCATTTATGTTTGACACTGTCGTTCGCCCCGCTCCGCTGGTTTCCTAATCGCAGCCTCAAAGCAACCGGCGTAGAATTGTCTAATCCGTAAAAAAATTCTTTATATATCTATAGTAAGTTTATATTTACACTTCAGAACTACATTAGATTCGATAATTTAACTAAAATGTACCCTATGTACGAGGGCGGCACTGAAAATTTCGGGAATCAAGGAAGTGATGCAACATTATTCATTCCATTCTGAAGTTGGGGTATTCAAAATGGCCGTTTTGTAGGCGTCTACAGATTCTTCAGGTGACGAAAATCGTTGACCACGACGAAAAGTTGTTTTTAATTTTGGGAAAAGTATAAAAATCATTCGGGCTTAGGTTAGGGTTGTGCGGCGGATGGTCTAATAATTCAATGTTTTCTTGCTCCAAAAAATCTTTTGTTCTGTGGGCGGTATGAGAGCTCGCATTGTCGTGATGGAGGATGATGCGGCGGTTGCAGTTCTCTTTACGGAGATCAGAGACAACCTGCGGAAAACAAATGCTAGCATACCATTCTGCATTGACCGTTCTTTGTCCCTCAAGAGGAGTAGTCGCAACATGGCCGGTTTTAGAGACAAACGTGGCCACCATTTTTTTTGCAACGCTCCGTGAACGAACAACTTTTGTTGGCTTCAACTCATTTTCGAACACCCAAACTCGTGACTGGTTTTTTGTTTCGGGTTCGTATGCGTATATCCAGGATTCGTCACCTGATACCACGCTGTATACAGCATTTGAAGATCCTCCGTGGAATCTCTCGAGAGTTCTGACGCACCAAGTAACGCGAGCCGCTTTTTGCTCCTCACGGAACGAATGCGGGATCCATAGGGAAATCAACTTTTTTACAACTAATTGTTCATGCCATATTATTTGTATTTGACTCATGCCAATGTCTAAAGTTGCCTGAATTTCGCGTTATGTCACATGTCGATCTTCCTCAATCAGCTTACGCATGGCATCAACGTTATCTTGAGTGACTGCAGTTTTTGGGCAACCTTGACGGAGATCGTCACAGAGCTTGACACGTCCAAGTTGAAATTCCGCTAACCAGCGATAAATTGTTGTTTTAGATGGGGCTTCATCACTAAATGCAGAAAGCATCCGATCAACTCGCTGATTTTGTGTTACAGTTCGAAAGTCATAATAAATCATTACTCTTGAATTTTCTCGAGTCAATTCCATTTTCACACTGACTACAAGTTCGACAAGACCTTGTGACGACTGCGTTCTTTTTAAAAAATAAATAAATGGTATTCGATTAATAAAATCAAGGAGATTTCGATTATAAATAAATTAATTTTAAATTCTTTTTATTCGTTTTAATTTAGATTCAAATTCTTGACAAAAGAGATGTGCGACAAAATATGTATAAAGAAAACAAGGAAAAATGCTTATATTTTTTTATTTTTGAATGTGTTTTTTAACAGAATAACAATTTTGTTTCCAGCACAAAAGACACTACAGATATTCAACATCGAAATGAAATCCAAGATGAAGGCGCACACGATGACGGAGGACGTGGTGTTCTGGAAGTGGATCTCCCTGAACACCTTGGCGCTCGTCACCAAGGTCTCAGTCTACCATTGGTCGATGGAGGGCGACTCCACGCCAGTAAAAATGTTCGACCGCCACTCGTCGCTAGCAGATTGCCAAATTATCAATTACAGAACTGATCCAAAACAACAGTGGCTCTTGCTTGTTGGTAAGTCTTTATTTCAAACAAAACTGATTGATTACCGGTTAAATATATTTTTTATTTTTTTTAGTTTAATGGATTATTCAGTGACCTCAGTACTAAATAATAAAAAAAAACTTGAGTTAATTGTGTGTGCGTGTGTGTGTATGTATGTGCAATAGTAGCAGCACAATCCTATGTAAGGATCAATGAGTTAATTGTTTTGAAAATATACCCAACAAAGCAAATTTTTCTTAACATCAGTCCACAGAGAACACAAATTGTTCTTTTTTAGCCACACAAAGTATATAATATAATATTTAAATTTCATTCGTCGCACAGAGTGTAATATAATAAAATAATAATGTGTATGATTGTTTTCCAGGTATATCCGCACAGCAGAACCGCGTCGTTGGCGCCATGCAACTGTACTCAGTGGAACGGAAGTGTTCGCAACCGATCGAAGGTCACGCCGCGTCTTTCGCCACTTTCAAGGCGGAGAACAACGCTGAACCGTCCACTCTGTTCTGTTTCGCTGTTAGAACTGCGCAAGGGGGCAAATTGCATGTTATTGGTAATACACCATTTTTTTATTAACTAGTAAAAAGTGTAGGATACTTTTAACTTTTGGTTTACTTCTAGTGTCTTTTTTAAGTGCTGGCTCTGAAAGTTGGACTGTTTACCGTTCACAGAGGTGGGACAAACGCCAGCCGGTAATCAACCATTTGCCAAGAAAGCGGTGGACGTTTTCTTCCCGGCGGAAGCTCAAAACGATTTTCCTGTAGCAATGCAAGTGTCGCCCAAATACGACGTGATATATCTCATCACCAAGTACGGCTACATACACATGTATGACATCGAAACCGGCACATGCATCTACATGAATCGAATTTCCTCGGATACGATCTTCGTGACCGCCCCTCACGAAGCTACCGGTGGTATCATTGGTAAGTTATAGCCATTTCTTATAGACATTTTTTAACCCCCAACTCCTCGGAAAAAAAGTTTGGCATGTGTGTCTGTCTGTAACATCTCAAACGGCTCAACGGAGCGATTTTGATACGTTTTTTTTTTGTTTGAAAGTTGACAGGTATACAAATATCGAAGGGCAGAGGACTGTGTGTGGTGTAAACGAACGAAGTGGCGGGCATTGGCTAGTGTCGTAAAAAAATCTACATTGAACCACTATTGACTGCAAGTGAAATAACAATGTGTGTATTGTTTGATAGGTGTCAACCGCAAAGGGCAGGTTCTGTCCGTGACAGTGGAAGAGGACTCTATAGTGCCGTACATCAACACGGTGCTACAGAATCCCGAGCTCGCCCTTCGGTTGGCCGTTCGCAACAATCTCGCCGGAGCTGAGGAGTTGTTTGTTCGGAAATTCAACATGCTCTTCACCAATGGACAGTATGGGGAGGCGGCTAAGGTAATTTCTTTCTCCTTTTTTCCTTTCCAGGATATTCTCCACAAGTATTGATTCTACAAGGAGGAAGGACCAACTTTGGAAATTAACTTTTCAAAGTTGGCTCTAATCTGGATCCAGAAAGTATTGGCAGGACACACTGCGTTTCGCAGTCGTTTGGGCAGCCCGTCTGGCGGCTGTAACCATCTCTTTACAGAATACTACAGTGAAATAACAGCATGTGTGAAACCTACATAAAGAGATTAAACAACGTCCAATAATGCGACATAAGTCCATTGAATAGAAATTCACTTTATTAGCTATAACAACCGGTCATACTTTTACACTAAAATAAAAAACTATTTTAAAAATTAAATTTAAATTTATATAAAGAATTACAAGAATAATTCGTCTTATACAGACTTTTTATTAGATTTTTCTATTGAGTTTACTATATTGAGTTTACTAATAGTGATTATAATTACCTGCGCAGGTAGCAGCGATGGCCCCGCGCGGCATCCTTCGCACTCCGCAGACCATCCAGCGGTTCCAGCAGGTGCCAACGCAGCCGGGACAGACATCGCCGCTGTTGCAGTACTTTGGGATTCTCTTAGATCAGGCACAACTGAACAAGTTTGAGTCGCTGGAACTGTGCAGGCCGGTGCTACTGCAAGGTGAACTCTAAAACTATATTTTTACAATAAAAAACTTTCTGAATCTAACCTGAAACACTTATTTAGGCGAGTTGAAATATGAGAAATAGGAAAAATAAATTAAGCTGTCGCAAAACGCCTGTCAGATGTGAAACATGGAACTATTTTGTATAGAAAATATTCGTGAAAGGTTGAATCAAAATTTACATTGACATCTCCAGCTAAAATCATCGGATATAGACAGTATAGTCTCCATACGGGGACAGTCGGGTCGGATGTTTTTTACATTGTTTTCTTTGCCTCCCCATAGCTTTACTAGTGTGTCATTTTATAATATAAAAAAAAATATGTTTCAGGACGCAAGCAACTCCTGGAGAAGTGGCTTAAAGAAGAGAAACTGGAGTGTTCCGAGGAACTTGGTGACCTCGTGAAGCAAGTGGATCCGACCCTCGCGCTGTCGGTATACTTGCGCGCTAACGTGGCCAGCAAGGTGATCCAGTGCTTCGCTGAAACAGGACAGTTCCAAAAAATAGTACTCTACGCTAAGAAGGTAAGAATGTATGAAGTCTCCTTATCTCATACAAATGACATCGTTATAATATGATTTCACCGACTTTGATCCGTATCCTTTTTCAGCATTATAGATATATCTTTTTAATAACGGAACAGCTAATTTTGACTTCAATCTTATAAAGTTAGTTTTAATACATGTCGGAAAAAAAATTCGAGTTCAATAATGTAAACAAAGGTATTGCTATTTAAAAATAATAACCTCAATAGTAATATTGTGTTAAAATTTTAAGATGCATATTAAACAGTTGAATAGACAATTAAAAAAATAAATAAATTAAGACATATTAAAAAAAAGACATTCAGGCACATGAACTTATAAGTCTGCAGAGATGACAGTAAGTTTAATTTGATTGAAGGTCGGCTACACTCCGGACTACATCCACCTTCTCCGATCCGTGATGAGGACGAATCCGGAGCAAGGTGCAGGGTTCGCCGGTATGCTGGTGGCTGAAGAGCCCCCATTAGCAGATATCAACCAGATTGTGGACGTTTTTATGGAACAAAACATGGTGCAACAGTGTACTGCCTTCCTATTGGATGCCTTGAAAAATAATCGTCCCGAAGAAGGACCTTTACAAACGAGGTATTTTTTATAAAACAATTCTTAGTAATTGCCATGTGTGGTGTTTTAGGGACTAACTACACTTAAATTCCATTCGCGTTTCGCTAGACGATTTTGATTACACTTATACAATTTCGCCGCGTATTTTTATTATAATAATAGATGATACTCGCGATTACTTACTAATCTACTCGACCAATTTTTTAGTATTCAGACATGTGTAGCTAATAAATAGTAATTAGTATGCTTTGTAAAGCATTGTCCGTAAAGTCCGCGCTAAACAACTCTGCCAATAACCTCAGAAATTGTTGCAAGTTGCATCGCAATAGCTCAAAACGGGTATACAGCCAATCAGCGGGAACGCGCCTTTGGCTCTACCAACTTCTGAGGTCGATAGTTGTTTTGCGCGGACTCTACAAAGCTTTAGGGCGCATCGCAGTGAGTGACTGTTAATGGTGTGCGTTACGTTGTGCAGGCTGCTGGAGATGAACCTGATGTCGGCGCCACAAGTAGCGGACGCGATCCTGGGCAACGCGATGTTCACGCACTACGACCGCGCGCACGTCGCTCAGCTGTGCGAGAAGGCGGCTCTGCTTCAGCGCGCGCTCGAGCACTACACTGACCTCTATGACATCAAGCGCGCTGTCGTAAGTGCACTTTATCTTTGTTCGGCTGCGATTATGAAACGAGCGGAGCGAGCAACAGCAACAACCTCAGCCTTAGAGTTGGGGCGTCATACTAGTTGCGGAGTCGAAGCGTCAAATTCTTCACAATAAATCAAAGTTGTATAAAGCTTTGTTTTGTACATGTTTTGTATTATATGTTCTGTAAATCATTAATAACCTTACCAAACTTGTACACATTTAATGAATAACTTTGAGTTGTTAGAGGTTTGAAAGTGTACTTTTCTACATTCGCCTTTTTAGGAGGAATTTCAATTCAAGTAGGCGCGAATAGTTTGTAATACTCGTTATTTCCTAAATATTTATATTGGGTAAACATTTGGCTTGCAGGTTCATACCCATCTTCTGTCAGCCGAGTGGCTTGTCACATACTTTGGTTCACTCTCGGTGGAGGATTCGCTGGAGTGTCTCAAGGCGATGTTGACGGCGAATATGCGCCAAAATCTGCAGATTTGCGTGCAAATTGCGACCAAATATCACGAACAATTGACCACCAAGGCTCTGATCGAGTTGTTTGAAAGCTTCAAGAGTTACGAGGGACTGTTCTACTTCCTCGGCTCAATCGTCAACTTTAGTCAAGATCCCGAAGTGCACTTCAAGTATATCCAGGTTGGTGATCTCATTTTCTACTGTTTAATGTTAAGCTCTTTTTAATGTTAAACTGACAGACAGGCTGACGGTACACTTGATGGTAAGTGGCTACCGACGCCTATAAAACAAGCAAGCTCCGCAGGTGCTGCAATTCCGCAAGTGCGTTTGGGCCGATTTTAATCCATTTTTAAAGCTTTTTCCTAGTTGCAGCACATTTCCTAGTTGACGAAGGGATTTCATTAACTTTAACAGTTTCGATTGATGTGTAATTTGGTATATTGTTAACTTCGGTGGTATTTCCATGACATGGTAACCTTGACCTGATGCTGCAGCATCAAGTAGTCTGCGGAATACCCAGCTTCTTAGCAACTTACAGCACATATAGCGTGTTTGGGTTCAATTTACTTACAATTTACTTAGCAAACGCAAACTTAACAAGCTGACTTATTTTGTGATAGTACTTATTTAAAAAAAATCTTATTCTCATACAAAGTATTATTCCCGTTTTATTTTACTGATGACGAAAATATAAAACCAAACAATTGTCTCCAGGCTGCATGCAAAACGGGACAAATCAAGGAGGTGGAGCGCATTTGTCGTGAGTCAAACTGCTACAACGCCGAAAGAGTGAAGAACTTCTTGAAGGAGGCAAAGTTGCCCGATCAGCTGCCTCTCATCATCGTCTGCGACCGATTCGATTTTGTACACGACCTGGTGCTCTACTTGTACAGGAACAGCCTTCAGAAGTACATTGAGATTTATGTGCAAAAGGTGAGGAATGTTCAAATTAATTTTGTCCTTTTATATTATTAGTGTACAACTTTTATGCAATATTAAAATATCGGTTCCTCTAGTTGAACACAGCATTCGTTTCGACAGTAGTGATGCTACACGCTCAATGAAAAAACTTTATGGAATTTGATTTTTCTATTGGTTTGACAATGACGATTTCTTAAGACTATCTGTCTACCTTTATTAAATGGTTTTCCCTACCAACCTCAGTTGTTTGAACTGTATGATAAAAATTGTAAAATTTGTAAACAGGTGAATCCTTCCCGTCTGCCAGTGGTAGTTGGCGGTTTGCTTGATGTGGATTGCGCCGAAGATATAATCAAAAACTTAATTCTGGTTGTGCGCGGACAATTCTCCACCGACGAACTGGTTGAGGAAGTCGAAAAAAGGAATCGGTAAATAAATAAAATGGGGAATTAATGCTTTAGTTTATGTGTGAATTGAACAAGCGATCGCTCCAGATTAGGAGCAGAGTGGATATTTATTTAGCAACTTAATAGCTTAGATCTAGTCCTATATATTTAAATAAAGGGATAGTAAGTGTAACTTGTTGCAATTGGTTTTCAGACTGAAGCTACTGCTGCCGTGGCTGGAGACACGCGTGCACGAGGGCTGCAATGAGCCAGCGACTCACAACGCGCTCGCCAAGATATACATCGACTCCAACAACAACCCCGAGAGGTTCCTCAAGGAGAATCAATGGTTAGTATTGCGAGCAAGTGAGGAGTTAAAAATGTAGAGGTCTGGAAGTGCAGTACATGATTGTACACAATGCGCAGGTACGACTCGCGAGTGGTGGGGCGGTACTGCGAGAAGCGCGACCCGCACTTGGCGTGCGTGGCGTACGAGCGCGGGCAGTGCGACCGCGAGCTGATCGCCGTGTGCAACGACAACTCGCTGTTCAAGACGCAGGCGCGCTACTTGGTGCGCCGCCGCGACCAGGACCTCTGGCTCGACGTGCTCGCCGAGACCAATCCCTACAAGCGGCAGCTCATCGACCAGGTCACTCTTACACGAGCTATGCCTGGACTGCTATTCATACGTCCCACAGATATCTTCTCGCTACTTTGGTTTCTAGAGCAACCCGTTACGAGCATCGGCTTATAGAGCAGTAATTACCATTTATTCAGCTCAAATAGCTTTTGTCCAGGGAAAAATCCGATTTTACACGAACAAAATCTTAATTGAGTTGAATAATGTAGATTTCAACCTATATGAATGACTCATCGTATCCGACCCAGAAAAATACTGCTGTGGTCTTGGGCGCTTATGCGTGACGTAATTTTTCAAAGACTATTTTCAATACATTAAAAGCTTATCTTTGCAAATATCTAAATACATATTGAGATAAAAGAACTTCCCTGTAAAGAATTATACTATAATGTACTGTAAAAATTCAAACTGTTACTCCCTCCTTTATCCTTTTAACACAAAACGGAATTATTATTTTTTATTTCAAAATCACAGACAATAATTTGTTTTTTACAAAATAACACAGTTACAAAACAAAACAAAATCTCTACTTTTTCTTATTTGCTTAAAAATTTAATCTCACTAATATCGTGATGTGATGAATTCTCAGGTCGTACAAACGGCTCTATCGGAAACACAAGACCCTGAGGATATATCGGTGACCGTGAAAGCGTTCATGACTGCGGATCTGCCCAATGAACTGATAGAACTCCTTGAGAAGATCGTACTAGACAATTCGGTGTTCTCCGATCACAGGAATTTGCAGAACTTGCTTATACTCACTGGTAAGGGATTTCAAATAGCCAAAGATAATTTACAGTACAGTTCAAGAGTTCGATACAATTCCTATGGCACTTGTGTCTTAAAATAACCTAAACTTTTTTCATTAATATCGTTAAACAAAATGTATCTTCATTTTAGAAGCTTAATTTAACTGAATAGTATCATATTCATTATATTATTTTTTGTGTACATTTGTTTTAAATAATTATGTTGCTTTTATTTGAACCCATTTATTTGTGCATAAATTGTTTACTTAAACACAAATATTAGTTTTCTAACATTTAACTTTTAACAAATTTATTGAATTAAAAAAAAACGATGCCTTATCGGCAATGTTTGATGTAAAACATATTAGTAATTCAGTAATATAATGTAATTACAGCAATCAAGGCCGACCGAAGCCGTGTGATGGAGTACATCAACCGTCTGGACAACTACGACGCGCCCGATATCGCTAACATCGCGATCAACAACGAATTGTATGAAGAGGCGTTCGCTATCTTCAAGAAATTTGACGTCAATACCTCAGCCATACAGGTGAGAAGGATATCCGCTTTATCCGCCTTACAAATATTTCGTTTTTAAGGTTTATTGCTATTATTAACTGTATAAATTTATTTCAATGGATTGATTTCTGATCTTTGGAAATGATCTTTTTAAAGTTGACACTTTTCTTGATTTGGAAAGTATTGGCAGGGGACACTGCGACTCGCAGTCATTTAGACAGCCCAGAAATCTGGCGGCAGTAACTACCCCATACAGAAAATCACCGTGATATAATAGCAAGTGTGCTATTGTGTTTCGGTGAGTCAGAAAGGGATGCCAGAACCTTATCCCTTCCTGATCCCTCTCCCCTCTCCCTTCTTGATTACTTATCCTTAATCCTACTATGGTCAGCAGCGCACATTCGTGGCAATGTTTGTGTTATAGGTGACGGTAGCCACCTACCATCAAATGGACCGTCAGCCTGTCTGTCTACCCTAACATAAAAAAATATAGAAATCAGCTGTCCTTTATATAAATGTCACTCAATAATTGTGTGGTTTTTGTTTCAATACGACAGTATTTTATGTGTATATCTAGGTTATCTTAATAACTTATAAGGTTAATTTTTTATATATTTTTTTCTAGGTATTGATTGAGCAAGTGAAAGACCTGGAAAGGGCGTATGAATTTGCTGAACGATGCAACGAACCCGGCGTTTGGTCCCAATTGGCGAAGGCCCAACTGCAACAGGGTCTGGTGAAGGAGGCCATCGACTCTTACATCAAGGCCGACGATCCATCAGCGTACATGGACGTGGTCGCTACGGCTACCGAAAGACAGTCCTGGGAAGATCTCGTTAGATACTTGCAGGTAATATAATTTAGTTGATGCTAATTTCAGTAAAAATCCGACTAAAAGTTTGGATAAAAAAATAAAAATATATCTCAGACGTTCGGAAAATACGTCCGATTTGAATGTGTAAATGTTATTGGCTGCAATGGAGAAATGGAAGCAAGCAAGCTGTCGCTTCGCTTAGTCGCAAGTTATAGAACTTGATAGGGCAAAGAATAACGACAAGGTTTGAAGATAATATTTGTAGGACTATATTCTGACTTGTAGTATTTGTGATACAGATGGCGCGCAAGAAAGCGCGCGAGTCGTACATCGAGTCGGAGTTGATTTATGCGTACGCGCGCACCGGCCGGTTGGCGGATCTCGAAGAATTCATCTCAGGGCCCAACCACGCCGACATTCAGAAGATTGGCGACCGCTGCTTCGACGACAAGATGTACAACGCCGCTAAACTTCTCTACAACAACGTTAGCAACTTCGCCAGGCTGGCCATCACGCTGGTTCATCTCAAGGAGTTCCAGGGTCAGTTTACCACTCTTTATCAGGCTTTTCTGATTTTTCTTTTTCGAAAGTGTTCTTTATAATATAAATTATTGTTTTACTACGGAGAGTAATTTAAGAATCAACACTAATATTATAAATGAGAAAGTAACTCTGTCTGTCTGTCTGTCTGTTACCTTTTCACGCTTTAACTGCTCAACTGATCATCATGAAATTTTGCATACACATTGTCAGTGATACAGAAACAGACATTGGGTCAATTTTAACCGAAAAAAAAGTACTGTTCCCGCAGGATCATATAAAAATCCAACGGCTTGCATAACTATAAGAGCAATAATTGAATAAATTATTGCTCAAGGCCTTATATTTTTTATTTCTCAACGCGGATGAAGTCGCGGGCACCAGCTAGTATAAAATATTATGTAGGATTAATCATTCTTCTTTTTTGATGTTAGTTTTTTCTTAATATCTCCATTACCTGTTACCTGCAAAAGTTAATATGTTCAAGACATTGTCCTATTCGAATCGATTGCACTCTGATCTATGTATGTAATGGTTATTGTGGTTATTGTGGTTTTGGCGCGATTAGGTGCTGTGGACAGCGCTCGCAAGGCGAACTCGACTCGCACGTGGAAGGAGGTGTGCTTCGCGTGCGTGGACGCGGGCGAGTTCCGGCTAGCGCAGATGTGCGGCCTTCACATCGTCGTGCACGCAGACGAACTCGAGGACCTCATCAACTACTATCAGGTGAATCATCGACAACTCATTGCACAGTGCGCTTCTATTATTGCACGAAACGCAATTTGCCCTGCCACTACTTATTGTCTGTTGTCCAGGACCGCGGCCACTTCGACGAGCTGATAAGTCTACTGGAGGCGGCCCTCGGGCTGGAGCGTGCACACATGGGCATGTTCACGGAGCTGGCCATCCTCTACTCCAAATACAAGCCGGCCAAGATGAGGGAGCATCTCGAGCTCTTCTGGTCGCGCGTCAACATACCCAAGGTACATTGTTCTCCCATTTCCACCTTTCGATTCTAATAATATCAAAAAGAGTAAAGATTTGTATTTTTCTTTTTTTGTTTCTTTAATTAATAAACTCAACAGTCTCTATCCCAACAGTAGTCGACAAACAGTGCTTTCCAGTTCTCTTATGTCATTTTGACACAAGGTTTACGCTGCAATGGTTAAAAAAAAAAATTTCATTTGAGAAAAAGATTTTGTGTAAACAGATTTATAACCTCAAAACGTGGATTTTCAAACATTTATTTATGACTACATCACAGTGTTAAAAGCACAAAAACTTTTTTTTATATATAAAACTAAATAAAAAAGTTATAAATTATGTTTGTTATAATAGTAAATGCATTTTTTTTTTGTTAATTTTTACTTATCTTTCACGTAAAATCTCTTGCTCTGAATAGAGTAATATAGTCTAGTCCAGAAGTGTTTTCTGCGAAAAATAGAAGTTTCGAAATTCGACGCCATTCGAGTCATTCGACGCGGAATGCAATTCTGAGAAAGGCGTTTTCAGGATTTTTTCTGCCAATAAAAACTGTAATAGTTATTAACAAAAAACAAGAAAAAAAGACCATTTAGATTTTTGATGATAACTCAAAAAATATAAATGATAGTGAAAATCGCAAAAAAGTTTCTGAAAGAGGAGGAAATTTCCGATACTTTCGGATCTCTATTTCTAATATAATTATAATTTTAATTTGTTGCTGAAAGTAGGGCTCCGCGCGGCCGTTTCGGCATGAGTAAAATAATTTTTTCAAAGCATTAAATATTTGTTAATTATCGATTTTTTTTTCGTACCTCCGTTTTCATTAAAAACAGCATAGCTTAGAGTAAATAATGATTTTTTTTAAAAAAATCTTATTGTTTATAATAGCTTTTTTTATATTTACACTATTTAAATAGTTAGTAAAGAAATTATTTTTCTTTAGCTCTTAATAAAATAAAAAAAAAAAAATGATTTTTTTTTTTTTAATTTACTATACATTTCTATCGTAGCTTTGTGAGCGGGCCGGATGGTGTTTATAGGAGATCGCAGCCCTAGATTTTACTAACAGTATACAAGATTTAAAGTAAATAAGTACAAGTATATAAGTTTGGCAACCCTATTGGCAATACATATTGAATGTGCAGGTGCTTCGTGCCGCCGAACACGCCCACCTGTGGTCGGAGCTGGTGTTCCTGTACGACAAGTATGAGGAGTATGACAACGCAGCCCTCACCATGATGCAGCATCCGACTGAAGCGTGGCGCGAAGGTCACTTCAAGGACATCATCACCAAGGTAACACCAATACTACAAGACTACTACCCACCCCTTTACAATAGTCCAACATAAATACCAGAATATGTTTCTGTACACTGACTTGCGCTTGTACTCGCACTAATCTATATCTGTACATTAAATATTTTTTTAAAAATGTACACATTGTATTTGTTAGTGAGGTCAAAAAGTTTTTAGAATTTTTATCTGTCTGTCTGTGCTTTTGTGCACGCTAATCTCAGAAACGCCTTAACCGATTTGAATACGGCTTTACGAAAAAAAGTTATACCGCCATTATACAAAAAAGCCAAAACTATCGAGAGGCTGGTGCGGACGCGGCTAACAAAGATCTCATTGTGATCAGTAATATCTTACCCCGATCGCCAGGTCGCCAACATGGAGCTGTACTACAAAGCGATTCAGTTCTACCTGGACTACAAGCCATTGCTGCTGAACGATTTGCTGCTGGTGCTAGCGCCCCGCATGGACCACACGAGGGCCGTCAACTTCTTCACGAAGGCCGGTCACTTGCAGTTGGTGAAGGCGTACCTCCGCTCCGTACAGAGCCTCAACAATAAGGCGGTCAACGAGGCCCTCAATTCTCTACTCATTGATGAGGAAGATTATCAGGTACTTATTTCTCTCTCTACTTCATCCATAGGCTTTGTATCCGTTAAAATATTACTTGTCTAGGTACAAAGTTCAGAAAGAAAAACACAAGTGAGTGCGTAGGTAACTATGAATACAAATAAATAAAAGTGTCTGTTTGAGATGTCAAAATACGGTATACGGTACCAAGCAATTTATAACAAAACAATTTTTAATTTTTTTTGCCGGGACTTTCAATGGCCGATAGCAGATGTTAAGTAATAACTTAGAAATATATATATAAAAAAAAATGTTATAACCAGAACAGCGCGCGCCCAACGCGCACGCCGCAGCGAAGCGTGGCCGGTTTCAACTAGTTGTAAAAATAATAATATAGCTGGATTAGCTGGTACATATTACAAAACTATAACAAAAAAAAAAAGAAAAACACTTGTAAATTAATAAGTAGGTAAAACGAGGAACAAAGCTTTAACCCGACATAACAGATGGTAGCAGCGGTTTTTCGTCTGAAGGTTTCCTATAAATATAAGATTTTAAATTAAGTTTTAAAGAAAATGAATGTTTTCCTTACAGGGTCTACGAACGTCAATAGACGCTTTCGACAACTTCGACACAATCGCCTTAGCGCAACAACTTGAGAAACACGAACTGACAGAGTTTAGAAGAATTGCCGCCTATCTTTACAAAGGTATTTTACTCTACTTACATTACATATTTCCTATAAGCCTCTATCTATATAATACTGGCCACAGCATTTTGCATCTAGTGCCAAAAATATACTTCCAAGATGCCTCCATGATACTTTTGCCTTGCGTCGTTGTTTTGTGAGTGCTTATTATTATTACATGAATCTTTGGTATTTGATTAAAGCAAAACAAATATTTAAATGTCATCGAGCATCATGTACGACGTCCGGGTTCCGGGTTTTTCTTCACTGATGAGCATACGATAAATTATTCCTTGTCCACACACGTTTGCCTATAATCGTTGGTGCAGGAAACAACCGATGGAAGCAGAGCGTGGAGCTTTGCAAGAAGGATGCTTTGTACGCGGACGCCATGGAATACGCGGCAGAATCTCGTCAGCCCGACGTGGCCGAGGAGTTGCTTAACTGGTTCCTCGACAGGGACAACTTCGAGTGCTTCTCCGCCTGCCTCTATCAGGTAATCGCATATTGCAAGGCGAATCATAAGTCAAGTCAGCCACAATAAAAAGAGTTTACTCATAAAACATATTTCTATTAATAATTACAGTGTTACGACTTACTAAAACCTGACGTCGTGATCGAGCTTGCGTGGAGGCATAACATCATGGACTTCGCTATGCCCTTCCTCATTCAGGTAATAGAATATCTTTATCTTTTTCAAGATTATTTGTCTATTTTGGGCTGTAATATTCGACACAGTGCGACGAATTGCTTAACAGGATATCACGTCTATTCTTCAAAGTGTAGTTTTCTTGAGATTTTTTCCTTCACTGTTAGATATTGAAGATTTTAACAAAAGTTAATAATCTACCCTCGTCCACAAAGTTTACTACAGTCGGCCCGCATTTCTTAAATAATTTAGATTTAAAATGTGTATTAGAAATTGCTGTAAAAAACTATTCTGATTTGCAACCTTTGAGGACATGCTAATATCATGTCTTATAGCGAGCGAAAACGACTCGAATATATACTTTTTTTGCAGACCGTACGCGAGCTGACGACGAAGGTCGAGAAGTTGGAGGCGGCTGACGCGAAGCGCAGCACGGAGACGCTCGAGCAGGAGGCCAAGCCGGCCATGATGATGGAGCCGCAGCTCATGCTGACGGCCGGGCCCGCCATGCAGTACCCGCCGCCGCCCCACCAGCCCTCGCCCAACCCCTACGCCTACGCTGCGCAGGCGCCCTCGCCCGCGCCCTACCACGGCTACGGCATGTAGGGCACCAAGCACGCCTCCCCGTGGGGACGGCACCACTGACCATCTATCTTGGCAGCCTCAATACCTTCACATTCTTCTCTAATACTTTCCTTGGCAACCCCGACACTGAGACACGTGCACATTTCCGTTCATACACAATTCAAACTTCAAAGCGAAGATGGATTCGTTTGTAAAAGTGGTCACGTGGACCCAAAACAAAAAGAGTTCTTAAGGAGTAACTGCGTTCATTCGGCTTAATTCAACTTTTGTCCATAGAAAATAAACCGGTTTAGTATGTAAAATGCGTAAATGACAATGGAGACAAAAGCTGAAATTGAATTGAATGAATGTAATTACTCCCTTAGGGCTCGATTACATGTACCGAGTTTAGTGGCAGGAGAATGCTCTCGGTCGAGTGCTCACTGACGAGACAATCACTCAGACCTTTGTTTACTAGCCCGAGTGCCTTCTTTCAGCATATCCCACACTGAGCGTCACTCGCTCGCGCTGGGATCTACGCGACGTCTGTGTTGGTACAGTGGTGGCGAGCGAGTAGATGTTTTTTAATATTACTCTCTCGGCCGAGTACCAATTTGCTGTCTCGCAACTCTACTCTATACTTGTTATCCAGACTTTAGTGCCGACGCACATTGGAGGAGACATTTTTTTTTTTCATAGTATTTTGTACCTTAAGCGCTTAAAATAATTCAAAGTTAATTGTTTTATGCTACGGTGATTGTTGCCCTAGTAGCATAATATAATATAATATGAATTATATCAAAAACACTTAAGATACAAAATGCTATGAAAAAAAGAAAGTAACCGTGCTGTCCTTCAATTTTCGTCGGCCGTTTTGTTTCACTCTATACACAATGCACTTGAATATCAATAGTTTTGAGGCCTAAATATCAAAGTATAAAAAATATAATAACATGGAAATTCCATATGATTTATTTTAAAAGTGAATGTCGATCAGTGTTGGCGTCTAAAAACAAATTATATACAAAGGGGTATATCGAATTAATAATACAGCTTCGCGTAGTGTTGGTACACATATTAAAGAAACAGAATAAGGTCTATTTGATGTTGGCAACGTGAAAGAAAGCCATAGTATGGAGGTCGCTGATCAATAAAACCTTAATTAAAATATTGAAAACAATTACATATGCATGGAGTAAATATTTATAGAAAAATTTCAAAAAAATAAATAAAAATATTTTGTCATTTATTTGTCTGAAACTTTATTAATACTGATTAGTGTCCTCCATATTTTTTTTTTTTTTCAGATTACTTTTAACATTAAATTCGCTCTCATTATATATTTGCACAAGAGTTGAGTCAGTTAAAAATTCATATTAGAAAAAAAAGTATGTTTGTGTAATGATCTCGAAAATTCATTTACCAGTTTTTTTCTTTCTTAAAATCTAATTAAAATACTTTAAACATCCGAGCGTTGTTTTTTTTAAACCGCAAACAAGTCACTCTTGTGCAAGTGTTTTCAAGTTCACAATTGAGTGTACAACAATGTAGTTTGAAGTGATAAAAAAAAATATTGTAATTATAACGTGTTCTTTAACTAATGTCATTTTGTTGGCGTTTCGCACCAACTAAATGGCCAAAAGAGAGATTCAGTTTTGCTTGCTGCGTTGTCATCATTTAGATTCGCCACAAAGTGCATAAAAAAAAATTATAATCTATAATAAAAAAAAATATATGTAAATAGTGGTCGTGTAACGCGGCAATAGGCGCCATTATCGATGTAAAATCCTATAAATCAAATCTTTAAATTGTGATTTAAGTTTTTTTTTAATTTGGGTTGAAGTATTCAATATTATATTAAAAAAAAAAATTTAGAGCGAGTGGTCGTTTGTGTTTAATATTTAATTGATTGATATACTTAGTGTTAATTTTATTCAGAAAATTATTAGTATTTATATATATATAGTGTCGAGATGGCCTTAAAAACAGTTTGGACACCATAATTGTTATAGATAGTGCAATGGTTATACTTTGCGCGCGATGTGTAGAGTCGGCTGCGAATCATTTTCAATTTGTTTGCTAAATATAATTGACATATTGTACAAAAAAAAGATATTTGAAATCAAAGTATTGTAGTCTGTCGAGTTGCCTGTTATATGTATATAATGTTTTTCGAACATCCCACTGAACACTTGGCATCGGTACTCGTTTAGAAATTAAATTACAATGAAATTTGTTTTATGAATATAACGGCTTTTAATTAGTCCTATATGCTTACGAAAGTGTGAAGTAAATTCGATTTAAAATCTTGCATTTCGTATTATTGGGTCAATTTGCAAGTTTTAATGTCGAAATTTGGAACTCCTTACAGAGGAAATAAGAAATTAACGATTTTATTTTGTATTCGTATTTCGATATTTGATATATCTTTTTTGTTTGTAAACAGATTGTTATGTATTTAAAGATTTTAATAATTCCTTTTTTTTTTTCGACAAAAAAAAAGCGATTACCGATAGTTGAAAGTGTCCAGTGTGTACCCAACTGATATGATTTTGATGCTAGTAATAATATTATAAATGAGTAGGCGTTAGGTTTTAGCTTAGGCGGATGTAGCGGTACGTTTTTATTCAGGATAAAGTGTGAGAGGTTTTTAAAGTTCACGCGCGTTGCTTAAGTTGGATTTTATTACACATTGAATGCCTTCGTCTAGATTTTATTATGTAAGCTTATTTGTGTCGGTTACGATAACATTGTAATTGTGACCGAAGTGTGAAACAGTATGGGCATTGACATGATAAATTATAATATAAACACGTGAGAGATTCGTCCGTTATTTCATTCAAATCATTCCTAGCTAACATTGTTCTGATCAATGTTTTAATTAATTGTTATAAATATATATTATAATTTTCTTTGGTTCATAAACTTCATTGTTCTAATGTTAGTACCTATTGTATTTATTCATGTATGATACTGTTCCCCTGAATTTTATTATAGTAAGATTATATTATATGAATAAATAATAAATTAATATGGTTGTTTTATTGTTTTTTGATATATAACCAAGTGCCATCTGTTACTCCTCATCGTTATTCAAACCAAACAAAGCTGACGAACAGCACCTACACCGGGTTTTGCAGAGAGACTTTCAGCTGGATCTTCTGCAGCAAACGTGTTCGCAGTCAGAAATTAAGAAACTAATTGCGGATATGGAGATAAATAAGGCCCCAGGTTTTGATTTAATTGACAAGAAAGTATTGAGTGAGCTGCCACGAAAGGGAGCAGCATTATGAAAATTGGACACTTTCTGGAAGATTTCCCAAATTATAATAATAGTTAAACCGGGCAAACCACCCAATGATATCACATCCTATAGGCCAATCAGTTTGCTGCCAATGGTACCTATCTAAGATATTCGAAAAAATTTTGCTAAAGCGCCTCCTCCGAAAACTTGCTGAAGGTTTCTGATCAGATTCATAGAGTTTGGCACAGAGGTCTACTCTACAAAATCCATACCATCTACTTACGGTGTCCTGGAGTCCTATCTCAAAGACGAAATCTTATGATGGAACTACATCATCTTTCCACGGTGTCTTGGCTGGGGTGCCACAGGGATCAGTGCTTGGGCCCGTCTTGTACACTATTTTTACATGCGACCTCCCGGAAACACAAGGAACAACTACAGCCATATTTGCTAATAATACTGCTATATTAGCTAGTGACCCGAGCTCATTCGAAGCTTCGAAATTACTGCAGAATAGCCTTGATAACATTGATGTGTTGTTAAAAAAATGGAGGAATCGGTCCAGGTAACTTTCTCTCTGAGGAAGGGCGACTGCCCTTCCTGTTAAATACTTGGGTATACACTGGGATCGTCGGTTCACATGGCGTAAACATAAAGAAGCTAAAACAGATTTCCAACTCAGCCTGGTTCACTAGAAACTCGGAGCTTCATGAGTGCCTCAGTATACTTACGGTAAAGCAAGAAATTTCATCTCGCGGCAAAAAATACAAGGATACACCACGCAAACGAGCTAGCTGACCCTACCCGATACCATGAACCGCCTCAAAAGGCGCAAAATACCCAGATTCGACAACCCGGCTTAGCTCCTCAAATCGATTGCAACGAGCACATCTGCTCGTGGTCTGGACCGATCGCATGATTAAAAAAAAAAAGTGCCATCTGTTTATATAAAAAAAAGTCTAAAAATTTCAAAAATTCTTGCTTAGCCTTTCTTTAGGGTGATTTCTTAAGAAAAATATATTATCTATTAAATTTTAAAATTCTACTCTAAGGGTACATGATATAAAACAAAAACAGTAAATTTTTTCAAATATTTTTTTTATTAAAAAGCAACTAAGCATGGATTTTTTTTTACTTATAAATCAAATTGTAGATGCGTTCTTATCCATTTTGGGTCTGACGAGTCATCTGGAGATTGCAAAGCACGAGTAACTTCAATGACATCTAAATGCCCCGTCTTAGTTGCTAAAACTATTGTATGCGTTCTGAAGAAGACAATATTAATTAAATTATCTGTTTATTTAAATCTCCTTTAATAATCTATTATAATGCACTAGTCCCGCCCCCGGCTTCGCTCGGATGCAATTTTTTGCTGCAAATTATACTTACTTAGCTGGAATAAAAAAAGTTGGTGGAAAGGGGTGAGTCCACCAGGATCCCCTGAGCGACTAAATAATCATGTCTAATAATCTTTAAAAAAAAACCAAATCAATAGAAGATTATAATATAGATAACTATAGCTACTTTATAGAACGCAGCATGTAAGAATCTTAAAACAATTTAAATTTACTCATAGGTATCTATAAAATCAAATATACACAAGTGTCTCACCTTAGTTAGGGGTAGCAATCGCAAACGCGTTGTCGACAAAGTTTTTTTTTTATGTTAAATTATTTTTTATTATGTTTTATCAAGTTTACCTAGTTCCATATCTCTTCTCAGGTATATGTACAAAAGTAGAACTTAGAATCTCATAGGCATCTGGTTGTCGCCTCTGCAGTTCATCGTCTGGTAAATGTCTAAAAAGTCGCAAAGAAAAACATTTTACATTAGGGTCAGTAAGGCGAGGCAGGCAATGAATACTGTAACGAAACTCACCTTTCTTTTGATTTTAACATGTTCAAGAGTTCCTCAATAAGAATTTCTTTTGTATTTATATTTTTGAATCTGCAAACTATGTCCTTTAGTAGACATTTTCCCGCTTCTGCCTTCTTCAGAGGCGTCTGTGGAATACTATTACTGAAACCTAAACAGCTGTCTGTCCACAATTGAAGTTCGTTATTGGTGTTACTGTATGTGTACACTGTAGGACAGAATTTTCTGAAAATAATGTAACGAAGACCAACATTTTAAATGTAACGAAAACACGTGAGATCCTACATCAAATACGAGCCTTACCGGGTTCGATTCTCGGCAGGGTCAACTTTGGAAATGAACTTTTCAAAGTTAGCTCTGTTCTGGATTTGGAAAGTGGTCGCAGGGCACACTGTGTTTTACAGTCATTTGTGCAGCCCGTCTAACGGCAGTAACTACCCCTTTACAGAAGACCACCATACTACAACATTCATGATTTAGTTAATCCTTTACGAGTCAGATTTATCCGACAATTATTTTCGTGTCCATTTCGCCAGAACTGTATATATATACCACAAATCCCTCTACTTGTATAATGTATTTTTTAAATCATATAAATATATGATTTTTAAATACCTATATGATATAACAAATAAATTATTACTCTATTCTATTCTATCCCTATTATTATGGAGTAAGCAGTGTAATAAAGTCCTTACCTACCCAAATTCCACAGTGACGAGAACATATCCATTATATTGTTCTGCGGTCTTTCTCACTTGTTCGATAAAATCGTGTGTTGAACTATCGCTTTTTATATAATCAGCTACAATTTTCCCTCTGCCTGCAAATATGAACGTAGACGTGAAGGGAATAATGGTTGTACCAACTTAATTTTAAAATATTATAGCTAAAATATAGAGTCAATTATACTTTGCGCTTCATTTCTCCCTGATCCGGGCAGATTGAGGAGTGCACCTAATTTTCTTCTTTTTGGTGATATTGCTAGCCATGTCCCAGCTGTATCAGGTGCTCCTAAATCTCGACCTTTTAAAATAAAATTTCTTATTACAAATTATAAATGTAGTGGGCAGGACACATAGTATGGAAAGTAGACGGCCGCGAGTCTTCTTGTAGTAGCTGGAGTCCTTAGGTAAATAAATAATACTATTAAGCGCCGCAAATATGTACTAGTATCAAAGTGTGTCAAAGCAAAGTTGAAGGGATTGATTTTCTTTGAATAAAAAAAATTACCTCCAATCACATCAGAGTCTTCAGCCCAAGTGGTTAATTTTAGTGCAGGTCTATCATACAGTTCGTCTCTATTAGATGCTATGATGAAACTGTAATCACTCTGCTCATCATCACTGCCATTATATAAAAATATTATACACATTTTCTAAAAAAATAAAAATAGTCAATAAGCAAGATAATAAAATCATTCAATAAATATTTAGGTACGTAGGTATACATATATTACAAATTCTATTAAAAATTAAATAAATCTGAGATAGTTTTTCTGTTCTAATAAGTGTTTTGAAAAATGAGTTGATCTTATCAAATATTTATTTAATAAAATTAAGTACCTAGGTTTAAGATTTAAACAATACCTACTTATGTTATATAATAATAAAATCCAACACTAATAAAAATATACAGCGAATAATTAGGTAACTGGATTATTGAGTTTTCGCAACTTCGCAATGTGAAAGTACTTTTGTTTTGTTATTTTATTCTTTCCTTAGTTACATACATACGTATATACTTTTTTTTATATTTTAGGATAAACTTTTCATAGCATTCCATAATTCATATCCATGGATCAATGCTGATCAGTGTCACAAATTTAAACTCTAAATTTTTGCTGTACTTATTTAGAGGAATTCAAGGAAATCGCGGATCGCGCCGCCAATAATTTTACCTTTTTTTGTTTTATAATTTATTATCATATCATATCATACTCATAGAGTAACTTTTTTTATTATAATGTTCAATGCAAAGAATTTTTTTTTGATTGGTCTAAATTGTCCACAGACTTATTGTCAGCTGACTTACACAGACTAGTCTTTAACATCTGTGGCACAGGTTACATACATTATTAGCAAGGAACATAAATTACATACTCAGTAGACAAGATTATCAGTTTCACAAACGAAAATATGAAATGGTGCCTAAAAACTCGCAGAAAAATCGATTCTTGACACGAGCGTGATTCGAAATTCGAACAGGCGCTTTAACACACAAAATAAAATTTTAATGTTATTAGTGTGTCCAGCCATAGCCCATTAGAGTTTCTCAAACGATACTTCTTTCACGCTCTTAATTCCACTAAGGTCGATAATGCACTTGCAGTACCTGTGCTGCGGCGTTGCTTGTGTTACAGGCGATGGTAGTCACCTACTATCATGTGGACCGAATAATTATTTTCTTGGCATTATAAGAAGAGCCGACATCGAAGGATTAAAAAGACCTCCGTGACCCTGGCCGGATGAAGTTACAAATAATGCAAAAGCAAAAGCACAAATCGATGTAAAATTTTAGGCTCCATCCAATTATGAATTGGCAAAATTTTCTCTAGCTTATAAATAATTATATTCGCAAAAAAAAACTGGACCATTGCAACGCACATATCTTAAGAAATACGCATTTTTTCCTTGTCTAGGTTGCGCGAAAAAATTGCTCCACCATTATCATTTAAAAACAATCAATGATTCATTAATTATATGAAATTAATCGTTTTGCATTAGCATCTGCCAATGTTGCCAACCTTACATGACTAAAATATTACATCGATTTGTGCTTTTGCTTTATTTGTAACTTCATCCGGCCAGGGTTACGGAGGTATCAAAAAGCCACATCGCTATGAACGCTTGGCTGCCACAAGCTAGTAATATCTCTGTGGCATTCTGGCACCTCCTACTAAAAATCCATTATCAAGTTTAAAATTCTCTTCTAGACCATCTATAAAGGTTTTTCTATAATATTGGAGTCGCTGGCGTATGTCTCACGAGTTGAATAAGTGCGTGAATGAGTTGTGTCGCATTCTGTAGTAAGTTGAGACAACAAATTCTCCTAAATACCGATTACCATAGAGTAAATAGTACTTACTGGTTAAGTACTATTTACTCAATGCTATTACTGACTTCCCATAATCTTCCCATGCTCGTACAGCGTGTCCTTAATGTTGCTTGTAAGGAAAAAAATAGTATTTTATACACAGCGACTTCTCCAATATGAATCACTCGCTCTTTTTAAGTTAGATTCAAATATTTTTAAAAATAACATGCGGTCTCCAATAAAGGGTTAAAGATTCCAACTACAAACCAAATAAAACTAGTAATAGTTAGATTATTTATTTGGTTGGCCTCAAAATATCAATTTTACAACATGTCATTTATTACATTTAATACATAATATACTGCGAGAACTCTCCAAACTTTGTAAACTAGCTAAATATTTAAAAATTGACAATTCTTTTCGCTTTCTATAACTGCATAAACTTTTTATTAATCGCCATGCGGCGTGTCCTATAAATATACAATATGATGAAAGAACATACCTGTTAAAAACATGTTAACTCTCATAAACCCATATATTGTATGTACATACATACATACATAATATATATTTGATTTAATTAATGAAGCTAAAAAAAAAACCAATTCCAATACACACTATATATAATTTTATATTTTATAAAAAAAAACTGTTGAAATTTCGATGATTATTTTTTTCAAATTCTTGATTAAGAAAATTGTTTAATAGATACAAAGTTGATCCGAGAGACAAAACTACATCGTATTGTCAACGCCATTAGGGAAGAGTCTAACATTTTAACATATTATATTCTTTTTATACACATTAATCTTTAATTATTGCTACACGAAAATATAAAACACGAGCACTAAGCGACGCTAGAAGCGGGTATCGTAATGTTTTAACTTATATATTCGTCGTTCTCAAACCAAAATCTGCAATGTGCAAAAAATATACTTTGAGATATTGACAAAGTTTTCCTGATATTTCACAAAAAAAAAATCTCATGAAGATTTATTTTAAAAGCAAGTAAGTACATACTTTATTTGAATATTTTGGTAGAGTAGAAATAGTTCTAGTAAGCACTTATCAGTTTTTTTATACGATAGATAAGGCGATGAATTACTATTTACTAAGATCAATTGTTAAAGTCTCAAAGAGAAGATTTTGTTTTGACAATGACGATATATATAGTAAGAAAAAAATCATAATAAAAGACTACACTCAAATATGTATCACGCTGTATTTGACGTAAAAAAATATTACAACAGTAAAAAAGAAAACTTAAAAATAAAAAAAGTGCAATAATCAAGCAAAACGTGAAACGTTAGAATTTCTTGCAGACAAATACAATTAAAAATGCGAATCGGACAAATATATATATATACTTAATGTAATTGTAATTGTCTGCAAAAATTTCAAGCAGAGGCGAATTAAGTTTGCACAATGAACTTAGAAAAGGAACATCAATAATTATAATACATCTCCGAACTTTATTTGGACAAATTAATATTTATTATTAATTTTAACAGTGTACACTCACCGTCAGATAATTATGAACAAACTTGTGGATTAAAATATCGGTAGTCGAGTCATGGAATTGTAAAAAAAAAAAATCTTGTGCTGTTTTAAATTTCATAACTGTTTTCCAAGTAAAATATAATAAAAATTGTTTCACTTTCTTATTCATAAAAATCCGACGACAAGTGTACTTTTGAAACTTAAATACATTATTGGCGTATGGTACGCACATTTTGCGTACTGTTTTGAAAAATTAATAAACAAAAAGAGAGCTCCGCTAAACAATAGAATGAACATTTCAAAGTATCGTCGTCGGTAAAGAGTCTGGAATGTCACATATATGTTAAAAATACTGATTTGTTAAATAAAAAAAACCTTATAAAATATACAATGCCATCACTATATTTGTCGGTGTTGCAAATTGAACCCAATACCGAAATACGTTTTAAACCTCTTTTTTATTGTTACAATCATAAACCAGACCCCGTTAGTAATTTGCAGGCGAATTCGCCTTGCAACACCCGTTTAGCTAAAATGTAATAGTGTTGTTCCAAACTATCGATAAAGTCGACCTTGTAAGACAATCACACTATCGATGTTTAAAAGTATCAAGAATTCATTGAGAAACAAAATTGTGTATGGAGACACAACTTCAATTTTAGTGATTAATATTAACCTTTGAATAAATGTTCGAATAGTTATTAAACTATTTTGACGTGATTAAAAGCGCCTTCACACGGCCCTGATGTCGGTGGCAATATCGGGGCAGTAGTGGGAAACCCCCTAGATCGTTCCCTTGATCGCCTCATGTGTAGGCAAATCGTAAACATAATTAGAGGCGATCTAGGGAGCTCCCCTACCACTGCCCCGATATTGCCACCGATTTTAGGGTCGTGTGTAGGCGCTTTAAGTCTTATATTTACTTCCATAGTGGGAGGCAATTCAGTAAAGTGATGATTTTTATTTTATTTATATGTGTAAATTATCATTTAGTATTTAATAATTGATACTATGCCGTCATCAGAGTACGCTTACCACACGCATTAAAATGTATGTAGACCTAAATATAGATCTACAAAAGTCATAAATAGAGGCTAGATAGTTTTTATATTTACGACACAAATGTCTTTCAGGTAGAAAATAAAATTACAAAATTAATAAATTAATAATTAATAATTTTCAGGATTTGAAAAAAAAAAACAAACAAATGGAAATATTTTTGAGTAATTTTCTTAGTTAAGTCCATGTAGAGCTTAAGTTAGCTTTTTCACGATACCTATCAAGTTAATCGATAGTGTGAATTATTTTACCGAAATTACATATCGATATTATCGACAAACACATTTTAGCAACACTATAATATTATGTAACCACAATACCGCGTAACAACCACGATGCAAATATTTCATTGCACCAATAAATTCTCATTACCCCCAGAAACTTATAAATGTGCTTCGTCTCTATTTTTTTTTACTAATGCGCTCATAAACACTATAATAATTTATTATAATAATGTATACAATTTTTATTATTCATTTATTTAAAATAGACAACAGCCAAAAAAAACCGCATTCACCTAAAATATTTCATTGCAATGTTTCAAAAAGTGGGCAAAGTTTCCCATAGTTTCGTCGTCGACTTGACAAGTAGCCGAAACGATTTATTTATTTATTTATTAAGGTAACGACAACACTACCTGTTAACCACTGACTACATCGACTTATTATTTATATATATTTAATTAAATACTCTATACCACATCTCAATAATTAGCTAATGGTAAAATCGACGCTCGCGCACTTTTTCCTGTTGCTTCAAATCGAAATGTCAGAAAAATGTCAGTTAAGTGTTTTGAGACAGTAATTTACAAAAAAAAAATCTCCATAAAGTGGTTTGAATTATTAAGATACGCCAATAAGATAATTATTAAGAGAACCAAATGTAAGAGAAAGGGAGGAAGGTTCTCGAAACATTTCAACTGTATTAAATACCACTGCAATCAATTAACATTAACAAATCAGCAACCATTAGCTGATGGCTATCAGTTTATTTTGTGCTTATTGGATGTTCGCCATTTTGACGTAGATATCTATAAAAACGTCAAAACAGCACAACAGAGATAATAAGAAATCTATAGTACTTGGAACTGATTTTTCACAATTTACACAGAGTAAATTGTATTGTGTTGTAAGTGTAGTCAGTAAGGGTGAGTTTACACCGAGACGCGACTTTGCGCGACGTTTTAAGGTAGCGATTCAATATATAATTAATTCACTACACAGATAGGTATGCAATACATTCGAGAAGGTGGTTGCGGATTTGAACTGTCGCTAAGACAATGGTGTTGACAAATAAATTATTGTCTCAATGAACTTTGAAACGACTGCCTGCAGTCTTACGGTTGTTTATGCAACGGACGATCTATCGAGTGGCGAGCATCCTGAGCGCGAGTGTACGTACGAGTCGATGGATTCAAACACTCGTGCGAGTCACAACACACGAGTCACACACAAACCAACCGCGGCTCATTTTCAACTACAACCATACACAGTTCAATATCGTCGAAATTCTCAATAAGCTTTTAACGAATATATTGTATCCCACCATGAATTAACGTGACCAAGCCATTTATAGAAATGTAAACTAAGTACACAGAGTATTGATTGTTTTAATAAAACCAGTACACAGACAGTTGAAATAATTTACAACACACACTCGCCCCTTTTGTTAACGAATAATAAACCATATTGTGTCAAAGTTGATACATGGCGGGTATGTTATGGAGCTCCGTAACCGTAACCGAAACTAACGAATAACCAAAATAAATATCTATCCGTAACCAACTCTGAAATAAACAAAGTTTCAAATAATTTCGGATGAGTACTATTTCCATGAAAATATTATGTGATACACCCTTTCGGATAGGTGCAGTCTAAAATGATGTTTTAAGAGGCTTTTTAGGCTTCTGTTTTTGCAAATAAAGTCATATTGTTTGCAACGTTCATATTTGTATTTTACTTTTACAATCTCTTAATATCCGAAACTATCCGAAAATCCGAAATGGTTTCATATCTGTAACCAGTATTATATTATTCCTATGTGTCCGTATCCAGTCCCAAAATTTCATATCCATAACATCGTTGATACATGGCGAGGTGAGCGGTGTGTGAGAGTGGCGTCGTGACGTGACGCGCCGCGGTGTCGTGTCGTGTCGTGTGAGGGTGTGAGGTGACGGGCGCTTACTCGTTGTCGGCGCGCATGCCGCGCACCTCTCCCTCGCGCCGCAGCTTCTCCAGCTCCTCCTTGGTGCGATCCTCGATGGCGCGAATGTCGGCCATCGTCATGCCGTACCACTCGTCCATCGTGCAGCACACTTGCCTGAACCAAAAATCATCAAATCACTACACCATACATCGGATCTTCTATTTTATTTTATTTTCAATATAAACCCTACACCAAAACAAAATAACATACAATAGATACAGTATTACTACCTACATTGCCAATTACAGGGTCTTATGTAGGACTTAAATAGATTATCTAAGTGATCTAATAGATTATCTAATTATTTTATGTGTGTGTGTTCTATCTATATAAATAAAAAATCCCGACCGATTTTGATTAAACTCACGACGCCTGACGCAAAAACGGGACGTTCTAATTTTAACGTGTGTGTATGTCTATGGAAATGTTGCTCCAAAACAATGATATCTAAAAATCCGGGTTTTTATGTTTAAATATCATTACTCCCAAACGGATGGACTGAATTTGATCCGGTTCGTTTTTCTTTGATAGCTGATGCGATCGAGATGGTTCTTAGCTATAGTTTATGAAGATCTGTTTAGGCGTTTGAAGACCATTAGCTCATTTCCTAGTCGATTAGACGTAGTCACCACGCAAGAA
Source organism: Synanthedon myopaeformis (assembly GCA_944738685.1). Classification (NCBI taxonomy): domain Eukaryota; kingdom Metazoa; phylum Arthropoda; class Insecta; order Lepidoptera; family Sesiidae; genus Synanthedon; species Synanthedon myopaeformis. The sequence goes on along the minus strand of OX122933.1, from coordinate 4,808,304 downwards.
AGAGATTAATGAAAATACCTTTTTTAAACTTACCTATGGAATATGGTAAACAACCTCCGTTCTGACTTATGAATGACATTTTCTACTTTACTCTGAAAGAGAAAATAATAACATTATAACAAACATAGCATAAAATCATATAAATTGTATGGAAATACAGATGGCAAAGTAATCGAATTAGACTGAATCTATCAAGAGTAAAATATGCTTAATACATTATTTTTATTTATGATGATAAATAAAAATAATGTATTAAGCATATTTTACTCTTGATAGATTCAGTCTAATTCGATTACTTTGATTGATTGATTGATTGATTGATTGATTGATCTATGATATATTGATATATATATATATATCTATGATCTATGATATACAATTGATCTACAAAAACAGAGGTATTATTTAGAAAATAGAAAATCTAAAATTATCTAGGAATTTGCTTTATTTTTGACTTTATTGCATAATCCGACATACACATTTGATTCAGGGCTAGGTTAGCGTGAAATGTCACCTTAGCCATTTAAAAAGAAAACACTATAGAGGATTACTTTTGAAATTTAAAAATATTAGTGTTCGTTATATAATACAATTGCTTATAATACGATCTTCATAGTCAGGGGATTGACGTTTATTATTAAAACACAAAAGACGGTCACAAAAAGACGACAAATGGCACGAGAGAAAAGTTTCTCTCGTACCTGCAGTCCGATATTAATGTTGGTTATAAAGTCACGGTAATACAATTGCAATAGCATTATAATATGATCTTCTACGTCAAGGGACTGACGTTTATTACCAGCAAACATAAAACACAAAACAGTCACAAAAAAAAGAGCCTCAGTCAAAAGAAACTGACCTGCAGTCCGAACCACTTGAACTCGGCGGTGACAAGTTTATAGCAGGTCATGACGGGCGTGACGCTGTTCTTCCAATTGGGTCCGACGAAGGGTCCGCGACCCGTTTTGGCCGACTTGAATTTGGTCGGGTCGTATTGGGGCTTATAGTCGGTCGACGACAGCGGGTCGTTCGCTATATCGATGTGGACCACTTCGCGCTGCTTTAACTTCTCCGTGGGCAATTCGTGGACCTGTAAAACGCGAAGAGTATCGTGACAGTGGGGCGCACTATAGAGAATTTTTAACCCAGGTGCCTATAGAAATAAAAAATTTTAAATCACAAATAAATGTCAATAGAAATTATACAGCCAAAATGTCTAAATGCAAATTTCAATCGAATGGAGTTGAGTCTATACAAAGAGGTTATAGAGAATCTATGAAAAGGTACGTCAGTTTTCAAAGTAATTCAGTAATTAAACTCTTCGAGGGTCCATAATTTATTCACTTTAGACTTTTAATTGTATGACATTTATCAACACACTATATTCTTTGATTCTGCAATTGTATTTACATTAATATCTTTCTTTATATCCGACTAATTGACGCCCACGGACCCGCTCGCGCCATTTTACAATAATTTTCGGGAATAAATCTTAATTTTTGAAGTAACCAGTTACTGTAGGAGTATGTAATAAAAAAAAATTGACTATATTTATTTTCCGAAAATTTTACTGTAGTAAAAAATGTGCGAAATAAAAATTATTATTATTTATAATAAAGATAAGTTGGCGACCATCCTACCGATGACTAAGTCTACGCATCTTCAATATGAACTCATTAGTAACGTTCAAGATAAGAATTCTATGTGAAATGTTAAAACTAATTCAATTATCACATTTACAAACTTCAGGTAATCTATCTATACTATATAATATTATAAAGAGACAAGATTTGTATGTTTGTAATGAATAAATTCAAAAACTACTCGACCGATTTTAAAAATTCTTTCACCTACAGAAAGCTATGTTATTAGCGAGTAGTTACGGGGGCGAAGTCGCGTGCAACAGCTAGTTCTATTATATAAATAGAGATATTTAATATCGAATATATTTTAGATACAAAATTGTATCTCAATAAACGATACAGTGTCGGTAAAATATTTTACAAAAACTAGCTTTTGGTTGTCTTATGAAAATGCAAATGTATAAATTTATAATCAGTATTTTAATATTATGTAACTCAAGTTGTATCAGATCAAATAGCCCGCAGAAAAAACCGTGAAAAAATATTTGATATAATTTTTTTTTACTTTATTTTAATTAATTTTAATATTCTAAACGAGGCAAATAAAGTGTTTATTGCACGAATGTTGTAAAATTATAAGGAAGTTATGTGATTCAATGTCATTGAGGTGGGTCACAAGTTGAGGTTGCTTACAATGCCGTCGTAATTATTACAAGACCAACTTCGCGTGTGACAATTTATTATAAAATATATCATTCTCCTTACTTAGTGTTAATTGTTGTTTCCCACATAGGACACTTCTAAGTGTAGCATGTAGGTCCCAAGTTATGAACATTGAGATAAGACCTTAAATCAAACAATTCACACTACAAGGCATTGTAAAGGGTCGGTCAACAGGAAGAGGCTGACGCGGGCCACTTGATGGTAGGTGGTACAGTCGCCTACTACTAGTTCATCAAGTGTACCGTTAGCCTGCCTGACGACTAACATTAAAAAAAATTATAAGTATTTCTAGATAAGATAAAAAGTATACAAATTTGATTAACGCAGTGTAATTTCACTATGATAGCAAATCGAATTCCCCCCTTTGGGGAGTTCCCCTCCATAGAAAACATCAGTTTTTTATGGAGATGTTAGCTTCGAAGCTGAACAAACATATTTAAAAAAAAAAAACATTTATTTTCAGGCAACTAGACCCATATGTTACAATAATTATTCTATCTAGACAGTTCCGTATTAAGACATATGTATAAGTAAAATAAAAGATTTTTTTTTAAAACAGTAATAAAACACAAGATAAGGATGAAAATAAGTGAATGCCTAAAAACTACCTAAAAACTAAATGTCTATTATTTCTATTACAATAATGCCAGATATATAAACAATGTAGCCTATCAGCGATCATTGATAGAACTTTCTTAGAGCTGTCCCGCACCCGCCTAAAAAGTGATACACATTTTTTACGCATGTTAGCAAAGAAACAGGCATCGCACTTGCATCCCTTCTAGTATTTCTCGTCTTCTTAAGCGACGGTGACCACATACCATCAAGTAGGCCGTCAAATATACCAGGCGCCTTTTTTATCACGATGAAGATTTTTATCCTATAAAAGACAATTTTCTTCTATAACTTACATTTTGTTGATCACCGACGTCCGGTAAATGTAAGGATTCTATGCAGATGACGAAATTTTCCTTCATGTAGCCAGGATTCTGGAAGGTCAATATTGACATTATTCTAACAATGTTTTCTCAGCGATTGACCTTTGTACGTGTTTATAGAAATAGCATCGGCTTGTTAGCAGGGTTGCCGACAGTGGGTATATTTTAGTATGTTTTATGTTTTTTATTTATGTACAAAGGCTGTGCCCGCGATTTTGTACGCGTGGTTCTAGAATAGCGCGTATTTTGTCAATTAACTCAACTTTTTTTATTTGTAAACCGATTGGAATGATACAAACACTAAATGTTTCGGGGAAAGTTGCTATAATATATTAGTAAAAAGCGCATTCAAATCGGTGGAGACGTTTCTGAGACACATTATAGAAATAAGACTCTTGAGTAAGACATACCCAATTATCATTAAAAATTAAAATACAATTTTTTTTTTATATATATATATCTAAATTGCAAATGTATTTTGTTATAATGAACAATTTAAGACATTTTCCTAAAACCAGTAAAATACCATTATAGACACATAGAGCATTTTCTGCGCATTACTACAGTTCTGCAATTTAAAATACATATTGGACAGCCCTGAGTTAATGCTAATTTGTGTAAGGACATCAAGCGTTATTTTGTTTTTAATATTTATTATCTAATAATATTCTAACATTTATCATTATCTTTAAGTGAACCATTAGCCTGCAATCTAACTGCCCGAATAAGTAGTCCTATATGAGTTCATACATAATCTTACGAAATCCACACTTGCCGACTTCGAGAGGATAAAATAATATATAACATTGAAATAAGCTCCATAAACTATCTATATTAATATGTAAACCTTCTTGAGCACAACAAATACTGAAATTTCTTCGTGACTTTTCTCGAAATCGACAATTTATGTATTACATTCCTGAAAAAAGTGATGAGATAAATATGAAAGCAATATTAGTGAAACTTTACCGAAAGAACAGTTCGACAGTAAGGGTACGCGTTCCAAGCCTCCTCGTGCACTTCGAGGGAGCCTTTCGGCGCCAACAGTCGAATAAAAGCGGGCACTTTCGACGCCAAATGGTAGATCTTATATGTGTATTGGCCTGAAGAGAACTTCCCACCTGCACAAACAAATAAATAAATCACTATTAAATGCGCAGAAAAACTTTATTTTCGTCGCCTAATTTGACTTCTTAGAGAAAAATTAAAACTTAGATATGAACATTAAAAAAAAGTTTGAATCGAGCAAATTAATACAAAAAAATCTCTATTTTCTGGAAAAAAAAAGTAAATTACTGCCCAAAACAACATTTCGTGCAACTAAAAAATTTTTCAGAGATCTTCATTTGTTTTTAATCTCATTTTAACTTCAGTTCTGTATTAGTTTTAGCCGGTTACTTTTATTCCTTTTTTCATATTTTTAACAATATTTTAGAAAAACGTTCCAATTTTATATCGTTTTGGTTATCTTGCTGCAGTCGCCTATTAATATTAGTAGCAACGCTACTAGTCTATCAAGTGGACCGTCAGTCTGTCTGTCGATATTAGATTTAAAAAAAATATATTCATCAATAATTATATCAACAATATACATAGTTTTTCTAAATAATATTTGTTTAATTTCACAAATTTTAAAAGTTCTAATTATGCATTATTATCTATCATAATATACTTGTAGTTTGAACACTTTTTGTTTCTTTATCAATACATATCTTTATCACATAAATACAAGCAAATATTTAAATAGTTTGTTTATGCAAACTCTTGCGTTGTATGTACATTTTGTGGCGAGTATTTAGAAAAAACTCTATGTATGATGTACGAATGACGTATCCATTACTCAAGAAAATAGCCAACGGAATTATAGTGATTATTATCATAATTTCGTTAATTTCGTTAACATCAACTATGTATATATGTAGTTAAAAAATAATGTGCAATTATTGTTTACATAATGACCATTTAGATTAAGCTTGACATTTAATTAATTTTCTGTATCATTACGGGTCAACATATTACATAATTATATTCTTGTACCAGGCACAATTTATTATTATGAACTATTATAATTATTTATTATATACAATTTATTATATATAATGTATTATATATAACGTGGTTAGGTACCACAAAGGAATCTTGAACAAATTTCTGCGGGTTCCTTTAGATCTTAAACAGTTTATTTTCCGAATATCAATAAGTAATGCCGATATTATCTACAATAGATGCTATCGTAAAAAAAACGTTGATATCATCAACATTTTCAATAATCTTTTACCTGATAATGTATTTTAAATGAACACGAACTGTCTAATCAAACATGAGTGAGCGGTAAAAAATATTTTTTTGAAGTGTCTTCTTTTTCACTAATTCACGAGCAAGTTTCGCCTTCAGAAGGATTTTCTGACGAAATAATTTCCAATTTCTTTCATAGGGAAACTATTAGCCATAGCATAGCATTAGGTCATATTCATAATAGAAAATAAACATAATTTATATTAGTAAAGTTATTTATGTAAAGATTTGTTGAAATTAGAACAACTAGAAATTAGATTTATTGAAATAGAATCTTCGCAATCCAAAATTTTCTAATTCGACAAAGTTGAATACCTCGACGTTTTCAACGATCTGGCATTGACAAAAAAAACGATGTAATAACGTCAAACCGTATTCAAGTCATAAAATCCATACTAATATTATAAATGTGAAAATAACTCTGCCTGCCCGTCTGTTTGTTACCTTTTCACGCCTTAACTATGCAACCGATAATCATGAAATTTTTGCATACATGTCACGTTGTTAGAAATATCTAAATGTTCATCAAATACCATCCAACTAAAATAAACTAAAACTACTAAAAATTATAAATGTGAAAGTAATTCTGCCTATCTGTCTGTTACCCTTTTACGCATTAACTACTCATCCGATCATCATTAAGTTTTGCATACACATTTTTAGGCACACAGAAAAGGACATAGGGTGCCTTTTTCATCCAGAAAAAAGTATTATTCCCAAGGAAAAAATAAAAATCGAACGCCTAGAAAGACTATAACTGCAAAAAGATTGAATAAATTATTGCTTATATATATTATTTTGTCAAACTTTATATTTTAAAGCAAGTAAAAAATAAAAAAAATGATTTATTTATTATACGTAGGCAGACTTCAACTTGCACTCAGTGCATTTTTATATTAATTAAACATTAAACATTAGCAATAATAATTCAAATAGAAAAACCCCCAATTAATTCTCCATTGTGTTAAGGTTCTATTTGAATCAAATATTTTATGGAAATTATTATTGTATTCAGATCACAATAGATCTGATAAGTGTTTGGCTCAGACACTAAACTTCTGCATCAGCAGTACGTGAGATGTTGAAAGATTCTTTTAATAATCGCGGTCTGCCTCTAAAGGGTGAGATTTTAACATAGGTAGGCAAAAGATTGTGCTTAAAGACTTAAAGATATTCACAATGCAGAGAATTTAATAAATCTAGAATTCAAAGAACTATAAATAAAGTACTAGCGACCCGCTCCCGGCTTCGAACGGGTGTAATTTTTTTCTCTGCAAATTAAATATCGAAACCTTCCTCGTTTAACGCTTTTTCCGTGAATAAGTGCCTAGTTTAAATATCTAAGCGAAGATCGTATGACTGTATAATACAGAGGTCTGTATGACACAGAGGGACAGACGGCGGGAGTCGAGTACTTTCGCTTTTATAATAGGTATTAGTTTGGATGCGAAAGTAATTCGCACCCCGTGGTTATTTATATGTGGAATATGATACGTCTAATTATGTGCGTGCCGAGAGGAAGAAATTTTCCAATAAGGGTCGGCTCACACCGAGACGGGACGCCGAACCACGCCCACATTTCAAGGCAAACAATACAATATAGAACTAATTTACTATATACAATTGCTAATACGCGAGTGGTGTCGGCGACTTCACGCTGCGCCGGGCGACTTTACGTGAATCATTGAACTGTGTACCTTTTAGTGTAGTAAATGTTCTATATCCTATTGTTATCTTTTAAAGTGCGCACCGCGTCGCGTTCCGGTGTGAACTGACTCTAAAACGACTGTACTGAATGACCAATGTTTTTAGAGTCGTGTGTGTACCTACTGGTAATGTATATAAAATTGAACATTTAAAACCTTAGGGAACATGATTTAAAAATTACATAATTCTAAGATTTCGGGATCAATAGTAGATTTACTAGTTTAGGACTGTTATTGAAATAGGGAACAGGGAAACAGTAATTTCGGCAGCCCGTCTGGGGGCAGTAATCACCTTCTTATAGAAGACTACCGTGTAATTTCCACTTCCCTATACCTTCCTGATCCTTAATCCTATTATGGTCGCCAACGCGCTTGCAGCACTCGTGACATTGCTGCTTGTGTTATACTTAGGCGACGGTAGCAACTTATCAGAAAGTGGACCGTCTGTTAGTTTGTCTATCAACCAACTTAAAATATGTAAGTATATTCTGTATTTTAAGTCCATTTAAAAAAATCACTATGACGCTCTATACACTGGTATACTCTTTTAATTCCTATCAAAGAAAACAAAAAAAGATTTGATTTTTTTGACATTTTTGATTATTAACAACTATTAACAAGTCCAACTACTCGTTACATGTTTACCCTCAGACGTTTATCGTGCGTACTGAATAATTTGCTTAATGTGACTTAGATAATAGTTTGCTTTCGATATACAGTTATATACCTATACATAATATGACAAAAAATAGTCGATAATGATATTTTATCACATACTTTGTTTTATGAGTAACATAAACGCTACACATGTCGTAGGTATTCGAGAAGGCGTACCTACTTATCTGTTTATCGTAGTTTTATTGATACATTAATTTTCATTATTTCGCTACACTGTATTCAATACTTACTTATTTCAAAGTACATTGAATCCACTAAATTTGTTCACACTTTTTTTATACTTTTTGTATTTCCGTAACACGATTTAGAAAGTTCAGAAGCAGGTCAGTCCCGAAGTGCCCTCATAGAATCTAACTTCTAATGGTTGCTCCACTTTGTGAGAAAAAAAACATTTTTATTTTACTTTTCCGACGTTATTTTAGGTGAAATGTAAACTAGAAGTTGCATTTTATTTTTAAAAAAACTTCATACCTCAGTAATACTAATATTATAATAAAAAATATTTATTTTTTAAATATATTTTTTGTATGGTAGTAACTATCCAACTAAAATAAAAAATAAAAATCACTCGCTATTTATTTATTTATTTATTATTATTCAGGATAAAATTTCTCTAACAAACATTTGGTCTTAAAAATAAAAATGTTGGAGAGATAAGAGAACTGTTACGTGTCTTGTACTTGTTGAAAGTGAACAGTAAGTACTAGGTAATGTTCATTAAAGAACTTATGTACTAAATAGGTATTCTTCATGGATATCTTGTACGACAGACGAGAGTAAGATCAAATTTTTGTTAGAGAAATTTTATCCTGAATAATAATCCTATTATACTAATATAATAAAATAGCGAGTGTTTGTTTTTTAATTTTAGTTGGTCCGAGTCCCGGGCGAGCCAAGCGAGTTTTAGAAAATCTTTGAATGCAGTTTTGTTTCTTTTTTAAAATAAAGGTATGTCTCCTTTATGTAAAATGAGCAACTTAAGGATTTAAGGTAGTTTCCCTCCAGGGCCCGACTTATTTTTCCACACTGTATATACTGAAAAACTACTAAACTGATTTTAAAAATACTTTCACCCATAGAAAGCTGCATTATCAGCTAGTAACATGGGCTTTATTTCATTTTCATAAAATTAGAGATCCATACGAAAATTAGGTTGACCCTAGGTTCCCATATCGCCACCCTGTTTGAGGTGTTGAGAATAAATTTAGTCAATTTTATGCGACGAAAATAACGCTTTTCTGCTAAGTTCTCGCCTTAAAGTACCAGACTAAAATTATGATCGTAAATCGCGTAGCAAAACTTGTGGCAGGTCTACCTACTGCTGATCTGATAACGCACCTACGTAAATAAAATTACAACTGTGTAAATTATGACGCTATACATCAAACAGTAACCAAGTTCGCGGTCAAAATGGTGATCTCAAAGTCTGCATGATCGATTCCAATAACTATTTATACTAAAAACATGATGTAATTTTGTATAACAGAACTGATATAAAATTTTTATTATCGATTCCAAAGCTTTTCACTCCTAGTTTAAACTATAATTTAATCACTATATATAGCTGCGAACGCAACTTCGTATCGTACGCGCGATTTTCGTGGGCTTGGTGTTTCGGTATTATTTCAATAAACCTTTTTATTTGTAAACAAACTCTAAATGTTACGTAAACCTTGTTACAATACATCAGCTAAAACCGCTTTCAAATCCGTTAAGCGGTCTAGTGCAGCGTGCACCACCGCACATGCAGACTAATTAAAAATTCTAAAAAAAATTTTTTTTCACCTCGGTGACATAAGTACAACGTGTACATGTTTTTTTATTAAATATTTAATGTACAGATACATCTCGTTTACGATTTTGTTATATTCCGAAATTATTGACTTGAGTTTAATCCTTTTTATGTTAGGTCGTTAGAATCTGCTTTTCTTATATGAACTTTGCGTCATATAAGGTGTTGGTCACACGAACGTTTGTCAATTACAAATGATGAATCCGGTTTGGGTGCAGTATCTACCTCCGTTTTTATGATAAGTTCGATAGACAAGCTGACTGTCCATTTGATTGTAGGCGGCTATTTTCATTTAAAAACAAAATTTTTTTTAGTGGATCGCGTCGCGACACTTAAAAAAGTTATGTGCGCGTTAGATTTAATTGTTTTGGCACTAATTAATATAAAGAAATAAAAAACATTAAATTTTATAATGTGTGAGAGCTCAACGTCTTATTTACACAACATACGTCATTGATTACGTGCTGAAATAATAATTACCACATTTATTGACCTTCACATCTTTAGCGTGCATTTTTTCTCACGATACAATTTCCTTGTTGAAAATAATATGAAATTTAAAGAGACTTTCTGTTGTAACATTAAATTCGTGCAAACATTTTTTTTATTTTTTTTTAATTGATGTTACTCTCTGATAATGTAGCTTTCTATAGGTGAAAGAATTTTTAAAATCAGCCCAGTAGTTTTTGAGTTTATTCATTACAAACATACAAAAATACAAATCTTCTCTCTTTATGGTATTATATAACTAGCTGACGCACGCGACTTCGTCCGCGTAACTTTATAAAATATATCCTATCTTTTAAGTAGGACCAAATTACATATAGTTACAAAGTTTGATCAAAATTGGTTCAGTAGTTTAGGAGTTCATTGCGGAGGAACACGTTGCACGTAATTTTTATATATGTATATAGAGATAGTATAGAAAAAAAATGTCGAAATAATAAGGTAAAACAAAATATATTAACTAAACGTGCATGAATATCTAATTGTAATCAAATGTGATAGTTATATATTTATAACCTAACCTAGCAACAGTTACTGTAATATTCAATATAAGGTACAAAAATTACATTGTATTACATTTTAAAATACGAAACATTAATTGTATGTACTATTATCCTTACATTTACAAAAGGTATCCCCAGAGGTTAGAAATATTCAAAATTAATCTAAGATCCATGGCTAAACGATAATACTACAAGTACAAATAGATTTATATGAATTTTAATTTTTCTACACCATGGATAAGGTCATGACGTTTAGTACTAGCCTTGTATACATGCAGAGCAAGAGGCGCACTCATTTTCAGTCTGAGAATCTTTATCGTCTGCTCGTCCTTTAAAAATTTCACATTAGCTATGGCTGAATTAAATAAATTATTTTCATTTTATTTTTTAAAACATAATTTTAATTCAATTTTAATTTTAGATCAAAAACCGTTTACAAAACCAAAACATTAATTTCAGGTAATGTTTAATAATTAAGTAGTTCTTTTTTTGGTCCCCTTAAAATTAAAACTCTTTTAGTGACATTTTGTTCAAAAATATTTTGATCAATGTCAAAAAATAGTCACTAAGTATGCACACTATTTAAATATTAAAATTCATGAAAAGTGCTAACTTTTAAAATTATTGCTTAATGTTAAAATGATTAGATTTGTTATTAAGAAAAGTATCATAACTTAAGTTTTAACTTTAAGAAGACGATTTATTGTTGCAAGATTAAACTGCACATATCAATGTTTTATAAGACATGTTTCATTATAACGAGTTGTAAGTAAGTATATATGTAAGTTCCAAAAAAAAATGTATAAAACTCACCAAGCAATGGGAAATCTTTGAAAGGTTCATTTTTTACAACTTCTATACCCTCTCCACCTCCAGTCTCATTTTTGGACAGTTCCGCCACACAATACAGCTGGGCCACTTGATACTGTTGTAAGTTAAAAATATAATTTATATATCACATATCAGACAAACATACAAATGACTTGTAAATTGTTAAATACTACTTTTAAAGCAGTGGCAGGGACATTACAGTCGTTTGTGCAGCCCATCTGGCGACAATGACTACCCCTCACAGAAGACCACAGCACAGCATATGTGCTGTTGTGTTTTGGTTATTAAGGAATGCCAGAGCCCATTGCCTTATCTTTAATCCTCCTTAATCCATTATCCTTAATTCTAGTATATTCAGCAGTGAACTTACTGCACCTGTGGCATTGCTGGTGTTATAGGCGACGGTAGCCACCAACCATCAAGTGAACCGACTGCCTGTCTGTTGACTTTAACATTTTAAAAATCACAATTTATATAGATGATTGATTGATTTGTTATTTTAATTTGTTTCAAAGAGACATATTATCTTTCAAATTCACAATTAACTTTGTACTTGTTGAATAATACTACCGAGCCTTGAATTCTAGATTATAGTGTCAAATGGTATCTGAATAAAAAATAAGCATAAATAAAACTATTAGCGTCATAACTAGACATAATAATGTGATATGCAGTTGATATGCTATTTCAAAATAAATAAATGAATTAAGACCTCATGGTCTTCAGGTTTTGATGGACTTCTAATTTTATGGATTTATTTTTACTAGGTTTATTAAAATATTTACTATATTGATTAGTTGAACTTGAAATGAATAGTTTTTGGAACTATAACTGACCGGATTAGTCTGAGAAATTAAATTTTACAGGATGGCGCAAAAACTAATGTTACTCTATGGAAGAGATTAAATACATAAATTTTTATCATTATAGGAAGGTAAATTAGATCTATTGTTGAATGACTAATTCATATTTAATTTACTTTTATATTCAAGAAATAGAAATTGACATCCAATTTTGTTTGAAAATGGACTTATCCAGTTATGTTTACAAAAACGGGCCAAGTCCGGTTTTGTTAATACTATACAAATCCAGTTTTGTTCAAAAAAGGGACATAGAAAATTAAACGAAAATATAGAATATATAAAAAAAGTAGTTTTATTGTAATGAAATTGAAATTTAATGTTGCCAGATTTATTCCTGGTTTAAAGTGCAAAAATATAAACATTTTCTACATAATATTTTATTTTTTCTAAGATTATCCACTTTTGATTGAAAATTTATTAAAGTTATGAATGCCAAAGGGACTAGTCCACTTTAGAATGAAAAATAGATATGATAGAATTTTTAACATCTTTGGTAGTGGACTAATCCGATTTTTAAAGTTTAAGATTAATTTAAAATTAGACATTATAATCTTTATAATATATTTTATACAAGAGGTAAACTTCTCGTTAACTTGTGGAAGTACAAAGTAAACACTTTATTGTTTAAATTAAGTAAGAAACAAAAAATTAACTGACTCACCTCTTCAACTGTTAGGGGTAGAGTAACCCGGCTAAAAGAAAAATAATACAATTAATTTAAACATTATTTAATGATGTTCACTCAATTATAAACTGATTTCTAAATATTCCCAAAATTGCCGAAATGGCCATCTGTCAGCTTTATCAATAGAAATGTGTCAGTCTGACAATACTTTTAATAATAATTAAAAGTTAATGAATAAAACAACGTTTAAAGTGAATGGGGATCTATCTTAAAAGGTATTCACTGATAAGGTAATATTCAGAAAGATTTCGTGGCAAGTTTTTCAAACAGATTGGCTAAAATCGATTTATATTCGCAACTTGTCTTAACCTTGACAGTTTTACTTACTATTCTTTGATAAGCATGTTGACTATTTATTATATTTCACTTAAATGCACATCAGACAGTCCACAACTCTTGTAAAACAGATTTATCACAGTTCAAGACTTGAGCGATTGCCCGATTAAAATTTATTTCAATCTATGACCGATACGAGCGGATTATGACAAGGCGCATGCTTCATGACGCAACGGATGTTACGTCAATCGTCAACATTTTAGAGGAAACGTTCAAATATTAGTTCCATTTTTTTTATTCATTAATAATTACTTATATAAATAAATAAAAATAAAATGCCTTTATTTGTCTACCATACAGAAAACAACAGTTAAAATACTTCGTTTATTTATTTGGCTCGTTTGTATACAAGGCAAATGCCTCCCTTTTACTAGTGCTGTCTGTCCTTTTAAATAATAATGTCTGCTTTTAATATTTTGGCTAGTTATAGAACCATAATAATTAATTATGCATATCAGGCGATGAAATTTAATTCAAATTGAAATAAAATTTATAAAAAGAACGAAAAACTTAATAAAATTGATAATATTTTAATATGCGGTAAATGGTCGTTGCCATTTATAAAAAGAAATATGAGAATGAGAAGAAAATTTTGAGCATAGGTACCTAGTTTGTTTCTCAAGATTGTAGGTGTACATGGTCCATTATAAAGGTGGAAACAAACTATCGGACGCGTCCGAATGCCGCGGCTTATGGACGCGGCTGACAGGTATTGGACAGTACTAATACACTAAGGCGCGATTTCACCATACTCTGTTAGTATTTGACATCGCTGTTATGTCATTTAAAACACGTTTACAGTATGCGAGTGACAGCGTTAAATGACTTAACAGCGATGTTAAATACTAACAAAGTTTGGTGAAATCGCACCTTAGCTGTGCAAACTAGCGGACGTAAGTCGCGGACATGACTTTTGAGCGTTCGGACGTCCGTTAGAAATCTAGCGTATTGGGATGTGAACGACCGTGCACATGTGGCAGCCGCGTCCATAAGCCGCAGCAGTCGGACACCTTCGATAGTTTGTTTCCACCTTTATGTCCTCCCCTTGCGAGTATATAGTGTTCTGTGTTAGTAAGATATCATTTCCCATTTCCCAATTTTTGCATTCAATTTGAATTCGGACAGTGCAAGGAAAAGAATTGCCACGCCAATTTTTTGCTCTGTAGTCATTTGACTTTGACGTTCAACCTGCACGGTGACCTCGATCAAATTTATTCGGGTTGACATCCAGTGTTGCCTTTAGCTAAACATATTTTACTGAAATTTTTATTGTTTAATTTTTTGTTAAAAAGTTTTTATAGTTATAGAGTGACGCGTCGCGTGACTACGACGCGTTAAAACGCGACAACTGCGTTGCGATTATAATTATAGTCAAAAGTGGTAAGCAAAGGACATGAAATATTTTGTGGGCTGGCAACACTGACTTCTTTTCGGTCGGATGGTGATTCCGGACTCCGGTTTTTTTTTTCAGTTTAGCAGTGTGACTGATCTTTTGAGATTTCATGTTTTAAGTGAAGATATCAACTGTGTATCGACTTGTAATCTTAAAATATTCGAGTTTACCGAATTACCGTAGAATCATATAATTTATTTCAGTTTTGTTCAAAGTAATACGCAATTAAAATGAGTTTGGTGGGCAAAAAATGTGAATCAATATCTCTATTAGAGCGCAAAGAAGAGTTAATTGCTTGTGAAATAACACCTGAAGACGTTCTCAGGTTGGACAGGATCACCGACACGTACCTCTGTAGTCCCGAGGCTAACGTTTATGACATAGATTTTACAAGATTCAAAATACGTGATTTGGAGAGTGGTACTGTGTTGTTTGAAATCGCTAAGCCTCCTACCGATTTCGGAGTTGATAGTGAGGGCTCGGAAGATTCACCCGAGGAACCATTGGATCCCAACGCCGGGAGATTCGTCCGTTATCAGTTTACTCCGCAATTTTTGAAACTGAAGACTGTTGGAGCCACGTATGTAAAGCTCTATCCTACGATATTATAAATGCGAAAGTTTGTGAGGATGGATGGATAGTATACCTCCGGTATACAGATTCATGTATGGATTTCTTCTTCTTAGGTTTAAATGGCAATGCGGCTCATTTTAAAATGGTCATTGTCTGCCAGTGTCAAGTTAATGTCGATTGTCGCGTTATGATTTTGCCAGTGTCATTAGTAAAAATATCAATTTATAATAGCTTTTTTTTTTTAAAAAAAAGGCAAAATTGAAATTAAAATCAAAAGTAGCAGATCCAGACACTAGTTAGTCAAGTCTATAATTTTTCTTAGTTTTCCAAAACAGGTCCGTCAAGTCTCATGTATGGATGTAATTTTTTTTTTTTTTTTTTTTTTTTTTTTTTATTATCCAAATCTTGCGATCAGCCTTGTCGGCTATAAGCAGATGTGATGGAACTGCTATTCGGTGCGGGAGCTACCCCCAGTAGGGTACAGCCCTTTTATTTGTGTAGTCAGTCTATATGCTGACTATTGTGGTCAAAGATGTCTCGCCTCTTCTTAAGCCGACGAGTGATTTCTGGTATTGTTAGCTGCCCCGCAAGTTGGTTTGGGTGCTTTTTCAGTCTTTCTTTGTATTTGTCACCATAAGAAGCGACTTCCTGTTTGACTGTTGGCATATCGAGAATCTCGTGAAGCTCTGTTGTTCTGAGGTACCATGGTGCATTTGATATCTGTCTCAGTATACCGTTCTGCATCCTTTGTAGCATAGTTAGATTGGTTGCACAAGCAGTGCCCCACAGTTGTATGCCATATGTCCAAATTGGCTTTATCAGAGTTTTGTAGACGAGAATCTTATTGTTTATCTTATTTATCTTATCGCGAGCTTTGAATTTCTGCCCATCAGCCAATAAAGAGCCTTGTATTTTATGTTAATCTCATCTCTTTTCGTCTTAATATGTTTCTGCCAGGTGAGTCTCCGATCCAGGTGCATGCCCAAATACTTCACGGTGTTTTGATGTGGCAGTTGAACGCCGTTAAAGGTGACAGGAGCACAGTCTTCCTTGCGGAGTGTGAATGTAGTGTATAGATTTAGTTACACTAACAGCAATTCTCCACTTAGCTAGCCACTTCTCCATTTCATTAAGGCTGCTTTGTAGCATTCGTGATGCTTCAACTGGGCATTTATTCGAGGCTAGCAGGGCAGTGTCGTCCGCAAAGGTGGCAATTGTCGTGTTTGAGCTCTGTGGTAAGTTAGATGTGAACAATGTGTACAAAACTGGTCCAAGTACGGAGCCTTGTGGCACTCCTGCGGTTAAATCGTGAATGTCATTTAGTTCCCAAACTTTGTTATTGTTTAGGCATTATTCTTTACTTATCTATTCTTACTTTGTTTAATTTTTTTTAATGTCATAATTACACATTTTCCCCCCCTTTTTTTATCAATTACAAGGTTTTTGCCCGCGACTTTGTCCGTGTCACACTACCAAACTTCACAGGATTACCCGCTGGACTAATTTGAAGATTATCTTAAAATTTCATCAAAATCGGTTCAGCGGTTTTGGAGTCCATAGGGAACATACATATATACACACATTGCCTTTTATATATAGATTTTATTTGTAATAGGATCCAAATGAAAAACAGGTCATGTATCAGTTTTGTAATCATGTATGTATAAAGATGTATAACTAAGACTGACTTCAAAACATTTTTGCAGAAGGGTTTAATATGTGTTTTTTACTTATTATTTTAATTATTGCTGTAAATGAATGTTTGTCTATGTAATTAAATGAAATGCTATATATATTTCAGTGTTGAATTCACTGTGGGAGCACGTCCAGTAAACCATTTCAGAATGATTGAAAAGCATTTCTTCAGGGACACACTGCTCAAAACATTTGATTTTGAATTTGGATTTTGCATTCCATTTTCGAGGAACACTTGTGAACATATTTATGAATTTCCCACATTGCCTTCGGACCTTGGTGAGTTTAAGTAGTATCTATATAAATATATTATATGAATATAACTAGAATCTAAAAGACAACACACTTAGAGCGCTGGAGCATTCAAAGAATCAGGAGAGAGAGTTCCTAGACAAATAGGCGCTGTTGAATTTGTCTACTCCCAAGATCCCAACTAGTGAGGATGCTGAAAATTTCTTTTCTTTACATTCCCACTTATATATTTATTAATTTGGACTAGAATGAGGATTGGATGTGAAAAAGTAACAGACATCCATCCTCACAAACTTGCATTTATAATATTAGTAGGATTATCATTATCATTAGTAGTATTATCATCATCAAGCATCCACTATTGGGACATATGTCATATTTGTTGGGTACCACCACACTTGATTTTCCACCCACAGCATCCATCCACTCTCTTGATCGTTCCACTGAGTGTGTGGTTTAGAATGTGGTCTCTCCTTATGTTAAGGTTATCGGACAGGCTGATGGTCAACTTGATAGTAGGTGACTATAACATAAGCACCACCACAGGTGCTACAAGTGCGCTTCCAACCTTCATAGGGTTAATAATAAGGTATTGGGAAGGTACAGGGAGATGGGATCATGCTGCCCTTACTCAGTCCCTTATTGTTATTTCATTGTAGTCTTCTGTAAGAGAGTGGTTACTGCCGCCAAAGAAGCTGCCCAATGTGCCCTGGCACTACTGTCAATTCTCGGGGTGGTCTAAAAATTTAAGATTCGGCTATATTTTATAAAGTTACACAGACGAAGTCGCGTGCAACAGCTAGTGTTAAATATTTGGTTTAACCTTACAATGTTTATTAATAAAATTACAATTTAATGTTTTATTTTATTTATTTCAGTCGATGAGATGATTGCCGCCCCGTTTGAGACATGTTCAGACAGCTTTTATTTTGTCGACAATCGACTCGTTATGCACAACAAGGCCGATTATGCGTACAACGGTGGAATTAACAATTAAATTGAAGTATACAAGAAAATCTTTAACACAAATTTTAATTGGCACTAATCTTTCGTGTACTAGTCACAGATGTATGGATGATTGATATCAGAGAGTATATTTAAAGATAGGTAAAATCTTTTTTCTTAATTTTTAATAAAAGTGACCTTAATACACACGTTCGCTTTGAAAATGATGTATGAATTGAAATCTTATCAAGGGTCTTACTAAATTAAAAAAGAATTTTCAGATATTTTAATTTAACTTTTAGATATTTTTTTATTTGACACATTCCTTCAAACAACAATTGGCATAATTATTATATAGTCATTGTCAAACCTAAAAATTTGTTATGTGCACTTTTTTGATATTCCAACATTTTAATCTTAGTGAATAAGTTCACTGCCTTATAAAAAACTGCAAAGTGTTTATGAGCACTATTCGCTGAACCTCTTAATATGCTATGCTATAAAATATGCTATGTGCAGCAGCCAGAATCTGTTATGTGCAAAATGTACTCTTACCATCATATTAATAAATAAACAATTAAATTTTCATGTTTAAAAAACAAATAAGTACGTAAAACAACTCTTAAAAGTTTAAAATTTCGAAATTTTCAGGAAAACTTTTTTGTCAAAGTCTTAAAAGTATAGTTTTTGCTCATAGCAAATTTTGGTTTGACAATGACAATATGTTTGCAATAATAGAATTTTATCCATCCTGAAAACTAGTTTAATGTATGGATCTTTTAAAACTACATAATGTCAAATAGAAATTATGTTTTAAATAAATTGAAGTGCAAATTAACTTATATATGAACCGTATCAAAATCCGTTGCGTGGGGTTAGTTGATATACAGACAAACAGACGCGAAAAGCGACTTCAATTTATTCTATGTATAAGGAAGCAATCAAATTGATTGGTGATTTTCAACGCCAGGGTCTTAGGTATTTACCAATGCGTATACCAAATAAATGATATATTATTCTATAAAATATAATGTTGGTTTTATCCAATCAATTTTCAATTGAACATGTATTCAGATGATAGCCTAAATTGTAAAAAAAAAATATTCCTCATCTCTTCACACTGCCATAACACTACTAAGAAATGGTGTTTGTATGAATGTGTTGAATTGTGATGTTTTATTTACAGTAATCATATACAGTCTAATAATGCCAGAGCATTGTCGAGTATTATATCAAAAACTATAATTATATTATTGTAATATTATAAACCAACAAACCTTTTACTTATATGTTATATATGACTAGGTCAGTTATATAAGACTATGACTTAGTTACTTACTCTTATGTGACAAAGCGACTAAAGTACGTTTTCACCAACATACACCTAGAGTCAGGGAACATCTAACTAGTACTTAAGCCGGCCATTCACAGCACTCCACCTTGAAGTCTGACGCTTCATTCAAGATTGTGAATGTGACTGCCGTGAATGGCTGGCTTTATGTGTTCCCTAACTTTAGGTGGCTGTTGGAGAAAACGGGCATTAGTCGCTTGGGCATATAAAACTAAATTACTTATGATTCACTTATATAAGACTAAGTCACCTAGACTAATTGATTGACATAGTCATATTAGGCAACATGACATATATCACCTATAAGACTTAAGTCATAGTCTTATATGACCAACTGACTACTAATTCATATAAGATTAAATCTGCACGTGAGCTCTGAAGAATGTTGATGCAAAGACCTAACGGATATTTGTTATAAATGCATAAAAATCATGAAACTATTTCTCAAGTTTTTAAGAAAATATGAAAGAAAAGTCCTATTAATTACTGTCACAATTATACTGGAATAATTATTGGTGCTAATATAATTTTTAAAATATCACCTATTTCAAGAATTACAACAATGACATGGTCATCATAAATGACTACACCAATCTTGTGCTGTGAGTGGACTGGTTCAGATTCCTCGGAGCTCACGCGCGACAATAGTTGACAATTTGAGAATTCTGAGAATTGTGAAGTAGCAAATTTTGCTTCTATAATGGCCTATTCACATTGCTCAAGTGGCTTTGTTTTATAAACCATGATATACTTTCAGCTGGCTAAATCAGGCAATTTAAAAATTCTTTCATAACATGCACTGCCAAGCATTGGAACGTGCTTTAGTTTCCGTGTTTCCGAGTTCATATAACCCAAATCATTTAAAAGTTTGAGTGAATGGGCATCTACTGGGAGAGCTGCCTCCAGCACGGCTAGATGATGGCTAAGAGCAAATCCTATAAAAAAGTCTGAGCACCAATGGCAACTGTCCTAAAAACTAGACCAATGTGAATCGGCCTTAACAGAAATAAAAAACAAAAATTTATGAATATAAATATTTAAAAAATATACCTATAGCTGTATTGAAAAAAAAATGCTTAAAAGTTATTATAACATACACATTCCACAATGAATTTAATTATTAAAGTCTCAATAATATGATGTGCATAGATGTTTGATCGTAGAGTATTAAAATAGAATAAGCACAAGAGTTGAGAGCATTTTTTAGTGTTTACAATGTCGTTGACATCTGTCAATCGCCTGTTCACAGACAACTTTTATGTGTTCACTGTATTTTACGTGTTGTGTGTGACACTGTTTGCCTTGTTTTAGTGTATAAGCAACATGTGTGCTTTAATTATATTAAATATTATGAATTCTAGTCACTAGTTATACCTATGATGTATAATTTCACAGCGTTGTTGCATGTAGGAAACTTGAGGGGGAATCATAATACTAGACTTGCCGAGCGGAACGTAGAAATTACAAAATTAGTTACGAGTAATTCTCTGTTACTCATTTGCAAGCGAGCGAAGGAAGGAAGCGAAGAACGCGATCTTTTAGTGATTTTATTGTATTGACTGTTATAAAACTTTTTAAAATAATAATGGTGATAATTTGTGCTATGAAAAATTATCTCTCTTTAAAATTTACACTTGCTTCACTAGCCCCATCCTTATTTAACGCCTTTCAACGGACACTTTTAGATACACAGAGATGGTTCTCCTTACATCTACCCTCCTTGACCAAGTCTAGTATAATATACTAAAATTATAGACATATACGTCGATAAATTGCGTGTTTACATTGATAATTTCCAATTTTAAACATGAATATGATTAATGTAACCGTTGTTTTTAAGTGAATTCGCGTTTCGTTGGACGTAAAGGGGAAACTATGTCTTCTAATGGGAGTTGAGAGTAATAAAACCACTAATAATCCTGAACGAATATTAATAAAATGAGACATTAACATCGGCATAAAGTAGTGGTGCACCTATAGCTAACTTTTGTCATCTCATATGACTACAAATTATACACATACACTGTACAAAGATAATTTCAATAAATATCTGAGCTTAAATCAAATTTTCTATATGCAACATTGCAAACATGTTTTAAAGGAGTGATCTCAAAATTGTTCATTATTATTAATCGGTATAGCGGTACATATTACAATAAAACAGTGAATGTTACAGGGAATGAAAATTGTTTGTAGTAGGTACTTAATAATTGTCTATATTTTAAAATGTTTTCTTTATAGCTTTGTATGCAATGACTTCTATGTATTTCGCAGGTTTATTAAAAGTGGAATATATAGAAGTCAATGATTAAAATATGGACGCAATAGTTTAGGAGCCCGTGATAAAAAATAAAGTTGTCTTAATATGAAAGTAAGAGTAGGTACTTAATTTGTTTTTTTTTATTTTTATGAAAATCATTTTTTGCATTTTTGTTAGCGTTTACTTATGAAGTCCTAAGTAAAGTGTTATTCTCATCATAGTGCTTTTTATTGAAATACGACAGAGGGGAATCAAATTTTTTATCTCGTCGAGACGTCTCTGATGACCGCAAACATGACCCGGCCGTTCCCGAGTTACCGACGGAATAATTTTCGGTGCCTCTGTAGACCCACTCATACTCACCAGTAAAACTCATTGCATGTTTTTATTTTTATTTTGTTCTATTATAAAAATAGAACTGTTTGGACATGTTCCATTAAATTTATTCGAGTCCAATTTGTCATACTGTGCAGTAGAACTAGTTGGAATTTTTTTGTCCAAACAGTTCAATTGTAGAACTGTTTGAAACAACCCGCACAAAAAGGTAAAATATTGAATCTTATACAAAAAGGTTCTTTGTACAACTTATAAGAAAGATTTATAATCATGTGAGCTCCTCAGCTATTGACTGGGGGTATGTAATTGTAAGGATATTAACTACAGGCGGATGTTTATTTCCAAAAAAATTGTCACTTGAAATTATATTGTCTTAGTTAAAGTTGCATCCATTGTAGGCTATTTTTTTTTTTTTTAATGTTGCTCTTTTGTTTGTTATTTACTTATTAATATTAAAAATGTATTGTACCGAAACTCTCTTTTCTTTTTATCAAAAATCTTTCCTAACTGTTACCGCCTGGCCACGGGGCATGCGCTGCAACGACGAAGAATCTTGCGTTGGTCTTGCGACTAAAACAATTTTATAGAAATGTAGTACATACATAAACATGCTACGCTTAGCGACGACCAACGGACGATTCGCAGGAGCGTCTTGCGGGGCGGCGGCCGATGGAAACAAATTTATGAATCAGTACGGCGCACAAACTACATAGAAGATACTAGTATGGTACTGGCATGGTACGGCGCATGCCACAGTATCGAGCGGTAGACGTGGCGAATAGTATGGGAATCAAAGCAGTTTAGTTTTATTCGCCTCGAATAATGAATACTGAAAATATTCCTAGGCCAGTTATTTGAATTTTGAAAGTCTGGTGACCCTGACTGTATTTCTTGTGGAATTCGCCGTCTATACACCTATTCATATTTAAATCATGTACTCTACAATCTCTTCCAAATATTATGTCATGAACTAAAAAACTAGTGCTCTCCATGCAATATCGAGATATCGTTGATAATATGAATTGCCGCCCTGCCAGGCGGTTAGGCTCGGACTTCACAAAGGAGAAACGTAACCACATTTGAGCGGAGCGGCGCTAGGCGCTACGGTTTCATATGCAATGGCGCAAACGGCCTTCGCCTTTTGATACTTCGCGCCCGTCGTTACACTATGGCCAAAGCTATTAGTTTCATACAAATTGGCAGTTTTTTTTATGTTAAGGTCGATAGAGACTAACGGTAGGTGGCTACCGTCGCCTATAACACAAGCCATAGGTGCTGCAAGTGCGTTGCCGACCATATAAGGACGGGATGGGGTATTGAGCTCGTGACATCCCTTACTCACTCACCGAAAAAACAGCATATTTATTTCACGGTAGTCTTCTGCAAGGGGGTGGTAGTAACCACCCCCTTACAGCACGGCAGTAGCCGCTGCCCAAATGACTGCGAAACGCAGTGTGCCCTGCCACTCACTTCTAAAGTTGACCCCGCCGGGAATCGAACCCC
Source organism: Synanthedon myopaeformis (assembly GCA_944738685.1). Lineage (NCBI taxonomy): Eukaryota > Metazoa > Arthropoda > Insecta > Lepidoptera > Sesiidae > Synanthedon > Synanthedon myopaeformis. The sequence continues at coordinate 4,784,556 of OX122933.1, read as the reverse complement.
CCCCCGAGACGTTAGGCAAGCATTCTTATCACTCATCCAACGAATGAAAGCGTTTAGCTGGAATATTATTTTGTAATAATACAAAATACATATAAAAATTATCCTTTAGTTACTTACCTTTCTCATCTGATAGCTCGAAATTAGCCCTCTACCCAACTTAGACAGATACGTTCAAAAGGTTAAATCGAGTCTTGGGCTTGGTCTCGCTTTAGAGTACATAGAAACATTACTCGATTCCTCACTTTTTCCTTTAGAGAATAAGTTGTCTTGCAAACCTGGCATATAACTCTACTAGCTTTTAAACATCTTCCGCTTCGCACATCTTCGCTTTGGTTAAATGCGGGCCTTATAAGCTGTTTTAATAAATATTTAACAAACAAACATAGTCGTCGTAATCATAGAAATATTTATTAACATGTCATATTTAAAATACAATAGTGATCTCCTGCAAAAATATGTTCATTATATCTATAGGTATAATAACTTTATCAAACAATTTTAAAAGCAAATATTTTGGCAGCCATTTAGACATTTTTTTTTTACAAATGTGGGAAGGTTCTTCCCCGTGTATAATCTATCCTAATTTTCTTATTTATCTATTCTAATTTTCTGTAGGTAAATTATAAGTCTACGAACGCAAACAATATAGATAGAGGTACATACGTAGGTATAACAGATAACTAAATCACATTTGAATCACGTATGGATAGATTAAGACTGCAACAGTCAAGTAATACCTAACATAATAAATCTAAATAACATGTAGATATTTAATACTTGTTAGCTATTCTTAATATTTTAATGTTTCTATTTCTAAATACTATAAAATAAATTCTTTACCTACTTTAGTCTCTTTCTCCGCTTAGGTAGGGTACTTATACTTCTTTTAAATAGCGCAACTGATTTTGATAAGATTTTCACTACCTAATAGAAACAACGGTAAATAAGGTAGGTATGTCTAAGTATCTATATAAAATTAAATTCTTTCGAAGAAGGGGCGTGTAGTTCGTATATTCATGAACAAAGGCTGCTTCGACAAAAGTTTAACGGTATTCTCCATTGTTTCTCAAACTTTATTAAAAGCCATAAAGTTAATTAAGTATAATCCTTGCGACTCCACTATAAAATTAAAACATGTTTAAACATTATTTACCAGTTTAAACTCATCAACTAATTAAAATATTGACTGATAAAAGTCCGATACTTTAATGATCAATCATTTATTTGTGTGTATTTGTGAGTGTTGTTTTTAAAAAATATTTAATTTTATAAAACTATTTTAAAATTATTTTTTTAATAAACAATTATTTTATATAATAAATAAAAAATAATTTTATATTTTACAATAGAGATTTTATTTAAATTTTTTGTAAGAAAGGCCTCTACTTCAGGGGTCGTGAACCTAAGTTTGGGATACCGTGGCCATACGGAGATAGGACATTTTAATGTAAGCTCGCTAAGCTTACATTAAAACACTTCAGTAAAACAAGAAATTATAATAAAAAAATAGGTTGATTCTGTCAGTTGACAAAGATAACATAGCAGGTATTAAGTCAGCACTGTTTTAAAATTTGCTTATCTACCATATTATCTTATACATTTCTCCGAATCAGTGAATATGCTACTTGTCACTAGATAATTTTTTTCGCATTCAAATGCCTTAATAAACCTTTTTAAATTTTATGCCCCTAATACTCTTATTCATATTTAAATCAAATTTAAACAACTTTGTTATAGAAATTAGTTTTTTTGTTAAAGATCTTTACACGCAAAGTAAACGTTTTGAGAATCAAAAAGGGGATTGGCAGAATCCAAAAATAATTTTAAGTCTATGAATTACCTACGCAAATAAAAAAAAAAAACGACATAAAGACACATTTATACCGATAATTCATTTCCTAATTCCAACTTCTTATAACGTGTTTTGGATCGAGTAGAACTTTTTTAATTGGGCGTTGGTTTCGACAACCCTCCTCTTTTCCCACCTCTTCCGCGACCACGACCACCACCGCGACCACCACCACGACCACCACGACCACCATCGCAACCATCACCGCGACCATCATTATTTGAAAACTCTTTATCGTCAACAGTTTTCTTTATGTAAAATTTGTACGCCAACGAGCCCCTATTCGAGAAGGTCGAAGCGTATTTCAGTGGCAAACAGGCGTTTTTAGAATCAAATATATCTTTTAACGGCGTACCTAAGGACTGACAGCTGTCATTATATTGATATTTCCTACGCGGCTCAGATTTGTTGAAAACGTGAAATTCGTAGGTCCACTTATCGGCGCTGACTTTCGTACCTAGAAATTGGACCGTCATGTACATATTGTTTTCCTGTTTCGATATTTTCAAAAGGACCAAGAACTTGTAAATGCCGAGTTCCACCAAATGGATCTGAATGGAATTCTGCTTGATGTTGAATATTTGCATCTCCTTATCGACGTCGCTCTGACAGTGTTCGATGTGGTTAAATTTGAAGTGTTCGGCGATTTCCGATACGTCGCCTGTCAAAACATATTAATGATAATTAATTACATCAAAGACAGCATATTATTATCCCTTATGCTGGAGTTAGATAACCCTGGGAGTCGCAATGTATTCAATAAATAGTAATTGGTATACATACACTGAAGGAGAAATAAATAGAACCACACATACAGGCAGACGTTGCTCATTCCCTTATACCCCCATGGTTTAGAATTAATAATTGGTAATTAACTTAGGTAATATATTTAAGTCCTACATAATGAAACCCTGTAATTGGCAATGTAGGTAGTAATACTGCATCTATTGTATGTTATTTTGTTTTGCTGTAGGGTTTATGTGGAAAATAAAATAAAATAAATAAATAGTTGGTTTAGTAGTGACGAGGCACAATGCGTTACGCAGTCATGTGGACAGCCCGTCCTAGCGGCAGTAACCACTCCCTTACAGAAGATCACCGTGAAATAACAGTGTATGTGCTGTTGTTTTCGGTGAGCGAGTAAGGGATGCCAGAGGCCATTACCACCCTCCTTATGCTTAATCCTTCTATGGTAGGCAGCGCACTTGCAACACCTGTGGCGCTGCTTGTGTTATAGAACATTAAACATAAGGGGATAATAATGTCGACCTTAACATTATTAACTCAACCGATCACCATGAAATTTAGCATACACTGACAGGGATCAGGGTAAAGGACTTTTCATATTATAATATGTACAAAAAAATGCTGTTTTCGATAAAGATGTCAAGCGTTATATATTGCTCATGTCAGGCGTTATATATATATTTTTTATTTTTCAAAGGGGACCAAGTCGCGGGCACCAGCTAGTTATAAATAAATATTTAGTTATCACTGAAAACTTCTTTCTCACCTGTCCAATAGCAAATAGTTCCGAGCATCGATGCAACTGGGCAAATCATTTTGCTATATGGGCATTCCTGTAAATGAAGCTGCATCTCTTTCATCATGAACGACAGTCTGCAGCCATATTCCGCATTTAGACAGGGCGACTTCATCTGGTGCAAAAAAAACTTAGGTTTAGCAGAAGTGGCGTAACTTTACCTAGGGTAGACGTATCTAGGTGACCTTCTACCTGACCTGGCAAAAAGCTCGCATGTTTTTAGATGAAATGTAGACCTGGTTAGACTTTAAACTCTAAAACTCTAAACTTTAGAGCATAACTTAAGTGAGATAATATAACATTCAAAGTTTTCCTTACAAATTGCCTAAGTTTTTTTCAAAAAAAATTTTTTTTTCAGATAACTGGACTCTAGTCCCGTGACCACCGTGAAGCTTTTTTTTTAACTGGACCCATATGTTACATTATTATACATTAATATATGCATGCAGGCCCGACTTTGATTTGAAACTGCATCCTCACTGATCCCACTTGACCTTCACTGTTTTTATAATTGTTTTCTGTATTAAATTGTTATGTTATATATTAATTCTGTTTGTCTCTACTGTAAAAATAGTAATTCCACTCTTAAGTGAGTTGGTACATACGTTTTCTAGAACCTCTTCCATAGAGAAGTTCCTCATGTTGCTTATTGGCAATTTGCAAGTGCCGCAAGGAACATTTCTCATCTTGCAATTGTCACAGGAACTATGACCTTGCCCACACTGATATATTTGTAATCCAAATGATTTCTTACAAGACACACACGACGTGGGACCAACTTGATTTTTCTTTTGAACGTTGGAAGGTTTAAATATTCTGAAAATTATTAATCTATTTACACAGAGTTACCAACAAACATTGATAGAATTTATCATGTTATTCAAATACTTGCTTTTGCCCGCGAGTTCGTCCTTATAACTTTACAAATTACCTCAGGTTATACCTATTAAGATAGTATAAACTCGGATATAATAAAAACTAAAGATAGATAAAATAACTAATATAAAAACTAGGAGTCCTGTGGACGGCAGAGTAAAACTACGCTTTGCCCTATTAAAATATAAACTAGTGAAAATTTCGAATTGCGTAGTGAAAGGGTGTAAAAAAACAAGTATTCAAAAAATAAAAAGCAGGATGTTATCACATTTCTCACTTAATTAGACTTGGAAACCAATATTTTCCATAAAAATAAATAAAACAAATAACAATATCATTGAGGTTATAGCTTGGAATACAACATTTCAATACAGTAAACGGCCTAAGGTAAAGTAAAAAAAGCTAATGTATTTTTTCTTAGTAGATTGTATAAAACCGGATATGTTTCTTTTTATTGTTATTGCAGCACCTATGGCGTTGCATGTGTTATAGGCGACGGTAGCAACCTACCATCAAGTGAACCGTCAGCCTGTCGGTACATAAAAAATAAGAAAATGTCCTAAAATGAGAATTTATACTTGCTTGGTATTGGTATTACTGGACGTAGGTTGAGACGGAGACCATATGACCGCAGCAGGTGGTGCCGACGGTTGCACAGGGAATCTGTATTACAATAAAAAAAAAACTCACGGCTTTATAGCAACATCGAATCAGAGAATCAAAGTAATTAAAAAAAAAAACCTACTTATGACTTTAATTGTAAACCTAACTACCTATGACCAATGGTCTTATTGCAAATTGGTCGCAAAATGTGCAAAATGAAAAATGAACATAATTATTCTTAGGACGCCAAATTTTTTTATAAATTTATAATTAAGTATACTTAGAATTTGTCTTCCTCATGACATTGTCTCTTGAGGAAGACAAGAGACAGGAAATTATGGAGGAAATGGGGGGAGGCCTACGCCGATGAGGCGACTACATAAAATTATAATAACAATGACATATTTATAAAGTGGACGCTTCTATTTTTATATGAAAAGAAAGAAATGTTACATGTATCTGAGTTATTTAAATTGTTCAAACGTTTTTTATGTAGAATAAATGGCTTATTATTATTATTATTATTATACTTAGAATTTAACTTTATTTTATTATTATTATAATTTTCATTATTGTATGTATAACTAATAATAAATAACTACTAATCTTGTTTTATATACGCTTAAGGCTATGGATAGATTGGTATTTAAGATAGATAATAACCCGGACAAAATCGATGTAAACGTGGTTTAATGTGTTCATTTTGCATTTTGCTATTTGTTCATTCTGCTTGCATTTTGCGTTTTGTACATTTTGAATGTGGTGCACATTTTGCTTCTTGTACATTTTGCTACGGAGCGGTTTGGACTACTTTAGGAAGTAAGTATAGTGACGAGAAACTACTACCCAGAAATCGTTTGCATTACGGTCGAGTACATTATTCAAGTGAGTGGTATTTTGTTATATGAACGGGCTGCAACGCAATACATATTGAATAAACTCATATATTTTGTCGGGCGTTTTTATTTTGCTTAAAATGTGCATTTTACGTCTAGACTCTAGAAAATATAATCTGTTCAGCCACACCTACTAAGATAACGCCATGGCACGAAACTGTTGCACCGATTCCCTGATCGCAAATATAGTTGATTGATAGATGATTAGTAAGAATAACCCAGACTTTTTGAGTAAGTATAAGACTTTTAAGTAGGGGTAGGGCACACTGCGTTCGCAGTCATTTGGTCAGCCCGTCTAGCGGCAGTATTCACCCCCCATACAGAACTGTATCTGTTGCAACACCGAATCCCTGATCGCAAATATACCTACTCGTAGTCAATTGATAGATGGTTAGTAAGACTAACTCAGACTTTTTGGGTAGGTAGTAAGAGTTTTAAGTAGGGGCAGGGCACACTGCGTTTCGCAGTCATTTGGGCAGCCCATCTGGTGGCAGTAACCACCCTCTTACAGAAGACCACCATGAAATAACTGCAAATGTGTTGTTGTGGTTCGGTAAATGAGTAAGAGATGCCAGAGCCCAATTCCCTATCTCTTCCCAATCCTTAATCCTACTGTAGTCGCCAGCGTGTTGCACCACCTGTAGCATTGCTTGTGTTATAGGCGACGGTAGCCACCTACCATCAAGTTGACTATCAGCTTGTCCGTCGAACTTAACATAAAAAACGACAAGATTCACTTCAGACGTGCACATCGCTCATGTAAACTTACCTTTGATGTTGGTTTTGAACCATGACAAACTGTTCAGCGCACCCTCTTGGAGCAGTTGGAGGTTTGTTAACAACTTGGGGTTGATAAGCTCGCTGCGGTGGTGGTGCAAAGTTGCCCGTTGGAGTATAGCTCGTGTAGGCTTGAGGTGGATAATTGGGATGAAGTGGATAATTGGGTGTAGCAAAGCTGTTTGATGGAACACTGGTAACTTGAGGTCTATCAAGTTGTAAAGGTATTGTTGGTTGTAATGGTGTATTTGTGCTGCTTAGCGAAGGATACATGGGCGAAGGTATAGGACGTGTGGGCTCATTCGAACTATTGAAGTTATAACTGAAAATATATCGCAAATTATTTACGAATTTTAGGTTATTAAATAGTAACATAAAAACACGGTCGACCTAATGGATTTCAAAGACTGTCGTATAAGAGGAGGAAAAAAGCAGTTTGTAACAAACGTGCCGTTGCTTGTGGATTACGCCTGTGCATGTTGCCACTAGTTGCCGGGCCAAAGCGGCCCGGACGTATACAAGCAATACAATATAGAATAGCTTTACGATTAGCCTCACGGCGCGTCATGATGCGCGTCATTTTCGGTGTAAACTAACAACTGAAGCTTAGGGTCTGTTCACATCGAAACACGACGCGATAATGCTTAAAGATGTCAGTTCTTACACGCGGGAGGCGCATCGCGGATCTATGTAAAGTAGAGTCAGCGTAATCACTGGACTGTGTATCTTTTTGTGTAGAAATAAGTTCGATTTTGCATTGATACCTTAAAATATGAGCGCCGTGTCGCGTGGCGTTTTGGTGTAATTTTATGTGCGCCAGGTTGAAAAACATAATTAAATACTGAAATCATGAACGATCCAATCATATCAGAAAAACACACATAGTCGGAAATTACTAACAGCGAAACTGCTCCCTTGCTCATCTAGCCATGACTTCCGAGTTGACGGGGAAGTTGTTGCGGCTTGCAAAGCCTGCCGGGTTTTTAGAAGCTATTTTATGAGCTTTAATACTCGTATTAACAATTCAAATACTTATTTTGGAATAAGTTTTTTCCTGACATTCTAAATTATTATTTAAGAAAAAAAAATTAGAAAATGGATCAATTGTTCACAGAATTCCGGGCATCGGTAATATTATATTAGTCCTGTGGACTGGTGACATGTCAAGTGTGTTCCAAAAAAGCTGCATAATTTTCCTATTACCTTATTGGCTGAAGCCCCTGGCTGCTGCTGTCTGCTGCCGGTGTACGGGAAGTTGAAGTAGATGATGATGACGGTGCCGACGACTTTTGCGATTGTTTTTTAGCATTATCTAATAACTCTTGTTGCATTCTAAAAGCAAATTATAATCATAACATACAGGAAAGTCACTATCGACTTAAATCATTTAAGTGATTTAAAAAATAAATGCTATGGCGTGCGACGATGCATAGTTTTACGTTACAAAAAAAAAAGATGTACAACGTAGATGGTACAAAAAAACATAAAGATATATATTATTTCGATGAAAAAACATGACTAAAAAATAAAGGATTGAGAAGGGCTTCGGATCCTACGAAAAAGTGTCCGTTTGACCCACTAGTCTTTTGTATGTCCAGTTTGACCAACACCCACCACTAAGGTGTTGGTTTGACCCCCTGCTGTTATAGAAGGAATAGTGGGATTGAGGATGAGGGATTGGCATACCGTCGCCTATAACACAAGCAACGCCACAGGTGCTTGCAAGTGCACTGCCGACCACTGTAGGATTAAGGATAAGGTATTGGGAAGTGAAATTAATGGGCTCTGGCATCTATTACTTACTCATCGAAACACAACCGCACACGTGCTGATATTTCACGGTGGTATTCTGTAAGAGGGTGGTTCGGGCTGCACAAATGACTTCGAAAAGCATACAGTCGCAATTTCGTTTCGGAATATCTATTCGGGATTCCGAACGCAGTAAATCCCTACTTAGGGCCGCCACATTTTCGGAATTTCGATTCGGATAAAATCCGAACGGAAAACTACTGTATGTATGTGGTAGATCCATAGATTTACTGCGTTCGGGATCCCGAATCGAAATAATTCCGACCGTATGTGGCGGCCCTTAAAAGTTAATTTCGTTACATTATTACGACATATTATCATCCTGAGGGTTTTACAAGATCACTTAAAAGTGTGCCTATCCGTACCTGCGAATATTATAAAATATACTTGCCTAACTCTAAGTATCTGTCTGTTATCTTTTCATGCCGTATCTTATCTACTCAATCTATCATGAAATTTTGCATACACTTTGTCAGTACAGAAAAGAACACAGGGGGAAACAAACAAATTAATAAAGTTTTGAAACTTGTGTTTGAAAATATATTCTATACATTATTTTGATTAGCTTGACGGTTTTCAAGCTATAGCTAGTTTTCAAACCAACTTTTAAATTTTAAGAAGTTTCAAAGATACAAAAAAGTGTCAAGCACAAAAATTATCCCCTTTAAATTGTAAACAAAATATGTTTTGTACATTATTTTGATTAGCTTGACGGTTTTTAAGCTATAGCCAGTTTGCAAACTAACTTTTTAAGTTAGTTTTAAAACTAGCTATAACTTGAAAACCGGCGAGCTAATCAAGATAATGTATAGAACATATTTGGTTTATAATTTAATGTGGATAATTTTTTCCCTACACTTTTTTTGTATCTATTAAAGTATTCGCAACTATAATTAAAAAAATATAATTAAAAAAACGCACGCGGTGACGTACGCACGGATGTATAGGTGTTGCGTTTTTATTGCCTAAAAATATGTAAAGTGCTAATTTGAATGTATATTTTGTCTCAGTATATTGGGGGACATATATAGTGAGTCATTGTGCAAATAGTGCAAGTGAAATTTTTGGGAAACAGACGTGAATAAGAGCGTAAAGTGTTTGTTAATATGACCATAACTAACGATTTGTAAAAGTGAACAAAACACATTATTTTACTTCTTGTGTGGAACAAATACATTAATAATTAACAACTATAAATTGGTTTAAGTGATAAAATAGTGGCTAAATACACTAAACATTGACAAATTAATGTCTAAGAAGTGTAGATTAATTAGACGGTTATTGAAGGGAGACGGAGTTACCCACATAATTGTTACTTTTTATGCATGGCGAGATAAGTGGCCAGCAATTGCACCAGTATTGGCCATGTAACGCTGGCGCACGCCGAGAGCTTGCCTATTGATCTACAGTATCATGATTCACTGGAGATAAATATATAATTCAATGAATAAATAAATATAAATTATAAAATATGTCAGGCAAATGTGGTAAATGTAATAATATTCTACCAATAAAACAATATTTGACATGCTCAGCGTGTAAAGTGAGCTTCGACATTGACTGTGTAGGTATGGAAAAATTGTTTTTTATTATGAAAGAAGAAAGTAGAAAGCAATGGAAATGTAGGAATTGCATTCAAAATAGATACGAAAACAGTATGAATACGGTTTCCTCGACTCCAATCGCAGAACTTAACCGCAATGTCACAATTCGAAAAAAATATGCAGTAAACGTACAAACATTTAATTCTTTTGATTCGTTATCTGATACAAATTCTGACGACGACGAAGAGGCATCGTCTGAAGATGGTAATACCCTAAATCGAAGTTGCCCTGATTTGTCTTCGATGAGATCTGAGAGCATAGGAGATTTAAAACATACCATAATGGAGTTGCGTGAACAATTGAAATCATCAGAAAACGAAATAGAAAATCTACTATCAGAAAATATTAAACTGAAGAAACAATTGGAATTTAGGGACAAAAAAATTAATTTTTTACAAACTGTGTGTAATTCGTCACCAAATGTAAACAAAAATCGAAACAAACCTAATGACAGTAAACGTAATGCATCAGGTTTGCACGAAAAACATCGGGTTCAGGAGACGCACTCGACTATGAATTTTACAAACGAAATCGTATTAACTGGCAAAAGTGATCAACCACAGAAGATGTTTTCGACTGTAAAGAGTAATGAAAGACAAACCAAGAAAACCATTTACATTTTTGGGGATCAACAGGTTCGAGGATTAGCATTGAAGTTACGTGAAACAAGATCTGGCAAATGGAACGACGTATACGAAGTCTTGGGATTCGTAAAGCCTTGGGCTTCAAGCACCGAAATTTTGTCTAGCTTAGATTCTATGTATGACGCTATCAATAAAGACGATGTAATTGTTTTATCTGTCGGTTCCAATGACAGAGATCCGTTTCGTCTGTATGCAAACTTATGTAACACTCTGTTTAGGTTTAGGGAATGTAAAATTTTACTTTTGAATGTGCGTAACACTGGTTATTTGAACACTCATAGGCTAAATAGTGAAATGAAATTAATTGTTGACAATTATGACTGCTGTACATTCTTAGAACTTGAGAAATCTTTTTTGAGATCGAAATATTTTTTGAGTCACTTAATATTTGCGGTGAACAATGAAGTAAATTATATTGCATATAAAAGTTCTTACATTGTTGACGTACTTAGTTCGGAGAGTTGCACGAATAGTGACAACAAGAATAAGATGTATGTCTCTAGAATTAAAACAAAAACTGCAGGAAACCACGACTTGCGCGGCCGCGATTGCACTTTTTTTGGCCACAAAAAAGCAATGAAATTAAACTCATAAAAAGAGGATCATATATAGATAAAAAATGTCATGCCTTTCGGATACTTCATCAAAATATTCAGGGACTTTGTAAGAAGATATCCAGTATAGAAATATGCCTTGATGATTTTAGAAGCAGTGGTAAGGAAATAGACGTCATTTGTTTGAGCGAAACGTTTGTTAGGAAAGGTTGTGAACAGAATATCCATGTTTTAAACTACAAAGTTGCGAGTTCATATTGCCGTAATAAATCTAGGGGTGGCGCCTGTATTTTGGTTAAAAGCAATTGGGAGACAACATCTTTGAAGATGGTTTCTGAATTGGCTGTGGATTGTTGTTTTGAGTCATGTGGAACGGAAATTGTGGTGTTAGGTATTGTTGTTGTGAATATTTACAGAACACCAGAACAAACATTGTCCCATATAGGTATTTTCTTAAGAAAATTAGATGAGCTCCTGCATTATTTAACCAACACATATAGGAGCAAGAAAATTGTGATCTGCGGTGACTGGAATATTGATGTGAGAAGGCAAGGTACATCTTCCAAGGACCTCATAGGCATTTTGAACAATCACAATTTAGTTCCTCATATTAGCCTGCCAACGAGACAGAATGCCTGTTTGGATCAAATCGCAAGTAATATCCAAGATGTGGACTCAGATGTACACAAGCTTTGTTTATCGGATCACGAGACGGCTCAAACAATCACAATAAAAACTAAACGTAAGACCGAATACTCAACTTGGTTTGAATATAGACGTGACTATTGTAATTATAATGTGAGTAAATTTCTTGAGTGCATATCGACTCTTTCATTTTCAGAGGTATTTACAGCTGTCAATTTGAATGATTCCTTTAAGGAGTTCCACGAAGCTTTTAGCATTTTTTATGCTCTTTGCTTCCCGTCGATTAAAGTAAAAATGAATAATCGTCCAATAAAAACTAAATGGCTTACTAAAGGATTAAAAATTTGTAGTAAAGTTAAACGTACGCTATATTTAAAATATAAGATGGAAAATAAAAATAAACTGGTGAATAAACAGATTTACAAGAAATACAACAAGGTCTTGCAGAAGTGTATGGCTGTATCTCAAAAAATTAAAAACAACAAGTACATTCAGAATGCGAGAAACTCCTGCAAGGCAACCTGGGACACTATAGCTTCAATATCACCTAGAAATGCTGAACATAATGAAATAAAATCGTTAAACGTAAACGGCTTTCTTCAGTCTGACCCTCAGGAACTCAGTGAGATTTTCAATGACTACTTTACTGACATGGCTAGGCAGCAGTCGACTTCTTTAGATAGCAACAGTATGGTGAGGATCCCTACAAACCAAAATACTATTTTTCTAAAACCGGTGAGTAGTGAGGAAATTTGTAAAATTATAAATAAACTAAAAAACAGTAAATGTACAGGATACGACGATATAAATACAAAAATGGTAAAGCTATGCGCACCATACATAAGTGCACCACTAGCGCACATTATTAATTTGTCATTTACTTCAGGTGTTTTTCCTGAAGATCTGAAGTTGTCCATAGTTAGGCCTCTTTACAAAAGGGGTGAAAGGACTGACATAAATAACTATAGGCCTATAACACTGATTCCAGTCTTTTCAAAGGTGTTTGAGAAAGCGATATATAGTAGGTTAAATGAATTCGTCCAAAAACACGACATACTTAACTCTCAACAGTTTGGATTTATAAAAGGACAATCGACCACAAATGCATGCTTCAATATGATTAGCTATATCGCGGAATGTATCAATACTAGTACACCCGTAGTATCTGTTTTTCTCGATATGAGCAAAGCTTTTGATTTTGTGGATCATTCCTTGCTTTTACGGAAGCTTGAAAGGCATGGTATTAGAGGAAAGGCATGGGAATGGATAGCTTCATATTTAGCCAACAGAACACAAAGAACCGAAATTACTAAAAATTTAAATAATGGGAAAACGATGGTCAAGGAAAGATTTAGATCAAAAGCCAAAGTCAATAGCGTAGGGATTCCGCAGGGAAGCATACTTGGTCCATTTCTTTTTCTACTTTTTATCAACGACCTCCCATTGGCTACGACACACAGATGCGTTTTGTATGCTGATGACACAACTCTTTTGGTAAAAGGTGATAACAAGACTAAATGGCAAGAGACAATAAACACAGCAGTAAAAGACGTAACAAATTGGATGTATAGTAATAGACTAATGCTTAATATAAATAAAACGAAATTCATGCAGTATCATTCATGCAGAACTTCAGCGGAGACTCTAAGTATAATTCGTGATAATGAAATAATAGAGGAGACAGATTGCTTTAATTTTTTAGGAATAATTATTGACGCTAATTTAAATTGGAAACGGCATGTAGATTTTGTTTGTAATAGACTAAATCGTTTCGTATTTGCACTGGGGAAACTAAGGAATACAGTGTCAAAAGAGGCTGCATTTACAGCATACCATGGACACGTTTCGTCAGTTCTTAGCTACGGCCTAATAATATGGGGAAACTCGGTTGAAATAGACAGAGTCTTCAGGCTCCAAAAGAGGTGCATTCGTGCTATGTGCGGTTTGTGGTCCCGGGATTCGTGCAAGCCTCTTTTTAGTCAGTTGAAAATACTTCCACTACCATGTATGTACATTAGGGATTTATGCATGTTTGTTAGGTTACACCCCGAACTTTTTAAAAATCGAAAAGATGTCCTCTCGAGGCAGCAAAGATCGCAATATCTAAATTTGCTTTATCACCCACGAAGCTGCAAAAGTATATATGAAAGAAATGTTTATAATATGTGCATCTCAGTGTTTAACAGATTACCAAATGAAATAAAATTGCAGACATCTACCAAAGCATTTAAATTCGAGCTGTGTAAATGGTTACAACGTGAATGTTTCTATAGTGTTAGGGAATATTTTAAATGTAAAAATAGACTATAATTGGTGTGAGTTTTAATAGTGTTTTTAAATTTGACATGTAGGTATTATTAATTGTATATTTGTCATAGTTGCTTTTATATAGTATATCCCTATATATAATTTGAAAAACGGCTAATGTAATTGACTACTTTTTATTTGTACAACTTAATATTTGCACACCTGTACCCAGGTAGAAAACTTGTACTATAAAACTATATACTGTAACTGTGACCACTGTAACCAAGTATTCTAGCAAATAAATGCATTATTATTATTATTATTATTATAACTTACACAAATTTCAAAACTTTATTAATTTGTTTGTCTGAAAACATAGAATGGCAGGACTATAAGACAGAATGGGACGCAAGACGTTCGAGGAACTTGCAATTCACGAAACATACTCGTAGTTATGCCAGTTTTAGAAAAACCTATATAGATGGTAACTATCGACATCCCCATTTTAAATGTATATTATAGCTAGGATGCATCGGTAATGAGACTGAGACGGCGGTTTTTATGAAGTATTTACAAGTACAGAGGTTTAATTGAAAGTCGGTAACTTGAGCGAGCCACACGATAAGAGGTTGGGTTGGTATAGATTAAGTTACAAATACCTAGAACTTGTAATGGACTATGACATTTCTTTTGTCTCCTTAGAGATTGTAACTTATTTATTTATTAACAACTCTTAATCAAAGTTAATAAGTAAATGATGTTTACGTATTCCATCATTTATTAATTATGAATTAGATACTCATGTTCAAGATGATCTCAAAAAATAATGAACAGATTTTCATGCGGTTTTCACCAATGGAAAGAGCGTTAAATGGAAATTTTCACCAATGGTAGCTTTTTATATATATTTTATAGAAAAAATTGCACCCGTGCGAAGCCGGGAGCGGGTTGCTAGTAAATTAATAAATAGAACGACGCCGTCGCGATCTGCAGAGTGGGGGACTTATCATTCTTGAGTCAATAGAGAAAAGAGAAATCTTAGTTTTTTTTTAATTAGTTTTGGATGTCTTAAAAAATCATCAAAGGTACTCATCATCATCAAATCATCGTGATCTTTGAAATCGATTAGAGAGGGATAAGAAGAAACGTAAAAAGGTACATGCTGTCTGAAGAACAACGAACTAGTCATCTATACATATAATAAAATATCGTAAACGAGCCGTGTCTGTCTGGTACATTAAATTACTTAATAAAAAAAAATTACACGTGCTTAGGTTACGAAGGTCAATAAAATTTTTAAATAAATATTTTTCGGAATTTTTTTCTGTTTGCCTGTGCGTTTGTGCACTCTAATCTCAGAAACGGCTTAACCGATTTGAAAGCAGTTTTCACTGATGTTAGGAAAATTGTTAGGTTCCTGTAGGATTTTTAAAAAACGAACTACAGCGCGTACGAAGGTGCGAGCACCAGCTAGTAACAAAATATGTATGAGGTATGAAACATGTCATCACCGACGATCCTGGTTTTTTTTTTTTGCTGTCTCAGTGCCTACAATTCTGTGAATGTTTCTACAGAAAACAATAGGCTACCAATAAAAATAAACTGGTGACAATATCGCCGTGGTGTGAAATAACAGTAGGTAGGTATATTAAGTATGTGTGCTGTGCTGTCCCCGCGATGGATGGCATACCTCCACTTTCGGGTACGCGGAAGATAAAATGGATAGCCGTGGAGGGGCACCGATGTCGTGTCATAACGTCCCCGCAACCTCGCCCATCAGCAGCCGCGCTAATGAGGATTTCACAACATTAAAAAAAAGGGCACACTGGGCAGCTCCCGTCTAGTGATAGTATCCACCCTCCCACCGAAGACCACCGTGACATAACAGCGTGTGTGCATTGTTCTAATATACTTATATAGTCTTTGCGTGTGTGCTGTTTCGTTTTAGTGATTGAGTACCTAACCTATGGGATGTCAGAGCCCATTTTCCTATCCGTTCCTATCCCATATCCTTAATGCTATAGTAGCCAACCCATAGGGTTGGCAATACATTAGCACTTGTGGCAGTGCTTGCATTATAGTAGGCGACACCGACAGTAGCCACCTACAATCAAGTGGAACGTCAGCCTGTCTCGACAACTTTTACATTTAAAAAAAAAATCAAGTGACTCACCTCTGTGCAGGTTCTTTTGGTTTCTCGCAACTCGAATTATTTTGACCCATTTTTGCAGATTTTATAAACAAACAAATGGCCGATTGATAGTTCACTGAAGCAGCGATAAAACTGTATTTTTATTTTTGCTTGGCTATACACTTAATTTCATAAACAACAGCATTTATTAATTAGGCCGAATCATCGATGGCATGAATTCAATACTTAACACGTGTTTTAACAAAATTAACACAAACACTATTGAATAGTTATTATTCTCATATTCTGAATTGAAGGGAGACGTGACGGAGTTTAACTACGTACAACACCGAGAGCAGTACGAAGCACAAAAGAAAAAGAAAGAAAATATGTTGATAATAAGCAGTACAATAATACAATACAAAGCGCACACGCACGCATACAAAATAAAATAATCTCTGCCATAGATAAAACAGACGGACTATAGTTTATCTCTGTCTGACATATGATTTCTATATGTCGCTCTCTTTTACTGAAGCTTTTTTTTTGTGTTTATGTAATAAGTCTACCTACTGATGTGATGTGACTATAGTTATCGAATTTATAGTTATCGATAAAAAAATTCTATCAGTTATCTATTTCCTAATATTATAAAGAGAAAAGATTTGTAATGAATAAACTCAAAAACTACAGGACCGAATTTAAAAATTCTTTCACTTATAGAAAGCTAGGGCTTGATTCTATAAGTGAAAGAAGGTTGGCTTTAGAATCGTGTGGAAAGCTTTTAGGGTATTTGAAGGCTAAACTAGTTAGGAATGGATGTTAGTTTTATAAAAATATAGTTTTTATAGTGAGGAAATCAGTTTACAATTAATTTAATAAAAATTTTAGAACATAACCTAACTTTGTTTACAATACAAATAAATATGTACATACCAGTAGTATAGCGCACCCGGAAGACTAACATCCATTCCTAACTAATTTAGCTTTCAAATACCCTAAAAGCTTTCCACACGATTCTTCTTTATTTTACTAAGTTGTAAATAAAACAGTTTGTTTATAGAAAGTACGTTTTGCATACGGACTATTTTGATTGTCAAAATAGTCCGTATGCAGTTATATTTGATATTAACGATATTAACAATGCTTAATTCGTAATTTGGGTAAGTATTTCAATGTAAATCATATGTCTTGTCATTAGAGAAAGCGTAGGTAATGCCTAGGGCGTAGGTGTCATCCAAAATAATGACTAGTTAGATAAAAATTAATATATATATATATTTTAGCATAATAAAAAAAAATTTGAAATAATTTACTGGAATACTTTTCTCACTGTTTTAATTACTTTTATATTTTTTATAAAACATATAAAAAATATAATTTTTTTATATTATCTATCGATTGAATTTGTCGATAATGTGCAACTCACTATCCATGCATTCAATATAATAAAGCACCAACCATAGACTAGCGACAAAAAATTCCACATTGTGGCCTATGGCCAGTTATCCACTAAAGCACGCTATCACTAACTAAATGATAGATAATAACGTATAGTAGATCTGCACGCTATTTCAGATTCAGACTTTCTCCATGGGAAAACTCGTCACTGTCACACTTACGGAAATTGGAAAGGTTTTGCAACTTCATACTCAATATTTTCATGGTGTTTACAGCATACCGTAATTTCTGAAAGTGGCTATAAATCGTAGCCAAGATAAAATAGGAGCGGAAATCGATGGTTTTTTTTTTGCTTAGTTTATAGTTGTTGGAAAGCAATAAATATTGTCTATGTATAATATAGTATAGCTTATAGGTTTAAGCAGCATATATATATATATATATATATATATGGCAACATTGTAACTTCCGAAAAAGAACAATAAAATGGTCTTCACATAATTACTCTTTTATTTTTCCATCAGTACTGGAAATTATATAAATAGCAATTAAAAAGGTATACTTACAACTAGGTAAGTATACCTTTTTAACAAAAATGTGATTCAGTCATTCCTTGATAGCTAATATTCTACCAAAACAATTGTTGCAACCAAATCTAAAAATTAAACATTTTTTTAATAAAAAAAACACCCGGTTTTTTTTATTACTAACAGGCTGAATCTCCGTGAGTAGTTTCAGTTTGCCGAGACGCCCACCTTTTTCCTCTGCGGAAATTCTCGATAGAGGTAGCTAAAGTAGTGTGCAGCCAAAAAAACCTCGCATGACCAAAAGCGTTTGTATTGTCGCCCCCAACACATAGCGTCAACAAAAAAAAAAGAAAATAAAAATTCTTAAATTTTTCAATTTCCTAATTTTTCAAGTTTCCTTTTTATTTTTTCTATGTGCCCCGAACTCATATACTGAATATGATCAACATCCACCATAGTGTCCCCAAGGCTACACCCCAACCCAATCTCGATTTACTCTGGGCTAGGGCGCCGCTTATTGAATATCACAACTGATAGAAAGGATGAATAAAACGACATTTCATTTATTATATCCATTTTTTTTTAAATTTCCAATAATAAACCCTTAAACTAACAAATTACTTTTCACCCGACTACAATTGTTGTGGTCAGATTAATATTTTATGGTCTAGGTAAACACCATTTCCTGTATTGTAATAATCCTCTATTCTAAAACTTTCTCAGAGATTTTAATTTGTTGTTTCTCCTCATGCCTTCTGCGCGTACCCGAATCCAATATTGCTTTGTATTTGGATCTAGGTCCTCTATCTTTGGTGGGGCTCCTGTGTTCAATGTCCACAACCAATCTGGATATTCGTTATCATCTTTTAACTAAAAAATATATATATTATATATAATTAGTATTTACAATAAGAATTTTATTAAATCACTAGTTGTTGCACGCTACTTTGTCGGCGTTACTTTATAAAATATAGTGTATGTTACTCGCTGATTATGTAGCTTTCTATAGGTGAAAGAATTTTTAAAATCAGTCCAGTAGTTTTTGAGTTTATTCATTACAAACATACATAAATACAAATCTTCTCTCTTTATAATATTAGTATAGTTTGGGAAAATGAATGACTCATGACACCATTTACACAGGGACAGAGCTGAATCTTAGTTGGATCAAACAATAACTGAGTCTTTTCTTTTTCATTAGTGATCAATAAATAATACTTGCTTCAATTATGAAGAAAATTAATATGATAAAAAGCATATTAAGTTAGCAGACTTCTGTGGTGGCTTGTAAATAAGAAATGTTTCAATTTAGTAACTGGTCAATTAGTATTCAAATATATTACATAACTAAACAGAGAATAAATAGTAATTAGGTAATAGTTTTAAAACTTTTAAAATATTTATACATTATTTCGCAGATATTATTTTTTATTATTTACTTGTCTTATAATACTAGCTGATTCTTGTGACTACATTAAAAAATGAAAAATATAATAAATGTATACCTTTTTATTTATTTCATTTAACACTGTAATGTCATGAATGTTTGAAAGTCCACGTTTTGAGGTTATAAATTTGTTTTGTTTACACAAAATCCCTTGCTCAAATGAATAGTACTCAAACTCAACTTAAACTACCATTTAGAAAGGTTAGTTCCTTTACCTTAACATCCTCGCCCGTGACATATATATTTGAACCACAAACATAATCAACTAATTTCTGGGGGTCTGTTTCAACTGGTAGTACCTTCTTCTCCATAGGAGCAGTTAATTTACCTTGCCTTTTACCTTTGCCCAACCCCATTACACCTAGAAAAATAATGCTCCAATGAAACCATCAACACTAATGGTGAAACATAACAACAAAACGCAATTATTTATTATAAATACCGCCAGCAGCTGAAGTAGTCTTTTTTACTGCTGCAAAATTTTCACTGTTTTTATGAAAACTAACAGATTTTATATATGAAAATGACTTAGTACGTAATAAAAATCGCGATAAATAATACATCCTAACGAATAATTTTAATCTAAATTTACTATAAATGTAATAGAATAGAAATTAAAAAGTAATTAGTTTTATAAGGTTATTAACTTCTCGTACTACTAGATAAGTAATTGCATTTATTGTATAAATAAAATAACACACAGACTGGACTGACGACTGACACCTTCTGTTAACACAGAACACTATATACTCAATTTCAATTCAATGACCTAAGAACAATATGGACCGGGCATACCCCTACAGAACCGGCGTGCATACCTACTAAAATTTGGCACTTCATAGTAAGTAATGTTGAAATAATGAAAATAACCGTAGTAAAATATTAATGGAACCAACTGTTGTTGAAATTTTCGACTTTTACTTCTGTTTCTTCTAAACTTCTTCATGGGCCCCATAAGATAATTAAATAAGAAAACTTTCTTATATTTTCATATCATAAATTTAATCACTTCATTTTACATAGCTTCATATAAACATATTCATGAAAATTACTTTATAACCATCTCAATACAATTTCTAACCCTTTCACTTGTTTTGTAGCAGTGTTGAAGGCCGACTGTCTCTCGTTTTCGAAAGAATGACACGGAAACTAAAACGTAAATTCCAAATAGGTAATTGAAAGGAGGTCGCCACAAATCATTTAAAGGACCAAATTGTTGCGATACATGACTAAATACATAAAAATATTTTTTTTAATGTTACTGTGGCGACCTTCTTTAAGTTACCTATTTGGAACTTACGTTTTAGTTTCCGTGTCATTCTTTCAAATGAAGAAGCACGGAAACGAGAAACAGTCGGCCTTCAACTCTGCTACAAAAAGCACGCGCTTTCTCGCCACTCAATAACACAAACGCCCATCGTGCGTAATGTAAAAACGCCCATTCGTGCGTTTCATCAAATGTATAAATGCATATAATAAATGTGTGTAAATATGTAAATAATTAATGTGGAGTCCTTTTCATCCCACATTAAATTGGTGACCCGCGACTATAAATGAACATTTTAAGAAAAATTCGGACAGTTTTCCATAGTTACCGTGTTGTTGACAAAGTGACATTCGAAACAAACGAAAAATGTTTCTACGAAATTGCATTTTACGTCGAAGACTACGTCGTCAAACGAAAACGAACTACGACATCATCGAAGATTTCGGACAGAAGCTAGCTGGCCTGAGAAAGTCGACGCGACCGCGCGCTCCTAGTGTTATCCAGGCTGGCGCACACGGATAAGTTCCAGCAGCCGGTTCATCGATCCGGATAATGGACACGGCTAGTGCCATCACCCAACAACGTGCCACCAAGTGCTGTCCACTCCTTCCAGTCTACTCTTCGTTACGACCTACGGTCTCCGGGGGGGCTGATGTGGCGACCTTCTTTAAGTTACCTATTTGGAACTTACGTTTTAGTTTCCGTGTCATTCTTTCAAATGAAGAAGCACGGAAACGAGAAACAGTCGGCCTTCAACTCTGCTACAAAAAGCACGCGCTTTCTCGCCACTCAATAACACAAACGCCCATCGTGCGTAATGTAAAAACGCCCATTCGTGCGTTTCATCAAATGTATAAATGTATATAATAAATGTGTGTAAATATGTAAATAATTAATGTGGAGTCCTTTTCATCCCACATTACTAATGTTGTATTTTTCTATTTCACTTCATCTTTCTTTCTATAATTCTCTTATCTTGGGATTCGCTAGTTAAATCATATTGTAATAATTTTAAGTACATACATACTACCAAAAAACAAATTATACACTTAACGAATAAAATGTATTTAATGTGCTCGTATTTATGCTTATGTATTTACTGTAAATCTCGTATCAGTGTGAGATTTCTCGTACTTATGGCAACACAGCATTTATCTCTTTTTTCTTATTCAACTGTCACCTAGTTAAAATGAGACAAAATGCTTTTTGACAGTAACGTATCGATATAACAGATATTTATATAAGTTGCGGTTCATATAGTAGAATAGGGCGCCTCTATAGGTTATTAATTACTCATTGACTCAATTACTCACAAACACTGACAACAGGACCTAGTGCGAGTTTTACTCGATCAAACGCGTCGAACGCGTAAACGTCAACTTGTATGGGAATGAAGCAGACCTACACGTTAGCCACTAGGTGACGCTGCTTCATTCCCATACAAATTGACGATTACGCGTTCGACCCAAAGAATATAACTATTCTCTAGCGACAGGCCGGCCTTAACATAAAAAAAGGTAGGTAGGTTACAATAATTTAATTATACAATTTAGAGGATTTTAAACCTTAACCCAGGATGCGGTGGCATTCGAGAAAACAATAGCAAAATGTTGATAAGGAAATAAATCCTAATCTAAAAAGAAACTTAAAGCGAGTACATATACATACAGTGATTTTAGTGAGTTTGTAATTCCCGCACTCGAGTGCTAGAGGATAAAATTCAATTTGACATTGACAATTTACAATTTCATACAAATATTTTAATTTCTCGCTAGCGAGTGCGGGAATTATAAACTCATACTAGAGCCACAGATAATAGACATTGCCTGTCTCAGATATAAATATGTCAACGAATTAATTAATGTTTGTTCTGTGGTCATCACTTTTAGAATATCTTATTGAAGGGATAGTTGCTTGCTTTGGCGCTTAGTAGTATTAACAGTATATATGTTCCTTGAGTATTAACGTACTATTTAGTCTGTGGAGTACTATATACCTTGGTTTTTAGCAATTGCATACATAGATAGTTATACTATATTTATTATAATTAAATATTACGAGAAACTTTACTTTAGTGTCATACTACTTTATCGGAGTCGTATTGACTTTGATACCGTTTTGGAGCTGAAGCCCGCAGTAATAACTCCCAAGCAAAATACATAGCTTGAATAATATGCCGCACTTTAGAATCGAAACCAATGTGCCTAAAGGAAAAATTCCACAGGATTTCGTTACTAAAGCTGTACCAATTCTTGCTAAAGCACTTGGAAAACCAGAATCGGTAATTTTTAACCCTTTAAATACATAAAATAATAAAGGCATTTTATGAAATATTATTACACATAATTATTATTTTACATATTTCTTTTAGTATTGTGTGGTGTCAGTTATCCCAGATGTCACAATGAGTTTTGGTGGAACTACAGAACCGTGTGCTATTGCAAATCTCATGTCCATAGGAGCGCTTGGCGTTGAGCAGAACAAAAAACATGCAAAAGTTTTGTTTGAATTAGTTGAGAAAGAATTGGGAGTGCAGCAGGACAGGTATTGTAAGCCTCATTACATCCATGTATTTTGAAAATGAAGGTCAATGCATCTCCATGGAAAGATATGTTATCCGAGCAATATATCTGAAGAAATTATGATCTATGATGATGATTTCGTTAACCTTTAAGTACCGATGTTCATTTTTTGTAACGTTAGTACTGATGTGAGGCCTGAGAGACCGCGAACATTTTGTGTTTTTTTAAGAAAATGATGATTTAAATATCTGTCTTTTCATTATGATGAAAAATAAAGGGTTTTAAGCAAAATTAAGTATAGAAAGAAAATCAACTTTAATAAATTTTAAAATATAAGACTACAATAATATTTAGCGAGAACTTTGGGGAAATCTGACTTTTGGACTTAAAAAATCAAAACAAAAAATACTATTTCTTACTTAAGACTAACATAACCTAAAAAATATAGTACCTATGTACATAAACCTCCTGAAAAAAAAAAAATGTCCAACACACAAATAACACTTTAAGTTCTGAGCACAGTCAGGGCACGCTTGTTTCGTGCACTGTATAAAAACGTGTTTTTTTGGATGATTAGCATCTATACATCGATTTTCTTTTGAGTTTATGACATTTAAGACAAGTTTTTCGTGTTTTGACTTCTTCAGCTTTATCTTCAGTTGTATGGCTTATCATAACCAAGTACTCTTGCTAAACTCATCTTGTAACTTGAAAACTTAGGTTACAAAATCTTCACTTCATATGCCCTTCTCCTTAATATGGCTTCTCTATCAGTTTCCATATGTATATCATGTAAAAGATGCGAATTGACGGTACTTATATCCAAAATCCGATAAAATAAATTCATAGCCAGCATCTTATCTATTCCATCAGGGAAGCCAGAAATATTCATTATTTCTGAATTTCCTGAGTCCATGTCTGTTCCTTCATTATGATGCACTGGCCAGGCGAAAATGACCGCTTTTCCCTTCTTGGGGACATAGGAACATCATTCGAGATCCAGCTGTCAATCACACATTCAAAACCTGGATTAGATTCATTTATACATATCTGAGATTTCTTTAAATGCTGTAAATCTGTCGTTAAACTATTTATTTTACTTCCTAAAGTCCCTGGTATATCCATATTTCAAAATATCTGTAAAAATAACAGTTTATTGTAATAAAAAAAATAAAACAAAAACTTACTAAGTACCGACGTGAGGCATGAGAGACCGCATCGGAATTTCAAATTGTAATTACTCACCAAATGCATGTGTGACCACACCACTTCCTGCACCAATGTCAACGTGACCACAGTCCTTGCAGCTACTTAAAAGCGAGGTTAGGTATTGCAATGGGAAAGGGGTAAACTAACAAGTCAAGTGCCTGCTGGGGCCTCACAGACCGCATGTCAGTTCTTAAAGGTTAATATGTTGTTACATTGTACAATAAGTGATTAATACACTAACTAATTGGTTAGTGCTTTGTTGTTGGAGGCTTTGACTTAGGGAGTAACTACTTTTATTCAGCTCAATTCAGCTTTTGTCCATAGAAAACAGCAGTTTTGTAGAGATATGTCCGTTCAGCTTTCAGAGTCTATTCTGTTATCACACCAAACAGGCGAAACTAGGACATGTGTGTTTTATCATTTATTTGCTAACAACAGTGAACAACACTGTTCCGCTACGTTCAGGGTTCAGTTTATATAGCAGCTTTATAAAAAAATTTGTGAAGTCACATTTTTTCATTCACAAATAATTTTTCTTGAATTAAACCTGGAGCATAATATCAACCAGAATTGGTTTTACTATTATTATTTCACTAAGTGTGAGACCAAGTACAATAACAATAGTCCTACAATAACTCCTTAAATGTTTTGCAAAGAAATAATGGATGTTGTTACATAACAAAAGCTTTGAATGCATTGCCTACCTACCAGTATTCAATACAGTTCATTCATTTGTTTAATAACATAATGATTACTTCATAGCACTCTCTAACTAAAGGAAAAATTATACCAGAATTTTAACTAATTTAATTTAGACCATGTTGAGTACAATAGTTATGCATCTTAATTGTGGTTATTTTATTTCAGAATGTACATAACATTTCAAGATGAACCTACGGGAAATGTTGGATTTAAAGGCACTACTTTCCATGCAATCTTTGGATAAATTTTTTGCCCCTTTGTTATGTACTTTTCTTTTTAATTATACTTTGGTTATTATTTTTTAAGGATAATATGCAAGATTTATATATTTAATATGTGATAGACATATGTAAGTAGATAAGAAATTAAAATTTATTCGAAATTAATAAATATAGCTTTTTATTATGAAACTAACAATCTATTTTTGGAGTTTCTGTCATAAATTAGGCAGCCCACTTGGCGACAGTAACCACTCCCTTACAGAAGGAAGAACAGCATGCATGCTGTGTCTTTGCCATTTTGCAAGGTTGTGCAATTGTGGTCGTTTTGCCAGAACCAGTTATTTTGAGATCCAGTTGTTTTGATACCGACCCGTTGTTTCAGTAATGGATGCCAGAGCCCATTTCCTTATTCCTTCCTAGTGCCTTCTAATACATACTCTGGTGGGCAGTGCATTTACAGACATCTGTGGCGTTGCTTGTCATATAGATGATGGTAGTCATCTACCATTAAGTAGTTACAATAACACAAAAAATACGCTGTATAAGTGAGCAAACTCAGTAATAGGTATTCAGGAGAATTAGTTGTCTCACAACTTATTACTAACTAGGTTTTGCCTGCGACTTCGTCTGTGTTCATTTTTCTTATCCTGTTGCTACCAAACTTCATAGGATCACCCGCTGGACTAATCTGAAGATTGTCTGAAAATTTCATCAAAATTGGTTCTGCAGTTTTGGAGTCCATAGGGAACATACATACACACATTGCCTTATATATATATATATATAGATTACTAGTATAAATAAATAACCAAAGATTATTATCTTTACTTTGGTTATTTATTTATAGAAGATTACTACTATAAATAAATAACCAAAGACAGAATGTGACACAAGACATGTGCAATACTTATTGAACTCTCAAAAATATTAAAACAATCCAGCAGTTCCAATATCTTAGAAAAGTCTCAACCCAAAAATGTATCCATTATTTGAGAATATTTACAAAATAAATACTTCAGTTTTCAGTTGTTCCTTTGTATAAATGTAGGACAGGAAGCAGCCCTTTAAATTAAACACAAATAAATTATATTAAAATTAATGTTTATTTTTTTATTTACATTTTTATGATATTAACAATACTAGGTTTTAAAAAGAACTTTTCATCCATTCTATAAAACATAAAATAAATACAAAAAAATTGTATGTATTGATTCACTAAATGAGTTTAAACATTGTTGGGTCAAATTTACCTTTAATTAAAAAATATCAAGCAGTCCCACATTGATTTTTTGATAAATTTGCATCATTTTTTTTGTTTGAAATTTATACGTACTATGGCGGTGGTAAGCCTAGTGTTTGTCTGACGAGTCTCTCAGCAATTTTGTTAAATTGGTCGCGATCTTCTCTCCACATTTTCGCAGCATCCACATTAGCCCCACTTTCATCATTAGGTTCCGCTAACATACTCACTACAGATAGTAAAATTTTCTCAACACTTTGTACTGGAGACCATCTCTCGGCGCTAGTCTCGTAACCCATAGGATCATCGCCCGGTGCATGTAGGATGGAAATACACACCCTTCCATCGGCATAGATGTTTGGATGGAACATTTCACATGTGAACTGCATTTTTGGGGGGCTCAATGGATAGTCCGGAGGGAAAATAAGTTTAGCAGGGAAGATTCCACCTTCGAAACACGTGTTTTCTGGTCCCATTATTAGGGCTTCCCATTCAAAAAAGTTTTCTTCATTGATTGGACCAGCAATTATACCCTCCGGAGGGTTCAGTGTCAGCTGTTTGTATTCAGCCATAAGTCTTCGTAGAGGTGAACCGGCCATAATGATATTAAATTATCTAACCGAACCAGCTGAAGTGTCTGGAAAAGTAGTGCTTATTATTCCAAACTACGAGCACACCTCATTTGACATACGGTATACAGTATACAGGCGATCACGGTGTAGTGTTGACTTTTTAATTTAGTGAAACATTTATTAAACGATTGTCAGATGGTCGCAAAGAAATGTTCGGTTATCGGCACTATCCTCTTTTATTTTGATTGATGATGAAAAAAAAAATTATATATTTTGTAATGGGTATTGGGTAGGTATTTGTGTTGTGACTATTGTGATTTATTTGTGAGTGTGACATTGACTGAATGACACCATTGACTTGACTGACATGATATGTATGACGTGGTAGGACTTTAAATAATAGAACTACTACTCTGTGCCAAAGGTCGGCACCACGTCGGCACAAATGAACACAGAACATTTATACTTAAAAGGAGAGTAACTTTTTATGCAGTCTGATTGTAGAATCCGCCGTGTACATTTCGGCTAGCTGTTTTAGAAAACGGAGCCGCTTTGTATTACGGCAGATCAACGAAGAAAGAATGCAGTACGGCTGAGCGAAAGCCGTACCGCATTTTTTTAGAGATCGTCCTTCACCCATGTGTTTACCAAACGAAAGTATATTTTCAACCGACGAAAACGAAAAACGGAGAAGATTCTTAATTCGACGCGTATATATATTTAATGTATGATCACGCATAACTTACAGAGTAGTCCGATTTTGATAATTCTCTTTTTATTGGAAAGGGTATACCTCGAAGGTGGTCCCATATAAATTTGGAAAAAAATTCCAACTCTAAGGGTGGAAAAATAGGAGAGATTTATTGTTCACTTACAGATTTTAATGCAGTTGTGTATTACAATTATAAAAAAGTAATCAAAAATTAAGCATGTAATATAATGTAGCTATAATGTAGATTATAGCCACAAAAAATTATAAAATAAAAACATTTTAACAAAAAATAATTTTATTTAACCTTAATAACTAAATTCTTATCCTAATGTAAGTATACCTAAGTAATTTTGAGTCTTAAATTTCAAAGCTTGGTAGGGTTTATTTTATTTGATTGTTAAAAAAGGTAAACAAACAATTCACGACATAGAACTTTTCAGTTTTAACCTTAATTACACATTCATTAATACACGAATTCATTTACACTCCATAAACACTAAACATCAAATACAATTCGAGAAAATCGCATTCGAAATATCTACTAGTACCTATCTGTTGACCATTGATCTCAGTACTATCAGTTTCTTTCATTTTATTTTGCAGTGGCATATTCTTCAACAGAAAATTATCCAATAAACGAAATATTATAAGAAAGCAATTCTAATTTATATAATAACTCTTATTGCTAAGGTAATGTTAACATTGCTCACTGAACAGTTGCTGAGAGTTTTTTTAATTTTTTTATTAAATATGGGTTTGCTCTTGGCCAACAATCAGCTGTGTAGCGAAGATGAGGCCTATGATGAAATCTTTCACCAGATAGACCTAAGTTACCTAAGTTGTTTGGTGCGGACTCTAAAGTATATCAAAATAGTCCGCACAAAACAACCATCGACCTCTGAAGATGTCGCAAGTTACGTCGCTATAGCTAAAAATAGGTATCAGCTAATCAGCGGAAATGTGATGACTGCACTTACGCGAACTAAAGCCGGAAATAAAAATAGTAGGTAATTATTGGAAAATAAAATAAGACTTTAAAAAACCTAATAGCAAGTGGATTTCAAAACAGTTGTAGTTGCTATAAAAGATCTGTCAGGACTACTTATCTGGAATTCTGCCTTGAATATGAGTGTACCGAGTTTTTTTAGATCTAACGAAATATTGTCTGCGTTCAGACGTTCTATTTATTTTGCAACTTTTATATGAGTTGATTTTGGCTTTACTTGTTATTTTAGGATAAAATATTAACGAATCGAACGGTAAGATATTTTTATTAAATTACTTACTTACTATTGTACTTAGTATTTTTTTATTTCATATCATTGTTAATCGTTCACTAATATTCTATTTTTAGTGATGCATTCACAGATCAGAAAAAACAAACATCCCACTGACTGAACTGGCTAATTTCCAAACCAATGTAGTTTTGATAAACACGAATTCACTTTACAAACTAAAATATAAAACTTTTTATTTGTTTTAAATATATGTTAAGGTCGACAGACAGGCTTACTGGTCTTACGGCCCACTTTATGGTAGGTGGCTACCGTGCTGCAAGAACGCTGCCGACCATAGGATTAAGGATAAGACGTTAAGAAGGGATAGGGCATTTCTTTATCCCTTCTTAATCCCCTGGCATCCCTTACTCACTCACTGAAACATAACAGCACACATGATGTTATTTCACGGTGGTCTTCTTTAAGAAGGTTGTTACTGCCGATATCTGGGTTTCCCAAATACAACACGCAATGCTCCCTGCTACTACAGTAATAAATAAATATTACTATATTATAATACTGGTGCCCCACGACTTTGTTGGCGTTGAAAAAGTCAATACCTCTATGAGTAAGCCTTATATCTTTATCGCTGTCACGTCTGTGGCGCCACTACGGTAACAGTGGCGCCCAATTTTTATTTTATTTTTAGGCGATCCCTCGGATTTTTCACTAACATTTTTTAGGATAAAAAATGATATATGTTAATCCAGGTAATAAACTAAGTATGTGTGTGCCAAATTTCATCCAAATCAGTACAGCCGTTTTTGCGCGAAAGCGTAAAAAACATCGATCCATACATCGATCCTTCCACCCTCACAAAGTTTCGCATTGTTATATCAGTAGGATTATTAATATTGTAATATCGTAATATTTATTATGTTATTTAGTTACGTTAATATAGTTTATCATTATTTCCAGATGTCATCTGTAATCCCAATTACCTTAAAAGGAGACAATTTAATAGTTCTGACATCTGCAATGCGTTTAACGACTTCTTCCAAAGGAACTTCAAGGAGCCTGCGTCTTGCTACCATGGATCTTCTATTGGTGACGTTCCACATAGTGAAATCTTACATGAAATCAAAATCACCTCTTCATACTTAATTGGACTGTTAAAAAAATTAGATATCTCGAAGGGAGCGGGTAGTGATGGGATTCCTCCATCTTTCTTTCATTTTTGTTCGAAATCCTTAGTGATTCCAGTGACATTGATATTTAATAGATGTCTCGCTGCTGGCTACTTTCCCAATCTATGGAAAACTGCTCATATTGTTCCCATTCATAAGAAGGGTAGCAGGTCCCTGGTGCATAACTATCGTCCTATATCTATTCTCAATGTACTTGGAAAATTGTTGGAGCGTGTTGTGCATGACCATTTGTATCCAGTGGTATCAACTTTGATACCGTCCGAACAACACGGTTTCTTTAAGAATCGATCCACAAATACAAACTTGGCTATATTTACAAATGACGTCTTGATTGGTATGGATGGTGCTTCTCAGGTTGACGTTATCTACACTGATTTTGAAAAAGCTTTCGACCGTGTTGATCATGCATTGCTTCTTAAAAAGCTTGGTGAGTTGGGTATAAAGGGGAACCTTCACAGGTGGTTCGAATCTTATTTGCGAAATAGGTGCCAGGCGGTGGTCTTGGGTGGGTATCGTTCAAATTATGTCAAAATTCCATCAGGCGTGCCTCAAGGATCAATACTTGGGCCTTTGCTCTACTCCTGTTATTTGTATGATGTTTCGCAGTGTTTTCGATGTGCTAAATTCCTAATGTATGCCGATGACATAAAAATTTACAAGAAAATAAAGAATATTCGTGATTGTCGCGCCATACAGGACGATTTAGATAGATTGAGTGTGTACTATAATGAAAACAGAATTAATGTCAATGTCAATAAATGCTCCTACATAACCTTTAGTCGGAAACTAAAACCTATAAAATTTAATTACAGTATTAACAGTACGGTTATCCAAGAGACAAAGCTGGTCAGCGATTTAGGTATTCTATTGGATTCTAAATTAACGTTTACAGACCATATTGAAAAGATAACATCCAAAGCCTTTAAGAACCTTGGCTTCATTATGCGAATGACTAGGCCTTTCACAGACATACACTGTTTAAAGATCCTCTACTATACATACGTTAGGAGTCACCTTGAGTATTGTAGTAGCATATGGAATCCTATGTATGTTTCGCATATACATGGCATAGAGAGAATACAGCGAAAGTTTCTCAAACAAATGTGCTACCGTAGCTTTCGCATATATTCGGACTATAAGGATGTATGTAGCAAGTACGGGATGGTGTCGCTTGAGGATAGACGTACTCTCCTTGATATGATGTTTTTGTATAAAATTTGCAATGGCATGGTTGACAGCACTGACCTGGTAAATAATACATTAAATTTGTGGGCTCCAGCGGTCGGAACGAGACGTTCTAGACTTTTCAATTGTAGGTTTGTCCATAGTAATTATGCTCAGAATTCAGTCTTGCGCCGTCTTCAGAAATCGTACAATAACAAATTTTCCTCGGCGGACTTGTTCTGTTCGTCGTTGCTCTCATTCAGGAATAGCATTGGCAACATTCTAGCTGGCTAGCGATTACATTGGTTATGTTTTTGTTATTATTATTATTATTATTATTTTTTAATAGCTCTATGTGAGTGGTAGGTATGTGATAAACTCTTGTGTATATATGTATAATGTGAATCTATGTGACTTAAGTAATTGTATTATTCCCATTGTATAAATGTAAAATCCGTAATTGGCTGTTGGTTATGTTTATGTTTTTGTCTGTAAATTTTTTATGTTGAGAGCTGTGGATTTTTTAGTAAATAAATAAATAAATAAATAAATAAATTTAGGAAAACGCCACCAGTACTTGAACAGTTTAGTTAATGATGCCTTTTCCGAAGGAGTGTCGTTCGATGCAATTAAAAATCTTCCAGAAACTTCGCCTGTTGACCGATTATTTAAAATTGATCTCGCTTCCAAATACAAAATTTCGGAATATGTACTGGAAAATTTAAAACATGAAGATATGTTGTATGTGAGCAGAGCGCTGAAATGTCTATGGTTATTGGACCCTGAGTACTCTCATATCGTGAATCCAATTCACATGGAGAGGGAAATCTTTCCAGAAATGTTGACGACAGCCATTAAAAAGACACATAATTGGATACAACTTCATGTACGAGATGAACGAAGACTTCAAGAGTTCTATCAGTTCTATTATGGCAATAAAGATTTCGATAAAGCCATGAAGTACATACGCCATTGCTCCAAAGAGTTAATTTTGAACCAAATAGAAAATTTATTGGAATTTTTGACACCACATTCTTTAAAAATAATGTGCGAAATTTGTCCAGAGGTGGCTAAATGCTATTTCAGCAGTCTGGAAAACAACAAAGTGCTGCTAACAACTTATCTAAAAAAAGAAGAAGAATATTTCTTTAGTGTAAAATTTTTATTGAAGACAAATACAGATGTATACCTTGATATTATTGAAAAATACTTCAATCAACGATTATTTAAACATCTGAGTCCCAAAGCAACAAGATATATTATTAGACATAATAAAAATAGATTTCTTAACAAACCTGAGCTCTATACAGTTTGGTTACTTGAAAAGAATACTCTAGCTGAAAACTTAGATAGCGAAGAAATTAAAGAAATATTATTAAAACTTGCAAGAGCCAAATATTTAAAATCATGGTTTTCATACAAAAACATAGAACCACTTATGAAACGCCTTAACATCGAAGAAAGAACTTTTATGAAAAAGAAAATATTTGTGGAAAAAAACATCGGAGAAAAATCTTTGAACTGGCCTTATCCTATTCCATCCACACCGATAATATCAAATGAGAAAACTCACGTATACGACGATGTCGATATTAGGCCCAACCGAGATGGTCCTATGATATCAGGAAAGAAAAGAGTAATTAAGAAACGATCACTAAAACATAAGGCAGGCAAAGAAACACTTTTAAATCAGTTATTTAATCAATACAGATTCCTTAGTTTCAAACGTACTCTTATGGAACTACAAAAACGTATGGCCGCCGAGAGCAATGCTATGAATCGTGAATATATGATGTTGGTGTTGGTCAGTAAAAGCGGCGGACACTGGAAGAATATTACTGAACTACTAAATCTACTAACTGGAAGACATATGAATGAACCAAGCACATTGCGTGCCGCTGTTATACGAAGTTTAGTACGGCGTGCTGCAGCTTGGCGGTTACCGTCTGACGTATGGATAATGTTTCGAAAATTTGCACACGGCTTAGGGCTAGATGGTACACCTGCTCAAGCCAATTGTAATGAAGGCCTTCATGCTGTAGTTATACGTGACGTATTAAATAATGTTACAAGCGACACATCAGTTCTTGCTGCTTTCTTCAATAATTATTCATCTTTTGCTGAATACACTTTAAGCCCTTCAGAGCGTCGACAAATCTGTAACTCTTTGACGGCGATGCTACTTGCCGCTATTCAAACTGAACCAGCTGATGCCTACGACCGTCTTACACAGTTATTAGACACTCTAGATGCATATAAACTGCGCGTCGACAAATATCCGGAAGTAGTGGCAGCCATAACCTGCTTCGCTAGCCGTGATTCAAATTCTGCCGCAACACTTCTGCTTCGCTTGTTCGAGGCTCGCGTTGCTCGACGAGAGTTAATTAGAGAAAATTTTGCCTTAATACAGAACGAAGCCTCATATTTAAACGCACTGAAACACGACATCGAATTATTAACTATTACAAACTATTATGAACAGCTTCTTGAAAATCAAAACCAAACACGTGTGGATAGGTATCTGCGAAAGCTCCTGATATATTTTTATGAAGAAAATGGACTTGCAATGCAACATTTAGCTGTCATGCAGCGTTTAATTGAGGAGAGTCCACACACTAGATTAGCTCGACCAATAGCGCATTTGATCGGTAGTAACTTGTGGCCGTTAATTGTTTCACTCGATTCGAAAGATGCACAAAGGCCTCAGAGGCAATTGGTAGCTGCATTAAAAACAAACGCCCACCTGTTGCGACCATCGCTTGATTTAAATGAAGTGGGATGGCAACGAGTCGGTCCCGTGTTTTTGTATAATAGGGTAACAATTTGTAGCACCGTTAATTTGAAGAAAAATATTAAAAATCCTCTTTCCAATCGAAAAACTGCAAGAATAGCAGCTGTGTTGGCAATGCGCTCAGAATTACAAACAAATCTACCAGAAATTTTACGTTCTATAGGTGAATTACAACCTGCAGCGGCAGTTCGTGCAGTATTACGGAATTTTCACACACTCAAAGAAGAATGTGATTCCAAAATATGGACTGTAGTAAAACCATTTATTGAGCGTATGAATTTTACATCTAATCGCCATGAGAAATTACAAATAGATCTTGTCAACAATGATACAGTACCTGAAAAAGTTAAACTAGATTATTGGGTTGATCTTTACAATAAATTTAGAAAAATTACACTAGGACGTTCAGTGAAAATTTTACACAGGCTTATCGACTTGATATTTGAGCTAAATAATGAATTTGTCGTAAATGTCATTAAAGAATTTTTATTTAAGGTAACAGAAGATAAAGGCGACAATTATTATTATTTTAAAAATTACGGTTCATTATGCGTACAGATGTCTGCCAAACATTTATTGCTTTCAGTCTCAGAAGAAGACCTTAAACACAAAATTGAAAAAGTTGGTGAACCAATATTACTCCACATAGAAAATCAGTTTAATTTAGACTGCTTTGACCTTCATTTATTTGATGAGTTTATTTTTTCCTTAAAATTTACGAAAGCTTTTATGGATTATAATTACATTTATTGTACGGTCCTATTTGAAAGAGTAATAAAATTAATGCGAAAGCTTATGCCAATAGAGATGTGGCTTGAGAAATATGTCAACGTACATTTAAGTATGATTTACTGTAAATCGGTAAGACAAGGTATAAAAAGAAGACCAGAAATATTTACTAATGAAATCACAAAACGAGACGAAGGTGTAAAAATCATAGGGTTCATTTTCGGAAAATATATAGCACACGAAGTGAGTGAGTTGCATAAAACGTATTTTACATCAATTTTGCATTTGTATAAAGAATTATTATCAAAATTCTTGGAGAAATACTTCTATAAAGACAAGAGTTGGTACAGGCTGTTATTTTTTATTATTAGAGGTATTATGGAGTATGGAGGCGACGATGTGCAGCTGATAGCAGAATATATCTTCAACAGCAGATATTCCTTCCTTTCTGAAGATGATAAAGAAGTTATTCTAAAACTGTTATTGAAATCTGAAGATAAAAACATGCAGTTCTTTTTGTTTGCTGATTTTGAAGTAAATTGTTATTGTTCTACGTCATAAGTAGTTATATAATGAAGGTACCTATTATAAATATTTATTACATTGTTCTTTCGTTTGCTTTGGGAGTTTAAAATATTATGCATAAGCTTGTAACGTCGTTGTAAAGCTGATACTGATTAGTTAGAGCCTTTATGTTAATTAAATAAATCCATTTGATGAAGCTATGATGCGTTATGGATATGTCATCTATCAGCCTTAGCCCCTTTTCGCACTTGTGGGCGCCGCGGCGGTGCGGAATCCCGTCAGAAATTCCGCAGTGATCATTGTATTGTATGAAAACAATGTTTTGTCATTGAGATAATATGTACTACGTCGTAGTACATATTATCTCAATGCGTTTTGTATCGCAATTGCGGGCGGGGCGGGGCGGATCCCGCGGCGTG
Source organism: Synanthedon myopaeformis (assembly GCA_944738685.1). Taxonomy (NCBI): domain Eukaryota; kingdom Metazoa; phylum Arthropoda; class Insecta; order Lepidoptera; family Sesiidae; genus Synanthedon; species Synanthedon myopaeformis. Next base: position 4,748,505 of record OX122933.1, on the reverse strand, counting down.
TGAAATGAGTCCGCGGGTGGAACGCGGGAAATCGCAGCCCGCGTCTGCGCTGTCAGTTTGTACTTGCGGTTCGCACCCGCCAGAACTGCGTCGGCGGCCATTTCAACGACATCCATTTTCGTACTGGGAATCCGAGGAGTGGATTCCCTCTGGTTCTGCGGGTGACAGGCGGATACAAGTTGCGGGAATCCGCGGTTTCTCACGCAGCGGATTCCCGCTCCGCCACCCGCAAGTGCGATAAGGCCCTAGTGTCGAACCACACTGAGCGTATCTTGCGCCACGTACAACGCAAGATACGCGGCGCAAGTTATGCGCTCAATATAAACCGAATATTTTACGACGCGTTATTCAAGTAGTTCAGAGTTGTCTCAGTATGGTTGTGCGTGAAGATGGATCAACTAGAACTCATAGCAATATTTGAATCACTAGAAGAAGAGATTCTCTTATGTCCCACAGACATGGTCTGTTTTGCACTTCAAATGTGAATCTTTTAATATCAAATATTGACACTGATGTAAACAAAATACCTTAATACAAATAGGAAATCATAACAAAAACAATACTAGATTAACGTACACAAAATACAACTTTATTGCTCTAGCGTTACGCGGGAAATGAGGCGTTGGCGCGTATCTTTCTTACGTTACGAGTGTACAGGCGCAAATACAAAACCATTCGTCGTAACCACAAACTAAATAGTAGATACTAAAACGACCCAAGATGCGCTCGGTGTGGCGGTGTGAGAAAAAATGTATACCTACATATTAATGTAACTGCGAAACGCGACGCAAGATGCGCCGCGCAAGATACGCTCAGTGTGGTTCGACACTAACTCTTTCTAATTGAGATAGACATTTGTGATTTTTAAGAAACTTATTTTGTTAATTATTTGTGTCGCTATTATGTAAGACAATAAATAAAACTAAAACAACAACGAAAATATTTTTTAAATATTTTTTTAATAACATTTCATGAGCCATACCGAAAAGTCGGATGTTTGAATTTGCACAATCTGCATATTTGAGAAATGGAAATGGGAATAAAATGCGGGAGGAAGTCCCAGTACAAATTTTAGGCTTAGTAGGTATATTTTTTTACCTAACTGAAGTTCTCTCTGACAATTTAAAAAAATTCTGGACCCCCTATCTCAGTATTTTTTATCATTTTTGAGAAATTCATAAAGGTTATTGAAAAATACTAAAATAGTTTTGTAAACATAGTGTAAACATTATTATGAAAAAAGTAACAGAAAAAAAATAGTATCTGTACAATTATTTTGTATTCTGTGCTTGACCCTTAAGTTGCTGTCAATGTCACTCACTGTAAATTTATTTATTCTGTCTTCATTTTTTTTTTAATTGTACATAAATCAAAGAAGCATACATACAATACAATTAATTACAACTAATATGCATTGTATTAAATTATATTAATTATAAACGTATAATCTAATTTAATGTTATAACTATTGAATAGCTAAGCTTAATTACTTCAAAATGGATGAACACAGAAGTGTAGAGGATACTCCAGCATCACAGCGGCTTACGAATGACGACTTTAGGAAACTCCTGATGACTCCAAGGTCTACGCCGGGTGGGGGTGCTCATCCCACTGGTTCAGTGCGTGAAGCCATGGCAAATGCAGGGTAATAATTTCGATCAAGGTTTTTGTATTTTTGGTTGGATTTAAGGTTATTTTAAATGATCTATATTATATTTTTTAGATCAATGCCACCACCAACTGAGAATAAAGGTGAGCTGCGTCGCAAGAAGAAGTCTTACTATGCAGCATTGAAAAAACAAGAAGACAATAAGCTAGCAGAACTAGCAGAAAAGTACAGGGACAGAGCTCGGGAGAGAAGAGACGGTGTTAACGAGATAGGCCCTACGGATCCCACTAGTAACACAAGTAGTGCATATAGGTACAGTTTTGTATTTTTATACTTTTTTGTAATCTATAAATTGTTAGAATTAGAATTAATTTGTGTTAAATTATTTTCATTGATAGAGATTTGACATTTTGTGTTAGTAATTACTATATCTGTATACCGGAGTTATAATATTCTAAGTCAATTTTTTTAAAAACACTATGACGCCAATACAATAAGTATTTTACGCTCTATTTACTGGTATATTCTTTTAAGTTCTATCAAAGAAAAAGAAAAAAGTTTTGCTTCTGATTATATGTTACATGCTTACACAAAGACATTTATCATGCTTACTGAATAATTTGCTAAATGTGACTTAGGATAGTTTGCATCCGATATACAGATATAATATTCCTAAAACCTAATATGCATTAGATCTTATTGAATCTGACAGCGAATTACTTCAATCCCAATCTATACTAATACAAAAATGAGAAGATTTGTGTGTTTGTAATAAATAAACTCAAAAACTACTCAACCAATTTTAAAAATTCTTTCACCTATAGAAAGCTACATTATCAATGAGTAACATAGGCTATATTTTAGGAAGTTATGTGGGCGAAGTCGTGTGAAACAGCTAGTAATATTATAAATGCGAAAGTTTAAATTAAGTTATAAATTTGGCACACAGATAGTTTATTACCTAGATTAACATATAGGATATTTTGTATATTGAGAAAATGTCATGCTTCTGTGGGATTTTCAAAAAACGAACTACAGCGAGTACATAGTTGGTGCACAGCTAGTTTATCATAAAAGTAATAGTATAACTTTCTTTTAGATTAGATGGACGAGTGAAAGGTTTTTATTGATTAAAAATAAAATTTGTGTCTAATAATCATTATTTGTTTATTTTCTAATGTGAATTTAAATAAATAATAAATTTATTTTTGATTTATAATTATAACTTTATTTGAAACTTTAGGGCAGTGGCACCAGATCTCAAGTCAGGAATGGATGCCAAGGAAAGAAGAAGACAGTTAATTCAGGTTTGTACAACCCTTTTTTACCCTCTTGTGTATATGAGAATCAAATGAAACATATTGCATACCCCTCAACACAGGAATGTACTTGAAAAGGTCTCTTAATAGTATGAATTATTGAACTGTAAATTATTTATGAAGCCTTAAAATGGGGATGCTCATAGAATTGTTGACGATCTACCTCAAAATTGTTAGACTAAAAGCGATCAACTTGGTAGATGCCACAAGTGTGGGTATATACTTAAGTAGAGTATGTGGGAAATTCTTTTGATTATTAGGGTTATGCCGAATCGGTGCCCCGCCACATAGGGAATTGGGCCTAACAAACTTACTAAACTAATTATACTGATCTTGGGAGTTAATTGTAATTGTCTTGATTTTCAGGAATCCAAGTATCTTGGTGGTGATATGGAGCACACTCACTTGGTGAAGGGTCTCGATTATGCTCTTCTGCAAAAGGTAAATAGCATGGAGGTGTTGACTTTAAGGCTAGAATATTCAAAGTCAACCTATTTTTTGATTTAGTGGTAAACAATGAAATGTTCTTGATTTTGCTTGGAAAAAAATATATGCTATAGTTTAATAAATATCATTGATGATTTTACGGTTCAAGATGCACCTAATATTTACAACTTCACCTTTTTATCGTCTAAAAAAATAATTTAAAAATAAGTAATGATGTTTATAAGAATCTTAGTCCTTTGGTTTTGGAATATGTATAGCTCATTTGATCATTAGTAAATTCTTTATGGGTTTTCATCTGAATCAAAATGCAATTTAATTTCAAAATCAGTTTTTTCAAAAGTTAAACCTTGTTCTTAGGTTCGTTCAGAAATTCAAACCCGCGAATTGGAGGAAGAAGCTGAAATGGAAAGGCTCGTCACAGCGCCTGTGGAACCAATTAAAGAAAAGAAAGAAGTGCCCGTAAGTGAAATTTTCAAATATCAAATAAAATGAAGATTTTTCACTAGAGATTATTATCTAGTGATTTTTTTTATGTCCTAATGCCTATAGTTTCTAAACCTGTACGAAACTAGCTGGTGTTCGTAACTCCGTAGGTACCTATGGGTTTTTTTAAAATCCCACAGGAAGCTAACGATTTTCCAGGATATAAAGTATCCTATAGTTTATTCCAGGTAATCATCAATACATCAGTAAAAACCTCATACAAATCTCTCTTTTTTCAGCAGGAGGAAGAAATTCAATTCAAAACTGCAATGGGAAAAAATATCTACAACTTCGTTATGGAGCAAAAGTAAGGCAAATTAAATTAATATTAAGAGTTCTAGATTTGTTCTATGAAAATCTTGCCACTAGGAAGTCTGTCTACAAATGTTGAGTTAGTGCTGTTTCGAACAGACTGCAAGAAAATATAATTTATACAATTAAATAATGTAATTAATATGAATTCTAAATTAATTAATGTTCTATAGAGCATTGATTACGGTTTTATAAAACCGAAAGTTTTTTAATAAGATCGATTAGGTTACACCACTATTTTTGTATGGTCAAAAACTTGCAATTCAGAAAATGTCAATATACTCTTTCGGATTACGGAACACACTTTAGTCGCCTGTGAGGATCGTAATGTGCGAAGGGCCTATGTCAAGTTTACTGAGTGACCCGTAGGAACAAGAAAGTGACCCGCAACGAACTGTTCGCGTCCGGTCGCATGGCGTACGTGGTCGAATTGGAAGAGGAGGGAACGATAGACAGCGACATACCGACCACACTCACGCGGAGCAAAGCGGACGTGCCCACTCAGGACGAGCGGAGTTCCGCAGCGAGCGCCAACGACGTGGTCCTCGACAAGCTCACGCAGATATTCTCCTACCTTCGCCACGGACGCCATCGGAAACTCAAGAAGACCAAGGTACGCAAATTTACTAACAAACCAAAATTTACTAAAAAAAAAATAAAATTTGAATTTTAGATACAAGTTTCAAAGATTTAATGTAATGTCGATGGGTGAAAGAAAATTTCTATTCCAACCTGTAGAATGAGTGGAATTTAAAAAAAAAAATCTCAAATATAAGTAAATTATATGTTAAATTATAGTTTTACACAAAAAGTTTTTACTGTGAGTGTTTTTTTTATAAATATTTTTGAAATAAGCTCATAGAGCCTTCTTTCATTTGATACCCAACTCGAGAGATTTCTAAAGAAAAAAAAATCATACAAAAAATTTACGACGTCATAACTGGAAAGTGTACCACGTGACGCATTTCCACCCCAGTCTAAAATACTTACTCAAGACTCCTCAAAAAAAAAAAAAAATCCCCATATGCAAACTTTTCCACAGGACTACTGTCAGGTCCTGGATCGTTGATTTGTTTGCATTCTACATATTATTCATTCCGTTCCACCGATTCGTTCGCTAAGGCATAGACTTTATTCATTTTGTCTTTCTCGTTGTGAGAAGAATTAAACAAATCCAGAACTGCATTGTTATGCTACCTACAGGAAAAGGGCAATGAGAAGGGTCGAGCGGATGACTCTATATACGGAGACATCGGGGAGTATGTGGGCGGTGAAAGGCGCGCGGATCGTGACCGCACAAGGGAAGAGCGTCCCCGCACCGGCTACTTTGACAAGCAAAACGATAACGACAAGGAAGAAGGTAATGTTCGATAAGAAAACTACAAGGAAGATCTAATGGATGCATAGTTTTCAACATCCGCGAATGCCAATCACCATATAAACTTGTTTTGGAGATACAATTTACATATTGTATGGATTCCCAAATGCAGCGTGACCCTCCCACTACTTAAATATAATAATGCTTAAAAATCTACAACAGGACAGACGCGATTTCCGATTTGTGATTTTGATTTGTTTTTCACTGATCCACTGTACAAGGGGTTTTTTTATACCTAACACTTTTTTAATGTAAAGATCGTCAAACAGGCTGACGATCCACTTGATGGTACTTGGTTACCGTCGCATTTTAAATGGAATAATATCAAGTTGCTAGAAATCGAACTCGGACGGGGAATCCTGAGTCAGAGTGCTATTGGCTTACCTCAACTACTCTTTTTATTATTATTAAGGTTGACAGACAGGCTGACGGTCCATTTGATGGTAGGTGGCTACCGTCGCCTATAACACAACCAACGCCATAAGTGTTGCAAGTGTGCTGCCGACCATACAAGGATTAAGGATAAGGTATAAGTAAGTAAGGGACAGGGTAGTGGGCTCTGGTATCCCTTACTCACTCACTGAAACACAAAAGCACATTATGTTGTTATTTCACGGTGGTCTTTTGTAAGGGGGCGGTTACTGCCGCCAGACGGGCTGCCCAAATGACTGCGAATGCGGTAAGTGCCCAGCCACTACTTTGCAAATCCAGAAGAGCCAACTTTGAGAAGTTCATTTCCAAAGTTGACCCCGCCTTAAATCGAACCCGGCCCCTTAGTCGGCCCCTGAGACGTTACGCAAGTACCCTTACCACTCATCCAAAGGGCTCGTCAAAATAATATCTAATGAAATATATATGTTTTGTGGTGACAGTGCTCGGTCCAGGAGTGGTCTCAGAGCGCGATAAGCGGTCTGCTGCTCTGTTGTCGCGACTGGCAGCCGAACCCGAGGGCTACGCCGAGTGTTACCCTGGCCTCAGGGAGATGGACGACGCCATCGACGACTCCGATGACGAAGTAGACTACACTAAGATGGACGCCGGCAACAAGAAAGGCCCCATTGGTAAGCCACCGCCACCGACTAATCCAAGTAATATTGCATCTAAATCACTTCATCGGTTCAGTGGTCTAGCAGCGGAAAGTAACGACATACAAAGTTCAGACTTATGGTTAAATTTTTTTAAATGAATGAGTGTAGTAGTAGAACTAAAATAATTATAAAATATTTTTTTTAGTGAAATCATGTATAATTTTTAAAATAACTATATACAGGATTGTCCCACAAACCTTTACTTCAAACTGAAAGTGGTGTTAGGTGCGAGTGCTAAAATCATTGCAAAATGGTATGTTTAGGAAATAAACCCTTGAAGAGCCATATCGTCATTCAGCGCCGGCTCTTATTCAATCAATAATAATAATAAATATCTTAATATCTTCACACAGCACCATCTAGTTCCACATTAAGCAACTATAGGCTTGTAATTGATATACTACATAGATTACTTTTTTTGTAAATACATACATATTATAAATACAAAATACAATACATCTAGCGGGATTAGAACCCGCGACCATTTGGTTAACAGCTAGTGTTACTAACCACTAGACCAAACGTGTCGTCAAAATTGTCGATTTTTTCAATTCCAATTCATCACTAGTAAAATCAAATCAACGTCACCCACGCTATATGTAAAAATATGTAAACGAGTGCGACGGAACTAACAGCTGCATTGTTTTATGAAACTTGTACATATTGTATCTAAGGTTAATTGTAACTTTTAAGCTTTCTCGTTAATCGTCGGAGCCGTACTATTCGTTTAAGTTGCAATAATTTGTGTTGAAGAACAAAATAAAGTAACGAGAGAAATGATTAAGAGTGTGTTGTCGTCAGGTCGTTGGGACTTCGATACTCAGGAAGAGTATTCGGCATACATGAGCAGTAAGGAGGCTCTCCCCAAGGCCGCCTTCCAATACGGTGTGAAGACTCAGGACGGCCGGAAGACCAGAAAGACCAAGGACAAGAGTGAGAAGGCGGAACTGGATAGGGAGTGGCAACAGGTATTGTATTTGAAAAAAAAAAAACAAGGACTAACCTCAGACCGAACACAATTCTTATCAAAATGAGGCAAAATATGAATCTTGCACAACAAATTTTTGTAGCTGCTCCGAGATAACCTTTGGCGACGGTAACCACACCATCAAGTGGACCGTCAGCCTGTCTTTAAAATATGCAAAAAAGAGTTTAAAATTTAAATCCATTCTTAAATTTTAAATTAAGATTTTTAAAAACTATGTTTTAAATTAAATAAAAATTTAAAATGTACAACTAGATATAGGCATTTTGAATCGATCGCACGTTGACTGCACAATTTTTTCCTAATAAAAGATTTTTTTTTTCAGATTCAAAATATAATACAAAAGCGGAAACAACCTGTAGGTGACGACTCGAACTACAAAAAGACTAAATATTAAGTGTCAATAAAATGGATTAAACTATGTTATGATTTTTTTTTCAATAATCGTTAACAGTTTAAAAGAATATAGAGATCAAGATATTTCTTTAGATAATGCGATTTTAATGCCTTACAAACTTTGTTAAATAATATGTAAGAACATAATTATTGTGTGGTGATGATTATTATAATTATTACAGCTAGACTGTTACTTGAAAAATCGTATTAGGTCTATTTACCAGGCCATAAAATGAAATAAAAAAAATTTTCTTCTAGAAGGAACGAACGAATAAATGAACGAATTAAGACAAGGATTTAATAAGCGCAATATTATCTATGGACGTAAGCGCAACTTAATAACCTATATGAATAAGGTGCAATATTGCACAACAAATTTTTGTAGCTTCTCAGAGATAACAGAACAGATTTAAAATTGGAAGATATTTATTGAATATTGTGTAAAATGTGAAAAAGGAATAAAAGTAGCCGATTAAATCTTTAGTACAGAACTTAAGTTAATTAATAAAATTAAAAACAAATGTAGTTATCGCTGTAATTTTTTATTAACAGTGACGAGAAAGGTCTTTTTTTTTTTCTCAGAAAATGTAATTTTTTGTATAATATAGTCTTTTATGTACTGTATTTTTATTTTAGGTTTAATTTTACTTTAAAAAGTCAGATTAGGCGATGAAAATAATGCCAAGTGTTGAAAGCAAAACACTATGATTTTCTTTTACGATGTATAAATGTTATTTGGTAAGGAATGTAAAAGTTACACGTGTAACTATTTTGAAAGAATTGCAGCGGAATAAATAATGAACGGTTTTTTTTATTGTGTGTATATTATATTTTCATTTTAATTTAACTTTAGTGTACCACTAAGTCTTTGTCAATAAAAAAGAAACTAGAAATAAATTGTTGTTTTATTTTAATTCATGCCTTCTGTTTAAATACAGTACAATAGACTACTGTTAAATACGCACCAGAGTGGCGTAACCTATCAGTTGGGATGAGATTTTTCCATTTTTATAATTTGCACTGTATTAATTAATAGCGTGTTATGTTCATTTTGCTTTTTGTACATTATGCTACTCAGCGAAATAAAGTTGGTCCGATAAAATAAAAACTACAATGATATCGAAGGGAACATAATGTCACAAACAACTAATTTTCATAGCAAGCATATTATGTAAGTAAGAATAAAAAATATATTTGCTGCATGGTATAAAAAAGTCGCTTCCCCCCGTCTGTTTGTATGTAGGTACGTCTGTCCTCTGTATTTTAAACTACGCATCGGATTTTAATGCGGTTTTCACCAATGGAAAGACTGATAAAAGAAGAAGGTCGTGTACATATTTAGCAGATAAAAATGCATCCGTACAATTTTATTAACAGATGAAAAATTCTGAAAGCCAAGTTAATATCAAACTTTTTTATAAATTAGTTAAAATCCTTTTTTTAGGCATTTCAAATATGTTGATGACTTTAATTTGATAGCTACAGACAGATTGATATGCTTGATTTATTATCAACCGATCGACCTTCAGATTTCACTAGTTAAGACAAAGTATGACATTCCATCACGTCGTAGGTAATTGGTGACGCGATGGTCGAGAGAAACGCGACCGAATTTGCAACGAACCATTGACACAATGTCAATGAATGCGTGCCGGCTACTTTTATCCGGAACCCGTCCCTCGAAGGTGTCTTCACAGGTGCGTAAGCGCAGGTATAAAGAAGGCAAGAGAACCCCGCGCCCGTACCCGCCGTCCCCGCTGCGCCAACGCATCGGCCATCTTGAATTCCGCTCACTAAGTCAGACCCCGCGCCCGTCTCGCGGTCATTGCACGTATCTGCGTTTATTCAACGAGCGAGCGAATGAAAACGTGTCAATTGCAGTGTTTCCAAGTGATTTAGTGTCATGGTGTGATAGTGAGGTGTTAAAATGGAGTCCACGCCGATCTGTCGGTGCCGCGTTCTGTACTTAGGCTCGGCCGTGCCCCAACAGAGCAAAGATGGACTGCAAGGCATTCAGGAACCTTTGCGCGAACTTTACCCGGAAAAGGGTGCGACCACGGGCGGCATAGACTCGTGGCTCTCGGTGTGGTCTAATGGAATATTATTGGAGAATGTTGATGAGAGCGGGTCGAGGGTAGCCAGGTTTTTCCCTATTTCGAGTTTGCATTACTGCGCTGCAGTGCGCCGGGTCACCGTAGAAGGAGCGGCAAGATTCTTGCCTTTGGACTCGCCTTTCGCCAGGGCTCCGGCGCCAAGACGTCCGCCCTTGTTCGCAGCTGTTCTGCGGCGAACTCAAGGCATTAAGGTCCTGGAATGTCACGCGTTTATTTGCCGTCGCGAGGCGGCTGCTAACGCCTTAGTCCGCTGTTGTTTTCACGCGTACGCCGACAGTTCGTATGCGAAACGTTTAGAGTCTGAACGTTCGCCATCTCAATTGCCCCCTGAACCCGATGAGGAGCTTGAAGTTTTCGACGGTGACGAAAACCACAAAGTCTGGGTCGGCGAAGTCGACAGAGATGACACGAGCGACGATATACCGCATCCGGCCCGCGCGCCGCGACCTCGTCAGATCACGAGACCAGCCTCTGTACCGCCTCCCCCACCTCCGCCCGAAGAACCCAAGAAGAAATCGACAACTAAAAAGACCAAGAAGAAGTCTTCGGCTTCAGCGGATGAGTTGTATGCTACGATGCCCGGACCGGCGCCTATGATGAATGGAAGGTCTTTAGGTCGCGCCCCACCTGCCTGGGCGGGCGCACCGCATCCTATGGTCCTTCTAGCACACCCTGCAGCCACGTTACCTCACGCACGAGCGGCGACCTTAGCTCACAGAGGTCGTGTACCGAATGCGTTGGCTCCTGGCCCGTTTCCACATCCAGCACACGGCAGAGGCCGATTGCAATATGCAACAGTGGACCCTAGGCGTTCGAAGCCTCCGCCGACCGCAATGAAAGCAGCACAGAGTATGACAGGTCTCGAGGCGGCTGAAGATGGAGGAGGAATTTACAGGAAAAAAGGCCATTTAAACGAAAGAGCATTCTCTTATAGTATCAGACAGGAGCACAGGAGTCGATCGCATGGTTCTCTCGCCAACTTGAAGTTCGCTGCTCCACCAGAAGTGAGTAATGAAATCTTGTTAATGAATTCTTCAAAACGACAATTTGACAACTAATTAATTCATGTTTCTTAGTTATTATGTATACAAAGCTCACGTATTTTGTAGTCTGCATAATTATATTCTACTAGCTGTAGCCTACGGCTACGCTTGTATTGAAATTTGAGGGCAGAAAAACTTTCTTCATAGAAAATGCATAACATGATTGTTGGCAACTGGCTGGTTGGTAATCACAACGAATAGTTTTAAAAGAATATTGTAATTAGAAAAATATATTATATGTCGGTAGCAGTCGTAGGTAAGTTGGAGCAGAGACATATTGTTCGGTAGTGTGTTAGTTTTACTGTAAATATATGTTCTTAATTTCTAATCATCTTTTCATTTCATTAAATACAGTCCACTCCTCAACAATAATCGGTCACTGTTGGAGTTTAGTGATAACATTACTATATTAACTATGTATACAAACATCTATTATACATACAGATAGACATAAGATAATATAATATTTATAAGGATTGTATCACTGATGTCTATATTATTTTAATAATATAAAACAGTCGTGATAGCGGTATTCATTACACCATTTATAAACTCAAGAACGGCTGTACCGATTCATTTGGTCTTTGATTTGTTAAATTTGCCTCCTCCCCGAATGGCAGAAAATTGTATGGAACGGCTTTTTGAAGCGCTACGAAGTTCGCCGGGTCAACTAGTAATATAAATCTTGTTATAATATAACACAATATTAAATATTTTTACTTTATACTTATACTTTACATAAGCTAAAAAAAAATGTTAATAAAATAAAAAATAAAAAGCCCAATTATTCCTTCACCAAAATAATACAAAAAAATATTATATTGAAATTGAAGTTTAAAAAAACGACTAAAAAAAAAATTATGTAAAAAAAATGTTATACTTCAAATGTTTCTTAACGATAAATTCTATACATTTTGTTTTTTGTACATTTTCTACGAAGATCACCGGGTCAATTTGTATATAAATCATGTTATAAAATAACACAATAAAAAAATTATTTAATTCAAATTTTATGTAACGATAAATTCTCATTCCAACGAAGATATTTTATTGAAACGGCAAACGTGTCTTTTTCTAATCGTTAGAAATCGGATACCGTTGAGTAGTTTTATCCAGTCGCGTTGTATTTCAAGCCAAAGGCCATTTACTTATTGGAGGTCACATAACTTGTAAGCGTTTAGAATAATAATCGTGCGAAGGTATGGGTCAGTATAATTCAGGTAAATTAACAGTTTTTGTTGTAAATTGGGGAACATATTTTAGGTATTTTTTTTAAAAAACAATGGAATTAAAAAAAAGGAATAGGTAAGTTACTATTGTCAGCGGTTTTGCTCACGTAAAAGTGAAAAGGTAACTTTCGCCAAGACCCACAAATTCTCATCAAAATGGACTACTAAATAAAAAAATGTTTCATGTTTTAAATAATGAAATAGATGTAGGTACTTAATAAATCACTTGAAATTGTGGTTATAGCCAATTAGTTTATAAATAATTTAATTGATAAGAATCGAATCATATATCATATTAGTAAGCCTTGTACACCCACAAATGTCACACTTAAATTTGTAATTATTTCGTTTCGCAGAAAAAATAATTTATAAATCTTTATCATTTTTCACTGTTTCCACTAGTGAAAATCGTGTTGAAATGAAATGAATCGGTCTAGAAGAAGTTAGGGGCAAAACATACAGATTATTTACCGATAATTCATTCCCTTGCCATTGCTTGTATTATTTATAACCAATAGCTGCCTTTTATCAAATGTACCGTCAGCCTGTTTGTAAAATTTTACATTAAAAATAAAGACAAAAAAGACGGGTACTTGTAGAATTTATAAAACGATATATTATGTAATGCAACTCATAGTTGTTTCTTGACAATAGATCCAACGATGAATTAAAAGTCTCCGATTATGTAGGAGGTTAGAGGCTTTAATCCCCCAAACCCCCCAGATAATCTAAAATTAACTTTTTTTCTCTCTTGTAATTGTAAAAAATTAACTGTAAAAAATTGTAATCGTAACTGTATTTTTTTTTTGTTGTATTGTAAATGTAATTGAAAATTGTAATTTTACTGGTAATAAACAGCTTGAGGGGGTGGCGTAACCCCTTGGGGAAACATAAAAAAAAGATAAGATCCAACGAAGTAGGTAGTCAACGAGAAAAATTCCAATTTTGACCATTTTGACATAAAGTAAAACCAATATTTGGTTTGCAGTCAAAGAATGTTTGGTATCAATAGTCGACTTGGAGATTCACAGATCATCTCCGGTTGAGAGATAAAAATTACAATAGTAGGTGGTCATGATTTGATCATCGCAACGGCGCGGTTACGTCGTTAAGAACCCGTCGCCAGCAGTCAAACCAGTTAGAAATGTTGCCGATGCCGACATTACGTGGCTTATATGTCCGCATTTAAACCTTCAGCCGCCATCGAATTACACCCTTTTAGTAATAATTGTATTTTTTTTTCAAATATAACATATTCTAAAAAGTAGGTACTATTAAGGGGCCGATTATTTTTGGTACGGAATATGACCTACTAAATTTGACAATGACATTTTAGATTCATTTTCGAATAATGATATTTTATAGGCCACACGAAACAAGATTAAAACAATTTAGTGGATATTAAATTAATTATTCTCAATTTTATTTTATTTATCTATTTTATTTTATTTTATTTGGGAAAACAAACAATTACACCATGTATAGTGAATTTGAAAAAAAAGATAAGCATACGTAAATAAAGGTAACAGTGCAATCACATTTTCCACGAATAGGTAAACTAATTTTATACAGAGAAGACTTTATACATAACAAAAATAATACACCAAAAAACAAAAACAAAACAACAACCATTTATGTTTTAACTAAATTAATTTAACAATATTATTTTTATATTATAGTATGACTGTCCACTTGATGGTAGATGGCATAAGCAACGCCATCGTTGCTGCAAGTGCAATGCCGACCTTGTATCCTACATCCTAAGGATAAGAGATTAGGAAAATGGGAAAAGGTATGGAATTAGGGAAATGGGTTCCGACATCCCTTACTCACTCACTGAAACACACACGTTGGTTATCTCATCGTGATCTCCTGTAAAAGCGTGGTTACCGTCGCCATGCGGGTTGCCCGTTTATGACTACTTAACGCAGTATACCCTGCCGCTAATAAATACACATAATATAATACATTAAGTGGCCAGGACAGTAAAAATTATATTCGTTGCAGCGATATAATGTTTTATCGGACAAACTGCTAATTTAACAACATTATGTATGATCTCATCGTGTTTAAATTACGTAAGCCATAAAAAAAAATCGCGCTTACTATTGCGTGTAAACATTAATAATAATGAAGTTAATGCAGTAGAAAATCATTCAGACGCCGAAGTAGTTCGGATTGAGAGCGCGTTGAACTCTTTTACTTGTAAACTGCTGACTATGAGTATAACGATTCTCGCATACATCTTACACAAACTAGGCGACCTTGGCTATGCAACGATGCGATTTTTTTTTTAATGCAAATGATATACGCAAGCCTTCCTCGTTTATCGCTTTTCATTCATTATCATCATTCATTTCATTCTTTTCATTAGTGATCGGAGCCGAATTGGAATTCGAAAAATAGACGAATCGGTCCAGCCGTTCTCGAGTTGTGAGAGCACTTTCCAATTCGAGCAGCTTACCAATTCTATACTGCGTAATTCCATGATTACTCATTAGTTATTGGTGTCATTTCCGAGACATAATATGAAGGTTTGCATGGAAACAAAAAACATAAAATAATTTTATATTTAGTAGTATAATTAATTTCTAAATAGTGCAGATTTGTGACATTTTCGCGGGTTGAATATTTGTAATTACTGAATAAAAACCAAAAATGTTTTTTGAACATTTGGGTATGCGTGAAGCGGTATGTAATTATAAAAATTCCTGTGTATCCGAAGGCCTCACAGTGATTTAAAAATAAATTCTGACTGCACGACTAGTGCTTTTTTGCTGTTGTTTTGTACATAAAAGTGACCTTAACTCTATAGCGAGTAATTCAAACGAGTCTTGTTTAAGGAAGAGGTCTTTCTTAAAGTACAATGTCTAATAAAAACCAACCTGTAATAGGTATGCCAATAGGTCATAACAATAAGACACCCCAATCAGGGATAAACGAGGAAGGTTTTTATATTTAATTTGTAGAACAAAATTGCATTCGTGCGAAGTCAGGTTGGGACGCTAGTATGACATAAAGTAAGGAAGTAGAAATAATTAATTACTAATTTTAGTAATAATTCCTGCTGCTAAATCCTCGCCTTAAGTCTTGAGTTTGACTCGTCTGACAGACAATATTGAGAGCTTCACAGAAACACCTACATTTTTTCCAATCTCAAGCAAGCCACAGTTACAGTGCACTAGTTCAACACGCGTGCGACCATCCGCCATTGTAAACCTCACCACATTATTACATCTTTTTCATCAACAAAATAGACTTAAGTTCATTGTGATAAGGATGAGTATGGATGAGCAAAATAACCTGGTGTCTAGTTAAATCCCACGCGAGTCGGTCGTCCGCAGACAACGGTCAAATCAAATGCGTTCGTAATAATATAGTGGTAGTGGTATCCAGTCTAACCTTAGGTAGGCTGACTAAAATGGGGCTCCTTTCTTGCGGCTTGTGACTACGAAACCGTGGAAATAAATGAATGTGGGCACGAAGCATATTTTGTTAAAATTACGGAGTTTGTTCGGAAGTCGTTAAAATTGCCATAGACTTGTGAAGAAATATGATGGCATTACATTTCATTCATTCAAACTTGAAATCAATTATGTCTATTGGCGAAATACGTATGTATTGTCTGCCTGTCTATCACAGGTTAACAAAATGGGTAACCGAGTATAATTATGACAGGTAATGTTTTGTAAAAAATTAAACATTTTTCTTACTTACTAATATGTATGGGTTCTATTCTACTTATTTTTATCGCTACGGCGACAGTAGCGCAATTTTTTAAAAATATTTTTAGACGATCTCTCGGGAACCTCACCTTTTTGCACGATAAAAGTATCCTATATGTTAATCCAGGTAATAAACTATCTCTCAGCCAAATTTTATCCGAATCTGTTAAGCTGTTTTTGCGTTAAATAGAAACAAATATCCTACATCCCTACATCCTCACAACATTCCACACATTAAATTTATAATATTACTAGCTGGTGGTGATTTCATGGTGATCGGTTCAGTAGTTTTTGCGTGAAAGAGTAACAAACATCCATACATCCAAACATATTTTCGCATTTATAATATTAGTACGGATTAGTAGAATAAAGTCTGTTTCTCCACTTGCTCTCCACTATAAACCACCCAACGGAAATTCTAAATTTTCACTAATAAAAAGAGTTATAAACTAGGAAGGTTTGTCTATGTACTAGTTTGCGGCAAACATTGCATAATTCAAAAGTACGTACGTCCGGAGCCCCCCGGCTTCGGCTGGTCGTTAGTATATTATGTAAGTATATAATATTCTGATTCAAATTTTCTTAATCGGATTCTGTCTGTCTGCAATAATTTGATGATTGTCTAGCGTGAATCTCAATTACTATGTGCATATATTATATCTATATGTTCCATCTCAATTTGCGCACAAGACAAAACAAAACCAAGTGTTGAATGCGTCAAGGACACAGACAGTCTTTGTGCGCAGATGCGCATGCGACTACGAAACGTGACGGCGATAATATTGGTTTGTTTATATCTTTACATACACACATCTTTTATATGTACGTAGGTGTATTTGTCAATAATATGATAAATTGAATAGTCTGTTTTGTATTGCATTTTTTAAATAATAACACAAAGTAGGTACATATAGTTGGGGACCACAAAAATCGGTCCTAATAAACGGATTGTCGTTATAAGCATCCTTCTTTTTGACTTAAAAGGGCTTATTTACACTCGCTCCGAATCTATTGTTCTCCAAAACTAAAAAAAAAAACATTCAAAGGAGTCCAGATATAGTACATTTAGCCAATATCGATATGTCATTATAACGGATCATTCATCTAAATTGTTAATATACACGAAAGTCGGACTAGCGGAGAAAAACGAATTAGAATTACTTTAAAATTAGAGGAAAAACAAGCTTATACATAATAATTGATTATATTTGAAAAATGTGTATGGGTGTAAGTGTGAATTGTTGTTAAAAAAGACTAAAACATCTATTATTTGGAATAGTAACGTTAATACCATTTGAACATCACTTAACACCGCGCGCACTCACTATTACCTTTACTTGTACTATTTATATTAGTATACATTAGATATTTTATTATATTAGTATATATTAGATATTTTATTAGATTGGATATTATATTAGTATAGATATAATAGACGAAATAGCGAGTTTTTTCTATCAAAGAATCTGAATTCGTAGTATCGCAAGTCCTAGACAAAGTTGCAACAAATAATAATGCGTAACTCGTTCTAAGAAAACGTGTTGCATTAGTTAATGCCGCATTACTTTGTAAATAGTTGGAATACATTCGTGTATTTCATAACAAGATTTTATCAGAAATCATTCACCGATTAAAAAGCTTCCAAGTCAACTTTACTCGGCATATAGTTAGATATAGTGAAATGATATGAAGATTTTTCATTTAATTTTTATTTCTGTTAACATATATTCACACTGTCGTTAGGTTTTGGTGACTACAATGGCGTTAAAAACATAATTTCTATGTATTTGCAGTTAATTAATTGAACTATCGAAACTAAAATAGATTCGAAGAGGCTGAAAGTTATCCTTTATTTAGATTTGATCTTAATAACGCTTAAACAATGCTACCAACTTATACAGGCTGTATTACCCTGTATAAGTTGGTACTGCTCCGCACTCTATGACACAGGGATGACAATCTCTATCTTCTGACCAGTACGATTTTGGATAAACATTCCCGAGGCACTGATCACTACTTTAACGCGGCAGTCCATTAAGGGCATCAAAATTACGTGTCCTTTGAGTACATACAATCCGATAAAATATGAAATGACATAAACATAAGATTTCGTCTTCAGAAGAATTCATTTTAACAACCGTTAATAACATTTGGGCTTATTCGAAAAGCGAACGTTGCATGTTTTGAGTCAGTCTGCAAGAAGGCCAGAATCGTTGACCGAGTGTTAATCACCCGATGTGTATATGTGTATACGCTGCCGCTCGACTGTAACGAAAACTTAAAAACAATAGATTGTTACAAACATAATAACCCTCATTGTGAGCCGATACATTTTAGCGTAAACACTATTTGCCTTTGCGCTTGAAAGATTGCCGTAATATGAGTATATTGTGTCTGTGAGTGTGAATCAGCAGCGATAGTCCAAATAAAAGGGAAGAAAACTGGGAAGCCGGTAAAAACCATATTACTAGCGACCCGCCCCGGCTGTGCACGGAGTTGCTTTTTCAAAAATCAGACTCTTTCTGCTCTAAATAATATTTGCATAGTCTTGAATTATATTTTGAAACGCTATCTTGTTGAAAAATGAAACTACTGCCTATATTCTTCAGCCCATAATAAATGGCATTTCTTTGTGGAATCTTTGTACATCAAAAGAATTTCTAAAATTTGTATTTAGTTTTTAAACTAAGAACAGACTCCAAGTAATAATTATTTTAGATTTTATGTTATAGTATCTGTAGTTAATATGTTGATAGCTGGTCATTCATCCACATAACAACATTGATTATGACCAACGCTTTCTTTTCCTATAGAGATTATGTAATTTTAGCGGCTTGTAAGAAGATATTCTAACATAAGTTTATTAAGCAATGACATAAGTGTATTTCATCTTCATATTTTGTGTTCATCAATAACCAGATTTAGGAAGACATAACCATGGTATTTCACGTGTTTGAAATGCGAGGAATGTGTTCAGATAATACAATATTTATACATCTATCCATAGTAAAAATTAATAGCTAAATATGTTGCTGAGAAACAGTTAAAGAACGGATAGACCATTTGGGTTAAATTTTTATAGAAAATACATCACCTTACCTTTCTATAAGATTAAGGTTCTTATAGAAAGGTAAGCTGAGTAAGGCTCGCTTGCTGCAAAGATATATTATTTCGATGCTCGCTTGTAATTACTGACTAATAGTTAAAACTGTTTTTCCACGAAAAAAATCCTTTATTATTATCCTATAATGGGTTGTCAATAGCTACTAATACTTTTTATAAAGTATTGGAATTGCTAGTGTATGTTTTATTATTTTCGCGAGCCGCCAATGTCTTGCGTTGCATTCTGTCTTAGGTTATTCGCTTTATAATAAGTTGAGACAACAAATTCTCCCAAATACTTATTACTGGGTCCCCAGCTCCCCACGCCCGTATAGCGTGTCCTCAAGGTACAAAATACTAGGATTTTTTTAAATACCGTTTTTAATACCGACCCTCAAAATTGTAATCCTAAAAATTGCTTGAACTAAGTGAAATAAGTGATCAGTTGAAACTAGCTATAGCTGTCATGTTCTATTAAACAAAACTGCGTATCGTATACTTTTTTACACCAATTAGCGATATGTAACGGATCGACATGTCAACGGTTCTCGGTAATCAATATAGCGGATTTTGCGGCTACGCCTCCTCCTAGTACGCGTCGGGGTTTAGCTACAATTTGGGTTACTTATTCGTAGCTATGCGATCTTGCGTGGCTTTCATTTTATAACAGTTGTATCACTAGCTTTGACAAGCACATTAGTTGAGATGTTAAGGTGCTTGTAGTACTATTACTTATTCTGTGCTAGTTACTTCGTAACTAGCTTTAGAGCTATGACTTAGGCCCAATGGGTCTGGCATGCCTTACTCACTTAATTACTATAATAACCAAACAGATAACCGCAAAAGATTATAGAAACCGAATGAGGAAACCATTATGTTAGTTACATTACGAAACGAATAAAATAAAATTAGACAGATAATAATAATTATATAGATACAATAACTACCGACCCCCTCCCTCCCGGCTTCGCCCGGGATGCAATTTTTTATATACACAAACTTTCCTCGTTTATCCCTCTTTCCATTAGTGAAAAGCGTATCAAAATCCGTTGGGTGGTTTAGAAGCAGTTAGCTGAAAAACAGACAGAGAGAACTCTTTTCCTTTATTATGTTGAAATCCTTTAGATCACGAATTATTTAGAACGAAATGGATAAATAGTAATCATATTATCCCTTTTTTATGGATATTATATTGAATTATTGATTACTAGCGACCCGCTTTCGGCTCCGCCCGGGATGGATTTTATACCCAAAAATAAGGGATAAAAAAATAGGCTCACACATCGAAACACAACAGCACATATGCTGTTATTTCACGGTCCTCTTCTGTAAGGGGGTGGTTAGGGCTGCCAGACAGGCTGTTTAATTTATGGGAATGAGAAACGCAATAGGCTTGTCTAAATTATAAATGTTTCCAACATAAATTGTCTAAAAATCACATTCCGTAACTAATAATTTGTATTAAGTAACGAATTAGAGTTATGTTTCATGGTTTAGTTGATTTAATAATCTGTGAAATTGTTTAAATTACCTAATTCTTTTTAGAATCATAACTTTTGTACAAGAAAATACTTGTTTGTTACAACTTATCTACTACCTACTAGCGGCCCGCCTTCGGCTTCGTACGGATGCAATTTTTTTCTGTAAATTCTGTACACAAACCTTCATTGATCGCTCATTGAAAATCGTATCAATATCCGTTGGGTGTTTTATAAGAAGTTAAAGCTAAAAGATTAAAGTTTTAATGAAAGAAATTGTTACTGAGAGATATGCCTTCTCAGAGTTTTCTTTAGGATTTTAGAAGAACTACAATTCTCTAGTACATACATTATTTTTATGTACCTTTTAAGGATTAGCCTAAAAATTTTAAATAGTTCAATCTTGGTGGCATTTCAAAAGTTACCAGCCGTCCTCCAATGATCACATATTGATGCTGAACTGGTGTTGGAAGCGATCATTTCTAATTATGTTTGGATTTACAACGGCGAAATAAAATTGTAATATTTTTATAAAATAATTTAAATGATATCTTGCGCGAAGCTGAAATTGAAGAAGATTTGATTGAGAACATGGTGCTCCACCACACTATGCTCGGGCGGTCCGAGAACATTTAAACGCCCAGTAAATCGTTGGATTGGTCGAGGTGAAAAAATCCATAGAAATGCATTTCGTAGGTTGTGAAATATTTTTTGTAGTGATGATACATTACCTAGAAGCAACAGATGTAATGTATTTAAAAAAAAAAGTTACAACATTTTTTAAAATTGTTTATTTAGTACAAATTCAGGTGATTTTTTAAAAAAACACACAATCAGGCATAGCTTTTAACAGGATCGAGTTAGGGTAGGACTCGAGAGAGATTATATAGAAGATAAACCTTCCATAAAAAATTATGTAACTGATGGTGAACCGCATCAATATCCGTTACATGGTTTAGGAGTTAGCGGACATTACAAGCAGAGAGACCCGGAAAGCGACTGTGTTTTTATACTATTTAGAGATTTTGCAATGATTGAGCGTGTTTTCACGTGGTAATAACGGCACAATTGACACGCACGAAACTCATAGACTGCAGTACAGACCGCATGAATCACGACACGGCCTATTATCGTATATGCATCTCTGTAATTTCTAGTTAAAGAGGAATCGAGCTATTATTTTGTACATGCAACCATGTTAACTTGTTATGTAATTCTATGTACAAGAGGTTCTATCTACTGGAAATCACTATTGCTGTTTTGAACCTCCTTGAAAAGGGTATATCTGTAAAGTCCAAGTTTCAATTTGGTTACGTGTTTTAGTATACTTTTTTTCCTGTCAACTGAGATCTATATATCTATATATAGTAATAGTATATATTCTATATTTATATCTGTATCTATTCTATATCTACTCGTATATCTTCTAAATTTACGCATATCTATATATTTATATAGCGACTTCGTCGACTTTGAAAAATTGTGAAATATAACGCCTGATATCGTTTTATAATAATCTCTCGGGAGTAGTACTTTTTTTCGGGATTGATTTCCTGTATCCCTGACAATGTGTATGCAAAATTTCAAAATTCAAGTTAAGGCGTGAAAAGGTAACAGACAGACAGAGTTACTTTCGCATTTATAATATTAGTATGGACTATGGATATACAAAAATGATTCTGTAACAAAATTGTGTGAGAACTCGGGTAGCGTGGCATCTTAACAGCGAAATTCACTTCGAATGATTACACCATTAGAAGTAATCAGCAAAAGCGTTTAGTGATGAGTCTCGTTGCAATTTAATTAGTTGCTACCTATGATTATGGGAACTAATTTAATATTGCTCGTAAAGTCTATGGAATAAAGTAGATTTTTCTTTGGAACCTCGAGAGTTTGGTCACGGTATGTTGGCTCACATTACGTAGACAAGATTGCTTGGGTATGCGTCGTTGCGCAACTTACTGCAGACATCGTATGAGAAAATTGGTTTGTCGTTTGCGAACCATAATAAATACATACATAAATTAACAGCTTAAGTTAACAAATTACAATGAATTAACGCCATATTAACAATAATTTTATTGTCAAACTGACGATTATTGTTTACAAAATAATAACTGTCAATTTAGCATGATCGACGGGCCCTGGTGGGTCGTCTGTCATGCTCTGCAGTAGAACTACTTGGATTTTTTTTTGTCCAATCTGTTCTATCATAGAACTAATAGTAGAACTGTTTGGACTAACCCCTTCCGACAATATATTACTTTGAAAAATAACAAATCAAGCATGCATTCAAATATAATTATTATTTGTTTTATCAGCAACAGTAAATGTTTCAAAATATTCAAAATGTATATGATACCCATATGATAGATAGGTCTAGCTGCATCGATTACTTTTTGATTTCATGAGAAATCAGCGTGACCACACCTGCAAAGAGTCTTCTATGCCAAGCAATCGAGTAAATAAAAAGCCGCGTTCCAAATTTCAGCTTTCTAGACTTTTGGTTGTGCGTTGATAGTAAGTCACAACAAACAATTTTATCTTTATATATAAAAAGTACATCTTCCATATGTTCGTGTCCACAAAACTCGGTAACTAGGCAATGGATTGGCTTAATTTTTTTACACAATATTACATTTTAACAGAAGAGTGTTTTCATACACTTTTTATTTCAGCCACAACGAAGCGTAGCCAGACTGGCCAGGTTAAGCTAGTAAGTGTAAACAACTCTACAGAAGGCATTAAATTGAGAAATAAACGGCAGACCGGTTGAAGAAGACCCAAAGCGCATCGCAATTTCGTAAAACTTGCAAGCATTGAAAAATGTTTACAACACCATCATCTCGTGTTGCGCCTGCGCCGCATAAAAGCGTGAGGTGCGCAATGCAAATGTCACGCAAGTGGCACGCCGATTGGAATGTGGGCTCCGAACGTGGCCACAGCCTTCCAACAACTGACCACTGAGGAATAACAATCGATTCTCAACCCTATAGGGGTCATTACATAACCTCTAATTAATCAAAATGATCGCCAAGTCAGGAATTAAGAAAATGCTGACATCAGTTGCTTGTAAATTATAATGCTAAAGAAACGCCAATTAAAAAGCTGTACCAAGAATTCTACGACATATAATATAATAGATAAAGTTGGCTAAAGGAACATTGCTATTTTTCTGGATGAAAATGTCAATTTCAAATGGAATTCTGGATAAAAATGGAGCTACGATTCTATAGAATAGACAAACACACAGATATAGCCATACACAGTGTGTATTACACACATATACAGGCACACACACGTCAAATTTGTAACAGCCTGTTTATGCGTCGGGTGTCGGGGGTTAATTATAACCTGATGGTGGACTAACCGTGGACTACGTATATTAAAAAGTGATAAAATATTTATCAAGGAGTTTCGCAAGCAGATAGTCTGATGTGTCTAACTATCCGTGAATTAAGTTTGCAAAACACATTTATTTCTAGCCTTGATACCAATTTGCGGATATCGATGTAATCGCTCGTTTTCAGACGTTTTTAAGGAAAACCTTCACGTTTTAAACCGTAAAGTTTTCACAATAATTCGATTTCTAGATATATACTCGTAGGTAAGATATCTACTCGTATCTAGAAATCGATTAAGTAATTATTACAAGACTTACGTGTTTGAGTGAATTAATTTTCCCTTTTAATGTGATTGGATTTGGCAAATATTTAAAGTTGACCCTGGGTTCCGGAATTGAAGGAAATTGCATGTCTATACAATACTATATACTATCTATATCCGTACTAATACGAGTATTATAAATGCGAAAGTATGTTTGGATACGAGTATATGGATATATGGATGTTTGTAACTCTTTCACGCAAAAACTACTGATCCGATCACCATGAAATTTTGCATACACGTTGTCTGGGCCACCAGAAAGGACATAGGGTACCTTTCATCGTTCAACGCGGATGAAGTCGCGGGCACCAGCTAGTATTATAATATTATAAAGAGTGAAGATTTGTATTTTTGTATGTTTGTAATGAATAAACTTAAAAACTACTGGACCTTTTACTGGATTTTAAAAATTCTTTCACCTATAGAAAGATACATAATCAGCGAGTAACATGGGCTATATTTTATAAAGTTACGCAGACGAAGTCGCATGCAATAGCTAGTTGTATATATCGAAATTATACCTCCCGGGCAAACTACTGAGTATATAATAAAGGATTTGTTATTACAGCCACCTACCATCAAGGGACTGTTAGTCAATAAAAAGTGACAATGAAGAGAGTTATCCCTCACTTAGCAACAACATGTCGCTTTTATTATAGAATATCGACCCGCTACCGGCTTCGCAGGTGTGCAATTTTTTCTGCAAAATGTACATACAAACTTTCCTCGTTTAAAACTCTTTCCATTAGTGAAAACCGCATTAAAATCCGTTTCGCAGTTTGAAAGATCTAAGCTTATATACAGAGGGACAGACGGCGGGTAGTGACTTTATTTTATACAGGCGACCCGCTCCCGGCTTCGCACGGATGCAATTTTTTTTGTAAATTATATATACAAACCTTCCTCGTTTAACGCTTTTTCCATTAGTGAAAACCGCAATAAAATTCGCTGCGAAGTTTTCGAACTAAGTGCACATACATACAGAGGAACAGACGGGCGGGAAGCGACTTTATTTTATACTAGCTGGTGCTCGCGACTTTTTCCGCGTTGAAAAAAAAAAGCAATATAACGTTTGACCTCGTGTTGCTATATCACTTTGGCCATGCGTTAGTTTTTTATTTTTTATTGATCCCTTGGGAATAGTTCTTTTTTTCTGGATGAAAAGTACCCTATGTCCTTTCTGGTATCCCAGACAACGTGTGTGCAAAATTTCATGGTGATCGGTTCAGTAGTTTTTGCGTGAAAGAGTTACAAACATCCTTACATCCAAACATACTTTCGCATTTATAATATTAGTATAGATATAGATATAGATTATGTAAATGTGCTTACGAGTTACGTATATAAAACAAACAATACCTTAAGCTAAATTTTATAATAAAAAGAATTTACAGTCAGAATTATCAGTAATGTGTGGCTTGTAGCACTCACAGCACTTGCTGAGTTGGGTGTCCAAGTGCCCATTAAAGGCTAGGCGCTGGTGCACGCATTAGCATTTAAAGTTTGTACCTACTTACGAGTATTACAAACTTATTTGTAGTCCGGTTTCGAATAAAATGTTTTTCTTTCTTTCTAACGAGTAGACACCGACATACATACACGCAATTTAACCGGTCGCGGTTCGATCCCTGAGTGAGTCGATATT
Source organism: Synanthedon myopaeformis (assembly GCA_944738685.1). Classification (NCBI taxonomy): domain Eukaryota; kingdom Metazoa; phylum Arthropoda; class Insecta; order Lepidoptera; family Sesiidae; genus Synanthedon; species Synanthedon myopaeformis. The sequence continues at coordinate 4,722,486 of OX122933.1, read as the reverse complement.
TCTGGTGACAATTTTGTTGCATTGCAAAATAACTTTTTATTTTGCAGAGGGAAGCTAAAAACTTCTCAAATAGAATTGTTTATTTTTATTACAGATTACAATATAAACAGAATGGTATAATGATTACAAAATTTAAATTGTATAAAGAAAAAAATACAACATGTGATTTTGAGATGGGACCGAAAAGATTTTGTTAGAAATAGTTTTGTTGGATATAATCATAAAGAATTTATGAGAAATCGTATATCTTTTTAAAATTTTGTTGCGTTTTTCATTATTGCATAGGAAATTTATTACAAACTAGCTGTGCCCCAACTTCGTACACGCTATAATTCGTTTTTTGGAAATCTCACAGGAACTTAACATTTTTACAGGATAGAAAGCTTTCTATATGTTAATCCAGGTAATAAACTATCCGTGTGCCAAATTTCAACCAAATCCCAAAGACTAGGTACCAAATCCATCCTAACAAACTTTCGCATTTATAAATATTGATAGAATTAACTAGGATATACCAATTAGTATAATAGTGTCAGTATACCAAAAATGTTCATCATTATTCTTTGAAATATTAAAAAAATTATGTTCTCACATAATATTCCCTGTTGCTGAGGCCGATTGAATGTCAATCGGTCACTGCTCTCAGTTTTGGCGGGAGAAACTCGACGGACAACTTTTTTTGTGTACTTTACTTTCTTGTCCAAAACGCTGAGAGCGACCGCGAACCAGACAGCAAAAAGACGTTGTGAAGTAGGCGACTACAGAAATATAAATTACTTGCGTTTTTTTTTCTTCATGAAATTGTCACAACGTAATGACTAACGTGACATTATTTTTTTCTTTTGTTATGCCAGTCTTCCTTTTTTGGTTTTTGAAGACAGATATTTATTTTCTCAAAAATAGAGTTTTGTATATTACATCTTAACATTCCTTCGCATCTCACATAATTTCCATCATCACAAGTTTGTTTACATTCTTTGCGGTGTCTCCATAGTGTTTTGTGAGTAAGAAAAGAAAACACAATTCTCTATTGGCAACTTATTGAAGAATTTTTTTTTATCAATAATAGGTTTGATAAAAGACGTGGACGACGATGGAGTGAGCTAACACAGACGCCGGAAGGGAGTTCCAATATATGGAAGAGTTTTTAAAACGTTTGGTCTAAAAAGAGGAATTTTGATAAGATGATGATGGTAACCTGCCGTACGTCTGATTGTCCGATGGAATAAAGGAGAAGGCGGTATGAGCTCATGCAACTGTTGTGCTGATACTGATAATGCTGCCAAAAGAATTTTGAATAATGAAAACTCATCAAATTAAACTTTATTCAAATGACATGTGTCGGTTATAGTAGGCCTAAGGCTTTAAGGCTATTCATAGTAGATATCTACCTACATGTATTTTGTAGGTTCCGCATTGAGGGTTGTCGGCAGGCGGAAGCAGAGTGCATACTTTGGCCGCGATTTCACAAAAGGAATAACTAATTTGGTAGTAATTAAGTGATTTCATCAATACTCGTTTATGATCTATGTAATATAAGTTTTTAGGAGTCACTTGAAACAGCGGAAAATCGAAAATCGAAAAAACTAAAAGGTGTTTACAATTTATTATAAGAGTACAAGGAAATATAGTAAATAATCTTAATAGATAATATTATATTATAGATTATATTATAATTATAAAATACTAGCTGTATTATGTATTTAATGATATAATTATAAAATATTAGCTGGTGAAAAGATCATAATTAATAATAGTAATGAGTAAAATAACGCCTGACATCTTTATTGTTGTGACGATGGTGGCGCCGTTTCAATTTTTTTTATTTATAGTTTTACCCTCGGGAACAGTACTTTTCTTCTGGATGAAATATATCCTATGTATTTTCATGTACGCCTGACAATGGTTATGCATAATTTCAAACTGATCGGTTGAGTAGTTAAGCCATGAAAAGGTAATTCAGACAGATAGACAAAGTTACTTTCATCACATTTACCTATAATATTAGTATGGATTAGGTTGCACTCATTTTGGTAAAAATTGTGTTCGGTCTGAGGTTAGTTATTGTGTTAAAACATAAACGTTGTTTTTCTTAACATCTATTTGTTTGTCAATATACAAAATTATCTGCATATAATTGTATATTTGTAGAGCTACAGCTGTTTGCGTGAAAGCGTTAACCTTGAACGGGCGCAGTGTCGCAGTCGCGATGTGAATGGATTGACCTACAAACGTCACCACTATTCAACTGTATCATTTCAATTTTTCTAGCGGTAACAATAACTTGCTTGTTATTTTAAATAGTCACCATATCAAAGTTGTCTCTGTGATGGTTAATACTGAAGAAAACTGAAATGTATCGTTATTTCATGTGGCCGGAATTAACAAGTAGAATTTATTTTATTTTTTTCGCAATCAGTCTGAAAATCGGATTAATCGGATTTGTTGATGATTTATTGTTGTTTGTTTTTCAATTGTGGAACGTTATTCTTTTGGACCATAATGGGAATATAATTTAATAACAATTACTTTTTATAACTTTTTGTAATAGAAAAAATAAAATTATTTTATTTATTTATTAGACGATGAATTTAAAAACTCAATGTTTTAAATTGTCCTATAAAACTGTAAAATAGTTTGACTATGGGATTTAACAAATTCATATGTATATGATGTAAAAAAATTTTAAAGTAAAAGTTATATCATCTATAACCTAAATAACTTTTAAACTAATCGTTAGATTAAACTAACTATATAGGTAACATACACCTATCCATGTAATATTTAATTAATCTAAGGAATTTAAATAGCATCTCATTATAATATTATATTATATTTTTAAACTCCACTTATTGTGTTGCGGGGAGTCCTTGGTTTGGAGTGATTTTTGGTAAATTAATTTAAAATAGACTTAACTGAATCATGTAGTATTTTACATAAAAAATCATAAAATTAAAAAAAAATACAAAATATTTTGTTTTTTGATTGTTTATAGCAATCTTGAAAGTTAAGTTTACGAAACATTTTAATCTATAAAAAAAATTATACTCGAATGGAGTACTGGGACGGCGGTTAGAGCAAAGTTATCCTTGGCCGAACATAGTTCTGAATGTTTTAAAAGGATTTAATTTCGTCTATAAAAGACGTCAGTGTCAGTGACGTCATCAAACCCTATTTACACGATGCGCCGTGCCACAGCCACAGTAGAACAACGGCTTTCATTCGGCGTTTCTATAATTCAACAAGTCGTGAATCGATTCATGGCCGACGGCTTTCGTCGTGTATTGATATATCTGCCTTGGGTGTAGACCGTGGAATGAGGAAGGCCTCTGCCTAGTAATATCTCTGCCTAGTAATAAATCATTGTTCATCCGTTCGACAAGGTTTTACAATGTTGCAATGTGCACAGATAGCATTTCTCGAACACTTCGATTTCAAAGAAACACGTAAAGAATATTTTATACCGGTTTCACACGAAGTTGAAATTAAAAAAAATCTTTTCTTAGCGGATGCTTAGGTACGTTATAAAATAAACCAAATTTATACAGCCGGTAGAACACACAATGAGAGGCTACATCTCTCAAAGTGGTTCTAATAGTTGCTGTGTGAGCATTGTATCGTCAACAATTTTAACAACTCGACGCTGCAATATGTCGAAACAGAATCAAATGTAACCGAAAGTAATCGAATATGTTCGAATGTAACCGAATGTAATCGAATGTAACCGAATGTAACCGAATGTAATCGAATGTAATTGAAAATCGAATGTAGTCAATCTGCAAAATTGGAACTTCGAGGTTCGTACTCGATAATGAACAGGAATCGGGGTATAATTTATTATAAGTTATCCAAGACATTCGTCAGTACGTGATGCGTAGGTACTCTTATGCGTACGTGCGCAAACGTGTGTCATTCATTAGCGTCGTTCAAATAGACAATGTTTGCATAGTTGGCACTAGAAAGTGTACGTATCTTAATGATACGGGTGCTGGAATTTCATTGTTGAAATTAATATCTGCGCATAACACTAAACTCACCTTAATGAATGTCACTCTCTCTCTTATATAAGCGAAAGATTTTTTTTATTACTGACAAGCAACAACTCCCTTTTTTTAACGTTGGAAAATCCTCTTAGATACCCGGCAGTGTAGGGGACACTGCGGGGTTATGCCGGATTCGTACCGGCTGAAACCCAACGATTTTCTAGCGCGGTCATTGATGGGCGGGGTCGCGAGGACGTTATGACACGACTTCGGTGCCCCGCCAGAGCAACAAACCTCTAGTCTCGCATGGATGCCTTGTTTTTCTGCAAATTATATACAAAAACCTCCCTCGTTTATCGCTCTTTTTACTAGTGATATCCGTATTAAAATCCGTTGGGTGGTTTAGATGTTAGCGGAGACACAGGCGAATTAATTTTTTATATTATGTATCCTAAATATTTCTTAAAAGTAACATATAAATTTTTCTTCAAGCCATTTGTGAATTTTACAATATCAAAGAACTTTTAAATGGTATTTCGAATTGTAATTCATATAACAAAAATATATTTAAAGTGGCACTGTACGAGCGTGGGAACTAATTAATAGGTATTTGGAAGAATTTGTTGTCTCAATTTACTATAATGCGAATAACCGAAGACAGAATGCGACGCAAGATAGTCGTGCCACTTATCGATATCGCGAAAATAACATACGCCAGCAATTCCAATATTGTATGTTTGGTCCATTGTATGTTTGGTTGGAGATACAAAGTATGTTCCAAACATATAAACTTTCGTATTTATAATATTATTAGGATTAGGATTAATTAGTAAGCCTGGCACGCCCAGCTGGTACATGCCACCCAGATCAAATACCATACTGAATAATCCTAATAGTCCTAATAGCACTTATATTAAGAGAAAAGATTTGTATTGAATAAACTCAAAAACTACTGGACTGATTTAAAAAAAAAAACCTTTTACTATAGAAAGCTACTTTATCAAAGTAACATGGGCTATATTTTATAAAGTTACGCGGACGAAGTCGCGTGCAACAGCTAGGTACTTATATGAATTCCTAAGAAGTCGATAATGGTTATCGATTAATATTAAATCATCCTTGCTTAGAGATACAAAGGCTTGTTGTTATGAATGAAAACAATTGTATTAAATTTGCATCGTTTATGTTTTGTATTGCATTCTAAAACACCTACATTGGGACCGGTATTGTGAAATGTCAACGAATTCATATTTATAACACGAAGATCAGCGATAATGTGGGTGGCTGTTCGTTCGTACCTTTCGTCATTTAATAAGGCAAAAGTGTGTAGTGTTTATAACTGAGTGGACTGTCAAAATCAAATCAAAATATTTAAGGTTTCTACAAGAAACTCTTATGATTGTCATTATAAATTTAAATTTACCTGGGTTTCGGAAAAAAAGCCAAGATGACGATCCTGAAAAGAAACCCCGAAAGGATACTATTCTTTTGTCATCTTTAAAATACAAAATAACAACAATTACACTCAATTTTTTTTTAAAAACATATCAAAGTATATATACAATACTAAACATAGTATGAGCTCCGAATCGCTTAAATCCAGGCTTCATTGTCGAGGAATGTACGAGTAAGCAGTTCGATTGTACTGCCAACGCTCATTGCGAGATTCGACACGGATGGGATTAAAAATATAGACGGTACCTTTATTTATGCATTTGTATCAATAAACAATTAATAAAACTTTTAATTAGTCATAAGTATGTACACGTGTAATTCATTGTTGACCGCTGCAGGTGGTAGGTGATGAAAGAGACTTGGTTGTGAATTGTCAGATTTCGTTCTTGCTATTTGTTCAGTTGATATTTCAACAAAATAGAACCGTTGGGTAAGACGCATCGCATAGCGTTTCAATAATTTTTGTAAAGTGTAAGGAAACTGTAAGATTCGCTACTGCAATTCAATTGCAAAGTTAAAAGCTGGGTCAAGTTACGTAATCCGTTACGTGTTGTCGTGCGTTTAAACATAACTGTAATCGGACTCGTTTACATTTTACGATTGGTAATTTTATGTGCATTTTGTTTCGTCCACGCATATCTATTTATCTATTTTAGTTATTGTTTTCTGTTAGTACATGAGCCTTAAGCATGTTTCAACCGTTTACTTCCCCGATCGCACAGGTTAGGGCTAGTGTGGGTGAGTGATACTTATAGCAAATTGTATCTACAAAGCAGGAAAATATTTTTGTTTTGAATTCAAGCAATTCCGAAAAGTAATAAGACATAATCAATTTTCTGTATGAAAAAATGGCAGATATTCACCCAAATTTAAATACATAACTTACTAAGATTCTTTCTTGAAAAAAAAAAACCCAAACATGAACTTTCCTACAGTAGGTACTGCAGCATTAGCATGATAAATAAATGTTTTCTTATCTAAGCTAATTCAAATTAAACACAGTTGGGCGAGATACACCGATTTTTCTGATTGAAAATGTATTCTGCAATTGCATAAAATTTTAGAGCTGTTTTTTAAAGCTACGTCGATGTAAAACATTCAATTCAATGTATTTAATTAATGTTTTCTCGATTCCAGGTGGAGACAGGACGAGAAGAATTGAAGAAAGAGAGAGAGATTATGCAGTTAGTTGCTGGTCTCCAGCTTGGACCTGATGAGGTGGAACGTCGCGAGGTCCCGCCACATCTGCTTCGGGCAAAACATGCACCTAGGTAAATAATTGCGTGATACAAATTTTTGGAAGTATCGATATATCGACATTGTTGTTGATATATCCCCTAACGTCCCCTATTTACGAACTGAAACAGTCTGCTGCAAGGACTCTCTTAAGACTTAAGAAGAAAACTTAAGACTTCTGTGTGAAGACGGTTTTTCTGCCGTCACCAGCTACTCCACAATAATCCATACTATCCATACAAATATTATAAACGTGAAAGTAACTCTGTCTGTCTGTCTGTCTGTTACCTTTTCACGCCTTAACTACTCAACCGATCATCATAAAATTTTGCATACAAATTGTCAGGGATACAAGAAAGTACCTTTCATCCAGAAAAAAAGTACTGTTCCCGAGAAATCATCTAAAATGAAATATAAAAACTAACGCCTGGCCAAAGTGTTATAGCAACAAGGGGTCAAAAGCGTTATATTTCTTTTATATTTTTTATTTTTCAACTCGGACGAAGTCGCGACAGACCAGCTAGTATTTTATAAAACAAAACGTTGTTTTAATACAAAATATGTCAATATTGTTTACAAAATAAAGCATGCATAGAAAACACATTATTATATTCTTTTACTCAATGAAACTCGTTTTCAATGGTTTCAGATAACACCACGCCACAACACAAGCAGTGCCATCTGTGCGCGCACGCACCCGACCGGAAACTACGACTTACCTCGATACAGAGATCGAAACACAAATGTATACCAACCAAATACTTGGTGCACTCAATATGTACCTTATTCCCGCTAAGATTAAAGGTTAATTTTCAATGTAGGGTTTTACTGTTAATATGTGAATTCCGATTGCCAAATAGACTATTCAGAATTCTACGAATGATGAGTTATAATACAAAGTTGGAGTCTCACGAGTTCGTATATTAAAATTACAAAGGCCTTTTGATACCTGATTGGATTGACAACCAATTGTCAATTATGTCAACATTGAAATAAAGGCGATTTAGCGATGGCATATCATATATCCATTAATATTTGCCATCAGAATCGGCAGTATCTACATTTTCATCCCCCACTATAATGGTAGCCGTCAAACAAGGGCAACAACATGATATAAAGTGGATAATTTTCTCTCAAATTGCAGATGTCAAAAGGGACTTTGTATTCGTATAGACAAAATACTATAAGATACCTATATGATATTGTGAAAGATATACGACATTGTATTATAATATTAAAGAAAATATTTTTTTTGCAAAAATATAAAAAAATTGAATATTTAAATAAAAAAAATAATAATACTGAAATCGTAAAATTATACACCACTTTGCTCAAATATTTCGAAGAATTGGCTATAAAATTAAAAATAACCTAAATTCAGTGGGTTTTTTTGTATATTTTTATACTCTTTATAATGGGCATGATTATTAAATTTTAATAATAAATATTTAATTAATTGTAACAATAAAGATTTTGTGTAAAAAATAACAATTTTATTAAGTAGTTACATAGTTGTCTTGTATCCTTCGGTGTAACATTTTGTAAGTAAGTAATATTTGTCTGTAGTTTAATGTATTATGTTAATTTTAGAGATTTTTAGTTTGGTTAGGCGTTTGTACTTTGTAAGAATCTCGTACGGATACCTAATTTGAAAACTGACCCTTACATTGAAGTGTAGGGCCTCCCTGTCTGTCATTCTACCCCAGATGTAAAGGATCATATTTTGGTTTAAATTTTGTTAAGGATTATTCTCAATGTCAGTTTCCTTGGACTTATTTTAATAAATATATGCATTTATTTATATCATTTGATTTATTAAAATGTTCAACCATTCGAACCCGTCACAAAGTTACAGTTACAGTTCGAAGGGTTTACAATTGAAAAGTTTTATTGAAATGAAACATTATCGTTCATTTCACAATTCATTCCATGGTTGAATTCTCTATTAAAAAGACCCATACTATCTTTTAAGCCGAAATCACCACACACATTTATAAAATTCTATTGAAATCGTTTGGACGGACGGTCTAAAGATTAGGGTGATTTTTGTATATTAAATTTTATTTCAAAAATGTAGCAATTACTTACGAATGATATTAATCAACGTGTAAAAATAAGGAGGCGATAACAAATGACGAGAATATTCTAACGAAAATTGTAACTGAAATCAATGATATTATAATATAAAACGAACTGAAACACGAAATGATAATGAAAAATAACGAAATCTATATAATGAGCCATACGTCGCTCGTTATATAGATTTCGTACTGATTAAAACGATTTTGTACTGGTACAGTTTTCAAATTAGTTCACCGTACAAGCTCGTTATGGGTTCAATCACATAGAGTTCTCTGGCATTGCAGATCAATAAATATGAATTGCTTCATATTTATTGATTAAATATAATACATATCTGAAATATTATAAAATCTGAACGTAGATGACGTTAGCTATTCACCGTTTGGCTTCCTCTAAATAATGGTATTTTTATATATTTATAATAATTATCTTTTTCTAAGAAATCAAAATAAAACTGTCAACTGCGTCGATTGTGCTATCCTGGCATCAATGCTATGGTGACACTGTGTGTATGAACTCATCAGAATCTCTTTTGAAAAGATATTTTAGAAATTTTAGTCAATCTATGAAGAATTAGATGTGCCTTATTTTTATATATATATATATATAATATAAAATTGTATAAAATTATATGTTAAAAAAATTAAAATACTTTTGAGGGTTTTGAAGAATTTAAACTAATAAATGCACGCTTTTTCCTTATATAATATTTCACCATAATAACTCAAAACAAATAATGATGGCTGAATTCCCCTTTTGAGATGCAATAATATTTCCATGTACACAAGCATTAATTAGTTGCTTAATATGAAACTAGATGGCTTAGCTGTGTGGAATGTGTGAAGTATATTTATTTATTTATTATTTATATATTTATTTATTGACTCTTCGGATAAGTCAGTTAGATTCACGAAATAAAGGACCAACAAAATTATAATTAGTAACAATACATTATGTAACTAATGATAATAATATATCATTTACATGTTTGTGTCCAATTCGAAAACTAGCCAATAGATTGACTTCAAATTTTTACAGCACTTTCCATTTAAACAGAAGAGTGTTTTTATATACATTTTATTCCGATGTTGCAACGGAAACAAAAGAAAAACGAGTCACAGCTAAGCGGAGCCGGGTTCAGCTAGTGATATAATAAAATATCATTTATATTGTTACATTCGACTACAGAGCACCAATTCTATTTTAATCTTCATGTTATCAATGTACTAAAATATAATGTATTATATATAAAATGAATATGTAACACTATTTATAAAAAGTTACTCGTAGTGTATTTGTACGTTAGTTGTTCTGAAATTCACGAAATGATAAAAAAATATATACAAGACCATTATCATATTTATAAAATTGTATTTTATCTAATTAAAAATAAAGTTGTAAAAATGTTTTTAGTCTAATCTAAATAAAGGTAGAAAAGCGTTAGAAATAGGAATAAAATTAAAAAAATTCAAGGCATATTTTAATTACTTATTTAGGCTATGAGTGCCATTAATGTTATTTTGGGTTATGTATTTTAAATGTTATTATTTAAAAAAGGTTTTGGTATAATTGTTTTTGCAAATAAACAACTCTGTTAAAGTAATACTCTCAGATTTTCGTATTCACTGTGAAGTAAAAGAAACCCATTTTTAGATTTACATATAAATTATCAGACGATTCTTTACTAATTGTATATTATATTGCATATCTAATATTTTTCTTGTCATATATATCATACAAAACTTCATACAAAACATACAAAACTTTTATAATCCAATCTACAACTGGCTGGATATAATCCTGCTCGAAGGACCAAACTGCTGATAATCTATAGAATAAATTTTATCGGCAGTTTGGTCCGCCATTAATCAACGTATTTAATTTATCCACGCACAATCAAAAATTATTAAGTGTAAGAAGCTGAAATTTGGGAACATAATATATTTATTTTACAACGTAAGCATCTGCTGGGAAAGGATATTATAACTTTATAATAAATAAATAAAGAAATATACCAAATTGAAATCAATATTTAAAGATTCGAATGAATACAATTACCCGACCTTCCTATGACACTTTTAAAGTGAATACGAAAAGTTTGTTATAATAACTTCAGTTGTGTAATCAGGTTTCTAGATCGTTCGTTTGTTCGTATTTGAAGCCGTTTACTCGAGTTTTCCATGAGATCTAACATATATTTCACCCCAGAAAAGATGAGTCAGGTTTTTTTATTTATTTTTAAAATTTAGTATCGAATTTTAAAGATTTAAATTTATAGACACGCTTTTAAAGATTAATTAAATAAAATTTGTTTTGATTATTCCAAAAGAAAATTTTCATATTTTTTTAAACATATTTCATATTATTATCACTAAGTTAACAAACAAAAGTCGACGAATTTCCTGTGCCATTTTTCCTGTCCTATGGGAAGTAAATGTAGGTTTCCCATTTCTTGTTAATCTTTTAAATTTGATTCAAGAATTTTTTAATAAATAAATCTTTCAAAATATTTAAATTTTAATAAACATATTATTATTTAATAACAACATTTAAATTTTACATATTATTTGAGCACATATATTTGACTCCCGTAGAGTCAGACCCAAGTCTGAATTATTGGTCTAAGATAGGTTATTTTAATTTACTCGTATTTATACCTCAACGAGTAAAACTGGAATATGAAACTTTAAGTAAACGACTTCGAATGCTGTTATAAGAAATCGTTTAAGAGGAGAGTTTGTAAAAGAATATATATTAAAATAGAAAAGTTATATATATAATATACCTAAACAACTCGTATAATTCTTGCATGTACATAACATATACATATAGGAGTGTTTACAACGATTAAAACAACGATTCATTTAAATAATTAATTTTATTATTATCATCATTACATTTTACAATAAATAAATGTACTTTAGTTAATGTAAAGTATATTGTGTTTTACTTTTCCTATAACTAATATTTAGGGACCCCCATATTTCCCCTGAGACCGCGTGATCCGACTGCTTCATTCGATTGATCGGACGACGCGGACTTTTTTTCCCGTTGTTACGATTAAAGAATCCAACTATAATGATTAGACGACGCGGACTGCTTTTTCCTGAATTAGACACATTCCTAAATTGACACGATCCCAAAATGACACATTCCCATATTGACACGATCCTAAAATGACACATTCCCATATTGACACAGTACATATTTATTTTTGGAAATAAATACATATTAAATACTTTTTAAAATAGTTTTTACTTTGGGCAGCCCGTCTGGCTGCAGTAATCGCCTACCGTGAAATAACGGCATGTGTGCTGTTCTGTTTCGGTGAGTTAGTAAGAGATGCCAGAGTCCATTTTTCTATCCCTTCCCAAGCCTTTATCCTTAATCCATAGTCGGCAGCGCATTTCCAGCACCTGTGGCGTTACTTGTGTTATAGGCGACAGTAGCCACCTACAACCAGGTAGACCGTTAGCCTGTCTGCCTGGTAAGTTGATTCTGGTCTGGATCGTTCGCACCCAAATAATTGCGAAATGCAACCCGTTTGCATGTGTGCTGTTTTGTTTCGGTAAGTAAGTAAGGGAGCCCATTTCACTATCCCTTCCTAATCCCCTATTCTTAATTATACTATGGTCGGCAATGCATAAATAATTTAGCGCCTGTGTAAAAATGTGTAATATTATGTTGTCTAAACTTTGTGATAATTTATATTATATATTTTTTCAAGCTCTTTTGTCTAGACATAAAAGAGGAATAGGCATAAGAAGGCACTTTAAAGTGCCTCTTCATAACTGGAGGTTTGTCGACAATAGTGGTTATTGCCGCCAGATGTGTTGCCATTACAAATATCAAGATGTAGGTATCTCCCAAGGCTTGCCACCAAGCACGGTCTTCTGTCCTTCGCATCCAGTCGATTCCTGCGAAGCCTTTCAGGTCGCCTGTCCACCTGTCCGCAGGGCGTCCCACGCCGCGTTTTCCAATTCGTAGCCTCCAATTGAGAACTCGTCTACACCATCGGTTATCCGCTCTGCGATAGATGTGACCGGCCTATTGCCGCTTCATCTTGCTATTTCTCTCTGCTAATGTCGACAACTTTGGTTCTTCGGCGAATTTCAGAATTTCTGATCCTATATCCACCAAAGAAACTCCGAGCATAGCTCGCTCCATAGGACGCTGCGCGACTTTACAACTTGTCGATCAGTCCTGCCGTGAGAGGCTATGTTTCGACACCATAGGCCACCACAAATATCGAATGATGGCATTAAAATATAAGAATTAACCAGAATGTTTATAATTTTTTATATCGAAATTTCACTCAAGAAATAGGAGTTTTGTAGCAATGGCCACTAGATGTCGCCATAGAGATCTTTTATTTAGTTTTATTGAACTTTGAACTTTGAAAAGTTCATTTCCAAAGTTTACCCTGGAACAGAGCGTTAAGGCAAACACTCTAACTTACCGCTCATCTAACAGGCTCGTCAGTGAGTTTCTTTAGAAAACCGACGCGATATAAGTATTGTCGTGTGTTTCTCCAAATGTTAAGAAACATTTAAAAAGTTATAGGAAGCTCTGACGTAATCCTCAATTACACCGACTGACGGTTAGCAGGAAATTCGCATTTTGAAACTTATCGAAAATTTGCATCGTTTGTATGCAAACTGGTATACCGGACAGTTCATAAATCGTAATCTTCCGTTCCACATAAGTAAGTCGGATAAGTATGAAAGCGAACAAGTTTTGCAAAAAAAAAATACCGTGCCATTTATGTGTGTTATATATGAAATTCACGTGAATATGAATTGGCTTCCCATGAATATGAGTAAGAAGAGTTTGATCGCGTTTTATTATTTTATTCAATCAAACTTTTCCGGATTGAATTATGAAATTAATATATGTAATATTAATATTAAGAAACATTGTACAGATCATTTTCTTAAATGTTAAGGTCGATAGACAGTCTGACGGTCCACTTTTTGGTAGGTGGCTACCGTCGCCCATAATATAATACAAGCTTTTCTTATATGTTTGCTTCGCTGGCAAAAGCTAGTTATAATACATATAAATAATATAATAAAATATAAATAGTATAATAAAATATAAATAGTATAATAAAATATAAATAGTATAATAAAATATAAATAGTATAATAGTTATAGTATTTATAACTATTATATTTGACCGATTTTCTGAGTAGACATTTAATTCGTAATGTAAGTTATATTGGATGCCAATTTTTACAATAAATCAACAACATAAATGGATTTATGTTATGTTGATTTTTCTACCTTATAAATTTCTTTTCAAAGCGACTGGTTTAACGTTGATGGATAACTGTCTATAATTATTTATTATATGCTATGGTATAATAACAGGCCGTTAAATAAAATCATCTTGTGATGCTATCGATCTTAATTTATTTTGATGGTTTTATTATATGTATAAAAATAAATATATAGGGGAATACATTTTCGATAATGGTATTTAAAACTAAAGCAATTTGTTTTTTAGAGATTAATCAGCACGTAGTCCCATTTTTAAATGTAATAATAGTTATTTCTTTTTATATCATTTCTTTTTTAAATTAATTTAACGTGGTGTTATTTATTTTTCACCTCTCCAATACGAAAAGGGTGCTGTTGGTGCCTAAAAACTCGCAAAAAAATCGATTCTTGATGCGAGCGTGATTCGAAATTCGAACACGCGATTTAACTCACAGGAATAAAAATTTTGATTTTATTAGTGTGTTCAGCCATAGCCGACTAGAGTTGGCCCAGCTGTGAAGATAGTTACACAGCCGTTCAGAAACTGGTTCAGCATTAGGTCCTGGTGTTTTTGTATTGTTTTGATAAATATATAAAAAAGTACGTCCAGTGGTGATGGTCTAACTCCAGAAGAATTAAGAGAACAAGTTTCAAATGTCGAACTTAGATTTCTTCCAGAAAAGTCCCGTGAAAAATAACTTCATTCGTACGCAAGTAAATAATACGACCATCACAGTTCCGAACAAAACTGTTACCTAATCTTACAAATTGCAGTAATTTTATTTCCAACTTTTAATATTTTTATTAATTTAGTTATAATTTATGTGACTTTGGCTATGCGAATGTTAGCTATAATAAACGTAATATTTAAAATTGTCTTAATTGATTTTCTTACCTAAAGATGACCTATAGTAACGCTTTTCTCGCTTTTAGGGTGAAAAGTTGTATGTTTAACACGAGAGCAAATTTTTTTATGTCTCGTGCCCTTAAATCACTCACTTCGCTCAGTAGTCTATATAGAATCACTCGCTACGCTCGTGATTCAATTCCAGACTACTTCGCTGGTTCGTGATTTAAAGTCTGCACTCGCAGCAAAAAACAATTTTGCTCTCTAGTTGAACAAATAACTATTGTCGTTATGTCATTTATTACTATTTAATTTAATTCGGTTAGTTTTGGTTAAACTATTCGCTTAAATTAAAAAGATGGAATGCGGGCGTAGTAGGCTTAGTAGAGGTCGGCTATGATCGGAAGCGTATGCACTTGCAACACTTGTGACGTTGCTTGTATTATAGGCCACGGTAGCCATTAGCCTCAGCCTGTCTGTGGACCTTAACATAAAAATATGTACCGATGAGTAATGTCATATATGCTACTCAGCAGTGAATATAGTCCTGCAAATTCATTAATCATTATATACCACGATAGGAGAAGGTAGTCTCTAATATAGAGTCTCCCAAATCTCTCAACACAGAGGCTTAGTGTGACTCAATATAGTCTATTGTATAAATAAAATAGAATGGCTAAATGTGTTGCTAAGTGCTAAACTCGAGAACGGCTAAACCAAATCGGCTAATTTTTCATTTCAATATTCCTTGAAATTTGAGGAAGGTTCTTATGTACAGAAAGTTGGTTAAATTTCCCTGCGAAGCGGGTCGGGGCGGGTCGCTAGTGTACAATATAAGTAATAATTGTATAAAACTACAATATAACTAATAACACTGCACACTGCGTTTCGCAGTCATTTGAACAGCCCGTCTGGCGGCAGTAACCATCTCCTTACCAAAAACCACCGTGTTCTTTTCGGTCAGTGAGTAAGGGATGCTAGAGCCCATTACCTCATCCCTTCCTTATCCCTTATCCTTAATCCTTCTATGATCGCCAGCGCACTTTCACCACCTATGGCGTTGCTTGTGTTATAGACGACGGTAGCCACCATCAAGTGAACCGTCAGCCTGTCTGTCGACTTTAATATAACAATATAAGTATAATAAGACTAAATTTTAAGTACATGATAGACACAAGAGAAAGTTAAGTCGAATTATTCACTGCGAAAATCTCATCTCACAAGTTTATCCATTTACGAAGCGATCTTTCAGATTCATACCTCTTGAATATTGCATACATTCTTGTTTCTTGTAGAAAAAAAAAATGCATATCTTCACCGTCCGAGGTAAACGAAGTGCATCGCCGAGAGCAGTTAGTTAGTTCTGTTAACCGAACAGTTGACCAGAGTCCGGCGTGTCCGCACCACGCGTCTTACTTCACGTGACATACATTCCGAGCATATACCTACATTCATAACGCACGTCGCCTGCACGCGAGAAACAATTTAAAAAAAAAAAGAAAACAATTAGACGAGAAAAAAAAATCTCTATGACCGTTGCGCGCTGAAACAATTAAATAAAAAAAAGAATACAACGAGAAAAAATTATTGTCTATGACCGTTGCGCGCTGAAACAATTAAAAAAAAACACAAATTAAACGAGAAAAAATTATTGTCTATGACCGTAGCGCGATCTCGATCCAAATTTCGTACGCGAGTTTTCAAGTGTTTCAAATGTGCCTACCTTTTTAATGTGTTAATTTTTTTCGGTGTCTGCTGCGCGCGTACATTCATAAAAATGTTTGCATGAAACGAGAATTTGCTTAACCGTTCTTTTATGGTTATTGTATGCGGATTTGGAGTAAAAGGATACTTTTAGCATATTCAAGATAAAAGATACATACGTTGACATTTATTATGGTGAGTTTTTTTAAATGTTTTACATTTCAATTTACTTGTGAGAATATTATGATTCAAGAAGTGTATTTCGTGTTTATATGTATATATATGTTAAAAATATTTTTTTTTCGATATGTTTTCTTTAATTAACAAATTAAATTAAATTGTAGACAAATTTAAATAGCACAGATTAAATTAAATTTTATTAATTAATGATTTAATTAGATTAAATGTAGGTATTAAATAATATTATATTACAATAAATTATTGAATTGATAATTTTAGGTATTTCAGTACATCAAGGTCTGTAATGTTCTAATAACATTATTTAATTATTTATTTTTGTTATATTAGACTAAGGATTAAACCAAATTTATTATATCTAAACCAGACAGCATATTTCACATTTATATTATTTTATTACATAAATGTTGCCAGGCAGGCTGATGACGGTCCAGTTAATGGTACTTAGGCTTGTACTATTCTGTGCCTTTTTTTTACAAGAGGAATCCATCATCGATACCCACTAGTCTGGGGACAGATCGGTGGGTTATGTCGGACTCTCGCTCCGAGAAGGTAGTGGGGTAGACCTACCGACTAAACCTCTTGGCGTCCTCCGCGTCCGCTATAAGGCGAAGTTGCAAGGTCTGACAAACACTCTTCCGCAACTCGGCCCCATCTATTCTGTGCCTTAGGTGGCTTCCGTCGCCTCTAACCTAACGCCATATGTGCTGCAAGTGCGCTGCCTACTTTTTTTTTACGATAAAAGATAAGGAATTTGGAGGGGATAAAGAAATTGGGCTGTGGTATCCCTTACTCATACACTGAAACACAACATTCCACAGTGGTTACTGCCTCCAGACGGGCTGTCCGATTTATGACTGTAAAAAGCAGTGTGCCCTATGCCACTATATGACTATAATATATGTGGATCAAAGATATTACAATAAATGACAAATAAAAATCTACATACATCTTAATTTCTATGAAAATATTTTTTTATAAGAATATTTTTTCATGATACTATGAAAAAGTTCCGGTATACCTACTTTGACACATTTTATTGCACGCATAAGGCATATGCACGCATAGGTATGTACACGCATAGGTAGTATACCTACCCAAGTACTTATTGAGCGAAATTTGAAAGCTCGGCGATAAAACGATTTTGCCAAGCTGTATTTTCTTCTATGCCTATAAATTTAATGACCATTAATGTCTATCAAGTTAAGCGAGACAGATTGTACCTATACGTAGTTAAAATGAAATCGTATACTTAATAAATAGTTTTTTAGTACAAAGTTGGTGGAAATCTTTAATCTATATTTTTATTACAATATTTACATAGTGTTTTACGGTAACTTTAACGGAGTATTATTTAAAACTTAGTGAGAAAATATGGAATTCGAAAATCAAAAATTCGAAAATTTCTATTTACATATACAGTCAAATCCTCCTTGCTGTGATGCTACTAGGATATTTTAATAGAATACTATCTGGTGCCTGCGACTTCGTCCGCGTTGATAAATAAAAAATATATAACGCCTGACATCTTTATTGCTGTGACAGTGGCGTACAATTTTTTTAAAATATTTTTATTTAGGTGAACAGTAGGTACATTTTTTCTAGATAAATTCCTTTCCTGTATCACTGATAACGTGTATGCAAAATTGCATGGTAATCGGTTGAGTAATTAAGGCGTGAAAAAGTTAACATATAGATAGACAGACAGAGTTACTTTCACATTTATAATATTAGTATGAATTTGAAAATTACTAAATAGTAAATCCCTGGGAGAGAGGCACATCGGATTTGAAATGATACTATCAAAGAAACTCCGGTTTGTGGCGGGGGATGTTTATGTTTGTCTTTCTATAACTTGCCACCGGCGCACAACGCCCCTATCCGGTTAATAAATAGTAATTTATTTATATTTCGATTTACCTACTTTACCTATTTCATTGTCGTACACGACAGCACTTATATTTTTCTTCTATAAAAAACCAAAGTGTGCGACACAACGACTAAAATATATTTAATTTTAAAGTCACTTCTACGCACAATTCGTACGAAACAAAATTGTGCAAAACCACTACTATATATGTATACTATATACACATATAGTATACTATATATGTATGTTTTTATATGTCATTTGCTACAAATAAAATTATTCTTATTTCTTATTTCCTTATCATTTACTAATCCCTTATTCTTATCGCCGGTAGGCGTACTTTTGCAGCACATATGGCGTTGCTTGTGTTATAGGCGACCGTAGCCACCTACGATCAAGTGGACTGTCACTTGATTATAAAAAGTATAAAAATGGAAAATGTAGTATCGTCAACATAATGTCTATAGACCAGACGTTTTTATCGAAATTAGTTTAATCTATCAAATTAAGCCCGTCACACACGTAGCTATAATATTATATTAATATACCGTGCTATAATACGTTGGTGACGTCATAGAAATATATATATACTATAGCTGCGTGTTTGGTCACCTCAATATTTGTATAGAAAATATATCGTAATATGCCTTGCTATAATTTATATTATTATATTATTTTAGTTACGTGTGTGACGGGCTTTAATTTAGGTTAAAGATAAATGACATAAATCATAAAATACGGCAGCTAAACTTTATAATATTATTATTATTGTGTCAGCGCAGAAGTCTTAGCATATAACTCTTAATTTCTATTAGAGCGCTTTATTGCCCTTGTCTTCATGAATTATTGATATCAAGTGAAAGTAAAAAAAAATTAAAAGTCAACACTTTCTGACTAAGTTATAATATTAAGTTAAAATTTAATTTACCACTACTCCGCCTTGTGCTAGGCGTCGGCAAAGTTATTTTATAAAGAGCGACCCGCTTCCTGCTTCGCCCAGGATGCAATATTTGTATATACAAACCTTCCTAGTTTATCCCTCTTTCTATGGAGTTTAAATATGATCATATTTCAACATAACCAATCTCATACAGAGGATACGGCTCCTCTGACATTCCAATTCTTACCACTATAAAAAAAAATCACCAAGCAATCATCATTCTTGGCCATGCATTTGAAAGGGCGAACGAAACAGCTTAATTCATTAGTCTTACGAGTATATCTATATTATTGTTCGAATAGTATACTTGCTCGTTCATAGTGTTACCATTAAAAAAAACTCGTCACACAAACTTTTCTACCCCTCTTTTCAACCCCAAGTAGCATTTCTTGAAAAGAATCATAATAATAAAAAAGTTTTAGTTTAGATTTCGTAGCGTACGGTTACTACACAGATATTTTTCATTTAAAGTTATAAGTATTTGCTAATAAATCAAAATATGTTTTTTGATTTATAACTATAATTTGTAGCAGGGAAAATGAAATCAAAAGTATTTTATAATTAATGAAGTGTTTATGGTCAGTGTAAATGATGATATATTTAAATTTTTAATAGAGATATAAAAAAAAATCCTAATAGAGACGCCATAAATAACGGAATGTCATATGGGTGTAATCTAATAAATTGTGTAAAGATATTTTATTGGCAATTTCTAAAATGTTTTCGTTCTGTCGCTTGTTAGAACCGGTATCCGTATATTATATATTATGCCAATATCTATGGGTTTTCTTGATATATCCGACTTAATAAATAACCAGTCGTTATATAAACGGCAGAGACGTTTGTCGGAGATGTTGAACATAGTTTTTTTAAATTACGTTAATGGATGAAAAATCTTTTCAGATATTTGATTAAATTAAATATATTTGTTAACATCAAAGTTTCTATTAGCTTTATATTAGTTTGCATGAATACAAAATATTTCTAGCATTAGAGGAGTATGAACTCTTATGGACTTCTTTGACAAGTACCTAAGCCGGTTAGTTAAGTGTGAAAATTTAACTGCCTAAAATACCTGCTTAGCTACTAATAAATACACCGTATACTTTGCTTGAGAAAATAAAGTAACGTAATAAGAACGTAGAAGCCTGGATATAAAGCCTGGATTCGGAGCTCATACTATGTTCATACTATGTTCATACTATGTTCATGCTATGTTCATACTATGTTCATACTATGTTCATACTATGTTCATACTATGTATTGTAAATGTACTTTGATTTTGTTTGTATTAAGTGTACCTAATTGTTGTAATTTTATATTTTAAAGATGACAAAAAGAATAGTATCCATGAGTTTCTTTCGGGGTTTCTTCTCAGGATTGTCATCTTGGCTTTTTTCCAAAACCCTGGTACAATCATAAGAGTTTCTTGGAGAAACTTAATTGATAAATAAATATTTTGATTTTAATTTGTTGACGATCGGTTGAGTTAAGCATAACAAAGAAATAAACTCACTATATTTGCTATATTTTGCGTTTACAATAGAAAAAATAATAATAATATTTTGCAATCTAAGAGGCTAAGCCTTAAGGCTAAGCCTTAAGAGAAACATAAAAACTATATACTAAAGAAATGTAGTTCTTCTAAAATCTCGAAGAAAACTCCGCGATGGCATATATATACCTGTTACGGTTGACTCACAGTAACCATTTCTGTCATTAATACTTTAATCTCTATACATACTCGTATTATAAATCCGTCATGTCTGTTTCTCTGCTAATTACTTCTAAACCACCCAACGGATTTTAATTCGGTTTTCACTAATGAAAAGAACGACAAACGAGGAAGGTTTGTGTACATAAAAAAGGCACCCCGAGCGAAGCCGGGAGCGGGTCGCTATCGCTATAATTAAATCATAAAAAGTCGTCTATATTATATATACTTAAACTAGATTTTACATTTGAAACCAGGACAACAATCTTATTTAAAAATCATACGTTTAAAAAAAAAAAAAACGAAAACACATTACCTTCTTTGGACAGTGAATTTGTCGATGGAGTTAATGATAACGCAGACACACATATCATAATCAGTGATCACTTGCATTTTGTTCTGTATACAGTATTCAGCACACTTTCGTATAGTGACTCGTAGTTTTAAGTGATTCTCACTTTGACACTTACTTGTCTACATCTAGTTGGGTCAATACACACACCGACGAAGTGATTAACTATATTTTGTATTGATTATGGAGAAAGCGATATTCAATGGAAATCAAATGCTTGTCTCGAACAGACGATGAGCGGAGATAGATTGCAACTTTTTTTTATAGATACAATTTGGAGCCGTTTTAGTTAAATTTTTGAAATTTTATATCGATTACTGTGTTAAAAATGTTTTTGTTATTCTCGATTGCATCCTTATAAATTGAACTTGCTTAGAATTTTACCAGTCAACTTTTGTATGTATGAACAAGCAGACGGCCCATTAAATGGGAACTTCCCATGTACATTCTACAACCAAGGGATCGCAATGGCGCATTGTTGGCTCCCTTCACACAAACAGTCTTGTGATAAGTTGGGAAAAGTATTTTTATGGTGGTCCACTTAGTCTACTTGAACATGTAGGAAATTCCTCACTAACCTTGATAGAATAAAAACTTAGGATTAGGCAGTCTTCGAGAACTGTCCTCTTTTGTAAAGTGGTTTTTGTCATCAGACGGATTGCCTAGTATATTAATGCCGAAAGGCGGCTTACCAACTCGAGTTTTAATTGAAGAATAGAGAAAAAATTCTTAAGGGAAAAACTGTTTAAATTGCATCAATTTTTATTGTAGTTTATAACAAAAGTCATGGCCATTAGGCTCGCTAATTGCGTGGCTTATATACGTGAATAAATTACCAGTTCCGACAATACGGCTATTCTTTCGGTCTCGATTCTGTCTTGGCACTCTTTTGATATATTTATCGTGATATACATTATAGTTTTCCCCTTTTCCCTATACCTTCCCCTATCCCTACTGCAGTCGGCAGCGCACTTGCAGCACTTTCTGAGTTGTTTATGTTATAGGCAACGGTTGCTATTGCTATCTACCATCAAGTGGACCGTAGCCTGTCTATCGACCTTAACATAAAGAAAAAAATAATAATAAAGTTCATAGCTTTTAAGAAAGGGTAAAAAAATGTCACCGGTGACGCCGTGGCAGCTGCTGACCATGCATAATTATTATAACGGTCTCATTATTGACACAACTTGCTAACACAAAATAAGCAAGTTATATGCACCTGACTGTCCTAACAATTACAATAAAAATAACAAGTCATACAAACAGAACTTAATTATAACATACTAGCTGGTGCTCGCGACTTCGTCCGCATTGAAAGGTAAAAAAAAAGCAATATAACGCTTGACCTCGTGTTGCTATAACACTTTGGCCAGGAGTTAGTTTTTTATTTTTTATTTATCCCTGAGGAATAGTCCTTTTTTTCTAGATGAAGGGTACCCTATGACCTTTCTGGTGTCCCAGACAACGTGTATGCAAAATTTCATGGTCATCGGTTCAGTAGTTTTTGCGTGAAAGAGTTTCGCATTTATAATATCCAAACATACTTTCGCATTTATAATATTAGTAAGATTTTATAAACAATTCTTTTAGCATGTCTCTCCCCTATCTGCTTATTATTTCTTACGTCCAACTACTGAACTTATCCTTCTTCTCCTTTTGAGGAGTATGGGCTGGTCTATTATCTTTTTTTTTGGTGACGGGCAAAATACTCACGAATATCACATATTAATGGTTGTCGTCTCAATAGTGTTTTAATTCCAATTAAGCCATCGGTTAAAACATTCACACAACAGTTTTGGCCTGCTTTATTACATCTGTGATATTTCTTGGAATCAATCCAATGACTAGCTCCATTCCAGCTCATATCTTTACTATTTGTCCGTCGTGCATAATGAAAGATAGTTTTATTAGTTAGTACGAGTATCATCAATTTCTCTGTTCACATAAATACATTTAGCGGTTGGTGCTTTTCTACGCATCTTCACCATGTTAACTGTAGATTGATAGTATAACTTCTATGAACATTTCAGCCCCTTCAAATACACAGGACTCACCTCATTTTTTGCCTTGACCGTTAGACAAAAGATTTACAAAGAATTTCTGTAAATTTAATTTTCAAGATGTCTTGTATTACTGTAAATAATAATAATATAACGTGAGTCGCACGCGATGACCCGCTAATATTATTTTACGATTCAATCATTTCCTAAGCCTCTGCGCGTCCAATACTATTACTGGGTTAGTGTGTATCAAATTCTTTGTAACATGCTTCAACAATAACCGTTAAATCAAATTATTAGACCGAGATAACTATATTTTAATAGTTAAGTGAGTGATGAGACGGCGATAGTTTTGAAATCGCACTTGGTTTTTTATTTAATGACTTTTTAAATACGTAACGCGTCATCAATAGTTTCGTTTTCACTTCGTTGATTCGTTACAAGAAGAAAGGAGTTTTTTTTATAATTGAACTTTTGAGAACTTAACTTAGTTTTTTTTTTAATTTGTGCATGATTAACCTTAAAAGTGAGTAAATAGGACTCGTGTTCTAAGGGTTCAGTTCAATCCCAATTATTCATAGATCCTTAAATCATAGATTCATAGATCTTAAGTTACCTTTCTATCAATCTAAAAGATCTGACGATATTTTATGTAATTCCGTTTGATATATGAAATTGCTGTTTTGCATTTCAATAAATTCCATTTTTTTTATATCTATTTTTGTGTTGTTTTTGCTATTTCAAATAAAAATTATTTTTGTTTGGCTACGAATTCTAATTTGAAATTAAGTAATTTTATTTTAAACATAGAATTCTTTTTTCAAAATCAGTAGTAAAGTTTTATTGGCCGAATATTTTATTTCTTTTTTCTTATTTTACATATTATTAAAAAAACAAATTTTAAATCTGTTCGATGTTGTGCAATTAATTCACGGGTTATTTTGTTAGTTTGTGCGTAAAAATTGTGTTCGGTCTGAGCTTAGCCAGTCTTAAAGCAAATCACCAACATTTTGATGATCAGAGTACATATTAAGAAGCAAAGACCTTTGTCGAGCTACCCAATACGCAAACAAAAGATTATTTTCACTTCGCGAGCTATATTGAGTTTCGCGCAAGTCACGTCTTTGGCGAATTATGACAAACGTTTTCGGATTAGCTCGGTCAAGGATTGGGCTGAGTTCAGTTTTCTGCATTTCAAGTTCAGTGTGACTAAGCGGAAGTTTGTATTGTAATCGTTTCTTTTGTGTTACTGTGTGGTGAAAGTGTAGGTCAAATGTGAAGCTTGCTCTAAAAGAAAATGAGAGTGCAATAGATCACAATATAAAATACTGTGAATAGTTTTTTTAATAAATTTTATATTAGGTAAATAAAATTTTTGGCCAATTTAAACCTAGAAAATAGTAAAATAATTTTAGTATGAGTAGTTGCTCTAATATCAAAGCGCTATCATAGCGCTAAGGGAGAGACTTATACTTGGGAGCCGTATAGATTGTATTTATTTTGATAAATCTTACTAAATTAATATTGTAAATATTTATTTTTGTTAATGGTTCTAAATTAAGTTTCTTATTTCATATGGATTGTAAATTATCGAAATAAACATATTATTATTATATACCTACTAGCTGGAGAATGAAAAATATAAAACCTGTGAAAGTATATGAGTGTTATAACACTTCTTATCGACATCTTTATTGCGTCCATTTATTTTTATTTTTAGATGATCTCTCGGGAACCTAACATTGTTTCAGTTAATCCAGGTAACGAACTATTGCTATTCAAATTTGCCAAATTCATTCATTCAAATCCGTTGAGCCTAACCCGAACGGTTGACAGTCCCACCTGATGGTGGATAAATATAAGATTCCCCCCGATAATTTTGTGTAAAAATCAGAAAATTTAAACAGACATGTCATTATTAAGACATTAAGACATGCTTAATTTGTCATCATGTAGCGATAAAACATTACAGCTTATATTAAGCCTAAGCTTTATAAAGCTTATGAAACATAAACTATTTACAGGGTTATAAATTTGTATGTGTAGATTCTAAAGACTGAGATCGCAGTTTATATATTGCTGTCTTGATTCAAGACTTTCTAGTGCGACGGGAAATTATTGCTTTCCTTCTGTCTTCAAGACGTAATATCAAGTACAATCGAACGCATAATTCACTATCTTCAATCCAAATGGATTAAAATAAAAACTTTACCTATTATGGATTAAATTATGGATCTGTTATTATTATTTATGGATTAAAATAAAAACTTTATCTATTATTGATCGCCGACATATTTGTGTTTACTTAATAGCTTCAGTAAAAAGGGATCGTTGAAACAAATGGACAATATCGATGGTGAGTACATAAAAAAAACAGGTACAGTATAACAACAATCAAGGCCTCTTTCACCAACTACAAGTAAAGTGTTGATTAGTTACTTTTAGAAATAATTTTATATTTTATTAAATTATGCACTCGGTTTACTGTATCCTTCGATAGGATTTTTTTAATATTTTCTTTTTAATGTTTGTGATTTTTACCGTACGAACAAAGGTATATCATCTCTATCATTCCCGGTTACCGGTGACTTTAAATGGCGGTTAGCCTACTTCACACATGAGGCCCTTAATCAAATAAATAAATAATTGTCAACACACCAATATTTATCAATATTGCATTAAAACTTGAGGAATGATACAAAAAATATTAAACCAAGTTCTCTACCGCATACCATACGCTATACCTATAAATTCTACAATTAATTTATTAATTTGAGTAAGGGAGAGGAGACTTTATAAACTACTATCTAAACTTAAATCTTAATTTTTTAACTGACACAAAAAAAAGTGTGTGTGTCAGCACCGACGCATGACTGGAGTTTACTCATTACGAACGATTATAAAATAATTTTTTTTCACGATTCGAACACGCCGAAAGGACAACATCTTTTTTAAAAAAATATTGTGTAGATGGCGCAAGATGAAACTTCAGATATTCTAAAATATTCAAAAATAGAACGTAACGCATACCGTGTGACAATTTTGATTTTACTCGCTGCTCTCCCATAAATTTTCATACCACGGGCTTATTATAAATTATGAAAATCGATTCATAAAGAGTAAACTCCAAAAAAAATAAATAAAATTTAAAATGAATATTTTAGTTCATCCTTTTTTTTATTTATATTGATCGGAGAATTGCTTGAATATTTGTTTTACAATAACTTAGGGCATAATTTTGTAAACATTTCCTATAAACAAGCGATGACATTACATGAAGTACGAGTAGTGAGACTAACTTAACAGTATCTAGATAATGAGTTTTCGTCTATGTATACATATATCTGCAGATTTATTTTGAATTTCAATAAAATAAACACGGTCGGTTGAAATACTTTTCATTTAAGTGAAAGTTATCGTGATTATATTAAATTTAAATTTAGAGCCATTTAGATTTGAAATGACGAGGCAATTGTGACGTGGACTGTATATACAGACAGATAGACCTGTTTGTTATCAATGAAAATGTAACCATGAGTGACTGTGAAACGCTGTCCAGGTTGTCTGTGTCTTACAGCCACAAACTTTTATTACAATCAACATTTCCACTGTTATTTGTTGATTATGTTGAATTCGAATTGCAGCTAGTCGTGCATTATGACATATATCGATATACCTATATATATATATATATATATATATATATATATATATGTATATATGTATATATGTATATATGTATAGCATAGATGTGACCAGTGTAGTAGTGGCTGCAAAAATTACTGCGCAACGCATTACTATAGAGCCTTAATAAAAACTTTAACCTAATTTTCAACCGACGAATACGAAAAAACAAAAACGGAGGAGCTTTGACGCATACATATATATTTTTTATCTATGACCACGCATAACTTTTTACAGAGTAGTCCGATTTTGATAATTCTTTTTTTATTGGATAGGGTATACCTCGAAGTTGGTCCCATATAAATTTGGAAAAAGAAATCCTACCCTAAGGGTGGGACAATAGATGTGATTTATTGTTCACTCACAGATTTTAATGCTGAGTTGTGTATTACAATTAAAAAAAAGTAATCAAAAATTAAGTATGTAGTAATTAGTAGATTATAGCCACAAAAAATTATAAAATAAAAACTTTTTAACAAAAAAACTAAAGTGCCGAAAAAACTAAAAAGCAAAGAATAATATACCTTTTTTATTTAACCTTAATAACTAAGTTCTTAAACTAATGTAAGTATACCTAAGTAATTTTGAGTCGGCGCCAAACAAGTATACCTAAGGCCGCAAAAATTTGATACGGTTTTCACTAATTGAAAGAGCGATAAACTAGGAAGGTTTGTGTTTAAAATTTGCAGAAAAATTGCATCGTGCGAAATATTAATAATATAAAAGGAGATTTTCACTTTCCATGTGTACCTATAATATTATGTTTTTCTGTAGTTTAAAACACAACGATATTTCACTTTTTGAAAATATTTATAAAACTAAAATAACCTTTACATTAACTGCAGAATTATTAATAAAATCGATACATTCTCGTGTCAAATGTGAAGGTCAATTATTGAGATCGTTATCGAAAGGCGGTTAACCTTTTGTTGTTATTATGTTAATATACATAATTTTAGAAGCTTCTGCCTTGAATATGCTTATTTAAATTTGTATATATAATTAATGTAAATTGGGGTAAAAGTCACAGAACCACCTTGAACCAACCATCTGGTGGTCAAATAAATTTGACTATCTATTCGTTTTCTATATCCGTTTTTCTGAATTAAATCGCTATTATGATTATTTAAGTTTTTCTTTCTTCGTAATGGGAGAGATCAATAGATACTTGCGATTAAAGTGAAAAAATTGACCATAAACACAAATAGGTATTTTAACATTTTATACTTGACTAGCTGTTGCACGCGACTTCGTCCACGTACCTTTGTAAAATACAGCCTATGTTACTCGTTGATAATGTAGCTTTCTAAAAATGAAATAATTTTTAAGATCGGTCCAGTAGTTTTTGAGTTTATTCATTACAAACAAAAATACAAATCTTTTCACTTATAATAATAATAGTATAGATATTAATGTTGGTTATTGGTTTGTCAATACATCCATAAATGTTGGTCATTGTTAGGATTGTTGGTCATTGGCAGGTAGGTGGGTTGGCAAGCGCAGTTTAATGTATTTGTCGACAAAGGGCGCTGCTGCCCACCTTTTGGTGATTTATCCCTTAGCCGATTTATTTTCTCTATGCACTAGAAAATTGAAAATTGATTTTAATTCCTTCCCCACACCAGGTTATCTGATCTTTTTTGAGTGCAACACTCAATTGCGATTACCATTGTTTATGCAAGGTAAGCATGCTGCTTATTAGCCGTTGTGTTCTTGTATGGTATATATGACATAATAAGTGAGCGTGTAAGAAATGAATCGTTCAACAGTAACAGGTTGTCACTAATTAAAGAAGAGAATGCAGTTCCTGCTTACCCATCGGCAAAGGTCGAGATACATTCGCACAGAAAAGCCTTTTGCAGTTTTTTTTCAAAGGGATGAAAGGTCATTTTTTGTGTCCCGGACAACATGTTCCTATGCAAAAAATCATGATGATCGGTTAAATAGTTAAGGCTTCGTTAACACGGAACAGCAGGACGAAAATAGTGTCGCGCGCACGTAGTTCTTGCACCGGTGTGCAGGCGGCAATCCCCTCAACTTTTACACCGAAAAATTTTGTTTTGTCTTAATATTTAAAATAACTGCACTAATTTCAAAAAATATCTTACTATTTAAAAGGCACGTTATTCCAGATGGACATGGGCTTTATTTTATATATACAAATCTCCAAATTCCAGCTGAGCGAAGCCGGGGCGCGTTGCTCTAGTACGTTATAAATGTTTTATTGATGATTAACGCGCTTTGTTGACGCACCGTTTTGTTCGCTTGATTGATGTTAGCGCCATGTAACTAACTGTAAGGTAATAGTTATGTATGTGTAACCAGTATCGTTAATGTAACACTAATTAGATAATATAATGCAAACTTTTGTGTGTTTTGCTTTTGAATTTAAACTCTGATGATTTAAAAACTCATTATACGCCGTGGGCAAGCGCTAGTATCTTCACTTCATACATTGGGGGAAGGGCTTTTCACCTAACCGAACATAAAATATTTCAAGATCGTAAACGAGCAAATGAAATGAATGAGCCAAATGCATGTACGAGTAGATTTCGATGATGTAGGTACATTAAATATTTTTTGAAATAATATTTCATTATTTTTTGAAAAAATATTTAATGTACCTACATCATCGAAATCTACTCGTACATCCATACATCCTTACATCCTTACATATTTATATAGTGTATTTGAGTGTATTCACAAGGTACAAGAGACTGGAATTATTACATATGCGAGTCAAATGGTTTACCTACAAGATAGCAAAGTATAGCAAGCAAGCTTTCATGTTCGGGCATACAATATATAAAATCATATTATTTAAACTATGTAGTCGATTTTAAATTTACGATTTTATAATAAACATATAAACTAATCGAACAACAACAATAAAATAGTTGACAATAAATAATAATAAGAACGCATCAAATCGAAAATAATATATTTAAAAAGTATTGAAGAATGTAACATTAATGTCAAAATTAATTAGGAAGGATAACGAATTTAATAAATTTCTCAAAGCTTTCTACAGATAAATTAAGTGAAGTTTATGCGCATTATAAAATCCTATATAATGTTAGTCTGATGAATATTTATTTGTAACAGTTGAATACTAAAATAATTAATAGCTTCTGGTGAAATATGGTTTTTATTATATCGACCCGCAACAGTCTTCGCACGGATGCAAATGGTTTTCTGTCGTTTATTGCGTTTTTTTTTTTTGTTAGTGAAAATTGTAACAAAATTTGTTGAGTGATCAGCTACTTATTTTATGATAAAAAATTATAGATATACTTAATAGAATTTTCTAGAAAAATGGTTACCTTATATTTCCTTATATTATTGGAGTATATAAGCCCGGGGTATGAAAATTTATGGGAGTAAAATCAAAATTGTTACATATCATACGTTGCGCCGTAGTTTTAATTTTAGAGCCACACACACACGTTTGGTCTAGTGGCTAGTGACCTTAGCTGTTAACCAAACGGTCGCGGGTTCGAATCCCGCTAGGGCCAAATGTTTATGTGTTAACATTTTACCTTTGTACCTGAGTCATGGATGTTTTGTATTTATAATATGTCTAGATGGTGCTGTGTGGAATGTGTGAGGATATTTATTATTATTATTATTATCATCTACACAATATCTCTGAAACTAGAATATGTTACGTAAAAATACATCCTAGCGAAAATTAGATGACACCGTAATCATGTATCATAATTCGAACAGAGATGGCGCTGATATTAATTCGTTATGATAAATGTTTTTATAATTTTTATTATATATTTTATAATCGTTCGTAAGGAGTAAACTTCAGACGTGCGTCGTAGCTGACACACACACTTTTTTATATTATATTCCTTATATATTTACTTATAATTTCTTATATAGATTTTTAATTTTAAGAACAGCATTAACCCTACAAATAATGTACTTTTATTTTTATATAGTACTAGCTGTTGCAGCTCTCTATAGGTGAAAGTTTTAAAATTGGACCAGTAGTTTTTTGTTTACTCATTACAAACATACAAAAATACAAATCTTCTCTCTATATAATATTAGTGTATAATATAGATATAGATAAAATATGTATGTACTCTTAGAATTTTTACACTACGTAACGGATTTTAATGCGGTTTCCACTAATGGAAACAGCGTTTAACGAGGAAGGTTATTTGTATATATAATTTGCAATGAAAAATTGCAAGCGTGACAAGCCTGGGAGCGTTTAAAAGATCTAAGCGTACATACTCGTACAAAGGGACAGATGTGGGGAAGCGACTTTTTTTATACTGTGTAAATATTTCATAAATATTGCATTAATAATTTTAAATAATAATAGTAATATTTCGTATATTTTTAAGTTTTAAAATTGATGACCATGAAGTACAATATACATATTACATAGGGTCCAATAAATCAAATAATTAAGTTAGCATTGTTAATATTTAAGTTTTTAATCTTTAATTATTTATTTATCACACAAACTTATATCTTCATACACTTAATTTTATTATAATTAATTTAGAAACTCACTTGCATATTCTTTCTCCACAGTGTTATAAATAAATACGAGTATATAATTTAAATGTATTGGTCGAATTTATTTTGATAAAAGCTAAAAAAATATTATATCGCTTATAAATATATCATGAGATCGAGAGATCGTAAAGTATTATGAATATTTATATATTTGAAATGGAATTAATTTATTTGGTAACATATCTTAATAAAATATTCTTCTCGAATTATTAACGCTTTTTCACCATCTACGTTCTCACTTAATCATTTTGTGCTTTTTGATTCTTTTCCACTTGATCATTTTCATCATTTTGTAGTTTTACAATAAAATTACCCATTCTTAGCACTATTTGCCAACAAACTTCATTGGACTATATTACTTGAGTTTTGATAAAATCTTAGTCATATGTTATCTTTCCATTGAAATGCTAAAATCTTGTCTTTTACATTGTCGTTAAGCTTTAAAAATTAAAAAAAAAAATTGTACTTCATGTTTTTAATCTTAAAAGAAACTGCGTTATTGTTCCAAACAGATATGAATTTTGTCCCTTCCGTTCGTGTCTCCCCAGGCGAGCCGATTGTTGTTCCAAACTACATTATCATCTAACGTTAGAGGCGAAATATTCTTTTTATTAATAATTTTCACAGTATCTTCGTTGCAAATTTCTATCGATTTTTCGAGTTTTTCAACAATTTCATTCCCTTCATTATTCCATAGTTTCATACCGATTTCTATAACATTTGTAATACCATTTTTAAGCAATCTTGTCTTGTCTTAATGTCTTTGCATCATTAATGTCACTTAAATTCAAGTAAACTCTGTATCTATCAAACAATGTTAATGCTTTTAAACAGTATTCTTCGGGTAATTCATAAGCATGACAATATGATAGTCCCTTTGACTCTAGTTTTTCTTCAAGGTTCTTCACGTCTGCTTGATCACTATCGAAACCATAGATTACGACTCTACCAACATCAGCATTTATCATTCTAGCTATATCTTCAGAGCAACTCTTGTTTATAGGAGCTCCCATGACGGTTACAAGTTTGACGGAATTATCTTTAATATAGCTGGCAGTGTTACAATCGGTGTAGTTTGTAACTGCTATTCTATTTGGAATTTTTCTACCTTTGTCTGTGCCGTTGCTCACTAGTTGAAACGGATGATTTACGTTATAGCAATCAGTAAATCCACTATTTCCGGTTTCCGTGATAATTCGTCCTTCCCCCCAATAATCAACATGCTCAATTAGGTCGTTGGCAGATATGGGGATTTTTACTAGATTATATTGTCCAATGTATGGTACTTCAGAATAAGGGTAAATCTTGTCCTTATTCAAATTATAATTTGGAGACCTTGCAAATCTCCATCCAGTGATTGAATGAATCATTACTTAAAATTTATTGATTTATTAACTAATATACTCGTACAAGAAAATAAATCAAATTTAAATAATGCGGAAAAGTTTGCTTTCGATTGGTTATGGATAAATATTCTTCTATTAAGTAAGAAATCAAACTTACTGAAATAACGTATTGTTCTGATTAATTGCAGTGTTTTGATTGTTTTTATACTACAAAAGTATCATTTTATATTATTTATTCCATTAGCCACAATTTTATCAGTGACCACATTTGCTTATCTAACCACACATTTATCAGTGGTATTTTTTCCATCAGTGTTACGTACAATAAGCACCTAACAATAACGTACATAATAAAAAAAAAATTTATTACTAGTTGTTGCCCGCGACTCCGTGTTATAAATTACAAATGCGAAAGTGAGCATCACTAAATTTTGCATACGTACATGTTGTTAGAGGTATAGAAAAGGCTGCCTTTCATCCAAATAAAAAAATACTATCTACTGTATCTACTATCTATTAGGTACCTTGACGAAATTGTGAGTAAAATTTAGTTTGACTACCTATGTTACTGTAAAGTTTCATTCCAATCCGTTGAACATTTTTGCGTCAAAGAGTAATTGTAATAAAATTATGTAAATCACATTTTTTCAAATTTAGAATTATACTTAGGTTAATTAATTTTTACAATTATTTTGTACATATATCTCGATAAATTTCAAATTTCACTCTTCATAATAAAAAAAACGAGAAAACGTCATAATGATATTGAGGGTCATCGTCGCCATAATTGAATCTGACAAATTTAAGGAATGTCATTTTTTATATTAAAATAAAAAGTGCCCAAGATGGAAACGTTTTCATTAAAATAAAAATAATTGAATCTTCTACTTTCAACACTAAATTGTTAAAGTAAATTATTTGGCTTAAAATTTCACGTACATCTTAAATATCATAAAACAAAGTCCCCCAATGAGTTTGTCTGTCTGTATGTTCACGATAATCATAAAAACTACTGAACGGATTTTCATGCGGTTTTCACTAATAGGAAGAGCGTTAAACGGGGAAGGTTTTTATATATAACTAGCTGACCCGGCAAACGTTATTTTGCCATATATATATATTTTGTGGTGGGCTACCCTTATCATTTAGGGGGTATAATATCGGTCAAGTCATAAAAATCGGTCAAGCAGTTTCGGAGGAGTTTGGTTACAAACACTGTGACAAGAGAATTTTATATATAGATTTTGCAGAAAAAATTCACTAGTTGAAACATATCACTAGTCGAGGATGGTTTGTGTATGTAATTTGCAGAAAAATAAATTGCATCCACGCGAAGCCGGCAGCGGGTGGCTAGTGATTAAATAATGTACATTTTTAAAAATTTTAAATTATGCAAATGTGAAAGACTCATCATTGATAATAATCATCACTTTCTCCGTAACTTTTTTAAGCTATGTCATGTCATTGAAGATGTTAATGTCGTACGTTTTACATACGGAACCAATGTTAATATATTGAAATGTCTCATTTGTTTGAATCAAATCGGATCTGTGGTAATTTATTGGTAATAGGGGTTACGTTGGTTCGTATTTAAAGAAATATCAATTTGTATGCAAATTCCACCATGACGTTCACGACTCCGCCGCCGCTTTCTGTGAACGGCTTCTCTTTCCTCTTTAGAAAAATGCAAATGTATTGAGAAATTTATTAAAGTTCAATTTAATATAGTGCTTATTATTATTATGACTTTTTTCAATTTGATATAGTGCTGTATGATTTATATAATAGTTGTAAACAAAGGAATAATAGAGGAGTTTGTCAAAATGGTTACGAATGTGGCTGAAGGGTTTGTCAATCGGTCGGTCGGTCAGGAAAAAAAATATGATTATGTAGTTTTCTACAGGAGCGTGAACTATAGTATATTTATATTGTGGACACATTCCAAGAAGGAAATCTTTGAAGGCTTGCTAAGATAAAACGTACTTACGAATATCCGGGTAATATGCATGTATACCTATAGGTTGCAAAAAAAGAAGGTCTATATGATGCTACTAATAATTTAATACGTCTCTAGTAAATGACAGATCCTATCGTACATTATTGTAAATAAATAAACTAAAATGAAAGTTATTTATTAATATTGCACTGCTATAAAATTTATAGTATGCTAATGAGGACGTTCAAATACGCGTTTCTTTGCCAAAACTGTCTGTAAACATTTATTGTGTGCATTTTCTTTTTATTGTACAGTTTTATTAATTTTTTATTGCATATGTGACAGTTAGTGTCATAGAGAAATGTGTTAGAAAAATATCACTTTTTTTTAATTTTTTTTAGTCGAAGATTTATTGTACCGGTTTTATATGCAAAAATATAATAAATTTCTATTAATTATATGCAAATTTTTGTACTTACGTCTTTCAACGCAGGACGCTATGGATGGATGGATGGATGGATATGGAGTAGCTGACGCTCAGATTGCTTATAAATCAGGGAAAAACTACTTACACAATATATTAAAATTGTAAGGTTTTGCTACAATATTCAAGAAAAAACTTACAATTTTAAATCTTTTCGGTTATATCCGAAAAGCTACAACAATTTGTGATGCAATATTGTAAGATTTGTAAGTTTATATTAATTCATAGTTAGGTTACGCTCATTTTAGTTATTATTTTTTATTCTTAGCTTTTACCTTGTGTCTTATTATTACTTCTTATATGTATAAAAAAAGTGCTTTTACTTATATGTTTTAATATGGAACTGTCTAGAATAATTAATATATAATAATGTAATATATAGGTCCAGTTGCAGTTGTCCAAATAAATGTATTGTGTTCGGTCTGAGGTTAGTACTTGTCTTAAGTAATTAGTATACTCTTAGATTACAGAATGTAATCTAATAAAATAATAACCTACCCCGGTAATTTCACCTAATGCACGCATTAAATCTAAAGCCTAAGCCTAATGGGACCTGTCGTGTGTAGCCCACAAACCCAGATCCAGCAAGGCTTACTGTGAATCTAGTTATATTTTGTACTAACGGTCCAATGTAACGTTACGAGCTTAGGTTGTCTGATTGCGTACTATAGGATGTATGGTTGTTCAAAGCTGACATCTAAACTTTCATATCATACTTACGTATATTTCATTTAAAACGCTGACTTCACATATTTATTTAAGACAAAGAAGTTCACAGTTTAAGTAATCGCACGAGAAGCACATGTTCTAAATTACTGCTGTTAATTTATTAAATTTTATTAATTATAGAGTTGTTGTGAACTAGTCAACTGTAAATCATGAAGTAAAAAAAATCATCATATTGTAATTTTTTTTCGCATCACTAACACTTAATGAAGACCTTATTAGGAAGCTGTATCCAGGTCTACGAAGAGACTATGGT
Source organism: Synanthedon myopaeformis (assembly GCA_944738685.1). Taxonomy (NCBI): domain Eukaryota; kingdom Metazoa; phylum Arthropoda; class Insecta; order Lepidoptera; family Sesiidae; genus Synanthedon; species Synanthedon myopaeformis. The sequence continues at coordinate 4,685,870 of OX122933.1, read as the reverse complement.
TGATATTGCCCTCTATAACCATCTGGTATTTGTAGATCTATAAAAGAGAAACCATTGTTTTGTTATATCTCAAACGGATTTGGCAGCGTTAATTTTTCCGACATCTTCAACAATCGTCGTCATATTTTAACCAATTTATACAAAACCGTAACGAATTATACATTATAACAATTCTTTCAGTAGTTTTGGAGATCATCGTCAACATACATACATATAATTATTTATATTTATTTGTAATAAAGGACCAAGTGCTTTAAAACAACCTTTGTGCACTGCCAAGGTGTGGAACTCCTTTGTGTCTGTGTTTCCGATCTCATATAACCCAAATCTCTTCAAAGGCCTCATCTTCGCTACACGGCTAGATGCTGGCCAAGAGCAAATCTCTAATAAAAAAATATGTAATAAAAAAAATATATAAATTATACTCAGATAAAAGCTTTAAAATATGGGGCGCTTACAAAGTCACAGTAAAAAGATAGAGTTAGTTTTTTTAGTTTAGTTATTTATTTACATACAAAAAAGACAATTGGTGGTTCCTACACAGTTTAGGTGTACTATAAATTCAATTAAGTTTCTACCGTACGTGTCTAATCGAATAGTAGGTACGTCAGCGAACAGGAAGTGAAAAGGATTCACGAGTTTTGGAATATTTTCTAATTTACAATGCAAAATGAAATTTACTTTGCTCACTCACGTAATAAGGTGTCTCGTTTTAGTTGGTCACAAATGTATCCATCCTCTATTTGCATAGAATAGACGACAACGTCAAAACAGACATCTAAACTTGTGCAAGTGAATTTATTTGCATAATTATCGGTGCGTAATGTTGGTATTAAAAATTGAAAAAAAAAAAAAAAAAAAAAACGATTCAAAAGGTACATTGTAAAATCAAGATTATCTCTGTTCTTTTTTTATTTTTTCTTTACGTGTTTTGTCAATCTCGTGTGCTGCCTATTTGAATGCGGTTTTCACTGATATATTGTAGCAAGCTTTCCGTAACATTTAGTAATTTTATAATACGCACGAAGATAAATATTACTCGTAACGTAAAATTAACGTAAAATACCCGTAAAATATTATGTAATTTTTTAGTAGGTAGTTAGGATTTGTGTTAGCGATTGTACTTTATGAGAACGTGATGGATACCGAAATATTAAAGTGTCGCACTCATAAAAACCGGAGCAATAAAGCACTGCGATTCCATGTATCGTACATTCGACACGACAGAGAAAGCGGACATTTTGCTCGCGCTCGACTCTGCTCACCCGAGAAAATTTAACCACTATCGATTTAATAAACAGTAACTAAGGTCTAAAAAAGTCCTATGCATGTGTGCATGTGGATGCATAGTTTTTGTTTTAACACATCTTAGAGATAACTACTTAATATAAATGCGTTTGTTAGTTTGTTACGCATTAACGCCTTAACTACTCAACCGATCATAATGAAATTTTGCATACATGTTGCAAGGGATACAGGAAAGGACATAGGGTAACTTTTATTCAGATAAAAGTACTTTTCCTGAAAGATCATCTAAAAATAGCAATTAAAAATCAAAGCCATAAAATAATAGAAAATAAATGAGCAATAAAATAGCAATAAAAATAAATATATGTGCAATAAATAAAAAAATAAGGTTTTATCACCTAAGAAACAGGGGCGCGGATATCAGAATTACACATACTTCTATAATAAAAGGCAATGTGTGTATTGTATGTTCCATTATGTTCCCTATGGACTCCAAAACCGCTGAACCGATTTTGATGAAATTTTCAGACAATCTTCAGATTAGTCCAGGAACAGCGCACTTTGGCAGTTCGGGTGCGCCGTTCCAATGAGCAGTGTCCGGTTGCGGACCCCTTTGGCGGAGGAGTGATCGTCCGACCTCGCAACTTCGCCTATAGCGGACGCGGAGGACGCTAGAGGTTTAGTCGGTAGGTCTACCCCACTACTATCTCGGGGCGGGAGTCCGACATAACCCACCGGTCTGTCCCCAGGCTGGTGGGTATCCATGATGGATTCCTCTTGTAAAAAAAAGGTACCCGTGCGCAACAACGATGTTAATCTGCTGTATGTTTTTGTTACTGTGACGTTACCCTGCTTGTTTAAGATCTTAAATAAGTTTCCCAACTGGAGATTATGTTTCAACACTTTGTTTATACGCTCTCACAACGATTAGAAGCGGTTACCATTATCCAATTGAACACATTTAATTTAAATGATCTTCTCCATATTTCTTTACGGCTCGGAATCTTGGACTATTCGGACAAAGGCCTTCAACATTGAGAAGAAAACTTAGACAACGAATAAATTGATTTCACGGATGCTAAGACTGGTTTATGCTAAGACTCCTAATTGTTGACAAAAAGCTAGTTTATACTTTACTAGCTGACTTCTCCCGCGTAACTTTATAAAATATAGCTTATAAAACTTTATAAACGAATTTACACAATTGGTCCAGTAGTTTTTGAGTTTATTCATTACAACATACAAATCTTATAATATTAGTATAGATATTGATAACTGACTGATCACAACTAAAACACCCAGACCAGTGCCTACTTTGAAAAGTTCATTTCCAAGTTGTATCGAACCCAGGATCCCTAAGTGAGACCGCTAAGACAAACCCGATAACTACTGGGCTTGTCAAAAATTGTTCTACTGTGTATTCTCACAATATAGTACTCTGATGAGTTGTTCCAATTAAAGCCTACCTCGAGTTTTTACCACCATAGAAGAATTTGATGTGTGTAGAGTGTGTAGAGTATATTCATAGAGTTGTTGAAACATTAATATAGGTGTATTTCCGCTATCGCAACTGGTTGCGAAATTTTGTTGCGATGGCGGCAAGAGTGTAGCTACCGCCGATTTAGTCGTATGGGCCCCTCAAGCTACGTATGTATAAGTATGACGCTTGACTTTGCCAAGCATTCGATCTTTATTTTTAGATAGCTTGTGTCCTGAAATTCTGTTCTAACTGTTGGTGAAAGGTTTTTATAAATCGGATGAGCAGTTTCGAGGATTACCATCTACATACAAACTTTACCTCTTATAATATTAGTATAGATAACTCAACTTTACTTGCAGTTAGTTGTTCAATTGCGATTCTATTACATTGATTTATTGAGCAATTAACACAATATTCATCAATTCAACATGTAATTAATCAAAATGCGTCCACTTTCAACGCACTTGATCATTTTCATCCAATTTGTGTAAATAAACAATTGACGTGGATATACGAGTTTCTAAGCAATTACATCGATTTGTGATCGACAACTAAATATACTTCGCATGGTTACAATAAGCGAATTACATAAAAATTATCCAAGTTTTCGCTTGAAAATATAAGTTATATATTCGTTTACATACGTACATATTACTACTGCAATGCTAAGTTAAATAAGTAACTAGGTATTAAATAGCCTCTCTACAACGGGGAAGGAAACGTCTTAATTTTATTTCCTCATTAACACCATAATTTAACCATACATGGATTCGTTCGAAAAGTGAAATATTATGATATTTTTACCTTTGTTAACACAAGTAAGATTCACGTAACAAATAATATTTAGTTACACAATCATGTTTACCCGCAAAACGAGGTTAAAGTTGGTTGTATATAAGATACTTAACATGGTGGGTAATTAGCAATAAAAATATCAAACGGAATTTTAACGATATAAGTGTTAAAAATAGTAATAAATGTCGTTATTATCGTTTGAACCAATCAAAATGTTTGAAAGTGTTGCACGTTTTGTCGTAACTTTATAGAACGCAGCAACATTTTCATAGTTAATAAATTAATTAATTATCATGTTTAATAATTACTGTTAGGCGATCGTGCGTGAACAGTAATTAATTATATGTGGCCTTCAATCGTGAACTTCTCTTATTCAGACTTGGTCAGTTTATCTGATAAGCTAGTTTAGGCCAATATTTAGCAAAAAAGTGTTATTTTCATCGCCTAATTTGACTTCTTGGAGTAAAATTAAAACCAGGATAAATAAACAGTACATAATATACTATATTAAAAAAAATTTCAATCGGGTAGATTTATACAAAAAATTATATTTTCTGAGAAAAAAAAAATAGTAACTGCCCAATGTTTACAGCAGCTTGCAAGGGCAAGATATAAGTAGTCACGATGGTCGCCAACCTTCGTAGAGAAGCGACACATTAAGAAGAATACTGAGTATTTGCAATTATAATATAATGTCGGACTAAGTATAAGAAAAAGTTTCAAATACATATTTATAATCATACTAGCGACCCGCTTCCGGTTTCGTCAGGGATAATTTTTTTTATATACACAAATCTTTCTCGTTTATCCCTCTTTCCATATGAAAATCGAATTTAAATCCGTTGGGTTATTTAGAAGTAGTTAGCAGAGAAACACACATGACGGATTTATAATTTGTAGAGATTAAAGTTTTAATGAAAGAAATGGTTACTGTGAGTCAACCATAACAGATAGAGATAATAAAATATGCCATCGCGGAGGTTTCTCTCGTTGTTTAGGAGGAGTTATTTTTTTTTATTTAACAACAATCTCACCTGATGTGAGGAGCAAATGCGTCCGAAGGTGGACCACGGTTACCTAGTAAATGCCCATTTACCCGAGTTTTGATGACCCCGAGGTTGTAGTTTTGAGGAAACACAGACGCAGGCAATGAGTTCCACTCCTTAGCAGTTCGGACAAGGATTGTGGAACTGTCACGTTTTGTGGTTGATGCCGTGGTCCACGCCTCGTGGTCAGTGGGCAGAGTTAGCGAGTTAGCGGTTATTTCAGACGCGAAAGTGACTTCAAATTATACAATGTAATTATAATTCTTCAAAATCTGAGTAACAGTTACACCAATCTAAATTTCATAATGATTCAATCTCGAACACTAATTGATTGCTAATTGACTCCGAAGTTATATAGAGGTGATAAAGAGGTTATTATAGAGACCGTAATCCTTCGGACGACCCAGTGAATCACCTTGTATCAAGGGAAGTGGGGTAACTGTATACGCGAGTGGGCAGCTCGGTGTAGGGTAGCAGTGGCTATAGCGGTGCCCCCTACTACCGTTATGAAATCTCCGGTGCGATCTCGCAATTGAAATTGATGCGAGACGGAGCATTTAGAATATATCAGAAACTGTTTTTGATTGCTTTTAGTTGTAAAATATTGAATTTATTTCGCTTCGTTATTGCTTCGCTTCGCTGAACTGTTTTACTTGGATTTATGTATTTTACATGCGATATTGACTGATGGACAGTATCGATTGAATTTTTTTTTTTATTGAGGCTTTACATTTTTTGTTAAAAGTTTGGAGTTTGTTACTGTCGATAATGACGTTTCTACAAACAGTTACAAAACAGAGAAGAAAAATCTTTTTTCACAGCTGGTTATGATAAGTGATTAATAAAATTGACCAAAGGAAAATTAGTTGTTTAATGCTACAATATTAGTTTTGCAAACCAATATTTTCAAAAAGTTTCTCATTCCAAAAGATTAAAACTTATCTAAACAAAATTAAGGCACTTAGTACCGTCAAATGGGTAGGTACTTACTTTCTTAAATGGGTAGTACACCCTTCGTTTATGGCTAAATTGTAAAAATATTTATATATAAAATATCAAAGTTTGGACAACATTTAGTAGGTTTTTTTACATTTTTATACTACCAAAACTTCTATTATTTAAAAAAAATATCTCAACTAAACAGTATTTTTTAAGCTTGAATTCCCTACGGCTCCTAAGCGGGTTTGGAAATATTTACAGGTAAAGTATCTGTTGCACTTTAATCACAATAGAACACTATAATGTAAATTAATCAAGATTTTCATTGAAATCATTGTAATGTCCTAATTCCGGTATGCGGCGTAGGTGTAGCGGGCTACACCCAGCCCAGATAGCCAAAAAAATGGGATGTGTGTAGCTGTGTCGTGGATATTGCCGTGTTTTACATGGACATGGCTGTGTACGTTACGAGTAAATTAAAATTTCCCAAAGGAAATAAGTCGAAATTTAGTGACTATTTTGTAGTAAACAAACAGAGAACTGCGTTGCATTACATATCAAACAAAGTATAGCTGTATGCTACCCGTTATATGATTTGTCTTCCGTAATGTTTACACTATGAGGTTCGAGCTAATGTATTTTTACAGTTGTAGCAGACGTATAACTTATAGTTTGGGGTTAACCTTAAGTTAAACCCAAATATGTGCATATAATAAAATCGTAAACGAGCCGTGACTGTACATGAAATAATTAAAAAAAAAAAAAACTAACTTGTACTCGTACCAACTATGTTACTAGGGTAGAATAGAATTTTTGTCTGTTTGTCTGTTGGTACACGCTAATCTCAGAAACGGCTAAACCGATTTAAATGCGGTTTTCACTGATTTATTGATGATTAAACTATAGGAAACTTTTTATCGTTGAAAAATGTTAAGTTCCAGTGTGATTTTCAAAAAACGAACTGTAACGCGTACGAAGTTGCGGGAACCAGCTACATAGTTAATTATATAATTACCACTTTAAACTAATCCATTAAACTGTGTTTAAAAATTAATCACTGTTAAATGGTAATTAATTGGATAGCTACTTAATTACACGTTACCGCGTTTGAATAAACACCGAACACGGTTATATTAATTTATTTATTTCAAGCGGGCACCTACTTAACTTTATATTTCAATTAACATTCGACAGTTGTACTTATAAGGATCAAATTGTTAACAATGTAATTGAAATACTAGATTACTAGATGTTACTAGATTGCTTATATATTACATATATGTTATATGTAAACTAGCTGGTGCCCACAACTTCGTAAGCGTTGTAGTTCGTTTTTTGAAAATTTCGCAGGAACCTTACATCTGAAGGATAAAAAGTATTCTATAGTTTAATATAGGTAATCATTAATATTTTGGTGAAAAACCGAATTGAAATCGGTTAAGCTGTATCTGAAATTAGCGTGCACAAACAGACAAAAATTCTAAAAAATATTATTTAACCTCTGTTACATTACAATGAAAAAATATTTACTGTACACATGACTCGTTTACGATTTTAGTTCTAGGATAAGGAAGATATGAATGCCACTATGTAACAAAATATAAAAACATATATATTTTACTGTTTTCTACAGCCCGTTTGGCGACAGTAACCACTACCTTAAAGAAGACCACCAGCATATGCGCTATTGTGTTTCGGTGAGTGAGTAAGGGGTGTCAGATTTCATTTTCCTACAAGTGACAGGAATCCAATCCCATGCTTAATCTTACTAAGGTCAGCAGCGCATTTGCAGCACCTGTAGCATTGCTCGACAGACAGCCTGTCTGACGAACTTGACATAAAAATAAATTTTAATGTATTATATTTTTTGTATATCTACACCCACATATTGTAAAATGAAGTCGCTGTCCGCCTCTGATCTTCTCTTCTCCTTAGTTAATCGCTTAGTTAACTCCGCTAACTTCTTCTAGAGGTTTTCACTTGTGAAAGAGAGATAAACGAGCAATGTTTGTGTATAGAATTTACAGAAGAAAATTGAATCCGTATGGAGCCGGAGGCAGGTCGCTAGTACATATTATAAAATAAAATATATTATAATCTCATCTAACTTATTAAATTAATTGTATTGATTGACTACTATCAACGCACAGCCAAAACTACAAGGTAAGTATTTATTTTATACGTAATCATCCGCAAGGAAATGATTTTCGAAGAATATCTACTCAGTGCGAAGTCGGGGGCGGGTCGACAGTCTATACTTACTAATATTATAAAGAGAAAAGATTTGTATTTTTGTAGGTTTGTAATGAATACCTAAACTCAAAAACTAATGGGCCGATTTTAAAAATTCTTTCACCTATAGAAAGCTACATTATCAGCGAGTAACATACACTATATTTTATAAAGTAACGCCGACGAGGTAGCGTGCAACAGCTAGTCTTTTATATAAATAATACGATGCTAGGACATTTCAAGCAGGGGTTGGACGTTGGGGTACACGAGTTTATTATTCTGTGATCATATCCATTTAGGGCATGTAGTATGTTTAATTTTCTGCTAAAACCTTAAAATTGAAACGCGACTGATCCATTACAGTTAGAAATGCGTATCAGTAACAAGTGCTAGTTAACCGACCAGTTTTGTTGACGCAGATTGTAACGTCTTAATAATGTAATGTGAAAACTACTTTCACTTCATAAGTTTTGGCTCCATACAACACATTTCTATTTTCTACCAGGGCTGGATCTACATTAATTTCTAAACAAACCTTTTTAGAGCCTCCTTTTCATGCGAGCGGTATTCCAGACCATGAGCAGATGTGTTGGTTATATTCGATTTGAGGAGCCAGTCTCCATTCAGAAAAGGCCCTTGTGGCCAATGGCCGCGGCAACAATTAGGCCGGGTTGTCGAATTTGGGTATTTTGTGCCTTTTGAGGCTGTTTATAAGTTGCTTTATAAGTGAAAGAATTTTTAAAACCGGTCCAGTAGTTTTTGAGTTTATTCATTACAAATGTACAATTTTTCTGTTTTTATAATATTAGTAAAGAAAAAATAAAGTTGCTTCCCTCCGTTTGTCCCTCTGTATGTACGCTTAGATCTTTTAACCTACGCAACGGATTTTAATGCAGTTTTTACTAAATGAAAAGGGAGCTAAATGAGGAATATTTTCATATATAATTGATTTGCAGAAAAAAATTGCATCCGTGTGAAGCCGGAACCGGGTCGCTAGTACATTATAAAATAAATCTATGTTCTAAATTTCAGCTTTCTAGACTTAGTAGCTTTGGCTGTGTCATAGTCAGTCAGTCAGAAAAAAATATTTTCTAATTATAGATTAGGATTTATGCAAACTCACCAACTCAAAAACATGTATAAATTTATCACAATCTCATTTATCCAACAAACATTTACCACATGCTAAAAAGTACAGTTAGAAAACAAGTTACGGGGCTTAGAAGTTAACGATTTTACGTGAAAACAATAAGTCTAAAAACACAATGGAATGTCTATGGAGCTCGCGACAGAACCACAAAATTAGCAAGAGTATGACATAAAATGTAGCTTACAGCTTTTTATAACTATACTTAATGTAGCATAAATTAAAGAAAGAAATAGAGACAGATTTCGTATACACACACACACACACATCAAAAACATACATATCACAGAAATATTAGATAAAAATATGTAGAAGAACCTACGCAGGACCTCTGGAACAGATCATAAAAGCAAGGGGCTCGTCAAATAAATTCAGATATAAATTGACATTGCTACTCGTATACAAAATTCTCGTGGCAATGCTAATAACCGGTGTCGGTTCAAAAGTTTCCTCAGAACTAGAACCGATCTCAATCCGAAGAAGGTTTTTAGTGAATAAAAATCCCACATAAATAACCTTACCAACCTTACGAAGATTTTCCCCTTCGTCAAAAAAAATTGTAGCAAAGTTTTTGTCACCTTTGCTATCCTCATAGATACCTGGGCATATAGCATAGGGTGATTTTTTTTGCAAGATTTCCCCCTCGTTTAGAAAATCGTGGTATCGACCGTCTTACAAACCGTACAGTTGAAATTCAACTCAAACAAGTAAATAAGATTAAGCAGGTCAAGTACTGGACGATACAAAAAAAAAATACTTAAGCACTATAATTAAAACATATAAATGAAGAAAGAAATAGAGTTGCGCAATCATTGTTGTTACATTATTTTTAGTGTAACAGTGCGTTTCAATTTAGTTCGTCTCGTAACTTTCCGGCGTTGTTGCGATATTCGCATAAAGATTAAGGTTACCTCTATGGAATTAATAGCCTGTGTTTAAAAAATAGAAGAAGTGCAATTATATGGTATCTTAATGTGTTCTATTATGTAAAACAATGCATAAACAAATGTAAAAACATAATTCGCATCGGTTTCCTAATGGTGTGCGATCACATCTCTTCCTGGTCCGATATTAGATACGTCTAATTTTTAATATAGAACTCCCTCTGTCAATCGACTATAGGTAATATTAGATACACAATCAGCTACAAAAAAACGTCCTCAGCAAATGAGCACCCACTTGAACAATTGGGTGCGCTTTTGTATTAGTATAATTCGATCCGTTTAACCACAAACAACAAACCGCTTCTTTAGATGCGTATGCGTTTTACAATCTTACGACCTCAGTGTATAAGTTTCATTTTGTAAAAACTGTATGTAAATTTTAAGACTTTTTCATATAGTTTGTAATATATGTAAATGAATGATATATCTATAATATAATAGGTTTAAGAGTTATGCCATTTTTTGTTTTGTATGAAATTGTGTATCTAGTATTATAGTCAATCAACATACATATTACACTTAGGTTTAATAACTGTCTTTTGCCCGCGACTTCGTCCGCGGCCCTTATGTGTTAAAACATCTATTCAGTCTTTATTGCTCATATTACATTTTTGTGAGGCATTAAATATTTCATTTTTATTACACACTTGCTTTTTTTATTACGCACTAAGCGTTAACAGTCCAGTCTAGCGTTTGTGACAACCTCTTTACAGAAGACGCAAAGGGCGATGTGAAGCATTTACAATTGGAAATATACTGCAAGGCAGGTATTCTTTCGTCATTTTCATATTATAATTTTCAATGGCTTATACTACTTTTGGTGATAACTTACTGCTGAAGAGAGCTATTCAAGCTATTAGTCAAAGATAACCTTTAAAAAAAAAAAAAACATGATTGGTGAGAATAATTAATAATCCATTTGTCATGTGATTAAGGTGCTCTGCGCGGTCTTAGGTCTCCTAAGCGCTCTGACTCAAGGTTCCCGACTTCGATTCCTGGCAGAGCCACATTTGGAAATGAACTTTTCATCTCCAAAGGTAGACAGAGCTTTCTAAGTTGATCCAGGTCTAGATGTGGAGTTTCGCCACTTATTGTATCATTTGATAATTGATTATCCCATAACACAAGACTATAAATAGCGCTTACTTTAAGGGTCATACAATTGACGTGAAAAGGTAACAGAAAGACAGACAGTTACTTTCTCATTGATATACATACGGATAAAGTACCAACTTCCATCTGCAAATCAGTACAACTGACTGATGTAATGACGTATATTTTTTAGGTAACAAGAGTTGTAAAATTGTGTTTATTTGCTTTTCTACGATCTACGACCATTTGTACGATAAATAGAAAATATTTTACTACGTTTTACTGTAAGCACGACTTAAGTTAGCAATAACGCAACACAACATAGGAAAACAATGATATTAGCATAAACATACTTAATTTTCGCCCATAAGGAGAAACGTTCAATGGAAAACTAACCACATTACTAACTACATTGTAAATATTCAAAAGTAGAAATATGATTTCTATTACAGTTTTCGTTGGAGCTTTGCAATTTAAGCTTGTTTTATTTTTTTGTGTGCATGCGTGTGCGTGCGTGCGTGCGTGCGTGCGTGCATGTGTGTGTGTGTGTGTGTGTGTGTGTGTGTGTGTGTGTGTGTGTGTGTGTGTGTGTGTGTGTGTGTGTGTGTGTGTGTGTGTGTGTGTGTGTGTGCGTGCGTGCGTGTGTGTGTGTTTGTCACTGTCGTCATTAATAGGCGCCACTGTCGTTGTCACAGCAATAATATGTTATCCGTTATATTTTCTTTTTCATCGCGGACAAAGTTGCAGGCACCAGCTAGTACAATGATATAATCATCTAAATAAAACATTTAGGTAATTATTGAAGTATTTAATGTTACAATCGAATGGATTTGCTCAATAATGACTCGCCATCATCAATGCACGCGGTATGACTGAGCGCTTCCTGAATTTATTTTTTACTTGAATGCGATATGTAACAGTGCAGCCATTCATTATTCTCAATGGCGGATTGACTGATGAATGTTGCATAAAGTGAAATAATGCATAAGTGCACCTGAAGAAGGCATTTTCTTTATACTGATTAAGAAAATAACTTCTACTTGTGAAAATATAATTGTATAAAAATTTAATATATTTATTTATATCTAAAACTAAGTTATATTTACAAATTGTATATAATAAGTTTCGGTTCCCTAGGCAGCTGTCTGCATTGCCTAGTTGTATGGCAAGGCTAATTGGATCAAACGTTTTGACCACACGGATCCAGAGATTCGACACCGAAGGAAATGAAAATGTAGCCGGTGCCGATATCTCTGTATGTCTGTTTGTGGATTTTACGCTTCTCGCCGGCCTCTGCGCAGCACCAGCTGTGATAACGTCACCATGCTTCATTGCGGCATCAGCATGGGGCGCGAAACTGGACACTGATAGCCAAAAGTAGCCTAAGTTACTCTTTATAACATCAGCTATCTTCCAGTGAAAGTATCGTCGAAATATGTCCAGCCATTTTGGAGATTAGCCGGAACAAACAGAAAATTTATTAAAATGGTTTTTTTTAAGTACCTTAATATACATTTTTTTAATTAATTAATTTATTTAGATTACATACAGCCATATATTATAGATTATATACAAATAGGAATAAAGAATCATAAAAAACATATTTTTACATTTATCTATTAATTTAAAAATTAATAATAATTATAAGCCCTAAAAAGAAAAAGAAGAGAATATTCTATGAGTGATAAAAAATAATTTTTCAAAAGTAATTCGCCAATTTTCTTTTTGTAAGAATTCAAATTGTTGGAAAATATGTCAATATCATTCAGAACCTTATCGTAGTGATACTTTGAGCGATGAAAGAAGAAATTTTTAGAATGATTAGTTCTAAAAATTCCAATAATTAATAACCATTTATTTTGACATTACAGACATTAATTTGTTTTATTGGTATTAGATAATTGTTAATATAGTCAATTTAAGAAATATGTTTTCTTTTTCTATTATTACACAATGTTCACTTATCCGGTTTAATGAGCATGTAGATTAGTATTGCCGGGCAAATTGCAGTCGTGATCTGCCAAGATGTAGGTACCAGTGAATCCATTTAAGATTGAGTTATTTGATAGAAGATAGATGTCGTACGATGGAACAATAATTGCATAATCAAAATATATACTTCGGAATATTTTATGATTGATATTGTTTTTAAATAGTAAGTACAAGCTGTCGCACGTGACTTCGCCCGCGTAACTTTTTTTTTATAATATATAGCCTATGTTACTCACTGATAACGTAGCTTTCTAGAGATGAAAGACTTTTTAAAATCGGTTCAGTAGTTTTTGAGTTTATATATTAAAAACATACAAATCTTCTCTTTTTATAATTTTAGTTTAGAAAATCTTTCGTTATAACATACTTTTTTTAACTTTTTGGTGATTTCAATATTTAGCTACCCACCCGAGGCACGAGATGGGTGTTATAAATTTGACATGTGTATCTGTGTATATGTGTTCAACAATAATTATAGACTGTATTATATCTCCTTTTCAGTCAAGAGAAGTTAGGTAAAGTCAAGTCAAGACAGCATGCAAGACTAATAATTACTAGTTATATTTGTACTACGTGGAATAGGTTGACAGTCTTTATTCGGATATAGCGCGACTACCGAGGAAACTTTAGGAATGTTTCAGTAAAGATCTTGTGCAAATGTTTTTATGCTTTCTGCGTAAAATAAAAATTAAAAAGATCAATGCTGATTTCCCATAGAATGGATACAAAATCATCCCTGTTGGGTACCGTCGCGTCTACTGTTGCGAAGTTTACTTCATCGTCGACTTTATTAAATATATATATAAAAGGCATGTTCCCTATGGACTCCAAAACTGCTGAACCGATTTTGATGAAATTTTCAGACAATCTGAGATTAGTCCAGCGGATGATCCTGTGAAGTTTGTTAGCGGTCGGATAAGAAAAATGGATGCGGACGAAGTGGCGGGCAAAACCTAGTTAAATATATAATATGTATAATCAAATAGATCACGTCGCGTTACAACTGAGTCAATTTAGATAACGTTACGCACAGTTTTCCCTTTCACTGTTTATTGCTTTTATTTACATAGTAAACATTTTAAACACTTTATCTCTGATTTAAACTGATTGGTGAACAACACCAACAATACTCTCTGTAGATGAATAGATTATGTATCTGCATTGTTGGTTGGTGCTTGCTTACAATTGTATGAGAAGACGTGCCACAACATGTACGTAGATAGATATGTACTTAATAGTATTTCCCAATAGCAAGTCGATTTCTTTCTTCGTATAAATTATAAAACTATAAATCTGTATGGTTCGTACATACGTTCAGTGCTTTAAAACACAAGTTTTCGATCAATGTGTACTACCATATGGCGCTGGCAACACAATACATTGCCAGCATATACTATATATAAATGCATATACTATTACACATGAGTGAAAACGGTTAGTGAGTACATAATGCTTTTTTCATAAAAAAATATCATTACCACATTTCGAAGTCCATTTGCGGTTTAACCAAAGGATATGGCGCATCCTTTGGCGTAATATCCATGACCACAGCAATAACAAGTGGTAGATTTTTTTTTGTTTTTATCATCACATTTTATATCTTTTCTATGTATTGTTACAGATATTCTTTGCGGTGACTCGGAGTGTATCAACATGCTAACATATACTGGGCCCAGGGCCCAACACAAAGTGAAGATGTAAGTGTTGAAAAATGATAAAGTTACATTTATATTTAAAAAGTTATTTTCCATTAATATGAAATCTACGAAGTATCTACAGAAAATAATAATCATTGATTCTTGCTTACTCACGTGACCTACTGTGTATAAACCTAATTATGCCACAAGCAATATAATAACAATCATAAAATATAGTAGCGGAGTACACCGCGTTCCGCGCTCCTAAACTGGAAAATCCATCTGAAGGCAGTAATCACTTCTAAAGAAAACCACAGTGAAGACCAAAAGACGACAAAAGAGTTCCAGAACCTATCAAGGTCGGCAATTTCTTAGCGTCACATGTCACACATGTGTCCATAGGCGACGGTACCACTTTTCATGAAGTAGGCTGTTAATCTGTCTGCTGACTTTAATCATAAAAAAGTGCATTTGGGAACACTCATTTAGGACCAACGACTGTTAACGGCAATGTGTGGCAATTGTTGGGTCTTATCTGAAAAATCAAGAAGGGATGTTAACGAGCTGTTTCTATTTAAAGATGGTGACGTGTGATAGTGAGAGCGCGCGTCTGAACGGGTTCCGATTGGACGCGCGCGACGAGGAGCCGCGCCGGCCGCGTGCGCCTAGTGTATCGTCACTATCACTCTACAAGCAGAAGATAGACGCCCTCTTCGACGACAGCCGGTCTATCGCCAGCTTGTCGCATTATGGGCCTAATGTCACCTCCTCGGAGTTAGGCAGACGCGACAGTAAGGTAAGGTTCGAGGAGTCATTTCGTTAAATTTAAGCCTGGTCTCCTGTACGTATTTTGCCGTACACATTACATCAAACATATTATTTGTATACACACTTGTGTATATGCACGCACAAGTAAGAATCTGAGGAGTCGGAAATGAAGGAGATTCCTATTAAAATAAAATTAATTCTTGTTTAGTAAAATGAAACAAATACTAATTTACAGGTCAGTTCAACGCACGAGAGTAAAGCAACAACGATTTACGAAGATGACGACAACTATTGTGAAAACAAAATCAATAAGATCAATAATACAGTACAAGACCGTATAGAAAGAATGTTTGCAGAGATGACTGGGGAGTCAAGGCTAACCTCCGACAATATTGGAGTCCATGTATTCAGCGTACATTATTTGGGTTCAACACCATTACAGAACAAAGTGACCAGTCTATCTGGGTTACAAACGCCACTGAAAGATCTATATTTTGCATACAGAAGAAACACTCGCCTTAGAGGTAATCTTTCCGGGCGTTTAGAAATATCAAAAAGTGGACTCAAAGTAAGATATAAAGGAGAAAAAGGTGATCTGGAACAACTAAATCCGTTCCCTACGATAGCAGTTTGGTCAGCAGTGAAATTTGTAGTCCAATCATTTGGGGAAAGCCGTGCATTAAATTATGCATTTTTACCTCTAATAACCGACCCGGACAATATTGACCGACAAGCGCTCTTTAGATCATTAGAATCCTCTGATAAGAAGTACATCCTCTCATATGACGAGAACGCCCATTCACCGCTTTTCGCTGTAGTGATGAGGAAGATTGGTGTCGCTAAACAGTTAGAGTGTCATGGGTTTGTATGTCAAACGTCTGAGGACGCTATAGTGATAGCGGCCACGTTATACAAATCCCTCATGTCACACATGAGCCGACAAGGACATGCTGATAAAAAGAAATTAAAGAACAGAAATGGAGTGAGTTGCATGAGCATTGCCAGTAGCATAACTCAAAATGATATTCCTGTAAGGCCACCGAGAAAGAAACGAAGTACATCTTCAATGAGTGGCGATAGTGACAGAGCCGATGGGTACTCTGCTAATGAATCGTGCAGTGAAAACCCGAAAGTGGAAAGGATGAAGAAGATCTCATCGGAAAGTTTACCGCCTCCACCACCGCCTCCGTCAATTCCACCAACCTCTGAACTGAGAAGAATCACTGTCGAAGAAGTTAAAGCTAAACTAGATTCCATAAAACACATTGACACAAGCGAAAGTGATACACAAGGATCAAGAAAATCCGCAAAAGCTTTGTTAAATTCAACAACACAAAATATTCAGAGCAGTGAGTCATCTATGAGAAGTAAAGTTTCTGAAAAAATACAATTATTTAGAGAATTAGAAAGGCGAAAATTAGAAAGACCACCGAACTTACCGCCTCCAGTACCCTCCAAAACATTCTCAGAGTCAACGCCGGATCTTCCAAAAGAAACATTGAGACGTAATCATAGCGGTAGGAAGTCTTTAAATGAACCAGGTGATATTTTGACAAAAGTCGCAATACCGCGGTCAGGAAGTTTTCTCAATGCTGGAGGTCTTACCCGATACAAATCGATTGGTCATCGGTATGTATAAAAATAATATCTAATTTATAAATGATATAGTACTCTATTTATTTTTTCGTGTATTGGCGAGTAGCGACTTTTCAAATTATTTTTTATTCATTTCTTGATTATCGAAAATAACAAGGCAACGAGAGTCGAATGGAACGCGCTTAGTGGAGTGTTTCCACGCATTGCATGCAAGTAATTGTGCCAATGCAACCGCATCCGCTACATTCCTATATCTATAAAAAACCTTCTTTTTATTGCTAAAATCAATTACTGTCGTTATTTATAATTAAGTCGTAAAACGATACATTGAAAATAGATCTAACTTTTACTATTCTCATTTCAGAAACAACGGAAAGAAAGGAGGAGGTTCACCGCTTGGATTTAATGAACTGTTTAACGAATTTAAAGTTCAAGAGAACCTTCACTCTATGGACGAAATCCTTAGCGCTATAATTGATTCAGAAGGAATGTCTTTCAATGATTTGAAACCGATTTATAAGGAGTTTCTTCTGAAATTGGCAGTTACGTTAACGAAAGATGAGATATTCCAGCACAGTAAGGCTATCATGAAAAAACAAAAGAAGAAAATTCTTAGAAGAAACAGTGTGTTTCAAATCAAAAGGCGAAAATTTTTTAAAGGAGCAAGTGGATTACGTATGGTTTTTCGGATGCCATTCGGGAAAGATTTGCGAAAGAAGGAAAAGAAAAAAAATCTCGCCTCCCTGGATTTTCATACACTTACGAGTACTATTAAAGAGAACATTATATCGGAGAGTTCAGTTTCAACATCCAGTTATGATCTGAGACAATTTAGACCCAAAGAACCTCCATTACCTCCACCGAAAAGACAAACAATGAGGCAAAGAAATTCGAAAAGATCAGGAAAAATGGTGCACGTGTCGAAAACAAATGGTAAAATTTCGAGACCCGGCGAAAGAACTTCTGCGTCTGAAGATTCGGACTTTCTAACGTTGAGTAACCGTCTTGGATGTCAGAACAGGAACAGTTCTAGTGGCTACGTCTCTTGCTCCGAATGTGAGTCGGAGAGCTGTGTGGATCGGTGTTACTGTTCGTTGAAGGATGAATGCAAATCCAAATGCTACTGCTCTGCTGTCGACCTAAAGAAGGATACGTCAAAGACAAGACTTCTTAATAAAAGCAAGAGTTGTAAGGATTGTTCCAAGTAAGTATGGTCAAGTTACAGTCAAAGTACAAAAAATTTATGAAGTGAAAAATTTAGATAAAAATCAACATTTTCCCACTTTCGTCGGTCCGTTTTACATTTCATTTAATTCCAACAAAAGCGCATCTCGCAGAAGTGATTGTGCGGCTATAATTACATTTGCAGAGTAATTTGTTAGCAAAGCATTTTGTGCTTTGTTTGTTATTGTTTATGGTCGGCAATTATTTTTGTCATAATTTGTAGTAGAAATGTAATGTATGTAGTGATTATTAGAGCGTGGCACGTCCGCCGCTTGCGACGCCTCATGACTAACTAAACCTAATTATAATTATTTACAGTTGAATATGAATCTATAATTTCACTGAGAAATCTTAAGAATTATTATAATAATTAAAAATCTTTACAAAAAATTCCATTGAACTAACGAATGCGACTTGCAACCTCATGCTATTGAATGGACCAGCCTTACCCTATCATAAAAGAAGACTCTCCGTCCTTCATTATGCATTTTTAATTTAGCTATTTTTAATTTATTTTCAGGGCAACTTAAACAGCCTACATTCTTTTGTGGTATAAAAACTTTATTCAAAATTTTATGTTACTTTCCTAATTCCTAATATAATAAGAATAGCAACATGAGCCTTATGTTAAACCTAGATTTCCACAGTCGTATAATAGAAAACTACTGACATAGTGCGTTTGTTCATATTATTTAATCTTTTTACACCGACCACCGACACGACCGACTTATTTTTACGTTTGCTACGACATGTAGTATGTGTATAAAACATTAGGAAACGTTTCAGGGACGTCTATGACGGTGACTTCAGCTACTGTTCATGTGATTCTGAGAGTTGCGCAGACAGCAACAAGTGTTACTGTACCGGCAATCGGCAAATAGCAATGCAGAGTTCACAGAGTCTCGAGTACTTGCGAAATCCGTCCCACCAAACGTACTCGGAGCGACTAAGACGTGCCTTCGACGATGACGAAGGGTATAAAGGATACAGGAGTCGGTAAGTAAACTTTAATGAACATATCCTTCATCAAAGCCTTAACTACACACATAAAAACCCACTAAACGACTCGTCACGGTTGTTCAGCGAGCTCAAGAATTGGCCATCAAATACTTTTAAAAAGAATTTATTAAAACCGACTCTTCCAGAATTCAACGCATTCGACTTTATTATATTAGTATACCTAGATACAGCAAATTTTATTAAGGGGCCCTTGGTTTGTATTAGGATCTTCAGTTTAAGGTATTAAGAGATTACATGGATTTTAAATGTTAAAATAAAGCGTATTTTCTCTAATTGTAAGGTTATGTTTCCTTAAGCTTTTTGGCTGATATTTTGGCTAATATTTTGGCTGAAAAAATTATATTACGCTCAAGCAGGCATGGGTATGTGGGGCCCCCAATGCGCGGGGCCCGTAGCAATTGCTACTTTTGCTACGTAGCTAATCCGGCACTGCCTAGATACTTATATTAGTACTAATACTTGAACTTCTCGTTCAGGTAAGTATACATCATATACATGCTAAATAATCTCTTCACTCATAAAATCATCACCGATTATTATCTATTAATAAATAACGTTAGCATACAAGTTTATGCTAATATTTATTACTTCATCACCTAATAAGAAATGTAAAACTTGCTGTATATATTCCTACATAGAAACATTAACGTTTACTATAAATAAAAAGAAGGATATTTACCAATTGTGAACCAACAGAGCCTTTAATGTAATCATATTTTTATACATGATTCAATAATTGAACGATAATATTCGAGAGTAACGTGTGAACAGGACCTTAGGTGTACATTGTTGTAATGTGTAAACGGAACCTTTGCAGGTCTGGAGGCGGATGGTCACGGCGCGATCGACGCGCTCGGTCTTCAGACAGCGTTACGCTCGACTACGAACTATTGTTGCAGAACCAACGCGACGCACGCAATAAGAACCTGCAGCGACTCACTGGTAAAGAACACATTATACTCCACTCTTCACCCTTTCCTAAGGCTGTGACCACTGACTTGTATAAACGAAATCGGTTGCTCACAACGTAACGTCGTACGCCGCAACAAAATGCTTACTATAGCAATGTAGTCTTTTTCATACACTGATGTTAGCGTTTGGTCGTCGTAAGCGGGCGGCGTTCAATCGCTTTGCGCTGCGTCTCTAGTTATTTGAAATCATTGAAACGTAAATTGATATTAAATGTATATTTAGTGTTATTTTTTAATTACTTTTTTAATAGATTTATTTAAAAATAAAATTCAGTACGTAGATGGACTTCCCATCCGCGCATAAATCTTATATACTGAGTCCAATGAACTCATTTTTATATTCAGTCGCTCACAGGACACTATCTTGCATACACGTGCGTGTTAAAAAGTGGGACACAGTTTTTGTGCAAAAATTTAAATAATTTTGTCGACTATTTATTACCCGTGTTCAGGCATTTAGTTATATGTAGGCTATTTATCGATTATGTTAATGTAAGAACGTACCGTGTCTTTCTTTTAGCTTCCATCTACGATTCAGTACAAATGTTTGTAAGTTTGCCTATCTATATAGAGAAATAAATAAATGTTACAGTTCGAAGTAATGGTGCAGGGTCGGAAAACGCGTTGAGCGTAAAGAAGTCGGCAGAGATGGCGGCTCTGTTTGCCGACGTGCGTCTTTCTCAACGCACCGACGTGCGCGCCCTCTGCCCGAGGCCTACGCCGTTGGCCCACATGTTCGACCATCGCCCTCTCAGCAGGAACGCCAGTCTAGAAGACACCTTAGGATATTTGCCATAAGTCGCTCTTTTCTTATGTCTTTATGTAGCTTGGGGAAAGGGGTATGGCAGCTTCCCATACATCATTTTAGTTAATAACAATCTTTAGCATCTTTGAATAAAAACTACCCTATTTAAGTAGGCATGTGTTCCCAAGTTTTTCACAAAAAAACATATTAACAAATGAGGCCAGATATTTGAGTTATTGTTTTAAAGTGTTATAAGAAGAAGTTAAGAGGAAATGAAGGTAGGTAAACTATTTATTAAGAAAAATGTTACCTGGCTTTGTGTAAATATGTAAAAAACTTTATTTTGTAAAAAAACCCCAAAAATATATATTTTTGGTTTTAACGTAATTCATAGACGCTTAAAATGATTTTTGAAATAAATTACTGCCATACCTCTTTTCTACGCTGAAGCAAGTACCTATTAAAATAGTCTACAATAAAGCTTACACAATTCATTATACGCTAGTGCTATACATATAGTCGAGCCGGCACATATCATTCGATAATTTTTGTTGAACAACAAAGCCGACCCGAAGAACATACCTACATAACTATGTTCGACTTTCATTCGGCTTACCCGATCGACATAATCACCGTTTGGTTTAGTATCCGTTCGACTTCGTTCATTCGTTCGAGTCGCCACGTTCGGGTGCATTCGAGTCCGTCCTCTTGTTTTACACGTGCTCTTAAGATGGAGTGGACAAAAGAAAAGACAATTCAATTTATAGAATTTTACAGGACCTATTTTTTTATTATTTATTCTATTTTTATTTTTGCAAGGGCGATGCAGCTGTGTCTATTACTTAATGCCTAATATTTTATTACCTAACCGAATATACACTGCCGAATAGATGCCGAACGTTCATCTACATATATTCGATTCTACCGCCCGGTTATACATTATTATACATCTGAAGGTAAACATGGGGACACTTATCTTATATTTGATCGAAATTCGGCCACGATATCAGCATGCTTAAATCTTGTTTCCTGTGTAATGAAGTCTAATGACAATCTCTTCATTGGAACTACATTTGAGAGCAACGGTTCTGAGAACACAAAACACAAGCCAGCCTCATCATCCCCTGATATGATAATCATTCATTGAAGCAATAAATTTTATAGTTTGTCTAAAAAAATTATATTTATTTTTGCATCAATGTAACTTTCTCCTTCCCTTACCTGGAACAATTCATAAGTTATTATTGGGCATCTTCTATATTCTTTATAAAGGGTTTGCATTAAGGCGCTTGGAGTCGTCACTGGGGTTGGCCACACACGCGCCGCATACCGGAATTAGTATATCTCGATATTTTAAATGAAATGTTTGAATTACATAATATGCTATGTTTTGTTTAAAATTACAACAGACTAACATAGCAATAGAGCAGTAGGGAATTCAAGCAAAAAAACCCTTGTTAGCATTTTTAGTGTTAACCAGTGTTTGGTTTTGAACTAGAAGTTTTGGGGATATGAAAAAAAAAAAGTACCAAATGTTGTCTAAACTCTGACCGTTATATATCTTTCAAGCTTTTTGATCCGGCCATAAATGAGAAATAGGCTTAAGCAATTACCAATTTGACGATACTAATAAGCTCTTTAAGCACTGCTTCTAAATATAAATAACTATTCCACTAATTTAGCTTTGCAGTAAAGATGGCGCTTTTGCACCTTAAGGATAAACACCTAAGGCATCAATATGTTAATTTATCCCCAAATATAGCGAACATAGAAGAACCAAATGGCGATGCAGGATTTATATATTGATGTTTCCAACGCTTTTATTGTAGACTATTTTTGCTCGATATTGTATGAGTATGAAATAGACTTATTAGTAGAAGAAATGTTATCTCAAATAAACGTATACCACCTTATTATATAAAATAAGGACACTAAGTATATCGGTTTAGTTTTAAAAAGATATCTATGTATGTAGTTATTTATTTATGAAAATAATCCTTATGATACATAGGTGCAATAAAATCGAGTCAAGTCTATAATGTACTTATAGCTGTTTTCATTTTATTTTATTTTTTTATTTTATTTTTTTAACTTTAAATTTGGATGATTGTTGAACTATATAATAGGTGTAGTAAAAAGAAATCTATTATTTGTATTTCGCGTTGCATAAGTCCGATCGGGTTAGACTATATGGCGTCAGAAAGATGAGATTTCGCACTAAAAAAACTTTTGCGACAGTTTTGTGATTAGTTGACTCAGATTTGTTTGAGCGCGCGCCAAAGATGGACACCAGCAAAGAGAAGATACGCCATATTTTACAGTTTTTCTTATGGATTTCTTTTTACTACACCTTATATAATTGTAACTCTAACTAAAGTGCCTATGCTACCGATACCATATAATAATATCAAAGGCCCTGCTACATAGGTCACCCTTTTAAACCGCTAAAGGGCAAAAATCGGCGCAACCCACATTTACTGAATTTCCTCGACCACGGTGTCCTCATATCTCAGACATCATGTAAATAAATAAAATGAATGAGGCAATGCCAAACTAAATTATACATTTTATATAACTTTTACCCATTTAATAGTAATTTTATACTATATTTATAAACATCATCCATTTTTGAACTAAATTAGTTTAGTTTTATTAATTTTTAATTGTGAACTAGGTATCTGATTTTACTTTTTGTGTGCAATTTTAGTGCAATATTATTAAAAAGTACTTGTTTGTAAGTCTTGTTGTTTGTAGGAACAATAGTGCGGACAAACAAACACGCGGAGTGCAATATTTATATACTTTGTAAATATGATTAAATAAATAATAAGAAAATTGATGTGTTCTTTTTTTAAAATTTATGTGAGTAAGGGGTACCAGAGCCCCTTGAGCCCTTATCTTAACCTTACTACACTTGCAGCATCTGAAAGGTTGTTTATAAAGAACGTTTTCTGCTTTTCAAACAAACAAATAAAATATAACATTTTTGAATATTTCGCACTTTTTATTCTATATGACATTCTTATAATATATTACAATATTTTAATTATAAATTTGTGATTTCAATCTCATTCGTACAATTTTTCTTTGATTGTTTTAATGCTTATTTATTAACAATACATTCAATTTAGCTAACCATAAACAAATAACTGATTTATTTATATTTTAAATAACAGAATTAGGTACTGATTAAGTTGTTGAATAACTTTTAATACGTCTATTTATATTTACATTTAATTTTATAAAAATATAACATTTGCAGGATATAAATTGAGTATTAAATAAATATTTTAATGGGAAACCTATAAACTAAATAAGGTATGTATTTGTAATCATTATTCTGTTTTGTTTGCACCTTAAAAACATTGGGAGTGATTATAAACATTATATTAAACATATTTAAATTTCATGTAATACAGTCGGAGTTCGAAAACCTTCGTCAGTTTTCAAATGCATTCCTTTATCAAGTGGACTCTTAAGTACTTTTTGAAACTAAAACACGTTTGTAATGAAATTTTGGTATGATCGATATTTAATTGCCCCTCAACTTTAAAAAAAAAAAGATCAGCCCAGCCCATTTAAGCAAATTGAAAGAAAAAAAATTATTATGAAAACTTCTATTTTTAATTGCTTTTCCACCGGTTAATATATTTTTAAATTAGGTACAAACCTCAGGTCATATAATATAAATTGTCAATGAACTAATTGCTTGTGATAAAAAAAGACTAGTTGGCTATTTAAGTGTGTACAGACACACCTATAATATAACAAAATAATATATAATTAATTAATCATATATGTTAAATAATTTGCTGGCATTTCCACATTTTGTCTCCGTCTAAACAAAACTGTCTTCCCTTAAAACCAGCAATAATTTTATTACAATAAATCTTGCATACAATACGTAATACGCCTTTTGTCATAAAATCCAGTAACCTGACGGGTTGAAAATTGTAGGTAGGTATTAGCATTGATAAAATTTTACTTAAAAGTAAATGAGTAACGTTTTATCGATGGTATTGGGTACCTACTTAATTTATTGCTTGATACAATAATATTTTTTAAGGCCGGCGCAAGTATTAGGCCTAATTTTTCCAAGTATGTATTAGGGCCGGCGCAAATTGGAAGATTGCAGGGCAAAATATTTAAAAGAAAAATCATGGAGTGCTTTTAATATATTATAATTAAAATTTCATTTTATTAAGCTATGTCAGAATGGAAATCGTTTCTTCTCAGTAGCATAAATTTGAGTTATATTAAAATGACTTAAGAATCAAAATTCTCTTAAAAAAGTAATTTGCCGTGCTATCCTAAAATGTGCGCCGGCCCTTAGTCAATTAGAATGCAGACTCTACTTTGGAGTTTTGAACAACCTTGTCACACTAAACGAACGTTAAGACTGCAGAATAGAAAACTACGAAATGGGTCAGTATCAGCAATGAACGAACATTTGGTAAAAAGAAAATACCGAGAGGACTACTATTAGCACGTGAACATTTAATATTAATCAATATTACTACATAAAAAATAAAGTATGTAGATTCTATCATACATATAATGGATTTTAATGGTAGATAAATATGAACCATATAAATCATCGATGTAAGAAACCATCTCGTCAGAGAATGCTTAAGTCATAATGCCAATACGTTGACTTGTTAATACAATGCAATACTTTTATATAGAACCTAATAATTATGGCATTTCAGTAAGGTCGGACGGTACCTAGGCGTCCTCTTGGTATCGGTTCCGCGTAGCTATGACGGAACTTTGGCGTCTGTCGTTCGGCCAAGTCATGGAATTCCCTGTAATCTCTTTCAAAGTACCTGTCGCCCTCTGCGTACGATTGTCGCTGGTCATTCAAGAGTCGTGAACGACTGAAAGCTCTCTGTCTATCGCTCCAGTCCCGCCTCCTGTTCTCTATGACGGGCTCGATGATTTCATCCTCGTCTATGCGACGGTCTAATTCCCTGCGATCTCTCTCCCTGTAGTTGAACTCTTCTCTGTGAGGTTTAGGTTCGATCCTGTCCAAATACTCCTCTGTGCCATACTCGTAGCGTTTCACGTCGTCACGTTTCCGTCCCACACGCGGAAGCCTTTCCATTTCCCTGTGAGCCAAATCTCTAGATTCATCGCGGACTCTCTCGGTCTCCTTAAACCGTTCCGGCTCCCTGTGAGAACGATCCAAATCCCGGTGAGAACGATCAGGTTCTCGCCGAGAGCTCAATTCTCTGTGACGCTCCGTACGCTCGTCCCTTCTTTCTTCCTCTGGAGAAGAAGTCGAGCGACTATTTCTTTCTAGCATACTTCTTCTTATCGCCATATGCTGTTCCAGTTCCCTATTGAACCTCTCCCTCTCTAGATTCTTGAACTTTTCTTTGGCGACATTGAACCGATCCTTAGGCGACGCCTCCGCGAGTTTCAGACTGCCTTCGCTGGCTCCTCTCTGAAGTTTGAATCTACGGTCTTCAGTTCTGTCTATGCTTCTATTGGAAGGTTTAGTTTCTGGTATGTATCTTCGTCTGTAATTGTTGGAGTCTTCTGTCTTGTCTGTGTTAACGCGCTCGAGAGATTCGTGACGATATCGCTGTTCGTAGGGAATTTGATCGCGGAAAGGAGCTAGTTGATCGCGATACTGTTCACTGAAGTCGTCATTGTAGTTGGGACCTCTGTCGTACCGGCGAGGGGATAACGCTCGACGAGGTGAAGAGGCGCGGCGTGGAGAAGTAGCTCGTCGCGGAGGTGATGCTTCGAATGCTTCGTGCATTAAGTATGCTGTGCTTTCTGCCCAGTCCTCCTCTGAAACATAACAAATAACTGGATGAGTCAGGATTAAAAAAATATTAAAATGTTAGGGGTATCAAGACATACTGCGTTTTTCACTCAAACTAGGCAGTTTATCTTATCTGGAGAGTTTAACTTCTGGTTCTTCGCACAAACAGGCCTGTTCCCAGCATTGGTATTTGGTACCTATATTGATAAGACCCTTTGAGTATTAGATACCTGAAGAATTCGTAGGTAGAGAAAAGTAACATTGCTATTTAGATATCGAATGCCGCAATAAAGTTGTTGACCCCCTCGAGTGGAGGCGTGCTTTGACCCGCGGCCTAAAAATGTCAACTTTTATGGGGAAATATCTGTCACGTATTAACTTATAATTTAGTGTTAATTGTTGCTAAAGAAACAAATACCTGCGTATTATTTTTATAAAGTATGAAAATGTGGATACTGGTTATAAGAATGTGAACAGTAATGAAAATAGTTTTGTAACTGCGTTCTGCATATTAGATTTAAATTTTATTTCATCTAGTATCCAAAATAGATATTAAACGGCCTACGTATTATCTTCATCTCAAACGTACAGGAGTAGTATATTTAAATTCTTAAATTACTTTATACTGAAAATATTTTTTTTTTGCAAATTATACTTTGAACCGTAATCATAAAGAAATAAATTTTACATCTTTAACCATATAGGTACTCGAGATTTATTTAGGTTGATATCCTGTTTTGAAATTTTGAATATCCTATTTTATGTAATGCAAAATTTTAACACAGGTACAAAATCCCATACAACTTTATTTATATTTTTTCGAGAATGAAAGGAAAACTTCACCTACTTTTTTTTGTTTTTGTGACCTGTTGTCACAAAACCGCTTGACTCGTTTACATGCATAAAATATACATACTTAACGGGATCCTATCTCATCTCTAAACATACCTTTACAAATACTTAAACTCGTTTCAAAATTTGTACAACTGACATAGATTTGGATGCGATGCTAGTCCACTTGTTTTAGTTAGAAATTTATATTAACATTTTACCACCCAACACAAAAGCATAAGTATTTAATTGTATGAGATTCAGGTTTCGAGGTGAGAGGTTCATAAGGTTCACCGCAATACTCACACCAGTTTCCTACATAATGGCGAGACGTCACCATACAAATAGCTTATTGTGAACATTTTCGTTTTCACCTTACGATGGGGTCACCTGGTGAAGCGCTAATCGCGTCTATTTAAACAAAATTGTATTTAAAAAATATGACTTCTTAACCAAGGTGATAGCGATGTTCATGGTGTTTCAAATTGAAAACAACGTTAACTCGAAATCAATTAGTTTAACTACAAAAATTAATGTTGTTTATAATCTGTTTTATAACAGTCCATCGATAGAGATCTATAACGAATATGTGGAAGGATCCAGAGTTTTACATTGGAGGACAGCCTCATTACGAAGGTATAGCGGCTAAAGATTAGAAAAAAAAAAATGGTATAATAAAAAAATATATGTAATGACCTAAGTGGTTGGAGTAAATCGTAAATAGGCAAGAGTTTATTAATTAAGGTGTAGTGCTGCTCAGTGGAAGGATCTGGAGGCCTTTGCCGAAAGTCACTTCGAATTAAGAGATATCTTTTGATCCTAATATAAAATTGTTTATTACTTTATTATTAGAAGCAAATAAAAGGCTATTTTATTTATTTTATTTTATTTATGTTACTCGCTAATAATGTTTAAAATCGGTTCAGTTCATAAAAAACCAAAATACAAATTCTCTTTATAATATATTAGTATAGATTTTTTACACCTTGGGTTGCATTCTTGGAGTTTTTGTAGGGATACCAAATTTAACTTGAATAACAATAATAGCATAGCTCTCTCCGTAGCTCGAGTTCGCTCCATAGCACACAATGGGTAGCTACTGTTCAAGTTAAAGCTGAGATGTCTGAAATGGTAATTAAATGTAATCACAAATTATTAGCTCATAACTAATTAATATCAAATTCAAACTTAATTCAAATTTAAAATTTCATCATATGTTATTTAAATAATTATAACTGCATTAAACCAATGAAAATATCATTAACTACGAATAATAACCAACTATATTGTGGCATACCTATTGTATTTCATATCTATTACTCGTACTTACTTAATAATAGGTACGCATACCGAATTACCTATGCCTTCCTATTAATAAGTACAATAATTTCATATGAAATATATTGTCAGAAATCACACTTACAAAAGACTACCGAGAAATAACAGCACTTGTGCTGGTATTTCGGAGCAATTCCAGAGCAAATTTCCCTATCCCCATCTAGTCTCTTTATCCTTTATCCAGATGTTGTGTTTCGTTGAGTGAGTAATAAGGCGTGGCCGAGCACATTACCTATTCCAATATAGATACTACACTTGTTTAGCAGTAATGGTAAATAAACAAATTTTCCCTTTGTGCTGATTGCGTGATCTCGTGAGCAATCATTAACATAGTTGAGTGTGCAGAGCCACGAATGATCATTGAGGTTCACACCATGAAGGTGAACTAATGCTCTTGAACCGTTTCAACAAAGTAGTGTTTTGTTTGTTGCTATTTAAATGTTTATGCTAAATGTTTTGTTAAAACTTTACCACAAGTTAGTTTTAAGTATAAATCAGTTCTAAGTTTACAACGATTAAGTTAAAAAACGCCAATCTGTCGGTTAATCGGTCCAAAATTGAATATTTTTCATGTGTACATTAGCGAATACAATGTCTATGTACCTACTGCAAATCTACGAAACTGCCTACCTTATCGATCATGAAATTTTACATACACGTTAACAGAAGTACCTACAGGGCATATTGTAGGGTACTTTCATTAAAAAAAAAAAAACTAATCATCTAAAAATGAAAATAAAAAAAATTATGTGTGATAACAGTGCCTAACAAAAGGTGGCGCGGATAAAAAAATGGTATGAGGTATTGACAACACCGTTATACATTACCAATTGACATTGACAGACGTCATGTTCTCGCTGCCAAAAAAGAAACTCATTCGCATATTTATTCATTACGATTTCCTTTAAAGATTTTAATCACATTTCATATATTAAAAAACGCAAGTACAGTCGGAGTAAGAAAAGGTTCCTCACTTTACAAGTCGACATTTGCTTGTACCAGGGCAATTATCAAGTCATGCCAAAATTTCATTTCAAACGTCTGTCAGTTGTCTGCTTAGTGCTTTAGTTTCAAAAGGTATTAGGAGTCCACGACTTAATAAAGGAATGAATTTGAAAACTGACGAAGGTTTTCGTACTCCGACTTTACTTTTGCGACAGAACAATGTTTAATATTATTCAAAAACGAATTAAAATAGTACTAAAACAATTACTACTTATTTTTCTGTTCACCACTCTTAAAACAAGTTTTTAAAGTTCTATCACCACAGATGTATAAAATGTGTATGTCCATCATTAATATAAAATTATTTATTAAAATACGTATTATATTTTGCTAATATTTGAAATATGTTATGAATTAATTATGACTAGTGGTAGCAGTTAAAATGCAAAAAGGATAACTCGCGGGCGTAGTTTGTTAATTAATAATTACTAATAATTATTATTTATTAATAAGCTAACCTAACGCAGCTAATTAATAAGCTAAGCTAACGGCTTAGTTAATTAATTATTAATCTTTAAATAACTGGCTTTTTTCCGCGAGTTCGTCCACATCCGTTTTACTTAGGTGTTAAAACATTCATTCAATATTTATTGCTCATATATTTTTGCCAGGAGTCAAAGTCACCCTTCGGGAATAGCACTATTTTTCTGGATGAAAGGTACCCTATGTACTTTTCTGTGTCCCTGACAACGTGTATGTAAAATTTCACGAAGATCCGTTCAGTAGTTAAGGCGTGAACAAACGAACTCACTTTCGCATTTATATTATTAAAGTTAGAATAAGGATGGAAACGCTATCCCAGTTAAATGAGTGATCTAGAATAACTTATTAGCAGACCGTCGGAAACTGCAAGCGAATATGTCATTACTATTTATAGGCGGCATTATAAGTAGGTAAAGCAAAAAAGTACCATTTTAGAATAACATGTAATTTAAAAGCATGTACGTACACCTTAACTTCCTGTAACTCAAGATAATAACAAACCATCAATGTTTGACTTAATTGCAAATTAATAATATGCTTCAAGATGTATGATGCTATAACTATTTCTTTTTTCCTAAGAGACGTTTACGTTTTTGCTTCATTGTTTTGTTAGATTGATATGAAGTTTATAAATAATTTTACAATAGAGAACATTTTATCGGTTAAAATCCTTAGTCCTACTTCGGCAGCGCACTTGTAGCACCCGTGGTGTTGCTTGTGTTGTAGGCGACGGTAGCCAGCTACCATCAAGTGGACCGTCAGGCCGTCTGTCGACCATAACATAAAAAAATGACACTAAATTAAACTTTCATTAATTTTATTTTAAGAATTGCAACTACATCTGTATTTAATGATTGTATGCATAGTTTAGTTCCTTAGAATTTTCTTATGTTATTTTTATGTTTATTAAAGAAACGTGAAAATACTTTAATTGGTGTAAAATATTTGATAGTAATTACAATTTTTTTTTTTTATAAAAGATGGGTTTGCTCTTGACCAAAAACCAGCTGTGTATCAAGGTTGAGGCCTAAGATGGAGCGAGCTCACCCAGAAGATGCCTATTCACTCGAACTTTGAAAAGATTTGGTTTATATGAGCTCGGAAATATAGACGCAGGGAGGGAGTTCCAAACCTTTGTGGTCAGTACATAAAAGATACTTTTACCCTGGAATAATGTTAGATTGCTGTGGTATTGCTTGCTGTGAAATCTGACATGGTTTAAAAATGCCCATGATATTAAACACACGACATAGGCGATGATGTAAATTTTAAATACTTAACAAACATTCTTTAAATAAAGTGGCAGGCAATAATTATGCTAAAACATACGAATTGTGATGTAAGTGAGTGAGCAGTGAACGGCATCGCCGGGTCACGACCAATGACGCCATCTCGGCCGGTCACTCTAAAAATATTATCTACTTTTTTTTATATCACGAATATTTCCAACTTTGAGGCATTTTGTGTAGTATTTTGTAAAAAAGTGTGGCATGTCATTAAAATTTTATAATTTAACTAGCGACTCGCTCCCAGCTTCGCAATTTTTATATACAAAAACTTTCCTTGTTTATCCCTCGTTTCATAAGTGAAAACCGAATTTAAATCTGTTGGGACGTTTAGAATTAGGTAGTTAGCGAAGAAACAGACAAGACGGAAAGCTAGAATGAATTGGCCAACCCCATATTCACAACCGGGTGACACATGACATGGCCTTAATACGGTTAGCAATTTAATTAAAATATGGCCTAATACATTATTAATATCTGCGCCATCACTGGCAAAGAATATATAATTTTTTTAACTTTCTATTTGTCATCAAAGACATATCTATAAACCCAATTAATATATTAATATTATAAAGAGGTAAAGTTTGTATGTTTGTTTGTTATGTGATTTAAAAAACCAATAGAATAAAAATTCAGGATGGACATAGGCTAAATATGTACGGGCCTGTAGCATCCGCGCATTTGGTTTGGATTAGCTGTATACACCTGAGTGGCAGCGCCTCCGGCTAAAGAGGGCTCACTGGTCAACCATTCGACGAGTGGTCGAAGAGGAGTTGCTTGTATTTTCCAAACAAGTTGTATATAAAACTGGTACAAAGATAATGCGGGCGAAGCCGCGGTCACCAGCTATCTAAAAATAAAGATCCAACGATTGGCAAAAGTAAAATGTCAGGCGTCAACGTATGTCAGGCTTTTTATTGCTTTACATATTTTTTGTCAGGTATTACTTTCATTTTTTCAACGCTAACATCAAGTAAACTCCATTTCAGACATTTAGTAGCTCCCAAAGAAAATCATTAACGGCTATCGCGCGTGACATTTATTACACAAATCATTACTTGACCAATGAGCTTGGCTAATGAGTTTCGATTAACCAATGAGCTTTAATTATTTTTTTCTCTAGGAGTTCGTCTCTTGGAATGGATACTCCATTCCAAGGTATAAATATTCTTGTAATAAATAAATATATAGTCTATTAGAGTTCACGACATGTTTGCCGGATGCCATTATCCAAATCGATAGATAATTTTAAGGCAACTGAGGAAATTACATGTAAAATTTAAACTAAAACCACACTTAAGCTGTTCAGCAAATCGCGTTGTTTCAAAATTATGGATAATCAAAACGAAATAACAGAAATTGTTGTATAAAAACGGCATTAAGTAGTTATAATAGAAATCGATGTATCTTTTTTGATGCGGAAACGGCTTTGCAGAAATATTTTTTACTGTCGCCATGAACTCATCCGTCTGATAATTCACAATAAAAAGTTGATTTAAATACAAAAACGTGATATCATAGAAATACATGTTATATTTAGTTCTCAGTGGTAGGTCACGAGTAAGACAATCAATTATTTACTAGTTAAAATTTCAATTTTTTATCATAAACTAATAAAATGTGCGGAACCTGCATATTTATTTATTAATATGAAAAGGCTTACTAACTAAAGACATACTTAATCACAATATACAACACTCACAGAAAGAAACATCACAAGTATGAATTAGGTGCAATATTGTACAGAAAATTTTTATAGCTTCTCAGATAACCGAACCAAGTTTAAAATTGGAAGGTCTTTTTTAAATATTTTGAATATTTAAAATTGGGAGGTTTTATTATTAAATATTTTCAACTTTTGAAATTATTTCAAGGTTGGCTCTAATCTGGATTTGGATAGTAGTGGCAGGGGACTCTGTATTTCGCACCCCTTTACCATCGTGAAATAACAGCATGTGTGCTGTTGTGTTTCGATGAGAGAGTAAGGGATGCCAGAGCCCATTTAGCTATACCTAATTAATCTTGGCAGCGCACTTGCAACGTCTGTAACACAAGCGACGGTAGCCACCTACCATCATATGGACCGTCATCCTTTCTGTCCAGTTTAAAATATAAAAAAGTCATACATACCACTGGTGCTATGATTGTCGTGCTGCCTCGTGTACTCGTTTCTCTCAGGCGACGGAGCCAGATCGCTCCCAATACCAGAACTGCCCCCAGAAGACTCGAGTTTCCGTCTCGCGTTCACTCCAACGATGCTCTGGTTGAGACACCGACGTGTGTCTATATTGTTCAAATTACCCTTTTGCCTGTGCACGGTGTCGTAGTCACGAGGGGGCAGCAGTATTGGACTTTTGCCTGAAATTAAACATTATTTTTTTACAAAGTTGGTAAGACAAAGTCATTGCCAGTTGCCAAGTCATTGCAAAGTTGCCCACAGCCCGTCCGCCGGCAGTAACCACCCCCTTATAGAAGATCACCGTGAAACAATAAGACAATAAAGTGTTTTGAGATTTCGAATATATGAAAAATAAATAAATCTAACAGTTGAAAATGAAAATAATTTAATTTGTCTACTTCTAAAAAAATATAACACATTAATGAGCTTTTATAACGAAGAGAAGAGAATAACAACTTTTATAACCAAACGAAATATTCGCGAATAAATAAATTAGTTTAAAATTCGCACATTCACTATGTTCTCTTTTTAATTTGATTAATAAACGGATTCCTTGTTTTTAATAAATACATTTCTAAATGAATAATGGATTATGGTAAAATTGACGAAGTGATCAGCACTAATATGGCTTTTTATGGATTATTAAAAATGTATTCATAATCGATTAGTAAAAACGAACGAAAATGGCTAAAGTTGTCCACTTGAATAGCCAGGTGCAAGCAAATGGCTACATTAAGGTGAGTATCTTTTCTTACCCCGACTGTACATAGGTATAATATAAATATACAATTTGGTATATTAATATTACAGCTATGTCTGTACTGGGCTTTAGAGCAAATAATTTATATTTCTTTATAGAGGTTCAGGGCCGACTTAATTTAAACAACGGTCTTTCAGTTAGTTTGTTAATTCAACTCACTGTGCTGTCAAAGTATTGTTCATTCAGTTCATTTATAATAAATTCTTGTCTAAGAAGTATTTAAATAAGACAATGCCCTGGCACAAGCATAAAGCAAGCTACCAACAAAAATATATAAAGTTGACTGACCTAGACCCTTTTTACCTGTAGACAACTTCTGTTTCAATTCAGCCGCAAGGCTGTCATACAGATTTGCTACGCATCTCTCTTCGTTGCTGCCTGAGTCTGACTCCCTCGATACTTCGCTCCCCAACGAGGAGTCAGGAGGCTTCTTCGTTTGAGGCAGAGCACCCCTCATTTGAAGTTTACGCTCAATGTCTGCAAACTTCTTCTGGTTCTCTGGTCTATCAATTAATGCTTGTAGGTGTGTGTAGAGCATCTCCGCTGTGTGGTCCGAGTCGCATCTGTTGAAGATAGATTTAAATTTTAGTTTTATGAAGACCAAATTATACAAATTTAAATTCACCTGGTTGAATTAACCCAGGCATAGAGGTTGCTAGTCTTAGTATAATATTATTGTCTGAGAAATGTAATATTTTCCTTAGTTAGATGAAATATTACATAATATTATATAAATAATGTAATGATGGTTTGATCATAAAAGAAACAACTTATACCTAAAGATTTATTTATTATTATTTGTTATTCGTTTAAGTTTTAGCACTTCTTTGTTGTAAACCATTTGTCATCAATGTCTATTTGTCGAGAAAGAAACAATACAGTTTATTTATAAACGGTAATGTCGTAGGTTATTCAGAACCATCTATTGTATTGCCATATGTTATACTAGTATTAATTATTTTGCAAGCAAAGGATAATATACTTCCAAAAATATCAAATGGCCACTGTCACTCTTTTCTTTCTGTTTAGTAAATATTTTTATGTAAATAGCAACCCACCCTTAGCTTTTTTCCTAGGAAATTCTTCTAAATTTCTAAATTAACATTAATTCTAAATTCCACATTCCTCGGATTTCAACGAATATTTGATAAAAAAAAATGGCCAAATTGGTCCAGCCGTTCTCGAGTTTTGAGCTAAGCAACACATTCAGCAATAATTTTTTTTATTTTTCAAAACAATGCTAATGTGTTTATCATTTATTTTCTTTGATTTTTTTCTTTCAAAGTAAGACATCTCTATAGATATATTGATGTTTTTTAGAGGTAAAACACTTCAATGAATCCGTGTCATTTTTACTTCGAAAACTCATTTTAACTCACTTTAATTTGGTTACTACTACAACATGTACACTAATTTGGATAAAATTATTATGTATAGTATTTGTTGTGTGGGCGCGCTCGTACACACATGACGCATTTATTTACAATAAAGTGCGCCTACGTTTAGCTCTCTGCTACAACTATTTATGGAACTATTTATGAAATTCACATGATATATGTTTATTTAGTTTTACAAAAATCTGAAGTGTTTTCTTTTGATAATATTCGAATAGAATGGAAAATATAAATAACAATATTCGTTAAACCTAAACCTTTTATGAAAGACATCTCACGACCAAATTATTACGCGTTATCAATTAATTATTTATTATTATTGTATATTAGTATCTGTAAAATATTTTAACAGTACCAAGTATTATATTTATTTGTTATTTAACTTATTGTGGATTTTGTTCTATCTAAGCATCTCTTCCATCTAGCTAGGAATTTAGATACATAATGAAATAGAATTCAAATAAATATATAGTGGGTATATGCGTCAAAGCGTTTCCCAATGTAATTAAGTTGCAAATTACACACCTTATTAATTGACTCAGAGAATGTTCGGCTTCGGTAGGTACATGGCTTAGAAATTACTGTCGTATTGACCCACATATTCAATTTATTATGTATGTATATACCTATTTACAGCCTACATTCATTCAATTATATGTAATTCTTATCTTAGCATCTTGATCTAATTTGCAGATTACATTACACACGCTGAACGTGAAGACTATGATTAATTAATGCATTTTTTAAGACTTTATAAAAACTTTTTTCAGAATGCGCAAAAAAGAATTTATAAACAAAATAAGTCTTGTACGAAGCAATTGACTCGATATTTTAGAAAAAAAAAAAAACTAAACTTTTGATGCGTTATTTTATCCAGGAATTGAATCCAGGATACCACAAGAGGTAGGTAGTACGTGGACAGTATACATGCTGTTAGGCAATATGTATATTGTCAGGTTCTCTGCCTTTTCGCTGAAAATTGTTCTGTCGATTATCACTTGCCAACTAACGTTTCGAAGAATTCTATTTCGCGTAATAATCATTTGCCAACCTTTTTTATAGTTTTGTTTTATTTCCCAACCTCACAGTTGCCAACTGTATGTTTGGTCTGCTTTTTATAATGAGACTTTTCAAAAAGTCCACTTTCAAGTAGCGAATGTTTTAGTTAGCGCAATATTCATTTAATTGTTTATTGTTTACCAAATGTTGTATTGAGTAGTAAACATTCCGGAACATAACCTATTTGTTTCCAGTACAAATAAGTCTTGTAACACATTTTGTAATAAGCGCATACATTTTGTATTACCCTACCAGAACCAAAGAAAAATAAATACTTGGACAAAGAAGAAAGAATCAACAGAATTCTTGAACACAAATCTACATACTCAGAGGAAAAATTATTAATGTGCATTGCTGCCAATTTAAAGGTTTAAGGTTATTTTTGAGATTCTTAAATAAAAAATGCATGTAAAAATTTGTTTATTTTTTTATTATATCAATGTACGAAAAGGGAACTGTTACACTGACGAAACGTTATTCGTCTAATAGTTATTTGGCCTAGTGAAAGATTTGACAAATGATAAATGCCCCAAACGTTTTGTGTCATTATAATAATCAGCTTAACAATAATTCTACCAAATGAAACGTTGTCATACAAAAATTTGATAATCGTTAGTTGTCAAAGTGAAAAATAGGCGAAACGTTGGTTGGCAAGTGATAATCGGCCAAACAATTTTTCAGCGAAAAGGGAGGATTGCATATTTTGTCATTATAAAGTTTAATATAGTAGGTAATAAGTCGTTTACAAAATCTATTTATTCACGATCACGTTACACGAAACGCGTGCGCACCGTGAAGTGTTTATGCGTGCGCGAGTAAATGTCAAAGTTGAATGATTATTTGACAAGACGTCAGCTGTCACTTGTCACTTTGAGTTCGACCGGGTGAGTTATTGCGCCTACTTGACATCGATATTCAATATATGTAAATACCAGGCAGATGTGCCAATAACTTCTATTGGGAAGTTACATATTTAAGCGAGCTCTTGTAAGAAAATTTAACTTAAATCTAATAACTTAACATAAATAAAAAACATAAGTAACATATCGCCTGACATCTTTATTGCTAATACACTTTTGCCAGGCGTTAGTTTTCTTAATTTTAGATGATCCCTCGGGAGCAATTCTCTTTTTTTCTAGATGAAAGATATCTATGTCCTTTTCTGTATCGCCGACAACGTGTACGAAAAATTTCATGATGGTAGTTAAGGCGTGAAAAGTTAACAGACAGACAGACAGAGTTACTTTCACATTTATAATATTAATAAATATGAATGGTATGGATAATAAATTGTATTTTATAATATTTTTTAATATTAACGAATTTATTAGGTATATATGTATACCTACATACAAATCTAAATCTAAATAGATCGTATATTTCTTGTGCCGTGCCTAAATCAAACATGAGTTATAACAAAATCTGCGATAAATTTTTTTAATCGATACAAAAATATCGATAATGACCACGACCCTACGACATTCTAAACAACTAGTTTGGTTGGAGTTGGTTTGACGGATATGATGCAAGTCGAAGGACCGTGCAAGCACACATGGGCGGGTGCCGCGTTGTAGCACATTACCATAATATGCCATTTAACATAGCGTTGTGTTATGTAATCGTTATAATAATAACGCATTATTATTATTATTAATCATTACTGTTATTGTGAGTGCGGTTACGCTCTACATTCTCATCTAAACCTGCTTTGGATTGTCTTTTGTAAGCTTCTTAAATATTGCTTAAGCAGTTAGTTGATTCACAGCATTCAGTTAAACTCTTACGCATCATTAAGTACAGTCTCTTTGGATTAACATTATGGAGAAACATAGCGCAATATTATGCAGATGTTTTAAATTTATTTTTATATTTAACTAGCGACCTGCTTCCGGCTTCGATGCAATTTTTTTATAAACACTAATTTTTCTCGTTTATCTCTCTTTCTATATGTGAAAACCGAATCAAAATCGGTCCACACATTCTCGAGTTTTTGATGCGTACACAAACCAACTTAATATTTTTATAATAAAAAGAAAATGCATTGTATATTTATAAGAAAGATATAAAGTAATATTATAAGATAATAAGTAGGTAGTTAATATATAAATTAAAATAAAATAA
This sequence comes from Synanthedon myopaeformis, assembly GCA_944738685.1. Lineage (NCBI taxonomy): Eukaryota > Metazoa > Arthropoda > Insecta > Lepidoptera > Sesiidae > Synanthedon > Synanthedon myopaeformis. The sequence goes on along the minus strand of OX122933.1, from coordinate 4,646,765 downwards.
AGAGAGATAGCGATAAATTAATAGCTTATTAACAATTTTAATTGTCACAAAAAGCTGTTAAAGTACCACGGCTAATACCACGGTACACCAAGAGCAGTTTTCTTCCAAACATGGCCCGACATCTGGTTGATCTTAAAGTTCAGACTATATAAATTCACCTCACAGCCAGAATGGAATGCTCATCTCGTATTAATGGCGTACAAAACACGAAAACCGATAGGATAGTTTTAGAATGTTGACATTTTAATGTCAAGGTGATGCAAAGTTCAGGCGAGATAGGACACGTGTTTCCAATCGAGCCACTTGTCTGAACGATTAAAACTAATTGATTGATAGGGCAGCCTATGAATAGGGTTTCAGTAAATGAAGTCATTATTTGATATACTACGCTAAATGTTCTATAGGTGAAAGAATATTTAAAATCGGTCCAGTAGTTTTTGAGTTTATTCATTATAAACATACCAATCTTCTCTCCTTTTTTAAATATTAAGTTATAGTACTATGGTATATAATATATAATATAGATACATTTTTTGCAATAAACAGTCAGAAATTAAAAACAAGCGTGTTTTGTTATTGAAATCAGCAAATAAATATTCTTTGTTTGAACGAATCACATATTGAACTTTCCGAGAATATACATTTTGAATCTTCAGACTCATGTCTCCGAATTTATCCCATATGAAGAAATCAAATAATATATAATAAAACCTATTTCTTTTTATGAAAATTTTTTAAAAAAAGCGATATTTTGCAACCGAATAGCCGAAAAATAAATTTACATGGTAGGTTAAACCTTAAGAGATACATAAAAATTATGTACTACTCGTATATAGAATTGTAGCTCTTCGAAAATCCTAAAGAAAACTCCGCGATTGCATATCTCTAATTGTTACGGTTGACCAATACCCATTTTCTTTCATTAAAACTTTAATCTCATCTTTATAACTACATATTATAAAACAAAGTCCTCCGCCGCGTCTGTCTGTCTCTTCGTGATAAACTCAAAAACTACTGCACCGATTTTCATGCTGTTTTCACCAATGGATAGAGTGGTTCTCGAGGAAGATTTTGGTATATAATTTGCATCCGTGCGAAGGCGGGAACAGGCCGCTAGTTATATAAAAATAACTATAAGGGGAACATATAAAAATTACGTGTCACATTGTGTGTCATCGATGAAATCCTAAACTACTAACCGATATGTGTAATTTGGTCGAACTTAAAAGATAGGATAGTTTTTATATCAATTTAGTTTTTTTTTTTGCAAATTATTTGTTTATTATATGAGAGAGTTATAAATTACCTTACACCGCCATCTGTGAGAAATTTATGGAACTCACAGATAACTTTTAAAATAAGTTTTAAAACAACTGTGGGTTCCATAAGTTTCTCATAGATGGCGGTGTAAGGTAATTTATCGGCTCGATTTTTTTTTTGATTTTTTTATTTAATAAGGTACACAAAACAGGACACTTTGAATAGATATGATTACATTGAAGTGAACTAAACAGAGGCCCAAAACACGTGTACACAGCATGTCCAAACAAAACAGTGTTGCTTACACATTACAGAACAAAACAAAAGATGACAGAAAACAGAAAAGAGATTAAGTAAATATTTATTATAAAAATTGCACCCCGGGCGAAGCCGGGAGCGGGACAGCTAGTTATATTATATGAATATGTCACATAAAAATTCAGGACGAATAAAAATTGAATTGAATAGAATAGTAAGAAATTTAATAAAAAAAGAAAAAATTGATGAACAAGGTCCCTTGTTACGCAAGGGGTAACTGCGATTTTCCCCCCACTTATTGTACATACTCATAAGCATAATGTAAAACTTAATGAATACACGGCCCACGGGGATGATGTAACCCCCGGGGGGAAACACAAAAAAAGTCACATGCAGTTAAGAATTTGATCTTTTTTAACTCTGTAATATCTTAGAAGGAACGTACTGTTCTTCTTATTTGGATACAATATTGCCGCACTGATGCATCGATATAAACAGTATTTCGCTTCGCGTAATACGTGATGTTTGAGTTGAATTAGCAATGTACATTTTTTGCATACATCCGGTTCTGACGTTATCTAGCCACTTTAAATTAAACATACGAATGTCAAGGTTTACTAACATGATACCTACAACTCTGTTGATCTGAAACATTAGCGTCATCTATTTTAAAAATATAAAATGTACGTATAGCTGTAAACTAGCTGGTTGTAAAATGACTTTTTTTTGTATAGGCTGACGGTCCACTTGATGTTAGGTACCCTCGGCTATTTATAGAACCAAACCCATAGGTGCTGAAAATGCGCTATTGACTTTATTAGGATTAAATATAGGGGATAGGGAAATGGACATCCCTTACTCACTCACCGAAACACAACAGTACATACGCCGTTATTTCACAATGGTATTTATATAAGGGGGTGGTTACTGCCGCCAGAATGGCTGCCCAAATAACTGTGACGTAATATGTACGATGGTGATGGTGACGAAAGTTTATTGTAAAGCCCGTCACACACGTAGCTATAATATATATTAATATAAATTATAGCAAGGCATATTACGATATACTCGTATTTTCTATACAAATATTGGAGTGACCACACACGCAGCTATACTCTATGACGTCACCAACGTATTCTGTAATATATATTATAGCACGGTATATTAATATATTTTGTAATTACGTTTGTGACGGGCTTAATGGATCAGTACTGAAAGGGTTTCAGGAAAATATGAAACCGTCATTAAGTATCACAGCATTAGGTACTAATTAAGATTGTAAAGGAATGGATTTAAATATTAAAAACCAAATCCGTAAAAACCAACCCCTTACTGAATATCAGTGTGAAAAAACATAGCATTGTGTTCTGGTGGTGTTTCGGTGAGTGAAGTAAGGGATGCCAGAGCCTTTTGTTTTATGTCTTCCTATTCTCTTATGGTCGGCAGCGCACTTACAGCACCTGTGGCGTTTCTTGTGTTATAGGCGACCGTAGCCACCAATCATGAAGAGGTAATTCAATTTCAGTACGGTACCTATATACAGCAGTGGGTACAGTTCTTAACTCATTATCTTTTTATTTATTTATTCATATAGTAACTCACTTTGGATGTCGGTCGCCCTTAAATTTGTTTCTATATAAAAATACACAACGTTCCACAACGTACCATCAGTGGGTCGTCGGCCTGTTTGTTGATCATAACATGAAAATAAAATAAAATGACTCTTAACATATAGCTAAATAAAATCCGGAAACAAATGTATATTTTGAATTGTAATGATCAATGATTAATGTAAGTAATTTGAAAAGGTTAGAAGCCTTCGAGCTATGCTCGTAATTCGTATTGAAATAAAAACGCTACGTAATGAAACGTAGATAAAATTTTTAATTTTCTCTTCACGGCTTGTTAACAAAGCATTCAAGTATTTTTTGGCACCCAAACGTGTTTCATTGTTATTTAACAAAAGATTATTTTTGAAGTGACAACATTTTGTGAAAGTGAGCATTGCTAAAAATACGTCCGCCATATTGGTATAACTGTCAAAGATGGCGCGAAACGTCAAAATGCGTGTACACTTTTCAATGCTGCAGTGAATGGGTAACAAAAAAATTGTGGCGAAGAATGTCAGCAATGTATGAGTAGTTTTAAAATAGTGGTTTAAAAAATATAAAGATAACTATTTACACGCATTATGAATAGGTATTTGCGTCGTCGACGAGGGATAGTGCGTAAACGCATAACCTACATCACAAATTAATTGTAATGTTATAATAATGTATTTATATGGAACTTTATTTATTTATTTATTTTGTTTTAGGGGATGTAAAATGTACAAATATTACACAATAAAAAAATTTCAGTAGGCTATAACATAATACCAAATAAAAACAAATCCACTTAGCTTAAAATTTTACAATAAACCAACCAGTATCATCAGCAAGTATGACATTACAATATAAGAAAGTAAGTTTTGGAAAGCTACTGAAATAATTTTTCATTTAATAATATTTCTGACTTATTTTAAAACTGTACCTAGTCATTGTTTTTAAGGAATGTGACCAATTTTCATTGCAATTTGCCGTGGAATAAATTTAATAACATATTTCCATTAATGGAGTCTCAATAGCAAACTTGTTAAGGCCAAACAAGATCTACATGTGCATCTTGTAACTTGTTTTAAGGACTTTAGTAGAACTTTAGATAGGTTTTCTGCAAACATTATTCATACAATATTTTTTAGAGTTCCTACTTATGACGACACGATACATTAATTTACAATGCTGAAATAATTTCGTGTTACAGTTTTTAACATTTTAAAAGTAAAGAAAGCACTTGAAACCTTTTTAAGTTTTATAACAATGCAAGACAACGTAGATTGCAAACAATTATAATTTATGTTAGGCATTACAGGTGATCTTGATAATATTAAATATATTTCTAGATTTCTAACTAAACCTTTCATCGTGGAACTTCCGGTTAGAGTTTTGCCAGTTTGTAATATAACTAATATCATCGTGAGCTATAACTTTTTATTGAAACTCTAACCCGATAGTCTGGTTTAAGATTAGATTTTCCTGTGAGTTCAATAGATAGGCTCTTGTAGATAAAGTTGAATGCTGCAATCATATTTCCACATGAATATATAAAAGTGTTACGTCATGAAGCCACTGATATTACTCGCTTGGTCACATTCTCACGGGAGTTATTTTTCTGAACTCGAGCCTGACCAATAAATAACTCAATGCATCGCGACGCGCATATTAAACATGTTTTGCATATAAATTTTGTCCATCTGTGATTCTGTAAAGCTATCTGCTCTTGCTTTTCTGCCTTACATACTCCTAAGTACATTAAGGAGAGTTTACACTCGCCTTACTAAAATTTAAAGAAATAAAAATGATAATAATACATGATTCTTAGAATATTATGTTAAAAAAACTTATCCACGACAACTTTCTTCCAAATTATGAAAATTATTTAAAAATAAAAGTGGAGGGCGTCATTTTTATATATCTAAACTTTTCACCATTTGATAGGTTTATTTGATTATAGTCAAATATTATTTTCGATTAAATTTTCTATCAATCGATTTTTATCATTTTTTTTTTTGCATAATGCAAGACCAATAAACAAGAAAGGTTTGTATATTATTAGAAGACAACAGACCACATGTTGTTATTTGGTTTATTGGCCTGGTTACTGCCGCCAGACGGCTGATTGACTAAGTAACTGTCCAAATGACTGCGGAAGCAGTGTGCCCTACCGCTACTTTCCAAATCCAGACCAGAGTCAACTTTGAAAAGTTCATTTCCAAAGTTGACCCTGCCGGGAATAGTACCCCGGAAAAACGGAACGCTAAGGCAAGCACCACTCATCCAATGGCTCGTCAGAATTAGATAAAGTATATTTAAAATCAGAACAAGTTAGACGTGTCTAAGTATAAAACAAGTACCCACTACCGGGCCTTGTCACAAATACCTAAGTAAGATATTGCAAACTACGATCCCGTGGATGAGCGGGCCACAACGTGATATGTCAACTTAAAGTTGCCACACCGCTATCATACATATTGTTTTGTTTTCAATACTATACATATTACAATCTATTTTACTTATTTCTAGTCGCATAACGGATAAAGAGAAATAACGACACATTCAATAAATCCCTACGTAAGTCTGTCCACCTTCGCTTTTGGTTTGTAGGCTCCATTTGAGAACCTTCCGGGCCCAGCGGTCGTCGGCTCTCCGTACTATGTGTACTGCTTGGTTCTGTCACTGTCACTTCAATTTACTGATCCTGATTCTATCTCGTAGTGTAACCCCGAGCATAGCCCTATCCATAGCTCGTTGAGCCCTATGTATATATAGCATATGTATAGGTATAAAATACATTAAATCAATTTAAAGATATAATAGTTTTTTTGTATTTCTATATAAAAAATCTTTCATATCCGTTTAAACAAAGTAACTAAAGTCATTTAAAATTGAGATAGGTATCACAAAAACAATTCAAGAACAGTCGAAGCAATTTATTGGCAGTTAAGTTACGTATCAACGCAATATTGTGTTTTTGATTAGTTTCATTAGAAATGTGTTTACAAAGCTTTTTATTACTTATTTCTCCATCAAATTATATTATCTATACCTACTAATAAATAAAATTTAAATGTCTGGTTGTAATGTCAAAATAACTGGTTTTTACTAAATGTAGGTATATCAATGTATATACGGTACGTAACAAAAAAAAAAACAATTTTAAATTTTTTCGTTTGTCTGTCTGTTTGTTTCGGCTAATCTCCGAAACGGCTGGACAGATTTTAACGGGACTTTCACTTGCAGATAGCTGATGTTATAAGGAATAACTGCATTTATATTAGAAAAAAAAAATACAATAGGTGTTTTAACTAGCTAGGTTCCCAATACATATAATAATTTACTATATTTTGTTTAACAAAACAGTTGTCAGTACACAAATAGTAGGTATATTGCGTAAATCCATCAACTGGAAATAGTAAATTCTTGATTGCAACATCAATGCAAGGATGCACCTTAGGCCCTATTTAGAGTTGCATCACTTTTGCATTCAAATGCGCTAAATGTCAGTGAGGAGTCGCTTCGATCTTTTGTTTTCGTTGCTCGCTTATTTCCTTGGATGCATCCAATGCCTGCAGAATTTGTAGCTTTTGTGTACATTTAATTAAAATTTATGCTTGTTCATGTTCAACTTACTAAACTAATATTTGTTGCTTAAACTAACGTGTGTTAGAAACACACATTAAATAACAGACATTTGGAAATAAAGACAATTCTATCCAATCAGTTCCATTGGACAACTAACTTAAACGCGTAAACTCGGGGTAGTGACCAATCCTTTATCCTAACAAAGGTCGGCAGCGCACTTCATTTATGAAAAGTTTTTAAATAACCTTGTAGTTGTTTTTTCAAACAGTGATAGAAATGTGGTTATAACTTAACCCCTCCTAGACTCATTTTGACATTTGTAAGTAAGGTCATATTCGCGAATTGAAAATGTCAAGAGGTGGTTTTATTATTTTTTTAACACTATAGTGCTAACAGATCTCAAACACTTTTTGTTTGCGAAATAAACTAGCTACACTTTATAAGTTTTGGAATATGGAATTTACTGCAATTAAAGGTGTGTGAATGTGTCGAACCTAGAATGGTATTATGTAGGACATAAGGCCGATATTGATGTATTCAACAGTAGGTTTTCTTTATTTAAGGTGGCGCTGTACTAGTGTGGGAACTCAGTGATTTGGAAGAATTTGGTGTCTCAATTTACCATAATGCGATAATCGGAGACAAAATGCGACGCAAGACATTCGCAGCACTTATTCAACTGGCGAAAATAATAAAACATACGACAGCAATATCAATATTCTAGAAAAACTTTTGTAGATGGCATAGTTATTGACATGCTAATTTTAAATGTACATTATAATGGGGTGTTTTCATGGAAAAACATATAATTGGCTTTTAGTCAGTAATAACAAGAATTCAACCCGCAAAAATATCACAAACTCTACACAATTTAGAAAGTTCGTGCAAAGATACATTATTTCGATGTTAGAAAGTAATTATACTAGATATAAAATTAATTTCAGTTTTTTGTTTACATCCAATCCTTCATATGATATCTCAGAAATGTCATATTTTTTTTTATGTATTGCTACTACCAAAAACTATACTAATGAGTAATTATGGAATTACGTAGTATGGAATCTCTTGCCACATCAAAACGTGGCAAAACGGTGTTTACATGTTTTATTTTTATATAAAGAAATATCCTAGGTAAAAAACATTTCAATTTAAATAGGCAGGTAATTAACACAAGGCACATAAGATGTAAACTGCATTACCTGTAAGCATGGACATGGACGGGGCATCCTGTGAGTGGGTTGTACAGTAACAGCACACATGCGACCACGTCTCCTTGTACAACCGCACAAGTAATGCTGCCATGTGGGATGAAATGCTTGATCGTCTGTTGCTTGCCTTTAGCGGTCACATTCTGTATGATTTTGAGACCTTTATGGGAGACCTGTCGTGTAATAAAGAAAACATTTATATAATACACGTTGCCGGGAAAGATTTTTAAAGAAACTTGGATTTACTAAATTTTAAGTTTATTGTGTTGTTATATTTTTTAAAATGTTTGTGTCAAAAACATGTATATAATCTATTTTAATAAATAAAATATTCAAAGATGCACTATAATTTATAATACAATCTGTGAATTATTATAAACTATTATGACCAACTGCCGGCAACCTTCCTCGTGTATAACTAATTCCATCAGTGAAAACTAAATCCGGCCAAGTTAGCGGAGAATAACTTGAATACTTTTTAAGTACAACTTTTAAGTCATCTAAATGTTAAATTTCTTATGATTTTTTTTTTTACAAAATTTCCTTGTATTTTTCACGTCAGAAACAGTAGAAGAGTATTACTTAATAACTAGTGCGACCGTGAGCTCGTTCGGACACGAAAAATCGTGGGACAAAGAGATTCGCAATCTTGTATAGAAAAATATATAATATTGTCAGTAGAAATTTCACCACACATTAATTGTTATTTGGCTTTTTGAATGAATTTGTCATTTTCTTATTCAATATCTTTCATTTATCTTGTGGATAGTGTCTTATTCTCAAATCTTTTATTCTGTTCTTTACTTTGAAATTGACTTTTATGTAGTATGTAGGTACTAGCCGATGTCCGCGACTTCATCCGCGTTTCAAAATAGAAGATATAACGCCTGACATACATACATTGACGCATGACATTATACTTTTTCCAAGCGGTGGATCTTCGTTTTTCTTTTTGGCGACTAAGGACTATCAGGAAAAATTAGATAGCTAGTGCCCGCAAATTCACCCGTGTGAAAATTAAAACGGACGAGTAGTTTCGAAGATTACCTCCTATAGGAAACCGGACTCTACTGGAAGGTGATTTCAAAATTTTTTGTATTAAAACGCATATTAGATGTTATATGTATTATCTAAAAAACTTATTAACTTTATTATTACTTTTAATTCTCGTTTATCACCAAGAATTTCTCGTTATTTATTGATGTTAACGAATGGCGCGCCGATATTAATGTGTAAAAAGATATTGGTGTAATGTTTATAACACCAGTTACAAACGGAAATAACTTTCTCTCGCCTATAAAACTTACAATAGAGTCAATATTACCTAAATAATTGGATTTCGCATCCTCTCCTATATATGATACATCTAACACTTCATAACCAACATTATCTCAAAGAGAGCCTCGGTCTAATTTGTTACGCAATTCAATTACGATCGCTCTATAGTTACATGATCTGCATAGGCTAAAACAATAAATCAAATAGACCATAAAATATACGAGTATATGAAACTTTCACTGCGTATAGTCATGGAGAATACAGGGGCGTATTCCAACAGTCCTTTGGTAAAATATTGCTCGAGCTAGATTTGTTCCATGGTACTGGAACGACATATAATACCGTCAGAATTCGAATTAATTTATTTTCGAAAGAGGTAAATAGATAAGAAACAAACGTAAAAAGAAAGAAAATAAATAAATTAATAAAAAATTAATTTGCCGCTTCAAAAAGGAGACTACTCAATAATATTTCCGAAAGCTTGTTCAAGGCGACAGCTTATTAAGACCACGAAATCCTATGGATTATAGACTATAGTTAGTACTGCTGCTTAAAGTAAACTTCATAGAATCAAAATTAAAGTTACCTGTAAGGTAACTTTGAAAGGTTCCAAATCCCTCGCTCTTTCCTCCAGAAGCCTTATAGCGGGCAAAGCGAACTCTTCTCCGCGTAGACCGCGAGACTCTTGCGCGCCCAGAAACCACACGTAGTAAGACGCTTTCTTTATGTCTTTTTTTAATCTCAGCGCCATCTTGTTTGCTTCTATGTCATTGTTGAGTGTCTGGAACAAGCGAATACAAAATTTATTCATTTTTAATTAACAATCAATTTGGCTATTTACAAAATACTAATACGTGATTAAAAAATACTAATACGTGAGTAAAAGCAGCTGGAATTAGTTAATGAAATTTTTTATACAGTTACTTCGATGGTGTTTCCATGATAGGATATAACCTTGACCTGATGCTGCAGCATCAAGGTAGCGGGACTTCAGCAACTTACAGCAGATATTGCGTGTTTGTGCTCAATAGAAATTCGGGAGTTAATTTATAACTTGAATTTTTATTGATTTATTTTAATTTTTTTTTCTTTCTCATTTAGTTGTAGGGGGTAATACTTTGGATGTTACTGTGAACTTTCACTGGTGCATGCTGTGCCTCCATTAAATGCGGCGGCATCCATCAAGTGTATTTTTTTATGTATGATGTCTGCCTCGATGGAGGCCTTGTATAACATATAAATAAATTTTAATAATAGCTTGTTAATAAATAAAATAAAAATAATCCCTATAAATTATAAAACAAAAACAAAACATAAGTAAATTTAAATTAAACGGCAGGTGAAGCCGCGCGATACAGCTAGTTCGATATGTTGTGAATCAATGGTTATTTCGATATTATAAATTCAAAGTTTAGTCGCGTATGTATGTGTCTGTTGGCAAATTGCCCATAATAAATATGTAATATACATATTGGCTCACGTAACTTTATTGCAAAATAAGGGCAGTCACTGGACACCATTTGTTTTTAAAATGTTAGTAAATTCTCTCGCGACGCGGTTGCTTCACTGGTTCTCAAACCTTGGACCGTTTTTTAATTGTTAACTCCAATTAACTGGGTAAGCTTTCGGTACACGCATTATTAAGAACAAGTTCACATAAAACAGCATTTAGAACAAATTACGTTTTGTTTTGTAACAACGCAACTATTGTTTTGTTTGATAATAAATTATTTTGGTCCGAAGACCAAAAATGTGAAGTGTGCTCTCTTACAGAATACCACCTTTAAAAACCGCAAGTGTGCTGTTTCCCTATCCCTATTACATCCATTTTCTTTTATCCCATCAGAGATGACAACGCACATTGCATCTCTCCGAGCCATTAGTCAACTCGCGTGTAATTAACTTGCCTGAGCCCGCGAGTTATCCTGTTTCCTGGGTGTATACCTAACTAACTTAAAATAAGGTACACATACCTAAGGGTTGCTATACATATAGTCGGGCCGGCATAGCCGGGCCGGTAAACACGAATATATGTAGATTGTAGGTGAACGTTCGGCAGAAAGGCCTGTTGGCTTACCCGCGCAGTGTATATTCGATTCGGTAATATTAGGCATTAAGACACAGCTGCATCGTCATTGCTAGTAGCGCTAAAAATGTGGTACGTAGACGACCACTTGTAATGTAATGTAATGTAATAGTAATGTTGTGCTCTGCAGCTTTTGTTATTATTGCTAGTTCAACTAGTATACGGCGCCCTTGAAGATTCTGGGTACGAAGTGTTCTTTTATATCGCGACAACGATGATTTTTTTTTATTAGATTACTGCGAGACGACTTTGATGTGTTAAACTTAGAATACAGAAGTAACGGTGGATTTTAAGACTTCATTTAATGGCTTTGTAATTTTTTTATTTTTCTCTCAACTTCGGCTTTTTCAATGTCAAATTTGGCTGCAATTTCTAATAATGCATCATGTCTTTTAACTTTATTTTTGTAGTATTCGTGCAATAAATCCCACAAAAATGAATAGGCCGTATAAAATTCTACAAATTGAATTGTCTTTTCTTTTGTCCCTTGCATCTTAAGAGCACGTGGATTAGACGGACTCGAATACACCCGAAGTAAGAACGGATACTAAACAAAAGCTGGGTGATTTTGCCGATCGACTGCCTTATAATCTAACAGCAGACGACTTGCGACCAACTTACGCGGACAATAGCTAAAATTAAAGTGCATCATTTCTGTATGGCAGCACATGCGATCGCAAGTCGTCTGCTGTCGTTTGCTATTAGATAATAAGGTCGAACATTATGTAGAAGGTATTTCGATTCGGCTGTGTTGTTCAACAAAAATTGCCGAATAGAATGTGCCGGCCCGGCCATGTGTATAGCAACCCTTTTTTTTTTTTTTTTTAACAAGGGGAAATTCATCATGAATACCCAGGGGCCTGGGGCTGCCCTTGTGGGTTATGTCGGACTCCAACCGACTAAAACCACCTTGTGTTTCCTACTCGCTGCCTAGGTGGTGGGGACTGGGGAATGAGATGACGTCCGTCCGAGACCCCACCGGCAGTTGTCCGTGGTCGGACCACTCGCGGAGGGCTTGCGCTCTTCCAATTGGCACAGAGCACGACCTCTGTGTCGTGAAGGGACGTGTCGGAAACAATGGCACCTCTTCCCCCCGTAGCCCGGTGCTGTGAAGACGGCGGACGGCCCCGGCGTCCGTCGTTCCGGGCAGAGCGGCACAGGCCGCCCATCCTTCATCTCTCGCAGCGGGCAGTCAGCGAGGGGCCTCACACCTGGAGCACCCCATTGCCCTCCCTCTCCGCGGCACAGCCTACCGCGGAGTTGGAGGCCGCTTACACCGGGATGTGCCCGCTGCGACCCGCGCCGCCGCGTGCAAGGCCAAGACACTGCCCTAGTCCGGCACGCAGTGACCGGGGGTGCCACCTCTCACCGGTCGGTATCCGATGGGCCGAGTACGGATCCTCGGCCCAGCGAGCAACGACCGGCGGGGCCCCAATGGACAGTTGGAGCCCCCAACCGATGTTCCGTCACGAGCCCCAGTCGGGGCTTGTTCGGAATATACGCATGTGTACACGCGCATGTGGGCCTTCTTAGTTCCCCTCGACAGTCAGATTAGTCAAGCAGGGGCCGGAGGGCGGGGCTCCTCCAGCCCCTGCGACCGCCCAGACTGTCGAGGGTTAAGCCCCCCCACCACAGCACGGTCTTGACCCACCTAGGGGGGGATGTGTATAGCAACCCTAATATAACTTAAAAGAAAAAATTAAAAGATTTTTGTGTGGTAAGTTCATTTATTTTTAATTTCAATTTTCTTTCATCACACACTAAAACTTACAAGGGATACAGTTTACTCTCGTTACTTTTAGAATTTTCTATACTTAATGAGATTATTCACGAACCATATTGCGCGATTCGTTAACTGACCACACGTAACTGCCCATTTAGCAATTTTACTATACCTAATTTATTTCACGACTTATGTAAATGTAATATTTGTTGATATCGTTTGTATTTAAATTATCATTCAGTTTTTATTGTCGAATTTGTTAATAAAAATTAGTTTTTTTAATTTTAATTTTACAAAAAATCACAGTGACTATAGTAGTCGTAAAGAATAGGAAAATGGGCTCTGGTATCCCTTATTCCCTTCCACCGAAACACAACAGCACACGTGCTGTTATTTCACGGTGGTCGCAGTTGTTACTGCCGCCAGACGGGCTTCCCAACTTGTTGTATAACGCAGAGGCCAGAGCTAACTTTGAAAAGTTCATTTTCAAAGGTAGCCCTGCCGGCCATCGAACCTGGGACCTCTGAGTCAAAGCGCTAAGCAAGCACTTTAAGCACTCAACCAATTGGCTCGTTAAAAACACTTAAAGGGTCAATGAAATAATAAGAATCCAAGTAATATAATATTTTTAACACGTGTTCAATATCAAGTAATAATCAGTTTATAATTATATTTCCAATTCATTATTGTTAATAATAACCGGATTATTGCATAAAATTTTTATTTATTTAATTCATTTTTATTTAATAGCATATAACACTAATTAATCAATATTTTCATTAAAACTACTTATGTATTTGATATAAAAATGCAGTTGGGCGACCCAGATGTGTGGTTATTACGTGTGTCAACAAGTTACAGTATAACGTTCCAAAATGTGTCGCAATAATCATTATAAAATATCTTACGTTTCTAAGAATGGAATATTTTAATTTAATTACTATTTAATTCTATCTTGGTGACCCAGTGTAATGCATTTTTCTGATAATGGATCTGAATGGCTATCTCAGACTTTTCCATAAAGCAATAAGTCATGAATTTAAGAGGGCACTTTCGAACTCGAGCTCCTTACCAATTCCATGATTACTCATTACTTATTGGTCGTAGAAATACATAAAAAAAAACATGACATTTCTGAGACATACCTTATATGAAGGTTTACATGGAAACAAAAAAGTGAAATTATTTCCATATCTAGTATAATATTTTTTTTTTAAATTTGCAGAATTTGTGAAATGTTCACGGGTTGAATTCTTGTAATTACTGACTAAAAGTCAAATATGTTTTACCATGAATGTACGTTATATTATAGATTATAGATTATTATATTATAGATTATAAATATAAAATCCATTTAAAATTGGGATGTCAATAACTACCACCCATAAAGGTTTTTCTAAAATATTGAAATTGCTGCCGTATGTTTTATTGCTTTCGCGAGTTGAATAAGTAAGTGCCGCGAATGCCTAGCTTTGCATTCCGTTTTCGGTTATTCGCATTATCGTAAGTTGACTCAACAAATTCTCCCAAATACCCATTACTGAGTTTCCATGCTCGTACAGCGTGTCCTTAAAACTAAAAGGAAAATTGTTCTTAAAACTATATTAAGATATATACGTTAATCTTATATTTGGTCAGAGTTAGGGTTAAATTACAAATTGAATTAATTAAACAATGAAAATCTAATAGTAGAAGAAGCATGTGACGTTATCATTGTGCGTTTTCTTGCGTCACAATAGCGACTGGCTTTCGTCTCCGTTGACAGCGACAATGGGCAATTATTGTACGAGTATGTTGAATTTTTTACGAGATGTCATCGGGCGTCAAACTATGGAAGGTACGCGTTGCCTCTATACTCGTACTAGTCTAGGCAAAGAAGCAATGTTGTAATTCATAATTACCGCTTTATCTATGTTTTGCTCACCGAGTGACGAGGATGGCAATATATTCTTTTTTATTGCTAATTTCAGCTTGGAAGCTTCCTGTTTCCCTGTAAACCAGTGCTTGCTAACACTAACACACCAGAAGGAGACTCAGTTTTAAAATATATAGTTTATTTTAATTTGTAATAATAAGAAAATAAGTTTGTGTTTATGCTATGTCAAGGTCCAGGTGTATGATACTGATAATTCTGACAGTGTTTTACTAATATAAATAATATAATATTCTTATTTATGAACTATTCGGTTCTTTAGGTAATGCTTCATGGTTTAGTGTACAAATTCAACTTGTAAAATAATGTCTAAGTAAGAAATATTTGTACACTACCATTATACTTAAATACATTATAAGGGATTATGTTATGTATATATATTATACTTGATTAAGTTTAAGTAGTGAAAGGACACACTGCATTCCGCAGTCATTTGAGCAGCCCGTCTGGCGGCAGTAACCACTCCCTTACAGAATAGCATGTGTACTGTTGGGTTTCAATGAGTGAGTAAAGGATGCCTGAGCCCATTTCCCTAAACCCTGATTCAATCTCATTATAGTTAGCAGCGACGGTGCCGCCTTGTCAAATGACCTTTACATAAAAAAGAATAATATCTGACTTTAGTGTTACTTAAAAAATAATTACTTAAAGTGAGAAAATAAGTAAATCAAGCAACAGTAGAATTTTAAAAGTTTTAAAATGAAAGTAGTTGATGAAGATAGTTCTCTCCACGCATTAGGGACATCTAAAAAAATTGCGAAGTATTATTATAGAGGAAATTCAGTAGTAGATACTCTAAGAATTCATTACTATTTTTTTGGCCATTATTACAAATCTGACTATTTCAACAATCCGGTTTTCACCGGTTTTCGCCAAAATTGTCGTAGTGGCTCGGTCGATCATGTTTGGAATCGATATGAGGATAGTGTGAACCATTTCTTACCTAGTTTGGAATCTATTTAAAAAAAACTAATTAATTAAAGTTAGTTATTAGATCTAAGCATAACATAAGTTGTTAGATCTAAGCACATTAAGTAATAAAACTGTGAGTTCCGGATGAAAAATAACATTCTAACTGTCAAGACAGGCCGAAGTGGCAACAGTTATGCAGACCCTGTAACTCATTGTGTAATTAATGGACAATCACAAAAAGTTTTGGCCACTTTCACCGACCGCACAACAAATTAACTCTATCAATACAACATTAAATGCCATGGCGGATTTTAATTTCATTCTCCTATTAAATAATTTGTTACAGGTTCAAATTTATTAGAAAAAAGCTATACCTGCAACAGGTAGCAGGAAATCGTTTACAAGACAACCTATGTTTTGAGTAAAACGTGTACAACTACATCTACACATATAATAAACTCGTAAACACGACGTGTCTGTACATTATTATTTTAAAAAATGTACACGTAGTACTTATGTTACCGAGGTAAAAAAATAGTTTTTAGAATTTTTGTCTATTTTGTTTATTTGTTTGTGCGTTTGTGCACGCTAATCTCAGAAACGGCTTAACCGATTTGAATGTGGTTTTCACTGATGTATTGATCATTACTTGGATTAAAATATAGGATACTTTTTATCATGGAAAAATGTTAGGTTCCAGTGGAATTTTCAAAACAACAGCGCACTAGCTAGTTTGGGCACTTTTCTGATATAATTTAAGTGATTTTGAAGGTTTTTTAAATTGAATAAAAAAAACTACCAAACTGGTAGATCCGATACGATTGGGAAATTTTGGCTTTCCATGTTAAGTGCGGATGTTCCGTCAGAAATAATTATGTCAATCCGCAGTACATCATTATCAAAAATCGATTGCAATTACCACTTTTAAATAGCTCGTGCTAATAATAAAATATAATAATTGAAACGCATTACCGGGGATTCATCAGGATGTGCTCTATCTATATGCTAGCTAGTTTTATCGCCTTTTAAGAAAAAAAAAGCGCGTATATCCATAAATAAGCGCTACAGTAGCGATAGAGAACTTCTCAATCGCTTTTATAGCACCGAAAATGGCCCACTTTATACATTCTTCAGTTTAACAGTAACGAAATAATAGAGGTATTAAGAGTTTGTAAATACACCTAGAATGTTCGCAATGTCACCTAGATTGACATGACATCTGTACATAGAACAAACTACCTAAAAAAAGAGGCTATTTTTTAATACTTTCAAAATACTTATTAAAAAAACCTTCTTAAAAATATATAATAATAATCTAATTAATTAAATATTTCCTATCAACTCAAACTTTAAAAAACATGATACGATGCGACTGTAACTCTAAAATAAATCTTATTAGGAGTGGATATGTAAATGGGCATCAAATTCCTTATTTAATAGGCATCAAAACACAACAACATATCACGGTGTTTTTCTGCTCATTTCATATATCAGTCATATGACGCAGTATATTAAGCCTTAAAGGAAATGTAGCGCACTAATGGAATATAGAATCTATTCATGTAGTTACACCGGTTCGCCTGTACACCGTTACGATGTGTGTAGAGGTCAACTTGAACAATGAAGGTACCGTTCGACTCATTAGACAGAGCCCTCAACTAATGAGGGTAACGCAATTATAACGCTGAATGACCATTACAATGAGAGTTCAAATGCAAAGAACGAAGTATGTTGAAGATGTTTTACTCGGGATCGATAGTATGAAGATAATGTATGACAAATGTTTTTACATGATAATAATAATGTATTTTTTATTGTCAAGATCGACAGACAGGCTGACGGTCCATTTTATGGTAGGTGGCTGCCGTAGCCTATAACACAAACAACGTCAAAGGTACTGCAAGTGCGCTGCCGACTATAAAATATTAGGATTAAAGATAAGAGATTGGGAAAGGATAGGGTTCTGACATCCCTTACTCACTCACCGAAACACAACAGCACACATGCTGTTATTTCACTGTGCTTTTTTGTAGTGAAGTAGTTATACTGTCGCCAGAGCGTTGAAACAGAGCGTCAAGGCAAGCTCGTCAATGGTTTTTGTATATTAACAATAAAATACATAATAAAGTTTTTGTAATAAATTAAGGATACTTATATAATTTTTAATTTCTAGAACTATTGAAATCATCTTTATTTCGGTCCAACGCCAAGGTTCAACAAACAACCTTGCATAGAGGATAAGCATAAGCATGATGTTAAAATGATTAAAGCCGGATGTTTTTCGTTTACTGCCCAGCTTAAATGTATTTTTCTGTCATCTAATACACCAAAGTCGATCTTAAGGATCCAGCAGAAAAAGAATGTACCTACATACATACGCATAAAATGGAAGAATGCGATGGGTGTGAAATTAAAAAGGCAATGCCGGTAGTACTGGCAGTGTTACATAACAGTTATCTGTGACGGTAACGGGTGTCGTTCGTCTGCTCACTGGCTAACGGTACAAAGAGGTCGCGTCGCGCACAGACTATGTAATTTAACGATTATTAACTAGTTGACTTTACGATAACAGTCGCTGCTATAAATTCCCATGGTTCAAGTTCAGTGCTCGAATTTCAAATTGTAAAGTTCCATGAAAACCACAATTTCAAAACATGTTCTAAATTGGGTTTAATACCACAGAACAAATAATAGTACTAACGTATTAATACCATCACCATCATATCACCATATAAAACATATCCTCTCCATTTTTACCA
Organism: Synanthedon myopaeformis; assembly: GCA_944738685.1. Classification (NCBI taxonomy): domain Eukaryota; kingdom Metazoa; phylum Arthropoda; class Insecta; order Lepidoptera; family Sesiidae; genus Synanthedon; species Synanthedon myopaeformis. The sequence continues at coordinate 4,628,168 of OX122933.1, read as the reverse complement.
AGCAGACCCAATACATTAATAATGTGATCGAATTTTAAATTTCTTGACTTGAAAACACGAATGTTTTGTCAATATAATAGATGCTTCATCCATTCATTAAGTAGTGGCCCAAAGTCATTTGGCAGCCCAACTGGCGACAGTAACCATCCCCTTTCAGAAGACCACCGTGAAATAACAGTGTAAGCTTTGTTGTTTCGTGAGTGAGTAAGGGATGCCAGAGCCCCTATCCCTTACCCTCAATTCTACTATGGTCCTGCCTGGAACCTAACCCGAGATCCGTGACTCACAACATTTAAGTAGATAATAACTACTCCGTGTCCCATCCACTAGGTGCGTAATAATTAAATGCTTTAAGTAATTATATGCAAATCAGTACAAATAAAAAAAAATTATACATTTTTTTTAATCCATCTAAACAGCTCCTAATAGTCAAAAGTTCTTTGACCCATAATCACTTGAAAATAATATCAAATGATATTATAATAAGTACTTAACTGAGTTATAAATTCATGTCGCAAAAAATGTCTTACCATATCAATTGGATTGTATTGTAATTTAGATGTGGTATAAGCTTTAGCAGATCCCTTCCCGCCTCCGCATGTTACCCCCTCTTTCGCCTGTCATACGATGTAAAAAAAAACGTAACGATTAATAAATGCGGGAAGCGGTTATAGCGCGGGTAGCGAGGGGCAAGTAGACTAGTTAGAAATGCCAGGTAAGTAAGTCTAAGTACGTAAAAGAACCTTCCGGTCGCAATGTAAGACATAATGGCTTATTGTTCCACATTATGGACACGCCTTAATGGTGTTAGTATTTCGTATGAAACGCCATATTGCCTTTGCGTTTCATCATGAACATAATCAAATCATGAAGCGTTTTTTGTTTGTTATACTTTGCTTGCGGTTTGCCACTAAACAACGAATTCTTTCACACTATTTAATTTATTAGAGTTATACGGAATAGACTATCAAAAATATTATACTTCTAACTAAAGAGATAGAAAATCAGAAAACGTGTGATTATTATAACTTCAGATAATAACGAACGGTTTTTTTCGTGTCAGACTTTTAGTCTGAGGACTTTAGGAGCGACATGTCTATAATGTGAATGAAGCGTTCAGTCATTACAAATGAACTTCATACAAATGAACTAACTTACAAGCTAATTTAGCCTAAGTGGCTAATTGTACAGTCTTAAACAAAATAACGGAGCCAGAATCAGTCCCCAAATAAAGTGGTTGATAGGAGAAACAATCAGAAGATCGCATCGATAGGAGGATTGTCGCACTCATTGTAAGTCATAGATTATTTATGTACGTAAGAGCCCTTAGAACACACTCACATCACAATAAGTTTACCTAACATAAAGTTTCTTTAATGACTATACTTTCAGTACAATATTATTGGATTAGGTCACGTTTCTCCACAAAAACCATGGTCCCTCTAGTCTTTCATCCCAAAACTCTCACTTTTAAAACGTTCTGTCTGTTGGAAAGACAGTTTCAAAATTTGGAATGTTAAATATACAGATAATTAGTGGTATCTAGATCTCAAAAATGATTTCTATGCGTATAGAAGAAATCCTCAAGAAAATCAAACCACCTACATAGCCTGCAAGGAATTTCGTGTACCTTGACTATCCATGGGGAAGAACTATTTCTAGCAGTGGACGTCTACAAGCAGATATTCATGATCCAAATGACAATAATTCTGTTAAACTATTACAAAATGTGAACATTGCGGTAAGTAATTCTGATTCTTTAATTAGGCATTTTTTCATAACACATTTCTTTATAATTAAAAATTATGAACTGTTACTAAACAATGAAATATGTTTACGTCACGTGTTTAGCAAATAACTAGAGTCGCGTCTGAGCGGCCTCACACACCACGCGTGCATGCAATGATTGTAGAGGTGGGTCTACACTCTTGTGAAAAGCAAAGAAATGAACAAACGTATAGTTTCCGTGAGAATTAAATTTGATTGTAAGTGAAGCTAAACAGTTTACATAAGACATAAGTGCTACATGTGTTGTACATGTTCTGTTAAAGTGGACTGTAACGCTAATATTATAATATACTGGATTTATATTACCAGTTATATTATACTAAAAGTTTTGTGTATTGCTCAGTAAGTTATAAATTGTATTCAATAAAAATATGTAAAACTCAAATTGTTTTATCTGTGAGTATATACCAAAGATTGAATATCAAAGTTGATAATCATATATTCTAAAAATAAAATAATTACTTGATTTAAAAAACATACTTTTTCAGTCACATGCTATTGTAGATAATTAGTTAAAACATTCATATTGACGTATAATTTCAAATTATAACTGCAGACTAGTGTACACCCTGCTTTATATCGATGACGATAAATGAAAGTCGGATATTAAACGGAAAACTCACCTGCAATTAACTCTGTATCATGTTCATATGTTCAGCGATTTCAGTTTTTATAAACATACCTATTTAATAACTATTAGAGGCAGAGTGAAACATTCTTTTGTATGTACAAAAAAATGATATCGCAGCTACGTGATGCATCAAAAATATGTCGGATTATTTTTTAGTTACATTATTGAAAAATCAAATACGAATTCTTTGGATTTTGAATAGTTTATTTTTAGAAGGTGATATTGTACCCCTAGTCATAAACTATGTCTGGCGGTTTTGATGATTCTTATTTACAGAAGATTATCGTGATATTATAACAAGGGGGTAGTTATAAAAATTTAAATATATGTTTAGAATATAAAATCTTTTTTGTACAGTTAAACATGAAAATAAAAAGCTAATAAACTTTCAAACTACTCTAATATTTAATTATTTTAACAATTAAAAGATAAAATAAAAATTACTTGTATAATATTAGCACTAAAACTAACAAAATTTGATCTTGTGCTATTATGAGTCTTTTAATATTGAATCTGAATTTACTTACTTTATAAATTGATAAAAAATATACTTAATTATTTAACAATAGCGGCCCCGGTTTTGCACGGGCTCGCAAATTTTTCTGCAAATTGTATAGCAAACCTTCCTCGTTTGTCGCTCTTCCATTAATGAAAACTGTATCAAAATCTGTTGAGTTTTTGAGAAAAAGTTAGCAGGGATACAAACAGAGGCGGATATATTATGTGTCAAACATTTGTAAACAAAATGTTAGAATTATTTTCAATATTTATTTTAACCTACATAGATACTATTTTTGAATCCTATGGAGAATAGGCTGTTAGTCTACCCACTACCAGCCTATCCTATTAAATAGTTATCGTATGAAAGATTTTGCCAAAAATATTATATTAAAAAAAAACTACAAAAAGTTACATGGAAATAGTTAGGTTAGACTTACATTCTCTTCTAACATTAAATACAGAAAAGAAATAACTTTCGCGTGAACAGTTTAAACAAATTGTCGTTACACAATGTGTTATTTCGAATAACACATAATAAAACATAACCAAACAGTCGGAAACATCTTATTCAATATACAAACTAAACATCGGCTACGCAACTTCCGGTCATAGAGACCGGAGAGAAGACGGTTCGCAATATTGTCTCTGACACAACCAACCCGGGATCGATAGCCAGCAATGTAAGCTTTTCAAAATTGGCTTTGGACTATGTGGGCTGGCTGATTTTTATTTTATTTGACGATTATCCGTACTAATATTATAAATGCGAAAGTATGTTTGGATGTATGGATGTTTGTAACTCATTCACGCAAAAACTATTGAACCGATCACCATGAAATTTTGCATACACGTTGTCTGGGACACCAGAAAGGACATAGGGTACCTTTCATCGTTCAACGCGGACGAAGTCGCGGGCACCAGCTGGTCATACATATATATAACTAGATGATGCCCGCGACACTATATAACATCTGAATAACACCTGACATCTTTATCATTGTAACGACGGTGACGCCGCACAATTTTTTTTTATATTTTTAAAGTATCCTATATGTTATTGAGGTAATAACCTATATAAGCGCCAAAATTGATCCAAATCGGTTAAGCCGTTTTTGCTTGAAAGAGGCTACTCTTCTAATCTCCATCCATCTTCACCATCCATCCTCACAATATTTCGTATTTATAATATTAGTACGATCATTATTATTTTTAATATGTTAAAAATACATTCACACCGGCTTTCATATATTTTTGACAGGTTGAGTAGTAAACAAACAAATTCACTTTGCTATTTCTAATATTAGTTAAGGTTACACTTACCTAAGATATTCTTTGCAATGTTTGTGAATTCAATCTGAAATTAAACAAAAATATTATTATTTTTTGTCATGGCAATTCGAAATATTATTGTTATTCCATTTAATAATAATTTAACATATTCATTGTTGCCTAATGTAAGGTAACACTAATTTTACTATTAATGTTACTTCCACTGCATTACGAGTAAAAGTGTTACCCTTATCTTCGGTACATTCGGTAATAAACACAAGTATAATATCAGAAGGATATAAGCGCAGTACTGACCCTTAATAGTTATGGGACAAGATGTTAAAAGTGAATAATATTACTGAAAAAAAAAAAAATCTAGAGGCCTAGTCGTCATCATCTTCAGCCCATATTAATCCATTGATGCTGGATGTAGACCTCTCCCAAGGCCGGCCCATTGCCACTTCAGGCATAGTCAGAAAAAGAAAATAGTTTCCTTATTGAATTGTAAACAATAGGGCGTAAACAGTTAAACAGTTGGACCATTCGAATTAGAGCACGTTATCTTGTATGCTAACTAACTAGGCACGCTAGAAGGCAGCGTTATCGCGGAGTCGATGACCTGAGATAAGCCGCGTTATACTGTGCTTACCCACAAATGGTTAATGGGACTATATTTCAGTGAACCTAAATGAAATTTATTGAAACTTTAACTCAGAAACGGACCCACTCACATCTCTGTAAAGACTTGCAACCTTTGTATAATATAGTATACTAGATGTTACACTGGACTTCGTCCGCGTAACTATTATATATGAAATATAACTGAGTATTATATATATCTTACTAGGTGATAATGTAGCTTTCTATAGGTAAAAGAATATTTGAAATAGCTGCAGTAGTTTTTGAGTTTATTCATTACAAACAAAAACACAAATCATCCCTTTTTATAATATTGGTATATAGAGCTAAATCGTTTAAGAAAAAATCAATGCCTGACAGAAATATTGAGCATTTATTAAATCTTTATTGCTCATATATTTCTGTCAAGGGTAGATTTTTTTCAATATTTGTTAATGATCTCTCGGAAACAATACTTTTTCTGGATGAAAAATATATATATCCTATGCCCTTATCTGACAACATGTGTTGAAGATTTCATGATGATCTGTTAAGTAGTTGAGGTGTGAAAGCGTAACAAACAAACACACTCACTTTCGCATTTATAATATTGTTATAGTGCGTGAATTTTTCTGAACGTCGTATTCCGAGGCCCACGCGGCTATTAGTGTAGTGTTGTGAAATTCATACAACGATCTTGCCAAGTACGGATAGAAAAAATATATAAAAAATTGTTATGAGTAATCATACAAATGTAATGAAATATATTCTTATACTTATTAAATTATTACTCTTGCCTTTGTATGAATAATAGTAAATATTAAAACAATGACTTTAATCTATTTTTAGTTCTAAATTGAGTCTCAGCACAGAATTTCATATGAAAATATTCGGCAGCTACGAAAACGTAACAGACGGACAGACGACCTCGTTTAATGTAACCAATATCTAGATTTTGAATCTAACAAAAGTTGCTTTTTCTAAAATATCTCCTACGCTCAAAGATATTTTCACTATTCACTGGGTCATTATCATAACTAGGCAACTCGTTTGGTGATCATGCTGAACATGTCGAGCAATATTCAAGTATGGTGTATATAATTAATTTTTTGATGTCAGAACACATTTCTCTATTCTCTACACTCAACCTTAGACTTATTTCTTCTTTGCATTTTTCTTTCGCGATTAATTTCGCTAACAAAGACAAATATCTATAAATGTACTCGTATCGTTATAAACTGTTTACTTTGGATGTGAAATTTGATTTAATTATCTTGGATTAAATACATATAAAAAATATTGAAAAATTGAATGTTTAAAATGTAAAATTCAAAAACTAAATTTATATTTTATATACAATATTAAATTACTCCATTAAAAGTAATTAATAAATAACTTCAACATGAAACATGATTCTAGAAACAATTTAAATATATTCATTTTTAAATTATATAGAGTTAGTTGGTAGTTATAGATACAGTAGGTTCAAAATATTTTTTTTTCTGACTGTACCAGGTTTCAGTGTACACAGTCGATTACACATGTGAGAGAGTAGATACATACTTAATTATAACTGGTCCAAGGTTCGACGCTCGACTAGCCACGCTTTAACACCTCCAAATATGTTATTATGTTCTATTACGTTTAAAATATATTATTATTAAGATACACGTGACGTTTATCGATTTAAAAATAATCAATATTTCAACACTTTATTTTTTTTTTTTAATTATCTTTTAATTTTTAATTATTATAAAGTGTATTGAAAAGTCTATATTGTAATATCTCTATAGTATATATTGGTTCATCAAAAATAATGAAGTGAACCACCTTGAAATAATACTTAGCATGTGTGATTTTGTGTTAGGTGAGTGATCAAGGGATGCCAGAGCCGATTTCCCCATTCCTTCCCATTCCTTTATCTTTAATTCTACTGTAGTCGGCAGCGCACTTGCAGCACCTGGCGTTGCTTGTGTTATAGGCGACGGTAGCAATGTACCATTAAGTGGACCGTCAGCCCGTCTGTAGAGTTTAAAATTAAAAAAAGAACAAGATATTATATTTACTAGCTGTTGCATGCGACTTCGCCTGAGTAACTTTATAAAATATAGCCTATGTTACTCGCTGGTAATGTAGCTCTCTATAGGTGACAGAATTTTCAAAATCGGCAAGTAATTTTTGAGTTTTATCATTACAAAGATACACATACAAATACAAATACAAATACAAATAATTTATTACTTTCTTAAACCTAGGTACAAAAAAGGTGTAGGGGGCCCTCCTATTACATACAAATTTTCTCTCTTTATAATATTTGTATTGATGTATGCTTACACCCCCAATCGCACTCAAACGAAGTCGGAGTGCGATTTAATACGTATAAAACATTACAATAATTTGTAACATCCAGCGAAAGTAATATCCAGCGGTCCAAAAGGCCTTTTCGCAAATCACTCGTCGCTAGTTAATTTAAAAATAATTATTAGTTTCACTTCGTCGGCCGATTTTTTTTTTCTTGTTGAAAATTACCTAAGAAATTTGACAGAATGGTTTGAAACGGCAACGCGTCCGTTGTTCGTTTTGATCTAATTAAATTACCCACTCAACCGTATAAAGACTTTATTATTGTTCCAGTAAAGTGCATTATCACTAAGCAACCTTAACTAATTCAAGGTCTGTTCTTAGCTACCTACTTCCTGCGTTCAAGTCTCGACAAAGGTACTTTCAGACTAACAGTTTTTTTTTTACAAAAATGCTAACAGACTTTATCTGAATTTTAAATTAGTTTAAATATCTGAATGAATTTATTTCAATCTTATTATCATTTTTTGTATCTGTTTATCTCAAGTGTGGGTATCATATAAACCTACATTCCTCAGATTTTTATCAGCGGACACTCAAGTATTATCAAGGATTTTCCAAATACTTTTATAGACTTGAGAGTTTTTGTAAGATTACAATAGTTTATGTTAAATATCTTTTTTAAATGTTATAAGATGGCTGGAAGGCTAATGAACCTTTTGAGAGATGGCATGTGGTTACTCACTACTCACTCCACCTAGACACAACAACACACGTGTTTGTTATTTCACGGTGGTCTTCTGTGAGGTTACTGCCGCCAGAATGGCTGCCCGAAATGACTGCGAAATTACCACTCATCCAGTCGTCAATAATATTATAATAAAAAAATCTTTGAATTAAGAGGAATATTAGCAAAAGCAGTTTTTAATTATAAAAAAAAAATTGAATACTAATAGGGTTGGTCTGCAAACACCATTAAACAGGTCTAGACTGGTACAGGGCCCGGGTCTAGGTAACGGAACGAGTGGGCTTGAATTATATACCGCACTATTGAGATAATGATTTGTAATTCACGTAGAAGCTTCGTATTTACACTACACTTACTTTTAAATGAATGCGGAAATTACACTAATCTTTTTTAAACCTTATGTTAAAATTTACAAAAATTAGTAATTTTTAATGTTTATATGAAAAAGTAATATTAATTTTTATAGTTCTTTAAAATTTTCGCTGTGAAGTGAAAAAGTAAAAGTTTCACAGTGAACAAAGTTTTGGTATGTTTACACTGTAGTTTTATTTCTTTACTAGCTGTGTCCGCAATTTCGTACGCGCTGAAGTTCGATTTTTGAAAATCGAGCAGATACCTAACGTTTTTCAAGGATAAAAAGTATTCTATATGTTAATCAAGGCAATAAACTATCTGTGTGCCAAATTTCATCCAAATCTGCTCAACGGTTTTTGCGTTATTGAGTAACTAACATATAAACATACAATTTTTTTTTAATTTATTTATTTTAGTATAATACTAAAATTTTATATAAAATCATATGCATTTATAATAAAATTTTATATGTATTTATTTTCTTTTAATCCAATTACCTAGTAATTTTTAAACCTTCCCCATAATAATTTGTTTTCTGCACGAGACGACGCGATGTTTTAAAATTGTACTGTCTCAAAATTTTTTAAACCGAGCTAATAGACTACAAAACAGAATGTGCAGGCACAGAAGAGTCGTAGGACCGCTGTCATCGACCGCGTCCGTTACCCCGCTGAGGTGTTCACATAGAATACTGAATCGTTTTAATAGACACGACTATGTATTAATCTTGTCATAGTATACTTTAAAAGTCCCAGGGCTGCTTCGAGGTATGGGTTCGAAGGAACAATAGCGGTGTGTGGGGATCCTAGGATAAGGCCTGGCTATGATCTCGGACCCGCACACCACCGCTGATGCGGAGGGGTTTTAGTGGGTATTCCTAGCGAAAATTCACATCGCCGGGAGAATCTCACACTCCCCATCGTCGTATAGTGCGGGATAGTGCGTAAACGTCATTTTCCCTCCTAAAAGAAGGCCACTGCGAGGTGCTCTATGAGCTATAAGCTAGATACGAAAATGGGATCGCATCCCTAATATAATGTACATCTAAAGTAGAAGCCATGAAGCCCTCTAGAACTCCCTCAAAATTAGTTTAACCTTTGTTTAAATTAGTCCGTCAAATGAACATTTTAAAACCGGAGCTTAAGATGTTGAAGCTAAGGTTTTACCATCTATAAAAAATAAATTAAAAGTAAAGATAAAATATGGTATGTTCCTGTACGCCACCATAGTGGTGGTAATTTACTTAAAAGATAAAATATTACTTAAAAGTAAAGATGAAATACTCCTTTAAAAGTATAGATATAATATTACTTACTGGTTAAGTAATATCTGATCGATGGTTTTACTTAGAAATTCCAATCAATCACGCAAAGAAATCACTATAAGTACCTGATTTATATATATATATTTCCATTTTCTTTCTTTTTCTGTTTACATGGATACGACATAACACTCAACCACTTAATTTACTTATGAAATTTCCAAAATTTAGGTAGTAGTATTTTGGTATAATAACTTAAGTAATATACCCAAATACTAAAATATTATTTATTTTATATTTTTGCTAAATGCATTGCGAGTCAAAATTTCGAAAAGGTATTTTTCAATAGTTAAAGAAATATCCCCTCTGAGTATTTACGTAATCTTTGATTGACTAGAATCGAGTCGGACAGATATAGCAAGTCGAACGCAACTACGTGATTTGATTCTAAAAGTTTTTTTTTATGTTTATAGTACCTACTACGATGTATTACAATGGTATTACAATAGGTATTATAATGTTGTTATAATACCTTAATGGCTATGAAAGTAAAGAAACATAAAGGTTTTGCTTTATAAAATAGAATATTTTAACTAAACGTAATTTTATTTTCTAAAGCAAAATAAAATCTACATGAATTTTATTTCACAGCTAAAAGAATCCACAGTACTAAGTATTTGACACATGAATAATTCGAAACTCACTTGAATCCATTACACCCGATGTAGTAAAACATGATAATAACAACTACATACTTAATTGTTTAAGTAATTATACACCTATGGTATTTCAGATGTATAATTGTTGCTATTAGTAAAAAAATAAATTCGTGCATAAATTAATACGTCGGCACTGCACGCAGTTGTTTTATGCTGAAAAAAAATATGAAAGCAAAAAGCTACATTTCAGAGCGACTTTAGAGCATTTTCTATTATGCGTTATTGAAGAAAATCAGATAAGATTGGAAATACGTACTATAGCCTATTTGCACGCATTATTTACTTTCTAAAATTATGACGTGATAAAAACGTCTCGTATAACATATTAATCATAATTATGTAGATGTGCATGTGTAACAAAAATTATGAGTTTATAAACGAAAATATATATTACACTAGTGACCCACTCCCGACTTCGCACGGGTGTAATTTTATATTGAGGTGATTAATTGAGATAAAAATTATCCTATCTTTTAAGTTTTTAAGTTGGACCAAATTACAATTATGAAGTTTAATTAAAATCGGTTCAGTAGTTCGGGAGTTTTAATATATAAGATATATGTATACTATTTTTGAAATATTTATTAGACTATATTTATTAGAGACGCGATTTCGTCGTTTCGCGATTCATTGAAACATGAATAAAAATGAAAAATGCATATTTCAGATACTTCTGAAGAAGACCGAAAGAATAGACCATACTCGTAATCTATGATGTTAATGATATAACCTCACGAAGGTTGCTTGGCACAGTCGATCTAGCAGGAATGATAAAATTTTATAATAAAGTTGGATCTTAAATTTGGAGCCACGTAAAGTGTCTTACCGATATAACAATAAGGTTTATTTTGTATTTTTATTTTATAATCGGTCATGTATTTCACTGAGTATGACAAATTGAGAAAATATTCTAAAAATGTGTATGTTGACATTATCTTATCATTGCTTCCTTCAATACTAACACATTTTGTAGTTGAGGTGAACTTAGATTTTTATTTGAAATGAATGTGACAGATTTTATCTAACTGTGCTACGTTGATTTCACTGATAAAAAGAGGTACAAATGCGCTTTGATTACAATTTACTAAAATATGAAGTAGTAACACTTTTAATAGTTTCACATACATTTTGAATTTTTTATGCACAAAGAACTTGTATATTAGCAAAAAAAAAAATTACTTATATATTTTCACAGGTGTTATTTTTTTTAATATTTCAACGCGGACGAAGTCACTGGAATCGGCTAGTTATAATCATAAAATAATATCATCACCTCTTTATATTATTCAACTGAATAAAAATATCCAATTAATTTCTTATATACCCTTCACCGCCTACAATGTCTATCGTAAATAACCTCTGTCAAGACATTCACACAAAGCAATGGTAAACCATCGCCTGTGACAGAACGACAAGTTAATTATTCAAAATAACAACAACACAATAGAAACTCAAATAATTTTAATCATTGTGATAATACGTCATGTATTTTTCATTGATCAATCAGTCAATTAAAAACCCACACTTGATTGATGCTAATAGACAAGGTCTTCACACTTCAATAATTACAATCAAAATTATTCGCAAATTTATTGTTAATTACAATAAATATTATTGTTATTTAGGTAACATTGATTTTTTGGTACTGTACGAGTATTTGTTAATTTACCTTTCAATAATTTGTTTGTCTTGACTGTTTATCATGCTTTGCGTTGAAGCATTAATACTTATAGGTGTCTAGATAACTAAAATTTAGAAATTAGTTTATTTTATAAAGTAATCATCCGCTTAGAAAGGATTTTTGAAAATTTAACTAAGTGCTAAGCCAGCTTTGCTCCCGGGATGGGTAGCTAGTATGTTATGACAATTAAAATTTAATTTTTGTAGTTTCATTTCAAAGACTTCGCAAGTGGCCTCTTAGTTAGCAAATAATACATCAACAAAATGTGCACTGATTCTTTGTTTATTTTTTAGATTTAAACTGAAACCGAAGACCTTTAAACGTTTGAAGACAAGCTGACGAAGCATTTGATTCTACCTGTAGCCAAACTGTCGCCTATGACTTTATATTATAAGCGTCACCAAGAAATTAAAATGTGCTGCCACCACTTAGTTATACCTGGTTCGATGGAAAATATTTTCATCACCACCAATATCAGCATATTATGCTGTTATTGCCAGTAGTATTTGTAAGTATACGAAACGCGTGTAGGTATATATCATAATATAAATATCAAATCATTTAAATTTGCAGGCAGTGTGTTTGACTAAAACTCAAAATTTAGGCCACATATGATTAATATTGCACACGTGATGAAAAATGCGAATTGGTTTGGTACTCGTAACCTAACCGTTAACGATATCGAATTATTTAACGGTACAATCGACAAGTGGTTGTTATCGCCATGGACTAGTTAATTATACCTTCTTGTTCGATGTCTAGATTTGAATGAAATTACGATTATCCTGATTGTAGATTTGAGTTGACGACTCACGACACTAGTAGAGTATATTGATGCACGACACGAAGTATTTAGCAGCCCAGTAGGAGTCAAGTAAAAGTATATTTAAACCCCGATGTCCAACGCAAAAAGGGGTGTTATAAATTTGACATGTGTGTCTGTGTATTTGTCTATCTGTATATCTGTTTGTGGCATCGGTGGACCGATTATGGTCCGGTTTTTTTGTGTGAAAGCTGACATGATCGGGATTGTTCTTAGTTATAAAATTTATGAAGCATTTTTTTTTTCTGTTCAGGTGTTTGAATATCATGAGCCCATTTCATAGTTGACGAAATGATTTCACTAACTTTGACATGTTCGATTGATGTGAAATTTTGTACAATGTCACTTCGGTGGTATTTTATGATATGGTAACCTTGATCTGATGTTACAGCATCAAGTAGTCTGCGGGTCATACAACTCCTCAGCAAATTACAGCAGACATAGCGTGTCTAGGCTCAACAGAAAATCAGGGGTTAGTTTACAATTTTAATTATAGCTTGTCTAGGTAGGAATTTTAAACAAATTTTACTAGAATTAGAAATCAATTTGTTTCGTGGACGGCAAGGTATATCCCACCGTACTCCTAAGAAATCATTAAGGATAAACAATGCATCTATTATCCGTATAACACACCTCTCAGACGCCATTTTCTCTCACGTTCCTTCATTTTGAGGTCAGATTGTTTGCATGCAGTATAGTTGAATAGGCCGTCTAGAATCTTCGTATCATTGAAGTATAATGTACTAACTCCGTATTATGAACGTTTTAGTATGTAGGCAGATAATCAAACAAATAAAGTGTTCTATAATTGTGAATAAATACAAAAGTTTAATAAATAAAATACTTAGGTTAAAATTTTAGATAGATTAGCTAGTATAAGTAAATAATACTAATATAATAATCACTTTGACTTATAGCACTACAATGACAGCACGTAACTATTTCCGAATGCACAGAGCAATATGAACAATATCGTTATCAACCGGTATATATCATATCACGCAGTATAAGTCTGGATACAGTACAATAAAGAAAATGCATCGAACGTATTTACTATAATATCTCTACCGCTCCTCATTGTACTGTGTCGACTGAGCAGTGAGGTAGTTGCGTACAATGCGTATGCTAATCGTATATGAACAAGAGTGATAGGCATTTGTTGACAAGGACGAAAGGTTCTACAAACAATATGCATGAAGGCCCATCGACGGTGAATGTCTACACATCACGATTTGTTATTAAATATGACTTTATAAATAATGCATGAAAGAATATATTTATAGTTACCGCATTCATTGATCTAAAATGAAACCATTTTCTCTATAAGCCTTTTATATTCTACTGAACTAGATTATTAGATATTGACAAGTAAACCTCTCCCATATGCGAGGACCTGCTTATCGAAGAGTTTGAGAGTAAAACTTCTGCATATATCCTTATATAATTATAAATCTAAAAATCCCGTGTCAATATGTTTTTCCGCGTTAAACTCGTAAATTACTATACCGATCTTAATGAAATTTTGCAGATTCTGTGTAATTTGGTCACACTCAAGAGATAGTCAAGAGATCTCATTTAAAAGTTAAGTTTTCATGTTTTATTGGGGGTTTGTGGGTTATGAATTCTATATGGCGGTGTAAGTTAATTTATTGATACAAATTTCATTGGAAGTAGGTTGGAGCCTACAATCTGGTTACAGATTTTTTTCATGTTCAGGCAGATGACAACGTCTGCTGGGTTAGCTAAAAGATCTGTACAATCTCAAATAGTGATAACTTATACTACTGTATATGGTATTCTGATTATAATTTCTGTTACAAACATTTAAAAAAAATTAAATTTACCTAACAAAAATAACTTGATTAGTAAAATTTGATAAATTTACTTACAAAGAAGTACTGGTACCGTTTTTCTCAAAGGTAACAAAGCCCTAAGTGTGTTCACATCATAAAAGGCTACTTCAGGGTCAGGTCTCTTACTTTAGTAAGTGGGTAGTGAGGAAACAATCGCATTTCTAGTTGTACGAAGTGTTTTGTTAACCATATAAAAGTGAAAGACGTTGGTTGACAGGTCACGTCGGGGGTCGAGAGGTGCACATTTGTTTTTACTTTCGCTAAGACAGTAAGCGTAGGCGAACAACTCATTTTTATAAGCCGAACTTGTAATAGATTCCATTAGCTACTTGACCTTTTCATACTTGACTTATAATTACTATAAATCAAGCATACATTTTCTAAATACTAATATAGCAAGAAATTAATAAAAAATCTCAAATGGCAGCAATTAGCTTTTGATAGATTCCATGCACCAATTGATTGGTCGTGGTGAGTTTAATCCTAATAATAATATTATAAATGTGAATGTTTGTGTGTTTATTACTCAATAATGCAAAAATCTCTAAACAGATTTTTATGCAATTTGGCAGATAAAATAATTAACATACAGAATACTTTTTATCCTGGATATATGTTAGGTTTCTATGGGATTTTCAATGCCATATCTGTGAAAAAGAGTTTGATGAACATCGAAATGAGCCTATAATAATACTGTTAATTACTTTTCAAGCTACTTACATTTATATATGACAGTTAGGTACAACCGCGTTCCACACTTCCTTTAGTGGTGTATAATAAAAAGAATGACTTGGTCATGCTTGATGGCAATGAACTACTAATGGAAACCACAAAAATATGTACATCACGTGACTGACTAGTTAGAATTTACTGCGAAATAAGTTACATTATACTTAAATGTGCAGTTTTAAAAATACTCTGTACGCAACTGTGTAGCGAGGCATAAGATAGTTATAGTTAAACTTGTAGATAGATAATGATAAAATTATTTTTATAAAAAAAACAAAAAACCGACTTCAAGACTAACATGTAGGTTAAACTAAAAAGTTGAAAATAATATTTTAAATACTTCAAAGCAAAGGACAATCAACGAAATTATTGATACTTACATACTTATTATTATATTATACCTTATATTGTCACATGATTGTCACAGACAAAGATTGCAGATATTTTCTCAGATGGTGTATTTTTATTTTTCAACGCGGGTGAAGTCGCGGGCACCAGCTAGTATTAGTTAGCTTTATATACGTTGAATACGTGATAGTTATACACATTGTTTAATATTGTAGAAGTGTTGATGGTTTTGATACATAGTACATTTTGATTGCGGTGGTAGCCAGTAAACAAGCATTGTTAGCGAGTCGGGCGCCCTCCGACCAAGGTGAGTGAGTTGACTGACCGGTTGCATTCCTTTTGACTCACCTATTATTTTCGTTTTGCTATGAGATGTCGATATTCCTCAGATTGACAAATATTTGTTTCAGTGTACACTCACCTATACTAATATTATAAAGAGAGAAGATTTGCATGTTTGTAATGAATAAACTCAAAAACTACTGGACCGATTTTGAAAATTCTTTCACCCATAAAAATCTACATTGTCAGCGAGTAATATGGGCTATAAAGGGGCTATTTTTTATAAAGTTACGCGGGCGAAATAGCATGCAGAAGCTAGTAATATTATAAATGAGATAGTGAGTGTGAATGAAGGAATAGGCTCTGGTATCGCTTCTTCAAAGAGGAAGTTAGAGGGAAAGCGACAGGCAGGCATTAAAACCGTGGAAAAATTGTTACAATTCGCGAAAGACAAGAAGAGATTTAAGAAAGTGACTGCAGACCTTCAGTAATGGAGAGGCACAAAGAGAAAAAGAAGATCATTTCTTCGGGCACTGAAAGACAACATAACATGTGTTACTGGAATCAAACAGTCTGCTTAATTTTGTATAGCGAAACGCAGCGTGTCCTACTACATTTTAAAGTATTTAGAAATTTGCTTCTATTTTGCAAGGTTTTTATAACCTGAAATAAAATTTATCATTAAGATTATTTTTTATTTTTATTTTTTTATCAAGAATTTTTTCATTGGTTCAAAAATTTCAAGAATCAAATTAATGTCTATTCAATTATTTAGAAAATAGTTGCTAAGACAATATTTGGATTATTATCCACAAATTATTGCGAATATAAATTGTAACGAAATATGTAAGTATAAAAAAGAGTGCGTAATGTTGCTTCTTGAATACACAAAGATTGCCCAAGCCGCTCTCAATTTCGACCTCGGTTATCGACTATTATAACCCCGTTTGGAGTCGGGCCGATACAAAATATCACAACAATCAACATTGCACTTTGATTACGCAATACGCTTACAGCGATTTTCCGGAAAAATCGATTCGCGTTAATTGGCGACTCGGTACCGTAAGTCGGGCAAGTGTTCGGCAAATCGGACGTTGTTTTCATTGGCGAGGTCATTACTTTTAATACGTCTGAAAGAATGAGGTACATTTTCGCAGTTATAATATTGAATAGGATACCTACCATTTATCATATTTCAAACCCTGCGATATCAACCTGCGCCCCATTATCATAAAAAAAGAATGTCGCAGTCGCAGGACCGCACGTCAGAAGTTTATTTTTTCGACGACAGGTTATAACGCGCTATCGTTTCGTTCCTCACCGCGAACTAGACTTTTCATACAAGATTGTTATTTTTCCCCTTTGTTGGTTGTGTTGGTTGTGTTTATTTTGTATACGAAACCACCGTGACGGTGTCGGCTGTGTCTAATTTACTGTTTTACCAAATTCTCCTTACAAACTGTCCAAGCCCGCCTAAAGAATTACACTTACATTTATTCTATGTTATCAACAATAACCACACCTTAAGGGTCGTGGAATAACTTAATGAGTGAAACGAATATAACTTGTACTCGTTTGTGGACAGGCTGAACAAGCTCGACCTTAAGGTCGGCGAAAGCCAAGGTTGCTAATAGTGTATTGATGACGACATCTTTTCATTCTTGTTTGTGATCAAATCCGTTCACATTTTCTAGCCTATATGAGTTTGTGATTTTATAGTTATAAAGTTTTTGGGTTAAAGTGTTATTATTTGTCTATCTGTTATTATTTATTTACTGTTATTATTTATGGAAATTCTAGCTTTTGCCCGCGAATTCTTTCACAGCCCTTTACTTAGGTGTTAAAATACTTATTTATTCAATATTTTGTTGGGCGTTGATTTTTTTATTTTTAGACTAGTTGGTGCACACGACATCTTCCGCGTTGAAAAATAAAAAAATAAAAATTAGTAAATATAACGCCAAGACGAGAGGATTGTTTCTGTATTCGACAGATTCGTTTTTGGACAGATTCATAATTCGTCAGAAAATTAATTAGACAACTTTATGTGTCTATGCCAATGTTTTGCCCATCACAGTAACAATTAGAAATTCAGTTTCCGTTATAGGGAGTAGTTCTCAAAAAGTTTATCTTAGCAATACAAAACCTAATAGCATTGCGAGTTGAGCTAAACTTCGAGTCACATATCTATTGTAAAAAGCAACCTTTCAAATCATTGGAACACCTTCGAGGCGGCAAAAAATGGTTCGAGGTAAACTAACAATACAAAAGCACGCGTGAGATTACAAAGAGAGTATTAAAATACCAAAACACAGGCACGCGATCAGGAATCGAACCCGTGTGCCATTAACGTGCCAGACACGCTTACCTGTCTTGAAAAAAAAAAGGAAATAAAGCTTTAGTGGCAGGTACAATCAGTGATAAAAGCGTTTCTTTATTTATAGTAATTGCTTTATTAAACTTTCAGCTACACTTTGGAAGAATCTAGCTAAAGAAAAGTGAAGTAACCCTCGCAGCGATACAGTTGATGCGAAAAATACTAACAAAATCTTAAGCGAGTAAAGAGTGTCATAAAATAATTATGATGCTGTAATAATTATTTCTTTATTTAACAGTTCACAAATACATTATAAAATTAAATTTTTATATAGCCTATTACAAGGTTAGACAAATTGATACTTATATGTACAAAATTAATTTAAAAAAATTAAAAATAATAACAATTTACATACATACATAAATACATACATAATATACATTATAGATACATAAGTATGTAAATATATTATACATTATACATACATACATACATACATATTTCGTGTGTGTTTGTATTAATGTTTTAAAAGGCTTATACTCATATGCATATTCATTTAAATATTTTTTTATGTAAAAGTCGGAAGGCAAGCAGGCTGTCCATTTGATGGTAGACGGCTACTGTCGCCACAACGGTTGCGACCTTGGTTAATGGACTCTGGAATTCCTTACTTAATACGATTTAATTTGAGTTAATTGATCAGGTTAATTTGATAATTCATAATATGAAAAGTATAATTTATTCAACTAAGGAATATTACCATAAATCTAGTATACTCTTTTGTTGTTGTATGTACACAACATTTTGAATGAAACCAGTTTAGAGTTACGCATGAAGTTTAGGTTTTTGAGAAGAAAAGTGGAGACGACAGACTTATGTTAAATTAAAGTTCACGAATCGCAAAAATAACAAACAGAACAACATAACTTAAATAACATAAGTAGTAATAAAGTAGTACTTTGTAACAGTGACAGATATCAACCAAAAATAAATGGTTTAAAAAGAAAATAAAAGCAGTCTCATAAAAAAATTAAAAGTATTAAGAAGCTAATTTATTATAAATATAAAAACCAAAAATCGTAAATAAAAATTAATAGCTAAATGTGTTGCTAAGCTTAAAACTCGAGAACGTTTGGATTAATTCCGATATAATATATATTTTTTAATATTGCTGGTAATCCTCGGATGGATTTTTTGAAGGGAAAAATTGGAAAAATTTTCACACAAAATTTTTACTAATTTTCACATAAAAGAAGCTTTTGTATCATTCTTTCTTTTCTTAGGATATTCTCAGCAATTATGTATAAACTAAAATTACCTTTCCGTTGTTTTTTTTTTTTTAAAACTACGAAAAGGTAATCATGGAAACCCACCGGTAATTTATGCCAATCTTATACTGGTCGCTAGTACAAATATACAAAACATTGTCCATAAGTGGACATTTGTTCAGTAAACAGGTCAGCAAAATCAATTGAAATCATGACGATAATAAACAAAATAACTTCTAACAGGAATTAGTCGAAGGTCAACCGCGCGGCGCAGCGAGGCATTCTGCGTAGCTCGAGAAAGTGCATACGTAATACAAATATAAGGCGACCGACAGACAAATCAATTGTTTTCACCGCATCGCGTGAATGTTTAACAGTAAAAGTGAATCTAATCGAGTGTAGCACGTTTATTCATATTTAAATAATAGAACGTGTTGTTCCTAGAACTAACTTCCTTTCCTAGAACAGGTGATATTTAACATATCTTAAGGAAAGAAGGAATAAATACATGGTAATAATAATAACAATATACATGCATACATATATACATATACATTATACATACATTCATATAAACGCATACCTATGTGTGATTATAGCACGTTTATTATTCATATTTAAATAATAGGAACGTATTGTTCCTGGAACAAACTTCCTTTCCTTAAGGTGTTTTTTTATATTAATAAGACTATAAAAAACTTATTGTGGAATAGATTTTATTATCTATTTCAATCAATTTCTACATATTTTTACTTATTTTTTAAATAGAAAAATAATGGCAGAGCACATAAACTGGGCGACATAACTGACATAACAACTTCTGTGCTATCCATATTATACTGTGTGAAAATAAAACTAATTTTAGAAAGTAAGTATGCATTAATTAAGTAATTAATCATTCATTATGTAAGAAAGAAGTGACTACTGAGCCACCTACCATACCATTTACTAAACCGGTAACTTGCCTGTTGACCTTTATAATACCTACATATAAAATAATTTGTATGACCTCAACGCATCACCATTATACTCCTTAGGTATAGTTGCAATTGAGAGTAATCAAATAAGATTTGTAAAATTCTTATGATACGAAAAAAGGGTTTACCCGTGAGATAAAGTGCGTTTTTTTGAAATGATAAAGAATGTTACACTAGCGCTGCGTTAATAAAAAGGTTGACGTATTTATGCTATTTTTCATACAATATTTCGAACGGATGGATGAAAAATATCCACCTATTCCTACGGAATAAGGGGAGAGAAATTCCACTTATCCCTGCCAGTGGGAATACCTTAGTAAGGATGTGTGGAACAGGTATTGTTTCTTAATTGTTTAATTGCTAATTTTTTATATTTTTTTTAGGATTAAAAAATAAATTAAGTGCTATATGCTGAAAACAAACTTTAAACGTGTTTTAGTGTTGCCATTACCCAAATAATATCAAATTAATTTAAGAAATATGTTAATTATAATATACCACGTCACATACCTATTCACTAGTGTATCAGGGATTTAATGAAAAGTGTTTAGTGTCGTGTGCATGAATAATAATGAGACGTAATTATGTGTGAGATCACCAGTCGTTTGGTCAAATCTTGTCTCAGTCTTATCTCAGTTTTATAATTGTCTAGATAATAAGGATCAAGTTAAATATGGGTTTAGGCAAGGAATTATCATTCAAGTATGACGTTGGTATAGTAAGTATAATATAACCTCCGAATGAAAACCTAAGAAAAACCAATGTTTCTTTGTACATAGAAATATTCATGACGAGGAACTATCTGCCAGAAATATTACTCGAGGATAGTAAATATCTGTCGAAAAGCAGTTTTGTAACATATACTCGTAGCAAGAAGTCTCGACCAACAAATTAAGAGGATTTCACTAGACTGAATTTATTTTGCTGAACGCTTGTTAGGATGTGAGGCCTCAACAAGTTGGACCTTGCACTGCTACTGTCGTGATATTTATTATGCGTTAATCTATACTTATAAAATAATTTGTCCTGAGTGACTATCAATGCACAGTCAAAATTACTAAGTCTAGAAACATAAGCATCTTCTAAGAAAGGAAATTTATGATTCAAACTCCGACTGAAGCTGGAGGCGGGTAGCTAGTCCATACTAATTCCATACTAATATTATAAATGTGAAAGTAACTCTGTCTGCCTGTCTGTTACCATTTCACGCCTTAACAACTCAACCGATCATCATGAAATTTTGCATACACGTTATCATTGATACCGGAAAGGACATAGACCTTTAATCCAGAAAAAAATACTGTTCACAAGGGATCATTTAAAATTAAGAAAACTAACGCCTGGCAAAAGTATAATAGCAATAAAGATGTCAGGCGTTATATTGATTATTATTTTTTTTATTTTTTAACGCGGACGAAGACGCGGGCACCAGCTAATTAAATATAAAAATTAACATAATTGTAATTCATTCCAATAAGATGCTGTGTGTCCAATCAAAATTGTGGTTATATAAGCCTCGCTTAAACCAAATACTAACATAAAGAAGCGTATAGTATGTATAGTATGTTAAGTATTTAAATCAGCGTTAGATAGACGGTTGTCAGTAATGCATTATTTTACATATAAGAATTAATTGCAAGCAATCGCTCGCTATGGTATTTTTTACATGTCGTAACCTTTCTCGAACCGTGCCAAGGTGGAATCGTGTTGTTATGCTCGCATCGGTGTTTTTATAATTATTTAGATTTTAAATAGGTATAAAATATATTTACCTATACTCGTATCAAATGGTGACTCAGTTGTAAAAATATTTGAATGATATTATTCACATATACAAATCATGTGGATTTTTTACGATGAATTATAATTTTCATACGACCATCATTTGTGGTAGGTATTTTATACATAAAAGTACGTAAAGGATGAATTTAAATTACCATCTAAATTTTTGTTTAGTAGTCTTAAATTAGCGTAAGAAAAAATATACTAAATTTATTTTAACAGTATAGTAAATTTTATACTATAAGTTCATAAGTCGCTTAAACTTTGAGTTTATAACGTTGCTTTTGTAAAACTTGTGATGGTCCATAACTTTTATTGATTTTATGGGTTTTCAAATATATGTTTTTTAGATATTAATCTTATATTTTATAATAACCGTATAACCATTAGAATAAACATAAAAGCTATGACGACAGGCACTACTATGTTCTTTAATAATCCACAGCTCTCTCATCTAATTGTCAATCATAATCGATTCTTATCAACGCTATAATTGACAGATTTAAATATCATTCGTTACATCACTTACTTGTCGAATATAATATGTAAACTCTTGAATGTAAACAGAATCATAAATGACGATGGAATATGAATACTGCGTTTATCTCCACGTCATTTATGACTTACTTTTAAAGGTTCTTTAAGACTGAATTTTACTGAGTAAGTACTTAATTACGCTGTATGTGATCGTTAAAAATGTTAAATACGGTTAGCGCTTTTTACGCCGATTAATATAACCAAATTAATACAAAAAAAAAATATCAAAATTTTCTTTATATAAGACCTAATTTCAGTGTAACATACTAATAATACGTCAGACATCGTCAACTATAACACAAGCAACGCTAAAGGTACGCTGCTGACCATAGTAGGATTAAGGATAAAGGATTAAGAAGGGATAGGTAAATGAGCTCTGTCTGGCATCCCTGTCTGGTCTTGTCTGGTCTTGTCACTCCTCATCTTGTCGAAATCTTTTTCTTTCGGACCAAGTGTTTTAAAACATCCTTTATAATGCACACTGTCAAGGTTTGGAACTCCCTTCCGGGGCGTCTGTGTTTCTCAGCTCTTATAACCCAAGTCTTTTCAAAGTTCGAGTGAGTAGGCATCTTCTGCGTGAGCTCACTCATCATAGGCCTCATCTTCGCTACACGGCTGGATGCTGGCTAAGAGCAAACCCATCTCTAATAAAAAAATCCCTTACGGTGAGTAAGGGAGAAACAGACACATGCTGTTTGTTACTTCACGGTGGTCTTCGCTGAGAGGGTGGTTACTGCCGTCAGGCGGGCTGCTTAAAAGATTTCATGATTGTGGTTGTGTTGTGTTCTTTTTGTTTCTTACTATAATTATTTGGTTTTTTTTCTTTTAATATTCTTCGGTAGGTAACTGACGCGCAAAAAACTATTTTGCACTCTGTCGAGCGCTAACTTTCTACAGCTCGGACCCATCTTGTATTGATAATTCACACGTTTTCGAAACGCTACATTGCACTTGATATATACGTTTGACGGCCCGCCTTGTGTTCACGCACAACTGTGATATAATAAAACAAATCGTTAGGCTTTTGTGAGAAAATTTGCGAAACTGCAAATAAGCCTTATTGCGCCGCTTACTTACTAATATCCATATGATTATAGTAAAAATTGTGTTCCGTCTTGAAAAACCAAAAGTTATAATAATATACATGTATAGGTTTCAAGTACTTACCGAATTTTAAGTAGAGCAAATCTTCATTGAAATTTTTCGTTCAATAACAAATCTGAAATTTTTAAAAAATATCATTATTATTGTGTCAATCAAGCAGAAGTATTAGCCTATGTCCTATGTCCATCCTATAATTCTATTCTAACTATTGGTTAAAGATCCTTTTTTTGCTCCGATGAGTAGTTTCGAAGATTACTTCCAAAAAAAAACAAGCATACAAATTTTACTTCTCTATAATATTAGTATAGATATAAATATAGTTGAAACCTTTGATGCGGCGCGGCGTGCACGTGGGGGAGCCGCCTTCTTTGACAAAAACCGTGATAACGCGGCAAATATAAATAATATTTTCATTAATTATATACAAAAACTATCCTCTGTAATTTCTCTTTTCATTGGTATAATCAGCAACAAAATCCGTTCATAAATTTCCGAAATTAGCGCATACATAGAGACACACAGACAGAGAAAAGGGAAGGCTTTACTTTATTCTGTGTACTGATTCTGATAGATGACGTGTTAAAACAAAATTGTTATTATAGTCAGTTAGAATTGGAGCCAATAACAAAATAATGTTTGTTAAAATTTGACTTTTTTGTAATAATATAGTAAACAGGTACGAGTATCGTTGTGTGGAACAGGTATCAGTAGGTCGTAGTCATCTCACTAAGAGAGGTGAAAGCAACCGAACTCCTTTTACGTACGTCCATATAATAAATACGCTTGCCTTAGGCGAACGTGGTCCAATTTTACTAAAAATAACTAATGTTCATATTTATGTCGAACGGGTGTGTTTGTCTGTGTGTTTTGTAGTGAATGTTTTCATAGGAATTCGATCGTTAACATTTTCTTTTTTAAGAGGATTGTGTTTTTTCAATAGCGTTTCATACGCCAATTCATTAATTATGTCGAATGATAAAAGGGATCGAAGTACTAAGAACGATAAAGGCGGAGAAGCTGCAGAATTTCAGGTTAATGACGGGCAAAAGATACCATATTCTTCAACTAGTGATACAAGGAAAATTACAGGGCAAATATAGCAGAGGCAGGATATAGACTTACTGTGGTAGAAGAATTTAAGAGAATGGTTTAGTATGTGCACTCGCTCCGTCGTTCGTACAGCACCTTTTAAGGCTATGATAGCCATTATGGTCGCCAACTTTCGTAAAGCAGCATTTTAAGAAGAAGAGGAATATGCGTTGGGAATTAGACGTTTGTATATTTTAACTTTCGTAGTGTTATTATGTAATAACAAAAATGTTATTTTCAGATACAGTTGTTTTAGGCAGCATTAAGAAACATGAAGTGGAGTCCGGTGAGCTGATCATCTGATTGTTGGCTTAGATAAACTCTAACAGAGCAGCTGTATGCGAAAGGGCAGAGTATCGACCGTAGAAGCGTATATCTAAAATCAAATTCTTGCGCGCTAATTACGGTGATACCACATTTTTGTAATTTATTTATGAAATAAATTCGACTGACAGAACTCTACATCAAGATCATATTTAACGGTTGTGTGACCTCAATGTATGTTTTCTTAAAGTATCTTATAATTAAACCAAGAATGAAGGGTAATGATTTCAGTTCAAGTTTAGGTCGCCAAAGAAATATTGTGATCATAAAACGATTATAATCCACTTTCTTTTCCTTTACCGGAAAAGAAAGGGAATTTTCATGAGGCAATTTGAATAAAGTTTATGTCGACTTAATTTAAACTTAAAACGGTAATGACTTTTTTATGTTAATGTGTGTAGGACAGAGAAAAAGACACATGAAACATGATAATAATCAAACACACAGCGAAGCCTTATCCCCGGGCCCCACAAACACCGCCATCTTCTGCAGCCAGACTGCGTTCTACTCCTGTGGCGACTCACTGGAACATCAATGGGCCGCCAAATCTCTCGTCAAGTCGCGGACGCCAGATGCCCTGTATCATATACCTCCCTTAACGTTATACTTTACTCCTTCAGATCTACTATACTTTTTTTAATTGAGATGCACTTGAATCTTGATTGATAATATTTAAAATATCAATATATTGTACAATAATAACTAATGTAATATAATTTATGCGCATTGACAATTTTACAAAAGAAACTACGATAAATGGAAGTGTTGTGATTTATTGCAAAAGATGTAACGAGCGAGCTCCCAACAAAATGTCGCGATGATACCGCATCTGCAATTTTGTCGTTATTTTCATGTTTTGTGGAGCGAGACGAGTAATTCTCTTAATGGATTATAACTTTGTGGGTGACTGAGATAGAATCCATTTTAAACTATTACTAGTTGCACCCAGCCTTGTTTTATAATACACCACAGACAAGTTTATGTGGTTGATACTTGTTTTTAGTGTAGTGCCTCCTTTATTTAGAAAAGTATATAAAAAATCATTAAATATTTAATTAATATAAAAAAATATTTTGAGATTTTCTTAACCAATGCACTGTTTGTACAAACCTCTTTAGAAAAAAATAGTGCACGGCTTTACAAAAAAACTACCAGGGATATATTCAGCGAAGGGCGCACTTAATGGCAGGTGGCTACGTCGCCCATAAACACAGCATTCCAGGGGGATGCGGGTGAGCGGCTTAGGTACCTTTATGGAATAAAAGACTAAAGGAGAAGTTGACGCAAAAGATATCTTAATACATTTTTACCGTTGCTTGTGCTAATAGAAGACGGTAGCCACCTACTATCAAGTGGGTGGCTACCGTCTTCTAAAAAAAAAAAAACTATGATTTTTATAAACATTTAGTTGTTCATCGTTTTTCAAACATTTAGTGAGCAGCCTTTATATATGGCGTACGGAAATATCTCAAAAAGGTAAGACACCACAAATTAATGTGAAATAGAAATTAACACAACACATACAGTGTGTAGTATAAGCCGGTTCAAATTAGAATAAGAAAAACAGGAAATTTAACATCATAGGCGCAAGTTAGACTGGAATTGCTCATATCTATTACAATCATTAAGCGGCTATCGACACCGTATCACGAGTAGGTACCTTAACCGGTGCTAAAACAGGTAAGCGCTTGAATTGATTCTAGAAATTACAGCTGAATCTTATTAAAGGACCTCGACGATTAGCCACTTAATCCTGTGAACGTTTGATCTTCTATTGCAGACTGTATAAAACCTGTAGGAAGTAAATAAATAACATTAGATCCCTCAGCACAAAAGAAATTAGGATGCAGTAAGTACATTCTTCTTCTTAAAGTGTCGCTTCTCTATGAAGGTTGTATACCATCATTGCTATATTAACTTTGGAAGCTGCTGAACGTAAGAGGGAGCCAGTGCTCATACTAAACCAATCTCTTAAATCCTCTTAAGTGATGATATGCTGATATTCCTTATAAATTATTAGCTGGTGCTCGCGACTTTATCCGTGTTGAAAAATGAAAAATATAACACATGAGAAAATATTTGACATCTTTATCGCTGTGACGAAGGAGGTGCCGCCACGGCCACAGCGCCCAATTTTCGGAAAACTAACATTTTTCTACCATAAAAAGTATTTTATATGTTAATCTAGGTAATAAACTACCTCAGTGACAAATGTCATCCAAAATCTGCTTAAAACCATTACGATTTAGGCGTTTTTAATGTTCTCACTATTATTGTATACATATAGACAGTTGTTTATATATAGCTAAATAATACCAACTTTTCTAATTTCCAGGAGAGCCCGGTGAATGTAAATTACTTGGTATATTTTCACATAAAGAAGTTAACGTAAACAATTTCCTTCACAACACAATACCTACGTTTGCTCAGTACAATATTATTAGAAATCGCAGGGAAAAAGTTTAATCACAATATCATGATGAGACACCTACATTTGCTTATTGCACATCGACAATCCATTAGCCATAAGCGCGGAGAAGTAACGAGAGGCGCCGGATGCTAAATCACGACTTGCATACTAATATCGGTTATGACTCGAACGTGTATCCGTTGGCTTGGAAATAATTTCTTCCTAGCATTGGGTGTCTAAATCCAATGCTCAATCTCCAAATGAACATACTCTTGGAATTTAAATAGGGGGATTCATTGCAGAGAGCCTCGGGTCATTCTTTCTCATGCACCAAACATGCGAGTTCTATGATACCACTATCTAAATTACAGCTTTAGGCGATGTTTGCCCAGAAAGTTTTGGCGCTTATACTTAGGAAACAACTGACCTAACCTATAGATACATAGATTTATTTTATAACGTAAGCATCCGCTAAGAAAGGATTTTTGTAAACTTCAACTCCTTGCGAAGCTGGAGGCTAATCGCTAGTCCGCCCATGGATATAGATCGCATCCATATTGCCCAATATTCCCTGTGTCAATTTCTTGTCCAATTTGCAACACTGTTGGCGTTGTTTGAGCTATAGGCAACGATAGCAACCTACCATCAAGTGGACCGTCAGCCTGTCTGTCCACCTTGACATAAAAAAATCAGGACGATTTGTGAGTTGAACCATCAGGTTCAACTACAAGGCATGAGCCTTGTAGTTAAAGTTAATCAATTTAATTAGCTCTATCACATTTCTTGTGGACTTACTCTTACATAAACTGCACGGTTATAGGAATTTTACAGCTCTCCTCTTTAAAGCCTTTAAGAATATATCAAATCAGGGAGGACAGGATGCGGTAACGAGTGGAGGCAATTTAAATTCAATTAGCGGCCTGAAATGGAAGGTACAATGCAACTGGTTATAAAACTTGATAGAACGTTTCGCTTCCGAGAAAATGCGTATGCCTTACAAGGGATTGGGGCTCGAAGGATTGTCGCTTGTCTAGTTTGCGAGCTGTGGACTTTATCGCTTTTTGCTACAATAATTATAAAAAAATCTGTTAATTAATGTTAGTAAATATTCGATAATATTCGATTCGATCTTGTCACTCGCCTACCGAGTGTTGCACAATTTTACGCATTTTAGCAAAGAAACAATCAGTGCCAGTCATTGCAAACATCCCCGAAGCACTACAGAAGCGGAGCAGCCCTAATATCGCCCTGATTGCGTTGTTTTTAAAGAACTGATTACTTTTATCATTACATCTTTAACAATATTGTGATGAGTTAAAATGTATTAAAGGCTCTTACGGACAACAGCTGTTACATAAAATTAACAAGAAGTAATAACATGTGGTTAAGTAATAATAACCGATGGACTTAATTGCGTAATGTTTCGTAATATTGAAGCAAACCAGGAAAGGAATGTAATCCCTTCCTTTATGGCCGTCGTTTACCGAGGAAAACTTTACTGTTCTTTAAACCTCTGTAAATAATAAACTGCCATCGAACTTTTATACTAAAATGGCTTCAGGGGCGTGGCTACCGCCGAATCATTAATTGTATGGGGTCGTAAATAGGGAAGTGTGTATGGAAAAATTCGTAGAATGTTATCCTCAATCCCACTTCAAATTTTTGGGCCGTACGATAAACTTTAAAGCTGGCGTTAAAGTTAACGTTACTCTAAAGTAGCGTCTAAGTTTAGCGTTTAAGAGTTTTATCATTTTTGCAAGTTCAAAATTACTGCGAATGTCTTGCGTCGCATTCTGTCTTCGGCTATTTGCATTATATTACTATAATGCAACAACAAATCCCCCTAAAAACTTATTTACTGACTTCACTCGTTCGTACATCTTGTCGGTGTCCTATCAATCGAACCAACGACAAAAAAGTCCGCTTCGGCCGATCAGTCGGATCACGCGGTCTCAGGGGTGTCTTTAACCACTCATCCAACCGGCTCGTTATATTAACATAGTCAATTAGCGATTAAAGATCTTAATTAAGGGTGAAAAGCTCTCAACATCTGATTAAATTTATCTTTATCTTTAACTTTCTCCAGCAAAAACGCCGCTAAGATAACGAATCGTGTTTACAATTAATTTTCCTTATCGGTTAAAGCATTTGAAAGTCATCCAAGCACTTTAGTAACTGACGTATCAAAAAGACGTTGATTGCCCGAAGGCGTACTTATGTAATATTTGTATAAAGCGATCGTTTGATTGGACGTGTAATTTATTTCTTCTTATATTTAGGGTCACGGGTTACAAGCACGAATGCTTTCCTGTTTTCGCTATTACATGATCACTATATAAAAGAAATTTTCCATGCATTGACAGTACACTTATATTATTACGAGTACATAGGCCACTCATAACTGAATTTTTAAATAAGTAATCAAGAATTTAACATTAAAAAATATTTTTATTAAAAATTATAGATGTAATATAAATGAATACATATCATCATTATTATGATACTATCCAATGATACGCAAAGTGTATACTTAAAAGGTTATTTTTTTCTTTTTTTTTTGAAAAAAGAAAGGAACAAAGAATTTTTTTCACTGCACGCAACACAACATAATACAAAAAGAACAAGACAGAAATTAATTAAAAAAAAAAACAGGTAAAGATACGTGTATCCTCGTGGCAGTGAATCGGACACTGGCTCAGCATTGTACTGAGATGCTAGACAAGCACCAGAAGCGCTCATTTTCAGCCAGCACCGTTTGTGACTCACGGGGATTTACGTAATTATTTATAATTTAATTTCATATTTTATTATATTTTTTTTTTTAATTATTTCCACATTGTGTTAATAATAACAATAATCTTTATTTGCCATGGCCATCGAAATTGAGTTTGTTTGTTAAGATTTCACGCCTTAACTACTCAATTGATCAACGTTAAATTTTGCATACATCTTGTCATTCATGGTTACGGAAAAAGACATAGGACACCCTACACCCAGAAAAAAGCCTAGGTATCATCTAAAAATAAAAAATTAAACACCTCATACTTATTAAGCGTAATAAGTATGAATATACTTATTAAGCGCCTAAAAAAAAATTAAAGATTAAACAAATGTTTTAACTAAGAAAAAGGGTCGCGGACGAAGTCGCGGGCATAAGCTAGTAGTATATAACATTTTGTTACTACTTTTAGTCAGAAGCAAAGAAATATTATTTCGATGCTTTTAGTTCTGAGACTGAGCGCTATTTTCTAAAAATCTTAAATTTTTTCTTCTTTTAATTTTTAACTTTTTTCTTAAATTAAGAATAACATGTAAATTTTGTGTAAATCTTTAAGTGAACAAAGTACCTATAGAATGTCATCAACGTACAAAACGATTGCAACTTACAAAATAAAATGTGAAGATTTTATTTATTTGCCTTGACCAAGACATGCCATTAAAATAGTCGACGCAACAACGAAGTATTGTTATTGTATCGTGGAAATATGCTTCTAAACAGCTAAATTATAAAGTCGAAATTCGTTCACCGTGGAGAATTATGGATGTGATGTTTTATTTGTAGGGTAGAATAAAAATGAAATTATGTTTTGAGAAAAACGAGTAAGACCCGTAGCCGTCGTCGTATGGGTGGGCAGTGGTAGCTTCTCGTCTATCAACTATGAATTTATGATGATTCCTTTGTTGAGATTTATTTTTAAACAACATAAAAACATTAGTAGTTTACTTGTTTCCTTCCATGCAACTATAGGTAGCTAAGTCTATAAGTAGCTTGTGTTTGCATCTGCGTACGAAACTAACATTTTTGGTTTTTTGAAAATCCCACAGGAAACTAACATTTTTCTACGAAAAAAGTATCCTATATCCATGTAATCATCAATACATCAGTCAAAACCGCATTAAAACCTATTAGCCGGTTACTTTTTTTTTAAAAATCATTTAATATACAGACACGGCTCATATGATGATTATTTATTTTGCCTGTAACAAAACATATAGGATATTTTTTATCCTGAAAAAATGTTAGGTTACTGTGAGATGTTCAAAAAATGAACTATAGCGCGTACAAAGTCGCGGCACTAGCTAGTCTATACTAATATTATAAAGAGAGAAGAATTGTATGTTTGTAATGAATAAACTCAAAAACTACTGGACCGATTTAAAAAATTCTTTCACATATAAAAAGCTACGTTATCAGCGAGTAACATGAGCTATATTTTATAAAGTTACGCGGGCGAAATCGCGTGCAACAGCCAGTACTTCAATAAATGAAAAGGTGCATACGATGCCGCGGCCGGTCGGCATGTGTGCGTTTGCGCGGAGCTATCACAATCTCTCTTTAAATTCTGGCGACTCGAAAGCGACCTAACATAAAATTGAGTTTCGCCAACGTAAAGGTACACTTTCTCACGCGTTGCACCGGTCATACTGAGCCGAACGTGTTCATGAGTACATATAAGAATACCTTCACAATGAATTCAAAACTCTAGCGCACGCGAGCACGCAATTATAACCAACTAAGTAATTGTTAAAAAGGTTTTTTCCTTTCAGGATATATACATTATTACTTTGAATAATACTGCGATTTCTTATGCAACATTCGGGTGCAATATTCGACCTTGAAAATTGAGAAAGTTAACTAATCAAGTTATGTATAGAAGTACTAAAGTTTCGTAAAGACCTATCTTGGTGGACATACAGTGTATATGTTTATTATATATTGGGGTTAACTTAACTTAATTTTCACGACTTAACTACTATTGTCATGAAATTTTGCAAGCACTTAGTCAAGAGTATACAGAAATGGATATAGGATACTTTTAAAACATGAAAAAGTTGTACGTGGACGAACTCGCAATTAAAAGCTAAATATTATAACAAATACACTTTAAAATTTCTAACTGTATAATAATATATATGTATTAGTGTGTCCCAGGCTATAAGGGCAATTTTTTTTTTTGCGAATGGAGTTACGCATACCCCTTATTTTTTTTCCATTTGACCCTAATGACTTAAATAATAAATATTATGGCGATCGGATAATGATAACCCGTGCCGACTTGATGTCAAACTTTAAATGAAAAGTTAGTATGGAAGCCATAGAGAGGTTGTAGAACTTAATACGTATTTCAGTAAATGAAACACTGTTTTACCCGTATATAATATTTATTAAGTATTAATCGTTAAAAGAACATTATTTACTAAATTTTCTTTTTAAGGTTTGCTTTTTGCAATCCGGATATACCTGTCTGTGTTCTTGTACGCAACGTAATAAAAATTGCTTTTGTTCCTCTTCCACAGTAATTAAGCCATGGAAGTCTTGCATTAACTTAACCGCTCTTTCAGCCGTATCGTTAACTGCTCTCAGTGCCAGCACCTTTTTCTTAGCATGTTGAAACGAGGTATTATTTGACCATGAAGCAGGACACTCGTTGAGGAAACTGTCATCAATTTTGAGTCGATTGAATACAGCCTTACTTTTGATTGACACAAAATCATCAATGCTTTTCTCTGAAATTGAAAAAGATAGAAATAAGTTATCTAAGCAAAGTGATAAAAGAAAACAAATATTTTTACTAGTTCTACTAACCGAAAAGTGGGCCACATAGTTCTTCCTTCGATGGGATGTAGCGTTTACCGTAGGCTGATGAGTTTTCTTTGGCTAAGTTAGCAACAATTTTTACTTTTGTTTCCTGGTCTACATTATCATCAAATATAGACAAGACAGATACTTCATCTACTAAATACCATAAATGCTGGCAGAACTTCTGTAAAGCTGCTTTTGAGATGCTTTTGTCGATACTTTCGTAAGCCTTCATGGTCTTCAAAAAGCATAAATCCTGGTATGGTGCCTGTACCGCTAAAGTGCATTGCAACCAAGGCTTCACGTAGGATGTCACGATGAACAGGCACACGTCTAATAGAGCTACCTTGTCCTTGTTCGAAATTTTAAATTGAGAGCTAAGTAAAGTTATTTTCAGTGAATAAATCGCTCTCGTCATCCATCGAGCTTGGTGCATGGCACCTGGAGGCCGGATCTTAAATCTCTTCTCTCTATCTCCGCCGAGAAATATTATTGATAGCTCTATTAATTCACGATAGTCATCTCTAGCAATTTTTTTACTTAATTCAGATTGGTAAAAGTCTAGCAGTTCGTTAATTTCTGAAACATTTAGGCATGCTAGCTTTTCTGAATAACTCTGTATCCTTTCGGGATCAACATTTTTCCAGTTTTCTCGGAACTTTTTAAACAGTGGAATGTCAGGGCTCGTAGTGACTTGGCTAATTTTGGCTTCAAACACACCTTTTAATACCAACTCGCAGACGTGATGGCGGCAAGCAAAAACGAGCATTTCTCTATTCATTTTCTGTTCGAGAAGCACACAGGCACCATTAATACGACCTGTATTGGAAGTAGTGGTATCACAACAGAGAATCTGCACTTTATCTTCAAGATTCCAATCAATCATAGCGTTCCAAACTGCCTGTGCCTGTTCGTTTCCTGAAGAGTTCTCTAATTTTGGCACAGCGATGAGTTGTTCTATATGATCGTACGAAATAACTATCGGTAAACGTTCTTCTTTAGATTTTCGTCTATCTAAAGCTGGTAAGAGTTTGCCATCCCAGTGGACAGTTACAGTATCCGGTACCTCGTTTTGAAAATCAACTTTTATAGCTTCTGCGCGCTCTTTTCGCTTTTCTGTACGAATTCTTTGAATTGAGGACTTACTTATAGGATATTCGTCAGTGTTATGTCCAAGCGCTTCAATAGTTGCTTCAATAATAAATACAGAATTTCGCATACTTAACTGACACCTATCTAAAGCTGCCACTAATTTCGGAGTTATGAAATTTTTCCTCATAGAAGTGTTAGACTGTGTGCTCTCGGTAAAGGTGGGCAAGTTTTCTTGCAAATCCATTATTTCAGATTCAAAAGACGAATTTTCTTGTAGTGGTTCATAAGAAGGTGATGAAGGAGTTAAGGATGACAGATATTTATCACGTCGCTTTTGCTCGTCAATGTTTCTAACGTAGGCTTTTTCCTCCTTTTCGGCCAGTTTTTTATCCACTCCAGCTAAGTGACCAGGCCGACCTGGCTCCCTCTGGCGCTGCAGGAAGATCTTATCTTCATTAATCCTCATTAAATTAAGGGCATCGGCGTGTGCAAGATCAAACAAATCATTTAAGTTTGAAATAAATTCTCGCCGACGCTGCACAAACACGCCTTGAGTTTTATTTGCATTTTTTTGCAAATCTCTCCAAACTTGGTACAAGTTAACTAGTTTTTTAACACAGTTTGGTAAAGACTTAGTTGGTATACGTGCCTTTTCCCAGTAAATAATGCACTCACGAATAGTAAGATTGGCGCTTTCATTGACACTTAAATTAACTTCTCGAATATTATAGAACAGAACTGCCAGTACCTGTCCATTAGAGGGAAGTTTTGAACCAGTAATTTGATGTTTTACGTCCCCTATTAAAAATATCCCCTTTTTAGAACTGCGTAACTCCATTGACATGTTGACAGAATGAAAACAATGCGTTTACTAATCAACAAACAAGCAACATCAAGCACATCAATACGTTGGCTCCCGCGCGCCTTAGTAAACAAGTACCGACATGTTTCGATGCAAGTCGGCACGGGTTGCCGTGGTTCTAAATACGTGAAACTTTATTTATAATACCTTTGACATCATTGAAACAAAATAAGAGGGTATGCGTTGGAAAAAAAATACTTTTATTTTTTTGGGACACCCTAATATGTATACATTATTAAATAAAAAATTATTAACAAATTATTAACAATTAATTAGCAAATTAAATTAGTAATTAAACACATGATTTGTTTATCGAAAATGAACATATTTAGTTTATTATCCATTTTCAAACATTCAGTTAATTAATAAGAAATAAAAATATTAAATATGTCATTACTATTTATAACAAATTTTAGTCACATAAGGAGACTACATATTAGCTCAGATATTAGAATTATGTTACTGTTAAATATGAGGTAATAATAAACTATTTTTATTTTAATTTTTTTTTTTTGCAACTGCAATACTAAAAATCAGTCATGAAATGAAAATCTTGCTAACAGCTTTGATTAGATTTCGTTGATGTCTTTTGTATGGAAGAGTTTAATGAACGCTTTGATACAAAAGACAACGTTGTAATTTTATTTATGATTAAAATTTTTAAATAAAGGTATATTAAGCCAGTTATTGTCAAGTATTGAATATGTTATTGTTAACAAACAAGTAGATGTACCGAATACAACAAAAGATATCTACAAATATCTTTGTACAATATTTGTAAACAAAACAGTCTATATCATCGAAATAAAATACACTTCTCTATACGTATTATTGTTGATATAAAAAAATCCTAAATATTGAATTGATTATAAAACAAATTCTTAACAGTAGCTATATCTTTATATTAAACAAATAGTTTACATTATAGAAATAAATAAATATTTAAAATCGTCACAAACTTCTAAGCATTAAAATATGTTTCCTCTAGTATCGACTTTGAATAAATTAACCTATGCTGTTGAACTTTTATATTTATAAGTAATAAGTACCTACTTATTACAAAAACAATAGGTTTCTTTTGCAGATAAAATAAGATTTCTTAATAATAGTATAAGTGTAAGGAAGATATTTAAGGCAGTTAATGACTTTATATTAACCTGAGATGATATAAAAAATACAAATAAGAAGCAAAGGAAATCGTTCAAAACCAAGTTTTTTTTAACTTGCACTTGAGAATTTGGCAATAAAAGTCTTTCTTAATTTCAATAATTTCCTGTGAATTTAGATTTTATTTTATAAATGGGGATAAACTTCGAAAATTAAAAAGACTTTTTTATACTTTCAAACTTTAAAACTTAAATTATGAAACCCCATTACCAAATTATACGATATTTTCCCAGTAAAATCTATAATTTCTTCTTACCTGATGGTAAAACTGATTTAAAGACGTATTTACGTCAATTATCTCTTTGTACCTAAGTAAGTATGTAATATGCATTACACGCATAACAGTGAGCAGTGGACATATCACGTAAATTATTAATTAATGACATTACACTCTCATTTGGCAAAAGCGAATTTCTCTCGCCACAAGAAAATGCAACAAGACGAAATATGACGACTTTTATTGCCTGGCGATAACGCATTTATTTCCTGCTAAAGGCATAATAAATTTAAAGAGAAATCCCATTAGGTGTGTCTAAGAGCCGGAATACACGGCATGTCGAAGCCTTTGGTATGCGTAATAGTAACAAGGCACTCAGAACGGTAAGCATTATTAATTTGTAACATTGAAGCCGGCAGATTTACACATTTATACTCATTTTCTTTTTATTTTGTCAATGATTTTTTTGGTTTAGTAGTCATCTCGCACAATTTTATTTATTTTATCCTAGGAACGCGCCACCGATTCAAGCCCGCAGCGAAACTGCTGGGCTTTGACAACGGAGCCGCTATACCAAACACCTACTATTTTTTTACCCTTATTCATTTATTTATATTGTAGTTATATAGAATAACTTTATACCTTCTGTTTTATATACTTTAGATATTTGTATGTAAATATTGTAAAATTCTTTTTTTCATCTTTAAAATAATAAATAAAATTGTATTTCATACGAAATGTGCGAAGACCCAACTTTAAATTTAAATATATTTTTAGTAGTCATCTCGCACACAAATTATTTAAATGCGTGCGACATGACATCTTCGAACATCAATGAAGACATTTTATTGTAACTACGCTAGTGGCCCGCTCCCGGCTTCGCCCGGGTTCAAAATAAAAACTATATTTACAAATTACATATAGTTACAAAGTTTAATCAAAATCGGTTCAGTAGTTTAGGAGTTCATCGCGGAGAAACATGTGACATGTAATTTTTATATATTAAGATATAACCATGCCTAATCATATAAGACCTATAAGTAATTATGTTTTAATATAATCACCCAACAAAATGATATAGATCTAAGAAATGCGTTCAGTGACCCTTTTTTAGTGTCTGTTAAGGAGAAGCACTGAATTAAATCGTACAGTTATATTTATTATTCGTGTTCTATGACTCAAGAGGGACTTGATTTTTCTCACTATTATAGTAGGTCCTATACTTATTTGGATGATTGTGTGAAATTGGCGTAGGTGAAAGACGGATCTTGTAAATTAAAAATTGTGATGGCCTCCATATACAAACACAACTATTTTTCATCTCAATTAAGACCAGAACATGAAGACGAGAATTATAATAAATTGTCAGAAAATGTCAATTTAAGCCAATATTACTCATACGTTATTATATAAATGCAAAATTTTGTAATTAAGAAAAAAATTTTTTTTTTACTGATTTCTCTTAATCTGCCGAGACCGATCTTTTAGTATAATTTGAAAGTGCCAGAATACGAGCAAGTTTCTCGATATGCAACACACATTGCTTACACTCTTCAAATATCAGACAAACTGGCCAACATATCCGAGAATATTACGCTGAAATTGCACAAATTAATGTTCATTACCGTAACATAGCGATTTCACATTTCTCAGCGGACTTGTATAGACTTTTAGAACATTCGTGATTTGGTCAAAAATCCGAATGTAAGTTGTGTAACAAATTTAAAATGTATCTTGTATGAAGTTTCTAAATTCAACTTTTCCATTGGCATTTATCGACGATCTACATTTATTTTGTCGTTAAATGAATGGAATTCTAGGTTCACATTACGCGAACCTAATGCGATAGGCAATGTAATTATTTTAAACTATTTTAGATATTACGAAACAAATAACATAACTAATAATAATATTATCTGTTTGTAATATTATCTATATCTACCTACTAATCTATATAAATAAAAATCAATGTAAGTAAATTTGTTCTCTATGGACTCCAAAACCATTCAATCGACTTTAATTCAATTTTCATTTATGGAAAGTGGGATAAACGAGGAAGGTTTGTATTGTGTATATAAAAATTGCATCCCGGGTGAAGCCGGAAGCAGGTGCAGACATTGGGCTCAATCAGAAAGATATGTTTGGGCTCAATAGAAAGTCAGGGGTTACCCTGTAATTTTAATTAATGCTTGTCTATATTAATATTAGGTATAAAGAGAGATTTGTATGTTTGTAATAAATAACTACTGGACCGATTTTCACCTATAGAATTTGAAAATTCTTTCAACATAGGCGAACTCGCGTGCAACAGCTAGTATTTAATAAAAAAAAAACATGGCAAACTATATTGACGACTCAATAGATCTAAGGAAGAAAACTATGATCACACATCTGTATTTATAAACGCTGAATTTACTCTTGCTTGAAAACACTTAATTCAAGTTCTACCTACTAAAGCTACGTGTGTCTATCTGCTTTAAAGCTTATGCATCTGACATCTAAAGCCTGCCTTCAGTTCAGTCCGCCATGCTAGCCCCAATGTGTCTTTATTGA
Organism: Synanthedon myopaeformis; assembly: GCA_944738685.1. Classification (NCBI taxonomy): domain Eukaryota; kingdom Metazoa; phylum Arthropoda; class Insecta; order Lepidoptera; family Sesiidae; genus Synanthedon; species Synanthedon myopaeformis. The sequence goes on along the minus strand of OX122933.1, from coordinate 4,588,982 downwards.
CTTGACATGTCTTTAGTCAGTGTCTTCTAATAGACGCAGAATTCCTGACAATCTTTATAGTGGGGGAGCCCAAGAGGGGATTTTGGGATTTACTCGAGCGCGTCAGATATTGCCAATATGTATTCCCCACGTGTCTCGGATAACGGATATGTATTAATTTGCCGGTTTGGATGGTGGGGTTGGTTGGGGTTGGGGTTTTTTCTTCCTACCATCTAATCTTCATAATCCAAAAGGTCTACGACACTCGAGTGACTCCACATTTAGCATCGTGGGCTCCCCTACCATTACAATCAATGCATGTGGGTAAACATAATATCTAATTTACACAGTCTCTCGACTGCTGGATGTAGGCTTCTCCAAGGCTTGCTACCACGTACGGTGTTACGAGTATGTCCTTCGCATCCAGTCACGCTTATATAACTTGCTCTTCAGACATCAAATAATAAAATTAATGTACACAATATATTTTTAAAAAAATATTTAAATTGTGTAAAATATCCGACTGGGATTCGAACCTGCGTCTACCGCATTGAAAGTAAAGCTTATTTCTTATTAAATCACTGCAATTTAGTAATTATATAATTAACGAGCTGACCCGCGAACTTCGTACCGCCTCAAGTAGAATAAAAACCCGTTTCATACAAAATGTATGAGAAAATTTTCTTCATATATTTTTTTTCGTGAATATTTTTCCAAAGTTTTAATAGTTATTCTGCTATTCGAGATGGAGACAAATTCAATAAAACAAAGATCATAAAACTCGGTTCAGCAGTTCTCGAGTTATAAATGGTGTAACTAACACGACTTTCTTTTATATATAGTATAAAAGAAAGACACGACTTAGTAATAAATAGGCCAAATAACTATAATTCTGTATTTTACTAATCCAACAAAGGTTGCAGGTATATATATAAATGTAGTTTCATTGAAACCAAATTCCGCATTTCAATAGACTAATTGCTCATTGCTAATCTAACTGTCAAAGAAGTAAGTCACGAAACTGTTGTACTCGAAAAAAACAATTTGTGTAACGCGCCAAATCTGTTTCACGACATTCGTCGAGCGAAACCGCATGCAACACAATCCCCAAACTTCAGAAAACCTCACCTGACTAAGTGCAATAAGTTTCGCAACAAATTCACTTACCAATTATTCGAGTTCGCGCGAAACAATTCCGGTATTGTACTAATTTACCAAAAGGCACTAATATCCTGTAATAACTTTCAAAACACCGTCCTTGCAATTGAGAGAACTTTGCTAAAGCTCTCGTATTAGGTAAGTTCGCTATCTAACTTTTTTAAGTATAAAAAACTCTTATTTAACTTTTAAATGATAATCACCAATATCAATTGAACACCAATTTGTTGTAAATTTTGTGATCTTTTATAAACATAAAATTGTTAGCGCTCGAAATACGTCCCGTACGCTTAGCGGTCCGCGGTTCACTAAAGGAAGAGAAGTGAGAAGCGACACGTCACACGGCTGCGCCCGCGCAGAGCTCACCTTTACTACACTGTTAGTCGCCCGACATGTTTTGATACTTTCAAGAGTTATGGAACATGTTTAAGAAAAATATAATATAATAAAAATATAATATAATATAATACAAGCTGCGCCCGCGACTTCGTACGCGTTGAATAATGAAAACTCCTGACACCTTTATTGCTGTGACGACGGTGGTGCCGCAACTGTTGACAGTGGCACCGATATCATATTTTAGGATCCTTCGGGAACATTACATTTTTTCAGGATAAAAGCTTCTCGTCGTATGTTTATCCAGGTCCATAATGAAAGGAATTCGGAAAATATTAATTTTTATTCTTTAGTTAATATTTTCCGAAATCTTTTTTTAAGAAACAACAGGCTGAAATGCAATGGCATTTGCAACTCTGCAAATGCAAACTCTGACTCAGAAATAATTCAGCCAAAGAAATAGATCATTGTAAGAAAATACAGATCGCTATGGTGCAGATATACCAAGAGAGAAAAAAAGCGGCTAAGGGAAAAACCACAGGGTGGGCAGCAGCGCCCTTTGCGGACAATTATACTAAACTGCGCTTGCCAAACCGCCTGCCAAGCGTGGCGAGTATTGGCAAAGCACCCCCCATAATGACCAACAAAAACTCCTACTACACTTTACTGAAAAAAATTCTCGATACACGAACTTTCCCACAGGACTACAGCCAGGACCAGAAGGTACTTACCTAATACTTTTATGATTTCTTCAAGAAAGTGCAAAGACCGTTTAGGCCGCCAATAACCTCCAACGTCCCGTGGTGCGGCCTCGATATTCGGCCAGACTCACACATAGATAGACAGGCACACCTCTAGACCTATCCATCTGACACACTGCATTCCACATTCATGTCAATAGATGGAGAATTGTTTGGCAAAGACAGATACTTGCAAAAAAATTAAACAAATATCCACCTGGTCGCAAAGTTTGCTTACCTAACTCAAGTGTCTTCGACATGTCCACATTTATTTGCTAAAGAATACCCATACGCTTAAGAGTAACTGTAAGTCACCAAAAAATGTTCTCATAAATTATTTTTATTTCTGGCAGCCCTGCGAAATAAAGCCTGCACTGTCAGACAGGTACAATTTGCTAACCAGAGTTTAAGCGGTTCTTGGAAATGAAATCCTCGGCTACAGGTAACGTAACGCAGGCCATTTTTGACACTCAAAGAAAGTTACCAGCATGTGGGTCGCAACCTGTCGTGAACTTGACCGAAACCGGTCTCACGCAGATAGCAGATAATAATATTGAACATTTTAGGACACAGTATAATTGGATAGTCAAGCAAGAGAAATGAGATGCGTGTATATTGTTTCTGGTATGTACTTTTACTAAAAAATATAACTTTATTCTTTTAAATTTTGTTTGTCGTTATTTAGACACGTTCAAAAATCGTCTAATGACATAAGAAAACACTGTGGTAACTGGAGAATTAAAATTTTCTATCCTACTAATAGGTAGATTAGATACTAATATTATAAATGGGAAAGTTCGTGAGGATGGATGATTGTTACTCGTTGACGCAAATCCGACTCAACGGATTTAGATGAAATACGGCACACAGATATAGTTTATTACCTTTTTTTTCCAAGGGGAAATCCGAATTGAATTGTAGCTGTAGGGGTAAGTATTTACGATTTAGACCATTTGTTGGTTACGCAAAGTAAGAAGCATTCAAGCGCCCTGTTGTAATAGTGTTTAAAGGCTTGTCAATTTTTACGTGCCTCTTTATTTTGACAAAAAAAAAAACTGTTCTCAAGTAGATACGAGACCTTAATCTTAAACCGGTTTGGAGGTTACTCTCTATTCCTCAAAGAAATTGATTGATGAGAGAAATAAACTGGCTTATAGATATAATCTGTAGAGAGTAAATACCTACAAAATAAACACCAAGTAAATAGGGTAAGATTTTTTCGTAATTTACATAAACTGTAACAAAACATTTCTGTTTTGAACAGCTGTGTATTCCAAAACCCTAAGAGTCACTTCACACCAAAACCCAGCCTACCATGCATTATTACTGAGATTCAATGTAAGACCTAAACTGAAATGGTTTTCTTATTCGTACCATGACGTCTTTAACCCTTTAACCGCCTGGTATTGTAGGAGTTTTTTTTTTAAGAGATACCAACACAATGTTTTAAAAAAACATACTAGTAGAGGACTTTGTTGTATACGGCTCTGGCAAAATGGACACGAAAATAATTGTCGGATAAATCCGACTCTAGTGGCTAAAGGTTCAGCGGCGTCACCAGCGGGCGACTCGTAACATAAACTGCTCCGCTCACACGTCAATAATAGCGATCCAAATAAAGTTACACATCAGGGCGACTCAATTTATAATTTCTAGTTATAAAACATATAAATAAGCAGGTTCGTATAAAGAAAAAAACAATTTCAACTTAATATAAACATATATTATATTTGACACCGTCAAGTTATAAATCCATAACAGCTACCGTTCATTAATCACTTAAATATTATTACTTAATTGCAAAATGGAATCATGTCGTGAAAACAATGCATTTTATAAGTTAAAAATTAAAAGATGACTTAAATTTTTGAATTTAATACCATCTCCCGTTTAACTCTTTTTTATTTTTGATGAATTAACTGACACTTATTGCAATTTTGTTATTTAGGGTCCATCCATAAATTACGTCACATCTTTCAAAATCATGAAATCCGTGACGTAAATGATGACCTCTTATAAATGTTTTAATACAATAATATGGTTGACAACGTTTGTATAGAAAGTATAGAATCGCTTTAAGCATCTTTACGAGCACTTGACAACTATACCAGCAATATGTATCAATTTCATTCATGTTTTTTCTTTTAACTAAATGAAACCTAAGTCTAGTTCTCAGAACTGTGACTAGAAGTTAAATAGTTTAACAGGGGGATACAATAGATATGGGTTCATGTTTGTTACATACTTACAGACTTACTATTAGCACCTAAATACATTTGCGATGAATAAAATAAATTTAGTCTCAATAAAACTATAAAGATAAAGATGAGTCACTGTTATACTAAAGTTTATAAAATGTGAAAAAAAGAAAAAGAAAAAGAAATCAGTAAATCTGTAAGCACATAAAAATATTATTACATAATTTATAAAACACTATAAAAGATATCATACATATACTTATTAATACAATTAAATTAATACTCATTTATATTTAAATAATAGCACTCATTTATACAAAAACAAAAGAAGACTGGAAAAAAACAATGAAAGTCAAAAAACATTCATTTTACAGCTTTTATTTCATTTTATGCTCATTTTTTATATAAATATTGCAACAACTTATTACCATAAAAACAAAACATGTACTTTGACCACAGTTAAAAAAAAAATTCGTTTTAGTTTTATATTTTAGTAATTACTGCAAATATAGCAAAATTAGCGACTAAATTCCAAATCATACGGTTTTTGACTTTCGGCTCGCTGACATTCTTGTTTCTTGCGATCGATGTACAAATACAAATTGAACATATTTTATATCATTTTACACAATTCTGACTTTTGTATAAAAATAATACAGAAAAAGCTCTCACAGATGGCATTAAAAGGTCAAACTCACAAAAAAGTGACATTCATTGTTTTTCCCGAGGAGTCTTCGAATATCAATTTTATAAATAAAAAAAAAAAAAAAAATAAAAAAAACAGCGGGTCATTGACAAAGTGACCGGTAACCAAATGGGAATAATATGAAATACTGAAATCCATGCAACTCTTATTACCTATCGCCTTTGATTTCTGCATAGCTAAGTAACATTTCTAACTAGTCAATATCCAACTATTTAGAGGAGAATCTTAAATATATTTTATCATTTTATTTTAATGTCATTAATTAATTTCTATATTAATTCTCGGTTCTCTGTGTGATGTCAATTAAAAAAAGAAAAACGCCATAAAATCCACCACTGTCACATTATTGATGGCTCGAAATGGTAATGGCAATAAAATAAAGAATTAATAAATATTTCAAGTTACATTTTATAAAATAAAAAAAAATGACTAACCGAAGATATGTATCTCAAAATCTTTTATCATCTATTTCAAAGGATGTTGTTTAAAATGTAGTCCGTAGTGTGTAATATTTTATTGTCGTGTGCTAAAATCTCTAACTATTAAAATACATATTATTATATTAAAAAAAAAACCTTGATCTGAGACTATATTATTTGGTAACTTAGATGTATAGTCCAACAAAACTGTCGCGATAATAAAACAGTTTATTTTTTGTTTATGTAAGAAGAACTTGAGTTGTCCTGAATTCTATTTTAGGCCACGTTTGATTGTCATTAAAGAGTAAAAAATAATGTGTTACAAGCTAATTTATTTTTTGGTGATGAAACAGTATATTCATAGGCGAAGATATGTTAAATTTATGGTCTGAGAACCGATGTGATGTATGTTTCTAATGGCACTCGTTCCAATGTATTTAAACCTCTACCCCATAAAAGTGTTGTTTAGAAAAGTCCATAAATATATTTTAAGTAGTTTAACAATAATTTCAAACATTTTTTGTTCACCCTTTTTAATATGTTTGCCGACTTACCATACAGTCAACAAGCAATATCAAAGTCAAGCTAATTACAATGGCTAATGATCATGTTTTACCAAAATTAAGTCTCGCCCTCTAGAGAACTTTACCTTCTTTAGAAAAACGTTTAAAATAAACGCAACTTTGTGGATTAAATTTTTTTTTTCCACATTTACATAGCCTTGTAAAACAATCACTCGCTTCTTTTTACTCAAGACGCACGATTAAGATATTCAATGTGCATACAAATACGATAATACAATATCAATTTTATTATTAAATTAGACACAAGACTTTTAAATAATAAAAATACTGCTAGTTGTTGAAATAATTGTGAAGACACTGTGGAGGATTTACACAGCAAGCTGAGTGGAGCTTAGGGTGACAAATTTAGGTCCAAAATATAAGAATTCTTTACACCACTTTATAGTCGACAGCACCCGTGGCGTTGCTTGTGTTATAGGCGACGGTAGCCACCTACCATCAAGTGGACCGTCAGCCTGTGTGCCGACCTTAACTGAACTGTTGGGTTGTAACAATAATCTAAAAACTAAATCTCATAGTTCACCAACATAGGTAACTATTGACGGGAAAAAGGTGTTGTAATTAGGACGATATTGCACTAATCATGAAGTTACAACTTTATTGACAAAAAAAATTGTGATTCTAATATGATTGTGAAATATCCAATAGGTAGAGGCGTAAAAATTTAAATAGCCCCCTGTCGGCAAATGTTTAAATCCGCCACTGCCTCAACACATGAATGAAAGCAAATAATATTGAACTGTGTCATTTTTTAGTTTTAATTGTGATCTAAGTGGCGCAACCAAAGCCCAAACAATAATTTCAATACATTCATCAAACAAATATACATTTCACTGTCATTTACATTGTTATTTTCGTCCAGACAATTCACGCCTCTATTTCGATCTCTACTCGAAAACAATTTCGTAAAAAGCCTACTGAATAATCTACGCAACGTCAACCATTTATCCTCCTTGACCACTTCTTCTTGTTTACATATTTGACAATCACAGTCGCTACTAAATTCTATCAAATTGGAAGTATTCGCGGAAATTACATTTTCGGTTTTGGCAACGCTGCTTTCCGAATTCTCAACGTCGACCGTGGCAACGTTCACGGTCGAAGAATTCCCTCTCAAATCTAAGGAACTGCGGCACGAGAAGTTTCTCTTCAACCGTTTAATTGTTGGGGATATATTCCCGGTTCCATATTCCAGTCTCTTGTAACTGTCTCTTAGAAGAGCGAATCCTACGGGAGTAGTGTGCGAAGTTCTAAGCCCGGACGATGCGAGTCCAGATCTCTTTAAACCGTCAAACAAATCCTCACAGCTTTTGTGCTTCTCGAGGTTGAGTTTACTTAGCACCTCCTTTCTCAAGTCCAGATTCAATTTCTTCATGCCCTGAAGTGCCAAGTTTTGTGACAGACCCATTCTCCTTTGCCGTAAACTTTTGTTGCTACTCGTATTTCTCTTGTCACAACCGTCATAGTTACTTTCAAATTGTATGCTTCTATAAACAGGCACGCTCGTTTCAACATCCGCTTTAATGTATTCGTTAGAGACCTCTCCCAATTCGGAACGTTGGAAACTTCTGAACGAAATACTTTTACGCATACTCCCTGCACTTGACGAAATATTACCACGCCCTGACTTATTTCCACGTACTTTAACAAAATTATCTTCCGAACCTTTATCGACTCCAAAATATTCTGAGGAATCACTCAATGACAACTTCCTTTGCGTTATTTCCTTTAGTGGGTGGACATTTTTAAGCACGCGTGTGTCTTTCGCGAGCTTGTTCTCGTCCGAATTTTTGACGAGTGCCTTGAAATCCTCGAATGAGTTCTTGAACGAGAAATTTCTCTGCAACTTTTTAATTTGCGGCGTTAGACTACTGCTGCCTATGTCGAGACCTCTAAAACTACTACGGAGGACGGAGACCGCCAAACCGCGACCCAAAAACGCCGTATCCAAGTCCGAAGATGCCCGCCTGCTTTTCGCTTTGACCGGAGAAGCTGGGATATCTTCTATACTCCTCGAGTGATCGAGCATTCGCACGTAACACTCCTCGGAATTCTCCGTCCACACGGAACTAACGCTGACTGTACTGCCCGACCAATCCGAGCCTAGATTCTGAAGATATTTGAATATCTCCACGCCCCCGTCCAACGATATCGACCTCTGCAAGGGAACGTCGTGCTCGAACCTGTCTTGGTCGAGTTGAAATTCTTCGCTCTCGTCAAACTTTTTGCCGAGCCAGTTGGTCACTTCGCTTTTGTTGAGGTCTAGGTTGAGTAGTTCCTGTCGCAGGTCCAGTTTGGATGTGTTGTTGTGTATTTCCGAGTACCGCCTGTGTTTTCCTGTTGCGGTGCGCTGTGTGTTTGGGTCGGAGTGTCTACGCGGGGGCGGTGGTGGGGGCAGCGGAGGACGCGGACATCTTGCTGGCAAAGGACGAGAGCGAGCGGCGGGGAAACGAACCCACGGCGACGTCAGACTCAACAAAGAGCTTGCGAAAACTGGACAAATTAAACAAGGCAATTAATAATAATACACAAATAGAAGTATTAAATATATAATGTTTTTAGGGACATTAAAAATTAAAATATAATGTGTACCTACTATGAAAATACTAGTGCTTTTTTACTAATAATTTAATATGAACATTATACTGGTAAAGAAATATCGCGAGATCTGCGTCTTTTTTTTTTATCAATACTGTTTTTCCTTCAGGCAAAAGTTCAGTTTTTAAACCGGATAAGGGCCTGCGCTGACTGACGGACTGGCACTGCACGGCATAGCAAAGGATTTTTCCTAAACATATTATTTTCAACCTTATTGTAATGATTTCAGCACTCCAACTCCTTTGCATGCCGCAAAGTGCCGAAGCATCACGTGGCATACCGCGGAACGGTACGGCCTCTTGGTATTGAAATAGAGGAATGTGAGTGCTAAGATCATTGAAATAAGGTTAAAAATAATATGTTTAGGAAAAAATCCTTAGTTGTACCGTGCCGTCAACAGTCAGCGCCTCCCCCCTTTAACATGCTTAAAGGACAATAAGTATTTTAAATTCTCCAGTACAGTAGTACGCAACTGATATGGCTTACCGATGTACCTGCGCAGAAGACGAATTTTTAAAGTGTGGGAAGTGCTATCGACCAATCCACACAATTCGCGGCTTTTTCCAGTGCCGCTATTGGTCGTCAGCTGGCGCCATGTTAGCGGCATGTTACGCTTGTGCGAGTACGATGGAACTAACTTAATTGTAAGTTTAAGCTTTCTTCGTTAATCGTCGGAGCCGTACTTTCATTTCTGTGTGGACGTAGATTCACGACGCGCCTTATCAAGTGTGCACTACTGTACACTTTTGTGGACTAAAGTAAGATATTGGAGGAGGATTTGCATAATTTTATACCTGACTTTCCATCAGTACCAGGGGCCGAAAGAGATCCGCGGCGGCGGCGAGCGACGTCCCATCTGTCCGCGCGATGACGTCACCAACCAGAACCTAACCGCACACAGACGCAACCACTTGTATTGGGGAGGTGTAAACAAAATTAACGGGAAACGGGGAGAGAACTAAAAAAGGCGTATCAACATTCACTCATCATTATATCTATACTAATAATATTATAAAGAAGATTTGTACTTTTGTTTGTAATGAATAATCTCAAAAATGAACTATTGGACCGTTTTTAAAAATTCTTTCACCTATAGAAAGTTACATTATCAGCGACTAACATAGGTTACGCGGACAAAGTCGCGTGCAACAGCTAGTATAGTATAAAGCAATGTCCTCATTTTCTTTGTCTGTATGTATATATATATATATATACATTAGGGTGTCCCAAAAAAATAAAAGTATTTTTTTTCCAACGCATACCCTCTTATTTTGTTTCAATGATGTCAAAGGTATTATAAATAAAGTTTCACGTATTTAGAACCACGGCAACCCGTGCCGACTTGCATCGAAACATGTCGGTACTTGTTTACTAAGGCGCGCGGGAGCCAACGTATTGATGTGCTTGATGTTGCTTGTTTGTTGATTAGTAAACGCATTGTTTTCATTCTGTCAACATGTCAATGGAGTTACGCAGTTCTAAAAAGGGGATATTTTTAATAGGGGACGTAAAACATCAAATTACTGGTTCAAAACTTCCCTCTAATGGACAGGTACTGGCAGTTCTGTTCTATAATATTCGAGAAGTTAATTTAAGTGTCAATGAAAGCGCCAATCTTACTATTCGTGAGTGCATTATTTACTGGGAAAAGGCACGTATACCAACTAAGTCTTTACCAAACTGTGTTAAAAAACTAGTTAACTTGTACCAAGTTTGGAGAGATTTGCAAAAAAATGCAAATAAAACTCAAGGCGTGTTTGTGCAGCGTCGGCGAGAATTTATTTCAAACTTAAATGATTTGTTTGATCTTGCACACGCCGATGCCCTTAATTTAATGAGGATTAATGAAGATAAGATCTTCCTGCAGCGCCAGAGGGAGCCAGGTCGGCCTGGTCACTTAGCTGGAGTGGATAAAAAACTGGCCGAAAAGGAGGAAAAAGCCTACGTTAGAAACATTGACGAGCAAAAGCGACGTGATAAATATCTGTCATCCTTAACTCCTTCATCACCTTCTTATGAACCACTACAAGAAAATTCGTCTTTTGAATCTGAAATAATGGATTTGCAAGAAAACTTGCCCACCTTTACCGAGAGCACACAGTCTAACACTTCTATGAGGAAAAATTTCATAACTCCGAAATTAGTGGCAGCTTTAGATAGGTGTCAGTTAAGTATGCGAAATTCTGTATTTATTATTGAAGCAACTATTGAAGCGCTTGGACATAACACTGACGAATATCCTATAAGTAAGTCCTCAATTCAAAGAATTCGTACAGAAAAGCGAAAAGAGCGCGCAGAAGCTATAAAAGTTGATTTTCAAAACGAGGTACCGGATACTGTAACTGTCCACTGGGATGGCAAACTCTTACCAGCTTTAGATAGACGAAAATCTAAAGAAGAACGTTTACCGATAGTTATTTCGTACGATCATATAGAACAACTCATCGCTGTGCCAAAATTAGAGAACTCTTCAGGAAACGAACAGGCACAGGCAGTTTGGAACGCTATGATTGATTGGAATCTTGAAGATAAAGTGCAGATTCTCTGTTGTGATACCACTACTTCCAATACAGGTCGTATTAATGGTGCCTGTGTGCTTCTCGAACAGAAAATGAATAGAGAAATGCTCGTTTTTGCTTGCCGCCATCACGTCTGCGAGTTGGTATTAAAAGGTGTGTTTGAAGCCAAAATTAGCCAAGTCACTACGAGCCCTGACATTCCACTGTTTAAAAAGTTCCGAGAAAACTGGAAAAATGTTGATCCCGAAAGGATACAGAGTTATTCAGAAAAGCTAGCATGCCTAAATGTTTCAGAAATTAACGAACTGCTAGACTTTTACCAATCTGAATTAAGTAAAAAAATTGCTAGAGATGACTATCGTGAATTAATAGAGCTATCAATAATATTTCTCGGCGGAGATAGAGAGAAGAGATTTAAGATCCGGCCTCCAGGTGCCATGCACCAAGCTCGATGGATGACGAGAGCGATTTATTCACTGAAAATAACTTTACTTAGCTCTCAATTTAAAATTTCGAACAAGGACAAGGTAGCTCTATTAGACGTGTGCCTGTTCATCGTGACATCCTACGTGAAGCCTTGGTTGCAATGCACTTTAGCGGTACAGGCACCATACCAGGATTTATGCTTTTTGAAGACCATGAAGGCTTACGAAAGTATCGACAAAAGCATCTCAAAAGCAGCTTTACAGAAGTTCTGCCAGCATTTATGGTATTTAGTAGATGAAGTATCTGTCTTGTCTATATTTGATGATAATGTAGACCAGGAAACAAAAGTAAAAATTGTTGCTAACTTAGCCAAAGAAAACTCATCAGCCTACGGTAAACGCTACATCCCATCGAAGGAAGAACTATGTGGCCCACTTTTCGGTTAGTAGAACTAGTAAAAATATTTGTTTTCTTTTATCACTTTGCTTAGATAACTTATTTCTATCTTTTTCAATTTCAGAGAAAAGCATTGATGATTTTGTGTCAATCAAAAGTAAGGCTGTATTCAATCGACTCAAAATTGATGACAGTTTCCTCAACGAGTGTCCTGCTTCATGGTCAAATAATACCTCGTTTCAACATGCTAAGAAAAAGGTGCTGGCACTGAGAGCAGTTAACGATACGGCTGAAAGAGCGGTTAAGTTAATGCAAGACTTCCATGGCTTAATTACTGTGGAAGAGGAACAAAAGCAATTTTTATTACGTTGCGTACAAGAACACAGACAGGTATATCCGGATTGCAAAAAGCAAACCTTAAAAAGAAAATTTAGTAAATAATGTTCTTTTAACGATTAATACTTAATAAATATTATATACGGGTAAAACAGTGTTTCATTTACTGAAATACGTATTAAGTTCTACAACCTCTCTATGGCTTCCATACTAACTTTTCATTTAAAGTTTGACATCAAGTCGGCACGGGTTATCATTATCCGATCGCCATAATATTTATTATTTAAGTCATTAGGGTCAAATGGAAAAAAAATAAGGGGTATGCGTAACTCCATTCGCAAAAAAAAAAATTGCCCTTATAGCCTGGGACACACTAATATACATGCGCTAATCTCGGAAAGTTTTTAACGGATTTTCTTCCTGATTGGTATCGCTGGAAAGAGGAAACTCTTCCATCGATATCTTATTTGTATTTGCCGAGTTATAACGGTTTTTGTCAAAGAAGGCCGCCGCAGCAAAGTGTGTCTGGGTTCATGTAGTACTCTATACATTCTAAACGGCAATTTGACAACAACAATGTCAATTTCTGTCAGATTTTGCAACTTTTGCACTAGGTTATCCTGTATTGAAGGGAACAGCCAGTGCTATTTCATTTTACACATTTACATTTATTTTTATTACTTAAATGAAACTTATATTATACCGAATTTTGTCACAGTATCTAGAAAAATAATGTTATTCCTGTTAAACGAAAACTCCGTTAACCAAATTTTATTTTTATCTGTTTAATGTTAATTTGTTTGTTTTAGAATTCATTTATGCCTTTTTATTTGAAAAATTATTTCACTTTTTGATAACTTTTTTAAATAGCATCCTGTTTCTAGTTCTGTTTCTTTTGAAGACCTACTTAGGTTCGAAATATAAGCAAAAATGTGTTATAATAGGGTTTGAAAAACGTATCATAGGAATGAATTGTAAGAGGAAGGATGTCGGGTTAGGTTAAGCGAAAATAAAGCGTAAACACAAGTGTATTACGTCATAATATTGTAAAACCATGCGAATGCGAACCGTGCTACGTGCCCTGTGTTAAAATGATGACTGAGTTGTGTACGAGATCTCTTTCGGCCCTGGTTGCATTTTTTTTATTACATATAACTGTACTTAATACTGAAACCAAAAACAATAAATTCCGAAATGTCAGAACGTTCTTAGCATTAACTTAATTTAGAATTTCATGCGTACGAGAACCCAAAAAAAAAACATTAAAAAAATCAATGTACCAGAACCAAACAAAAGCGTTAATGCGAGCATTATGTATTCATATAAGATAGCATAACAATGTAAATACTACTTTATGCATATAGCAATAAGGTACTATACATATTGTTTGCAATCTTGTATGAATTAACTTTTAACGTATACAAAACGAAAGAGCGTAATGAATATTTAAAATCTCTCTTTAATATTTGTTCAAAAGCAAAACAAAGATATGTATAATAAAATATTGAATATGATGTGTGCAATCCAAGCAAACAAAACTAATCAAAAATATGCAAAGTTAGCCAGAGTTTTAACTCTCGCACGGTGATTTAATAAACAACTTTATGCTCGCCTCCATTAGGTTCGAAACTAAATAAGGGGCACTTGAATGAGCACTTGAATAAGGGGCAGTTAATAAGTCCCTTATGTAAACAAAAAAAAAAAACGTGACATGATCAAGTAAAAAAGCAATATAGATGGATTGCGCTCCAATGCTTGCTTCAACTAAGTGCCGAAAAACTACAACTATGCAATTTGCGTCACAAATGCCAAAGAAGCACATAAAAAGTAACATTGCCTTCGCGCGTCAATGGTAAAACGTAGTAACGACCAAGTTCTACTATTGATTTTAAACTCTAATGTGTTGATGTAAAGTTACATTTTCTTTAAATGACAGATGACAGAGTACATGCTCTATGCATATTATGTCACTTTTAAATGTTCCATAAAGTTCGTAGTGTTTTGTATGGCGTGCGAAATCCATAGTTGTATCACATCGATACTTCTGACTCTATTGACAAGACAATTAAATCCAGAAGGCTCTAAAATCGTTTTCAAATAAGGAGTCACTCGGGACTTTCATTTTATTTTCTTGTGATCCCTTTAAATTTAACTCAATATCTATTCGAATATTTCGAATCTTATCTATTCGAATATTGGGGATACTAACCATTGAAATGATCATAAAACACTAAAACGAGTGTCTCTGGAGGTAAGGAAGGAGTAACGACTCGTATGACAATCAAACTGAAAAAATGGTCCTCTCCTACAATAAAATAAGGGTTCTAAAAGTGATGATGTAGCATATCTTCTATCTATCTATATTTGTCTAATTTACTCGACAATTTACCGGTATTCTGGGACCACTTTTTAATACATAGAGTCGGTCCTTCTTACCTCTACCCTCCATAGTCTCTGTAAAGTGACTTCCTATTGGAAAACGACTATAGGGACTCTTACGTATTATTCGTAACCCTTCACCGTGCGATATGAATCTATATAAAGAATGGCAATAGTTAGTTTAGTACTCACAACTTCCTGATTCCGCTGTTCCGCTTCCAAGGCGCGTCGTCTGGCTCCGCGGGAAGCGGACCTTGCACCGGCGCCTCGTCGTCTTCGCCCGCCGTCGTCGTGCTGCTCAGAGACGGGGACGTATCGGAACCGCTGCACACGTTCAAATATTTATAATCTACATCATTTCTCACTAGAGATACACCAAATTAAAAATGCGCGCCCCTCGCCTCGAGTTTGTTTACTCCCACAAGCACAAGCACATGCAAACATAATCATTTTGCATAATCATTTACCCGATTAGTCCAATCTGTTGGCCAACTAGTGCACAAATGACAAGACGCGCGACAGAGCAGACGTGCCGTTCCATAGATAGCGCGCGCTCCTCGCCATACATTGACAGCGCTCGGATTTATCAGACGACTAGTTGAACTGTTCACAGTATAGTCGCCACACCCACACATGTAAAGTATTTCAATGAATATTTTGTGGAGGGGCGCGCATTTTTAGTTTGGTCTATTTGGTCTATCACTACCTCAACTCGCCCTATGCTTTGGATTCCACTCTATGTGACAGACTGGGGATGCTGAGAGTTAATCATCTTATATTAGGTAATTATTTTTAACAACCCATTTGCAATTTATCAATAGTTATAAGTACACTGGATCGGTTAAAAAATCTTCAATATCTTCAAAAATACCTGACCTAGCTATAAATGAAATAAAGACTAAATGAAAAAATATTTTAATGTGCTTAAATAAAAATAAAATTTATTTAGGTTAGCTTTAATTTAGTCTTTATTTCATACAGCTAGGTCAGGTACTTTTGAAGATATTGAAGATTTTCTAACCCACCCTTTTTCTTTGCGGTCCAGTGTATCATCTACAAGATAATCTTTGCCATCATTAAATAACAGATGATGGTATATATTTCTAATGCTGGATATATAAAAAATATATGTGCGATATAACGCTTAGACCTCTTGTCGCTATAACACTTTGGCCAGGCGTTATTTTTTTTATTTTTGATGATCCCTTGGGAACAGGGGTTCTGGATGAAAAATTCCGGTATCCCTCTAACAACGCGTTTTATGATAATTGGTTGGTACAATGTAACAATTTTATGATGATCGGTTGAGTAGTTAAAACGTGACAAGACAGACAGAAATACTTTCACATTTATAATTTGGTCATGGATTTTGTCTGAGCTCTACCTATCCGGTTGCGGCTCCACTTGAGACGTCTGCAAGAGTTCTTCGGCACGAGCGAGCTTCATCTTGAGTTCGTTTCGCTCCTGCAATATGGCGCGCAGTTCTCGTACGCTGAACGTCGGCTTGTTCGACTGATCGTCGTCACCGCCGTCCGGTGATGCGGAGCCGCACGATAGGCATTTCTGAAATTTTGCAAATTTATTTATGTCGTAAACATGACACAATCGCCGGGGCGACAATGACCATCACGGCAATAATATGTATAAAACCTTAACGTTCACTTAATGGTCGAAGACGTAATAATACTGGAATTCTCACCCTTCTTTAGTGTTTGTTCCCCGTAATATATAACATGGGACTCTGGGCTATTAACGGGCAAGCGAACTCCATATTCAACCTCATTTTCACTTACCATCAGGTGAAATTGAGGTCAATCGCTTTCCCGTATACAATTTATAAAAGAGACCACCAGTAAATCATCGAGTGTAAGGGTAAGTAAGGCTTACGCAATACAACAACGGTAGTACAAGCTAAAGGATTTCAATGTTCAAAAATTAGCAATTGGAACATATTATAGCGAATGACATTTAAAACAGCAATAGGATATAACAATGCGTCGAAGGAATATTTATTTGATTCAGATGCTACACAACCTTACTTCCTTTTCTCCCCAAATTGGCACTAGATGGGCGATAAAACTAAACAATTTAACAAATGGTTTAGATTTTAGTTTAAAATTATAAATCGACCACAGCGTGTTTCTAGAATAGCGCGTATTTAAACTCAACTTTTTTTTTGTTTGTAAACCGATTGGAATGAAACAAACACTAAATGTTACGGAGACCTTGCTACAATACATCAGTGAAAACCGCATTCAAATCGGTCAAGCCGTTTCTGAGATTAGCGTGCACAAACGCACAGACAAACAGCCAGAAAAAAATACTAAAAACATTTTTTTCACCTCATCAATAACATGAGTTTAAAAATTGTGCAGACACTGCTCGTTTACCATTTTATCACATGTAAGTATTTATTAATGAAATCATTTTTAAAAACAAAACTCTCACGTACTTAAATGTGCTAATTCCATCAATTGACTCGGTTTTACTCAAAATATCATCACACGAGCTAGTAAACACGGAAAATTAAAAAAAACAGAAAATAAAAAAAAATCTATAAGTACCGCTCTAAAGTAGTTTAAACTACATTGATTCGTTTCTGCTACATGAAAATGGCTTTTATACGAGCACGTCTACTATTAAATTACTGTATACAATAACTGACCTTGTTCTGGGCATCGGCCTGCTGCAGTGCAGTGATGTCTCGCTGTTGAGACTGCACTATTGCACTCAACTCAGTACGCTCCTCACATACTAGACGCAGCTGTGGAATATACAATATCAAAGACACATTAGCTTTCGATATAAAAAGGGATTGGTATAGATTAACACTTGAATCTATACCAATCCAATATTGGTTTATTTATTGTAAAATCGAGTTTTCTGACAGTAAATAAACATTTTTTTTATTTATTTATTAATCCAACTGTAGAAAGCTAACAGAAGCAGAATAAATAAATAAGATAAAATATTTGGCAAAAAAAAAAAATTGGTTAAACAAGAACTCTGCATCTAGAACCTTGAATGGTTTATAAAAACGGTATAAATTTACGTCCCATTAAAGTATTCCAATGAACGTTTCAGAAAATATATTTTAAAAAGGGACTCTTGTATATATTACATTTGTATATATTACCAAGAAAATAAAATTGTATAAACGGCGGCAAAGCGCAACAAACTTTGACATCGAACAGTGCTCAACAGTTCATTTGCTAGTGGCGTCACTTGGGACTTGGCCAATCAATTTTTGTTTTCAATAATATAGTTAGAAAATTGAGTTTCACGGGAACCAACGAAAGCTTGTAAACAAACTTAATTGATACAAAATGTCAATCATCTTGAAAACCATGTTAAAAATGATGGATGAAGCGTGATCGATTATAGATAATATATTAAACATCCATAACTCATCTCACATTTGACACTGTTACGTAATAGAAACGAAGTTTGAAGTTAGATCTCACCATCTTCAAGAAACGCTAGATGTGCGCCCCTGCATGCAGTGTTATTTCTAACTCAGCGTTGCCAATAAACTTATTGAACTATTTAGAGACAGAGAGGTATTTGGTGATTGCAAATTCAACCTACTTCTGTGTATAAAGTAATAGTAAACATTCATGTTGAGATGTATTATAGATATAGTGCAGTTATAATTTAAAAAATGTCACTGACACACTGCGAAAATAACCAAAGACTATCCTGAAATAGCATCAGTTTTGTCTATGAATGAGTTAAGGGATGCTAGAACACATTTTCCTACTTGTCTTCTTGTCCTTTATCCTCCTTTGTATTTTATCCTGTGGGCATTTGCATCCCTCCTGGTCTTGCTTGTGTATATGCAACGGAAACCACCTACCATCAAGGGGACCGACACCCTGTCAGCAACATTTTAACATTAAACAAAAAAACAGAATATCAAAGTTGTATGTAATATGTGAAGAAATGTTAAAAAATTGTGACACGTATTATTTAGCAGGTTCCATGTCAATTATTTTAGTCATAAAATTGGCCACAAACATAGTTGGCGTGAAACACCACAAGTGAAGTAAATATAACGATGTATGTATTATATATACATCACAGAGCAAAAAAATCGTAGTATATGTATCATTACGGCAGTAATAATAATAATTATGCCGCACAATTGCGCTGAGCGCAACTCAGGGCGCATTTGGCCGCCAATTTCTATTTGCACGTTGTGGAGTAAACATTATCCGAAAAAGCGATATAAATGCCTCATTGTCCTGTGATTTGGTAAAAATTCTAGTGTATCATATCGCAAGTAATTACTTAAATGAAATTTTTAACTTTTAAAAAAATGTCTTGGTACACAAAACCTAAACAATGCGTAAATCGTGCATGTACTGGTGTGGTAACGCCTCATTCACACGCTGGATTTGTATGGAAAGCGTTGACCATGACGCTTCGAATCTTTGCTCTGTGATATATATAAGGATGACTGGATATTTTGTAACCAACTTCATACCTGATTCTGTATCTGCTTGTGTTTCCTCCTGAGGTCGCGACTGACCTGGGCCAGCTTATCCACTTGGTTCGTCAACTGCAATGTATCCAAAATGGCCATTATTAATACTTTTAATTGAAAAATTAGTTCACGAGTTCATCGCTTTAGTGTTATGTATACAACTAGCAAGCACGTATTTCTCTAAAACACGTGATGTGATATAGTGGATTGATAACGGTGGAAGTATTTATCAGGATTATATATTTTACTAAATACGCGACGACAGATATGTTGCCACCAAAGGCGGCATTAGAGAACATTTCGTTGTTATTTTGGATAAGATTAGATAGTGCGGTCTACAGATAGGTTGACATGAAAAACATTAATAGTAATCTTTACTTTTCCTGTTTATTTGTTACTACTGCATTTCATCATTATTATTTTAAAAAATAACCATTATTTAAAGAAATAAACATTCAAGCACAATGCAGATGTTCTGCCCCAAAGAGCAAGGCGACATTATTATTTGGATACTCCAAGAATGCACTTAGTCATGTAACTCGTATTATTCATCTATTAAAATATATTACAAGTTATCCAGTGCGCTCAAGGAATTATAAAGAAAATTATTTAAAAAAAGACTAACCATATACGGTTATTAGTTCAATGTTTTTATAATATTAAAGAATAGTTTGACATTAATTTATTTGTTTAGTTCAATTATTTGATAATTGATGTTGATATTTTTAATATTATTAATAAATAAAATATAATTTTTTGATTTTTTTTGTTTTATTTTTTTGTATTTTTTGTGAATTAAAAATATTTTAATAAAAGGATAATTCGTATAACAAATAAGACATTTGTTGAACACATTACGACATCCCCATAAACCTGAACGCGACCCCCTAGATTGAAAAAAATCGAGCATGTAACCTAACATGCTCGCAAAACGTTTATAGATCAAAATCGTTACTTTTTTACTACCTATTACAAACTTATTTACATTTTGTTAGAATTTGAGTAGGTATGTACACTGTGCTGAGATCGATACATACGCACGAACATTGTTCTACTGCTAAGTTTGTTTTCCATTCATAAACTACCTATGGTATTAATTAAACCTTTGAATGATACGCGAAGATTTTGGCAATTTCATTTTGGAAATCGAGAAGTTACAAAATCGTAGAAGTGCATAAAAATATTCATTATAAGAGTATTTTAGGTCGAGCAGTCGGTCGAAAACAGTATCCCATTAGTCATAGCTGATGATATCTCCCATAAACCTTTTGTGTAGACATATCGATCCATGTGATGTCACCCATGCGATAACATTACATGAGAGAGCATTGTTTTCTATTGAAAATTAAATTTGCTATTTAACTAGCTGAAACCCGGCCACGCTTCGCTGCGTCGTGCTCGTCAAAATCGGATCAGCCGTTTCGGTGATTAGCCGGAACAAACAGAGACAGAATTTAAAAAAATAGTTTTTTTTTTCATCAAGGGGACCGTCAGGTTGTCTGACAACCTTCATATAAAAAAACAAATTTTTTTTACTAATTTTCGGTTTTCACTCGAACCCGCGACCGTTGGTTAACAGCTAGAGTTACTATACTAGCCACTAGACCAGACGTGTCGTAAAATTATATTATAAATCCATTATTGGATGAATAATATATAGGCAGGTTGTTGAACACTCTTCATACAATAAAATTCAACAAAGTGCTCGGCAGATTGAATTGCGATGTTGCTGTATCACAATAATTTGTATAGACACAAGCACCATTAAGAGATGTTTGAAACACGCGAACTACAATTCAATTTTTCCTAATACAAACGTACAACATTATGTGTCAATTTGAAAACGTTGTCGCCAATTTGTATGCAATATCTCTCTTTGCACAGAGAGTGGAGGCGTAGGTGTTCACGGGATTACGTTAGAATCTGGCTCAAATCTTAATATTATAAATGTGAACGTAACTCTGTTTGTCTGTCTATTTGTTACCTTTTCACGCCTTAAATACTCAACCAATCATCACTAAATTTTGATTACACATTGTCAGGGATATAGAAAAGGACATTGGGTACCTACTAGGGTTTGCACTCCAGTAGTCTTATTTTTTCAGCTTGCGGTAAATTCGCTTTTACAGCGGGATCTCGCTGTAATTCCCGCAAGAGATTTAACTATTAAAAGTATTTTTTACTATCTTATAATTTTAATTTTTGACTTCGAAAAAATAAACAAAAATAAATAAAAAACTAGTATATAAATAAACATAAAAATTATATGAAAACTAACTACGAATAAGTATCAAAACTTTTTGCTCTGGTAGATAATGGGTTAAAAATATTATTTATTATATTAAAATAAGAATACTGTTATTGTAGTATACTTATATTTAACCAAACTAAATATAAATAATTATTGGTATATAAAAAATCAAAGAGATAAACATGTACATACACATTAAAAACTATATTTAAGTATTGACTAGGAATCAACAGAAATCAGTACATTAATAGTATATAATATTACGTTTGTTACTTATTATACATGTTATTATGTTTCTATTTACTTAACGTACTTCTTGCTACTAACTTACTAAATTTATAAACATCTAAAAAAACAAACAAAAATTCTGAGACTGGATGTTAAAGAGATCGATTTGATCGACATGCGACAAGTTATTTCATAGTTGTACGTATAAATAAACATCTAATAAATAAGAAATAAGTTCGGGCTAAAAAAACGGAACGAAAAATTAACTAAAAATCATGAAAAAATGTTACCTACTTATATTGTTCTGAAAATAAAAGCCAAAATAAATTGTATCTATTGTCTTGTCCGCCAACTTATTTCTTATAGGACTACAGACATAACCGGCTACAGAAAATGCCCTCTCCGCTTCTACGCTTGTAGGGGGCGATAGTGTTCAGATAATTGTGAACAAGGGACAAGTATTTTCCTTTTATTCAATCAAGAAACATGATCCAATGTCCAAAAATTTCCCGCGCGGGATTTACCGCACAAATGCGGGATTTCCGCAGAACCCATTGACATGCGGGAAATCGCTGAAATGCGGTAATGCGGAATGCGGGATTGCAAACCCTAGTACCTACCTATCTCTTTCATTCAGAAAAGAAAATTTATATTTCCGAGGGACCATAAGAATAAAAAAACTATAACAGCAATACAGATTGAATAAATGTCAGGCGTTATTTTTTCAACGCGGACGAAGTCGCGTGCAAAAGCTAGTAAACTGTAAAATTAACAAATCTAAAGATATCTGCGATCTGAAAGAAACATACATATTAGAACATTTATTTCAGATCGCAGATATACCGGTTGAATAAGACAAAATGTTACCCTGTGTTGACCGATGGGCGTAATTTAAAGTCAATTGTATTGAAATAGGTAAATTGTATCTACCAAGACTTAATGAAACAATTGTAAGTGCTACTGCTGCGGAATTAATTTAAGAATAAGTCATAATGAATTAAGTTAAGAATTTGTCGTTCGACGCTCAGAATCGTATAAAAATATCTCGTTCATTTAGAAAGGCCCATTGTTAGTACTGGAGAAGGTACATTGAAACTTGGAAAGAGTGGGACTACATTTTGTTTCAAATTGTGTCAAGAGATTTAAGGTCTGTTTTAATTTTCAATGTTTTTTTTTTTTCAACATATAATTCAAAATCCTAGTATGTATAGATAAAATCGCCCAAACATTATTATTTTACACAAATGTTAAAATCCTAATCTATATCCTAGTTAATATTAGAAATTGGTAGTTTTTGTTTGTTTGTTTGTATGGTATGTATGTATGTATGTATGTGGGAAGTAATTTTCGAAACTACTCCGTTTTAAAAAATGTCTTTCACCAATAGTTAGAATAGAATTTCTGGATGGATATAAGCTAAATATTCCAAATAGGCACCAGTTATCTAAAAATAAAGACCCAACGCTTGGCATTTTTTTCAGCGCGGACGAAGTCGCGGCTCGGGCACCAGCTAGTTATAATAAATGCGAAGTTTTGTATGGACTGGTTAACGGCTGCAAGGATTTGGATGTTTGGCAAAATAAACCAGAACCTGCGATTGGCTTTATAAAGCCGCTGAGAAAAGATATTATTTATTTTAAATAATATTTTTTGTCCTTTTATAACGGTAAAAGTCCCCAAACATTAAAAAGAAAATAATAAAAAAATTTCGCCTATCGAAGGATGCAGTAAACCGAGTGCATAATTTAATAAAACATAAAATTATTTCTAAAAGTAACTAATCAACACTATACTTATAGTTGGTGAAATGTCACAAATCTCAAATGGGCATCCGTTCTGTTTTTGGACATAGTCCACTGCACATAATTTCTGAATGAACGGTACTACTTACAACTCGTAGTTTGAGGTGCATTCACATACATCTGTAATAAGTTTTTTATTACAGATGTATGTGATTATATACGTAAGGGTATTTCGGACGACCAAATTAACGTTGGCAATAATGTAAGGCGAGCCGAAATTAGTCTACAACGAACAACAGTAAAACCGTATTGATTGCTTAAATAAAGTGAGGTCATGAACATTTTACGTCCCCTCTGCAAATAAGTGCCTGAACTATTTTTTATGTTTTTATGCGATTGTTTTGCAGACAGATAAACTACTCATTAGTTTTTTTTATAAAATGTTTTCCTATAAAAATATAAGACTTAATAAATACAACTAATATTGTAAATGTGATGTGTGGATTTTGAGGTTGGGTGGATGTTTGTTACACATTCAAACATCGGCTCAACGGATTTGGATGAAATTTGGCACACATATAGTTTATTACCGGGATTAACATACAGAATACTCTTTTAGAATAGAAACATATAGAACATGTAGGATACTTTTCATCTTGGAAAATGTTAGGTTTCTAAGATATTTAAACGCCATGTCATTGTGTTGTTTGTTTTCCAAATATATTATTCTGTACTACTTATAAATCAAATTTACTCTACGTCTAATGCTGACAATCAGCAATGCCAGCGAGAAATCATGGCCGTAAAAATTTCAATATTCACAAAGAATAGTATGGACTTTTTGAAGGTCGGCCTAATTGGGAACGTCCGGGCTTGGCTACTTAATTGGATAGCGTGGATCCAGGGGTTTCAGTGAAAACGCGATATAAATGAAATTAGCGAGCTCAAAGCTGGTTCTACGTCCTTTGAACCGCCCGAGAATGAAACATCAAAACATTTATTTTTTAGGAAACGCTTACATTAATCGAAGTTCGCAGTTCGCAAAGGATTTTAATCTTACATGACATAGTTATTTAACATTTAGCTTTCCTGTATCTTTTTTAAGCAAATAATTAAGTTATAAAATTACTTAAACGTTCCCGCTACTAGTATCTTAGGTTAACCTAGATCTAAAAATCTAAAATATGGTATTGTATGAATTTATTAATAAAAAGTTGTAATTATTGTACAAATAAGCATACACAAATATGTTATATAGGCGTTAGATTTTAATTTTCATGATCTCTCGGCAACATTATTTTTTTACTTTTAGTTGCTTAACATCCGCGGATCACAATTCAAAAAGTTTCAGGACCGCCTCCCTTGAGAAAGTATGAGTGACGTCACTGCAGGTTATATTGGAACTTGTAAGTATATATGTTATATTTATATGTTCCATACTTAGACTAAGCGTCCAAGGGACTGTTAAAACTAATGTGGCGTGTGAGGCCACAATTGTTGCATGCTTCGACTGGCTCAAAAGTTGAAGCAGTGACAAAGACAATCTATAATTAAAATTATAAACTAACCCTCGACTTTTAATTGAGCCTGAACACGTTATAACTGCTGTGAGTTTCTGAGGAGTTGGTTATCCCGCAATCTAATAGATGCTGCAGCATTAGGTCAAGGTTACCATGTCATGTAAACAAAGCCGAAGTATACCGATTTTACCGATTACAGTATACTGAATTTTACATCAATCGAACATGTGGAAGTTGGCGAAATCCCTTCGTTAACTAGGAAATGGACTGATAGTCTACAAACGCCTGAACAAATCTTCATAAGTTATAGCTAAAAACCATCCTAATCACGTCACCTTTCAAACCACAAAAAACGGATCAAAATCGATCCATCCGTTTGGAAGCTACGATTCCACACAGGCTAGTGATGTGCCGGATCTAAAAAAATGTAGATACGGATCTTAACTTTCTTACTCAATCAGTGTCGGTGCGCGTGACCTTGAAACGATAGTTGACGCCCGCCACTTGACACTTGCATTATAAAGGTGCTAAATGTTAGATTTTAAGAAATAAAAAATAATCTGAATGGAATTTAATATTTTTTCATTGCTTCCAAATCACCTATATGTAGAATTTCAGCTATAAATTAAAAATTAATAAGGGAAAAGATCCATAAAAAGATCCGCCAAAAAGTAAAGGATACGGATACGGATCTTTCTTCTCCCTCGGATATCCGCGGATACGGAAATCCGGCACATCACTAACACAAACAAACGCGTCAAACTTATAACATCCCGTTTTTGCGTTGGGCGTTAACAATTAGATACTTACACCATCAATGAGTTGCTGTTTCTCTTGCAACTGAAGCTCCTGGTGGCGTAGGGTGGCTCGCTGCTTTTCGGCGGTGCTACTCAACCGTGAGAGGACTTCTTGGTCGTGTTCGCGAGCCGGCGATGGCGGAGCGCTCGTACCTTCGAGATTTATCAAATGAGAATGAATACGATAACAAATTATTCAACCTACATCACGTGTAACGGTGTTCATTCGGGATAATTTCTGACGCTGTTTTTCCTATTTTTTATTCTCATCTAGAATCTTTTCTTCCTTTTTCATGGCTACGTTTTTAAATAGGTATGTGTACCTATAGAAAGGGTGCACATGTTGAATGAGCATTTTATTTTTACCGGCCGTTTCTTTATACATTCGCCGGTAGCTCATTTTCATATTCATAATCGGCCTTTGAATCAGTACTGAAGGAATGAATGAAGCAAATGTGGAAGCCATTTTAAAGGTAATAGAGAAACGCCCACACACACACACTTCGCTACAGAGCCAAGAGTGGGCGTTGATACTGTAACTGAAATACGTATCTAAATAACCGAGAAACCGGAAATATTAGACAGCATGAAAGATTTATAAGAAAATATTAATAAAAATATTATAATAAAAGATACCTAATAATAACGTTACATAGTGCCTACCTATAAACCTAAAATAAATAGTAAGTAAAAATTGGTAATCAAGGCTGAACATGAATATTACGAGGTAAATACGAACGTTAAAAAAAAAAAAAAAACAATCTCCACCCACATCAATAAATAAAAGTACCTACATGGTAAATTAAATCAATTGTAGCTAAACTCAAGGCAAAACAAATACAATAAGGTCAATATTAGAAGATATTATTATGTTATATTATATACATTGGTGGCCATTTACAATTGGACCGTCAGACTGTCCGTAAACGACCTTTCTATAAAAAAAATGCTCTACCAGCTACAACCACAGATATTTTACAAGCGTTTAAAACTATTAAATACAAATAATGTGTGTTACTTTCATTCGATTAAATTCAGAACGAAAGCTTCGTTAGAAACTTGTGACACTAGAAATTAACGACGTTACAATCTCTTATAGCAATTACCTGCTATGTTATTTATCGCTCTAGAAGCTTACTACATAGCTTTTTGGATGTTGATTTCTTCTAAGTTAAACAATTCGGAATCGAAATTTTTAAAATACGTAACATTAATATTTACAAAAGCTATTTTTTTATGTTAAACTCGACAGTCTCACGGTTCAATTGATGGTAGGTGGCTACCGTCGCCTATAACCTACGGCAGAGATGATGATGAACCGAAAATATATTACATATTTGATGTTTTCCAAAAATAAACGTATCAAACGTTTCATATTAATCCCATCTCTTTTAAAATTCTCTTATTAAACCTTTCAGTATTTTTAACAGACAGGTAAAGGGGCACGTTGCATTTCGAATTCATAAACTGGGAGGCCCTTATAGAAGACTATCATGATAGCACGTGAATAAGGAATGCCCAGGTTCAGGCAGAGAACTTGTATTCTCCTATGAACTACCATCGAGTAGATTGTCAGCCTGCCTGCCGTCCTTTCTCATGAAAAAGGCTATACAGAAAGAAATAATCCATTTTTGTTACTCACCATCCACGGGTGCGTTGATGGTCCGCCTCAGTCGCTTGTTTTCGTCTTGAAGCCGTGCCACTGCCGTCACCAAGTCCGCGGACTCTGTTCGCCATTGTTCCTCGATCGCTTCTATTTCCTGTTAATAAGATATTAAAGAGATAAGTTAGAGGGTTAAACCTGTAGAAGACAGAAGTAAATACTGTTTTGTTAGATGCAAAACGGTAAGATTACAAGAAAGAAATTTAATCAAAGTATCTACTTGGAACAGCTCTATTCTGTGTAGAGTACTTAGTTTAGTAGTGGCAGGGCACACTGCTTTGGCGCGGGGCCCTCACGTTCCGTCTGATGCAGGTGCTCTCGGGGCATGGTTGCTTCGGGCGTTACCTTCACCAGGTGACCATGAGTGAGCTGACGGAGGAATGCCACCCTTGTGGCTGCGCGGTTGACACTGCGCAGCACACTTTGGCTGAATGCCCCGAATGGGCAGAGCAGCGCGCCACTCTCGTGGGCGCTGATCTCTCGCTGCCAGCCGTCGTGAAATCGATGATTGGCAGTGACCTTGCGTGGTAGGCGATGTTCACGTACTGTGAGCACGTCATGTCGCGCAAGGAAGTGGCGGTAAAGCAGCGGGAAGAGGATCCCTTCTCCCAGCCAATCCGCCGGAGAAGGCTCGGGCGCAGGCGGTTGGCCTATATCCGCCGCCTTCCACCCTGACCGGGACCCTGGCGGTGGTCTTGGGGGACTGCCGCCTGTCGTATGGTCCCCCGAGATGGCAGCAATGACCACCCCCTTATATAAGACCATCGTGAAAAAACAGCATGTATGCTGCTGTGTTGCAGTGAGTGAGACGGTGCTAGAGCCTATTTCCTTAATCCGACTACAGTCGGCAGCGCACTTTGCAGCACCTGTGGCGTTGCTTGTGTTATAGGTGACGGTATCCACCCACTATCATGTGGACCGTCAGCCTGTCTATCGACCTTAACTTAACAAAAAAATCCACTTATGAACGCTCATCGACCTCTTTTGATCCGCGAATAGTCACTAATCATTTGAACTGCCAGTGAGTGTACAACAATAATTCATAGCCTACATCAATGATATTACTTCCTGCTGAGAGGGGAAGCAAAGTGGGTGTGGGTACCTACTCTGACATAAACAAACTATCATTATCTTTTGAAATCGATCATAGGAGTCCATTCTTTCACTGGCCTAGAGAAGAGTGACAAAGTTATAATTTAGCTAAATTTGAATCTGTTGACTAACATACTAACATGTCTAAATTCTCCCCAATGTATAATAAAGTGTATAATAAAGAATGGTCATACTAAGGCTGTACGAAGTTCGCTGGGCCAGTTGGGTATTATTTAATAAAATAAAATATCTAAGTTTACTCTCTATTTTAGGCAACAACAATCTATCTACCTTATGCAAGAGGAAACTTGATTCAATGCAATTCAAGTAAAATGCCCTACTCTATATCTTATTTACCTACTATGCCCTGCATGGTTTCAAATCAGACATATTATGAGAAAAGTCAAACGTTGCATACAAATTTATTGCAAATTATTTGTCTAGCTATTGAATAAAATCGGTCAGGTATTTTTCTCCCTTTCACTACTGATTGTTAACTGTGCCGAGTCAAATAATGTGAATGCAAATTATAATATAATACAGAAAACGGGTCCCAGACTCCCCAGCTCCCAGTCTGAATAAAGAGCTAATGATAAATGTCTAAAACCTGCCGTATTATGTGGCTAACCTTTTGCAGATTATTATGGTTCTCGCTTGCTTGAACTAACTGTGGGCGTCCGTACCTTTTAGGAATCCTAACTAATATTAGCAATGTGAAAGTGAGTTTGTTTGTACGTTTTTTACACTTTCACGGCTTAACTACTCAACCGATCAACGTGAAATTTTTACACGTGTCTGGGATACAAAAAGGTCATTGTGTACCTGTATCCCAGAAAAAAATTAGTGGTTCTGAGGGATCATCAACAAGTAAAATAATAAGAACGACCTCATATCTATACTAATATTATAAAGAGAAAAGGTTTGTATTTTTGTTTGTAATTATTAAACTCAAAAACAATGTGACCAATTATAAAAATTATTTCACCTGTAGAAAGCTAAATTATCAGCGAGTAACATTAGACTATATTTTATAAAGTTTAGCGGACGAAGTCGCGTGCAACAGTTGAATCAAAAGAATACATAACCACCTAAATATAACGCTTATAATTCTGAATATAGCGAAGAAAACGAAATTCATTTCCGAATATCTAACCAGTGCTTCTATAGACGCCCTGTACGTGCCCAATCGCAACTTAGATAATCTAAAAGTAGATGATCGAAGATACAAGATAATAGTCGTGGCTGCTGTTATAATGCTGTTTATAAGCGTTCAACTTTTACTCAGACAGTAGTGCAGACAGATACTGTTTGTATGACCATTGTGGCTGGGTTCGAGAAAGCCACGTTAGCAAAGCTTGATTAAAATCCTTTCTCTAGTTCAGCCGTAAAAACGTGATGGGTTGAAGTTACTTCCTACTGTATAATTCATACCAATTTTAAATCTAACTAAAGTTTAAAGTTGCATAACATTTTTGCAGTTTTTAAAGATATTACTTACCTACTGTGAAAATTTATATTAAGGATTTTAAATAGAAATAACAAAGTGATATTTTTTCTATATTAAGCTTGTCAAACAAGCTACGGTCTACTTGATGGTAGGCGGCTACTGTCGCCTATTTTGTAAATATATACATATGTGTAGATTAATTTAATAAACGAAGGAAAGACATAGAATTTTTTTTACTAAATTTATACCCCTAAGGAATTGAAAGGAAATTAAATTAGTATGCGCTTATATACGGTACGTGCAGTTTTGAAGACAGAAATTACTGTGAGAATTAGTCTTGGAGTACAATACAAATAATATAATGGGAAATAACAACATTTTCTGTATTTATTTAGAAAAATTATAATTATGGAATGAAATTTGGTACCTACATGTTTTCACAATTTTTCAGGTACAAGCAAGTGTTATTTAATGAAGTAAAAAAAAAGTGTTGTAATTCACATACCTACTTAAGTAGACTACGTATTTTTTTTAACTTAACACCCCCTACAATGAGAAAGGCGGCGAGTCGCTAGGTATTATTATAATAATCCGTTAAGTGAACACGAAAACAATTACTACAATATATTCGTTTATGCATCGTTTACTTGTCACAGTACAAGTTATGCAATAAACCACATAGGTACTAATAACCCATCATGCAACGAGAAACATTCGAATGCCATAGTGTTTCAATTTTACGAAGCTAATGTGCTCTAATTGTCAACTGGAGCAAAAGTGTTAGCTTCGAAACCTATACCCACATGTTGTTTGCTTCGAAAATCAAGCTGATGATTATGTAAATATATGCTAATTTAAGTATACTAATATTATAAAGAGAAAAGATATGTATTTTAATATTTTTGTTTGTTAATGAATAAACTCAAAACTACGGGACCAATTTTAAAAACTCTTTCACCTATAGAAAGCTAGATTATTAGGGAGTGACACTGTCCACCTTGTGAGAGAACAACCTTTGCTGTGCTTGCCGGTCCGTGGCCTCCACGCGAGAACCTTCCGGGCCCAGCGTCGGCTCTCCTACTAATCCGCCAGGTTATGAAGGTAAGCGCTGGTAAGTGCTGGATACCGATGTCGTGTCATGACGTCCCCGCGACCCCGCCAACGAACGGCGGCACTAGAAAATCGTTGGTTTTAGCCGGTACGAATCCAGCATAACCCCCAGTGTCCCCTACATTGCCGGGTATCCAAGAGGATTTCCCAACGTTAAAAAAAAGAAGTTACGTCGGTAACTTTCGTTCGTCTACGAATCTGCTCACCCCGAACAAAGTTCTCTCCATAAATCGTTGAGCTTTCTTAACATAATATAGCGGAGGATAATGCATTTAATCATAGTAAAAACTAAGAGAATCGGTTTATAAAATTTTGTTAACGCATTTAACCGCAATTTCAATCACGCATAGCAAGGAAACGTTCAAATCAATTATTCAATTGAGAGTACAATAGAAGCTATTGTACCTCGCTAAATAACAGTCTGCATAAAATATGTGCATAAGAAATACATTTTGACTAATAGGAACACACGTTCAATATCTCAGTTTATTAAATGAAGAGCTTCAAGAATTTTAGTAATTTAATACTATCTCATGTGATTTTAATTAATTGATTAAATTAATGTTACGAACTAGCTGCGTGGCGAACTTCGTACCACTTTGTTCCAAATAAAATGTAT
Source organism: Synanthedon myopaeformis (assembly GCA_944738685.1). Taxonomy (NCBI): domain Eukaryota; kingdom Metazoa; phylum Arthropoda; class Insecta; order Lepidoptera; family Sesiidae; genus Synanthedon; species Synanthedon myopaeformis. Next base: position 4,557,253 of record OX122933.1, on the reverse strand, counting down.
GAGAATGTAAATGAATTTTATTCACATTTTTTCCCATGAATATTTCAGATGTTTTAATAGTTATTTGGCGCGGTTATTCTGCTATTTAACTGGCTGAAAAGTCCCAGGCCTAACAGATATATGGCGCTAGTTTTATTGCATTCACCTCTATTTTAGTTAGAACTAACCTTCAAAAGACAGCTGTTTCATGATATTCTATTCATTTGTGAGTTATTATTCAGTTTGTGAGTTATTGTGCTAAGAGTGACGCTACTTTTGTTATTTTCAAAACAATGGATCAAAAACAATTATGTGTTTTAATTTTACACTGTGATGGGATGGGAAAAAATATCGTTCAAGCGAAGCAATGGCTTGAAAAGTGTTATGGGGACTCCGCTCCATCAGAAACAACAATAAAACGTTGGTTTGCTGACTTCAAACGTGGTCGTAGAGACACTGATGATGCAGAACGCAGTGGACATCCAAATGAGGCGGTAACACCAGAAAACATCAAAAAAATCCACAAAATCGTTTTGAATGATCGAAAAGTGAAGTTGCGTGAGTTAGCTGACATCGTAAAGATATCAAAAGAACGTGTTGGCTTTATATTGCATGAGCATTTGACTATGAGAAGAAAGCTTTGTTCAAAGTGGGTGCCGCGTTTGCTCACTGTTGACCAAAAACAAGAACGTGTTGAATATTCTGAGCAGTGTTTGGCCATGTTTAAACGTAACAAACCGGAATTTTTGCGTCGATATGTGACAATGGATGAAACTTGGATCCATCACTTTACTCCGGAATTAAAACGATCATCTGAGTGGACAGCAACTGGTGAACCTCTTCCAAAGAGCCCGAAAGCACAACAATCGGCTGGAAAGGTTATGGCCTCGGTATTTTGGGATGTGCGTGGTGTAATATTCATTAACTATCTTGAGAAGGGAAATACCATCAACAGTGAATATTATATAGCGTTATTGCAGCGTTTGAAGGCCGAAATTGCAAAGAAATGACTACCATATGACAAAGAAAAAATTTTGTTTCATTTAGGCAACGCACAATGTCACAAGTCAATCAAAACAATGGCAAAACTACATGAATTGAACTTCGAATTGCTTCCACATCCACCGTATTCGCCAGATTTGGCTCCCAGCGACTACTGGCTCTTCGCAGACCTCAAAAAAATGCTCACCGGTAAGAAATTTCGCACAAATGAAGATGTTATCGCTGAAACTGAGGCCTATTTTGATGCAAAAGATAAATCATTCTATAAAAGTGGTATTGAAATGTTAGAAATGGCGCTGGAATGATTGCATTGCTCTTGATGGAGATTAAGTTGATGAATAAAGCTAATTTTGAACAAAAAAAAAAACTGTGTTTTCTTTGTTGCACTTTTCAGCCCATGTGTTATTATATATTAGTAATATGATATTGTCAATATTGAGAATTATCTATACCGGTAATATTGAGAATCGAGTGATATTTTTGTTTACTTATGTTGTTTTAGGATAGCATGATTCAACTAAGAAAAAATGAACTGTGTGTTATTAATAAATAATAATATGTAGGCCTTTATTGACAATTTTACAAATTTACATTTAAAAAAATTGTAAATACTATTTTGGTTCTTGATCAAAGTGTCCCGCTGTCATGTCTAGGTATTAGGTCTTTGCAAACTTTTTCAATTAATGTGTCCCAAGATATTCATATTCAATTTTTTTATTACCAGACTATCTGTTGGATTATTGTATTAAAAATGTACTTACTTACAAATGAATACATCAACCATTATTAAAACCTCAACAGAACCATTATGATCAGCAACCATTTAAAACCTAACATAATATTTGCTATACCATTGTTTTAAATATAATAACCTCAAATGCGAAAGTTTTCTTTTACCTTACAAAAGTATTTGAGGATTCATATTAGTATTGTAACTAACAAAATACAATTTCTATTTGGGATAAGACACGCAAATTATCATTAAGAATAAATAAAGATATAATAAAATGAATATGTTTTTTAATTTTTGTTTGAAAACCTATCTATCAATCTTATCTATTTTATATAGTATTATGATAATATTGTTTATTGGTTACAAAATCACAAATTATATACTCTATACTTATACTATGAAAGGGTGATTAGTCAAAGTAACGTGTACATCAAAGAGAGAAATCATATTTACCATTAATTAAAGCTAAATTAATAAATTGGACAAAAATTTTTTGTATGATTTTCAAACTTTTCAAGTACTTTTTCAGGGTCAAAATTGGTGGATTCATGAAATTATATGCCAAGTACATGCAGCTATTAAAAAAATAGGTGTGTCTATATATATTAGTCATAGGTAACCTATATCATACATGATATGTCAAAATATAAAAGTATATAATAAAACACAAAAGTTTTTTTTTTAATAACATTTAGATTTTTAATATTTACTATTTGTCTCGACAATAATTGCTCTCGACTTAATGAAATTTCATCCTCAAATTTCAGTCTTCCTATCTGACGCCTAATCTAGATTCTAAGGTTTATTACTAAAATTGTATAACAATTAATTTATTGCAATCACTAAATTGTACTTCGAATAGTTGTAAAAATAAGTAAATAGAGGGCTTATAATGAAAAAAAAAAACCTAAACAAATTATTATTATTAATAAAAGAATTTGATAATACAAAAGATTGTAATGTGATTCCAATCAAAATACAAAACCTCCTTTCAAAGTACCTAGTTAAATTATGTTTATGAATAGTGACTAAACAGATGATGTCAATGCCATGCAATACAATATGATTGGGTTACTGGTTTTACTTTTGCAACTATACTGAATGCATGTCGAAACTGAAGTGTTTCGTGCACTAAATACACGCATATAATCCACAAATTTTCTTAGCAATGACCTCTAATAGAACCTACCTTTTCAAACCGTTGTCTGTATTCTGCCTTTTCGATCTTATCGTTTTCCAATTGGGATATCTTCGCTGTTAATTCCTGCAAAGCTTGATTCTCTTTCTCATTCCTTACGGCGAGGTTCTCCAACAGTTCCAAGGCGTTTATTACCTTCGGTAACAATGCTGTTACGGCGTCAGCCCCGTATTTTTCAATAATTATCTCGCATTCCTTTCCAATATCAGACGCCAAGTCGTATACGTCGACAACCGTAACTTCGTCGTCGTAATCTGGCATTTTGACGGAATAACGCCTTTGGTACGGCATTAAAAACACTTTAAGTTCACCTTACATATAAAAATATAATCACTAATGATAAAACCAATCCGCCTTTCGCAAATGCGCCATTATTACTGCTGAAATCACAATCACACACAGTGCAAGTAAAGTAAGTAAGCACCTTAGTCAACTGACTGACTGAAATGAGTGAAAGAAATGGAATAAAAAAAATGTAAATGTCAAATAAGTCACCACAGTCCACAATATTTTAAGGAAAGAAGTGTCATCATTATATAGTGTTCTGTGTATGTCATTGTCAAAACTATGGATGTCTGATATAGTTTAAGATATTTGTTAATGTATGAAGTGCTGTTATGTAGACAAAAAAATATTTGAAATTTAAAATCCTTACGTAGTTCATGAAACCACCCTAAATAAAATGCTACTACAGCGCCACACTCCAATGCTACTACAGTGCCATCTATTTATTAATATTCGACGGACACTCTCATGTGTACTGTTGGTGTACCTTTAGGAAAATAAATAAATAAATAAATATCCTATCTATATGATAGACTACGAATAAATAAATGATAGAGCTATTCTCCATGAAGTAAATTCAATGACATTTTAGGGGCAGTTTTTAGTTTCAATGACTGAAACTGAAAGGAACAGTTTCAGTTTTATAACGCATTCATGCGTTTCGTATTATGCAGTGGTTATATATTAATTTAATATTAGGTATTATTAGTAGGATAATAAAAATATGAAACTGTTTATGTAGTTTTATTCAGTTGAATTGAAATTCAAGGTTACCTACCCAGGTTGACTATATGAAAAATAATTTTACGTAGCGTCATAAACATACCGTTTTCGTATATGTATGACATCTTATTATAACATAGACAAATGTTTACAAAATTTTAAGTAGGTACGTACCTATTAATAATTATTATTAAATTAATATTATTATTATTAAATAATTATGATTTTGTTGAATGACTACCATTCATTAAAATGATTACATACTAAGATGACTAATAAAGTGTCTATTCACGATGCAATTTCGCATATGTACAATTCGTCAATTCAATTTGAGTTGATTTGACAATGCAAGTAGGTAATATCCGGGGGTAATTGCTTAACTAATACAATAAAGTTTTTTAAGTAATATCGCTATCTACATCGTGTGCCTACAGTAACTTCAATGGCTTTGGTTTATAGTTAACCCCAACATAATGGTGTGGGCAAACCCTATAGTTAAATAAATATATTATTATTTTTGCCTTCTTAGATGATAAATTAAAAGTCAATTCTTCTTCACTTATATGGTTTATTCTACAATCATTAACTTATACTGTAATTACATAAACTTAACACTATCCACCATTTACCACTACCGTCTCACTCGCTGTTCGTACACCGAATGCCCGGGCGTGTTGCTATCCCCTTCCCCCTTACCGCGCTGCCCACGACCTATCTACTTGGGCTCTATGTGTACCACATTAGGTTAACAGCTCGGCCATCCTGCTCGGAGCGAGTCCCTTCGCTTATTTTTTTTTTTTGTGTATTAATATATGTTACATACAAAAAATATATATAAATAATAAGAGAGAGAAAAAACTAATAGTAACTTATTGATTCAAATAGTAGCACTAACATAGTTTCTTAAGTACCTACTTCCTTAGATTAATATTAAACATATTGAAAAACTTATTAAAGTTATTCTAAATACAGTGTAACCCTTTTTATTAGTAGGTGTGATGAATATCTTCTATTTCCTTCTTTTTTTTTTGGTGTTTATAACTATGTCATATAGTAATTATAATATAACATAGAATAAAGTAAAATAATTATCATATATCAACATGAAGTAACCATAGGAAATATAACTCTAGTTTAATGCTATAATTGTTTAAATTAACAATTAATTATCCGTGTCGTTGTCCAAATCATCGGAGCTACTTTCAAAGTTTCTTTTGAAGTTCATCCATGTTCTTTTGAATCATACTTTCGGCCATTTTTACGTGTTAGAGGGGTGTTTCCAATATCGAACCTGTCATTAGGGAGCACTTTTATTAGATGGTAAGGCCCTTGGTATTTGCAGACCAGTTTTTGGGATTTACCACTGTGTGGTATTTGTGTCTCTACTCGAACAAGATCACCTTCTACGTACATCCTTGCTGGTTTCCTATGCTTATTAAATCTTTCTGCATCTTTTATTTGTTGTTTTTATTTATTTATTTATTTGCTAGTCTCGTGTCTTAAACTATCCAAATTTTCTTCAGGGATTTTTTTTTGACGTTTTGCTAATTATTGAGCTCAATATTCCCTCTGCTCTACTTATTATATTAAACCCAAATAGTAATTCCTAAGGACTCTTTTGTATAGTTGTATGTTTTGTGGTATTAACACCAATTTGAATATTGTAGGCATGATCATCCCAGCTTTTTTTTTTCGTTTTTACCGTGGGATGAGGAAGAGAGGGCATTCAGAATGGTCCTGTTGAAGCTTTCGTATTGTCCATTTGCTCTGGGTGTTGCAACTACGTTTTCAACATGATTGCTACCACAAGAGGATATAAAATCTTAAAACACTTTGCTTGTAAAACTTGATCCCTTATCAATTATAAGCCGCGTTGGTACTCCAAAGTAGCTAATGTGTTTCTTTTACACTGATTGTGGTTGTCGATTTCGTATTTCTGACTGAGGTAATATTTATATCTTTGGTAAAGCCATCAATCGGTACGAGAAAATAGAAATTCCCTCTCTTGCTCTTCACAATTGGTCCCAAATGGTCGGCGTCTACCGTGTGAAAGGGTATGTTAACTTTTTTGGATTGGGTGAAGTTTGCTTTCGCGTTTTCCTCCGTAAGTCTTGTGGTAAGCACATTCGAGACAGATGTAACATATTTCTTAATAAAGCGACGCATTTTCGCCAACCAGTAATGTTGTTGTATACGGTGCCATGTTTTTTTTTCGAACCTCATATGTCCAATGTCAACGTGATCCTTTTATCAATATCTGCCACTTAATTTCTTTACCAACGATGCGGTAAACACGTCCGCTTATAGGCTTGCAGTTTTTTTGTATGTCAGATGTTTGGGTGGATTCAGGATTACTGAGGATCTCTTTGATTTTTCTGACGTCATCGTCGGCTGTTTGGACCGCGGTAATCCAATTTTGTTCAGTATTTTGTTGGACTGTTAATACATCTAACACTGTCCATATGTCCGTATGTGTATCGATCGGATTCCGACTTAGTGCATCTACGTGCGACATACGTGAACCGGGTCTATATTCGAATTACTCGATATTGAAGTCGTACTCTTGCAACTGAATCCACCAACGAGGGACTTCGAGGGACGAGATCCCGTTTTGTAAGGGTAGCTCTTAGGGCATTACAATCCGTAATTATTTTGAATGGCACGCCAACTAAATATTCTCTAAATCGTTGTAATGAGGCAATAATTGCCAGTGTTTCTAGTTCGTAAGAGTTAAATTTCCTTTCATCAACAGTGGTTTTTCGACTGAAGTATAAAACCGGTTGTAATACCCTTCTCGTGCTATATTTGTAAGATCTCAGCTAGTCCTTCTTTGCTTGCGTCCGTGTGCAGCTCTGTTTCGGCCCTTGGATCATAAAATGCTAACAATTGTTGTCTCACAAGTATGTCTTTGATTTTGACGAACGATCCTTCTTGTTTTGCACCTCATTCCCATGTCGCGATTTCTTTGAGTAAGTCTGTTAATGGTGCAGTAATAACCGCATATCCTTATATGAATCGCCTGAAGAATCCCGACAGGTCAAGTTATTGGCGTAGTTCATGTTGATTACTAGGTCTTACAAATTTTTCAACTGCATCAGTTTTTCTACTCCTTCTGCACTCACTTCGAAGCCCAAAAAGTTTACCCTGCAAGAAACCGCACTTGTTGAGTTTCAAGGTTAAACCTCCATTCTTGATTTGTAACCTCCCGGTAAGAGGTAATATTCCTCACCTTCAGGTCCCCTGAGCAATCCTTTCACATAGACATTTTCCGTTACCTGTTTCTCGGTGCCAACATTAACTGCACGCATCGTATTTGGTAGTATATCCACATCATTGTTAGAAATCAACCTGTAGTACCGGTCTACCCAGTACATAGTCGTCGACTAGGTATAATTATATCAATAGTTCCCTTTATTCCTCGCACTTCAACTTTACATACAGCGACCCTTAGCGGAAATATCGTGTTTACCACCAAACCACTGAGTATCAGTAGGTTCTCTCTATAGCAGACTTGCAGATTAATTTCCTTTGCGTTATGTGCACTCGCTTCGTAAATCTACATGGCATTGGATTGGTATGCCATTTACCTTTATTTCAATAAAATGTTTGTTTTCTTGTCCATCGCTGACGTTTAGTTTAGCCACCTGCTTTACGTCCGTTTCTATCGCTGTTTCGGCTATCAGTTTCCATGTTTATGTTTCTGTTTTAAAACAATCCTGAATTTGGTGACCTATTCTATTACACGTCGTGCATTTTATAATAGGTTTCTCACATTTAAAACTAGGGTGACCCACTTCATTGCAGTTAACGCAACGTATCCTTGTGTTAACAGTCTCAAGTTTAATTATTTACTTGTTTATCGATTCATTTTGGCCTTAGTTGATATTTTATTTTATTTTTTTATTTATATTAGGGAAACATACAATATCTCGCCACACATCATAAATATACATACAAAAAAACATAAATCAGCAAAGTTTCCATTAAATTACTAAAACATTTAATGAATTACAATTCTCTACAGAGAATCACTAATTAATGTCATTAATTAATCACTAATTAATTAATTAATTAATGTCACTAGAGTTCCTAGCCCAACCTTAACAGTTTTGAAGTACTTCAAAACTTGTTCGGGTTCACTAAATTGTGCTGCTTGCGCACCTACTTTTACAGCCCGATCCTCTACGCCGTGCAGAATACAATCGACTGCCTGCCGACTACCGATCCTACAATGGTGTAACAGATTGACCTTTGCGTAATAATAGTGCTCTACTGACTCTCCATATTTAACCTTATACGCTAACATGTCAGTCAGAAGTTCGGCATAATCCCCACGACAGGGAAAAGATTGTATTAACTTTGTCTTCCATTCAGTCCAACTAAGCAATAGAGATGGTGGTCCCTGATACCAAGTTTTTGCGACCCCGCTTAGTTTTGGCAATGAATAATCTAGTGGCCCTTTTATCCCAGCCGTATATTTCGGCACATTCCTCTACTTTTGATTTTATTTTTTTATTTATTTTTATTAACTTTATTATTATATATACAGCATAATGTTAAGCTTAGTTTTACAATGGTGTAAACATAAACTCATTAGAGTTTTACTGCACACCATGCTCATATTAGGAATATATACATTCAGATATTTATAAATATACCTATACGGACAGATATTATCAAAATACAGACAGATAATATGAATATATGCACATAGTTAATCATTCCTATTATGCTTGATTAAACCTTCTGTTGACGCTCAAGCATACTTTGGATTCTTCAATAATTACTTTAAAATTTTAGAATTGAAATATATGTCTAAGATAATAAGTAAATTTTGCTTGTTTACGAATAAATGTACTGTTATTAATAATTATATTTATCTGTAGTTAATTGTAGAAATTTCGCTTTTTAATGTTTTAGGTAGTTGATTAATTAGGTTAGCCATGTAAGGATCGTTTGTTCCTTTGACATTGGATTAAACTCGGGAATCACATTACTATTAAAAGTTAACTTAGGTTTATCCGAATTTCTGACTTCATTTAGAATACTAAGGAACTTATCTAATATTTCATTTGTATCTGACACTTCCTGCGTTATCTTCTCCTTGGGTACTAGATGAGTAGTCTCGGCCTTAACCTCTGACGAAATGCTGTGGTCCCTTGTCGTCCGTGTCTTCCTCTGCGTCCCTCTAAGCTCTTCATCCGAATTGTCTGATTGATCTTGATACCGAAGCCGTCTAGGTGCCTCATTATTGCGCTCGTTACTACTGTTTCGGTAAGCGGTCCCTTCATGTGTTTTTTTTTTTTTTTAAATCTTTCAAGAATCGGTTCTGACCTCGCACACGATGCATGAGTTCTCCAGTCCTCGGTCCCAACGTCTCGATTATGACCCTCAACCGTGGTCATCCTTTGTCCAATTGATAACATCGGTTCTATCCTCAAACCAGACGTATCATGATCTTCAAATCTATATCTTCCTTGCACTGTGTGCGACATTGGTTCTAACCTCGAACCAGATGTACCATGATTCTCAAACCTGGATCTTCCATGTTCCGTGTGCGACATTGGTTCTATCCTCGAACCAGATGTTCCATGATCCTCAAACCTGGATCTCCTTTGTTCCGTGTGTGACACTGGTTCTATCCTCGAACCAGATGTCCCATGATCCTCAAACCTGGATCTCCTTTGTTCCGTGTGTGACACTGGTTCTATCCTCGAACCAGATGTCCCATGATCCTCAAACCTGGATCTCCTTTGTTCCGTGTGTGACACTGGTTCTATCCTCGAACCAGATGTCCCATGATCCTCAAACCTGGATCTCCTTTGTTCCGTGTGTGACACTGGTTCTATCCTCGAACCAGATGTCCCATGATCCTCAAACCTGGATCTCCTTTGTTCCGTGTGTGACACTGGTTCTATCCTCGAACCAGATGTCCCATGATCCTCAAACCTGGATCTCCTTTGTTCCGTATGTGACACTGGTTCTATCCTCGAACCAGATGTCCCATGATCCTCAAACCTGGATCTCCTTTGTTCCGTGTGTGACACTGGTTCTATCCTCGAACCAGACACACGAATTTCCAATCATGATAAGGATTTGGGTCCTTATCACGACCTATACCCTCATAGTTGGGTCTCCTTTGATCGTCATGCGGCACCGGTTCCGACATTGATCGAAACGCGCGCATGCTCCACTCCATATTCAATGCCCTCTAATTTGGGTGTCCATCAACTGCCCCTCCACCTAGGGTCTTTCTCTTATCGGCTTTGTGGCTTTCCTGAAACTTGCAAATTATAGAATTAGTGATAGTTTACTATCAATCTTATATATATTTGATACAGTAATTTATAAGTGAAACTAGATTATCTGCAGAGCTAGATTATTCGACACGATTGTTGCTAACCGCAAAATTTTGGGAAACTTTTTTTTTTTTTTAGTCCCAAAGGACTACAAAAAAAATATATAACATACAATTAATGGGGAACGTTTATCGTATTTATTCTTTGAAAGTGATATAACAAGGTACAGGTCCATTGCTAAAACATTCGAGTTGTAAATCTATGTTTTTCTTAATCTTTGATATTATTAGTGAATTTTATTATTACGGTTCGTAATTAATATCCTTCCCAAAATCGGCAATATCCTTTTCCTTTTATTTTTATATAATATTTTACGATGCGTATGAATTATTAGGATTAGGATTACCTAAATATTATGAATTATTCCAAAGCGGCCAGCCTTGCCTTAGGATAGTACAAGAAGGGTTGATTTCGACACCAATTAGTCTAAACGATCAAGTCGTTATTAACAGTACATAAATTTCAAAATAAAAGAAAGGATACCAACACGTTTTACACATTGGTTAGGGATGTGTATGTAAACGCAGTGTTATAAAAACTAAACCCGACCTTCGTCATAAGTGGTTTGTTACTAATATTTCTTGCATGTCTCAAGTTTTGTTTACTTTATCATGATCCCTCGCGATAAGATCGCATTCCATGCGTTCGGGACGCGCGATTGTGTTTAAACATCAGAAATATTGGTCTCACAAATAAATAAATGAATAAATTAATTTATAAATTTAAATTTCAGTTATAAACACACTTCCTATGTTTATCTTATCAAGGTTTTAAATCTGAAAAAATACTCAATTTCGAACCCGTCTCTCTCTCTCTATATATTTTTAATAAGTATAACTTCTTAACTTCAACTTACGTGTCTACTAGTTGTGAGCGTGTCGAGAAAATTTTGTATATTCTCTTCGATCCAACTTCTGAACTTTTGCCTTCTTAGATGATAAATTAAAAGTCAATTCTTCTTCACTTATATGGTTTATTCTACAATCATTAACTTATACTGTAATTACATAAACTTAACACTATCCACCATTTACCACTACCGTCTCACTCGCTGTTCGTACACCGAATGCCCGGGCGTGTTGCTATCCCCTTCCCCCTTACCGCGCTGCCCACGACCTATCTACTTGGGCTCTATGTGTACCACATTAGGTTAACATTATGTATGTATGTTCTATATTTAATTCCACATGCACGTTAGATATTCTAATATAAAACAATAGAAGAAATACAAGAAGATATGATTGGGATGAAAATTTAAATATCTATTTCTAAATTAGTCATTAGTAATTGTGATACTAGCATTACTCGCTATATAACTTACGTGGATTTTTGAATTTATAATGGCTGTTAAAGGCTAGGGGCGAAAGAAGGAAAAGATAATTCAAGTGAAACCGAATGTATTTCAGTGCCAAGTCTTACAAGCTAATGAACAAAACGTGAAAATATATAAAAATTGACAATTATAAAAGAATACAGTAATTTAAAAATAAAGTAGAAAACAGCCAGTGATATACAAAAACAATGATTAAATGGTAGTATTTATAAACTCCGATGAGTAGGTACTATGAACATGTATTTAAGAAGTACGTTAGTACATTATTTTAAGTATTAGGTATTAGCAACGCACGCCACAGGTGCTGCAAGTGCGCTGTCGACTACAGTAGGGTTAAGGATAATGAATTGGGAAGGGATAGGGAAATGGTTTCTGGCATCCCTTACTTCACTCACCAAAACACAGCAGCACACGTGCTGTTATTTTACGGTGGTCTTCTGTAAGAGGGTGGTTACTTCCGCAAGACGGGCTGCAAAAATGACTGCGAAGCGCAATGTGCCTTGCGACACTGCCTAATTGGAAAATGCACAGTATTTTAATACTTTCAAACTTAAATATTTATGAAACCCCAATACCTAATTACACGATATTTCCTCATAGATAAAATACTATCTATAATTTCTTCTTACCTAATGTAATGGTACAAGTTTCAATTGTTAAAACGGAAATAAATTGATGGAACGTATCTCCATACAAAACTGATTGGTCTACTTTGCACTAAAAACGCGATATTCTATGCCACTTTATAACCTTAATACAGATGTATCCTAATTGTAACAGTAGAAGGGTCTATATGCCTCTGATAAAAGGAAGCTGCAACACATGTTACTGTTTTCAAGAGCCTTGTTATAATATCGATTACCTACTCAGTTAACGAGACTCGCCAAGCCGGGCGCCAAGCAACAGTTGGCCCGAAGCAACAGACCGGGGCGCGCGACTAATGGCGGTCTCAGAATATATATTATTTTTCTATTTTATTACTTTAATTGTTAAAATTGTGTAATGAATAATCAAAGTAAAGCGAACAAATATGTGTGTCCTAACGACAGGCAGCTCTCGCTGCGTGCCAAGTGAGTATTGAGCCACTTTTAAAGTTTGTTAGTATAATTGCTGTTTGTTTTGTTTTTCATATAATGTTTTTATCACTAATTAATGCTTGTTCAACATGATATTGAATTTTTTTTCTTAAATATATTTTTATTGTATATATGTCCATTATACGTTTATACTGCTGAAATATTTTCAGTAAGTAGATTGTGTTAAAAATTAATAATATTAATTATTGTTGTTAATATTATATTAAAAGTCTTCGAAGACTTTTAATATATATTATATAGTTATGTTATATCTATTTATTTAATTATTTAATACTGTAGCATTTTACTATTTATCCCTGATTTATACATATACAAGACATTTATTTTTAAGATACGAGTATAGATATAGATATAGATATAGATATAGATATAGATATAGATATAGATATAGATATAGATATAGATATAGATATAGATATAGATATAGATATAGATATAGATATAGATATAGATATAGATATAGATATAGATATAGATATAGATATAGATATAGATATAGATATAGATATAGATATAGATATAGATATAGATATAGATATAGACTAGTATAGATAGATTTTCGATAAATACCTATATATTATGTTATCGTAACTTTCAATGAAACTCAACATAACAAATTATAGGTAATATCCTTCCTTACATATTATAAAACAAAGTCCTCCGCCGCGTCTGTCTGTCTGTCTGTTCGCGATAAACTCAAAAACTACTGCACCGATTTTCATGCGGTTTTCACCAATGGATACGGGAGCGGGACAGCTAGTTATCTCATATATTCGAATTTACCTCTTTATAATATTAGTATAGACTACCTGTGCCCGCAACTTCGGAGGCACGGTTTTCATTCAATGGTATTTCGGTATAACTTTTTTATTTGTAAATCGATTGGAATGAAGCAAACACTAAATATTATTGTAAACTGTATTCAAATCGGTTAAGCCGTTTCTTAGATTAGCGTGCACAAACAGTCAAAAATTCAAAAAAGAATATTTAATATATTGACACGGGTCATTTACGATTTTTTTTTTTATGTAAGTACATATAGTATTATAGATATTTATAGATTTTGAAAAAGGAGACTTCATTCCATAGTTATATCAAAAGTATACTCGTATTTTATTCATTTTTATTGTTGTTATCTAGAAAACTTCTAAAGATGTTTCTTTAGAAAACTTCTAAAGGTCTCGAGGCAATAAATTTCGCTGGAAATAATGAACACCACATTCTCCTTAAAGCCTCGTTATAGTATAATCCATTCAATCTAACGAGTTGAGTGTTTGTCGAGAGATTCAGGGGGATTCAAGCGTTCAAGGTATACTTAATTGCTATTAGGGAAAATTTTAGACATTAATGCTTATTCAAAGGTTACTTACACACACAAAGGTTGACGACACGTTTGGTCTAGTGGCTAGTGACCATAGCTGTTAACCAAACGGTCGCGGGTTCGAATCCCGCTAGGGGCAAATGTTTATGTGTTAACATTTTACCTTTGTACCTGAGTCATGGGTGTTTTGTATTTATAATATGTATGTATTTACAAAAAAAAAGTAATCTATGTAGTATATCAAATGTCTGGTATCCATAATACAAGCATTAGTTGCTTAGTGTGGAACTAGATGGTGCTGTGTGGAATGTGTGAACATATTATTATTATTATTATTACTTACTCTTATGATAAGTAACTAACCTTAGAAGGTTTGTGGTTTGGTTCTTTAGGATTTTTTTTTTCTGGAAACTCTAATAACCAGTCCTTTTGGAAAATTATGGATGAGGCTTAGGTCCAGCAGCGGATGTCTTACGGCTGAAATGAAAATGATAGATTTAGATGGGATAGATGAAACGTAGTATATACGAGTATCTATAAGTCCCATGATAATGATGCGTTTCTCGAAAAAACATTGATTCAATAACGACAGCTAAAAATACCCAAATTTAGTGTAAATTTATCAAAGGTGTAGTACTATTTTGTTTTGCAGTTGATTATACAATGACGTCCTTGCAATAATGTTCGTCGTAGCTCTTATCACGATCGGATAGCATCCGCTTCCTGTTTGCATGTGTTATTCTGCCTACAACAATCTATTCGTGTAGTTAACGCTTCCATAACAAATTGGCTATTTTTACTGTAATTGTAATTGTAAGTCATAAATTATGCAATAACAACCTCCTTACCAGAGAATTGCAGTTTCAGTTGTAAAAATTAATTAGGTTTTATTATATACATATCCCGTAAATTTTTTTATCTAATTGATGGTGAAAACCGCATTAAAATCCTTTGCGTAGTTTAAAAGATCTAAGCGTACATACATACAGTACAGAGGGACAGATGGCGGGGAGCGACCTTATGGCTTCTGTTACAAATGTAAAAATATTGTACTTACCTAAATAATATTGTCTTCTTTGACTGGTTTGTTTCACACGTTTTCGAGTAAGCCACAGCGTCTTTCTATCTCTCTTATCATTCATCATTATAATTACCCACGTCTTTTTTTAATTTATTTTTAATATTAAGCTCCATTACAATTTTACATTAGAAAAATAATTAATTACATTACATTAATTGGCATGCAAGCAGGGGAGGAGGTTCATTTGACTTACTTATGTAAATAATTTTAATGTAAATCCTAATGAAAGAAATACCTACAGGTGAAAATTGGTCACAAACCCACTTCAATCTACGAAATTTTCGACCCGCTTCCGGCTTGCACGTGTGCAATTTTTTCTGCAAATTATACATAAAACCTCCCTCGTTTAACGCTCTTTCCATTAATGAAATCCAGCATAAAAATTTTCGTAGTTTTTGAGATTATCGCGAATGTATGTTCGCTAAAGTCTATAGCCAAAAAGGGACTATTGACTTTTCAGATATGGTCAAATATGATAAAAGTTTTTATATAAATTACCCACTGCCTTTCTAGATGTATATTGTACATCTTACTAAAATCTATAAACACACAACAAAATATGTGGAAAGTTTGAAATAAAACAATTCTATGGCTGTACACGATTAAAATATATTCTCAAAAAATTCTCCCTGTGCTTATTTTTAAAATAAATTATTAAATGATGTAGTAGGTCAGATTAATACCTGACGTACGTCATCTTAACAACTGAAATTAATACCTGACGTACGTCAGATAAATACCTAAAATTACGACCTGACGTAGGACGTATTTTTAAATTAACGTAAATTAATAGGCTTAAGAAAAGTTAATGAATTATAAACATGATGACAAAAAGGCTTAAACTCAATAAACAATCTATCTTGCAGCTATATAATATTTCACGATGCTTATTATAAAATATAACCCATTGTCTAATTTCTCTTCACTTCGACGACAAGCATTTAATTTTGATCTTTTTTAAGTACAATAAGCATTGTTTGATTTTGCCATCGTCACACTCCGAAAGCCTTTTGTGATTGCGAGCAAAAGCTTCACACAATTTTCCTACCAGTTCAAACCTTAAATACCAATATAGAAAGTATTTATTTATCTAAGAGCATTCTTCGCGAGTTCTAAGTAGAGGTCACATTTTGCACATTCCTATATTATGCCAATTTTAGGTCATACTGGTTCGTCCAGTCTAACCTTTATAACACGAAACGTTTTGTTTACATTTCATTTATAATTAAACTAGCTTTCTCCTCAGACCAACCAACAAAGAACTATAGACAGAATTAAACACATTGTCAGGGTTTACTGCTATTATATTATAGGAGAGGTTTGCGTCTCTTATCACTTTTGCAAGGTAAACTTTTATGTCAGGACATAACTGCTGTTAGAAACAGAAAGATGGATTGAAACAAATACGTGATAGTTTGAGATCAAATCCCAATGCGTTCGGGGTGGTTCGTTAGAATCGTTTGAAGAGATTTCACGCTGACAGCAGTTCACATTTTGCTTACAACATTTTATTAGATAAAATAGAAAATATGTTACTAGCTGCTGCCCGCGAATTCGTCCGTAATGAAAAATAAAAGAGTCCGTAATGAATAAATATCTCTGAAACTTCAGAGATAGGTTATTCTAAAATATTCAAAAATAGAACGTAACGCATACCGTGTGAAAATTTTGATTTTACTTACTCCCATAAATTTTCATACCACGGGCTTATTTATATATGCAAATAAACTCCAAAAATATAATTACTTGTTGTTGAAACGCAGTGTACCCTGTCACAAATTTCCAGATCCAGACTCCAATTGGCTCGTCGAAATTTTATCTTTTTCTATTGATACACATATTCTTTTTCTATTGAACGCACAGTCCTACATCAAACAATTTGACAGCCCATCTGGGTTGGGAAGTGACTTGTGACTCTTAATTTGGTGACCGGCGAAACCTAAAAGTAGACACACATAAACGAGGAAGGTTTATGCATATATAAAATTGTATCCCGGGTAAAGTGGAGAGCGGATCACTAGTAACATACAAAGTTGGCATTAAGTTAGTAAAACGCAAGTTAAATGTTTGTAATGTCTTTTAATCTTGTTCAGCTTAAAGGAAAATTAATCTTTCGGTCATGTATTTTCTTCCCCAAGCAGTAGAACTACAAAGAACACAGATAAAACTTCATTGAACTGATATTAAACTAACAACTTAGTTCTAAAGACTGTTACCGCAAACTTAATAAATTCTTCTTTGTTTGATTATTTCTTTATACTTAAACTGAAACCTGAATAGTTTTCAGTTAAATTCTTTAAAGTAAAAACTTCCTTAAGCGCGTTAGGCAGTTTTAGGATGGGGAAAAAACAATGAACTCGCGCCGTCACACTGTGAGCGACACCCTCAGTGACGTTTAATTAGTGCTCGAATTAGTGCGTACTTCTTGGTTCATAATAACCTTAGCTTCATCAATAGTTTGTTGAGATGTTAACAGACTGACAATTTTTTTAATTGGTATTAAATTCTTAATAATATATTTAGTTTATAATACAAGAAATTAAAATGAGCACCGTTTTATTCTCTAATGTGTTTGAAGGCTTAACTGTTGGTAAAATACAACCTGTAGAGTAATCTGGTTTTGTGATCTATAAAATTATAAAACCGAAAAGTTTCATCAAAATCAGTTCAACTTTGGTTATGGTTTCCAGAATACGATTTTAGTAAGTACGTATCAAAATTAGTTCTATTGGCTCACTAAAATAATATTCCCACTTCTATGGCCTAAAGTAGGAACATACTTTGAAATTTAATTTTTACTTTTCACCGTCTTACACTTTTCACGACCAACGGGCGCACTTTCCAGTGAATATATATTTTTTGAAATTGTGACTAAAATTTATAGATTTTTCTGAAATCCTTTAAGTATAAAAAACATGAAGAATTTTGAAATTGATATTATAATTAAGTATAATAAATTGAAAGTGAAATTAAGTTATAAAATAACTATTAAGCTAATAATATCTCAATTATGTATCTTAAATTGCTTGACCTTTTTATTACAAATGACGTACAAGCGAAGCGATTGATGAATGAAAAGGTATTGCATAAGCAAAATTACGTCTTACTCTCTGTTCATTTATCTATACTTACTACTAATATTATAAAGAGGAAAGATTTGTTTGTTTGTTTGCATTAAATAGGCTCCGAAACTACTGGACCGATTTGAAAAAATCTTTCACTGTTGGGAAGTTAATATTATCAGCGAGTAACATAGGCTATATTATATTTTCAAAAAAATTAATGATCCTTACTAAAATTCCAATAATGTAACCCAAGGTGTAAAAAAATGACCTAAAATATTCCTTACATCGCGTGTGCTGCGAAAACTATTAATGATAGAACAAAATAATGTACTACGATTTTACAGAACACATCATTATCTACAAAAAGTGTCGCGACAGCATATGTGTAACTATTATAGTTATATTGGGGTACGGGAGGGAAGTCAATGTCAAGAAATAAAGCTCCCTACGCAGCGGTTGTGTGCGGAATCGAACAATATTTTATAAAGTTACGCGGACGAAGTCGTGTGCAACAGCTAATCTCCAATAAATTTAATAAATTTATACTATGAAACGTTACACCTGTAAAGATAACAAGGACCGAATCGATACGACGACAGGAGTGGTACATAGATAATATTTGCAAATATCGATTTGGTACCAACCGATTAGTGTTTATGGATTGTCATTCCTTTTTCTATATTAGAAAACATTTAAATGTTATTGAATTTATTAATGTTTTTGAAAATAACATTAAAAGCAAATAATCTAACTTGCTACTACTGGAATTTTGATACATCAAATGAAAAGTGTTTTTTTTTATATGTAACTAACGACCCGGTCCCGGCTTCGCATGGGAGAAATTTTATCTCTGCAAATAATATATAAAAACAATACTCGTTCAACGCCCTTTTCATTAGTGAAAACCGCATGAAAATCCGTTCAGTGGTTTTTAAAATTATCACGACTGGGTACTTCTATATTATATGTATATAAAATTCTCGTGTCAACAGTGTTTGTAACAAAACTCCTCCGAAATGGCTTGACCGATTTTTATGAATATTTTTGTGTATATTCGGTAGGTCTGAGAATAGGGCCCACCAAAAAAAAATATTTTTTGGCAAAACAACGTTTGCCGAGTTAGCAAGGATAAATAAAAACAATACTCGATTAACGCTATTTTCATTAGTGAAAACCGCATGAAAATCCGTTCAGTACTTTTTCAGATCATCGCGACGGGGTATTTTGTTTTATAACTAGCTGTTGTACACGACTTCGTTCGCGTAACTTTATAAAATATAGCCTATGTTACTCGCTGATAATATGTATAGCTTCCCAACAGTGAAAGAATTTTTCAAATCGATCCAGCAGTTTCGGAGCCTAGTCAATGCAAACAAACAATCAAATCTTTCCTCTTTATAATATTAGTATAGATATGTAATGAAAGTCGTCTGATAGGCTGACAGTCCACTTGATGGTAGCGTCGCCTATTACGCACCATAGGTGCACGAAGTGTGCTGATGGCCTATAGTAGGATTATAAGGGATTAAAAAGGGATAGGGAAAATGGGAAAAATAAAAACATGTTACTGAATTTTTTAAAGGGAATTTTATATTGTGTAAACAAGTACGATTTTTGCAAATGATTTTAGCCTGTGCGAGTGAGCCTTAAGGGGCTCACTCACTCGCAAAATAGGATTACTGTCTTACCAGTTTTTAAGAATGGAAACATTATTATTTGTAAAGTAGACGTAGTCGAAGTTGTAATATTGTAATAGTATAATTTGTAATATAAGTTATAATTTTTCTTCATCCGACATTAAATGGTTCATTTTTTAACTAAATCTTCAACATTGTTACGATGTATTATCCATACATATTACAAATGTGAAAGTAACTCTGTCTGTCTGTTACCTTTTCACTACTCAAACGATCATCAAAAAATATTGCATACACATTGTCAGGGATAATGAAGGGACATAGGGTACCTATCCAGAGAAAAAGTACTGTTCCTGAAGAATGATCCAAAATTAAGAAAACTAACGCTTGGCAAAAGTTTAATAGCAATAAATATATCAGGCGTTATTTTGTGTTTTTTTAATAGCGGACGAAGTCGCGGACACCAGCTAGTATACTATAAATAATCACCTAATCATAGTTTGTCGATGATTGCCCTTATGATTCCTTTCTCTATTGAATTTGTCACATACATTGGTGTTTCCCTGTACAGACTCAGGACGGGATGGAGCGCTGCCCGCAGTGAACCCCCGCTATCGGTCAATGAAAGGGAAGCAATCGCCGCAGTCGTCAAACGCGCTGAAAAATTGGAAGAGGTTGAGGCCAGACGGATCGGACGACTTGTCGCCCGACTCGAAGGTAATTAACTGATTTGTTACCAACTAAAATCTCTTTGCGGAGCCTATCTTAGATTTCAAACTTCCCAATGGATTAATTACACGGAAAAAGTAATTAAAATAAATTATCTCAGAGGCCAATTTATATAATAAAATAGTAAACGAGCCGTGTCTGTACAATAGATATTTTTTATGCCACCGAGGCCTAGGCCAAAAAAATAGTTTTTAGAATTTTTGTCTATTAGTTTGTGCGTTTATGCACAAATTTGGCAGAAAGATAATTTTTTACCTGGTTTTACATATTTTTTATCCTGGAAAAAGTTTACGTTTCTGTCGGATTTATAAAAAGAATCGAACTATATCGCTTACGAAATCGCGGGCACCAGCTAGTCTGAGAATATGACGCTAACTATACATTTACAGCATATTAGTTACTAACTGACCCTACAAACGTCGTCTTTCTTTTCTGTCGTTTTTTATTGATGTGTTTGACGTCAATTTAATTAAAATGTTTGAATTTTCAGCTCGGAACTTTGGGTAGGAAAAGACAAAACAAATTTTTTGGGATTTTTTTTCTAATTTTCCTCTTCAACCTTCCCTCGGACTTCAAAGAATATTTGAAAAAAAAAAAATAATAATAAAAAAAAAAACAGTTTCCATTAGTAAAAACCGCATTAGAATCCGTTGCGTAGTTTAAAAGATCTAAGCGTACATACAAAGGAGAGACGGCAGGAAGCGAGTTCATTTTATACTATACTAGTGGCCCGCTCCCGACTTCGCCCGGGTTCAAAATAAAAACTATCCTATCTTTTAAGTTCGACCAAATTACATATAGTTACAAAGTTTGATCAAAATCGGTTCAGTAATTTAGGAATTCATCGCGGAGGAACATGTGACACGTAATTTTTATATATTAAGACTAGCTGGTGCCCGCGACTTCGTCCGCGTTGAAAAAGAAAATATGAGTAATAACGCCTGACATCGTTATCGCTGTGACGAAGGTGGCGCCGCTACGCGACAGTGGCGCACAATTCTTTATATTTTTAGACGATCACTCGGGAACAGTATTTTTTTCTGGATAAAAGGTACCCTATTTCTTCTTCTTGTATCCCTGACAACGTGTATGCAAAATTTCATGATGATCGGTTGAGTAGTTAAGGCGTGAAAAGGTAGCAGACAGACATACAGACATACAGAGTTGCTTTCGCATTTATAATATTAATATATAGTATATTACATATAGTATATAATATATATAGTATAAGTATGGATGGACTAGTATGGATGTAATGAAGATAAATTATTATAAATGCAATTTGTCTGATTCAAAGGTATGCGTCGATCAGCTCAAGGTCCAGTTCCGAGAACGTGCCTCATGTGCGGCGAGACGTCCAAACTGTTGGCACCTTTGAGGACTTGTGCCATTTGTCGCAATTCAGCCTGCCCTAAATGTGTTATAGACACTCCTCCGCACAGGTATGACGTCATTTTATTAATATATTATAGCGTATTATTCCATATACATGAAAAATAAAACAAGTTTTATAGCTAGTAAAGTTTCATGGATTATGAATAAAACTGACGGATACCTACGCTTCCCTTAATCTTTTGCGTGGCAGTAAAAACATGAAAACGGGATGGATATGTCAAGTAATATAACAGAATATTACAAATGTGAAAGTGAGTGTGTTTCACGCCTTAACTACACAACCAACTAGTCATCATAAATGTTTTAACGATATCTATAATCTAGAAAAAAAAAATCTACTGCTCTCGAGGGATCATCTAAAAATAATGTAAAAACTTAACGCCTGACAAAATTATATCAAAAATAAAATTATTGAATAAATATTTTAACATCTAAGAAAAAGGAGCGCGGAGGAAGTCGCGGGCAAAAGCTCTCTCTCTCTCTCTGTGTGTGTGTGTATGTGTGTGTGTGTGTGTGTGCCTCTTCAGTCCTGAAGGCTAGCCGTCAACTTCCTGAATCGGTCTCCTGAAAAGTTACTGCTGTCAGCCTGACTGCCCAATTTATGACTACGAAACTACGTGTACCTCGTCACTACTAAACACCTAGAACAGAGCTAACATTAAAAAGTTAATTTCCAAAATTGGTTCCATCGGGAATCAAAGCGTGTACCCTTGAGTCTTTTCAACCAAGGGGCTCGTTAAAATGATAAAAGTCTTCAAATGGTTGCATGACAAAAAGCTTGCAGCTAATAATAAATGATATTGAAAAAGATTATTGAAAATTCAAAGGTTACGAGCGTTTTATGGCGTTTTATAAGAGATTTATTTAAACTGAAGTTATGTGCTTCAGTTTTTTATGCCTCTTCGAAAATGTTCAAATCATAAATGTTTATCGACTCTTTAATAACTGTTATATAATCTGTAAGTAGGTATATTCCATACTGCTCAGGTACGCAGTATGTCTACTACCATAATTTCGTAAGAATATACCATACGAGTTCATACACCCTTATCGGAACTGTACTCATGTTTTGACTCATGTAAACAATATCTCCAGATTAACGCTTATTTTCAGAAAATGAGTTAGGCAAAATTTAGTGGCAACATAAACTAAACAAAGGAAAAGTATGAATTTATAACTCACATCTAATTTTATATTCAACAAACTTTATATTCTTAAAAAGCTTTCTATTGGAAACGGTAAAGCTGTACGTATGAAACCTGTGAACAATATTTTGCAATGCAAATCACCTTTTATGCTTATACTTTTTAGGGTTCCGCGATTGAAAGGAAAAAGAAACCTTTATATATGTATATGATCACTTAGTTGACCATCCTTCCATCTCAATTCGTAGTCCAAACCCTTTTTCTTAGGTACATGTAGACTCACTAATGGACATCGTACAAAACCAACCCATTTTTTTGACTTTGGACATTGGAGAATTGGGTAATTTCAGTAATTTCCTGTGAATATTTCAGATTTTGTAAATGGGGATAATATTCGAAAGTTATAAATACTTTTTATATAGGTAATTTTTATACTTTCAAACTTTTTTAATACTTTCAAAGTTATTCACAGTAAAATCTATAATTTCTTCTTACCTAATGGTACAAGATTCAACCGTTAAAACAAATTCAACCGTTAAATAAACTGATCTCCATACAAAATCTCCATAAAATGATCTATTTTAAAAGCTTCTAAGTTCTAAGTCAATAGAATCAAAACATTTACTTATGTATGTCACAACTGTTACTTTGCCAACTTAATTCTAAATCACCCAACGTATTTTATACGGTTTACATAAACGAAAAGGTGAACCTTGCATCTGAGAACAATTAAAATTAAACTAAAGTAACACCCAACACTCCGATCCTTAGTAACCACCAAAACTAAAGAAGTACAATAAATAAAGCTGTTTGAGTTTGTATAGTATATACACGTACATGTGTTCGACGACAGGTAAGCGGAGAGACACAGTAGTGAATGCGAAGGTTTTAGTTTAGACTGATGTACTCGAAGATTGACAAACTGAGGCGCTGTGGTCCGACCGCATAGTTCAATTGATGGAACTATATGAACTTTTTTCCCGTTGGTTCGATTTTAGAATCGAACCACGTCCGGAATATCATGGTCTCGGACCTTCAGACTCGAACCATGACAACCTGTTCCAGGACTATTTATGAACTTTGTTAGTAACACTTGTCTTTTAACAAGAATACAAGAAGTGAATTTTATGCAAATTTTGTACCTATTGTTTGCTTAATTTTCCTATCTATCCCTGCTCAATCCCTTAACCTCAATCCTATGGTAGGCAGCGTACTTGGAGCACCTGTATAGCTATATTATAGGCGACGGTAGCCACTTACCATCAAGTGGATCGTCAGCCTGTCTGTCAAACTTAAAATTACAAAAAAAAAACAAATCCTAGTTCTCATTGATGCAGCGCAAGATTTTTTTTTGATAAATTCAGTAAGTTTAGTAATTCGAATTATGGTATAAACTATGTATATATTATTGTGAATTTTTACTTCATTATACAATTAAAATACGAAATATTCTAATATAATAGAGTTTTATTTATTAACTAGCTGGTGAATATACCAAGTATACAAAGTATACAATACGGAACCGTGAACATGAGTTCTACTCGCATTTTCCTTTTTTTCACCACACCTTATTTTAAATTGAAAATTACATCTTACTCTATCTACATAAGAATATATTTACAATTTATTCCCCATACTTTTACAAAGATTCTCGTAGACGCTAACTCAACGCTACGAATGTCCATGCTACGAAGCACATTCTACGAATTCGTAGATTTGTAGCACATTCTTGTTAGGGCCGCCAGATACAGTCGGAATTCCGTTTCGGAATATCGATTCGGGATTCCAAACGCAGTAAAGCCATACAAATCTATGGATCTACCACATACATACAGTAGTTTTCCGTTAGGAAAACTTTATCCGAATCGAAATTCCGAAACGGAATTCCGACTGTATGTGGCGGTCCCAAGTATGGATTTACTGCGTTCGGAATCCCGAATCGATATTCCGAATTGAAATTCCGAAACGGAATTTCGTCTGTATGCGGCGGCCCTTAATGGTAGGATTTTTTTTAGTTAAATAGTTAAGACAAGGACTAATATCAGACCGAACACTTTTTTTACCAAAATGAGCACAACCTAATAACCTGTATAAACTGCACAACTGTATAACTGTATATATTGCACAACAATTTTTTATAGCTTCTCGGAGGTAACCGAACAGATTTAAAATTAGAAGAATTTACACTTTTATTTATTTCGTGTACTTGATATACAAGAATTATATCCCAATTTATTCTTATAAGTATATCAACTGAGCTGTTTTTAAGCTCTGTTATTACTAGTTAAGTTTTTTTAACGTAGATACTTTGTAAATGTTTACTGAAAATGAATTACAAATTTTTTAACGCTTTCATCAGTTCAAACAAAACAAAGACCGTGAAATTTTAATTTTATTTTCAGAATTTACTCCCAAAGGGAGAGAGACGATTCTATTGTTTATAAGAGTAATTGCGTATCAAAGAAAAGATATGAGCTTACATTAATAATAGCTATGCCCGCGGGTTCACCAGACTGAAAATTAGAAAATAAGAAAACCTCCTTCATAAAAAAACATCTGAAATGATTGGTCTGATGGTTTCTAATTATATGATGACTGATCAACAATCATCACCAAACGAACTTATTCTCATGATAAGCAAAAAATAATAAGAAAAGAAAAAAGTTTATCAATACTATTCATAAAGACAGGTACCCAGGTATACAGGGCGTCCCAAGACTATGTGACATGAAGGGAAAGTAAATAAATATCGTAATTTTTAGAAAATCTATGAATGCAGTATTACGAACTTTTAAAAATAACATAGAGTCTTCTTTCAGCAAAATATCTTATCTACGATATTTAAGGTACTTTCCCTTCATGTCGCATAGTCTTGGGACGCCTGTAGACACATAAATTTATTGAGATTATTTAAATTTATTCAGATTATTAGGTCTAAATATGAAAACAAACAAAAAGTTTTTCACTGTGCCTTAATTGTCGATTCGTTACATAACGAAACTTATATACTAATCTTATAGTGTTACATGACATATGAGGACAAAACTAACGCAAGCAAGAATTTCCGTTGAAAGGTGCAGTAATGTTGATTGCTCCTCTCTTTAATGACTCAGCCATATTGCATTTTACGACGAAACGTATCGTATGTCAGCTTTTAAAAGGCTACTGAGCTTTACTGAACTTTAAGTGCCTTAATTGTTTTATAAATTACACTTATAATTACTTTTTTCAATAAAAATTCTATTTTACTTTCTCTACCATACTTACAGAACTTTTTATCAAAATAATTTTAGTGGTGAATTGTACCTTTTTTATCGCTGGGAAATCCTCATGGATACCCGTAAGCTTAGGGGCTGCTGACGGATAGGGAGCGTAGGCCTCCCCGCGCTGGATAGCCGTGGGGGGGCACCAAAGTCGTGTCGTAGCGTCCCAGCGATCCCGCCTATCAACGGCCGCGCTAGGAAGTCGTTGGGTTTTAGCCGGTTCGAATCCGGCATAACCCCGCAGTGTCTCCTACACTGCCGAGTACCTATCCAAAAAGATTTCCCAACGTTAAAAAAAGCGGCTGCTGACGGAATATGCCTTATCGTATATGGATGTATAGGCGGGGTCGCGAGTAACACTCGCGAGCAACGCGATCCGCCACGGCTGTCTAGCTCTGGGTGAACTACGCTTTCTCTCAGAGCCTAGGCATACCCGAAAGTGGGTACGCCGGCCATCTCGGGGACCTCACGACAGTCTCCCAATGCGGTTTTCATTTATGTATTGTAGCAAGCTTCCCGTAACAATTAGTGTTTGTTTCATTCCAATCAATTTATGAACAAAAAGTTATACCGAATACCGAAATACCAATAAGCGAACGAAAACCGCGCCTACGAAGTTGTGGGCACAGTTAGTTAAAGATAAATATATAAAAGACAGACTTATCTAATTGTTAAAACGTGAACGTGACTTTATTTACAAATATAAAACCTCATTTGTAATATTCGCACATCATTAGATTATACTAAAATTATACTTAATCTATAGGATACTTGCGTCTCATTTAGATTACCGCCTGACCCTACTTTCATACAATTTATTGTCTATATTTCACAGTCCCATCGTGTCAAACAATTATCAACCTTGTGACTGTCATCACAAAATTCAAAGTTGGATGAGTTTTAATTTTCATTTTTCATGAGATATCGAAGTAAAATTACTTCACACATATTGTATACTCTTAAGACCATTCGACAAGTCGAACTCCTAGGGAACAACAATACGATCCTCCTCCAAGAGTGGAAGGAAAGGCTGACGGAGCGGGAAGAGGATGCCTTCTCCCAGCCAATCCGACAGAGGAGGCTCGGGCGTAGGCAGCTGGCCTATGTTCGCTGCCTTCCACCCTGACTGGGACCCGGGCCTTGGGTCATGGGTCTTGTGGTCTTGGGGGAGACTGCCGCCCGTCGTAAGGTCCCCCGAGATGGCCGGCGTACCTCCACTTTCAGGTACGCCGAGGTTCTGACAGGGAGCGTAGGCCTCCCCGCGCTGGATAGCCGTGAACGGCAATGCATTTGCAACACCGGTGGCGTTGATTGTGTTATAGACAAAGGACCTATCATCAAGTGGATAATAATATGTTAGGAAAGTTGTTTTTATGCCGTTTTTATGAATGCTGACACAATTATTTGTATTCTACCCACATGTACCAGCTCAATAGTACAGTCAAAGCACCTTAATTAACGTAAAAAAACCAACGGGAATAGGTCTCCGATATGTTCCAGAGATCAATACATGTGTAATCTGTGCGCTGAGACGAGAGAAATGTGGAAGAAATCTGGAGCGTGGTTCTTCAAATCGCTTCCGAAGTACATCCTTCCTGAACGCAAAGCTACCGGGAGATATTACGATACGGAACTTGCGAGGTCTTTACAGGTAAAATCGCGTTTTCACTTTTGTATTAAAATTTTCCTTGTCCCTTTTTTCTTTTGCTTTCCGCATACAAACAATTTTGTAGCTTACGGCTTACGTGACGTCAACTAAACAGAGATGAAAGATGAAATCAAAGTACCGGTAAATTTATTCTTATTCATAAAATTCTTGTAGGATTCAAATGCAAAAAAGATAAGCAGATTCTTATGCTTAGTATAAAATGATTTTAAAACAAAGCCCTAAAAAGAGCTGTCAATAGAATGTAGACAATATTCTTGATGAAATTATTGCCAGCATAAAATATCATAATTACAACATTATCTTAATTTAAATTATTTTTTTTAAATATAGAAGATGATGCAAAAAAATTTTCGAAATGTCTAAAACTTGATAATTCATATATATAATAATAATTTGATAATTTTTCAAGCTTTTTGGTCAAGGAGTAGGCTTAAGTAAATAAGGTAAATACCCATTTGACGGCACCTTTCATAGGGGTTGTCCAGTCTAAATAGGTTTAAATGTTTTTTTTTTCTTATAGGATACGGGAAATAGTAGTAATGAAGGCAAAACCGACTCAGAACCTGGATCACCTCTTAGTTTACACGCGCCAACATTTTCAAGACAGCCGAGTAACACCGACAGTAGAAAGTCAATCCCGTCTCCGCACGTAAGTCATTTTTTTCCTAGGCATGGAAAATACAGATAACGAGGACTAGCACAAACTGTCAAGCTACAACCATTAAATAGTGGTTCATAAATCACTATTTAACCACTATTAAAAGCCGTAAATAATTCTATATTTATTCACCCGCTACCGGCTTCGCAGATTAAAATCCTTTATTTAACAGTGGAACTTCAAATGACCTATTTTCGTTGCTTTTAGCCAATGAAACTTTAACGGCTCTTAAGTCTTAAGACGGCAAATAATAGTAAGCGTGGACCATAGAAACTAAATCCGAGGATGATGTTTACTTTAACGAAATACTATATTGAAAGTATCAGTGCATAAGGATTTCTTTTTGATTTTGACATAGATCATCGATATTATATACGACTAGCTGTTGCACGCGACTTCGCCCGTGTAACTTTATAAAATGGGTATAGCCTATGTTACTCGTTGATACTAAAGCTTTCTATAGGTGAAAGAATTTTTAAAATCGGCCTAGCAGTTTTTAGTTAATTCATTACAAACATACAAAAATACAAATCTCTTATAATATTTATAAAATACTTATAATATACTACTTATAATATACTTCTCTCTTTATAATATTACTAGCTATTGCACGCGACTTCGCCCGCGTAGCTATAAAATATAGCCTATGTTACTCGCTGATAATGTGATTTCATCCTGCTTTTTATTTTTTGAAAAAACAGTTTTATTGTTTGCATTGTCTCCTTGGCTTTACTATAGTTTCTTGTATTCTAATAAAGAAGTTGAAAAATTAACAGTAATCAATATTTTATACTGCAGGAAGAAAAAATCTAATTACAGCACCTATTAAGTTTGATGTTCTTTAAATACGTAGGTAACGCTAAATAACTTAGTGTGTAGTAATATTAGATATATTACTACACATCACTAATTGCCTGACTTTGACGCACCACCCTTTTGTCCGGAATCCGAAATTAGTCTGATCCAATTAAACTGTAAGCCAGTCTTTTAATGCTTAGTCTGCTTGGCTCCAAATGGTGACATCGTCAAAGATTATATAAGAAGATCATAGTGAATTAATACCTTAGTGAGTACTAGGATCTCAGACCAAATAAAAACTCTAGACAAAATTCTGCGGTCAACACAGTGAAGCCGATTTTATAAACAGGCGTAGGACGTTTACTGAGTGTGTAGTAAAATTTTGTGATCTCAGCTTCATGTACGGTTTTCGTACGCTTTGTTTATCGGTATTTGGTATAAATTTTTTGTTTGTAAACCGATAATACGGTAAGCTTACCACAACACATCAATGCAAATCGCATTCAAATCGGGTATGTTGTTTCTGAGATTAGCTTACACAAACGCACAGACAAATATTCTAAAAACAATATTTCTGACCTTGTTAAAACGAGTACAACGTAGGTACGTGTACAAATTTTTTTTTTTTTTTATTAATGTACAGACACGGCTGGTTTACGATTTTGATTATAATACGAGTATATGTATAGATATTAAAATATGAAGCACGTGTAAGGGATGCCAGAGAAAAAATCTCTATATAAAAGAGTCGGATAAACTTTCTTGGCTAAAGGTAGGCTTATTAAATTCGGTTCAGTGGAGTTATGTTACTCTGATTAGAAAATAGTTAGATATACCTATTCGATGACCTTTTAGGGATCACCTCAACTTACGCACACGTTGTTAAGGCTGGCTTTTATCTCGATATTACGTAAAACAAATCGTTACGTGTTTCTTGGTACGAGAATAAATTCCTAAAATAAAACACAATGGATATAATCAAGGATACTATTTTACCCCGACACCCGACGCAAAAACGGGGTATTATACGTTTGACGTGTGTGTCTTTGTAACGGTTTATCTGTGTATCTGTGGAATCGTAGCTCCCAAAAGGACAAACCAATTTTGATCTGGTTTCATGTTTGAAAGCTGACATGATCGAGATCGTTCTTAGCTATAATTTATGAAGATCTGTTCACGCGTTTGAAGACCATTAACCCATTTACTAGTTGACTAAGTGATTTCACTAACTTCCACATGTTACATTGATGTAAAATTTGCTATACTGTTACTTCGGTGGTATTTTCATGACAGGGAGTTGGTCTGCGGGATATCCAACTCCTTAGCAATTTACAGCAGATATAGCGTGTTTTGGCTCAATATAAAGTTGGGGATTAGTTTATAATTTTTAATTACTTATAGCTTGTTTTTACTAAGCAGTGATAGTCCTGTGGGCAGATGGATTAATAC
The DNA here is from genome assembly GCA_944738685.1 of Synanthedon myopaeformis. Taxonomy (NCBI): domain Eukaryota; kingdom Metazoa; phylum Arthropoda; class Insecta; order Lepidoptera; family Sesiidae; genus Synanthedon; species Synanthedon myopaeformis. The sequence continues at coordinate 4,526,334 of OX122933.1, read as the reverse complement.
ACTTAAACAAAATTATATTATTCACGTATTCACGTAAAATACATGGCCGTGTCCACAACATAGCCACCCCAATTTATACAGAAATAAAAGTACAGTACCGTATAAAAGTGATACCTATGGGGGAATAAATCTATATAATATATAAAAATTACGTGTCACGTGTTTGTTCTCGATGAACTCCGAAACTACTGAACTGATTTTGATAAAACTTCGTAACTATGTGTAATTTGGTCCAACTTGAAAGATAGAATAGTTTTCATTTTGAACTCGGGCGAAGCCGGGAGCGGGCCACTAGTTAATAGTATATTTTAATGAAGTAGACACACAAATCAATCAAAAATCCAAATATCTTTATTAAAATAATTAACTCGTATTTCCAAAAATACAATTATGAAATTCCAAAATAGCAGACATAGGTTCGCCCACTATATCTATAATTAAATCTGTGGTTAGGAATTTTAAACGATTTCCGTGTCAAAATCCCAAAAGGATAAACTCGAGGGCGTATAATATTGAATCAACATTTTGTATTCTCCACACGATCTCCTGATTTAGTTTACGTAGGTTTTCCTCTAATCAAACGGGGTCATGGGCTATCTATTTATATCTGTTAGATGTCTTCCCGTTCCCGGTTCATTTGTTACGTGAAATGTATTTAGGGGTAACAAGATAGTGAAATAGAATTTCTTATTGTGTGGACACTTCTCTATCTTAGCGTCTGTAAATAATTTTAAAATAAGTACTCATGAACTAAAACACAACAGCGCACGTGCTCTTATGTAAGATAAATATCATCTGACCATAATATAATCACCTGTCTGCCTGTCTCTCTGTCATCTGCTTGTTTTTCCGTCACCAGATAGATAACACATAAAAAAAACAGTGTATACAACAAGTAGGACAATTTATATTTTTTTCCGTGACAATTTGTTAGCCCCCATTCATTAGTATACGGTGTCACGAAACGTAAACATCTCGAACACTCAAGGCTAACAAATTCACTCGTGTCGATAGCACTAATACTTATATATATACTTTACTTAAATAACCTCTATAAATAGATAAGGTTTTTAAGGTTAGAGGAAAATATGCAAATCATTTTATTTATACTCGTATTACTAACGAGAAATGCGTAGTTAATAGAGTAAGAGCAAAGGAAATTTTAAGATCTCCACAATTTATAAACGAAATTACTTATAATTTTAAAGCCAAAATATCTTCATTACAAATTATACTAGCTACCCGCCCCCGGATTCGCACGGATTTTTTTTCTGCAAATTATTTACACAAATCTTCCTCGTAGTAATCGTGGTGAAGTCTAACTTTGTTTATTACAAATTTTTCAAATTGTTTAGTTTCGGGACGTATACTGCGGTTTAATTGTTTGGTCCATATTGTAATACCTCTTTTGATAACGATGCTTCTTAAGGCACTTAGTGCTGTCAAATAGGTACTTTCTTAAGCCTACTCCTTGTTTATGTCTAAAACAAAAAACTTGGAAAATATATATACGAATTATCAAAATTTAAAAAACATTTGGTACATTTTGATTCTTATAAAACAAAACTTCTATATTTAAAAAACCATATATACAGTGTTATTTTGGCTTGAATTCCCTACTGCTCCTAAGCGGGTACGGCTATCGGAAATATTTACACGCTAAAAAAATAAAGAATCTATTATATGTACATTAATCACATGGTGTATTCAAAACATTGAGATATACTAATTCCGGTTTGCGGCGCGGGTGTAGCGGGCTACTCCCCGCCCAGACGGCCAACGCCATTGACGACTTCAAGCGCCTTAATAGAAAGAGCTTCTTGTTCAACATATACATATATGTTTTTATTTCGTATGAAATTGTGAAAACCATTATATTTGTCTCCTTGAGCCTCCTTTTTTTCAATTGCTATCATAAAAGAATTGTTATTTTCCTTTTAACAACCAGCTGGAGAAATTATATTGAATTTTGTATTTGTCGTAATCAAACAGCTATTAAAGTTGAAATTCATTTTCTTGTTTTATTGCCCCTCATTTACCTACAGTTACAATAAAAAGTAATAAATTGTGATCATTTTTATTAATAGAATCACCTAATAAATTAAGAGATTCAAACGTAATTAAATCATAAATGGGGCCGTTGTTTTCATTTAATATTTTATTAAGGCAAAAACATCGCTTCCAAATTGCTATTTCGCCCACAAGGCATTTAAAAATTTTCTTTCATGAACAATTAACAACATATTTCTATACAAAAGTAACCTAAATAACTCGGCTGAAAAATATTTTCTACTACTTTAAGATTAATCACATTAAAAATAGATAACATTCAAAAATGGAAAATTCTTTATAGCAAGATCACAAGACAGGCATTAACATACAGCCCGTCTGGCGGCAGTAACCACTCCCTTACAGAAGACCCCCGTGACCCCCCGTGTTTCAGTGAATGAATAAGGAAAGTCCCCTTAACCTTCCTTAACCCTACTATATGATCGGCAGCGCACTTACAGCACCTGTGGCGTTGCTTATGTTATAGACGACGGTAGCCACCTACCATCAAGTAGACCGTCAGCCTGTCATAAAATAAATATATTTTTTTATTAGCACATTAGTCAAATTTAAGTTGATTCACAATGAATTCAGAATAAACCTTAATACTTTTTGTATCGTAATCATATCGTAATAGCCCCCTGCTAGCGGCAAAATGCGGTTTTATCAAGAGAATTAAGGTTATTTAAGGAATTTCCTTATCCTAAAAAAGGTCTTACTTCCCGGTCCTTAATTTCATAGGCAGACATACCTAGGGCATGTTCATTTACACGTTAATTACTATTTTTCTGTACTTCTTGTATCCAATAGTGACCTTTGATATCATTCAACGGTAGGCGTTCTTTACTGGAAAATTTTATAAGCTTAGATATGAGATCCACACCTCCCGCCGGCACATGGTTAGGGTATTTTACGTCCACAGCTAATATACGTGAATATGTCACTTCCTGCTTATCACTTTCAAATGGTGGTTTCCCAACCAGAAACTCGTACAGTAGCACCCCAATGCACCAATGGTCTACTGAGAAGTCGTAATTTTCATGTTTTATCATCTCCGGTGCTAAATAGTCCAAAGTGCCGCACATTGTCCTGCGTCTTTTTGAGGGCGCATGAACGGACCAGCCAAAGTCAGCCAATTTCAAGTTTCCATAATAATCCACTAATATGTTTTCAGGCTTTATATCGCGATGGATGACATTGTTTTTGTGACAATATTCTACAGCGTCCACGACTTGACATATATATTTGACAGATCTGGCTTCGGTGAAATGTCCCCTTGGCTCGGTTAGGAGGTGTTTGTACAATTCTCCGTTAGATGCGAATTCTAATACCAAATAGATTCGCCTTTCATCGTGAAACCAAGTGAACATGCGGAGAATGTTCGGGTGTTTCAAATGAGATTGTATTTCTACCTCTCTAAGAATTTGCTGCTCACATCTGTGCTCGGTGATTTGAGATTTGAACATAGTTTTGATGGCAACGAGGAAGCCAGTTTTCTTTTCTCTAGCGACGTTGACATGACCAAATTTGCCCCGACCAAGATTCGCTCCAAGCTCGAAGTCTCTTGGAGACCATTTATATGGTTTACCAAATGCTTCGTGGTTCATTATTTTGGTTTCAAGCTCAATCACCTTTTTGTTTTTTGCATTTTTTTCACACATTTTACTGTTGCGTAAAATCAAAAACGATAAACATATAATTGATAAAAATACAAGTCTTCCTGTGCACACACTGACAGGCAATTCTTTTTATTGTTGTTCTTTTTATGTCAATCGTTATGCAAATAATTGCCAGTATCAAGTTTAATTTAATGTGTAACTAACTATTGCACGCGACTTCGTCCGCGTATTTTTATAAAAAATTTATATAAAAACAACTTATATTTTAAACTAAGCAAAAAATGAAATGTGTAGGTAACTAAAATATACTAAGTGTAGGTATTTAGTATTTGGTCACATCGCGCCTATTTTTTTAAGTTTAGCTTTTTTATATCGGTCGTAACTTCGCTTCTAAACGAAATTCTTCCAAGTTAAAGTTATAACTACGCAGGATAACTTGGAGGATGTTTTGACTAGTCCAAAATTCATTTGTTTCATACAATGTGTGAGGACCAAAGAATGTAACTGCTGAGGGCTCACATTGTTAAGAGTCAAACTGTTCAATGGAAATTTCGCCTAAAGCGCTCAGTGTTGCCAAGGCTCAATACATAGGTAGCAACTAGCAAAGTCCTTGGGTTACACATTATTGTAATTTTTGTTTTGTAAAGATCTCTATTTAAAAAATACAATTTATACGAGTATAATGTGAAATAATTTATAAAATCCGTCAAATAGTTTAACTTAAATATTTCCTTTTTAAAGGCCCACTTATTATTATTATTATTTATTAGAGATGTGTTTGCTCTTGGCCAGCATCCAGCCGTGTAGTGAAGATGAGCAGTGATGAGCATGCTCACCCAGAAGAATCCTATTCATTCGAACTATGAAAAGATTTGGGTTATATGAGCTCGGAAACACAGACGCCGACAGTTTAATTTAGATAAAATTTCGTTTATTGAGTAGGTATTGCAAGTGAATCCACATTATTTGAAACAACGTCAAAATAAACCTCGACTATTATTATTAAAGAGACACGTGACGAGGGTCGCGTCAGCCATTACAATTGTTTACTGCTCCGTTAGCCCCTCAAGAGAAATGGAGACATTTTCGAATTAAAAAACAACTGATTGTGTTCATCTTATGATTGCTTTTCACGCGAACATAAATTTTTTATTGCTCTTTTGAGATTGAACTTTTCATAACTTAAGTTCACTTTTGTTTTTTTTTTTTGTCTTTATAAACCCTAACTGTTGCACGCGACTTCGTTCCCGTAACTTATAAAATATAGCCTATGTTACTCGCTGATAATGTAGTTTTCTATAGGTGAAAGAATTTTTAAAATCGATCCAGTACTTAGTTTTTGAGTTTGTTCATTACAAACAAAAACACAAATCTTCTCTCTTTTTGTAATATTAGTACCTATACACACTTACTTGGCATAACTTACTCACTCACCGAAATACAATAGCACACATTCTATTACTTCGCGGTGGTCTTCTATAAGGGGGTGGTTACTTCCGCCATACGAGCTGCTCAAATGACGTCATACGGGCTGCACAAATACCCAACGAAAGGCAGCGCGCCCTGCCACTAACTTATTTAAATGTAATTTTGACCAAAAGTTCGCGAAATATTTTACGCTACCCGATTCCAGTTTATGATTGAAGACAAATGTCATGACTGGAATTATTTTATCGTTAGCTATATTCCTATAGAAATAACATCAAGTCGGGTTATAACGCAATAAATTTCGGTAATAAATTGCAATTAACCTTGTCAGAGTTGTGGAAATGCCTTTTCGCCCACACATTGACTGTATGTTCCACTTAACAGCATAACTCGTTCAACATGGCGGCTCATGAGTACTTTTTGTACCTACTTGTATACTTGTTATAATCTTATTATTGATTTATTTCATACATGCTGAGTTTTCGGCTCTGACTTCGCAATGTATTATTTGATAAAATCAGTTTACTTTAAATACAAGTTTCTGATTGGTGAACTATGCTGCTATTATGCTGCACGATTTTGGTTATACTTATAGAGTTCCGCTTTTTTCAGCCGCGTATGGATAGTAGGAACTATGGTCGGGGGCGCGTTTGTAGCACCTGTGGCGTTGCTTGTGTTGTAGGGCGACAGTAACTACCTACCATCAAGTGGACAAGGACTCTTGCTAACTACATTTTTGTCATTTTGTTTTCAATTATGTAGAATATTTTCTTGTAACTTATTACAAATCTCAAAATTATTCCCATATAAATGATTCTACATTATGATTTAGTAAGTAAGTATACTTAATCGCTTGCTATAAATTTATGTCCACCCACCTCAACCCTTCCTTCCATGGAAATCTCGTCGACATCTACATTTATGCCTGATTATACAGTCCTATAATAAAATCTGTAATTTCTTATACACGGTCATTCACCGTGTTCGGTAGTTGAAAAACAATAGCACTGAAAATGGCGTCGCGCCGCTACGTCACTCGTGCGTCATTTTAGGTATACTTCTCTTCTTATTGGAATACTACTTCTTATCCCCGGCTTTACTTTTTCTATATTATTTTAAATGTACTCATATAATGTAACTTTCTCTATCACCTGTCAGGTATAATGTCCCACCGAAGACCTGTCTTTTCTTATATATTTATTTTTGGTCATAAATAAATTATGATGTTAAAATTTCAGCGAGCCTCAAATTAAGACCAAATAAGAACTAGAAAGAATTTTGCGGACAACATGATGAAGCCGGTTTTATAAACATGTGTGCGTAGGTCGTTTACTGTATTGAGATTTTGTGTTCCAAGCCTCAATTTTTGTTTATTTTTATTACTTACGTGTGAAATGTGATTCCATCCTGCTTTTTACAGACTGGCTCTTACACTCTTCAATCAGCAATCCGGCATTTTCACAAGTAAATATTTTAATAAGGCAAGGCATTTGCAAAATAATTTTGTAAGCTTCTAGCCTTACTATCTTTTTTCCTTATCCTTTATCCCCACTATCCTTCAGTCAGGTCTAGGTATTATAGAAAAAGTCATCATGCCTCAAATACCAACCTAAAAATATCTAACAGTTACCTAATATATATAGTCCATATTAGGTAAAACTTATGTTTATAAAAATGACAGTGAATAAACCGAACTGTTTTCGTGCTGAAACAAAATTAAAAAAGGAATATCAGACTTGACCTACAGACTTACAGAACAATTAACCAGTCGTCATTATATCTACAGCGGAGGAAATGAGAACACAGTTGATGGATCGGGGTGAACAACAGGAGATGTTCGCTTTTTTATTGATTTACTCTTAATTGAGGTCGCGTTGCTAAAACTAAATGAACCTATATGTTATGAGGACACATAATGTAATATGTAAATTGACGATATAATTACGTTTTGTTTTGCCTTATTAGAAATCAGTAAATAAAAAATAAAAAAAATCCTATTTCAATTTAGACAATGGTATATTGACGGAGAATTTTTGTATGTATATATGTACACGTTCATTGAAAATCATCTCATGGGATGGACAATCTCATGGACGTACAGTCTGAACTGTAATCTTTAGGCTGTATAAAGTTTATATTGTTTTGTTGGCCATTGATTCAATTAAATAAATGGCCAAGAATAAATAAACACACCACTTGGCTCCCAAAGTAAGCTATTATAGGCTATTGTTATGGGATAACCAGATAACGGAGAAGGGGCGAAACCCTATACACCCACCCCCATATCAGAGTCAACTTTGAAAAGTTCATTTAGAAAGTTGGTCATGCCAGTTGGCTAATAAAAAAAACTTGTATAAAAGCAACATAGGAACTGAATCAAATGGTATCATATTTTATTTTCATAGATCAGTGAACTCAGGAGCTGCATGAGCTCATATCGCTATGGCAGGTTATACCAGCCTCATCTTGTCAAAAATTCTTCTATTTCGGACCAAACGTTTTAATAACTCTTTCATAATACGCACTGCCAAGGATTGTAACTCCCTACTGGCGTCTGTGTTTCCGAACTCGAATCATTTGGGTTACCAAATCTTTTTAAAGTTCGAGTGAATAGGCATTTTCTGGATTAGCTCGCTCCATCGTCGGCCTCATCTTTCCTGCACGGCTAGATGCTGGCCAAGAGAAAACTCATTATTAATAAAAAAAAAGATCAAATAATATTAAATGTGACCACAGCCACAAATATTAATTAAGTTGACGTTTAAAACGTCAATTAATTTTCTTCTGTAATTAAGTCCAAACGAATTTTCCGACGTGAGTTAATTACTCAAATAATTAATACTCTTTGAAAGACATTTATTAAAAACTACATAAATATCGACGCTCTGATATTTTAATTTGGTTTTATGGGTCATGCAATAAAACACATGGTTTCACGCTGAGCAACCCTTAAGTGCTTTGTTAGTTCGTTGTTAACGATATCGGAATATGGAAAATATCTAACAAATAATATCTTCTGTGAAAGAAATATTCATAGTTGTTCGTTCCTTAAAAAAACATATATTTATATTACATTTCCGATTTTGATCAAGTAAAGGTTAATATCAATATATGTTTTGATATACCTTATCTTAATAGTATATTTTAAAGTCGCTATCCTCGTCTGTCTATATGGCGGCTAACTCTTCCTAAACCACGCAACGGATTTTGATGCGGTTTTCACCATCATTTTTTTCATCGAATTTTTATATGTAAGTATAATACAACCTAATTGAGTTTTTTCCAGGACAAAGCCGGGAGCGGGTTGCTAGTAAATAATCAACTATTATATACAAATCATAATGTACGATAATACTAAATAAACATGGTATGAGTTCAGAATCGTTACAGACTTCAATATTGCTCAAATAATAGGCGATTCTAATTATTATTCTAGAATTTTATTATAAAATCGTAAACATTGGCTCATAAAACAATACTTACCTTGTTCAGGCGCGTTTTATATCCAAAATATTATTTTTAAATCTATTATTTGTGAGTTTGTGAATATTGCATTTTTTATTACCTAATCCTTTTGCCTTAATCGACAAATGATGTTCAGACAAGGTTCGGGCTATGTTCGATTTGACTGGGCCGCAGGACACAAAACGCGTCCAGTGTGAAAATGTCTTTATTTTTCATATAGTCGGGATTTATGTACACAGTTGTGTATAAAGTTTTACTCGTACATAGACGATATTGAGCATTATTAATATCTGTATTGTTTGCCCAGAGTTATTGTGCCAGTGTCTAGCGTAAACACTAGATTATTTGAAAACAAATTGATGGTAGAATATTAGTTGAGATTTGAAAGTTTTAAGTCTCAAAGTTCTCTTGAGAATAATTTAAAAGCTTAGGTACTAAATTAATTGAAAACTCTTACATAGACAAATAGTTATTATCCTAAATATTAAATAAGTAATACCATGTAATACTTAGGACAAGCCATAATGTTCAGTCAATCGATTTACTCTATTAAGAAAGATTTCAACTAGAACAAAATGCCCGATCAGTGCATTTACTCTATTGAGAAAGATACTGTAATCGGGATATTTTTCCCAAAATCTAGCATCTATTGCTCACTATAGACTGGGCTTCAGTGGCCAATTTAGGTCGCAAGTAGGTGACTTGAACAGCGCCCTGGCATTCCCATTATCCGTTATAGCTTTTTATATGTGATTTTTTTTTAAATCGGTCCAGTAGTTTTTGAGTTTATTCATTACAAACATACAAATCTTCTCTCTTTATAATATTAGTATAGAAAACCTGGGACAAGCATAGCTTCAGGTAACTTTTTATTAAAAAGTTTAATCAATCAACATTGTTTGTTATAGGACTTACACCACGATTGGAGCGAGACCGAAATCCTATCTCACGGAGTCAGTGGTCTTAGCCTTCACAGAACCGATAGCTTGAATCAGCGACCTTTGGCGCCACTGAAAAGAACCGGTAGCAAAGGAAGCGCATACAGTCTTCGCAGTATTAGGAAAGACTCGAAACCGGCGAACCAATTGGAAAAGCCTCCGACGATACCGGATGCCGGCTTCGGGACATTAGAAATTAAATTAGCTTATGAAAATGCGACCTCTTCTGTGGCAGTTACTGTTTTGAGAGCTAGAGGCTTGATTGGCATGGACATGACTGGCTTATCCGATCCGTTTTGCAGACTCGAGGTCTTACCTAAAGGTGAGATTGTGTGAATTTCATTTTAAAAATACTGTGTCAAAATAAAATAATGTTTTTAAAATAACTGGGATTAATGGAAAAAACCTTTTGCTTCGAAGAACTCGAAAGAAGGTCCAGTTCTTCCTGTTCATTTGCAAGACCAAGTTGCTTGAACATGGTTCTATGTGGACATTAATTTTAAAGACGTTAATCGCTTGTAAAGAGAATGATAGCTTTTAAAATATTCTTTGTTTTTATTTTTAGAGGGAACATATTCGAACAGACTCAGAACGAAAACCGTACACAAGACAAAAAATCCGGAATTTAATGAGACGCTGCATTTCTTCGGTATTACGGAATCAGATCTGGTAACGAAGACTTTGGAGATAGTTCTTTTTGATGATGACAGGTAGAGTAGAAAAATAAAGATTTAAAAATTAGGTATTTTTTTTAATAATTATTGTAGTACTTAAATAAATCAATATTATTTAAACTCCTACAGGTACGGATGCGATGAAATGGGTTCAGCAACTGTCTCTCTTCGGGAGTGCGCCAAATCACCGCACCAACTTCGCTTGGCGCTATCGGGTTCAACCAACGCGGAACCCTCTGGCCCAAGGATACTCTTGGCTCTGTGCTATAACACCAAAAAGAGAGCTCTAGTGGTGACCATCTGTAGAGCAGCAGAATTGCCACCGCAAGATAGCAACGGTTATTCAGATCCGTTTGTAAAACTGTAAGTTCAAATAAGTTCAATATCTTATATAAAATTTTATTTGTTGCTATCAGTGCTTCATTATTCTTCTAACTTTACTTTTCTCTTGGACCCATTTATTATGTTAAATAAGATTATTAACACATTTATTATGTTAATTTTACCCTGTATATGCGTATATTATAGATGTAAGTATTGTTAAATGTTAATAACTAGTAACAGACATGTGTTATCTTTATTATTTACAGACATTTAGACCCAGATCCTTACCACAAGAAGCACAAAACTTCAATAAAATGGAGGAATCTCAACCCTGTGTGGAATGAAGAATTTATATTCGAGACTCGTCCTACTGAACTGTCCCGTCAAAATTTGACATTGACAGTCTGGGATAAGGATTACGGCAAACCAAACGACTTTCTAGGAAGCCTTGTTCTAGGTGCCAGCAGCAAAGGAAGAAGATTGAAGCATTGGATGGATTGTATCAAATTTCCCGATCATCGTCACGAGCAGTGGCATTCGTTAACCGATACACAGCATTTGTAAAAATAAAATTCCTCAGGGTGGTCAACATCAGGGTTGTTTCGGATGCAGAATTTTCAATATCACAACCGCTATTTAATTTTATTAATTAATAGATATTTAATTTTTAATTCAGAAATAAATGATTGAAATGGGAATAAATGAATAATTCATGCTAAGGAAATCTGCCAGATTTAGGACCCAATTCCATATCCGCATCGGCAAAAGATTCACATTGATTGTTGCGATGTCTAAATCGATGCGGAAGTTTCGCATTTGCAGATGTGGGTGCGAATATCGACAACAACCCTGATCAACATTACAGAGCTTTCATGCAATGAATTGGTGCTCTCTCAAATGAAGCGTACAACATTAAAATTTTCTATACAATTAAGCAGCATTAATTATTGTCAGCTTTGCTTGCTCGTTGTTTTATTGCGTTGATGTTGATAAATGCCTTTGGCTACCTGAATAAAGCCATCTTCTATCAGGTAACCTCTCAAGATTTCAAGATATTAAAAAATAAACGTAGGTACTGTTTGTTCACCTTATGGGTGGAAGTCTTTTCGATACGTTTGCTGGTCCGTGGCCTCCACTCGAGAACCTTCCGGCCCCAGCAGTCCAAGGTTCTCCGTACTATGTGTCCTGCCCACAAACACTTCAACTTACCTACTGATCCGCCGGCTTATGTCTTTAACATCAGAGACCATTACCTTATTTCTTACACTTTTATACTTTTATGTGCTGCTAAAGTAGGCTTCGTCAAAGTTGGCTTACTTGTGTTTATAGGCGAAAGAAAGCGACTTACAGTTAAGTAAGTATGATGAGTAAAAACTTTATCCCACGGACGCGCGAACTTTGGAACAATCTCCTTTCTAAGGTGTTTCCATCTAACTACCTACAATATGTGGTCTATAAGCGAGCAATAAACCAATTCCTGCAGGGTTGACAGCGCACTTGTAGCACCTGTGGTGTTGCTAGTGAAATATTGCAAGCCTTCTAAACGGTTCGGCAAGGACTTGCACAAGAAATTGCAAGTACTTGCTAGTCTAAATCTTGTTTTATAGGCGATAGTAGCCACCTACCATCAAGTGGACCATAATGCCGTCTGGCGACCTTAACATAAAAATAAATAAAAAATGTTTATAAAATTATGTACACACCTATGTAGGATTTCCTACCTCAATGTCTTACATTATATGATAAAACTTCGAATCTTATATCACAAAATCTTCCTTAAATCTTTATATTATATATTGAAAAACTTAAAGTTGTTAGGTATTAAGTAGAAAAAAAATATGTACATGTTGTTGTTAAAACTGACGGTATTTTTATATTATAAAATATTCTAATGTGCCAAACGTTTTAAAAAATATTAGGTATAGTTTTAATGTAACATATTGACATAAATATTTATATATATTCTTAGTTATAACATACCTAACACTTATTACATAATGTTAACATAGGTAGGTATTTGATGTAACAGATGACTGCCTTTGTAATATTAAAATTCAAAATACATCTATCTACCAATGCGTAGTGTACCTACCTATATATAATATGATGTAACTACAATAACATGTTGAAATTGAAATAATAAAACCATTTAAAGTTGATATAATTTTTATTTTTGGAAACCTTAAAATAAACCCCAAAATAAATAAATAAATGAACCGTAAGTAATATGGAACATGTATTTCTTTATTTTGGCCATAATATTATTTTCTAAATAATACAATTAAGTACTTAATTGTCTCTACTATTCTTTAAATTAACATTAACAAACGGTGAAGGAAGTTATTATCAACTTGGCTGTCCGAGTAGATTAACAATTTTCAAAGTAATTAGAAGCTGTCAGTCCGCATCTAAAGTATTTTTCCCACTTCATTCTTTTTCTTTTTGGAAACTCCAAATAAACAGCATATAAGATAAGTTTTATTCCGTTTTATGATTCTCTTCCGATGCAAACGTTTGAATGGAAATTCTTAAGTCTACTGATTTTTTTCTCTACTAGGTAGCTGTTGCACGCGACTTCACCCGCGTAACTATAAAATATAGCCTATGTTACTCGCTGATAATGTAGCTTATTTCTATACCTAGGTGAAAAAATTTTCAAAATCGGTACAGTAGTTTTTGAGTTTATTTATTACAAACTTTAGTATATCGTATAGACATATCATTAAAAAACGAGACAGTTACATTATTAAATTGCGACATTCATAAGTGTTTTAGAATTAACAATACTATGAATATATTCTGTATTGTGCACAGATTACTAAATGTTATCTGTGCTATATTTTATTTTAAAAAATCATGTATCCATGCTCGTAACTAGTAACGGTACGTAATAACAAAAAAGTTTTAAAAAGTTGTTTGTGAATGTGAACTTTTCTGTTCTGACAGGCAGACGCAGAGAAAGAAAGAAACCGTGTGAAAAATTTTGCCTATTAACAATAGAAAAGAAATAAAATTAGATTACTGTATGAATTGATATAACGTAGTGATGTTTGTGCATTGACATAAAAATGGCTTTCTTATGTCCAGTAAGAATAAGGAGAGGCAAGAAAAAGAAATGTGAGTAATACTTAAATTTAGTTATGTTGAGTTTTTCAAGTCAATGACCCCAAACTTTCTACACAAAATAATATAATTTGTATAATATTATTTTGCCATAATATGAAATATTTATTGACTAATTTATCTACTAGTTGTGTAAATAATATTTTCATTTAAAAATATGTACCATCTCCACATACGAGGCTACATTCCATATCATGTGTTAAAATTTTACTTACCTGAAAAAAATGTAGATATTTAACAGATACATACACAAGTGCATACTTACATACATACATTAACATAAAATATATATCAAAAAATTATCTGTGCCCGCCACTTCATATACGCTGTATTTCGTTTTTTTAAAATCCTGCAAGAACATAACATTTTTCAAGGATTACAAGTATCCTAGATGTTAGTCCAGCTAATAATCAATACATAAGTGATTACCGCATTCAAATCAGTTAAGCTTTTTCTGAAATTAGTGTGCATAAAAGCTCTAAAAACTACTTTTTAATTTTTTTCCTAATTTCGTAAGACATGAATTACTTTTTCTTTCATATTTTTAAAGAATGTATAATTATAATTTTATCAGAAGTTATAAATGTAACATTTACTTACCTATTTACACTTTAAGTTAAACTTAATATTAGGCAAGTTATTATGTGAGTTTTTGTAATTTCAGCTAGCAGTGGTGATTCTGATAAGGACTTATCTCGACCTGGGTCAGGATTGAGTCCCGGCATGGGCCGCATTACCGGCTCAGCAAGTATTGAAACACTGGTGCGAGTTGGAATTGAAAAGGAACATGGCCTTAGTCCTGACTCCAAAATGGTGGTGCTACATGATTTTGCTCCTTGTGTTGATGATGAGTTAGAGGTAATGTTGATTTCAAGTTTTTAGATTAAATTAAAATTTGTTTTAAAACTATTGTTAAGAAAATTTATTTAATGCTGATGTATATAAATTAAAGAGAAAAGTAAACAAGCCTTCCAGTAGTCACAAATGATATATTACTTTATGAAGTTATGCCAACTTTATAAAATACTAGCTGTTGCATGCCAGTTCGTCGGCTTAACTTTATAAAATATTAGCTGAAGCACGCCATTTCATCTGCATAACTTTTATAAAATTATAGGCATGTTACTTGCTGATAATTTAGCTTTGTATAGGTGAAAGAATTTTTTAAAATTGGTCCAGTAGTTTTTGAGTTTATTCATTACAAACATACAAAAATGCGAATCTTTTCTCTTTATAATATTAGTATAGATAGGCTATGTTACTCGCTCATAATGTAGCTTTGTACAGGTGAAAGAATTTTTTAAAATTAGTGCAGTAGTTTTTGAGTTTATTCATTACAAACAAAAATACAAATCATTTCTCTTTATATTATTATAGATAAGGTTATTTTATTCTTTTAAGGTTAAACGGGGCCAAATAGTGAATGTTTTATATCGTGAAAATGACTGGGTGTATGTGATATTAGCGGACTCACGGAGGGAAGGTTTTATTCCGCATTCTTATTGTGCGCCTTGCGAACATCAGGACCTGAAGAAAAAGTTGCCTCGAAGTCGTTCGCCCGCTGATTTAGCTCATCGAGATGTGTCACAGTGAGTAGCATTTTTTTGTAATTTGAACCCCAAAACTAATTGGCATTATATGCGCAATTCTAATGTGATTTTGAAAGTGTGATATAAAAAATATATAGAAAAAGTCCGTTAACAAGCATTTGTGAATGTGAGAGCCAAAAAAAGTCATGTTTTTGAGCTAATTCCCTCGGATGATATGTATATAAAATTCTCGTAATATGGTTTCACAGATTGTCGGTATCAGACGGTGCAACAAATGATGGTCATTCCGAAATTGGGAGTGAAGGTGAGGCATGTCCATTTAGCAAGGACCCCTCCGGACGATACGTAGTGCTTTATACCTTCACAGCGAGAGACGAAAACGATGTAGACGTGGAAAGAGGAGAGTTTGTTACAGGTAAGTTGCCGAGAATCTCGAGAACTTATCCGAGAATGCTAGTAATCTCGGACAATCCCAATCGAACCTTAAATCATATGACACGATTGAACACTCCATTTATCAAAAACATTTAAAGATTCTTGATGAAATTATATTATCTATTTGCAGTTCTGAACAGAGAGGATCCAGATTGGTATTGGATTGTAAGGAGCGATGGCCAAGAAGGTTTTATACCATCAGGTTTCGTTTATCCAGCGGTAGTGCAAGGTGAGAATCATATTTCACCATTTCATTTGTAATATAATTTTTAAGTTACAGTAATAACTAATTTTTAAGCTACAGAAGCATAAATGCCCATTAATTTAAATGATTGTCAGTATTTTATAATATTTTATTTTATTCAGGACAATAAATAAATTGTACAATGATATCTTATGTAAGAGTTATTGCGGATATTCGCATATGCATCCTCAAATGCGAAACTTCCGCGTGAATCTTCTGTGGATGCGGATATGGAACTAGTTCTAAATCTGGCAGATTTAGCTAGGATCAGTTATGAATTATTTGAATTGTTTAAATTTTCTTCAAAAACCTTAAAATTTTATTAAAATAATCAATTTAAATAATTTATTTCTGCATTAAAAATTAAATCTATTAAGAAAACTTGAAAAATCAGTTGAGTGGTTTAGGAGGCGTTAGCGGTTATACAGACAGACAAACAGACGCGGAAAGCAACATCAATATATACTATGTAAGGATAAAGGATAACATGTTATCGTTTTAGCATCACAACAAGATACAACACAGCCGGTTCACACGCCAACAACTAACGCCAACAATACAGTTTTAACTAACAACAGTCTGAACACAACACAAGACTCAGACGGACGATACCACGGGACTGAACTTGTGATGCTTTACGATTATAAGGTAAGAGATTTTTTTTAATTTACCTGTAATAGGGAAATCAATGAATCCATCTCGGAAGGGCAGAATTTGGGAAACTCCGAGATATCTTCGAGAAGATTTTGAAAACGAGAATTAAACGTGGTCTCTATGGGCCTCATAAGAAAGCTCAACGTCGCCCAACGAGCTATGGAGAGGGCTATGCTCGGGGTTACAACAAGAGATCGAATCAAGAATGAGGAGATCCGAAGACGTACGAAAGTTACCGACATACGTAGGCGGATCAGTGAAGTGATAATTGAAGTGGAAGTGGGCAGAACACATAGTACGGAGAGCCAATGGCCTTGTAATTTTTCCAATCCAATAAGTGTTAACTCTCCTATTGTTCAGAAGTCTCCCACTATAAGTAACTATGCGTAATATTATTTTAGGCGCAAGCTCCGGACGATCTGTCCGTGAAGCGCGGTGAATGGGTGTACGCCGACTTGACGCAACAGACTGTGGAGGGATGGCTGTGGGCGCATGCGCCGAAGTCGCGGCGGTCCGGGTTCATTCCCACGGCGTATGCGCGCGCGCCGCACACCACCGCCTTGTGACGTTGAGTGTAATGGTGCGATCACACTCGCGCCATGCAGCATAATGCTGCGTTCACACTCGCGTCATACATCTTAATGGTGCGTCCTCACGCGAGCTATGCATCGTAATGGTGCGTTCACACTCGCGACATACAGCGTAATGCTACGTTCATACTAACGTCATACATCTAAATGGTGCGTTCTCACGCGAGCCATGCATCATAATGGTGCGTTCACACTCGCGACATACAGCATAATGCTGCGTTCACACTCGCGTCATACATTTTAATGTTGCGTTCTCGGCACTCACATACACAATCCTGCATGAAGCGCCGAATTGCAAGGCGCAGTGCCGTGAATGGCCGGCTTAAATAATAATTAGGTGTTCCCTAACTTTAGGTGACTGTTGGTGAAAACGAGCATTAGACTTTTTTGCTCATAATAATTTATTAGTAAGGTCAGCGTTGACTGACGGGATGCTTAGGCACGTCATGTTATCAAACAGTACGCAGCCATGTCGTGCCGATAACTATTCAGGTTAGCATTGCGTTACTTTGAAATCAATTGTGGATATATTGTTAAAATTATTTATTGGGATTTAGTCTCTTGGTATTAAGTAGGCTTTCTGCAAAGCTGGTAACATTGATTAGGTCATTTTGCAGATCTAGTCATTATTATACTAACCCAAAAATGAGTGTAAGTGCTACAAAATTAAAAATTGCAATAAAGTTAAAAATAATATGCTCAGGAAAAAACCTATTCCCATGATGTGCCGTGCCATACAGCCAGTCAGTGTCAGCCTTAACTCCCTAGCTATACAGTAGTTGGACTAAATCTCTACTAGATATACACCGTATTAAACTACATAGTAGATATATTAATTATTTGTTGAATTGTATATTGTTTTAATTTTAATTTGTCTCTTGGCTAGTGGTGTACGATGGAAACATTATAATATAATTAGATTAGTCCAGAATAATGGTCCAAAATCCGAAGCGAAATCGTCCTTCACTCATGTTTAACAAACGAAATTATTTTCTAATAGATAATAATAATTGTTATTATTAAAATATACTTTTCGTCTGGGAAACTGGAGGGTGAAGGACGATCTATCTTCGGATCCTATACTATATAATGTCTTGTTATAGTTTTTAATTTTTTTTTTTTGTAAAAATATTAACGACAACATTGCCATAAAACATTTTTTGTTATTGTTATGTAAAATGTAGGTATTTAGAATTAAGTTTAAGTCTTCCTTAGGTACTAAGTAATTGACATTCCATTTTATGTAATTAAAACATTTTTTTAGGTTAGTGTAAGTGCTGCTTTTGTGAAAATTTAAAATTGACATCCGTCCAAAATTGACTGAATTCGATGATAATACGCTTTTATTATTATATTTTTTTAATGTTTTATTTTTAATTATAAAATTTAATGAAATATCTTGGTCTCATTTCATCAAATTGGTTTTCAACGTGTATAGTAAGTAACACCTACCTACTTCGACGAATCCTTAATAAAATCTTAATAATGAAAATAAATTTATTTATTGTCGCCATCTTTAAAACAACACAATACAAAAAAGAAAATGCTTACTTAGCTATTATCAAAAAGATGGTAAAATACTCGACACATTCCGATTAATCTAAATAAAACGCTACGACAACGTAGGCTTTAAATTATATTACAATTATTTATTATTGCTTATTTATTGCGGGATATTTTCTGTTCACAGACAGACACAATTCAAACAATAAATTCTCTCTAAAACAAATGTTTATTTCATACAATATAGCCTACAACTCTTCCACTTGAATCAACTTTTTCTTCATTTTCTTGGTCTTCTGTTTTATTTCGTCCTTTATCGTCCACTCCTCGAGTTGTTTCTCTACCGTCTGTATATCCTTAGTGGTGACCGTGATTGGCAACTTTAAATCTTCCTGTTCACTCCTGATAAACCTCAACGCTTCGAGTTTCTCCTTCAAGAATGGCCCTTGCTGGCTCTCCAGTAAAGACCTGTAATCTGAAAGTTTGCTGTTGCGAACCTCTTCGCAGTGCATCTCTGTGAGTTTCCGAAGGGCCTCTTTACGGTACAATCTATGGTGGGACCTGGAAGAATTCAATTATAGCTCATAAACAATAGTTCTTAAAGTAATAGACATATAGCTGTAAATTTAATCTTGTATTGTAGCTTAGCTCAAAATTTGTCTATGTAGAAAAAAAAAAGGGTCATAGGAGTTGTTTTCGCAGTAATTTATAATAATTTGTTGATTTGCATAATATTTTGATATTTTTTTTTTTGAGTTTAATGTTAAAAGTTACGAAAATGTGAAATTTCGAACCATTGTTTTTTTATTTATCTTAAGTTCGACAGATAGGCTGACGGTCCACTAGATGGTAGGTAGCTACCGGCGCCTATAAAAAAACAACGCCATGATGCTGCAAGTGCACTTGCTGCCCATAGCAGGAAACACAACAGCCAGTATATGTGCTGTTATTTTAAGGTGGTCTTCTGTAAGGGGGTGGTTACTGCCACCTTTTTTAAATATATTAAAGATGGGTTTGCTCTTGGCCAGAATCCAGCTGTATGGCAAAAACGAGAGGCCGATGATAGAGCGAGCTCACCCAGAAGACGTCTATTCACTCCAATTTTGAAAAGATTTGGGTTATATGAGCTCGGAACACGTTGGAAAGGAGTTTCAATCCTTGGCAGTGCGTATTATGAAAGAGTTTTCAAAACGTTTGGTCCGAAAAAGAGGGATTTCGACAAGATGAGGATGGTAACCTGCCATACGTCTGAATGTCCCATGGAAGAAAGAGGAAGGTGGTATGAGCTCGTGAAGCTCCTGAACAAACTCTCCGAAGTACATCTTGTAGCAGTCACACAGGCAGGCGATTTTTTTGTGTCTATGTTTTTGTGGGTAATGCAGTTTATTTCCTAAAAGCGTAATGTCACTGATGAGCCTCCTAACTCTGCGTTCCACCGAGTCGAGTGTGGAAAGTTGACGTTGAATCCTCTTACAGAATTCATGATAATATAAATAGTCTAATTCAACCTCCCCTATTAATAACAAACAACATTCAGTTTACTTACTCGGGATGCGCTTTGTATTCAATATTCAATTTCTCCAAGATCCATTCAAATTTCTTATAATCGTATTGGCGTAAGAATTTCAAGTATTTCTTTCTACTATCAATAATTTCCAGCAGGGTTTTCTGTGAAAATATAATTACGCATTTCATTAAACACATTGTCATTGAAACTTGGTTTATAATTAATTTCTAATTAAAACTCTCAGTAAAGAAGGTATTCATTCTTTAAAAAATAAAGAGATCTCCTTCTATTTTTATGCCTTTTATTTCTTTTAAGTGCTAAAATAATTTCTAATGCCTAATTTGAACAGTGATTTAAAAAGAATGTAATTCAAGTTGATATTATTAAATTATTTATTGTTGATATAACTTTTTAATAGTTTATTTTATAAGAAAATTACTTTTTAAGCAGATGTTTTTAATGATATGACTTTACCGTGACCCTGTTAAAAATTATGCTTGTCAGAGGGGAAAAAATTGTATGCTTTATGGTGTAGTAGCTATATAATGATATTCTTGCAATAGTTTTAGAGATACACAGAAACCAACCTTGGTTCGAAAATCCCTAGGATGCTTCTCCGTTCTTTCTTGGAGACAACGAATGTATCCAGTGAGTCTGGCAACTAGAAAAGGAAGTTTTAAAACAATACTAATAAAAATATTTAGCTGCTATTTAATTAGCTGGATTGTTTGTTGATTTTTCGGATATTTAAATAAAATATACAATAATATGTTGACCATTTTACCTCAAAAACAAAATCCTTTAATAAATTGAAAATTGAAAACAAAATTAATTAAAATCCAAATGATAAAAAGTTTTTTTATTACCCATTCCAAAATTCAAATCAATTTTTAGTTGAACTTAATATGAAATTGAAATATTTAAGCCAAAGAAATCAATAGAAACTTAAAGCCTATAGAGTACTTGTTTCTAAACTAAATCAATCTAAAATTGGCAATCATATAGCTAGATGTATATCCATCTCAGACATTGCATATATACATATGTCTTTGTATAATCGGAAAAAGATTTCTGCAAAAATCCTAGTAAGATTGCAAAACACCGAGTAATAAGAAACTTACAATGAATTCTGTAATCATCCGAGGTAATTTCAGGAACTTTGCAAAAATCCGACCAGTTTTAGGTAAGTAGCGAATAAACGATCAACTGATGAGCACTGATTGGCCGAAATGAACATTACTTAGGTACTGATGGATGCGCTGATTGACCAACAAGAACAGAGAAGCTATATATCATTGACCAATAGTACCTCAGATGTTTGCAATCTTACTAGGATTTTTGCAAAAATCCGTTTTTTCAGATTATACTGCAACATATACATAACATAAAAACAAGATGGTAAAATACTCACTTCTTGTTTCTGCCGTGGAAGTATCATACTTATGTCTCTTCACTCGGCCCATTAAGTTTTCCCTTACTAATTCATTGTAGTGTTTCTTTCCAAGAAATGCCACTGAAAATATTTTTTTAACAGCTTCAGGTGCTCTGAAAACAACAAACAGCTTATTTATGAACAAATCAATTATTTTATTTCTTTCTACCTAATTCTTAGGAGCTTCTTAGCTTTTTTGTTATATTTTATTAGTTTCAATTTTTGTATGTAAAATCCATAAACATAATACTTGTTCTTGAAAGAATTTTTGTTGTAGTTGTAGCTATGATACCGAGGGAAAGTACATTAGACCTATGCAGTCTTATTTCACCTATAATCACCAAATATGTAGTCATGGTAGGTTTAAATTTTCATTTATAAACAACCAGGTATTTTTCTTCAGTCAGAGAATCATCATCTCAGCGTAGGCCACTTCCATAATTTTCAAATAGGACGGGTCAAAAACAGCCTGGATCCACCATCTATTCGCACCCCTTAGCAAGTTGTCTGTCCACCTTGTGGGTGGACAACCTACGCTGCACTTGCTAGTCAATGGCCTCAACTCAAGAACCTTCCGGCCTCAGTGGCCGTCAGCTCTCCTTACTATGTGTCTTGCCCACTGCCACTTCAAGTCACTAATTCGCTGGGATCAGTAAGCAGTGAGGTTAGGTTTATTAAACATTTGCTTCTTCATTATGCATTTTGTACAAATTAAATGGTACTTACTCTTTGATTTCTTCCGATAAAGCATAATATTTTCCCAGCGCTGTAGGCGGAATGGGAGGCAGAGCTTCCAAATCTCCAGTCCTCTGAGGCATGTGTGGCGACAAGACTTCTGGCCTTACCCATTTAACTTTCACAGTATGTTTTATGCCCCGCGTTTGGATAAAAGTAGACGCTAACCGCTTTAGCATTATTCGAAATTGAATGATTTTGTAAATAAATAACAGAACAGTAATTGAATATCTAAATTATCTAATCTAATAGAATTCCAATTTACCTAAACAAAATTAATATTATTTTATTTGTACATATTCCTTCAATTTAATATTGACAAAAGATATGTCAAAATTGTCAATGTCATTATTTAGCCTGGCTTTCAGAATTTGAGTTTGACAGCAATATTTTTAGGCGGTAAAATTAATTTATTTTCGAAAGGCGCCTCATTTGACAGCTGCCCGATTCAAAAGTTAAAAATTTATGTCCAGGCAGAGCATAATTAGCTCCGACAGGTATGATAAAATCTTGTCCAGATCAAATTATGTTCGAATGGAGTGCTAGAACGGCGGTTATAGCAAAATTAGGCTTGGCAGAGGCTTGCAAGAGTGCAGGGCCACAGCCCTGAGATTTAGCTCTTTGGCTTGTAAGTATAGGTTAGTAAGTTAAGTAAACATGACGTATATTAAAGTAACATTACGTTTATTAGTGTTCTGGGTTAGATATTAATCGAAATGTGACATGCGTAAACTTTTTTAAATATAAGGAAAGCTTACGAGACTAGTAGTGAAAACTGTAGAAAGTAAGCGAGAAAACGTTTTCCAATACTCAGGTGCTTTTATTTCATAAAGGTACTGAAAAAATCTTTTATCCTTTAGCTGTCGAGTGATGTAATTAAATTTTAAATTTTGTAAATGATAGATATTAGCTACAGCATCAAAATGTATTTCCCGATTTTGTTATCATCACTTAGCCTCCAACTATGGAAGCAAATTTTAAAACGTTTTCACATCAAAACATAACTTCTTGAAATTAATAAATAAAAACACATGTTCATATCAATTGATTTTATTATTGCTTCCATACACAAAATCATCAATAATTTTTGTTAGCAATATTTTGTACTAAACGTACCACACCACGTGACTGTACTGTATACACTTCATAAAACACTTTACCTACTTATATTTATTACAAAATACTTTCAAACAATCATTTATTAAAACAATACAAATAGTATTGTTAAACTATATGAAATAAACTATCCTTGGTTATGACTCGCATTATTTCTAAAACAAAAACATGCTATATTTACCTATACATATATAAAATACCTTTTTCCTAGATACAAAATATAAGACACAAAAATTCGGAGAACCTAGGTACAAAAATTTATATAATGTACATTATCAATTTAAATTTTACAAATAAATAAATATCGTTTGCGTTAATCAGAAATGCATTGTCATAAATAAAGTGTGATTTGACATTATTATCTACTGAAAGTGGAATGTACTTTTGTCTCTTTGAGGTGAAAATGATGGGTATTATAAAAATCCTAAGATATTAGTTTATAAAAAAAATCTACTATATTTCTTGAAAGATATATATTGGTGTGGCTGTGTCGTGGATACGGCCGTGTCTTTCACGTGAATACTTGTAACGTTAAGAGTAATATTTTCTTTGAGAGTTTTATATGTATCTAACGAATTCAAATATACCATGTACACCAAAAAATTCTTTGAACTTTTTACTATCGAGTGGTGTAATTAAATTTTGGATGTAGATGACAGACGTCATCAATTTTCTAAATTTCCACGCACTATGGAAGAAAATTTAAAATTACGTCAAAAACACGTAACGAAACCCTTTTCTGAATGATTTATTACTATTTTCTTAATTATTATTAAACTATTAAACTGATAAATTTATATAAAAAAAAAAAACAAAATAAGCTGTGAGATAAAGGAAAAGGGCAACACTGAATCATCACAAAACCTCTATGACTATCTATTTAAAATCAGAGACAAACGGACACTATGTCACTGTCGCCATAAATAAACTTAAGTCCAAAACACACTAAGGAATGCCAGTCCCTGAAAACTTATTATATTAGCATCTTATAATACTGGACTCCCAAATTATCTACTTAAATATATAATTTATGTAAAGAATAAATTGCCTATTTAATGAGATACAAAATGTCTTTCATGCAAATAATAGTATTACAATTACAATAATAAGATGAAGTCACAAAGCGAGATATCACTCAACTAGACATAAAAGAGACATAAGATATATTTTGTATGCGTGCGTATAAAGAATATTCATTTAAACGGCCTTTTTGAACAGCAAAACTAATGGAACACATAATATATCAAATCATATTGTTTTTGAAATATACAAAATATTACTAAGAATACCATAAATTAATCAGAAATTAAAAATGTGGCAGCTCTATTTATTCTACCACCTTCCTTTTAAAAACTTTTAAAATTTTTGGCGATTTATTTCATTCATTTCGATCTACGATAAATATAGTTACGAAAACTAGCTAGAGTCGATTTAAAGAAATTTTTGTCAAGTAAAAACAATAATACATATGTAAAAAATTAACTATCATGTGTGAAATCTTCAAGCTAAGTATAACTACTTATTCCCCACATTTATTTATTTATTAGTACGAAATCTACTATCGGAAAAAAAAAAACAGCAGTACATCGGCCTAACTAAGGCTTTATTTTTATTCAAGTTTACCCCTGTAATTATCTACTGTGCCTGAAAACATGTTGAATGCTATAACCACATTCAAACTACCCCCACTTCATTACAATCCTAATATATTATGTAATTTAAATTATAAATTTACTATTACTAATTACCGACTAAAAATTGATGTTCAAGACATTTTCACAGAATATTATTTTCTTACCTTAACACAGACTTTTAGATCTTGTCTGTTGAATAGAAAGAAAATTTTTGGCCTAGTTAAGGCGCTTCTTCAGTTGACAAATTTTTAGTCATTAATTCTTTTGAAGGTATTTGAGCAATCAAACACGTAACAAACGAACTGAATGAGGTTTACAAATATTTTTTTTGTAAATGTCAAAATTTTAACATAATTAATATGTTTCGATAATATACATGGGTATTTATATTTTATATTAAGGGTAAATTTTCGAATTACCCTACGTGCATAATATATTTACATTTAACTTAAGAACACATCATTATTTATTAAAAAAACGCATCACTTAAAAGTAACGGTGAAAGTTATATATCTTTAAAGGCAGAGACAAACTGGTCCCGCGTATGCAACGTAAATTGGCGTCACACTCTGTTATGATTTCTCAAAATGTGCATCCCCATTATGTTTTCTGATTCTAAAAGCCAGATGATTAGATTTATTATTTTTAAAAGAATGTTTCCACACCGCAAAAACAAAACAAAAACGTATTATATTAACTCTTTGTTTATTTATATAAGCAAAGAGAAAAGTTGTGGAATACTGTCCTAACGTTCAATTCGTGTCGCACGCGCAGTAACCGTCAGCTATTTTGTATTTGTGTGTTTGTAATGAATAAACTCAAGAACTACTGAGCCGATTTTGAAAATTCTTTCACCTATAGAAAGTTTTATTATCAGCGAGTAACATGGGCTATATTTTATAGTTATATAGCAACAGCTAGTAAGCTTATATTATAATATCCCCTCTACTAGGATCTGGGATAGCGTTGTGTGTGATAACAAGTTGTTTTTTTTTTCATACAAATACAGGAATACAGATGTCATAATGCGTGACATACTTGGGACCAGTTTGGCTCTATCTCATTTATCAACTACTTAATTATTTAATGTTAAAAGGCAAGACAACATTTTGTCGGACGATAGCTGTTCGTAGCGATCGATCTCACACTTGCAATAAATAGGCTATTTGATAGAATTTAAAATATTTCATATTTTATGGATAGCAACAAAATAATGTTGCTAACTTTGAAATATAAAAATCCGTTTCCTATATTCCTCCGATACAATGGATAAGATGAAAATATATCCGTTAAAATAATTACATTTTTGACGATTTTTTTAAAATAGCCAATTCCACTTATTTCCTAATGGAGTGTGTATTTTGTTCAGTATTTTACAAAAAAAAAAAAAGTATAGTCAAAATAGCCTTTTATAATCAATCTCACTCTCTCTCTTCATATTAAATATTTAAATTTAATATATCCATATAATTCTTAATACTAATTTTAAATTTCAAAATAATATTATCATTTGTTTTCATTTTACTATATGTTAAAACTAAAATAACCGTTCCAATAAACATATATTACACTTTTAAACGCACTAATGGTATGTTTATGAAATCGACAAATAAATAAAAGCTGAAAAAAGCTTTTTTCTATTATATAGATAAGACTCATTAAATCTAATATATAATGTTGGTTTTCTCCCAATTTTAAACACTGAGTGGAAGACAATTTAGCAATGATCGTCCATTGAGACATGTCACAATTAAAAGAAATTAAAATAAAACTAGTATACTTCATTTCAAGTGTGTATAGGTAAATTAACTGTAGCTGGCGCATTCACAGTACGTACACATACATTTGCATTGGGTAGTGGGTTCATAATGGGTTGGGTTGCAGCAGTCCTTTGGACATTATATTGCACAAGCTAGATTTGTTCGATGGTGCTGGGCTAGACTTATAATAGCTACTGTCAGAATTTGAGAAATCTGTCACAGCTGTCAAAGCTGGCTAAGGCATAGCGTAATTAGCTCTGACATGTAGAGGTAACGAGTACCGAATCATAAATGAAAATCAGACTGAAAAAATGGTCCTCTCCAACAATAAAATAAGGATTCTAAAAGTGGCCAGAATGGAGCTTGTTTAGCATATCTTCTATCTATCTATCTTTGTCTAATTTACACGACAATGCTACACTAGAGCCATCTTAATTTACTGGTATTCTGGGACCACTTTTTAATACATAGAGTCGGTCCTCCTTATCTCTACCCTCCATAGTCTGACAGGTCGCTTGGAAAGGGTATGATAAAACCTTGCCCGGATTAAATTATGCTCAAATAACACCGGGTGGCAGGTGGTGTATTTCAAACTGTAACGAACGCACAAAGCAACAGTGGTCTCTGTCACACTCGTGTCAACGAGCGAGAAAGAGACAGATAGTGTTTTCATTTCCTTGCAAAGCAGCATGCAATGTGTTGTACGAGCCAGCTTTTATCAACTTACTTATCTTGTATGCGCATATTATATTATATTGTGTAAATATGTAACTTTCACCGTGTTAGTGTGTGTGTGTTTGCATGAGGTGCAGTATGTGTGCGTGTACTACCGACGTCGATGCATTCTTTCGCTCGGCTGGCGTCGTCGCGCTAGAAATACAAATTTCGAAATTATAGTAATAGGTGCATTTAGATAGTGGTCGTTAATAAATGAGGATTGATCATTATTAAAATTTATCATTATCATCTCTCGTAGAACGCCCACTGCTGGACATAAGCGTCCCCCATAAATAGGGTGTTTTACTTAAATGTCCCTTCGATACTAAGGCTAATTTTCCAATAGCCATTATTAGGTCGACTTCCATTAACTAATAACCTATTAGTTAAATAGTTAACAAATAAACAATTTGTGTGCCAAACTTTAATAAAATCGTTGAGCCGTTTTTAAGCGAAAAAGTAACAACATCTGTCTTTACAAACTTTATAATGTCATTGTGATAAGAAGGAATAATCTTAAAAAACAGATGAAATATTCGCTGTTTTATTTAAACAATAATAAAGTCATCAACTCACCGATTCCACCAATAGCATCGGCCGGCGTTCGTAAACCCTAATCCCTCTTCTTTCCCTTCTTCTTGGTGACGCGTTTGCTATAATTCTGCGCAAGCGCATTCACTATCGACACCACAAAGTACACGACCATCGCTAGAACGAACTTCTCTAGAATGATCGACAGAACCGATCCCTGGTTCGCTGGCGCCGGCGACGAAGGATCGTTTTTGTGCAAACGAGCCTTCTGGTTACGCAGAAACTCCAACAAGGGCTCCTCTAGTTTAGGCCCAATGTACGGTATCCTTTTTACCCACGAGAGGAATTGACTGCGGATGGGAAAATATTAACTTAAGTTAGCTAGTTCAAGCCGAACGCACAATATAACTTATTTACTTAACGATTAAGGATAAGGTATATGCTCTGGCCTTAAATGAATGATATACCTCTGGCGTCCCTTACTTACTCACCACAAACACAATAGCACACGTGCTGTCTTCTGTAAAGGGCTGGTTACTACGGCCAGACGAGTTGCTCAAATGACTACGAAACGCAGTATGCCCTGCAAGTGCTTCTCCGATCCTGACTAGTGGGTGAGTAAGAGATGCCAGAGCCCATTTCCCTATCCCTTTCCATTCCTTTATCCTTAATACTAATATAAACGGCAGCGCACTATAGGCGACGGCAGCCATCTACCATCAAATGGACCGTCAGCCTGTCTGCCGACCGCCCAAATTTCTTTAACGAGGTTCAGATAAAGATCCACCTCGATGGAATTTGAGACACGTCAATATGATGTAATCAACACCGAGTGTCAGTACCGAATATAATAATATCATAGCATAAAACGAGTCCCGTCAGACCTCTATTGTAAGAAACGATTGGCACCGCCGGGAATCGAACGCTGAACCAAGCTTTATGATAGCGCGCAAGCACCTATACTCGACCAAAGAGCAAAATTGTAATATTAAGGAAATCATTGCATTTATGTACAATTACTCTTGAGAAAAAAAAAACAAAGGAATTCAATAGATAAAGAATTACCACTTACCCTACTAATGTCTCATTAAACGCTATAATAACGAAAAGCTTCTGTATATGCATCTTAATAACGGCCTTCCCTAAGACAGTGGCCCCAAAGAAAGTCCAAAAGGGCACCAAGAAGTGGCCACAAGTTAGTCCGGCCAAGTCGAAGAGCGGATTCGGTATGGAGGCGCACGCCAGGATTCCCGCGAAGCCTACTCGCTGAACCAACTTTTGCACCATCACCTTCGCTCTGGAAACAATCACAATATATTAAATTTGTGTCAGTTAGGAAGCGACTGTGTAAACAAGGATGGTATGTTACCTGCCAGTCTTTGAGTTGTCGTTGACAGCGAGATCGGCCACTCCGCCGCCAGAGAGCCTCGCCGCTCGGGCCATGAAGTACGGAGGCAACTCCCCGAGGGCGGTTCCGATGCCCCACATCATCGACTCTATGCGCACCTTCGACATTATACTCCATATCGTCACCACACTCTTCGGGTCCACTATTGTTGGACAAATTATACTGAAAACGAAATCCAAAAATGTTAAGGTTTGTGTACGCTTCAAAAAGATTCACGAGCATATCGCACCTTCGGCAAGACAAGGGCATAATTGTACTTTTTTTTAACTTTACAGGAGAGCTATTTACAGATATTTTTTTTTGCATTTAATATCATATTCTTCTGCTTATATTGATTTGAAACATTTTTTTTTTTCATTAAATAAGCCCCTGTTCTGTTGTGAGTATTTATTTAATTTAATAGTTTTTAAGACACTTCTGCATATTTAACTCATTTTAAAAAAATTGTAAGCTATGCCCTTGTCTTACCGAAGGTGCGATATAAGTCCACATCACAAATGGTCAACATCGCAAAACGACCACTAGTCGCTACAGAATTTAGATAAACCTACATTGGGTAGCAATTATGAAATACATCAAGTAATATATATTTTGAAATTAAGGATTACAATAGGTGATTACACCTTTTAAAAAGGAACTATTCTTAAAGATTAAAAATAAACATGGTTGCAGTGTTGTTGCGTTTTTTATATTATATGTTCGTAAATATATTTCTGTGTACTTTGACCATTATTACCAATAGCGGACCTAATGCAATATGGACTTTATTCTATGTGGAAATTTCGCTATATGAACGTTTTGTGTCTATGGACCATATGCACGTAAATCTTCAAAACTCGAGGATGTGTAGAACGATTTTAATTCGGTTTTCATATATTATATAAAAATTGCACCCCGGGCGAAGCCGGGAGTGGGTCGCTAGTTTAAAATATATTTAGCTAGTTATATTGGTTACTTTTTAAAATTGTACTGCTTTATAAAATAAAAAAGGCAAGTCATTAAAGTGCCAATTGCAGTTATGTGCCTAAAAATACATTTAAAAACCAAATGACTCACTCGTTAGGGTAAGGTGGTTCTGGAAAGTCCAACGATCCACATTCGTAGGCGGCCAGGGTGACCCGCGCTATGTGTGGGCCCAAATATAATAGGAACGTGTGCAACCCTGTGCCCAATCCAACCGAACTGCACACACCTAGGACCACCCACCATCCCCACCACGCGAGGGTGGACACTAACAACTGAAATGGGAGAAACGAAATCAACTTTTGCGGAAAGTGAGACCGGCTGTAAAGCGAGGCGACGCCAACATTTGAACACACGTTGGTCAAACTTTAGCCGACACTTTGGCGGAACTAATATTTATATTTTACATAAAGTTTTTTTAAACAAAAGTGGAGCAACTAAGAGGGCGTTCAAGTATTACGTAACGTAAGATTTTTGACCCCCTCCATGTAACGCGCCGAACGTTTTTCTGTACCCTCCCTAAACGTTACGTTTAGAACCATGTCTACCAAGTGACCATTTTTACCAACGAAAAAGGGTATTTTATAGGTATTTTATAAATAAAGAATTCTGTCAAGCGTACAGCGAAGGTTCAATTTTTTTTTATGATACAACACTATCCACCATAGTAGTAGTAGGCTAAAGGCGATGTGAAAATAAGCTATGACATCAACACACTTGTTGCGTTGTTAATAATTGTAAATATTTGACGGAATGTGGTTAATTTTAGTCAACATAATATTGTCGATTTTTTATTAAAATCCCGTTGTTAGACAGGCTGATGTTTCACTTGATGGCAGGTGGCTACAGTCGCCTTAAACACAAGCAACAGTAGGATTAAGGTTAGAAAGAGAATAAGGTAATGGGGCTCTGGCATCCTTTGCTCGTAATGGCTGCGAAACGCAATGAATTTAATGTTGACACATCCTTAATATTTAATTGATGACTTCCTTGAATCATGTTTTTGTTTAAATTTGAACAGATAGTGGTTTACAATAGTTTTACAGAAACTCTAAGTTAGTACCTAATTTTTTTTACTAAAATTTTAGTTTTTGAATAAAAAGATATTTAATATACCTGTACATATTGCTGTTGTGGTCCATTGACATAATACGAAACGGCTGTACTAGAGATTACTACTATTATTGATAACGCTAACAATTTATATGCTAATAATCTGAAACAGAGCATAAATATTTAATAAATTATGATGGTCACGGATGAAGTAATTGAATTGCTGATATTCATAGGTTTTAGTAAGTTTTCTAACAAATCTTAACATTTGAAATGGACATCTTAATTTTTCTGGATTCCACTCCATAGTCAATAATAATTCAAAACGTGAATAAAAAAAATATAAAATATGAGAAATAAAACTTAAAAAAATAAACGTCTTTTCTGCGTAGTAAATCTGAGCGATCTGAATCGATTCTTTTATAAGGACTAACACTGGCTGTGCCCGCGACTTCGTACGCGCTGTAGTTCGTTTTTGAAATCCCACAGGAACCTAATATTAATCCAAGTAATCAACTATCTATGCGCCAAATTTGCGTGATTGAGTAACAAACATACAAATTTTCACATTTATAATACTATTAAGATTGTCGCTTGTCGATTAAAGGCATCATTATGACATCACTCACCTCTGTATACCTGTTGAGCACAATATTATCATTTCTCTAAAGAAATATTCAAGTGTGATTAAGGGTCGCCGCCATAACACTAGACTTTCGGTGTCCATTTGAACGCTTTTACTCCTGTAAAATTGACGAAACATTGAGTTAGTCGAATTCGAGTCATAGATTTATTATTGTGAGTGTGAGATGCATCTACGACGCAAACCCATTAGGTGATAAATACATTTAAAGCAAGTAGGGGAATAAACAAGTATAATTATATGTAAGTATATATAGTGATGGTACACAATTTTTCATAAGGGAGAAAACGCAAGGTTAGAAAGTCTGGGTGGTTCCAAAATCAGAAAACTGACTATTTGGAGTAGTTGGGGACGCTGTCGAGCCTGATAATTTAAGACGAGGAAAAGAGAATGAGTTGGTCACAGTAACCGACGCCTACTATATTGTGTAACCGCACCCAGGAAGGTACTTGTACCTTATCTCCTTAATTTGCGGAGCGTGGAGTCCGTTGCGGGTACGCTGCTCGTTGTTAGCTTGCACGGCCGCCGCCAGCTTGTAGTACCCGAGACGGGCGAGCTGGAATAAAAATAATTACTTCAGTTAGAACTTTCCATCTCAATATCAAGCTTATGTTACGTGTAAGAGTGCGATATAAGAGTCAATAAAATTAATTTCGCGCCAAGGAGACAATAGCTTTCGCCGAGCATCAACTGTGAAGCACTAGAATGGTGTATGTGTGAGAATAATGTCAGTCGGTGGACTTAGTATGGTGTGAATGTGTGCGTGTGTGGTCGTACGCATCTAGTGATTTGACATACTTTGTGTATAAAAATTACTACGACACTATTAATGTTGTGGTATCGATATTTTCATTTATTTAAAGTCCGGCGAGGCAGGCATGCTAACGGTCGACGATCCACTTGAAGGTATGGTAAGTGGCTACTGTCGCTTATAAAGATAATCTGACCTTGTTAGGATAAAGGTGATTGGGGGATAGGGGAATAAGCTCTGGCATTACTCACGTACTGAACCACAACAAGTGTAGGTGGTACATAACATTAAAGATTATCCAAGGACCAAATTTTAGTTTTATCCACAGGACGCTTGCTAGTAAAATACTCTAAAAAATAGGTTTAACTAAATAGTAACCAGCATTATATTAATAGCAAAATACTTTGATCTTGGTTCTCAAATACGCTCCTGATGCATACAATGCTGCTTATTACAAACCAATCTTCAGATCTTCTAAAACACTTACGACAACCCTATCTTACCTAGTATACTATTTCAGAACGTTGCAGCCATGTTGCACTTTATTTTAATACACATGAACTTGATTTTAATAAAAATTTCGATTTTATTTTTATTCTATTATTTCACGCACTGCTTCTACTATTAGAGTTGGTATGTATTTGTGGATTCAAAAATAGTAACCGCTTCAAAGTCTATTGCTTAACTTCATAAGTACAAACAAGGCCACAATCGCCACAACTTACATAAAGACATTTATCTATCATTTAAATGAAGTAGTAAACTAATTAATAAATTACCATTAAGTAATGCAGGCCGTCTCGTTATTTTTTCATTGAGCGAAATAGTATACCTACATTTATATAAGAACTCGAAACTGACTCAATCTACGGCACGGCAAATAATTTTATCTAACCAACGTTTGCCCAGAACTTTACTTAAATGAAACTTTATTTAAATAATCTCTGCCTGCAACTGCGTACGCACGGTTTACGTACGCTTGGTATTTCAGTATATCTGTTTTGTTTTTAAACTGATTCGAATGAAACAAATACTCAACGTTTTGATACGGTTTTTCACTAATGGAAAGAGCGGTAAACGTGGAAGGTGCGTGTATATAATACACAGTTTTTTTTTTATTAAAAATAAAAAATATATGATTTTATAATTCGCGAGACTATCTTCTAAAATTAACTACACTTTTTAAATTATCTTTACTTAGTATATATAAAATAATGTCGCTGCCCGCCGTCTGTCCCTCATATGTATACTTAGATCTTTTAAACTGGTTAACGGATTTTAATGCGTTTTTCACTTATGAAAAGAGCGTTATAGAATGGAATATGTTATATAAAATTGCACTTATGGAAAATTGCACTTATGCACCCGTGCGAAGCCGGGAGCGCTAGTAATATTATATACTTAAATAATATCTAAAACTATTCGCATATCTCATGTAAGCCATATTTAGAAATCATTTTAAATTAAAATTTCTATAATTTTACATGTGAAAAATTATTAAATTATTCATTAAAATTAACCGAGAAGTTTCACAGCTAGCAAAAGGTCAGATTATTCGTTTTGAAATTTTTTACAATAAAAATTATTACTAAAACTAGTACAAACACTTTTAAAAAATCCAAGCTATGCATGCTGCATCAATACATCAAACATACAATAACATCGACGAAGGAAAAACTGCAAACACAAAAAAAAATCAAATACAATGGGATAAATATAAAAATAAAATGTATCAATATTTATATGTATTGTTAGGTAAAAACATTAAAAAAAAACAGTAATGACAGGCAAAAAATATAGAAAAAACTAATGCCGTCAGACCTTCGGTATATGTAAACGAACAACCTCGTTAAAAAGATAAGTCAAAACATTTTTTTAAAGTAAAAACTATATCGTAAAGCAAACTCGTGATTGAGTAGATAATTTAAAATTATCTTTGATACCAGTACCTCGCATTTTTCCCTTTTGCATAACGATATTATTAACATCTGTGTGTTATATGAATTTGGGGGCTAAGAAACCGATAAAGATAAAGAAAATAATTGACAATTACCCCTTTGAAACTTTGCGTGATGGGACTTCATTTTTAACCCTCGACGCCTAATGTAAAAACAGAGAGTTATATGTTTGACGTGTTTTTCTGTCTGTCTGTGGCATCGTAGCTCCCAAACGGATGGACCGATTTTGATCTGTTTTTTTTTCCTTTGAAAGCTGACGTGATCGGGATTGTCCTTAACTATAATTTACGAAGATCTGTTCAGGCGTTTGAAGACTATCAGCCAATTTAATTATATAAGTTTAATTATTCGTGTACCGCGGTTTCATCCTCCGTTTTATTTGAATTGACAAAAGCAAGCACATGTTGTCTTTTCTCGGTAAGTGTCGGTAGCCTATTATAAACTTCCTCAAAAATTGGACTATCAAATCTAAAAAAAAAATGTAATAACTGGTCTTCGATTATTTTTTAAAAATTTAACTTTTAACTTACATTCAATATTAATATTTTTTTTAACAGTTGCAATAATACTTTGTTAAGAAATAAAAGTCTGTAAAAACCTTAACCTTCAAACGATAATTAGTATCAATCAATAAATTCTAAATACCTATAAAAACTTAGAAGCAATAAAAAACTGCAGTACTGCAGTGTCAATCTCACTGTTTTTCACAATCACACTTTTACGACTATCGAGGCAATAACGAAAAACCTCAGGCTACAGGCTACACGTTTGACGCTATTAAGTTACATCAGAGAACTATACGAAAATTACGAAAAGCAATCTCTCTCATAAACGCTCACACTTTCTCTCCTGTCACTATCGATAGAGTCCAAGGCCCACGAAAACGAAAGTAACTTGACAGTGAAACCGAACCGAAACATAATTTGCGCAGGTACCTACCGACTTCAGGTTTTAATGTTAAAAAAAATGACTTCAATTTTTTTCTTTTTGGCTTACAATAAATGAAGCTCGCGTCATCCCTTTGAGGTGTGCGAATATTTTAGGAATCTATCCATATAAATAACTAGCTGTTGGACGCGACTTTGTCCGCTTAACTTCATAAAATAAAGCCCATGTTATTCGCTTATAATGTACAGCTTTCTATAGGTGAAAGAATTTTTAAAATCGGTTCAGTAGTTTTTGAGATTATTCATTACAAAAATATAAAATACAAATCTTTTCTCTATCTTTTGTGACTTGAAAACGAAATTTTTGTCTGTCGAGTAGCCTCAGAATGGAAGTCCGTAGGTACGTCTACGTAATATGCTAATGTCTGCAAGACATTTTAAATACAAAGTTTTTCTTCGACGTGACGATGTTGAATGTCATTAATTAACTGTGTGTTGGCACTACAGCTTCCTATGCATTCAACGAGCCAAAAACCGATTTATAAGTGAAATATTTACTATAATTCAACGCATTGGGCGATGCCAAAACTATTAGGGGGATTATTAAAACCAGGAAGATATGCCAGACTGTCTTCTTGTCGAAGAATAAAAGGTCTAGCTACCTATAGCTTTTAAATGTTATACATCCGTATGTATTTGTAGTCACGTGTTTGATTGATTGACTTTAATGTCTTTATACACTTGTCAGTTTGTCCGCAGTTATTTCTAAACCACCTATAACCATAAATAACTACATATGACGGGTTTTGATGCGCTTTATATTTGAATATCTTCTACGTATAATTACATGTATATAATGTATTATTACATGTTTAAATAAATACATACATAGTCTACACTACAAACTACGCTTTGTAAGTTAAGGCTTCAAAAGCAACTTTTGCTAACGTTCACGTCAAATAAAGCGCGAATTTGTAATCAATTTTTACGTCATTAGTTTTTATTAACTTTTTAAGACACTAGGTTACATTTTCTAGCCTGAGTGATAATGGCCAAGTGCCAAGACATACGGAAGAAATTTAATCTGTCCCCTAAACTTATATAAAAAGCATGAATTAAAGTCACTCCGAGTGCTGTGGAAACTGCTATTAATGTAAAAAGGAAAAGAGTTTATCTGCGTGAAAAGTTTCTATAACGAATGAATTAGTAACAGAACTTAGACATTGCTTATTTAATTAAAAAAGTGAAGTGAAAATACCATTAACGAGGTTTCGTATTATACATGTAGGTAACTGCTGCAGAAGGCGTAACCCTTAGAGGAAACCTACATAATATGTACCTATATCCAGCAATGAAAATATACAGACTGACAATGATGATTAGGGCAGTGATTTGGAATAACAACATGATAAGCAAGTTATCTACGATTTTCCGTTTTAGACACAACCATTGTCGTTTTACATATCGCTTGAATAGGAGTTGCGTGACAGCTATATATATTATTCGCCGTTAAAAATATTTTAATTTGCATATGAAATCGAAAAGTAGATCTATATGAAAATCCACCACAATGTCATGATGCACGAAGACAGACAGACTATAAAATCACTATTGGTCTCATACATCGATGGCCTTATATAATTAAATTATTTAAAACCTATATAAATAAATATATATTGGTATTTAGGTAATTTAGTTTTTAAGTTATTTTATTTACATTAGTTAATTTTCCCATCCATCCATTTGCGAATTTGGACACAGAACCACTCAATCAAAACTGCATTTCCTCATCGCATGTATTGAGAGGGCTTTGTTTAAATTTTAAACAAGGGTTTAATAAAAACTATTTGGTATCAAATCGAGAGCATTGTTCCACGTAACAATTAATGCGTAGTTAAAACAAAACTATATCAAAATTTTCTAACAAGAACACACACGAAAAGCCGACGATTCACTATTTTTAACTTTTAATGTTTATCATAAGTTTTATAATTTGAACAATTCGCAAGAAAACAATGGAAAGACACTATTAAATCAAGTTTAAACTTTACTGCGTTGACATTAGGCTTAGTATTGCTGCGTAAATTATGATTGGCTTACGGAAATAGATGATGTAGCGTGATCGCGACGTGTACGCGTGGTGCGACTAAAACTGACCGACAACTACATAATAATGTACATCCATTTGCGTTGCTACTTAGTTGTAACGCAAGTATACAAACAATTATGTAGATATCTTTATCTTTACATAATGTAATTTGAAGTCGCTTTTCATGTCGTCTGCATGGCCGCTCAATTCTCATAAACCACGCAACGGATTTTGATGCGGTTTTCACCATCAGTCAGATAAAAAATTTCAAAGAAGTGTATAAAATAAATTTAGTTTTGGTGTAAATAGAAAAAAAAAAAAACAATACTTTGCAACCAAGTCGTTTAAAAATAAATTTACATGGCTTACGTAGGCTAAACATTAAGAGATATTATGAAAATGATGTATGTACTAGAGAATTGTAGTTCTTCTAAAATCTTAAGGAAAATTTCGGGATGGGATATCTCTATCTGTTACGGTTGACTTAACAGCAACCATTTCTTTCATTATAACTTCTAATTTCTACATATTATAATATTATAAATTCGTCTTTTCTGTTTCCCTGCTAACCACTTTTAAACCACCTAACAGATTTGAATTCGGTTTTCACTTAGGGAAAGAGGGATAAACGAAGAAGGTTTTTGTGTATGTATAAAAAAAATACATGTCAGTCGTTGGACTGCAGAAGTGAAAACTAAGCTTCACAAAAAAAAAATAACTAGATTATTGGTCAGAGGTGTATTCCACATTGATCCTTGTTATCATATTTAGTAAGTTTACTTTCATATGTAGTTGTCTGCTTAGTACTTATATACAGAAGGTATATAAGTACTAAGCAACAACAGTACTTACAAACGATTGTTATTGTAATCGTACGATACTGTAACGATTACAGTAACAAGTCGCGAGTTCAATGGTATTTTCCCATCTCAAAAATAGCTTTTTAAAATTTTTAAATTAATATCAGCGCCATCTCTGTTCTAATTGATGTATTATTTCAATTCAAAATTCAATTTGTTTCTAGTTCTAAACATATTCTAGTTTCATTGATATTGTGTTGATGGCGCAATATCTACGGTGGCGAAAATATACGGTTACAGTAACAAGTCGCGAGTTCAATGGTTTTTCTCATCTCAAAAATGCCCAACGCGCCTAAAGAAGTTTTCACTTCAAAAAAATTGGGACCCTAAGGTTGGGAAAATAGTGGTCATATATTGTTCACTCACAGATTTTAATGCGGAGTTGTGTATTACAATTTAAAAAAAGGTAATCAAAGATTAAGCATGTAATAATTAGTAGATTATAGCCACAAAAAAATTATAAAATAAAAACTTTTTAACAAAAAAAAATTAAACCGCCAGAAAAACTGAAAAGCAAAAAATAATTTTATTTAACCTTAAATTAAGTTTTTAAACTAATGTAAGTATACCTAAGTAATTTTGAGTCGGCGCCAAACAATAAAGCGTGATTGCGAGGCTCCGATATTTAAAAGCCTATAATACAATAAAATGATTTTAACTTACGGATCGAGCAGGTAGGTAGCTATTTTTAATATTCCTAACACACTTTTTCCGACCCAATTAACAACAAACAAAACCCTATTAGCCACGTGTCCATTTAAGACTGCACGTTTATATTGTTTTCGTATAAGTACCTAGTCTTCCTTAACTCTAATATACTTACACTGTACAAGTATATTAGAAATCTGTGTTCAAAACCTTAAATTGTATAAAACATATTGTATTTATTTAGGTACTGATCGGTAGACCATTTTCATAATTATATTAAGTAAAATAAAATACGTAAATTTACGTTGCATATTAATTGAATAAATATATATTACATTTTATTTGTATAGTATTAAATCTAACAATATTAAAAAATGTCCAGCAATCATGTAAAAAATTACTAATTGTACCATACATTTTTTAATAATATTGATTTTTGAATAAGAAATTTCAATTTTTCTGTGTATAAACCAAATAAAAATGTGTTAGCCTTTAATTTAAAAAAGGAGCTTTTTGATTTTATTAATTAAAAAAAAAAACACAAAAATAATATTTCACTTTTGTTTATTACACAAACATAATTAACTAAAATAATATAACCATAGACACACAGAAAAATAAATAATAATATAAATTAATATTAAATATATAATAAAAAAATAAGGTGAGCACTCTTTTAATAATACTAATAGCTTCTCCAAATACAAATAGAACAATTTTTTCTTTCTTGGCAACATTAATGGTCACATCATTACAATTTGTTATTCCATTTTTTTTTAAATTTAAATTTAGTGGAGTGCTTTAAGCGGCTGAAATGTAAAAACCTTGGAATCCACAATTACTGTGAATAAGTTGTTATGAAACCTTTTGAATTGTATTGTTAATGAGGTATATTACAAAGTTTACCCACTAAAATTGGGTGCCTGATTTGATGTAAGGTAAAATGTACCAATTCCATGGGCTATATTGTTTTCATCGTATTTTTTAGAATACAAATAAGCTGGAATATTAACACCAACTGCAATAAAATCATCATTAACTTTAATCTAATTTTTTTTTGCCAATAAAATATTGACTTTATCTTTGTGCACAAAATACACAACAGTAACGAAATACGTATCTCAATAAACTGAATCTAACTAACGCACAGCGGCCTAACAGCTTACTAACAACAGGATTTACTAAAAAAAAAGGATCCAAAAAAAAATGGGTAAACATTTTAGTATTTTATCTATAAAATATAATTTAGGTTTCACATTAATTCATTCACAGTAATTGGATTCCGAGGTAAAATTCCTCAGGTGCTCCACTAATTATGATTTTTAAGTATTACACATCATTGGCTATAAGAATTGAACTGCTAACTCAATTTGAATGATTTTTTTAGTAGACAAATAAAACTTTTTTTTACATTAAATAGGAAACTGACATTACATTAAAAGTATATTATTTTTACATTAAAAGTATATTATTATATATCTATTGGTATATAAAATATACTTTTACTACATTTTACCTAATTAGTTAATTTTACTTTGATGAAATTACATCAAAAAGAGGCATTTCTATATTTGAGTACAAATGCAGTTTAACTCTTTTAGCCAACAACAATGTTATGATTACTAAAAATTAACAGATCTCCATTTTATTACTATAATGAGCACCCAATTCATTAAATTCTTTGGTGAAGCTATACTATTATTGTATATATATTTATAAAATAAAAAATAAACTAATATACACACACACACATATATATATATTAATGCACAGTACCTATCTATTGAATATAAAGCGTCACAAAACAGCCGGCAAAGAAATTAATAAAAAAAAGCACAGTGACAAACAGTCAGATTTGTACCAGTTCATTCTTGTTTCCCGTAGATCGTTGTCCCCTTTTCCTGCATTCCGCTCGGAGCTGTTCTTTATTCATAGCTGCTAGTGTTTCAGGATTTAAACTCTGACGATTACGTGAACTTTCAGACACAGAGTTTTGACGCGGAATGACAACAGCATTCGCTTGATTCCGGGCTCTTCTTGTTCCCGCCATAATATACTTCAACTATTCTATCCGCGTTATTATTAATCTCTGCTGCTGGTTTAAAATTTATCATTCTTTTAAAATACTCTCCACTTATTTTTATCAAGACTAGTTTATTGTGGGATTGTACCTCCTCTT
The DNA here is from genome assembly GCA_944738685.1 of Synanthedon myopaeformis. NCBI lineage: Eukaryota > Metazoa > Arthropoda > Insecta > Lepidoptera > Sesiidae > Synanthedon > Synanthedon myopaeformis. Next base: position 4,484,867 of record OX122933.1, on the reverse strand, counting down.
TTTCTGTCCATAGCTAAACACTTTATGTTAATATAAACTATTTTGAGGCGGTAGCAACAGAAAATGCATAAATCAGTGATATACTGACGCATAAATAAGATATTCTAAAAATATTTTATATAAAACTACAGTTTAGATTAAAGGGTGATTTTCAGGAAAATAATAATGTTAGTATGTATTTGTGTATATGTGTGTATTTTTTAATTGGTTAGGGAAGTATTTAAATTTTAAAAAATTGCTTCTATTATTTACGTATATTATGTAGATTACTTAATTCGTTATCCATAGGGCATAACAGTAAAAAAAATTAATGCATTCTATTATGCAGTAAATTAATATTAACGGAAAAAAGCCACTTTCAGCCTCTAATACCAAAAAGCGACGAATTAAACCAAATAATTCTTTAGGGATAAAAGAAAGGATAGACGACAATCAGCAAAAATTGCAGTTCTAACCTAACATTACAATTATTACAAATAAATATAATATTAAAATACTTACAAAACAAAGGATCCTGAACAGTCGTAGAAAAAAACTACGATTATGAATTTACTTGAACAAATAAATATACTTCACACAAAATGCCACTTAGGTGTATTAAAAAATGCAGAATTTAATTTACTTTACAATGTGAGCAATAATTATGAAAGATGACAAAAAACTACAAATCTCAAATCTATAGTCTATACCAACAACCAACTAATCGAATGAAATGATTTTTTTTTTCATTTTATGGCCTGGTAACTAGACCTTTAAGCCAATAATGAAATGACGGAATCATACAGTGTTGCCAAAAATAATTTTGCGTCAAATTCTCGAACTGTCAAATACATGATAAAATAAATTTGAATTAAAATGTAAACAAACTACTACAACGAAAGTTTGGTTGGAAACTTGCAGCAGAAATCAAAACTATTTATTTATATTAAATTACAGGAATGCTAGTAAGTTGATTAATTACATTATTAATTAATGATAGGATTAGAAATGTAGTTATTATTTATTGTCAAATTTATCAATCTACTCATGTAAGTTTCCTGTGTAGCTTAATAATACCATATTATCATATAACTTCTAATAGATTAATATTTTAATGTATACATATTCATAGTTATTAAAATCTTTCTCTGATATCTTCCTCTGGCATACATCTTTTCTTACCTCACTGTCCTTATGTAAGAACTGGTCTTGCTATGTGGCCTAATACCATCATGTATAATAATCAAGTGGCTTATAGTGACAAGTTTATGGATAATTAGACTGGTACAAACTGGCATACGAGACGTAATAGATGAGCTTTTCCAAAATTATGTATAATTTACTTTTACTATTAATTTAATTTTTTTTAATAATAATAATTTATTTAGACATATTCTATAACTAGTCCAGATTGATTAAAAGATTGTCTCATTTTTGCTAATATAAGGAATTGTAAGCAAAATCTATTTGTGATTATGTATGATCTAATTGTGGTTGATTTTAGAGTTACCTAAAGTGTTACCTATGTAGTTTATATAGAAACACATGTGCTGCATTTACAATGTGTGTAAATAAATCTTTATATGTGTGTTCATTCATGAATTTTTATTCTTTACTTGACACATGTATATTTTTCAGTGCTATTCTTTAAATGGATGACAACATCGATAGTTACCATCCATCCCTTTTGAATCCTAGACGATACAAAAGGGACACACAATTAACTCAAGTGAGTGAATTTTAAAAACTTGCTTTTTTTTTTTACTAAAAACTACAATCTTTCCTTTTCCAAGTTGTACAATCTAATTTAGTAAAGATTTCACATGTCTTCTAAGATTGTTAAAGGTCTCAAAAACACAATTTTTCTTACTCTCAACATTACTCCCTAAGTTAATGTCTGAGTAAAGTTATTCTGTGAATAATGTTGCAAATAATGTGAATTTACATTTTCTTCTTGTTTCTTATATGTGGTTATATGAATTTAACACATGGCATTTTGAATTTAGTCTCAATTTTTCTAATCAATATTTATTTATTAATAGATTCATTAAATTTTCATTAGACAATAAATTATTTTTACAGAATTCCTTCTCCTTATCTCTAAATAGAACTAAACGGGAGACACAATCTGGAATTGAGGTAAATACATTTAAATGGCTTATACATTCTTATATTATTTTATATTATAATACCTATATAATTTGATATTCTAGTATTTATAATATCATAATTTTCGTATGGCATAGCTATAAGAAAAATGGAACACTATAATACTTTTTCTTAAATATTATATATAACTGCACTCTTACATTGATTTCATTTCAAATATACCATAAATTTTTAGATGTTGCCTAAAAATAAGGAAAAAGAGGTTCTCCCGAAATTGTGTAATGAATCTCAAAGTATCGGTTTCAACAATAGTCTGACATTATTCCCTGACGATGATACCAATAATTGTACCAACATTAATAATGATACCGACATAAATGATGAAACAACTGATATAGTTCCATTAAATTTTGATAAAAAAAGGCTCAATACTACTACCAATAAGATTTCAGACAATGGTTATAGTTTAGTGATTACAAATTTTTCTAATAAAGAACCTATTGATGAAATAGAAACAAAAAGCGATAGTACTGTCATATACAGCATTGGAAAACCGTCTGTTTTAATATCATTTGGAGCAGTTGATTGCAGTACTGTCAATGTGACCGCAACTAAAAATAATTTAAGTAAAGTATCATTTAATAGAGAAAATAACAATGTGTCAGTTGATTGCGAAATAGTCGATAATTCTGTGAGCGCAATCACAGTTGCTTCTTCAGAGAGCGACTGTAAACATAATTATATTTTTCCCAAAGTCGATATGAGTATGACTCATAGTCCACAAAAAAGATCTCAAGTGAACGTGAATCTTGAAATTAAAAGAAAAAAGTTGACAGCTGAAGATAGTGCAGAAAAGTCTAATGTTCTAATTTTGAAAACTGACGCTATAGAGAAGCTTTCTCATGTCATTGTCCAGCCACCAAATTATAAAACAGTGAAAAGGAAAATTATAGACGAAAGTAAAATTAGAAGCAGTGATAAGGCGAGCTTAATTAAGAATAAGTCTTTCGCTCGAGGTGATAGCTTGAAGCAAATACCGATTACTAAATATTTTTGCAATGGCAAATTTCCGCGATCAAGTTTAGACCTTACAAATGATACCGAAAAAGGCGTAGCCAGTAATGCTAGACAGGCTATGAACAAGAACTCTGAAATTGCTGACGTTAAGTGCGATAGGAGCAGAATATATAAGAGGGATAAAAATGACAAAGATATATTGCCCAGATCTGCTAGGATTTCGCTTCAAAGAAAAGATGGCTCAAAGCAGACTATCAAGGCATCTAGTTCAGACGCGCCGAGGGTTCCCTCGCCGGAGAAATATGATAGCTTCATATCCTATTCACCGAGGAAGAAAATAGATTCCTTGCAATACACATTACCAGTCAAACCTAAATTAAAGACTAGCCCTTCATCGAAAACGATACCTCATTATAAACTGGTTGCAGGTAAATTGCATTTTATTCTTAATTGTTAAAAAGTTTAAATTGGAATTGGCGTTGCTTACTTAACTTAAACAATGAGACCTGAGTGAGTATCATGAAAGTTCTTACAATTTGCCGAGACGCAACTTTAGTCATGTGTTTTTTAAGTTATATTTTATTTCATACTAGCGGCCTGCACCCGGTTTCGCGCGATTTTTTTTCCTGTAAGTTATATACAAAAACCCATTACTTGTTTATCGCTCTTTCCATTAGTAAAAACCGTATCAAAATAGTTTGCATGGTTTAGGAGTTAGTTAAAAAAATTATACTTGCTACTTTTCAGGGACACATTTTGCAGTCGACGCATTCTCATACGGAGACATACCTAACGTGAAGCATTATTTTCTGACACATTTTCATTCCGACCATTATTCAGGTCTCAAGAAGAGCTTCAATAAACTGTTGTTTTGTACCAAAATCACTGGTAGGTATATTTGGAAATGTTACCTCAGAAATAGAATACAAATTCCCGTTTATACCCTAACCTAGAGTTAGGGAACACGTAACTACTAAAATCGCGATAACAAAACCCCAAATTCATAACATGGATACGTCAATTTTCTAAAATTGGTACTAATTTTAGCTTTATTTATGAAACTTTTATGTTATGATAGTACTAGCTGGTGCTAGCGACTTCGCCCGCATACAAAAATGAAAAATATAACGCCTAACATCGTTATTGCTGTGACTACGGTGGCACCGCCATTGGTGATCCCTCGAGAACCTAAAAATTTTCCAGGATAAAAAGTATCCTATATCTTAATCCAGGTCATAGACAATCTCTTTGCCAAATTTCATCAAAATCCGTTGAGCCGTTTTTGCGTGAAAGTGTAACAAACATCCATCCTTCGCATTTATAATATTAGTAGGTTTTAAATAAAGTTTAAGGTTTTTTTTTAACATTTTACAGCAGATTTGTGCGTATCGCGAATGGGGGTGAATCCGAAATACATTCACGTAATCAATGTGGATGATACGCTACGGATTGATGGCGTAGAGATTACGGCCGTTGACGCTAATCAGTAAGTTTCTATTAGGTTCTTTTCAAAAAACGCTATCGCTCAAATTGTGTCTCACTCTGACGACGTTCGACTCGTTTTACTCACTCAACCCTGAGACTGAGACGCTCCGTCTCAGGGTCCCCAAGTTCGATTTCCGGCATTGTCAACTTTGGAAATGAACTTTTCAAAGTTGGCTCTGATCTGAATTTGGAAAGTAGTGGCAGGACACACGCCGCACTGTGTTTCGCAGTTATTAGGGCAGCCCGTCTGGTGGCAGTAACCACTTCTTATACAAGATCACCGTGAAATAATTGCCAGAGCTCATTTCCCTAGTCATTCCCAATCCTCAATCGTAGTATGGTCGGCAGAGCACTTGCAGCACCAGTGGCGTTGCTTGTGATATAGGCGACGGTAGCCACCTACCACCAAGTGAACCGTTAGCTTGTCTGTCAACCTTAACATCAACTCGACTCGCTTTTAAGGAAAACTAATCGAAAATGACGTGTGATTTTTGGGCAATATTTAAACATGACTGCTTAAAAGCTATCAAAGGCTTACGCGTTCCTAAGAAGGATGGGCAAAATTGTATAAAGTTCGATTTTTTTTGTGGTTAACTTCGTCAAACAGGTTGAGATGGCTAATGTCGCATATAACACAAGCAACGCCACAGGTGCTGCAAGTGTGCTGCCGACCGTTGTGGGATTGAGGACACGGGATTAGTTTGAAATAGGGAAATGCGCTCTAGCATTCCTTACTCACTCACTGAAACACAACACCACAATATATTTATTAATATAAAAAAATGATCACCTCGATGGTAAGTGGCTTCCGTTGCCCAGAAGTCAAACTAAGGCCAACACAAGGTGCGATGTATGCTTGGAATGTATGTTGGAAAAAATTTAAAACACCAACAATTTGTTTCAGTTGTCCAGGTGCCATAATGTTAGTTTTCACGCTTCCAAACGGCAAGACGATATTGCATACGGGCGATTTTAGAGCGACGCCCATTATGGAGTCTTATCCCGTATTTTGGAACGCCGACATTCACACCGTCTATCTGGATACCACGTGAGTGAAAATTTTGATATACAAACTTATCGTTTGAGCCATAAAATTTCTCCTTTGTGTGTGACCGAAATTTGTCCACTGGCAATAACAACCATTATCAAGTGTATTTTACTCCCACCAAACCGAGCGGTACAGTACTACACACTTGATAAGGTGCGTCGTGAATCTTCGTTCACGTAAAAAAGAGCACCAGCTTTGACGTTTAACGAAGAAGCTTAAAACCTACAATTAACCTTAGTTACAATATCTATAAGGTTGATAATAGAATGGTAAGATGCTAAGCGGAGCACGCTAACACGGCGGCAGCTGGTGACCAATAGCGGTACTGGAAAAAGCCACGAAGTGTGTGGATTGGTCGGTAGCAATTTCCAAGCTTTAAAAATTGGTATTCTGCGCAGGTACATCGGTTCGGTAAGCCATATCATTTGGGTACTACTGTAAGATATTACCATAGAGTAAATAGTTACACAATCATGAAAAACTAGATTTATTTCTGTGACAGATATTGCAATCCACGCTACGACTTCCCAACGCAAGACCACTGCGTGGAGATGGCGCTACAGATCTTGCATCAGAAGAAGGTGGCTCTCAATAAAGCTGGGAAGAAGTTCTCCTCTGTCCTTATAGTGTGTGGGACATACACCATTGGTGAGTCATTTGACCATAAACATTAGAGTATATAGTTACATCTTACACACGTAGTGTCAAATGTGTGTGCATGTGTCAAACATGAAGTTGTGTGTGTAATGTTTATTTTAATTAATTTATTAATGTAATTCCTACGAATAAATTATACTCAGGAAATGTAACTGCGCTCAAAAAATGACCCTTAGAAAGACGTGTACAAGTAGGCGGGGCTTAAAAGTCGTGTACAACGCGCCACTAGTCGGACATTTTTCTTGCAAGCGAGCACACGTCAAATCTTCGTGTACGTTTTCGTTTATCACTGTAAATCAGTTATAATCATCATGCCAGGTTGTGTTGCCATCTGACATTGCAACACGCGCACGAACCAATCCCTGCTCTCGTTCTGAATTTAAACCAATCACTAGGCATGTGTATTAACAACCTTCTAATTGATTGGTATTTTGAATATACGTCGTTTTGTTTTACGTAGGGCCACTTTTTGTTTATGATTTGTTTCGAATAAGAGTTCCTGAGTATTATTTATTCGTAGTGTAATTCTAATGCATCCTCATAGTAGATTGATGTGCATCCTAGTAATATTATTTATGCGAAAGTTTATATATTTGGATATTTGTTCCTTAATAACAATCTTGTCCTTTGGATGAAATTTGGCATACAGTAATTGTATTATCTGGATTGTATAATAACATATAGGATACTTTTTATCTTAGAAAAATGTTAGGTTCACGAAGGATCGTTTAAAAATATAAAAAATTCGAATGATTGATTCATTTGTCGTTTTCACCCGGAAACAAGCAGAGCTATAGCAAACATTGAAATCAGTAGGTATCTGAAGAAGAATAATTTTTTTCTGTATTAATTACTGACTTGATTTTGATGTTCGTATATTGACTTTTGGCAAAAAACGGCAAGGGACCGCAATGAGTGGAAAACTTTGGAAGAGACCTATGTCGCAAGACAAGTTGGAGTTGTTGGTGATAAATAACATAATTATTATATTTTATTTTTTTCTCTTGTTAACTTCAGCAATAAAGGCTATTTTTATTTTATTTTATTTTATATTGACTTTAATCAATTTGTTATCTACCGACAAAATCTTCCTAAAATTAATTTGGATTCCTAAAATTAATTAATCCAAATTAACATTTTGTTTAATTTGGAGCAACCATTGCAAGCGTTTTGAAATGTTAGAAAAATATTAATGTACATTGGGTGATTTGAAAATTTCAGGTAAAGAGAAATTTTTCATGGGCATGGCTCGAAATGTGGGGTGCTCCGTGTGGGCATGTCCCGAAAAGGACAAGATCCTGCAGATCGTGGAGGGACGCAGCTTCGGCACCAAACCGCCGCATTCCTGCCAACTCCACGTTGTGCCCATGAGAGATTTAACGCACGAGGTTGGCAACATCAAGTCATCCCACATCTTTTTGAGGTGTGGCAGACAGGCTGACGGTCCATTTGATGGTAGGTGGCTACCGTCGCCTATAACACGAGCAAAGTCATAGCTGCTGCAAGTGCGCTGCCTACGACTGACACTTTTTTTTTTTAAATATTTGTTCTTTAAATATTCCAATTTCGATATAATATTTATATTTTAGTATTATTTTGATGAAGATATAAATGGGCTTTTTATTTTATATTGATTATTATAATGATACCTATTACTTAAAGCTTTTATAAGTATTTCATACTAATGTACTGTTTATAATTATAACATTACAGAAACTTCGCAGCTACTTGGACAGTTTGCAAGGGGTTTTCAGTGAGGTGGTTGCGTTCAAGCCGAGCGGTTGGGAGAATGGGAAGAATTCTCTCATAGAAACGGATACGGTCACCATACACGGTAAGTTCGCACTCTATAACTCATTGGCTCGACATAACTGGAATATTATTTAGAAATTTATTAAAATAAAGATTAATAAAATTAAAATATCTGAATTAGGATTCACTTATATGAAGTAGCACAATGGTCACTGAAGGAGAAAAATTGTATCTACCTACAAATATCTACTTATTTTTTTTTGTTTATATTTGTTTATTTTATAGCACTAATACTGAATACATTTCTGTTATTGTAGACAACTCAGGTGTACGGTAGAAACTTAATTGAATTTATAGTACATCTAAACTGTGTACCACCAATTGTATTATTATTTTTTTTGTGTAAATTTATTTAAAAAAATAAAAAAATATCACTTGCTAATATTCTTGGCTATATCGACAAGCTTGGTTCTTCGGAAAATAATATAAATTATTAAAATTTGAATTCAAAAAGGCTTAAAAATGGTTACTAGGTATTCCGTACAGCGAGCATTCGAGTTTCTCTGAGATGATTCGCTTTGTGAAGTATTTGAAGCCGAAACAAGTTGTGCCAACTGTCGACATATCGGGTGGGACGAAATCGGTGCAGGTAGGAAAATATATATTTTAAATCTAATCTAATCTAATAATAGGTTAGTTTGGTAAGGCGATGTTTTTAAGATGAAGGTAGACAGAGATTGACGTATCACTTGATACTAAGTGGCTCAAAGAGAGGCCAATATGCTGAAAATCAAGACAATCTTTAGAAAACGTGGCGGCGTCAGGACTGTTATAATTTCATTTTATAATATAACTAGCTGTTGCACGCGACATCGCCCGCGTATTTTTTTTTTTATAAAATATGTATATAAAATACAAAATATCTTACTCGCTGATAATGTAGCTCTCTATAGATGAAAGAATTTTTAAATCGGTCATGTTTTTGAGTTTATTCATTACGAACATACAAATCTTCTCTATTTATAATATTAGTATTAAACTCCAATACTTACATAATATATGAACTGGTGTATAAAAATTTAAAGGTTGTTAAATAAAGGCATAAATAAATAAATAACCGTCGCGTTACGAATACAGCGTGTACAAATGCGTAACTTGTTTTATAAGGAGTAATTTATATGTTATAATATTGGTGGATGTCTTGCAGAAACGTTGCAAAAAGCGTCCCTTAATCGTTACACTGAATCGTCACACAAAATTCGACCTTGAAATTTTATTCTAATCGAGGTCAAAGAAGTTTCATTCTCATAAAAAAAGAGATATTTTTTAAAAAGGCCTCAACAATTTCAGAGCTACTTTCCCTGTCCGCTGGTGAGCAAAGAAGAAATACAAGGCCAGAGCAGATTGACGGATTACATCTCCGTAACGAGTCGACAGCAAGTGCCTGCGGTCACTTAACCGGTCAGTATATTTATTTCCATTTAAACCGCAGTCTATTGGACTGCGAAAGGTTAATTGAAAATCGTAATTTGGATATTTACATCCGTAAACTGAATGCTGGCCAAGAGCAAACCCATTATTAATAAAAATAAAACTTTGCAAGAGGGCCTCAGGGCAACTTCCTAAAACGACAACTTTTTAATAGAGATTAGAGGATATGGAAGTGGGTTGTTTGACCTTATCGAAATACAAAAGCACACGTGCTGTTACTTCACGGTGGGCTTCTTTATGGTTGTGGTTCCTGTTGCCAGATGATCTTATTTTTCTGATTGTTTTTTTTTTCTCTTGTTTCAGAACTCAAAACAAGTTCTAGATCTTAAGCTGCCACCATGACACTGTGATTTATATATTTATAAATGTTTTGAAGATTTTAGAAAAGTTTTACTTTTAATAAAATTATAAAGTTCCTATATGCATTATTATTTAAAAAAAAAAATCACTTTTTTGACCAAACTTACCAACTTCCACGAGACAAAAAACGATAATAGCATGGAAGCAAATTTAAAGAAGAATTTACTTCAAAATTTTATTTGACAAAATGAAAATACAAAATTTGGAAACAAACATTTAATTTTATAACTTATGAATGAACATAGTTTTTATATAGTCATACATTTACTTCTACTTTAAAAGAAGTGAGATTGTGCATATTTACATGAGTGTAGTTTTAGAAAATTTTCATATAATATCTACTCTTGATCAAATTGACAATTTTATTATCCATATAAATGTTTTACGGTCTCGCTATAGCGAATGCGGTCATTATAAACTCAGGTTACATTTTAATTTGTGTTCTACAATTGTAGAGTGCTATGTGGATTTATCAGATTTTCATTAACTTTTTCGCACTCGTCAACGCCTTTACATGCCATCATCAAGCGCAACACGAGATCGTACCAATGTTTGATGCTCGGTAACACTTCGTTCACTTTGTTCTTCAATTCGTATGGATCCTCTGTCAAGTCGTAGATTTCTACGAATTTCTGTAAAGGAAAAGACATCACCTGATTCAGACAGCAGTTGAAACCATAATAAGACATTAGGAAGGAATAGGGAAATGGCCTCTGACATCTCTTACTCACTCGCCGAAACACAAAAGCACACATGCTGTTATTTCACGGTGGTCTTCTGTAAGGAGGTGGTCACTGCCGCCAGACGGGCTGCTCAAATGACTTCGAAACGTATTATGCCACTGCTTTCCAAATCTGGATCAGCCTTGAAAACTTTGAAAAGTTGATCTCCAAAGCTGACCTTGTCGGGTATCGAACGCTACTTTTTGAAGGTGACTTTTGAGGACAGGGGTAAAGGCAAAACTTTTTAAAGGTACTGGTGACACCAAGTAGTATCGCTAGTACTATTAATGGTACTAGTCATACAGCAAGTGGGTTGAAACCCCGTTGTAGTTAGCCTTGTCTTCCTACTCGTACCAATGGGGCGATCGATTGTTGAACTGTCCGTTACTCGTTGGAATATGGACATTAAATCTTACCTTTTCGTCATCAAATGAGCAATATTTAAAATCGACTCGCCGAGCTATGTGTCTTATACAGGCGTATGTGTTATTTCTCGAGTCTTGACATTTACAGTCGTACTGTGGATAACATTCCTGGAATAAAGGCGTACATACAATTAATTATCTATACTAATATTAAAATGAAGAGATTTTTTTTGTATTTTTGTTTGTAATGAACAAACTCAAAAACTATTGGACCGATTTTAAAAATTCTTTCACCTATAGAAAGCTACATTATCAGCGGGTAACATAAGCTGTGTTTTATAAAGTTACGCGAACGGAGTCGCGTGTAACAGCTAGTGTTCAATAAAACTTTTTAAAAACTCTTTCATAATACACACTGCCAAGGATTGGAACTCTCTTCCGGCGTCTGTGTTTCCGAGTTCATATAACCCAATTCTTTTTTAAGTTGGAATGAATACTGAATATGCATTTTCTGGGTGAGCTCGCTGCATCGTCGGCCTCGTCTTTGTTTCACGGCTAGATGATGGCCATTATATATACAAATGTTAAGTTGGTTTGTGTATGCTTCAAAAACTCGAAAACTAGCCGACGGATTGACTTGAATTTTTTACACATTGCATTTAAACAGAGGTATAATCATATACATACTTTTCTTTCCCAAAATTCTATGGCGTTACGGTAACCGTGGAACGTTGCTATGGCAAACATTATAATCGAGAAAATTTAAATGATAATAAACATAGAATACTTTTATTTACACTTATAATATTAAAATTCATATTCGAAGCGAAGCGTAGCCGGCTTCAGCCAGTTATTAATAAGAATAAAAATGAAAACTTACAGATAGATTATCTACGTCGTATTTCCACGGACACGATCCGTCGACACTCTGATCGTTGCCCTCACCATAGAACTCCACCAGCATATTTCTATCTGTCACTTTCCCTTGTCCGAACAAATCTATCGAGTGACCGTCCATACTCTTGGACGGCTCCAAGCCGGCTAACTTTATAATGGTCGGTGCCAAATCAATATTGAGTACTGGTTCGTGACTGACAACGCCCTTTTTGACGCCAGGGCCACGTATTAGCAGAGGCACTTTTATGTCGGCCTCGTAGGGCTGCCTCTTGTCGTAAACTTGCGAGAATTGGCCTGTAAGGAGAAGTTCATTTCTCCATTATAATAACGGATGAAACCATTCCGGTTTGAATTTTTAGCAAATCATTTACCTTTTGACGCCGTAATGTATGCAAAATTTAATCATCATTAAATTTTGTCAGGGATACACTGTCAGGGATACAGGAAAAGGAAATGGGATTTTTTTTAATGTTAAGTTCGACAGACAGTTTGACCGTCCACTTGACGGTAGGTGGCTACCGTCGCCTATAACACAAGCAACGCCATAGGTGTTGCAAGTGGGCTGCCGACCATAGAAGGCTTAAGGGATAATGAAGGGATGGCGTGAAAAATTATCTAACTGATGGTGAAAACCTCATCAAAATCCCTTAGGTGGTTTAGGAAGAGTTAGCGGTTATTCAGGCAGACAGACAAAGAAAGCGACTTCAAACTATGTTATGTAATAGAGATATTAAGATTTATCTTTTTTATTGATATTTGAAATCTTATCACTATTTTAGACGGTTTCGTTTTAAATCAAAAAAGAAAATCTCAATAACATTTTACCAGTGACACAAACATTAAAAGAGATAATGATCGCTTACCAATGTGATAGCCATTATCGGACGTGTAGATGAAATAAGTATTGTCCAACAGAGAACGAGTGTCCAGGGAATTTATAACGTCCGCCACCATTTCGTCCACGGACAGGAGGGTCTCCCATCGTGAACGGTATACCCTGTCCAATTCTGGTATCATGTCCTCGGGAAGTGGGGATGGGGGCATCGTCAACAACCAATGTTTATCCTGCAATTGTGTTTTTTTTTTAATGTTAAAATCGGCAGACAGGCTGACGGCACACTTGATGGTAGGTGGTTACCGACGCCTATAACAAAAGCGACGCCACAGATGCTGCCCATATGACTGCGAATCGTACTTTTCAGATCCAGACCAGAGTCAACTGTGAAAAGTTATTTCCAAAGTTGACCCAGCCGGGAATCGAACCCGAGAGTACTGGAACAGAGCGTTAAGGCAAGCGTCCTAATCACTCATCTAAAAAGGTGGTTAGTGTCGTCATACATACACTAACCACCTTTTTACAGAAAGCCACTGACCATATCTTTTGAGAATGGTCTCATCATTTCATATCATATCAATATATTTTCTTCGTATATTTTAGTAGCGGCAGGGCACACTGCGTTTCGCAGTAATTTGGCAGACCGTCTGGCGGCAGTAACCACCCCCTTACAGAAGACCACCTTGAAATATAGTCCAGTAACTTTGTCGTCTGAATGTATGGGGTAGTATGCGTCAAATCCGGTAGTTCTGATTTTTTGCAGACTTGTTTATGATGTTGGCCTAATGAATAATCCAAGTTTGTGACCTCGAGCGCCGAACGCAACTTTGTCAAAAATCGAAAAAATCGCGAATAAATCGTTATTTTTTCAAATTTTGGCGATTATAACCATAAAGGACTAATTTTTGAAAAAACTTTCTTAGGACGTTTTTAAAGTAGACTAAATTTGCTACAATATGATACTAGAACTGTCTCTGTAGACCCAACAGTTTCCGAGATTAAGCCTTTCAAAGTTTATCATTTTTTTCGAACTTCGCAATTTTTGTAATATTTTAGACGTCACTCAAATAACTCTAGCGGGATGAAGTTCCAATTACCTCCGACGGAGTGTGCTAGTCTTTGGCTTAGGGAAGATGCAAATGATGTTCATAGTCGAAAAAAATCCGGACATTGAAAAGCAAGCTGCGATTTTTCTCGTCACCAACTCTACACCAATCTTTCTCTCTCTCGCACGAAGTGTTACAGTTCCACCTTCCTTGTCCGAACCGCTAGGGAGTGAGCACTTACTAGGTAAGCGTCGTCCACCTTCGGCCACATCAAGTGAGATCGCGGCCAAGCGCTACCTTGATTCAATTAAAAAAATAAAAATAAAAAATACACCTGACGAGATAGCAGCAGCAGAAGAGCGAGTCATAATTGCTCTATACGGAGGCAACCCCAACACACATAACCTTGACGAGCTGCGGTACCAACTATTCGCCAGGGCTGCGACGAAAACCACCTTCAATCTAGCCAGGTTACCTCCTACACGAGACTGCTCGATTTTACTCCTTGCGGATATACCATCAGGTGAAAATTCGTCCTTGCATCAGTTACATATCATTCATCATTTTCTATTCTCATATACAATTTTCTTACAGGTACAGGCGTGGTTGGGAGTCACACTGAACCCTCTCTCCTGGGGGTGGAAATCCACGCCACAAGGCCTCAACCCCAAAATTATGACCAGAGATGCAGCCCCACAACATTCTTGCGGATGATTTCTTGCGGCTGCACGAAGGGTTGTGGGAACGCGTGCAGCTGCATGAAGGCAGGATTAAAATGCTCATCAGTCTGCAGGCACTGCAGCGGGGCCTCTTGTGACAATATACCTAATGTTGCAGTAGTAAATATCCCAGAAGGCGACGATTTGTCCGATGTCGAAATGGGGGTTGCCTCCGTATAGAGCAATTATGACTCGCTCTTCTGGTCATCATTTTGGGGTTGAGGCCTTGTGGCGTGGATAGCCACCCCCAGGAGAGAGGGTTCAGTGTGACTCCCAACCACGCCTGTACCTCTAAGAAGATTGTACATGAGAATAGAAAATGATGAATGATATGTAACTGATGCAAGGACGAATTTTTACCTGATGGTATATCCGCAAGGAGTGAATCGAGCAGTCTCGTGTAGGAGGTAACCTGGCTAGATTGAAGGTGGTTTTCGTCGCAGCCCTGGCGAATAGTTGGTACCGCAGCTCATCAAGGTTATGGGTGTTGGGGTTGCCTCCGTATAGAGCAATTATGCTCGCTCTTCTGCTGCTGCTATCTCGTCAGGTGTATTTTTTTTTATTTTTTTTTAATTGAATCAAGGTAGCGCTTGGCCGCGATCTCACTTGATGTGGCCGAAGGTGGACGACGCTTACCTAGTAAGTGCTCACTCCCTAGCGGTTCGGACAAGGAAGGTGGAACTGTAACACTTCGTGCGAGAGAGAGAAAGATTGGTGTAGAGTTGGTGACGAGAAAAATCGCAGCTTGCTTTTCAATGTCCGGATTTTTTTCGACTATGAACATCATTTGCATCTTCCCTAAGCCAAAGACTAGCACACTCCGTCGGAGGTAATTGGAACTTCATCCCGCTAGAGTTATTTGAGTGACGTCTAAAATATTACAAAAATTGCGAAGTTCGAAAAAATGATAAACTTTGAAAGGCTTAATCTCGGAAACTGTTGGGTCTACAGAGACAGTTCTAGTATCATATTGTAGCAAATTTAGTCTACTTTAAAAACGTCCTAAGAAAGTTTTTTCAAAAACTAGTCCTTTATGGTTATAATCGCCAAAATTTGAAAAAATAACGATTTTTTCGCGGTTTTTTCGATTTTTGACAAAGTTGCGTTCGGCGCTCGAGGTCACAAACTTGGATTATTCATTAGGCCAACATCATAAACAAGTCTGCAAAAAATCAGAACTACCGGATTTGACGCATACTGTGATGTATAAAGTTACTGGACTAATAACACCATATTATGTGCTGTTGTGTTTCGGTGAGTGAGTAAGGTATGCCAGAGCCCATTAACCCATCCCTTCCTTATCACTTATCCTTAATCTTTCTATGGTCTGGAGAGCACTTGCAGAACTTTACTTATGTTATAGGCGACGGTAGCCATCTACCATCAAGTGGACGTCAGCCTGTCTGTCTGTCGAACATAACATTAGAAAAAAAAAATCAACAGTGTCAACTTTGGTTTAATAAAAAGGTTGCTTACATCTACGGCGATATTGAAATTTGGATGTCTGACGGCTGTGACATTTTGAAAAAAGCCTTCGTGTCTGCTGGCGGGAGTGAAGGGCGCGTGAGGCGCCGGAGGAGCCAACACCATTAAGAAAGGCCTTGACTCTTTCTGATTCTCAATGTAATTGAGGCTCACGTTGCGCTGAAACAAATCCAACACTTACTCTATGATGAGATCTTTATTAACTACTAGCTGGTACCTGCGAGTTCGTCTGCGTTGAAAAATAAAAAATATATCCATACTATAATTTTATAAATGTGAAAGTAACTGTCTGTCTGTCTGTTACCTTTTCACGCCTTAACTACTCAACCGATCATCATGAAATTTTGCATACACATTGTCAGAGATATAGGAAATAACATGGGGTACTTTTCATCCAGAAATAAAGTACTGTTCCCGAGGGATCATTTGAAAATATAAAAAAATCTGGCCGCGCCACCGTCATCACTGCAATAAAGATCTTTTTTTTTAACGCGGACGAAGCCTCGGGTACTAGCTAGTAAGTAAGCAATATAACGCTTGACCTCTTGTTTCTGTAACACTTTGGCCAGGAGTTAGTTTATTATTTTATTTTAGATGATCCCTAGGGAACAGTATTTTTTTTTCTCAATGAAAGGTAACCTATGTCCTTTCCTGTATCCCTGTATGCAAAGTTTCATGATGATTGGTTGATCAGTTATGGTGTGAAATGGTAACAGACAGTTACTTTCACATTTATAATATTAAGTATGGATGGATATAGATATAGATGCTTAATATGAATATGGAGAAACTACTCACTATGACATCGGTGAGGTACAAGTCAGCGGAATGTGTTGGAACTCCATCGTTTGATACGGTGTAGTTGTAATATTTTGAGTTACCGACGAGACCGTGCCATTCACTCCAACCACTTGGTACGTACTCGGGCCCACCGGAAGCCTCCACGCCATACTGAAAAAGACACATTTAAACTAACTAGTTGTCGCCCCAGTGGACAAAATTCGACCATAAATCAAAAGAGTTATAAACTATCTCATGTGTGCCAAGTTTCATCTGAATCCATTGAGCCATTTTTCCTTGAAAGAGTAACAACAAACATCCATACATCCGTCGTCACAGACTTTGGCAATTATAATACGAGTATTAGTACGATGTTGTATCGAACCATTTATATGTTTCAGCGTGAATGTCTTGACCAATGTCAGTGCAGAATCACATTATAACATAACAAAAGGCAATTTTTGAAATTAAATTCTCAAATTTGGTCTGGATCTGAAAAGCATTGGCAGGGCATGCTGCATTTCGCACTCATATGTGCAACCCGTCTGGCGGCAGTAGCCACCCCCTCACTGAAGACCACCGTGAAATAACAACACGTGTGCTGATTTGTTTCAGTGAGTGAGTAGGGAATGCCAGAGCCCCTTTCCCTAATCCTTAACCCCTGTGGCTTTGCTTGTGTTATAGGCGACGGTAGCCACCTGCCATCAAGTGGACCGTCAGCAAATCTGTCGAGCTTAACATAAAACTCATTTCCTTCGTACCTGATTCAAATACTTTCCAGCATAGAAAGTGCTATACCCAGCGGCCTGTAACACAGTGGCGAATGTATTCTTCTCGTGCGTCTTCCAGTTTTCGCCGTGACAACCGCCGGCTCTGCTATTGTTGTATGCGCCATGATTGTGCAAGTACAGGCCGGTTAGGAAACTGGTTCGGCTGGGACAACATATCGGCGAGGTAACGTACTGTGGGATAATAAAAAAAATTAATGGTATTGCCAGTGACGAAAAAAGGTACATAAACGTTGTCCCCAAATATTTAAGATTAGCACTGATGTTATACGAACTTAGTTGGACTTAATTTCGAGAAGGGATATACTTTTTAGGTCCAGTTGGGAAAAAAATAATTTGGGTGAATTGGATCTTATCTTAGATAAGTTGGCTCTGTTTTGCTTTTGGAAAGTAGTGGCATGGCATACTGCATTTCGCAGTCATTTGGGCAGCCCGTCTGGCGGCAGTGACCACCCCCTTACCAAGAAGACAACCGTAAAATAACAGTTTGTGTTTCGGTGAGTAAGAGATGCCAGAGCCTATTACCCTATCTTTTATCCTACTATGGTCGGCAGCGCACTTGCAGCACATGTGGCGATGTTTGTTATAGGCGACGGTAGCCATATACCATTAAGTAAGTAGATCGTCAGCTTGTCTGTTGACCTTTACATGAAAAAATGCACATAGCCGCGTTAGCCTATCTATAACCTTTATCAAGAATTGAGCAATTCTTGAGAATTGTTCTAAAAAAGAGTACGATTTCTGTGGCGAGTTCAAAGAAAAAAAATCTTTTCTGCTTTATTTATTATATTCATCTAGAATTGAACTTCGCACGGAATAGAAATTTTCAAATATCCTTTCATAGCAGATTATGTTAAAAAGTAAATCTATGTTCCTAATATGTATGACACGTAAAATAACCATTGGAAATATAAAATGGTTTATATATATATATATTTCATCGATATTGAATTCACAAAGAAAACTAATGAATATTTGATATTTGATAACTTAAAAAACATATAAGTACTGAGAAGGAATGTAACAAAATAGGGTTCAGTGCAATTTTATACCTATGCCAGTATCTTGCAATACTAATAAAGAGCAACACTTACTGAGTTTGCAAATGTTACACCTTCATTTCCAATGAATCTTTGCACATTCACCATTGGATTCTGAAACACACAAATAAAACTGCAGTGGGGGTATTTTCAAAGAAATTTATTTCATCATTACATCAATAATAATTTTTTACCAACCATTCCATCCAATGCGACATCTTGATCATCAGTGAGTACTATGACAAAATTCGGTCTCTGATTACAATCACATAACCCAACACAAGCAACTAGAAATAAAACTAGAGGATTCAACATTATTATTTACAAATAAACTGTATGTATCTATAGTTCAAATAAACTTTTTGACTGTGAATTTTGTTATTATTGTGGCACCGCCGGCATTAACTCTAGACCTGTGCATTCACTCGCGATAGCTACGCCGACTGCGAAAAATCCAACACTCTTTACGATTGACCTGAAAGATAATAAGTATGTATTATCAATACACAGTGTCTTGAAAGATGATCTCACATTCAGTTCATACATTCTGCTGAGCACAAAATGCACAACGCAATACAAATCTTAACTAATAAACTATATACAAAATGATGTTATATAAACATTGATAAAAGGTTAAATGAACATTGATAAAAAAAAAAATTTATAACTAATATCTAATTTTAATTCGACTGTTGCATAGGGTGAAGAAAATAACATAAATATAGAATAGGACACTAGTTATAGCATAAAATAGGATAGTACAATCCACATCAAACAACTATCGAAACCTCTGAAGTTGGTTCCAATCATGTCATTCTGTCAGTCATTCAGTACCATTCCTACATCAATGAGCTCTTTCGTTTGCATACTATTCATATCATGTGTCCATATGTTAATCCTTCAATTTGTACTGCACTATATTCAACCACTATATTCAGTTAAGTGATGCGAGTGTCACGTGATTGTAAATCATCAAATGCAAGGTGGAATAATCACCGCTGAATTAGCTAAATAATCACCACTGGTAAAAGAAGCTACAAAGAAGTTCAAAGACAGTGACCTTTCATTTATTATACAGTCCACTCGCCCACACAAGCCCAGAACCAAATATAATTTTTGTTTTACAAGTCCAAAGTCCATTCCCTCAGACTCTCCTTATCTCTTATTCTATCTCTTATCCTTATCTCTTCTCTTATATATATAATTCAATATTATATATCATGGTAGTGCATTTGCAACCACTATGGCATGGCTTGTGAACTTGTGATAACAACGATAAAAGCCACCTACCATCAAGTGGACCATACAATCAAATATAAAAACTTTTCCTCTTATAATATTAGTATTGTATTGTTTATAATAAGTATTTAATAAATACTTAGGTATTAAAACGCATAATTATTTAATGGGCTATTAGTGCTTAACGAATTTAAGTATTTCATAACCTTAAAGGAATTTAAATTGTATTTATTTAAATGTAGGTACCGGACTGTTGATTACCGACAAACATAAGTAAATAGTTTTGTTGAGGAAATCCATTCGAAATACCACGTTACCAATAGGGTCATCTTATCCGTTTATCTAGTTTCAGATACTTCATTCGATTTCATATTTGCTATAAATATATGGATAAGGATTGTGTACTTATTATAAGTTGTAATATCTTATTTATGTTAGTTTCTTCACTTAAACAGTCTCAAATACAGATAACTTAACATGTGTAACAGTGAACTTAACATGCCTGGTGTGGTCAGAACTTACCATTTGAACGGATCATAATAGAAGTCTTTGATAAAAGCAACAACGTTCTTTTTGCCCATTATAAATAAATTATTTCTAATTTCTTGGATACACTATAATTTTCTCGTGAAATTATTAAAAATTTCATCAACTTCTATTAGCTTCTATTACTTCGCTAATCGTAATCGCTTCTCTTCAAAGAAAATGACATGAATGACGTTAAATTTAAAATGACAGTTAAAGTGACAGACATGACATGACTCACAAATAGAGAAGTGTACACAGATAACTATTACTTACCCTATCTATCACTATGAAAGAATGTGGTTTTGGCATGGATGCAAGTACTAAAATTTTGGAAATGCGTCAATGACTGATAATTTAGGGCGCAAATAGGTATACCTACTAGTTAAATTTCTTTGGATATACTATTAGAAGCCCAAGGTATTAATACACAGATAACTTCATAATATTCCACAACCGTCTCTCAATTCCTCAATATAATATTCTATAATAATTTCCTTTTCATAGTTCAGTCATAAAGAAAACGTGTTTTGCGACACAATATTTAAAAATTTTGAAATAATACCTATATTATAATAAAACTATAATTATAATATTACTAGTTTGTTTAACAATAGTGTAATTCGACAAAAAAGTTAATTAAAGCTTGAAATTAACGCGTTCGATAATCAATTAACCGTTGAAGTTTGACGAGCCCGTTGGATGGGTGGTAAGGGTGCTTGCCTAACGTCTCAGGGCGTCGGGTTCGATTCCCGGCGGGGTCAACTTTGGAAATAAAGTGCACCGTCAACCTGTCTGTAGACCTTAACATCTATCTATCTACATAATTATATAAAAGGCGATGTGTGTATGTATGTATGTATGTATGTGGGCTATGGACTCCGAAACCGCTAAACCGATTTTGATGAAATTTTCAGACAACCTTCAGATTAGTCCAGCGGGTAATTCTGTGAAGCTTGGTAGCGATCGGACGCGGACGAAGTCGCGGGCACCTACTAGTATAAGATAAAATAAAAACGCCTTCGGAAGATACCATAGCCATATACGAGTACATAGATACTATTCTCCTGTGTATCGTCTAGTACTATTAGTACAGTCAAATTAAGCCGAATATCGGCAATCAGGGGAAATAATTCGGGTACCTACCTAGTTTTGAAAATTAGTAGAATTATACCTTACGGTATCCAGATGGACATACTAAAAGTCCTCAAGGGTGGGGGTTTATAATTTTGTTTTATTTCCCAACCTCACAGTTGCCAACTGTATGTTTGGTCTGCTTTTTATAATGACACTTTAAAAATGTAGGTAGATAAGTATATAAATAACAATGAAATATTTTATTAAATCATTTTTATTTGTTATTATAAACAATATTAAGGATCCAATCGGTATAATGGGACAACTTTGTGTACACGCCAGGATAATATCGATGGCCACATGCGTACCCAAAAGAAACTAAACCCACAACTACCCCCTTATAAATCAGTGGTCCACCGGAATCTCCATAGCATCCGTCCGCTCCTCCCACATCCAAGAGACCGGCACACATCATGGCGTCAGTGATTTCAGCTCCGATTGTATTGTATCTTTCGATACATGTTTTTTGATCGATTATATATAAGGATGTCTGATGCAATTCCTCAGGTTGCGCTGCGTCAGTCTGAAAATTTTGTACAGCTACAAAATTATTTATTACATATACTTACTAGCCCCCAGCATAGCAATGATTTTTTTCTGCAAATCCATACTAATATTAGATATTAATGTGAAAGTAATTCTGTCTCTGTCTGTTACCTTTTCACGCCTTAACTACTCAACGGATCATCATGAAATTTTGCACACATGTTGTCAGGGATACCGGAAAGGACATAGAGTATCTTTCATCCAGAAAAAAAGTACTGTTCCCGAGGGATAAAAAAAAATAAAAAAAAAAAATACTAATGCCTGGTAAAAGTGTAATAGCAATGCAGATGTCAGGCGCTATATTATATATTTATTATTTCAACGCGGACTAAGACGCATGCATCAGATAGTTATATAAAATCACTATTTCCTTTAGTGAAAACGTCATTAAAATAGCCGGTTCGTACTAAAAAAGATACTAAAAGGTACTTGGCGGAAAGTGACTGTTTTATACCCTACTATGTAAAGATTTCAATAAATGAAGATTAATTATTAAATTAGTATTTAAGGTGAGCGCCATCAATTTATTGATAAACCAGCTGGTGCCCGCGACTTAGTCTGCGTTGAAAAATGAAAAATATAACACCTGAGAAATATATTATATGACATCTTTATCGCTATGACAAAGGTGGTGCCGCCACGGTGACAGTGGCGCCCAATTTTTTATAATTTTAAACGATAATCAGGTAACCTAACATGTTGCGCAAAAGAAGAGTTTCGTGTATTATTTTTTGTCTAGGGATAAAATAAACGATTTCTGTAGGAACCATCTTAAATCTGACGCTAAATGCGAAAGTAGAAATAATAAAATGTAGCTAGGTATTACCTCTGTAGATCCCCAACCAACAAGTGAACATAAAGAGTTCGGTTTAATATCGCTACTTGATTTCGGTATCGTTGCCTGCCGCACACTTGAGCCAAAGTTAAAAGGTCTGTTCACGATCACCACAGCTATGTCATTTTTATAATAATATTTGTCAAAGTTTTGATGTGACATGATTTTTTTTATGCTATGCATATTTCCTCCTCTGGACCGAAATGTAGATCCGACACGAATCTTCCAAAACTTCGGTTGAGTATAACTGAAATTTTAACATTTCCTTTTACAATGTATTATTATGTTTTTAACAACTGCTTGCCGCGGATGCAATATTTTTCTGATAATTACACGAGTATGCACAAATCATTTATCGCTCTTTCCATTAGTGAAATCGCATCAAAATTCAGTGAAAGTGTACCAAACTGGAATCCGCCCAGGATTTTGTATTTTGATCTTCCGCGGATGCCGTAAACGTATTATTATACCTAGGTATTTAATAAATTTACTTAGATACTATTAGTATTATAAGGCATAAACAAACAAAAGTATGAAAATTATATAAAATTCAAAGTATTGAAACAATAGGTATAGAAAATTGTTATTAAATGTCGACGACTGTCCTACTCTTTTTAGTCATCTAACTATGTATATGTATTAATTATAGTAGGTATATCTACTTATACTTAGACCGTGCTTAAATAGTTAAAAAAATTACTCTCGTCCGTTAGCTCTGTTGTACTGAAAGCAATGCGCGGCGGAAATCACATGGCGAGAAGTTATAATGACTCCAGCACAGTGTTGAATAAATTCCTGTTGATTTGCAAACGTATCCAGTAACAATTGGGCCAGTATTGGATATCGGTCTATGGTCGTTGGTGTGCCACCTACCACCCTTGTTAGTTGCAGCTGGGAATTGACTAAAAAAAAGAAAAAGTAGATAATAATGGGCGATCCTTCAAGAGCTGCTATTATATGTCCTTCATTAGCCTGTCCTTACCATCGAAATAATATATATCAATTTCGCTGGTCCTTCTTAATAAATGTAGTCAGCCCTTTGCGGAAAATAAAATAACAGCACGAATGTTGTTGTGTTTCGTTGGGCAACCCGTCTGGCAGCAGTAACCACTCACTCCCTACAGAAGATCACCTTGAAATAACAGCATGCGGCTGCGTGTTGTTGTGTTTCGATGAGTGAGTACCTCTAATCCTACTACGGTTGACAGCACGGTGGCAGCGCACTTGGCGTTGCTTGTGTTATATGCGACAGTAACCACTTACCATCAAATGGACCATCAGCCTGGCTCCCTGATGACCTTAAAATAAAAAAATCAGATATTTAGTTTGGTAAAAAACTTCCATTACCTACCTTTTATAGAGGACGTAAGGAGTGGTAATACAACAAATAAGCATTTAAAAAACATTTTCCATGACACTACAAATCACTGCACACTCTATTAGCCTTTCTCTATCCAAAGTCTGTCACATACTGACTGACTTACTTATTGCAAACAAATTTGTTATTTACTATCAACATTTCTTCGAGTTTGCTTTTACTTCGCCTGTACTATTAATAAATGATTGGTCGTGCCTATATGTATAGTCGGACTATTAGGTCTTGATCTAATCGATGTTAGATGACTACTGTTGCTTATTAGCACAAGAAACGCAATAGAGGTTGCAAATGCACTGCCAACCTTAAGAGGATAAGAGAAGAAGCTTTGATGCCCTTAATTACGAGCTGTTACTAAGCAGTAAGTAGATACGCAATGAGCCTTTCCACTTACCTACTCTTTCACGTAAAAACTACTGAACGAAATTGGATGTGATTTGGCATATACATATAGCTTATTACCTACATTAACATATAGGATAGGATTTAATCCTGGAAATGTTAGGTTCCTGATGCATCGTCTAAAAATACAAAAAATGGGCACCACTGTCGCCGTGGTGGCGCCACCGTCAGGATGTCAAGGCGTTATTTAGATTTAGGTACCTACTATCACATTTTTCAATGCAGACGAAGTCGCGGACACCAGGTAATTTGAACTACTTAAATGAATAAATTTGGCTACTAGTTCTTCACCTTTTAGTCGTAGTATATTTTATGCAAATGATGCGTCGTGAGATGATGAACATTAATCATTTTGAAAGGAAATTAATTGAGGTGAAACTACGAGCATGTAGGTAGGTAAGGTAAATCTACAGAGGTATTTAGCCAGCCTACACCTGTGATTGCTTTATGATCATGGAAAATATGTATTGGATTTTTAGATAGGTACGTACTATGTAGAAGATTGTCCTTTTAGGACGTGAGGTTTTTATTTTAGGTACCTATGCATTTGTTTATTATAAACAAGTACTTGAAGTGTTTGAAGTACTTAATCCTTTATTTTTTTGAGACTTTGCCATATTTAAACTAAAAAAATTGACAAAAATGTTAAAAAAAAAGTTTTGTATTAAGGGTATATTCACATAACCTTTATATTATGTATAAGTATATATTAATTGAAATGAAGGCCCATTATTATTCAAGGCCTTAAAGACTACTCTAGAGTTGCGTTCTTGAGAGCTTTTTACACTCTCGAAGTGTGAATTTGAAGCAAGAAATAATTTTCTTTTTCTTTCTTTTATACTACATTTATCTACTAGATACTTTAAATATCGAAAATTCCACTGAAGTACCCAAATTTTATTTGTTAGTAAATTTTCCTGCACCATAGAATTTTTTAAAATTCAATCTGTCATTACGACGAATTTCAATTCGTCATTCTCTAAATAAATTAAGTGCATAAATTCTTATTTGGTTAAATTTTATTAGTATTTTATTCAGACTATCTTGCTCAAAAGGAATAAATACAATTTTTTTTTTATGTTAAGGTTGACAGACAGGCTGTCTGTCCACTTGATGGTAGGTTGCTACCATCGCCTATAACACGAGACACCACAGGTGCTTCAAGTGTGCTGCCGAATTCAAGGATAACGGTAATCCGTTATCCTTGAATAATGATCCCTTCCCAATGCCCTATCCCTTCCTAATGGAAGGGATAGGGCAAAAGGCTCTGGCATCCCTTACACACTCACCGAAACACAACAGCATACATGCTATTATTTCACGGTGGTCTTCTGCAAGAGGGTGGTTACTGCCGCCAGACTGAGAAATACAGTGTACCCTTACCCTAAAACTAATGAAACGACACTAACTGTATAAAACAAGAAAGATAAATAAAACACACTTTCTAAAACAAACTATATATTTAATTAAATTCTTGAATTTTACAACTATAACAAAATATACATAGATATACCTTCATAGCGGTATTCTTTATCTGATTATTCCTCTATTTCTAATTACTGCTTGTATTTGACTGTCTATACTTGTGTAGTACTTCATAATACCTAACAGTCTGACCACTTCTTTAAAATCACCATTAAAGAATGCATTTGAAACCTGTTCTTGTAGATCTTTAATGACCATTTTATTTTGCTTATTAAGTTCCATTATCTCCTCATCTGACTCGGCTTCTTCAACTTCTTCATTTTTCGCCATAATTTTTAAAAGGAATGTTTGATCCACTTCCGTCTTTTCTGGTATTTCTTTACCTCTTAAATATAACATGTAAATTCCTGAAAAAAATAAATAATATAATTATTTACTCAATTTAGAAATGCTTAGATTTAGAATATAGAGGATTTAAGGGCTGGCGCAAATTGGAGGAGGGCACGGTAAAGTATCTAAATGTTGAAGTGAAAACTTCTTTAGCATTGGGTATTTTTGAGATGGGACAAAAACATTGAACTCGTAACACTGTTACTGACACTTCTGTATAAAAGTATGTACTTTCCTGATGATTAACAAATACATACGTCATTGTTCAAGTATTCACTTCTGTCGGCACTCCTGGACTGTGCCACTGTTTTTTTCATAGTATTTTGTATCTAAAATCCTAAGACATCCGATTTTGGTAATTTAATAGTTTTAATAATTTTAGTAGAACAGTGATATAAGAGCATGTGTGCTCTTGTGATTTGGTGAGTTAGTAATGGATGCCAGAGTTTCCCTGTCCCTTCCTAATCCTACTACGGTTGGCAGCACACTTATAGCACCCGTGGCGTTGTTTGTGTTATAGGCAATAGTAACCGATGGTAACCTTATATAAAAAAAAAATCTGATCCATTACAATTACTTGCCATTAATTTTCAAAATATTTATCAGTTAATTAATTATAATTATACAATTGATCAATCAAATAATTATATCATTATCTGTACTCCTATAATGATATAGGCTGCGCTCACTTTGAATCTGAATTTATATTGTATGTTATGTTATGTAAGGTTACGAATAATGTTCATACGAATTAAGTGCTCACATTGGATACGTTTTTCTCCATCAAATAGGCAGTGCCCCGGTGATATTACGTTCGTGAAAAACTTTGGTACGATAAATAACTTGTATCTTCAAGAAAATCATATTCTAAATAGGATATTACGACGATAATATGAATTATATCATGAAATGAAATTCCATTATATAATGAAATTCGGTGAATTTAATCATATAATGAAAGATTGGGATAATGAGTACTTGGAAGATTGGGACTGTTCATGCATATATGTATGTTTCCATATGAATTAGTTTCACACGAAAACACATCCAAAGTTACTGCAGCCAGTCTTTCAGTAAAGACTGTACCAAAGTGCATTATTACTATTGCTTACTTTAAGAATAAGCATTACTTTGAGGATTCTATTTAGCAGTTTTTAAGCATAACTATAATCTTAAGGAATTTTTTATTATTGCATTACCATATCAGAACAATTTGTATTTTTTTTAAATGTTAAGGTCGACAGACAGGCTGACGGTCCACTTGATGGTAGGTGGCTACCGTCGCCTATAACACAAGCAACGCCATAAATGCTACAAGTGCGCGGCCGACCATAGAAGGATTAAGGATAAGGGATAGGGGAAATGGGCTCTGGCATCCCTTACTCACTCACTGAAACACAACAGCATGTAATATGCTGTTATTTCCGGGTGGTATTCTGTAAGGTGGTGGTTACTGCTGCCAGACGGGCTGCCCAAATGACTTCGAAACGCAGTGTGCCCTACCACTAGTTTTCAAATCCAGACCAGTCAATTTTTAAAATTACATTAAAATTTTCAAATTTCCAAATCCACCGGGAATCGAACCCGAAGCCCCTGAGATGTAATTTAGAAAACATTTCATTGTCGTATAACAGATTAATCTTAACTTTCTAAAAATGTTTACTTAGGGATTATAAATGTCAAGTAATTTATGTAAAAATAAAAAATAAGTACCTCTTGATAATGGATCCAAAAGAGTTTTGTATGCTTCATTTACCAAGGATGAATACTTTTCTGATATTTCTTGTTCCTTTTTGTTTCTGGAACATAACATTGCTTACATGAGCTCATATTGACACAAATATAGCTAGTTCATTGGCTTTATATATATTTACCAATCAAAATACCTGCATAACCCTAATAGATATAAGAAAAATAAATAAGTAAGTATAAATTACCTAATTCCGAACTTGTCAGGATGAAGATACTTCTGTAAGTCTTTATACCTTTTAGATAGGTCATTTTCATCCAAATTATAACTTTCGTTTACACCAATAATTTTAAAATAATTATGTCCTTCGTCGGGCTCTTGAAGAGCATTGCAATGTGCACAAAATAAGTTTCGTGCTAAATTGTCCACTGTTTTATTACATGACCAACAAGATTTTGTTCGTATTTGTAGGTTTGTTTTAAAACTTTGGTTAACTACAAGTCTTATAAAATTCATTATAGTATAATCAATCACAATCAGTTACTATTTATGTAATTAAAATAGAAACGAAATAAAATTATGTAAGTTTCAATGTTTATTTTCATTTTGTTTTGTATCGCATCGCAAATTCGCACATTTACAAATTACGTTAAAAATGCTGTCACACTGACATGACATTGACTGTACCCAGGATAAATAATATCATGGAGAATCTGTTTATAGTCTATGGGCTAAAGGACCAAACAAACTATCGGACTCGTCCGACTGCCGCGGCTTATGGACGCGGCTGCCATATGTGCACGGTCGTTCACATCCCAGTGCGCCAGATTTCTTTCGGACGTTCTAACGCTCAAAAGTCACGTCCCCGACTAACGTCCGCTAATTTGCACAGCTTAGTATATTTGTACTGTCCAGATACTTATCAGCCGCGTCCATAAGCCGCGGCAGTCGGACGTGTCCGATAGTTTGTTTTCATCTTAACTCGTATTAATCAACACGACTGATTATCGCTTTTCAATTATGAAAAATGCGATAAATGAGTAACTTAGAGCCGCTAGTAACATAACTTTTTATACTTAAATAATTGTTCATAAACTGACCAGAATGGCGCTTGTGTAGTTAATTTGCTGAGTATAAATATACAGAAATAGAAAATATTATTATTTCTATTAATATATGCGTAGTTGCCCTTAGTTATTGTTCTGAGCGTAGTTTTAGTTAAACTAAACTACAAACTAAATAGTAGATACTTCTACCTCTATATTTATATATTCTGTGTTTACATAACACACAGTATATGGAAAACCCAGCTACTTGTGATTCATGCGATCTGTGTCATCGGTTTTTATCTCTACTCTATGTTATATATTACATTATTGACAACTATAAGGTCTTTGATTGACAATGACTTTTTATATTTATTCTATCAAAATTCAAAATATAGCTTGATCGCTCAATGTATCAATCAGCTGTTTTCAGTTTGTTACTTGTTTTGTTGATTAGTTTTGTTATAAAAAACAAAGCTGAATTAAATCAACGCAGTAGTTTGAATGGTCATTGTGAATAAGTGAATCAATAGCCTTTTATTACTACAAAATGTCATATTACCAGATAGAACACGGCGACGGTACGAACTTTCAGAAAGAAATAACAAACATGCTGCATGGGTTCGGAGATAATCCTAACCCTAATGCGGCCACTGTCGTCTTAGTGGAAAGCATTGTTTTACAGCAACTGAGAGGAATGCTACAAGAAGGTTTAATTTCATCAAACATGAGAGGCGCTAAGGGCATTACTAATTATGATATAATTTTTTTAATGAGAAAGAATCCCGTTAAATTAAAGCGACTACACGATTACCAGTTAAAACTGGACAACATTGATAAATGTCGTTCAATGGGCAGCGCACCAGCCGCAGACGTGTCCTGCTTTCTTTTGGACGACGAGAAAGATCCAACGATTAAAAAGAAACGTACACACTTAGATGTAATCGAAGAATTGGATGAAACAGATGAGGTGGACGAAATAACATTTGACACTATAGACTATTTAAGAAAAATTAGAGCATCAAAATTGACAGAGTCAATGTCATTTGACAAATATGAGGCGTACCACAAAGCCAGGTGCGTTTCCTTCCGTACTGGGCCTGGATTCGGTGCTCAGAATAAGGGTTATGTTAAATTAGAAAGATGGCTTAATCCCGTCAAGGAACTTAAGATATCGTGGTCAGCATTGGAAGTGTTATGTTTCTTGGCTTATGAAACAGTTGCCGAGTTAGTTGATGGTGTATATTTGATACGCCAAGATTCAAAACGGAGAAGCGGGGATCAGTTCAGTAAGTTGGAAGGAGGTTATTTCTGCAATCCCTTAAGCTTGAATAATGCTGTTTATATAAAGTCAGGTTATGAGGGTGTACCACCCATAACGGTGGCGGAGATAAGGGAAGTGTTGAGGCGACATTTTGCACCAAGAAAAGGTTTAAACGGAATGTTCTATAGGAATATGAGCATGGATTTGCCAGAAAGGTTCATAGCTATATGACATTTCACTACTCTAGAGGATATGATCAAATTTTATGCTGTTTAATAGGATATTAAACATATTCTACTTTGTTCCATAGATATGTTATTATACATTAAAATGTATTTTTGATTAAGGTTTACTTCA
This sequence comes from Synanthedon myopaeformis, assembly GCA_944738685.1. Classification (NCBI taxonomy): domain Eukaryota; kingdom Metazoa; phylum Arthropoda; class Insecta; order Lepidoptera; family Sesiidae; genus Synanthedon; species Synanthedon myopaeformis. The sequence goes on along the minus strand of OX122933.1, from coordinate 4,454,061 downwards.
TACAGTAATTAAGTGAATTAAAAATTTATATACATATGTTTGAAATTTTATTAAATCTCACTTCATAGTAATGTCACAGTAATTGTTACGAGTATTATAAGCTAGCTAGAAGTTCTTTAAAGCAGGTGTAGGATATGACTTTGGATGTGGGTGGTGTAATTTTTGGAACCACCAAAACAATTTTTTTATTAACTGTTATGGGGACAGCTTGAACATAAGCTTTTTATATTTAAACTTTTATAATTGTCGGGGGTTATCCAAATTCAAATGGATTAAAATAAAAACATGTTTTAATGTTAAGGTTGACAGACAAGCTGAAGGGCTTGATCATAGGTGACTGCCCATAAAACAAGCAATGCCACAGATGCTACCAGTGCTCTGACAACAGTTGTAGGATAAGAGGTAGGGATATGGGCTCTGGCATCCCCAACATATGTGCTATTGTGTGCACACACTCCTGTTTAAGAATAATGAATTATGATTTATTCATTATTCTTAAACAACATCGAATACAAAAAAGCAGAACAAGTCTGCTGAGGAAAATTTGTCATTGTACTACTTCTGAAGATTATTGCGGTAAATCCGTAATTGGCCGTTAGGTATGTTAATATATCTAAATGTTTATGTTTTTGTCTGTAAATTTTTATGTCGAGAGCTGTGGATTTTTAGATAAATAAATAAATCGATGCCGAAATCCGAATTTCCGGATGCGGATGCTTATATCTGCAATAACTCTGCTTTCAGAATACGTTTCTTAACTCGACGGTCAAGTAATAGAGAGATAGTCTAATTCTAATACAGTTTGTATAAAAAAATTATATGATGAAATTTTCCATATACCTAAGCACCAGCATAAATCTATTATTAATTCAAAGCCCACATTTCTGCTTCCAATATTGCAGGCCATAACTCAGCGCCGCGAAATTAAATTTGCAACCAACTCCACTCAAAAAGCACCGGCTTTGTGAACTATGAACAAACTTCTTCAGATGTAGTGAGAACTTGTTTAGTTTTTGTTCAACACGACTGCATGTACATAGTACGTTGTTCTAAACCCACTGTGATTTTTTAAACAATAGTCTTTTCAGTTTCACAAGTTGAATACTATTTGTTACTTAGGTGTATTTTTGCATTGGAATTTTTATTACATTCGAAATGAGAATGAATGTACTTACTTTACTGTATTTTCTTTATATTATACGGCATATACCTATGTCCATTGTTGGGCTTAGGTTTCTTCAATACAGGTATGATTATGCTGATGTAGTTGCTCCAGCACCATTGGACTGTAATACCCATTAATAGTAAATAATAATAATCATTAATAGTACTGGTGATACTACTTGGTATTGCCAGTACCTTTAAAAATAAGCTAGACTACTGTGAATAGACAGGTCTTCACAACGGCTTCAAAAAATATCCTCTCAGAATCTTGAGTAGGTAGAGTCAGTCACAATTCTTTCCATAGTCGTTTGATTTGAGCAAGTGATCATTATTTGTAATCTCTACAATCACGTCATTTAAAAGACCCAATACACTTATGCTACATGGGCTACATTTGTGTACAATTTTATGCTACATTTAATTTAATTTGTCTGATAATTTTATTTTACACCCAATTGCGACTCTTAAAATATGGAAATTAACAGTTTATAAGAGAGATATTGACAGAGCCAATAATTTTATGTAAAGTATCGATCGATCATCCATCTCGATCGAAAATAACCCTTTGAAATTATAATAATAATAATAATAATAGTAACATTTATACGGGAATTGGAAGGATAAATACGTAAAGAAATATAATCGTCTATCGAAAGATACAATCCACGTACACATTATCTCGCTCTGTTAGTATAGGAGTAGGTATAAGTGGGCTGGCGTCTGAAGCCTACAAGAGCACTTCAAGTCACTAGAGATCTCCCCGAAGCACACCCGAAGCACTCGAGCCCAATCTTTACGATTAATTGAGTATCTCGAAACGAAAACGTACCTAAATTGGCTATCGACCGAGCGACCACGTGTCTACTTCATATACCTTCTTTGGAATTTCAATTTTATTGGATTTTGTTGTGATATTATAATATAATCTTTTTAATGAGTATACCTACCGTATTCTTTTGTTTTGCATTCAAATAAAAAAATAAAAAATAAAAAACCGAAAAATATCGTCTTTATTCTTTCGCGTGGAGTTGAAAAATAGGCTGAATAGGATGCAATTTCAATTTTTATGGTAATTTCTACGAGTAATACTTATCTCTTCCTACATATAAATTGTATTAGCTATATAAATTGTAGTACATTTTGTCTGTTTCTGTCCCAATGTGAGTAACCCCTTTAGTGTCTGGTGACGGTAACTATTTTCCAAAAATCATGGCAAATAATCAAAAGAGTCAAAAGAGTCAAATAATCAAAGGGCATCATAACGAAATCATTACATCTTTCTTCGTACGCACTTTCAGTAATGCGTCGAACCCAGGACATTGAAGGAACATATTAGCCGCTCCTTAACTCATAATTCCTCTTTCAATATATTTATAAGGGATAGTATCCCGAGCCGCAATCTGTTTCCGAAATTGGAATATTTTTTACTTTATCCCACCGCTCAAGATTTACAATGTTATATTTGCATTCGGGAAACTGTACTGTTGGCCATGTTTGCAGAGTAATAAGGTAGGAAAAGCGACTTTCGGTGCGTTCAAATAATTAATTTTTTTCTTGCTCAAGAATGTGGCGTTGCGTTTTATTTTACGTAACAGATATGACGTTCTATCGTGCTTGCGTGTTTCAATATTTGGTATTTTTGTATATAATATTATGTAACCTATGGTAGGTCATACTATAAATAAAATATATAATAAATGTTTACAATATAAACATAATAACCAATATTTATATCGATAATATAAGCAAATCTTAGCGTTTAAATAAAATAAATAATTAATAACAATTAACCAGAATATAAAGATATTTTTTTCAGCAAGAATCTTTGGAAATCTATTTCACTTTCAGTTAAATAGATGTCTTTTCCAAATCTAAGTATTGTAAATAACTTAGAATGAATATATTTTTTTAAAACACGTTTAAGCCTTCCAATCGTAACAATCGTCTTGAATTTTTTTGTAAAAATATTTTTGTAATCGTCCGAGTCAGTTTTCTTCATTTGGTGCTTAGTTCTCTCAGTTCGTGCTTGGTCAACTGCCAACGACAAATAGATTGCACAAAGACCAGAATGTAATAATACTTAGGCAACTTGTATTTGTACAGTAGCACCGCGTTGACCCCAAAGATACCGAAACTAATAGATAGACGGTTCGGATTACTAAGTTCCCATTTTCCAAGACATTAGATAATAAAAGTCATATGAAAACTATTTTTATAACATACTAGTATATGCCCGCGACTTCGTCCGCATCCAATCGCTACCAAACTTCACAGGAACAGCCGCTACGCTAATCTGAAGATTGTCTGAAAGTTTCTTCAAAATCGGTTCAGCAGTTTTGGAGTCTATAGGAGACATACGGAGATATGGTGTTAGTCACACCATTTATAACTCGAGAACGGCTGAACCGATTTTTATTATCTTTGTTTTATTGAATTTGTCTCCATCCTGAATATCATCCGCATAACTTTATAAAATATAGCCCAGTCTCAGTAGTTTTTGAGATTATTCATTACAAATAAAAATACAAACATACAAAGTATTAGTATCTATCAAAGTATAATATTAGTAGGTATTTTGAAGCCGCTAACAACAATATAAATAATGAACCATACCATGCACCTCAATTGTTTCTTTATTAAATCATTTTGTAATTTAATTTTAGGGCATAGAGGGTTAGGAAGGGATAGGGAAATAGGCTCTGGCATCCCTTACTCACTCACCGAAACACAGCAGCACACATGCTATTATTTCACGGTGGCTTCAGGTGGTTACCCCGAGATTACTAGAGTAATGTACGTATTTAAGTAAGTGTGGCGTAAATATTATTCGTATTTTGTTTCAGCTGTTGCTGCATCACAGTAAAACAACATTACACTTTTATAAAGTTGTCGAGCGAGACCCATTTTGCATTGTAAGCTCTCTGTTATAAAATATAGGTTAATAGTACACACGGACCGACTTACATTTCATAATGCAGTTACATAAGTCTCTTTGAATGCTTACTGTCACCGTAAAACGTGTGAAGTTTATTGTTAGTATGTTTACATGGCCTAATTGTAAAGCACAATATCTAATTAGGCAGGGCAAAACAATAACACAGATTAATTTTAGTCCGGACAAAATTCTGTCCGCAGTCATTAACTGGACAGTTGTTTGAAGGCAATAACCACCTCGTTACAAAAGACCACTGTGAATAGTAATACGTGAGCTTCTGTTTCGGTTGGTGTTACAGTGTTTCAGAGACATTATTACTAACCCTCCTAACTCTCCTAAGGGCCGGACGAAGTGAAGTGTGCTGAGTGGGAAGCTTGTCGCATATAGTTCACAAAACCACCGCGAATAAAATGCTACTACTGATCTGTATGATCGTAATCCATAATAGCATACTGACACTGACATGAACGCCCTTAGCCGTTGTCCGATCAATCGGACGAAGTCGTCGGACCACGCGGTCTCAGGGGGGACAATACCGTCCTAATACACTCAAACAAGATTATTTAAATTATCATCAAAATACTTTGTATTTACCTAACTAATGACAATTAAATTTGAAATAGTTTAATTCAATGTCAAGTTTAAAGTAATCGACAGACAACCTTATAGTTTAAAAATTAATTCTCATTAGTTTATAGAGGCAAATAGTCAGTATGAAACTTTAAACTTGTTATGACGAACGAACATTTCCATTTCGAGTGTTTAATAAATCAGAAACTAGCGCTGCTGGCTACGGTCAAGGTTCAACATTCAGTTCTATAGTCAGTTCAACATTCAGTCAGTCGATAAGTAGTAGATATTATCATCGATTAGTTCTTTAAGCGTTAGGTATATATATTTTCGTTTATCTCAATAAATGTAGACTGAAAATAGTTATTTGTTCAACTAGAGAGTAAAATTGTTTTTTTCTGCGAGTGCCGATTTTAAATCACGAACTAGCGAAGTAATCTAGAATTGAATTACAAGCGTAAAGCGAGTGATTCTAATATAGACTACTGAGCGAAATGAGTGAATTAAATAGCAGGAACCATAAAAAAATTTGCTCTCGTGTTAAACATACAACTTTTCATACAACTTTTCACCTCAACAGCGAGAAAAGCGTTACTATAGGTAATCTTTAGGTGAGAAAATCAATTACGTTTATTGTAGCTAACGTTCACATAGCCAAAGTCACATAAATTATAAGTAAATTAACAAAAATATTAAAAGTTGAAAGTAAAATTACTGCAATTTGTAAGATTAAAGGTAACAGTTTTGTTAGGAACTGTGATGGTCGTATTATTTACTTGCTTGTTAGGAAAGGGTCCTGTCTATCTTAACAGCTGGGCCAACTCTATTCGGCTATGACTGGACACACTAATAAAATATTCCTGTAAGTTAAATTGCGTGTTCGAATTTCGAATCACGCTCGCATCAAAAATCGATTTTGCTGAGAGTTTTAGGCACCAAAAGCACCCTTTTCGTGCTTTTTTTTATTACTTATTAAAATAGTTTTTTTTATTACTAGCTGTTGCACCCGACTTCGTACGCGTAACTTTATAAAATATAGCCTGTGGTTTCGCTGATAATGTAGCTTTTTGTAGATGAAATAATTTTTAAAATCGGTCCCAGTAAGTAGTTTTAGAGTTTATTCATTAGACACAAAAAAATAAAAATACCCTTACCATTGGATGAGTGGTAAGGGTGCTTGCCTTGGTCACGGGTTCGATTCCCGGCCGGGTGAACTTTTGTAATGAACTTTTCAAAGTTGGCTCTGGTCTGGATTTGGAAAGTAATGGCAGGGCACACTACGTTTCGCAGTCATTTGGGCATCCCGTCTGGCGGCAGTAACCACCCCCTTACAAAAAACATATGTGCTGTTGTGTTTCGGTGAGTGAGTAAAGGAGACCATTACCCTATCACCTTCTTATCCCTTATCCTTAATCCTTCTATGGTTGGCAGCGCACTTGCAGCACCTATGGCGTTGCTTGTGCTTGTGATGATAGCCACCTAATGGACCGTCAGCCTGTCTGTTGACTTTAACAAATACAAAAAAGAGAAATCTTTTCTCTTTGTATTAGTATCATCTATAGATAAGGACTGCTGATGCAATATACGTACTAATTGTCATAGTATTAACAAAATAACATAGATAGACATAGATAGACTGAACAAATTGTTTATGAATACTGTATAATGACGTATTTAACTTGGACATAGCATAATAAATATTATCGACACTTATCGCCTTCACATTAACATAGAACTTTAAACGTTTTGACCGAGCTCCTTGAAAAGCCCAATGGAGCGAACGAGACAGAAAGATCAGTGCGTCCCTGTCTCTCATTGCGCCCTAACCGAACCGGATTCCGGAATTTTCAGGTTTCAGTTTCAAGGCAGGCAGTACGGACGAGGCCGGCCTCTGAACGACACGCGTTGAATACATGTCTACGATTCGCGAAAACAATTCTATGTTTACGTAATTTGTTCGCAGTGTTTGTGTATGTGAATAGAGAGTGTTTATGTGTGGTTGTGACTTTAATGTGTATGAAAATAAATATTCATTTAATTAAATTTTAAAAGTAATAATCGTTAACGTAAAGTTTCATAGATTTAATGAGGATAATTATACTATAAGTGAGAGTTCATACTTCAGTTTATGGTGAGTAATAATATTAAATAAGTACTTTACGGTTTAAGTTGTAAAACAAAGTAGTGTTTAATTAGGTTTAGTACTTACCTATATAAGGTTAAATTATCTTTACATTAATATAATTTGAAGTCGCTTTCGGCGTCTGTCTGTATGGCCGCTAACTCCTCCTAAACCACACAACGTATTTTGATGCGATTTTCACCATCAGTTTTATAGGTATTATAATTTTTCACGGAAATCTTATATTTATATATATATATAATAAAACCTATTTTTTTACTTAATAACCAAGTCGACGAAAAATAAATTAACATGGCTTACGTAGGCTTAAGCTAAGGCATAAAAAATGATGTACATACTAGAGAACAGATATTCTTCTAAAATCTAAAAGAAAACTTCGGGATATCATATTATCTCTATCTGTTACGGTTGACTCACAGTAACCATTTCTTTCATTAAAATTTTAATGAACCAAATGTTTCTCCGTTAACTATTCTAATCCACCCGAGAAAGGTTTGTGTATGTAACAAAATTGCATCCCGGGCGAAACCTGGAGCTGGTCGCTAGTAGGTATTATAAATATTATAAATATCTATATACTTAGGTAGGTATAGGTTAAATTATGGACAAGGGATTAGGTCAATTCAAGTTGGGTTGTTTTGTTCATGTACTCGCGCACATATATATATGAACAATATGTGTGTATAGATAGAGTTTTCGTTTAGGCGGATTTCAATACGCTCCCAAGAGAATGCCTCGGTAACCTGTTATAATTTGATAATAAAGGGTGCGAATAAATTATGAATTTAAAATAGTAGGAAAAAAATTGAATTATATTTTTACAGAAAATAAGGAATAGTAAAAAAAAAATGTTAATATCTCAAAAATATTTCTAAATATTATTGAACAAGATTTCAAACTTGGATTCTTATGGTTGATTGGATGATGAGTTACTAGTCTTCAGTCTAAGATCCGGTATTAGAAATATATAGGTACTCTTATTTTGACTACTAAGATATCAACGTTCTATGTGCAAAAAGTATACTTTTGAGATTATTGACAAAAACAGATTTCCTAAAAATTTTTTAATGAAGTTTTATAAAAAAAAGTATTTTATTTGAAACACAGGGTTGTTATACATAAACTTATTTGTCTTTTAAACATGAAAATGTAATAGTTTATTTATTATTTTGATAGATAAACTAATAATATAACACCTGAGAAAATATCTGAAATTTTTATCGCTGTGTCAACGCGCGACGGTAGCGCCGCTACGGCGACATTGGCGCCCATTTTTATATTTTTAGATGATCCCTCGGGAAATTAAAATTTTCTAGGATACAAAGTATCCCATATATTAAAGCAGGTAATAAACTATCTGCGTGCAAAATTTTATCCAAATCGGTGGAGTATAACAAACTATAAATCCAACCTCACAAACTTTCGCATTTATCATATTTGTAGGATTAGGATTAGGATTCACGTTCTTTAACAATGTTTACATACACCATGTTTAATTTAGTTATTTGGCAACATTTATTAAACCAATATAAATAGGAAAGTGTGTTTACTACTAAGTGAATGTTAAGAAAAGAAATAAAATTTAAAGCAAGAAACCTTTCGCCTTCATCCCTTTCGAGACTGTTTTGGTATTTGAAAACATGAATAAACATTTTCTATTCAAATCCGAGCAACGTAAATAATCTTAGGGCGAATCTTGTGAAGTCAGTAACAAAGGAAGAAGACAAGTTAGATAAATTAAGACAAATAACTCGAAAAGTGGAGTCACGAACTCTATTATGTTCGTGTGTGCTCGGATGATTCAAAGCTTCAAAAAAATCTTGCATTTTTATTGATTTTATTAAAATTAATTTAAAATGTTAAGTTTCATTTAATTTAGCTATGAATCCACTCATCAAAGTAAACAACAGTCAGAAGGGAACAATCTAGGCTTATATAAATCTTTATTATTTTTATATCATTGACATTTAAAATATTTGAGGTAATTCGTAATGTCAACAAGAAATCCAGAGAGAAGTAAATTCAAAGGTAAAGCTCCTATTTCCTACAAAAATTCCAACACTTGCTCTTTCAAGTTGAAGAAATGTTTCAACATGTTGCCCCTTGAAACCATCGCACATGACTTTCAAGGGTCATAATTGGAATTCCCTGCTGGCGTATGTTTCCGAGCTCATATAACCCAAATATTTTCAAAGTTCGAGTGAATAGGCATCGTCTGAGTGAGTTAGCTCTATCATAGGCCTCATCTTCGGTACACGCAAGCTACACGGCTTTATGCTGGCCAAAAGAAAATCTATCTTTAATAAAAAAAATATGATCGATCGATGGAATTTTCTGACGTGCTTGTGCGGGACATTTAATTATCATCCACGGGCCACATAGGTTTAATCAGCCTTGGTGTAGACCATTTTTCAAGGCGGGCAGTAAATTTTGCCAAGAATTTGTACGAACAAATTCTACCAAAAGTTCCACCTTGTTAATTATACTATAGAGATATTGCGGGATCAATGTTCAGGCACGTACTTATCTTAGCAGCGGTTAGACTTGACAACTAACTAGTCAATTTAAACAGTAAACTAGGCTCGTAAGTGGTCTTGCAGCTGAACCCAAACTTAGTTGTTCCGCGGTCCGTCTAACTTCTCGGATTATTTATTTAATCAAACACCCGTGACCTTTTACCCTAATTTCAACAAAACAAAGAAAAAGAAACACAGAACAAATTTTATTTATTCATTTATTTATTTACTTATTTATTTACATATCTAAACTAGTAAAAATAATGCGCACTTTAAAAAAGTATTAAGTTTCCAAGTTTCCGAATAAACATAAAATAATCCGTCTTGTTTTAAAAACATTTTAAACGAGACTAAGAAATCTAAGTTTGTTAGGGTGCTAAACTGACCTAGATTGATACCAGAACTTAAATTTCATATTACCTTATTGCTCAACGCAATTTTTTCTCATTCGCAGTTTCAAGTAATAATAAAGATCTCTTCGCATTAGTTCAATTCGGAATTCAAACCCATTAATTAATTTGATTAATATGTTATATATTTAAAAAAAAATGTTTATTTATCTTTATTTATAATTAAATAGCGGTTAATTATAAATAAGGATAGTGGTTTCACTTTTAAAAACGAGCCCCCAAGAGTGTCTAATTCGCAGGCAAACAATAGTAAATATACCTACCATGAAACTTTGTCCAACAGCTGCACCAGCGTTGGTTAGACACCGCACTTTGTTTCTCCACAGTTACTCTTTGAATTTCATATAATTGGGACTGAACACTCAAGTTTTGACTTAGATGGTGTATTTATACAATAATTAGCTGGTGCTCGCGACTTCGTCCGCGTTGAAAATGGATTTATTTATTATAGATTTTTGTATTTTTGTACCTAATGTAATTATTTGTTCGCAATCCCTTATCCTTAATTCTACTGTAGTCGGCAGCGCAAATGCAGCACCTGTGGCGTTGCTTGTGTTATTGGCGACGGTAGCCATAATCTACCATCAAATGGGGTGTCAGCCTGTCTGCCGACCTTAAGATAAGAACAATAATGAATAAACTCAAAAACTACTGGACCGATTTTAAAAATTCTTTCATTTATAAAAAGCTGCATTATAAGTGAATAATTTATAACGGACAAAGTCGCATGCAACAGCTAGTAAGTAATATAATGCTTGACATCTTTATTGCTGTGACGACGCGACGAACGGTGTAAAATTAACACAGTCTAAAAACTTATAAAACAAATGTCGCTTAAATTTTTTTTTACTCTGACAAAAAAGGTTTTTTTGGACAGTGATTTACTATTTTCTTTTCTTTTCGTATAGATTCAAACTTTTTTAAATGTAGTCTATATTGCATTGTATTATTTCTAAGTTTTAATTTTACTCCTAGGGTCGAAAATATCGCTTTTTCTGCTAAGTCCTCACCTTAAATGTAAAGCGGTTTGAGGCTGTCTCTTTAGGAATTCGCGCACCTAAACCCAGTGCAATTTGAAAGTTCTTAGTAAGCAAACCTTCAAGGGTCAACGACTCACGAGATTGGCACAAAGCCAGTGCTCCGTTACATACCGACGAACAACCGCACTTCGACAAGAATGTACCATTCGAAACCGAATAGTAACCTAGCGGAATTAGAATTGAACCCCAATGGAATTATTACGTAACTTGCAACTGAAATTAGTTGTCCATACCGCAAACGAGTGTGGCCGAGAATTGACGACGATATCAGCAACTTGTTATAGGCAGTACACGCGGAAATGTGTTTCCTGTTATTGTGTGGATTTGTTTTGTTTTTAAATCAAATTAAATTTCTTAAATAATGAAAAACATTCATACAATTTGGATATTATTGTATGAATGTGTTTTTAATAGCCACCTTTCACTGTATCATTTAATCTATAAAAATATAATATAAATAACTCAAAAACAACTGGACCGATCTTAAAAAATATTTCACCTATAGAAAGCTATATTATAAGCGAGTAACATAGGCTATATTTTATAAAGTTACGCGGACAAGTAGCGTTAAACAGCTAGTACGTCATAATATTAAACCTTATTTTTTTAAAATAAAATAAATAATGATAGTCATACTAATATTATAAATGCGAAAGTTAGTGAGGATGTATGGATGTTACTCTTTCACGGAAAAACTACTGAACGGATTTGGACGAAAATTTGGCATAAGTAAAAATAAAATTTGTCCGGTGATTTCATTTTGAAAATACTCTAATCTACAATTTTTTGTTGTTATTAGTAGTTTATTCGTTTAATTTAAAAAAAATCTTGCCTCTAATATAACTTTAAAACCTGATATTCACGCACCAAATAGAAATATAATTAAACTTAAAATTTCCACAAGTCAGATCATAATGCAGTTCAAATTTCCAAAAATCAAAAAGCAAACACCTCGGCGTAGAATTATACTTGTTAATAAAGGCACTCCGCGTTCAGGAATTTTAGGTCAAGAGGATTTTAGCATTAGTGTAGCATACTTTTGACATAGGCTTGTGAAACGTGTGTGTATATCGCCGAGTCTAAAAGCCGCAGCATACTAAGCTCCGCGCTACCCACAAACAAAAGAGGAGTGTGGATTTCACTTTCAATTGCATTTGGTAAAATCCCGGAGTTCCTGTGGCGCTATGGCCCCGAGGGATACTTGCTTTGCAGACGCGAAACAAATGCTTCTTGTTTGTTGACCATGCACAGAGAGATTTAACCCAGCTTCTGTTTACTGTAAATAAAGGTGAATAAAATGTATTTTGATTTTACATTAAAGTAGATAGACAGGCTGACGGTCCATTTGATGGCAGGTGGCTACTGTCGCTTATAACACAAGCAACGCCATAGGTGCTGGAAGTCCGCCCATAGTAGGAATAAGGATAAGGGTTTAGGAAGTTATAGGGAAATGAGCTCTGGAATCCCTTATTTACCCACAGTAACACAACAGCACACATGCTGTTATTTCAAGTTGGACTTCTGTAAGGAGGTGGTTATTGCCGCCTTCATTTCCAAAGTTAACCCTGCCGGAGATCGAACCCCGGACCACTGAGACAGAGTGTTATGGCAATTAATTAACAACTCATCCATCGGGATCGTTAAACTTTATTCTTAGGGTTTAACATAATTACTAAAAAAGAGGTCCCAGAACGCAATATGCCCAAACTACAGGTTGAAAAAACTTAAGCAAAACTTTACTATTCATGCATCTCTTCAATCAATGCTTTTGTGTTACTGAAATGACAGAACAAGGAAATTCACATCGGAGCACACAAACCACATACAGAGGATTAATATTACCGGAATGTGGCAGATTAATCTGTGGTGCATGACGATGCATAAACAAGCGCCGCCGACGACGCCGCTTGTGGTCACGGAAATATTGTGTTGTACGATGGTTGTAGGTAATTGCGTACAAATGTACCAACATTATTTTGTAAACAGTGATTTGTTAAATTAGGTACAGCTATACATTTTGTTTTCTTACTACTTATATTCTGTTAGCAATTTGATGGTGTTTTATGACGCAGTGAGACTTCATGCGCCACCTGTCTGTACTATCGATTTTTTAAATGTTAAGCTCGACACTTGATGGGAAATGGCTAAAGTCACTTATACACCAAGCAACACCACGGGTGCTGCAAGTGCGCTTTTGATCAAAGTGGGATTAGGGACAACCTCAGGGCGTCAGAAGACGCCCATTAGGCGGATTAGGCGGATAAGGGATAGGGAAATGGGCTCTGGCGACAAAAAACGAATTAGAATACAATATCGTTTGTTTATAGTATAGTCCGATCAATCGGATCAATAGAAACAAAAAGTCCGCGACGTCCGATCAATCGGAAGAAAGAAGTCGAACCTCGCGGTCTCAGGGGTATTTACTTACTGAACAGTTTTCTATGAATTAATATGACTGATTGTCGTTAGGAATAATGAATGATGATTGTACACTTTAATGCTAAAGAGTTAATATCTACTTTGTCGTTAAAATATTTTAGTACATGAAAAGTAATAAAAAGCAATGGCAGCAGTTTCAGAAGTACTAAAATGATTCGCATTTTCGATTGCATATACAGTGTGCCTTTTGACAGTATTTGGAGTGTCTGCTAGTGTGAAATATCGCAATAGTATTCTAACTTTTGCATTTTATTTGTGAATGCTGTCAGTGACTTTCGTGCGATGGTAATATTTTTCCATCTTTTTGAGTGGATTGAAAATTTGGTGTCCAATACGAGTCATATTGATATTTTTGAGATTTTTGAGATTGAGTCCTGGGAAAAACTAAAGAGAATCGAAAAATATTTCGTTGCTTAGTAACTAGTTAATGAAACAGTGAAGAAATTTTCCGTTTCCGTCTATCTGGTTATGAAAAATGGTTACGAATGTGGCTGAACGGGAGTATCCCATGTGTTATAAACTTTCTCGACCGGCGTATCTGAGTACTTTAAATCTAAAGTATTTAATTAGCATGTATAGCTATTCAAAGAGCTATAGTTGGGATCGCAATTCTGGGTAACAGTGTCTTGAGAAAACTAAAATCAACTTTGTTTCTAAATTGTAATGTATTTTATAAATCATGTTTTGATATTGTACAGGACTCCCACAGGATCGTCTTATGTCGGGACCGGGGTTTGTTGTTGAAATTCTAATGTGCTATGGTGAATAATATCTCGTCATGTTGATAGTTTCAACTTCAACCTGCTATCTTGACGTCTATTTCACCTTCATATACTTATAAAAAAAAAAACAAACATTAATTTTACGTCGCTTGGTTTCGGTTTTATCAAACAACTTTCTCCGTTTAACACTAACAATTGTACGAAGGAGTAAACAAACAATAAGTAGTGCTGGGTGCTTGTAAACTTGAAGTTTGTTGCATTGTAACTTTAACTTAATTGCTTAAGTTCTCTAAAGCGAAGCCAGATTGTTTTTACCTTATATTCCTGAGTTCACACTTTAACTGAACTGTTATACTTAATAGGAACTGTTTATGCATGTTATCATATTTTCTTCTTGTAGGTGCTGGGTAAACTACTTTTGAGTCATAAAATGTGAATCTCGTATAGTGTCAATTACCACCATTTTATAAAAGACTAAGAATTTATTTATTTATTATTATTACATGACCTCCAACGAGGCAGCCAACAAACAAAATCACCCAAATAAACAAAAGTTATACTTAACAATATTTCAAAATAACATCAATACACAAACGAGAAAAAAAAAAAATTAAAGTAAATCAAAACAAGCAAAGTCTATAGAAATAATGTCATAAATATGTATTACTGAACATGTAGCATCCAAATACAGTCAGCAATAAATATAATTATCTTGATATATTATAACAGCGAGTGGCCCTGTGCTGTGTTACGGAAAGAAAGCTAAATCGTCGATATAGCCTATATATAATTAGTAAAATGAAGTGGTTATGGGAAAGGTTCTCTGCCTTTTCGCTGAAAATTGTTCTGCCGATTATCACTTGCCAACTAAAGTTTCGAAGAATTCTATTTCGCGGAATAATCATTTGCCAACCTTTTTTTTTTAATTTTGTTTTATTTCCCAACTTCACAGTTGCCAACTCTATATTTCGTCTGCTTTTCAAAATGCCAACTTTCAAGTAGCGAATGTTTTAGTTAGCTTAATATTCATTTAATTGTTTATTGTTTACCAAATGTTGTATAAAGTAGTAAACATTCCGGAACCTAACCTATTTGTTTCTAGTACAAATAAGTCTGGTAACATATTATGTAATAAGCACACAGTTGTTTTGCTACAACTAGTAATCCGGTTAATAAATGTATTAACCGGTGCCCCACCAGAACCAAAGAAAAATAAATACTTGGACAAAGAAGAAAGAATCAACAGAATTCTTGAACTCAAAGGAAAAATTATTAATGTGCATTGCTGCCAATTTAAAGGTTTAAGGTAATTTTTGAGATTCTTAAATAAAAAATGCATGTAAAAGGGATCTGTTACACTGACGAAACTGACGAAAGTTGTCAAAGTGAAAAATAGGCGAAACGTTGGTTGGCAAGTGGTAATCGGCCAAACAATTTTCGGCAAAAAGGCAGGATTGCTATGGGAAGATTATATCTTTGAGAACCGATATTGTATGGGGAAGAAATTTCACATGCGAAGAAATACTCCTGCGAGGTTGAAATATTCTAATTTTTGAGTCTTGTCGTCACATTTTTTGACTAGAAAATAAACTGAGAACCACTCAGTTACTGTAAGCAATTCGACATATCACTCTACGTATGGGTTCAGGCAATACTTATCAAACTTTACTAAACACATAACATTAACATCTTAAAATCTATTGAAACATACTTGGAAAACTTTGGTTCTAAGTAGAAGCTTTAAGTTAGTATCAACTCGGTGATTAGTTGCTCCGGGATGAGGTCGATTAATTAGACTATCAGAAGTTTTCAATGACTTTCGATTTTCTTGTTTGTTTATGTGGTTTTATTTGCGTCAATATTAACTATGAAAATCTTACATTTGGTAGATCTAAGATGAAAGCTCGCGATCGAGAGGCTGGTTTATGAAGACCTGTTATTCGTTGCTGTTATTCGTTGTTTCGGCCGTTTGTCTCATCTCAGATTTTAATTGAATTTTGTCTAACCATAAAACTTTTTTGCCCCAACTGTTTTCATAGAAACTGCTTTCAATTACGAACTGGGTAAACGTATAGGATGTTTTTATTCTGGAAAAAATGTATGGTCCCTCGGGAACATACATTTCCCCTCGGAAAAATTGTCGCCACTGTCGTCACAGCGATAAAGATGTCAGACGTTACTCTGGTGTTATATTTTTCATATTTCAATGCGAATGAAGCCGCGGGCACCAGCTGGTCTATTCTATACTAATATTATAAAGAGAGAAGATTTGTATGTTTGTAATGAATAAACTCGAAACTACTGGCCCGTTTTTAAAAAAATCTTTCACCTATAGAAAGCTACATTATCAGGGAATAACATAATAAGCTATATTTTATAAAAAGTTTATAAAATGACGAAGTCATGTGCAACAGCTAGTTTTACATAATCTCTATGGAATATTTGTTACATTTTAATTTTTTCCTTTTCAATAATGAACCAATTAGGAAGCAATAAATCAGTTTATTTTCAAAGTAAGTAATTTAATACTTGCCGCTCTCAGTTGGCTGTTACAAGATTTTCCTTTGGAAGCGGGTGACAGTTGATAGGGTACATTTTAATGAGGATTGGTGTATTTGAGAGCAGGACTTACTAATTGAATTTGCTATTGGCAGGAAGAGGTGAACCCTGTTCGTGTTGAATATTTTTTATACTGAAGCGTCTGATTGGTGGCATTTATTAATGGTTTCATGAGGAATTCGATACTTAATGTAATTTATTTTGTAACTAGCTAGTGTCCGTAACTACGTACGCGGAGTTCGGTTTTTGAAAATCCTATAGGATTTTAACATTTTTCTAGCATAAAAAGTATGCTATATGTTAATCTAGGTAATCATCAATACACAAGTGAAAACCGCATTAAAATCGGTTAAGCCGTTTCTGAGATTAGCTTGCACCAACGCACAGGCAAATAGACAAAAATTCTAAAAACTATTTTTTTTTGAACTCGGTAACATAAGTACAACGTGTATAAATAGTTTTTTTGAAAAAAATATTTAATGTACAGGCACGGCTCGTTTATGATTTTATTAAATGTAATTATTGAAAAAATATATTGAACCGGCAGGTTAGTAGTTATAAAATTGGCAGGTGGTCCTTAAACCTTTGAGCCATTGGTGAAAACATCTCTTATGTGACCAAATTTATAACGACGCACTCAAATTTTGGTGATGATAAGAATAATCTTACTTCATAAACTCATGCATTACGGTTAAAAATCCGTATTATTCGCTCACAAGAACCTATAAATACAGTTAAATAGGAAATAAGAGTATACAGTATGTAAGACATCGAGATACTGTTTGATTACTCTGTCGAACAAAGGACATCGTTTCTAGTCATTCATTTCTAGTTCTAGTCTTTTGTCTGCAGCAAAAATACTACACGCATTTTTGTTCACGAGAAAGGTATTGCTTCTTACTTTCCTCTATATATAAATTTAGATAGGTTTAAATATAATATGTAGTAGGTACTGGCACGTTGTATAGATGACCCAGCTGGTGCTCGCGACTTCGTCCGCATTGAAAAATGAAAATTATAACACATGAGAAAAATATCTGACATCTTTATCGCTGAGACGACAGCGGTGGCGCCCAATTTTGTATTTTTATACGATCTCTCAAGAACCTAACATTTTTCTAAGATAAATAGGTATCCTTTATTTTAATACAGCTAATAAAGTAGTTAGTATCTTTTTTTAAGTTGATTTTTTTATGTAGTTCTTGTGTAAGCTTATATAGATGTAAGTCAAAACACATATTTGTAATAAAGAGTCACATTATGCTGCCGTTAATTTTTCTTTCAGCATTTAAAACTCTTGAACTTAATTGCTAGCATAAATACGCGCACCTCGAGCGTGGTAGGCTACCGTCAAAAGGAATGGACGCAGTAAGGCGTCACTTGACATGTTTTAGTATGTAAACATTGCATACTTGTTTATTATTAGTATGTAACATTACACTTAAATACGGCTTACAATTCAAGTAGTCTTTAAGGTACTAAGTAGTTATGTTAAATAGATTCTCTACGATTTTATATGTATACCTTTTCCCTACTACATCCCCATTAATATTTATCTATTTTTCTTTACTAATATTATAAAGAAGTATATTTGTTTGTTTGTATGTAGGAGGTAATCTTCGGTACTACATATACTCATGCGATTTAAAAATATTTTACTAATAGTTAGAACAGAATTTCAGGATGGACATACGCTAAACATTCTACGAGGGCGAAGCCGCGGGCACCAGCTATGTAAAAATAAAAATCCAATACTTGGACTAAATTTAATGTCAGGCGTTATACATATACCTTTACATAGTTTGTTAGGCGTTATATTTTTTATTTTCAACGCGGACGAAACACCAGCTAGTAAATTATAAATCTATATTAATATTATAATGACTGAAGATTTGTATGTTTAGAATGAATAAACTCAAAAACTACTGGACCGATTTTAAAAATTCTTTCACTCACAGAAAGCGAGTAACATAGGCTATTTTTTTATAAAGTTAAACTGACGTATTCGCTAATGAATACGAAATATAAAAAATAATAATAACACAAAAGTTGTAAATTCAAGTATATAAATATACGTATTAAAAAATTATCGCTAAAACGTATTTAGTAGAAGTTAAAAGGAGGCGAAGCTGTAAACAAGATAAGGGGAGACTCGCCGATAATGGGCTTTTGTCGGAGACCGCGTGCTGGATTAAATTGCCGAAAATGGCCGGGACACAATTTAGTTAAGACCCTATTTCGGGGGCTGTTTTAAGTCAAGGATCCAACTGCAGAGAGAAACTGGATCAGATTCGGAACTGCTCGTCTAAATCTAATGGGTGCTTGGATCCCAGTTCTTAATTAGACATTACGCGAGTACACACACACCTTTTATATGCTGTTTTATTAATTTCTGTCTTTTTTTCACCAGGCCGCTATGCCCATGGCGTTGCTTGTGTTATAGGCGACGGTAGCCACCTACCATCAAGTGGGCCTTCAGCCTGTCTGTCGACCTTAACACAAAACAATCTTAAATATTTAAAATAAACTTTAAGATATAGACGGGTAGTCTTGCAGATACGGCATCGTTTGCTTTTTAATTAATAATTTTAACTAAGTGTTGTAAACCTTGAAAGCAGTTTTCCAAGAAATGCACTATCGCTGAATATTGCTCGGCCGAGTTTGACGTGGTTAAACAGCTGCATAAAAATGCGTCGTTACGGTTTTCACAACTCCATTAAGGGCTGTTAGCAAACTAAGTGGTCATTTGCTTGCAACAAGCACTCTGTATTTTAACTAGACGCTTTGTAGAAGTAAAGAAACGGGCGGACAGATGTGAGGAATAATTTTATTCAAATTTACGGTCATAACAACAGATAGTCCAATTATTAAATGAAAACACGAATGGAAAACTTTGACTTTCCTGCGAGATATGCGAACTAGTATTCAAAGGGAGTGGAGTGTCGAGGCACACTGCGTTTCGCAGACATTTGGGAAACCCGTCTGGCGGCAGTAACTACCCTTTTATTTGAAAGTTAGCTCTGGTCTGGTCTAGATCTGGAAAGTAGTAGCTGAGGGCACTACGTTTAGCAATCATTTGGGCAATCCGTCTAAAGACAGAAACCACTTCCTTACAGAAGACCACAGTTAAATAAGGCATTTGTGCTATTGTGTTTCGGTGAGTAAGTAAGGGATGTCAGAGCTTATACTGATACCTTAGTAGGGGTTAGGTGGAATGGACGTGCGGATAGAAAATACTTCGTACACTATAACAAACTGCTGTATATAAATTAAAATCTTGTAAACATGTTTACGCGCAAATAAAGACTTTTTTATTTTATTTATTTATTTAGCGCGGCTATAAGTCACTATGTCGAAGATGTGTGACTGCAAAGAGTTATTGTACTAGCCATGAATTATTTAGGTATTTTATCTTCGCAGAATAAATATGTAAAATAAAACGAATATAACGAAAAAAATTCAAGTTATAAATGCTTAGATATTATCTGAAAATGTTGTCGTGAACGCGTCAACACTAATGGATGTCTATCAGGTGATTGAAGTTCCTCATTTTCTTTTTCATCATTCCGCTGCTAACCTACTTTCACGGAAGCTACAACGTTTACATGACGATGCTAAACTTAATTTTCTACGTTAATACTCCCCACACGCCTTGATATTGTTTCAAAACTTATAGATTCTCTTAGCTGTATATTTCGAGGCACTAATAAGAAGATTTTTAATTAGCATACAATTTGGATTTTTCTATGGAAGCTTCCATTGATTCCAGAAAAAGCTTGATTTTTGTAAGTTTTTTTTGGTTTTGGGAAAATTTATTGTTAGCTGTTGTGGTTAAATCGTGAAATTTTTTGATGATTTCAGGGATTTTTCATTGAAAAGATTTTGATGCTCGATATTTTAGAACAGGCAAGTTGCGAGGAAATGCTCTGTGGTCTGGTGCTGGCGCCTTCGTCTGCGTTGAAAAATAAAAGATATAACGCCTGACATTATACTTTTGTCAAGTGTTGGAAATTTATTTTTAGATAGCTTGTGTCCGCGGCTTCGGCCGCGTGGTAAATTTAACCTATGTCTATCCTGAAATTGTATTCTAACTTTTGGTGAAAGATTTTTTTTAAATCGCATGAGAAGTTTCGAAGATTACTTCCTACAAATAAACAAACAATCTAACATAAAAAAACTACCTGTATGTACTTATTTGTATGTAACTACATATTTTGTGAATATTCCTAACAGTACAAACATTTGTGCTAAGTCAGTTTGTCCAGCAGGAGGCTAAGTGCATAAGTTTTCTGAATAAAATAATATATAATTAGGTCAAAAGTAATATAATGCACACCACAAACCTCAGTTTTATAAAAACACGTGTATTATTAAACATCGGTAAATATTTTACGTAGTGGAGTCACGTTGCGGTAGCGGGACTCCCTTCACTTGTATTGTCAACCAGCATGAATAGACTGCGTTCATCCTGACTAGTTACACCATCATTTTTTGAGTGAGGAGACTTTTATTATATAAAAGTCGGCAGGTGAGTTGACGGTCATCGTAATAGCAGAATGGCTGTCATCCGGGCGTACCTCGAGTTTTGGGTACGCCGAGGTTTCAACGTAACCGGAAGTACGCTGAACATCCGTGGCGGGATGTCGTGTAACAACTTTCCCACGACCTCGCCAATCTACGGCCGCGCTAGAAAGTAGTTGGGTATTAGCCGGTAGAGTCCGGCATAACCACGCAGCGTCCCCTACACTTTAATTCTATACAAAAACCTTTAAAGTGGCATTATTGAAAATTTCCTTCTCTTTAAGTATTTTTATTCCAATCTTCATTATCACTTATAGTTTTTGAATTATTAGCAAAAAACTAAATGCTTTTTTTCTCATTTTAATATGATTATAACTTTTGCAATTTTTTATATGTTTGTAAAACATTTTAATATAATATATTTTTCTAGAATCTAGACATCATTCCAAATTTCAATAGCTATTGCATATATTTTTAGGAGCTTCATCAAAAATTAATACAAATTTTAACTTGTGAACTAATATAATTATTTAACTCGGATGTGGATTTCGAATCTGTTAAGAATAAACTCAATAAATGGTTACCCTATTTCTTATCCACAATTTGTATGGGCCTCGGCTAGGTCAAGCTAGCTTTTCAATCTTGTAAAAATGTTTTTTCAACTTTTTTTCTACCGTCAATCTACTTAATGTGTGGGTCGAGGCATGTCGTTAGGCCTTTTTCGGAAATGCCTACACAAGTTTTTGTAAAGGGTTCATTGTATTGAAAAAGCGTTGAGTAACACATATCTATGTGTCAATGCAATAGGCTTAAATTTGTCTGTTTGGTTAACATAAAATTCCTATGTCTAAATTATTAATAATATAGAATTGATGTAAGTCCTTGTATGCTCGACTTCGTTTCGGTTTCTGTTTTCTGTTTTAGTTTGGAGCATGCAGGGTTTGGGGTGTCAAATGGATCCCTTATATTCATTGATATGGTACCGCAGGACGGTGTCACAATGCTATATGCATAATGTAGATTTAGACAATGATGTGCTTTTTTGAAGACTGTATAGCTAAAATTTATTCTATTTGCTTGTCGCTCGCTTTAGTAGTAGGCAACTAAAAAAAAACACAAAATAACGGGAAATTTATTAAAAAATAAGAAAATAGAAATATAATTCTCCGGAGCGATCTTTTTGTTTCAGTGGCGAAATAAACAAGAAATCTTGTCAATTGTTTGTACTTCGGTAATTCTGAACTAACTTTTCCGCTTCGTTGACTGACTTCATTATAACTTGTAATTGTTAGGTACGATCACGTTGTCACTGTTTATTAATGTTTTATTTTTTCCTATTATAAAGAATATATTCATATTTACCGAAATCAAACGCCTCGACTCTTGCAATGATCGGAGTCGCTGCAAGATTCATGATTTCATGATAAGCTATAGTTAAAATTATAAACTAACCTCTATCGAGCCCAAACACGCTATATCTGCTGTAAGTTGCTGAAGAGTTGGGTATCCCGCAGACTACTTGATGCTTCAGCATCAGGTTAACCTGAGGTTACCATGTCATGTAAATACCATAAAAGTAACAGTATACCAAGTTTCACATCAATCGAATATGTGGAAGTTAATGAAATCCCTTCATTAACTAGGGAATAGGCTAATGGTCTTGAGACGTTTGAAGAGACTTCATAAATTATAGTTACCGATTACGTCAGCCACACACACGTCAAACTTATAACACCTTGTTTTTGCGTCGGGTGCCAAGGATTAAAAATAGGGTCGCCTCCGATACGACGCTGCGCCACCTCGATTCTTCTCCAGTGAGTCGAGGCGTTAGTTTGAATGGGCCTTAGTTGCATACAAAAATATCGAATATGATTTTTCTTCGCTAATTACACAAAACCGTCAAGGAGTTTGAGGGCCATTGCATTTCACGTGCGTTTGTTCTCTATTTAAATTTGAAAGAGATGTAACATACCGTTAATAAATTTGTTACAACATGTTAGAGTTTCGCATTAATATTCTCCGTATTAAGTCTTCAAAGGCCTCTTCAAAGTGTAGCCGCTTATGTGAAGCCCGCCTTCACTAGAAAGGCAATTTTTTCCACGTTCTTTGACGTATGAAGCCATATTATTTAACAGCTTACGGCCTGTGTTTATGTTATTACGAAGTTTGTAAATGATACACTCTCTTTTGATGTTTAATTTTGAAAGTTTTACTTTTTATGTAGATTTTTTTTGAAGATCCGCTTAAAGGTAGGTGGTTATCGTTGCCTATAACACAAGCAATGACGCAGGTGCTCAAAGTGCGTTGATTGGTAAGGGTTACTGCTGACCGGTGGCTGACTAACAAGGTGTGTCCTGACACAAGTCGTAGGAGTGACAGTTTTTTGAATAACATCCGAACTGAAAACTATTGAACATTACTGCTATGACTTTCGAACACTTTATCGTCATTTGTTAACATTTTTACAAACCAGTGA
Source organism: Synanthedon myopaeformis (assembly GCA_944738685.1). Taxonomy (NCBI): domain Eukaryota; kingdom Metazoa; phylum Arthropoda; class Insecta; order Lepidoptera; family Sesiidae; genus Synanthedon; species Synanthedon myopaeformis. Next base: position 4,430,566 of record OX122933.1, on the reverse strand, counting down.
CGAATTTAAGTTTCGGTAGTTCGGGTAGATGGCACTTATTTCATATAATCAAACGCACTGAGGGTGTCGCTCACAGAGCGCGACTTCAATGTTTTTTCCCATACTAAAAGTGCTCAACGCGGCTATAGGAGTTGTCACTTAAAAATAGCTGTAATATTCTCTAAAATAGACTTCATTCAATTTCTAAATTAAAATCTTGAAAACAATTTACGCGCACTGTAAGATGATCTAGATAAGACGCTTCAGAGTAAGGAGCCTTATCAAATTTAAGACCTAATACTCTCGTCCCAGTACTAAGTGGCTAAAAGTCGTTATATTTTCCGTCTTCTACACTAAAACATTTTCTCTCTAAATCTGAGTTCACGCGGGTCACAGTATATAACCGTTGTTGGTCACGCAAAGGTCGTCGATCTGTGAACACACACATAAATATGAGCTACGTTGCAGTTGTTTTAAATAAAAACTATTTTATTTTTATGTGGCGCGAGTTGAACGATAAAAATTGTATAAATTGTACAATATGCATAATAACAGAAGACAATGCTGTGTTGAAAAATAATAATGATGATCGAAAATGGATGATTTATGGTCTAATTAGCGACCAATCTCTGGCTTCGCACAACACTTATAATACACAAACATTTCTCGCTCTATACATTAGTGAAAATCCGTATTAAAACCCGTTATGTGGTTTAAGAGAAGGTTGCTGAGAAACAGACAGAGGCTGACAGCGACTTTACTTTATAATATAATACTTACCTATTTATAGAAGACCTTGGAAGAATCAAGGATACTGAGCTTGTTTAATGAAAAAAAATTTAAATATCTACGTCATAGCTTATAAAATTGCCAAGTTTAACCGGTCACATTGTAGAGGGCTGGCCACACAAAACAATTGTCATTAACAGATGACCGAAGCCTTCACGAAATAGATAGGCCTTCATGATACCCTATTCCTTTTTTTAAATAATATAAAGGTGGCGGCTCACTTGATGGTAGGTGGTTACCGCCGCCTAGGGACACAAGCGACATCAAGGGGAGTGCTAGTGCGCTGCCTGCCACTTTAATGTATCATATGAGTGAAGGCATAGCGTCGTTGGGTATGGTAGCTATCACTGGAGAACTTTTCTTTCCCTGGTAATTGTCAGTTCATTGAGCTATGCATTCTGCCGTCTGCCATTTCATGCCATTTAGGATTGCCTTTATAAAAGTCTCGTTACCAATTTCAGCTTGAAAATGACGAAGCTGATGAAATAAGATTTAAAAAAAATGTAGAGGTGAGGTGAAGTAGCAATACTCTGGCGATGCTCAGGCTTGGCCCATTTCAATTTGCAACGTTCGTCTCCAGTAATTTGACTGGCAGACTTACTGTGATAAAATTATATGATATAAAAGAACTAGATGTGACAAGATATGAAATTGGTTTTCATGCGTCATAACCGATGAAACTCAATGAATTTTTGTGCTTTGGCATTACCCCTCTTCTCAATGCGATCGTGGTCATGATGTACCTAATGACACTGGTACATAATTATTATGTATGTTTGGCGACTCTTATACATCTTACATTAAATAGTTTTATTAGAAGAAAGGGGTAAATTAATTAACTTACCTGAAAACAATAAATACAGTGGACGTCTTACGGACATTTCAATAAGACCGATCACAAGCAGCCCGGATCCTGTGTTGTTGTCTATCCTCCTTGTGGGTGGACGTCCCACGCTGCGCTTAAGATCGTGACATCGCTGATGGTGTCATATCTAGTAAAATAAAAAGAAAATACATCATTGTAAAGAGTGTCGTCGCGATAAAATTCTTTATGCAGCTACCGGGGTGGAATTGTCTGAGAATTTCCACCCCTTAACAGTTTCATTTCGTTAACAAAATTATATTCAATTACTCTTCAGGAGTTTCGCTGTGCTCTTTCGGAGACCACATTCGAGGTTTTAGTCGAGAAGAACGTAAATAACGCTTAAGGCGTTCTGTTTGAATGAATTCTCACTTTGCATTTGATGCAATGCGTTCTTAAATGGTTCATTTAAATGAAAATTTTAATAAAACGTAAGAGCGTACGGTTGTGAAAGGTTAAGAAACTGAATGAGGTATAAAATTCACTTACATTTTTAGATAGCAAATGATTGGATAGAATCCATTATCACTTTAAATTTAAATGCTCAAAAATTACAATCTTCTTTGCTATAATTATAATTTTCTTTGTAGTATAGTTTGAATATAATTTATATAGTACCTGTATTTATCTTTACTTATAATATAAAGAGAAAAGATTCGTATTTTTGTTTGTAATGAACAAACTTAAAAACTACTGAGCCGATTTTAAAAATTCTTTCAGCTATAGAAGTAGTATAGACTATAATTTTAGAGAGTAATGTAGCTTACATTACCACTGAGTAACACAGGCTATATTGTTAAATAATCGAGTTAAATTAGGCACCAATAATGTTACCCCAAGGTTTAAAAAAATATACTAATATTATAAAGACAAATGTATTTATAATCAATTTATAATCATTTACTCCTTCTATTAAACGAGCCCCCAATGGAAAAAATAAGAGTAAATTTCACAAAAGGAATCTAGATGGAATACTCGTATAGTTTATTAGACCAATTACCACATAGCGCGTACCATGTATGAGGCGCGTCTAGTTTCGTTCGTGAACCAATCCTCTGTCACTGTCGTTTGCAGGTCACGGTAATACTGTTTGACCTAGTTGTCACTTCCGTGGCGATTTTTGGGCAGAACTTGAATTAGAATCTAATAAGATTAATGTGATTGCCCCTTCGTCAATGTCTTGGCGTCCTCTGGCTTCTGAGAAAATTAATTTTATATTATAATCCAATAAAATTACTTAGTAATGTCTGCCTGCACACACCGATTGATGTTAACGTCTAGTTGATTGATAAATTTATTGAACTTTTCAAACCAAATCATTATTTTTTTTTATTAATCTTTTTTGTGATTTCAGAAATGTGAATGTGATTTAGCTTTTGCTTTGTCAACTTGATAATCTAAAAAGTTTCTTTTATAATTAATTTTCAAATACCAAAACGATTTGAATTTTTCATTACAAAAAGTAGTATATTACAAAAAGTAGTTAAATTACAAAAGTAGTTTTTCATCACTTATAGGTCCGCTTGATGGTAGGTGGCTACCGTCGCCTATAAAACACAAGCATCGCCATATGTGCTGCAAGTGCGCTGTCGACTACAGTAGCAATAAGGATAAGGAATTGGGGAAGGCTAGGGAAAATGGGCTCTAGCATTCCTTACTCATTCACCGAAATACAACAGCACACATGCTATTATTTCACTGTGGTCTTCTGTAAGGTTCTGTAGGTTATTATCGCCAGAATGACTTCCCAAATGACTGCGAAACGCAATTTGACCTATTTGTAAATCGCTACAGGGGAATCTATTTCTATTTATTTGCGCATATGACGCGAATTTTACTTTTATACGTCTTTTGTACCTATATACACAAAAAGAGATTTTTTTATTAGGTTGACTAATGACTATAAGTTGACTAATGACTATAAGTTTTACAATGAATAAAATTGATTAAATCCTATGAGACACAAATAGATAATTATTAATTACATGTTCTGTGGTAAATAATACGAAATTTATAAAAAACAAGCTGACCCGCGAACTTCTTACCGCCTCAGGGAGAATAAAAACCCGTTTCATACAAAATGTATGAGAAAATGAATTTTCTTCATATTTTATTTTCGTGAATATTTTTCCGAAGTTTTATTAGTTATTCTGCTATTCGGGATGGAGACAAATTCAATAAAACAAAGATTACAAAAATCGGCGGTTTAGTCGTTCTCGAGTTATAAATGGTGTAACTAACACGATTTTCTTTTATATATAAAGATTATGCAATCATAATATACTTTGCCTTCAGCACAGCAAATTAGCAAGTTGAAAACGAAGTGTGACGGAGCTTGTTTGAATTTATTTGTTTAGGTTTTCCAATCCCCTATGATAGGGGATACCCGGACATTGAAGTTAAGAGGCCACACAGAGAAAAGTTTCAACACACGCGCGTTACACGGACGCTTTCGATACGGTTAAAAAAGTGGATTTCCGAGCTGCGATTTTCGTTCAGCATTTTCGAAATTTCGACCGAACCCTGACTTAAAATTCCGACGAGATTGTTTGCTTTCGTTTATTCAATTTTTTTAAATTTCGAACAGACAGATTGACTTTAAAAGTCACTTGTGACCTTTTTTTAATATGTATTTTGAATGTTGAATTCTTTAGCAAACACTTTTTTACTGTCAAGAGTTTAAAAAGGTTGAAAAAACACTATGTAGTGTTAAGATAAAGCAAAAGTTGAAGCATTTTGGTCACATAGCAAAAGCGCTGCGGTATCTTAGAACGAATTACTTAATGCTCCTAAAAGGGTTTCCTACAACCCTCTTTTCTGTCCCTCCGACGGAACATTAATATAACACAAACAGTAATTTACGTTATATCTATGATAAGTATAATTTCATTTTAACGGTTGAAATTTGTCTCATTATGTATTAAGAAGAGATTTTAGATTTTATTGGGAAAATATCGTGTAATTTGGTAGTGGGGTTTGATAGATCTTTAAGTTTGAAAGTATAAAGAAGACTATTTAATTTTCGAATGTTATCTCCATTTACGAAATATGAAATACTAGCTGGTACCCGCGACATGGACCAAGTTGAAAAATGAAAAATATAATACCTGAGAAAATATATGAATAATATAACGCTTGACATTTTAGAACCTCAGGAACCTCTCATTTTTCCAGGATAAAAGTATACTATTTATTAATGCAGGTAATAAACTATCTGTGTGCCAAATTTCATCCAAATCCGTTTAGCCGTTTTGGTGTGATTGAATAACAACATCCAAATATACAAACGTTCGCATTCATAATATTATTAGAATTAGGATTAGGAATTTCAGGAAATTACTAAAATTAAGACAGACTTATTACCATGTAAGTTAAAAAAAAACAATGATTAGGTTTTGAACGATGCCATTTGGTATAACAATTTCTTTCTGCGATGTATGTACTGGGACCAGACTGCGACAACTTCGACCCTCAACAAATGCTATATCGCAAACATCTTTTAGTTCTCATACTGTTTGTAGCAATGTCTTTTCGTAACTACCGCGTCCCTCACTCCCCTCGGCAATTCCATTCTCTTAACGAAATTATTCAATTAGATACATCAGCTTTCCCTATTTAAGATTAAGTTCCCTTTTTTAGACTCAAAATTGATAAGAGCCCATCTTCTCCGGGGTTATTACGGTTCGTTGCAAGCACGCTCAGCGATGGTTATAAACTTTTTCAACAATTCATTTTTTCTATTTTTGTATTCAAAAGTTCTTTGCATAACACTTCCTTTTTGAATGCTACTGAAATATTTTTATTCGCATTAATGTCAAATGTACAAATAATGCTTTGCATACCATTGCTTTTTGAAAGTTGTCAATTATACAAATAATTGCCATACTTCCTTTTTGAATGATACTGCAACATTTTTTATTCTCATTAAATGTCAAATGTACATTTGATGCCATGCAAATTGAGGAAAGATATTTTAAAAGAAATAAAATGTCTTGTTTTCTTTTCATAAATAAATATCGGGTTTGATAAAGCCAGAATCTACCGTCTTCAAGATTCTGGCTGCTTCTGACCGGGGTTCTATTGGAAAATTAGACATAGGGAAGGCCTATGTCCAGCAGTGGACGTCCTACGGCTGAGGTAATGTTGATGATGATACAATATACATATATTATGATGACTCAAATAAATATATATTGCCGAAATATTTTTAAAATAATTTTTTTTTAGAAAAAGATGTCTTGCCCGTTGCACCCATGCAAAACCGGGACTGGCCAGTGTGCAATGAAAATTGCAATATATATTGCTATGCCGTGAAAAATTATCTTACGGATGGTGTAAACCCCATCAAATCCGTTGCGTGGTTGAGGTGGAGTATATCCGATACAGACAGACGAAGAAACTGATTCCAATTTATACTATGTAAGGATAACAGTATAACATAAACACGATACTAAAAGTGAGACCGCTCAAAATTCGGGTATTAAAAATGTTTTTAAACACGCAGAGGTGTAAAAAAAAATTAAAATTTTATACCTATTCTAAGTTAAAACCCTGGGTAACGTTGAAAGTTTATTATTTAATTTATATCATAAACTCAAGCCTCAAAAGAGGCTAAAGGGTTTATTACTTTGTACAATATTTTAACTAGATAATTACATTTAACTACATAAAACAATATAAAGGTTGGCTTTAGAATCGTGTGAAAAGCTTTTAGGATATTTGAAGGCTAAATTAGTTAGGAATGAATATTAGTTTTATAAAAATATAGTTTTTATGGTGAGGAAATCAGTCTACAATTAATTTAATAAAAATTTTAAAAAAGCTTTCCACACGATTCTAAAGATTTCCCCAATATAATATTCCAAGAAAAGGTACTCCAAGCTACTTTAGGCTCCATACTTCAAAATATCCAAAAGATAAATTTGAGGTGTATTCCTATCTAACAATAGTTCCGTTTTTTTTTTTACCAGGAACGGAACATTCAGCCTCGAGAGATGATGATTATTAAATTTTATTATCATAAATAAATAAATAAATTTGCTCATATATTTTGTCAGGCATTATAATTAAATTTAAAAAAAATATCCTAAAAAAACCTATAAAAATAATATAATAAATAAAATTATACTTTAATAATAATGCGCGGGAACCTGCTAGTAAAATATACTAAAAAGAAATCACTAAGAGAGGAGATTTATATATTCTATTTATATGTTTTTTAATATAGTGTAGCCACAGAAAAGCAGAGTAGTACGACAAAGCATTGTTCCTGCTGGTAAATATTGATTCAAAGACACTTTGAAAAATGAAGGCCGGAGTCTCTTTGTCACGACGGCGGGTGGCGATAGACGGCAGACAGGAGACAATGAGCTTAGCGTAGCCTCAGTCAGGCTAAATCTACAATTTCCAATTGAATCTTCTTGTTTTGAGCCCCTCTTTCTTATTGTATTAGGACGTTACTATCCCAAAAAAGCATTATACTCAGAAAGAAATACAAGAAAATGTTCTGGGGACAGCAATCGGACTTATGACCTGAGGGTTACTCCACTTTAATTACAATGTATCCTTTGTATATGTATAGAAATTTATACATTTAATTCTTAATTTTACTTAATTTTGATAGTTGAATATATAACTTTATATTAGCTAACTTCGTACGTGTTGAAATATGAAAATATATGAGTTAAAACGCCTGGAATTTTTATTGCTGTAACAATGGTGTCGCTGAAACTTTTATATTATAATTTTTTTTATACTATTCATATTTAGACAATCCTTCGGGAACCTAACCTTTTTTTAGGATAAAGAGTGTCCTATATATTAATACAGGCAGTAAACTATATGTGTGCCAATTTTGATACATAACTTCGCAGTTCCTAATCTTTTTCATGGATACCTTTCATATTTTATTATATTTTATTTTGGAAAAAAACTAAAAGCATTCAATATATATAGCTACCTATTACTTATTTACTTTCCTATTTAAAAACATATTTGAATAAAGATTTCTTTTTTTTTTTGTTTTCATCACAATTAACAATTCCTACGAAGACATTGCACAAAAATATACATTCAGTTTTCAAAGGCTTCAAATAGTTCGCCGACCTACTTATTCTCGTGCGGATATTGACGTGTGCACACGAAACACCAGGGAATTAGAGCTGTTGCCGACTTGGCGGGACCCTTTTCACAGTTTTTTTCCGCTCAACCCGTGTCTAAACACACCCACACCAATATGTTTCAAAACTCAACGAATATCTTAAACGATTTTATCCATTTTAGGTCAACCGTTACAACCGTCATTTGGGAGAAATCTTAAAAGCTGAAAGATAGTGTTAAATATTTATGATATGGTAAATATTGCTAGAGAAAAAATTAAGCTAAAAAATAGATTTAAATAACATAAATATCACTAAAGGATTCTTAACATTAACGGGTTGATTGGATGAACCCGATAATGGATGAACCTTTGACGCTATGTCCCAGGGGTTTCTAAACTTTTTAAAATTTAAAATTAGCTTTGATCTGGATCTGGAAACCCAAACATGCTATATCTGCTGTAAGTTGCTGAGGAGTTAGGTACCCCTCAGACTACTTGACGCTGCAGTATCAGATTAAGTTCAGACCATGTTATTGAAATGCCACCGAAGTAACAGTATACCAAATTACACACCTGCGGAAGATAGGAAATGAAATGATAATCTTAAAACGTCTGAACAGATCTTTATAAACTATAGTTAAGAACGATCTCGATCGTGTCAGCTGTCAAAAAAAAAAGTGGATCAAAATCGGTCTATCCGTTTGGGAGCTACGATTCCATAGACAGACACAAAGATACATCCATAAAAATATAAACATACACGTCAACTCATAACTCCCTGTTTTTGCGACGGGCGTCGGGGCTTTAAAATAGAGGTTCTCGAGTATCTACATGTACCGGTTTACATACACTAGTAGTGAATTAGTTCCATTCTTTTTAGAGACAAAAGGAATATAATATGGAAAACTTCGTAGACCTTGTGGCGCCTTCAATAATAGCAAAGTTGCAGTGGTGTTGATGAAAAATTGGCTCTCAAAACGGAACATTATAAGATGGATTGTCTCACTCTCCAGCCCTGTTTCCCAGCGCAGCCATTGGAGCGAAATGATTAATAAAGATAAGAGAAGCGCTTTACTCAACGGAAAAAATTCAGAGGCCATCAATTTAATGAAGCAGTTGAATAAGTCAAACAACCTATTATTTCATCCCTAAAATATTGCCTCCGGCATTTTAAAAGTGGCCGTGTAATGTAATGCAGATTCGTGAGTTGAAATCTCATTATAATTAGGGTGGTTATTAAAATATTATGTAGGTAGGTACTACCTGTGCCCGCAACTTCGTATGCGCTATAGTTCGTTTTTTGAAAACTCACAGAAATGTAAAATTTTTCCAGGATAAAAGTAGTGTATGTGTTAATGCAAATAATAAACTACGAGTATCTGTGTGAAATATTTCATTTAAATCTGTTAAGCCGTTTCTGAGATAAGCGCGCACAATTTTTTTGATCTCAGTAACATAAGTAGGTACAATTGCATTGTAATTCGGCAAACATGCCATATAATGAATTATTTGTATGAAGCTACTTTGTAATGAGAGACAGGTATTCGAATTGAAATTTCGAGTTAATATAGTGCACAGGCATTTATACCTATACCCAGAGTCTGCGTCGATTGGCATGAACATAACTTGAACTGTTCATAACGGTCAATTAAAATTATTTAAAATATTCTTAATAATGGTTAAATTCCAAAGACAGATTGCCTTTCATCGTTGACCTGTTGGTCAAACGAAAAAAAGAAAATAAATCGCGATTGTGTTGCTTATTAAAATATGCTCATGGATATCCCTAATAAAAAAAAAAAAATAAAAAATAAAAACTAGCTGCTATATTTTGTTCTCTATTACACTGCACACTCTCTCAAGGTAAGTTTCGAGTATAAAAATGTTATATTTCATACCACTGTATGAAAATAAAAAAATGTAATGTTTTATATCACTGCGTAGCTTTCTCTATGTGGGCTCTGATATTTTTATTTATTGTAAAGCTTTAGTAGACTGTCAATGACTACAAAAACCTGAAGGTCAAAAAACATAGCTTTGATCTTGATTTGATGCTATATATTAAGTAGTCTGAGAGACACTCAACTTCTCAGCAACTACTAGATATAGGGTTAAATAGAAAGTCTGTGGTTATTTTATAATTTTAATTATAGCTTGTTTAATACGTATTAGTTATAGATAAAAAAAAATTCAAGCTACTTATATACGTACCTCCCAATTAAATTAGTAATAAGAACGATGGTGACACTGTTCCTTGTAATCTCAACTAATCTTGAGGAATGAACATAATTTTATATAAGTTGAACATTATTTTATAGATATGCACTTTTCATACTGACATTAAATTTATACGGTGCCAGTCATCACAGGAGTACAAAAGGTGTCTATTCACTAGACGGTAATCGATTTCACTCGGTATTTGACATCGATATTCGACACGATCCGCCCGACTTATATGAAGAGTTTTATTTTCCTACAGTCCTTTTATTGGTTTTATTGTTTGCTTGAAATACACGTTGCCTTACACCATCTCATCATCATCTCGGACAAGGACATAGGCTTTAGACGTACTTAGGACATTCAATTTTGGACAAAGGCTTTATTTAAATTTTCTAGTAAGACGAGAAACAAGCAGCTTGAATCCATCGATGATTTAGGCGAGTGTAGATGTCCTATGCTGCGCTTGCCGGTCCGTGGTCTCTCTACTCGAGAACCTTCGGCCCAAGCTAGTGTCGCCTCTTCGTATTAAGAGGCTGTGCAGTGATAAATAAATCATCAATGTATTTCTAAGAATAAATAAATATGTGGTTAAATCTTTAATTGAAGCGTTCTCTCTAATTGTTCAGTTACTAAAACAATAATATTACAATAAAATAACTGTTTTGTCTCCAGTAGCTAATTCAGGCTCGAGTTCACCAACAGACGGATAGTTTTTAACAGTTGTTTAAAATTTAAACAGCCGTTTAATAATATTTTGTTGTTCATCATCGCTAAAATGCGGGTTAAACGCACTAAACATCTGATTAACTTAATGATTAATCTGATGTTTAGGGCGTTAACAGCCGTTTGTTGGTGAACTCCAGCCTCAGTTAATCTAATCCAATCCACTCAGTTGGATTAGCTAATCTATAATTCAATTGCTTGACAAACTTTCCAGTTGCTACGTAGGTATATTTAATAATAAAAATACAATAAAAAACTAATTTATGTGCTAACAGTACAATTACAGCAAACCTCCGCCATTTTCAATCCCCCTTCCCCCCACGGCGACAGTGGCGCCCAACTTTTTATATTTTTAGACGATCACACGTACACCTAACATTTTGTTGGATAAAAAGTATCCTATATGTTAATCAAGGTAATAAACTATCAGTGTGCCAAATTTCATCCAAATCTGTTGCGACGTTTTTGCGTGAGAGTAACATCCTTACAAATAAAAAATTGTGTGTGTCAGCTCAGACACACGACAGGAGTTTACTCCTTACGAACGATTATAAAATTAAAATTGTCACAATTCGAACACCCCGAAAGAACATTGTTCTTTTTTTAAATATTATTGTGTAGATGGCGCAATATCTCTCAAACTTCAGATATTCTAAAATATTAAAAAAAAAAGAATGTAACTATAACGCATAACATAACGCATTTATGTAACAATTTTGATTTTACTCCCATAAATTTTCATACCACGGGCTTATATATATATATGAAAATACTTTATATAGTGGTTAATTAAATATGTTTAGTCCCCATAGAAGAAAGTCATTCGAGGACAGGAAATTAATTGAACATTCGAACCACGTTAAGTTAGCTCAAGACTATATTTGGCTTCACAGTGAGGTAAACTTTAAAGAGGTACGTTTGTGAATTACAAAGGGACTAAGTTTCTAACTAGTTACAGAGAATTTGTCACGTGCTAGTGTTTCGCAGTGATATACTTCGAGTTAGTATTCCCCATTAAATTATGTGGTTCCCTATTAAATCATGCCCATGATGCAATTTTTTATACACATAAACCTTCATAGTTTATCCCTCTTTCTATCGGTGAAAACCGTATCAAAATCCCTTATTAGAAGTAGTTAGCGGAGAAATAGAAAAATGCGGACAGTTTGGGCGACTTGGTTGCAACTTTTTTTCTACATTTGAAACATTTGAAGAAATTTGAAATTGAAATAATATTTTTCAAACAAAAAGACTTATTAAATTTTACAACATTATTCAATTTTAATTTTAAATATTAAATCTGTTTTTAGTTAACACTTTCTCTAAAGAAATTTACAAATTTCATTAGAGACTAACAATACACGTGCAGGACAAGAGTGAAGTTGCGAAATGTTTTCCATTTAAAATTGTTGGAAGTGATGAAAAACGGTTCGGAAAAGCACATATTGCAGCAACGATATTACGGGGACTCCAGGCACTTCGTAAAAAGACAAAAGAACACTTGAGAGGTTTTAGTTCTAGACTTTTAGTCTTGGAGAGGCGTTTTAAAATGTGGAAGGCGATGCTAAATTTCACTGTTTATTTTTACCGTTCCGTCAATTGCCGAGCAATTCTACTTACTTTGGCAAGTTTGGGCCGCTCACTATAAAAAAATAAATTTCTTTTTCATAATGACTTACATATAAGCCCGTTGGATGAGTGGTTCAATTTCCGGGTTCGATTCCCGGCTGGGTCAACTTCCAAAAATTGAGGCTATTCGCCTCTTTCTAGAGGCATGACTGGCGAAGCGACACGTGGCCCTCACGTTCCGCCTGGTGCCCGGCCTGGTGTCGCGCAAAGAAGCGGCGGAAAGTTAGAGGGAAGAAGATCCGCCGGAGGAGGCTTCGACGCAGGCGGCGGAAATAGGCCAGCCGCCTGCGTCCAAGCCTTGTCCGGGACCTGGGCGATGGTCTTGTGGGAGACTGCCGCCCGTCATAAGGTCGCCCGAGATGACGTACCTCTACTTTCGGGCTCCGATCGAGTTCCGTCAGGGAGCGTAGCCCTCCCCGCGCTGGGGCACCGATGTCGTGTCATAACGTCCCCACGACCCCGCCCACCTACGGCCGCGCTAGAATTATAAAACAAAGTCGCTGTCCGCCTCTGTCTGTTTTACCGCAATCTTCTTCTAAACCACCCAAGCTATTTCACTAATGGAAAGGGCGATCAGCGAGGAAGGTTTGTATATATAAAGGTTTGTATATATAACTAGCTGGTGCCCGCGACTTCGTCCGCGTTCAATATTTTATATAGCCTAAAGCCTTCCTTGATAAATGGACTATCCAACACAAAAAGAATTTTTCAATTGAACCAGTAGTTTCTGAGATCAACGCGTTCAACCAAACAAACTCTTCAGCTTTATAATATTAGTATATAAATTTGCAGAATAAAATTGAATCCGTGCGCAGCCGATTGCAGGTACTAGTTATCCATAAGGCTGTTCAGTATGTAGACTTCTATAAAATTCACACAAGTCTACTCTAACTTCAAACTAAATTCAGCGAATATAAATAAAATGATATCGATGTGCAGCGACACGGATTCAGTACGCGATTCCGAATGCAACCCGCGGCGTCGCTTTCAAACGTCAATTTCACCTGTACGAACGATATCTTTGCTGAGACGGCATATTCTGGCTTTATTAAATTATATTTTTATTTCGTCCAAAGTCGGGAATTTTCACTTTAGTTCTCAGCGAGAGCACTTTTGTGTCTGAAAGTTTACACGGTAACCACTAGATCGATTTAAGCTGTAAAGCGTAACTTTTGTCTGTGAAACTTAAATTTTAAGTCTTAAATAGTTAAGTCTTAAGAAGCTCAATTAGAGCCTGTAATTTGCTTACAGGGTGAATGTTGTACATGCTATCTTTTTACAAAGAAAAGTTAAGACGAGGTTCTGTAACGCTTTTTGAAACCCAATCGTTGAATGATCTGTTGACACTGTATTTATTTGTACAATGTGTGTTAATATGTATGTATATTTAATTTTTGACTAATACAATCGGAAACGGTAATGCCAGAGCCTATTATCCCATCCGTTCCTTATCCTTTATCCTTAATTCATCTACGGTTGACAGCGCACTTGCAGCACCTATGGTGTTGCTTGTGTTAATAAATAGGCGACGGTATCCACCTACCATCACTTTGGACATAAAACAAAGTTGTAATCTATACAGAGTATGTGCATTTGAATGAGACGAAAAATAACAAATGAAATGTAAAATGAGTTGTAGGGAAAATTGCACGGACAGAGTGGTTTGAAAATTTGTACACTTACAGTTTATATGTAGAAGGACTGGAGAAAACTAATTAATATTTTTATATAATGGGCATTAGTAATACATTAAAGTAAAAAACTAATAACATCACAATTTTAATACTATATTTGACACTTCTGTACTATGTATAAAATTGTTAGGTATTATGCTTATGTGCGGACGGCAATAAAACGTTGTTCATGTTTAACGTATATTTAATGACTGACTTACAAACTATTTAGATACCCTAATATGTAAACATAATAATACTAAGTACCCTACATTACATCTCTCCACCCTAATTAACACTACCTAATAACTAACAACCCTTAAAACAAACTAACAATAATATAAAATATTTAAAACAAAAGTTAAAGTTATACATTTTTAAAATCTAACCTTATAATTAATATTCTTTAATCTACACTTTCGAATTGGTCGGGCTTCGGCCGGTACAAGGGCGGCAGGTGGCGTACTGAAAACCTCTTGGTCGACACGAACCGGTGAGGGAGACGCCACGCGAGCTGGTGAAGGAGGCGCCGCGCGCGCCGGCGAACCCACCGTCGGCCGCTCCGGCTGTTCCCCGCCTGCGCTCTCGTCCCGCTTATCCCCACCGGGACTAGCGACCGATTGCGGTCGTGGTGACGGCAGCGATGACGAACCTGTAGGGACCACAAGCGAGCTCCGCGACCTACGCTTTAGCTGATCGACATGCCTATGCCACTTATTCCCACTACTATCTATAACGTTATAGTCGTTTAACCCTGCCGAGCCTACGACCGTTCCCGGAGCCCATTTATCTCTCTTCATGTACTGACGATACCAAACGTCCTCCCCCTCTTTCATTTTCCTGCTCGTCCCCCCCGCACATTCCACCTGCTTCTGTTGCGCATTTCCTACCCTCGCCTCTCTATCGGGTTTCAGTGCGTCCAGTCTTGTACGCAATCGTCTGCCCAGGAGTATCACGGAAGGGGGTTCTCCCGTTGTAGCATGTTCCGTATTCCTATAATATAGCAGATATGTGTTTAATGCTTCATTAATATCAGTTTTTTCTGCTATGGCTTTTTTTATTACTTTTTTTAAGATTTTTACGGCATTTTCAGCCGCGCCGTTCGATGATGGGTGATATGGAGCAATAAACACATGTCTGATTCCACAATATTTAATAAAATTTGCGAATTCCGTACTCGTAAATGGCGGTCCATTGTCGGTAACTATCTGTCTAGGTATACCCCACCTACTCCATAACTCCCTAAGTTTCCCTATGGTGCTGCAGGTGCATCCGCCACGGCCGCACATACCTCACAGGCGCGGCACTCGCGCTCCACTGCCTCGTCCACTCCGGGCCACCACACGTAGCTACGCGCCAACGATTTCGATCTTACGATGCCCATGTGCGGTTCATGAATTATTTTTAATACTTTACTGTAGCAAGCCTCCGGAATGACAACCCTGTGACCCCACATTATGCAATTTAATTCCTCATAAAGTTCTTTTCTACGATTGAAGTAAGGCATTAAATTTCTTATTTCGCATGTGTGCGGCCAACCATCCCTTATGTAACTCAACACCCTACCTAATATCGGATCTTTTTCCGTTTCTGTTTTTAACTCATTATAATCCAACAACAAGGCATCCTGGGCGAAATGTAAATACGTTTGCTCCGGAATGGCATCTTTAACTATTGACGGGTCGGCCGTTCTCACCGGTAAGCGCGATAAGCCGTCCGCGCAGTTTTCGTCGGTTTTAATATATTCAATATCGTAATTGTACGCCGAAAGAATTACTGCCCACCGCTGCATTCGACTGGCCGTCATAGTAGGTATACCTGTATGAGGTCCGAATATAGATACTAGCGGTTTATGATCCGTGCGTAATATGAATTTCCTTCCGTAAATATACTGATGAAATTTTTGCATACAAAACACTATCGCCAATGCTTCCCGATGAATCTGTGAATAATTAGCCTCCGCCTGTGTGAGTGAGCGCGACACATAGGCTACCGGCCGCTCCCCTCCCTCGTCGGGCTGCGCTAGCACTCCACCGATTCCTCGAGCGCTTGCGTCGCATGTCACTATCAAAGGTCGCTTTGGATCATAATGCGCGAGTACATCTGTACTAGTTAAAACCCGTTTTATTTTTGTAAACGCCTTATTACATTCATTGTTCCAATGCCACTCGGTTCCTTTTTGCAATAATTTGTTCAAAGGTAATAACAAAGAGCTAAAATTTTTTATAAATCTAGAAAAGAAATTTACCATTCCGAGAAAAGAACGTAACTCACTAACGTTTTCGGGTGGTTCAATTTTCAGAATTGCTTTTATTTTAGATTGATCGGCTTTTATACCTTGCTTAGAAACAATGTAACCTAAATATTTTACTTCGTCGACTAAGAAAACACACTTTTGTTTTTTTAATTTTAAACCATTTTCCGACACTCTTCTAAAAACCTCTCCGAGCGCCTTTAAATGTTCCTTTTTAGTCTTCCCGCCCACGATCACATCGTCTAAGAAGACCTGGACGTCTGGAATCCCCTGGAAAAGATTCGTCATAATCCGCTGGAAGATACCCACACTCGAGGATAAGCCATATACTAATCTATTGTAACGGAATAACCCCCTATGGGTATTTATTACGGTGTACATTTTAGATTCGTCTAACTCCACCTGGTTATACGCTTGTGAAAAATCAATTTTACTAAAATATTGCGCCCCATTTAACCCTACCAGTACGTCTTCGATTCGGGGTAACGGAAATCGGTCGATCAGCAAAACGGGGTTAACGGTCGCTTTGTAGTCCGCACAAATTCGCAACGTACCGTCGGCCTTATTGACAGGCACCAGCGGCGAGGCCCAGTCGGAGCAGTCGACCGGCTCGATGACGCCGGCGTCCAGCATGGCATCCAGCTCGGCGTCGACGCGCTCGCGCAGTGCGTACGGCAACGGCCGCGCGCGGTGAAACACAGGCACCGCCCCCTCTCTCACGCGCAGTGTCGCCCTGCCGCCCGTATACCGCCCGAGCCCGCCGCTGAATACTTCTTTATATCTGTCGAGTATATTATACACGTCCTTGTCAATATGTTCAATACACAAATTATTTAATTTTGTCACTTTTTTAAACATGGGAATATGAATATTTAGTTCTGCTAACCACTGTCTACCTATTAATGGAGTGGCGCCTTGGTTCATTACAAACAATTCTAAATGCTTCCCTCGTTGACCTTGGTACCGAACGTAGGGCCGTATTATACCTAACGGCTTGACCCTTGTGCCATCGTAAAATCTTAAAACAGTATTGTCTTTTGTAATGGGGAATTCCGGAAAATATTTATTGTATGTCTCCTTGCTTATACACGACACCGCTGTCCCGGTGTCTATTTCCATATATATTGTGGTATTGTTTATAGAAATGGGTACACTTACTGCCTTATAATTGTTTAGAGCCAGAAGGTTCAGGCTCTCCTCGGCATCGTGTTCTTCCTCACTAGACTCGCGGTCCACGCCACCGAAGTGAAGTTGCCGCCGCTGACCTTGACCCCTGGCACCACCATAACTGCTGGGCTGCCTCTCACGCTCTGAACAAACTCGACGTAAATGCCCGAAGCGTCGACACTTGCTGCACATGAATTTCCGGTAGCGACAAGTGGTATACGCATGGTCGTTGGCTCCACACGCCCCACAACTAACCACCTCATTTCCTGGATCCGCAGGACCTGTTATTTTTGCGCTGCCGTTGTTGGGTTCGCGTGGGCACCTCTTCCCGCCGCTCGTCTTGCCCCTCCAGCCGGCCGAGCTCTTCTGCCCCTGCCCGTAAGTCAGTGCATGTACCGCACTGGTAACCGCCGATGACAGTGGTGCGCCCTCGACCTCCGCTGCATTTCTCTCCGCAGCTTCCAGGGAACTCGCCAGAAGAACAGCCCGGGAGAACGTGATTGAGTCATCCTCCGCGAACAACCGTTGCCTAATTAAATCACTTTTGAGCCCGCACACAAACTGGTCACGTAAATTTTCATTGAGATTAGCAGCGAATTTGCAGTTACGTGACATCTTCTTTAAGTCCGCTACGTAGGCCGCCACGTCTTCTGACGCAGCCTGACGTTTTTGTCTGAACCGGAATCTCTCCGCTAATGCTGATGGTGTTGGTTGTAAATGGTCCTTCATTAATTTAACGACTTCTGCAAATGTCAGTTCCGATGGCTTCTTTGGACTCGCCAGGCTTACCAGCAGCTCATAAGCCTCGTCCCCCATGCTAGCTATTAATGAGGGTAAGTGTAAATCACCCGCCACATTGTTGGCCTTGAAATACATTTCTAGTCTGTCGATGTATGATGACCATTGTCCGTTATTTATGTCAAACGTATTTAACTTTCCGATCGACATTTTTTTCTTTTACTTTTAAACAACACACGCACAAATTAATTCGATTTCTCGTCGCCAGTGTTAGGTATTATGCTTATGTGCGGACGGCAATAAAACGTTGTTCATGTTTAACGTATATTTAATGACTGACTTACAAACTATTTAGATACCCTAATATGTAAACATAATAATACTAAGTACCCTACATTACAAAAATATACACATTTGCTTATGAATTCCGACCTTACGCGTCCACTAGGTATTAATAATTTAAGCAAGTAACTTGGAAACCAATATTTTCAATAAAAATGAATTATTATGGCAACACCGGTCTACACACAACATGTTTATAAAACCGGCTTCACTAAGTTTCCCGTAAAATACTGTCTAGTTTTTATTTGGTCTAAGCCCAGTAACCAGTATTATATTTTAGTCACGTAGTTCTTACTCGTCACATTATGATATCTTACTAATGTAGCGCATGCTAGGAGATATAGAAGTGGGCGGTGGTTTTGGGGGAGACTGCCGTCCGTCGTAAGGTCCCCCGAGATGGCCGGCGTACCTCTACTTTCGGGCACCGATGTCGTGTCATTACGTCCCCGCGACCCCGCCCATCAACGGCCGCGCTAGAAAGTCGTGGGTTTAGCCGGTACGAATCCGGCATAACCCCGTAGTGTCCCGTACACTGTCGGGTATCCAAGAAGTTTTACCAAGGTTAAAAAAAGGGGATATAGAAGTGCTTTAGGAGGAATGTGAGAACACAGTTCCTACTTACTCCCTCACTTACAGAAACACAACAGTATACTTGCTTGTATTTCTTAGTAGATTTCTGTTACTGGTATTTGGCTACGGCCGCCAAACAGGCTGCCTAATTTACGACTGCATAACGCAGTGTTTCTTGCCATTAAAATCTCAAGTAATCTAGTGTTGCCAGTTAATTTTATAATAGAGTAGGTATGTACGTAGTTTTGTAATTAGATAAAGTGGTTCATGTTGTGGCTTTTGATGGATCATTGGTGAACGGAACTCGTTTGTTTCCATTATGTTATATGAAATAATATTATTATTTATATTATTTCTCATGTACTCGTATATTGAGTGAATCAGTTGAATTTATTGGGAACAAAAAAAAAAGGAAAAAGCTATTACATGAAATGGGCTCTGGCATCTGAGCAAAACTATGAAACAACAGCACACATTTTTCACGGTGGTCTTCTGTAAAGGGGTGGTTACTGTCGCCAGACGAGCTACCCTACATGACTGCGAAGAAAACACAGTGTGCTCTACCATTACTTAAACTAGATAGAGTTACTTTCACATTTACATATTGATATGGATATTAAGTTAGTTTTATGTTTGACTTAGTTGCATTAAGGGCCTAGCAAGGTTTAAAGTGTTTTTCTAGCTGGAAATAAACAATTTCAGACAAACTTTTACGCAAACATGTGTTCTGGTTTTAATATGAAAAGAAGAGTAGAGACTTTCAAATATTTGTATAAAACTGTAGTCCAAAACTACTTTTATTACTGTTTTGATACGATGAAAGTAGCAGAAGTACAAACATGGAAAGTTTCCACTACACTACTCCACTACGCTATAGGAATGCCACAGTACGGGCAATATGCAGTAAATATTATAACTGTATTTCGCGTTTTATAAGTGACGTGTTTGATTGTGTATCTGTGTGTCGTTTGTGGATCGTTCAAACGACATCGTTGTCGTTGTCGTTCGAATATGGATCGGAATAATAGCATCGAAAAACTCCTCTACGGCAGCCAATATTGCGTTATCGTTGTCTTTGTATCCATGGATATGCTCTTTCAATTTTCGAAATAAATGGAAATTGGAATAAATGGAGCCATGTCCAAAGAATAAGGGGAAAGGTCAAAAACAGCCACCTGTAACCGTTTAACCAGTAGACCAAGGAGCTTGAAAATATATGAACTTAATAAATTATTCTTATAATGATTATGATCTTCAAATGACCTTCACTATAACATTTATTCACTTACTGTTATCAATATTCAATACTGTGCGCGAGTTGTTTGCATCTGACGTTCTGTGCGTTTTTCATTAAAACTTGTACAATTTTCGGTTGGACAACCGAATGACAGCGTGTTTTTACGAAATCTATCTCTTTTTAGACTTGAAAAAGAACCATAGAAGTATATTTTTATAAAGAGCTTGAGGACTTGAGCTTTAGCTTTATTATTTTTTATTTATTATAGCTTTAGCTTTATTTGGAATCTAGTTTATTTTATTATTTTATTTTATAGAATAATAAAAATCGTGCGATCAGTCGAACGAAGCAGTCGGACCACGCGGTCTCAGGGATTTAATCTAGCTGCACCTCTGAAAAAAATATAGCCTTATAGTCTGATCTCACTCGAGATCAAGAATTCTGGAGTTTCAAAATTGCATAGCCCTGGCTGCCCGGTTCCGCAGGAACGTTTTTCTTTTGTCGTTGTTATTCCACTATGAAAACGCTCCTGCTCAACGGCCCTCATAGCAATACGCCAAGCTGGTTTTGAGATTTTTAAATACTTTCAGGATTTAGCTCCTAGTGATTTCCACTCATTTCCAAAATTGAAAGAGCATGTCCATGTAACCAAATTTGACAATGATAACGCAGTCATGGTGGCCGTAAAGGAGTTTTTCGATACTTAGGAAAAAAGCTTCTTTTATGAAGGAATAAAAAAAAATTTGTAAAACATTACCTAAAGTGTATCGAAGGACAAAATAAATAAATAAATAAACCGATGTTCTTTTATTTTTTTTACTCAAATTCTAAGAACTTTTTGATTCACATTCTAAGAATGAGACAGTATACTCGTAGCCATTTTCGAAACCAGTTAAAATTGTCGCTACGAGTATTGTCAAAATAAGAATTAAATGAGACCATTGGTTTCGTTGAGTTATAAATTTGGTATTATAAATTATCGAAATGCTAAGCTGAACATTGCTATCATGAAACAAAGCTTCAAAGAGGTGATATTAAACAAGCATAAATACACTGCAGAGATTCGATTACGAATGTATACGAGTAGTGAAGTAGGAATATTTGCTAAGGATCGATACGTCAACATTGAAATATCAACGGTTTTATCAATTTGCACTGAACGCGAAACTCAATGCTTAATTGTTTGCACTAAAATTTAATGGTTCATTAATTCAGAAATATTTCGCAATAGTTTTAAAATAAATAAAAGGCTTTTGACGCAACAACGTTGTGATTTAATCATAACAAAGGTTTTATGAAGCAGTTGTTGAAATGACATTCGTTATTTGTGGATAAAATAAGCAATTTGTGAAACACAAGAGGCTTAAATTTTAACAAACTACAAAAAGCAATGTATAATAGTAAAAGTTGTTTTGAAAAACTTAAATATTAAAAGGCTAAATATTACTGCTAATTTTTATGTTATAAGCCTATATTAAGCCAACCTCGTAAATAATGGATTAATTTCACGTTTTTGCTTTAAAATACTACGACAATATATATCGCTCTTAGAAGGAGTAGATATCTATAAATTTAGGGCGAGGACTTAGCAGAAAAGCGTTAATTTTCTTCGCCAAGTTCTTTGAGTAAAATTATAAGATACAGTGCATAACAGATTACATATATTTTAAAAGTTTAAACAGGCAGGCTTAAAATACAAATTTTTCGTAGGATGAGGTTACATATAATTTACTCGTATACTTACAAACTAATTACTTTGTCCTGACGGACCATTAACGCACAAATTACTAACCGAAACTACTAAGTCCGAAATTTGGAACACAGGTTTATTTTATAATGTAAACATTCGGTAAATAAAAATTTTTTTTGGAAGTTTCACCCCGTGCAAAGCTTGTTGTGAAGTTTTAATGGACTACGTTAAATTTTAAGTTTATTTTTTTATATCTATATTTAATATTATAATTATGAAAATAACTCTGTCTGTCTGTCTGTTTGTTTGTACGTCACGCCCTAACTACTAAGTCGATCATCATGAAATTCTGTCATCACAGCAATAAAGATGTCAACGTTATATCACTCATATATTTTGTCGGAGGTTATATATTTTATTTTTTAAGGCACCAGTTAGTAAATAAACAAAACAGACACTCACTTCCTCAATTACCTATAATATTTAAGTTAGGTACAAGTAAAGTTTATGGTTTGGTATATTGCCAAGCGAAACGTTCCAAGTTCGATTCGTTCGATTTTGTTTATTTGAGCTGAAAAAAGCCAATATTTTATTTGGGGAGTGTTTATGAGTTTGTGTTCACTGTTCGAGGCCAATAAAGTATGCACACGTTTTATGATTAAAACTTTGATTTGTTACTCTTTTGTATGTCGAATTTATAAGCTCAGCGACATGGAAAAAGTCATAGAAAAAAGCGATATTTTCTGCCTTTATTTCTAATTGCAAATTTAATGGTGAAACTACTTTCAATGTAAAGTCGTTTTAATTTTTTTTTTAAATATTTGCTGTGTTCGCGACTTCGTACGCGCTGTAGTTCGTTAATTATAAATCCCACAGAAACATTTTCCAGGATAAAAACTCCAGGATAACCAGATAATGAATTATAATCCTCGTCTTATGTTGGAATTAAGATAACTTATAACGGATGGAGACTTGATAACTTATGACTTTTGATATTATATTCAGTCCGTTCCGCACCTTTCCCTGCTAGGGATATCGCCTAGGGATAGGTGGAATGTTTTTCTACTTATCCCTACCATTTCTATAGGTGGAAATTTTTCTTCCATCTATCCCTACTACGTAAATGTACTATTAAGACGAAAAACCTTCTATATGTTTATTATCGGTAGAAAACATTCATGTTAACAACGATTTAAATGTGGCTTCATTGTTGTCTCCGACAGCCGTAAGTACAAAAAAGTGGTGCCTCCATTATTATTTTGGCATAAAGCCTCTGATTACAAGTACCTTGTTTTGTATAAAACATGTAGGTTAGGAGATTTACGATCAACGGTGGTGATAAAGTTTTCAGTGTGGTATAAAAACTCAAGGTTCGGAAGATAAATCTCGGCTGGCCGAACTTTTATTACGTCAGTCAATACTTAAGTTTTGATGTCATCCTGTGCTGTGTGTGAGTGCGTTTTTTTATGTCCGTAAACAATTTTTGCTGTATATTTTTTTGCTGGTTTAAATCCTTACTACCCTTTCGAATACTTATCCATATTTACTATTTTATAAATATAAATGTGAAAGTAACGCTTTCTGTTTGTTACCTTTTCACGCCTTAACTACTCAACCAATCATCATGAAATTTTGCATACACGTTACCGGAAAGAACATGGGGTACCTTTCATCCTGAAAAAAGTGCCCAATAATCAAACCAGAAATCCAGAAACTTAAATTACGTTAAAAAAAATCCATAATTTAAATTAAATTTAAATAATTTTAAATTTAGTCAAAACTATTTATTTAAGCACACACACGAAATAATTAAACATAATTATTAAACTTAACATAAGATTTTAATTTAATTTTAACGTAAATAATATTATTATGTTAAAATAATATGTGGACTAAAACAGTAGATAGGTATTTGACCATCACAAAAGCATATAAATTAAAGGAACACTGCTTTGTTTATGGAATTCTAAACTGTTTATTAATGTGGTATCAACGTTTTGAGGTCCGCAGTAAATCTTCATTAGGGCATGTCGGGGGCACATAATTATTATACTCTTAAGATGTAGGGCATTGATGAGGGCAAGAATGGGGTTGGTAGATAAGTAAGTATCGACCTTGTTTGAATTTAACTTATTCAATGTAACTCAATATATAGGTACAAATGGTAACTAAATTTCTTAAAGAAAACCTATGATATCTACGTTAAACAGACTACGTTAAAAAACTAAATCTGATACATTATAAAACTAAAACTACGTATAAAACTTAAAAAATACCAAATGTATTTCATTATACATAATTTATTAGGTAATAGCTGATGCCCGCTACTTCGTCCGCGTAGAAAAATAAAATATACGTACTTATAACGCTTGATATTATATTCTTACATTTTCCACGAGTTGGACCTTTATCTTTAGATACTTAGTTGGTGCCCGCGTGGATATTTAGCATACGTTCACCCAGAAATTTTATTCTAACTATTGGTGAAAGATTTTTTTAAATCGATTGAGTGGTTCCGAAGATTACCTCCTACATACAATCCAACAAACAAAACATACAAACTTTACCCTTTTATAATACAAAATTTTCTCAGGTGTTATATTTTTCATTTTTCAACGCGGACGAAGTCGCGGACACCAACTAGTTGAGTGATAATTTAATCATGTTACAATGTAACCCTCATTTGATATGTATGTTGTCAATGGAGTCAGATGCCTTACAACTTTTACAATGCGGAAACCGCGACCCGAGTTCTGGCATGAATGCGTGACGAACTGGGCCGCGGGCTCGACAAATAGAGATACAAGTATATGCGAGGGCCCTTTTCACAAGAAGTACCTACAACGATTAACTAAATAAGGGTCAAAATTTTGTATTGAATTAACTTTATTGGGAGTTGGTTTTTTCATAAAATATTGTCGTCCTTATATTGGTGGTCGCTGACGCACATCGGATAACCGATGGGGTAGAAAAGTTCTCGAATGGAGGTCACGAATTTGAAAGAGTAGCTTTGGACGCCCCGCGGCCAGGTAGACAAACGACCTGAAAGGCTTCGCAGGAAACGGCTGGATGCGAAGTAAGGAGGACCATGCGTTGTGGCGAGCCTTGGGAGAGGCCTGCATCCAGCAGTTGAGAAACACAGGCTGGATGAGTAGTTAGGATGCTTGCCTTAACTCTCTACCCCAGGATCCCGGGTCGTTTCTCAGCAGGATTCACTTTGAACAGAGAGAACAGGAGAACTTTTCAAAGTTTGATCTGGTCTCTATCTTAGAAGTAGTAGGGATCACTGTGTTTCGCACTCACTTTGGATGCAATAGTTATGAATTTAATTATTACACATTATTTCTCGTTTGTATGTAAGTAGATGCTCAGTATTTCAGTACTTCTAGGTTTCTTGTATTATACATATTCTGTCAAATTCATAAGAGGTCAAAAAACCTCAGCGTAATTAGCAAATTTATTCCCGCTCCTTATTTCTACAGCAATAGATTTTTAAATTCCTTCAATACGCTTTTAAAGAATTTTTTAATGGAGCGTACCAAAACAAATTTCTCCATCAAGTAAATATAAGTTTTAAAGCTACGCTGACAAGGTTTAATATTAAATGTTACACTACTTGTTCTCGTTCAATTCATTTCGTAGATTCTTACCTATACAGCCTCAAGGCACTCATCAAACGCAACCTTAGGCTAGCACGAAAATTAAAAAGTTTATTTTTTTAAAAAAGGAACTCGAATTCACTATCAAATAGACGAGGTAAGGGCTCGTTAGTGGGCTCTGGATTTTTTAATTATACGGAAGTAAGGCGTGGAGGTTTTCACGTTTTTTTTCTATATGACACAACCGAGCAGCACTCGACGTCTCACGTGCTCGGTTACGAAAATTTTAAACGTTTAATAATATTAATTATTATTATACAAATAAAACGAAAATAAAATATTTAAACTCTTTATTACAAATAATTTAAAAGATCTATTCATTCCTGATTCGATCTCAGTGTAACCCCAAGCATAGCCCTTTCTATAGCTCGTTGAGCGAAGTTGAGCTTTCTTATACGAGGCCCATAGTTAGAGACGATGTTTCAGCGTCATATGTGATCACTGTGAACACAATGTGCGTTCGAAAACTTGTGATTTAAGAAGCATTTCCTCAAGAATTAATTTCTTGAAGTCCACAACATACAAAAATATAAATCTTCTCTCTTTATAATATTAGTAAAGTATAGATGAAGATACGCGGATGAAGACGCGTGTGAAAGCTATAATACATAATAAATAGTTAACTAAACTAACCATTAGTTTTTTTTTTTCAATTTTTTTTTATATCGTTTAAATGAAACCCTTCACATACTATTTTCTTTCAATCTCCAACTAATTCAAACTTACGAGGCTTCGAATAAAATAGTTTTTTTTTATGAAACTGTCACATTAACTAGTCACAATTTAAGCGGTGACAAATAATAAATTATTCAGTTAATATTTTTTCTGTCATCTCCAAACTTTTCCATTAAATTAAATTACCAGTGAAACAAAGCTTTCGAAAACGCTCTTTTGAGGCGTTAGAAAAAAAAATTAAATGTGAAACCTTTGCGAGTCCTAATTTCAAAATCATGTCGGAGGGAGATTATCTTGGATTTCACACTTCTTCGAAGCCTCCGTCTGCTCGGGAGGCTATAAGCTGCTTATGACTGTGATCGCCACTCACGGTGCGTTAGTCTCCAAACGTGTTAAAATCACCATTCAGAATAACCCGTTTAAAATTTACCCTTCTATAAAATTCATTTTAAAACATTCCTTTTCACATTGCCTATGTTTATGTGACTTAATTGTAGTTTGTTTATTATTTTTTTTTCTTCTCATTATTTTTTGTTATTCTTACTGTACAAAAATGTAAAATTCGTATGTGTTTGTCTGTAAATTTTATGTTGAGAGCTGTGGATTTTGAGATAAATAAGTAATAATAATTATATTTGTTATTTCGAATTGCCCTTTTGATTTCGCATTTGTAAAGCGATTTTAATTAGTTCAAAACTGAATTGAGTCTTTTGAAGAAATTATAGATTTTACTGGGATAATATCGTGTAATTTGGTAATGGGGTACAAAAGGCCGGGAGATCGATTTTCTCAAGCATGTATCGAAAAGACAGTGTAGCCCACTGTCTTTTCGATACATGTTTGAGAAAATTTCACGCAAAAGAGAATTTCACGCAAAAACGGCTGAACGGATTTAGGTGAAATTTTGCACACAAATTTTTCTACGTAGAGTAACAAATAGGATACTTTTAAGCCTGAACAAAATGTTAAGTTTTCGAGGGATCGTTTAAAATATAAAAAAATGGGCGCGGTTTCACTCGCTTTGGCTTCTAAGGATGACCCTGATAAACAGCCTATACCTTTACGACTTTATTATATGTAATTTATTATGTACCTAGAATATAGTCCATGACCGGGCACGTTGTATATATTTCTATTGAAATAGATCAAATATCAGCGTATCGTAATGTAATTCAGATTGGTTTAATTTAACTAATGTATTTGTTTTAATAATTTACTAAAATAAGTTTCACCGGTTCTCACATAATAATTAATGCGAGCGATAATAAATTAACATTCTGTTTATGTGAAATATTTGAAGTAGAATATAATATTATCTTTAATAAATGTGGTTTATTATTACAAATGAGAATTTATTTTAACGCAGTGAATTGTCATTAATATAATATATTTGGCTTAATTATAGTAATATACGATATATTACTCACAAAAGAATTAGACAAAAGTATAAAATGTGCAATTAATTTAAGGTAATAATTATGTATTGGCAGCAGCGGAACATATTCTATTTACAATCTATTTTATGTAACTTAATATTTATGCGTTATATTTATTAAAAATATAGTCATTGTGAGTGTTATTATGGATTACTAGCTGGTTCCCGCGAAAAGAAAATATATGAGTAATATAATGCCTAACATCTTTATCGCTGTGAGGCTATTTTTTGCATTTTTAAACGATCCCTCGGGAACCTAACATTTTTCCAGGATAAAAAGTATTAATAATGTTAATCCAGGTAATAAACTATCTGTGAGCCAAATTTCATTTAAATCCGTGCAGTAGTTTCTACGTGAAAGAGTAACAAACAAAATACATCCATCCATATAATATTAGTAGCATTTAAGCAAGAAACGAAGAATAAATTTTGACGTTTATGGAGTACTAGTTAGTTCCCGCGACATGGTTTGAAGAAAACATATGAGCAATGTAACGCCTGAAATTGCTATTTAGAAGTGGTTGGATTTTTTTTAGATGATCTCTCGGGAACAGTTTTACTCTGACTGAAATATCCTTTTCTCCTTACAACGTGTATGCGAAATTTCACGATGATCACTATATCGCTATATCTTTGCGATGGCGATGGCACGCCGCTATTGACGACAATGCCGCCTAAATTTTTATATTTTTAGACGATCCCATGAGAACCTAACATTTTTCTAGGATAAAAAGTATTAATAATGTTAATCCAGGTAATAAACTATCAGTGTGCCAAATTTCATACACAATCGTTTAGCCGTTTCTGCATTATTGAGAAACAAACATACTAACTTATAAACTTTCGCATTTGTAATATTATTAGGATATCGTCCACACATATATAATATGCTATAGAACTATGTTTTATAACATATCTTGTTATATAGTCTAGACTCACCTTTACACACCTTGTATCTTGATCAAATGTAAGAAGCGATAAAACAAAAAAAAAATCAAAACTTTAATACCATGGTCAACACGGGCAATTTATTCCACAGCTATCCAAAATTCCGACACTGAATATTCCCTAGTGTTATCCTTGACGGGGCGTTGAAATGGAAAACCTCCGCTTTCAGAAAATCCGTGTGTGTAATTGGTTCGTGCGGCATGTAAATGTTATGTCCGCCGGAATTACCGTTCTCCAAGTTCAATCCAGACAGACGCTCGTCGTTCGCAGTATATGGTCACTTGTATTGTGAATATCTTGTAAAGTAGCTACAAGGATATATTGGCACGTGGCGAAAGTCGAAACTAATGTCACTATCTTGTAAAACGCCGCCTAGTGACAGTCAGATTATTTTAGGTATTTTCAGGTCGACAGAAAGTCGTGACTCAGAAATACCCGTAAGTGGACTGGGATTGCCTCGCTCGAGCAACTATTCCTGTTGGCTTTTGACAGGGACCGGTTCAGGAAGTTGACGGCTAACCTTCAGGACTGAAAGATAAAGAACTTGAAAGATAAGATAAGTTATCTTTACGTAGTACGTAGTACGCTACGTACTACGTAAAGATAAAGAACTGGTGTTGTATTACATAATTATTAATTATTAAGCCATAACGGAACGAAAATCACAATAAGTTAGTTTCAAAAGCAGCTTAATTCAGACTTTCTCACTTCTTACCGTATCTCTCGTAATTCATTTCAAGCGCTTAATTGATTCTCTCTGCTAAAGGCTGGTGCAACTTAAAGAAAATCACTTTACCACATTCCACCGATATTAGGTCGAGATAAGCGGTTCTACGAAAAAGTGGTTCTACGAGTTATTAGAGAAGTTTGCAATTTTTCTTTATTCCTACCGCTTTAAAGCGAAATGTAATAATACTGTTTGCCCTAGTTTTCTTTACGATATCAACATTCGTGACCCATTTATCAATTTAAACAATTCGGCTGCAGGCTGCAAAAGTCGATACCTAAATAAATTATTTTGAATAAACTACGAAAAAAGAGAACATCTTTAGAATCTTTAAAAAGTACTACTTATTGTTTTAGTTTATTAGAAAGTGTACAGATACCTTTCGAACCTGTTTACAAATACAAAATAGTTTGTCGCGGCACGGAACGTCGCATACATAAAAATTTGACAGGGAAAATTAAATCTTCCGATTACCCGAACTTTTGCTATAATACACACATACGAAGACACGCACTGTAACACTTTTGTTAAAACCGTTTACAATAAACTATTGGTGAAGCCGAAAACCAATCGACTTTTCTTCCAAAAAAACCAGCGACCTTCCAACCTCTGTGTCCGCAGTGACATAGTTTTAACACGTGTACTGTTTTTGTATCTTAAATAAATATATTTAAAAAAAAGGAAAAAATATAGTAAAATACATTACTTACTTACTGAATAGCTTAGTAACATTGATATCAAATAATCAGTTTTACATTTTTAAATTGATTAATTAAATTAGTATTATGGAAATGAATTTTCATGCCCTTAAAAGCAAATACTTCATCTTTACACGTACTACTTGCTCCGTTTCTCATTTTGTTATTTATATCAGCAAAAAGTTAAAGAGTAGCAATAAAGAAATAGGTTTTGCAAATATCGGCTCAGCGTTCACACGCTCACGGAAACGGCTTACGCATAAACCCAAAAACAAACATGTTAAGGAAATAAACAAGTTGAAAAACAACTAAATCGGAGACAATTATTTTCGCATTGTCTCACTCGCTTATTTCCTGTGCCTTCGTATTTCGCACTTTACTTCGGCTTAAACCCAATGAAGGATTGTGAAAAAAGTCTACATCTTTATTACAACAGGGAACACAGAAGAACTGTGGTCCACTACATAACCTCTTGGTTAGATCTTGGTAGATCTTAGAGGCGTATCTATTTTATAAAACCCTGATATATTTTTTATAGAAATGTCATCTGCGATCACAATACATAATGAACTTCTAGATTTAAAATAAACACGCGTTCTAACGCGTGAGCGAGTCGTCCAATTGCTTGAGTTTCCTGTGCACAATCAAAGACACAAAGGAAAGGTACATTATCAGAAACAAAGACGTATTCTTTGATCAGTTCGGTGTGACTCGGGTATATATATTAACTTTTGTGACTGAAAAAAATAAATTGACGCCCATTCGATTTTTGAAGTGAATACTTCTTTAGACACGTTGGGCATTTTTTGTACGGGAAAAAGCGCTGAACTCGCGTGACCGTATATAGATGTGTGTGTGTGTGTGTGTGTGTGTGTTTAGGCGTTATAACAGCTCTAGAAATATAGGAAAAAAATCCAGGTCATTTGGTTATTAAATAATAGAGATATATTTGAAAATGGACACCATGGCCATTTTTGGGTATTGTGATATCAAATTTTCTAATTGTGCAGTTTTTTTTGTGTAATCCTAATTAACTATGCACTTGATTGCAGCCATAAATTCAATAATAGATATGAAATTGAATTTGCGGTGCGAAATTTTTTACCGGCGAGCATTTTTTTGAGGTCTGCGAACAGCCAGTAGTCGCTGGGAGCCAAATCTGGTGAATACGGTGGATGTGGAAAAATATTTTTCAAGCCATTGCTTCGCTTGAACGGTATTTTTTCCCACCAAGAAGCAGTGTAGAATTAAAACACGAAATTGTTTTTGATCCATTGTTTTGAAAATAACAAAGTAGCGTCACTCTTAGCATAATAACTCACAAACTAATCAATAGAATAACTAAATATACAAAACTAAATATAAAAAAAAATTACCTAATACATATAAAATAATATTACCTAATTAATATATAAGAAAAAAATTTATTTTGTTACAAGTAAAGTAATTAAATGATTCGCCATATAAATATTTAATTAACAAGAAAAATCATCTAAAATGTAAATTTGTCTTCATATAGTCTTAATTATTAGGTCAGGCAATAAATAATAATAATAATAATTTTACCAATAAATAATAATAATAAAGAAAATATTACCAAACTGTATTTGCGAAATGTATAGTTCTAATACTGAATACTTGATCAACAATATTATATACAATTTGTTAGCCTAAAAATAGTATTTTATGTTAGATATATGTACTTTAGGGTGTCCCAAAAAAATAAAAGTATTTTTTTTCCAACGCATACCCTCTTATTTTGTTTCAATGATGTCAAAGGTATTATAAATAAAGTTTCACGTATTTAGAACCACGGCAACCCGTGCCGACTTGCATCGAAACATGTCGGTACTTGTTTACTAAGGCGCGCGGGAGCCAACGTATTGATGTGCTTGATGTTGCTTGTTTGTTGATTAGTAAACGCATTGTTTTCATTCTGTCAACATGTCAATGGAGTTACGCAGTTCTAAAAAGGGGATATTTTTAATAGGGGACGTAAAACATCAAATTACTGGTTCAAAACTTCCCTCTAATGGACAGGTACTGGCAGTTCTGTTCTATAATATTCGAGAAGTTAATTTAAGTGTCAATGAAAGCGCCAATCTTACTATTCGTGAGTGCATTATTTACTGGGAAAAGGCACGTATACCAACTAAGTCTTTACCAAACTGTGTTAAAAAACTAGTTAACTTGTACCAAGTTTGGAGAGATTTGCAAAAAAATGCAAATAAAACTCAAGGCGTGTTTGTGCAGCGTCGGCGAGAATTTATTTCAAACTTAAATGATTTGTTTGATCTTGCACACGCCGATGCCCTTAATTTAATGAGGATTAATGAAGATAAGATCTTCCTGCAGCGCCAGAGGGAGCCAGGTCGGCCTGGTCACTTAGCTGGAGTGGATAAAAAACTGGCCGAGAAGGAGGAAAAAGCCTACGTTAGAAACATTGACGAGCAAAAGCGACGTGATAAATATCTGTCATCCTTAACTCCTTCATCACCTTCTTATGAACCACTACAAGAAAATTCGTCTTTTGAATCTGAAATAATGGATTTGCAAGAAAACTTGCCCACCTTTACCGAGAGCACACAGTCTAACACTTCTATGAGGAAAAATTTCATAACTCCGAAATTAGTGGCAGCTTTAGATAGGTGTCAGTTAAGTATGCGAAATTCTGTATTTATTATTGAAGCAACTATTGAAGCGCTTGGACATAACACTGACGAATATCCTATAAGTAAGTCCTCAATTCAAAGAATTCGTACAGAAAAGCGAAAAGAGCGCGCAGAAGCTATAAAAGTTGATTTTCAAAACGAGGTACCGGATACTGTAACTGTCCACTGGGATGGCAAACTCTTACCAGCTTTAGATAGACGAAAATCTAAAGAAGAACGTTTACCGATAGTTATTTCGTACGATCATATAGAACAACTCATCGCTGTGCCAAAATTAGAGAACTCTTCAGGAAACGAACAGGCACAGGCAGTTTGGAACGCTATGATTGATTGGAATCTTGAAGATAAAGTGCAGATTCTCTGTTGTGATACCACTGCTTCCAATACAGGTCGTATTAATGGTGCCTGTGTGCTTCCCGAACAGAAAATGAATAGAGAAATGCTCGTTTTTGCTTGCCGCCATCACGTCTGCGAGTTGGTAAAGGTGTGTTTGAAGCCAAAATTAGCCAAGTCACTACGAGCCCTGACATTCCACTGTTTAAAAAGTTCCGAGAAAACTGGAAAAATGTTGATCCCGAAAGGATACAGAGTTATTCAGAAAAGCTAGCATGCCTAAATGTTTCAGAAATTAACGAACTGCTAGACTTTTACCAATCTGAATTAAGTAAAAAAATTGCTAGAGATGACTATCGTGAATTAATAGAGCTATCAATAATATTTCTCGGCGGAGATAGAGAGAAGAGATTTAAGATTCGGCCTCCAGGTGCCATGCACCAAGCTCGATGGATGACGAGAGCGATTTATTCACTGAAAATAACTTTACTTAGCTCTCAATTTAAAATTTCGAACAAGGACAAGGTAGCTCTATTAGACGTGTGCCTGTTCATCGTGACATCCTACGTGAAGCCTTGGTTGCAATGCACTTTAGCGGTACAGGCACCATACCAGGATTTATGCTTTTTGAAGACCATGAAGGCTTACGAAAGTATCGACAAAAGCATCTCAAAAGCAGCTTTACAGAAGTTCTGCCAGCATTTATGGTATTTAGTAGATGAAGTATCTGTCTTGTCTATATTTGATGATAATGTAGACCAGGAAACAAAAGTAAAAATTGTTGCTAACTTAGCCAAAGAAAACTCATCAGCCTACGGTAAACGCTACATCCCATCGAAGGAAGAACTATGTGGCCCACTTTTCGGTTAGTAGAACTAGTAAAAATATTTGTTTTCTTTTATCACTTTGCTTAGATAACTTATTTCTATCTTTTTCAATTTCAGAGAAAAGCATTGATGATTTTGTGTCAATCAAAAGTAAGGCTGTATTCAATCGACTCAAAATTGATGACAGTTTCCTCAACGAGTGTCCTGCTTCATGGTCAAATAATACCTCGTTTCAACATGCTAAGAAAAAGGTGCTGGCACTGAGAGCAGTTAACGATACGGCTGAAAGAGCGGTTAAGTTAATGCAAGACTTCCATGGCTTAATTACTGTGGAAGAGGAACAAAAGCAATTTTTATTACGTTGCGTACAAGAACACAGACAGGTATATCCGGATTGCAAAAAGCAAACCTTAAAAAGAAAATTTAGTAAATAATGTTCTTTTAACGATTAATACTTAATAAATATTATATACGGGTAAAACAGTGTTTCATTTACTGAAATACGTATTAAGTTCTACAACCTCTCTATGGCTTCCATACTAACTTTTCATTTAAAGTTTGACATCAAGTCGGCACGGGTTATCATTATCCGATCGCCATAATATTTATTATTTAAGTCATTAGGGTCAAATGGAAAAAAAATAAGGGGTATGCGTAACTCCATTCGCAAAAAAAAAATTTGCCCTTATAGCCTGGGACACACTAATGTACTTGGTTATTTCACTATATTTATTAGTTTAACAAATAAGGTTTAACAAATAAGAATATCATGAAATTTTAACAGCTGTCTTTTGAAGGTTAGTATTAACTGAAAAAGAGATGAATGCAATAAAACTAGCGCCATTTATATGTTAGGCCCGGGACTTTTCAGCTCATGTAATAATTAAAAATCTTTTTCAGCCAACTTTAACACTGCGTCTTTAAAAAAGGAACGCTAACCCACTAGGCAAGTTTTTTTAAAAAAATGGTGCATTTAATCTTAGTTTTACTTTAATTTGTGAAGGTAAGAAGTTTTTACTTTTCCTATGAATGACAGTTTTTTTCATGTTACAATTTTAAAACATCACATTAAATTTATTTGTTATCAGTTGCCATTGGTCTATAATTTATCAATATGTTTTCTTTATAAATTCAAAATAATTGGTGTCTAGTGCATTAAATGGACTCTGGATGTCTAAATTAATTGCCATTGGCAAGCCTTTGAGTTACTTAATATACATTCCAAACAAAATAGATCTTGATAAATAAAACAACATGTCTTGTTTTGTTATTCTTTCGAGGTTTAATAGGATATAGGTAAACATTTGAAAACAGTCATCGAAACACAACAAGTACATATATTGTTAAAGAACGGTGGAAATATTATTATTTTAAGTAGGTGTGTCTTTTTTAGACAATGAAGAAATAATTCAACCACCAAAGGTTATTACCACGTAACTGATTTATTTGTTAACTTGGTTGCACGAAATCGACTTGAATATCACCAAAGTTGTTAGTGAAGTGCATGTTAGTCAATATATTGTACAAACGCTGTGGGATGTATCCAACGTTACAAGTGCTATATTTACCTAGAGCGATATTAAATTCTGGGCAAAATCAATTTGCGTCAACTTTACACAATTTCCGAGCGTTATATTCGATGTCGAGTTGCGTTAAAAATAAACTTTGTAAAAATGTTAGCGTTCAATGTTAAACAATAGTTTATATCATGTACTTACTATAAAAAATCTGTTATTATAATTGCTAAAAGTTTGGCATTTTATTACATTTAATAGTTTTAATACGTAATGAAACAGTTATTTATTCATTAATTATGTTTCAAAGAAACACTTTTAAAAGTCAGTAAATTTTTACAAGGATTTAGGAAAAGAACAGCCAACAAAAGATGATGACGATCCTGAGAAGGAAATCCGAAAGAAACTCAGAACACAATTTTTTTTCTCATCTTTAAAAATTAAAATTTGAGTGGAAATTTTGCGATTAGACGAGATCTGTTGGAAACTTGTTACCGAGAGATTTCAGGTTTGTTTGAATCCATCTAGATTTTTCCATATGCTGGATGGGGTTCTACTTGATAGGTATGGCTTGTAATACGTAAAATAAACAAATACAGAGATATCGGACAAAGTTACTGTACTTTCTTTACCTGTAAAAAGTCTAAAAATAAGCAAACAAAATAATCAAATAAATAATACATTTTATTATATGCATATTTTAAAAAGTATGAATATAAATCCGAAAAATAAATGTACAGTAAAAAAACAAAACAGTTTATTTAAAAATGTGTCCGGCAATCGTCTGCTCCGCCTTTCTAAGCAATTAAGATAATGAAATTCTTTTAAATTCTTTCCCTTGGGAGACGCTATTTCGGTTTAATTAGATATCCTCTAAATAAAATGGGCAAAGAGCAACAGTTTATGATCAAATAAATTTGTACCTTAAGGGGCAAACAATACATTTTTTCATTATTAATAATGGGTTTGCGCAAAACTCATTGCAGGCAACAAAATGGCCAGGCCCTACAGGAAAAAGACTTAAAGGCAGACCAAATAAACGATGGGTGGACGATATTGTTGCATTCGCTGAGAGTGACTGGATGCATTTGGCTAGAGACAGGGAAAAGTCCATGATTTAAAAAAACAAAAAAAGAGGAAATCTTGTACATATATAGGCTTTAGTTATAGGCTAAGGAAATTAAAAAAGCATTATTATTAATGGGTTTGCTCTTGGCCAGCATCTAGCCGTGCAGCAAAGACGAGGCCGACGATTGAGCGAGCTCACCCAGAAAATACTTATTCACTCGAACTTTAAAAAGATTTGGGTTATATGAGCTCGAGAACGAAAACACAAACGCCGGAAGGGAGTTCTATTATGAAAGAGTTTTTGAAAAGTTTAGTCCGAAAAAGAGGAATTTTGACAAGATGAGGATTTTGACAAGATGAGGATGGAAGGAAGGAGAAGGCGGTATGAGCTCATGCAACTCCTGAGCACACTGACAGTCGATTTTGCGACTAAGATACATATGTATATAAGACCATAAGACATATACATATTCAAGTAATGTAGGTATTTGCTTAACACGGCTTATTAATTAAACACTAGCTTGTGCCGTGGCTATGCTCGGAGTTTCCTTGATAAGATCAGAAATTCTGAAATTCGCCGAAGAACCAAAGTTATCAATGTTAGTTATCAATACGAAATTCAGTGGAACTTGAAACACTTATATAAAATCTTTTCGTGTCGTGAGCATTCCCGAGCGAGAGAATTAACTTGTCCATTTATTTATAAGTCGCTAACGATTTCCTGTTTGCAACTTTTCCTCTCTAGAATAGTTTATAACAACATGAGGGTTGAAGATGTATATTGTCTTTTTTCTTTTTTGCAGGTGGCGGACGTCTATCGTGCCAAGGTTTTTAAAGAGGTATGTTCTTGAATATGTTTTTTTATCTCTCTGTGTAAACATTTTTAGACATTAAAATTATAAAAAAAACCCATTTCCTTATTTATATTAATAATGTCAGTTATAAGGTCTAATAATGTTAGTTATATAATAATTTAAAATTAAAGAATTCGTAGCAATAGAATGTCTATAAGCAGCAGAAGAATGACTTATAAGCAGTAGGTACTCTTGAAAGATAATGTTATATACGTGACTGTACTATTTCTGTCCTCTGTAAAATTGAGTCCATATGATAATCAGTAACTTGAAATTTTATCCAGTTGTGAAACTGTCCAAATGAGTTGAGCCGTAACTTATGGGTTCTCATCCTTACTCATTTAAAAAACCAAATATAGAGAATGTTCTATTATTTAACGGTGGTCAACTGCTAGGTGATAGTTACTGTCGACAGACGGACAGTCCAGTTCATGACTGCGTAGCGCAACATGTAGGTACTGTCACTAAAAAAAGTGCAAAGTATAAGCGAGAAAACAAAATGTGCGCGTACCGACTAAACAGCAAGCAGTGACAGCAGCAATCTATTGGATTCTGTATTTGAATTTCGTTTACGTTGCCCGATGTCAATTGGTCCGCAAAGAGGGTTCGACACGTCGTCGGCGTTAGCGATCCTTCATCACAGTGTAAATAATAAACAGTGTGGGATCGTAAATATACTCTTTGTGATATGAATTCTAGTAAATTCAGTTCAAACGCTTTCAACCCATCAAGGGCTGACCTCATTCTGTCGTTCCCAATACACATTCAATTTTATTCCCACTTCACACACTTACTTCCTCAGTTTGCATATACTTATACACTTTTTTATTGTTTGAAGTGAAAAACTTCGTTAGGCGCGATTTGTTGAGGAGTGGAACGTGAGTACACCATCACGCTTGGAGTCGGTGACGCTGAATCAGGTTTATTCGGGTCCACTCGACATCAAGCGCGCTCAGGTTGGTGACGCACAGAA
The DNA here is from genome assembly GCA_944738685.1 of Synanthedon myopaeformis. Lineage (NCBI taxonomy): Eukaryota > Metazoa > Arthropoda > Insecta > Lepidoptera > Sesiidae > Synanthedon > Synanthedon myopaeformis. Next base: position 4,392,210 of record OX122933.1, on the reverse strand, counting down.
TCGTTTGTAAGTTAATATAATGATATTTATAATTTTAAAATTGCAAAATATGAAGTTTTCTCTTCTATTGTGTGGTCATAAGTACACATCCATTTTTATAAGTATTTTATTTTATTCACTTTAGGATATTATGTTATACTATTTTAATTATTTTGATAAGTATGGTTACAAAAAAGTACCAGATGGTATAATCTAAGTTCCTATAATAAACTGGTATCCTATTACGCTTTTTCAGTTGATAATTTTCAAAAAAATCCCTCCCCCCTCCCCGGGGACTCTTCCCTCCCCGGTGGCCCCATGTAATAGATACGGTTGATACTTCTGTAGCTATAAAGCCCCTGCATATATTCTATTTTAAGAAATTACCTTACACAATTTTAGATTGTCAGGGTTTGCGCATTGGCCACAGACCACACAGATTTAAAAATGTATTGCAAAGTACGTCGAGCTTATTCACTGCAATTTAACTGGACTGTGTTCAAAGTAGATATATATTCAGTGTTTTCTGTATTCTCGTCGAGCTGTTTCGGTCATGTTTCCTAGAAAAAACAAAAACCCTAAATAAGGATTTGTGGCAATGAATGGATACTTTTTGCGGACACGGCTTATTTTGTCTTATAGCTAACGGGTTTTAAGGCAGAAAAATATATTCAAAGTTTCTCGTTGCTTTTCCTAACCTAAAAATTCATTTTTTGCTACATCTACTTTCCGAGGAAATATTATTTTAAGCTCACTAAAGAACGGGTATAGTGTTTTGTGTATTCAAAGTTGCTTTTCTGCTGAAACTGAAGTGACGTCATGTTACTTAAATGTATGGTCACAGTGTAAACTTAAGTAATACTGAATAAATTCATTTTATATACAGGAATCCTTGTATATAAAATTTTTAAAATATAGATAGCCTTTTATGATGCGTTTAAGACATGCTCTTGTTTGGACTTCTCAAATTTAATGATGATAATTCATTTTCATTTTTATTATAAATGACTAGCTGGTGCCCGCGACTTCACAACTTCACACGCGTTGAAACATAAAAGATATGTACAAAATATGTAAAGCAATATAACGACTGATATACATTGACGCCTGACATATACTTTTGCCAAGCGTTGATCTTTATTTTTAGTTAGCTGGTGTCCTATTGAAATATTTAGCCTGTGTCCATTCTGAAATTATATTCTAACAATTAGTGAAAGATTTTTTAATAACGGGTGAGTAGTTTCAAAGATTACCTCCTACATTGTGTATGTACATACATACAAACTTTACCTCTTTATAATATTAGTTATAGATTACTAGCTGGTGCTCGCGATTTCGTCCGCGTTGAAAAAAAAAAGGAATATAACGCTTGACCTCGTGTTGCTATAACACTTTGGCCAGGCGTTAGTAATTTATTTTTAATTTATCCCTCGGGAATAGTCCTTTTTTTCTGGATGAAAGGTACCCTATGGCCTTTCTGGTGTCCCAGACAACGTGTATGCAAAATTTCATGGTTATCGGTTCAGTAGTTTTTGCGTGAAAGAGTTACAAACATCCATACATCCAAACATACTTTCGCATTTATAATATTTAGTCGTTAGTGTGGCGGGCGTCCAACATGGATCCGAGATAGCCAGTCACATGATTGAATCTTGGTTGGGCCCTCACCTTTAAACTAAAAATATTTTTGTAAGACTTTGCTAATTTATTTCAAGATTTTCTTCCTCGAGAGCAGCAATTTTTTCTTAATGAAAGTTTAAAAAAATTTTTTTTTTTGCATTTTTCAACTATTTATTTTGGCATTTAAAACACACTTCATTTCATTTATTAGTAAAAAGAAGTGTGACAAGTTGACGTGAGTAAATTCAAATAAAGTTTCCCGAGTTGCGTGTCATATTAAAATATTTATATAGAATGCGTTTCCCCGTACGCATTTAACTCGAAAACAACATAGCGATTCATTAATATTTGCAATCACAATTCCATGCGACGAATCACTCCCTCGGGACTCATTACAGCAACGCGCGCAACGTTGCTTGTTGAGCTTTGACACCGTATTCTTGCTTATTTCAAATAAACTCCAATAAAATCGCACATAATTAAAAATAAAAAAAATAAAAAATAAATAAGAATCTTTATTCAAGTATCTAAGAATAAAAAAAAATCTGTTTAAGAACCACAGTTAAATTAATATTCCACCAAATAATTTACAAAAGTATTACTAGGTAATTGGTATGTAGGTATTGGTATGTAGTATGTAAGTATTTCTATTTTTGAACTAAAATTTAATTTATGTCACTTAACACTTAATACACTTAATAACAATTATCAAGTGTGATTAGATTCGTAATTGCTATTCCCGACCAGAAACCTATTAAAATTATCTAAACGTGAATTGTAGAGCTATATTTTCATTATCCGTTTTAACAGTGGTGGTAGAGAAATTTCCTAGCTGCAGTCATTTCGAAGTTGAATATTATTATGTTTTATGCAAAAGAGAAATTATTTTTAGCTGGGTTTTAAAAAAAGATTCATGTCTCTGATTTCTTTACTATATTTCATATGATACCTGATGACTTGATTTACGAAAGTTTCCGATCAAAAATATACCTACGTATTCCGTGACCGATTCTGGAAATTTAATCTATAATAATCTTAACACAAAGAAGAAAAGCCCGCAAAGAAAAAGGGTCGGTTAGGTTAGATTTTGAAGATATTGAAAATTTTCTAACCGACCCTTTTTCTTTGCGATCCAGTGTATATACGAGTAAAAGGCAATGTGTGTATGAATGTCTCCTACAGACTCCAAAACCGCTGAACCGATTTTATGAATCTTTAGATTAGTCCAGCGGGTGTTCCTGTGAAGTATGGTAGCAATCGGACGCGGACGAAGTCGCGGGAATATACTAGTAGGCTATATTTTATAAAGTTACGAGGGCGAAGTCGCGTAACAGCTAGTAATTATAAAGAGAGAAGATTTGTATTGTTGTATGTTTGTAATGAATAAACTCAAAAACTACTTGACAAATTGGTCACCTGTAGAAAGCTACATTATCAGCGAGTAACATAGACTATGTTTTATAAAGTTAAGCGGGCGAAGTCGCGTGTAACAGCTAGTCAGAAATAAAATGTAACGTTCCATAAAATAATACACACATAAATAAATTTTGCCTCTTTATGCTGTTATAGTAGAGTACTTGGAGAATAATATTTTAAAAATGCAATGGGCCACAGAACACCAGCTACACAGCTGCATTCTGTAAGAAAAATCCCTTCTAAAATATTATTTTTAAAAATCTTTTAATTACAAAGAACAGCTTTGTTGCCATTAAGTCTGTATTTATCTCTATCTCTATCTATACATAATTATCTATCTAAGTATATCAATACTGTAAAAAATATTATCTAAATAAAAGAAAAGTCGCCTCCGTCCGCCTTCGTCTATTTTCATATCACCCAACGGATTTTGATACGGTTTTCACTTATGGAAATAGAGATAAACTGGGACGGTTTGTATGCAAATATGTATTTGCAGAAAAAATTGCACCAGTGCAAGCCAAGAGCGCGTTGCTAGTTTTATAAGTGAGTAAAATAAATTGACAGATTGATTGATACTTACTATTCGCCTCTGAATGAAAAATATTTCAATAATTGATAGAATATTTCAAATGAAATATTTCAATAAATTGGTAGAATATTTCAAACATACCTGAATTTTTGCCTCCACATAATTTGAATAAAATGAACATTTCCAGTTAATCGTATACATACCCGTTAACACGAAAGCAATATAATTTCGTTCGACATATGCGTAGATTTGAACGAAATATAAAGGGCGCTCCATACGAAATATTACCCCCGTTAAAGCGGCTAAATTAAAATATTCAAAAGGATTTAAGTCCAAGCAAGTTCAAAGGAGCTGGGTCTTAGTGACGACTGTAAATAAGTTAGTTTGCTCACGTTTTGATGAGAAGTGTCTGTATTAAGAATTGTAAAGAATTTGATCTTTGTTCTAGTCTATAATCAACAACGCTTTCCGCCTGTGTCTGTCTGTATATGCGCTAACTCCTCCTAAACTATGCAACAGATTTTGATATGCTTTTCACTAACGGTATATGATAACGGTATATGATTAGCAGAAAAAAATCCATCAGTGCTAAGCCGAGCGTTACTTAAATAATAAGTTAATCTATACTATTATTACAAACAGAAAAGATTTGCATTTTTGTTTGTAATGAATAAACTCAAAAACTACTGGACCGCTTTTAAAAATCCTTTCACCTATAGAAAGCTACATTATCAGCGGGTAATATAGACTATATTTCATAAAGTTATGCGGACGAAGTAGCGTGCAACAGCTAGTATTATTATAACAAGGTGCTTTCCGCTATATAAATCGCTCTCGATTTCACTGTGATCACGGCCATAAGCGTTCCCATCTCGTCTCCCGAGATTAAAATACAAATTTACTCATTGAAAACGCTTTAAAGCCCGGCTTACCTTTGTATTTATTGCTCTACCTGTGTATTCGTTTCATGACATCCTAAGCTTACGCAAGAATTTATTTTGTTATAACATTTTTTACAAGTGCTTTCAAATTGTAAATTCCTTGGCCCACGTTTAATATCCTCCGAGGGATAATCTTTTGCATTTTTTTACTCTCTTTCACGTTAATGAGAAAAGACGGGAAGCGTTGTAATTAAGTATTCTCGACATGGAATGACATCAAACGACACTATTATACGAGTACAGAAACTGTTAACAGTTTTTACTCCTCAATTTTTATTCATTTTTATTGAAAGTATTGTTTTCCAAGTTCACTTACTTGTGAAATGTGATTCCATCATGCTTTTAATTTTTTCTACAGCCTTTCACTAACCAATTCGGCATTTTCACTAGTAAATATTTTAATAAGGCGTAGTTTGATTGCATTTGAGTGCGTGTAACCATGTACATGGCGAAGGCGTAGATTTACCGGCTTCACTCTGTCGTCCAACATGGCTCTATCTTTAGTTCCTATTTTATCTAAGATTAAAAGAATATCTAAGTACAATACCGTGATAAACAAAGCGTAAAACATAGTAGTATCTTTGTTAATCCACGTTTGACACTGTAAAGAAATAAACTAGTCCAAAATATTTAACTAGCATAAATTCTAGTCTAGATTTATTTCGTTTATATCGAAATAGGTACTCGCGGTGCTCTAAAAACCTACTGGCAAGCATACAAACACACCTGATACAGTGCCTTCTTATCCGAGTCCCAGCCAAAGAAAATGCTTTGACAAAGTAATCCCTCTTGCACTGTAAGCCCGTCTGTCTGCCAAGTGAACTGAAATGGCAAATTGTTAAAAAACTTATTTGTACGTGTAGGTACAGTCGTAAATAAAAGTGTTTTAAGGCACTAAGTACCCGAAGGATGTTATGGGAACAATAGTTTATCTGTATTTCTTAGACGATTTCTTTATTATGGGAAACAAAAGTTGCATTTGTATACCTTGAAGGAAGGAATTTGATTTGCTTATGACAATGTATTAAAATAAGCCACATCGCTTTTAGCTTGTATATGCGAATATGTGCTAATTTTAGAAATATTAAAACGCTAAAAATTTTATAATGTACCTTTGTGCGCAGCCACCTGGAATATGCATCACAAATATGGAATCCGCAATACGAAACATATGTTTCACGTATTGGAGGACACAGAAGAAATTTCTTCGGTACCTTGATTACAAAAGTCATCAAAAGTTGCAGGATTACATTCACAGATGCAGGTGCTACCATTTGACCATACCAGTGACGTTTGCAAAGGGTATAATTGATTCATCTGAACCAGAGGATAAAGACCTGTTCCACAGTTCCATAGTTAAAACTAAAAATATTATAGCCGATAAATTCTTCAATGGCCTTTTTTTTTAACGTTGGACCACAACTTAAGTATAAATTGTAATCACACATTAATTATTATCGTTATTATTAGACTATTTTGTAATCCTTAAACTATAAGTGAAATTTTTTTATTAGGTGTAAGCTATCTATTCAAACTGTTAACATGTAATAACCTGTAAGTTTCCCTAAAATAAAATAAATAAATAAATATGTTAAGAATTTTTTTGTATGATTGCAATTTTTCATATACCTATCACGAATGTTAAAAATATGGTCAAAATTTGAAATTATTAGTTTTAATATTTGTTATATGTATAGCAATAAAAATGTCATGCTAATAAAAATAATATTTAAAAGAATAGGTCTGTATTTTTTTGTCATTTATAAATAACTGTTTAATTTAATAATTTGTATTATAATTCATTAACTTTTTATTTAGGTATTTATTTTATGGCACGATTAGATATTTTGTTTGACCATGTAAGAGGCGGTCGTAAATAACATTAGGACACCTACGCAAACTAATCTTCCTAATCTATCCTTTCAACAGAGATTAGTCTAAATTATAGCTGGAATTTAATAGTTGAATTGACTTGGTACAAAACAAGAAGGATATATTTATAATATATTTTTCTAATTACAGTTGCAGTATTTCTACATGACTATCTATCTGTCTATATATATAAAAGGCAATATGTGTATTGTATGTTCCAGTATGTTCCCTGTGGACTCCAAAACCGCTGAACCGAGTTTGATGAAATTTTCAGACAATCTTCAGCGGGTGATCCTGTGAAGTTTAATAGCGATCGAATAAGAAAAATGGACGCGGACGAAGTCGCGGGCAAAACGTAGTTTATTATATTTAATCTAAAAAAGAAAAACCGTTAGTAATAACAAAAATAAGTTTAGTATGGGCACATCTCGCAGACGATTCCTCCGGGTACTGATAAAATGTACCGAATAAGATGTTCTTTTCCCTATCCATGACAACGTGTATGCAAAATTTCACAATGATCGGTTAAGTAGTTAAGGCGTAAAAGCGTAATAAACAATCAAGCTCACTTTCGTATGTATAATATTAGTTAGGATAAATTAATTTTAAACAAAAATGTAAAGTCAACAGCTATTTTTACCAAATAAAAATTTATTTAAACATTTACAAATATACATTTATAAATTTTACAGCGGATATGGTGTAAATATTAATTTCACAGATTTCACAGTCGCTTTAGCATTGTAGATTCCGCAAAATATTGTTATCGCAGTGGCTCTCAAACTGTATGGGAGACTATTAACGATATTAAACTTGTTCTTCGGCTAACGAGCTGCTATGAATTTATTTTCACGAAGTTTACGAAGAGTTAGAGAAAAAATGTTTGAATCTCGGGCGTTGTATTGGCGATACAGTATGTTATAAAATGTACAAAATAAATATTCTGCTTACTGGCAATACTATGCTATACTTTTTATTGTTTTGTAAAGAGTACATAGTTGAATAGCATATCATTTTTAAACCCCGACGCCCGACGCAAAAATGATATATTATAGTATTGTTAAAATATATTAAAATGATTATCTTCATCGTTCTTATTCTAAGAGATCGAAGAAGATCCATTAAAAAAATCCTTGTCATGTTTATCGCCATTTTCTTTGTTTAATCTTTTAAAAAATTATAACAATCTTCATAATAATTTATATTATATCTGTCTATCCTTAATAGAGCAAATTAACCATTAAGGCTGTGAAATCGTCCATTAAGGCTGTGAAATCGTATCAGTTGCTATATAAAGTACATAAATACTTAATAATGTAATACACCTACTCAGGCCAAGGCTCTTCAATATATCGAAATGAACAGCGAAAAAACAGGGGCTTGGAATTTGTTCGGTCAATCAACATAACGTCCAATTTTCCCTGATCTCCCCTTCCCCTACTAGCAATTGAGACTTTCCTCTTCAGAGGAGATTTGCTGCGGCATGTCAGAGCACTATTTAGGTTGGACATCTGCACTTGACCGATAGCAGTGGTCGAATTGATTACATAAGGCGATAGTTACTGATGGGGACATCCATCACGGTTGGTAAACGAGTGAGAAGGTCGTGCTCGTATTTAATCCGGTCACAATAAAATAATATGCTGAGAATTAAGACATAGATATATTTGCTATGGTCTTAATACGGGAAAGAATTTTCGATTTTCATACAAATTTACCTTAAACAATAATATTTTTTATACTTAAGACAAGGACTAACCTCAAACCGGACACAATTTATACCAAAATGAGCACATTCAAATAGCCTATGAATTAAGGTGCAATATTGCACAACAAATTTTAGTAGCTTCTCGGAGATAACCGAACAGATTTAAAGTTGGAAGAATTTCCTTAAATATGATAAGAGAAAGGTTTTTAGGCAGTAAAATAGATTTTTTGTATAAATATGCCCGATTCAAACTTTTTAAATATAGTCTATTATGCACTGTATCTACTAAACCATTTTTATCTAAGTTTTAACTTTAAAGAGTTAAATTAGCCGACGAAAATAAAGTTATTCTGCTAAGTCCTCGCCTTTAAATAAAATTACTGGCAACATTTCCCACTCCACATTGCTTTCATTTAAATGAAGAGAACTACGTTCTGTTACACATATTTTAATGAAATACTCTTTAAAATTTTGTAATACGAGATTCCCAGGTAGGTAAATTGAATTGTTTCCGTCGCAGCAACGTAATAAGAAAGCAATCCAGTTTCTGGAAGCCAGATTACTCGGAGTAATGTAACGTCTAGGTAGCTTTGTCTGTAGGAATGCGTACACAATGTACACACACTCAAGCATTCGTTAACCTTTGTAAGGTCACACTTGGCCTTTAAGAGTTTTTGACGAGACTGTGATAAAGGCGCTAGAGAAATTTGTGGTAGCTATGGTGTTTTTTTTGTCAGGGTGAAGAAGTTTGTCTTTTTACAACGTATTGTAAATCCTCTCTTTATTATATAAATACGAAAGTAAGTTTGTTTGTAACAAACAAAGAAACACGTTTTCATGGCTACTATTTAACTTATTATTACGAAATTATTCATACATGTTATCAGCCATAAACGAGGAGTAGGCTTAAGAAAGCACCCATTTGATGGCACTAAGCCCCTTAATAAAATAAGCAATATCAATAATAGTTTGACAGTGATAAATGCTTAACGCTGCACTTCGCGATGTACGCTGGCCCTAAACTGGAAGCCCAGATTAGAAAGTAAATAAAAAAATAATGTAAAAATACGTTACAAAATAATGTACGAACCAGGATGTCCACCCACAAGGTAAATAGATGACCTTATAAGGACCGCGGGTCGACAGTGGATCCAGGTTAATTCTGACCCGCCTTTTTGGAAAATTATGGGCGAGGCTTACGTCCAGCAGTGGACGTCCTACAGCTGATTATAGTACCTACATTTCATTAATTTACAATATTTCTTCAATAAGTAACGAGATTTGTAGATTGCTTATTGTAGCATCCAGCATTAGCAGCCACATACAGGCTCGTTCAGCATATTTGACTTGCTCCGGTAAACTAGCACTGTTTAGTGTAAACACGCCACTGCTCGCACACTGCTCGGGTGCACTGTTTAATTTTCACATAGCGCTTCGCTGCTCTGTAACAATTGCTTCTAATTATGGCCCCTCACCTTTAATTAAATCGGCGGAGATAAATTTGCGTATAAGCTCACGCCTTAAACTGTTCTACCGCAATGTCTCACATATCACAAATGTACGTATCAATGTATTCTACGTAGTTCAAACAGATCGAACTCTTTGTCTTATGTTGAATTTCTCTTTAATGTCTCATTGTGAAATTGTCATTAGGAATTTGTTAAAACATTAACCAGTTCTGTAGTATTTTATTCTGTGTATTAAGATATTTAACAAAAACGTGATCCTGTCTACAAAAAGGAAAAGAATTAAACGTTAAAAATTTTGTACACAATATTGAATTAAAAAATGGGGCGTGGCTGTGTAGTGGACACGGCCTAATATTTTCTTTGAGCGTGTTATATAAATCTTTATTTATATATCAAAAAAATCTTTATTCCTTTTGTGATTTGGAGTGATTAATTTAATTTTGGGTGTAGATGATAGATATGTAATAGCTAAAGCATCAAGCTGTGCCTCCGATTTTTTTATTATCAGTTTTCTGAATTGCCTCCCACAGTTGAAGCAAATTTAGAGACGTATTTACTTCAAAGAAGCAAATTGAAACCGTTATTAATTAATTTATTAATTTTCTAGAATAATTTTCTCGTTTATAGTGAAAACTAAATCAAAGCTTTTACACTGTTTAATGAAACTATGTATGGTTTGTCACAAATTAGTCACAAATGCAATATGCATTAATTGTATTATTAAATTTAAATTTGAGTTCAAATTCTTTAAGTTCATTATGCTAAGAAAAGTATTGACTTATAGTGGTGAATTTTTCGTAGCACACCGTAGCACACCTACGAAGTAGCAGATGCTATAACGTACTTCGTAGCATAGACGTTTGTTGATGTTTTTTTTGTAAAATAAGAAGTGAATTGGACCTAAGTAATATATAGTTATTTGTGTATTAAAAGAGTTGTAATATAGGTAGTTAATGACCGGACATACTGTATATACAAAACTACGAGTTCATAAGCAATGTTCACACCATAGCTTTATTCACAGTGTATATAAGATATTATACAATTTGTAAGAACTTATTTGTACTCACATTTTAAACAAATATTTATATCTTTCTTTTATTTCTTTATAGCTGCTTGCCAAAATATAATATTTCGATGTTTCTAGCAAGTCTAGCGATTGTAATTTTACTTCACTACTTCAACAAAAATCCTCTGTGTTCCATTACTATGTTTAAACTTTTGCTCTTCCTTTTTTAAAATATTCATTTCTATGTTGAATTTCTGGAAAGCAACAAGGAAGTCCTTAAAGAGCATAAACAGATACAAATTTCAAGCGAATGTATACTGAGTTTTATGTAGAAATCTAAAAGTGTACTATACCGAATGGCACAAAGATAAGGTTTAATTTAGAGTAACACTGTTTAGTGTCGCCGAATGCGCTATTTACTATTTCGTAAACGTAAATGACCTCTCAATACACGTGTACGAGCAAGTATGTTTAAATTAACATGCACACTGCGAAACTTGCTCGCCGGATTCTACCCTAAACTAATTAAGTGTGAGGTTGGACCCTTTAAAGCTGATTAAAGTAAAGTGTCTATACATTATTATGTTGATAGCGAGAGTTCTCGGATTCAAATGGTACCTATGTAAGAATCAAGTGTTTGTTTAACTTGTTTTTATTTTAAGCTCCAATACCTCCAACTCCAGACACACAGACACACAGTCAAAATGAAAATTTTGATACAGTTTCTTTTGTTTGAAAGCTGATGTGATCGAAGTAGTTCTCAGCTATAATTTATGGAGATCTGTTCAGGCGTTTGAATATCATCTCATTTTCTAGATAACGAAGGGATCTCACTAACTTCCATAGTGATTGGTTATACTGTAACTTCATTGATATTTCAACTGCAACTTTGACCTTGACCTGATGCTGCAGCATCAAGTAATTGCGGGACACTCAACTCCTCAGCAACTTACAGCAGATATAGGGTGTTTGGTCTCATTACATTGATCTCAATATAATAATTTGCAGAAGAAAATGCACTCGTGCGAAACCGACAGCGGGTTGCTAGTGTGAAATATTATAAATTCAATTGCTGACAAAAACACATGAGTAATGAAGATTGAATAAATGTTTCTACGCTTAAGAAAAATGTACTCGAGAAAGAGCTAGTTAGTTAGTTAGTTAGTAATGTTTTCACAACAGTGCCCAGAGCCTGGAATTAGTAAAATTTAGTATTAATTTAACAGATAAAAAAGCTAGCATAATCTAGGCCTATGAATATAAGTAAACTAATAAACAAATTATAATAGTTTAAAATAATAATTGTAACACATAGTTGTGTGTTTTCGGTAAAATGGCCGCCGGCGAACAAAGGTGCGAATAATTATGTTTCATAATTAGTGGAATTGTGTTTAATTTGTTTTCAGAGTGTTGTGAAATTTCCTCAGTATTATTATTATAGGCAAACTGTGGTTTTTGTGCTTTATAATATAATATTAAAACGTATTGCAGTGATGGCGCAACCTGATGACACGGCTCATGCTAGAACAGCAATCATTATGAAGAAAAATATCAAGCACCATTTGATGGCAGCGTTTCAGATTGAGCATTCTCAGAAATCTCTGAAACAATGTTTGTTGACTATTTCGAAACACTTGGCAACCGATTTGTGGCTGGTGAGGACTGGAACTCCAAGCATACGTTGTGGGGCGCCAGACTGACAACTTAAGAGATGCCTAAAAGGCCGTCCGCGGCGCCCTTATATATCCGGCGCCCTGGGCGGTCGCCCAACCGCGCCCTACCCTAACGCCGCTCGTGGCAGTGAGCCTACCGACCATGAGGTTCTGAATCAATGTCTAGGATCATTAGCGATCTGTCCCCGGCTTCGCATGGAGTTGAAATTGACAAAAATCTTTTCTTAGAGAATGTTTATCTTATAAAATAAACCTATTGTTCCTAATTTAAGCCTTCTAGAATTGAAATATTCTTTTCTGACAATGCGTATGCAAACTTTCATGATCAGTAGTTGACATACAGAATATACAATAATGTCGTCAACGAAGTATCAAATGATATTTATAGCAAGTTCCATTTAGCCCTTGTAGGTAGCGCGACATACATTAGTATGAAAATGTAGTTACGCCCGGTGGCCGAGTACATTACTTAGCATGGCAATATGTATGTAGCCAAAGGTGCTCCCAGCTCTCGTCTCCCAGCAAGCGAGCTTGATTGAAACCACTTAGACTTGCCACACCTGTCGGCAATGTGTTATTACTTCTTCCTATCTGCATACATTCTCATTACCAAACAATTAGCGCCTGTGGGAGAACATTAGTGTTATGATTTATTCCTTAAGGGTACCCTCTACGAGGGAGTGCAGTCAGTAATAGATATTTCAGTTAATTTTGTTTTTCTCCACTCATTTGACTTCAATAATAATTGTTATACAATAACTCAATCCTTAATAACTCAAGACAATAGCACCACTTATTGAACTCGCGAAAATAATAAGACTTTAGAAAAATATTTATAGATGGCAACTATCGACAACCTAATTTTAAATATACATTATAGCCAGGATGTTTTCATCAAAATTTCCGAAAAGACGCCGACTATACAAGCATACTCCTTAAAGTATGAGAAGATGTTTCACATAGGCCAAGCAGCTCAAACTTGTTCCACTATAAAGACGGCGAGAGCGAAAGAATATCGACTTGCTAATTTTCTGGCACGACTCTTTCGCCACCCCGCGGTTATAATGTGTCGCTTTGACGACCCATTTGGCTCATTTGCTTGTATACTAGTTGCCAAGTGAGTGGGGGTTGTTTTGACTCTTTGCACAGAGTAAAAAACATGGCTTAAAATGAATCATGGAGGCGTTATTTTTTAAATGTCACCATGGTTTTTTATGGACATGACATTGGTTTCCAGAATAGTAGTTACTGTATCGCAATTTCTCTTCAGGATGTACATAACTTTTAGAATTATTAAGACATCAATTGTCTTTTCCATAGGCTTTATTTAGTTAGGCAATTTTATTTTTTTACACAAATAACTCAATCTGTAGAAGAAAGTAGGCTATTTCAATATTTCATATGGTCAAAGCCGCATTAAGAAGCTAGCAAGTCCAAAAGTTATTCAATGTGCAATGCGTCAAACAATTTTGATAGATCACGCATGTTCAAAGAAACCGATTTTATTGCCTATGAACACCCCATTCATCACATTTTCTATTTGAAATAACTCTGAAACTTCGAAGGTGTCTCGAGAAAGACTGATGTTGTTCGCGTGACCAGCACAATATTGGATAGAACGCAATAAAAATATCATAATATATTTGTAACGTTTCTGTACTACAAACGTGTTTTGTTGGACTTTTATTGCAGGAAAATAATGCATTTTACATCCCTGAAAAGATACGTGCTCGTCTAGCCATTGTTAAGTAAATAACCAAGCCCACCGACTCGAGGGTACTTAATGGCTTCGATTCTTGACAATCTTAAATACAGAGAGGTGTGCTTGTCTAGAGATATTTTATTATTAGTGTTAGTCCACAATTTTTGAAGTGTCATAATTATGTAGCTGTCACCAAATAGATTAAAAGGCAATCCACCTTTTAAATTCTAATCCTTCTAAATTCTGTTTTTACCTTCATTCAATTATTATCTTGCGAATGATTATTTATCCTTACTAATATTTTAAATGTGAAAGTGAGTTCATTTGTAACGCTTTCACGACTTAACTACTTAACTGATCATCATGAAATTTTGTATACACCAACGGTATTACATATTACATTATTACATATTAGATCCTATCCACCAAAGAAACTCCGAGTTTACTTTAAATTTATGGACCAGTCTTGCCGTCTCATTACTGGAAGGACTCAGTGATTATAGACATTGGTTTTCAGACATTACCACAGAGGTGACGAAAACATGACGTAGCTTCCGGAATACAGTCCAATCCGGCTGGATTATCCCAGCCTCTTTATCAAAGTTGTTTCTGCCTAACTGGATCATTTGTTGCAAATAGATATAATACTACACAACTTCAAGAGTCACAAACTTAATGTGTTCCCGTTGAGGGTAACATTTATTACAAATATCCGATCAAATCAATTTAAATGTCATTACATTTAATTTGATTTATTTAATTTTAGGTTCATTTAAATGTCGAGCGATATTTTATAAATGTCTTTGTCTATTGATATTGTACTGTCTAGTTATGGTACATTGTTTATTCGAGGAACAAAGATTAAAACTACCGCTGAAGAAATAGTTTGTGGAATACAAAGGCCAGCACGAAATCCAATCAGCCGCTTTAGAGCAATACGATAAGACACGCTATATGCGATTTCCTTCCTCACGACAACTTTTCTTCAGAAGAAACTATCTTATGCGATGCAGATATATTTTAGGTATCGCACGGAAGGCTATTTGCCTATAATTAAGTCCGCCATGTTAAATCGGCTGGACCAAATTAGATTGAGATGGTTTAGCGCTCTCGGCGTTCATCACGCTTCGTCGAACAAGTGGTTCAAGCCTGATTTCCCTTCAAGCTGGCGTATGTGCATAAAAGACGTTGCAAAATTAACAGCAAAAATTTCAATTAACGCCACAAATCCATGTCGGTATTGGTTTTCTATCAAATTAACTGTTGTACAAGAGTTGGTTTAACATAACAGAACAAGTACAGTAATTTCACTCAGTTTATAATTGCCGGCACTGTGTTCTACTAATATTTATAATCAATCATAAATACTTATAATAAAATAGTAAAAGAGCCGTGTCTGTACTGTCTGTCTGTGTTATATTTAAAAAAAAAATATAACAATTTGTACACACTACTTATGTTACCGAAGTGAAAAAAAATAAAAAAAATAGACATTTTTGTCTGTTTGTCTGTGTGTTTATACATGCTAATCTTAAAAATGGCTTAATTGATTTTAATGAGGTTTTCACTATTTTATTACATAAACATATTATTTTATACATGTTACTTCCCGTAACATTTAGTGTTTGTTTCATTACAATCGGTTTACAGACAAAAAAGTATCGTAAGAGGTCGCGAGCCACAGCTAGTACTTTCTAAAAGTGGTTTAGGATATATTTCACAACACAAATATGTTATTTAAAAAATAAAATCCCATCATTAATAGCATTTCACAGAAATTCGTACACATGATAAATTCGTGGCAATGTCAATACATTCGGAACATTTGCAGTAAAGCAGGTATCAATCAACTTTTTGTAAAGGAAATACACGTACATCCATCATTCTGGGCCAGTGTCATCCGCGCGATCGTTATCCGTGTGGTCTAAATGATAAGATGTAGGCGTGATTCGACCGTAAAGGATCGTAAGCACTACGACATAACATCGCATTTGAAGAGACCAAAACATAGTAGTATCTAGTATAGTTTAGCTATGTATATAAGAGCTTGCCCAATGAGGCGACATGTCCCTAAGGGAAAAGCCTTAAATAAAGATTAAAAAAAAAATGAGACCAAAACAGTTCGCGGGTCGATCGCCCGATTGCTGAACCGATTATTTCAATAACTGTTCCTGCTGGCAATGTATAGATGCGAGAGACTGAGTAGGGACCGAATGTTGTAGTGATTTATAGCATTGGTGTTGAGGAGACACATAAGCATTTGGCCATGTTTAAAAGCGGTCATAATTATTTTATTAATGTTTAATAGAATGATGATAATGATCAAATTAAACGTTCATGTGCGTAGTGTTGTTTCATTTATTGTTCATTCACTCAACCAAAATTCGGAATTCTACTCGTATTGGTATTTTTCTGTCCTTAAATCGAATCAAACTGGTTTCTCTGATTTTTAGCATGTATCGACTTAATGTTAACAAAAGAAAAAAGGAAGAAAGAAAGAAAAAATGTTTATTTGGTACATTGTACATTGTAAAGTATTGGTATTTTATAATTAATAAAAAGAGTAGCAAATGGTCTTCGCTAAGCATGTAGTCTTGTTGATCTTGATCATCATGACGCTGATCTATTTACATACTAATGTTAATGTTGATTTTTTAGTTTAAATCACAATACATTTAGTAGCCCTTAACTGTGTGCTGTTATCAATAATATTAGAGCATATATGTCACTATTAAATGCTTTAACAATTTCTGAACCGTAGAAATCGCTATTTGTTTATAAAATATACCAAACGATCAGAATTCACTGTGTTCACATCGCTACTGTTTTGTCTGGCAATAAATTTTATTGCTTATACGTGAACCGTATTAGGGATTAATGAACTTCGTTTTCTATTTTTTATTCGTTATATTTGTTGGGCTAAGCGTTTTTTTAAAGTCGAATGTATCGAGGAAACATATTTTAGAGTTAACAGAATTTTATTAGAGTTAGAATAAGTTACATAATTTAAAAAGTAGCTTAACTTTGTCGTCGTTAAAATAGATTTTGGCCGTTTTGGAGATTATTCCTGATGAACAAATCGATACCTATTTAATACATAATCAAACCGATAAAATAATAATAAATAAGTATCAAAGCAACTATTTTTATAGCCACTATTTTTACGAGGGTTACGGAAAAAATGGTGTGATCTCCGATTCTGAGAAGAAACAAGGAAATAAATGCAAGATATAATTCTTTAAAATAAAATAGCTCTAGCGCTATGGTGTTAGGATCCATTCAATGATTTTTGAGATTATCGCGAACATATCATACATAACAAATACATTCCTTACAATTCATAGTATATTAATGCTAAACATAGTATAAGCTCAGATAAAATTGAAAAAATACTTTTTTGTTATGCATATCACAAATCATTTAATTTTAGTTCAACTTATAGTTGAACCTATTCCAAACTTTGACTTTTTCCTATATATTCGCTTATTTGTGCTAGATTTAATAATTAGCAAGTTAGGTGACAATACTTAATTGATAACGAGCAAACGCGTTTGGTATCTATTTACTAATGGCGTGTTTCTTTGTTATATGACTCGACGACATCAATTCTCACTCTTAGTCTCCACTTCTTTGTCACTTTTATAATATTATGTACACAAACTATGTATGACATTTATATTAATAGGTTATTAAGATGTTGTTTTATTGCTACCGTTTTTTGTTATGATTTTGTTGTATTTATATTTTTGAGGAGACCGCATCGCATAAGATTATTATTAGATTAAACTGTCGATACAGATAATTATGTTTCTGGTTCGAGTTTCATTCCAGGCAATATCAATTATGAAAACTAATTTGATGTAGTAGGAATTGATTTGGCCGAGTCTACTGCGTTTCACTACAGTCCATTGTGCATAGCTGGGCACAATCTTAGTAATAGGTTTGAGAGTTGCATGGAGTGAGCGCAGATAGTGTGGAAGATGTGTACTTTATGTAATTATTATAATTATATTAAATAAACAAGAAAATATAATATTGCTTCTATATTTTGTACAACACATATTATATCAGACATACAGTGACAACTTATACTAATATTCTTTTTTTAAATATTTAAATTTAGTTCATAAAAATATCACTAGGTACACATTACAATATCAAGGAGTATTTACTCCAACATTCCCCCTTAATGTGTATCTCATTTAAATAACAACAAGACCTTAAATAACAATAAGAACTTAAACAACAACAAAAATAAAATATTATTGATCTACTATACATAAATTCTTGGTCAACAGTAAATGTCTATTCTTACATAAAAACTTTGTTAAAATATCTGCTATCATTTTATCTGTAGAGATATACTTAATATTAACAATTTCTTTGCAGACTATATCTCTAATAAAATGATGCCTGATATCTATATGTTTTGTTCTCGAATGATAGACATTATTTTTAACGAGCATTTGTGCTCCTTGGTTGTCATTAAATATTATTGGCCTAACGTTTAAATCAAAAACTTCCTTTAGTAAGTTATCGAGATATATAACTTCTTTACAAGAATTACTTAAGGCCATATATTCGGCTTCAGTTGTTGAGAGAGCAACAGTGCGTTGCTTTCTTGATTCCCAAGACACTGGCCCATTTAGATAAAAAACATATCCAGTATAAGATCTTCTGTCGTTTATGCAGCCACCATAATCAGCGTCAGCATAACCAACGAGAGAAATATCTGACTTCTTTTTAAATATCAATTTGTGATGTTTCGTACCTATTAGATATTTTAGTACCCTTTTTGCAGCTGTGAAGTGTATACTTCCGTAATTATTATTAAATTGACTCAATACACTGACTGCATGAGCAATATCTGGCCTACTAACAATTGCTAAGTACATTAAGGATCCTATGAGCTGTTGGTAAGGCAATTTTTCAGCTTCCTTCTTCTCATCGAGAGTTGGAAAAATAAGACGTAGACCAGGTTCAGCCGGAGTACTGCATGGTTTAGCATCAACCATACCAAAATCTTGCAATAATTTATTTATATATTCTGTTTGTTCGACAGACACACAATAATTCTTCTGCGTTACTTTCATTCCTAAGAAATGAGTTAATTGACCCAAATCTTTAATACAGAAGAATCTCTTAAAGTCTTCTTTAAATTTATTTTTTAAATCATTATCATTACTAAGTATGCATAAATCATCAACAAAGATTGCGACAATAACAAAACTATTATTAACTGCTTTATAAAACAGACAATGATCATTTTCTGATCTATTAAATTGAAGTTGATTCATTACTTCATTGGCTTTTATATTCCACTGTCTAGGTGCTTGTTTTAAACCATATATAGCTTTCTTTAATAAACATACCTTCCCCTTGTCGCTATCTTTGATAAAACCTTGAGGTTGTTCCATGTAAATCTTTTCGTCTAAATTTCCATAAAGAAAGGCAATTTCAACATCCATGTGTTCCAAACTGAGATTCCACTGAGCAGCAAAAGCAAATAAAATTCTAATAGTAGATAGCCTTGTCACAGGGGCAAAAGTTTCATCATAATCCACTCCATAAGTTTGAGTAAAACCCTTTGCTACGAGTCTAGCTTTGTATTTAGTAATTTCTCCGTCAGCGTTTTTCTTAACTTTAAAAACCCATTTACTTTTCACTATATTGCCTATGTCAGGTCTGTCTACAAGAATCCATGTTTTATGATTGATAAGAGAATTATATTCTTTTTGAAGAGCCGCTAGCCATTTAATTTTATCAATGCTATTTACAGCTTCTTTGTACGTAGAAGGTTCTTCATTAATGGCTACTTTATATAAAAGAATATCATCAGGCCATACTTTTGGAGTTCTATTTCGAAGTGGATATCTTCTTTCTTCATTGATTTCTTCTTCATTTCCATTTCTATTTGAGTCGACATTATCTAAAGAGTCATGGAACTCGTCATCACAATTTTCTTGAACATTATTTGGCATGCTATGTACATGCGTAGGAATTTCTTCATTTGTATTTTGAAGATGGGGACTATCATTATTTACAGGTTCTCTATTAATATTGTGTGGCACCAAATCATTATACGTTTCCACATTCTTTTCCAGAGATGGCAAAGATTTTGACTTATAAAAGTATTCGCTTTCACAGAACTTTATGTCTCTAGCTTTGCAAATTATTTTTGTATTATTAGGATCTATAACTCTATACCCTTTCGTTTCTGTACAATAACCAACAAATATATAAGCTTTAACCTTAGCATCTAATTTATTTCGAAGTTCTTTGGGTATATATACATATGCATTACAGCCAAATACACGAAGACCTGATAGATTAACTTTCTTACCAGTCCATGCTTCTTCAGGAGTCTTTCCTCTTAAAGCTTTTGTTGGCGATCGATTTTTAAGATAAGTCGCAGTATTTATCGCTTCGCCCCAAAAATATTTCGGAACATAAGATTCTTCTAACATTGATCGCATTTTCTCAAGAAGTGTTCTATTTACCCTTTCTGCTATACCGTTTTGCTGAGGATTGTAGGGTACAGTAGTTTCGTGCTTAATTCCATTGGCTTTTAATATTTTTTGAAGATCAGCATTCATATATTCACCTCCATTGTCAGAACGCAAAATTTTAATTTTTTTACCTGTTTGTCGTTCAACTAAGTTCATAAAATCGGTAAACTTATATTTAACTTCTGACTTCTGTTTCATGAAATACGTAAAAGTTTTTCTCGAAAAATCATCAGTAAAGGTAACAAAATATGACGCACCTCCCAAAGATTTAACATTCATAGGCCCACATACATCACTATGAATAATACCTAATAACTCTAATGCTCTAGATTGAGAAGGCTTAAAAGGAAACTTTGAAAACTTTCCCTTCATACAAGACACGCAAGTATCCTTAAATGATACATCTGGTTTGGAATATTTAATTCCATTAGCTAAATGTAATCTGAGAACTTCCATCGACCTAAAATTCAGATGTCCAAGCCGTTTATGCCATAAAACTGCTGAATTCTTAAAGTCGTCAGAAAGGTTGACCATATCAGTAGGCATATTAAGTTTGTACATACCATTGTCGTTTGACGCTGTAGCTAGTACTTTTCCATATACCTTGCATGATTCACCTTCCAATATTTTCCCTCCAGTTTTTGAAAAGAGAATAACATGACCTTCATTTACTAAAGAATTCACAGACAGCAGATTCGTAGATAGCTTGGGTACGTAAAGAACATCATTAATTTGTTTATCATAGGATGGAATCGGTAGGATCACATTGCCAATTTGTTCTGAAATAATTGTGTCATTATTAGCAACTTTAATATTTTTTACAAAAGGCTTATAATTTACCAACCAGTCATTTCTGTTTGTCATGTGCCTAGTAGCACCGGAATCAATATACCAGTCATCATTTTTTACAAGTAAGACATGATCTAAACCTAAATTACTACTAAAATTATCTACATGATTATTACAAACTTTAGCTGTTATTATTACCTCAGAAGAATTAGCAGCTTCATTTCTTTTATAATTAGGTTTATTTTTAGAATACTTAGCTTTTAGTATTCTGCATTCAGATTTAATGTGACCACGTTTATGGCAATAGTTACATACAAATTTCTTAAAGTCTCTATTATTATTATTTGACGACACTAAGGCGGAATCACCAACACAATTTTCATTTGAATTTAATCTAGCAGAATCACGATGGTCTTCTTTCAATAAGGCAGTAACCACAGCTTCTGAAGTAAACTCTGCATTGGCATGTTCAAGTGCCATAACAAGTGGATCAAATCGTTCTGGTAATCCACAAAGCAATATAATTGCTAGAAAATTGTCATCAATTACATATTTAATGTTTTGTAACTCTTGCTTAGTTGCCATTATTTCATTTACATACATTTCCATATTTTCTTTGTATCGGATACCGAGCAGTTTTCTCATTAAAGCTAGTTTTCGAACTAGACCACTGTCAGCATATGCCTTCTTTAAATTATGCCATGTTTCATAAGCCGTTTTGGCATTAGCAATTAAAGGAAATATGTTCTCATTGCAACTTAAACAAATTTTGGAACGGGCTTTAGCATCTCGACGTTTGCTTGCTGTGTCTGCATCTATTGTTAAAGGGGATGAGACACTATCCCATAAATCATAGTCGATAAGCAACATCTCCATATTAAATGCCCAATTTCCATAATTATCACGTCCGTTTAATTTTCTAAAAGATGGACTTACTGTTGTAGAAGCTTCTTGACTCATTTTGAGTTTTTAAATTATATCATATAATTTATACACACAATAAATTACATAATTATTATACACATGCCCATAACCTCTTAGTAATAGGTTTGAGAGTTGCATGGAGTGAGCGCAGATAGTGTGGAAGATGTGTACTTTATGTAATTATTATAATTATATTAAATAAACAAGAAAATATAATATTGCTTCTATATTTTGTACAACACATATTATATCAGACATACAGTGACAACTTATACTAATATTCTTTTTTTAAATATTTAAATTTAGTTCATAAAAATATCACTAGGTACACATTACAATATCAAGGAGTATTTACTCCAACACACAAGACCGTTAATACGTTAATCGTTAATGAATGAAGTTAACATTTCGACTAATGGATAAACTTTTAAGTTAGCTTTAAAAAATGTTAACGGTATCGTTAACCTCCGTTAAATTTCTAACAATCTAACAAGAATATTCGGGCCGTTCGGTACTGTGTGGCATTGGGTACAGACATAGAGACAAACAGACAATATACAAATTACAAATAAGCAATATAGAAATTGTATTGTAAATTTGATTAAGTAATCTCCGGAACAATGCCATCATTTTAACGATTTATATTCTTTACTTGCTATTGCAAGCAACTTTATATAATATAGCCTATGTTACTCCCTGATAAAGTAGCTTTCTATAATTTTCAAAATCGGTCCAGTAGTTTTTGAGTTTATTCATTAAAAACATACAAATCGTCTCTCTTTATAATATTAGTATAGATTGGGAGCCAAGTCGAGGGAAGGAATTAGCAAAATTGATACTCGTACCTTGTCATTTGACGCGTTCGCCATTATTCCATTTCCCATATGAAGATCAGACGGGAAGTAAGGCTGCCTTCACATCGCATCAATCAAGTTATGACAAAGTAGGGCGCGCATCTATCAGGGTCTGTCACGTGTGGACTTAATGACCTTTATATGTGACACGGTGTCTTGGCCGTTTGGGGATGTTTATTATCATCCTGTTTACGATACGACACTGTCTGTTGATACTTTTTATTTTGAAATAAACAGAAAACGTTTACATTAATTTCTTCTTTTTAAATAAAAGAAAAAGAGGTTTAATGTCATACATTTATTTATGCAAAAAATTGGCAGCCAGGCTGACGGTCCACATGGTGATAGGTGGCTACCGTTAAAATGGTGCCGCCTTATGGACAAGCAACTCTTTAGGGATTGCAAATACCATGCAGACCTTGGATAAAGGATATAGAGGTTCTGGCATCCCTTACTAACTGCACGAAGCACAACAGCACGCGTGCTATATTAAAATAGCATATTCGGATTGAATGATGGGCTGTCCAGTTTGCGACTTAAGTAACTGTGCCCTGCCACTCATTTACAGCACTTATTGCATTGCTTGTGTTAATAGGCTCTTGAAGGTCCACCTACCATCAAGTTGAGCGTCAACCTCTCTGACAACCTTTAGATGTAAAAAAATCGCATGAAAATACAATTATAAATCATGTCGTCGTTGTCAAATCAAAATCTGCTAACGACGATATAACACACTGCTGGCTGTGCACTGTACGTGTTGCAGTAGTCTTAAATAATATATTTACATCTGTCACGTTGTAAGTTGAAATTGTAAAAACACAAACATAAATAAGGAAGTGAAACAGATTATTTTCCGCACATCTCGGATTCCAGCCAAAATACAAAACTTGAAAATTTGGCACGTGACAACCTCCCGAATACTTTACCCCTTATCTGTTTGTCGAATATTTTTCGTTCGCTCCGCTCTCTGACGAGGCTCGCCCCAAATAATTCTTTGATAAACATCTTAAACCGTTGAAATGATTTAGTTCAAACTTTTCAAAATTCTATCCTTTTCTTTCAGAACAGTCTTAGTATAGTCCTAATAATAGAAATAATAGTCCTCAGACGAGCTTTATAACGTTATATCCTTTTTTTGCTTGGGAAAGCGTTTTTTGCGGGCCATTAAGCAATACACACATGAAGACATATACTATGAGAATGACCAGAAAAAAATTACATCAAAGTTAACAAAAAATTTTCCACATAACTATAAATAAAATAATTTTAAAATATAGTACCTACATATTTCCGCTAAGGCTGGTGCTGTTTTCATCATTAATGTTTAGTGGTGTTGTCTAGCAGATTGACTGTTGTGTGGTCATAACACAGCCCAAATTAACTCATTATTTCTCGCTGTATACAGTCTCATTGTTTATTAAAATCGATGGCACTTTTAAGTTGATCAAAAGAGCCTTTCCGACAATAGACAGGTCGTAAAATAGGATCGGCTTTATAAGATATTGTTTTCTCACTACGATTTTATTACTTAATTAAACTCTTTATTTCAACGAAGCTTGTTTTTAATGTTGATAAAGTACGGTTAAAACGTATACTAAAAGGAAACATACTTGCGCTCACAATCACTAACTGTTATGGGAAACTTGCTACAATATATCAGTGAAAATTGAATTCAAATTGGTTAATCACTGTGTCTGTAAGATGGTGGTTACTGTCGCCAGACGGGCTGTCCAAATGACTGCGAAACCCAGAGTACCATGAATGCGTATTGACATTGATGAGACTTGAAAATTGAGTCATATAGTGACGCAATATATAAAAAAAGCGATTAGGTTCCTGGCACTGATTGGAACGAATGTTGTAATTGTGCAAATCGATATATAAGGCAGTTTTTTAGTTGTTGCGAATATATTAACTGGCAAATACTACTTCAACCAGCTAAACCTAACCAGTTAAATCTAACTAAATCCCTAGAATTTAATTGAGTTGGTTAGACACACGCAGTTATAAATTAGCAACCAGTATGGTGATAGTAACAATCACCCTAAAGAAGCCGACTGTTAAATAAGACCACGTCTGCTTTTGTCTTTTTCTCTGAGTGAGTATGTGATGACTGAGCTCTTCCCAATGCCTTATTCTTAAGATCCTTTGTAGTCAGTGAGACCATTATAGCTCATAGAACCAAAAACTGTTAAAGAACATTGTTTGTCAAGTGATAGCAACATATCAGGAGCATAACTGAAGGCCAAGTCTAGGTGGTCAGCAAGTAAACTAGCTTTAGCATGCGACTTCGTCTCCGTGTCCACAAGCGTGTCCACAAATAGATATTACATATAAGAAGCTAATATGTAATTTCATCGCTATCTCATGTAGTTTCATCCAATAAATTTGATCTGATCGCTTGAGTTAGTTAGGCGTGAAAGCGTAACAAACGAATAAACAAACAAACAACTTCACTTTCGCGTTTATAATATTAGTTAGGAACTCGGCGGTCTATTGGGGCGACTACATCAAACATTAATAATGAATGTTGTTGAAAATCATGAAAATCATGAGAACTTAAACCTTAAACCTTCAGTCTGTAAAATAGGTATAAAATCCAATAAATATTAATATAAGACACAATTTTGTTTAATTCTTCACACGTTTGCGTCGAATTAATTAAGAAACAAACAAGCACTAAATTAATCTCGTTATTAATTTACTTATTGCTGTGACGTGTAGGTAATATTTAATCTTATGAATATTGAACAGGCTAAAACCCATATCGTTCCAGAGCGGTACATTAATTAGAATAAACTTTGACAATCCTTAAATTCTTGGAACAGACATACACATATACGAGTATATATATTCATTTGTAATAAAATATACTAGACCGATTTGTTTTAAACGTTTGGAAATCCTCTTGGATACTCGGCAGTGTAGGGGACACTGCGTGGTTATGCCGGATTCCTATCGGCTTCAACCTAACTTCTTTACAGTAATGAATTTCTACTCAACATAAAAATAGTAAAAAAAATTTAAAATATAATTTCACACCGGTCATGAATTTTGTGTTACAGGTAAATTTTGGCTCATCGCCAAGAGTGTCTTATTATCTTCCTGCTCTCTCTTCAATAAGTAAGTATAGCTAAAGAATTACTTATACGCTGAATTTTCTTATTTATAGGCTGCCCTGCTTATCCTTTATCCTACTGTAGTTGGCAACGCACTTGCAGCACATATGGGCGTTGCTTGTGTTATAGGCGACAGTAGCCACCTACCATCAAGTGGACCGGCAGCCTGTCAGAAACCTTAAAGTAAAAGATTTTATAAATTTCAAATGGTAACCTAAAGAAATGTACAAAATAAAGGTGTAAGCTGTAGCAAAATTATTTGCATAAAAAACTTATCTATACTAATATTATAAAGAGGAAAGATTTGATTGTTTGTTTGTTTGTTTGTTTGTTTGCATCGAATAGGCTCTGAAACTACTGGACCAATTTGAAAAATTCTTTCACTGTTGGGAAGCTATACTCGTATTATCAGCGAATAACATAGGCTACTTATACTTTACTAATGTTATAAAGCTGAAGAGTTTGTTTGTTTGGTTGAACACGTTAATCTCAGGAACTACTGTTTCGAATTGAAAAATTATTTTTGTGTTTTATAGTTCATTTATCGAGGAAAGATATATAACATTTTGAACGCGGACAAAGTCGCGGGCACCAGCTAGTATTTTATAAAGTTACGCGGACGAAAACGCGTGCTAGTATTATATAATACTATCATTATTATTAAATAATCATAGTTTTAGATTTAAATTTTAGATCTAAAAAAAGTCTCTAAATATAAAACTATTTGGAGATACGTACCTACACCGTTTTAATGAATTTACATCACACATAAGATTTTCTTATTCCTATTTCTTTAGCAAGAAATATTAAACAATATTTTATTAATAAGAAACCTTCTATATAAGACGTATATATAGCGCCTTGTTACGTTCGTGAGGGTCAGAGAACAGATATTAAAATAATGAAATTCTGTCGTACCTACTAAGTCTTTGTGAGTTTTCTTATGAAAAGGTTTTCTCGTGAACTGTAAAAGGTGACAGAATTCAGACGAATTTAAGGTTATTAGTAGGTAACGAGGATACTGACCATATTATATATATTGTTTAATTTTGACTCTATATTTTATCTTTAATTAGCGCACACCATTATCGGTTTTCATTAATAGAAATCACCCTGTAGAGCATAGACGCTCGCCGCTTACGTATGATAGTGAAAAAACAATCTACTCTTGCCTCAGCGAACATTCTCGATTAAGGTTAAAAGAAATAAGAGACTGGAGAAGGAACTGGAAAACAAAAACTATTGAAGGATGGATGAACGTATCTCAAAGACGAAATGTGCAGAGCTTTGCTGGCACAGAGAAAGTTTAAATCCACAATAAATTGACATTCGTTAAGCCATAGTTAAAATGTTTTAATTTTTAAACGTTAAACTGTGTCCACAAGTTCAGTGCGATCACATTTTTTTCAAGTGTCATAAATATAAATCATATTACATTTTAAAAAGTGTAGTAATTAAACGCATGTTTACCTACTCAGAATATTGAACCAATTAAAAATTATTGAACCAACCTATATTAATAATTACCCTTAGTT
Source organism: Synanthedon myopaeformis (assembly GCA_944738685.1). NCBI lineage: Eukaryota > Metazoa > Arthropoda > Insecta > Lepidoptera > Sesiidae > Synanthedon > Synanthedon myopaeformis. The sequence continues at coordinate 4,364,559 of OX122933.1, read as the reverse complement.
TAATTTATAGGGTGAGGAAATAGCGCATTTTTAGATGGTTTTTAAACCTTTTTCTGTGAGAGGCAGCAAAAGCTACGATTTCTATAGTTATAAAGAAATAAGTGGGTATCTATGAATCCCGAGGAAGTAAATTATATGTAAACGTATGTATGCAAAAGATAAATTAATGAAACTCGTGTTAAAAACGAAGCTGCAATGCAACACTCAATTAGAGCACTATAACGAGAACGAGCTCTCTTCAAAAGTATCCAATCCAATAAACGCTCTGGCGAATTTTAATTATACCTACTTCTGTCATCTAAAGCGGAAACGGCGAGAGGTATGTATAAGTTCTATTGGAAAATTAGAAAAGTTGTTCCACAGTCGTCCCTTATTTCAGGTGCTTCTGAGGTAAGGAATGAAAAGTATGACCAACTTTTCAGATGAAGCGAAACGAACGGATACGGAGACCTGTTAAAGTATGAAGCAAAAAAAAAAAGATATAGACGATTCTTTTGCAATCCGAAGTGGGCTTCTTGCGACCGTCATAACTTTTTATCGCATTTCCATAACTGTATGTACTCTTTTTTGATTCTTAAATATATGTTGTTTTATTATAATGAATACCGAAGTTATTTTGTCTGTCGGTTACGTTTTTCAAATAAATTTCAATTCATTTAAAGGTTCAATGTACCAGTTTTTCTATTGTTTTTCTGACCACCAAAATGGTCGAAGAAATTAGATATGTACATTTTGAAGTTTTATTATTTTTAGTTTGGGAATTTTGCTCTGGACGACTTTTTTAAAATTTTTAATTTTAATGTATCCCCCAGGATTTACCCCAACCCCATGAGCCGTATATTTCAGATTACAAATTTCTACTAGTAAAACAAATAGTTTCTTGCAGAATATTTCCCGAGTATCAAAATGAAATTCTGTATATATGTGTAATCAATTTTAACAATGCTTCTTGTAAACACTGGCTTATGTAAAAATATCAATGTTGCATGCCTGTTAGTAAACGTCACTTTTGTTTCAATGAACCCAAACATGTTCACTGAATTAATAAATAACAAAATATTCTTCATGTAACATTAATAAAACCCACGTTAAAAAATACAATTTATTTTTCATTTTTGTGTTAAAGGTTAAATATATCTATGTATGTGAAAAGATAAACTGTTAAGAAATATAATTTCACATTTCAAGTGAAGCAACTCTGTAAAGTATCCTTCTTAACAACAAGTTGGTTGGGTTTGCGAAAAGACTTCGGAACTTCTAAAAGGCTAGCCGTGTTTTCAGGATGTATATACAACTTCCTTTTGAGCTGAAGTGAACACTTCTGAAATAGAATCTCAGTCGGTAAATAGGATGTGCCGATGAATTTGACATGAGCAAAAAAAATAGCCACCTTGGCTATCTCTTTTACATAATATTATACATATTAGCTATTATGATGAGTATAATTTTAATATAAATTATTAGTCATAAACGTATACATAAGTGCTAATATATTAATCTAATCAGGATAGATAGTAATTGGATGGAGTATTTAATGGCTAACAAAATATGTATTTTTTGAAGAAAAAAATATTTCACAAAACCACGAGTTACGAAGGTGCAACTTAAAGAGATAGGGAGTTTTAGAGAATTGAGGCTGTTTACGTGTAGGTTAGTTGTAGTAAAGCAATTATTGTCCAGTGCAACTTGTATCCAAAACTCTATACTTAGGCAGACGATCCACAGAACACAAAATAGGCTAAGTCGAACGATACAAAGCAATAACCAATGCAGCCTGGTGTCGGCCTCGGTCGGATTTGTAATTAGTTTTGTGGTGCAGACGGTCCCTAATAAACCCGAATTCGATCCTACAATACAAATTGTACCAATGAACTAAATTTATACGTGCAGCCCTAAAATCGACCGCAAGATAAAGCAAATTAACTGTTAAATTGCTTTCCAAGGATACAATACGTCTATACAGAATTTAAGGATTTCTATTTTGTCTTATAATTACATTCATAATTGAATCCAATGTCCGATTAATCTTTGAGTGTGCACCGGCCTTTATTTTTGAAGTAGGTTGTTCGCATTCATTCATGTGACGATTGTGTTCTATGGTGGCTATTTAAAAGAAGTTAGCACAGAAGAAGAAGTGGACAGCACCTTTAAATTTATTATATTTTATAATGTGTGTAAAGATAGATAATAACTTTAACTAATAGAAGTTGATTTGATGATGGGCTGACAAATCGCTGTAAGACTTATTATCAACCTCTACTTCGGGTACATTAATTAAAACCACTTTATGTTTAGTCCTAATACTTTTAATGTCCGACCGATATATCAGAACTACAATTGCAACTCTAAGGTGCGCGACATACCTACGACAACGACCTCCCTTCGCGGTTGCGTTCGTTAAACTGTACCTTTTTAATATCATGCCACCGAGCACCTCTTTTTGCGACGTTACAGAGCACTTTGTACTATACTTCCGTTGTAATAAACAGCAAACGTACTTTATATTGTAATGTCACAGAGTACTTTATACTATACTTCCGTCGACATAAATAGTAAACGCTAACAGACTAAAGCCCACAATAAATAAATTGAAAAACACAACACCACCTTGTTAGGATTCGAGGGGAGGGAAAAGTATACACGCACGGCTAGTTCGATTCGACCAATCGGAAAATTATCTAACATTCTTCGATTTGCTTGTAAAATTACAGCTACAGTAACATTTATGCCTAAATATTTTTTTTATTAAGGAAATTTACAGGTACCTTACAATCTACATATACTTAAATAGAAACACAACAATTTCGACTTATAGTAAAAATAACATTAAAGGATGACAAAATCTACATGCATGGTGAGGTAAAATATCTATACTAATATTATAAAGAGATTTGTATTTTTGTTTGTATTGAATAAACTAAAAAACTACTGGACAGATTTTAAGAATTCTTTCACCTATAGAAAGCTACATTATCAGCGATTAATACAGAATATATATTATAAAGATAAGGGAGCGAAGATGCGTGCAATAGCTAGTAAAAAATAAAAAATATTTATTTACTTTACAGAAGAGTTAAGGAATTCAGTGGGTTAGAACTTTTCTTCCTCTGACTATAGAGCTGTGCAACAGGTCAATATCTGAAAAATATTTTCATTTATTATTTTCACAAAAAAAGTATATATTTAGTTAAATTTAAGCACAATTAACACGAATTTATTTGTATAATGTGCCGTCCCAACGAATGCTAAAACAAACAGCTACATGGTACCATAGAGTAAATAGTACTTATACTGGTTAAGTACTATTTACTCTGTGGTGGTACTGAGATAATACGTTTCAACAAAGCAATAATAAATAAAAAATTCGTCACATGACAGTATGTTGGGTCATGAAAATAGCTGCATGAAAATATTTTATTTTCCGACGCTTTGTTACACACATTAATGTTATTCTTCGCGTGGTGCACAACTTTATAAATCATTTTTAAATGGGAACAGTATCCCAACTGCGCTTTAAGGGGATACACTATCTAATAGTGTTCTCATACATTTTTAATTTTGGCTTTAATTCTCAAAATATTATTATTAAAAACGTATAACTTACTAATAACTGATTTAACATTATCAATCGTTAGATCTGTAGCCGGTGTCCGCAGCTTCGCCCGCGTGGAATATTTAGCCGATGTCCATTCTGAAATTCTATTCTAAGTATTCGATGGCAGCTACGTAAACTATCGTATCTTCAGCGGACCTACTTTACAGGAGAGCTGATTAAAGACATTTCAGCTTGTCAAAGTTATGGACTGAAGTATATTTATTTGAATTTCTGTTATATTAAGCTAAATTATATGTGTATTCGTTGGCTCTAATTAATGATATCAAATTATTGCTATTTTTTGAGATATTGCTGTTACGATTTTTTACTTGGGATATTTTTGCGCTAATAACATTGTATGTATCACTTACGCCACTTTACTTGGATACTAGCAACTTCATTTTAATGGTATGTTGCACATACGACTCGTTTTCATATTATCAATGCATCGTAAAAAACCGTATGAGCTACATACCATACAATTTCTAGAGTAAAAAACAGTGTAGACAATCGCATCTGTCTCATACCACAGTTTAACACAAAAGTCGTTAAAAATCCTAAAATGAATAACATAAATAATATATTTCTACAATATAACTGAATTTGATTTATTTTCTTCACTATTATTAATCGTATTTAACAGTACGTCATCTTGATCATTCAAATTTGAATTATCTTTTTTTGGGGAGTCTGCTTTGAGAGCTAAATTCAACATTTTTTCTGCTCTAGTGTGTCGGTGTTTTCTTGAATAATTCATGACTAAAACTATATAAACTAAAATATAAACAATCATATTAAAACAAGTACTAAATTCTTTTTTAGCTATATACAAACGAAGCGCCTGCTTATGTGCATCGGTCGACGTAAAGTGTAGTATCTTGCTCTTACGACACGCGCCCCCACTGACTTCTCTATCGTAAGAGACAATACGTTAGTTTACTGCGCGCGCATTTAAAAGATACGATTATATTCGGCAATAAAATCAGTCATTTTAAGAGATATTTTAATTTTGAATACACCATAATAAAGATAAATTTTTAATTCGAATTATTGATCTGAAATCACAAAAACGTCAATTTGTTGGATACGATAGTTTACGTAGCTGCCATCGTATTGTTGAAATATTTTTTTTTAAATCGAATGAGTACTTTCGAAGATTACCTCCTCCATACAAACCAACAAACAAGCATACAAACATTACCTTTTTATAATATTAGTATAGATAGATATTAGATGTTCATATAAGTCACTAGTTTTTATTTCTGCCTCTTCTAATATCAAAAATACTTGTGTACAATTTTTTATTATGTGTATGTATGTATATATCTAAATACTTTTTTAAATTACAATAGCATAACAAATGTAAACATTTTCTATGTTCCTACATCAGTGGTGCGATCGTAAGGTAAATGTTTTCTATCGAGCTCACGGAAATCTATTGAAGTTTTCCACTGTTTGGAAACAATCGCCTTTGTTCTGGTTTTAAAATATCTCTGTGTTCGAGAAGAGGACTTGTGTGTAAATATTTGTATTAAATCTTCGTATCACTCTTTTCAATATTTATGGTAAAATAGTAAACCAATGTTCAATGTTTATGTGTGTTAGATTTACTTATTCGGTAAAAAAAAATTGTAATATTTGTATTACAATGAACTCTTTGGGGCATCTGAATCTCCTCAGGGGATCGACTGATCCCATATAGTTTACAAGGATCCCCTGATATGAGAATAAAGCTATGATCACATATTAATAATTCTTCGTAGTAATAATATAATCCTTTCCCTTGTTAAATATGTTAGTTATTAGTGATGTTAGTTATTACTACAATCTATGTGTTTTGAGTTTTAATGTTTATAGGTGTTAGATTTTGTTGAAACACCTACATTTCATACTTAGTCCACTGCTGGAGATAGGTCTGCTGGAGATACCCCATAATTTTGAAATAGGACCGGCCAGAAGCAGCCTGGATCCACCAAAGACCCGCGCTAAGATGTACTAAGCTGCTGCACTGTCCAGTTCGTAGCCTCCACTGGAGAACTTTCCGGCTCCAGCGGCTGTCGGCTAATAAATCTGTACTAATAAAATAAGCCAAAACTACTAAGTCAAGACAGCCAAAATTTATCGCTTAAGTCTCGTTTTTCTTAAATTTAAGAAATGGATAAATCCTTTGTCTAACAACTTTTTGACGTAAAATTACGTCTTTAAATTTGCTTCCACAGTAGGAGGCAATTCAAAATAGTGATGATAAAAAAATCGGGAGATTCAGTTTGGATTATATTATAGTATCCTTCACTCACTCAACGAATCATACCAATTACACAATATTGTAAGGGAGTGATAACTGCAACCCAACAGGTTCCTCCGGTTTATAATTGTGGAATACGAGTACAATGTGCCCTTTCATGATTAAAAATAAAATTATTGATGTATTCTTCTTGAAACGGCGATAAACTTTAAATTTCTAGTTTGTTTTCCTCAGTTATAGTAGTTTCAGAAGTTAATTATAACATTGCTATTATAACAATAATAGTTACAATCAAAGGGGACAAATATATTTTGCCTACAATTAAATACTACGTTTCAAGGATCTATTTCCAAATAATAAAAATAGTTTTCCACACGGTTACTACTGCTGTCGCTATATTCAGTACAACATCTGGTATTCGTCGATTTACTTTTTGCATTTGAGTTAGCAAAAAATCTAGTGCACATCTGTTGCCGTGTCAAAGTTAGCAAGAACAACGTAATCTGCCAACATTATGCATATTTCAGTATGCGACACGGTATAGGCAACAGCCAGTAATCAATGTTACATATTTATTTATACTACTAGCGACCCGCTCCCGGTTTCGCCCAGGAAAAATCTTAATCAGGTTTTATTATATATGTATATCAAAGTCCTCTGAAAAATTATCTAATTGATGGTGGCAACCGCATCAAATCTCCTCGCATTCGTTGCGAGCAGTTACAGACAGACGCGAAAAGCGACTTCAAATTATACTATGTCATTCGCATATATTTGCCTATCCACATACCTACTAGTATAATGGTGTGGACCAATATGTGTCTGTAATAAACGGCTTATTCATTCTATAATCTATAATTTTACACATATATATATATGTACGATTTGCTTCTCTGAACACACAGAGGATCTGCTGCAAGAGTAAGGGTCAGTTATTGACGACGCCTTAAGCTGCATCGCAACGCCGTGAGGCTTACCGTGAAGCTATGTAAAGAAATATTCGCGTTTCATGACGCAGCGCGTACCTACTCATCGCGAAATCGCGAGATGTATCGTGGCGCCACGTGAAATCGCCGACAGCAGTTTCGTGTGCTTAAAACTGAACTGCGTAACTTTTCGTGTAGTAAATAAGTTCTATATTGTATTGCTACAGCAAAACGTAAGCGCCGCGAACTGACTCTTAAATTACCGACACTTAATATTGACGCCGTTCGAACGAATCGCTGTTACACATCTTCATATACTGCACTTATATGTAGATACGTACTGTGTACGGGGGCGTTCGCCGCAAACGTAAATGCTCATGTTTTACGTGAGGCCCGGTCGCCATTTTCAGAAAGGTCGCTGTCACAAGAGGAAACTCATGTGGGAATAGCAAAACGTACGGTTAACTTGATTTGATCATACAAATCTCTGTTTGGACACGAGCCACCATATTACTTAGGTTGACCAGTTTTCTTAATGCATTCCATTAATTCCGAAATATAATACAAGCCAACAGATAAAAGAGATTTTTGTCAAATGAATCGCCCACAGTCATAATATAAATTCATATTTTCTTTACAAATTGTTCTCATACAAAATTTTGTTACTCAATCAAACCAAAAATTGCTGAACGCAATCGGAGGAAATTTGGCACACATATAATATAGTTTATTATCTTGATTAACATATAGGATACTCCTTACCCTAGAAAAATGTTAGGTTCCTGTAGGATTAAAAAAAGAACTACAGCGCACACGAAGTCGCGGGTACAGCTAATGAAGGAAGGAATCGGATTGAAGCATGAATTGAAATAATAAGACGAATTAATTGAAAAGTTAAGAAAAAATGTTTTGCATAAGACTATAAAAATAGTAATACTGCTCAGCCTTACTTTATTCGCCATACTAATCTAATTATTGACTGAATTAGTTCACTACTGAATCTAACTCAATTTAACACTTGAATTCGAACTGTTTTGTCGATTCAGTGTTAATGCCATTATAGGTTCTCGATTTTTAACAGTAAAAACCCAGCTGCATATCAAGTACCTACATAACAAGAAGATATCGAATTATTATCGTCTTAAAAGCACATAATACATTTTATACATTTATATTAGAAACTTATGGGGGATGGGCCTTTGGATGAATGGTAAGCAAGTGGTAAGGCAAGCATCTTAACGCTCCGTACTAGAGTTCTCGGATTCGAACTCTGGAAATAAAATTTTCAAAGTTGGCTCTGGACTGAATTGAATTTAGACAGCCCATCTGGCGGCAATAACCACTCCCTTACAGATCACCGTGAAATAACAGCATGTGCGTATTTCGATGCTGTAGTAAGGGATGCCAGAGCCCATTTCTCTATCCCTCACAAATAACTTAAGTGATAATAACTTAATAACCACCATCAAGTGGACCGTCACGTCAGCCTGTCTGTCGATCATGACATTAAAAAAAAACAGTTAGCGACATAGAGTAACATGGTGGACTGAGCCAAATGTGTCGGACTTGACTTTACTTGTGAACAAGATAGCCGCCCTAGACATTATTATTTTTTAATTTAATTTAATGTATAAAAATAAAAGGCGACAAGAGTTAAACCATGTATTGGTTTTCTATAATATGATAAAAACAGCAGACACTTTTATATTAAGCTTTGACGAAGGTTCAAGAAAAAAAAAAGTAATCTTAGTAATGAGTCAGCGTTGGCAAAGATACATTGCGTATTTGACGGTTACGCGACACTTAGCTGAATTGGTGAGGTTTGCAAACTATTTGTGTTTATTGAATTACAAGTCAAGAAGTATAAGTTTAGTGTACTAGCTGTAGTCCGCGACTTCGTCCGCGTTGAAAAATAAAAGATATAACGCCTGACAAAATATGTAAAGCCTGATGATCTAGTTGTTTTGGGCAGTATTTACTATTTTATCTTTATTATGCACTGTATTTTTATCGCGAAGTAAATTTTTGACTGCAAATGCTACAAAGCGAACCTTTGAATAGGTAAAGAGCACAATAATTAAAGTTTAGAGAATATTTGTGTCTGCTAATAAGAAGTTAACATTACAGTAAAATGTAAGTTTTCCTCTCTTTGTTTATTATATAATATATATTAATGTTCGCCAAGTGCAATAATTTTCAGCAAAACCACAAAGCATTGTTGAGAGGGACATTTTAATTTAATAATTTAAATTGCGGTGCGAGTTCTGACATGCACTAGCTTGTGTCGGATGTTGAAAAGAAAATACAAACATATCACTAACTACTATACATTTATATTATATAGTGAAAACTAAATTTTATATACTGAAAATTAACATTTAATAGACATTTACCTGCGGTTCAGTAAGTTGAAGTGGCTGGTAGGTACATAGTATGGAGAGCCGACGGCCGCTGTAGTTGGAAGGTTCTCGAGTGGAGACCACGGACATGCAAGCGCAGCATAGGACGTCCACCCACAAGGTGGACAGACAAGACAACAGACTGCTTTTGACCGGTCATATTGGAAATATATATGTCCAGCAGTGGACGTCCTGCGGCTGAGATGATGATGATGAACATTTTAATAGTGATTTATAGTAATTTTTTTTTACTGAATACTAAATTTTGTTAGCAGCTTCGCCGCGTCCTTCGGCCGTGCCTTAAGAAATAAATGAGAAATATTTTTTGTAATTTTAAATGATCCCCAGAATCAATATTTTTCTGAACCTAAAATTTTTAATTACGATAAAGGTTAACCAGGTAATAATGTGTGTGACAAAATTCATCTAAATTAGTCGGCCGTTTTTGCGTTATTGAGTAAAAAACATACATATATTATATTATTAGGATTATACAAAATTTATGTTTTACTCATATTTTTAAGAGAAACAATAATAAGTTTGCTAGTTAAAATCTTTTTGTCTTCATATTAAAGTTAATTCATAAAAAAGAAATAAGTTACAGAAAAACAATAGGAATTCATTGTCACAGACATAATTAAATCTCATTGCTTTTAAAGGAAAATTACAATTATGAAGATATTTTTTAAAAATTTCAAAGCTCGTACAGATTATATATTAAGGAAATGTTGCGATAAAGTTCAACAAAGGAAATTATTTATTATAATTGAAAAACCGTCTCTTGAAAATCATTTCGTCACACCTATTTACCTATATTACAGGCCGAAGTAAAATTGCCCACTTTTTTAAAAATTAAATGGGTTGGCCAAAATATTAAATACAAGCTTTTGCATGCGACTTCGTCCGCGTAACTTTATAAAATACTAGCTGGTGCCCGTCACTTCGTTTGGGTTGAAAAAAAGAAAAACATAAGCAATATAACGCCAGACATCTTTATTGCTATTACACTTTTACCAGGCGTTAATTTTCTAAATTTTAGAGCCAGTACTTTTTTCTGGATGAAAGGTACCCTATGTCCATTCCGGGATCTTTTCATAGATTTTCATATAGCATAAATAATTATGTATTTCTTTTAAGACTTCAGTAAAAAAACACTTGATTTCAATCCGTCATATAAAAACTTGGAACAGACTTTGTGACTTTTGTTTATTAAACTTTTGTAATCTTTTTGATAGTCGAAATGACAGAACAATTTCGTAACCTTCACGAGAAGGAGACGAGCTTGAATCCATTCAAACTCATTTGAAATTAAAAGTAAATTTCCCTGTTTTATTTCTCGGAAGACTAACAAACCTTGAAGGCTTGCGAAAACGACAATACCTTAATACTCAGCATTAGCAAGCAATATTACTAATAAAAATACATGTACGAAACGCAGTGTGCCCTGCCACTACTTTACAATACAACTTGTACTTACTTGATACAATGTGCTAGCTTAATTTCGCTAATGAGTTGACGAAAATGTTTCACGAAGAAAATACCGAAAGCGTAATATGAAGGTGATAGTTGTGGGTAGATTCAAATTATCTCGATCAATTGAACTAGCAGTCCCTAGTGGGTCGCTGATGGATATAATGCAGTCAAAACCACAATTGTCTGAATATGTTCCGTAGATTTATAGGTTTTATTGCAATTGTTCTGATGTCCACATTGGCTCCGTGTTGCGGTCGAATGAATGAAATACCAGTTTAAACTGGTTTAATTTTATATTACTTTTCAAAAGCGTTAAATGTCAGGCGACAAACAATATGTTGTGAAGATATAATAAATAATAATAAATATCTTCAAACATTCCACACAGCACCATCTAGTTCCACACTATGCAACTAATGATAACTAATAATTGCCCTATCGGCAATGGGTCGGCAGTGCATTTGAATCATATGTGGCATAGCTTGTTATAGGCGAAAGTAGGCAACCTACCGACAAGTGGGTCGTCAGCCTGTCTGTTGATTTTGTCATTTTGGTTTCTTCAATATTCTGTGGACATTATAACCTTATCTGAGAACACATGTAACCAATGAAGATATAATTTCCTGCCTACTTCTGCTGTGTATCTTAAAGTATCGAATACAAATCAGAAGTAGAAATGTGAAAATTAATTAAATTATTAAGTACTTTAATTTTATATCAATTCAAATAAACATTGTTAACTTCAATAAAAACTACGTGACCTAAAACAATTAGAGAATAGGCTCAGTCCGGAAAACATAAATGTAAACCTCGAATCCACAGCATTTACCTAAATTTTTTACGAGCCCACTCAACCGAATGGGTCCTCAGTCCTCGCACATATTTTATTTGTTAGGGCTGTTTTTCAATTTAATTTTTTCCTAAAGTCCACACGTTGTTTAGACGGGACCTTTAAACAAAAGGCTTCGGAGATCCCGAAACGAAACAATGGTATGCATTGTTTACAATATACTCAACTGTTTAGAACCAACTTTAGATTATACATTTTTTATCACCAGCAGTGTCCACATTAGCCGTACTTTGTGATAAATTGTTCTCCTCAGATCCCCTTTATTCGCGGCTGACTTTGACAGAAATTAATTAAATGTCAGACATGCCGGAATGAACGAGGGGTCTTTGGTTCAATGAAAAAATGTTTAATGACGGATAATGAAGGGCGATGACCGAATATTGGGTTTGTTTGCGAATTTCCAATGAGATACATAATCTCGCCGGAAGACAACACAGGCGTATTTTTGGAGATTTGGTTTTAGCATTTATCAATCACAAAAATACTTTTACTAGGTGCTACTATTGATATGATTATATATTGAAAGTATTATATGGCATTTAATACTTTAACCACGTTACTTATTAACCAACTACTTTAATCGCCAAGGACTCACTTTAATAATATAGCTACCGCCAATTGCATCTAACGGAAAAAAATACTAGTGCTAGTAGTGCTAGTCAATCATTAAAAATATCTCTTCAAAGATTATTACAATCCCATAAGAGTAAGAAAATCGTTAGCGCGCAAACAATCCTTGAAGTCGGCAATACGTGACATAGACCAGCTTGTGTGATTTCGGGAAATAGAGAATAGGAAAACGCACGTGACTCGTCGACCGCGTTTCGATCTGACATATTTCTGTAACAGATGTTGAGCCTTTGAACCTCTTTTAATAATTAAATAAAATCACATATTAACAAACTGTATAAGCAGACAGTGTGACTTTCCTCGTAGTCCTGTGATCGAAGGAGTTCACCCTCATTACTTGGACAAGATGCCACTACGCACATTCCAAATGTGTAGAAACTTTACGCACACTCTCTTCTGAGGTGATTCCATCTAGTTAAATAACAATACGGGCCTTTTCAAGCTAGCTGTAAACAAATTCCTACAGGGTAGGCAGCGCAAAAGCACCTTTTCTGGTGTTGCTTGTGTCCTTAGGCGACGATAACCACCTACCCTAAAGTTTAGGTATTATTAGCTTAATTTTCATCTCATTTAATGTACATATTGTGTTTCAACAAATAACTGAATAATGAAACAAACATCCAAACATGTTTTTAAAGGTGTTACATAAATTTAAAAATGTCTTTAGACTGCCTGGATATACGTTACAGTAGTGTACCTACTCGTAGCAGGATCAGTCTTTGGTCAAGGAAATGTTCGTTTACGGAGTAATGTTTGTATAGGATCTATAAGTCTATTTTGATAAGAATTTCTGAAGACGTTTCGTGTTAGTATTAACTTTACTATATATGAAAAAATAAGAAGAGTTTTCTTATTTTTTTTTTTTTCATTTCATTAACCGAAATACTATAAAAATTATGTCTGTAAATGTTGGGTTTCTTTAACGTTTTTTTTTAATGTTAAGGTTGACATACAGGCTGTCGCTCCACTTGATGGTAAGCTACCGTCGCTTATACCACAAGCAACATCACAACCACAAGTGAGCTGCCGACCATAGGATAAGGATGCCAACCAAGGATTAAGGATAAAGGATTGGAAAGGGATAGGGAAATGGGCTCTGACATCCCTACACACTCACCGAAACACAACAGCACATGTACTGTTATTTTACCGTGGTCTTCTGTAAGGGGTGGTTACTGCCGCCAGACGAGCTGCAAAAATGCTGTTAAGAAAAGGCATTGTGCCCTGCCACTACTACATCAATTATATAATTAATTTATCGTGTAGAGCAAATATTTGAAATTTAAATTTTATACAAATAAAGTAATGTAGCAAATATATTTATTTTAAAATGTAATTAATAGGACAGCAAATGCACCATCAGTTGATTTAATTAAGTAAACTTTTAGCAAAAATTAATCACAGCATAACGTTGGGAATGCACTCAGGAGGTTTAACTAAGTTCAGAAGCACTCACTAATTGGAATTTATACGCTTTAATTTGTCTAAAGTCAGCCAAATTGAATAAGGAACCAGATTATATCTTGGAATTACACAACGTTGCATAGAGAATAATATAATTTACTTAGCTGATGCACGCGACTTCGACCGCGTTGAAAAATAAAAGATATAACAATGCGTGACAAAATATAAAAAGCAATATGATACCTACAGTATAGATAATATTAATAAACATTATACCTCGAAAGACATTTTTTTAAGCTTAGAAGTTCGTTTTGTAGCTGCTTTATTAAAATACCAAATATTTCTCTATTTAGCTAATATTTACATTAGGCTAAGTTCACATGACCGAGCGGTACCGCGCGGTCATGTCTTTCAAGCCTAAATTTTTAATTTAGTTCTCAAGTAGTGGCAGTGTGCGTTTCGCAGTTATTTAGGCAGCCCGTCTGGAGGCAGTAACCACACACTTACAGAACACCATAGTGTGCGTTTGTGTTTTGGTGACTGAGTAAGGGATGCCAGAGCAAATTGGCCCCTTTTTATCGTTAATCTAATACATTCTTACTACGCCAGCGCACTATTGCAGCACCAGCGGCGTTGCTTGTGTTATTTGCGACCTACCATCAAGTGGACCCTCAGCCTGTCTGACGACTTTTGTAATTAAGTTTAATGTTAAGTTTAAAACTTATTTTAAAAAAAGTTTTAAGTTTAATGTTAAGTTTAAAACTTATTTTAAAAAAAAGTTTAAAAGTTAATTATTTTAATAATAAAAAAAAAAGAAAGAAAGGAAAACCCTCTTCATTTTCTCTTACCAATAGATTGAATTCATATGTGTTATTTCACCTCCCCCATAAATACATAATATTTCAATAAAATGATATATTTACCAACAATTTTAAGTTTTCGATATAACTCTGGATACCGACTCCCTAGAGTCTACGTAATAACCCCCTCGAGTGAACAACTTTCAGCGAAATTAACAAAGTTCTGCCCCTCGCCGTTCCACGATCTCAGGTAACATAAATCGTGATGAAATTTGAAAATAAAAATAGGCCTTGGGATTTTAAGGTTGCGGATTGGTTAATGTCTGTTAGCAGTCCGAGATTTATGAGGTTTTTGTGGAACACTTCGTTCTTTGCAGTCTATCTACGTAAAGGTAACAAAATATTACCCATAGCATACAAGAATTCTAGGATTTTTTAACGTACTTATTGAAACCTTAAGACTGTATTTGAAATATTTTTAATCATTTGACACACATTTAGTAGGTAAAAAAAAATTTGAATAATAATAATTTCAATAAATTTCAATAATCAAAAATGCGACACTGCGCAGTACACTTTGGCTGACTGCCCCGAACGGGCAGAGCAGCGTGCCGCTCTGTCTCTCGTCGTGGGCGCCGATCCCTATCTAACTGACAGTCCAAATATTGGGAAGTATTAGGCTAACATCGCCTCTTAACAAAAGCAACGTTACAAGGGCTTGAACTTTTTTTAATTTTTTAGATTTAAAAAAATATCACGGCCATTGTGACTGCGAGCATCATTAATTAAAATCTCAATAGATAATATTTTATTGCACTTATATATTAATAATTATTAAAATATTTGTTTAGTTGTAGGTTTGTGGAGACGTGCTTTCATCTCAAATTGACTTTTTTTGGAATATGACAAAGCTTGCTTTTGGAAGAAAGTGCGTCTCTTTTCTGTTTTCTGTCTTCTTCTTTTGTTTTGTTCTGTAATGTGTAAGCAACACTATTTTGTTTGGACATGCTGTGTACACGTGTTTTGGGTCATATAACACGGTGTGTACACGTGTCTAGTTCACTTCAATGTAATCATATCTATTCAATGTATTTAATGCCAGTGTCCTGTTTTGTGTACCTTATTAAATAAAAAAAAGGGATAAGGAAATAGGAAATGGCATCCTTTACTCGCTCACAGAAACACAACAGTTTTATCACGGTATGCACTGTATGACTGCGAAACGCAGTGTGTCTTGCCACTACTTACCATATCTCAGCCAATACTTTAGGTCGGCATCGCACTTGCAGCATCTATGACGTTGCTTGTGTGTTATACTTAGGCGACGGTAACCACCTGCCATCAAGTGGACCGTCAGTCTGTCAGTCAAAAATCATTTCGAAAATTTTGGCCCTGTGATAAATCGGACCTGGCATTGTATATTGTAATGGCTGTCACAAAATTACACATCAAGTTTCTTCAAAAGCCACACTGGTTCCTACGGATTGGTACAGTCGCGGCCAAATTACCGTATTGCTATTTTGGGAAATACTAAATGGTTGGCAATGACTTGAACGCTTCTCTAATTAATTAATCTTGCATTTGGTATTCACTATGACAAGTTATTGGAAGTCTATTCTGAACAGTTCGTCTAAACTTTGAGGTCTTAACCGCAGTTTAGGTCACAAGCACAAAAGTTAACATTCGAACTGTGTTTGCCTAACTTGCTCTACAATTATATCCCCCACGGTTAACTGTGATTAAATTAATTATAAATTTATTGGTTGAAATGTTGAGATAATTAAACAGATGCTAATTTTTATATGATGATATATGTACGATTAAAATTATGCCAAGAGTTTATTTAGAAATAATGTGTTTTATTCATTGATTGTTCGAACCTGAAAATAAGTATCATAAAGTTAATACCATAGTCACTCGATCAATCTTTTATACTCAGAGGTGTACCTACATCAAACCGGGATCGATCAATTCGGCATGTCTATTTGTCTATTTAAGTGACAGTAGATTAAAAAGTAAAGAAATAAAAAAATTCTCTATTGCAATGAACCATTCAGTTTAAAATTTTACTATTTATTTTGTGATCGTTTTAACTTTAAAAAAAAATCATTTTCGTTATTAATTAAGTAAAATAAGCAACATTTGACATTGATCCTTCATTGGTAACTTTAATTTGTATAATAATTCGTAATTTATAGACAAATCTCCATATATAATTTAAAAATTACGTATCACGTTGTTTGACGCCAATGAACTCCTAAACTACTGAACCGATTTTGATAAAACTTCATAACTTGGTCCAACTTAAAAGATAGGATAGTTTTTATTTTGAACCCGGGCGAAGCCGGGAGTTTGTAGCTAGTTAATTATAGATTATTTGTGAATATAACGTATGTATAATGACAGATAAGTTTATGTGTATTACCAAGTTACACTATAAACTGAATGGGACCTATTTCGTCTTGAGTTACCTAGTGCATACGAGTACTATACCTATTGCGTTCTAGCAAAACATAGAATTATAATAATATGTAGTACACATAGTTTAGAACACTTAGCAGCAATATTGTCGTAGTTAATCTCCCGCGGTTGCTCGCCGATCTGTTAACCGTTAAATTGATTGAGGACACCAACTAATGGACGTTGGAGATCCATCTTCCTTTAGTAAATAGTTTATATTACTCGATACCAGTTAGTCTACCGTTTGTTTAGTAAATCGATTCCAAATAATTGGCGGAGCTGTTACAATGCCGGGTTAATTCTTACCCGCCATAGTTATGTTACTTAATATTTATGTTATATTAGCTGGTGCCCGCGACTTTGTCTGTGTTGAAAAATAAAAAAAATGTAACGCCTGACATGTTTATTGTTGTTATACTTTTGCCAGGCGTTGGATATATACTTATAAGACATAGGTGATAAAAACCTGACAAAATGAATTTTTACAGCCAAAATAGCCTGCAACAGCGGTTCACATAAATAAGGTAGTAAGGTAAGATCTCCTTGCTATCACCCCAGACCAAGCGGTCTGGTTCGTATCCGGCGTATTGGGTATGCGCATCTTTCACATAATGTTGTGTAAAAAACAAGCTAAGTTACGGGCTTCGGGGCTACTTCCCTGGTACATTATAATAACATCGACTTCATTCATTATTTATAAATTATATTGTATAATATTATTCAATATGTAACATACTTTGTTTATCTTATACTCGCTGTTGCACGCTACTGCGCCCGCGTAACTTTATAAAATATTGGCTATGTTACTCGCTGATAATGTAGCTAATGTAGAAAGAATTTTCAAAATCGGTTCAGTAGTATATTTCTGTCTTAGTATAATTTTTCATAGATATATTATTTTTTAACGTATTGAAATATTAAAATTAATCCTTTTACAATTTGGATACCCAATGCTCTAACAAGTTTTTAACCATCGATGCCCCAAGCAAAAACGGGGTGTTAAGTTTGACATGTGTGTTTGTGTATTTATGTGTCTGTCTATGGAATCGTAGCTCTCAAATGGATATACTCAAACGGATAGACCTGAGGAGATGGGTATCATGCCGACTACGCTGATGTAACTTTTACATCAGGTACCTAAAGGTTACTATGTCACGGAAATGCTACCGAAGTAACAGTAAACGAAATTTTAAATCAATCGAACCTGTGGAAGTTAATGAGATCTCTTCTGCAATTAGGAAATAAGGAAATAATATTCATAATTTACAGCTAGGAACCGTCTCGATCACGTCAGCTTTAAAAAAAAAACGAAACAGTATCAAAATCAGTCCATCCGTTTGGAAGCTGTGATGCCACAGACTGACACATAGACACACACAAACGCACAGGTCAAACTTATAACACCATTCTTTGCGTCGGGCGTAGGGGGTTAAAAATGCATTTGAGCATTCGTTTTCTGGATACTTTCTAGACTATACTCGTACATGTAAATTGTATATATGACACTTTGTTACCTTAGCAAAAAAAAATTTACTAACGTTATTCGCTTTAGTAAACACTCTGCATTGATTCTTTTGTTCGAGCTAAGTTGGGTGCTTCAACAAAATCGTTAAGTTGAGCCAAGCGAATTCCACGACTCTATTGACCCCTAAAATTTTAAACAATCAGTCTGTTACACAACTTGTAACGAGTGAACTTGTTGCTAATTACTTTAGGCCCTTCCTTATCATTATAAAGTTTTCGTATTCAAAGTCCACCTTTTTTGGTATAAAATATATTGCTTGAATTCTTGTTACAAGAAAGCTTTTTCAGATTTTTTATTAATAATAAAATTTTAATAATTATGAGGTTTACGCCATCGCTCCATGTCTGGTATTATTACATTGAATTTTAGGTCAACATCATCATGTCAGTCGCACGACGTCTACTGCTGGACATAAGCCTCCCTATAATTGTCCAATAAGACTGATCAGAAGCAGCCTGGATCCACCGTCGACTTTTGTGACTCTTGTGAGATGAGATCTGTTGTTTTGAGACACTGATGAATTTTTAACGAGAAGAAGTCTCGGAGCTTCCAGAACGCTATCCATCTGAGCTGGATTCGACACGGATTTTAGGAAGATTTTTTGGACGATTTTTTTTTAATTTGGGATAACAAACAATTACACCATGCATAGTAAATTTGAAAAAGAGAAACATACATAAATAAAGGTAACAGTGTAATCAACGACATTTCCCACCAATTGGTAAACTAATATTATACAGAGAAAACTATACATATTTATAAACAAGAATACACAAAAATACAAAAACAAGGAAGAACAACACAACACCATAAAACTAAAACAACTTAACAATATTATTTTTATATTTGTGTGAGCTAGTTGAAAATAGATAGATACGTGTAAATAAACAGTTGTACTCGTGCATAATAATACGATATAAAGGTGCATGTTCACCAGCGTTAGTTTTGCAGTGCTTAGGCATAAATAGTTTATGCGTATAAGCATCTCGTATATGCTGCGAACTGCTTGGCAATCGATATACTATATTATTCACTAAGTAGTGAATTTTATTCACTAAAATGATTAATACATTGAAAAAACTATTCTCGTAAGTATAAAAATGAGTCGTATAACGTCGACTTATGTAAAAACAATCTATATAAAAATGAGGAATAATAATATATAAATGAATTTTAATACATGAAACATTTACAAAACGTATCCAGACAGTATTCAAAACAAACAAATGTTTATTTGTGATATTTGTAAGTATAAAATAAACTACAAAATGACATTTCAATGAAAGTCAGTTTATTATGTCTCAAGGGAGATTAAAAGCAACTATTCTTCAAAGAGTTGTAATACAAAATCAATTTATTGCGAAGCGGAGTTACTTGAAGCAATTTCAATATTCTTAGTTAGAATACTGTCTTATTAAACTCTATAGTGATTTCATTACAGTTAGAGTTGCTTCAAATTTAAACAAAATAATTATGCAAAGAATTATTTGAAAATATTCAACTTTATAGCCTAAATAAAAAAAAAATACAACCATCATTCAACATCATTTCAGCAGGACGTTCACTGCTGGACATAGGCGTTCTACATAATTTTCCAATAGGACCGGTCAGAAGCAGCCTGGATCTACCGTCGACCCGCGGTCCTTATCAGGTGGTCTGTATACCTTGCGGGTGGACGTACTCTACTCGAATACCTTCTGGCCCCAGTGGCCGTCGACGTTGAGCTTTTTTACGAAGCCCATAGTTAGAGGAGTCCACGTTTCAGCGCCATATTATGTCAGTACTGGCCACACACATTGGTCAAATACTTTTGTTTTGAGACACTGATGAATTTTGGATGAGAAGATGTCACGTAGTTACCCAAACGCTGCCGAGCTGGATTCGAAATGAATACAAAACAAAAAGTATTTCTAATGGAATTTCATCAAAATTTTATAAGTTATGGATGTGGATTTTCCATTTATAATAATCACGTTGAAATAATACATATTTCAATTTTAATATTTAAATAAACGAAATTAAAAACGGCTTTATGGTTTATAATACGCTATTGGCAAAAACAGTATGAAATTGTTGGCCAACCCAGCTTATTATGTAGATATTATAAATACTATGTACTTATAAAAATATTGTTTTTTATCTACATACATATATTACTTATTACAGGTGCCTTACAAAATATTAGTCTATGCGAAGTTCTTTTCCTCTTCTAATCACTTGTATACTTCTTAGTTTCTTAGGTCAGGTCTAACCGACGGTAACCACTTATCACTAAATGGATGTCAGCTTACCTTCCGACCTTCTCAGAAAATAAACATCTAAGTTGTATATTTTGTTGCACTTAAGGCATTGTGTGTCATGATCGAAAAACAAGGAAAAGCAGAGAGGCTAGGTGTACCTCATTAAAGCTGTGATAGTGTACCCAAGAGATATTATATCAAATTGTTTATCTCAGCGTCTTATATTACCTCCATGAGGAGTAATGTTCATGAATTATGGAAGAATTTTCGAACTAAAACTTGCGGTGCTTGAGGTTTTCTAAGTAAACTCTGAACCGCTATTTACCCGGTTATATCTGGGTAGGTTTTTTGTTGTTACCTTCTTGTAATAAGAAGCTAATACTATTTGGGATCGATAGATTTCAAAATAAATTTGATGATAATTATGATTTTTTTAAATTTATTTCCATACATCTAATCTTTACAGGTTAATTCTAATGCGATAGTGTACTTATAAAATTTCAATATTAAATATTTTTTCAAATAATAATTTGAACACGTTATTACCGAAGAATAAGAAAAAAAAGTTTTTAGAATTTTTATCTGTTTGCCTGTATGTTTGTGCACGCTAATATCAGAAACGCCTTAACGGATTTAGATGAAATTTGGCACACGGATAGTTTATTACCTGGATTAACATATGCGATACTTTTTATCCCGGAAAAACGTTATTTTCCTGTGGGATGAGATCAAAAAACGAACTATAATGTACGTAGTTGTGAGAACAGCTAGTTAATACTAAACTTTTTTTGTTAAATAAATGTTTTGTATAAAATTCTAATTGAAATAATGAAATAAAACATCAGCTAGAACCCATGTTCGCTCGTTGCGGCGTGCGCGTTGTGCGCGCTTGGTACTGTCCTAAAACAAATCACACGCCGAAGTCTATTCTTACTATTGAAAATTTAGCTTCACACACTGAGCGTCACTGAGCGTGACGGTAACGCGAGTTCAGTGCTATTTTCCCCATTCCACAATTGCCCAAACTTACATTCTAAAAATTTTCACTTCAACATTAAACCTCACTGAGCGTGACGTGACAGTCAAACGAGTTCTGTGTGTTTATTCCCCATACCAAAAGTGCTCAACGTGTCTAAAGAAGTTTTCACTTCAAAAATGTATTCTTTATATTATGATAAAAATATGATATTAAAATTATTTAAAATACACTATAATAAAATTAATACACATCAAGCATAGGTAGCGTGCAAACAAAACTTTTGTCCCACTGAGGTTACCACAAACAAGGTTCATCAATCAATCAGGCTGTGACAGGAGAATTTGTACCTATATTTCGAACTAGGGAAGTTTGCTAATATGCGACAGTTGAGCTTGGGATAAGGTTTTTGCTTACACAGTACGCAGTTTACTATCATAAACATATTTGATGTCTTTTTGTTATGTTACATGAACGACATTTATATAGATATTCTTAAATGAATATAAATATGTCCAACAGTGGACATCCTACAGTTGAGATGATGTTGATGATGAACATGTCTACATAGTATAAATCTATGAAAAATTATTCAGTTGTTCTTTACCCAGAGAAGCCCTGAAAAATCATAATTAAATTAGCTCACATCTTGTTTAATTATATCGTTGCGGCGAGTTGCAAGTCTCATTTATAAAAATGAATAAAATTTTATATGTTATATATAGGCCTCCCATAATTGTCCAATAAAAATATTTTTTTAAATCTACAAATATATAAAAAAAATTGAATTTGATAGCCCATTTTTTAAGGAATGTTGCAGTCTTAAATTAAAATGGGAGTGAAAATAAAGATACAGACTAAAATTAAAGATAAAGATATTTTCTGTGTCAACATAATCTCAATCTATGTAAATTATTCAGTGTCTATGTTATTTGATTGACAGTTATCAAATTCAAACTTATAATATTTGTAATAATTGGTTTAATGAAATTCTATACCTATTAAAAATAATAACAATATTAATGTCAACAATTAAGATCAATATAAATTTAGTTGGATTATTTAATAAACTAAGTACCTACTATCGCTTATGGCCATCATTATTAAAATCATTACCAGTATACCTATTATCGTATTTATTTATTTATAGAGATTTCCTTGAATTATTTGCTAATTTCAAATTTAAACTTTATTCACTGTTGATATGAATCAGTTTAGAATCAAATGAAGCAAAAACGTTGCGGTAAGATTTTCGCCTTTAATTTAGCATTTACGAGAAAACGTATGTGATGGAGGACCGTATATTTTCTTTGGCTTGGCGTCTAGCACATTAGCTGTGATTTACAGATAGCATTAATCAAAAGGCATCCCTTTTCTCGGCCATCCTTATTCATGAATGATGCAACATCAGGTTAAATTATTTCTTTAGTATCTTCTACCTATTAAGCACTCTATGTGATTATTAAAATTATGGTTTATTTCTCAAAAGAACTTGCACGTGCACTCACTTACACGAGAAACTTATTTAAATTTAATATTTATTTTAAATAAAATAAAAATTTAGTTCTAGAAACAATAAATAATTTGTTTTAGTTAAATGAAAGTACAATGACTACATTCTACATGGAAGGACATTGCACAACATCAAATACAAGTTATATTTGATTGTAAAGTCGGGGTACGAAAACCTTCGTCAGTTTTCAAATTTATTCCTTTATCAAAATCGTAGATTCTGAGTACCTTTTGACACTAAAGCACTAACAGAAAACTGACATACGTTTGAATTGAAATTTTGCCATGACTGACAATTGCCCTGGTGCAAGCAAATTTCGACTTTAAGATGACGAACCTGTTCTTACCCCGACTGTACTTTGACGCAATGGAGTTCTGATATTTAGGAACACTGACGTTTTGAAACTCTGATATTATGGGATCAAAATGAAATGTCGCCCCCATATGTGGGTCGACGCCCGATCAGCGGGAGACGAGGTTGCTTCTAACCTACTGGAAAAAATGCCTACCTTCAGCAGTTGTCCTCCTGCGAATGAGATGATGATGATAGCATAATATACATCTATATTTTACAATGACGACATCAGAGATATGCCAAAATAAATATGGCTGAAATAAATATGCTCATTATCTAAATTTTGTTATTGCAAATTGTTTCAATGCGAGTTTGGTTTCGATTACTCCACAGAGATTTTATCAATATTGTACATAATAATTTTTTTTTCAATGGTCATTCTAATATTGGGTTCGTTTATTTCCAACGGTTGGAATTGCGTATTGTGTGTAATAGTCGTATTGCGGCCAAAATCAATTTTCCAAGTCAACGCAAATAGCATATATTGGTTTAAAATAACTAGATAACGAATTTTGAATGGATACATTTAATACGTGTGTTTGCCATTGAAATAATGTCTGGTGTTTGCAACTTGTTTATAATACAAATATTCATCGAATCGTTTTAATTTAAAAGTATTTTTTCCATTTGTACTGCTAATATTTGTTTCAACGTACGAAATTTTGTCCCAACACATTCTAAGCATAGACGACAACACGACCCTTTGTTAATAAAGGTTGTAACTAAAATGTGGACTTAGCAGAATTTTTCGCTTCGAAATTCAGGCTGTGGCGACGACCTTGGCTTTAAGGTATACTTATACCTATGTATTAGGTAGCCAACTATATAACTGTAGGGGTGAAAGGCGGCGTTCACTCTTCGTGAGTTCGACACAGTATTTTATTTACTAAAATACAAGTAAATTTACTGCGACACACAACCTAATCAAAATTTAGCAATGTCCTGTTAAATTCCGAATTAGGTTTGATTGACTGTATTTATGATCGCTACCATCGCCTTAACTACTCAATCGATCATCATGAAATTTTGCATATACATTGCCAGAGACACAGAAAGGACATGGGTACCTTTCATCCAGAATAAATGTACTGTTCCCTAGGCATCCTGTTATTTGTTTTTGTAGTAGTCAAAATTAGGGTTTTTTTTTAAATTCCGTTACACTTTTTCTCTTTTATGTAAAAGGTTTTCGGTACTGATGAAAAGCCTGACGAAATTCGAATCGTAATTGCTATTTCACTTCGTGTATTCCATGAATCAGGATTAAATTTGCGATATTACACATGTAAAATATACTTAATTCCATGCTCATACCAAATCGTTAAATGGAATTATGGGAAATTTTCCAAACGAATGCTTAATTCAATTAATTGTAAATCCAATCAGAAGGTAATATTGTGCTTAAAACCTTATGAGTAATATTATTTTCATTTCCAAGTTAATGATGTACAGTTCGTTATCTTTACTATCATTACTTTTATATTAATAGATAGGTAAAAAATTATAATAATAAAGGGGTAAAGAGGTTTTTTTATGCATGCAAGATCTAATTACCGAAACTGCTAAAAATACTACTTTAATATAAGTGCAATTAGAGTATTATATAAAGAAAACGTGTTTTCTTTTTAAAAATTTTCTTATTTTATTTAATAAAAAATTAAACGCATAGTTAAATACGAGCGCATGATTTTTGGAAGCGAGTCAAGCTTTTGTACTTACTTACTTGGGTAAAACAAATACCGCCTGCGAGTTTGACACATATTATGTTAAATATAATTACAATTTTATCTAAATTTATTTTATTTTAGTTTGTACTATAATATCTTTATATGGCTGAAATTAAAATTTTAAAAGTACA
Source organism: Synanthedon myopaeformis (assembly GCA_944738685.1). NCBI lineage: Eukaryota > Metazoa > Arthropoda > Insecta > Lepidoptera > Sesiidae > Synanthedon > Synanthedon myopaeformis. The sequence goes on along the minus strand of OX122933.1, from coordinate 4,339,314 downwards.
TACCTACCATTGACTTAACATATTGACTTTAATATTAAACCTTCCCTCTCTTATTTAGAATATATCCAGTTAAATTAACAGAGTATTTTAAACCAGAAAAACAAATTATTCTTTATGTATAAAATTTTAGCTTCCATAATATTTTTGCGTCCACAAAACTCAAAATCTAACCGATTGCCTACTCATAATTTTTACATAACTTTGCATTTTAATGTTTCTATGTAATTAGTATGAAATTGGCCGTGGCCAGGTTCAGTCAGTTTTTTATAAGATATTTTTAATATTACATTTGACTTTTTGACATATTCGTTTTATATATGAAAATTTGTTTCCAATCTAAAGCGTATTGTATTTACAGGCGAGTGTTTTAGAATGTCTTGCAAAACAGAAAATAAAATACAATTAGATTCAAAGGAAATATTCGAGGCATGTTGGTTTTTTTTTTGTAAAACAAGGCATTCAGCAACAAGTACACAATGAACATACGCGAATATTATCCAACGGAATTGAAGAATTAAAGGACAATGGACTGAATAGTGGGACAAATAGCTCGTAGCAATTGTACAATGGACACATATTGTTCGCGCTCTTCAGATGGAGCCCGTGGATAGGGGATAACGATGCAATAAAAGTTTGCAGGGCACAGTACAATTGCTGTCAGCTACTACGCTTTAGACTAGGGAAAAATTGAACATTTCGGTGGATGAACATATAGTCTACTTCGTGCCTTGTCTACTTATACTATAAGCGTTTGAGAGATTCAAAGTATATGAATCTATCAAATGAATATGAGACTTGCATATCTTGCATATGTTTGTGTTTATAAACAAGGATAGCGTCTTACCATCAAGTGGTAGTAAAGTTACCAGCCTGTCGCCGCTGGTCGTTAAAATTTTCAAATAAAAATTCAAGTTTGTCTTACAGACTTCTAGTGTGATGAAGATAAAGGACTTATGATGACAATGACGAATATTATTTTCTTATCATATTTCAATAAAAATCTCTAATGATTTTTATGATTACATAGAAGAGTTTGTATAAGGTGTCACCAATTTGGTCTACTCGTAAGCTAGTATCGCACATGCGAACTATAAATTTTCGGAATGCCTCCTTCATTCGCGTACGTGACCGAACCTACGGAGAATTCTGTCGAGTGCCGACGTAGCAAGAACAGTGTCATGATACGGATAATGTTATGTCATGCGATCCCGCTAACACCGGGCGCTCGGGGGTAGCTCGCCTCCCGAGTGAGAAATCTGCTACGAGCGGCGATTGTGACCCGCCTAGCCAGCGGCGTCGACCGGTTTCCGGGCCGGTCGATGTGAAATTGGTTACCGGCAACTACGATGATGTAAAGGGGAGACAACCAGTCGTGCTGCTCGACCGGTTGTCCGACGCTGAGGTCAGGAGCAGCGTGGCCTCGCCGAGGCCGAGCGACGCGGAGGACGCGGGATCGGATATGTCAGCGTCGAGCTTTCGCTCCGCTGCCGCGGTCCCCGCCCGCCGCAGGAAGAGGATGGAGGGTGGGTCGCCGTCTGATTCGGACCCCCAGTCCGCGATCGGACGACCGCCCGCCAAATCCCTGAAGAAGCGCACCGCCAAGGCGGGACGCGGGCGCGGACATGCGCAAACTGAAGGTGCGCTCACCGGCAGCGCAAAGGTGTTGGCCGAGCGGAGGGAAGAGCTCCGACTACTGGCGGAGGAGGAACTCGCCGACGCCATGCTGCGTCGGCGCGCGCATCAATTCGCCCTGCCACCGTCGGAGGAGCCGACGCCTCTGGCCTTGCCGTCGGAGGTTCTGAGGGAGCGGGCCAGGGAGGACCTGCAGAATATCGCTCGGGTTGCCAAATCTTCTGGCAACCTGAAGGGTACTTTTGTGGGCTCCCTGAACCGCTCTGTAGACTCCCTCACGGAGATCCTGAATGAATTCTCGCGCCGCACATTGGCCGAGGAGACGGCGGCTCTCCGGGCTGATAACGCCCGCCTGAGAAAAAGGATAGAGGCCCTGGAGGCGAAGCAGGCGGCCAGCGCGCCGGCCACAGCTTCGACGGCCACCGCCTCGGCGTCGGTCGAGGAGACCGTGCGCAAGGCGCTGGAGGCTTTTGCCTTCCGGATGGACGCCCGCTTCGCCGGCATCGAAGATCGTCTCCTCCCAAAGACGAGGGTGAGGCCTCCGCTTGCAGCGGACAGGAGGAAGGCGCCAGAGCCGCCGTCGGCGCCTGCTGTGGCAACCGCCGTGGCACCGGCCGCTTCCCGGCCGAAGGGTAAAAAGAAGAAGAAGAAGACGATGATGCGCCCTGACAAACCTGCTTCAGCCCCAAAGGCGTCGCCTGCTTCAGCCCCAAAGGCGCTGCCCGCCCCAGCTCCCACGGAGGAGCCGTGGTCCCTGGTGGTGGGGCGGAAGGCGAAGGCGGCAAAGAAGGCTGCAGTCGCTGACAAGCCCGCTGCCAAGGCCAGCAAGCCTGCTGCCAAGGCGGCGAAGGCCAGCGATGCAGCCAGGCGGAAGCTCCGCCCCCCGCGCTCAGCGGCCGTGGTCCTCACCCTGGGGCCCGAGGCCAGCAATAAGAGCGCGACTTATAACAGCGTCATTGCCGAGGCGAGGAAGAGGCTTGATCTCCAATCAATTGGAATTGGATCTCTGCAAGTCAGAACTTCCAAGGCCGGAGCCCGGGTGTTTGAGATCCCCGGCAAAAGTAACGACGGTGCGGCGGACGCGCTCGCAGGAAAGCTGAGGGAGATCTTCGAGCCAGAGGTGGTCAGAGTGACGAGACCCCAGAAATGCGCCGAATTGCGCATTTCTGGGCTCGACGACTCCGTCTCAGCGGAGGAGGTCGCGGAGGCAGTGTCTCGCGTGGGCGGTTGCCCCCGAGACACCATTAAAACTGGAGACGTCCGCGCTGGCCCGCTTGGCATGGGCTGCGTGTGGGTCTCGTGCCCGGTGGAGAGCGCCAAAAAAGTCGCCGACGGCAGACGACTTTTGGTGGGCTGGGTGTCGGCACAAGTCAAAGTGCTGCCCCAGCGCCAACTGAGGTGCTACAGGTGTCTCCAGCCCGGGCACGTGGCCCCCAAGTGCCAAGCGGAGGTGGACCGCAGCGGCCTGTGCTTCCGCTGCGGCCAGGATGGCCACAAAGCCTCAAAGTGCTCGAATCCTCCCCACTGCGCCCCCTGCGCCGCAGCAAAAAAGCGGGCGGATCACCCTGTTGGCAGTCGAGGCTGCAAAGCTCCTGCCAGCACGGGCAGAAAAAAGACTAAGGATGGCGGTATACCCGCCGCCGCGGACAACGCGCAACCCACGCGCGAGGAGGAGATGGATACGGTTCCGTAATGGACAACGTCCCTTACGTCCGTCTCCTCCAAGCGAACATCAACCACTGCGCCGGGGCTCAGGATCTCCTCCTCCAGTCCATGGCGCAGTGGTCGATCGACGTCGCCGTGGCGGCGGAGCCGTACTTTGTACCGCCCCGCCCCAACTGGGCACACGACACGGCATCCACGGTCGCCATCGTGGGTGCCGCCGGCTCTGCCCCTCTCCGAGTGGCCGAGAGAGGCCAAGGATTTGTTGCCGTTGAGTGGGGCGCGGTTTTGCTCGTCGGAGTTTACTTCTCCCCCAACCGCGCCCTCGCCGAGTTCGAGGTCTTTCTCGGCAACTTGGAGAGTTTGATCCTGCGTTCGCGGCTCCCGGTCCTGGTCCTGGGGGATCTCAACGCGAAGTCCACGGCGTGGGGCTGTCCCGTCTCGGGCGCACGAGGCGACGCCGTCGTGGACTTCCTAGCCTCCGCGGGGCTAGTGCTTCTCAATCGCGGCACCGTCAACACCTGTGTTCGGCACAACGGTGGCTCGATAGTGGACATATCGTTTGCTAGTCGGGCCATCGCCGATCGTGTCCGCGATTGGGACGTGCTGGAGGGCGTTGAGACCCTTTCGGATCACAGATACATCCGACTGAGCATTGCCGGTCCTTCGCGCGCGGACTTCCTGTCTCCGCGGCGTCGGCGTGGACGGTCCCAGCGATTCCCCCGCTGGGCTCTAACGAGACTCGACAAGAACCTGCTTGTCGAGGCGGCCATCGTCCAGGACTGGGTCTCGCGAGAGCCCAGCGAGGACTTGCCGGTCGAAGACCAGGCGCTCGGCATGCGCGCTGCCATGACCGCTGTGTGCGATGCCGCCATGCCGCGCGCCGGGACACGTCCACGCAGGAAGCAGGTGCACTGGTGGTGCGAAGAAGTGGCGGATCTTCGTGCCACGTGTGTAGCTGCCCGCCGCCGATACGCCAGGTGCCGTCGGCGCAGGAGTAAGGACCCCGAGCTTGAGGCGCGCCTCTACGATGCCTACAGGGGGGCCCGGAAAGCCCTCCAAATCGCTATCCGGGAGGCGAAGGCGAGGTCTCGCGAGCGGATGCTCGAGTCCCTCGATCGAGACCCGTGGGGGCGCCCTTACCGCGCAGCCAGGGCCAAACTCGGCTCGCACGGTCCACCCGTCGCCGAAACGCTGGACCCAGAATTCCTCCGGGTTGTGCTCTCCACACTGTTCCCCGAACAGGGAGAGCACACTCCACCGCCCATGGGCGGTCGAGCGCCCGTACGAACCGGGGACGAAGACGGAGCTCCGCCCATCTCCAGCGGAGAATTCGAGGAGGCTATAGCCCGTCTTCGCGGCAGGAGTACCGCCCCCGGTCCGGACGGGATACCCGGTCGCGCCTGGGTCTTGGCGTCGGGCGAGTTGGGGGACCGCTGGCGGGCCGTCTTTGGCGCTGCCCTGCGTGCGGGGTCCTTTCCCCGGATATGGAAGGAGGGCCAATTGGTTCTGTTAAGGAAGGAGGGGCGTCCCGCGGACTCTCCTTCTGGATACAGGCCAATTGTGCTGCTCGACGAGGCGGGCAAGCTATTCGAAAGAATAATTGCCCGCCGCATCACCGGACACTTGAGCTCGGCGGGGCCAGATCTCTCCGACAATCAGTTCGGTTTTCGCGCGGGTCGATCGACGATCGACGCCATCCTGCGCCTCAAGACCATCGCGCAGGAAACCGTAGAAAGGGGAGGAGTGGCATTGGCGGTGTCGTTAGATATCTCTAACGCCTTCAACACCCTCCCCTTCAGCTGCATTACGGAGGCGCTCCGATACCACCGGTTGCCCGCGTATCTCCAGCTGATTGTCGGAGACTATCTGAGAGATCGTAAGATCCTTTGTCCTCGCCGAGACGGGACCGTCCTGGAGAGGACGATGTCCTGTGGCGTTCCACAGGGGTCGGTCCTAGGACCGCTCCTGTGGAACATTGGATTTGACTGGGCGCTGAGAGGCGCCCTCCCACCGGACATACACGTCGTCTGCTACGCCGACGACACGCTGGTCGTCGCGTGTGCAGACGACTTCAAGGAGGTGACAAACTTGGCCACCGTGAGCGTCGCTCTTGTGGCCAAAAGGATTGAGCTGCTGGGTTTGCGGGTGGCTCCCGAAAAGTCCGAGGCCATGCTGTTCCATGGCCCCCGGAAGGGCCCACCTCAGGAAGCTCACGTCCTACTCGGAGAGACCAGAATCGCCGTCGGAGTGCACATGCGCTACCTGGGGCTCACCTTGGACTCCAGGTGGCGATTCCGTGAGCACTTCCGGCGGCTTAGCCCAAGGCTGATCGGGGCAACTTCGGCGTTGAGTAGCCTCCTGCCCAATCTGGGCGGACCGAGTGTCGGCTGCCGCCGTCTTTTCACGGGGGTGGTGCGCTCCATGGCGCTATACGGCGCGCCTGTGTGGGCGGACGCCCTGGATCGCCACAACGTCACACTTCTGAGAAGATCTCAGCGCGTGATGGCGACCAGGGTGATACGCGGCTATCGCACGATTTCGTGCGACGCCGCGTGTGTTATGGCGGGTACCCCCCCGTGGGACCTGGAGGCCGAGGTTCTGTCCTCGGTCTACGAAAGTCGAGCGGCAGCTCGCACTCGGGGCGTTGCCGGTCCCCTGCCGGAAGAAGTGCGCCGCACGGCGCAGAGGTTTGCGCTGGCGCGGTGGGCCGAGAGGCTCGCCGCGCCAACCGCCGGTGCTCACACCGTCCGGGCCATCGCTCCAGTCCTGGAGCAGTGGTGCAAACGCAGGAGGGGTGTGATCACCTTCAGGCTTGCACAGATTCTGTCGGGGCATGGTTGCTTCGGCAGATATCTGTGCAACGTCGCGAGACGAGAGGCGACACCCTCCTGCCACCACTGCGGTGGCCCGGAGGACACAGCGCAACACACGCTGGCTGAATGCCCGGCATGGGACCGGCAACGGGGCTGCCTAACGCCCGTTGTGGGAGAAGACCTCTCGCTGCCGGCCGTGGTTCTGTCCATGGTCGGCAGCAGAGAGGCTTGGCATGCGATGGTCTCCTTCAGCGAGGACGTCCTCTCGCTGAAGGAGGCGGCGGAGCGGGCGAGGGAGGATGCCGCCCTCGCTGACGATGACATCCGCCGGAAACGATCCGGGAGGCGGAGGAGGCTTTACGGCCGACTCCAAGTGCCCCCGTGATCAGCCGGAGGGTGAGCGGATATGGGGATCCGCTCACCTGCCAACCCGGCCTCGGTGAAAGACGTGTCCGTGTTCCGGCACGTCTTCCCGCACCCAGTCATCCGGGGAGGGGGGAGCCTACCGTCCCCCCCTCCTACCGATGTATCATCGGTGACGCCCGACCAGGGCTAACGCTGACGGGAGAGCAGGACGAAATGCTCGCGCTGACACCTCTCTCCCGTCCCCACGCGCACGTGGATGAGGAACACCGCGGGGTTTTAGCGGGTAGAAGTCCCGCATATCCTGCCAGTGCCCCATTGCTGGCAGGAATCAGGGGCGCTGATTTCCCCGCGTCAAAAAAAAAAAAAAAAAAAGGTAGGTTAGTTTTATATTAATAAAAAATCATATAGAGGTCGAGTTGATGGTAAATAATAACTTTCGCCTATAAACACAAACAACACCATAGGTATTGCAAATGAGCTGCTAAATTCCATAGGAAAAAGAATAAGTAATAATGAGGCGATATATATATGAAAAAGGGTCCCATTACTATTATATACGTAGAAAGTAATAAGAATTGTGTTTTTTTTTTGTTTCCCCTAAACTAAACACGGCCTTAAATGAAATGATCCTCTCAGCTTACTATCAAAATTCATGGGATATCTCAAAGCATTCAAACGTTCAGATGTTCATGGGGCTGTGAGCTATGAAACCGCGGCTTTGTTTATGTGATATTTTCGCGTTTAATAAAAGAGCTTTTTTAACCACTTTCAAAGGTATAGCAAAGGCGCGGTGTGAATTACTGCTTGCGATAAACTTTTGTTTATGCTCCGTTTATACGACGCTTGTTTTATGTAACGCATTATTTCACCTTCTGTATCTCAAGATATACCGTCTGATTAATGGAGTCTGTCAGAATTGCGGCATCGGGACGCTTGGGGCTTTGTTGTTCTAATAAGTATAATAATGACACATTTTAGTATATGGTATAGTATTTTAGTGTAGTGAGTGTGTAGTATATATTAGCGTAGGATTTTAAAATATAGGAACCATTGAAGCCTAAGTATAAGAATATCGTCGCATATTTTGAATCCCTATAGACAAATAATTATGTGAAATTTAGAGAGGACGTTGATTTTATATTGTAGGCTAAAAAGTAATTTAGTTAAATTTAATCCCAGATAGTGGCAGAGGCTGGAAAAGTTTATATGAAAATTAAGAAAATATTATTTTGGTAGCATTTTCTTGGCATTTTTTCTTGAGATTTGTTAGCAATAATGATAGAGCTCAACAAAAAATGAGATCACATTGTCTCATTGGAAAACGTATTTCAACTTTTGTTCCTTTTTCAATTTATTAAATATATTTTGCCTCTAAAATTGTCAGCAAACTGTACTTTAGAAAAACAAAATACAGTCAAGACATTTTGATACCATTTTGTTTTAAAATCTAGTCTATTAACGATGTAATAATTTTGCTGCTAAGTCATTGTAAGATATAGGCTTTCTGCAGCTAGTCACATTGAGATTCTGTCTTTATACTGGTTAGGACATTTTGCAGATCTAGTCGTTAATGATACTAACCCCTAATTAATTAAGTATTTTAATTAAGTTTCTTTCTATCTTTTCAGAATGACGCATTCTAACACCTAGATATCTGCCGAATGAGTAAGTAATTATGTTGTTAAGAAAGAATAGTATAGAAAGAATAAGTAAAAATGAAAGAGTGTACGACTTATAAAATGTGCAAGTCATAATTAATGCCTTTAAAAGAAAACACGGACTGTTTTGTGCTTCTACAATTTCTTTTCCATTTTCTCATTATGTATCCAAACTGATGTTGATTTTGTCCTTAACATTAACGGACAACAGACAACAAGTCAAACTATCAATCTTTTTAATAAAAAAATAAATGAAAAATAAAACATCAAAGTTCATCCCACGCCCAGCGTGTCTTCCCTTCCACCTTCCACCTCTGATAACCCAAAGATATGCCTTTTCATCCTGCTCAAATCTACTTCCAGCTCTTCCACACCTGTGACTTCACTTAGCGTCTAACATTAAGTGAAGCCTTAACTAACTACTTAACTAGTCAAATACAAAAATACAAATATTTTTAATTTTATTTTTATTACTAAAGTAACTATTTTATTCTTCTTATGACGCCACAGTACTGTCTTGTATTTTGATAATTACTCGTAGCACCTAAAACGAGCGCCTACTACGCCACAGGTTGAGGTAACAATTTACAACCTACGCTCTTGAATTAATTAACTCCCGAAAAATATCTTATCACGAGACTTCCTTTAGTATTGAACGACAATAGAGAATTAGTTAGAATAACCCTCAGTTATTTTAAGCCGCTTGGGAGTTTATCCCTGTATTGTATACCTACGTAGGTATAAACTCGTCCGTACAAACATACACACACCTATAATGAAATGAATAATGGAGAGCCTCAACCTGCCTCATATTGGATTTAGTGAGGTTTCTTGGGTATTGAATCCGTAAAAAGAACGCAGTTTCAGGTTTCAATAACATTTTATATGTTTAACCTTGATAAAGCGGTTTGTATTTTAGCTTCATATCATTTTTATTACTTATGGTATTATTATTCTCATGTATTTATTTTTTCTTCTTAATTTTAATTTTTTTTCAATATATATTATATAAATAACAATAAATATTATTTAAAAAAAAAACATAAAATTAGCTGCCCTCATGCTGCCCTCTGGTAGCGGGGCAAGGTCCAAGCTACCGGTGGTTAGCCTCCTGACAAATTCGTGTATTAGTCTTCTAAAGATTTACGGTTAAACAATAAGCATTACTGTTATGATTCCATACATCGGCGACTGCGTTTTCGAGCTCATATAACCCAAATCTTTTTAAAGTTCGAGTGAATAGGCATCTTCTGGGTGAGCTCGCTCCATCATAGGCCTCATCTTCGCTACACGGCTTGATGCTGGCCAAGAGCAAAAAAAAAAAATACAGGAAATTTGCAAACACGACCTTTTTTCGAACTTTAGTTTCACACTTTGTTTAAATTAAGACATGACAAGCGCTATAATAAATTATATGTGTATTAAAAATGTTATTATTATAATTTATTTTCAGTAAATTTTTACTGAGGACTGGTAGAAACTAGTATTTAACGGTACTTACTAGGAAGTAACTCAATTTTCTTGAACCGTCTGATTACATTAAATGTATTCAGGCAAACAATCCAGCAGAGAGAGGGTGGATATCTATACAAAAACCTTCGGTCCTCGGCGTTTACTCGAGGGTCTCGTTGAAGGAATGACATGGGACCTTGGTTTTGATGATATAAAGCATCACTGGAAACGACTACACGAATGTGAATTGCATCGTTAAGTAATTTAATAAATTTAAAAAAAAATAATATCTTTTTAATATGACGGTTTTTGACCTGTTCTTAAGACTTATGAAAGTGACTCTTATTTTGAAAATTCTTCTAAACCACCCAACAAACTTTGATACGGTTTTTACTAATGGAAGTTTGAAGGTTTTTGTGCAAACTTTGTCGAAAAAAATTCATGCGAAGCCTGAGGCAGGTCGCTAGTTTAACTAAGTAAACTAGCCACCTGCATAAGTAAGGTATAATTAATTTTAAAATCTCATTAATATTCCCAGAAAATTTAAAACTTCCCATCTAGAACATAATTTGGAAGAATGTTATCCATACTAATATTATAAATCTGAAAGTAACTCTGTCTGTCTGTTACCTTTTCACGTCAATCATCTGTAACTACTCTTCCGATCATCAGGAAATTTTGCATACACGTTGTCAGAGATACAGGAAAGGAAATAGGGTACCTTTCATCCATAAAAAAGCTGTTCCCGACCCGAGCGATCATCTAAAAATATTTAAAAAAATGTGGCGGCGCTACCGTTGCACAGCACTAAACTAAAGATGTCAGGAGTTACACTACACATATATATTTTTTCTCAGGTGTTATAACATGGACGAAGTCGCGAGCACCAGCTATTTCCTTATAAAATCGTTCCTTGTCGTCCCTTTTTGTATCTGTATATCATCGGATAAGCAATCTAGCTTGGAATCTGTGATCTATCCCAATGGCACGCCGGGTTATGCGTAACTCCGTACCCAATCCGTAGATTCTAACACTATATATCAGATTTCGGTTGACGAAAACAAGATACAAACTACATTTATCTAATAAAAGCATTCTATAAGTAAGAGCATAGCCTAATCCTTAAGAGGACGTTTTAACGAATATTATGATTATGATGTTATAATTAAGAAAGATGTAAAAATCCTTTATATATTACCCAAAACATTATTCTTTGAGCATTAGTATTAATATTATATTATTAATATAACTTCATATTATATATTTAATTTAATGAAAAAAGGAGACAAAAAAATTAGAAATAAGCCTTTACACTAGAAAAAATCACTAGCAATTTCAAATTGCTATAGAATTTTTTGCTTCGGTCACATTAAGGCCTTTAACCTTTAAGGCACTCACTTTTCTTTTGTGTGAGTTTGAGCTGTTAGAGATAACTGATCTTGAGAAAAAAATCCAGAATATTCAATAAACTGCTGGATCCCAAAAGGTATACACAAAAAATGTTTTTTGTTGATATAGACGGCAATAAAATCCAATTATTGTTCGAAGCCGGCGGCGGGTCGTTAGTTTTGTGTATATTAAATGCGAGCATAAATACAGTCGAAAGAATAAAATAAACACCTATTCTTATTTAAGATCCTTTTGATCTCACAATCTTAAGAGGTCTCATTTCTTTAAATGTACATTTTTTACAAAAAAATTTACAAACGTAATATTTATAAATTCTAACTCGTTTGCAACACTCACAAGCGACAATATTGTGATGTTATTAGTATATAATAAGGTCATAATTTATATGAGTTGGTGCCCTCAAGGGTCACAGCCTTGTGAAATTTCCTAACCTCTCGTAATTTACTGCTGACTGTAAAGGTTAGCCGTTAGCAAGGTGTGCGAATTGAAGCAAGCGAGGGTATGATTGATAGTGTTTGCGATATCAAACCACCATGGATTATGTAGGCCAGGTCGGAGTCATTATACGCTTGACTCTCTTCCTATTGTTCATTTGTTGATTAATTGTTAAGTGTTTTTCTTTGATTGTTAATTACTTCAAGTATATCCCAGCGTGTGTACAAAAGGCGTAGAAAATCAAATCTTACTAATCATAAAGAATAATGTTTAATTAAGACTGCTATTAGGGCTTCCAAGAGTTATTTATAGTAAAAAATAATTCCTAAACAATTATCTTTAACAATTTAAAAAATAAAGTTGACACAAAAATATGTTAATCTATACCTCCTAATATTATAAAGAGGGAAGGTTTGTATTTTTGTTTGTTTGTAATGAATAAACTCAAAAACTACTGGACCTATTTTAAAAATTCTTTTACCTATAGAAAGCTACATTATCAGCGAGTAATAACCTAGGCTATATTTTATAAAGTTACGCGTGTAACAGCTAGAAAGTTATAAAATAAATAAAAGAATGACATTTGTGACGATATTGTGACGATTAAAGATTATTTTTAGAATAAAAAGAAACAAAAACCATGAAATAGACATACAAAACAATAACATTAAGTACTATAAAAGTTTTCATAATTCTACAATTTTATAGCAGCAGTAGAATGACATAATATTTTCCGCACTAAAAATACCAGAAAGTAAGTGAAAAAATAAACTCTGACCAAGACGGAGTGCAGAGGAACGTGTCTGGAATGATATTTTTTTATTGAAAAATCGGTCGCATGAATCCACTATGTTTCAAAAAAACTTATTTCTCTCCCGCAGAGCAAAGAGTTCATTTAAAAAAGCCATTTGTGTAATGAGTCTTGATTAATTAACTGAATCCTTTCAAAGTCCATAGCGAGCGGTTTTTTTTGCGTTTTTCGATGAAGGTTGCCCTTTTTAATAGTTACTTACTTCTTTGCGAATTTTCATCTATTTTATAGCCAGCCAATGTTTTAACGTAGCTACTATTAATTAACTTAGATTTTAATTTGATATTAGCCGAGCCTGGCGACGCTTCGCTGCGGCGGCGGCGTGCTCGCGGAACTTGGACACTGTTTACGTATAAAATATTTTTTATATTTAAAATATTTTAAGTACTTAATTTCATATAAGATTTCTATTTAAATAACTTAGATTTATACTAGCTGAATTATAATATATGGTGTAATGTTGTTATGTTGGCATGAAATAAAATGTCTAGACAAACCTAATAATGGTTTCCAGACATTGTTATCATCTTGTGTGTAAATACGTGTTAGATCATAAATAAATAAATAAACCTGACCACGCTTCGCAGCGGCATGCACATGGGCGCTCGCGGTACTAGAAATGCTTAAAATAAAAGCAGCCAAGTTACTCCTAATAATAAACAGCTATATGTCGGTGAAAGTCCCGTCAAAATCGGTCCAGCCGTTATAATGTCATGTAGATTTATGATTTTTATCTACGTATATAATACGAGTATAGAGTCTGTACAACGTCAAAATGCAAATGTAAGGAACATTGCTTTAACTCGTAGCTTAATTAATAGCTTAGTTAATTACGTAAAGCTTAATTTATAATTTTTTCGGTTACAATTATAATTAATAGTTTCAGTTATAATTAAGTTATAAGTTATACGGTACCTGCTTTTGTAGTACAAATATTGTTCGGGTATCAAAAACATGTCCACATATTCAATTCCCATCTTTGGATTCTCTAGGGGTTATTTTCTGTAAACAAACTGCGCCTTAACATTTTATTTATTCGTATTTTCTATTTCAGTTTTCTGCAGAAGCCTCAAATCCTTTAACTAGACGTTTCGATACACAGAACCCAAAAGAAAATCCTATTATGCAAATATGTCAAAGCTGGCTGTATCGATCGCAACGTTATTGGCTTTTGATTTGCAAACAAATGCCGCCTTCTGTTTTTAAACGAGGATCGAATGAACGCTCTGTGTTTCCTTTTATCGACGAAATTATGCTTACTGCGTTTTCACCGTATTTGTTTGGCAAATGTAGTAATTTTCTGTGTTACTTTCGCAGTAAACACATGAACGACACCATAAAAAAAGATGTCCGATGTAAGCATATTCATTAGGCTAACAATTTTCGATAGATTTATCTACCTATCAAGTGTTACATTTCCCAGCCCTCTGGTAAAATGAACGGGTCTGCATATAGTTTGTATTTGATCGCTCAATAAATTTCTTCTGTATCTTTTTTATTTACATTTTTCTCGTCCTTTTTTATAGATGACAATTTTCAACAATTTTTTTTTATAAGCCTTGGTTTGCCTTTGGCCAGAATCTAGTCCTGTAGCGAATATGAGGCCTATGATGGAGCGAGTCGTCGTCAAGATGCCTTTTCATTCGAACTTTGAAAAGATTTGGGTTATACGAGTATGAAACACAGAAACAGGGAGTTCCAAACCTTGTCAGCGCGCATTATAAAGGATGTTCTAGAGCTTGGTCCGAAAAATAAAAATATTCTTATCTATTTATAGCTGGCTATAAGTAATCTCAAAGGTAACTAACTGTCTATGGACCCAAACAAAACATAAGCTTCTAATATTATTATTTATTGTTTAAATATGACCTTACCTTTATTCTTTTCGTCTTTAGTTTTCCTACGTTTGTCTTTTTGCCCTTCATTTCAGTCGACCTTTGACCTCACGACCTTTAAATATTTCTACATAATATAATCCACCTTGTTTTATTGATAACCACTTTTTTGACATATACAGAGCTGTTGTTACCTATTTTTATGTATTCTTATCATGTTTTTACCTCAATTATGCTCATCTGATATTAAACCTTGTGCTTAATGTTAATGGCGTACAATATAAGATTTATATGAAGGCTTATATGTTATTGTATAGTAAAAGTTTGTCTCAGTAAATCTATTTAATTATCTTTATCTGTCTGTTGTATCTGTTGTATCTCGTGTGTTTGTATAGCCACTAACTCCTCCTAAACTATGCAACAGATTTTGTTGCAGTTTTCAACATAAATTAGATAATTTTTCATGAAAAATTTAAATATTTAATAAAACCTAATTTAGTTTTTATATGTAAGTATAAAAAAACCAATAAAAAACCAAGTCACTGTACGTAGGTTAAATCTTAAGAGATACTAAAAAATGATGTACTAGAGAATTGTAGTTCTTCTAAAATCCCAAAGAAAACTCCGCGATGGCATATCTCTATCTGTTACGGTTGACTCACAGTAACCATTTTCTTCATTGAACTTTAATCTACATATAAATCCTATTATAATCATGTACCTAACTACTTCTTTTACCTAACTACATGTTTCTTCGCTAACTACTTCTAACCACCCAACGGATATCAATTCATTTTTCATTTATGGAAAGAGGAAGGTTTGTGTATATAAAAAAATGCATCGCGGATCAAGTCGGGAGCGGGTTGCTAGTGAGCTATAAAATTATTGCTCAAAAATTAGAGACATACTCGTACATTAAATGTGTATCTACGTGACTGTGTTTGAATGAAATAAAAAACTGTATGTACGAAGTACGGGAGAAACGTTTCGTGTCCCGCCATTGTTTCGAAAACATCTGCGTCAGAGAATGCGCTTGACATTTTATTTCTGTGGTATATAGGACAAAAACTTTTGTATGTTGAAGACAATAGCGTTAAACTAAACAGCTAATGTTTCTGGTAAATGAGGTAAAGTGGAAGGAAGACGTGTTTTATAGGTATGGAATTGTCTGGAACACGCAGACTATAAAGGATAGTTTCGTTGTATGTAAATGTTGGACTACTTTATAATACATTTTATTAAAAGTAAATATTGGTATAACTATTTAGCCCCTTCAATTGGAACTCGAGAATCTTTTTCAGATGATCTGATTAGATAAAATTAATTACTATTACAATAATTACACGTTGCCAAATAAAGTCTCAAATTATAACAAAAAATATAATCATATTCATCGAGAGGTTTAGATAAAATTAAATAGCATTCAATAGATTTCAAGAAAATGCTTTTAATCGGTAGGCAATTTTCTGAAAAAATTTCATAATATTCATAATGAAAATAAAGTTGAACTAAGGATCGTAAAATGATGATCCCAAGAAAAAACTGATGATGCCATTATTTTTGTTATTTCTAATGTAAATAAAAAATATTTTTTACCATAGTTTACCATAGTTAGATACACTGCCGCTATGCACGGTCCGAATTGGTTGAGCCACGAACTTTGGATCATAGTCTCTTCTGAGATGTTTCCGCTTTTCCGTTCCGTCCCTCTACAATGTGACCTTCCTCAAGTCTATCTTGAGGTCTAATCTAAAAGAATGCTTTCATGGTCAACGGTGCACCTGCAAATTTTGTGTTGCTTTTGTCCTTAGACGATGACAGAAGCCATCTACTACCGAGTGGACTCTCAACATGCCTGGTCTCTGAGTCTGTAAAGCTATTTTAACATCATAAGGCGAAGAATCTACTCTGAGGATATATATGTGTTAAGTAGCATTACCGGTGACACATTCGCGTGGTCGGCGCTTTTAATTACCAACAACGAAACTTACGTTTCTCGAGAATAAGCCCAACGTAGTTTGTGTAAGAACAGTCGCCTGACGTTGTCTCTTACGTTTGCTTGAACATTACGAAACAGCAGCTAATAAACAGAGGTTAATGTCGCAATGTCTGCCGCAGGCTTACGAGGAACACAAATTATGTTTTAGTGTAAAATTTACATTTCGTCAGATATTTCAATTCTGTTCATTTTATAAATTCGCAGTTTCACGCACCTGCAAAACATAAAAAACTTGCTGGCGTAATTGTTTTTTTTTTTTTTTTTTTTTTTTTTTTTGTGAAAACATTCTGTCAAAGTTATTGCTACTGCATTATTGATATTTAATCGATTGTATGGCCACTGGAGTGAGTTAAAAGCCAAAAGCTAAATTTAAACCTCTTATAACCGAACCGGCTTGTGTAATTAAATGGGCATCTATTGGCAGTTAATGGTGATGATGACATTAGGTTAAAACAACATAAGATATACATTTAGAATAACTCAAAAGTATAAATATTTTATATAGTTCGTGAATGTGTGTAACCATAATATTATGTAACTTGGTAGAAAAATGTATCTTAAGAAAATATTCATAATACTGTAATAATTGTTATTACGAAATTTTTTGCCGAATACAAGGTCTGCGAGATATTAAAGCTTGAGCGCCGACATAAAAGCGTCCGAAATCCTCCCTTATTGGTTAGATTTATAGTTTGAGGGATTTTCCTCCTTGTTACGCTTTGAAATGTAACATCTTAACACTTTTTCGCTTGTGTGGATATCAATGGCCCTGAAGGGATATTCAAGTTTTTGGTCAAATTATAAATCTTGTAACTTACAAGGAATATTAAACACATACATAAAAAGCCAATCATTGCACTAAATTTATATCTCATCTGCTAGAGTTGTGAATCTTAAGGAAAATAATTTATGTATTCATTATGTTGCTTGGAGGTTAACACTAGGTACAACTTAAAGGTATTTTTTATAAATGCAAATTTTATGTGCCTTTTTTTAGGAGAAGGAGCTGCAGACAAATGTTTAGTGATGTTTTGGTAGGTGGTATCTGCACCTGGGTGATAACTGGGGATAAAGAAATGTGATCTATATTATGTTTTTAACTTTTGATTACTTTAACTTAGAATCTTAAAGTTTTTACAAGTGCATGACAATAACTTCTACTTCGTAACTTGTTTCTGGACAAATCTAAAGAAATATATATTAAGTATAATTCATTCAAACATCTTTAATTATCTATTTTAAATCAATCGATCACTACTTACTTAAGTACTTTCCGTTGATTTGAAAGTTTGAGTTAGGTACTTAGTTGACATATTATGGAAATATTATAGATGGTTTGGAACTAAATAGGTATTAATGTTAAGCTTATAAAGAAGTTTAGTACATAAATTATCGGATTGACGATATATGGATCCTAACATGGATTGTTAATACAACAAACCATACAAAACTATTTGGGTCTTTGACATTTTCATGAGTTCATGACCTACGTTTGCCATTCCACAGAAAGAATCTAGCCACGTAATAAAGTAAAAAAGTGTCATTTCTCAGGAGAATCCTGTAAAATTTCCTTAGTTATCCCTTGTGAATGTTGCTCGCATTAATCATTTTTAGGTGCGTGGGATCCCTATGAATTACCTGCCGAGATTAGTTGGAATTATGATGTCTACCAGGGCGGTTGTTAATATATCTTATTATGTAGGTTTGTCCCCACAACGGTTGCAACATAATTTGTCTTTTGAACGGTCATTACAACTAAGTCACGATCCACATCTGGGAAAACTACTAGCAACTCTATACTTAATATTATATTGCGTTGAACGGAGTCGCGGGCACTAGCTAGGATACAATAAAAAATGTCTTTTATTAATGTTCGTGTTAAGCTCCGAAATGGCTAAACCGATTTTGGCAGACTTTAATTTATCTGTATTAAAAAAATTCTAGTTTTTTTTAAATTAAACACTACGTAATATAGGTAAAGATATATTCATATTATGAATGAAGTCGCAGGCGATCGTTAGTTATTGAAAGTTCAATCGAAACTAAATTATACACTTCAATAAATTATAATTCGCATGTGTCAGAAACACTGGGAATAGCTGTTGAAATTTACACACGATCCAAAAGTTTCATATTATGTAGTGAGCTCGTACCGGTAATTAACCTAGTATATGAACACAACTTGTTTGTTATACAATTAGCTTTGTGTGTAGCAGAGGACTTGAATTACTAGTGAAATATGAACATATGAAAAATCTATATATAAGACTTTGTTTAAATATTTATGTGAAAATCCTTATCTATACTTTATATACTTATCAATACTAATATTATAAAGAGGAAAGATTTGTATGTTTGTAATGAATAAACTGAAAAACTACTGGATCGATTTTGAAAATTCTTTCACCTATAGAAAGCTACATTATCAATGAGTAACATAGGCTATATTTTATAAAGTAACGCGGGCGTAGTCGCGTACAACAGCTAGTAATTAATACACAAAAAAGATCTAATACATACTGGAACTGGCAGATAGTATTGATGAAAAATTTAAATAACATTTCCATAAATATATATATATATGCTCGTTATGTGAATAATCTAACAATTTTTAAAAACATTATTAATAAATTGTAGGTACCCAATTAATATGAAATAAGTGCTAATATCATATTAATATTTTCAGTGTCGCAAATAGGTTGTAAAATATTTATTTGGAATTAATGTTGATTTTTCTTTTTTATTGGACATTAACTAGCTGTGCCCGCGACTTCGTACGCGCTGTAGTTCGTTTTTTGAAAATCCCACAAAAACCTAACATTTTTCCAGGATAAAAACGTATATGTTAATCCAGGTAATAAGCTATCTGTGTGCCAAATTTCATCCAAAACCGTTCAACCGTTTTTGCATGATTGAGTAATAAACATTCAAACATTCAAACTTTAGCATTTATATTATGTATTATTAGGATTAGGATTTTCACTGAGCAATTTTAATTATTGAACAAGAACAATGAGTATTTAATTGCAGCTTATATTAAAAACTAATATTTTTTAATATTTTAATTACAATTATTGTTTTATTAATACATAATTAAGACTTTTATATTTTAATTATGACAATTTGTGTACACTTTTGAACCTGGATTTTTTGTATAATATGCCTTTTAGTACCTATTAATATATTTCCACCAGTACCTTTACTTTTAGGATCAATGAAATCGCAATAAATTTCTCTATTGAAGGGAAAAGCTCGTTTATACTTCAACGATAACTTTAAGCTCCACATGTGAAGTGTGTACGTCATTTCAAATAGATTACAGCTCTGAAGGGAAGATAAGGGAATTGGGGTTTAATTAACGTATTTTACATTTTGTAATAACAAAGTTTTTAAATTACATAAAATTGTCTTTGAACATAATCATGTAATGATAACGTGGCTATACAAATAAAAAATATGATAAAAAAAGTTATATTTGGTAATTTAATAAATTTAAAATTTAATAACTTAGAAAAAATAATAATTTTTTAAATATGCATAGTTTGGTGTATTAAGGTTTGAACATTATTGTAATTTGTATAGGTATTTACTCTGGGTTAGCTAATGTTGTAATTTAGGTCTTATGCATTTTATAATTTTAATTAATGACTGCTGACCCGAAGAAAGCCGTTCAATACAAAGTGTATGAAAAAATGAATTTTATTTTCGTGAATATTTCAGATGTTTTAATAGTTATTCTGGTATTCCGTGCGAAGAATAAAAGCTGTTATACAATTTCGAAAAGGTAATTTCAGAATAAAAGGTATATATATAATATTATTACAAACATAATCTTGTTTAAATGCAATGTTTTATAAAAAAAATTAAGTTACATCGGCTAATTTTTGAGTTTGTGGACAAAGATTAGTTAGGATAGTTAGAATGCAATTAATCTGGTATCCGCATGAGCCTACAAATAATATTCTTAGATCTAAGATAACAAATGGTTATATAGTAAGCATTGTAGATACTCTGTGGGACACAAATATATATTCTAGTCGGTTCCTATTTGGCATGCTGTCGTAATAAGTTCGTCATAAAGTCACATTGTTGTTCTTCAGTGAAGTCAATTTGATTCTTACCGTAGTACTAACCATGGTGCTACCTTAGAAACCATAGTAATGGCTTCTGAAACCTAAATTTTGGCTGAAGCTTCGTTTTTTTACTCGCATTTATTAAATAGGGTTAGGAAGTAGGGAGAGTATCGGTTGCTAATGTACTCAAACTCAATCTTTGAACGAACCAACGAAATTAAATTTAATGGTTAATAAAATTTCAACCCTCCGCTGCCAATTAATAAAACTCTCCTTTTGTCTGTGAAGACTTAAAGTAAATATCCTCTGGAATTGTAACTCGTTGTAATTTGTTAGGAGTTTTATACCACATAATTTTTATTGCTAGCAGGCAACTTAATTACATGACTTTGAGTCGTTTTAAGCTTTGAATTATAATAAAAATCTTTGCCTGCTTCTCCCTGAAAGGACATAGGGCAATTTTCATCTAGAAAATATGTTCTGTGTCCGAGGGATCATCTAAAATTTTTAACATTTGATATTGTATTTTAATTATTTGAAATTTTTTTGTTTGTAATTGATATTATGTATTTTATTTTTTGAATTTTTATAATTTATTTGTATGAGTTTGTGTACCAAGTTGAATAAGTGTTTAACTTTGATTGGCTTGCACACTGGACCTAGATATTAAGCGATAGGGTTTGGATGTTAAGTGTGCTAGGCTGTTGTTGATTTAAATAAATAAATAAATGATGATAGTTCGCCATCAGCCGCCATCAGTATAGAAAAAAAAGTTTCACTTGCATCGTGGTTTCATAAAACCACACAATGTTTTTTTTATTTTTCAACGCGGACGAAGTCACGGATACCAGCTAGTAATATTATAACAAATAAACTTTTAATATAAAAGTTTTTGTGTAGTCACTAATAACAAAAGCTAGTCGAGTGCACAGAAACCGGTTCAAAGCTTTTCAATTAACTTATAGCTTTTTAGCCTGTGCTTTTTTTAGAAGTTTTCAGGCTGGCAACCGTACCAAATTGGTGAGCGCTTTATTCGTAAGCGAAAATTTTAACCCTAGTTTGTACTCGCGCTTCCGGTCAAACGGTTTCATGAATTTTCGGCCGATTGTTTAATTATTTAATGTTTTGTTTTAATTTAATGTTAAATTCGAAAGGAATGGGTATGTTGTATTTTCTGATGTAAAACATTCAATGGCATAGGTAAGTAATTTGTTGACGATATTTAACTCGAGTAGGATAAAAAAAGTATTTTTTTATTTATCGAATAAACATTATTTTGATTCTTTAACAAATGACTTTAGGTGCTGTTCTAAAATTAATTGAGATAACATTCAGATTAATTCGATAAAGATTTTAATTAAAAAATCTTATTATCAAATTTAGTGAAGCTTTTGACAGTTATTTAGTTTAAAAACGGGAGCGCACTTCATCCCTGATAAAAATCTGATCTTTTTTTTTTCAATAAAATTTATGAAATATTCGATATTCTTGAATACTCGTATTATAAATTTGAAAGAAACTCTGACTGTTATCTTTGATAGGTTGAATAGTTACGCCTTCACAATAACCTATCATGATTAAATTTTGCATACATATTGCCAGGGAAACAAGAAAGGACATATTATGTCATTTCATTAAGGTACCTTTTATCCAGAAAAAAAGTACTGTTCCCAAGGGATCATCTAAAATAAATTAAAAAACTAATGTCTGGCCAAAGGGTTATAGTAACAAGAGCTCAATAGTTATATTGCTTATATATTATTTCTTTTTAACGCGGACGAAGTCGCGGGCACCAGCTAGTTTTTTATATGAAAAAGATATAGATAAAGGGAATTCAGCTAGTATTCACATAGTTTTATATTTGTTATTAATATAGTATGTCGTTAAAATGCAATCTAAATAAGACTTAAACACTTGTCTTATTAAAGTTCAGTGCTCTGTAAAGAGATGTGTGATGTTGCTATAAAAGCTCTAATCCTCAGGCGGTGAAGAGGTTTATCTGGGCGGACGGGGGCGCGGTTACGCCATATCCGTGTCGAATTAACACGCTGGAAAGTGCGCCTTTATTTTCTTACTTTTACATCAAAAGGGAAGGCGTACACTTAACTACATTATTTTCATCTAATATTCTCATTGGTAGAGTAACAATTTTTATTTATTTATTTATTAGGAAGACAACACAGTATAGAACCATTCTTACAAATATTCACATTTAAAAATTCTTTTATAATATTGTATACCACTTATAAGCTAACTTATTTAGCCTTATAGGCTATTTTTTCATTAACACTGAATTGTTGCTTATTAAATTATTATTATTTTTACATTTTTGACTCGTAAATTTTGATAATTATGGAATCGCGATTAACACAGCCATTGCTCTATCTCTTTATCGCACTTGTAGCATCTAAGGCGTTGCTTGTGTTATAGGCGACGGTGGCCACCTATGAACACCTCTGTTATGGGTCTGCCCGTTATCAATTGGCTGCATTGGACTCGATTGAAATTCGAGAAACTTATTGCCTACGACACCCTTGTGGAGTCTCAACTTCAAGGCCTACAGCATTGCCGAAAAGTAGCATGCCTATCGATTTTCTATCGTCTGCACTATGGAGAGTGTGCGTCTATTCTATACGATCTGATCCAACCGGAACCGTTCCACTTGCGGACCACGAGGCGGGGACAGGGTTTCATCCCTTCGTGGTTGATGTTCCTCGGTCACGCACGAAGTGTTGCAGTTCCACCTTCCTTGTCCGAACTGCTAGGGAGTGGATCTCACTGTCTGCGTCTGTGTTTCCTCAAAATTACAACTTCGGGGTCTTCAAATCTAGGTTAATTGGGCACTTACTAGGTAAGCGTGGTCCACCTTCGGCCGCATCTGCACCTTACATCAAGTGAGATCGCGGCCAAGCGCTGCCTTGACTCAATTAAAAAAAAAATGCCGGCCGACAGCTTGTCTGACAGCCTTCAAATTAAAACAAAAATTGGGTGCTAAACTGATAATTTTATAATATAATAAATGAATTAGTATTGTTTTTTCATGAAATTATATTCTATACAGTACATACAGTATACTTCTTATCCTTGCATTTCGATTTTATAATATGATTATGCAAAATTATATTCTAGTAATTTATGAATAGCAAGCGGATCCACAAGCAAAATGTATATTAAATTACAAGTTAAATGTAATTAGTTAAACATATAGTGGATTGTCAGTGTTCATTTCGCTGGCTTTACGTATAACGAATTAAATATCAAGTTTAGTATACAATATTATCAAGGTCAACATTGTTCAGTCTCCCCTTATCCGGAATAGTGCCGAACGTAAGATCCGGGTTAACGAGTTACACAATTTTGGCCCTTCCTCCCCTCACTTGATTAAAACAAGGCGAAATTGAGATTTTTGTGTGCACCGCTCCCGGAGCTTTTATTGAACTTCACGACTTTATATCCAGGTTTTGCTGGGTTAAATGTTAATAACGTAAAAAATATTTAAAAAACCATGGTAATAATATATCTTGTATTCAAGTTCGCTGTATAGAACACATAGGCAGACAGGAATAGGAAGGCATAGGGAGCCTATTTTTGTAGGCTTTACAAGGATGCATTTTTTTCTCTTACCATTAATAACGTTGATTAGTTCCATAAGCATTGAGTTCGACTAAACCACTACCTGTCTAATGGTCTCTGTCTGCCTCTCCAACAATTTTGTTAAAAGTGTTTTAAACTCAAGTAACTGGCACACATGTATTGTTAACAATGAATTTTATTCATACCGTGACTATTATAAATCCAAACACCATATCGTGATTAGTTTTTCTTTGCGTGACCAAGTTATGACAAGACACAGCCGCAATCGGGCCGTTGAATTCGGCTGGTTAACTTTTTGGAGCGGTCATAATGAGAATGTAAGTAGGTCGTTTTGTATTTTTTATTATAATCTTTTTAATGGCGCTGAAGGAACGTTTTCGTGTCGCCGCAATGTTTATCTGTGAAGATATTATTCTTTAGTCTTTTATGCCGCTGTTTTAGCTGTCCACAATTTTCCTTGTAAGTATTATTTTAAGTACTATTCGACTGATTTCTCTAATCGACATAATTATAATGTTGGTAACACATTTTTGGATTTCCATTAACTTTAGTCGACTAATCTTTCACTTAACTTTTAAATAAAGTATCATCGTTGAATTGATTGTATTTAAATATACATTAAACTAGATTTTATTAGTGATAATAATTAGGTTATATTTAATTAGTCTAAAATATGGTCATTGTTTAGACATACTACGTTAAGCATTCACACGTTTATATTTCAATGAGAAAAATTAAGATTGTAATATAGTATCACATTTTTTTAATGTTAAGGTCGACAGACAAGCAGCCGGGCTGATATTTGTACTGAATAAATTTGTCAGCAAAATATATTTTGATTTGAATTCTATTATTTCGTTTGAATACAAAGGGTAATTGCGAAACCAAAATTGCTGTTGTCAAGTATATTGTGCCTAATTATAATTTAGTGAGCGTGTAGTTATTGTGCGGTTTGTAGACATTCGTAGAACGCGACGCCGAAGATATAGGTCGTGTGGTTAGGAGTAGTTGCGGTCTACCTAACATTAATGGAAGCGTAGTATACAAATTATAAAATTATTAATTTGTCACCCCCGTTGAATTTTTTTGTAATGTTAAGGTCGACAGACAGGCTGAAGGTCCACTTGATGGTAGGTGGCTACCGTCGCCTATAACACAAGCAACGCCATAGGTTCTGCAAGTGCGCTGCCGACCATAGAAGGATTAAGGATTTAATTGAATTAAATCTCATGAAATAGATTTTGATTCATACAAATAACAAGATGATGATGGGGAAATGAACTCTGGCACCCTTCACTTGATTGTATGATCAGCGCTTTTAAAATTGTATATACATGATTACTGTTATAAGCTTAACTGATTTTTCCTTAAGCCTCAACTGCTACCCATAACGATCAATGTACTACAACTATGGATTTCGCACGCCATACAAAACACTACGAACTATGGAACATTTAAAAGTGACATATGTGTAGAGCATGAACTCTGTCATCTGTCATTTAAAGACAATGTGACTTTAGGTCAACACCTTGGGGTTTAAAACCAATAGTAGAACTTGGTCGTTAACCTTTTACCATTGATACGTGATGGCAAGACTCCGCCATGATTCCGTTTTAGGCATATTTTTATGTGCTGCTTTGGCATTTGTGACGCAAATTCCATAGTTGTATATTAGTACTTCGATGCCCATAACCCTATAAAATGCAATTGTGAAAAGTTAATACAAAATATATAAGCAAAACATTTTAAAACCCTAATATGGAGTAATGAATATCATATACCTATATAATCACATAAAATTGCTATAAATATATTGGATAATAGACCCTAACTACTAGCGACCGGTTTCCGGCTTCGCATGTGTGCATTTTTTTTCTTCAGATTATATAATACTAGCTGGTGCTCGCGACTTCGTCCGTGTTGAAAATAAAAAAAAAGCAATATAACGCTTGACCTCGTGTTGCTATAACACTTTGGCCAGGCGTTAGTTTTTTATTTTTTTATTTATCCCTCGGGAATAGTCTTTTTTTCTGGATGTAAGGTACCCTATGTCCTTTCTGGTGTCCCAGACAACGTGTATGCAAAATTTCATGATGATCGGTTCAGTAGTTTTTGCTTGAAAGAGTTGAAGAAAGAGAACACAAACATCCATACATCCATACATCCAAACATACTTTCGCATTTATAATATTAGTAAGATATAGAAACCTAGTTAAAAGTTCTTTCTATGAGTGAAAACTGTATTTAATCCGTTGCGTAGTTTAAAAGATCTAAGCGTATTTAGGGATGTAGAAAACTATTACTGCTAACATGTTTACCAGAGCAATGTCGTATATATGAACAATCTATAAGCAATCGTGGACAAAACTGTGTTGGACCTGGCCCACATTTGCTTTACTATACTCACAGTGGAGCACTATTGAAGTAGATTATACGCTTATATAATAACTGTTTTTTGCCAATTCTTACCAGAACTTTTAGTCCATACCTCCTGACTATATAATATACGAAGATTGACACAACTTTTTAATATTTGAGGGGAAAGAATTTCCCTTCTATGAAAGGGAAAAACATTCTTAATTCGCTTTTTACAAACTAAGTGTCATTAAGCACAATAGGTCAGACGTAAAAGAAGATTGTAAAAATTACATATATAAGTTATTTATACATAACTTAGTCATTTCCAATGTTCTATCATAATATCGGAAGCTAGTACCTCGTACCCGATAAGCGTCCTGTATCAACAAAGTATTTGAGCCCAACTGGATTACGGAATTAAACAAACTTGCAACTGTAGTTATCGTTTCAGACATTAAGCCTAAAGTTAAGAGTTAATTGTATGTCATTAAGCAAGAGGCCACCTATTTAAACTTGAGCCATTATTTCTTATGTTACAGTTGGAACATACGGTTCTATGTCGAGTTTTTATTGTTAACGAGACGCTGTAGGATTGTGTTGTAAATATACAGTACCGTTTTTTATAATTGCTGATCATCAGTTAGAATTCACTTATTGTATTATGACTCAAAATATAAAAGAGTGGTCAAAGACAATATTATGTGGGTATATTGTTATTTTAGGTATAATGAAGCCATATTAGAACTGTAGAAATTGATATTTTTAATTAGAACAAGTGTTTTTAAAATATACATACCTAATCTGAATCAATAAAATAGCTGATGCATTTGCCTACGCGCAGCAATGTATTTAACTTTGGCGAAAACTCAGTTAAAAAAATAAGTGTGTTTAATGAAATTTAATACAAAAAAACATAACTTTTAATTACCCTTGTTTTATTATAGCTACATTGTATTGTTTAAATATATTTAAGTACATATATAAATTTAGCCTAAATTTTTAAAATGTATTGAGAATGGCTTAACGCCTACGAACGGCACCCTCTGAGAATATTCGCAGATTAGATGACATTTACATAGCTTTTAGTAAATATCATGCAAATATGAAGGTGAAATCCTCGTAGCTATTGGCCAAAGCCAATTGGAATTTGGAACATAGGTTTAATTCATTATGTAAGCATTCGTGAAGAAAGTATTTTTGAAAATTTAAACTTCAAAAAACCTTTCGTTTTATATGAATAAGTCGTACTTATAAATTACAACAGATTTTATCATTATTTCAATCGTAACTTGTTATATATTTTATAGTAAATTTTTTCTTTACTGATTAGCTATTTGTAAGCGATTTCCTCGCCAAAAGGGTGATTTCAATTTTCAATGCCTTAAGTGTTTTGTATATATTTTTTAAATTCATAAGGTACATATTTCTGTTTAACTTTGCTTGTATTCCCTTTTAATATACTCACTGACATTTAATAATCGATTTAGTAATCTACTGCTTAACGAAACTCTGTTCCGTCTTTTTATATGGCCTCGGTTGGCGGTACATCTTATGAAAAGGCTTATGACGTCTCTGTCAGAGACCGGAAATTGGCATTCCAGTGTCCGGTCCTTGAGGTTTAGTGCCTTCAACACAAGATAAGTAAAGAAACACCTGAATAGAAGTAACTTTGCTATAATATTTTTGTGTAATTATGTTTTTTTAACTATATCACAATAAACTGTTTGATTTATGTCGTAAAACAACTTGTGACATTTTTTGTTTAGTAAACATCAAAATTAAATGTTAAATTTGTGACACGAGTAGAAATAATTATCAAAATCAGTGAATATTGACAATAAAAATTTTTTCTCATAATTATTTTCTATTTATTATTTTCTCATATACATAAATAGTAACTACAGAACTGTTCTAACCCACACCAACTGTAGTTGCCTTTTTATATCTTTTCTATATAATATTATCCTTACGTAGAATAATTTGAAGTAGTTTTCCACGTCAGTCTATCCGCTAACTCCTCTTAAACTAGGCAACTGATTTTGATGTGGTTCCCACCATCAGTTAGATAATTTTTCACTAAGGGTTTATGTGCATATAATAAAACCTAATTAATTTTTTATATAAGCATAAAAGACAATATTTCTGAGACCAAGTCGCCAAAACTGTACGCGCTAACTACTTCTAAACTACCTAACGGATTTTGATATAGTTTTCACTAATGAAAAGAGAAATAAGTAAACGTTAAAGTTTTGTGTATATAAAAAATTAATCTCGCTAGTTAAGTATAAAATAAAGCCAGTGTCTGACTTTATCTGTTTTTCCGCTTACTACTAAACCAACCCACGGATTTTGATACAGTTTCCACTAATGGAAATAGCGATAAACGAGATAGGGTTGTGTATTTTTTTAACAAAAAAAAATTGCATCCTTTTGAAGCTTGGGTCCCTAGTTAAAAATATTCCATACGTCGTCACAAAGCTTCTATTTACATAATTATAATATTACTCGTAGTAGAAGTCTATGAAATGGGAACGTACAAGTATAAAAAACAATGATCTCACCCGAGTTTACTACTCATATTCTAAAGTAATGGATAATTATTCCGCTACCCAGGTGTAGCGTAAGAGCTCAACTACAAAATCTAAGGTTAATATGGGAAGTTGGCGGAAAATGCATAATTTCCAAGTTTACGTAAACTGTTTGAAGCTTACCGGCTAAATATTTTACCTTCTCAGTCCTTTATAACATGAGAACCCCTTGAAATTTACATTAATTACGCATTTAGGAATTTAGAACTGCATAATTAAGTGACGGCGCACACTGGCGTTTTTAATGCGCGCTCCTAATAAAGTAGCGGACGATGTTTGCGTTCCATTTCAGTAATCCGAGATTATTTTTTGTTTGCACTATACCTTAGTCAACGACTCAACGTAATAACTTCCTTGTGCGGTTTTTAATATAGAAATTTAAAACCGACTCAAATATTGAGGAAACGCTTGTGGAAAGCGTGCATTGAATACTTCGATTATGTTAATTAGGTTCATATTTTAACATATTTTATTAATATTACTATTAAGCTATTTGGTAACTATAATAACTATCACATTCAATTATCTAACTACATATTTTCATTTGATAGTTGGTATTCAAATTAAAGTTGAATTATATTTTTAAAACCATACGTTAAAGTGACATTTTAAATATTAAGACGGGTTAGATCTTTATGAAAGTGTTTTAAGACTAGTTTTGACATATCTCTTTAGTATGATAATCTAGCTGTTGAACGCGACTTCGTCCGCGTAACTTTGTAAAATATAATCTATGCTACTCGTTTATAATTTAGCTTTCTATATATGATTGAACTTTAAAATCGGTCCAGTAATTTTGAGTTTATTCAGTACAAACAAAAATACAAAAATACAAATCTGTGTTTATGAAATTAGTATAGATTAGGATATTTTGTAAATAGTGCGATTATAAAAATTGATATGACTTCGTTTAATTTCTTTAATATTTTATCATTTATTTAATTTTGTTATCTATGTTACATATACCTATAGTATATTTGAATCGCATATTATATAAGTTAATGTTACTCTCTCACATTATTTGATGAATAGCTATAACTTGATCGCTCGTTTACACGAAACTTGACAGTTGTGTGATTGTGACTTTAAACAATGGGATGTGGGTTCATCATTCTTAGACTTAATCCCACCTGTCTCGACGTTACTGGGATTATACATGTACTAAGTAATGACGTTTACACGCAAGATTTATTATAATACTCCTTCATTTATCTAGCCAGCATATTAAAAATATTATACTATTTATATCTATACATACGAGTGTTATCAAACATAGTCGCTGTCAGTCTCTGTCTGTTTTTCTGCATATATCTTTTTTCAAGAATTAAAGCATAGTAGTTAATAAAAATATGCCTACTCGTAAAGGAAATGTAAGAAATGTAAAGGACATGCCTCCTTTTCGCACTAATTACTCACAGAATAATTTTTTCAGGCTGCACATGGTAAACATTAAAGGATTTAGACGTATTTTCCATTTCTATGACGACGTTCAGGAAAATTTGCTATTACGTTTTTAATTTGTACTCGTAACATTATAGAGATTTTACACTGCTAATGCTATTATTGTATTCTTTTTGAAATATCTATTTGTACCATCGCTTTTAAAAATAAAGGTCTTTGTTTTTTATTTTTTGTGTCAAAAATTGTATGTAACTGTTTTTACCTAAATAAATAAAGGAAATAAAAATAAACATTTCTTTTAATTTTTATTAATTATACTAGTACTTACTTTAATTTTTAAAGTACTATGAATTTAAAAAAAATATTATGAATAAGTTTCCAAGCTCATTATTTTCTTAAATGGAGTATTGAAATGTTATTCAAAAGGAAGCTATAGATTTTTCTACGATCGCAAGAAACCCCTTTCATTCGTTGCACGCTCGTTTAATTTTTAAAGCGAATCATTATAGCACTTAAAATTATGTAAAATATATTTCTGTACCTGAAATTGAAATTATATAGAGCCATGATAAAGTCATATTGATGGGAATTCATTATATTGGTTCTTTTTATTACATCTTCTGTAATAAAAATTATTAGTTACAAGCTGACACGGCGAACTTCGTACCGCCTCAGAATAAATAACCATTCCATACAAAATGTTGACGTCTAATAAATGTCTAATTTTAAAATTTATTATTTATTTTATTTTATTTAAGAATCTCTGAATCTCGGTCAATATTATTTGCGTGACATATCGCATGACCCAATAACAAGGTTAAGTAATCGCCAAAGGCTTTTTACACCACGAGGCAAATAGACCTCTTAAGGCGTACATATTCGAAGTAGGTAAACGAGATTACTTTGTGGGGTAATCCAATTTTACCTCTCGCAACGTAAGGGAATTTTACTGGAAGTACTTATTAAACAATTCAATTTCGCTGTTAAAACAAAAAAGACAGGACCACTTAGAGAATAGATTGCATTAAAAATCGACTATTAAGAGATTCAGATTAGGATTTGCAACTCATTTCGTGTGAGATTTCCCGTCCCGCCATCCGGTTCCAGTTCGGTTTCCATTGCGGATAGGGAACGCCCCGGCTGCTGTGACAAAAACTGGCACGTGGATGTCTGTTATTATTAAGGGCGGGCATTGCACAGCCACATGAACCCGTAGCCTCACATTGAACGGAGTCGGGGTTTCAGATCACTGAGCGTTGGATCGCGAAGAAGAAACCCTCTCTAAAAATATAACCCCTAGTGCGAAGCTATGGCTTCTTGACTAAGACAAGGTGACACCCCGTGGGTCGTGGGCGGACCGGCCTCAGCCACCGGTAGTAGCTTGGGCTTTGCGGGCACTCTATGTTTGAGTTTTTTTTTTTTTTTAAATATTTATGCTGTAAAAAAATAAAAACTAAGAACGAAAATAAATACATGAGTAAAAACATTAAAAAGTAACAACAGATCAGTGGGTAAATTTGTTGCTGAACTTTTTCTTAATTTTAAATCCGATTTCATTTTTAATGTGAATTCTCTTGTGGAATTATTCGGTTTTGTTCAAATGTAAAATACACACATTAACTTTTTCATATATAGTTTAACTGTCCAGTTTTTTTAATTGGTTATTAAAAATAAAGCTATTTCCCTCTTCCGCCATTTTCATACTTAACAGAATTCGTCTAATTGCACTCTGTTTGCATTCCATTCGAAATCAAGAAGAAAGAGATCATTTGACATATTTAGGTCGACCGATAAATTCTCTAAGAGTCCGATTTTTCTGGACAACGCTCTTGGGTCCACTACCAACATCTGTTTATCAAAGTTTCGCTGTGATTTATTGTTACGGACCAAACTTTTACAAGTTACGCTTAAACTAAGTTATTGAAAGTGTATTCAATTTAGTTTGCAGTTGTAAATGTTTGAAAGTAATATTAAATTAATGAAGAAACTCGTTTTTGATTGAACCAGTACCAATGCCATCTCTCAGTTTTTCTGGTTTCTTAGAAATTAATTAGTGCGCAACTAAGTATGGGGCATAATTAAGAACTACTTAATGCTTGTTTGTTTATTTTTTATACCAAGGTCGACAGACAGGCCAACAGACCACTTGATGGGAGGATGGCACCGTCGCCTATACGAGTAGCATAAGCAAGTTGCTGCAAGTTGCTGCAAGTGCGCTGCCGACCATAGTTGGATTGAAGATAAAGGATTGGGATAGGGAGGAAAATGGGCTCTAGCATCTGTTACTCACTCATCGAAACACAACAGCACACATGTTGCTGTTTCACGGTGGTCTTCTGTAAGGGGGTGGTTGCTGTTCAAAAGTTGACCCTGCCGGGAATTGAACCCGGGACCCTTGGAACAGAACGTTAAGGTAAGCACCCTAATCAACTAAATAAATAAAATATTTCATATTCATATTATATTCTTTTGTAGTGCCCACTGCCAAGGTTTGGAACTCTTTGCCGGCGTCTGTGTTTCTGAGCTCATATTACCCAAATTTGTTTAAAGTTCGAGTGAATAGATATCTTCTGGGTGAGCTTGCTCCATCATAGGCCTCATCTTCGCTACTCGGCTAGATGCTGGCCAAGAGCAAACCCATCGCTAATAAAAAAAATATAAAAAATAAAAATATTGTTTACGGTACGAATATGAACTGTACAACAAGAAAAAACAAATATCGGACAACTGTAAAACGAATGCAAATAATGGATTTAGAAAAGAGACAAAAAAAATGAAATCCAATTTAAGAGAAAACAAGCGAAACACGGACATGATGCGGTAAAATGTTGGAAACAAGGACAGTTATAAGTTTCCATCGATTTGGTACATGACGCGGCGAATGCATTCAGCAAATCTGCATGAAAAATGGAAATTGATCCGGGCAGGTACAAACATAATATCGAATAAACAGTAAGAAACTTATTAGTTTTAAGACTATAGGTATCTCAAGAACAATATATTAAAAAATTTATTTTAAAGAGTTCTTGCGTTTATCTTTGGATGTTTAAAAATTGAAGAAAAAAAATAATATTAAAAAATAAAATATACTTCATTTAAAGTAGTTTTCCGAGACGTTTCTAATTATCGTTACTGTATTTTAATTCGTACATCCTAGTGTTTTCATTGAAAAAAAGTTTATTATCTGGATTAATACATAGGATACTTTTTATCCCGGAAAAATGTTAAGTTCCTGTGATATATTCAAATAAAACGACTACAGCGCGTACGAAGTCTAGCTAGTGATTAAAATATTATCTACTCCTAATATAATGAATCAATCATAAGTTTCACATTGTATAATACGTATATAATATTATGTAATAATAATATAATACTAATCAAATATAGGCTATAACCTATAAACTTAATTTATATAAATACTGCCTCACTGCGAGGGGCAGGCTACTATCCTTTTTGGAGGTATGCGTTAAATTTCAACAAACTAGCCTATTGCAGATTGGCTACACTCACGATATTTTGATTTGTTATCACTACACCACAAAAATTAGCATGTTGCCGAAAAACTTAGATTTGACTCAAGCTAATATCATTTAGTTCTACTTGCTGTACTGCCTTTACTCGGCGGTGTTGTTAAGAGACGAAAAATCCGGTATTTGTGACAGAAATACGATTAGAGTCGGATAAAAACGAGCGCTGAAAACAAACGTTGGAACGGTGACATAGCACGTTAAGCTTCGCTCTACGTTTGAAGTCAGCTCGCGTACGAATGAGATGAACATTCATTTCGTCCGTCAGAAAGTCACAACAACCTTTTGAGGTGACACCGTTGATATATGTATTTAGATTTAATTATAACATTATAAGATTCTCTTTTGATATGTTTTTCTTGTAGATGGAGATCTGGTGACGAGCTGTTTAAATATCCATGAATATATAGAATAGAAAAGAATAGAATATATTTATTTACAACAAGTAAACATAGATAACATATAAAAAGACGTACACAAACGGGCTCCAACTCAGTATAATGCAGGTCTTAAGAATCTGCGCGTTAGAGCCGATATTGAAGTCACGCCTTTGGCCTTGCCTATATGCCTTGCCTTTTGCCCACGACTTAGTTAGCGATCCTTCTTCTTAGCTGATTGCTACTAAACTTAACAGGATTACTCGCTCGATCAATAGAAGATTGCCTCAAAATTTCATCAAAAACGGCTGAGCTGTTTTGGAGTTTTAAATTTAAATGTAGAAATATTTCAGTTTCACTTCAGGGAGTGACTTAATGGAATTCGAACCTTCATCTGCCCTTTCAGCAGATGAATGTTCAAGGCTGAATCTTTTTTTAAAGTTACAGCTTCACCGTCAACTTGACAGACAATCTAACGGCTGTCACTGCTTCGTTGAAAAATTGAAATGATTTAATGAAAAGGTTTTTCTAGAACAAAACTTTTAATCAGATTTCAACATTATCTCTCTCTTGATCTAGAATTATAATGAATTTAAGTTGAACTTTCTTATTGTTAATGATGGTTAAACATTTGCAAAAGCTGAACCTTTTGGACAAATTTGCAAGAGAAACAGAAGTAATTGAATTGTTATAATAAAACTCAGAAGCTGGATTTATTATTAGCAGTGAACATTGTATTACAAAGATTCCCGTAATTCATTTCTGAGTTGCAGATAATTAACTTATTACCCATTAATTTTGCTCTAAAAGGGATATGAACAGGTTTCCTCTTTGACAATGTCGAGACCTGATACTTAATTTAGATAATAGAGTATTGAATGACTCGCGTCGTGTGTTTTTATCAGCAAGTTATTGAAATACTGCATCAACTTGATTCTTCATTTTTTTTTTTGTTGCATGGATATTACGTTGTGGCTTATTTATTTGGATATCGTCTGTAACAAAAAAGATTAAAATTTAAATTAAAACTTAATGACATCAAAAAGTTCAATGAATTCTGGTGACTTATTTAATAGCAGCACTCGTGCTGATATTTTAGGTAGATATTCTGTAGGCGGGTGGAACGCAGAGTGTCCTGCCACTTTAAGAGTGCTTATGATTATCTATTTTTAAAGCAGGTTTAATGATCGACGCGTTAAATGATAAATCCTCCTTTTAGGAGATATCCGTACTTGCCCAACTAAAATATAACAAAGTTTTTGTTGTGATAAAAACTTTACGATCCAATGTTCCGCCGTAAAGTGTTTCCAAGAATAAAATTAAAAAGACATCGATCATGTTACCCAACAGTATCCAATAGCGAAGTTTTCTCCCGTTCAAAAGTTTCATGTTAACACCTACGAACAGAACAACTTTTATAAATACATTGCAAAGTTTTATTATATAAAAGATACAACAAGTTTTAATGAATAACTGAGATTTTATATATATTTATTTTATTTATTGTTATATAAATGTCATTGTATAAATTTATTGTTGGCGTGAAATTTTATCTATACTTCTATACTAATATTACAGTAACTTCTATAGGCACAGTATCTGAGTTTCTATCTTTCCCTAAAGTGTACTTAGATAAAAATAACAAAACAGTATTCTTTTAACATGATCCATACCAACAAAGATGTTCTGAGTATATTATAAAAGGGTTCTCTTAAATTGAGTACAGCAGTATTCCGTTCACAAAGGCCACGAGGTCACAAATACCTCAACTTGCCTAACCCACATATTTTCCGGTATGATTATATATCCATAACTCAAAGCGTAATCGATAGACTCAACTCCATTTGCCTGTTTGTTATCAGTAGGTTACCAAACCCTTTTCCGTGCCATTTGTTTAAGGGGAGCCAGAACCTATTTTACCGGTCGTAACGATACATTAAACCAAAGATTAACTACAACCCTATTTGTTTACGGCTTCCGTGGCTGCACTATTGAATGTGATTTATGATCTCTCCTGCTCTTTCATTACTTTGTAAACACAATGTCGCGGAGACATATTGCTTCATTTTACTACGTTCTAATGTTAGAAACTCGAGGCGACTGAGCGTCTGACGTCGAACAGTACAAAGAAACAAAGAAATCATCATTCCTCACAATAATAATAAGATTCAAGTTCTCACTAGGTGGATTGGCGCTTCCTTCTGATATTTCAACTTTGCATTTTCGACGGTTGGAAAGGACCAACTATTTTTATTAAAACTTTTAAATTTTATAACATTGACACATCATAGTTACTAAGTGCGCTACCTTTCAGATGTCCCTGGAGCAGCTCTAAAGTACATTTAGAGTTTATGTACCCTCGTATGTGGCCAATACATATCTGTACATAAAAATAAAATTAGGCTGCACAATCGACATTTTTTAGATTTGGGATATTTTTTAAATTTTTTAGATTTTAGACCTTTGAGACCATTGACACTCAATCCCACCGCTTGGACATTATTTCACTAAGCATGGACGCTCCGTTGTTTCTCCCTTCCCTTGTGACAATCATTGCATCGAGGAGGTTTTAAAATCCGTTGCTAAGTTTAAAAGATCTAAGCGTACATACAGTGACAGACAGCGGGAAGTGACTTTGTTTTTAACTAGTAGTCTATGTAACAAATTAGATGTAAGTCAGTAACGTGTGGTTTCATGGTACAGTAGTTTTATAGTGCATTTACACCTAAACATTTTACGGTCGGTTGTCAACAGCAAACTTCAGTACCTTTACGGGTTTTTGAACAAACTGCTAAGTGTGCTAACGTCTAGCAGTAAATTCGCCGACTGAAACTGTTATTTTAGTGCTGGATTATAACAGATTAAGTCTTTCCGAATCACCGACTCTTTTGTTATTTTAAGTGAATTAGAAATGAACCTAAATGTTGAAGTAAACTTGCAATAAAAAGTTACCTACTTACAATAGTATAACATCCAGGTTCGGGCTGGAAATACATAAAGGTAAGAAACTTGAAGGCAGATCCTGCCAGATTTGATTATTGAATAAGTAACTTGAGGCGGTTCTTTAATTTCCCCCATAAAATATTTGAAGTGGTTAAAAGGGCTAACGCGACGGCCTGTCCTTATACTTTTATTTCACGGTGGTCTTCTGTAAGAGGGGTGGTTACTGCAGCCAGACAGGCTGCCCAAATGACTGAGAAACGCAGTATATGCCCTGCAACTACTATTACTTCGAACCGAATATTACTTTTGCCGACTATAATAAATAGTTATATTTTTTTATCACCATGCAAAGAAAAAGGAGACACGTTTTGATATATGAATGTAAGTTAGAGAGTATATTCGGTCAAATTTTAAAGTTAACGAAATATTACAAAGACACTAATGTAAGTTGGAGAAATGCCAAATCGGCCTGTTCACTACTCAAATCGCATTGTTTCTTTTACTCGAAGCTACATATAGGACGCGATTTATCATTTTTACTGTCTTTGGACCTTACATGAAATGGTTTATTTTAGATTCTTGTCGTAAATTTAAGAAATGTATGTATTTTGTAATTCCTTTATAACGGATTATTTTCTGTACCCAGTTTGTACCCTGAATACCTACTGTTGGTACTTTGGGTGTTTCTAGGCACAGAGGTTAATAACATTTAATATATTATTTGTATATGTACGTGTAATATAATTTTAATTAAATATACATAATTATAAGTAACACAGCCGAGCTGAAGTTTTTGAAATCGGGTTAAAAAAAAAATAGCGCGCTTACATGGCTGATGGCTAAATTTAAATAATATTTTGGGTATTTAGTCTATATTTAAATTATTATTTCACTCTTGGCCGTTGGCCGATAGTTTTCGGGAAAAGAAAAAATATATTATATTTACAAGGATATCAAAAAAAAATACATCAATTTGTCAAAAAAAAAACAAAGAAAAAATACTTTAACTAACTTTTTTTTAATTTAAGAAATAAGCGCAACTTTCTTTAAATAATCCTTTATACAGTTTTTATTTTCAATTATTTATTTATTTTTATTTTATGTTGCCATTTCTAATATTTCAATAAGCTCAAACAACATAACAATATAATTTTAATAAACAAATTTTGAGCACTACAAGTCTAAACGACGAAGCAAATGTACGAGCGGAATTCTTAAA
Source organism: Synanthedon myopaeformis (assembly GCA_944738685.1). Lineage (NCBI taxonomy): Eukaryota > Metazoa > Arthropoda > Insecta > Lepidoptera > Sesiidae > Synanthedon > Synanthedon myopaeformis. The sequence goes on along the minus strand of OX122933.1, from coordinate 4,301,155 downwards.
AAATATCTCTAAAAACCTTCACTAAGAAATGAATAGGTCTTTAATTACAGACCAGATAGAATGAGTCCTGAAACTAAATTGATTGCTTTGCGCTTACTTTTTAAACTATCAAATCGTTTGGGGGTTACAGGGGAGGGTATATAAGTATTTTAATACTAACTGACCCAGCGAACTTCGCACTGCCCCTTCCATACAAAATGTATGAAAAAATGAATTTTATTCACAATTCTTTTTCATGAATATTTCCCTTATTCTAAATTCAACGAATCAAATATCACAAAAATCGTTCCAACAGTTAAATGGTGTAGTCAACGTGACTTTCTTTTATGTATTTTAAAAGATCTATTTGTATATATTGAGTATATCTATTTGTATCAGTTTATTTAGGGTAAACAATCCAAATGCTAATAGGACATCCCATTTGACGAGTACTTAGTTAAGGCGCTTGCCTTAGCGCTTTGACTCAAAGGGCCCGGGTTCGATTCCCGGCAGGGCCAACTCTGCAAATTAACATTTTAAAGTTGGCGCTGGATGTGCAGGATTTGGATGTGCGGCACCTTTCCATAATCCCTAGAGCTTAAGGGGCTATACAAAATCTGAATCAGAATAATATTAGGACTATACAAATATACAGAAAGGGATGATTGGTCATAACCAATCACTTCTTATCCCCTTACCCTTAATCCTGCTATGGTCGGTAGCGCACTTGCAGAATCTATGGTGTTGCTTGTGTTATAGGCGACGGTAGCCACCTACCATCAAGTGGACCGTCAGCCTGTCTGTCGACTTTAACATAAAAAAATAAGCATTCTTTTTAACACTCGGACATACGGACATACTGTAATTGTAAGGCCTCAAGCTATTATTTGTACATCTTTCGTGTACCCAACAAATATTTAACTGCTCCTGAATTTAATATTCTTGAAAACTGTTTATTTTTATCATTTAATCGTATACAAGTCTTTTTGTATGGGGCGAACTTTTCTAAAGATTTGACGTCTTGTTTAAAATTCATTCCATTGGAGAATTGGAGAAAAATCTTATTATAAATTTGCAATTTCTATTTAAAACTTTATAAACTTTTTCGATATTTTCGTTATAACTTTCCATCTCATTTAGATTCGATTTAGATTTTAAAGTTTTTCTGTAAACATTAGATACAATTTTATTTTTTCACTAGATGCTTCCCGCAGCTACGCTCGCTTCGTCGTAAGGTAATGTTCTGTTCAAAAGAATGTCCTACAAGTTAATATTGAATGTGTGCCAGTGTTTCAAGTACCGGTGTTTACCTACATGTGTGATTGTGTAGTGAAACATAATCTTAATATAATATTTAATAATAATAATAATAATAATAATAATAATAATAATAATAATAATAAAATAATAATAAAAAAAAAAAAAAAAAAAAAAAAAAAAAAAAAAAAAAAAAAAAAAAAACGCTGTCAGGTGTCAAGTCATTTTTTCCAATCTCATTTATAATTTTGTATATATTTTTATTAATCAAGTTTTTCGACAAATTTTATTTGAAACAAGAAATTTGAAATAGTGTAAAATATAAAAAATATATAAACATGGATTACAAATATCATCTTTGGGCTTTTGCTTCCAAATTAATATTATGATGACACAAATTGATCTGTCAATACCAAACCAAATGTGAATATGAAATGTGAAAATATGAAAATTTTATACAAATAAAATGAATTTTAAATGATATTGCGAAAGAGGAAGAAAAACACAGCGAACCAAAGCGCACAACCAAGACCACTGCCCGTCTCGTCATCTCCGTGCTCCTCGGCGGAGGAATTTTTGACCGCTGACGATAAGAGCACGTCGAGTGACGATGACGGACCGACGCCGCCTTCGCCGCCGCCACCACCTACGCGACGAGGACGACCCCCGCTGCCGGCACGCTTGGGGCCTGCGAGACAACCCGTCTCGCGCCCGACCCCCGCTACCGGTGGTGTAGTGCGCCGCATGAGATGGACTCAGACCATTAATGAGAACTGCATGCGCGCCTATTACGGGGCTACAGAAGGGGGAACTAACCTCACGTCGTATCGTGCCAGGATGCTGTCTTTGTTTCAGGCCCTTGAACCATCCGTCACCGTCACCGCCCAACGACTGTCGGATCAAGTGCGAGCTATCCAACGGTGTCAACTGTTGGACCAGTCTGCACTTGATAGGCTGCGCCTGGACTCACTACCTGTTCGCGCGACAACTGAACCGTCACAGGTCTTACCCACTGCGGCGTTGACACCGGTTCCACCACCACAACCGATGACGCTTATAGACCTTGTTGACGGAGAGGAAGATGGTACGAACAAGTTCGTAAGTACCCAGGTTAATGAGCAATTGAGGAGGACTTTGGAGGAGACGATTCTGAGATATCGTTCCACAAGCGAGTATAGACCGCGCTTACCACGTTTGCCTGCGAATAGACGTAACTTTGCTTTAATGGGAGCCGTAAACACTTTGCTGTCCTCGTATATACAGGACAGCAAAGACCTAACTGATACGCTCTCGATACTATACTGTGGGGCCATCACTGTATGTCGCATTGCCCAGGTGAGATTTTTAGACACTGCTCACACAAAGAGGGATATTTCAAGCATCCCTACATGGCAGATTCGTATCGAGAAACGTATCAGTACGTTTAGGACTCTCATTGCAAAGTTGCTCTGCTTCAAGAAGGGTAATAAACGACCTCGAGTCATGCGTTTCGTGACTCAAGCTTTTATAGGAACTAACATTAGACCTAAAGAATACATGGCCTGTGTCACAGAACGTATTGATTTCTTGAAGCAGAGAGTCTATGCGTGGGCAAACAGAATACGCCGCTACAAAGAACGCGTGGATAGATTTCTTCAGAACCGCCTCTTCCAAAGTGACCAAAGGAAGGTATACAGACAATGGGAGGGAACAGATAACCGTGTGGAAGTTGGGAAGCTTCCAGATGAAAATGCTATGGTAAACTTATGGCGTGACATCTGGTCGGTTTCCAACGAGCACATGGAGGGCGATTGGATAAACATTGTCAAGCAGACGTGTGAACCCATCGAACCCATGGGGGCTGTTACCATAAGCCCCGATGATGTTAGTTGTGCTGTTCGTACGGCCCAGAATTGGAAAAGTCCTGGACCGGACGGATTGCACAACTTCTGGATTAAATGGTTTCGATGCTCATACGAATGTTTGGCAATGCAATTTCAAAAAGCCCTTGATCTCGGTACCCTTCCTAGTCTGTTAACAACTGGCAACACCTTCATGCTCCACAAATCCGGCAGTACCACGGAAGCTAAAAACTATAGACCCATCACATGTCTACCAACATTGTACAAATTATTCACATCCATTCTGAGAACAAAAATTAACTCGCACATAGTTGCTAATAATATTTTGGCCCCAGCTCAGAATGGATGTAGAGTTGGGTCCCGTGGTACTAAGGAGCTCCTCCTCATAGACATGACCATTTGTCAAAATGTTAGGCGGAACAGAGGGACTCTGTCGACGGCTTGGATTGACTATAAGAAGGCCTATGATTCGATGCCCCACTCATGGCTAAGGAGAATTTTGGAGTTGTATAAAATTGATTCAACTCTAAGATCCTTCTTGGGCATGTGCATGGGGCAGTGGACCACTGTTCTTCATCAACCAGGCAGTCTACAGAGCGTCTCTGATCCGCAAAACGAAATAAGTATAAAACGAGGCATCTTTCAAGGCGACAGCCTGAGTCCGCTTTGGTTTTGCCTAGCCTTGAATCCTCTCAGCACATTGCTGAAGGATTCAACACTAGGCTATCGGTTGCGGAGAGAGGGAGAGGTCATTTCTCATCTACTGTACATGGATGATCTCAAACTATTCGCATCCAAACGCCAGGATCTGTTAGAGTTGCTGAAAATAACAGAAACTTTTAGCAACTCTATACATATGGAGTTTGGTATAGATAAGTGTGCGGTCATGCATGTACAGCGGGGCAAAGTTGTAAATTCGTCTAATTTACAACTCACTGAAATGACCTTTAAATCTCTCTCTGAAACCGAAACCTATAAGTATCTTGGTATGTCACAGTCATTGGGTATCGTTGATAGGGACATGAAACAGAGGGTGAGGGAGCGCTTCTTTTGTCGCCTAACAAAAGTACTTAAAAGTCTTTTGTCGGGTGGTAATAAGGTGCGCGCCTTCAACAGCTGGGTTATGCCCTTATTAACCTACTCCTTTGGCATACTAAGATGGACGCAGACTGAATTAGATGCCTTGGACAGAAGGGTTCGTCAACTGCTCACCACAAACAGGATGTTACACCCGCGCTCGTCTGTTATGAGACTATATATTCCTCGGAAATTGGGGGGCCGCGGCTTTTTGAACGCCAAGGACCTTCATAACCGAGAAATATGTAGTCTCAGAAAATATTTCCTTAACATCGAGTGCGGGATACATCATGATGTTGTGACAGTAGACAAACACTTCACTCCCTTATGCTTATCTCACGAGAACTGGCGCAAACCAGTAATATTGAGTACTGAGAATCGCAGGGAGGTATGGAAGAGCAAGGAATTGCACGGGCGGTTCTATCGAGCCCTCACTGGACTCGATGTAGACCCGCTCGCTTCAATAAACTGGCTACGTTTTGGTGACCTCTTTGGGGAAACCGAAGGTTTTGTCTGTGCAATTGCAGATGAAGTTATCAAGACGAGAAACTACCGGAAATATATTCTCAAAGACGGTACGGTCGACATTTGTCGAGCATGCCACCGTCCGGGAGAATCATTGAGACATATTATTTCCGGTTGTTCTCATCTTGCTAATGGCGAGTATTTGCACAGACATAACCAAGTAGCCAGAATTATTCACCAACAACTTGCTCTTCAATATCACCTTGTTGAATTTGAAGTACCATATTACAAATATATACCTGCGCCAGTTCTCGAAAATGGTCATGCCACGCTCTATTGGGATCGCGCCATAATCACGGACAGGACTATTGTCGCCAATAAGCCTGACATCGTGGTTATTGACCGATCCCAACGCCGGACGATGCTTGTTGACATTACTGTTCCACATGACGAAAACCTCGTGAAAGCCGAAAAAGACAAACTTACCAAGTACATAGACTTGGCTCACGAGGTGACCGCCATGTGGAATGTCGACTCGACAATCATCGTCCCGATAGTCATATCGGCGAATGGCCTTATAGCGAAGAGCCTCGACCAACATCTTAAGAGTCTCTCGCTAGATGGATGGATCAAGGGTCAGATACAGAAGGCGGTACTTCTTGAGACGGCACGAATTGTTAGGAGGTTCCTCACTCTGCAGCCCTAACCACCGGTAGCTTGGGCCTTGCCCCGCTACTTGCGGAACTCTAGATTTAAGTTTTTTATAATATTTATTGTTTTTTTTAATTTATATTGTAAAAAATTTAAAACTAAGAAAGAAAAATATATACTTGGATAATAATAATAATAATAATAATAATAATAATAATAATAATAATAATAATAATAATAATAATAATAATAATAATAATAATAATAATAATAATAATAATAATAATAATCATCCCGCTACTCATCCCAGGGTCAGGGATTTAGCTGCCCACAGGTGTTGGACCGTGCTTGTGGGATTATACCTAGCTAATTTACAACGATCCCCTCGGGGAAGTGGGCGTACCTCGTTGTATATAGTCTAAAAACATGATGGTGGACAATAGAAATATACGTATAGGGCCGCTGCCTGGGGGGCGCCAGGGCACGTCCAGGTCCCGCGCTGGCACTGGACGGGGCAGAGGGCGAGCCAGCGTACCACATCCACCTCCACCAGCTGGCTTGGTGCCGACAGGGTCTTCCACGACCCAAAATTCGGCATCCGCTACTGGTGGAATAAGAAGGCGCATGGCGTGGAGTACCGAGATGAATTTAAACGCCATGCGCGCCTTTTACAGGGCGACATCGGCAATTACTGGCGGCACAGGGTATCGAACCCAAATGTACCAGGAATTTCTGCAATTGGAGCCGGGAATTACCGTGACGGAACAAAACCTGTCGGATAGGGTTCGGTTTATACAGCGCTCTGGCCTTTTTAGTGAAACCGAACTCGAGCGACTGCGACGCGAGGCTATTCCTGAATTGGATTCCGAGCAAACAAGGGAGGTCTCCCCCCAACCTTCTCGTAATGAGGAGGTAAGTGTTGTTCGGTATGACGAGGAAGGAATAGCCATCCAAGATTTAGAGCGGATGAGTGGCACGTTAGAAGAGGCGATTTTGGAGTACCGCCGAACACCTCTTGAAATAAGACCGCGCTTGCCCCGAGTACCTCTCTGCGTAAAGGTTCGGGATGTCGTCGGGGCCTTAAATAACATGCTGCCCTCGTACTTAGAGAGCAGTATCGACCTCTGTGATACGGATTCGATCCTATTTGGCGCGGCTGTAGCTGTTTGTCGGATAGTCGACGCCAAAGTGCATATGCCGGGTCGCGAGACTCGCTATAATGAGATTCCAGCCTGGCATCGTCGGATCGAAAGTCGTATCGCTTGGGCCAGAGTCCTCATCGGCAAACTGATCAGCTTCAAGTCGGGTAATACCAGACCGAGAGTGGTGCGCTTTGTGAGGGAGGCGTTTTCGGGGGAGACAGTTAATCTTTCTCACCCGGATATGCCTCGCAAACTCACAGAGCGCATCGACGACTTGAAGCAGAAGATTGCAGCTTGGGGTAAGCGTATCCGGCGGTACTCAGAAAGGGTAAAGAGGTACCGACAGAATCGCCTCTTCATGAGTGACCAAAAGAAATTCTACAAAAGTTTGGAGTGCTCCGATGGCAGGGTGACTGGTCCAAGACCAAATCAAGCCGAAACCGTCGCCTTTTGGCGAAACCTGTGGTCGCAACCAGTCACTCATGCAGAGGGCCCTTGGATAGAGACAGTGGAGAGAGCATGTGATACAATTAGGCCGATGAACCCCATCATTATTACTGAGGACGACGTAGTTGCTGCGGTCCGTAAGGCCCCGAACTGGAAAAGTCCGGGACCGGACGGACTGCACAACTACTGGTTGAAGGGGTTCTGGCGAAGCCATGCTACACTTGCTCGTCAATTCCAAGAGGCTCTTGACAGCGGAGCGCTCCCGGAATTCTTGACTATGGGGGTCACTCATTTAGCTCCAAAGGATGGTGCTACCGCGGATCCATCTAAATACCGCCCTATCACGTGTCTTTGCACAATCTACAAGACACTTACATCGGTTCTGAGCTCTAAGATATAACGACATGTTGCCGAAAATAATATTATGTCAGGGGCTCAGAATGAATGTAGGGGCGGTAGTCGCGGTAGTAAGGAGCTGCTACTCATCGACACGGCTGTTTCCAGACTGGTAAAACGCAATCGTCGTAATTTCTCCGCTGCCTGGATTGACTACAAAAAGGCATTTGACTCGGTTCCCCATACATGGCTTTTGAGGGTTCTCGAGTTGTACAAGGTTGATAGTGCGACTCGACAATTCCTTGGGACATGTATGGGGCAATGGAGTACCATGCTTAGTCTTTCAGGTCAGCGGATGACCGACACGTCTGATAGGATAAGAATAAGCAGGGGTATTTTCCAGGGCGATTGTCTGAGCCCACTTTGGTTCTGCCTGGCTTTGAACCCTCTCAGTACTATCTTAGAGGATTCAAAGCTGGGCTTTCAGTTTCGGAGAGGAGGCCATCGGATGTCACATCTTCTCTACATGGATGATCTCAAGTTGTTCGCGCCAAACGCTCATCACCTGGAAGAGCTACTGAAATTAACAACTGATTTCAGCGGCTCCATAGGGATGGAGTTTGGATTCGACAAGTGTGGGGTCCTTCATGTGGAGAGGGCGCGGGTTATCCATTCAGCTGATCTCGAAGTTGGCCCGGGGCAGATGAGGTCACTCTCCGAGGCTGAAACATACCGATATCTGGGCATGTCGGAATCTTTGGGTGTAGCGGAGAGGGCTGTGAAACAGTCGGTTTGCGAAGAGTTTTGGGAGCGCCTTACAAAAGTTCTTAGGAGCTATTTGTCCGGCGCTAACAAGGTTCGGGCTTTTAACGGCTGGGTCATGCCTGTTCTCCTCTATACATTCGGCGTGCTTAGATGGTCTCAGACCGAACTAGACGCCCTGGATAGAAGAGTCCGCACAACTATGATCTCCCACAGAATGCGCCACCCGAAATCATCGGTCGAAAGGATGTATATCCCGCGGAAGTGTGGTGGTCGGGGCTTATTATGCGCCAAGACCATGCACAACCGCGAGATGTACAACCTTACAAATTTCTTCTTAGCTGATTCGGGTGGCGTATTGTGTAGGGCGGTTGCAGAATGTGACAACGGACTCACCCCGTTGTCCTTAGCCGATGGGCAATGGCGTGATCCGGTGATACCAAGCACCTCCGTCAGGGAAGCCGTATGGAAGGAGAAGGAGCTGCACGGACGGTTTTACAAGGCTCTTCACGAGTCTCATATTGACCGTAAAGCCTCCGTGCACTGGCTGCGCTTCGGTGATCTCTTCGGAGAAACCGAAGGTTTTGTCTGTGCGATACAGGATCAGGTGGTCAAGACGCGGAATTATCGAAAGTACATAATTAAGGATGGTACAGAAGACATATGTCGAGCCTGTCGCCATCCTGGAGAGACACTCCGACATGTTACTTCCGGTTGTTCCGCGCTTGCCAACACTGAGTATCTGCATAGGCACAACCAAGCAGCCAGGATCCTGCATCAGGAGCTCGCTCTGAAATACGGCTTCGTTGAGGAGAGGATGCCTTATTATAAGTATGCACCGGAACCAGTTTTTGAGAACAGCCGTGCCAAGCTCTATTGGGACCGGCCCATCATCACGGACAGGACTATTCTAGCGAATAGACCTGATATTGTGTTGATGGACCGGGAGCAGTCGAGGGTGTTTTTGATGGACGTAACTATCCCGCATGATGACGGTCTCGTGAAGGCCGAAACCGAAAAGAAGAGGAAATACCTCGACTTGTCCCACGAGATCGTTGACATGTGGGCTGTTGCGTCTGCTGAAATCATCCCAGTCGTTATATCCGTCAACGGGTTGATCCCGACCAGCCTCAGTGATAATCTGAGGCGGTTGGGATTCCGCGGCGGTTCCCTCCCGGCCCAGATGCAGAAGGCGGTGGTGCTGGATACGGCCAGGATAGTGCGTCGGTTTCTGTCCTTGTCGCCCTGAACCCCGACCGACTGTGCTTCAGTCGGGGGTAACACCGTCTTCTCCTCATTTTGGCTTTTGGAGGGGGAGACGAGTTAAATCAAGATAATAATAATAATAATAATAATAATAATAATAATAATAATAATAATAATAATTCTTTATTAACAAACTTATTAGGTAACACATACAAAACATAACAATAACGTGTTATATAAAAATAATTTCCAAAAAGAAAAAAATAGATCTTGCTACGAACATCTTTTTATTGATATTCATCTTTGTTACAATACATCAGATTTCATATTTATTCTTAATATTTTAAAAATAATAAATAGAAAAAGAGTATGTTTACAAAAAGGTATTCAATTAGTATTTACAACAATTTTTGTAAATGATATACTTAAACATACCTTCTTCGTTTATCGCTCTTTATATTAGTGAAAACTCTATTGAAATACGTTGGGTATTTTAGAAAAAGTTAACGGAGAAACAGACAGAAAATAACAGCGTTTTTTTTAAATAATTATCTAGAGATTATATGGAATAATCAAATAATTTTGAAGTTAAATATTAAGTATCCTTTAACAACAGATCAAATTATAAATTCTTCTAACTTCTAGATAACTTATGTAACTAAGTAAGTACATAGAACAAAGACACCGTACAGTCTAGTAACTTCGCAGAAGTTGATTTTAACACAAGAAATGTCTTGATTGTTAATAGCTAAATTATTTACACGCACAAGTTGACGATATAATGTGTACCTAAATCTAAAAAGGTTAACCAATAATAAAGACATATAATTAATTATCGTTTTTTCATTAAAATATAGAAAATATAACATTATACATTATACATATAGTACTCGTCAATAATGCAGCTTTCCATTATTGAGCGGATTTTTGAAATCAGATGACCAGTTTTGATGATTGATTCGTATAAAAATATTAAACCAATCAATTAAACCAGACACCGCCATGGTTACAATATATAAAGTATAATCCTAAAATCCTACTAAAATCAAAAAGCGAATGTTTATGAGAATCAACAGATTTGGATGAAAATTCTGAAAAGATATAATTTATATACATATTAATATAGCTACTCAGTGGTAGGCTTTAGTAGATATTAACAATAACTATCTCTTCTTGTGCGGTCAGCTGCCTAAAAAGTGCAATGAAACACTGTATTGCGGTTCCATCTTTAAAACCTTTCAGAAAAACCACATTACCATTCACTTTGTATTGCAGATTGGAGACAAATAATGCTGGTCGATTTAATCTCGTATCGTACTGGGATGATTAGCAATTAAATTCGCGGTAAGATGAGGGTCGACCCGCTTTGTTACGTTCTGATTCAAAGCATTGATTGGGATAGAATCCAGGGTTGTTAGCATTGTTTTCATTTTAGAATTCCGCTTAAAATTTTATGCTAACATCAAAATTCTCCGCGTTCTACTTATCTAAAGAAATTACAAAATTGTGAGCAAATTTGTGCAAAGAAGAGACATTTAAAGAGAAATTTACTATTACTTTAATCATTTGATCGAGGGAATTTATGTAAACTTTATAAGCTTAAAACGTGGTTTTTCAAACATTCATGACTAGATCACTGTGTTAAAGTACAAAACTGTTTATTTGTTAGAAGAATATACTTTTAAGTGTTTTTTGTGTACTTATGTTTTAAGGTTCCTTTTTATTAATTTTTCACGTATCTTTGTTTACATAAAATCTCTTGCTAAAATGAATAGAGCAGTTAGGTAAATCAGTTTTGGTTAAAGAAAGTAATTTTGTTGAAATTGTGTTATTTTCTGTGGTAACACGCCAAACGGTGTACCTCACTCATAACTTAGACAGTAGATTATTATACTTAGCTTATTATAAAGTACTTAGCTATATTAGTTTAAAAGTAGTGGCAGGGCATACTGCGTTTCGCAGTCATTTGTCTGTCGGCAGTAACCACCCCCTTACAGAAGACCACCGTGTAATAAAAGCATGTACTTATGCTTTAGTGTTTCGGTGAGTGATTAAGGGATGCCAGAGCCATTTTCCTATCCCATCCCAATCTCTTATCCGTTTTTTTTAATTTTATTTTTATTAGAGATGGGTTTGCTCTTGGCCAACATCCAGCTGTGTAGCAAAGATGAGGCCTATGATGGAGCGAGCTCACCCAGAATATACCTATACACTCATACTTTGAAATGATTTGGGTTATATGAGCTCGGAAACACAGACGCCGGCAGGGAGTTCCAAACCTTGGCAGTGAGCATTATAATGGCGGCTGTACATTCTCCTGCGAGTGCTCGCGCGAGACATGGCTTTTATCTTTATGGAACCGGTGTGTTGGTTCAAACAATATTGACTCGGTTTGATAAATTTCCAAAAAAAATTAATTCGGCTTCGTTATTCTACATATTTATATACGTCTGCACGGCCAGAAAGCTTGCGCTTAACCTAGCATCAATGTATAGTCTGTGCGCTTAACTGAATGTAGCACGAGAGTGTACAGGGACGCACTCGTCTGGCCTCGCGAGGGAAAGCGAGGCCCTTTGACTCGCGCACAAAAACCGACACGGAACGGAGAGCACGCAAGGCGAGGCGAGACTCAACGAGACGAAGCGAGTGTAGTATGTACACTCTCGCCCTCGTCTTGCCTCGCGGTGCCTTGACGAGAGTGTACAGCCGCAGTTAAGGATAACTCTAATGTAGTCGTAGAGCGCTTGCAGCACGTGTAGCGTTGCTTGTGTTATAAGCGACGATAGCCATCTACCATTAAGTGGACCGTCAGCCTGCATCTCACACGAATTATAATAAGTTTACTATATAATATAACCAGCTGTTGCACGTAACTTCGCCCGCGTAACTTTATAAAATATACCTTATGTTATGCGTTGATAATGTAGCTTTCTATATGAGTGATCTGATAAATCGCTCCAGTAGTTTTTGAATTCATTCATTACAAACATACAAATCTTATCTCTTTATAAAATTAGTATAGATGAGCCAGTTTTCTCTACCTACAGTATTTATTTATATCTCTTAAGTAGGTGCTTTGTTTTTATGTCTAAAACCTTCTCGAAATTGACGTCACAAGGAAATCGCCGCGTAAATCGTATGAAGCCCGAAAAGTAATTTCGCAAAATTCATTCCAGCCTAAATTTTTGCTTGTGGGTTCTCGTTAATATAGAACCAACATGGTCCCTTATCACGAAAAGATAAATTTCAATGGGAGCTGGAAGCAAACGAAATAGATAATTTTTTATACACTTTAGATATTTGTGTGTAAATATTGTAAAATTCTTTTTGTTATCTTTATTATAAAAATATTTACTGATAAAAATATAAGATGTATACAAAAATACACTGATATACAGTGTACAGCGATCATTGACTAGCTATATTCTACTTACATAAATTACAACTATTTTAATATTTGACAATATAATTCATATAACATATATTATATTTTTCATGCTTTTTAGACTAGCCATAAAAGAGAAGGCTTAAGAAAGTACCCATTTGATGACACTAAGAGCCATGCTTAAATGTTTCAAATGTTACAAATTGGGTGATATTTATTAATTTTGCAATTCTAACGTCGCGTCGTCCGTAAAAGGGTTTAGAATTCACCACAAAATTCGCTGGTGCATAAAACTGTCAACACGGAATAAAGTTAGATTACTTCAGTAATAACGTAATATCCTCTACGTAAACCCGAACACAAACAACTACACACTGAAACGTCAGTCGCTTAACATTATGGGCCTCTTGGGGTATTACAACTTGTATTCGTGATGCGCGATATTATTGTTTTACATCAACTTGTAACAATATTGTAAAGGGTGGGACGAGTGATAATGTTGATTAAACTCACTGGAATTTACTATTTTTTTCCAACAATTAAATAGTTGAATTTTACTAGCAAAATGATCATAATTGTGCGCTATTGTAAGATATTATGTAGGTATGCAGCACCTGTGACGTTGCTTATGTTATGGGTTCGTGTAACTAGCTACCCACCATCAAGTGGACCGTGAGCATGTCTGCCGATGTTAACATTAAAAAATTGTAATATACCCTAAGAAGATTTTAAATATTTTGATTGTTATATCTGATTCCGGGAATTGTATACAATTCCCAGGAAATGTGTGTGTTAAAGTATCTTTGAAACATTTATTCTACACATTTCCTGATTAAGCTCGGAATTGTATATATTTCCTTTAACATAGATATAATAGCGCACAAAACTGATCGTTTCTATACAATTTTTCAAAATGATCTCACCAAAATAAAAAATATATTATATACCTAGAAGAAAAGGGACGTGATGAGAGAAGAAGACGGTGGAACGTGTCGCTGAAAGGAAAAAGCACAAAAAACAATATTTCATTAAGTCCTCACAGTTTATGAGTATCTCGTAGGTTAAGTTGCTGATCGAGTCTTTTTTATATAGATTTGATTAAAGTATTACCTAAGCCTGTGATTACCTCTTTATTTTATTTGACCAAAATATTCTTGTATTTTATTTGTAGTCTTGGACCTGACTGAATTTTTTTTACATACACAAAATTGATGACTACATAACTGTAAAATGTACAATTGTGGTGGCGGATATCCACCCATGTCTAAAATACTTACTAAGGCACGAGTTCACCAACAGACGGTTATTTTTAAACAGCTGTTTAAAATTTAAACAGCCGTTTAATAATATTTTGTTGTTCACCATCGCTAAAATGCGGGGTAAACGCCCTCAACATCTGATTAACTTAATGATTAATCTGATGTTTAGGGCTTTTAAACAGCTGTTTAAAAATAACCGTCTGTTGGTGAACTCGAGCCTAAGACTCCTACTAAACTTTCTGGAAAAAAAATTGTTCATACGCAAACTTTCCCACAGGACCTGCAGTCAGGTGCTGGATCATTTCAGGATTAAGGGAAAACAAATAGTTTCATTAATTTTTTTTTGTTCTTAAAAAAATAACTAGTTAAATCGACAAATGACCAGAAATAGAATTATTCAAAATGTAATGTAGATAGTAGAGACGTGTTTCCACAGAGGAATTCGTTGGATTCTATAAATCCCTTTGATATTATCCCCACTAATAGAATGAGCTTCACATTAATTATAACAACCATCCCTGTAAGCAATTAAACCCCGACTTCAATTAAAGTAGGATTGATTACAGGAAGCGATATCGTCGCGTAATATAATTTATGTAAATTCCATGGTACCACAAATAATATATTGGAATTTTCAGCACAAGCCAAACGACTAAGTTCAAAGGCCTACAATGGATTTCCTCTCCGAAAGAGGCCATTGTTTAATATGTAATTGTATAGTATCTATGTTATATTGTTTAATAGTGAGTAATATAATATAGTGAACAATAATATGTTTTTTTATTATCATTTTATATTTGGGCTTTCACTTTACAAAGGTATTTCAGGCCCATCATTCCCTAAGCTAAATAATATGGAAAATCTTAAAAGCTTAAAGCTTTCTGTCTGTCTGCTACCTTTTAACGCCTTAACTACTCTACCCTATATATTATGTTATATTTATGCATCAATAAAGTTCTTTCCTTTTTGTATCTGGCGCACTCCACGAGTAAGTGATGGACATCTTCTATGCTCCCGCAAAATATGTTTGTAAATTGTGAACGATATACTTAATAACTGAATTTTTATACAAAAGTGTATCGAGATTTGCTATCCTACCTATTATCTATCTATACGAATTAACTTCACCAAGAGGCGGACCCATTTATAAAAACATATTCTCGTAAAGTTTACTCATAACCCTGGATGATGTCAGTCTCGTACCTACAACATAAGACCTAGTTTAAGCTTTTGTTTTGAAACTATACCTTATTACTTCTGCGATTAAGTCTAAGTTAGGATGCAATTTTTAGAAGTTGACACATCCATTCTTCTTATAAATGATCAGACATCACTATGATATTGACATGTCAGTAACGTGTTTATTCATATAAAAAATACCGAACGGTAGTCATATATCATTGACGTTAGTTATAGGGGTTGACAAGGGGCCTTTCAGAGATCGAGCTCGGTGTCATCGACACAGAATGAAAACAACAGTGATGACACTCAACATTATTTACACTGAGCGAAGTATTACCGCAACATTACCTTCACACTGCTCTATCACACTGGTGTGAAACATAAAAAGGTGTGATAATAAGTAACGGAGTGGATGATGGTAAATCACTTTCTTAACCTTAAATACCTACTATTGCGTGATGGCAACACTTAAGTTTGGTTACAGGCTTAGGGACGGCGCAATTTGGAAGCCGCAAAATATTTCCCAACATTAGAATACGTTCTTCTATTCTATTAAATAAAAACAACAAAAAGAAAGTCTATAACTTATAAAATTACTACTACTAATAGAATTAACATAAAGGTAATGTTCTTACATAATGACACGAAGATGATACGGTGTCTTAAAATGTTAATCGTTAAGAATTAATTTGAGAATTATTGCAATCACAAAATGATTTCTTCTTATTCTTCTCTTTTAATGTCTTGGCTCCATCAGATCTTCTCCGATGATTTTGTCAGTGGCATTTGTAAAAATAGCAATTTATAATAGTCCTTTTTAATTCAAATTAAAATCAAAAGTAGCAGATCGCTCGATTAGTCAGTCAAGTCAAGTCTACAATTTTTCTTCGAGTTTTTCAAAACAGGTCCATCGAGTCCAAAGCAGTCAGGTCAAGTCATCAACACAAAATGATTTAAGTAATCTTATTACTGTGTGGGCGAATGAAATGGATTAGGCACTGTTGTTTGACGTCTCGTCAGAAGACCGCTTCGTCCGGAAACGAGAGCTGTCATGTTTTGTTACGGAGACGTATGTAAAATGGCAGACATATTGCGGTTCCGCTTTTTTGTGGCTTTGAACGCGGGGATCTTTTATTTTTTTTTCCGTCACGACGGAAACTCGGCTACGGTTTAATGCGGTCCACGTGTAAAACATGTTTTTTAATTTAGACGATGTTATTATTTTCTCTGAATTGAAGTCTGAAGGACTTAATGATATGTTTGCTAAAAAAAAATTCTATGTGAATTACTCGCACATGAGTTTTAATTGATTTAATCTATTTGTTTTCATCTATTACAGTGAGAAATTATCTTTTACATAATATTTTTATTGATACATACTACACTGTCTATGTGTAATATTGGGTATATTTTACTTAGCTAAGATTAATTTAGTACATTTTAATTCACCAGTACAACAAAATAACAGCGTTATGTTATAGCTAAACATTTACGTGTAAATAAAAAAATAATAATAGCTAAATGTGTTGCTAACCAAAAAAAATATTATTTTTTTTATTTCAAGGTCAAGGATATTTCGATATTCGTACTTTGTATTACAATACTCAGTGTAGGAATCGATTTGAAGTAATCTAAAGCTCATTGCAAACTATTCACACTTGCTAAACTGTATAAAGGACTAATATTTTTTAGGTTATGGCCACATAATCATCACCAAGGGGATGCAAATGCGTTGCTACATAAATGTGTTAACAGTGCCATAAAGTGCTATAAAGGGCACACACAAGAACAAACATGCTGTTGTTTCACTGTGGTCTTCTGTAAGAGGCGCTCCTTTGTACTTTAGTTTTATTTTTCTCAAACAAAACTTTAGAAAGTTTGAAAAACAAACAATTACTGTCACTGACATCATATTTTGTTGTTACAGGTTGAAGAAGTTCCATTGAATTGACAAACTGGTGAGTATAGATAGTAAAATATATAGTAAAATTATATTAATTTTCCTTATAGAAAATTTAACACACTTGCTCTGGTCTTACTAGAGGTTATCATGTCATGGAAATACAACCGAAGTAACAGTATACCAAATTTCTCATTAATAAAATATGTGGAAATCATTGAAATCCCTTGGTTAACTAGGAAATGGGCTGATAGTCTTCAAACGCCTGAACAGATCTTCATAAGTTATAGAAACAATCCCGATCATGTTAGCTTTTAAACAAAAAAAAAAAAATCTCCATCAAAATTGATCCGTCCATTAGGGAGGTACGATGGCACAGACAGATATACCTACATATACACAGACACACACACACACACGTCAAACGTATAAGACCATGCTTTAGCGTCGGGCGTCAAGGGTAAAAAAATAAATAAAATAATAATAATAATAATTATTATTATTATGTGTGTATTTTTTAAATCGTCAGGAAATATTTTTTACAATATATGTACATACTATTAGTGATGTGCCGGATATCCGTATCCGTTACTTTTTGGAGAATCTTTTTACGGACGAGTTCAATAATTTTTGCCCATCTCAAAAATGCCCAACGCGTCTAAAAGAAGTTTTCACTTGAAAAAAACACAAGCGGATATATTATAACACCAGGAGCAAGCTCTTGATGCAAGGACTATTGGAAGCTGCGAAAGTGAAATTGAAAAATATATCTACTTCTAAAGTTGGACACGTTTGTCAAGGAGAGAATCTCGGAGCACTTGTTACAAAAACTTTTCACTGATTTGAATAACAAGGGAAACCTTTCTTTACTCAACACACTCGCGGTTTTTGTGAGCTCTTATTAACTTCCAAGTGAGTTGTGTGCTGAACTTTGAGAAGTGAAGGGCCGACGACAAATTTTATGTTTTTATTAACGCAAAGATTTTCTTCTGTTTTATTAATGACTAGCTTTTGCCCGCCCCTTTTTCTTAGGCGTTAAAGCATTAATTCAGTCTTTATCTATATTTATATATATTTCAGTCTTCACAGAGCCGTGTCCGTGGATTAAATATTTAAAAAAAAAACCAATTGTACACGTTATAATTAAAGTTACCGAGGCCAAAAAAAATAGATTTTAGTGCAATTTGATTGCGGTTTTATCCTAAAAAAAGAAATGTAAGGTTCCCGTAGGATTTGCATCCGTGCGAAGCCGGGAGCGGATGTTATATGTCCTTTATTGTATCTGAGTCGACAGCGCACTTTTATTCCTCTGCTAATTCTTATGTTTATTGTAGTTACTGTAGATTAATAGCCTGCATTGTTGACCTTTTTACTAAAAAAAAATTCTAACAAGCACGACTCATATATGACTTTTTAATTATATGTATTGATGAAAGCCGCCAAAGTCTTCAAAACCCGACATTAATAATATATATAAAAAAATTACCTAGTAAATTGGGACTTTAATAATATCTAATAAACCTCTACTAGGTTCGCAGCAAGCTGTATTAAAAATATAAATCACGTGAATAGTTCCAATAAAATATATGACCTCTTAACCATTAGGTCACACTTGGCCGTGATGGTCATTGGTCGCCGTCTGCAGACCTAAAGATGCTTGCGTCACCACTCTATAATCTCGAAATTATAACTCTGGCACGTTTCCCAACGTTAGAAGCAAGTGGCCAACGTGAATATATCAACTAAATCTAATCCCCGTTTAATCTGCAAGTCCGAGGTCGCAATTTAGACGTCAAAGGGAACCGCCACACTGCGCCCGTTCGACCGGACGCTCGCAAATTGGTAGGTACCTTTATGTTATCATAGAATAACGGACTCACTAAATAATATGTCACTATAATAAAGACTAGCTGTGTTCGAATTCTAGAATGTTCGTTTCTAAAATAGCGCGTAAATTTTGATGTGAGACTTCTTTTGCGGTGGGTGAGACCTGCTGTTGGTGTGTTGGTCAAGCTTTGGTCAAACTTTGGCTGACACATTGGCGGAATTAATATTGTTTTTACAATTTTTTTTTAAACGAAATATTTTCGATGTTTCACATCTGTCAGGCAACACGAGACGGCTCATTTTTTAAAACTCTTTTTTGACCTCATTAAGATAACGTGTACAATTTTTTTTTTATGCTATTTATATATTACTATTTAATTTACCCTTCATTGCCGTCGACTCTAACATAAAACTATTTACAATAAACTGGAAATGAAAACCAATAAAATGTTACTCTTTTACTCAGAAACAGCTTAACAGATTTAGATGGTAAACAGATAGTTTGTTACCGGGATTAACATAATATGGAAAAAATAAGGTTCCCAAGGGAGCATCTAAAAATTATAAAATTTTACCGTCGTCATAGTGTTAGATGTCAGATATTTCCTCATGTGTTATATTTTTCATTTTTCAAAGCGGACGCAATCGCGGTCACCAGCTATTTCTTCATAAATCTTAGAAAAAAGCAGCTTTTAACTCTTTAAATTAATCTAGAGATGCAAAGATGTATGACCACAGAATACCATAATTAGTAAAGTAGCATAATTGGTTTTGCTTTGAAATTTTAAATAAAAAAAATAAATGTATTTTTGTATTTTTGTTTGTAATGAGCAAAAAGTCGTGTGCAACAGCTATTTAACACTTTCTCTTTATAATATTATAATATCTCTATAATTTATCACATTATATATATACCGCGTAACTTTATAAAATATATCTTACGTAACTCGCTGATAATGTAGCTTTCCATGGGTGAAAGAATTTTTAAAATCCGTCCAGCAATATTTGAGTTTGCTCATTACAAACAAAAATACAAATTTTTCTCTTTATAATATTAGTATTGATTTCTAAGGTGCTGTATTTTGACGAAGATAACTTTGATAAAGCAAACGCGAAGTTTGAAAGCAATAATATACAATAAGAAGACATACATGTGTCATTGTAACCCTTATTAAGATACCTCGACACGCTAACTGGTTCAGGGGTGAGGACAAATTCAATTGTTTCGCAACGAGTACACCTTTTCAAGTTTTCCAATTAGACAAACTTGTGAAGATGTTTTGGGACCAAGATTTAACTTGTAATGTTCTGAAGATAATGCGGCGAACATCTGCGACCTCACATCGTCCTACTTTCACACAATATGAAGTTTCTGCTACGCTCTACGTGTGTAACGAAATCGGTTCGTTGATTTTTGTAACTTTATTTCCATGTACCCACGTATGTTCTTTTATAAGAATCTACTGTGAATTAGATGCTATACAATCAGAAATTATTCTACATGACCTACGTATGTTCTATCATAAGAATCTACAGTAAATTAGATACAATACAACCAATAATTCTACATGTAAACTATTAATTCATTAATATGACTATAGCTTTATCAGTGTATCTATAGCGCGTTATAACCTGCCGGCACAGTGACAAAAATAAATTATTTAAGCTTTTTTTGTGAACCTAAGTTTTTATTTAGGAAGTCTACGATTCGCAGATGATATAGTGATTTTATCGGACAAGCACACAGCTGCAGACCATGGTCGAATCCCTACAAATAACAAGCACAAAAGTAGGACTAAAATCAATCTCACGAAGACCATGGTAATGACAAACAATCGCAAAATACCAATAAAAGTTAATGAAAACCCACTAGAATACACGGATAAATACATATATTTGGGGAAAACTCTCAGATTTGGCAAATATAACAATGAAACAGAAATATATAGGAGAGTACAACTAACGTGGAATAAATACTGGAGTGTAAAAGAAGTAATTAAGAGCAAATTATCAATAAGTATGAAAACTAAGATCATGAACTCAACCTGGAACCTGAAAACTAACCTGGAAATTTACAACTAAAGTCAAGTACAAAATCACAACCTGCCAGCGGGGAATGGAGCGAAGCATGCTCAAAGTAAAAAAAAAATCGAAAAAATTAGACACGCAAGAATAAGATCTTTAACAAAATGCATAAATGCCTTGACCTACGCACAAAAACTAAAGTGCAAATGGGCAGGCCACGTAGCGAGGCTCACGGATCAGTGATGGACCGTAAAAGCAACTTTGTGGAAGGGTTAACAAGGAAAAAGAAATATAGGCAAACTACTAACACGATGGGACGACGAGATCACAAAAACTGCCGGCTCAAACTGGAGCCACATATATCAAAAAGTAGAGACATATGGGCATCTTTGGAGGAGCCCTTTACTCAACCCGAGGTCCTTGCAAAGGAGAAGAACTAATAATAAATAAATTAAGTATATAATAAATCATTATAAACTAACCTATTAGAAATAAGTTAAAAATGGTATGTAGAGGGCTTTTTTTATTTTTATTTTATTTAAGTTTTCATTCTGAAGTTTTGATGTTTTTTTATGTGAATTGTGTTCTGATCCTGTCTTTTTGTAATATTTATTCTTATTTAATGTAAAATTGAAATGGTTTTTCAATATTATTCAAGTAAAAAGCGAAATAAACTTGATTTACATTAGAAGGCGCCACAAAACCGCCAGAAAAATTAAGCAAGGGGATGCCAGAGCCAGTTACGCTATCATAATCTTGACTACTATTACTATTTTTACGCTTGGGTGAGCGAAGGCGCCGCTTCACATGATAGTCATCACATAAAAAAAAATTGCGAATTTTTCATCCCTGAGTTAAGAGTTACCTGTAACATATAAGACATATTAGTAGTATAAAAAGCATGGAGCTCTTTCCCGTATACTCTGAAAAATATTTTCTCCCTTTTCGTTATCTCGTATTTTAAGAAGCAGGAAGTATTTGGGGACGCGAACTTTGCGAATAATTTTATTTCTCAACTCATCGCGTTACAAATTCGTCACGAACTTTTTGATTTCACACGCAAGTGTGTCATTTTATTTTTTGAATTATAGCGGCTTAACGTTATTTATTCAATTTATGAATATTGAACGTCCTTACATATTATAAAACTAAGTGTGGTTTCATGCGGTTTTCTCTTATAAAGAGAGAAGATTTGTATGCTTCTAATGAATAAACTCAAGAACTAATGGACCGATTTTAAAAATTCTTTCACCTATAGAAAGCTACGTTATCAGCGAGTGACATAGGCTATATTTTATATAGTTACGCGGGCGAAGTCGCGTGCAACAGCTAGTATTTATATTTATATATTGCATTACTAATCCTCATGGAATGGTATACTGCGATTATAAGCCAGGTCTACTTCCTAAAATAACAACAGTTCTTTAAAAAGATTGTTCTTTGGACTTTGAAAGTACTTAATGTAGGAATGAAAACAATTTAAGTAACAAATAGATCTAGGACAGTAACAGTACTAAGATTGATGTCCAGTTTTCAAATTGATCATTATCGTTCGATCCGGTGACGTAATGGATGACGATCGAAGCGCCCCATTCAGTTTAAAGACATTTTCGATCGTTCCACGATCTTGATATTGGAGTGTCGCCACTCAATACTTACTTCGTGCGACATAGACTAAATACCTTAAGGGTTAAAGCACGATTTGCTTAAAAATTTCGTGAAACGTTAAACTTTATTCGGAATTCAAAACTGAAGGGACAGTTTCTTGTAATAATTTAATGAGACACGTTCGTCACATTACGAACATTGGGCTACTACAAAGGTTGTAATCGAACTACAAAAAGTTGTACACTTATAAAAAGTTAATTCAGTACCGTTTACTTATCCAATTTATGTAACTGTATATGTTCTTCTGCAACAAATTTTGTTTCAATCATCATGTTTTATCAAAATCAAAAGTGAAAATATTTATTTGTCAATTAGGTTTCTCCAAGAAACTCTTATGATCGTCATTATATATTTAAATTTGGGTTTCGGTAAATAACCAGGTATTCGGGGTTCCTGAGAAGAAACCTCGAATGATACTGGGGATACCATTCTTTTTGTCATCTTTAAAATAATAAAATAACAATCATTTCAATTAATTATACACAAAATCAAAGTGTAAACAATATTATACATAGAGGGCGGCACTGTATAATTCTTAAAATGGTGGTTAAATAACTATAACTATCTTTTAGAGTATTATTAAGTCATAACCGCTTTTTAGGTTATGATATATGCATATTTTTTTATAAAACCTAAGCAGTTATTGTCCAGTAACTGCCGTTTAGTTTATTTTAAGCCCTTAGTGGCTTTTTAGAAAATAAATACCAACAAAACTGCAAATTTGGTGTCGTTTAGCCGCTTGGTACCTATCTTGGAAACTACTTACGCTAGAAAAAAAATCTCGATACCGGTAGACTCCATTTTTTTTTGCTGATTACGCCTGTGTCAAAAACTAAAAAGGCGGCTAAAGTCACTTAACCGCTTTCTTTGGTATGACGGCAGCGTAGGCGTCTACAGCTTCTTCAGGTGACGAAAATCGTTGACCACGCAATTTGTTCTTAATTTTGGGGAAAGTATAAAAAACATTCGGGCTTAGGTCAGGGCTGTACGGCGGATGGTCAAATAATTCAATGTTTTCTTGCTCCAAAAAATCATTTGTTTTGTGGGCGGTATGATAGCTCGCATTGTCATGATGGGAGAATGATGCGGCGGTTGTAGTTCTCTTTACGGAGTTCAGAGACGACCTGCGGCAAACAAATGCTAGCATACCATTCTGCATTGACCGTTCTTTGTTCCTCAAGAGGAATAGTCGCAACAAAGCCGGTTTTAGAGACAAACGTTGCCACCATTTTTTTTGCAACGCTCCGTGACTGGTTTTTTGTTTCGGATTCGTATGCGTATATCCAAGATTCGTCATCTGATACGACGCTGTATACAGCATTTGAAGATCCTCCGTGGAATCTCTCGAGAGTTCTGACGCACAACAATGGAAATATTCTAATGGAAATGGAACAATGGAAATATTCTAATCCCGATACTTTTAGTGCAGCCTATGTAGTATGAGCTCAGAACCGCTTAAATAATCAGATTTTATAATAGCCTTTCGAAAGGAGTTTGGTTTTTATTACACTTTTGAATTTATTTATCTGATTATCTCAGGTAGTTTATTATGAAACCGTATTGACCTAAGAAATGGTAGACATTTCTTGGGCCAATACGCCCGGATTGCCGGGCTTAACCCTCGGTGGTCACCGCGGGTGATGGCCGGTGGGAGACGGCACCCCCGGTCCTTGTGCGTCGGACCGAGGTATGGGCAACGAAGACCGGCGCGGGTCGCAGCGGGCGGAATTTCTCGGATTGAAATGTCTAAATAACGTTTGAAGCACCTATCTGCTCACTAGCATCGACATACGTTTCATAAGACTCGTCATTTATTAAATTTATACTATCCTAAGATAATAACCATCAACCATAAAACTATACTAGGTTTAAAAATGATTTAGATTTACATAAAACCTAGAGTTATAGGACAAGTTTTCAGCTTGCCTCAAATACATTTTTTTTTCAGTGGGTAAATCTGCGAACCAAATCCCCACCGACCATGGGGGGATCGGTGAGGTATGTGGGACTTCTACCCACTAGAAACCCACGGTGTTTCTTCTCGCCGTCTATGGGCGGAGGTTAGGGGACGTTAAGACGTACCGGTAACACAACCCCTTTGCCCGGTGTTGTGATGACGGCGGACGATGTCCGCCGCCCCCAGGCGAAGCGGCACAGGCCGCCTATTCTCCACCTCTAGCAGCAGCGGCGGGCAGCCTCTAGCGGGCAGTCAGCGAGGGGCTTCACTTCTGAAGCACCCCATAACTTTTTCTCTGGGGCACAACCTACCGCAGAGTTGGAGGCCGCTTCCACCTGAAACTCTCGGACAACCCCTGCTCGTGTGGCCACTCATCTCTACGGCATTAAGGTGTCGACTTGACAT
The DNA here is from genome assembly GCA_944738685.1 of Synanthedon myopaeformis. Classification (NCBI taxonomy): domain Eukaryota; kingdom Metazoa; phylum Arthropoda; class Insecta; order Lepidoptera; family Sesiidae; genus Synanthedon; species Synanthedon myopaeformis. The sequence goes on along the minus strand of OX122933.1, from coordinate 4,276,384 downwards.
TTCCACAGCAATCGCGGCAACCGGAGAAACGGGCCCCACTTCGCGATGCCGTCGCGGAGGAGTTACTAAGCCGGGTGGCGAGGCCGGGTGTTCACTCTTCCGGACTACTGCGGAGGGCGGTTACTAGGCCGGCCCCCGAAACCGGGTCCTCAGCACCCTCCACAAAGCCACGATTGCGGTACTCTGCCAGGCGGTCCTTTCCTGTCGCAGAGCTGAGCGACAGAGCTATAGTTTCGTCTAACAACAAATTGCAATACATTTCGTAAAACAAAGCCCTCTCGCCGGCGGTTAATTGTTCCCTCTATAACAACAAGAGGCAAGTAATAGCTAGCTTGAACTCCACAGTAAAGATAATATGCAGTATATAATATAAGTCAATGAACATATTGTATACTTATATTATATACTTTATATTATACTTTCTTGGACTGGTTTTAAGTAAATGATCCGTGGTTTACAAAAACTGAGTTTCTCGGCGAACTTTAGAACAATCTCCCAACTGAGGTGTTCATTCAAACTACAAATTGTTATAGGAACTGTAAATAAATTCATGCAGGGCTGGCAGCTTTGCCACCAAACTATTTAGTTTATCATACCTACAATTGAACGAGGAAGGTTTTTATTGATAATTTAATGCAAGCAAAATCATAATTTTATTTTGTCAATGTAGACTTAGTAGCGATCTCTATATTGATTTTGATTTCATGTAATTCAAAGCCGCGTAGTAAATTTGTCTACTTTGCTGAAAATATTTTATTTCAAAATTTTTATATTGTCCTAGTAGGTATATCAAATATAACGTGACAAACAATGTAGTCTCAACAACCAAGTACAATATGAACCGTAGAGGGGCTCTTATTCCACCGATTCATATTTTATGTTGAATGTGGAATGTATACATTCTTACTTTATACGTTACACACACACACACTTTAAATAGTAGTTACATACAGATTGGAATGGAGATCTTTGGTGAGCTATTCCGTCTTGTCATTTAGACACAAATCAAACTATTTTAGGAATAGTAATTGGGGAATTAACCCAGACATTCCTGCAGTCTACAGCCTGCAGTCTACAGCCTACAGCCTACTGAACCTACTGAGCCTACAGTAATTGGAACAGCTCAAAAATCTATAGAAGACAAAATAGTTTATTCAGTTTCTTCAGTTGATGAAAGTAGATTTGATACTGTAATCATTATATTGTGTGTAAATACTCTTTTACGTCAGCGTTTCTATTGACCCCAGGTATCTAAATTGGAAACGTCGACATTCAAAGGGGTCTCGAAGAGATATAGAGATTTTGTTTAAGATTATTTACCCAGTTCAGTTACGTAATTTAAAAGAGGTTTTAATCAAGAGTTCATTTGATTTGTAACATGTAGCGATTATTATAAAACAAATGTTTATCGCATTTGTTTTCTCGAAATGACAGATCACTTATAGTTGAGAGTCTACGAATAAATAAATAATACTCAGGAAATGTAACTGCGCTCAAAAAATGACCTAACGAAAATTGTGTACAAGTAGGCGGGGCTTAAAAGTTGTGTACAACGCGCCACTAGTCTAACATTTTTCTTGCAAGCGAGCACACGTCAAAACTTCGTGTACGTTTTCGTTTTTATCACTGTAAATCAGTTATAATCATCATGCCAGGTTATGTTGTGAAGTGGCGCAAGAGCCATAGGAGATTCTTTCAAATTTCGCAACTATTTTATGTGGTGTCAACATACGCATGCATTGTGTTTTTAATACTCTAATCTAGCTCTATAATATCTAAGGATATTGTTTTAGACTGTCTTTAAAGGTAAATCGTAAATGTTCTCCGCTGATTGTTTCATCGGCTTCGTCAACCGAGAAGGGTCCGTTGTTTAAGTACCATCCCTTGATTGAGTACCTTTCTCGATCTTTCCACTGCATGGCATAAACGAGTCGCTTACGTACTTACGCTTACGTGCTTACGACAAACTTTTTTAGATAATTAATACGATTAAAGCCACCAAGCTGCTATTCGATATATGGATAATGTGAGAAAATAAATCAAAAACAAAACAATAATTCACACGCGTTCCATTTCGTATAAAAGTTAGTCTTTTATATCGATAAGCATCCATTACATCCAGTATACTTATGTCCACTTACATTAGTATCCACTTTCTCGCCTGAGACAGTATCAGGGAACTATTATTAACAAGGTTATCCAACTTTATTTCTTGTTTTCTAGATTTCTTTACACGATCGCGTAGTGCGGCTGCCGTTTTAAGACAGTTTCTGTGTTGACTTGTGGTCATGATCTCTACATAGTATAAAAAAAAATTCCAGGATAAAAGGTGCCCTATATGTTAATTCAGGTAATAAACTATGTGCGTGCCAAACTTCATCTAAATTCGTTGAGTAGCCAGTAGTCATCTACTATTAAGTTCAGTCAGCCTATCCGGTTCAACTTTAAAATAAAAATAAGTAGTTTCAACTTATTTACCAAACGCATCTAATTCATGAATCAGCTAAAAATGTAAGAAGGATTTTCGCCACCAGACTTTATTCTCACCTCAAAGTTGGTGAAGTGTATTTGGCTGGAGTAGAGGGCTGTTTTCCTCTTACTTGTTTTCGTCTGAAATTGACTTTTACATTGACGATTTGAGACATGACAAACACTCTTTTGTTTTGTCCGACAATTCACCCTCCATTCCGGATCGAAACACCTTTTGAAAATAAAGCATTTTGTACTTCACTCAATGGCCAGAATGGATCCAATAACTTTTGTTTCAAATTATTATTGAATCCAACACCTTTGTTTGAAATGGATAAATATGACGATTTTGATTTAATTATGTCTCTCAAAAGTATTAAAATGTAGTTGAAATTTTGAGTTTTAAAAGGTTAAACAAAATCTATAGCTACATTAATAAAATCGAAGTGTATTAAATAAAATCATTAATTATTTTATTTTTAAAAAGAAACACAATTTGTACATACTCGAATTTTTGTCTGTTTTTTATCTGTGCGTTTGTGCACGCTAATGAGAGTAACGGCTTAACCGATTTGAATGCGGCTTTGATAAGTACCTGGATTAAACTATAGGATTTTTTTTTAATCCTGGAAAAATGTTGCGTTCCTGCGGGATTTAAAAAAAAAAACTAACTACAGCGCGTACGAGCTAGTGTCATATAGTCATATGTAAGCTAGTCAATATAGTCCAGCTAGAACGACAAAATGATGGTTTAGTTTATATTTGTTAAGTGTATTAGTAATCTTAAAAAAAGCTTACTTAAATTTTAATATTTTTCAGATTTTTATTATATTTTTTTATTAAAAATCTGAACAAAATACAGTCAAGAAATTTTGCTGCCTAGTCGTTTTAAAATCTAGTCTATTAACCGATTTGATAATTTTGATAACTAGCCTTTTGCTACTGAGTCATTGTAAGACTTAGTAGCAAAAGCTGGTCATATTGAGATTCATTCTTTATGTTGATTTAGGTCATTTTTATTTTTATATTTTATTTATATTAGGGAAACATACAATATCTCGCTACACATTATACAGATACCTAAATTAGCAAAACGGAAATTAGCAAAGTTTCCACTAATTACTAAAACATATTATATTATAAATTTTAAGTTACTAAGGAAAATTGGAGCAGGGAATTGGTCATTTTGTAGATCTAGTTATCATTATTAGTAAATATGGATCGCAACATCAACGCCGTCATCAAATTCGTATTTTACCTTTCATTTAAATCTGTAAAAAAGTTACATGGGACGTTAAAATCAATCATTTATTTTCATGAATATCGTAACACGAAGAGTGCAAACAAAAATGGAGATTGGATGAAAATATCGGCTACGTTGTAAAAAAAATTGAATCTGACAACAGTTTTTCGTAGGCAGTAAACATTTTATCATATTGTATTCATAAATCGTTTATTTCAAAAACCCCGATAAACTTTTAAAACTACAGCTACGGTTGAAATATGCTCATGTTTTGTTGAAAAACGTGTAATATGTTTGAAGTCACTCTCCTTGTCTGTCTTTCTGTCTGTATAAAACCGCTAACTCCTCTTAAACCACGCTACAGATTTTGATGCGGTTTTCACTTTAACTTAGTTTATTTTTTCACGTTATCAGGGTAGGTTTATAAATGTGAAAGTAACTCTGTCTGTTTGTCTGTCTGTTACCTTTTCACACCTTAACTCAGGATTTCACACCTTAACTCAGACCAAGGGATCATTTAATAAATTAAAAAAACTAACGCCTGGCTAAAGTGTTATAGCAACAAGAGGTTATATTGCTTATATATATATTTTTAATTTTCAATGAGGTCGAAGTCGCGGGCATCAGCTAGAGTGTATATATAAAAAAAAGAATCCCGAGGGAAACCGGGAGCGGGTTGTTAGTATTTATTAAAAATTTACACATTTCATTTATTAAATCAATATTGTACTATTCGTTCCAGTGTCGGTAACAGTCCAATAGTATTTTAAAACGTTTTTGATAAGGAATCCCTTGAATATTCGCCGGGATTTTAATGCTAACCATTTGTTAGGCTTCGGATCAAACGGGTAACAGCTTCTTTCCATTCTCGTGCCGTAATTTTATCGCTCCGTTAAGCTTTGTTATGGCGGAATTTATTCATGAAAAATATAAATAGAAAATTACTTTTAGCATATATTTTTAAATTCATCTTAAATTGCGAAATACCAATTCAACCAAACATTTGTTGGACAAAATGAAAAACAAAAAATAACGAAAATTCTTCATTTAGATTAGAGTTTTTTTTTTAATTTTTAGATAGATGCCATACATGTAGCAGTTGCACCGTTGATCACACTTTAAAATTGTAGATAGGAAATATACGATCTGCTCATTTTATATGACAGCCACTCACAAAGTGTAGTTATAAAATTAATTAGGTGTCTATGGGCCTCTTTCACCAACTACAAGTAAAGTGTTGATTAGTTACTTTTAGAAATAATTTTATGTTTTATTAAATTATGCACTCAGTAAGCATCATTCGATAGGCGAATTTTTTTATTATTTTCTTTTTAATGTTTTTGATGACTTTTACCGTACAAACAAAGGTAAATCAGCTCCATCATTCCCGGTGACCGGTGACTTTTAATGGCGGTTAGCCTACTTGACACTTTACTCAGAGATGGTGAACGAGGCGTTAAGTAATTAGATGCTCCCAGAGTCGTACTGTACTTTACAAGTAGGTTCCATCTAAAGAGGGATATTACAATGAGCGAACTTAATTAAATATACGCAATATTTTTTCCGTAATACATTTTTTTTTAATAAAATTATTAAATAAAATCTTGCAGTAAAATTCCCAAGGGACCTACAGACGAAGCTCCGTGGGAAGCGGCTCTTGTAATTACTAATGATATTAATTTCGAACATGTTTTTATATTATTTATATATCTCTGTACTAATAACACAAGTTAATTAAATTTTGTCGATGAAGAACGAATTGTTTGGTATTAAATTCGGTTAAAAAGTATTTTCTACGAATATCTACGTTTCGCAGTCATTTGGGCTGACCGTCTGGCGACAGTAACCATCCCCTTACTGAAGATCAACGTGAAATATCATTAGAATATGTGTTGTTGTGTTTCGGTGAGTGAATAAGGGATTCCAGACCCCTTTTTGGTAGCCATGATGGTCTACTTGATGGTAGCCACCTACCATCAAGTAGACCCTCAAGTCAGTCTACTTTAACATTAAAAAAACCATGAAAGTAGGAAAATTATCTGTCAAGCAATGTAATGTTGTTCGAAGATATTTTGTGGTTTCAACCAGTCGTTTACCTAACATTTTTTCCGAATAAAAAACGATCCTCATTCTACTCGATATCGTTACGCAATAAAAATCACCAAGTCCTCTTCGACGGTCGTTAGTACCAGGATTTTTATTCATATTTATTTTTCACATTGTCATTTGTAATGTGCGAGAAATTCCGCTCCAATTCTCTGCCATGAATAATTCGATACAAAAAAAAACGTCAAATTGAAATGAGTAAATTGATTTGGAAATGTTCTTTGATGTTTTCAAATTGACAAGCTTTTGCTTTCGGAGAATGACACGTCTTTGTAGTTTCCTCTGGATAAAGTAAGTAGGTATGGAAACTGGATTTTCTTGGCATGAACGTGATCTGATAAAGGAAACGATTTACAAGATTCTTGTTCGAAGTATTGTTTTAAGTAATTTTCACTAACGGTTTTAACGTTGTTATTCTTCTAAACACATACATAAATATCAAAATCATTAAGTCTTTTATTGTAATAATAATATGCATTCACTTTTAATATGAAATACTAGCTGTTACAAGCGATTTCGCCCGCGTAACTTTATAAAATATAACCTATGTTACTCGCTGATAATGTAGCTTTCTAAAGGCGAAAGAATTTTCAAAATCGGTCCAGTATTTAAGTTTATTAAATACAAACGTACAAATCTTCTCTCATTATTCTTTTGTCATTATTACAATAAATATGTATTTTTAACTGAATAATTATAATACGAGTAATAAGAAGAAATTTTGCAGTTCTAACTTTACAAAAATAAATAATATTTTGAGTCCTACGTTACTTTAATTAATTAATTTGCCCCCACTTTAGTTGCGCATTTTTAGGGTGCTTGTATAGAATACTGGATTTTGTGAGTTATATTTTCAATAATGTAACTCTGAAATTTCAGGAAACTGAGCAATTTGAGAATAGGAGTAAGTTGAGAACCAGGCACGATGAGAAACCGGTAAGTTTGAGAGTCAGATAATCTGTTCGTAGGCTTCTTTAACTCTTGTGATCGCACATTGTTGTTACTAGGATAACGTTTTGGGCGCTTCGAGTTTGAAATATTACACAATATTTTATGCTACAAAGTCGACATGAATTTTAGAATAATCGCTGTAAATATTGAAACAACGTAAAACGTTGAAAAAACAGCCGCCAGTGTAGACTTTTTTTTTTGCTTCCGGTACGGTTATTGGAAAATCTCTGCTAATGTGTTTCTAGATCTACTTTTATTAAAGTTTGGTTGAATGGAAAACTATTATTTGTAGTTTTGTGTAGAATTGTATTTCAATAATATAAATCTCGTGAATTTTATGTGGAATTCAGAAAGGAAACGAATATACCTACTATAAATTATAATGAATATACTATAAATGATCCTTTCAATACCAATTGGCCGCCGTAGCCGTGGCGTGTGATGCTTCGGAGTGTAATTGCTAAAATAATGCTAAGTACCTAAGGTTAAAAATTTAATATGTTTAGGAAAAAAAAATCCTTTGCTGTGCCAGAATATGCCTTATCGTCAGTCACCGCCGGCCCTAATAGTCCATTAGCCTTAATAGTACAATATACAACTGTATACTGCATGTTGCCTAGTATTGGGTAATATTAAGTTTAATATCGAGTTATTTTATACCGAATTATTTGATAGTACGACAAGTAAGATTCATAATTATGTAGTTACACAGTAATGTACTTATAATAACTTTATGTGACACTGGTTTTCAGCTGCTGTGCAAACTGGCGTTAAAATTTTAACTTTTCCACTGAATCTCGGTAGCTCGTTCGTTCATGGTTCAACGTTCTGGGTGTAATCCCTCCGGAGCTTGTTAGCCGTACAAATAAAATACTTGCACGAACCGTCCGTCGGCCGTAATGGTTGATTTATAGTTCAAACCACTACTTATATCGAGGGTGTTATTATAGAAGAAAGAGGATGTTAAGAGGCTGTAGATAATAAACATTTAAATTTGCCTGTAGATATGACTTATATTTTAGACAAGATGGTGTCCGCGACTTCGTCCGTGTTGAATAATAAAAAAATATATAATACGAGTATTATAATACCTGACATACATTAACGCCTGACATTATAATTTTGCCAAGCGTTGGATCCTTATTGGCCTATTTTATATCCTGAAATTCAATATTAGATATTATCGGATAAGTAGTTTCGAAGATTACTTTCTACATGCAAACAAACAAACTTTACCTCTTTATAATATCAGTACGTATAAATAATAAAATAAACTCTGTCTGTTTCAAGAAAATACTTGTGCTGAGTTCGGGAAACATTTCGCAAGCATCAGCTAGTATGTATGTAGATATAGTTAAATATTATATTGATAAATGCGAGCTATGAAATTATGTTTTAACAATATGCGATATTTATTCAATGTGCTTATTGTTACCTAAATAGCTGACAAAGGACATTTCATTAGATTTGGTGCAACCAAATCTACCTATACGAGAATAGTGCGTACCTAGCACATGAATAATGTATTTTGTTCCCAAATGAAAGCAGTTACAGTTGCAATAATTTAACAAATCACTCGACCTATGAAAATCCATTAGTTGAAACCGGCTATTTCTCATTCCTCGCCGTAGATCTGAATTGCATTGTGATATCAGTGGTCCTATGTGACTAATCCGACCGATGACAGATGCAATGCGTAGGCTTATGGTCGAAGGATTAGATGGATTGGACGTGTCGCTTCGATTGTTGGCAGCAATGCACTGCCTCTATCTGCAGTGTTACATACTCGTATACGATAAATGTCGTTTACGATTTCTACTTCCATGTCTAATCTATAATGATATTAAAGAGAAAAGATTTGTATGTTTGTTTCTAATGAATAAACTCAAAAACTACTGTTTTTTTATTATTATTAGAGATGAGGCCATCATTTAGCCGTGTAGCGAAGATGAGGCCTACTTATACAATTTGAGAAAAAATATTTAAAAAACTGTTGTCATAAAATAGAATAGAATAAGGTTTTATTTGTGGTAAAGGACATTTAAGAGCATACATAAGTAACATGTATAAAGATAAACATAAATGTCCCCCGCCACAAACCGGCTCCATAGTAAAAACCTACGCTGGTCTTTCGTTAGAGCCGATGGTGAGGTTACGCACTTACTAAACAAAACATGATACATAAAAGCTCCTAAAACAAAGAAAGTTTTAAAAAAATAAAATTGTTAAAATTAAAATAATCCACTAAAAATAAGAAAAAAGAAAATATCATCCACTAAAAAAATAAAAATAAAAATATATTCAGAAGGCACTGGTGTTGTTCCGCAGTTGCTCCTCGCTTTTTTGGTGTTCGAATATAAATTTCTTTAATTTATTTCTAAAATTATTGGTACTTTGCATCATCCTCATGATGTATAAAATGTAGAGTAGTCTTAAAAATGTTTAAATCGTTGCCCAAGATGTTCTAAACTTTGGTCCTTCAAATTGTTAAAGTAATTTTCTAATTTTAATTTGAATTAATGGCATTTCCGTTCTACTGGCATTTTGTATCGTAAATAAGGAACGTAGGTACACCAATGCGGTAGAGAAAATAACGGTAATAAAACAACATTAATATTAATTATGAACTTTTGCTCTCTTGGTTAACATCCCAACTTGGAATTGTTGATAACCTACTACAAATAAATACCCTCTCAGTAATTATCAATCGAAACGATGTTCCGACTAAAATTACCATAATTAACAATTCGCCGAAGACGAACTTAGGAAACAATCCATCAGTTCCGAAGAGAACTTCCGCAAATTTCCAGAACCAATTAAGCGACAAATTTAGAAGAAAGAGGGACACAACTGGCACACTTTATTTAAGCCGATTATAACAGACCGATTACTTGGGGGCAATCTAAATGCTTTTTTTTTTGTTTATGTTAAGGTCGACAGGCAAGCTGACCGTCCACTTGATGGTAGGTGGCTATACCGTCGCCTATAACACAAGCAACGCCATAGGTGCTGTAAGTGCGCTGCCGACCATAGATAAGGGATAAGGAAGGGATGGGGTTATTGTTTTTTAATTTTATACCATTCGTGACTGACGTACCAGTAATTAGAATGTTGTCTTTAGGACTTCGCAACATCAAGCGAAATCCTTATCCTGAATTCTGGAATCAAGCGAAATTTTTATCTTGTAAATAAAAAAAAGTGAAACAAAGAAATGCTGATGATTAATATTATAAATGCGAAAGTGAGTTTGTTTCTTTGCTTTCAAGCTTTAATTAAGAATATCTAAAAGTAAAAATAAAAAAAAATCAAAGTCTGACAAAAATATAATATGATCAATAAGAAAAATTCGTGCACAAAAGTTAATGGGATATAAATTCAACATGAGATGAGATCAAAATAATGTTGGCAACACCTCATAAATAATATACGAGAATGAAGATACAAAAATAAGTATGTTTGTACACAAAAAATAAGTATACAAAAATACTCAATTTTGTATCTATTTGGTTTTAAATGAAGAGCTGAAAAATTAATTAACTTACTTCCGTTACATCTATATTTACTTACTTAATATTATAAAGGGAAAAGATTTGTATGTTTGCAATGAATAAACTCAAAAACTATTAGACCGATTTTGAAAATTCCTTCACCTATTAAAAGGGTATATTTTATAAAGTTACGTGGTCGAAGTCGCGTGCAATAACTAGTATAATATGTTATTTTCATCTGTACAAAATGTATTGTGTAATGAATTTTTCTAATAAAAATACAGCCCACTTACTGTAAAATACTGTACTGTCAAAATTCAAAATGCCAATATCTTACAATATAAAATATAGAGGTACTAGTTGCACTATGTGTGTTATAAATTTTAAGATATTGCAATCTAATATTCACTGCAAGTATCCACTTTTAAGTATTTGTCGCATCCACATCACTGTTCTGCGAATAACTTTGAGTAGGGATGCATATACTCGTATTTATATCCGATATAGATAATTTATAACAGATCAAGTCGCTGTTTATCGAGACTGTTATCGACTGTTTAATCCCGATCTACTATAAAAAGGAAATGTTGAAAATGTCAATGAGTACATCAGAATTAATTAAATTTTCATTAAATAATAACGACATTTGAGGAGTCTCATAAGAGTATCGGAAAAAAATAGAAATGATTTTTTTTATTTTAAATTAGTTTAAAAAATATTTGAATTAAAATTTCAAAATAATAATTTAATAAAGTTAATTTTCAAACGATAAAATAATTTAAAATTATCTATTTATATGCATTTATATTTTGGCTGTATGTAATTAGAACATAATAACTTGTGTAAAAATTAATACGAACAGATGAACTGTAGTAGAAATTGTAACAAATTATATTAATGTAAGCCTTCCCAGTTTTCAGCGATAAGTTTTCAAATCAATAATTAAAGGCCACAACAACAAAGAGACAATAACATTAATTCATAAAAATCCTTAAAATTAGGAAAACTTTAAAATATATATGGGTAAAATCCTATTCAAAATTTGTATCGATATAAAAAATAAACATTAGCACATCACTATCAACGACAATACATTATTGTACTCTCGTACTCGTAACACTGGCAACGATAAAACGACGCGACTGGCGGCACAATGCAGTCATTGTCTGAACAGCACCAAGAAACGCTTCACGTAACAGGCATACGAATGATTCCACTGAATGGCGCAGTCGGTTTGAAAAATTTGTAATCTCAATGTACACAAGTCTTTGTTCTTTATCGAATTTCCACAACAATTGGCTCTCGCGATTTTGTACAGCTTTTAATCCCTAGGAAAGCTTGTATTTTTTTATCTTTCTCTCAATGAAATTAGGCCTTTTTCCCTTATTTGAATGTGAATGAATAAAATGTCCCAATTGGTCGAGTGGTTAGGAATTTGCCTTATCGCTATGTCTCAGGGCTTCCGGGTGCGATTCCCGGCAAGGGCAATAAAGTTTTCAACGTTGCCTCTGGTCTAGCTCTGGCAAGTAGCAGTTACGCTGCCTTTCGCAGTCATTTGGGCAGCTATTCTGGCGGCAGTATCCCTAGGAATTGGGAAGGATACTGCCGCCAGAAACCTTTAATCCTAATGTAGTTGGCAGCGCACTTGCTGCACCTGTGGGGTTGCTTGTGTTATATGCTAAGCGAAGGTAATAGTATCAAGTGGACCGTCCGCCTGTCTGCCAGTCTTTTAACTGACGAACGCTTTCGTACCCCGACTGTGATTAGATAAAGTTAGGTCCTACCGAGTGATTAAAATTGACCTGAATGAATATTTCTCAATGTCAATGTCATGACAATAAATGACTATTTCTCATGTTGTTCAAATGTCACGTGCCTCACATAAACACAGAAATAAAGACCCTTATTTCTGACCGTTTTTAGTAAAAAATACACATGGAATACTGTTCTTTACTGTACCCAAAAAGGCACAAAATTTCCGCACCAACTAACGCTATTTCCGCGACCATTACTCTTTTTCTCGCCACAGTCACGGAACACCGTCACTTTTACGGTATACGACGTTTTCCCAGATAGGAATCGTAAAGGAGGGTTTTAACCTAATTTTAACTCTACAATTGGGTAGTAATAAAAAGGCTTTTAACGTGATCTATTTAATGCTGGTCTTCCTTGGAAGGCGCTTAGTTGAAATTGTTTTTTTTTTGAATCATTTTACACTAGCTCTTGTGTGCGGCTTCACACGCGTGAACTCATTGTTTCAGTGGTTAAGGTGCTTGACTTTAAGTTTTGACTCAGGAGTCCCAGGTTCATCTTGGCTGATCCAACTTTGGCAATAATCTGTTCTATGTTGACTCTGGTCTAGATAAACAGGGTTTTGACCAATGCCCGTTGTATGATTATCCCATAATACTTTACCGCAGTTATACCGCCGCTGCTCGCTGATGTGGACAGGACAATGGGCACCCTTTGTATGGGCTAGCGATCTTTTGTGCTCCTCGAACAGTCAAGTGCACCGGGAGACCCACAAGCGGAAGGCCTAGTGAGTGACCAGCGCAAAGAGACTTAGTGCTGGACCAACAACCAACGAGACACAATACACGGTAAAATCAAATCAAAATCAAAATGAAAACATTTATTCATCAAATGGCTTTCCAAGAATATAAAAGAAAATTTTAAATTTAGCTAAGCTATAAATCCTTTAGTTATACTTACAAAACCATAAAAATCGTTTATTCACATATTGATTTTTGATTATGTTGTAAAATAAAGAATAATAAATTGATTTTTCAATAGTTATTTGATTATAATTTTACACGACGTGATTTATTGAATTAAAAAAAATATATTAGTTTTTCACGGACAAATCACATTCTAATTAAATGGTAAATGTGAAAATGTTTTAATATTTATCCTACCCAAGCTGTTTATTTATTTCATTACTAGCGATATTCGCCTCCGGCTTCAAGTTTTGCGTTTAGCAACACATTTAGCGATTCATTTTTCTTTATACAGATTTCAACGGATTTAGTTTAACATATTTATCATACGCGTACCTACAGATAGAGCACGTCCCCAAAAATCAATTTTTCCTAAGAATTCGTTCGTGTGGGATCATTCCGCATTTTGGTAACGAAATGTATCACAATATGTGCACGCACGAGGGACGCCGCGAATGAAAGCTTATACTATTTAAATAAAACGAAATAATTCCTTCACTACATTGACATGTGGGTTGACAAGAACGTTTCTGTTCAGTGCGGCGTGGAAATGAATTTAATTTTAGAAGGGAAATTGGGACCAAACTTGAAAGAACCAATTAGACAATGTTCGAGCTTCATTGGCATTGATTGATTGATGTAATAACTGTGAGATATTTCGTTGTATATTCGTCGCATGTTTACAAATTAGTCTGTAACCTTGCCGAAGGGGTAATTTTCGTTCGTTTTGCTTCATAAATTCAGTTAAAAATTAGTTCTATTAATTTACTGTGTAATTAAATTCAATTATTGAATGTTTTTTATTTATTGTTACTATAATATATTACCTATACTCAAATGATGATGTTGTATCGGTTACATTATAGTGCAAATGTTAAACCTTCAAACACGAGCTACAACATTGACATTGTGCCTTGCGGGTGAATGCTTGTAAATATGAACAAGTCTGCACGTAACAAGTCTGACATGAATACGATCCTGTCGAGTATACATTATATGTATTACGTAACAAACACATGGTGTTATGGGCCGATCGCTACATATGTTTTCTATTCTGCAGGTGTTTGGTAGTTTGGAGCTAAATTGGTCTCAAAAACTACTAAACAAATTTTCGGTTTAGTAGAAGTTTCGCACAATTTTGTTTCGTATTCATGCGGTTTTCATTTATCAACAGAATGATTCCTGAGGAAGGTATTATTAATTCAAAAAATTGAGACAGACGGCCAACGCCATTGACGACTGCAAGCGCCTGAAGTGTCTCGCTTTCGTCTTCTATTATTTAATATTTAATATTATTTAATACAGAAATATCGGCACCGGCTACATATTCATTCTCTTCGGAGTCGAATCTCTGGGTCCATGGGGTCCCAACCCAACGCGCTTAAATTTTTTAACATCGACATAACCGGCGATTATAGAGCTGGCCTCGGTCAACAGATTAGCATTTCCATACAACCAGGTAATTCAGCCAGCATGCTTGGGACCCTGCCTTATATTATACAATATGTAAATATATATAACTTAGAATTAAATGAATCTATTAATATCAGATTAATATCAAAATAAAAAAAAAATTTGTGTCATAATGACAATTTAAAATTTAAAGTTTTTATTTTTGCCTGCGAATAAATAATTTTGCGCAATTAGGCCGTACGGTCAGAGCTAAACCGCTGGATTCCCTTCGCCCATTACGAAAATGCAAACAACGGAGAAATGAAAACGTTAATTATTATTCTGTTCGTGATATTCGTTTCGGTTTTCTGTCGGCATGCTCGCTTCAACAGCTCGAGCCACAAAGCGAATGCAAAATAAACTTTTACCAACCAGAAAATTCACTTCAAAGCAAACTTGGAAATGTGATATATTGTTGGAAGACGGCCTAAATATTTCCCCTCTTTATATAACTTCCATTCACTCAACAAGCATTATTTGCGTAGTAATCTGTGGGATTGACATTTGGTTTGTTTACGCTATATCATCCTGTTCTATGTAAATATTGTTAGAACATTAATTGAGATAAATCTAGCGATCCACTCCAGTTCCTTAAACTTTAAAATATGGTTAAGAAAAATCATACAAACACAAAAAAAAAATTGTTCTGGTGTATTAAAATCATACTCTGTTTTAAATTATTCATGAAATTATTATCATCATCTTATCGGCCGTAATACATCCACTACTAGGAGATAGGCCTTCTTCATAATTTTCCAGTAGAACCAGTCAAAAACAGCCTTGATTTGGAGGTACCCTGAATCCAAATGCAACGCAATGCAATCTAAATGCAGAAGGTGGTGCTGCGCGATACATTATTATTATGCGTTGTCCTGAAACCCGATCGACAGTGCATACTAGTATCTGTTGGAAGTATACAATATATTCCAAATAATATCATTATAAAAATTTTATATTTACAACAAAACTTTATGAAAAAATGGACAAAATATTAACAAATAAAAACGCTATTAAAATCAATTTAGAGTAATTGAAAGGACAAACAGACAGACACAAATAGGTAAATAAACTATATAGACGAAATTTCAACGATTATAGTACTGCCACAAACTACCGCCATCCGAATGTCAACTCATTTGTAAAAGAAATTTTGCACAATAGAGTTTGCAAAGATGAGTGACTACTGTTGTTGGGAACATTTTGGGAATGCTTCAGTTGTGTTGCGGGTTACAATATCCCTTTATACGCACACAAAGAGCCTCTATTGTGACTCCAGACAGATACTAATTTCTAACGCTGTTTCGCGTATTACAACGAAACAGAACTTATGATGGCACCGAATAAATATTCCTACCCCGAAATTTATCGCGTGTTATGAAATTTGCAAGAATACCGTTGTGTTTTATTACTTTTGTTTCGCAGGTTTCTATACCTTGAGTATTATAAGAAAAATTCAACACAATATGAAAATATCATTAAATTCTTGTAACCAAAATAGCCTTATTTGGTTACTTGATTTAAAATTTAAATATTTGTTTTAAAGAGTGAAAAGTGTCTCGGTAACAAGTTTATTCTGAGTTGGCACTTTGCGGTTTGGTCGGCAGCGCACTTATAGTACATGTGGCGTTGCTTGCGTTATAGGCGACGGTTGTCCCGTCCCCTACTATCAGGTGGACCGTCAGCCTGTCTGACGATCTTGTAATTAAAAATAGGTTACTTTTTTTAAATGTGGGATACTAAGCCGTATGACCATTTATTAGGTTTAGGGCCAACTAAGTACATCTCCGGCACATAAACGTAATTCGTGAACTTTTTTGCCAGTACTAATTAATTTCCAGATCCAGTGTAAAAAAGTTTTGAAAATTCACTAAAAGTGTAAAAACAAAAAATTTGGTATATTTGTGTGTCAGATTTTTAATACTCCTCCGAGTAAGTGTAGAATAGTGAGAGAATAAAGTCGTTTATGGAAATGGCCAACTCCATCCATAATATTGACGCGAAGGTCCCTCGTAAAATAACCGTTACATAGTGGTACATACTCGCACTTTAAACAGTTTATCTTCAATAAAAACTCGGATGTTATGACAATAATAAATTCCTTTTCTGTCTCAACCCCTTTTGTGTTTGAACATAAAAGTGTAATGTTCTGAATAA
The DNA here is from genome assembly GCA_944738685.1 of Synanthedon myopaeformis. Lineage (NCBI taxonomy): Eukaryota > Metazoa > Arthropoda > Insecta > Lepidoptera > Sesiidae > Synanthedon > Synanthedon myopaeformis. The sequence continues at coordinate 4,259,804 of OX122933.1, read as the reverse complement.
CTCATTCATCCGATGAAATACTTTAGTTAGTATATCAAATGAAAATCGCTTCGTGAATTATCATTATTAGAATTGTATTAGGTTTATTTACTTTAGCATATACATTTATGAATTTATGTGAGATAGCTCTGGCTTGAATTTGTGTATAGTAATAATATAACCTAGTGTCCAAATAGTATTAGTAATACAAAAAAAAACTTAGTAATGGTATTTACAACATAAAAGTGTATTGTTCACATCTTTTTAAATGGCAATCTACTTACTTACACACATTGATATTATATTCAGGATGCTGTTAGAGCCGCCCCGCGTCCGTTCCATCAACGAGGCAATCCTCTTACATACTTATAGCCTGGAAACTGAACTTTTTTTTTCTTATATAAAATAATATAAAAAAAAACCCAACCTTATTATATTGTCAGTTAATTAACAATATTAACAAGCCTACCTACTTTAAAGTCCTCCCAAAGAGATTAAATGTTCACTTAATTTAGAAACGTTTTACGAAGATTCTTGAAAATGCCTCTTGTTATATCTTGCTTCAAATGAAAGTTACGTATATTTTTAGGATCCTTCACATTTAAGAGGCATATATTATTATCGCAGCTAAATTTTTATTAAAATTAGATAGGATTATTTGTTTTTAATGTCGTCGGTTCAACTTTTAAGAATTTCATGATATTTTACAAGGATAAATATCTGTTAACTTGCTTTAAGAAATCCAATACTTTATTTGACATTTGATTCGCTAGTCTGTGACGTCTGTTAAAGCAATGCGAAGAAACGTCTGGAATTTCTCAATAAGCTCCTTCGATGTTATGCCGATTTTATTACACAGCATTTAAATTTGGTCGGGAGAAAGTAAACAAAGTAATAATTCTGTCCTTTGCTTTTAAACTAGAGCCTTCAAAATAAGATGTTTTAATGTTAACAATAAATCCTATTAAGATTATTGTCAATTTCTTTTATGTATTGTTAATTACAATTCGTCATTGTCAACGTCGACGTTTTGGAAGTAAACATAAAAATAATAATAATGCTAGATGTGATTATTTTTATTTTATGCATTTTTATGAGTAACGGTCTGTCCGTTACTCATACAACCTATTAGATATAGAAATTTCTATAAACATATCATTCATATAAGCACGGATTAAATAGACCTACACACCATGTTCGTAACGACACCGTTAAACACTTAAACAAATATGTTAATAATAAATTTTTTAATTTCCATACTAATTGTTTTTTTTATATGATAGTATATTATATACTATCGTATTAATAACACCTCGTTTTTGCGTTGGGCGTTAAAAATTAATTTAAGGCGAGGGGCCTTATAAGATTTTCATCATATATAAGACTTTCATTATATACTCTGAGTACATGAACATAATGCAATAAATTGACTGCTTTTAGTAAACTAAAATATAAGAGAAGAGCAAAAGTTTCGGAAAGTAAGAGACATAAGTTTGCCGCGAAACTTTCGAGCTTCGCACGTGACATACATTGCCAGAGTTCAGAAGATAAAGTGTTCTGCTGGTTGCTATTTTATTTGTTTTCCCTTTTTCGACACCCATAATTTATATGAGATAATTTGCTTATCCAACACAAATATTGAATAAAAATTTGAAAAAAAAAATAAAAAATTAAAAGAGAGTTTTTATTGTTTTTGGTTAAATTATTGGTCATGTATGAAGTAATTAATCTTACGATTCAAATTCATCGTTTGAGAAAAACGAGGTAAACGGGTATGAGAAAAAAATCCTATATTAGAATAATTATACATATAATCCACACATCAATACACACTTATATCTAAACCCAGGAGGACAATATTTAGATTAATGTTCTTCAATGACGAAAACAGTATGTCAAATAGAACCGTCTTTCGTTCCAAAGAGCTTGTGTGTGTGCATGTACGTCCGATTGGTTTTCAACTGAGAACTTGTGGGTTCACTGATTCGTATAAAGGCTCTGTTACATAACTCTGTTTCCTATTTTCTATGGGGCTCGCGATAATTGTTTTCGTGTGCAGATAATGGAATATCCAATAAAGAATCACGAAAATGTAAGATTAATCCGAGGATCCAATTATTGTAGTTCCTTGCGTATAATATGTCTCATTCAATAGCCTTATTAATATATACTTAGGTATATATAAGTTCTTAGAGAAATCGGAACACATTGTACACGGAAAATACACTGTTTGATATCCCGACTTTATTCTTTTTTGAATTGGTTTCTTACAGAAAACGTTAAAGCAACTTACCATGTGGAGGATAAAGTGATAGGAATCAGGGGTACTCCCTCGGCTTGCATCTTCGACCTTCCAGTCCTTGGTTGGATGGCTTTAACCTACGCGGTTTGTAAACTGATACGCCGATTAAGTGGATTGTCTTAATTTAACAGCGAATTGCGAACACTTCAGCGACTTATAGTGGACTGTGTCGAATGTGTAGGTAATTGTCTTTTTCTGCGAGTGCCGGGGGGTAGGAAAGGGAGAGGGGCGAGGGATAACAATGCACGGAACCACCATGCTAGACAAATTATTTATTTTATTAGAGACTCATTCATCCGATGACACGACTTCGGTGCCTCGCCACTGCTATCGAGCGCGGGGAGGCCTGTGCTTCCTTGTCATAACCTCGGCGTACCCGAAAGTGGAGATACGCCGGCCATCTCGTGGGACCATACGACGGGAGGCAGTCTCCCCCAAGACCACCGCCCGAGTCCCGGTCAGGGTGGAAGGCGGTGGATATAGGCCAACCGCCTGCGCTCAATACTTCTCCGGCGGATTGGTTAGGAGAGGGGATCCTCTTCTCGCTGCCTTTCCGCCGCTTCCTTGCGTGACATAACGTGCTCACAGAACATGATCATCGCCTGCCACGCAAGGTCACTGCCAACTATCGATTTTATGACGGCCAGAAGCGAGAGATCGCGCTCTGTTGCAAGAAAGTGTGCAAGACCATTAAATGTCAAAATAAACATTTCGGAAAATAATTATTAGGTAAATATTTCCTGGTAATTTCCTGGAAAATATCTATTTTCCTTCAAGTCATTTATCAAGGCATACAACAACATAATATATTATATCTAAAACAGAATATTATGAGACAAGGAGTCACAGTATAAAACAAATTTACCAGCAATACAATACAAATAATTTCTCTTAGAAATAATGATCAATTGCCTTTTAGTAGTTGCTTTAACAGTCATTTGGACAGCCCATCTGGCAGCAGCAACCACCTCCTTACAGATGACCACTGTGAAATAACAGCATATTATGTGCTGTTGTGTTTCGGTGAGCGAGCAAGGGATGTCAGAGCCCATTCCCTGTCCCTTCCCTTATCCCTTATCCTGCCTGTCTAACGACCTTAAAACAAAAAAAAAGGTTTGCAAGTGCGCTGGCGACTGTAGTATGATTAAGGATAGGTAAATGAAACATGGAGGTTAGTGTGTCCCAGGCTATAAGGGCAAATTTTTTTTTTGCGAATGGAGTTACGCATACCCCTTATTTTTTTTCCATTTGACCCTAATGACTTAAATAATAAATATTATGGCGATCGGATAATGATAACCCGTGCCGACTTGATGTCAAACTTTAAATGAAAAGTTAGTATGGAAGCCATAGAGAGGTTGTAGAACTTAATACGTATTTCAGTAAATGAAACACTGTTTTACCCGTATATAATATTTATTAAGTATTAATCGTTAAAAGAACATTATTTACTAAATTTTCTTTTTAAGGTTTGCTTTTTGCAATCCGGATATACCTGTCTGTGTTCTTGTACGCAACGTAATAAAAATTGCTTTTGTTCCTCTTCCACAGTAATTAAGCCATGGAAGTCTTGCATTAACTTAACCGCTCTTTCAGCCGTATCGTTAACTGCTCTCAGTGCCAGCACCTTTTTCTTAGCATGTTGAAACGAGGTATTATTTGACCATGAAGCAGGACACTCGTTGAGGAAACTGTCATCAATTTTGAGTCGATTGAATACAGCCTTACTTTTGATTGACACAAAATCATCAATGCTTTTCTCTGAAATTGAAAAAGATAGAAATAAGTTATCTAAGCAAAGTGATAAAAGAAAACAAATATTTTTACTAGTTCTACTAACCGAAAAGTGGGCCACATAGTTCTTCCTTCGATGGGATGTAGCGTTTACCGTAGGCTGATGAGTTTTCTTTGGCTAAGTTAGCAACAATTTTTACTTTTGTTTCCTGGTCTACATTATCATCAAATATAGACAAGACAGATACTTCATCTACTAAATACCATAAATGCTGGCAGAACTTCTGTAAAGCTGCTTTTGAGATGCTTTTGTCGATACTTTCGTAAGCCTTCATGGTCTTCAAAAAGCATAAATCCTGGTATGGTGCCTGTACCGCTAAAGTGCATTGCAACCAAGGCTTCACGTAGGATGTCACGATGAACAGGCACACGTCTAATAGAGCTACCTTGTCCTTGTTCGAAATTTTAAATTGAGAGCTAAGTAAAGTTATTTTCAGTGAATAAATCGCTCTCGTCATCCATCGAGCTTGGTGCATGGCACCTGGAGGCCGAATCTTAAATCTCTTCTCTCTATCTCCGCCGAGAAATATTATTGATAGCTCTATTAATTCACGATAGTCATCTCTAGCAATTTTTTTACTTAATTCAGATTGGTAAAAGTCTAGCAGTTCGTTAATTTCTGAAACATTTAGGCATGCTAGCTTTTCTGAATAACTCTGTATCCTTTCGGGATCAACATTTTTCCAGTTTTCTCGGAACTTTTTAAACAGTGGAATGTCAGGGCTCGTAGTGACTTGGCTAATTTTGGCTTCAAACACACCTTTACCAACTCGCAGACGTGATGGCGGCAAGCAAAAACGAGCATTTCTCTATTCATTTTCTGTTCGGGAAGCACACAGGCACCATTAATACGACCTGTATTGGAAGCAGTGGTATCACAACAGAGAATCTGCACTTTATCTTCAAGATTCCAATCAATCATAGCGTTCCAAACTGCCTGTGCCTGTTCGTTTCCTGAAGAGTTCTCTAATTTTGGCACAGCGATGAGTTGTTCTATATGATCGTACGAAATAACTATCGGTAAACGTTCTTCTTTAGATTTTCGTCTATCTAAAGCTGGTAAGAGTTTGCCATCCCAGTGGACAGTTACAGTATCCGGTACCTCGTTTTGAAAATCAACTTTTATAGCTTCTGCGCGCTCTTTTCGCTTTTCTGTACGAATTCTTTGAATTGAGGACTTACTTATAGGATATTCGTCAGTGTTATGTCCAAGCGCTTCAATAGTTGCTTCAATAATAAATACAGAATTTCGCATACTTAACTGACACCTATCTAAAGCTGCCACTAATTTCGGAGTTATGAAATTTTTCCTCATAGAAGTGTTAGACTGTGTGCTCTCGGTAAAGGTGGGCAAGTTTTCTTGCAAATCCATTATTTCAGATTCAAAAGACGAATTTTCTTGTAGTGGTTCATAAGAAGGTGATGAAGGAGTTAAGGATGACAGATATTTATCACGTCGCTTTTGCTCGTCAATGTTTCTAACGTAGGCTTTTTCCTCCTTCTCGGCCAGTTTTTTATCCACTCCAGCTAAGTGACCAGGCCGACCTGGCTCCCTCTGGCGCTGCAGGAAGATCTTATCTTCATTAATCCTCATTAAATTAAGGGCATCGGCGTGTGCAAGATCAAACAAATCATTTAAGTTTGAAATAAATTCTCGCCGACGCTGCACAAACACGCCTTGAGTTTTATTTGCATTTTTTTGCAAATCTCTCCAAACTTGGTACAAGTTAACTAGTTTTTTAACACAGTTTGGTAAAGACTTAGTTGGTATACGTGCCTTTTCCCAGTAAATAATGCACTCACGAATAGTAAGATTGGCGCTTTCATTGACACTTAAATTAACTTCTCGAATATTATAGAACAGAACTGCCAGTACCTGTCCATTAGAGGGAAGTTTTGAACCAGTAATTTGATGTTTTACGTCCCCTATTAAAAATATCCCCTTTTTAGAACTGCGTAACTCCATTGACATGTTGACAGAATGAAAACAATGCGTTTACTAATCAACAAACAAGCAACATCAAGCACATCAATACGTTGGCTCCCGCGCGCCTTAGTAAACAAGTACCGACATGTTTCGATGCAAGTCGGCACGGGTTGCCGTGGTTCTAAATACGTGAAACTTTATTTATAATACCTTTGACATCATTGAAACAAAATAAGAGGGTATGCGTTGGAAAAAAAATACTTTTATTTTTTTGGGACACCCTAATGGAGGTGGTTACTGCCGCAGGACAAGCTGCCCAATACTTAACGACTGTATGCCCTGTCAATGTTTACTTTTTACTTATTTACTTTACAAAATTACTTAGATTTTAATATTAAAAGTAAGTCAACACTTATATATTTTTTAACGATGAAAAAGCTCATATTATGTACTGCTTATTCGTTAATCTTGGTCTACCCAGCCGCAGTATCATGTATTATGACACCGCAATAAATCCATACGGGCACAGCGCATGCATCTCACTTTATGAGCCGTAAAGTCAACTGGATATTGCGCTTAGATCAACCAAAGTTATAACGAGATACAAGAATACGGTATTTATCCTATTATTCTTGTAGTAATAAGAAATAAGTTGCCGAGAAAGAGGATACCAACTTAAGAATCCATTTCTGGTTATAAATAGTTTTCCGTTCGGAATAAAGTCTAAAGTTTATAATCATAGTTTGATGCTAGAAATAATTTCTAACCATCAAATGGATTGCTAGCCTGACTGCAGGGCCTTTAAAAGTTTGCGAAAAAAGGTTCGAGTGCTGTCTTGTATCTTCTTGTATCGTCTTCATTTAAAGAATACGGATATCAATCTCGTTTTCGTCTATGCAATTTTCAAAATTTTAATGTAAACAATTCACAATTTTCAGAGTTTTTTATATGAATAGAATAGTATATGAAAGAACTGTCTAAAAATGTCAATCCATATTAATATTATAAATGCGAAAATAACTCTGTCTGTCTGTCTGTCTGTCTGCTACCTTTTCACGCCTTAACTACTCAACCGATCATTATGAAATTTTGCATGCACGTTGTCAGGGATACAAGAAAGGACATAGGGTACCTTTCATCCAGAAAAAAGTACTGTTCCCGAGTGATCGTCTGAATTTTAGACTAAAAATATAAAGAATTAGACGCCACTGTCGCGTGGCGGCGCCACCGTCGTTACAGGGATAACGATGTCAGGCGTTATTATTCATATATTTTCTTTTTTAACGCGGACAAAGTCGCGAGCACCACCTAGTTTATATGAATACACTTAAATTCCTAATTAAATAAATATCCTAATAATACACATTCTGTAATTATATAATAAGGTCGTAAAAATATAAACTGTATACCGGAGGTATACCCTAAGTCCATTTAAAAAAAATACTTTGTGATGTCATTGGAATAAGTATTTTAGGCTCTATTTACTGATATACTTTTTAAAGCCCTGTCAAAGAAAACAAAAAAGTTTCGCTTTTGATTATACGTTACAAGTCCAATTAGTTACATGCTTACACTCAGACGTTTTTCATGCGTAGTTACTGAATTTTTGTAATTTGCTAAATCTGACTTCCGATATACCTATATTTATTTATTAAAATGGTTACAAAGCAGTTTTATATGTAATAATATTATAAAGTACAATTGCAATAAAACGCCTTTCCATTTACTCTGGGCTCAAAGACCTGATTCAAATACAATGCAACTCTTTAATAATACTTACATTTATTTAAACTAGTACTTTTAAAAATTACTCCAATTTCTTGAAAACGCTCTCCAAGTTACATCGTTTTATCTCTTAAACCCGTAATATATTTTACAATATAATACCAACTAGAACAGTATTCGGCATTGCATGCTGTTGCTGTGAACTTTTATTAGCACTAAACTCCTGGAGATAGCACAGGATTGTGAAAAATGAATTTGCTTCAACGACATTGTAAAAATGGAACACTGTTGCTGCTGTATATTTCTAGAAAACAATTTGTAAATTGTTTACAACATTATTAAAACACATCGATAAACTCATCGAAAAGGTAATTTAAAAAATATGTTCTCGGCTGTAAGAATATCTTTGTTTTTTTCCTTTATGTGAATATATTCCATTGCATTGGCTTTATTTGGCACGAATGCAATAAAATATATGGATTTTTAGTAATTAAGTTTTGTAGGTTTAGATATAAGTTATTTAATCGAAAAAATTATAATTGATTCAAGGTAGCTGTGATTTCAATTTAAATTTTAATTTAAATATTGTATTTTTTGCAATAAATCAAATTTAAATAAAAACATAAATAAAATGAGTAGGTTCCTGTTGCAATGCTAACACATGAGTTAATTCGACGAAGTAGCAGTCAGGAAGTTTAAATAAATATATTCATTGCTATTAGTACAGGAAAATTTACTAGCAATTCAAAATTAGAGTCCCTCAGATGCATTTTTATATAAGTTTCTACTAGATACGTGATTAGTGTAGTCTAGTATATCTAGTAGATAGGGTAAAAGAATTTATTGAATCCACCGTGTAGAAGGGATGAAAAAAAAATGCAGATATTAATTTAATTTTAATTTTAGCAAAAAAAGTGAATGGACTAAAAAGTTAATCTGAAACTTTTTTTCTAACTTTTACCATTTTTGTATAATTAGGAAAAAAAGAAACTGCTTTTATTTCACTCATTCTAAAGACTGGAATGAAAGATTTCTAAGACTCCTCTCCTCTAAGACTACCGCCTATTCAGTGTGCCCTAACATTACTAAAATATATTATACTAATAGTTATAGTTTTACCTCTTACCTAAAAAAACACAAATATTATTTATACATAATCTAATAAATCAATACATAATATTAATTAACAGTGTTATCTATAAAACACTGAATTAAAAACAAATTTTTTAAAAGTTTATAGGTAGGTATAGATCGTCATTTTATAAATCACCAACTTATTGTATCTGTTGAAATTTTTCAAACTTATCTTGCAGGTGCAGTTTTGCAATTTGTTGTCATAAGCTCGGTAACAACGCGTCTGCGGCAATATCTTTTGACAAACTTGCGAAATTTTATATCTAGCCGGAGGTTTCTCTACAATGTTGCCGTATTATAAAGATTTAATGTCGATACATACAAATAAATTTGTTGCTTTTTTATCCTACATTTTATTATTAATATTTTTTATATATATAAAAATCAATCGCCGTCTCGTAAAAATTCAAAAATGGATAGACTGATTTTATTATAATTCGGTTTTCACTCATGAACGTTTGTAATAAGTATAAAAATTACACCCTGGGCGAAAGCGGGAGCCTGCTTTATAAAACTTTATAACAAAATCATATTTAATTAAAAATCTCAAGTTATTACCACCATCATAATCATCATCTCAGCCATGGGACGTCCATTGCTGGACATAGGCCTTTTTCATAATTTTTTAATAGGACCGCTTAGAAACAGCCTTGACCCACCGTCGACCCAAAGCCTATTACCATCGTACTGCATACTGGTATAGATGCGGAATTCGTCCGCTACTTGGATAAAGTACCGCTGCGCAAACTCAAGCAGAGTCCGGATGAGTAGAAACTAGAAACATTATCCCACGGAAGCGAGAACTTTGGAACAATCTCCCTTCTGAGGTGATTCAATTTAACTACAATGTTGGTGCAGTTAACAAATTTCTGCAGGGTCTTTGGCGAACATCTCCCTGGTGCTGTTAACCTACCGTCAGCCTACATACCACTATTTATGATATTAATGTATCTTATAAAAACTGTAAAGTGTAATTGTATTGACGGATTTTTTAACAAATTGTATTATTTTGTTACAGATAAATAAAATATGGAAACATGGACTTGCTATTTTAGGTAAGCATTGAAATTTAATATAAATTATTTTTGTTAAGCATTTAAATAGTGGCAGGGCACACTGACTGGAATTTTCAGTTATTTGGGTAGCCCGTCGGGCGGCAGTAAGTGTAAGGGGGTTGCCCTCTTACAGAAGACCACCGTGAAATAACAGCATGTGTGCTGTTGGGTTTCGGTAAGTAAATAAGGGATGTCAGAGACCATTTACCTATGCTATATCCTCAATCCCACTATCAAGCCGGTCACTATCATGGTAGCCATCAAGCGAACCGTCAGGCTGTCTATCGACCTTAAAAAGAATAACATTTTTTATGCCACACTGTGCTTCTCTGTCGCTTGGGCCGCCCTATCTGGCGGCAGTAACCGCCCCTTTACAGTACAGCACCTGTGGCGTATGCTTATGTTAAAGGCGACGGTAGCCGCCTACCATCAAGAGGTTCGTCAGCCTATCTGTCGACCTTAGTTTTTTAGTTTCACAAAAAAAAAATTTTGCTTAATTGTTTTTGTGATAAAACTTCGTACTTCATACGAATATTAAGATCGGGTGAATGCTAGATATTTAAATAATAACTAAATTGCTGTCAAGTAAAAAGTAAATTTGAATATGCAAATAAGTAAGTAAATTAAGATAAATTATATAACTCGTAGTACCTACTATAAGATTACCCAGAGGAATCGGGGTTAGAGGTGGGTTGAATGAGCTTTGTCATTTTGTAATGATTTGCGTGGTTGAGCGTCATTTGTTCAGGCGGAAATTACAACGTTCTGTCACTAATGTAGTTTAACTAAAATACATTCTAGTCTATAAACATACAATGATAAAAAAATACAGTAGTATTACAATAATCGAAATAATATATATTTGCAAGCATTCGCTGATTACAATGGCTAATACAGTTTAATGGCTTTTCCACAGTTTCACAGAAGACTTTCGTGAAATAACAGTTATAACAACGGTTCGTGAAATAATTGCATACAGTTAATTCTCAAAAATTTCAATTATATATTATTACTTCACTCAATTTATATATTACTTCATTTATCAAGTTTGTCGATTGATTGATGCACAATAGACAATAGTGGCATTGTGACATAATATATATGATGGATTAATAGATAGGCAGAAGGCGCCTATGTAAACAGTGAAATTGTCTAACGGTGCTTGCTTTAACGCTCTGTCTCAGGGGTACCGGGTTCGATTATCGGCAGGGTTAACTTTAGAAAAGAAGCTTTCAAGGTTGGCTCTAGTCTAGATATGGAAAATGTATGTAGTAGAAGGGCACACTGCGTTTCGCAGTCATTTGGGCAGCCCGTCTGGCGGCAGTAACCACCCCCTTACGGAAACACCACGGTGAAATAAAACCACGTGTGCTGTTGTGTTTCGGTAAGTGAGTAAAGGATGCCAGAGCCCATTTCTCTATCCCTTATCCTTAAAACTACTATAACTGGCAGAGCACTTACAGTGCGTTTGTGGCATTGCTTGTGTTATAGGTGAGGGCCACTTACCATCAAGTGGTTCGTCAGCCTGTCTGCCGACCATAACGTAAAAGCGTAAAAAAAAAACGTTCTGCAAATTATATATTATATGAAAATCTTCCTAGTTTAACGCTCTTTCAATTAGTGAAAACCGCATTAAAATCCGTTCCGTAGTTTTTGAGATTATCGGGAACATACAGACATAAAGACAGACAGACGCGGAGCGGGACTTTTGATGTAGGTAAGGATTAATAGTATACATGCAAAAGTAATAAACAAAACTTTTCTTTACTCGATGGAACGTAATATATTTAAAGGTGTTTGCTTGATTTTAAAATACTCTCAAAAATTATGAAAATCATATAATATTAAGTATATTTTATCTTATGAAGCGAATCGCTAATGAAATATGAAGCAGGTAGGTGAAGTGGTCCGAATAATTACCCTAATTAAGCATAATATGGGGGCACTGAGCTCTAATGATAAACGTTTGGTCATTTGTCTGGAGACTGGAAGTCAAATTGCGGTACGTCAGAAAGCGCCAACTTAATACTTGATGTAATTCAGTTTTTACGAGTTCGTTTGCTTCATTAATATGGGACTGGAGAGAAGAATTGGCATTGTACTAATTGGTGGAACCGACTTGTGTAATAATTTATTTTATGTCTTCGTAATTTATATAGGGGGAGGGTGACTTGTTTGATTCTGTTAATTATTAAATAAGTATTTGTACTTATACTTATTAAATATGTAAATTGTGACGAGGATATTGGATGAGTGGTAAGAGTGGTTGCCCAACGTCTCAGGGGCCACAGGTTCGCTTCCCGGCGGAGTCAACTTTGGAAATGAACTTTTCAAAGTTGGCTTTGGTCTGGATTTGGAAAGTAGTGACAGGGCACACTGCGTCATTTGTAAGGCGGCAGTAACCACCCCCTTATAGAATACCACCACGAAATAACAGCATATGTGTTGGTGTGTTTCAGCAAGTAAGTAAGTAAGTAAGTAAGGGATGCCATTACCCCATCCCTTCCTTATCCCTTATCCTTAATTCTTCTATGATCGGTGGCGCACTTGCAGAACCATATTCCAATTTACCATTCATTCTTACTCTTAATAAGTGAAAAAATGTGCACAAATTTTATTTTGTGTTTGTTTAGTTAAGATGAAATTGTGTTTTAGTCTTAAATAAATATTATAATTTTATATTCTATCTCGGCCTCTTTCAACTAATCGGAAACCAGCATCACCATAGATTGCAAAACGTTACATGGTACTTCGAGCCGGATCTTTCAAACTTTTAAATTTTCCTTCAAGCCGTAAATTACGAAATTTATATACTATATAACAGGAACCAATGCTACAGGTTTGCAACAATGTATAATCAGAAAACCCGTATTCGAAGCGATTTAACTAATCGATTAGTTTTGAAATACTAATATCAAAGTTATATCATGCGGGATTGAATTCTGTGAACTACCGCAAAATAGAGATTAGGAATCCCATTAAACAGTATTTGTTGGCATGAGTTAAATGATAAAGAGTCACCGAATTAAGCGAACCTGTCAAACAGTAAATTATATTACCAAATAAAAATACACGTTGATAAAATATTTTAATTTTAGTGTAGTGTTATCTAAATAATAAACTAATAGAAAATTATGATACAAACTTTTTACAATACGCCGAGTAGGTAGGACTGTTCATATAGAACTGACTTGAGAAGAGGTCTTATCTCAATTTCATATACGAAATTAGAAATAATGTTTATTAACTTAATAACCCAATAACATACTAGTGATTCATTGTTTATACTATTAATTAGTTAACAATAACTATTATTTGTCATTAAAAAAAAATCACTTAAGCGATTTCCAATGACATTTTTTTATGTTGATGTCGACAAAGAGGCTGACGGCCCACTTTTTATACCGTCTCTGATAACACAAAGCATCGAAGAGATAGGGAAATGGGCTCTGGGCTCGTAGCCATGTGTGCTTTCTACAGTCGTTTACGCTACGCTACGCTACGCTACGCTACGCTAACCTACGCTACGCTTTTTTTCCAATTTAGCCGTTCCTAGGATTAGTCCAATTTAAAAACAGATGTGTACATATTAACAAACAAAAATTTCATGTTCACTTACTTTAGGTATTTGTTTGGAATTATGCACGAAATTTACATTTTAACTATTACCATACAGATAGACGCGCTGGGCGAAGGAGAAAGTCGTAGCTCAGAAATATCTGAGAGTGGACTGGGATTGCCTCGGTCAAGCAGCTATTCCATTTGGCTATTGACAGGGACCGGTTCAGGAAGTTGACGGCTAACCTTCAGGTCAGGACTGAAGAAGCACAAAGAGAGAGAGATAGAGATAGAGAGAGATACAAATAGAACATATATTATAAATTCATGTAATAAAAAGTTGATAGTTGAAGTTACTCGTGTAATTTTACAAATAGTTATTTTGAATGATAACCGGTATATTAATGCAAAACTTAGTCTCGAAAATTCCAAACTAAATATTAGTCCGAAAACTATGTGTTTCGTGCATGCAAACTCTATACGAAATGTTGTCGGTTTGAAATTAAATACGAGTAACTTCACTAATAATTTTTTGAGCAGTAAATTTTTAAATACAATGTCACTGTATCTGTCTGAAAAATATGAACTTGAAACAAAGACGTTGTTGAAAGATATCAAATCAGATCAATCGATTTTTGTCTTCATTTAAATCAAGAGGTTTGTCTTTAACGAGGGCTTTGTTGTGTCATGTTTATTGTCTAGTCCGGGTTTCGTTCCTTTACCGCATGGTGTCCCTTGCCGTTTATGTGCAGCCATACGTGTACTTTACTATACATGTCTCTACAGCTTCTAGAGATCTACACGATCCCCAGGCCCTGGTTTCTGTGTCGTACCTACATAGGCGACATATGAGATACTTTAGTGATTTATCTGCCTGGTCATCACCGTCACTCAATATGAGTTAATGACAAGTAAAAAGAGATTATACTACTGATAGATAGAATCGTTGGTAGATACAATTCAAAACCATTGCTGAATTAATGCAAAGAGTGTTCTCGATACGGAACGAGCCTCTTTAGTAAAACCTGTCATTGTTAACAATTAAATGTTACGTGCTCGTGAAATCAGAGACCGTGTGAAGCAAGCTTAAAAAATCACGTTCGAAGCATTTCAAACTTGTGTTTAATTTGGAGTAAAGCGATCAAATACGTGTTTTTGTATTTATTTCGTTTTTTTTTTTTTTTACTTCACTCTAGTTTTTATAAATAAATTAAGATTGAATATACACAGAGGTTTTGTAGTGAATATTATTATTTGTTTTAAATAAAATACATTCAATAAACTATCTGACCTGACAGAAGACGTTCGATCATTTGGATGGAAAAAAAATTAGGGATTTTACGCTTTCCCAGCAAATTTTTGTAATTTTTGTCTTCATTTTAATCCCCAACGCTCAACGCGTTTTTTTTTAAAGCGAACATGATCTGTTCAGGCTTGTGATCTGTTGAATTTATGTAGATCTGTTCAGGCGTTTGAAGATCATCGATCATTTGATCCCGAAATGGTAGATAGGAAATTTATTGTGACTTGATAAGCGAATGGTTTTGAAACGATAAACTTTCTGTTATCAAATTGATTCTTCAAATACCTTCTACGATGTACGCCCACCATAATACCCAGATATATAAAAAAGATCAATCTACCAAGCTCTCGTTCGTGAAAGAGTTTTTATACGCGCAGTACATTAACGACAGTAGTTCAACTTCATGTTAATGAGGTCTATGCAATATGATTTTATTGCATGTTGCCTTGGTAGTGAGATGGAAATGCCATAATAAATAAGGGTTGAAAGACTCCGTTTATTTTTGTATAAACACCTATCGCTGCGCTTACGTCATCTTAACTATTCGAACAAATATTATATTATAAATACGAATGTAAGTTTGTTTGTTACTTTTCTACGCCTTAACTACTCAACTCATCATCATGAAATTTCACAATACACGTTATAAGGGAAACAGAAATGGACATAGGGTACCTTTATCCAGAAAAAAATAGTTCAGTATTTCCCGAGGGATTATCTAAAAATAAAAATGAAAAATTTTACGCTTGACAAAAATAATATGAGTGATAAAGATTGAAAAAATGTTTTAACTTCTAAGAGAAATGGACGTGCGAAGCTATGGGCAAAATCTAGTTTATTACTATAACTACATATAAACAAATGTTACAATAATACCTTTAATATTAATTATCATTATGATGGGCTCATAAGTAAATATAATATGTCACCATTTAAATAAAATCAAATAATAAAAACAGCAATAAATTCATTTAAAGTGTGAAAGTTTGAAGTTTCAGCACTGTTTAATTTCAATACTGTGGTTGGAAGGTGTGAAATACGTGGTTTCATATAAAATTATACTTATGTACCTATATTCGTATATCTATGGAATATTTTTTATTCATGACGTGAAATCGAAACGGGAATACGTGCCGTGAAAGTTTATTGAAAAGAAAATTTTACAATTATCCCGACCAAATATATAGGTAACAGGATGAAAATCTATTATCGGCGAACTGACTACCGAGCGCCTCCTAAGAATCAATTTGTTTTTCGGTAACGCATCTGAGTTGTAGCTTATCATTTCCATACATACATTACTAACGTTAATATTTATTTATATTTTTTATTTCTTATTTGTATTAATCCTTTAGCCGCCAGAGTCGGTTTTATCCGACTCTTTATTTACATCCGTGTCTATACAAAACCAAACAGTTAAAGGGTTAATACTATTTATAGATATTATTAGGAAACGTTCTATCATAAGGAATTTTGAGATTTTTTACTACATTAACACAGGCTTCAGATTATTAAAAAATTTATACCTTAAAATCGTTATTTAGTGTTTTTGAATATTCAAAAGACTTCGCATTAATTGTATTCCAAAATCGTTTAATTCGGTAAAGCATTTTAGCTGAAACATGAGTTCAAAACTTTTGATTTAATAGGTTTGATTTCTTGTAAACTTTTCTATTTAATTTACTGAATGGTAAATGGAGAAAAACGGGACACTGAGAGAAATAATTAAACACTTTAAGTTATTTTAAGTTCATAGTCCTTATAATTATAGACAATAATTTAAATAAATTTTCGATTTTAATGAAAATTAGCGAGCCGCGATCCCGCTTTGCACGGATGCACTATAATACTAGCGACTAGCCCCCGGCTTCGGAATGTTTCAATGCTACTCATTATCTGCACAGAATCAAGAAAGCTTCCAGCTCGGACTGCTTGAGACTGCAGACATGGGGTAGCGGAAACCGTTCCGCATTTATTAGTGGACTGACCCGGGTTCGCGCGAGCAAGGTTCGTGCTGGAGCATTATATTGATATGAATCTGAGTCCAGATAATCTGCACCAAATCTTGAAAAATAAACATAATTATAGTTAAAAAATTTTTAGACCTGCCACAAAGTGGCAACGGTGTCGACCAGGACGAATAACAATTAAATAGAAGACTAGTGAGATAATAAAATATTCGATGAACAAGGTCCCTTGCTCACGCAAGGGGTAATTGCGATTTCCCCCCATTTAATATACATACAGTTAATAAGCCTCATGTAAAGCTTTATGAATATATGGCCCACGGGGGTGGTGTAAACCCCGGGGGAAATAATATTCATTCAACAACATTCAACTATGTTTTCGTTTTTCGTGTATGTTTACAATTTACATTGTCGACGAGTTCTAAAAAAATGCACTCACTCGGCTTGCTCTTCGCGGGCAGCCGCCATTTCGTGTTGAGTAGTCATTGTATGCGTAAAACGAAATCATCATCGGATTGGATCGTACGATCGTGGCCAATTAGGACGCCTTCTTAGAGTTACCACCCGCTAGGCTAGGCATAAAAGTTGAAGTATGAGGGAAGAAAATAGTATGAAGGATGAAAGTTTGAGAAGTGGCTAGTATGAATGGAATAGCAAATACAAGCTGCGGCTGTAAAAAAATATGGGCCAGGGTATTGTGTTATATATTTTTTTATGTTACATGTAAGCTATTTGTACTGTATTTGTTTTCATGATATCTTAAATTCAAAACCTCACTGTTAGAAATTTTTCAGCTATTCGGAAATATTTATATAATATGTCAAAAACATAATATATATGCAATCATTCGCGCGTCACAAGACCCGAATTCCTTTTAGGTTTTGACGTATGTATGCCATATGTCATTCCCGTTTCCTTTTCCTGCCACCCTTGAGTAAAATAAATTTTTATCTAGGGGCATTATCGAGCGAACGAAGGAGACTTATGAATTATTCATTGTCAAGACTTGGTCTATTTTTATAAGCATAGCACCCCCTTTATCGTTTGAAATAAGTTGCACTCGACGGCCTGAGATGGACGTGTTTTGTGAGTTGTTATTTTAAGCAAGATTTTAGTTCACATTGTTTAATCAATTTAATCTCTTAGTAATAACTTTACTGGCCTATGTGCAGCGTTTATTGAATGTTGACTGCCAAATTATTGTAGTGTTTTATGTTATTTTTTGTTAGTTTTTCGTCCAGAATTGCGAAAAAATAAAAAACGTCTCACTCCATTCATTATAATATTGCTTTATTTTTATAATGGGATGAAATTCAACTAAGGATAGTTTCAATCTCTTAAATAATATAATATTTAAAGTTGTTCAACACAATACGAAGTCGACTGTTGTACTAGATTCGGGATAGTTACTTTGATAGGGAAGAAAAACTACTCCGCTATATCATTTAAAACTTTACAATGACTTTCTATTTTACTCGTTGACACCAAATGAATTGATCTATAAATACATCAAATACCACAAAAGCCTTACTTTAATAAAGCAGGCAAAAAAAGTCGTCGACGAAAACAAATCAATCCAATTACTCCGTAATGACGGTTGAGGTTTTTTCGTTCCACAATGCAAGAGACATTTTGACAGTTTCGTCTGTAAAAATATTTTTTCTTTCATTCCCATAAAAGCTCTCATTATGTAAAAAACGAAGAAAACGACAGCGTTATGTTCGAATTACGATCTGGTTCTATAAAAAACCATAATTGAGGCTCATTTAAGAACTGCTGTTCAAACAGATTTCGATGGATATTCTAGGTTTTTATTTTAGTTTCGTGCTTTTTTTTTTAAATATTCAGCACAAATTAACTTTAATTAAATATTTTAACATTTCTCAAAACCGGCTGATAATGTGATTTTGGTGACTCCAGACCAGGTGAAGTGTTGTAACGAATAGTTGACTATTCGTATCCTAGTTAACTTTTTTTATGTAAAATTCGTCAGACAGGCTAATGATGGTCCACTTGATGGTAAATGGCTACTGTCGCCTATAACAAAAGCAACGCCACAGGTGCTGTAAGTTAAGAAAGGGGACAGGGAAATGGCTCTGGCATCCCTTACTAACTCACCGAAACACAACAGACACACAGACTTTATGGTGGTCTTCTGTAAGGAGTTTGAATGACCATTTTATTATTATTTATAATACCGTAGCATTTATTTTTAAGGCCTAATATGTAAGTTAGTCAGCGTATACCAGAATAAATAAAAATGTCCATATATTAATATATGTATGTAGGTCATTGTAGGTATTCATTTCTACTTCATGTCATCGATAAAATATATTATGATTTAAAATTTTCCTTTAGAAATTCCTTTCATATTTATAAATTTCTACACAATGTTTATAAGACATAGATGTTAGAGATCCCGTCATTGAAAACCTTGGTTAAAGATTTCATCGGTCACAAGATTTCGGTCGATCATTAATCATTCCTTTAGGGTACATCATACTTCGTCATTTGTCACTTATTCCCCTCCACCTAAAAGGACTTTGAAAAATGACTATCCAAGCGTGTTCACTTAAACCTAGATAAAGAAATATTATAGTTTAAAATGCATACTTTTTTGTTGTTTCAGATGAAAAAAAAAAAAAAACGAACACCACAATGAGTCCAAAACAAGCGCGAAACTAACAACTAGAAACAAAAATGGATATTGACCATGTTGTATTGGATAAAGAAGCGATCAACCGATTCGAACAATACACATTGGCAAAGCCTTCACTAAATGGAGGTATCCCTTTGGACAGATGCCAAGATGCTGAGTCGATGGCTTCTAATAGCAGAAAAAGAACACAAAGTTCACGACAAAAAATTGTTTGTTGCTTTTGTTTTAAAACGACAAAGTATAGAAGAAAACAATTCATTATAGGATCCCTAACGAATCTAGTAATATTTATAGTTTTACTGACTTATACATTTCTAGGTTCATTTATATTTTTGGCTATAGAAGGTGGCACGGAAGCACCAGCAAGGCCTCGGATCTTACCAGACAGACAGAAACTAAACCATAAAGATCAAAATGCAACAAACAAGAAAGAATCTGAAGATGAGTATGACTATGGAAACTTGACTCTCTCAGCAAATTATTTTTGGGAAGCGAGGAGTAGAGCAGTGGAAAATATTTGGGAAATAACTGTCTCATTGAATATTTTGTACAGAGAAAACTGGACGCGTCTGGCTGCGCAAGAAATTCTTAAATTCCAGAACGAGTTGGTGCAACGAGTAACTACAGAAATGGCGTCCCAGTATGGCGTTAGCTACAGAGAAATGGCGTTAGGTGAATTTGGTGGAAATGACCTAAACAACCATTATGAAGAACACGAGTGGGATTTGGCTTTAGCATTTTTCTACTCATTAACAGTTCTAACAACTATAGGTAAGAATATTTTTGTGTACTGGTTTATTTATTTTTAATAATGTTTTTCTTTTAATTGGAAATTCATATAAATGCATGTGACAACTTTAATAAAAATCTTTTGATGTATGAATAGTTCAATAAACAAAGTATTACAATAAAAAGATTGACCATTCAATTAGCTTTTTGACGCAAGGCTATTGGGTCCGATTCCCAGCATATTCAAATATTAAAAATGTGCAATTCAAAGTGAGATTTCTCGGAATAATAGTTTAAATTCTTAGAACACCAAGCTACATGCATTTTTTATTTTTTCTAGGTTATGGAAACATTGCACCCAGAACAATACTTGGGAAGGGTGTCACCATTATTTACGCTCTTATAGGGATTCCACTGACACTTGTGTACCTTTCAAGTGTAGGATCCTTATTGTCTAAGATGGCTCGAAGTGTCTTCAGTCGAGCTTTGTGCTGCTGTCTTTGCTCCAACTGTGGATACTGCTGCTACGATGAGCGACGAATGGCTGAAAAAGAGCGAAGAATGAAACTCAAAAGACAACAAGAAGAGATTCTCAACAGTCAAAACACAAGTAAAACCCCAACTGAAGAATGTTATGTACTTAAAGCCGATAGTCAAAAAGATTCGTCTTTATCTGAAAGACCAACAACAAGTACTGCCAAAGACGATATCATAAGCTGGCCTGATACGGATTCCAAGCTCTCTATGCGTGGTCTAAGTATATTAGCTCCAGTATTGTTGTGTCTAGCAGCTATTTTTATCTATATTAGTATAGGGGCTATAATACTCTTCAAATTAGAGAACTTGGGTATCGTTGATGGCTTTTATTTCTGTTTCATGGCACTAAGTACTATTGGCTTCGGAAATATAATTCCTGGAATGAATTATACAACCATTCATGGCGTTAGATATTATAGTATAAATTCAACCACTTTATGGTTCTGTTCAGGATACACACTAACAGGATTAGCATTGACCGCAATGTGCTTCGGTGTAATACACGATGAAATCATTTATAGAATAAAACATCAGCAAAAGGAGTGGTCCCAAAAAGGTAACACAGTCAATGATGAGGTCAATTTAAACGATCCTTTTTACATGGGTTCCTGACATATGTATAGTAAGGGTAAATCAGAGAATTTGTACAGCATAATGGAAGATAATTCCATCGTAGAACGTAATAGAATAGAAATTGACAATAGAGAAGTAGTTCTTAGTGTAGATGATATACCAGCAACAGTGGAAACTAACGGTGAATTCCCACCGGCTATTCCTGAGGAAGAAATAATTGCAATTGTTACTAAAAAAGAACCTAAGGGTGGTTTCGGTAACATGGTGGCATATAATGCTTTGCCCGAAATGTTGGAACACGTAACCACGTAGAATGTAGTTATATTTAAAAGTACATAAATACGAGTACAATAAGTATTCGTTTTAACGTTTGTACATATTAAAATAAAATAAATTTTAGTTTTACAACAGATTTTTAAGAATAAAATAGTTTTTTTTACTGTAACAACTCGATAAGCACTTTCGAAATATAATTTGAAGTGGGTACAAAGGTCTTGTTTAAATTCCTTAGTATGTCCAATGTATTGACGTCTAAAAGTTTAATTATTATCTTTTTTTGTGGACTGTTCAGCCATTCGCCAAAAAGAAAACTTCAGGAAATGTCTTTTAGCTACTTATACTTGCAAGTGTACGTTAAAATTAAAACGTCAACTGCGTTAGATATATTTTTATTAATTTCGCAATGAAGTGGTTTTATCTAAAAACGAAATATATGCGAGTATGCCATAATAGGATGATTATAATTATCATCTATGTATAAAGTATTTGACAGAATAATGTTTAAAAGTCATCACCACGCTTTCTTCACTCTTAATACTCTTTTCCGACTTTTGTAAACTATCCTTATCGTGTTGGTTGTCTATGGCATAGTTAAAACAATGCTATATGGTTTAGAATGTAATAGAAATCTTACAACTTTATTTCTTAACGGTCACCATATATTTTTTGTGCAGATTTATTTAGTACGAATTTCACGAAATTTGTTGTAATGCCAATTGTATTTGTAAAGCAAATATGCATGTGTGTAATATTGTAGAACGTCAACCCTATCGTTTGAAACATTATTTCTTGTAGCTTATGTACTATACTGAAAATAAAAATGTGTAAATATACTTAGGCTAAGGAGACGAGGTAAAAAATATAATAAACAAACAACAGCTCTGGTAAAGTGCATAAAATAGTTAAACGATGGTCTTAAAATAGAGCTGTCCAGGTTATGAGCATTATTTCATTCATGTAGCTCCGGCCAGGCTGTTGAAATTTTCGACTTTTACTTCTGTTTCTTCTAAACTTCTTCATGGGCCCCATAAAATAATTAAATAAGAAAACTTTCTTATATTTCCATATCATAAATTTAATCACTTCATTTTACAGCTATCTTCATATAAACATATTCATCAAAACTTTTTTATAACCTCGTACAATTTCTATAACACACTCCTAAATATCTTCAAATCAACTATGACATTCATTCTGAAAAAAACCCCTTCACTTGTTTTTTAAAACTTTCACTTTTTTTCTAACACAGGCAACTGCAGACCACAAGAAGTTAATTATCACGTCACCATGATTAAATTGAATTATCCTTTAAAATAATATAATTTTCGTCAATTGGTACCGATTAAATCACAAAATAAATTGCAATTATCATCAGAAATTTGAATTTTTTTCAAAAATTTTAATAAAAAAAAGTCAATTTTGTTCTTTTTTTATTAAAAGAACGTTCTTTATCTCGTCTCGAATGTCTTTTTATCACTTCTATCAGTAATCTTCGATTTATTTATTTTCTGGCTGTGAATATTTTTAATTTGGTATTAATTTTTAAGTCACTAGAAAAAATACTATTAAGTAATTATGTAACTAAGAAAAATGAGTCGAATTTAATTTTCTATTAACAAAGCGATGTTAAAATTTAAATGTAAAAAATATGTAAATTTTTTGTAGATATAAACGATGTTTGACATCTTTTATCTGAATCTATCTGTTAACTGTTTAATATCAAAAAGGAATATCTGTAAGATTTTCATGTGAATAGTATCTTTGTAAAAAATATCAGTTTTAATAAAAAAGCAATCCAAATACAGCTTAGTTTTTTTAATACCATTTAAAAATCTATAAATGATCAAAAAAATATTATGACTATTGTTTTGCATGCTATTGCATTGTGATGTGTTTTATTACGTGAATAAGGGATGACTGAGTTCTTCAATATTCTTACTTTGCCTCTTACCTTTTAAGCAATTCAACGCTGCGGTAAGTATAATACATGGTAATCTATACTAATACTAGGTACACGCTTCCGGCTTTGCCCGGGTTCAAAATAAAAATTCAAAAAAGACAAATTACACATAATTACGAAGTTTTATCAAAATCGGTTCAGTAGTTTAGAAGTTCATTGGTGTCAAACAACGTGACACGTAATTTATATATATATAGAGATTATAAAGGCTTAAGGTTTGTATGTAGAAGGTAATTTTATGAAACTACTAATTCGATTTAAAAAAATTTAATAACTAATAGTTAAAACAGAAGTTCAGGACAATATTAAATATTTACTATAATTTGTCTTATATTAGTCATTTAATACAACACAAAATTACAGATGTTCAGAGTACCTACAATTTAAATAGAATTTAGTCCATTGGGGAAGTAAAGCACAAAGTCCTTATTAAATATGTCAGCTTTGACTTTTTTTAAACTTCCTGCTTCAATAATGGTGATTACATTACTCGTATGAACGTTCACAAAGATTTACTTATGTGTTTTTTTTATTTTCATATATAAAATACAAATTAATTGAATTATGTATGTGAACACAATATATTTTTGGACTTACCGGAATTAATTAATATAATTATGTAACAACCGTTGAATATTTATTTATGCTAAACTTTACTTTTTACTTTCTTTTTCTATTTTTGGCACCTCCAAGTAGCATAACAACCTATGTAATTACCTATTGAAATTAGTTGACAGACTCCATATTAAGCTTGCCATTGAAATGACAGCTAAAAATTAAAATGCTTCGCAAAATTTATTTTTATAGATTATTTTGTGAACAAAACTGTCACAAACATTAAAGAAATACTTTGAGGAGTCAAAAGATAAACTTATGTCTAACAGTCACGCCGCTGACAATGACAGCTGTCAAATGCGACCTAAGTTGACCTACGTCAACGACTATAAAAAAAAACAAATTCGCATTCAAAAACCTTTAAAAGACACATTCATTCGTTAAGTAGCGTTTTTACTAATTAAAACACAGCGATGGCGGTAGACTATGAGTGAATGCATAAAATGAAAAATTTCTTGCGTTATAGGATAAATAAATGAAGAAAAACGTCTTGCGATAGATTTGCTAATATGTGAATGCGGGCGTAAAACATTGCGATCTGACTTTCTTTAAATGCAAATGTTAGACAGTGTTCAACGAAACTACATCCACACAATTTATACATAGGTAAGGGCAGCCCGTCTGGCGGCAGTAACCACCACCTGACAGAATACCACCGTGAAATAACAGTATTTGTGCTGTTGTGTTTCATCCCACAATCGGCATTAAAATGCCGATATTGTTACATAAATCCTCCTAATTGGAATCACTCGAAATTTCTAACAAAGTTGGTTACTTATTATATAATCATAAAATCATTTATTAAATATTTTATTAATTAAATTAAGTATGCTGTTTAAATGGAATACAAATTTCCAAGTAGAACAATACAAATTCCTTTTGCCAATGAAATTTCGTCATAATAGCTCCATTCTCGTCCACCGGGAAGTCTCTGTACAAGCAATAATGCCGGAGTCGTATTAAAATTCCTAAAGGATAGTATTAATTTATCACGAAATCATATCTGAAGCTAAGTACGAATTTTCTGTTGGTTCGTTTGCTTAAAAAGTTGGCTTCGTGTCGGCCGAAATGACTGACGAGGTTGGCTGACATTGTATAAAGGGATGATGAATTGCATTCTCATTTCTTTGACGTAGAGCTTCTCTAGATCTTAAAGACAGTACTTTTTTTTCTTTAAGAGAAAGAGGTCGTAGTGTCGCTATATTGTAAATTCATTTTTTTTTAATTGCAAAAATATTGTACATTAACATTTTAATATTAGTTACTGTAATATAATCGCCCAACTTAGACACTAAGTTGATATTTTTTGTGATTGTGTGACGTTATCCATCTATCCTAAAATCTTATACAACAACGAAGCTGAACAGATTTGGATAAAAGTTGGCACACAGATAGTTTATTACCTGGATTAACATATAGGATCCTTAAAATTTTTTTTAGGTTTTCTATGGATGGTCTAAAAATATAAAAAAATTCGGCGTCACCGTCGTTACAGCGATAAAGATGTTATTTATTCATATAATTTCTCAGGTGTTATATTTTTCATTTTTCAACGCGGACATAGTCGCGGGCACCAACTAGTATGTTTATAATATTCACAGCGAGTGCTCAAATCTTGTGTTTGCCCTTCTCTTCTTCGTAGCGCAAGCAATTTTATGCTACAAATGTGAACTCTGCCTGATTTTTTTACTGTTGTTATTGCTTAAATATCCCACATCGGTATATTGTTGAAACTATTGAAAAATAATTATTATAATAAAGTGAAAAACAAATCCGAATAATTAATATAATACATATTTTGTATGTATGCATATAATATATGTATATGTATACAATATGTTTATTATACAAATATACATATAATACATAAACATACATATTTTGATTGAAATCGAATATCACAAATTGAGGCGTAGACTTTCTACGAATTCATGCTAACGTTCCACAAATTCATTTAAAATAATTACTTACTTAACAATCTAAACTCTATAACAATTTGATATCTATTAAGACAATGATCGTAATCGCTAACAAAAGCGGACAATGGAATAATTCATAGAACCGGACGCGAGCCAAAACTGGGTAACAAAATCGAATGGCTGTTGTTCAACTCCAAGTTTTCATATAAATCGCCTTCAACGTCATGCGAATGCCTATTACTTCGGCCGACAACAGTTTATGGGTTCAAAACGACCGCAGAACGCGGTAAAACTCAATATAAAAGGATAAATTTTGATAAAGCCCCTGCGTTTCGCAATAAAAATGTACGTGGCACTGATTTTTATGATGGGCCATCAGAAAATGAGGTCTAAAACGAAATATATTTTTCAATATTAAATATTAACTGACCAGCTGTTGCACGCGACTTCGTCCACGTAACTTTATAAAATATAGTCTATGTTAATCGCTGGTAATTTATCTTTCTATAGGTGATGGAATTTTTAAAGTCGGTTTTTGATTTTATTCATTACAAATAAAAATACAATTTATATTTATAATACGTTTCCATATTACTTATAGTACATTAATAAATTTAAAAAAATGTAGCACTGAAACTCATTTATTAAAATCGGTTATAATTGACAAGTGACATCATTTTCAGACAGATCGAAAAATATATATAATTATTTTAAATTAACTCAGAATTAAAGAGGTTTGTATAAAAGTTCCATTACATTCTTATTCATGAACCTTTTTACTGTCGGGCTGTATACATATACAATATTTAGGGCGTCAATTGAAAATTATTGAGGGTTCCTCCAAGAAAATTCCCATAACATACAATATTCAGCACATATTTATTTACTATACTTGTGTTCAGAAAACGAGCTAAGTTGAAAGATAATATTTCTTAATTTTATTGTGTAGGAATCTTTTATAACTGGATGTGATCCGGATCTATATTAATATTATAAAGAGATAAAGTCTATATGTTTGTTTGTATGTTGAATGTTCGTTTTTTAGGAAGAAGAAAATTGTTATAGGAAAATGAATATTTTATATACCGAAAAAATTGACTTTCAATTTAACAATATTGTTGCTTTTTCAATACAGAATGTTGCCCTGTTAAGAGTATCAGAGTCTCAAACAATACAAAGAAAAGCCTGAGCGATTTGCGTCGATTTCTCAATGTAGAAAGTCACAAAGTTAATAATAGGCCATCCCTTTACGGCTGAACGACCACACTGTTAGGCGTTGCGAAACGAGGTAGGTGCTACTATCCGATTTGAGGCATTACTATTTGTTCACATATTTTATATTATTATACTTAATATGTATTTATTTTTCGAAATAACAACGAATAAAACAGCGAATAATCATGAGTAAAGCGCTCGGAGCCAATCTGGTGATGGTCTATTAACTCAAACTTAAATTGCACAATTTCAAACTTCATTGGTAGCTGCTTTACTGAGTCAAATCAAAAAGTTAATTGTAATTAAAACCAATTCTATAACCTGTACGAACGTGGGAACTCACTAATAGGTATTTGGGAGAATTTGTTATCACATTTTAGAAATTAATTATACTAGATATGAAATTAATTTTAAGTTTTTTGTTTTTATCCAAAAATGTCATGTTTTTTTAATGTATTGCTACAATCACTATGTATACTAATGAGCAATCATGTAATTACTTAGTATGGAATTAATAAGCTGCTCATGTTGGAAAGTGGGCTCTTTAACGACTGTGGTTCACCGTGGTTACGAATCATTCAAAGAATTGTAAGCCATTTATTATACTCGTATTTATAAAATAGATGGTTTCAATTCTATTCAATGTTACAAATTTGCTTGGAAATAACATTCCATCGCTCTTAAAATATAGTAATAACGTAATGTTCTTTCAAGAAAATGTATCTATACAAATAAATAATATTGAATTTGCGGTTTTTGATATCGAAATAAAGACTTTTTCTCGAGCCTTAGTCGAATCGCTATTTTATTATCTATCTAAAAATTTGCATTATTACGAGCAGTGGAGGATTTTAACTTTTAAGACTAAAAGTGCAATAAAAAATAATTGTAGTAAGGCATAATACACACTAAGGTATGACGTCATTTTAAAAAGGCAAGATGCAGGACATTTTTTTTAGGTTTAGTTCGACAGACAAGCTACAGGTGCTGCAAAAGAGTTGGCGACCATAGTAGGATTAAGGATAGGGATTCCTTACTCACTCAACGAAATATAACATCACACGTTTATCGATTAAGGTTGTCTGTGATTGAGCCCGATAGCCATAGTTTGGCGACACTAAATCCATTCGTTATATGTTGATATAAAAACCATTTGATGCATTATTTTAAAGAATTAGTTTCGTGTTAATCCAATGAATTGGAAATATATTATATGCATACATTATTAAAAAAAATATTGATAAGAAATATACGATACTTTCTTACTTTACGTAGTATAGATAAATGGGCTACATAAAACTACTATATATGAATAAATAAAGTTACATCTAATAATAAAAATACATCTATAGTTCAAATATCGAATAAGTGTAATAATACAGAGTAGACAAAATGTATTCAAAATTTGCAATAAAATCTCCACACGTATTTTTAACGTATCACGTGTGTGCAGGAGAGTATCCTTTGAACGACAGAATGATAATGAGTTCATTGGACTCAGTATATAAGGTCCTTGAGCGAATAGTGAGACACTAATTTTTCCATCTTTAACAACTTTTTTTTGTTAAGGTCGACAGACGGGCTGCAGGGCCATTTGATGGTTGGTGGCTAACACTAGCAACGCCATAGGTGTTTCAAGTGCGCTGCCGACCATAGAAGGGATAAGGAAGGCATAGGGTAATGAGCTCTGGCATCCCTTATACATTCACCGAAACACAACAGCACATATGCTGTTATTTTACGGTGGTCTCTGTAAGGGGGTAGTTACTGCCACCAGACGTGTTGCCCAAGTGACGCCACTACTTTCCAAATCCAGATCAGAGCTAACTTTTAAGAAAAATGTTTATATGAAAAAGTCTTTTGCTATTTTAATGAAAGAATTCCTGACACTCACTTATCATAACATATTAAAGGCCTCTATATAACACCTGGCCTCTATATATAAACTCTTAATATAACTTAAGTATACCTACATATTTATTGATAGATCAATAATAAGTAAATAAATAATCCACTTGATTGCTTAGTTTCGGAGTGCAGGAAGCAACTCAACTAAAATGTATCGTAGTAAGGGGCTCTTTCTATTACGTCTTTCATATATATTTTCCACTCTACTTATGCCTCGGGGAAAATAAGGGCAAATATGGGAGCCCTCATATAGTGGCCGCCAAAATCATATAAGTAGAAAAGTGGTCCCGGAATATTAATGTGGGTAGTGAGAAATATTGTGGTTGAGGTAAGAAAGAAACATTTTGTTTATTCATTGTTTCTGTTTTCCGGTGTTATTTTTTTATTTATTTCAAGGAAACTAAATCAAAGGCGTATAGTGCACATCATACAATAGAGGCATAGTAATTTGAATTTTCATTAGTTATCTGCACATAAGCATTAGGTTCCCACTGTCTATGCTTAGTCGGCAGACAGGCTGACGGTCCACTTGATGGTAGGTGCCGGTAGGTCGGCTACCGCCGCCTTTAATACAAGCAACGCCACAGGTGGCTGCAAGTGTGCTGCCGACTACAGTAAGATTAAGGATAAGGTATTGGGAAGGGACGGACTCTGGCATCCCTTACTCATTTACCTAAACACAAAAGCACACGTGCTGTTATTATATGGTGGTCTTCTGTAAGGGGGTGGTTACTGCCGCAGTAATTTGGGCAGACGGACTGCCCAAATTACTGCGAAACGCAGTGTGCCTTGCCACTACTAAAGAGCGTTTAGAGATTGTTCCAGAACATAACCTTCAACAATACACTAATAGCTTTCAACACCATCTAATAATCCTAACCATTTACTTGTCCAAATTTTCTGTAACAAACGCCAAAGTGTTGTATACAAAGACAGTATATAGAGGACGGACCCGTATCGTTAAACAACTATCACTCTCAAAGTAATCAGCCCGACTATACTGTGCCTGTACAGTACAGACTGTTTCGTGTATACAACTCTTTTATGTCTGTATAAAATAAGAGTTATATCCATATGAATTTTACTGAAAGTAATTGTCTGTTACAATTTCAAGTCTTAACTACTCAACCGATCATCATGAAATTAAGTATACACGCTGTCAGGGATAAGGAAAGGACATAGGGTATTTCACCTAGAAAAAAGTACCGTTCGTTAGAAGCCATCTAGAAATATAAAAAATTGTGGCAGCGACACCGTCGTCACAGCAATATAGATTAATATTAGATACTTATATATATTTTCTCAAGTGTTATATATTTTATTTTTTAACGCAGACGAAGTCGCGGACACCAGCTTTTAGTGTATACTAATATTAGTGCACTTTTTAATTGTAACTTGTAAGTGCATATCATTAATAACAAAGAAACATTACAATTGTGAGCTGCAATGAAAGGAGCATAAATCAAACAATACGGTGCATACAAAAATGAAATGGAAGATAAAGTCAGCGCTCCATCACAAGCTAAAGTTGAAGCGTCAGAGTAATTTCCCATGAGATGCGTGGCTAAGGTCGGAATCATCTCGGAGGTAGTTTAATCAAGACAACGCTTATGTGTTGGAGTGGAGATTATGCCTTCGTGCATAACGGCACAGTACAAATATGCACCAGTATAAAAACTGATTTGACCCATAAAACTTTAAATAAGATTATAAATATTGACCCCTACGATACAAGCTGAGCTTAGTGTTGGGGTCAAAGTCTAACCTATCTGTAATTTGTAAGTAATTTGTAATAATAAATAAATAATAAATAAATAAATAAATAATACAATAATTTATTTCAGAAATGTGCCTGAATTTTGGTTATCATTTTTAATAATAGTTATCTTAGGCATTAGCTTGATAATTCATCTTTTTTTTCCAGAAGCATGACGTCTGATGGCGAAAACACGGTGATGGCAAATGGGAATAATTCACCCCAATTATCACCACTTGTGATGACTGGGAAAAATAATCGAATTTGCCACTACTTGCGACGAACATGGTAGTGGCGAATGGGAACATACCATCTCACTCTAGTACATGCCTAATATTGTGTATTTTAAATATCTAATGAAGCTTACCCATATTTATAAAATGCTAGAACTTAAAAAAAGTAACCTTTATAAAATAATAACCTTATTAAAAATTATAATCCACATTTATACATGCCCGCAAATAAAAAGAGAGACGAGATATTTATTCTATTTTTAAAATAAAATACTAGAATTTTGAGTAAAACATAAAATAGTATGATTACCACAGACTACCTAAGTAGTCTGTTATGATTACAAAATGATATTTACAACAGTTTGAAAATACAATAAATAATAAACTTATGATCGTTTTCACGATATTTTTTCATGTGATATTTACTATCATATGTAAAATAAAAATAAATCAATAAGCCGAATTAAATGTATTAAATTAAATTGTTATATATTATAAAATATTATTGAATAAAAAAAAACTTCAATAAAATTATTTTTGCTTTAACAAACATATCTTCAGGTATACTTAAAGCATGTCTTGCGAAAGGCACATAAAAATTTAAATTGTTTTTAATTTTCATTCCTCACTGTTCCTTGTAATTTGTATTGTGTTGTTTTGTGATCGTAAGCCACAGACAATGTCGCGGAAAAACTAATTTACTTATAGCCTTGAGGCGCGAAACTAAGGATTTCGGTTTGATGGTTAATCTGCCTTTACGGTAGGGTGGCGGGGTAATGATCATTTCGTTTACAATCGCAAATAAAATCACAATGAGTTTTATGTGATATTGGGGTTTATGTTATACTAAAGTAATTTTAAAGTGAGAAAACTGATACACTTACAGATAACACCTACAAAAAATCTACCAGAAACTTATATTAAAAATTCCCCTTAGGAACTCAAATTTTCATTTGTTAGTAAATTTTCCTCAACTGTAATGATAGATAACAATAATGATGTTTAAAATATTATACGACAATATGGTACGGTAATAAATCAAATAAAAATAAATGATGATGTAATAAATAGGAATATGTCCAATTAATTAATTAATGCTTTCTTACAGCAGTTTCGACTCGAGGCAAACAGAAGGAAGGAAAATGGGAAAAATCCTTATTGTTACTACAACGCAATAAATCGCCGGCAGACGGCGTTTATTAAAAGAGGGCAAAATGAAACTGATGCTACCATTAATTTGTTTGTGGCGATTTATTGTTCACTCCTCGGTTAATTAACGTGAAATTTATATAATTTGCCGTTATGGTTTACAATTAAGAAATGTTGAACCGTTTGCAATCGATTACAGAAAATATTCACAACACTGATGGTTACTGGTAAAGGTACTCGCCATTTTAATGAAGTTCATTTAAGTACTTTTTCAATTTAACATTTGTGTGGATAAATTTAGAGAATTTGAACATTAGGTAACTACACATTGGATTGGCATCTTGTGCCTTTTATTTTCTACCAGTTGGTGCCCGCTGAGAAAAATAAAAGATATATAAAAATCTTGTCTGAAAAAAAAAATATAAAGCAAAAATATATATATACTTTTTCCAAACGTTGGATCTTTATTTTTAGATAGCTGGTGGCCGCGGCTTCGCTAGCGTAGAATATTTAGCCTATGTCCATTAGGGTGTCCCAAAAAAATAAAAGTATTTTTTTTCCAACGCATACCCTCTTATTTTGTTTCAATGATGTCAAAGGTATTATAAATAAAGTTTCACGTATTTAGAACCACGGCAACCCGTGCCGACTTGCATCGAAACATGTCGGTACTTGTTTACTAAGGCGCGCGGGAGCCAACGTATTGATGTGCTTGATGTTGCTTGTTTGTTGATTAGTAAACGCATTGTTTTCATTCTGTCAACATGTCAATGGAGTTACGCAGTTCTAAAAAGGGGATATTTTTAATAGGGGACGTAAAACATCAAATTACTGGTTCAAAACTTCCCTCTAATGGACAGGTACTGGCAGTTCTGTTCTATAATATTCGAGAAGTTAATTTAAGTGTCAATGAAAGCGCCAATCTTACTATTCGTGAGTGCATTATTTACTGGGAAAAGGCACGTATACCAACTAAGTCTTTACCAAACTGTGTTAAAAAACTAGTTAACTTGTACCAAGTTTGGAGAGATTTGCAAAAAAATGCAAATAAAACTCAAGGCGTGTTTGTGCAGCGTCGGCGAGAATTTATTTCAAACTTAAATGATTTGTTTGATCTTGCACACGCCGATGCCCTTAATTTAATGAGGATTAATGAAGATAAGATCTTCCTGCAGCGCCAGAGGGAGCCAGGTCGGCCTGGTCACTTAGCTGGAGTGGATAAAAAACTGGCCGAGAAGGAGGAAAAAGCCTACGTTAGAAACATTGACGAGCAAAAGCGACGTGATAAATATCTGTCATCCTTAACTCCTTCATCACCTTCTTATGAACCACTACAAGAAAATTCGTCTTTTGAATCTGAAATAATGGATTTGCAAGAAAACTTGCCCACCTTTACCGAGAGCACACAGTCTAACACTTCTATGAGGAAAAATTTCATAACTCCGAAATTAGTGGCAGCTTTAGATAGGTGTCAGTTAAGTATGCGAAATTCTGTATTTATTATTGAAGCAACTATTGAAGCGCTTGGACATAACACTGACGAATATCCTATAAGTAAGTCCTCAATTCAAAGAATTCGTACAGAAAAGCGAAAAGAGCGCGCAGAAGCTATAAAAGTTGATTTTCAAAACGAGGTACCGGATACTGTAACTGTCCACTGGGATGGCAAACTCTTACCAGCTTTAGATAGACGAAAATCTAAAGAAGAACGTTTACCGATAGTTATTTCGTACGATCATATAGAACAACTCATCGCTGTGCCAAAATTAGAGAACTCTTCAGGAAACGAACAGGCACAGGCAGTTTGGAACGCTATGATTGATTGGAATCTTGAAGATAAAGTGCAGATTCTCTGTTGTGATACCACTGCTTCCAATACAGGTCGTATTAATGGTGCCTGTGTGCTTCCCGAACAGAAAATGAATAGAGAAATGCTCGTTTTTGCTTGCCGCCATCACGTCTGCGAGTTGGTAAAGGTGTGTTTGAAGCCAAAATTAGCCAAGTCACTACGAGCCCTGACATTCCACTGTTTAAAAAGTTCCGAGAAAACTGGAAAAATGTTGATCCCGAAAGGATACAGAGTTATTCAGAAAAGCTAGCATGCCTAAATGTTTCAGAAATTAACGAACTGCTAGACTTTTACCAATCTGAATTAAGTAAAAAAATTGCTAGAGATGACTATCGTGAATTAATAGAGCTATCAATAATATTTCTCGGCGGAGATAGAGAGAAGAGATTTAAGATTCGGCCTCCAGGTGCCATGCACCAAGCTCGATGGATGACGAGAGCGATTTATTCACTGAAAATAACTTTACTTAGCTCTCAATTTAAAATTTCGAACAAGGACAAGGTAGCTCTATTAGACGTGTGCCTGTTCATCGTGACATCCTACGTGAAGCCTTGGTTGCAATGCACTTTAGCGGTACAGGCACCATACCAGGATTTATGCTTTTTGAAGACCATGAAGGCTTACGAAAGTATCGACAAAAGCATCTCAAAAGCAGCTTTACAGAAGTTCTGCCAGCATTTATGGTATTTAGTAGATGAAGTATCTGTCTTGTCTATATTTGATGATAATGTAGACCAGGAAACAAAAGTAAAAATTGTTGCTAACTTAGCCAAAGAAAACTCATCAGCCTACGGTAAACGCTACATCCCATCGAAGGAAGAACTATGTGGCCCACTTTTCGGTTAGTAGAACTAGTAAAAATATTTGTTTTCTTTTATCACTTTGCTTAGATAACTTATTTCTATCTTTTTCAATTTCAGAGAAAAGCATTGATGATTTTGTGTCAATCAAAAGTAAGGCTGTATTCAATCGACTCAAAATTGATGACAGTTTCCTCAACGAGTGTCCTGCTTCATGGTCAAATAATACCTCGTTTCAACATGCTAAGAAAAAGGTGCTGGCACTGAGAGCAGTTAACGATACGGCTGAAAGAGCGGTTAAGTTAATGCAAGACTTCCATGGCTTAATTACTGTGGAAGAGGAACAAAAGCAATTTTTATTACGTTGCGTACAAGAACACAGACAGGTATATCCGGATTGCAAAAAGCAAACCTTAAAAAGAAAATTTAGTAAATAATGTTCTTTTAACGATTAATACTTAATAAATATTATATACGGGTAAAACAGTGTTTCATTTACTGAAATACGTATTAAGTTCTACAACCTCTCTATGGCTTCCATACTAACTTTTCATTTAAAGTTTGACATCAAGTCGGCACGGGTTATCATTATCCGATCGCCATAATATTTATTATTTAAGTCATTAGGGTCAAATGGAAAAAAAATAAGGGGTATGCGTAACTCCATTCGCAAAAAAAAAATTTGCCCTTATAGCCTGGGACACACTAATGTCCATCCTGAAATTTTATATTATAACTATTGGTGAAAATTTTTTTATAATCGGATGAGCAGTTTCGAAGATTACCTTCTATATACAAACAAATATATATAAAAAATTTGACATCTTTATATTGTTAATATGGATATATTTCTTATGAATATAATACATAACTAAACATAATTATATTTTAATTATAAGAGAAAAATTAAATTTCATTTATTTAAAACTGTCCCAAATATTGACAAAATAGATTTTTTTTAAATTCAATAGTAACCAACGTCTCAAAAATTATGCGATTTTAATGATGTCGAACTGATAAGTCTATTTACGCTCGCTCCAATCGCTCCAAAGTCGAGAAAGCCGTCATGATAATATTACATAATACACCTTATTTAAATTTAGAAAGTTAATGAACACTTTAAAACAACTGTAAATGTTTTATGCCTCTAAGGGCCTTTTTCACCAATTACAAATAAAGTGTTGACTAGTTACTTTTAGAAATAATTTTATGTTTTATTAAATTATGCATTCGGTTTACTGCATCCTTCGATAGGCGATATTTTTTTATTGTTTTCTTTTTAATCTTTCGGGCTATTATCGTACAAACAAAGGTATATCAGCTCCATCATTCCCGGTTACCGGTGACTTAAAATGGCGTTTAGCCTACTTGACACATGGTGAAAGAGGCCCTAATTTGACTAAATAATTTTGATATTTTACTCGGAGATAGTACCAACATTAAACATTTGCAGTTTTTGAAAGAGGTTTTCAAAATTTACTACATTAAAATTTCAGTTTATAGATTTCAGCTGAGTTTTTTTTATATACGTAGTAGCAATCCAATTTCAGCGGACCGTTCAATTTTCGGCCGTCAACAGAACGGTCACAATAACAAAGAGAAAAAGTTTCAATAAAGGAGAACAAATCGTACCATAAAAATTTCCGAACCTCTGCCCGAAGCTGAGTCGCGTAAAACTGTTGATAACACATGCAATACTGAAACAGACCCTAATAATATAGTGGAATGTGTCAGCACAACCATAGACTGTGATGAAACTTATAAACTTTATTATGTACACGATAAGATCTACTTTATACGAGCAAGCACCG
Organism: Synanthedon myopaeformis; assembly: GCA_944738685.1. Taxonomy (NCBI): domain Eukaryota; kingdom Metazoa; phylum Arthropoda; class Insecta; order Lepidoptera; family Sesiidae; genus Synanthedon; species Synanthedon myopaeformis. Next base: position 4,223,068 of record OX122933.1, on the reverse strand, counting down.
ACGAAGGTGGAGGCTTATCGAGCTCAGTGACAAAACAAAAATTTCGATCGGCAGCCATGAAGATTTTTTTTATTAAATTTGGGCACAAAAGGCAACGAGGCGAGACTAAAATATTAACAAGATGTTTTCGTTGGTTATCGAAGTTGCCGCGTCTCAAACTTACTTAGGAACGTTTGCATAAAACGACCGAGGGTCTGTGAGTAAAGATTAAAAATTTTCCAAGGCTTGCCCCTGAATTACAAATTATGCCCTCATTTTCTTCTCGGAGTGATGTTTTTTCTAACGTTACAAGACACGTAAATATCTATACCAAAAGATTAATGTCATGGAAAATTTTGTGGTGGATAATGGGTTATTGCAAATGATGTTTAAGAACTTTATCAAGCCATGTCTCTCCTCGTATTGTGCAGCTATTAGGTATGTTTGGATATAAATAATAAATCATCAACTCGTTTATTATATTATTATCTCTCTGTAGTACAAATAATTTTGAAATGTGGATGTTATTTGACAGGTACTTAGTTTTTTTTTGGCTGAAATTTCTCATCAAAGTGAGCAGATAAAGACCTTTGTCTTGAGACGAACATTATCCCAATTCTCAACAGACTATACATTCCTGATGATTACTGTAGTTTTATTTTTATAGGTGAGATTTTTAAATTTTTCAGGAAGCAAAACTTAAGGATCCTAATAACTGAAAATGTTAAGATATTCTTTTTTTATTATTAGAGATGGGTTTGCTCTTGACCAGCATCCAGCCGTGTAGCGAAGATGAGGCCTACCCAGATAACATTTTTTGGTAGTTGTTACGAAAAATTTCGACACTTTTGTGTCGACACAAATTTATTCTAGAAACTTTTTTAGTCAGTGAGTCGAGATAGTTTCGTAGCTACGACTAAAAATGGGGAACAGTCGACACAGTAACTAGTGGTTATATAGTTACGTTGCTGTGTAGTAACATTGTTTTCAATCTGCAACCAGCAAAATCAGTCCTAAGAAATCATTCGTTCGTTTCGTTCTTTCTTCCATTCAAAATTTTAAGTGTGTTGTCAAATTATTGTGAAATGTCAAATTATAAAATAAATCGGAATCACCATTTCGCCATCCATCAATCTTGCCAAGGTAAGTTTTTACTTTTTAGTATTGTAATTGTATTAATGAATATTTACTGTTCAGATGTCAGTGGCAAAAGAAATTCATTGTGTAATTTGGTGAAAAAGCTTGTAATTTACCAACGCGCCACCATTTAATTGTAATTTAACAGGTAAAGTTGATATATACGGATATAATGTATGAACATTTTTTTACATTTTCTAAGCTGAAGAGCTCGACATTATATTATTTTATAATGAGAATCCTTTTTTTTTTTTTTAGAACAAACTTTAAAGTAAAAAAATCAATAAAAACTAAATCTTTATAATGTTTTAAAAATTTTAGGTTATAAGGGAATTCTAGTCACAAAAGTTACAAGATTGTGTCAACAATGTAAGCAGAAGATTTTATAATGTTACCGATTTAACAAAATGGTGGAACATATTTTTTTGTTTCCAGCGATTCTCAAACTTAGAAAAAATGCCATTTTCCATCGTGCTCACCAGTGAGGGTTTGTCTCAGTTTATATCAGTTGTACCTAGTACATGGGTAAACGACGATTCTGTCCTGTTTTGGCCAAGGGCAAGAAAAACCAGCGATCTTGAGATATTAAGAAAAAATGAAAAGAGTGTACCTTCTGAGAATTGGAAAAAATTAAAATGCAAAATAAAATTGCACGGCATTTCTACTTTCGCAGAAGGACTAAAATTAGAAGAATTGTACTCAAATTTTGACGATACCGAAGATGAAGAGAGGTAGGTATAAGTTTTATTAGGTACTAGCTGAACCCGGCCCCGCTTCGAATGGAGAATTAAGCTCATGATATCTTTCGAATGGAATGTCCGAATTGAATAATTCAAAAATTTTATATAAAGGTATTGAAACAGTCTTGAATATGAAGTAATTTATTTTGATAAGGATTAATACCAAGATACAATTAAAGAGCATTTTCTAGCGGCGGTATTTCAATTAAGTTAGACATATGTTGTCGCGACACTTTTTGTAGATAATGATGTGTTCTGCAAAGTCGTAGTACATTATTTTGTTCCATCATCAATAGTTTTAACAGCGCACACAATTACGTTATTGGAGTTTTAGTAAGGATCCCAATATAATATAGCATATGTCACCCGAGGATAGTGTAGCTTCCCAACAGTGAAAGAATTTATCAAATCGGTCCAGTAGTTTCGGAGCCTATTCAATGCAAACAAACAAACAAACAAATTTTTCCTCTTTGTAATATTAGTATCGATTATATTATTTGTCTAAGTCCATTTGTGCACTAAATTCGACTTTTCATCATGTAGTATTTAATTTAATTTTGTCAATGAGCCAGTCTATAGGGATAAGCACATGAAATATAGATTTTTGTTAGTGAGCGGCAGAGCGAGAAAGAAATTGTGAAGAATATTATGTTTAGTGAGTAAATGAATACACTAGAATGTGTGATTAAGGATAAAACTTCCATATAGTGAATTATACATGCGTTCGTGACTGGAGCTATTTTGTCGCCTCAGTAATTTATATTATCTAAATATCTATACATTACACATCAATTGCAAAGTATTTTTTCTTGAATCATATTGTGATTGCGTTTTAATGTATTTTCTTTCACCAAAACTACTCGGACACCTTACCTGCTTAGTTTTTTCCATATACCTGCTTAATATTATCTCGTGAACAGCAAAATCACCTTTTAAATAAGATTTATTTTTCCAGATATCACAAAAATCGTGAACATAACAGAAAACATCCAGCTATTCCATTAATCGGAGAAAACTTATTGAATTTAAATTCAGATTTTGAAAAAACAGAACAAAAATCTAATGAACCCACTGCAACAACAAGTTTTGAACCCACAGAACAACCAGTATTCGTACCAAAATTCATTTTTTGTGCTTTTAGCTATTGGCAAGCCATCAATGTTGAAAGACAAAGATATGTACTTCGGTAATTTCTTCAGGAATTGAAACATTACTTTTTTTAAACAATTTTCTAAGCCATTATACCAATATTTTCAATTACCCATTGGCACTATATTGTTAGATGTTGGAGATTTTAATAAACTTCTACTGTCTCTTGGTAAGAAATTCTTAAATTTCGTGTTTTATTGTCCTCGTAATATAAGAAGTAATTCATTTAAAGCGTTATGAGGAATTGCGTACTTTAATGCCCATTGCTGAATTTGGTATTTTATATTTATTGAATTTGTTTCGATGTCAGTATCAGACGATTCAGAACCAAGAGTATATGCGTCATGGTCTTCGGATTCTGCTGCGAAACTGTTGGCGTCCAACCCTTCAAAGACATTACATATATTTGGTATTGGCTCAACGAAGTCTGCTTGCACGCAATCTGTCGCTTCGAAACTAGAACCTTCGACACTAGGCATGTCAGAATGATTTTCTTGATTTTCAATTTCTGAAGTTGGTGTATACGACATATTCGTATTCTGACCTGCAAAATATCACTATATTTTTTTAATAATAAAACAGAAACTACACATTATAAACAATTAATATGTTAGTTATAAGTTAATTTAACTATATATTTGTACGAAGAAGCACTTACTTGCAGTGACATTTTGTGGAGTTATCAATTTGTACACTTTTCTATAAAAAGTGGACGAGAGACGGTATTTTTTCGCCTTTTTATTCATTTTTAACTGCAGTAAATTCAAGTCTTGTCAAAGCAGTTTGAGAAACAGGTGTCTTATAGTGACTTTGATTAAGATATTGGCAACAAAGTGTTCAAGTAACAATGTCGTAACATTAATACACTTTGTGTAAAAAAATATAATTATGGTAACATAGTAACCACACAGATACCACACATTTAAAAGTAATTGTACACTAGTTATAAAATTGGCACAATGTTTCTAAAAATGCGTAGACACAAAAAATATAGTAACGTGTGAGCACAACGACCACAAATAGTTACTGAATAATTTTTTGGTTGAATTGTGTTTAAACTGTTACCACACAAATGACACAAACCCCACACAGTCGCTATGTTTCGTAACAGTTACAAAACGGTGTCAGCTTGTAACTGCTTCCAAGATTCTGTGACTGAAAAATGTTATCTGGGTATGATGGAGCGAGCTCACCCAGAAGATGCCTATTCACTCGAACTCTGAAAAGATTTGGGTTATATGAGCTCGGAAACACAGACGCCGACAGGGAGTTCCAAACCTTGACAGTGCGCATTAAGTATAAAGGAAGTTTTAAAAAGAGGGATTTCGACAAGATAAGGATGGTAACCAGCCGTACGGCTGAATGTCCGACGGAAGAAAGGAGAAGGCGGTATGAGCTCATGCAGTTCCTGACTTTGTTAATACTGTGCCCTTGGAGTTTTATCATTAGAACTTTTGCACACCTTCATGTGTAGACGTATACTTGTATACTCTTATAATGAAATCCGAGGGACACCACAAAGGCTGCTGGATATTCCTAGAGAGTCTTAAAGATGGAATAAAATTATTTTAATTCGACTAATTTGATGATAATATATTATATAGCATATATTTAAAATTGATTTATAAATTTTGTAAATTCTTACTGACCTTTCGATGAGTAGTTAGATAGCAGAGATTAATTTAACATCTCAGCCTTACTGAAGGTCTCAAATAGTTTATGTATTTACGGAAAAAAACTTTCACAACTTGCGATCACAAATTGCCGAAATAGGCTGTTACTTTATTGCCCTAAGTTAAATTGAATCTAAATCTCTAGAGGATGCGTCAGAGGTATAAGATGAAAAAAACATTTATTGAAAAAATAGTAAGAATAGGGTATTTCAGAAAACTTATTATCAAAGTTCAGAAGCTAATATTTTTAGGTCAGCATTATTTTTGGATTTAGTTAGCATTTCATTTTATTTATTTATTTACATACAAAAAAAAACAATTGGTGGTACATAGTTCAGGTGTACTATAAACTCAATTAAGTTTGTACCGTACGCCTGAGTTGTCTACAATAACAGAAATTTACAGAATTATATAAACAAAAGAAAGAACCTACATATTCGTAGGTAGATACAATTTTAATACAACGAATCTGCTTGTCCCACTCTAACATGCAGCTAACTCATATAAGCGCATACTTGTTGACAATAAGAATGCACACTTTCTACAGGATGTTTCAATTTTATTAAACTTTATTTTAGCAAATTTATAAATAATGTATAAATTAGGTATTATATTTTGAGATTCTTATTATTAGTTATATGTATTATTATTGGTATATACATACACATACACACATGCACATACATATACATATATACACACACACATGCATATACATAAAATATGAATATATAGTTGCGTTAAAATACTGCTTATTACGGATAAAATATTCTTTAAATTATTTTTTATGTTTAAATTATTTTTTAAATCTGTTGGCAGATTACTAATAAGGTAAGGTACTAAAAAACCCAATCTACGTTTGCCATATAAGTTATTATATTTTGGCAGTTCTAGTTTTTGATATTTGCCGCTGCGTGTAATATTTTGTTTGGATTAGTTATTTTAACGTTTTTCAGTTCGTTGTTGAAGTATTCTTCTATTAATAATAGTGTTAATTGTACCTTTCTATGGACCGAAATGATTTTACAAAATTCAAATATTGTTTTATCGTCGTCATTAAGTTGTCTTTTAATGTTGTGTGGTATAATTGTTTTTTAAAATTATTAGTTCCTCCATAACTAGAGAGTCCATAACCAATCACCGACACAGCCAGTGATTTATACAGCATCAATAAAGTAACCTTAAGAACCATTTAAGCGTCATTTAAGAACCTTGTATTTTTGTAGTTTTTGAAATACACTTGGAATATGCATATTTTTTCTTTTTTTACATTAAGGTCGGTAGGCTGACGGTCCATTTGATGGAAGGTGGTTACCGTCGCCTATAACACAAGCAATGTTACAGGTGCTGCAAGTGCGCTGCCGACTACAGTAGGGTTAAGGATAAGGGATTAGGGAAAAGTAAATGGGCTCTGGAATCCCTTACTCACTCAACAAAACACAACAGCACATGTGCTGTTTTTAACTGTTGGTCTTCTGTAAGAGGGTGGTTACTGACGCCAAACTGGCTGCCCAAATGACTTAGAAACGCAGTATCTCGGTCCTGCCCCTACTTTTCAGATCCAGACCAGAACCAACTTTGAAAAGAGTTAATTTCCAAAGTTGATCCTGCAGAAAATCGAACCCGGGAACCCTAAAACAGAATTTAATCCAACGGCCTCATCAAAATGTTAATTTTGTAAATTTTTTTTATTATCTTTTTATATTTCACCTTTATTATCTTTCACCTTACAAAGGTATGTCAGCCTCATCATCCCCCAAGTTAATTAACATTTGACAAATGAGCTTCATTGCAGCATAAACATTTCACATAAGTCATTTGCCGCATCACTGTGCGGCTCCACTAGCACAACACTAAGTTTGTCTATACCTATGTCATATTTATGCATTAATGAGGCTCTTTCCTTTTTGTATCTGGCGCACTCCATGAGTAAGTGATGGACATATTCTATGCTCCCGCAAACTTCACAATCGTATGAAAACTTGTATGAAAATTAAAAGAGACACCGTAACTCCGAAAATATTTTTAATACACAATTTTAATTGGCATCTTAATATACCTACACACAATGTACATTTACACGAAAATAGTAAGTAAGTGTCTATTGAAAAGACTACTTCACTTAATCGTATTTCGTACGAAACGTAGGCACCATTGATTCGTCAAGCGCTAGACGAGGTTTACGATTACCAATAATTCCTTCCGCTTCATGTTTAAGAAAAGCGTTGCAGCTGAATACCATAGCTACTAAGGTGACGATCAGTATACCAAAAATAGCACGCATTCTTACTAAAATTCAGTGCAGATATTAAATGAATAAATAGTAGGTATTTTGTCAAAGTGTAACGTAGTTTTTGTTGTCAATACTTAACTATATATACAGAAAAGGATTTCAAGCTATAATTAAATTTATTACACTAAATCACACGAATATTTTAGTCATACATTAAGGGCCTCTTTCACTAACTACAAGTAAAATTTTGATTAGTTATATTTAGAAATAATTTTATGTTTTAATAAATTATGCACTCGGTTTACTGCATCCTTCGATAGGCGAATTATTTTATTATTTTCTTTTTAATGTTAGGGATTTTTACCGTACAAACAAAAGTCCCGAACATTGACGTTAAATGGCGTTACTTGACACTTTACTCAAAGATGGTGAAAGAGGCCCTAATTTTAACAAATTGATTACTTATTTTATTTATATTTAAAAAAATTTAAATCTAAGAAAGAAAATATATTCTTGAATAATAATAATAATTTGTAAAGACAAACAAAAATTAAAATATTTTTCTCTATGTATAATGTTAATATATAATAGATAATTTTGAAAATTGATATGGTGTAGTAACAGTACAGTACGAATACACTAGTAAGTAAATAACGGTAAAATTCGATGGTTCCGAAATACACAATTCAGTTTTGTTTTTTATAAGATTTCAAAAATATTGCACGAAAAAAAAAACAGAGACAATTTAAAATTATTAAATTCAATTTAATTATATTAAGACTATATTATTAGGATTAGGATTTATATTATCCTAAGCCTAATAAGATTATTTTTTATTTACTTATTTATTTATTTATTTATTTATTTTATTTCAGACTAATAAATTTTCATATTTTCACATTTCATAAACATAATATAAACTATTATGGAAAGAAACTCTAGCTAACCGCTTTAATAAATCGCCTTGAATCAATAATTTATAATCAAATTATAAGTAATCAATTTGTTGTAATTAAAGTATAACTAAAATATTAATGCGATTTTGTGTAAAAAAGGTATTATAGCTTGAAATTCTTCTGTATATATACAAAAATCTAGGCAGCGATTCAACAAAATATCTACTACTTTGAGTTATTCAACTAATTTCTCTATATAATATTTATTAGCATTTTATTGGTTTCATTAATTTCAAGGAATGCGTTCTATTTTTGGAATACTGTTTCTCGTCATGGCAGCTATGGTGTTAAGCTGCAACGCTTTTCTTAAATCTGAAGCAGAAGCTGAAGGAAAACCAATCAATGGGAATCGTCTACCACGTCTGGCTCCAGAACAATGTACGTTTCGTTCGAAATATGAATAAATGAAATATTATTTTCAACAGAAACTTACTATTTTCTTGTATATTTATTGTATGTATATTCCGGTACTTATCTTCTTTACATAGTATAAATTGAAGTCGCATTCCGCGTCTGTCTGTATGGCCCCTTTTTTTGTAACGTTTTTTTAACGTCCCAAAGCTCTGGGGACACTGCGGGGGTTATGCCGGATTCGTACCGACTAAAACCCAACGACTTTTTAACGCGGCCGTAGATGGGCGGGGTCGCGGAGACGTTATATGACACAACTTCGGTGCCACGCCAAGGCTATCCAGCGCGGGGAAGGCACCCTGTCAGAACCTCGGCGTACCCGAAAGTGGAGGTAGCCCGTCCATTTCGGGGGATTTTACGGTGGGTGGCAGTCTGTCTGTATGGCCGCTAACTCCTCCTAAACCATGCATTGGTTTTTGATGAGCAAAACACCATCCAGTTAGATAATAGATAATTAAGTTTTATGTACAACCAAGTCGCCGAAAAGTAAATATAAATGGCTTACGTAGTCTAAACGTTAAGATATACATAAAAATGATGTACTAGATAAGTATAATTCTTCTAAAATCCTAAGGAAATCTCCGGGATGGCATATTTCTATCTGCTACGGTTGACTCAAAGTAACAATTTCTTTTGATAAAACTTTAATCTCTACATATAAATCTGTGATGTCTGTTTCTCGCTAACTACTTAACAAATTTTAATAGTTTCCGCTTATGGAAAGAGAAATAAATTTTATATAAAAAAAATGCACTCCGGACAAAGCCGGGAGTGGGTCGCTAGTCATTTAATAAAATAATGCACCTACATGCTCTATATGAGCTAATAATATAAAGTTGAATACAAGATTTTTGTCCAGTTTCATTCATAATGACTACAATGTGTTTAAAGAAAAATAAAATATTACCTACACTAAAAAGGTTCAGGAATATTCAGGAAATATTGAACATTTTTTGATGCTCATTGATAAGTAGGTCACTCACTAACTTGTACTTTCTAAGCTTTAAAAAAATCATGTTTAAGACAAGGAACACAATTTTTACCAAAATGAGCACAACCTAAATAACTTATGAATTAAGGTGCAACGTGGCACAACAAATTTTTGTAGCTTCTCGGAGATAACCAAACATATTTAAAATATGAAGGTTTTTCTTAAATATTGATGTAGGAACAAGAAAGTTTTAAAACATTGAATGAATATAACTTATTTGAATTATAACCATTCAATAGATAATTCGTGTATAGAATTCCGAATGAACAATTTGCATAGAAATTAAAAAAGAGCAGAAGATATGGCGTGAATAAAAACAATGAATCAGGACCTATGTTATTAATAACGGCTATCTATTTAATGCTTCGTCACGGAGAAAATACATACTGCGAATGAGTAAGCAGTAAAAAGGATGTTTTTTACATATAGTAATTGGCATAGCAAGTGATTGGAAACCAACATTATCAATAGAATTCTAGACCTTAATAAATTTTAATACTGCGTTTCGCAGTCACGTGGGCAGTACTACTGGTGGCAGTAACCACCCCCTCACAGAAGACAACAGTGAAATAACAGTAACAACTTTTATTTAGTCCACGATATTGCATGGGGGGGGGGGGTGCAAATACATATTGAATACGAATATGTTCGGGTTACATAATTTGTTTTATAAGAACCACTAGGATAATAATATGCACGAAAATTAGTATAAGTTTAATTTAATTGATGATTGATCAATTAAAACAAAGGAATCAATTAAATCAAATAAGTATATCATAATATTCCATAAGATTTGCAGGTTCTTCTTCTGATCTTTTATCCCTCATGTTACGTTCATGACTTTCATAAATTGGTGATCGTATTGACGAAATAGCACTTCGACCGGGTCTAACGTCATTGCTAAAGCCTTCGCCACCCAAAACCTCTTGAGGATAGGCTTTGCAACTGAACACCATCACTGCCAAGGTGATTAAGAGTATTGAATATATAGAACGCATTCTTTAAATTCTTTATGGGGAAGTGTTAAGTGAGTGAATACCTTAAAGGTGAAATATTTTAGTTAATATAAGATGTATTTTCTTTTATATAATACTTCTTGGTCAAGCAATTATCAAGCATTAAAACTTTTTATTACACCTCAATTATTTGTGCATTGATTATATGATTGCATGTTTCATCAAGGCGAGTTGATGGAGCAAGTATGATAATATACGTACTCTAAGCCGAGTAAGTACGATTACACGAGTATATACTTATCAAAATATTTCCGATATGCGTGCTTGATTATAAATATAGTTTCTCCTTTACCCAGGTAAAAACAGTACTTATTATCCCAGCAGCTGGACCTCTACTGCTGGACATAGGCATAACTTTCCAATAAAATAGGTCAGAAACAGCCTGAATTCGCCGTCGACCCGCAGTCGGCCGTTATCAGGTCATCTGTCCACCTTGTATGGACATGTTACGCTCGCTTGCCGGTCATTCAGTGTGCAGGCATAATTAGTTCTCACAAGACCTAAATATATCGTGTAGGTACAAGCCTTCCATTAGCGGCAGTATTTAACCCCCCACAGAAGACCATCTTGAATATATGTACAATGTACATGTATTTTTTAGTGTTTGGGTGCGAAAGAATCCGGATTCATAGAAACTTTGTAGCATGGACGCCCGAACTCGGGAACAAAATCACTACTAGTGTTTATTAGTAGGTAAGGTACTTGCTCGGCTTAGAAATAAAATCTGTCACTGTAAACGAACAGTAAGTCGCAAAAAAATAAAAAGATAATTAAAAAAAACTAATAGTTGCTGCAATAACTCGCATGGAGTGAATGCGCAATCATATAACTAATCAACTTTCAACTAATTAAAGCGTAACTAAAATATTTATAGCTTGAAATACTTCTGCGTTATATATTAATAAGCAAAACAAAATAATATTACATTTACAAAAAAAATATCCACAAGTTAGCATACATTCAGCTAACTACGTATTCTTTACGGAACGTTTAAAACAATGCGTGCTGTTTTTGTAGTAATGTTCATTATCTTAGCAGTTATGGTGTTTAGTTGCAAAGCCTCTCCTGCACCTCAAATAAACGATGGAAGTGATGGCTATGTCAAACAGGACGTAATTTACCATCAAGGTTTTGCTCCGAGGCTACTACCACCTGAATTTCTACTATCACCTCGTATTAGGTGAGGGAGATCGATCGAACATTTACTACAATTCATCAAAAAATTATTGTTTTTGTGGTCTTTAGTATAAGTTCTCAATATTTTAATAAATTATGTTCCTCGTATCTGGACTATTGAAATCATCCTCAGTGAAAAGTTTTTGTCTAATTCCATGACATATGAAAATAAAATTAGCTCCATGTGTGTTAAGAAAAATAAAATATAAACTAAAAACATGTTTGATTACACCTCTTCGACTTCTCTAATTATGTAATTTAGGGATTTAATTGTTTTACTGAGGTAGAAAAAACAAAAAAAAATATTTAAGGCCCACAGTGATAGTTTAGTATTTTAGTTTAATTTGGGATATGAAAACAGTATTTTTAAGATAATTTATATGGAATGTATGGATTTTATATATACAATAACTTTGTTTTAATCGGAAGAAAAAAAAAATAGGAAGAAAAACAAGGTAGAGACTTTATAACATAGAACTTGGGAACATAGTCGCTACTAAGGTGGTTTACAAGTGGGCACTTGCTCAGTTTATAAACCTCGTAATAGTTTCTCCAGCAACTCGCACGATGTGAATGCGCAATCATATAATCCATTTATAAATAATCAATTTTCTAGAAATCACGGTATAACTAAAAAAAATTATCCAATTCTAAACGATTTCTAACGCAATTTAACGATTTATTTGTGGAAATAATGTCGGCGTTATATATAAATATAACAACAGAAAATAACAATACATTTAAGAAGATATCAACGAGTTGCATACATTCAACTATTCTTTGCGGAATATTTAGAAAAAAAAAAATGCGTGCTGTTTTTGTAATAATGTTCATTACCTTGGCAGTTATGGTGTTCAATTGCAAAGCTATTCCTGCACCTCAAATATATGATCAAAATGATTATGAAAATCAGGACATAATTTACCATCAAGGTAGATCTGCTCCAAGGATTGAGAGATATGTCGAACCTTTCTACAGTTTGTACGAAATATGATTAGATGAAGTAACCTTTTCAACAGAAACCTACTTATTTCGTGCATATTAATTACTATTAGCCGAGAGCTAGTTGGGATACAAAAAGTTATTCTTAATAGAATTTTATCATCAAATTCTATGTTGAAAACAAAATTATCTTCAGGTATGTTAAGAAAAATAAAATATTAAACTAAAAGTATGTTTGCTTACACCTCTGATCCTAATAAGATCTCTATTCCTTATTATTAAACTTACTATTATATATTACTAGCTACACGCTCCCGGTTTTATCCTCTATCTTTTAAGTTGGACCAAATTTCATATAGTTACGAAGTTTTATCAAAATCGGTTCTGTACTTTAGGAGTTCATCGGCGACAAACATGTGACACGATTTTTTTTTTATATATACTCGTATATAGAGATAGTCGGCAGCGCTCTTACAGCACAATAGGTGGCGTTGCTTGTGATATATGCGACGGTAGCCATCTACCATCAAGTGGACCGTCAGTCTTCAATTATCAAGATTTGATTGCTTTAGTGACAGAAACATAAAAGGCTTAAATATTTTATAAAATCAAAATGATGGTTCAATTACCAATTTAGTATTGTTAGTACACCGACTCGACGAAAACAAGTGGCGGCACATAGTGCGTTTCGCAGTCATTTGGGCAGCCCGTCTGGCGGCAGTTTTTATTACAGAAGACATTACCATACATTACAGAAGACCACGTTAATAATTTTAATTTAATTAACTTTTTAATTTAAATTTAATAATAAATTTCATTTTGGCTTTAAAGAGAGGTTAAATGAACTTGGTCTCTTCATAAACTTACTTATTCAAACCTAGAGCAACCGACTGCCGCAACGTGAACTTCATTTGTCTCTTTGTAGATATATTATTTCTCTGTACGTAATTACGCAAAACACAGATAATATTAACGTACTTAAAACTGAAACAAATATTCAGTGAAATAACTTTTAACCGCTACTATAACTGCAGCGCCACTTTTGACTTACTCATTTAACTGAGACAAAGATGATAAAGCACCTTAAATTCCGCGAGAGGATAGCAAATCTCTGTCCAACACTCGACGACCTCCCATGAACCCCTCAAATATAACTTAAACGCTATTATTCACTTCGTACCGTTGTAGCCCTGAGCTCTAGGAAGTTTGGTCGTCGGTTTCCAAGTTAGGCCGTCATAACTGCAAACTCTCAGTGCATTTAACGAGATAACTTTGTCAGTTGCAGAATACCAGTATGAGGGTAAAAACTATGCTTTTACAAGGATAACATGCAATAATGTTTGCATTTATAGAGTTCTCTGTAATTGTGATATGTAACAAGGACTTAGAATTAAGTTTCTTGGTTAATTGTTTCGCCAAAATTAACGGTTACAAACACTACCTACTTCTCCTTAATAGTAGGCATCAAGCATGAATCCTTGTGTCGTTGTTTATATTACCTTTGAAAAGATGCCATGTTAAATTATTTCCTCATATCTTTACCTTTGCGAAATAAACAGGTGCGTGCGCTTACCGCAGCTCTTCTAATCTCAAACGTTTCAAAGAAAACCCCTTAATGTTTACGTGCTCTAAATTCTTACAACCACACTTTCATTTGTTCGAAGATAAAGACAGTACAGTACCTTTTGCAGTGGCAGAAATTGTACTGACTTTTATATATTTTATTGTATCATTTGACTTATTCATCATTTATATCCGAAACTTCATTATTTATAATTATATCTGAAACATCATCAGTTAAATATAACTGATGATGTTAACCTACGAAACCTAGCAAAAAAAGTTAGTCTGATAGGATTAAAAGAAATTTGATAACGCAGGAAGCTTATTCATTTTTATTGATATTTAATGTTGTTTTAATATTGGAAATTTAATTCAAGGTTTACATAAAATTCTTGTGCTAAAAATAAAGGTACAAAGAGCAAATTTTATTTATTATATGCCCGCGACTTCGTCCGCTTTCTATCGCTACCAAACTTCACAGGAACACCCGTCGGACTAATCTGAAGATTGTCTGAAAGTTTGTATAAAATCAGTTCAGCGGTTTGTGAGTCTATACATACACACATAGCCTTGTGTATATATATTTATTATTTTACAAATAAGCATTATATTGGAAGAAAATATAGTGTAAGTTTGCTGTCACTATGAGCTATTTCATTTAGAATTTTACTCTGATATTCCATACTGTTTGTTTATAGTATGTTCCTTTACCAATGTGATACCGTTTTAACACTCGCTGTCTTTAATAGACGTTGTAAATTTGTCGTATGTGGTACCAAGGTACCCGCGCCAGGGTGTTCTCACCACAAATATGCCGCCATGTAACTTGGTACCGCTGTAAAGCTATGCACATACCAGCGTTTACGTAATTATTTTACGAGCACCGCTTTATTATGTTGTGCCTTTATTTTTAGTGGCTACAGTTAGATTGTAACATCTGTTTCATTGTGATGTTTAAGCTTGTAATTCGTGATGGTATATTCTAACTTGATGTACTTATGGTTTTCCATGAATGGAAGTGCATGTTATTTCTCAGCATGAGATATTTTTTTTGAAAATCTCAGGTAATATTTAAGACAAGGACTAAGACTAACCTCTGTCCGAAATTTTTTACCAAAATGAGCTCAACCTAAACGTGCAATATTGCACAACAAATGTTTGTAGCATCTCTTAGATAAATCGAAGAGATTGGAAGGTTTTTCTTAAATATTGTGTAAAATATGAAAAAATTAAAACCTTAGCACAAAACTTAATGTAAATGTAATTGATGCTGAAATTTATTACTGTGTCAGGAAAGGGTTTTTTGTGCAGCCATTTAATATTTCTTTTCTCAGAGAATAGATTTTTTTAATATGCCCGATTCAAACTTTTTTAAATATAATCTATTATATTTAAAAAAGTCAAATTAGTCGACGAAAATAACGCTTTTCGGCTGAGTCCTCGCCTTGAGTATTTATCTTTTGTTAACGGTCCAGTTGCTAATAAGGTAGCTACTCAACGGCAGAGGGAACGCCCTTGTACTGTTCACCTTGATGAGATAAGAGATACCTAGATATGATGAGATAAAATAGTAGAGGATAGGTATATGGGCCCTGGTATCTCTTACTCTCTCATCAGAACATCATATAACACTATGTGTGGTAAATCATATTAATAAATACATATATGACAACTTTCGTACCTTCATAACACTTGACATCTTCTGTGGCCTAATTTTTTATATTTCTAAACGATCCCTCGGGAACCTAACTTTTTCAAGGATAAAAAGCTGCTGGATGTAGATCTCTCCCAAGGCTCGCCACTACGCACGGTCTTGTGTCTTTCGCATAAAGCTTTTAAGGTCGTCTGTCTACCTAGTCGCAGGGAGCCCATCGGATAGTTATTTATTTAAAGAAACTGTCAGTCGTAGTACTGCACTATGCCATTCTTTAACAAATTTACAAACTATTAACGAACCCAAGAAGTACGTACTAATTTGGATAGGTGGAGCTTATTCATACAATTAAACGTCACTGAGGATGTCACTCACAGAGCGTGATGGCGTGAGTTCACTGTTTTTTTTTTTTTTTTTTTTTTTTTTTTTATATCCAACGAGCCCAAAGAAGTGTTAACTTCAAAAAGATTTTATATATGCTATGTGCAGTTTCCAGAAAAAAAAAATAACTAATTTCTTTTTATTAAAATTCCTAAAATTTCCTTTACATTATTAAATTTTCCTAAACAGTGGCTTCACTTTTGATTATCACGTTCAGCAGTGTATAGAGAGTTGCTGAACTTCCTTGTGTTCTACACCTAATAATAATGCGAACAGACAATTGCGGTGCGCTGTAAAATTCGCGTTTCGCCAAGTGTGAACGCAATTATTTGCTTCTAACATTTATTCCACCACTTTCCGTGTGATAAGGACAACACGTCCCTTCCATCCTTAATGATTATTGAAACACATGTTCTTGTAGGTACCATTTAAGTGCTAACTAAATTAGTTAAGAAAGATAGCATCAATATTGCTCTTTGGAACAAAAAGAGTAAGCCAATAATTGGGCAGTGAAGTAAATTTTAAGACAAAAATATTGTGCAAATTTCACAGTATTAACGGTAGATATTTTGAACGTGAACTTAATAGTCAATGGCCACCATCACTTAAGGGCACACTGTAGAGCTAGTGAAATCGGTAATAGATATTTGTTAGAATTTAGGAAAGGCCTATATCCAGCAGTGGAGACATAGGCTGATGATGATGATGATGATGATGATGATGATGATGATGATGATGATGAAACAAACATACAAATAATCAAAACTTTTCTCTTATAATATTAGTGTAGAAGAATAAGTGACATGTAAATAATATGCTCGAAACATAGATATTTGGGAGCACAGCAAGATAACGAACATGGAAGCCTTTTTGTTGCAACAAAGAGTAACGTGAAACATACAACTGAATATTTTTGTATTTTTATGTGTATACCCGTCAACTTCATCATTTTAATCAAACATTTCTCACAGGGCTGAAAAATTGTGAAGAATTAATGAGACCCCGTAGGGGTCGCTAAGAAATGTTGGCGAGACAACGTCACCTAACCTAAAGGTAAAGGACGCTGGTCAAGGACAAGAATAGTCAGTAACCTAACCTAAGTTACTGACTTGTGGGAACGGAAAAATATTTAAATTAAGACCACAAAAGAACCGAATGCCTTTTGAAATTCAAGTTTACCACCAGCATAAAACTTTAACATGCTTTGACGTCACTGAAATGCTTCAGTGGACGGTTATTGTTAAGTTTCTAAGCACTCGATATGCTGACAAAGTTCTCACGAGTTGCCCGGCGTGTCTTATATTAATTTCACACTTGGTAACTTGCGGCCTGTCTCTCAGTTCGCTGGTAAAGGACAAGAACATGCAGTAAAGTTTATAAATGAAATGTATGAACATGACTGTGTTAAATTTTTAGTGGATTTCCTACTAATATGATAAATCCGAAAGTTTGTGAGGACATATGGACATAATATGGATGTTTGTTACGCTTTCACGCAAAAACGGTTTAACGGTTTTGAATCAAATTTAGCACACAGATAGTTTATTTCCTGGATTAACATATAGGGAAAATGTTAGTTTTCCGAAAGATCGTCCAAAAATATAAAAAATTGGACACCACTGTCGCCGTGACGGTGACCCGTTGTCACAGAGATATAGATGTCAGATATTTTCTCAAATTTCTCAGACAACTATACATTGGAATTTTTATTAATAATTAAATAGCAGTACTTTTAATAGATTTAAGACTCCAGTTTAGGTAACGATTTCTGTCTGGTGATTTTTGTCGACTGGGGACTCAACCAATAACATTAATTAATTAATAAACACCATCATCTCAGCTATAAGACCTCTACTAAGACCGGTCAGAACCAGCCTATATCCATAGATCTGCAGCCCTTATCAGATACTGGTTATGTAGGTAACTTTCATTTGTCTATGGATGTTACGAGGCTCATAGTTAGAGACCACGATTCAGCGCCATGTTATGTCATCACTCATTATGTCATCATGATCAAAAGTATAAAGCTTTTTTTTAAAGCACTTAAAAATTTCGAACAAGAATTTTGAGAATTCTTGAGAATAAGTGTTTGAGGTTTTTTTGAGGTCACGTCAATTTATTTTCATATTGGTCAAATGTAACAGAGTGGAAATTAAACCCGCCCTGCATAGTAATCGGACTCTGACAGTGTCGGAATTAAAGACAAAACATTTCGAAGTACTTCCGAGCGAAGTTTCAGCTGGCGGACGAAATTTATACTTTTGTATGCATTTCCATTCTGTAACGTATTTTTTCGAGTGTGAAAATCAAGAAATTGTAAAGCGGAATCGTTTATACAGTTACTCCGCCGTATTTAATTGAAATGTTACGTTTATTTAATGAAACCTTTATTCAACGTTCCAGGCTCACTATGAGATGTTCGTAATCGATTATACTCGTATTGTATACCTACTATCTGTTGCACACGACTTCATCCGCTCAACTTTATAAAATATGTCATATGTTTCTCTCCGATAATGTAGCTTTCTATAATTGAAAGAAATTTTGAAATCAGTCCAGTAGTTTTTGAGTTGTAATGAAACTAATTTTGAAAATTCTTTCACCTATAGAAAGCTACATTATCAGCGAGTAACATTAGGCTATATTTTATAATAATAAAGTTACGTGATCGACTCGCGTGTAACAGCTAGTATTGTTATAACGAGAAAGTCATGTTCCTATTGGAAAGTTAGGCCTATATTCAGCAGTGAGCGTCCTACGGCTGACATGATGATAATGACTATGTGTTTTTAAAAGTTAAGTAAGCTATAGATTGTTCGTCGCAGTTCCAATGGGGTTAAGATCGTTTGCAACATTACAAAGGTGGATCACTATAGACATCCAATTATTTAATGGTAATAAAGTAAGTATTTATTAGTTAAGTGTTGGTAGAAAGAACAGTTTTAAATGCAGTACAATGGCGTGAAACATGCAAATAACGCTTTCACCACCGTCGGGGGTAAAAACGAGCGAACACGCTCCCTGCATATTTTCCGAACTTAGCGGAGCGTCACTCGTAATTAATGCTCATGTTTATTAGGAAATATAATTCCTTACAAGGCCCGGAACATTCGAGGCACGTAATACAATTATACGACAATAGACTTTAAATTACTTTGAGCCCCGCGCCGCGCAAGATGTGTCTTAAGCTATATGAATATTAAAAATTGTCTTCTGTATCATCATATACATATTATACAATATACGCATATACATATAATGTACGCATTAAATCTTAAATCTTACAGTGAGGCCTCTTCTCTCAGATCTTCCAGAGATTTTTGATAAGAATCGATGTATTCTTTAGAAATGTTTTTAACTGCTAGGTACTTCAATGCTGTAATTTTTGCCTATCATAAAATTGTCAAGAAGTCACCATGCGCCAAGAAACTAGTCAATATCACCAACAATCTTTTGTTTCAGGCATGTTTGGCTTGAGTACCTGGATCTTACCAATCTTACCATAGTTATAAAGCGTCTGTCGCATAAAAGTAGCAACAATCAGACAGAAAACCGAAACCCAGAAAATCGTAGACTTTTGCATTTAAATATTTTAGTAGAATGATTTACAACTTAATGTGGACAAAATAATACATTTGTAAGCCATTATTTGAATTCCCTTCATTTGGACACTTTTGTTTACCTTTTTTTTTATTTATTCTACGCATTAAAGCCTTTAACAATAACCCCTGAACAGATAAAAAAAATAAAGACAAACATTCCGAGTTATGCAATAAATTTTCTTTGCACCCTTTCTGAACATTTGCAAAACAGCAATTAGCATAAAAAGCCTTATCGCTTATTATTATGCAAAAGCATTAAAACACCTGACTTCTTTGTATTGGCTGCCCTAATTTTTTATGGTTATAATTTCAATGGGCGAAATGTTCTTCGCATTTTATTAAAGGAAAAACCTTTAATAAAAGGGGAATACTAAATAATAAAAGATACTAAAAACGCTTTTAAGCGTTGCTTCAGTTAGGTTAATTTTATAGCTTAAAATTTCTACCTTTCGTGTGATTTATCTTCAGTAAAAGTATACTCAATCTTATAAAAAAAATACAACCACTCTTGCGATGAACTCAACATACATCCTCAAATCCTCATGAGAGATGATATATGACGAGAACTGTGGACCAGATTTGGCAGCACTCAATTATAAAGGGTACTATCGCCAGATGACTTTTTATCCAAGTAATGCTACATCTTGGGCATGTAAGTGCGGTCATAATTGTTCAGCATTAGTTGAATAAATGACTAAATATCAGAGCTAGAGAAATTAGCTAGTTATGACTATTTATTGAGCATATTATAATAAGAAAGCAATAAAGCAAGCAAGCAAGCAATTTATAAGCAGACAAAGAATTCACAATTATTTTTTCGAGGGTCATCAACTTTGATGGGCCCGAAGAGGTCATCGAGTTGTCTTTCTCCGGTCAGAAGGTTAATTGTTCGTATTGTAGTTTATGTGATAAGTAGATCCAGTAAATTGCATTAAGTATAAATAATGCTTAAAGCTCATTTACTAAAAATTCTGCCAGAAAAAAAATGTTATTATTGGTGAAAATACTGTAATATTAAACATGTTTAAGCATTTTTTTTTATTAAAAATCATATTCTATGATTTTTCATCGTCTCTTATTAAGTACAAAAAGTAAGAATTTTTTTCCAAATTTACCATATTTTTACCACCTAAAAATCTATAATATTTTGAATGATGCCACTTACCTTGGCAAATACGCATTTGGAAATGTTGCTAACCAGATCGCAACGCAACGGTCTCCGATAAGACATTTCTTCACATCATATTATTATAGTTTATGACAGAATAGACTTCATTTAAATTCATAAACTTCATAAAATCATAAACCTCAATTATCTATTTAATCAATGATAAAATTAGATGTTTCCATTTAAAACTCCTGAAAAATAAACACTTGAAAAATAACAATAACATGACGCATTTAATTTTAAAATATGGATTTGGTTAGATGGACACAAGCTTTTCTCAACAACATATTTTATAAATAAAAAATAAGAAACAAAATTAATCAGGTATTTAAATTTTTATTCTATACTGTTCATGCTGCTTCTGACAATTTTCCAGTGGACGTCCTGCAGTTGAGATGTTGAGATGATGGTGATGATTTAACATATTTCATTAACATATTTAACATACCCAGGCAGGGTACTTTTAATAATATATAAAAAAAACATAAGGTATAGACTGTAGACTATTCTCACGAGTTTATTGGAGTTTTTGTGCTAAAAGATTTACACAAATAAGCCCGTAAACTTTGCGAAGGTTTGAAGAAACGAAACATTCGGCTTAATAATAAGGCTTTAACAATAGCATTGTCTGAGTTGAGATAATGTCAAAGCTCCCTGAACAGAACACACAAATTTTAACCCTTTTATTTCGAGAGAACAGTTCCAGGGGAATCTTTGTTTCGCGCATTATCTTAATTAGTAAAGAGGTATAAATTGTAGACGTCTAAGGCTCGACCTCACCTGGATTTATATTTGGGACAAATCAAAGGGTTACCACGTATAAAGCTTTAAAATATTTTAACTGAGTTCGAAAATTCACAGATATTATAGGAAAAAAAAAACCGTCTAAAATTATGTGGCTTCAAGCCGGATCCAGCAGTGGAAGAAAGACAAAATTGTTCCACGTGCCATTCCAAACAGAATGTGAGTTGTTGTTTTAGGGATGAGTATTTAGGTATAGAGTTGTATGAGGCCCTTGTCTATTGCGTGTACAATTTCTGATGTACAATTTATTGTAGAGTATTTCACACTATAATGTTTCATTAAATTCTAAGTTAAATATATTTACATATTATAATTATAATAAAGAATCGGTCCCCTAGGCAGGGTCCCAAGCATGCTGGCTGCATTACTTGGTTGTATGGAAATGCTAATCTATTGACCGAGGTAATAGCCAGCTGTACAATCGCCGGTTATGTCGACCAAACGTTTTGACAATATGTTAAAAAAATTAAACGCATTGAGACCCCACGGATCCAGAGATTCTAAAATCTCTGGGTCTGTGGGCGTTAAAAAGAGTTCTCAATAAATATAGATAATAATATTTCCAAGCCGTGAACTTTGTTTTTCTGAATTAATATTAACAGTTACAAGATTAAAACTTTTTCCAGGAAAAAAAATTAGGCCATAATCGAATTTAAAAGTTGGAAGCTCGGACGAAAAAGAGATGCTAATTTATCTGTTGCGGATTTATTTTTTTACTGAAAGAGTTTGTTAATAAACATTCATTTCTGTTTTAATGTTCAATCCAATATAATTTAATTTATTAACTTGAGGGAAATTTTCTTGACTTAAAATTAATTTGCTGCTGTGATACAATATTATCAAGAGAGTTTACTTGCCTACAGGAGGTGCTTACCGATTCCTTACGCATTAGTTATTGGTCGTATATCAATACATTAAAAAAAGTCGTCATGTTGACATTTCTGAGATATAATTTGATGGAAACAAAAAAATTAAATTAATTTCATATCTAGTAAAATTTAATTCAATTAAAATTAAGATATGAAGAATTTGTGACTTAAATTCTTGCATTTTTGTAATTACTGACCAAAAGCCAATAATGATCTCCACGAAAACATCATATAAAGGGAACTATTCAAGGCTCCATTCAACAAATACAAATAATGACTAAAATCAGTGCAACGTTTATAGGAGGAGTTTAATCACATACACAAAGGCAGAAGTAATATATGTATAACTAGCTGTTGCACACGACTCCGTCCGCGTATCTTTACAAAATATAGCCTATGTTACTCGCTGATAATATACCTTCCCAACAGTGAAAGATTTTTTGAAATCGGTCCAGCAGTTTCGGAGCCTATTCAATGCAAACCAACAAACAATCAAATCATTCCTCTTTATAATATTAGTATAGACTAGCAGCTCACCCCGGCTTTACACGGATGCATTTTTTTTTTCTGAAAATTATATACAAAATCGTGCGTTGAGCGCTCTTTCCACTAGTGATAACTGTATCAAAAATCGGTGTTTGGTTTTGTAGGAGGTTTAGACTTCAATTTTTACCATGGATAAGGAAGATAAAGATGTCACGACTCTTGTGATGCTAAATTCAAAAAACTGGCAAAGCGAGAAAGTGATTAGGCATCCGAAGCTTACCTTTTCGAATACCACCAAAAGGACGATGCTTGCAACAGTGAACATAAATTGTTGCATCGTCTGTAACCAGTCCGGTTTTAATAAGCGACCGAGGTTGAACTTGAAACACTGTTGGCCTTTTAAGGCATTTCCACACGCTGTATTTGAACAAACGCGTTAAATATTCTATATCTTGTTACAAACTGCGATTGCTGGAGGATATTTTCAACGAAAATCATCAGACAACATAACTTTACGCAAAATGATGTTAGATCCTTACTTTCTATAGATGCTAAATATGCTACATTCTAAACACAACCTTCTAATATAGGAGTTTTAAAACAATTACCTGTTTGTCATTTTTTATTTCCACTCTCTGTATTAGTTATCTTTTATTACTTTCCACTCTCTGTGGTTCAACCAATACAAATATACAAACATAGCACTTTGCACTGTGCAGCATAAAGGTGCTCCATTACCGGGAATATTTACCTGTAATGTAACATTTCCGGTTAGATTTTGAGGATTTAAAGCAAGGCCAATGAAACAAAGAATGTAAACAAAGTTTCAAGAGTTATCAAAATGGCTTCCTATACCATGAAACAGATACCTCCGGTCGCTTCGTATTCGTCGAAAAGGACAGAGGGAAGGGTTTAATTACATTGTTTGCGTTGTCTCTTTGGCTTTGCGATAATTTAGTTGATTACACGTTACGTTACTTGATATTACAAGTTGTATCAAAATATTACTGATGATATCGTTACAGGTGCTCGAATCTGTAACTTTACATTACAGGCGAATGTTCCCGGTGAGGGAGCACCTTTAAAGTACGAATAGTGTTTAAAAATTGTGCTTACGAGTCGTACTAGAAACGCCGCATGTGTGGAACTGTCATCGACAATGTAGTTATAGTGTAGAAAAAGGTCGCAATTATTCAGACGAGATCAAGTCGACACGCGCTGTTATCGTAACAGAGGCAGGATTTTTTAAATAATATTTTATTCTTTATATTTAATTTCAATATTAAGTGATATTTAAATAAAATCGAAAGGTGAGGTTTTTTTTTTAATAATAATAACTTAATTTTAAATACATATTTTTTTAACATTTTGATATTGTTTTAAATTATTTAAAATCACTGATTTATTAAAGCGATAATGAAGCCTAGCTTCTTAGCTCATACTATTTAGTATATATATGATACTGTGATTTGTGTACAATTAATAGTGATAATTGTTATGGTTATTATATATTTTTGAAGATGTCAAAAAAAATGGAATACTGATTTTCTTTCGGGGTTTCTTTTCAGCATCCCTGCTAAAATATAATTATAATGACCATTGTAAGTTCCTTGGAAACCTATTGGATGAATAAATATTAAATTTGCTTTAATTTGAATTATTTGACTTTCAACGAAATAAAGTATGTTTTCATAAGTTTTTTATATAATGTTTTCATTATATAAAACACACTAATAGAATAAATACAATAATTCTAGAAAAAAATTATTAATGGATTGGAAAAAATATATTGAAATTATTATTTAATTTATACATTTAATTATCTTCTACGAGTAAAACTCATAAACAACCCTACTTGGTAGGGATAGGTGGAACGGGCGAAAATTTATATGAAAAATATTACTTTGAGTTTATTTGAAAAGAATTAATTTAGTATTTACATTCCTACTTTATGATTGGAAATGGTTAAGGATTTGCAATAAGCTTATTTAAATACTTAGTATTAGCGCCCTATTTGCTTTAATTAACTACGTGTATGTATAACCAGTTTGTTTATAACTAACTAGCCAATTTTATCCGGAGATAGTGTGGCTATCAATTAATAAAATAATTCGTTCAGTGGTTTCCGAGATTAATCCGTGCAAATAAAGAAACGAATTGTACTTCTTTATAATACTAATCTCATAGCCTTCGCAACTGTGAGATGCACAACTTGGTCTGTCCATCGGCTTAGGAGACCGGCCACGAGACATCTTGCCATCCACTCTTCCAACCACCACCAGCTTCTCCAAGTTTTCTGGTTCTCTGCGGGCTATGTGTTCAAAGTAATTGAGAAAGGCTGAGGACCGGTTGGAATGGAAACAGCTGGTGGTCGACAAGCACAAACAAAAAACTTACAATAGATATAGGTAACATAAGGCAATTTTAAGGCATACACAGATAAACTACGAACTAGAAATTGAGACGACCGATAACACACACATAGCAACTAAACAATAAATAACTGTAAGCAAACAAAGAACAAAGACCAAAATCAAAGACTAATAAACTGTTATAACCATATCTGAATAACAAGAATAAAATAATATAAAGTAAAAAAATATCAAAAAGAAAACAAATAGAAAACCACTCAGCTAAAAATGTATACTAGTAGTCGTCAATTTACCCTTAACTTCCGCCGATTTACAATTAAATATATCAATATCAATATCAACACCCAGCCCGCCGAACAACATGTTGAAGTTCCTACAAGCCCGCCAAAGAAAGCTATTCTGTCGATAATTAGAACAAGCAATTGGTTGTATGACCTAACAGATCTAGTAGAATAGGATACATTAAAATTAATCAACGAGAGAATGTCAGGGCAGTCCACACGACCATTTATAACATTAATTAGATATGAAATATCAGATATTTCACCACGTATATTAAGGAGTAACAAATGATGACGCTTACAAATAATATTATAAGGTTGATACAGTCTATAGTATAGGAATTTAACAAACCTTCTCTGAACCCTCTCAAGCCTATCAATATGTATTTGATAACAGGGATTCCAAACCTGCGATGCATACTCGTATTCCAGTTTACTTCGTACAAAAGCACAATATAAAATTTTTAGAGTTTCAGCCCTAGTAAACTCAGCAGTATTCCTCATTACAAACCCTAACGCCTTAGTTGCACTAGAAATAATCTGGTCTATATGCAGATTGAAATGCAATTTGTAATCATGAAAAACACCCAAATGAGAGATTCCAGATTGAGATTGAAGAATTTGACCCTGTAACTTATAAAACGATGGAATATTTATATTTTTACGCGAAAATGTTATCGTAAAACATTTTCGCTTCATTTCAGATCCATTTGTGATTGTGTTATTCTTTTTATGTTTTTTATGTTAGTGTGCGTGCGTGCGTGGAAGAATGTATTTCAATGTTTATTGGTTAGCTATTTTTCGGTGGAGTCGTAAGAGAGCTCTGCTAACCAGGACCCAAGTTTAATTTTGGATTCCGCCACTAAGCAGGATTTTATTAGAAATAATCTTGTAACATTGTTATAAATGAGGACTGGCAGATATAGCCTAAAACGTCTTCCAAAAGTTGACTACGCCACTGGCAACGGTAGATTAAAGACTCGTTTCATGGTTCGGCTTTCTATTCTGGATCGTGGTGCTTTTAAGTGAAAGGAAAGAACCGAAGCCATAACAAAAAGCTTTCGAACGCTCATGACATTAGCATCAGACTATAGCTTCGCGGTTGAATAGCGTTTTAGCTTTTTTAGCATCACTTTGAGCACACAGCGCTGTGCTCGTCCCACCCGCAGCATGCGAGTCATGGCGACGGAACGCCAAAACATTGTTTGCATAACATAATCTGTTCATAATTTTCTAACAAAACAGTGTGTGGTGTGAATTCGCCTAAGCACATTATTGGTGGCGAGATGACGTGCTAAGGCCAGTGTCAAGAAAATGCAAACATTACAGTTTGCTTTAGTCAAGTGTTGTGTACCCAAATCATCGTAATCTCAAGGGCGAATCGGTGTAACGTCATGTTGAGGTTGTGTTATAAATGTCGTCGGTCTCACAATCAAATCGTAGGTATGAGTTGTAACTTAAAAATATAATTAAGACCTAATCCGCAAGTAACCTCTCGGTATCAAATGACGTAAATGCCATTTATTTTTTTCACCGGTTGTGGTACTATTTTTATGCTTTCAGTCAATTCTTAGCATCACTTTTATGAACATGTGTCATGGGGCTTATCCTATATTTAGTATCAAAAGACGTAGCTTCTGTTCTGAGAACTCATGAGTATGGAGCACTTTAGACTTCTTTCTTAGAAAAAACATATAGTCGAGTTTAACATTAAAAAAAGAACAACCTTTTAAGAAATTTGTTCGTTTCTTATCTCTTATGGCATTTATAGGACAAATTACAATCGTACAAAATTCATTTATTAGTACAGAATACGGTCGAGATATAAAGCTATTAGGGAAAACCTGCTAATGAAAAATATATGAAAAAAATTAAAAATGTTGCTGTATGCGAATGTTCTTGACCTTTGCATTTACAAAAATTAAACTAATGGACAACAAAATATGATTGTCATCATAAGTTCAAAAAGCAAGTGGGTACTTGGAAATTATGCAAATTAGTCCAGTTCGCTTGTAAATACTCGCATTAGTAAATCGATGACGTCTATATGCCAATTTGCTTTTATATATATATACACATTATACATATTAAGAGCTTAATTTTTTTAAATGAAGTATTAGATCCCTTTCTCGTTACATTAGGAAGTAGACAAAAAAAAGTTATGTTTTTATAAAAAATTTGCTTACCTAACGTCTCAGGGGCCCCGGGTTCGATTCCTGGCGGGATTAACTTTGGAAATGAACTTTTCAAAGATGGCTTTTGTCTGGATTTGGAAAGTAGTGGCAGAGCACACTGCATTTCGCAGTCATTTGGGCAGCCCGTCTGGCGGCAGTAACCACCCCCTTACAACCACCACCGTGAAATAACAGCATATTATGTGCTGTTATTTCACATAATCCTTCTATGGTCGGCAGCGCACTTGCGGTACCTATGGCGTTGCTTGTGTTATTGGTGACGGTAGCCACCTATGGAAGTTTTGACGTGAAGACATATTCATGTCAAAACAAGTTTATAAATGTGCTAATCTGCGTGACCAAGTTAATTTTATTTAATAGGAAATTGCTCGAGTTGTTATCGTAATTGAAACAAAACCTTAACCCTGTCAATTAATTTATGTTTCCATTGTTCTTAACAATAGAGATTTAAAATAAAGAGATATATTTAGTAACTACAATAAACATCAAGGTATAATCTATTTCTAGATATAATCTTTTTTCTCTATCTTGTAATCTTTTGGTTTAAAATAATTGTTTTTATTTTACCTCTAGTAGTGGCAAAATTTACTTTTTTTTTTACTGAAAAAAGTTATTATTTTTATGTTAAGATCGACAGACAGGGTGACGGTCCACTTGATGGTAGGTGGAAAGTATGCTGCCTACCATAGAAGGATTAAGGATAAGGGATAAGGAAGGGAATGGGTAATGTGGAGGTTCGGTATGACATAAGCAAGACATCTTTTCCCATGAAGGTTGTTATAGTTGGGTAAATTAAATTTTGATTCATCAAATACCTAATCTGTTTGAATAAATTATTTTTGGAGTTTTTACGTTTTCATTAAAATATTTTTCTTTTAATTACGCGATCAAATTGACTCGGTACCATGTTGAAATGAAAATCCTTCTACCACAACTCCGCTTACATCTCCGCGCTTGTCCACGCTATTGGGGCGCAGGCGTAATGACGTAATCAGCGCTATATACCAAGTCAACTTGACCGAGTAACAACTCTATAAGAAACCTTTATACGTTTGTATGACGAATTTTATTACAATCATAAATTTGTTCCAAGATTTATTGCTGGTATTAAAAAAAACTTTTTGCAACAATGTCACAGTGCAATTGCATTATTTTCCTTGTTTTAAACACTAACTATAATGTAAGGCAAGGTGAACGAGCGTCATTACTCATTACTTAACGCGAGAAATATTGTTTTTTTTTTTTAATTAATTTATTATTAAAAATTCTGATAAAATTTATTATTAAAAATACACATAAAAAAAATGAATAAATCACAAAAGTTTATTGTTGAATGTTATTGACATTATTGACATTTATTGACATTTTTGGATGTCACACAGATTTACACGCACTACACTACGCACATTCATATACATCTCACAAATTCATTGACATGTTATTGCATTTCACATTATTGACATTTATTGACATTCCACATATGTACATATTACATACTGTTTGTTTGTTTTGTACATAATTATAATTATTGCTTGTTATTAACGTACATAGTATATAAACCTTAATACTATAGTTAACTTCTCCCATAGGACAGGCAGAGCCTAGTGTGGGGGACAGAAATTTAATGTGCTAGAACTAAATTTAATTATTCTGAAATAAATTTCTTTACTCTTATTTATTAAATGATAGATAAAAATTAGCATTTGTGGACAAAGCCGGTTGTGAACAAGCCTAAGTTATTAAGTGAAACTGCTTGTTGAAAGCCATCAAGTTAGAGCGATGGTATAATAGCGTATATGACCATTCTTTTGATCTCTCTAACAAAATTAATAATTAAATCTAAACTTATTTTAATTGGACGTAAAAAGACCCGTAAACTATTTAGTTGATCGAAATGAGCTTACATAATTTCAATTTTCTTATTTGAATAGTAATTCGTTACTTTAATGAATACATTGCGTCAAGGATAATTGTTAAGTAATTACTAACTTAAGTAATCCGATGGACCGTTGAGTAAAAGTGCTTTATCTTGTCGTATTGAATTAAAAGTTTATTAAATTTAACGTCATTAGAAACGGCTGCCTGTCCAAGCTAGCTAGTATGTTTTTCTGAGGTTTTTATATATAATTTGTAGATTTAGCGATATAAATCCTTGGACAGAAGGCGGTAAGCGACAGACATAGTTTTATGCTATGTAAAGATTTCATCCTTTCATGTCCTACAATGCCTCAGTAATTACCAACACTTGCCTTTTTAGAAATACATAGATTCTTTGAATAGGTACACGGTTAAATTGCTATATATTATATGATATTGTGTTGACACGCTTGAATGACGTTAAATAAACACTCAAAATACGTGTTTTCTGTAGTTGTTAGCTTATACTCGTAATACATCTTTAAAGTAAGTATAAAAGGTCATGCATAATATTATCATTTCATTTATTTTTATTGTCGTAACAATATATATTTTTAATTTATTTAACTTTCATTAAAAATATAAAATCCACAAATACCTTCATCCACACATACACATCATTCCCAAAACTACAAAGGGAAACAGTGGGTCCCTTCGGTGGGGTCCCAACGCGCTTAATTTTTTTAACATATTGTCAAAACGTTTTTTCGACATAACCGGCGATTGTAGAGCTGGCTCGCCGGCTCTACAATTGTAGTTTTGGGCATGATACCTACTGTAGGAAGCAACCAAATAAAATCCATTTAAATAAAAAATATATTTTGCTTATATATATAAGCTTGCTAAAACTAAAATTGATATACATATATACTTCTATTAGATAGGTACTCGTAGTATTATTAAATCTTTATTTGGACTGGAAAGTCAATCATGGCGATCACTTTAGGCTAGAAATATAAAACTCTAAAAATATTTGTATGTTTTGAGATAGTTAAATAGATAAATAAAAAAATAGAAAAAAAAAACGCAAATAGCGAAGTACGTTAATGATAACTTTTTCATTATATGGTATCTCTAGTTTCTGAAATATTAGGTGTATCAAAATGTTCTCCACAATCACAACTAAAGACGGAGAAGTTAGTCAGCGAATTACAAGAGAAGATAATTAAGTGCTGTTGTTATTTTTATGGTTTCCAGACGCAGTGCGCCTTCAAACTGCTATTGCTAAAAAAACACATATTTTGCAATGTTACAGATTTTATTAACATGGGATCTATTCCATACCACCCGTTGATAGAAGTGTCTGAAGAAGAAATTAAGAAATCCCGCGAGTCTGTCGGAATAACTGATGTCAATGTGATCAGGGAAAGTATAAACTCCATTGAAGATTGGTGTAGGAAAGAGCCACATCTCGCAGAGGCCAGCAAATACTTAAGTAAGTTTTGAATTAAGTACTTTTTTATTACTTACATCCTCCTCCAAGAATCTCGTCCTACGGCTGAGATTATGGTGGTGGTGATATTCACCTATTAGTACTGTAGATATAAATATACCTACTAGTTAATTATCTATATCTTTACTAATATTATACAGAGAGAAGATTTATCTGTTTGTAATGAATAAACTCAAAAATTACTGGGCCGATTTTAAAAATTCTTTCACCCATAGAAAGCTACATTGTAAGCGAGTAATATAGGTTATATTTTATAAAGTTACGCGGGCGAAGTCGCGTGCAACAGCTAGTATTATATATACTGATAGTACTTTATAATTAGTAATAGATACTTTTATTTTAATATAATTAATAGGTAGGTGAATATCAGACATTATTGCTATTGTATGACTGTGTCCTGTAGATTAACTGAGTGAATAGTTAAAATACTTTTTCCAGCGCCTGTAGTAATAGAGCGTGTATACATGTTAGCTAAAGGATCGGTTGAAGCAACAAAAGATAAATTAGACAAGCTGCTGACGTGTAGAAGAAAGTTCCCGGACATCATGATGAATCGGAATATAGATGAGTTCGAAGATATGGGCGTGTAAGTACACCGATTCTCTAGTGAATGAAGTTTTAATGTATTTTTCCAACTCGTGAACGTAATGTTCACACTTCGCAAGTAAACACAAGTTACTAAACCATTTTAGATTGTTTAAACAAGGTCCCTTGCTACATTGTTCTGAAGAACACATATAAATGTATATTTATCTAAAGATTAAAGTGACAAAATCATACGTTTTAAGTAATGGCTAATTTGAAATTTAAAACGCTGGTAGAATATTCAAAGAAAAAGCACCTATCTCACTGGAGGGTCAATGGTCGCATAAAGACAATGGAGAATAACAATAGGCTGCAGCTTTTTAAACTCTTTCATGGGCTATGGGGTAAACCTATGTCTAAGAGTGATCTTTTAAATGCTAATTAAGATTATAGAGAACTTATAGCTCTTTCGAAGAGATTAACAACTTAGGAAGAACTATTTTATATACTCCTTTATATTGAATTGATTGATTGTCACCAACATTTAGGTCAGTAGCATAAATATAAGATCTCACAAAGAACGCGTTTAGTATAAAAGTCGTTTAATTATTGTATAATCAAAAAAATACTAAAGTCTTTCTAACAACATCGTTTTATAGTTAAAACGATTTTTTTTATTGAAAGTTAGCTAAAAATACGTAGCTTCAAATATGGATCATATAGTCTATTTAACCATGCTGTAGAAGAATGGCAAAAAACTATGACAAACCTACAGTAGATTCACCAAGTTAAATCATCAATAGAGTAGATAAGGCATTTTTTACTATAAAAGTAACAGACAGTGAAAGTAGTAGAAATGTATGTTATGTATATGTCGTAGGCCGATCGTTTAACTGGGCCGATCGAGATCTGCCTGGGCAGATCATAATGTGCCGGCATTTCTTGATATGCCGCTCTAATAACCGCCAAATCGTTCAAAGCATAGTTTTTACGTAAAAGAGTAACAAACATCCATACATACATCTATCCTCACAAATTTTTGCTTTTATAATATTAGTAGAATTTTGTGCTGACAGCACAAAACATAATGTAACCGATACCACTTGATCTGAGAGAAATTACACATCTGTTCATAGCTCTAATTACTCAATTTTATAAATACTATGATTGTTGTAATCAATGTCAGAAGACTTACATTACATAAGACAGATCTAGACACTCTAGATAAATAAAATTGAACTGAACTGAATATTTTACGTGATTCTCATGTTTCAGTACCCAATTTCATTAAGGCCAGTGTACGTATATGTACATACATGATTATGCGGAATATTTAACCAATCTCATATTTAATTAAAAATATTTTATACAAAAAAATATACTGGAGAAGAAGTAGTTGTAAACTCAAAATGTAATGTTAATGCTTATGTAACGTAACTACGAGTACTCCAAATTCTTACATTAATTACATTAGAAACTACTGACCGAGTTCTAAGGAAGTTTCCTTTTGTCTTGGCATTTATAACCAAATACCAATTTATAATTAACAAAGATTTGTGGATTGAATTTTCAAATTTTTTATATTTACTTTTTGGTTTCAAACTTAAATATTATCGATGTACATTACTCGATTTTAATTGCAAACTTTTATGTCTAAACACAATTTAAAGGGACACTTTTCAATACATCGATTATTTATTTGATATAAGATATATTATTTCGATGTATAATATATAAATTAATTTTTCGAAATTATAAAATCTATGAAATACTTAGTTCAGAAAATAATTTCTTTTGATAGACATCCTGTCTGTCTGTCTCTATTAGTCACTAGAAATACAAACGTTCACAGGGGCCTTACCTCAGCACAACTCCTAGTCATAACTATAAATATATTTGTATATATTGATATACGAGTATATACTATACAGTAGGTAATCATATATTGTATATATTATGTGAACATTATATTGTTACAGAGGCCACATCTAGTATTAAAGAATTTAAATTTATATTAAATTTACTTTGAATTTAAATTAAAATTTAAATTGTAGGGCAGTTTAAAATACAATTTTTTAATGAAAGAATCACTCTGGTTGATTTTATGAAATATCGTTACTATTTTTTTCTTTTTGTTTCAATTTCATTAGATATTGCTTTACAACATTTATTTCTTTCGTTTACAGAAAATACATTGTACTACCAAAGTTGCACCCCTCTGATCAGTCGAGGATGATGGTGACACTATTTGAAAAAGATAAAACAGATGACTTTAACTTGCTTGCTTACTTTCGATATGGTTTCATGGTAATTAATTTCTTTTTGTTTTCGATTTGTTTTTACGTTAAGAACGGTGGACAGGCTGACGGTCCACTTGATGGCAGGTGGCTACCGTCGCCTATAACACAAGCAACGCCAACTTTAAAAAAATCATTTAAGTTTTGTTTTTCATTATAAAGAGAAAAGAATTGTATTTTTGTTTGTAATGAAAAAACTCAAAAACTACTGGATTGATTTTAAAATTTATTTCACCTATAGGAAGCTACATTATCAGCGAGTTATTTACTACTGTTAATTAAATTAATATCTTAAATTTCAGATTGGTGAGTACAGACTACATCACGATTACACTTTCAGCGAGAGATACATCCTGGATCTAGCCAACTCGCAACTTAGTATGATCAGCAAAATGAATCCAGTATTACTGAAGAAAGCCGAATATTTATGTACTGTAAGTATAGTTGCCTATCATATAGAGTTGTTCAATTTCTAATACGCAGCAACTTTGTCACATTAACATCCACGTGACGTCATCCGCAACTAAAAAACCGCCGGCCAGTGTTACTGAGTGTTTAACGAGATTACGTCACCAAAATTACGTTGCGGGCCTTATATCACACTAGCTGGTGCGTTAGCGACTTCGTTAGCTTTAAAATATTAAAGCAATATAACGCTTGACCACTTGTTGCTTTGGCCAGGAGTTACTTTTTTATCTCATTAAATGATCCCTTGGGAACAGTACTTT
The DNA here is from genome assembly GCA_944738685.1 of Synanthedon myopaeformis. NCBI lineage: Eukaryota > Metazoa > Arthropoda > Insecta > Lepidoptera > Sesiidae > Synanthedon > Synanthedon myopaeformis. The sequence goes on along the minus strand of OX122933.1, from coordinate 4,188,370 downwards.
TTTCTGGATAAATACCTTTCAAACCCTTATGTCCTTTCTTGTATTGACAACGTGTATGCAAAATTCATAATGATCGGTTTAGTAACTAAGGCGTGATAAGGTAACAGACAGACTGAAAGAGTTACTTTCACATTTATAATATTAAGTATGGAAGTGTGGATTATATCAGAAACAAGTACTCAGTGTAATCGGTTTAATATAAAAATCATTATGGTATAAGAGCAACGAGGCTCCAGACCTACTCATTATGAAATGGCTGAAATTTTATGTATGAATGGTGTTTTATATACTTAATAATCGTATGTTCATTGGCTAGTTTGGATAGGCGGCCGATTCTCAGGTATCAGGTGGAAAAGGTACAAAAAAATCGTAACTACTTACCTTAAATTGGACTGGCTGATTTTTATATAATTGTTCCTTATTTGTGAGTTATAGAGTAGAACATCCTATTAATATTATAAATGCGAAAGTTTGTGAGAATGTATGGATGTTTGTTACTCTTTCACGCAAAAACAGCTTAACAGATTTGAAATCGTCTAAAAATATTAAAAAATTGGGCACCACAGTTGTAACAGAGATAAAAATGTCAGATTCTTTCTCAGGTGTTATATTTAAATATTTTCAATGCGAACTAAGTCGCGGGCCCCAACTAGTTCATAATATTTGTAGAAAAAGATGAGTTAAAAAAATATTCCAAATTTCAGGAAGGTTTTGGTACAAGAATAAAAGGGATACACATACTGAACGCACCATCTTTTGTGGACAAATTTGTTTTTCTGCTGAAGCAGGCACTGAAGGAAAAAGTAGCTAAGAGGCTTCATGTGCATAACTCTTACGAAGATCTCTATGAGCATATACCGAGGGAATGTTTGCCGAAAGACTACGGTGGAGACCAGCCGTCTTGCACAAAAATAGATGGTTAGTCACAACTTTGTTGTTATCATCATAATCAGCTAACTTTTATTAACTGCTACTCTATATCGCTGTTAACGCCATATTATTCGAAGCTGTAATATATTATACCGTTATTTCGATTAGACCTTTAAAAATATAGGACGACAGGCATGTCAAAGTTCCTACTAAGGTTTAATAGATAGTATACTGAACAAAAATAACACACGAGAGAAACTACCGACCAGTATAAGATTCACTTCTCTTTTTTTTAATAAATATAATTATATATTTAATTAATAAATATCTTCACACATTCCACACAGCATCATTTAGTTCCACACTAAGCAACTAATGCTTTTATTATGGATACCAGACAGTTGATATACCTACATTGATTACTTTTTTTTTGTAAATACATACATATTATAAATAAAAACATCCATGACTCAGGTACAAAGGTAAAATGTTAACACATAAACATTTGCCCCTAGCGGGATTCGAACCCGAGACCGTTTGGTTAACAGCTAGGATTACTAGCCACTAGACTAGTATTATTATCCACTGGCTGAAATTATAACATTAATGCTCATCGATAGCTGCTAAACAAAAAAGGAAAATTGGTCCAGAAATAAATTCCACAATTTTTTTTTTGTATTTTTGTCTGTTTAAACTGTGTTTTCCTATGTTATAGAACTTGTCTGTATTAAATTTATTATTTAATTGTGGTAAGTATTAAGTGCGGACTTCTCCTTATACATGTATAAACTTAAAAGCAGACTATTGTGTAATTCTTCTTGTCAAATAATAATCTATGTTATAAATATATAAAATTCTCGTGTCACAGTGTTTGTAATGAAACTCCTGCGAAACGGCTTGACCGAGTTTTATGAATTTTTTTGTATATATTTGCTAGGTCTGAGAATAGGTCGTAAACTATTTTTTTATCCCTAAGTGATAAGGGTGGCCCACCCCAAAAAAGTTTTTATATGGCAAAACAACGTTTGCCGGGTCAGCTAGTTAAAATTATAAGAATAATTAAAAACATTATTTAATAAACAAATGAAAGTACTTAATTATATATACTTACATTACTTTCTTACAGAACAATGGCAAGACGTATTGAGGTCAGAAGAAGCTAGAAGAATTGTTAAGGAATCAGATTATATAATCACGAATGAGAAACTTAGGATAAATCCTAAAGTTGACGAAGATTTTATGGGTATTCATGGCAACTTTAGAAAATTAAACGTGGACTAGATTTATAGGTTTAAATTAGATTTAATTAGTTTTAGATTTAAAATTAGATTAAATTTAACGTGGTTATATATTGTTTTAAGGATTTCACCGTTTTAGTAAATGCTTAGTATGGTACAATAACTGACGAAATGGAAAAAATGACTATGAAAATTAAATTAAGTAATTAACAATAACAGACGTGGAAGTTAGGGTTTTTAACTAACTTAGAAGTGATATAAGTGGTTAAGGACATTTGTGAAATTATTTAATAAATTATTTGGTTATTTAAAAATGTTGTTTTTCTTATTTTAAATTTATTGTTTTAATTATTTTATTTTAAATTTGTTAGTTTTTTTTTTAATTTTTTATTAATTGTTTTTTAAATTAATATATTGTTAAAAATAAGAAATAAATATATTAACACGTACACGACAGTAAATAATCGAATTTTTTTTTAATTTTTTTTTTTAAATTTAATAGTGGTATATTTTTTAAATACTATGCTAATGCTACTTAAGTTTATTATTATATAAGGACCTAATATAATAATAAACTTTTAATTAAATAAATTATAAATTAGTATTTTCAGTTGATTATAGCACCGAGTAGTCGTCATTTTCAATTGAACCCTCAAAAGCATGCTCAACTCTCAACCATGATTATTTCGGAAGAACATATTCATACTAAAGCAGAGACAAATACGTAGGTAAATAGCATCTTACCGACTATTATCAGCAAAGATGTCCCTAAATATCTTGTTTGTCTATCCAACTATAAAAGCCCTCTAGCTCTCTAGTACCCAAGGTGCTTTCAATCCAAGCCAAAACAAATACTTGTACAAAAATCCCTTCATTTATTTGTACACGTACAAATAAATGAGGGATGTCATTAATAATAAATTGTTAAATAATGAGACCTAAGGTAACAGACGGAACCCTACTTAAAGGACTAATTTCCTTTTGTTGTTTCTATAGGGATACATTACATTGTTTTGATGTATTTACAAAGACCGTCCACTTAATATTATGTGGCTACTGTCGCCTCTAAAGGTTTAGAGACTTATTAAAAAAAAAATATTCACAATTTATGACATTAAATTAAAAATCAAAATCAAGAATAATAACAAGATACACTGACAAACTAAGATAAAAAAAATGAAACATGTGAAGGAAACACAAACAAAACACGATTGCATGAAAAATAAGACTTGTATAAAAATTGGTTATGATCTATATTATATCATAGCCGATACGATATATGTAGACATTGTTACTACCAATCTAGATACATATAGTACAAAGTAAGATATATCGTATCTAGATTGTACCACCCCCATACAAGATCACCGTTCAAATAACAGCCGATTTCCCATATCCCTTCCCAATCCTTTATCCATAATCCTAATATTGCACTTGCAGCACCTGTGAAGTTGCTTTTGTTGTAAGCGACGGCAGCCGTCTTTAATATATAAAAAAATGAATTTCTTTAATGTTTGAAGTAATTAAATAAAGAAAATTTTGTATTATGATTTTGATAAATTACTAATCTTTTCAGATGAAATTAATGACATATTATGCTCAGAAGAGCATATAAAGTATTTGAAAGAATTCACAAATGCAGTTGGAGTCAACGAAGCTTACTAAAAGACGGATAAATACATTGAGGAGTACCTTGGTTGTGCTGGAGCTTTTAGGAAATTGAATGTAGATTAGTTTACATAATATTTCATATTAGCTGACTCGGCGAACTTCGTATCGCTTCAGAATAAAAACCCTTTCCATCTATGTGTCTTACTGTGGACTAATTTTGATCCTTTTTTTATTTGAAAGCTGACAGCTTTTGTTTTAATCTGTTCAGTCAGGCGTTTGAAGACTCAGCCCATGTGGAAGTTAGCGATTTCACTAACTTCGACATATTTGTTACTTCCCATGACATGGTATTTCATATAGGCTAATACAAATTATGATTCCTTGCTTTGCTGTGCACTCGTACTTTGTAGGTACGTGGGCTCATATGACATCATTATTGGCGTATAAAAACATTATAAATAGCAAAGTACACTCGCATATATTTAGAGTTGCAGTTTCATTCTATTTACTAAATCTGAAGTGTTAAACACTTTTATGGGCGGTTGCACAATGTCAATACAATACATAAAAGGTCAAAGTTAGAATTTGTACTTATTTTTATCTAAACTATTTGCCCGAGAGATGGTAGACATTTCCGGGTAGATATTTGAGGCAACCCGAAAACAGCCCTGGCTGGGGAGTAGTGGCGCTAAATTGGAAATTTTTATACTTTGAAATTAAATATTTAGAGTAAAAAAAAAAATAAGCCAGATTATTTAGTCGGATCTTTAACTTTGCCAGGCGCATGTAAAACTGTTTTAAAAAAAGGATTACAGGAAAAAAAGGATTAAAAATAAATATTCAAAAAAAGACAGATAATTTTGGTGGGACTTTCTACCAGCCAGGCGATTAAGAAAATATATGGGTTGATTTAGCCCAACTACTCCCTGGGTTGTACCCAACTAGGTCTGTAGTTAAAGGACAAGTTTTCAGCTTGCCTCAAATACCTACCCGGAAATGTCTTATCATATCTCGGAATATATGTAATATTATAAAGAGAGAGGATTTGTATTTTTGTATTTTTGTTTGTAATGAATAAACTCAAAAATTACTGGACCATAGCGATTAGGTAGCGTAGGCTACATTTTATAAAGTTACGCGGACGAAGTCACGTGCAACAGCAGGTCTATACTAATATTATAAAAAGAAACGATTTGTGTTTTTGTATTTTTCTTTGCAATGAATAAACTTAAAAACTACTGGACTGATTTTAATAATTCTTTCACCTATTAGTAGCCTACATTATCAGCGAGTAACATAGGCTATATTTTATAAAGTTATGCGTACAAAGTCGCGTGAAACAGCTAGTCTATATTAAAATGAGATTATAATGATATAAAGTTTAATATTTAAATCAATTTGTGTGCTTATCTTATTCAAACATTTGCTAAATACGAGAAATTGCTGTCGAAATCAAAACCACTGCTTAAATATCAGACATTTAAACGTTATATTGTTATGCTGGGAAAACAGGACGGATATAAAAATAATATGAACTGAAATACTAAAATATTTTATCGAGTTATACGTTTGGTGATGTTAAAATGATGACACATGCGGTTGAATTTTGAATGAGCTAGAATCTAGAATTGTTTACCACTTTGAATTGTATATAATTCAATAATATTGAATATAATGCATTTATTTTAAGTTTTTTGTTACATTAAACATTAATCAAGTTAGTATTAAGCATAGGTATCGAATTAGATTGTTACCATTCTAACAATATTATAAAATTAAATTCGAAAGTACTCAATTGATCGTCATTAACTTTTGCATACACTTTGTCAGGGATAAAGAAAAGATAGGGAGACGAAAAGATGAGTGTGACATCAACAAAACAATTAAATCTACTATAGAATGGCTTGACCAAAATAAATTGAAAATCAACTTGACAAAAACGAATTTCATTAGATTTGACAATAATAAAACTACAAAGCTTGACATTAAATATGAAAACACTAAAATTAAGGAATTAAATGAAGCGAAATTTTTAGGTGTAATAATAGATAAACAACTTAACTGGAAATCTCACATCGATTATGTCTGTGAAAGGGTAAATAAATTTGTGTATGCCATAAAATGCCTAAGAAAAATTACAAATCCGGAGACGCCTATTACTACTTACTATGCTTAAAAAGTTTCTGTTCTTTGCTATGGTTTAATTGTTTGGGGCAACTGCAGTAGTCACCTACGTAGAACTTCTGTTGCACAGAAAAAATGCCTGAGAGCCATGACTTTCAAGACACAACGAGATTCGTGTAAGCCTTTATGCAAGGAGCTTAAATTTCTGACTTTGCCTGCATTGTATATTTATGAAGTGTGTATATTTGTCAAGAAACACAATTATTTATTAATAAAGCTATTTAATAAGGTTCCTAGTAATATAAAGTCTTTACCTTTGATGCAGTTTAAGAGAAAATTATATGCGTGGCTTACGGCACATGGCTTCCATGACGTCAGAGAATTTATGGATCGCAGATTTTGAAAAAGTGATTTGGTTTAATATATGAATTGGTTTGAATATTTGCATGCCCTTATATGGTGGAATGTAGCCGAGCATTATTGTTAATATAATTATTGTAACATATGTTCAGCAAATAAATAAATAATTATTATTATTACTACTATTTCCACATACACACGTCAACCTTATCACACCCCGTTTTTGCGTCGGGTGTCGGAGGTTAAAAAGAAAGTCGAAAATGCCAAATATGTGTGTCTGCAGACACACATAATTATACACAGAGACAGACACGTCATGCTTATAACACCCCGATTTTACATCGGGCGTCGTGGTTTCAAAAATATTTCAGTGATATATATAATAAATTATATAATATTACCATCGACAATTTAAACCCGTTTAATAAAATTTATTAAATAGAAAATACGTTTGAAGATCGAATGTAAAAATACAACTTTTACTTTTTTGTTCCTTGTTCCTTTCTTGCTTTGTCAAATAATAAAAAAGCGCAATGTTTTCCTTGAGACTGGACATTCAACTTTGAGGCTTGAATTTGTTTGAATGGTTGCATTAACATTTGCAAATACTATAACTAACATTAAATGACCCAAATAGAATAGCTCAGCTCAAAAATAGAAAAATAGGGATTACATTCAATAGATGACATTCAATTAAAAATTATCAATAATTGATAAATCAGCGAGATAATCAATTTAATGACTTCAATAAATATCGTAAAGCTATCACTTTACGATATTTATTGAAACCGTCACTCATATATTTTCTCTTAATAAATAATAAGAGTAATTAATTTTACAATAATAAAATTAGCCTAAAGCAAAATTATGACATTTTTTACTTTTAAAAACCGAAGTTGAATTCTAATTGGTATTTTCGATCCACATTATAGGTATACCTGTTCTCAGTTACTTGGGTTTTCTATCGCCCAAATTTATAAATATTATTGTGTCACACTCGAAATATTATCGACGAATTGAGTCAAACCCAATAAGAGCATCAGGACAATCAAATGCTTACGGTAATGGGAGAATGCAGTCTGACCGTCGATGGTAGGTATGATGATAGGTCAAGTAGTTCTATTGCCATGACAAGTGCACTGTCGATTTTAATTGGACACAAGCTATATACTTAATTAAAATTATATTGACTTTCTATTGAGCCCATACAAGCTATATCTGCTGTAAGTTGCTGAGGAGTTTGTTATCAAGCAGACTACTTGATACTGCAGCATCATCAAGTCAAGGTTACCGTGTAATGAAAATACCACCGAAGTAACAGTTGGTATATCAAATTAGGAAGTTAATGAAATCCCTTTGTCAATTAGGAAACGGGATTATGGCTAAACTAGGTATAGCTAAGAACAATCCCAATCACGTCAGCTTTCAAATAAAAAAAAGACACAGAATCGGTCCATCCTTTTGGAAGCTACTATTCCACAGACAGACACACAGATACACAGAAACACATAGATACACAGAGACACACATATCAAACTTATAATACCCCGTTTTTATGTCCGGCGTCGGGCGTCGGGATAATAAAGATAAGGAATGATGGGTTTCCGCATCAACAAAACATATGTTAGCTATATATAATATTTTATATGAATATTTATTTTGTAAGGGGTACTTACTACCGCCAGATAGACTTCCCAGTTTATTGTGACTGCGGAATGTAATTATAACAACTAGTAAACCATACTAATATTATAAAAAAGTAAAATTTGTTTGTATGTATGTGGGAGGTAATCTTCGAAAATACTCATCCGAATTAAAAAAGACTTTCATCAATAGTTAGAATAGAATTTTAGTATGATCATAGGCTAAATATTCCACGCGGGAGAAGCCGCGAGCACCAGCTATGTTAAAATAATGTTTTAACGCTTGAGGTGTTATACTGCTTTACATTATTTTGTCAGGCGTTTTATCTTTTATTTTTCAACGCGTGCGAAGTCGCGGTACACCACGTAGTAGATACTAAATAAATTTCTAGTGATTTATATACACTGATCTGTAATAATCGTTGATAGTTTTCTGATGGTCAAAAATGTTCTCCATAATCAAATGACTGACGTCACTGCTGGTAACGCGTAAGTAAAGCAATTAATGATACCGTAATTTAAAAAAAAATTAGCAAAAAGTTATAATTTTCGACGTACAACGACAATAGACGTTAACCTCAGGTTAATTCATTTTTTTTTTAATTTCACAAGAGGAAGGACATGTCAAACCAGTTTCGGCTGTATGTATGTAAGGTTTACAAACCGAGCGGCCGGCAAAGCACAACGGTTTCTTGATTGCCTCACACGTGCGGATTTTTATATATATATTACATTAACATATTAGATTTTAACACATATCACATTTTTTATATAAAATTGTGTTTCTGAGTGAAAATCTTGAAGTAAATTGGTGAATTATCGATGTAAGTATTATATAATAAAATTTCTATATAAATAAAAAAAAATAAAAAACATTTTAAATTTTAATGTATATTTAGAGTCTGTATTGTTAAGTGTGTAAGATAAATTTTATTTTGTAAATATATTAATTTTATTTAATAGTAATAATTTTTATTTTAATTACAATTATAGTAAATACCTACTACTCCTTTTAAATAAGTAAGAAAAACTTTTTCGAGTGTTCTTTTTATTTCAACTTGGTTTATCGATATTTTAGATGATGTATCAACAAGGGCATCATCCTCTTTTTCAATGGAGCGAAGAAGAAAAGCAGGAGATTCTTAAGGAAGTAGGAATGACGGATAATGAAATGAAAGAAGATGTGGACGCAGTAATAGAATGGTTTGAAAAACAACCGCATTTAAGTGAAGCTGGTATTGGTAAGTATCTGGAATCCTAAAGTATTTTTTTTTCTATATTATTACTAATAATTTATTAGAAAATTATTTCACGATTTATATTTTACAATACTAATTACAACAATAACTAACATTCTGGTTTCAAATACTCTCTTTGCAAGTTATAATTATAAGCCATTCTATTTTTATTAATATATTTCATCTAGACGTCCTTATTACTAACTTTAATGTTCTTTAAATAGTGCTCAAAATAAAGTAAAAATCTTCCACTCCGATTTTGATCACGGAAAAATGATTCATTGCGAAGCGGAACTATCTTCACTTTGTTGACAAAGAATCTCAACGGATTGTTCAAGAATCAATTGACTTTTTTTATAATATTATTACTACAAAATTATTCTCACTTCTATATCACTTGGAAGTTTTAAAAAAGATTTGTATTTATCACTTCCCGCGTGGTCGAGAAAGCGCCACTGTCACCTCTCTCCAGGTGTACCACAACTTGAACCCTTAAGGGCTCACTACCAAGGGTTCACTATCATCTATACTACTAATATTATAAAAAGGAAACATTTGATTTGTTATATGTTTGTATATTTCTGTCTAGTTCTCCCCTAACTATTTCTAAACCACCCAACGGATTTTGATGCAGTTTTCTCTAATGGAATGAGGAATAATGAATAAAGTTTTGCGAAAGCGGGTCGCTAGTAAAATTATAGATGTGACAGTTTGTATGGATGTAATTATTACTAAATAATCAAAACAGATTAACGGTTTTGGATGAAATTTGGCACACGGATAGTTTATTAGTATGATTATAACATAATATAGGATACTTTTGTCTTGGAAAAGGTTCGAATTTTTAAAAATACGACTACTGTGCATACGAAGTCTCGAGCACAGTTAGTACTTGAATAAGTGTGAAATTCTCCTCTATCATGCATCATATTTATTATTAAATATATTTATAACAAATATATTGAAGCTAGTATAAAAGTAATGCAAAACAAGAGAATATCCGCCTCAAAAACTGGTAAACTTTTTATTTTAGGCCATTAGAAACCCATCAAAAAAATTAATTCAAATCCGTTCATTTTAACTGTAAAGTGTAACTGGATTCTGAAGTATTAGCATAATTATCAAGATGTAGGGATTACTTTAGTTGCGAAATCAACCCATTCACTTTATATTTCTCTATTTTTAAGAAAACTAAGTTATTTGAAACGTCTTTATCTATACTAATTAGGTAGTTACTAATATAATAAAGAGAGATTTGTATTTTTGTATGTTTGTATTGAATAAACTCAAAAACTACTGGGTCGATTTTAAAAATTCTTTCACCTATAGAAAGCTGCATTATCAGCGAGTAACACAGGCTATATTTTATAAAGTTAAACGGATGAAGTCGCATGCGACAGCTGGTTATAGATATTAACGTACTATGTTTCTCGAAATTTTACACAAACAAAAAACATGTCAGTCTACTAAACAATAAAAGTCACGTTATTTCATAGAATTTGACGCATTGCCGTTTCGAGCTGCGATGGTAGGAATAGATTTAAAATTTTTGTCAGACGCTAATCTGTAAATATGTTTCACAGTTTTCTATATATATATATTTTCTGTTCTATAGGTACTAATATTATAAAGAGAGAGAAGATTTATATGTTTGTAATGAATAAAATCAAAAACAACTGGACCGATTTTGAAAATTCTTTCACCTATAGAAAGTTACTTTATCAGCGAGTAACATTAGGCTATATTTTATAAAGTTACCCGGGCGAAATCGCGTGCAACAACTAGTAAAGGATATAATAATATGCATACTGCAAAAAACTGACAAGTCATCGTCAGTACAATTGACATTCAAATAAAAACGAAACAATAGCAGATGATTTATGTTGTACCATAAATTTAAAAATTTTGTTTAACATTTTGACATGTAATTGTAAACGTGTGTCGTAATGTTCATAATTTGTTCATTACCGCAAACAAGGTTTACAGCAAACAAGGTCATAAGATTTTAATGAGATCAGAGATATAATAACTAGCTACTTTATAATTGCGACTATGTGTATCACCTTTTCACCTCTGTTTCAACTGTAAACACATTGTATCATATGTTAACATTAATGTTCTCGATTTAAATCATGGTTAGGGTTAGCCTTAACACTCTATTCTAGGGTTACCGGGTTCGATTCCCGGCAGGGTTAACTTTGGATGCAGCCTGGCTGCAGGATGGGTCCTCAAGGACATGGCGGTGCTTGTGGGGCTCGGGGATAAGGCCTCATTGTGATGTCCCAGGTTACATATTTGCCGCCGAAGGTGGATAATGGGGGGGGGGGTCATCGAACGCGTAAAAGTGAATTTGTATGGGAATGAAGCAGCGCTATACGTTAGCCACTAGGTGGCGCTGCTACATTCCCATACAACTTCATGTTTACGCGTTCGATGCGTTTGATCGAGTAAAACTCGCACTACACACTGGTCTGGATCTGGAAAGTAGTGGCAGATTTGGGCAGCCGGTATGGATGCAGAAACCGCCCCCTTGCAGAAGACCACTGTGAAATAATTGCATGTTTGCTGTTGTGTGTTGGTGAGTGAGTATTAAGGGATGTGTGAGCCTATTTCCCTATTTCTTCAGAATCAACTATCCTCAATCCTATTGTAGACCGTTAGCCTGTATGTTGACCATAACTTTAAAAAAACTTTTTAATAAAAACAAGCCATACCAAGTGCAGACACTGAAAAGGTAAATAGTAAGAGAGAAATAAATAAAGTATAAAGTATAAGTAATATTTTCTCATATTTATACATAAAGTACAACATTACAAGAGCTGTGGTTTTCGGTTAGGAGGTGGTCACTGTCGTCAGTGGAGTTGCCCCGTTTTCACTGTTGCATGCGATCACTGAAAAATAAAAACTGAAATATGTTTCCAGATCGCGACATGGCCGAAAGGATGGTGCTAATTGCCAAAGGGTCCAGAGAGAAAGCTAAACGCCGTATAGACAACTACTATAAATACAGAGGATTGGCTCCTGAGTTCATACAGAATCGGGAAAAAATTTTATCTGGCGACTCAAACATTTGGACCTTTCAGTAAGTAAAACTTATTAGGCAGTAATAGTAATAGTATTTAAATAAACAAATAAATAAAAAGATTAAAAACATAGCATTTAATTTATAATTCAAATATAAATGGAGTGTATTTCAAAGTCCGTTCTACTAATCTGGATCTATAACACTTGTAAATCATCATTTCAGAAAATATTAAATTGTGAAATAAATATTAATAGTAGAGAATCAGACGAATGCAAAATATTAGTATCGACTTACCTACCCCATAGTTATGATGAGAAAAAATTGTCAACCTAACCACTTACATTACATAGGTCTACATTACATAGACATTACATTACACTTACATTACATATATCTATAGGCGTCATACTTTCGATTGGTATGTAATTTATCTATTAAACAAACAAATGCAATGTTTAAAAAAAAAGTGAAATTTTTCGTGATATAATTATATTTTTGATATTAATATATAATTTCATATACTTAATTTGATATAAAATACTTTTCATCCATTAAACAGATTTGTGAAGGTCGACGTCCTTCGGATCTTAGACTATAATATTAAATATTAATTACTCTAGGACCATGGAACAACTATTTCACATAACTTTTTTCCCTAATGGTGATTAACATTGTTCTTTGACCTATGTCGGTTGTTTATCCTTGTAATAATGATGTAATTGCGCTATACTGGACTATCTGGACTATACTTATAGTTTGTTTATTTTTATAGTCGAGCAGACTTTGCAACAAACTGTACCAACGTTGTTTTTCTTTTTTATATTTAATACCATATAATTATATACACACTATAAAATTCAATATAATATGAGATACTATGGCAATAAAACTAAACTTTCTTTTGCTTTGCTTTTTCTTATTGCTGAATTTCAACACAACCATAGCAAATTCTCTTGATTCCCAATTAACGTCTACAATTATTGAAATTATTGAAAGCGCTTATTATCATTTGAACCTGGAAATGTTTTGGTTCGATTGCTGAGTCAATAATAATTAATACAACTGTATTTCTTCACATTCAAACAATATTATTATCACAAATCAAAGACTTCTTAAAAAAAAGTATACAAAAAAGTGTGTACAAAAAGATGTGTTAACTAATTCTACGTGTTAATTAATACAAACAATGTCTTAGTAAAGGAACAAACACATTTCTGAGATATAATATGAAGGTTTGGATGGAAACAAAAAACTGAAATTAAGGGCCGGCTCCCTTAAAATTATTTTTATAATTTATTTTTATATATCGCGGACACCAGATAGTAATTGTATACCTATACATAATGATAAATGTATTCGATAATAAATTAATTAAATCAAGAACATTTGTCAGTCGTCAATATAATAACTCTAAAATTCTTATAAAACAATATTGTCGTGTTTAATTGAGATAGAATTTTAGCTATTGTAATGGTGGTAGTGATGGATATGAATACCTTATGATTACTTGTTGGCAATAAGTATATGTAATATATAAATGAACAAATAAATAATCCTGTTATCTATATTTATTGTATATAATGTAATTTTACTTTTAAAACAGCATTAGGCATAATATCTACAAGTTCTTTTACCAAAAAAGTCCCGGCGTGATTATTATTAATAAGATGGGAACCAGTTTTAGCTATAAGTATTGTTATTGTACCTTTTAAAAGGCCAGAAACCCGTTTGGCGTAGTTTAATTGTTAAATATTGATTCACAGTCAGTCGAGAATTGACAAGTTTATGTTAAATTTATATATTTTTAAACATATTTTGTTATCAATAACAAAAGCATGACCTGTGTATTCTGCTTGTGAAAAGTATGCATAAATGCAGAAACAATTGTATCTATACAACAAAAACAAAACGTCATTTGTTATTGAATATATTTTGTATAATATTATTGACATATTAAGTAATATATACCTACATACAATAAAATCGTTAGCGAGCCGTGTCTGTTTTGAAATTTGTTTTTATATCTGTCTCAAGGAACAATAACGTAATCTCTCATTACCGAAGTATGGTTTTAATTAGAGATTACGCCTTTCACTGGCGTCAGAAATCCACAAAAGTTTTAATTTTTTTTTTCTTAAACCTTAAAGATACTGATTCTAGTCTGAATCTTGGTATACACATAAATTATTAATACAAGTATTATCGAAGTGTGATGTATTTCGCTCTAATGCCTGGTTTACACAGTGCGAGCTGCTGACTGTACCGCTCCTAGCATTGTGTATTCGTATGTCATTAGCTTAGCTTGCCTAAGCTGTTTTCATGATGAGAGTAACTGCCCAGTCACTTGCGAGTTGTGTGTTGAGGTAGTACTGGGATCTTAAACGTGATTTAATATAAGAAAACTGAGACCTTCTACAAGTATGTCCATAATACTAAGCTTTGAATTAGAAAATACTTTACTCTATTTAGAACAAATAAATGACCGCATGTGTTAGGAGGACGCATTACTTTTGCTATAATGTCATAGTTAATTTTACTTTTCTTTTTCTTTTACAGTCGTCAAATATTAATACCAAAATTGTTCAAGAACAGAAGAATAACAGTTATCGACTTTCCAGATGCGGATCCTAATAATTTTCTACCAGACATGATACACAGAAATTCATTTCTGGTAAGTTTTCCAAGTGACAATTTAAAAAATACTTTGACCAATTTGTTTACCTATTACTGGGTAAATCTAAATGTGTAACAAAATTAGGTAAATTAGGTTCTTAAAATAATTGTTTCCTGATTTCCGTTTAGTTAAATATTATCAAGCCTGATCAAGCTAGATATAACGAAAATCATCCGATGCCAAAAAGGTAGTTATTTCAATTTAATCGTATTTCTTAATGGTTTATGCCGTCAGAAACTTTTTTAGGTTTTGATTTTTTTTTTATGCTAATCTACATTCTATATCAGCTACCGTAAATAGGTGGTATGGTAAAACACAAAACACAAGCAGAAATTTTATATATGGTTTTAATTATTTAAAAGTGATTAAATAAATTTTGTTTAGTTTGCAGATATGAGACTTAAATGGGACTACATTTTGGGCGAAATTTGGGTCATCAATTTAAAAGATATGACCCTTAGTCATATACTAAGACTGAATCCAATAAGTATTCAAAAAGCCGCCAACATTGTTCAGGTAATCAATTTATACAATTATTATTTGGCTTTCGAGTTCATACGCAAAATACTTTATTTTTGTGTCAATCGGTCGCGTCAAAACAGTCTAATTGACTCAAATTTTAATGAATTATTGATTTATTTGTTATTTATATGCAAGCAACGCCAAATGGGTTTCAAGTGCGTGTAATTAGGTAGAATTACACATAATAGACATACCTAGACAATAGCTTACATTTATTTTTACTTTATAAGTACTATCTTACATTGATTTCGCACTTAAATACTATAATAAATGTATAATTACATTCTATGTATTATAATAAATGTACATAAACTCGTGTGCACTAAAAAATTTACGAGTTACTTAATATTACTTAATTACCATTGTGATCACAACGTATACAATGTACATAAATTTACAGTCTTTGGTCATGTTTTGTAACTTAATGACAGGTGTTGGGAAATGTTTACCTTTTTTTTCCTCTTATAATTCAAGTAGGTACTTACTTTTTACTTAGGTCTTGGAATTAATTTTAATGTACAATTTTCCTTTGTGGTCAAGTAAAATAAAGTTAAAAAATAAGTATTTTTTTCATTACTCATTTTTAAAAAAAATCTCTGATGGTGTTATGGTATGCATTGTTTTTCAGGAAGGTTTAGGAATGAGGATTTTCGGTATACATGTACTGAATGCACCATCGATCGCTCAGCAACTGTTGAAGTTTTTTAGACAATTTATAGCACCTAAAATAATGGACCGAGTAGTGCTTCACGAATCTGTGGAAGACTTGTACAATCACATACCGAAAGAATATTTACCGATGGACTTCGGAGGTACTCAGCCCAGTATGCAGGAATTTATAGGTAATCCTACCATGCCATAGCTTATCCTCTTCTATGTTTTTTATATTTTTTTTTGTTAGAGATGGGTTTGCTCTTGGTCAGCATCCAGCTAAGATGAGCCCTATGATGGAGTCACACATATCTAGCGAAGATGAGGCCTATGATGGAGTGAGCCCACAAAGAAGATGCCTATTCACTCGTACTTTGAAAAAATTTGAGTTACATGAGCTCGGAAACAAAGTATCGGAAAACCGATGTGACTTTTTTGACATATTTTCGTAAAATGTTATAGCGTTCATCTATACTAATATTATAAAGAGGAAAGATTTGTTTGTTTGTTTGTTTGTTTGTTTGTTTGTTTGCATTGAATAGGCTCCGAAACTACTGGACCAAGTCGCGGACGAAATCGCGTGCAACAGCTAGTAATTCATAAGAGTATTCTTTTGTTAAAAGTAATGATTAGTACGTGCTTCATTCTTAATTTTATTTTTTTCTTCACAGATAAGACAGAAAAGGAATTGACCTTCGGAAAAACACAGCAACATCTTGTCGATTGTATGAAATACGTTTCCAATGAGAAATTGAGACCAGACGGAGGAATAGACGAAGAGTTTTTAGCTGGTTCATTTAAAAAACTAGATTTTGACTAATTTTTATTATACTTAAGTAATTTTAATGTAATATAGTTAGCTTAATTTCAATGTTACAAGGTAGGTATTTTATAAATGTGAATTAAAACATGTAAACACGGTATACCTAGTGGTTTTTTGTTTACCTAACATTAAGATCGCTAACATTTAAGATTCTTAAATTCAATTAAAATTTACTAATAAATAATCTGCCGTCTTAAGATATGGGTAGCAACATTGAACTATAATTATGTAGAAATCATTGGGTAGCAAAAATGGTATTTTGCTACCCAGCCACTTACACAGTCCACAGTGAAACAGCATTTGGATAGATAGGGAAAACCCATTTTCCTATCAATTTTTAATCCTCCTCTGTTCATAAGACCGGCAGCACACTTGAAACACCTGTATTGCTTGTATATTAACAGATCAAGTAAAACGTCTGACGACTTATACAGAAATAATAATAAGTATTTATGTAAAACATCTTATTAGTTTTACTTTGTCTTATTATTTATGTAAAACGTCTTACAACTCTTACGTAAATAATAAGAAATAATTTGGTTTTTTTTAAAGTTTAGATTACGAAACATTTAATTGACGGAATTATGTACTTTTATATAATGCAATCTGACGCCCGCAACTTCGTCCGAGTTCAAAAATAAAAAATACAAAACCACTTGGCGTTGCTTGTGTTTTGGTGACGGTAGCAATCTACCATCAAGTGGACCGTCAGCCTGTCTATTGACCTTAACATAAAAATGAGAGTCGTAACTGTTTCGTAATAGTGGGGCGCCGAGCCTAATTGTTCTACATATAGGTACGTCTTGGCGTGCCATGGTCATCTGTAAAGCTATTTTATATTAGACTATTATTGTAAAGTGACACAAAATAAAATATTAATATTTATTTATATTTATGTGTAGTGAAATCAATGTGATTTATGTAGATTCATACGAGTATGAATCCACTTTAGTCAAGATTTTTTATGTTATTTTCGAGGCGGTGAACAAACCGGGTCACGAAGAGACCGCTCCGTCACGAGTGAGTGTCTCTTTGTCAAAGTCTCGCCGGAAAATAAACAAATACATTTTTATTTCTTTCTACAATCTATACACGAGTTACGACCAGAAATCTGTCTGTAAGTGGAATCCTAGCTCCAAAAGACATTAGCGCTTTTTTTTTGTTGGAGTGCTGGCATGATCAGCCCTTTTCCAAGTTGACGAAGGGACTTCACTAACTTCCACAGGTTCTATTGATGTGAAATTTAGTATACTGTTACATCGGTGGTGTTTCCATGACACGGTAACCTGTATATGATGCTACAGCATCAAGTAGTCTGATTAGTCTGAAAAAAGCTATTAAATTAAGTAGGTATTAAGTATTAGATTAAGTCTGTAATCATACACTTAAAGTGGCATTATGTAGCTTCCTAAGCAATTGAGAATTACACATACAAATATTAAATACTTAAAAGTCAAGAATTTGTTAAGATTTTCATTATTCGCTAAATATTTAAAGGAATCTGCTATCGTCTAATAAAGCACCAATTGTGCAACGGATCGAATTCAATTGTAGCATTTAAGTACAGTCACGAACAACAGCAAAACTATTTTTTTTTTGTTTAATGTAAGTTAGTCTGTGAGCATACAAGTTTAGTACATATTATATAAAAAATCAATTAAGTAAGTTAATATTATATTTAAAACCAAAAGGGATTGGGTAACTTTGTATGAAGGGTGTCATCATTTTTTTTTTTCTAGCGGCCATTGATAAAACCTATTGTCGTTTATAGTCCTTGCAAAAACATGTTATAATGTGCAAAATTAATTGCTGCAAACTATATCGAACGAGAGATATAAGGGTTTAAAGATACGAATTTTACGCCCGGTTGATCTTCAAGAACAATCAATAAAATGAAAAAAATAAAATAAACTGTATTTTTTAATTTAAAAATTAATAAAAAAAAAAATCAAGAAAAAACGGTTTTAAGTGTTTGTTAAAACCTTAAACGTCGTTAAGATGTCCATCATCTCTTTTAGATGAAATTTTTTTAGGTGAAAATTCGGTTGGTATCCTGCGAGTATTTAGTTCAATGTCTTGCCACACTTGGTGTAAAGAATGTTCTTCACATACGCGGTTGCCACATGTGATATAGAAACATTTTCTTTGGAGAACTAAAGCTCTTAAATATGTTATGAATTCTTTGCAAATTACTATTGTTGCATCCAGCAATAATGCACGCACGTGTAAAACTCTGACATTATGGAACCGTCACATCCTTTCCGACGCTGACGAACTGAACGCAGGCAGCTGGCGTACGCTCGCCATCTGGATTCCTGACAGGACTAGAGCGGTAGATGGGGACCCTACCGGTCCGGTCCGGTCTGTTCCGGTTACGTTAGCAGCGGAGTTGCGGAAGAGTGTTCGTCCGACCTCGCAACTTTGCCTATACGGACGAGGAAGACGCCAAGAGGTTTAGTCAGTAGGTCTACCCCACTACCATCTCGGGGCGGGAGTCCGACATAACCCGGTCTGTCCCATGATGGATACCCACCACTCCAAAAGAAGTGGAGAATGCATACATGCTTAACATAATTAAGGCTCGCCTCAACAAACCAATATAACAGCAACTTTGCTTCGTTGGTACCTACATAAATAAATAGCTAGTTAATGTGTACTTTTGTGGCCGATTGTACGTACTTTAACGAAGGTAAATCAGAAGCGTTTTGAACGTTAATGGAACAGACTGGACAATTGGCCTGGAATCCAATGGCTATCCTAATTGGGAATGTCCCGGCTTGGCCACCATCGCACTGCTAATTAATCAATGGACCATCACACTTGAATTTGTGCATAATCACCATTATGTTTGTGCATTTCGAACTTTGCATTTCATTAGAAAATTATCATCTATACATCTGTCTGTCTGTTACCTTTTCACGCCTTAACTACTCAATCGATCATCATGAAATTTTGCATATATACGTTATCAGGGATTCTGAAAGGACATAGGTTACCTTTCGTCGTTCAACGCGGACGAAGTGGCGGGCACCAGCTGGTATCTCTATAAATAAAGAAATAAATAAGATAAAATCGTAAACGTAAAATAAAAATATTTTTGTCATCTGTACATTAAATATTTTTTGTCTTCGTTTCTCAATGAGTATGAATCTTTATAAAAGATAACAGAAAATTCTACAAACTTACCGAAGGTCCTGATTGAGCCGTTATTCATAATTCCTTCTGAGTCACGAGATAATATTTTTTTAAAGGTATTTTAATTCTTTTAAGTGTACCGTTGTACCCGCTCTCAAAGAAAACTGTCGAAGAATTTGAGAAAACAGTAAGGGGTCTGAGGCGAATGTTTACTTTCTAGTCGTCTGATTTTAAGATTGAGTTATATTTTATATGCCAATAGCGTGTTCCTTACTCTCGCCAGTTACTAGGTACACTACACCTAAGTTGAATATATGGAAATATAATATAGTGTGGATAGAATCCACATCAGAAAATGCCTTTACATATAACTTGCCTTCCTAATGCTTTCACACATGGTTGGGCGTAGCACGTTTCAATGGTTGACAATACGATATTGTCACTGACATATTATATGTCTGTGCTATAACATAATGATACAATTACATTTGTTAAAATAATGTTCGTTTTCAATTTTAGGTGTATGAATGAACTTTTTATAAATTTCCCTTCATCCAAAGGTAGCAAATACAAAACTTAATATTTCAATAAATTAAACTCTTATGTTAATTTGTTTTTATGGATTCTATTGAAAATTGTAATATTTTTTTTTTGTACTTGCTAAAACCACTGTTCGATTTTTTTATTTTATTTTTTAAATTGATTTTAGACATTTCTCCTTGCCGATGGACTGATCATGAAAGCTGAGAACAGGATAAATTGGAAACATATCGGTTTGGTGGCCGATGCCACCAAGACATTTCAAATTGCAATCGGCCACTATCTTCTCATTGACAATCGGAAATTTCTATATTTATTAAAATTTCGAGATTATTATATTTAATGGGTTAATTTGCCAAATTATTTGAATAGCGATTGTTGTTTCATCAAAAAACTAATCTCGGCAAGAATTCGTCTGTGTGTCGGTGCTTGAGTTACGAGTAGGTATATAGTATCACTAACAGAGCTTTGTAGCAAGAGAAAAAAAGAGGGTACCTAGAAAAAGAATTTTATCGAACTATATTTCCTTTAAACTTTGAAAATTAATCAAAAGTACCTAGCATAAATAAATAAATAATGTTATAAAATATTTCACTGTAACGGAATATAGTCCGACGTGAACTGAATGGACTGTTATTCCTACTTTATTTTAACAATAAATGAGATGTTTTCCTAGTAATACCCACCCAATACTCTTGCATCAAATATTTAGTTAGTTGCGGCTGCAGTAAGTCCCTTTGTGCCGATAATCCCGACGTTTTATGTTTTCCTTTAACTGGTTTCTTTTTCCTTTTCAACCAAGCCGTAAACTTTTCTAAATGGTGAGAATAAAAACAGCTAGGCTACCGACTTAAGAGGCCACTTTCCAACTCGAGCAGCTTACCAATTCCATACTACGTAATTCCATGACTCATTAATTATTGGTCTAATAATTTAGTTAAAGTAATGCTAGTTGCATTACAGCTTTCATACTTTCTCAACTTTTGCTGCAAAATTTCAGGCATGACGTCATGAAACCGAAACACACTTTCTAAGTCAACGTTAACATTCAAGAGTTTGTTCGCATTTTGCCCCAACTCAGAGTTGGTATTCTGCGAACCAAGTTTGACTTTGTTATTGAATTTCTCTCTAACGACGCGAACAGCTCCCAGGTTATCGAACAAATTGAATACATGTACAGCCGAAAGTTTCACGAGTGTTCGAATGGCATTGATTTATTCAGGGGGTGTACGAGTATTATGTGCTCTTAATTTACAGCCAGCCACTGTACAGGCGAAATTAAAAGAAAATTCAAAATTAGAGAAGATAAAAATCATAGATTATGACAGTGGACAATGTCTTGTTGTACAGTCAGGGTAACGAAAAGTTCGTCACCTTACGGTCGACATTTGCTTGCACCCGGGCAGTAATTATTATCACTCATGCCAAAATTTCATTTCAAGCATCTGACAGTTGTCTGTTTAGTGCTTTAGTTTCAAAAGGTACTAAGAGTCTACGACTTGATATAGGAATGAATTTGAAAACTGACGAAGGTTTTCGTACCCCGACTTTACTTACTTAAATAGCGACTCGCTCAGAAAAAAGAACTGTTTTTATCCTCTAAAAATAAAAATAAAAAATTCATGCCTGACAAAATATATGAGTAATAAATTCGGTACAAATTATTTATCATCCAAGAAAAGGAGCACGGACGAAGTTGCTGGAAAAAGCTAATTTATACTAATATTATAAATATTTAAAAGTTGTATGTAAAGATAAAAATTGGCAAAAGTATAATGTCAGGCGTCAATGTAGGTCAGGCATTATTACTCATATTTTATATTCTTTTTCAAGGGGGACGAAATCGCAGGCACCGACTAGTAATATGTACAAGTAGATACTTAACATTTGCTTTTATTAAATATTGTCCATATCGTCTGTGAACGTAATGAATATCAATAGAAAAGTTAAGGCAAAAATATCACAAATAAACGTCCAGACCGATAGGGCGTGGATGTTTGTTATTTATGTGCCACTCTCAAAGGTCGAGAACAATCTCCCTTTGTCTGTAAGCAATTGATCGCACGTCCGCACTTTTTATTGCACAATATGCTGAAAGTTGAAACGAAAACAATGTGGGATGTCCATAAATTACACTGTGGCTTCAAAACCGCACAATATAAGACCGAATAGAACAATGAACAACAGAAATGAAGAAAAAATATCTCGCAATGCGATATACATCTAATATATAAAATTCTCGTGTCACAATGTTCGTTCCCATACTCCTCCGAAACGGCTTGACCGATTCTTATGAAATTTTTTATGCATATTCAGTAAGTCTGAGAATCGGCTACTATCTATTTTTCAGGGGTGTCCCCAAAAATTTTTTTTTTTTTTGGCAAAACAACGTTTGCCGGGTCAGCTAGTAATCATATATATTTTAATACCCATACGCCAAATATAGAATGAAAAAAATAAGTGTCTTTTGTTTGGCAAATTTCAAAAAATATAAGAAATATCAGGAATCTGTCATTAAGTCTATAAAAGGCATATTATAGACTTAATGGCTTCCCTTATTATTAAATTATCTTGGGAGAATTATTGTTTGCTTTTAAATGCTTTTTAGATTTGCGCTTGTCGGTTGTATAAATTTTAAATAGATATTTAGATATTATCTATTAAAATTTAAAATAACTTACATATACGAGTATGTATTAACTATATTCAGCAAATAAATTATATTAAATTTGAAATTGAATTTGAATTTGTCTATCCTACTAATATTGTAAACTAGAGACCCGCTCCCGGCTTCGCCCAGGAAAAAACTTAATTAGATTTTAATAAACCTTAATAAGATTAAATAGTTTTTTTAATTTATTTATTATTAGAGATGGGTTTCCTTTTGGCCAGCATCTAACCGTGTAGCGAAGATGAGGCTTTTGAAAACCATATCAAAATCCGTTGCATGGTTTAGGATGTCATGCAACGTTATATTATTCATATATTTTCTCAGGTGTTGCGTTTTTCATTTTTCAATGCGAACGAAGTCGCGAGCACTAGCTTGTACAATATAATTGCCTGAAATAAACGAATTTTATACTTTTTTATTATTTACAAATCACGACGTTTCCAAAAGGACATAGGGTCTTTTAGGGTCATACTTTTTTTTTACATAATAAAAAATGTTTCACTACTGTTTTAAATTTATATAATGATAAGGTTAAAATAGTTACAAAGAGTAATACGTAAATTGTATAAAACTGTGTAACCTAGCCTCAAAGAATAACTTCCCTTTTACAACTAAAAAGACTTATTGAGTTTGTGCGGTTCATCATAAGTAAAGCTTTTCTGAAGTACTAACACACGAAACAAAACAAGCAGTGAAAAGTTGGATATATGAGAAAGAGAATGTTGAATTTCAAAATAAAACACTGGCCGAATGGAAAGATGACGTTTGCGGCCTTAAAAGGACTCAAGTCGGCTAAGAATTGCATATTATTTATTTCAACTTAAATAACCTTTTCAACTGCCGGTACCTACATAAAATAAACTGTTCAGAAAAAATGATCGCATCAGAACTAAGACTACATAATCTTTTCGTCAATGCTTTCAAATACTACTTTCTAAAACCTAAAACAGTTTTATTATTACATAAAATAAATTTAGACCACCGTGAAATAAAAGCACGTGTGCTTTTGTGTATCGGTGTGTGAGTAAGGAATGCCATTTCCCTATCCCTATCCAATATCCTTAATTCCATTGTAGTAGGCAGCGCACTTGCAGCACCTGTGACGTTGCTTGTGTTATAGGCAACGATAACCACCTACCATCAAGTGGACCGTCAGCCTTAACATTAAAATAAAATTAAAATGTAAAACACTACTTATTTTGATAAAACATTATACCAAGGTACGAACAACATGTGGTAAAAAAATGGTTACTTTTGAGGGAGCACAACTTTTTAACAAATTACCGTTGCATATAAAACAGGCAAAATCTTTTGGAGAATTTAGATCCAAGCTCTTGAAACATATTATGTTAAGTGTTTAAATGTTTTAATGTGATTTTGTTACAATTCGGAACCAATATTGTATAATTTTTATCTGCCTGTTTGATGTTTCGTTTCTTAATTAAGTCTTTTCTTATTTTTTTTCATGTAAGTAGCTTTAAGCTTTAATGAGAATAAAGATATATAAATCTAAACCTATTTAATATAATTTCTATGTCAGAATCACAAATCTTATCCTCACTAATATTATTATGCAAAAGTAAGTTTGCGATTATTATGCAAAAAACTAACTCGCATTTAGTAGTAGGATTTGTCACTGTTTTTATAAATACTATGACACAGGCTTACAATGTACAATGCAAGTATCTGGGGAGTGAAAAATGAAATCCAATTACTTACTGAAAGCATCTCTATCTGCATACTTTACTAACGTACAGTAGATACGTATTATGACATTATATGCTCTGTTGTTTTGCGAGATAACATTGAATTATATTTATTCAATCTTTTTTCAGCTACTTTCTTGTTTATTTCAATTTCATTACCAAATGAAATTGAAATAAACAACTATTGCGGAGGAATATCATCGTCGTAATTTCAGCAATAGAACGTTCACTGTTGGACATAGGCTTCCTCCATAATTTTCCAGTAGGACCGGTCAAAAGCAGCCTAAATCAGCTTATCAGCTCTTATCAGCTTGACTGTCCATCTTGTGGGTGGAAGTCCTACGCTGCACTTGCCGGCCCTGCCATTGCCTGCCCATTGTCACTTCTACTTACTGTTATGTCGGTAACTTTCGTTCGACTGCGGATTTCCTCATTCCTGATTCGATCTAGCAATGTAACCCCTAGCATTAGCCCTCTCCAATCTCCATAGCTCATTGAGCGACGTTGAGCTTTCTTACGAGGCCCATAGAGACTTACGTATCAGTATGTAAACACAATGACCTCAACCAATGGCAACACACATTGGTCGAGAACTTTTGTTTGGAAGCACTGACGAATTTTGGACGAGAAAATGGCTTGGAGTTTCCAAAACGCTGTCGAACCGTGCCGATTCAGATGAGAATATTTTCTTGTTTCATACTTTCAATGTATTCGGTTTTTTTTTTACATTTTATTATTGATTTGCGTCGCTTTTTTATGTGCTTCAATTCTAATGTACTCAGATATATCATCAACTGTTAATTGTTCTACTTCTTAATATGTTACCCAACAAAATTATAATCAAATGATTCGCCAACGAGGAATATTATAAAATTTTCAATGATGTAAGCATCTACCTAATGAAACGGAATCTTTAAACGCAATTTATATCGAAACATTATTAATTAAAAATTCTTTTTTGTATCGCTCGAGCAAATTTACTTGAACTGTTGCTCTCAGTAACGAGCAAGATAAAGTAATAATACTCTTTTTCCTACAGAAATTGTTCGTACCCTTTTTCACTCGTTACGGCGTTTGTCCCTTTTTACTCGCTTATTTTGCGAAAATATCTGACTTTTTTAAATGTTAAGGCCACTTTTATTGTTTTGATAAAACCTTTTTTTAAACTTGTTTCGGTCTAAAACGTGGATTGTACTTTTAATAGACGGCTAAGTAGGGGTCATTTAGAAAGTAAACGTACAGTTATCTACAGATTTAATACTTTATTTAGCCCGTAGTTTCGTTCTTTGTTTTCTTTTCACTTCTTGGTCAGTCTCCACATTAAATTTAGAAATATCAAAAGAATATTCTTCTTGCGGTGCCCTTCCAACTGGTGAAGGTTAACAATCAGCCTCGAACAGTCCTCTCTGACTTTTTCTCTTCGGAAAAGCTCAACTGCGTTAGATATTCTTCTTCTGACTTTCTGATATTCTGATTCTTTCTGATTTTCGGTCTACTTTCTGATATTCCTCAGCCACGACTTCTTTCTTCGCCCAATTTTTCTCTTTCCAGCGACTTTTCTCATCATCACCAGCTGAAGCAGATCGTATCGCTCACGTGTAAGAATATGACCGAGGTTAGGAAACTTTCTTTCCCCGTGAGCATTTTATATACACATTGTTCGGGATATTTCGTTTAAAAGACATTTTCATGATTATTATACCTACCAGACATAATAAGATTAAAGACAAAGATAAAAATAATAGTAATTATTTTATATTAAAAATCATACGATTCTACAAACAGTCTATACCATATTCAAACCATACCGTTATATTAGGTTCAAATATCTGTAAAACATAATATTATTATTAATTTAATAATTTGACTTGTGGAGGTGTTTGGGATTAAAACTCTAAATACATTTTAAACATTTCCCTATCCCTTCCTAATCCTTATCCTTTAATCTTACTTGATGATTCCTCTTGTAAAAAAAAGGGTCGACAGCGCACTTGCAGCACCAGTGGCGTTGCTTCTGTTATCCATCTACTATCAAATGGACCGTCAGCCTGTCTATCGAGCTTAACATTTAAAAAAAATAATTGAATCGTTTCTTCTATATATCACATGCTATATATTACATTCAAATCTATATAATACCAAACGATGCGGCTGTTGGGGACTTCATAAAAGAATCGTTTAAATCCATCTGCAATCCGATTTCACTCGTACACTGGGGTTTATAGAAGGCTTACCCGTAACTAGTTACTAGCTTTTGTCGGCGACTTCGTTAAAATTAGCGCTGTGGGTCAATCAATTTGGAAATAAAAGACACGACACTGGTAAATTTAAATTTATAATGACGATCATAAGAGTGTCTTGCAGAAACCTAATTGATAAATAAATATTTTGATTATGATTTGATTTGACAGCTAGAATTGTAGTTTGTACTAACTCAATGTTGACAAAGCGTTTTTGGATATGGATTATCAGCCATATATTTACATATTATATATGACTGTATAATAGCCAGTATTCTTAAATATTCTTTGGTACAGCTACATTTCTACTATACTCAGAAAGGAAACATAATGCACATCTGGCACAACTAAGTGTGTAAATGTAAACCGAGATGCTTTCAGAATAGAAATGCAATTGTTTGCTCATACAATTTTGCTATTCAAATATTCAAAATAAATATAATGTTTATGCAAAACTCTCATTCTCTATAGTTCTTTTCTAGGAAGAGAAACACATCCGTGATATGGCTTAATTATGGCGAATAATAATAAAGTTAATTTTATTGTCTACATACGGAAAGAGGAATTCATGTTTTCCTAGATAATATGTTTAAAATTCATTCCAAGTATAGACTTACGGGTAGATCATACTTTCTACAGTCGGTCTAAGAAAAGAGTCGACATGCCAAAATTTCACTTCAAACGTCTGTCAGTTGTCTACCAAGTACTTTAGTTTCAAAAGTTACTAAGAGTCTACGACTTGATTTAAGGAATGAATTTGAAAACTGACGACGGTTTTTCGTACCCCGACTGTACCTACTGTAACTGCTTTATATGAATTACTAGCGATAGCGATCCCGGCTTCGCTTGTGATGCATTTTTTTATATACACCAACCTTCCCCGTTTACCCCAATCTGACTTATACAATTCCTGCAAAATTAAAAATGGCTAACATAAATGTTCAATAATAAATAAATTCGGTTTCATTTTAATATTGCCACATGTAATATTCTACCTTTGGCACCACACCATGAAACCTTAATATTCCGTTCATCGGTTACCCCATAATACTTTCAGGCCTAAAGCGCTTGTTGTAATTCAATTTTGGCAGTCACACTGACGTGCAACCTTTGGGGAGACTAGATACACAAACAGAAGCCGACCTTGTAAAATATTTACATGTGTCTTTTGCCCTTTCTCCCCTAGTAATGTATTCAAGCCTCGTATAAATATCCGTGTACGCGTCGAAAATTGTTTGCGCAAATAATGTTTGTGAATTTTTGTCCCTTTTGGGTTCGGATTAAAAATGCGTAATTACACGTGTAGGCAGGGCGGAGACGTGAGGGCTCTGTTTGTTTAACTTTAATTAAAATTGTTTAAAACTTGTTTATACGCAATAATTAGATGGACACAGTTAAATTTGTGAACATTTTTTTGTCAGATGATTCCTTAAGAGCATTTGTTTTCAATCTTTTTAGTTCCATTGTCATGATTTGAGATTTTTTTTTTCAAATTTTTTTCGAGCGTATTCACAATTTCACACGCTTTGAAATATTTGTTTGTAAATTAAAAATACATATTGAAATAAAAGGATATTTCGTGTAAGGATCTTATTTATAAACACAAAGCGACCCCCCCAGTTTGAGAAATTATGACTTAGAGGTATGTTCAAGTCTGAATTATTCTCTATCCACGCACGAACCATTGATAGCTTACCGAATGTCGAATTTGCATCACTGAATGTTATAAGACTGATAGGGAAATGAGCTCTGGCATCCCTTAATCACTCATCGAAACACAACAGCAAACTTGCTGTTATTTCACGGTAGTGTGCCTGACATATTTAATGATACTTACTTAATTTAAATTCATTTATTTCAGGAATCTGGACCCATATGTTACATTATTATACATTAATTATTATGTCTAGACAGTTCCGTATTAAACAGTATAAGGGCCTCTTTCACCAAATACAAGTAAAGTGTTGATTAGTTACTTTTAGAAATATTTTTATGTTTTATTAAATTATGCACTCGGTTTATTGTATCCTTCGATAGGCGAATTTTTCTAATGTTTTCTGTTTAATGTTCGGAACTTTTACCGTACAAACAAAGGTATGTCAGCTCCATCATTCCAGATGACCGGTGACTTTAAATGATGGTTAGCCTACTTGACACTTTACTCAGAGATGGTGAAAGAGGCCCTTAGTATAAGAGTGAAATAAATACTAACAGTAATAAGACACAAGATGAAAGATTTAAAAAGAAAAAATAATAAGTAGGTAAAACTATTTTTACCCTAGAAAACTACCACCAACATCCTTATCCTTACATACTATAATACAAAGTCCTCCACCGCGTCTGTCTGTTCGCGATAAACTCAAAAACTACTGCACCGATTTTCATGTTTTTTTCACCGATGGATAGAGTGGTTCTTGAGGAAGGTTTTAGTATATAATTTTCACGCGGGCGAAGTCGCGGGCACCAGCTAGTGCTAACAACAATGTCGGATATATAAACAATATTTTATTTATAATAATAATTATAAATTTATTTCAGAGATGTGTCTGAAATAATTAGTTAGCTTGGTAATAAGGTAAATTATTTTCATTGCTTTCTGGCTCATACCATAAGGTTATGTTCAAGAAAATCGAAAAAATGTCACTCGCCTTAAGTGAAACAATGGTAATAGCGAAGGTGACCTTTTGAATTGAAGAAACAGGCGACATACAAATCGTTTATTCATGAATGTGAAAGGGGCGTCCCTACTGAGCTGTTTCTACCCCAGGACCACATATTTTCAAGCCTCATCCTTCGGGATTTGTTCGTGTCAAGATTTTGAATGTTTCCATGTGTACTTTGTCATTTTGGCTGCTTTTTTTTTCTCAGAGCAACAAAAACACGTAAGTTACGGCGTAAGAAAATCTTATCTTATATTTTCTCAAAAATGTACCGTAGTACATTATGTAGATTGTGTTATGTC
This sequence comes from Synanthedon myopaeformis, assembly GCA_944738685.1. Lineage (NCBI taxonomy): Eukaryota > Metazoa > Arthropoda > Insecta > Lepidoptera > Sesiidae > Synanthedon > Synanthedon myopaeformis. The sequence continues at coordinate 4,158,337 of OX122933.1, read as the reverse complement.
TCTCTGCTGGTGTTGAGTTAATTGGGCTATAGGAGTCAAGTCTTATTTTTTTTTGTATATGTACGTCTGCAATCAGTCGAATTCTTGACTATAAGCGGATTTTGTGTGTGTACGCTTGTCGGGTCGAGGAGGGTCCCTAGCAGGAGCGGTCAGTCATTTTTATACCTGATGTTCAGCCCTTGCCTTGCACATCGCATATATTTACATAAATATCAGTAGCTTAATGTCAATGGACAGCACTGAGTTGCGAGCCAGTGCATTATAAAAAAATATATTCAAGTCATTTTTAAAAGAAGACATTTAAAACTCATGATTATTTATTAACCTGCAGTAGTTTTGGTCACCCTATAAAGTACTATTATAATTTATATGATTATATTACGTTTTTGACTGTATTGATTTGTAATGGTTGTAATCATATTTGTATTAATGATTTCTGTTATATCTATATATCTATGTATATATATGCGTGTGTGTGTGTATGCATGTTTACACACTTTTTTTTAACGTTGGACCCTCTTGGATAAATCCTCTTGGATACCCGGCAGTGTAGGGGACACTGCGAGGTTATGCCGGATTCCTACCGGCTAAAACCCAACGACTTTCTAGCGCCGTCGTTGATGGGCGGCGTCGCGGTGACGTTATGACACGACTTCGGTGCCCCGCCACGGCTTCTTTCTCCCAGCGTAGCGTAGCCTGAGTGTAGCGTTTACGTATGTACATTTGCTCTTGGCTAGGGCCCCTGGGCGCCCACATACAGCCGCCAGACCCAAATAACTGCGAAACTCAGTTTTTTACTCTACCGGGAATCGAAAACGAACCATTGAGACAGAATGCTAGCACTCGACCTAGCTAAGTCACTTGACCATAGAATCGTCTAAAGCTCCCTCTGAATACTTTACAATAAAATAAAATAAAATAAAATAAAATAAAATAAAATAAAATAAAATATATTTTAGTATGATTACATGTCGTTTTAAAAATTCGCTAATTAATAGGGCAAGAGTTCGTGAAAAGTCACTGCACTGGTTAAATTTACCCTTAACACGTCTGCTGACACTAATCTTCAACGCTCACTCTTTAGCACGAACTGCACAAACATCTAAATATTAAACGGATTATTACGGTATGAAAAATACGCGTGAAAATTCGTACGTTGTGGAGTCGAATTAAGTAGAATTAATTTGTATTAACGTATGTTAACGTGTTATTTTATATTTTCGACTTTGAATTATGTAGGTACAGTCGGGGCAAGAAAAGGTTCGTCACCTTAAAGTCGACATTTGATTAAAGACATCAGGGCAATCATTCACGCCAACGTTTCGTTACAAACGAAACATTGACGTTTGCTTGGTGCTTTAGTTTCAAAAGGTACTAAGTGTCTACGAATTAATAAAGGGATGTTTTGGTACCCTGATTTTACAATGAATATGATTTTTTATTTTCTAAATAAAATCCAATTTTAATATATAAAGTATAAATTGAACAATTTTTAAAAGGCTAACTTGATTAAATATTTCAGAAACCACCCAGGTTCAGAACTATTCAGAGGGAAAGGTAAAAAAATTTAGTCTATTGAAATAAAATGCAACAATCAAGTGTTTTCGATTCTATTAATTTGATGATTTTGACGCTTTCAGTGAATGGAAGCATGAAAACCCACCAAATGAAAAGAAAAAAATGTTACGTTCAAATATGTTGTTCCTATTTAGGTATATACTATATGTACTAGCAATCCGCTTCTGGCTTCGCACGAATTACAAATACCAAATTATTATTTTTTTACAAATTTTGTATAATGAAATCTCTTTGGCTCACTGTTAAATGTGTAAAAAAAGTTATATAAACATTTTTATGCAAAACTAAATTCTCTACAATATTTGTTTGAATTTTTTTTTTTGTATATCTTACCATTTTTGAATAATTTGAGGATTCGAAAATGTTGAATTCGAAAATTTCTTTCACGCATTCAAACTAAAAACTTATATCAAAAATTCACTAGCTATCTTAAATTTTGATTTCGAAGTAAATTTTCCTGGACTAATAAGTAGGTGTTTTTCAGGATTACACATCAGCTTGTTTTGTAACAGACAAGAATATTTGAATGATTTACGAAAAACCTTATAAATGTCTATTCAAACAACAACGACAAGAAAATGCCTGAACGGAGGCAATAAATAACGTAAGACACTGCAATAAAGCACAGTAATGACTGTGGTCTGTTATTTTGAGACTTAATAAAACACTTTTCGTGTATTCGGTTAAATTTTATTGCTGTTTAGATAAAAAATAAACTTTCTACGCTCTAATAAAATTTCTATAGGCGATTTTGTGTAATAGAAATCTTTTAAATAATTTGCTTAGGAAATAACTTGTTAAGTTTTATGTTCTAACAACTTAATCAGACCTTGCCATTGTTAATATAATATACCTTCGGTTCTTGATCCAGCACTATTGCCATCATCCACTCTAATGGACCAACATTTGTTAAAAATTTAATTTTTCGTATCACCAAAACAACTATATTTAAAAAAATAATCCAATCTGTCATACTGCAGAAGAACTACTTTGATTTTTTTGTCCAAATTGTTCTAACATAGAACAAATAATTGAACTAACCTAATATAAATGGATACAGCGATTGGAAATACACACGCTAAAAAATTAAAAATATTTTTTTACTTTAAAAGCAACATAGCATTATGTGAATCAATCAACAAACATCGAAATTTACTATTATAATTTCCGGTATGCAACGAGGGAGTAGCGGGCTAAATCTCGCCCAGAATGTCAACACTATTGACGGCTACAAGCTCCTTGAAAGGCTAAGTGATGTTCAAAATCATCTATGATAAAAAAGGTTTGGTCGACATATAACCAGCGATTCTCGGTCAACAGATTATCATTGCCATACAACGAAGTAATGCAGCCAGCATGCGTGGAATCCTGCCTAGGGGACCGAAGCTTTATTTTATATAAATAATATCTTAATAATAATATAACTTAGAATTAAATGAAACATTATATTGTATTGAACAACTATTGTGTTAGAAATTATATTTGATTTTCTTCTTTCAAGCCAAAAACACCTTTGTTAAGTAATTTCACGTGACTTGTATACATGTAAACAAAATCACCTGTAACGATGTCTTTACGACTTTGTTTTGATACTCTTAATAAAAACATCTTTTATGGAAACATCGTAGCAACATAAAGGTGAAACATAATCCATCGTTTGTTGTTGTTTTTGATGTTTTAATTAAGGTGGCGCGACGACCACCCTGTTTGTTTGATTAGGGCGGTTCGGTTACACTCGGAAATAGGGGATGATGTTGTTACTAAATTAAATTGTACATTTTTTTACGTTTGCGCTTTTTTTTTACGTTAGAGAAAGTTGGGTTTTAAAAAATTAAAGATGTCATGTTTAATTTGATTTATTTTTTTAACACATAAAGTAAGATAAATATGTACATATATTTAATTATATGCCTCTTTTCAAGTCGGTGAACGTATAATAAGGTCATAAACCGTAGTGACAGATGACACTCGAGTTAAGCTCGCCATGACCACCATAGGTAGGTACTAATCGGTCATATTACCTAAATGGTAATACATAGAAGCAAAATCGCCAGTCTGTGTGTCTTCTATAAGATGTATTTCGGAGTGTGCTCAGGAGCAGCATGAGCTCATACCGCCTTCCCCTTTCTTCCATCTTCATCTTTTCAAAGTTACCCATCTGGCCTCAGTGACTACCCCTTCACAGAAAACCACTGTGAAATAACACCTCTCTTTGGGGGTCCAACCCGGGAGGGGTTCGATTCCCGGCACGGCGAAATTTAAAAAATGAATTGGAAACACCATTTTTTTCTAAATATTTTTGTTTCATAATTGCAATTGTTTCTTGAATAAAATGATAAGAAATTTACAAAGATTTTATAAAATTAATTTTTATTGAATTAAGCCCGTCACACACGTAGCTATAATATACATATATTAAAATAAATTATAGCAAGGCATATTACGACAAATATTTTCTATACAAATATTGGAGTGACCACACACGGAGAAATAATATATATTCCTGTGACGTCACCAACGTATACCTTAATATACATTATAGAACAGTATATTAATATATATAATAACTACGTTTGTCACGAGCTTTAGATAAACTCCTTGGCTATGATTTTCATAATATGGCCACCAATAACCTTAACGCTTCCAACCGAACGATTTTCTCTGAAACTAGTTCAAACGTTGTATTTAATTTCCGACCTATCACAACCCGTTGTAGCCTGTGCAAATGGAATCCAGCCACTTTTACAATGGGGTCCTATTGTGAATTATTTCAATGAGGGATCGAAAGTATTAATATTCAGTTCACGTCTATAGACAATTTGCGGATTATACGGAGAAAGCGTATTTTGTTGGAATAGATTTTCTATGTAAAATACACAAAGAGAAATAGAAACGTTAAAATACATTTCCACTTATATTTTACAACACAAAGGCTTCCAAGATCATCTGTGCGAACGATTGTTGATTGAGAAGAATGGGATGGCTTATTGAATCGTGTTAAATAAGTTCAACAATCGATACTGCCATTTTAGTAGCCCATTGTGCCCTAAAATTGGTTGAAAGTGCCTTATAAGTCTTTGAGTATACTCGTATCTGACCGCTCATGGACACTCTAACATAGACACTGGGAAATAACCTGCATACACTTTTCCCAGTAATGTTCCAATAGCTTCGATACCGTCTTTATAGTTGGAAAAAACAGTCGAACTGCTCAAAATAGATATAAACCGCAGACTCTACGAGTATCTCTTCAAATCTTGGTAAATCAATTACAATCGAGCAAATCTGAAAAATTCGAACCAATTTGAAAAATATTTTAGATTAGGATAACATTTATATTAGTTTATAGTTCAAATAATTGTTAATTTTAACAAACAAATAATATTTGTACGCCAATATTAATGTTAGAATGTGCACAGGACATTTAATTTGTAAGAACTTATTTTGTACTCACATTTTAAACTTTCTTTATTTCTTTCTTTCAATGTGGTCTTCTGACAGGCTTCCTAAGCTTTTCCAAGTCGTGCCCAACTTTGTTAATTTAAAATCTATTTTAAACAAACAAAATCGCCGTCAAAAGGCAGTATAATATGACTGTGTTGCAGCAATCAAACAAGAAACCAAGGTGACAGTGCAGAGTGAGACAAACGCGTTCCATTAAACAAGTTTGTTGAGTTAATTTCGGATGCTTATTAAAACACCGCGCAGTTAATCAAAAAAGTAATCATACTTTGAATATAAATTACACTGGAAAACAAATATGTTGTGTTTAGATAATAAAATGTTGCCGACGCTTCTTCACGCCATTTATCGCAGCCTAATGAATCTCTCACTTTGTAATTTAACTTCGTAATAAAACAGTTCTCGTGACAGTCGTCACAAAAGTTTTGTCGGCGTATAAACGTATATCTTATAGTTAATGTTAAACAGTAATATTTGTTTTTTGTATGTCCGACGTTGTTTGGAAGTTGGTATCTTATTGAACTAAGTATTGAAAACATTAAATAGGTTTAGATGGAGTTATTTAGAATATTTGTATATAATATAGAGATTTTTATTTCAAATACGTAATTCAACTTTTCAACTCAGTTTTTGTTTCAAAAATATATACGAGCTTTATATTTTTGAAACAAAAACTGTTTACATTTTCTATAATTTTAAAATTATAGAAAATGTAAAAAATTTTAAACAATTTATTAATTGATCCAGTACCTGAGATTTTTTTTTAGGGAAGTTTAGTAGGAGTCTTAGTAAATATTTTAGACATGGGTGGATATCCACCACCTGGTACATTTTCCAGTTATGACGTCATCAATTTTATTTATGAAAAAAATCTTCAGGATTCTATCGAGTGGAGGATCAAGTGAAAGGGCTCCATAAGCTGATTCCAAAAATATACCTACCACACTATTTTCAAAACACACCAAGTTTAGGCGCTTCTTTGCGGGAAACGCCTCAATTATTATTTTTTAAATATAGGCCGTTATATTCTCATATATTACTATTTTTTTTATTCTTTTCTTAAAAAAAAAAAATATTAAAATTTTATAAAAAGAAAAAAATTAAGACTACCGTGAAATAACAGCATTTGTGCTGTTGTGTTTTGATGAATGAGTAAGGCGATACAGTAAGAGATGCCACAGCCCATTTCCATATCCTCTCTTAGTAATCATAGTAAATTCATCAGCGCATTTGCAGCAACTGTGTGGCGTTGCTTCTGATAAGCAACAGCAGCCACCTATAATCAAGTGAAACATCAGCCTGTCTGACGACCTCTACATTGAAAAAGTCTGGTCTAAATGTCCTTTATTATCCTAAAGTACGAAATGCGTATAAGTCACGTGTATTGAACGAATGTTGTTTGAACGGTAGCAACGAACAAGTTAGATACCTATTTAAGGTAAACAAAGTAACTATTTGTCCTGTACTATTTGCCTGCTCTTTCCCAGGTGCGAGACTAAGTGGCCGGATCACTTTAGGCGTCGCAAAGAAAATGCCTCTTTAAAATTCATGAGTACCAATTGTTGAGTTTCGCCGAGACTTGAGTGATATTAGATTTTTCATTGGAACCCCTCGAGGTTCTACCCTTTGCGGGGCTGTTACGTTCCATTTCGGTCTTTATACGCTTGCGGAATTTTTAGCTCGCAAGTAATGTGTCCATTTCGGCTTTATTTTGAGGCGAACATTAACGGGCATTAAGGTTTTAAAAAGTGCAATGCTTATAAATTTAATATGTGCATGAGAGTAACACAGTGAAGGTATGTAAATATATTTGCTTTACAGAGAACAAAATAGAGTCTGTTATATAATATCTATATCTATATCTATACTTATTTATATCTATACCTATATCTATATTCTATAACATTCTCCACCACCGTGTTTGCGACCAATGCATCTGTGGGATGTCGGGGGTGGGTGGCTAAAGTATTGATATATGTCAATTCATATGCTATAAATATGTTATGCTCACTTATGTTCACTTGTGTGTAAATTCATTAATATTTTCTTAAAAACCGTTTGCCCTCACTGATTATCAAAGCCAAAACTATTATACTATGTCTAGAAAGATGAAATTTGGAACATAGGCTCATTTTATAAAGCAAGCATCCGCTAAAAAAAAGGATTTTTGAAAATTTCAACTCCGTGCGAAGCCGGTGGCAAGTCGCTAGTATATTATATAACATCACAAAGAACTCAGTGTTGAAAAAATAACATTTGTTGTCAAAGTACAATCTCCGTTTTAGAGATTCCTTCGCATTAAGGGACTTGTTAACTCCCAGGTCCTTGGGCTTATGTATAAAGGAATGACCCCAGTGCATTAGTGAAACGGATGCTTACCCTGAGTCTGTGTTTCGGAACTCCAGATGCGTCTCGCTAGTGACGTGTCGGTGAGTTTATCGATAGAATAAGTTTGACGTGTGTGTGTATGTATCTGTGTCTATCTGTGGAATCGTAGCACCCAAACGGCTGGGAGTGTTATAATAATTTATTTAATTAAAATTTTAATTTTATAATTATTAACATTATAATAATTAATTTACATTTTTTATTAAAATTTTGAGGTATTGAATTTAAAATTTATTACTTGGATTAACATATAGGATTATTATTGGATTATTTTTATCCTCGAAAAATGTTAGGTTCCAGAGGGATCGTCTAAAAATATATAAATTGAGTGCAACCGTGGTCACAGTGACAAAGATGTCAGGCGTTATTATTATAAATATCATTATCATAAATGTTTACTGTGAACAAAACTTAAATATTTTGCTCAACGGTCATCTCATATTATGAGATAAACAACTGACTTTAGTCTTCAGTTCAATATTCTGTAGTAAATTGAATTTTGCAAGTACTACGGTTAAAATTTGTCGATGTGATAATGGAAGCATCACTAGCAAATGTCGTGCCAGAGGATTATTATCCTAGAGATTACCAACCCGCGGCGACTTCAGCCAAAATAATAAAAACATTTGCAAACGTGCATTGCCGGCTGTGGACAATTAATTCACTTTATATTTTTTGGGTAGAACATGTTTAAATGACCGTCTATTTAAATCTTATTATAAAGGACTTAAGTTTAGTTGGTAATCTATATTATTACACACTAGTAAGTAATATTATAAATGCGAAAGTTTGTGAGGTTGGACGGATGTGTGGATATATGTATGTTTGTTACTCCTTCACGTTAGAACGGCTTAACATTTACATTTATTACATTTATTTATTAACTCACTTACATTATCGATATATACAATATTATTTTTAAACCAATACTATACTATTATATAATATTATTATAAATATAATGCTATATATACTTATAGCACAAATGTTTAAAGATATTCTTGTGAATTCACTCATGGAACAGGTAAATAAGTCCAACTCTTCTGCTATATATGTAATATTGATAGTGCGAGGTGCGCGAGTCAGTGGTGCTGCACTGAATTTCTATATGTTAATCCTATATGATATGAATTAACATATAGGATACTTTTTATCCTCATAAAATGTTAAGTTTCCGTGGGATCATATAAAAATATAAAAATTTGACGCCACTGTCGTCACCTGTGTGAACGTGGAACCTGACATGAAGTAATCAATTTTTTATTTTGACTATTTTGAAAATTTACTATCTCCGAACCCATTGACGTACAAACGAAAAATAAAGTTGGTACATACCAGTACATACTGAGTACAAACGTATGCATTTAAAAAAAATTGATTACTTCATGTCGGGTTCCAGGTTCACAAAGGTACTGTCGTCGGCACCAACTAGTTATAAAATAAAGTCACTGTTCCCTTTTGTGTTTTTTTATGTTAAAACTTTAAACACCTTGGTTCTGTTAAATTAATTACTCTCTGAATCTAGGAACTAATTTAATATTTTTACATTAGTTTCATCCAAATTTGTTCAGCTGTTTGCCTGTTGATAAACAAATATCTATAGAATCATCTTTACTAATTTCAGAACTTAACTTAAGATTAAACTAAAGTTATGTTAATACTTAACAAGTCTAATTATTTATTAAGAATCTATAAAATGGATTGGTGCTTTTAAAGTTTTGTTTGCAAAACACTTACGTACTTAAATTTGTGTTGAATTTGTTATTTATATTACGCACAAGAACGCATATATATCAGTGACACAGCTTCTGATTTGTTAATAATTAAATTAAATTAGTGTTCGTCCCCAACAATGGTTGCTGGCAGGAGATGTACAGATACTAGAGGTGTTTTCAATTCGTTCATTTACCTAATATTTAGGTGTATGGCTGAAGTATTCATGTTTTTTGTTTTGTACTTTGTACATTAAAGTACTATATGTGCTAAATTCGAACTCATTAGCCGCGTCATACGGCTCTATGGCTGATTTTTGCTCGCGAGCCAAGGCTCTCGCGGCATCCTCGGGTAATATTAATACCCCGAGGCGGGCCTCGCGAGGAAGGCGAGCCTCGTCTTATAACACATAGAATGTTATTTTGTTTACTTTTTAATAATATCTAATCTGTGTTACCTATTATAAATTAATTTTTATTTATACTTTTTTGTTAATTTTATTGTAAATTGTAAATTTCGATTAATTCATCCAAAGTATATATACTATTATTATATTATTAATTATTAATAGTAATATTAATTTTTTTGAACTATTTTAAAATTGATCCTACGGAAAACTAACAATTTTCTGGAAAAAAAAGTATCCTATATCTATAAATCTATCTATATAAATCTAGGTAATAAGTTATCTGTGTGATAAATTTTATCCAAATTCGTTCAGTAGTTTTTACGTGAAAGAGTAACAAATAAGTAATACGGTATACATCCATCCATCTATCCTCACAAACTTTAGCATTTATATGATATTATTATTTGTAGTATGTGTTTTTAAGATTTGAACATATAAAATTTCTAATCCCAGTTAGTAAAGTGGAGCTACGTCACGTCTAGTATGATTTATGTCTTTTGAAGAGTGCAGAATTAATTAATAGCGTCTCAGCCGCATCGCACAATGAGACCCTCTTCAATCTTACCTCCTATCTCCACCACCTTAATTTGGCTCGAGAATTTCGCCTAAGTGACTTTTATTGCACCTACAAAGAACCTTACTCGCGAATTTTGCAAATAAAGCGAGAGAAGCATCTGTCCCATTGCTTTTAAAAGATATCCCCTGATTTTTTGTTTGCACTTCACGTAGACGTTCGAGTCTCCTCGATTTTCCCCTTAAGAGTTAAAATTTTTTGGAAAAATCACAACAGTTATATTTTCTAAAGAATATAAATGAATATTCTCTAAAGTAATTAAAAGTATTTATTTTCTAAATTCGACTGGGATGTTTTATATTATATGGAAAACCTCCCATAATAATAGTAATTATTTATTTATTCCTGTTACTCAGATTCAGTATGATATCTAAAACTTATGAACCTAAACCGTATTCATTTCTATAATTTGCGTGCACAGATAAACAAACAGACAAACGGACATGTTTTTTTTTATATATTTAAACTCGTTAACGATTTGTACAAGGACAACGACGATACGCGTCGGTATAGCATTAAATAAATTTCGAGAACATTTTGGGAAAGCCAACACTAAAAAATTGATTAACTAAAGTGTTTCTCGTCGATACTGACTTGAATCAAATCGAATTTACTTCGAGTGACAGACTCTTGGCTTCACATTTATGAGTCAGACTAAGCGACGACGCACAGTTAAGAAGATAGACAGTAAATAATATTTTATTTATTAAAGTGAAAACTACTTTAGGCCCGTTGGGCATTTTTGAGATGGATTGTGTAGATGGCGCGATTTCGCCCGCCATACAAAACACTACGAACTTTATGGAACATTTTAAAGTGACATATGCGTAGCACATGAACTCTGTCATCTGTCATTTGAAACCAACCAAACATCTGTCATTTAAAGAAAATGTAACTTTACGCAACACATTAGAGTTTAAAATCAATATTAGAACTTGGTCGTTACGACCTTTTACCAATGACGCGCGAAGGTAAGACTCCGCCATGATTCCGTTTTAGATGTACTTTTTATGTGTCGCTTTGTAATTTGTGACACAAATTCCATAGTTGTAGTACTTCGATGGGTATAGTACATATTATATTCGAATGTTATAGTATACGTACTGTTTAGTTAGATTACTATGAATTATGGTTCATTTCTAAAAACGCGCGTACCTATATGAAATCGAATCAGCAGAAATACATTGGATGTATCGTGTGTTTGCAATTATTCTTACTCCATTCCATTGTAAACGAAATTACTTTCTATCGGATATCGATGGGATGCCTTATACGCGTATACGTCGGCTGCTTGTTATTAATTTCTATGCAAATTTAATTGTGTCAATCGATGTTAAACAGTAAAAGCCATTAGAGATATGATTACAGTGTGCTTAATGTACATAATTATAATGTTACATAAGATACTAGCTGTTGCACGCGACTTCATCCGCGTAACTTTATGAATGTTTGTTACTTTTTGTTACTCGCTGATGATATAGATTTCTGTAGGTGAAAGAATTTTTAGAATCGGCCCAGTAGTTTGTGAGTTTATTCATTACAAACATACAAAAATACAAATCTTCTCTCTTTATAATATTATTACTGTAGACTGATTGTACCCGCGACTTTGTAGACGGTATAGTTTGTTTTTTGAAAATACCACGGGAACCTAGCATTTTTTCAGGATAAAAAGTATCCTATTATGTTCGAGTTGATTTGGTTTGATTTGATTTGACACCCCCCTTACATCCGTTTATATATATATACACCGTATGTATTTCTCCACTAAATGGGAAATCATTGTCCCAAGTTAATTTTATGCAATAAATCTTAATATTTCACAGTTTTTTGTATCAATAACGATATAACGATATAGTATTAGGTATTCTTGCAGGCCACAGCTTATTTAGTAATTTAATAATGTAATATTTGAATAAAGGAACCTCAAACACCTCAAAATAAAGTTTCCTTTGTTTGTTGGTATTTGGACGAATTTCCAAATAGCAGAGAAACACCCGTATATCTTTTAGTTCCTACAATCACCTTTCATGCACCTTTGTATCGCTTTACAAACTCTCAGTACCACTATTATATCGCTACTGTAACACTTAAGCCGGTATAAAGTCTCTATAGATCTATAGAGAAGTTTTCTATCGCTACTGTAGCGCTTACTTATGGAGGCTAAGCCGTTAAAAATACCCCTTAACCGGTTGTTATAACTCTTCTTAAAACGCTTGTGTGATGGTTAGGCGTTGCTTCTGATATACGTAAAGCGACGGTAGCCACCTATCATCAATTGGACCTGTCTGTCGACCTTGACATAAATATATACCTTGCACAAATATATCACGACTGAGACCTACCTTTAATTCTTCTGCTAGATAATAGAATAAAGTAGATGATTAATTTATAGTAGATGATTTTGTTTTCTGCCAATGCTTGTATATTTCAACAGAAAATTATTACTATAAGTATATAACATGTGCGTATTTTTTCCTGTAACTCGTTCAACTTATGCAATATAAATCACATGAAAGTTATAAAGGTATACCGATCCATCACATTTTACGGCTTACATCGTAGTACGAGTAAAGATGTTGCTGCGTTTCCTTGAATAGCTAACAAAGATTTACTGCATATTTTAGGCTCAGCTTAATAAGTTGTTAAACAAATTATAAAGTTTTAGTAAAAAAATTTAATATGTGAATTCAACAGGTTTTTTTCTATATAAATATTTTTTTATACTTACATAAAAATCTTTAATATGTGTATATTTTTAAAATATCAATTTTTTTAAATTAATACAAATTATTATTATGTATTATAATTATGCACTTTGAACGCCATAAGGCTATTTTTTTTAATTTTTTAATTTTTTTTTTTTTTCAATTTAGGTACTACTCTGTACTTCACCACACTGTATTTTTTTTCCTTCTAACCTCATGAATATAGCAGTTGAGAAAAGATAGTCATGTTTGCCAAAGCCAAGAAGCAACTGTGTTAATTCCATGGTAAAGAGAAACTTTATGGTTCTTGAAGGACTTTTTTTAAATATAAGAAACCGTAAAGGCAATATTTTTTTCTTATAAGACGACTAGTTCAGTACAACTTGCTTTAGGTTGTGTTCAAATCTCTAACATGTATTTAAAGATTGATAAACAAATTTCTTTGGTTATTGTATTTAGCTCTAAACGAAGAAGTTGAAAACATTTATCACCTAAAATAACAAAAGTTTAAGGCAAAGGAATATGAGAAACACTTTGCATTTTCGTGTAATTAAAATGGTCATACCGTTTTCGAGGAATCTTGTTAAAAGTTTAGAACGCCACTCTTACTTAGTTGTAAATTAACAAATTTACATTTACTTTGGGAATTTTACTTTATATAAACGTACGACTAAGTCTGAAAACGGTCGCGTTAACGGTCTACTTAAATTCAGAAATGATAGCTAAGGTGCGTCCCTAATGAATTTTGTTTTGTTTGTACGTAAATAGAATAAAAATATTATTAAACAAATATTAACAAAAACTTTCGATGTGAGGAAACCTGACATTAAATTATGAATCAAGCGTATGTACCCGAAAGTGGAGGTAAACCATTCATCTGGGGTCTTCACGACGTACGATAGTCTCCTCTAAGACTCTAGACTCTAAGACCGCCCAGGTCGCAGTCAAACAGGAAGGTGGAGAACATAGGCCAGTCGCTTGCGCCCGCGCAAGTTCCGGTGGATCGACTGAGAGAGGGAATCCTTTTCCCGCTGCCTCCCCGCCGCTTCCTTACGCTACACCGCTTCCTTAACGTGCTCGCAAAACGCGAAACGCATTGCTAAATCTTTACAGGTTTGCGGCTAAAATTGGCGAATTGTTTGTCCTATTACAATTATCAGATTACTTTACATAGACTGTCAATGCGTCTGAAATGGAACTGACACGAACTTTCAACATTGATAATTCAAAATGACACACCTCCCTTCCCAGGGCGGATCTACAAAGTATATTTGACAGTTTTAAGAAATGCCAATGCATAAATAACATGATTACAATACATTAAAAGTGTCATTACAACTAGGAAAAAATTAATAACACATGTGGGACGTTGACGTTGAGTTGATATTAAAAACTTCTCTCACATCAAGTCGTGCTGACCCAAGCGTCCCCTGGTTCAGTGAAGTGAAAAAGCCTCTTTAAACCACTACCATTTTACCTATAATGTCTAAACGTTAAAATTGTTTTTTTATACTGTGTAAGATTTCAACTCGGACAAAGTTAAAAGTAAAAAAGGACGATAGTAAAAATTTACAGAAAAAAAATAAAGCTGAAGTTAATAATTACTCAATGCGACATCCATCATGAAGGTTTGCTGTAATTTTTTCGACTCTTCAAATAAAGCGAAGTCGCTGGCACCAGCTAGTCAATTATAAAACTGTGCTTGTCATAGCCAATGTTCAAGTAAAGTTCAAAGTAAGTATACTCATTTTTCGCCTAATGTGGATCTCTGAATCGCTGAGAAAGTGTCTGAAAGTTTCTGTGGAATTACTAGAAATTTCTTCCACATCCACAAACAAATGGTACGGCTCCAATAAATATGAGTTCTGTTGACAGGTGCCCAAGTGGAGCGGGTTCAATTTGTGCATAATATTCAATTTGGCCCGTGTCAACTCACATGACGAGTGCTGCCCAAACATATTGAACTATCATGCGCAGTGTACATTAGCGTTTTTATAAATATTACATGGAACAAGATTGAATTTCTAGCCGACAACCTTATTTGTCTGTAAAAAGGTTTTGACCGAAACAAATTCTAGGATTTTTGAAATTTTATTTGCTTTAATTTTCTTCATTTCTATACTATACCGATACTCTATTAATTTTAAATTTTAGTATATCTTAACTAATATTATAAATGCGAAAGTGAGTTTGTTTGTTTTTTGCGCTTTCACGCTTTAACTACTCAACCGAACATCATGAAATTTTGCATACAGGGATAGAGAAAAGGATATAGGGTATCTTTTATACAGAAAAAAGTACTGTAAGTTATCCCGTCAGTCCCAATTTTTTTTTTATCCTGATTTTTGTTTCATTAGGGAATCCACTGCAACGTAGAGTAGAGTCTGAACGTCAGAGTAGGCAACGTGTTTATAAACGACGGTAGCCACTTACCATTAATTTTATTGTAACAGGAGATGCCTGCAACTTTTTAACTTAAAAAAACTTAAATGACAAAGTGTGATACTTTTATACCTACATTTTGATAATAAAAAAAAGGATGTATATTATTAAATCGAACTCCTTTGCTTACTGAGAAGCAAAATAGTCCATTTATCTGAGGGCTGTAAGCGAAAACATTTTCTTACAAAGTTAAATTGCAATCTGTGACTTGAGATTTGCGAGATCAAAGTATTTAAATTGGAAGAGACATTTTGATGTCGTGATCAAACTTTTATTCCTGTGGTATGTATAATTATCTATTTCAATTTCATATTGTTTTTATTTTATATTATTTTTCAATGTAATTTAAGAACATTCCAAAGAGATAGAGTTTCAATTCACTTAAAAAAGTTTAAAAATTGTAATATATACTACAAGAAAATGGAAATAAAGCCGCACGCTAAAATTAATATTATTAGGCGAAGAGATCATCTAACTAAACCATCCAAACCCACGTCTCAGGCCAACGTTACGAGCTTCGTGTGGTGTGCACCTGACTGATAACAGGAGTGTCGAGCTTGCCTACATTACTATTAATTTTATAGTTCAATAAACTTCCTAAGGCTTTCCACGACAATTGAACCTTATTCGCAATGGCAATTATCAAGAAATTGGACCTAACCACAGCCGAAATATAAGTTTCAACATTGATCGGCATTAACCCATAGGTATAATAATTGTAAAATGTAATATACAAATATCGTTTAAGAAGATACAGGGTCCTTAGGCAAAGTAACATTTTAAAAACGATAACGAAATACTAATGAATAAAATGTATTTAATATATCACATGATTTAGCGACGGCATATATTAATCCCATACATTTTATTGTTTTCGAACAACGTTATCGTTTCGTTATCGTTTTAAATTGTTACTTTGACTAGGGCCCCAGTACCTCTATCAGAAAAAACTTAATATTTCAAGCGATTACTGAAGAACTAAACACGAAAAAGAATTAATGCGTCAGTTCCATTTCGCTTACCACGTATGGAAAACGATGAAGTTAAACTTAAACTGTTAAATTAAAGTTAATCTGAGTGAAAACTAAAAATTTCAATGGTTTTTTTTAAAGGTGATTTTTAGTTGATTACTTCAATAAGAATTAAATTAAAAATATTTTTTAATGTACTTAATATTTTCGAATTTATTATAGCTAGGATAGGATGTATTCATGGAAAAACATTATCAGTATAATTACAAGAATTCAATCCGCGAAAATGTCAAAAATTCTGCACATTGTTAACACACATTCTGTTATTTCACAGTGGTCTTCTGTAAGGGGTGGTTACAGCCGCCACACGAGCTGACCGAATGACTGCGAAGCACAGCCAATTTCGAAAAGTGATTCTTTAATAACAGGTTACAGAAACTCCAGTATTGATACTGTTGCCTTTGATAATACTAAGAAATTAGGAAGGAATAAGCTCTAGGCGACCGTAGCCACCTACCATCAAGTGGACAGCCTATCTGATTAACATAAATAAAAAGAGAAATACTTCTAGTGAGTTACCTACTAATCTCTTGAAAATACAATAGGTATACCTTTCATACATTCTCATATTACAATTTTTGTTATACTGTAAATACGACCCCGCCGATCATTTGCCGCAATGTAGCCGGAGTGAAGCATTGACAATTTCTCCTCATGAATTTTAAAAGGAAATTTTCCTCCCCCGTCAGCACCTGTTGGTGTCGGGTCAAGTGGGAAGCTTTTGTGTCACCCATTTAGAAACATTGTAAATAAGAATATACAACAAAAACCAAGGATGGAGCTTTTTTTATACATTTTTGTGGTGCTTTTTCATAATCCAATCTAAAACTTATTTGTCTCTTAAACATAAAAATTTAATAGTTTATTTATTATTTTGATAATAGATGAAATTTTGCACATAACAGATTATGGCTGCTGCACATAGCCTATTTTCTTAAGAGGTCGTAGTTCAACAAATAGTGCTCCTAAGCAGTTAGCAGTTTTTTTACACGACAAATAAGGCAGTGAACTATTCATTAAGTTCAAAATGTTGGACACACAAAAATTTCCACATACTTATAGCAGATTTTAGTTTGACAACGACGATAAAAAATAAATATACTACGTCTTAACGTTTTAGCGAACATTTATAAAAGACATGTTTTCAAAACGTGATTGAAGTAACGCGAAACTTTTTTATTTGTATTTCACGAAAAGCTCTCTCAAATGTGACGCAACTTAAACAACATAAATAGCTTACTTAAGGAACACTTAGCGACTTGAAATGTGTTAACATTTTGCTCGAATGTTGACTTAGTCTAACACGGTGAAAGTTAATTTTCGTCATTTTTATGTCGGAAATATAATTTTACGACACTTTTAGATAGTTGGATAGCGCGAATGTTCATCAGATTTTTCGAGCACGAACTTTCAGTTAATGAAGTTTCGGAAAAACATATTTTCAACATACTAAGTGTGAAATTGTTCTAACCTGACTATAACCAGATAAACACATTCGCGCCACCTAGCGACGAGTGACGCGAACATAATTTAAAATGTGAGAGAAGTAGAAATCTTTATTAGAAAAGCAATGTATTATCTCTCCGAGCAATTTTATGTAGGGAAAAAGAAAAAAAAAGGCATATTTGCAACAATAAAATCCAGTTTCCTTCCAAAGAACATAATTGTCGCGGGATAATAAAGCAACACGACGACCCATCTAACTGAATATTTGATGCAAAGTGTCGCTCTAAGGCACATACTCGTACTAAACTAGTCTCGTACTCATTCAAAATTCCATTTAGCAACATTGAGTTTTGTAAATTAATTTCCTATAAACTCTCTATGCTGTTGGGAAATCGAACAAACAACTTGACAACTTTCAAATGCTCCTTCTATAACAGTCTATATTATATTGGACTTGTTAGAAATTAAGTTTCTGTACTGCATTACCTACACAGGTCTCTTCTTATGCTTTCAAGCTAGTTATCTGAAATTAGTAAGTCTCCACATGTCTTCCAACATTGTATTATTCTCAAGACAGCTTTACTCACATTTTTTACATTAAAGCATAATTAAAAAGAAAATAATTAAAAAAATTGCTTATCGAAGGATGCAGTAAACCGAGTGCATAATTTAATAAAACATAAAATTATTTCTAAAAGTAACTAATCAACACTTTACTTGTAGTTGGTGAAAGAGGCCCTAAGACAAATTCGAAATGAAAACTAATTTACCATGTTTTTTATTATGTATATGACGTTATACAGGCTGATGTTCACTTTAGGGTACGTGGCTACTGTCGTCTATTAACACAAACAACACCATAGATGCTGGTGCTGCAAATGCGCTGCCGACCTTAGAAGGATTAAGGATAAGGGATTACGAAAGGTTAAGGACTCTCGCATCCCTTATTCACTATACAACAGCATAGTCTGCTGTAAGGGTGTGGTTACTGCATCCAAACGGGCTGACCTACGAATGTCTACGAAATTCAGTGTGCCCTACCAATACTTTTAAGACGCAGACCAGAGCCAACTTTGGAAAACTTTAGGTACGTGCTCAAGTTGGCTTTTAGGATAGACTAAAAGAAAATTCTGGTGCCCGCGACTTCATCCGTATTGAAAAAGAAAATATATGAGTAAGTAATATAATATAAAGTCTGACAACGGTAGCGCCGCGACGACGACAATGGCACTCATTTTTTATATTTTTAGGATCCCTCGGAAACCAAACATTTTTCCAGGATAAAATCCAGGTAATAAACTATATGTGTGACAAATTTCGTTTAAGTCGGTTCAGCTGTTTTTGCGTGAAAGAGTAACAAACATTCATCTATACACCAATCCATCCTCACGAACTCTTGCATTTATAATATGTATTAGTAGGATATTATCTTTTTTGACGACGTAATAAAGCACACCTAATAAAATGAACTCTTCATATATTAAAATTTTAAGCTCATAAACTGAATAACACAATAAACCTTCAAGTATCTACTGATAAAGGAAAATTTATAATTTTTAATTAAGAAACTACTTATCTTCACTAGATTATTTAAGCTGGGAACATTATTAATTATGGTTTGAGCAAAAGCGACAAAAAATTATGTGAAACTTAAATCGCTCCATCGGTCCACTACATTGTTACAGCCAAGTTGAACCCGGCGATAGACTTAAGTTTGTTAAAGTACGAACAGATAAAAACAAAATGGAAGATTAGTGACTCACTATTCGCGCGCTAAACTTATATACTGAGTCCAATGAACACAGTATCATTCAGTCGCTTAAAAGACACTGGCTTGTTTACACGTGATATGTTAAAATACGGACATAGAATTTGTAGAAATGTTAAAATGGTAAGTGATACCAAGGAACTTGGTATCACTTACCCTTCGTACGACATTTAAATTTAATAATTTTTTATCAAATTATACAAAACATTTGTATCAACAGAACATGGGAACAGAACCGTTTGAGTTTGGATTGAGTTGGAGTTTGGATATATATGCTTAGCAGTGACTCATACCATATCTATGTATTTATTCCATCAACGATGAGCAGATTGTAATTAACGCCACCGGAGTAGCTCTGCCAATGTTTGTTTGCGACGAAAGCTAGAATTCTTGGATAAAATATTCAAATTGCGTCTACGAATCGAAGTTTCATCGATATCCAAGTTACTTCGAACTTGCTGGTCTTTCAAAGATTCACTATATACGAGTATATCACAAAGGTATATCAAAAATTCACAACAAAATTCACAGAGTAAACTAGTGTTGAAAGTTCCTTTTTATGTGTGTAATAGCAGACACAGCTTAATAAAATGTGTTGTTAGAGAAAGAAGGAAACCAAAACGGTAAAGCTCTTTATCATTATTAAATTCAAACAGATTTTATGAAGATCATATTAATAATTATAAATGTGAAATTTGTGAGAATGGATGTATGGATGTTTGTTATTTTTTCATACATAGATAGTTCGAAATTCGGCATACAGTTAGTTTATTAACTGGTTTAACATAATATAGTTTTCACTTATGGAAAAAGGGATATGCGTGGAAAGTTTGTATATATTAAAAATGCACCCCAGGAGAAGCCGGGAGCGGGTAGCTAGTAATATATAATAATAAACTTATAATCCTTTTTGTTATAAAGTAATAAGAAATAATAAATGTAGCCTCTTAAATGAAATTATATATTTTTCCTAATTTCGTATCGTTTGGTTAAAACTGAATTTATAAACACAGAAGAAAACCTAGCCTAATTAGGTCATTTTGCCACATTTTGATATGTCAACACAGCACTCAAATCTTAGGCTTATCTATTTTTTTCATCTATTTTTTGTATTCTAAATTATTAGAATACAAAAAATAGATGATGCAGTAGAATAAAATAAATGTGTAAGTGTATGTGTGTGTGAATGTGTATGTGAAGTAGCATTGCCTAAGTATATAAGTTAAGTGTAGCTTTAACATTAGTCCCATTTCATTATCAATTAAGTGTTTAGATAATGAATATTGAATTTAGTTAAGTAATAGTCTTTAATAAAGATTCGGTTTCATTATAATTTAGGTCTTCTATAGTGTCTTCAGAAAATGTCTGACTTTACTAAATCACGTTGCTTGTTCATTGAAATTCATGGACTGTAATTATAGACTCCGAGAGGACAGCGAGAAGCATGTGAACCAGGACGTAGGTTGCTGAGTCAAAGGTTATGAAGAGCCGTTATTAGATACAAGTTAAGGTATTGATTTGACACATTTGTTGATGACTACTTAACAACGTTTACTTAACTTACTTTTTAGTTGTGTCAGGGCACATTGCGTTTCGTAGTCATTTGGGAAGCCCATCTGGCGGCAGTTACCGCCCCTTAACAGAAGACCACGGTGAAATAACAGCAGATTATTGCGATGTTTATATTATATGTGTTTCGGTGAGTGGAAACCCATTATATAATATAAACATGACAATAAGGGATGCCAGAGCCCATTACCCCATCTCTTTCTTATCCCTTATCCTTAATCCTTCTTGGTCGGAAGCGCACTTGCACTTGCAGCACCTACCTATAGCGTTGCTTGTGTTATAGGCGACGGTAGCCACCTATTATCAAGTGGACCGTCAGCTTGTCTGTCGACCTTACAGCGTCTTACAATCTATAAGAAAAAAAAAACATAGTAAATAATATAATCTATACTTACTAATATAATAGAGATGAAAGTTAATAGCACCCTTTATTTCGTGGTACATCAATGAAAAACGATTTACGTTGTGTACAAATACCTTTTAATAATTAATTTAAAATTGTTCCCTATGAACTCCAATACCGCTCAAACGACCACAGTTAATTTAAGCATACAGTTGCATACACCTTACATTTCATAAACAGTAATAATAGCTAGTAAAACTTAATTATGAAAATAAGATGTGTGGACATACGAAAACAACATCACTTGACGACTGCCTCTTTTTCTATGCCCTTCCTGCTAGGGACGCGTTCTCTTAAATCTATAAACTTAATTAAATTAAAGCCTCAAATCTATAGACTAAGGTAATTTTTTATGTAACATGAAACCTAATCAAACCTATGGAGCAAATGTAAAAATAAATATTTTGGAAGACACCCAAAATACTCGTAGTTTAGCAGAAATAGATATCGTACCAAAACTTGGCGCCAAATTCTCTAAAAGATTTGGGAACAGGAGTAATGAAATTTGACATTATATTCTAAAATTATCGAAAACTTTCTACAAAACTATATTATTTATCTAAACTTTTTAACATATTTTACTTTTAGTAGCAAAGAACAGTTATTATGTATCTATACCTACATATTATAAAGTAAAGTGGCGGCCCAATTCTGTCTGTATCTCTGCTTCATCATCATCATCATCATCATCATCATCATCATCAGCCGGTGTTTCTCCACTGAATCTACACACGGTCTTCTATAATTAGCATCCAGCCGCTTTCTGCGAAGCCTCGCATATCCACCTGGACGCAAGGCTTCCTATGCGGCGGTTTCCAATTCGTGGCCTCCATTCGAGAACTTTTCTACCCCATCTGTGATCCACTCTGCGACAGATGTGACCGGCTCATTGCCACTTAAAGTTGCTAATTCTCTTAACTATGACTATTAATCTTGGTTCTTCGGCTAATTACAGAATTTCTGATTTTATCCACCAAAGAAACTCCGAGAATAGCTTACTCAAGAGCCCGCTGAGCGACCCTAAACTTGTGGATCATTCCCGCTGTGAGAGGCCAGGACGCACTGATTATATAACTGCAGCAGTAGGGACAAGAACAGATGACGTAGCTTCTAAATGCAGCCCAACCCATGCAGCCGTATTCAACTGTCAATCTCTTTGTCAAAGTTGTTCCTGCCTAACTGGATCATTTGTCCCTAATAGATGTAATCCTGAACTTTCTTTCTTTCTAACTTCAAGAGTCACACTCGCTACCGTAACTACTCTTGGGAGAATATGCTCGTTGAACATTACTTGTCCAAATTCATTCCAAGTTTACAATTCAAGAGGCGTCATAGAGGCTATTCAACATGCCTCTGAGTTCTTCTAGCGACTGTCCAGAAATGACTATATCGTTAGAAAAATTATTTCGCTAAAGAAAATATAATTTTGGTGAACAAAACTAATCATTCCGTGATTAACCATTACCTGTTTGTTTGATAGAAAATTAGATTTTAACTTCTCTACTATGCTGCCACAAGTTAACCCCGAGGTAAACCTGTATTGGGTTTAACTTTTTTGTTAATAAAACCCATTATTTTATTCTTTTCTTTCTCTTCCCAACCATAGAATAGATAAAGACTGAAAGGATGAATTTTAATTATTAGTTATATAATGTTACATACGTAATTTGATAAATGGCGTATGGATGTAAGAGATACCTACAATCCTACATAGATAAAGTTAGTTTCAAACAGTAATAACTCGCGTTCCCGCATTGTGTTAAAACTTAGAACAGTTCGGAATCGAACAGAATTCCCATGATTTGGTTTAGTTTATATGTCTAATAAATTATATAATAAAATATATCAGATAGAAATTTACACAGTGTATGCAGATTAAGCACCAAGCCCGAACCGGATTAAGCACGAAAAAATTTACTTTTGACTGAAAAGTTAAGTAAATCTAGGTTTGACAATAAATACATCAGTCGAAGGCCGAAATTTGAATCTATTTCGATGTAAGCCGAAAAGCGTTGGTCAAAACTATGATGAACCGGTCATTCCGCCAATAAACTGTATCTCGAACTTTTACTATATCATATATTAGTTATAGATCATCATCATCATCATCATCATCATCTCAGCCTCAGGGCGGCCTTTATTAGGTCGTCTGTCCGATATATATATACATATATAACTATATCTATAACTATATATAGTTATCCAATATAATATATCCAATATATAGTTATAGATATAGATGTATCAAATCTATTAACTTATTTCAAATGAACACGAAAATTGTAAGAATCAAAAATAATTATGTAATTATGAAAACTGCGAACGATAAAAGACGTTTCTATTTTTATGTTTTCCCCGAAATTGCTTTAGTGAGGAATTTACCTTCGCATTTATTACAAAGTTACAGCGATATTAAATACGAACACAAGCAAATTAGGCCACATCATTCGCAACAGCCATTTCGCATGACATTTAAACAGAACAAACCATTTCCTCGGAAAGACCTTTATTATGTTATAACGGATCTTCGTTACCCTTTACCTATTCCAAATTTTACTGTCCCTTCTATATAACTCAGGGCTGTCCACTTAACAAGTTGTGTTATCAGACTTAAAAAGAAACTTAATCTAAGAGCCCATTTCTTTATCCTTCCTAATCAATTATCCTTAATCTTACTATGGTTTGCAGAACATTTTCAGCACCTTTGGGGCGTTGCTTATGTTATAGGCGACGATCTTCACATAAAAGAAAAATCTACCAAATATATAAAAACGATATTAAAATTGATTATAAAATTTTGATGTGAAAACGTCTTTAAATTTGTTTCAATAGTCCCCAATAGGCAAATCATAAAACTGGTGATAACAAAATAGGTAGATACAGTTTGATGCTGTTATATCTATCATCTATAATATACATAATTTAATTATACTACTCGATAGCTAAGAATCCAAGATCAAAGAAAATATTACTCCTAACATACACGCTGTATTCATGTAAAACACACGGCCATGTCCACGACACAACCACACCCTATTTTTTTCTTTCATTAATATGTATGTTTGGAGAGGATGTTAATTATTCTTTGGTAGCGTAAAACGAGCGGCACGTCTGGCGGCAGTGTCTGCGCTTTTACAGAAAACCATTAGTGAAATGCTTATCTCATGGCTGCCTTCCATCACATTCCTACGCTGATTTTTATCATTGTAACTAATCCAAACAATCATAAAGACTCTGACTATGTATGCAATGCAGGTTCGATTCAAACCAATGCATTGTGATCTGGCAAACGTTCGTCCCACACCAGTGGTTATTATCTGTGTGAGACAATACAGGAGGTTTTTCTTTTAGAAGTCTGTGATGAATTTGAGGAAACCTCACGTTCCTCCAATAAAAATATACTAAGTATATAAAACTAAAAAATCAAAGATCACTCTAAAATAATAAAATGTATATTATTATATAATGTAAATATTTTGTGACATCCCTATGTTTATGTGAAGCCGTTACAAGGGCCCATATCTGCCTTTTATCTAGACTGACCATTGAGACACCCTTATTATATCTCTCAGATGGACTCGATAAAAGGCGACGATTGTTACGTCACAGGAGCGTGAATTAGTAGGACTGGCATTATAGTAAATAGTCTAGTTAGGGGAACAGTTTTTATGTAACACACTTACCTAGAGTGGTTAAAATAATATAAATTTGGGACAAATGAGTTACGGGCTTTGGAAAAGTTTTTCATATTAGATTTTGTTTTATTTAATTTTTTGTTTTATTTTACAGGCTAATGTTATTTTAAATTGGAGTCTTCCCTCCAATTTCAATTTGTTTTGACCTTGTAATTTGGTTTGACCCTGTACGCAAAATACAGAACCAATCTTGAGATTATTAACTCGGGGTAAATGCTCTGCCATAATAATATAACACTTGGGCTTTCATTTAGTAATAAATTAGTTTTTGCCTGGTCTCAAGTGAATAAACTATGGAAAACTTTTTTCTATTGTACTAAAGAAATTATGGATAGTTGTTGATATATATATACGTTTAATGTAGGTATGTATGTAACTATGTACCCGCAGATACCTGGTGTTATCTGTCTCCCAACATACATTTTTTTAATATTTAGAGGCTTATATGGTACAATATACATAGATACGGTATGTTCTTACATTACGTAATCGAAAAATGGGCCTCATAAACTATATGCGTAAATACTCGACCCCACAACTAAAATTCCAATATCGAACACATGTACTCGTAATAATAGAGAAAGTCGACAAATATATTCAAATGGTAGAGTCATTAAACTACCTGGGTATGCAATTTTCAGACAGACGGAACTAGGGACAAAACTAGTTAAGTAATGTTAAATGTGATTAAGAATACTCTGAGCGGGTATGTTATATACTTATATAAATAACACATAACGGCGATATCATATTAAAATTGATGGAAAGGTGAAGAGTTTGTGGCACATTGTATCAACATGATTTTCGGGCACGTTTGTCAAAGTAATTAAGTTAGCAACTCATCCGAGGCCCGTTGGTGACGATAACGAGTTCCTTACGGCGAAATTTTAATTAGCTTTTCAAGTTCCAACTTCTTACCAGTCTTCTCAATTAATCTAATAGATTCTAAGGAATTTCGTACTCGCTATTTTCTAGCAGATTCATAGCAGATATATAGCAGTTATCTTTTATGTTAAGGTTGGCTGACAGGCTCACGGCCCACTTGATGGTAGGTGGCTACAATCAAGTGCTTTTAACGGTCGCCTATACCACAAGCAACACCACAGGTGCATCAAGTGCGCTGCCGACCATAGAAGGATTAAGGATAAGCGATTGGAAAGGGGCTCTGGCATCGCTTACTCACCGAAACACGACAGCACATGTACTGTTATTTCGCGGTGGTCTTCTGTAAGAGGATAGTTATTGCCGCCAGACGAGCTGCCCAAATGACTTCGAAACGCATTGTGCCCTAAAAACCCTGTAATCTGAAAACTGAAAACGCAGAGTGCCCTGTTACCCTGAAAACGTGTATAAATATTTTGATAGTTATTTATATAAAAACTTTTTAAAAGAAAAATTAAAGCGCCGAAAAAACTGAAATGCAAAAAATAATAAACCTTTTTTATTTAACCTTAATAACTAAGTTCTTAAACTAATGTAAGTATACCTAAGTAATTTTGAGTCGGCGCCAAAGTCGTTTTAAATAAACGAACCTAAAAAATTTGTATTAGTATACCTGTAGTTTTGTAATGAGTTTTAACTGCCATTGGAGCGCTTATGCTTACATCGTCTCACGTGATATAACTACAGCCTTTATTTATTACTATTTTCTTTAATAATAGTAATAATAATAATAATTTCAGTGGTGACGAGTTGTACGGACGGCATCGGGAAGCAATATGCCAGAGAGGTAATATATCATTTCCACCGTACAGGTAACCTTAATGGCCTTTTAGCGGAACTGTTGCACCACAGCACCACAGATATTAATGGCCGCCTACAAAATACCTCCTACAATATAAATTTGAAATGCTTAATTTTGAAAATGCAACAAATTTTTCAATTATTGCATTTTTCAATTAAACAGTACCTAAATAATAAACAGAGCGTTAACCCCAACCAAACATCTAAGGGTCTCCTCAAATTTTAGATTTTTAAGTAGGAAAGTAAATATATAAATACTTTGTCCTGTGACTTTGCTATTAACCTATATCTTTCCACAGTTACAAGTTTTTTTCAATGATTGAGCACTGAAACATATCCTGTCTCTTTCTCATTTCACTGAGAACGTTTTTTTACTGATAATTTTAATTATAATCGCGAGGCACAGATATATAATATATAGATGGGCTAATATGGATAATTGTTTCTGAGGTAATCTGCAGAGTTACAAGCTGTTATAAGCTGTAATTAAAATTATAAACTAACCCCACACTTTCTATTGAGCCCAAACGCGCTATAACTGCTGTATGTTTCTGAGTACTTGGTTATTTCAAAGACTACTTACTTGATATTGCAGCAACAGGTCAAGATTACCATGCCACCGAAATACCACCGAAGTAACAGTAGGTAACAGTGACGAATTTCACATCTTTCAAACATGTGGAAATTAGTGAAATCCCTTCGTTAACTAGGAAATAGGAAATAGGAAATAGGTCTTGATCTTCAAACGCCTAAACAGATCTTCATAAATTATAGCTAAGAACAACCTCGATCACGTCTGCTTTTAAACCAAAATAAGGATCAAAATATGCTCATCCGTTTGGGAGCTATACACAGACACACACGTCAAACTTATATCATCCCGTTTTTGCATTGTCGAGCATTGGGGCTTAAAAATATGAATGGGGTAATATGGATAATTGTTTCTAAGGTAATCGGAAAGTTATCAGCCATCAACTACGTATGTTATAAAACGATTCTAGCACAGTGATTGCCAAAGGGTATTCCAATCGGAACGTTTCCAACGTGTGAAATTGAACGTTGAAAACCGCACCTCATACGGAAACGATTTTCAAATCGAGCAGGTGTACCGTTATTGCCGTCGCGACATAAGTGCTGGCGAATTGAAATATTATTTATTCGAACTATCAACGTTTCATCGAACGGCGATTATGTTCTGAAGCTTACGGAAAGTACAGTCATACATATAGACTACTACTAGCTGGTGCCCGCTAATTCGTCGTCGTTAAAAATTTAAAAAATATATATAAGCAATATAACGCCAGACTACACTTTTGCCAGGCGTTGGTTTTTTTATTTATTTTAGATGATCCCACAGTACTTTTACTCAGAATAAAAGGTAATTCAAATCAAATTCATAACACTTTTATTCGAAATAAGATTTACAAAATCGCTTTGTCCTTTCTTGGATCCCTGACAACGTGTATGCAAACTTTCATGATGATTGGTCTATTATTTAAGGCGTGAAAAGGTAACAGACAGACAGACAAAGTTACTTTCACATTTACGAGTATATTAGTATATGGATTAGTTATGGATAGATGCATATAATAAAATCGTAAGAGACGTGTCTGTACATTAAAAAAAATGTATGTACTTATCATTTATATAGATATAATTATATATTGTATATAATTTATATAGGTTAATGACATAATAAAATCTAATCCTACTAGTTATATATATTTACACATTAAATAAATGTAATTTATATTAATTTCTATATATGTTATTGATATCACTTTTTAGAATTTATATCTGTTTGTCTGTGCGCGCTAATCTCAGAAACGGCTTGACCGATTTGAATGCGGTTTTCACTGATGCATTGCATGCAAGCTTCCCGTAACATTTAGTGTTAGTTTCATTTCAATCGGTTAACAAACAAAAATGTTATACCGAATAACGAAATACCAAGCGTAAGAAAACCGCGCGTATTAAATTGCGGGCACAGCTAGTAGGTAGGTAGGTATAATAGTAGGTAGTAGGTTGGTAATTGATAGAATTTTATTACCTTATTGTTTTTAGAATTTTATTAGGCAATTTTATTACCTGATTTATATATATCTTAAAATTTTACAACATATTAAGACCTTCTCAGTGAAATATTTAATTCAGAACCAGAACGTCTCTGAATTTATTTCTGTTGTGACATAAAATAGAGGTTTCAGAACGGGTTCGCTTCCCAGTGCCTTTGAGAGACCTTTTTTCCATTTATCTGATTATTTACTTTCTTTTGTATAGCTTTTCTATAAAGAAATAGTGTTGAATCTATTGTTAAAATACAACTCTTTGAATTATACCACATTACGTTATAACTGTATTTCATTCACAACTTAATACTTAAAAATTAAAAGAGTTTATGGTCTTTTCGGATGAGTAGATTTCTTCGTTATATTTTGATGTAACTTAACCGTAATATAGATTATACATTAGTACATTAGAATAACACATAGGCTTCTTATTATCAGCGAGTAACATAG
This sequence comes from Synanthedon myopaeformis, assembly GCA_944738685.1. Lineage (NCBI taxonomy): Eukaryota > Metazoa > Arthropoda > Insecta > Lepidoptera > Sesiidae > Synanthedon > Synanthedon myopaeformis. Next base: position 4,128,889 of record OX122933.1, on the reverse strand, counting down.
GCCATATTTTATAAAGTAACGCGGACGAAGTCGCGTGCAACAGCTAGTATTTTAATTACATAAATTTCATTATTCTTTGGAACAAAATGAAAGTCGGATTTATATTTTAAATTTCCCACACAAACTATTTGAAACACAAAGCCCTCTCAACTTTGTATTGTCTGATATGTGTGTTAGCAATGTTGTAAAGTGCTGTGAGATAACAATAAAAGTCGTTATATTGCTAAACAATAAAAATTTACAATAAAACTTACTTACATTATGTGTTGTGCTAGTGTTTTGAAAACTTCATTCAAATATTACAAGTTAAAATTTTCTTCATAATCAAGCTGGAACCAACCTTTTTTTTAACCCGCAGTTTAGGGGACGCTGCAGGGTTATGCCGGATTAAACCCAACTTTTTATCGCGGCCGTTGTTATGACACGACATCGGTGCCCCGCCACAGCTCTCCAGCGCGGGGAGGGTTACGCTCCCTGTCAGAACTCGGCGAACCCGAAAGTGAAGGTACGCCGCCTTCACTTACGCCATCTCAGGGGAGAGCTGTAAGCATCCTATTTCCTACTAATATTACAAATGCGAAAGTTTATGGATGCTTTCACATAAAAACGAACGGATTTGGATGAAATTATGCACACAGATAATCGAGAGCGATTTTGTTTGTTACGCTTTTATGCCTTAACTACTCAACCGATCGTTTTCTGTTAAACCACTCAACCCATTTTGGTACAGTTTTCAATAATGGAAAGAGCGATCAATGTGGAAGGTTTGTGTACACAACTTGCAGAAAAAATGCATCCGTGCGAAGCCCGAGGCGGGCCGCTAGTATTTCAACAAAATAATAATTTTTGATCCATATTGTTTGCTTATTATAACAAGACAGTATAGTAAGTAAACGGACTGTAATCAACTCCTAAACGACTGACAAATTTAATATATATTTTTCATTAATAACTAGCTTTTGCACGCGACTTCGCCTGCGTTACTTTATAAAATATAGCCTATGCTACTTGCTGATAATGTAGCTTTCTAAAGGTGAAAGAATTTCCGAAATAGATTCAGAAATTTTTGAGTTTATTCATTACAAACATACAAAAATACAAATCTTCTCTCTTTACAATATTAGTATAAATTCATTGATAAATTAAGCTAAACATATTTCAATATACACCTATTCCGTGTGTAGCGCGTCTTATTGCGTATACACATTGAACACTGAACGAGCTTTGTAATTCACTATTGTTTGTGTGTATATTAAGTAAATCAATTATGTTACTAAATTACATTAATTAACAACACAAATGAGAAAATTTGATTGACTAACGATTTTAGTGTTCAAATAACCTTAGACTACTTCAGTAAGGCTCTTCGCTCATAACTATACTCAAAAGCGACTGCTACGCAAGTCACGAGGTTGAGTTTCCGTCGAATATCTCACATTACTATTTGTAAGTCGCACACTATGCAAACCGCGTATACTAGACGGTTCATCCAGCTTATATATGATTGTAGGAAATTATAAAATTTTTCAAGAATAAAATCTTCAGTTGGTTTTGGATCCTTTCAGCTGAACAATCGCGCAACTTAGAGTGCAGTTAAGGGGTTTTATATCTTAGCTCACAATTGCCTGGTTATTTATTTATTTATTTATTTATTTATTCATTATCCACACGTATTCACATACAAAATGATTAAAATGTCTGGAAACCATTACCTATTAGGTTTGTCTAGACATTTACAAGAAAACAAATCAAACTGGTCGAGCGAGGCATCGTCCCGCTTTGTGCGTGTGCAACTCGCTACACAGGCGTCCCATTCCATGCAGATTTATTATTTATTTAATAAAAGATATTTATTTAATTTAGGTAATGTTTTTTTAAGGTATACTTTATGTTTTTTTGTGTAATTTTATTTTTTAGATTGATAGGTAAATTATTAATGAGATGGGGAATTATATATTGCGAGGTTCTTTTGCCATACTCATTAGTACATTTTGGTTTATATAATAACCTATTGGTTACCTTTCTAGTGACTACTGTGTGACTTGTGACTACCTGAATTATTTGATTGTTGTTTTTCTATTATATTATTTGAGTTGTTTTTTTCTTCTTCTTTTATTGTAATAATCTTAGTCCCTCTTTGTCTTGATGTTTAGTTTCTGTTATATTATATATGTAAGTTATCTATCTGTGGACACGCTTCCAAAAGTTAATAAAGAAATAAAATCATTGCACATTTGTACCGACGAGACAATGAATCAATATAAGAAGCCTTATCTTGCAGGGAAAACCTCAAAGGCATGATACCAATCGGGAGATCATCTAAGTCTGTATTGGACCGAACAAATTAAATCTGCTGTCGATGGTCGTCCATGAGTTAAGTAATCTATACATATAATACAGGAATGTTATGGATATGAAATTTCGGATCTGGATACCGATATAGATATAGGATAATATTATTCCGGTTTCAAATACAGATATGGATATTAAATTATTTCGGATCCGCTAGTTTCGGATAGTTTCAGTTATGAATATTAGTTTTTTAATAAACAATGCAGCGGTGGGTTTTTCATAACAACCCGGACGGCTCTTGTTTCGGATCGGCCGGGTAAAAACAAAAACTTGTTCGAAACATATATTATATAACATAGTTATTCAACATTTTACACTAATGAAAACGGCGTTAAACGAAGAAGATTTTTATATATAATTTGCAGGAAAAAAAAACCCGTGCGAAGCCGGGTGCGGCTAGTAAAAAATATTTACACCTATAATATAAAAATATTGTCCTAAAACAAAACTTAGCGCTTGCTAATGTTTTGTGGTGCTCTTTGCACTTTGATATGCGCCAACTTCATTTGTTCTTTTATTTTAAGAATATTTATCTGTACTTTCATTACTTTTAGTTTTCAATAGAATAATTTAGCATTAATTTTGAGTGTAAAAAACCTTTGTACATCTTAGGTTACATGGAAGTCGTAGTACTGAATATTGGCTTATGTTCGCAAATTCGTCCGTATCATAAATAAGTTAGCACTAAACATTTTATCCTATTTCATTTCAGTTTTACTTACTGATTCCTCGGGAACTTTTACAAAGGGAATGGCGCCACTGTCGCTATGGTGATGCCATCGTCTCGTCACAGCGATAAAGAGGTCAGACCATGTCAGTCGTTATTATTATTTATACATTTTATTTTCCAACACGGACGAAGTCGCTGGCACCAGCTAGTATTCCATAATATTATAGATAACTCGAAAAATATATAAATATATTATAGATAAGTTATGCATAAATATAAATAGGTTCTCCTCATCTCGCTGTAATCGCTTCAATCAAATGAACTTTCTCTGTCATACAACGTTATAATGTAACTACGCACAGCACATTGCTGTCAGAGCTATACAGTAAAAGTTATTGAACTATATTTTACAATACAATTTTACAATTACAATACATCACGTTGCAATTTCATGATGTTCGTCAGTTCACTTCCAATATATAAATTTTGTTGCTTTTGCATGACCTCAATGTACTTCACACGATTTAAATAAATGCAATCTACATATATTATGTACTTATGTATAATTATATAAAGCCCAGTACAGACTTACTATCTATACAAATATTATAAATAGAAAAGATTTTGTTTGTAATGAATAAACTCCAAAACTACTGGACCGATTTAAAAAGTTCTTTCACCTAATAGCGATTATCAGCGAGTGAACAAATGTTTAAAACCTATAAGAAAAGGGGCGACTTCGGTCGGGAGCAAAAACTAGTATAATATATTATAGCTACGTCTGTGCCGGCCTTTAAAAGTGATAAACGCTCTTATCACACAAAAGAAACAGCAATATATTTTCCTCTCTCACTAATTGTCGGGCATTGTCAAGTGTCGGGCGAATTCGTATCTTTATTTATCGTTCGTACATCACAGCGCATGGCCACTTTCTTCGGCGGTCGGCCGTCTCTTCAGTGCGCATGCGCTAAGTGTGTCAAGTCAAACAAACTGTGAAACACTTTCTCGCGTACAAATAACCTCAAAATTTCAACAAAAATATTGTGTTCCTTTTAAGTTTTTATTTAACTGATAAAAACCACATAAAAATGGCACATTTGAGTGGTTTAGAAAAAGTAGGGGTCGCGTTTCTTATAGGTGTTTTAATTTACATAGTGAAAGAGTTTTTCAGTTTGGTGTACGTTTATGTTATTGGGCCCGCAATCAATAAAGTGGATTTCAAATCAAAGGGAAAATGGGCATGTGAGTAAAATTATTATATTTATTTTAAAATTATTGTAACGTTAATATTTTAACTATTGAAGATTATGTATAGTTATAATGAAAGACGAGATTTTTAATGGAAATATAATTGACTGATCCATTTTGATTGATAATTAAGTTATGTAGGTATTTACCAACGACTGTTCGATGACCTTTGTAGGTATTAGGTATTTTACATTCATTTATAAATTATAATAGTACTAGCTGAAGCCGGCCACGCTTCGCTAAGGCTAGTTTTTTTTTAAATGTATTTAATTTTTCGGAATAAAAAGTGTATGCAATAAATTTTTGTTAAAATCCAATGTGCAAAATTTCATAACATTTATTCATAGCCTAGTTTTCGAGTTTTGTAAACACAAATATAAGGAAACTTAGTTTTTGTATAAAGATATAAGTATATTAGGTATGTCGTAATTATTTTATGACGGGAAAATTTGTTCTTTATTCACATACCTAACTCTTTAACAATGTTTTATCAATATAGTCATAACGGATTTCACAAATATATAGTTCTTTCCGGTTTCCTCTTATTGCTATAATTTACAGGGACCGCCATATTTTTTTATTTTATTGCGTTACCTATAGTAGGTAAGTACCTATGTAGCCTATGGAGCCATCAATGGTCTTTTGGAAATCAAGTAATTTAATCAATGTCTTTTAAATTTATTTCTTTACCTACATATCCTTACAAAGCATATAATTATTATTACAGTCGCTTTTCGCGTCTGTCTGTTTATTCGCTAATTCCTCCTAAACCAAGTAACGCATTTTGATGCTGTTGTATGTGTGTGTCTGTGGATTCGTAGCTCGCAAACCGAAGAACGATTTTGTTTGAAAGCTGACGTGTCACGTGATCGAGATTGTTTTCAGTTGAGTTCTCAGTGATAATTTATGATTATCTTTTGAAGACCAGAGCTCATTTCCAAGTTGGCGAAGGAATTTCACTTACCTACTTAGGTATTAGGTACACGAATGATGTGAAATTTGGTTTACTTACTGTTACTTCGGTGGTATTACCATGACATGGTAATATTGACCTGATGCTGCAGCATCAAGTAGTCTGCGGAAAACTTAACTCCTCAGCAACTTACAGCAGACATATTGGGTATAAAATAAAGTCTCAAATCATCTACACAACAGATATTGCTGTTCTCACTATCAGATAATTTCTTCCGCAAAGATTAATGTTAGTTATGACTTTGTCATTAATCTATTCAGGTATATACTAAATGACATAATACATCCACAGATCCACAGATATAGACATTATTATAAAATACTAGCTGTTGCACGCGACTTCGTCCACGTAACTTCATAAAATATAGCCTACTAGCTGGTGCTCGCGACTTCGACCGCGTTAAAAATTTAAAAAAAGCAATATAACGCTTGACCTCGTGTTGCTATAACACTTATGCCAGGCGTTAGTTTTTTATTTTTTATTTATCCCTCGGGAATAGTCCTTTTTTTCTGGTTGAAAGGTACCCTATGTCCTTTCTGGTGTCCCAGACAACGTGTATGCAAAATTTCATGGTGATCGATTCAGTAGTTTTAGCGTGAAAGAGTTACAAACATCCATACATCCATACATCCAAACATCCAAACATGCTTTCACATTTATAATATGGATAATACGGATGTTACTCGCTGATAATATAGCTTTCTATATGTGAAATATTTTATAAAACGGCCCAGTAGTTTTTGATTGTGGCTCATTTGTGTGCGTTTAACCTTGTAAGTACACGGCGAAGGCGTAGTTTTACCGGCTTCACTCTGCCGTCCACAAGAGTCTATCTTTACTCTTATTTTATCTGAACCTTGTCTATTTATTTTAATACAATAGAATTATTAAAAAATTCCCACTCAAAAAATATTAAAAATTTAACTTTGAAACATTCATTACCTTAAAAACTTCTCATTAGTCTCTTGGCTTCCATTTAATCAGGGCCCAAAGGACTAGTTTATACGTGGACAAAAACGTGTAAGTAGGTAGGTACTTCTCCCCGACGAGTCTCGGGGAAAAACTTTAAATAGACTGACTAAACTAAAGTTGCGCATAAAACGTGTGCAGTGCTTCACAGGGAAAGTTGTTGGAAATAGCAACATTTCTTCATGAACAACATTGTAAAGTGTGAATATCTTTGAAGTACACTAAACTCTGACTTATATAAATATTTCACACTAGGTAAAATTTCGTTTGGATTTTTTTTTTTTTTCAGTGAACTTTAATGCATAAACCTACTTATTGCTTACCAAAGTAAAATGAAACATTCTCTAAAAGCAAAATGAAATTATTTATAATATATGGGTGGTTTAGGTCTCAAACGGTCGAACGCTTTTTGAGTCGATCTCGGTAATGTTGGCCGAATCACAATTTTTTTTTTGATGACGACATGATTCACATTAAAGCCAGCATAAACATTTATTACTTTTTTATGTCGTTATAACCCCCGGCTAGCGCCGAAAGAACGCACGGTATTTGTTACAGAAAAGCCGCGGCGCGCCACGTCTTTTCCTGCCGATTCTTTTGGAAACTTCTTGAAGTGACCTTCATCTATCTATGTTCAACTATACTTAAATAACTAGACTGAGTATACAGCTAGTTAAGCTTCACATAATTTAATCACCACATCTAAGCGAACATTTCGCTCGTGGAAGAAAGTGTTCCGTGTGGCGGTCACGTACTGTTTAGTGATCAAACATTAGAGGTTGACGTCACGAAGATTGACGACACGAACTCACCAATGAAACCATTGGTGAGTTTCAATGTATGCCACAGTCGGTAGGTGTTAAATATGTATTTCTTTTTTGTGATATATAATTGCCTTGAACATAAGACCCGAGAGACGGAAACGCAACAGACAATATACAAAGTGCTCAAAGATTTCAGTGCTCCTTGGTACATAAGAAACTATGATCTCCATTGTATATTGATACCATTGATGAAAGTAAATAACTTTCCAAGTTTAAAATAAACCATTATGATTATGTTTTACAAGCTGATGGTGCCCGCGACTTCGTCCACGCGGTATTTTAAAATAATATGTAGGTACTATGAGTAATAATATTATATTATAACGCCTGACACCTTTATCGCATTGACCACGACGGTGGCTCCCAATTTTGTTATATTTATTCGGCGATCCCTCGAGAACTTAACATTTTTTAGGATAAAAAGTATCCTATATATTAATCCAGGTAATAAACTTTCTGTGTGCCAAATTTCATCGAAATCCGTTCAGTAGTTTTTATGTGAAACAGTAACAAACATACATCCATCCATCCTCACACACTTTCGCATTTATAATATATTAGTATGTAGGATGTTACCTAGTAACGCTTGTTACGGAACGGCTCCCTAAAAAGTGTTAAATTTAATTTCTCCAGCCTCCTGTAGTAGAATTTCATTAAAATTCTTCTAGTTTCAAATTAGACAAGGCAACTTGAAACTGCCCAGGTATTTTAGAAATTTCATTATGCCAAACATATTTAATTTTTACTTCGCATGGAGTTTCATTTACAAAAATCCTTTCTTATGGGATGCGTTTGGTTAAGTTATAAAATAAACCTATGTTCCAAATCTTACATTTCTAGACTTAGTACATTGTAGTTTTGTCTGTGCGTTGATAATTAGTCAGTTGCGACAAACGATTTGATATATATATATGCACGCATATATACCAAATCGTTTGATATATATGTAGCTGTGTTGCACGCGACTTCGTTCGCGTATCTTTTTACTCGCTGATAATGTAATTTTCCAAACGTGAAAGAATTTTTAAAATTAGTCCAGTAATTTTTAAGTTTATTCGTTACAAACATACAAAAAAATACAAATATAACTCTTTATAATATAAATACTCTATTGAAATTTTATCTATTGAATAAATATGTATGACAATAAGCACAATACAGTCATAATCGTTGGTGCGGAACAAAATCTCACTGCAGGCGCAAGATGATACTTTCACTTCACCATTGAAAGTTCAAGGCAATAAAGACCTTACGCTTAAATATATTCAAGGTCGTATTTACAATATAACGCTGTTGTTGACCTCATGTGTGTCAACAGCTCCTACCGGTGGAAAGTGTTGTGAATGTCGGTAATGAAACTAATGAATGAACACAAGCAAGCATGTATGTACTTATTGCAAAAATTGAAAATCTCCATACAAAAAGTTTTCGCATTGAAGCGTAGCTACGAGTATGTATACTATATTCCCAGAGATGGTAGACATTTCCGGGTAGGTATTTGAGGCAAGCTGAAAACTTGTCCTCTTAACTCTGTAACTAACTCGTTTATAATATCTAGTTCACTTAACTCTATAACTCTTTTATAATAGTTACCCTAACACAGAACTATAAAGGATGTCCCGATTTAGCCCCACTACTCCTCAGCCAGAGCTGTAGTTCTGTGTTAGGGTAGGTATTACGAGTATAGAAGAGTTATAGGACAAGTTTCTAGCTTACCTCAAATACCTACCCGGAAATGTCAACTATCTCTCGGGCCATTATTTTATCTTTTTATGGGCACTTGTGACGGACAGGCAGACAGATTTATGAAAGTGAATCCTTTAGAAGTAAGACTGACGAACTGTTTTAATTGAATCTAAATGAGACGATTGTTATTGTTAAGGGAATTAGGGCATATTAATATAAGTGTATAAAAATACTAGCGACCCGCTCCTGTCTTCGCACGGGTGCAATTTTTTTCCGCAAATTATATATTTTTATATAATTTTTTATACCTTTCCTCGTTTAACGCACTTTCTAGTAGTGAAAACCGCATTAAAATCCGTTGCGTAGTTAAAAAGATCTAAGCATACACATACAGAGGGACAGAAGCGATTTTATTTTATACTATGTAAAGACTAACTTTTTCCATATGTGAGAAGGATTCGGTTTCCTCTATAGAGAGAATTTTCTTTACACGTATAATATATTTCCTATAATAATAATAATAATAATAAGAATGTTATTTGTTTCAGTGGTCACGGGTTGTACGGACGGCATCGGGAAGCAATACGCCAGAGAGGTAATATATCATTTTCACCGTACAGGTAACCTTAATGGCCTTTTAGCGGAACTGTTGCACCACAGCACCACAGATATTAATGTCCGCCTACAAAATACCTTCTACAGTCTAAATTTGAAATGCTGGATTTCCAAAACGACAATTATTATTGTACGTTGTGGATGTCTGCGGAATATAATATCCTCGATCAGAAGACTGAAGCTTGTTGAAGCAAGTAATTTTTAGAAAATCTTTGAATGCAGTATTACTAACGTTTAAAAATGACATAAAGTCTTCTTTCAGCAAAATATCCTATCTACAATATTTAAGGTACTTTCCCTTCATGTCGCATAGTCTTGGGACGCCCTGCATATAAAAAAAATTGCAGAAAGGACCTTGAAAGGATGATTCCCAACTTGATAGATCATTTCATACTTACCTCCTGTATACGCTGAGCGGTATTTTCAGTTTATGACTGTGGAACCCATCGATGTTTAGTGGAACCTCAGTGTGCCCAACCACTCTAGACCTCGTACAATTAATTGTTGCGATTTCACGCCTACTTTTTTTTTTTTAAATAAACACAGTATCTATAATCTTATCTATACGTACTAGTTTAATCGTAATAGGATATTAGTGCATGACAGATAATTAAACGGTTTATATTTAGATAGGTAATACCAATGGAATTTTTCAACAAAATCGTCGTGAAACGTGTTGATAGAAATTTGATTCTACATAGTTCCCTGAAATTTCCCCTTCAATTTTTACCCAAGATAATCTTACAGGTACGCATAGAAGCCGAGGAGGCATGTAGCTAAGAATTCAACTGTTTTAGAAAATTTGACTACGCACGGGTGTAAATTTCCTCGTTTATTGCAATTTTCTTTAATGAAAAACGCATAAGAATCCGATCAATAGTTTTTGGGATTATCGCGAATTTGTTTTATAATATGTAAAAATGAAGGGTTAAGGACACGGGTTTATATCTAGAAAAGCCAATGTACTTATTGGTCGAATATAAAAATGTTCTTTGCTAAACCAATAGATACTTAAAAGTTCTCTGAAGACGCATTTGAAATGCCTTATAGCTATCGTCGGACGGTTTTCCTATCTCTATATTAATAAAAGTAAGTATACCATATTACTCTCCACTCGGTATTTTATATGGGTCCGCCATCTGCAGTAAAACTATCATCCGAGCTATCGTCGAGTTCAGGTATCTTAAATCGTGGGATGTTCCTAAAATATTCTTCAAAAATAAATTCGCAGACGCAGTATAAACTTCGCCTTTCCATGAATTTAACATTCAAATTGAAAATACAGAGTTTCTCTAGTTTAAACTTGAAGAGTTCAGTTGTAGTTTTTGAATAAAATGTACAATTTCTTCTTTTGTGTTCTATAATAATGAATGTTTCGGCTAGTTGCTTCGTTGATTATTTAAAAAGTTGCAAACGAAACTTACACAAATTTGTCTTAAATGCCACTAAGAGAAAAGAGTCTTAAAATTTCTAGTGAAATATTATTGCGGTATACTACAAGCAAAAAAAATGTCCATGGTCCACCCAGGTGGACAACGTAGGTGGACCACGACCAATAGCCGAAATTCTTGCAGAGGACATTTTATTATGTCTAAGTTCTTGTTTATTTTTGAACTATCATATATAATTTTTTTTCGCATGGATCTCATGACCCGATCATCATGAAATTATACATTACATTGTCAGTGATACAAAAGAGGAAATAAGGTACCTTTCAATCAGAAAAAACCGTTATATCAACTAAAAACTAAAATTCAACGCCTAGCAAAACTAAGTACGTGTATAACAGCAATAAAGATTGAAGAAAAAAAATTGCTCATGTATAGGTTTTTTTTCAGGCGTTATATATTTTTATTTTTTAACGTGGACGAAGTCGCGGGTACCATCTACTTAGTATGAAATTAACTGTACCTACTTTCGTGTAAATTTTACGATTTTTTTCTTAGATACTTACAGTATCGCCTTAAATTAAAAAATCTACTTATCTGTATCTCATACACAATATCTCATGAAAAGTTTTAATATTTGTACTCTTGAACACATCTTGAAACTAATATTACGTCGGGGGAGTGACTCATTAAGAGACGTGTCGTTAATCTTCGTACACCCCACATTAAACATCCAATCCATTACTAGTGTCCTTGAATATACAACATAAAATATGCTATAAACAATATTGCTCGAGCGTTAAGGCAAATATTAATATTTGACGTCTTACAATGGTTCGCTAGGAATTTGTTTGTACAACGCTATGGATGTTTCAATAAATGCAAACAAGGAAATAAAACAAACAAATAGTATGCCTATTATACGCAGTTAGATTCGTTGTTAAAGTTAGTTCTAAATTATTCTTCCTTTTCTCAACAGAAAATTATTAAGGGCTCACTTTCCAACTCGAGCAGCTTAACAATTCCATACTACGTAACTAAATACATGATTACTCATTAGTTATTGGTATAACTCGTAGCAATACATATTAAAAATACATGACATTTCTAGATATACAAAGGATGTTTAGATTGAAACAAAAAACTAAAAATAATTCGATATCTAGTATAATTAATTAATTTCTAAAGGGTGCAGAATTTGATATATTTTCGCGGGTTGAATTGTTTTAATTACTGACTTATAGTATTTGCATTATAGTAAATTGAAACAACAAATTCTCCCAAATACCTAAAGTCAATCTTCACTCGCTCGTACAGTCTAACGTCACGTGATCACGGAACGTCACGTCACGTCACGTCACGTCATGTTACGTCTTCCTATCATTCAAGATGGTTAAGATATCTTTAAATATATAAAAATTACGTGTCTCGTTGTTTGTCCTCAATGAACTCCTAAACTACTCAACCGATTTTGATAAAACTTCGTAACTATGTGTAATTTGATCCAACGTCCAAAGTTTTTATATCAATTTATAGAATAACTTTATATTGCAAATTATTTGTTTATTTTATGAGAAAGAGTTGTAAATTTAAGGTAATTTATAACTCTTTCTCATAAAATATATGAGAAAGAGTCTATAGTTAACTTATAAAATAAGTTTTAAAACAACTGTGAGTTCCATGAGATTCTCACAGATGGCGGTGTAAGGTAATTTGTCGGCTGGTTTAGGTAAATATTTATTATAAAAATTGCACCCCGGGCAAAGCCGGGAGCGGGACAGCTAGTTTATAATAAATATTTTGTTACAGCTAGCGGCTCGTGGCTGTGATATAGTTCTAGTCAGTCGATCTATGGATAAACTTAAAGCGACAGCTGAAGAGTTGGGTACGTACAATATCTATAGTAAAGCCAAAGAGACAACGCAAACAATGTAAACAAAACCAACCCTCTGTCTTTTTCCTTCGCACGAAGCGGCCAGCGCTATCTGTTTCATATTATAGGAAGCCATCTTAACAACACTTGAAAGTTGGTTTACATTATCTGCGTTGTCTTGTTGGCCTCGCTTTAAATCGCGTTGTCTTAGTTTTTATTGCGATAAAAAAATATCTTAATTTTTATATAATTTTTTTTGTTTTAGAAAAAGACTACAAAGTGTCAACTAAAATAGTCCAAGCAGATTTCAGTGATGGAGATCATATCTATGAGAATATTTCTAAAGAGATCGGCGACCTTGAGATCGGGACTCTTGTCAACAATGTCGGAATATCATACTCTTACCCGGAATACTACTTGGATATTCCTGATTGGTAAGAGATATCTATTATTATAAAATGCGATCTTGAGGTACATTTTTGGATTTATAGTATTATTCGCTGCTATCAGTACAAACAAGACATAAATCGACACAATAGGTAGAATTGTAAACATGTTTACGATTTATGTGTCTTTATGCTATTACTAAAAAATTAAGAGCTTACATCTATTTAGGACATATTTTAAGTTGAACGATGTTTGGGCTTAGGTTTAACTATATGGGAATTTTAATCTACCAATTTGATCGAAGGGTGCATCTCACAGAGACATACGGGGGGCTTCCATTTCTATCTATACACATATCATGCAACGCAACAATAGTAGTAATGATTATGGATTTCATATTCGAGCACAATATATTAACGAAAATATTTGTTAGAAAGTCAATTGTTAAAATATATTGAGAAAAAAATGTAGTTAATTAAATTTAAATTTCTTTTGTATTATGACATCACGTATGCGTAGTGCATTGTCAATTTGACGAGCGGGTGCCGAAACAAACTGTTTGGCATACACAATGAGCTAGTGCCCGAATTCTCACATAACTTTAATCTTATTTGCAAAAAAAAAAAATACTCACAGTAATCAGACTGTAATAACTGAATGTAGCTGTAACTGAATAAGCAGTGATAGGTCATTACTATAAAAATTAGGCTGCACGGCACTATAAAAGTCGTGCAGTACATTTTTGTTGAAATCACTCCCAAAAGTCATTAAGAAATTATAATTTTACAATGCGCTCCCCTGTGTCATCGGTTTAATTTTTATTATACAAAATGTAAAGTATAAAATACCACATTTTTCTTTCTATTTTCTCATATATCTTGGTAAATATGAATTTTAGAGAAAAAATTATACTACAAAAAAGTTTTGTAATAAAATTTTACATAAAATATGATACAAATTGTTTGTATATCAGAAAAAAATACTGGGCTATAATTTTTTATTAGCAACTAAGGTTTTGATTATGTACTATAGTCGCCGTCACGATAAGCTGTAAATAAACAAATAATGTACCACACGGGAAGTTATATTATAATTATCAAGGAACGTTATATGTATAGCGCATATTTCAACGCTCGCAAGACACTTAATTGGACTGGATTAATTTTAAATTAATTTGAAAAGGCGAATGTAAACATTTGGTTCGCCTTTTTTGGCTCACTATTTTCCAATTTTTAATTAGTATGAGGTTGCCTATTGTTTTAGCGGATTACGATGTTTTACTTGTTATTTTGATTTATCAAAAATGCCCCTGAGTGACACAAATTTTGATTTGTTAGTACATTTTCCTGGATAGTGATCCAAAGTTCTTGCTTCATGTATTAATATATAGATTATTTGATTCAAATGTTGCGAACCTCTGAATGTTTGATTACATAATTTACAGCTTTTTGTGATGGCGACTAACAGCACAAATGTATCAAAATATTTATTCTGGTTAGCTAGATGGACCTTAAGTCATAGCTTCTATTGAAAAAAAAAACCAAATTTGAGATACTTTTGCAGGGAGAAGACGATGGCGAATTTAATCAGGGCAAATATGGTAGCAGTTACACGTATTACGGGATTAGTGCTCCCTGGAATGGTTAAAAGAGGCAAAGGTGTCGTCATTAATATTGGATCAGCTTCTTCCATTATTCCAAGCCCACTGCTTACTGTGTACGCTGCATCTAAGGTAAATAAATTAATTTGGTCAAATATTTCTAGTTGCACTTAGGAATAATTACAAAGCTATAATTAAAATATCTGTATTGGTCCTTTGAGTTCTTCTTCGAATCTCTTTCTCACCTCCCACCCGGTTGGAAATAAACGATTTCAGATAAGTAAACTCGCTAACGAACTACAAGTAAGAGCTATTTTAACTAGGGTTTCGGAATAAAACAAGAAACACATGTATCAATTGATTTTTTTATTTACATAACAATTTCAGGCGTACGTCGACAAATTTTCCGAAGGCCTCGAAATGGAGTACAGCAAGAAGGGCCTCATAATTCAGTGTGTACTGCCCGGATTCGTTTGCTCGAACATGTCCGGAATAAGACGCAGTAGTGTGTTGGCTCCCACTGCGAAGACTTTCGTCAAATCGGCGATCAATTTAGTTGGCACAGTCTCAAAGACGACTGGTTATTTGCCGCACGCTTTCTTCGCTGGTTCAATAAATTTCATACACAAGTTGACCGGAAGTTTCGGCGTCTGGTTAGTGACAAGGTCTATGGAGAACAATCGCAGGAAAGCCCTCAAAAAGTACAAGAAACAATAATTTCTTTAACATATTCTGGCTGTTCTATTATATTAACTCTAAAAAGTGCATATAGACTTATAGAGGCCGCATTATTTTTAACTAGCTGTGCCTCCGACTTCGTAGGCGGTGTTGTTGTTTTTTTTGAAATTCCACGTTAACCTAACACTTTTTTTAAATATAAAGTATCTGTGTGCCAAATTTCATCAAAATCCGTTAAGCCGTTTCTAAGATTCGAGTGCACAAACAGACAAACAGACAAAAATTCTAAAAACTATTTTTGGATCTCAGTAACATAAGTACAACATGCACTTTTTTATTTATTTAATGTACTGACACGGTTCGTTTACGATTTTATTATAATATTAACTATGTATAGATTCACAACAAAAAATTTTTCCAATAAATCATTAAAGATGTCGCCTCTATAAGTCTTCTTGTATAACTTTTCCTATTTTCTTTATGCACTTGATATTTCCACTGCATGTTAAAATTGAAATAACCAAAGATGTTAACTAAACGAAAATGTTGGCGAGATAACCTAATACTATTTCTAATTAAAACTAACAATTTCTAAGCAATATTAGCTATTTATGGTGGTATATTAAGGTTTTTTGTTGTATAATTAGTTGTGTTTATAGTTCCTGCTATGTGTAAATGCTTACTGGGAGGCTGCATTTAATGCCATTTTGTTATATACTTAGTTAGTGCAAAAAGTATACTTTTGTTTAACATTATGCTAATATTGTTTTTAATAAGATAGCGTTATTTAAAAGCTTGTGTATTATAGTTTAAAACAGCTGCCATAATGGGACGTAAGGCTAAAGGTTTTAAAATAAAGAGGTCAAAATGATATTTATGTGTTTTATTACTCAATCCTTTATAAATACTTTTGAGAAAATGACCCGACAAAGACATTTATTCATTAACTGTTATGAAATCTAGGTAATCTTATATATTAATATAGTCACATAATGAGAAAAACTCCTGTATTTTTTTTTTATTTTAATAAAATTAAAATAGAAATTAATATTAATAATACTAGTGAAAAAAATTATTAAATATCTCAAGAAATGAAAAAGTTTCAAGCTGTCAAAGTGACGTCACCAGTCGACCGGCAAAACCTCATGAATATCCAAGATGGAACTGGTGAGAATTACTTTTTTCTCATTAAATTGAGATTTGAAAAACATCCAAAAAATTGTATTTAATGAGTATATACTAAGTACGAAATGATTTACCTAATAATCTTGTAAGTATAGTATTTTTGTAAATATACTAATATTTGGTTTGTGTTGTTTTAAAATATGTAATTATTTTCATTCTCATTTTAAAAATCTAATTTCATTATTGCCGTGATTTAATAAAATTAAGCATGTATACCTAATATATCTACATAATATATATATTGAACATTATGAGCTCATATTTAATTGAAGAATCGAACGTGTGACTAAAATTAGCATGTAATGCACTTTCATGCTCATAGTTTCATATTACATGAAATTATACGATAAACAAACAAGTGTCTGGATTTGACTTTGCATCTTTATTCCGGCGTGTTTATATGCATTCAACGCATAACCAAAAATAACAGATATACGATGATAATGTCGGAGTTCTATTGACATGACAATACGATATTATCATGCTTACTAACATTAAATATATTAATTATTAACATATCTTTGTTAACATGTACATTTGAAAAAAGTGTTAAAAAACTGTCCTTTTTTGCACAAAATTAATATAGCACTACTAATTTGCGTAGCTCTAACGTCAGCTCTAAAGGTGTTAGGGATGATAATTATTTCATACAAAATTGTTTAATTCAATGTTAACTAAATATATATAATATCAATTGGATATATATATATATATATATTGTGTCAAAAAGATTGTAACGTTCTTACTATTGTCTCTTATTAATATTGAGACAGATAAAGAAAATGTCTTAGATAGAATGTGAAAAATTACGAATATGGGTTATAATATAACTCAAAAATTATTTAGTGATACTGTCGCTATCGCTAATCATTTTGAGAAATAAAGTGTATGGGTTCAAAGATTTTTCCAAATAGTAATATTAAAATTTATTTTCTATATTTTTCAGGAAGGGAAAATTGGAAGCGTGAACACGTGAGGCTCGATTTAAAAATAATTTATTTTAGTTATAACTTTGTTGCAACTGTTAATTTTTATGTAAATAACTACCAAGTATATTTGTTCAATTCATACATTTATAATTGCATTTTGTTTAGTACAATTTATCATTATATTTTATATTTTTATAGAAAAAAAAATTGTTGCTAAAATTTTTGAGTTTTTTTTTTTAATTTATAAATAAGTATCTTAAATTTTCAAATAGATATCAAAGTTGCCGAAAAGAACAAAGTCTGATTTTATTTTCGAAGTCTGTGGGTGTTACAAACGCAGTAAAATGCGTTGACTTTTAACCCACTAAAATGTATTCTGTGACCGAAATGTCACTGACAAAAATAAACATACGAAACTATGGAGAAAATGTGAAATCACCATAAAAATTAGTTACCTACCTACCCATATACAGAAAATAAATTTATTGTAAATCAACACAGAAGAAGATGGTTCGTATGTTAAAATATTCACTAGCGATGGATAAAATTGCCGATGGAATCCTCTTGCAACATTAACCTCAACCAAATTTTAGTGGTCTTTGGAACTATAATAATATTTATATTGTTAGTTCTAGTAGTTCGTCGAGTAGTCAACGGTCGATGAGACTTCAAAAATGGAGACCAGAGTAGACTTACTCCAATTGATATTAATAGCTTTCATATTAGTTACTTTCCTCATATTTACTCGATGGTTCTGCAAATGTTGCAAGGTGTCGTGCTGAGTTACACTAAATTTGTCCATAGTAAAACCAATGGATGAAATTTCAACTGTAAATCTGAATGTGGTTGTACTAGTGAGTTTTTCATTGATAATACTGATTGCCGCTATGAAATGGATTTGCATATATGTGCAAAGCGCTGAACCGCAATGAGGAATAGATGTAATTTAAATAAATCATGACAAAAACTAATTAAAAATATATCAAGAAAACTAAATACCAATAGGAAAAAAAAGTTGTAAAAAAATTGTATATGTCCTTTATGTGAAATAGATTATATTTTATGCAAGATGTAATGTATTTTATTTCGTACTAGCTGTTGCACGCGACTTCGCCCTCGTAACTTTATAAATTATAGCCTATGTAGCTGCTTTCTATAGGTGAAAGAATTTTCAAAATCGGTCTAGTTGTTTTAGAATTTATTCATTACACACATACAAAAATACAAATCTTCTCTCTATAATATTAGTATAGACTAGCAGGTGCCCGCGACCGCGTTGAAAAAATGAAAAATATAACACATGAAAAAATATATGAGTAAGTATTATAACGCCCGACATTTTTATCGCTGTGACGACAGTGGCTTCCAATTTTTTATATTTTTAAACGATCCCTCGAGAACCTAACATTTTTCCAGGATAAAAAGTATTACAAAATCTGAAATGTTCACAAGAAAATACTGAAATTAACAAAGACTTTTATTAACAAATTCTCCAAAGTGTAATTTAAAAAAAAACAATGGCATGGTTTTGTAGTTGTCGTGCTTGACTCAATTTTTTTTTTTAGAGAAGCAACGCAATGATTTAAAAATAAACATTATACAAATAGCGGAATTTGTCGTATAAGTATATACGGCTCTGGCGGCTAAAGGATTAAAGACGTATTCATATCAAAAGATACATTTTCTCTCCACGCTACTAATATGTATCTAACTTTTAGGGACATTTAGGGATTTTCACTTATAGGGACATTCGCTATGTCAACAAATAGCCAATTTGTTAAACAGTAAAATAAATGTCGAGAAAACATTACGACCAAACGAATCCAGTACGTATATAAACTAGATTAAACTTTTCGCAGGGACCGAGCGGACGGCGACCGAATTGGATTTTAATATTAATTAGAAATTGCACCAAGCTCCAACATTTTTGTATTTCCTTTTTAACCGAGCTGCGTCTACAAAATGCATATTTGTTTGCGATGTTGCATAATCCATTACTGTGCCAGGAGAAAGGATTGTGTTGGTTCAAAAAGCATTGCTTCCTGCGGTGCTGAAAGCAAACAAGCCTTTTAGATTTCTCGTGTTTGTTGCGTATCAAATCAATAGATTTATTTCTCAAAAATAGGATGACTTTTTTGAAGTCAAAAAGAAAAAACAAAAATATCCCAACTAGTTAAATTCATTTCATATTAGACCCGCTGACGGACACTTTAAATAGGTACAGATTTATCTAAATTCATAATATTTCAGTCATTATCACTGTCCACAAAGTTTCGACAAACGAAGACAAGTTCAAGATGTTTCTTTTTTCGTCACCTGCATTCCAGTTGATAGTAGGTGACTCTACAGGGGACTATACCACAAGCGACGCCACAGGTGCTACAAGTGTACTGCCGACTACAGTAGGATAATGGATAAGGGATAGGGAAATGGGCACTGGTATCCCATACTCACAGAAACACAAACGCTGTTATTTCACGGTGGTCTTTTGTAAGGGGGTGGTTATACTGCCGTCAAACGGGCTGCCCAATGACTGCGAAACGCAATGTACCTTCCAATACTTTCCAGATCTAGAACAGAATCAACTTTGAAAAGTTCATTTCCAAAGTTGACCCTGCCGGGAATCGAACACGAGAACCCTGGAACAGAGCGTGAAGGCAAGCCACCTTAACCACTCATCCAAAGAGCTCGTCAACCGCTGGTTGCATAATCCATTACTTTGTTAGGAAAAAAGGATTGTTTTTTTATAAGATAGCATTGCTTCCTGCGGGAGCAGTGCTGAAAGAGAACAAGCCTTTTGGATTCCTTACGTTTGTTGCATATCCCAACTAAATTCATTTCATTATTTAGTTTTCTGTAAAGAGGTGGTTGCTGTCACCAGCCAGTAGGTATAGCTAACCGAGATTTTAGAAATAGTTTAAATTGAGCCTGGATCCAGTTACACGAACCGGATAGATGTGACATATAGAATTTTAATTCGTGCAATAAATTCGAAATCCCAATAGAATATGTACTAAATTGCCAATCGAAAACATATTGGCCGTCCAAATTTTAGCGAACATGTTGTTTGTTACCTGACACATATAGGTACATTCGAATCTATCGAGTTTTTGATCGACTATATCCTTTCTCTGTTAAATTTTCTCTTTTTAACCCCCGCGGTGTCTGTAGCTTCCAAATTTTGATCCGTTTTTTTTTTTTGTTTAGGCTGACTTGATCGAAATCGTTCTAACTAAGCTATATTTTTTTTTATTTATAAAAATGTGTTCAGGCGTTTGTGTTGTAAATTTGAAATTGGGTTGTCAATGTCAATGTATGTATGCTTTATTTTCGCGAGTTCAATAAGTACTGCGAATGTCTTGCATAGCATTCGGTTATTGTAAACAAGTTGAGAAAAAAAAATCTTAAATACCTTACTTACTTCACTCGCTCGTATAGGGAATAAATAAGATACTATTATATATGAACAACAATTTTTCGAAAAATAATTTACCTATAACAACTATACATATAATAATATATTTGACATTAGTCTTTCACGGTCATCAAAGCACTCGTTAAAAAAAGTATTTTGTTGAGAAATTTATCTAGTCCACCAGAGCTTAGACTGGAAATTGTCAATGAAGCGAATCTCTTAAATGACACTTGCGTTATTGTCCGCGAAGACTGAAAGTCGTCCCAAGGAGACCTTTATCTACGCACGTTTTAGCCGAACGCTGAACATCAAAGGCAAGATCCACCTACGTTACGTTACATGTTGTAAGGCCGGGTGCACAATTATGATATTTCTCACATAGCATGGGTACGGTGAGGTATTTAAAATTACTAGAGACATAGAGCCGATAAAATCGAATTAAAAAATATAGTAAAACTCGCAACCCGTTCCCGGCTTCGCCCAGGATACAATTTTTTTTATATACACAAGCCTGCCTCGTTTATCCATCTTTCCATAAGTAAAAACCGAATTGAAATCCGTTGGGTGTTTTAGAAGAAGTTATCGGAGAAAAAGACGTGACGGATTTATAATATGTACGTAGAGATACAAGTTTTATTGAAAGAAATGATAAGTCATGAACCTAGATAAAACAACTTGATGACAGAACTGTACAAAGTGAAGCACAGTAAAGGCGGCGCGTTTTTATCTGTACGTGTGCGTTTTTACATGTGGAAAGTGATTCCTTATTCTTTTTTATTACGTAAAGTGCTGCAGGAACAAAATTTCACGACGCAGGTGGCATAAATAAATAGTTATTTTAATTACTCATTACGTGTGCACAGCAGCATAATGGCGGACGCCGAGCTTACTATGGTTTGTATGTATGTATGTTAACGTGTAAATACACGTTAGCGAGCTTACTACGGTGCCGATGCTTCACTTTATTAGTATATGGGATTTCGTTCGTTGTTTTTTCTAGGTTCATGCTGTAAGGCAATCGTAACAGATAGAGATATGCCATCGCGGAGTTTTCTTTAGGATTTTAGAAGAACTAAAATTCAGTATTATCATAGAGGCCTATGTTCAGCAGTGGACGTCTTGCGGCTGAAATAATGTTGATGATGAAAATTTTCTAGTACATTATTTTATGTACTTATCTCTTAAAATTTAGCCTACGTAAGAAGCCTTGTAAATTTATTTTTCGGTGATTTGGTTGCAAAATATTGTTTTCTTTCTACTTAAATAGAAGTTTAATAAGTTTTTATTGTTATATGTATAAATCTACCTTGAAAAATTATCTAACAGCTGCGTGGTGTAGGAGGAGTTAACGGTTATTAGACAGAGAGAGGCGGAAAGCGACTTCAAATTATACTATAGAAAGAAGCTTCAGCTAATGTTAATCTATATTAATATTATAAAGAGAAAAAATTTATATTTTTGTTTGTAATGAATAAACTCAAAAATTACTATACCTATTTTAAAAATTCTTTCACTTATAGAAAACTAAATTATCAGCGAGTAACAAATGAATATTTTATAAAGTTACGCGAACAAATTCGCTTACAACAGCTAGTTACACATACCTACAAGTATTGTATTCACAGATCTACGCGTATGGATTTAACTATACAACACAGATGGAACTAACAGATCTACTAACAAAACTAACCCCTCGAGTTAAACAGTGTAACCGCTACCCAACAGTTCCACTATCAGCGGAAAGCACTAGGTCGGCCCCGATAACAAAAGGTTTCCGATGTACATCTCCGCCGGATATCGGCCCAACGATCGTGAGTTCAGAGGGATGCTACAAATTACTTCGGTTTACGTGGATGCCGTGTTAAGTGCGGATGGAATTTTAATGGCCGCTTGATTGGTCGGCTTCTACTAATGATCAGAGCAATACTATTTTATTAAGGTCTTAATGTAGTGACATTAGCTGGTGTACCTACGACTAGTGTCACTAGTAGTTAAGATAGTCTTATGTGTTAATTGACAATAATTTAAAAAAAAAAAAAAACTGTCTCGCGTGCCGGGTCGGGGTGAGACGCGAGACCCGTGGAAGGCCGCATCCGGCCCGCGGGCCGGTAGTTACCCGTATGTAAAGTTGTATTCCTAACAATATTATAAATGCGAAAGTGTGTATATTTGTTTGTTACTCAATCACGCAAAAATGACTGAATGGATTTGTATGAAATTTGGTACACGGATAGTTTATTACCTGGATTAAGATTTTGATTAAGTTCTTGTGGGCTTTAAAAAAAAACGACAGACGACAGCGCGTACGAAGTCGCGGACACGGCTAGTTACAAATAAAGAGAACAACTACATAAAAAACTAGGAAAGGTATAAGATATTTCCCATTAAGCAAACATCACTTTTTCGTTTTAGGTGAATATAAAGCTCTGACTAATCTAACTCAAAATTGATAAATCTATATTTTTTAATTTTTTTTTTACAATTGCTTCACTTTAAAATACTATATAACTTTAACCGTTGCTAGAATGGCACAATCTTTTCACTGGCTTACGGGTAATTTGGCTATAGACTCACAGTATACGAAATATGTAGAGACCGACACCTCTTTTATGCAAGACAGACCCAGCTTCGCGAAATCTTGCAATCACAGACTGCCTTCGTATGAGAATTAAGACGGAATTAAGTCACAGCGGGGATTAATGTACCGCAGAATATATACTCGGCGGCACTTGGTAAAATAGTTTAGTTTTTTGTAGTTGCTTGTAGTTTAGTTTGAAACAAGAACAATGCCACTGACTTATTTAGGAAGATCCATACTAGTCCATACTAAATATTATAAATGAGAAAGTAACTCTATCCGTCTGTTACGCCATAACTACTCGTATCTAGATTTCAACCATAGGGACGTCCACTTCTCAAGGCGAACATACGCCACTAGATGAGTCGGAAGCGGAAGTAGCGGTGTGTTGGGAGCCGAGGATAAGGGCTCGCTGTGATGTCGAAACTCACACATCACCGCTGATCCGCTGATGGTGGAATCCGGGGGGAATTCTAGTGGATATTCCCGGTGATAAGTCACTTCACCGGCCCCCTCGTCGACAGGGACAGTCGACGAAGGGGTGAGGTTGCGTAAATATCATCTCCCCTCCCAAAAAAAGGACGTCCACTTCTCTTTTTTTGAGAAGTCTGGACATCTTCCAGTTTCCATCGTAATTTTCCGGTAGGAACGGTCAGAAGCAGTCTTAGCGGTCCTTATTACTAGTAGATTTACCTATTTTGATTACTGCGCGTTTCATGCTCTGTGTCAAATATATCAGCAACAATAGTTGCTGATTCTAATTGAGCCACATTGTAGTATGGCGCGCCTTCCAATATGTGCCGATTGAATTCAAAATTATTTACATATATTAATATTCAAAGCGTTACGATGGAGGTAAGCATTTCGATGGAGGGCAAGAAACTGGGCTTAAGTCGGGTTACTAGGTTGATTTATTGCTTACTAAATGCTTTCCCGAGCGTTTTGCTGGTCTTGCATGCACTGCAAATAACGAGCTCTCTAATTAATACGAGTAAATGTAAGAAAGTGTTCTTAACTTGATCCATAAAACTTTATAGTGAATTTACTGACGATAAAAAAATTTTTTTAAATATCCTGAGACCATGGCGAGGAAAACTTTTCAGTGACTTTTTTGTTCTTTCATAATGGAGATGAGATTTGTTTTGTATGAAGATCGGGTCATCAGTTTTTTATTATTTTCGGTTGACGGTTGAAACTTGTACCGAAGTAAGAAGAAATTAAAGATTTTCTTGGGAAAATATTATCGTGTAATTTTCATAGATATTTAAGATTCAAGGTATAAATAAGTATAAATATAAAAGTCTGAAATATTAACAAGAAATCACTGAAATTAAGAAAAACTATTACCAAATAAATAAATCGTGTATGCAGTAGTTAAGGCGTGAAAGCGTAACAAACAAACAAACTCACTTTCGCATTTGTTACATTTTAGGGTGCATATTTCAGATACACAAAGTATTGTAGGTATATAATATGGCATCCTAAAGTGAACACTACTGCCCTAAATTAAAATGTATAGTATTGATAAAAAAATTGTTCCTTATTGGTACTAAAAATAATGTCTCAATCAAACTGTCCAAAGATAATCTTAATTAATCGCAATTTGTTTCACAATAAAAGGATTATATTCAGCGAGCGCCGGCGGTGTGCCAGTTTTGCGGATTTAACTGCGCAAGGCAACTCTGGATGTGCCTTGTTCGTTGTTCAGTCAAGTTTTAGTACTATCATCAATGAAACCAATTATTCTGACAAGCCCGTTGGATGAGTGGTTTTTAACGCTCTGTTCCAGGTTCCATTCACGGCAGGGATCTGGATCTGGAAAGTAGTGGTTACTACTTATACTGGTTACTGCTGCCAGACGGGCTGCCCCGTCTGGCAGCAGTAACCACCCCCTAACAGATAGGTCAAGGTAGTCTTGACGAAATAACAGCATGTGTGTTATTGTGTTTCGTTAAGTTAGTAAAAGATGCCATTGCCCATTTCCTACCTATTTGGCGTTGCTTGTGTTATGGGCGACGGTAGCCACCTACCAACAAGTGGACGGTCATCGTGTCTGCCGATTTTAGCATTAAAAAAAAACAATTTTGTAACTATTGCACAAGATTTTTGTGTACAACATCAAAAGCTATGTCTATTCCATATAATCTATGGGTGAGGACTAACTCACTCTGTGTGGAAAATTTAATTAAAGCCCTTTTGCTAAGAGAAGATTGATGGTGTACCAGAAGAAGCAACGGAGAAAACACATTCACGTCTTGCCAATAAATCTCATTTGAGCACGAGTCATGTTGCAGGCACGTATAAAATTGTTTGATGAATTATTAGGCCGCAGGTAATTCGATTGGTCGTTGCGCCTGATGAAACTTAATAGCAAATATTCACATATCTAAGTGAATTCATGTAATTTATCTTGTAAGGGTCTGTAGCCGTGTATTCTTTTCTTTTAATAAAAATTCACTATTGGATTAATAAAATATAGCGTAATTTTATGTTTTAATAATCGAAAATACTTTTTTATACATAGGTACCTACCTAATCAGTAAGATAACAGTCGATTTATTATCTTTTTTCTCTCTTCTCTTGTAGACACTAGAAATAGTCACTGAAAAAAAAAAACTGAATTCATTATAAACTATTAATAATTAAGTATTATCAATCATTTGGGCAGCCCTTCTGGTGCCAATAAACCTTTGCTGAATACCATCGTGAAATAACACTGCCGTCATACCAAAGAAAGCGGCTAAGTGACAAATGTAAGTTTCGAGAAAAACGCAATAAACTTTCAAAATGAAATTTCTTGAGATTTTTTCAACTTATCATAATTCCGTTTATATGGAAAATTATAAAAAAAAATTTATGTCATATTAATATTTCTTGAATAATAATATTAATCATTTATAGTAATTTATCGCGAATTTTTCACTTTAGTTTAGACTTTAAATACTTTTTTGCAATTGAAATAAGATCTAAAAGGCCGTTAAGTATACCGTAGAGACCTTTTAGCTTAGATTTCTTAGATAAATATATGTTATAATTATTGTACGTAAACGTTAAATGATTCGAATATACTACAAAGCGGTTATTGACAATAACTGCGTTTTAGTCTATTACAGAACATAAGAAACGCTTACCGCAATCTTGACTAAAAAGTAGTTAAGGTATCTTTGCTTCCATTTAGATTAGCAATTAAAATAATTTTGTAAGTTTAATTATTGATACAAGCCGTAATGGGCTAATAATACACTAAAAAGTCGTTAAAAACTCAACAATTTATATATAGCTGCTTTTTAGCATATTATAATATTTAAATATTTGAGCGTTGTAATAAATAAAATAGAGTTATCCTAAAATAAAACAAAAATGAAACCTGGTGGAATTAACATTTCTTCTGTAAAACAAACAAATAACTCTAAAATAAACAAATTTCTTCATAAGAAAAGAAAAAAAAAACATAAAAAATTAAATAAACTTCTAATCATAAAAGTATAATAAATCTCATCAAAACCAATAAGTTAAATTAAAAAAAAATTAGATCAATTTTTGGGAAAACTAGTTTAATCTGTCTAATTTGCATTCTCAAAATTTTTACCTTTCTACTAATTCTCACCAGTGACGAGTAGTCATACTCCTTACTGACTACTCGTCAGTGGTAATGACTTCCAATACACTAGCTTATGAAGTGAAAGGAGATCGGATATCTCATTTAACATAACTAATTTTTCTCCCGCAAAATCCCACTTGGAATTTCGCGGAATTTAATTATTGCCATCAGTTTGTCTCGATTTTTTATAAACACATCCTTCATAAAGCACAGTTGAAGTCGGAGCAGCCTCTCTTGAAAGAAACAATAGTCATTTGACATTATGTAGGCTCTGGGATTGAAGGGCTGTATCCGTCTCATTTATCGCTTATGTATCGCTTATGTTGATAAAATTTCTGGGAGTTATTTCCTTCTCAGCTACTTTTCCTGAATTGGCTTCACCTACAGTGTTGACAAAGTCGCAGAAGTTATAATTTTGCTTTTTTTCTTCACACCTAGTTCTACTTGGAAGTTATCGCAGCTCATGAAGGTTTGACCTCTTTCAACATAGTACAGTTTTATATTTTGTGCACTTTAACTTAATACACCAGCATCGAAAAGGGCAGTTCTCAAGCCAAATATTTATATTTTAACTTCGCAGTCTTATCTTTGTCGTGCTCTTTTTATTTTCTTCTCTTTCTAATACCTTTTCCTTTTTCGTGTCGATTCGGGAATCGTATCTGTATCACTTGAGCTCTGACTCGCTAAAATGTTTTGGTTATTAATATATGTACTGTGTCAAGTCATTATGAATAGTCTGCACTGAATCATGAATACCTGAACTAAAGATAAAAGAAGTTCAGATACAGTATCGCTTCTTCAGAAGGACTTGAATTGGATTCGCTAAAAGACGATCAGAGAAATCTTCTTTCTTCTGCAAAGATGTTTTTCTTGTTAAAAATATCATCATATAGTGCAAATTATTAACCAGATCAACTAAAGTTGTAGGAATTTCGGATGCATTATTCACTTCTTGAGTCAAAGTACAGCCTGCGAAACCGTCTTTGTCGTTACCGGAATCATCATTAACAGAAAAATCCCCATCAAATTCGTACGAGACGGCATAGCAAATAGCGGACGAATTACCAAACTAAATCCGCGCGTAAGCAGCCGTATGAATAAATGCAGATTAGAAATTATTGTCATTATTAGTGTTAATTACATTTTAGGGAGATAAGGTTATTGAACTCAAATTAATTCGATTTTTTAACTAAACACTGTTCGAAAATAGTTATTGAAACAGTTAATCCGATTTCGATATAGCCCTCGAAAATTTGAAGCTTGTGATGGCTACCGCGCGAACTGCATTTGACCGCTTTTTAGTGTAGAATTGCTACTTAGCCGTCTTATTGTTAATATTAAATATGATAGTAATTCTTGAAATACTAAATTACAAAACAGTCACTGTTTTTTTGATACGTATTTAAGTAGATAATATCACGTTTGATTCTTACCAAAAAAGCAGCTAAGTGCTTTTAACGTCAATTTATACAACTTCATTTAAAAAATTGGCTTTTAAATAAAATTTATAATTCTCAAAATGGTGGTTAAAGAACTATAACTATCTTTTAGAGTATTTTTAAGTCATAACCGCTTTTTAGGTTATCACATATGCATATTTTTTTATAAAACCTAAGCAGTTATTGTCCAGTAACGGCCGTTTAGTTTATTTTAAGCGCTTAGTGACTTTTTAGAAAATAAATACCAACAAAAATGCAAATTTGGTGTCTTTTAGCCGCTTGGTATCTTGGAAACTACTTACGCTAGAAAAAAAATCTCGATACCGGTAGACTCCATTTTTTTTGCTGATTACGCCTGTGTCAAAAACTAAAAAGGCGGCTAAAGTCACTTAGCCGCTTTCTTTGGTATGACGGCAGAACAGCCAATGTACTATTGTGTTTCGGTGAGTGAGTAAGGGATGACAGAGCCCATTACCCCATCCTTTCCTTATCTCTTATCCTAAATCCTTCTATAGCGCTATCTTCTATTATATTCCACTTGCAGCACCTATAGCGTTGCTTGTGTTATAGGCAACGGTAGCCATGTACCATAAAGTGGAACGTGAGCCTGTCTGTCGATCTTAACATAAAAATAAATAAAAAATGTCTTTAAAAGTTATTTTAATACAAAAGTATGTTAATACAAATACTTTTGCATTATAATTGTTATAATTTTACGTTGAAATGATGGACATAGAATACAGGTAAGTACCTATTTGGAATAAAAGAGACAGTTGTAGACTCTTTCTGGCTCTTCTGGTAATATACCTTCATAAAATAAAAGTATAAATAAAAGTTACAAAACTCAACAAATAGAGCATTTCAAAACAAAAGAACAATAAAAGTTTTAGTACCAAACTGAAATTTTCTTTAAAATTCGTCTGGTCATCGATTAACTATTTTATTTTCCAAGTCAGTGTACTTTGTAGTTTTGCTTTGTAAGAGTGAGTTTTTTCCACTTTCACCTAAATTAAAATACAGTATAAAGACTAGATAATTATTAGATAATATATTGTAACATTATTAGATAATATATTATTAGATATTAAATAATATATACGTATGTGTAATTTCAATTTTAATTACTTTTATTTAAATGTAGAAATACAAACAAATTTTTATCAGCGGTTGCAAGTAAGTAGGTACTCGTTTCTTATAAGTACCTACTGTCTTATAGTCCTCTTATAGTCCTCAATATTTCGTTAAATCTCCTCTTTACCTCAATAAGTGAGGGAGCGTTTTAATCCTTCTATAATCGCCTATAAGTGAGGCTTATTACTAAATACTCTTTCACACTGTTTTCTATTTCTACAAGTCATTTACTGCCGTGGCTAAATACAAACGAAAATAAATAAATGCAGAATAGGATCAGAACAGACGGTTACAAGTTGAAGACATCTTTACTGAACTGATGCAGAATAAACTTAAGCTGAGTTTGTTCTGAAAAGAAATAATGTACAGTCTGCAGCGCCCTCTTGAGTTTTATATACCAGGTGTAATATAGTTTTACACTGTCTATATTATTAGTGTTATTGTACATAAGTCTGAAGAGTTTGTGGAATAATATAAACTTGGGAAAACGCTAACATTTGCATGCAAAAATATTATTAAAGCTTGGGTTACATTGAATATTTTATAGTACGAGTATATGCAAGTCTGAATACTATATAATGTAAAATTTCTCCAATCAATATACTAATATTAAAAAGAGAGAAGATTTCTATTTTTATATGTTTGTAATGAATAAACTCAAAAAACTACTGGCCGAATATATACTGATTCCTTTTTCGAACTAAATCAATCCAAATTACTCTATCTATTGCATATGTGCGAAACAGTAACGGGTATTGGTTATAGCTAAATTGTGTCGATAACAATAAGGGGTTATTATCACTCAATTAAACACCCCTATACTTCAACCACGACACTAACCGCAAACACTTCTGACTAAATAGGGACAAGTAAGTGATAGATAGTAAGACATATCATTTTATTAATAATATTGGTGTTGAAATACTAAAATAAACTAAAATTGACATGATAATGAATTGACAACTACTAAGAGTATTTTATAACAATTTGTAGAAAATAATGATATTATACCAGAAATATTGTAATCGCCTACTACATTAATCTGATGTCATCTGTATTACACCACATAATTGAGATAACTAGACTGTTTTTAGAAAGAAAAAAGTATTATTAATTTTTTATTTTATTTTTTAATATATACCTACAAATTGTTATTTTTCCTAGTAGTCAAACAAATTGATAATACTGACTGATACCTACATAAAAATAAATAAGTAAATACGAAATTGAATATTAAAACATATCTGAAAGAGAATCGATTAACTCATTAAGAAGATATAGTATCAAAATAGGGGTTGTGCATATTTTATGTGACAAGAAAATAATAAATTTTATATAACTGAATTTTCGGCTTTATAGTATTTTAATTAATATACATCTTTATTGTATTTTGGCATTAAATACAACTTACACAAAATGAGTTTTTTCAAGAACATAACAATTAGAAAGCGCCAACCAACAAAAATACTTGAAAACAGGTCTGACACTGACTTAAATGATTTACAGAGTGGTGAATCTCAAACGTCTGAATCAACAGTTATAGATTTAAGTACTAATAGCCTTCCTAATGTTTGCCAGGACAAGAACAGCAGTATTATAGAAGAGCTCCACAATGAGATTGACAGTCTTCGTTTACAATTAGATGTAGCAAATGCTGAAATAGAAAATTTGAATTTAGAAAACAACATTTTAAAAAAAAAGTTAGAAGAAAACGATAAAAAAATTAGGATATTTAAGTCTGTTGGCATAGATGATCTAAACTTAAGTATAGGTGTTTCACCATTGAAAATTAGAAAAGAACTAAAAAGGCAAGGACATTCTGACATCTTCAACACTAGTGACATACAAATGACATCAAAAACAGCTTCTACCCCTTATTTGACACGCCCAAGTGAAATTCCCAAATCCAACAAGACTTTTTACAATAATACTCGTTCATTAAGTGATGATACTCCTAAGATGAATACCAAAAGAACTAAGAATAATCGCAGAGACACTAGAACTAGGAAACAGATTATAAATGATTTAACTTGTAAACCTTTCGATATAAATGACAATGATAAAACAAACAATCACTCAGTTCGTACAATAAATTGTAAAACATTGTTTATACTAGGAGACCAGCAAGTAATAGGATTGAGAAATTATATGGAGAAAACTAGGATGGGCACCAAATACGAGAAATATAATATTAATGCTTTTGTAAAACCAGGCGCCCATACTGAGGAAGTCCTCAAGTACATCGATGTAGTACAAAACATCCTCAAACCGACAGATAAAATAATTCTTTCTATAGGCTGTAATGACAATAATCCATATGAAACATTGAAAGCCTTAAACAAAGCCTTAGACAAGCTACATGACCAACGCGTTTATGTGTTACAAACTTTAAACAACCCATACCTTGCAAGCGACTTGCTTAACAATCACATAGGGTCGCTTGTAAAGACATACTGTAATTGTAAATTTATATATATTAATAAAAATTTGGGGAAATATCAATACAATCAAGTACAAAAATGTTTAAGTAATAAAATAAATTTAGAGATAGACTATGATGACTATTGTGATAAATATTTGAATGTAAAAAATCTCAAGATACTGATTAAAACTACTTATAATGAATGTTGTCTAAAATCATGCGCTAAGACTCAACGAATACAAAAGCCACCCTCAAAAGGTACAATCCCTTACTATTTCCAAATCCAAAATAATTTGCGTAAGAGCAGCCTACAGAAAACGATAGTTGATAACCCAACCTTACTTATCAACGATCAATATCCTACACTTAAATTCAAAAAAGGAACCATTCCTTACTATTTTAGTTTAAAATTGAAAAAATCTAATCAGCTCGATAACACAATAAATAACGAAGTTGAATGCGCAACTAACAAAAAATTTTTTCGAGAATAAGTCGTTAGATAATTTCACATTACTCCATCAAAATATAGCTGGCGCAATATCCAAAGCAGAAGAAATAGTTTTTGCCATTGCAGACTTACATAAACATAAGCAAATGTCTGTAGATGTAATATGTCTTAGTGAAACTTTTATAAATAGCGGCACTGAATCGCTTTTAAAAATTGATAATTTTAAGATAGCTGCCTCATACTCACGAAATAAAAAAAGAGGCGGTACATGTATCTTAGTAAAAAGACAATTAGATTACAAAGTGCTGGAATGCGTGAATAAGGCTGCGTGCGAACTTGCTTTTGAAATATGTGGTATAGAAATCCAGTCACTTAATCTTATTATAATTTGTATATATCGAACACCAAACAGCGATTACCGTATATTCTTTGAAAAATTAAACATTGTATTAGAATCTATAACCAATACAAAGAAAACCAAAAACATTATTTTATGTGGTGACTGGAATATTGACATGTTAAAGGACAACAATTTCACTCAAGAACTATTATCTATATTGCAGAATTTTAACATTAACACTCATATAAAATATCCTACTAGGCAATTATCCTGTATAGATCAAATAGCAAGTAACATTAGCGAGGTAGATGCTCAGATTCTTCCACTGGGACTCTCAGACCATGAAACCGGGCAAACAATAACTTTTAAAGTACAACATGTAAATACATTCATGTCTTGGCATGAAATTATACGAGACTATAGTAATGATAATGTTTTAAAATTTTGTAACTACTTGTCATCTCTTAGTTTTTCAGAGATCTATGAAGATGTCAGTCTTGATGAAAGTTTCGATCGTTTTTATAGTTTATTTACACTCCTTTACGACTTATGCTTTCCATATATTAAAATTAAAAGGAATAGCAAATCAAATAAAAGAAAGTGGTTAACAAAAGGCCTTAGAAAATCATGTATTAAAAAAAGGATTCTTTATTTATCATATGTACAGTCCAGCAAAAATAAGAAAATAAATGCTAAGAAGTATAAAAAATACAGTCTTCTTCTTAGAAAATGTATTTATAAATCAAAACAAATACAATCTAAAAAATATATTGACAGTAACAAAAATAAATGTAAAGCTGCCTGGGAAATTATACAAGACAAATTGGGGCTTTGTAAACCTTCAGCAGAAATTGACATAGTCAAAAATGATAAATCAACTTACAATAATCCCAATGAAATATGTAACCTATTTAATGACTTTTTCATACAAATGACTAACAATAACTTAAGAAATATTATTAATTTTAATGAGATAACTAAAACGATTGATACTAATAATATCCATTCAATCTTTTTAACACCCACAAATGACATGGAAGTATCCAAAATTATAAAATCACTCAACAATACTAATTCAGTTGGATATGACGGCGTTAGCACAAAAATCCTAAAAGTATGTTTCCCTCACATAAGCAGACACTTAAGTTACATAATCAACAAGTCATTTTCAAGTGGAAAGTTTCCAAATAAACTGAAGTATTCAATAGTTAAGCCTCTTTATAAAAAAGGGGATCAAACCGACATGAACAACTATAGGCCTATCACGCTAATACCTGTAATATCAAAAATATTTGAGAAGGCAATGCTCGCTAGGCTCCAGATTTATTTTGATAAATACAATTTGTTGAAAGAGGAGCAATATGGTTTTCAGAAGAGCAGTTCTACTACATTGGCATGCTTTGAACTATTTAAAAATATAACTCAAGCTCTTAGTGATAATTATAAGGTAGCAACATTATTCCTTGATATGAGTAAAGCTTTTGACTATGTTAATCACAGTATTCTTCTTAAGAAAATAGATTTATATGGAATAAGAGGAAACGCTTATGAATGGCTGGAAAGCTACTTAAATGACCGTCAGCAATGTATTGAAGTGTCGAAAATAATAAATGGTAATAGAATTACTTATAGATCTCATTATAAATACAACAGGTGTGGCGTCCCTCAAGGAAGTATTTTGGGCCCATTTTTATTTTTAATATACATTAATGATCTCCCCAATGCATCTCATTATCGCTCTATTCTTTTTGCTGATGATACAGCAATAATTGTTAAGTGTAAAGATGGAGGTTCACTTGAAAATAATTTAAACAAATCCTTAGCTGATGTTGCTAACTGGTTAAAAGTTAACAACCTATTAATTAATATTAACAAAACAAAAGTTATTCATTTTAAAACATTGAGGGCAAGAAATATACATTTGGATGTTAGGTTCGCTAATGATCAAGTTGAGACAGTCAAGACTTTAAAATATCTCGGTTTGCTAGTGGATGAAAACTGTCATTGGAAACCGCATATTGATTCAGTTTGCGCTAAATTAAATCGTTTCGTATATGCAATTAAAAGGCTGCGATTGACAGTATCCAAAGAAGCTGCTCTCAGTGCATATCACGGCTATGTATCCTCCGTCCTGTCTTATGGCATTTTGCTATGGGGAAACTCAACCGCAATTAACAAGGCTTTTAAATTACAGAAGAAATGTGTGCGTGCAATTTGTGGTGCGTGGTCTATGGACAGCTGCCGACCATTATTCCAAGAATTAAAAATTCTCCCTCTCCCTTCTTTGTATATAAGAGAGATATGTGTATTTGTGAAGAAACATGAATCTTATTTTATTCACAGAGCAGATATTCTACCACAAAGAGGAAGGCGGCAAAATTTTTTAGATGTTCCAAAAATGAATTTAGAAATTTGTAGACGGAATTCATATTATTCCTCTATTAAAATATATAATAAGTTACCCACCTCACTCAGGGAATTACCGGGAAATTTATTTAGAATAAAACTGACCAAATGGCTATTGGATCAATGTTTTTATAATATTAGGGAATATTTTGACATTTAAATAAATTTTACAATTGACTACGACGTATTTTTTATTAAGTATTATTTTCGTTTTATATAATTTTTATTTAAATAGAAAGATATGTAAATTATAATTTTACACGCCAGACGGGGCAGTGCATGAGGTGGCATATTCTAACTAATGAGAACTGGTTTACATTGACCCATGTCACTTGTAAATAAATAAATAATTTGAATTGAATTAAAATTATAAGCCGATATTTAAGGAGGTATGGGGTAAAGTATAATAATGCCATTATAATCCCCTCAAAATACTAATGCGCAAGAACCTTGTCACATTAACATACAAGTGACCTCATCCACAACTGATAATTAAATTGATTATTAAGTAAAAAGTCACAAGTCACCAAAAGGGAGGATATACGCTTTAGAAATTGGCTAATATCTTATTTAATTAAGACACAACAAGTATTTAGACAAATTATTTATTATGGAGACTACCGCTCGTCATGAGGCCCCCGGAGATGGCCGGCGTACCTCCACCTTCGGGTACGCTGAGGTTCCAACAGGGAGCGTAGTTCTCCCTGCGCTGGATAGCCGTGGTGGGGTACAGATGTCATGTCAACTACCGGACCGATTTGAAAAATATTTTTATTGTTGGGAAGCTATATTATCAGCAAGTAACATAGGCTATATTATATTTTCAAAAAATTAGGGATCCTTACTAAAACTCCAATAATGTAACCCAAGGTGTAAAAAAATGACAAAATATTCCTTACTCGTACTCGTAGAAAAAAATAATGTACAACGATTTTGCAAAACACATCAATCCACAAAAAGTGTGGCGACAGCATATGTCTAGTTATTATAATTATGCCACAATAAGTGTTTCATTCATTTTAAAAATTTAATTGAAATGCCGCCGCTAGAAAAGGCTTTTTATTTGTATCTTGGTATTAATCCTTATCAAAATAAATTACTTTATATTCAAGACTGCTTCAATACCTTTAAGTATATAACTTTTTGAGTTATTCAATTCGGACATTCCATTCGAAAGATATCACGAGTTTAAAAATGTAAGTATAAGAAAAAAGTCGCGTGGTCTATCTAGGCGTCACTGGGGTACGGGAGGGAAGTCAATGTCAACTATGTCAAGAAATAAAGTGACGCCCGGCTCACTCGCGCGGTCGGCTCCCTAAGCAGCGGTCGTGTGCGGAATCGATAATTTGTTAAATACCTGTGTGAAGCCGGGGCGGGCCGCTAGTCTATAGTAAAAAGAATGGTACAGAATAACAATGTATATAATATATGTCATTGTTCCTCGAACAAGAACCAATAAAATCAATGTCTCGGCACTCTCGAAGCAAATTAAACTTGTTTGGTAGCAAGATGGAACTTGTTACTTCGTATTTCGAGACTGTCGCCCGGTACATTAGTGAGACACGGTTTTACATTTTTCAAACTTAAGAAAACCTCTGACAAACAAGTACCTACGTAAACTTTTAATTGCCTCTACCTTTTATTTTCGCAGACGTATAAAACACCTTTAGAAATTTCATTGAAATCGGTAATTCAAAACCACGACAGACTTTGAAAAACTTAGAGGATAGTTCAGAAATGAATCGCTTTTGCAATTTTCTCGTTATTGAAAGTCCGATTTTTCATCTTTAGAAAAAAGTCCGAAAGACGGTTTAGGCAGCCATTAGAATGGTAATAATTATGAGCGGAAGACAGGTGGCTAGTGGACTTATTTATTTATTTGTAAATACAATTACGGTTACATTAAATGGAAATGACTACCGTCGCTTATAACATAACACAAGCAACTGCATAGGTGCTGCAAGTGCGCTGCAGACATAGATAAAGCTTTGGCTTTGGTGTTACTTACCTACTCATTCGCCGAAACATTTATGCACCGAGTTTATGCATTTTTATTATATCTATTAAAGGGAACGGGTTAAAACGAGGTGAAGGAATGAGTTCCGTCAAAAATTTATAATGCACGGAAACACAGCAGCACAAATGCTTTACACGGTTAGCTTCTGGAAGTAGGTGGTAACAGCTCTACCAGACGTGCTGACCAGTTCAAACGCGGTGTGCCCTACACATCTCTACAGATAACAGAGTCACTTTTTCTGACATACACTAGGCACATAGAAACAGAAGTAAGAGAGACGATTAGTTTTAGCCAAATTAGTTTGAATGTGTGAAACAATTTAGTGGTCGCCTTACGAGGCTAGCTAATTTTTCCATAGTACAAGGGATTAGGTAAACAAGCAAAAAGGTCGCTTACCGCATCCCTGCAAAAAGGGTCGGCCAGTTATAAGCCCACTAGTTCTAATTAATTTCAAGTTTCACTTGTTAATTCGTTTCATGCGGATAACAACGAGCGAACAACGCACGAGTGACGTCGCACACACGGTCGTTGAAAATGCAATACAAAACATTTCAAAGTTCAATGAAATTTGTGTATAATTCCACGAAAATTTAATAAAAAATCAAAATTTGAGTCCCTCAGGGGCATTTTTGATATAAGTTTCTACAATATATATGTAATATCGATGAGTGAAAGAATGTATTCGAATTTATTATTTTTAATGCAGAAAGTTATTGAAATTGATTATTTTAATACATTTTTACTAAGCAATCAAGCTTCGAGAAAAGGTTGGCACTGCGTGCTCGACTGGCGGGGGCACTGCCATGTCCCAGATACTTTCTTTTAATTTTACCTAAACAATAAGTAATTCTGATTATTACCAATATGAAATCAGTCTTACCAGGGAAAGATTGTGGCGAATGGAAAATCTTTTTTTAACTAATTAACCATAAGCTCTTCTGGTTTTAATAATAATATTAAATTATTTATTACATAATACAAACAAATAACTTCCTTGCTGTTCGTTTTTAGCGCCCGTGTGTTCAGGGTGTAAATGAGGGTACGGTTATTTGAGTTTTATTTCTAAACACCGTGTTTGAAACTTGTCCTTATTTGTATTTGAGAGGATAGAGTGTCTGTGAATATACCTATATCAAACAATAAACTATTGCGAATGCTTATCACTTTTGTTACATGTTATTTGTTATTTTGTGCCTTGTCATATTAACATTCAAGTGACGTCAACCTCAACTAAAAATATAGGTAGCTAACAAAATTTAAGATACAGAATTTGCCACGAGAAAGACACCAAAATACAAAAATGGCACAAGCAGTCTTTTCCCAGCGAAAGCGAAACACATTACATACTTTTTAACTCCCGACGCCCGACGAAAAAACAGGGTGTTATAAATTTGACATGTGTGTCTGTGTTTACGGTCCTCTGTAAGGACTGCAAAACGAAATGTGCCCTGCCACTTATTTTTCCTTGGATTATACTTAATGTCAAAATCGATACACCAGTTAAATTTTCACTATAAAGTAAGAATCATTCTTGGAAATTAAAAATCAAAATAAACCCTCAGGTGTAAATAATATGTTCTTCAATAAGCTCGATATAGTGAAAGAAAATTCACACACTTTTCAAATTGAAAGGGATTCGGGAAGCAAGGTAGTCTAATTTGTCCACTTAGCCAGCCTTTGTGTCGGCGTACAACCCACCGATCCTTCCATTTACACTCGAAATGAAATTTTAAAGAGCTATGCCCTTTTGAAGTCGGTAAACCGAAGAACGGCTGCGACTTTATTATAAATTGGTTAAGAAACTTAGCTTTTTTCCGCCGAAGTGGTTCCGCCTTTTATTTTATTACCTCTAAGAAATCTATTTTTTAACTTTCGCCTTTCAGTGTAAAAGCCAATAAAGCTAATGCACTCAGTATTATGGAGTAGTCGATCGAACAATATACAGTGTGTCCGGTCATTGACTAGCGATATTGTGGGGACATAAATTACAACTACATATTTGATTTCTATCGATCTAATAAAAAAATAAAAGAAAAAGAAAACATAGGTGTTGTTTTGCAGAAATTACAGAAAAAAAAACTACATAAAACTATAATAAAACGTTACAGAGAAAAATCATATCTTTACCCATTTTCCCTAACCCTTCCTAATCCTTAATGGCACCAGTGGCGTTGCTTGTCAAGTGGACCGTCAGCCTGTCTATCGAATTTGATATTAAAAAAAAAATCATTTTTATGTTAAAATGTATACATAAATTCCGATTTATTTGTTTATTTCCCGAAACGAACCACAGAACGGTATTAAATTTACATAATAATCACTATATACTTCACAATTACAGTCAATTATAGCTACAGCCATTGGCCAATACGAGTATAAAGGCAATTGCGGTTTTCAATCCCGTTACTAAACATCATTAGAGCAAATTTCAAGAGTATTTCAATGTTTGTTGTTTTGGTATTTCAGTGAAACCTATTTGATTTACTGTCATTATTAGTTACTTGTTGAAAATACAGTAAATAATAAGAAGTTCGTATTTTTGTACATAAAGATAAAGGAATATTTAAAATTGCCTTAAAATTGGTTAGATTTGTATGAAATACCAAGACCATTAAGCTCAAAAAAGACGTATTTTTATGATTTTTTTATAGAAACAGTTTTTATTTATCAATTACAAGTGATGGTAATTCAAATAGAGCCTACTTTTAAGAATACAATGGCGCGTCGATCATATAAAAATATTGATGTGCACCGCTCCTGTATTTTATTTATTTTTAGTATAAGAAAATATAACTTCAAATAAAATAAGATCATTTTTATCTAAGGAAGTTACAATTAGAGTTATTATTTGGTCTGATTTAACTTCCCAAATAGAGACGAAGTCTGTGGTCAAGCCGTGGGGATTATGAACTGATACAATAAGAGATTGGTAAACAAATCCCAAATGAATTAACAGTTTTGATTTTAGAAATTCCTACCTAGCTTTTGTATTTTTAAACTTTTAAACTTTTTAAATTGAATTGTGTTAAACTACTATTATTGATGAAGGGAAGCGCCGAACTCGAATGTAAATAAATATCAGGCGACGACGCCAGAAATGGTTGAACGTAATTCGGCGAGCCTTTAGAAACTTTTGTATTAAGTTCGATTCTTCTTTTTAGAGAGCCACGAATTGGGAAATAGAAGTTGGAATTCGTGAAATGGATTTTTAAAGCGAATTCCCTGAGTCAGGAAACGTAATGGATTTAACTGTACGTCTTTATAATCTCCATACAATGCAATTTTACTACGTGTTTTAACTGATACCTACTTCAAACCAACCTCTAAATTAACAAATACTAAATAAGTATCGTCATCTTCGGACCAAGAGCTTTAAAACATCCTTTATAATGCGCACTGCCAAGGTTTGGAACTCCCTGCCGGCGTCTGTATTTCCGAGCTCATATAACCCAAGTCTTTTCAAAGTTTGAGTGAATAGGCATCTTCTGAGTGAGCTCGCTCCATCATAGGTCTCATCTTCGCTACACGGCTGGATGTTGGCCAAGAGCAAACACATCTCTATTATCTCTACCTTCAGATCTATTATATGTAACAATATAACGATTAAAAATATTAAATTTAAGTTAAAGCAATATTTTTTAAATTGTAATTAATAGATTAAACCTCAGTGTTATCATTATACATGTTATTTTATATATTAGCCATAAAATTGTTACAATTATAAATAAATAAAAATAAAAAAAATATATAAAATAATAATAATAATCCACTCCCGGATTCATTTTTACAGTTTATTTATACAAATCTTCCTCGTTTATGGCTTTATTTATACTATACACATAAGAATTATATTCTTTGGCTTAAAAGCATTGTTAAAAGAATTCTGTTAAAATGGCTTTACCATAATTTATTGAAACTTTGAAGTTTTGGATCTACTTAAACTTTCAATAAAAATAAAGCGAACCTTACTGCATTCGGTATAAGGTTTCGTTTGGTTTAGTTGTATAACAATGAAACTAAGCGTGAGACCCTCTCATTCGTCTTTAAGCTAAGCAGCTACCAATGAAGCCTAACCGCAATGAATCAGTGGCTAATGGATAGTTTTACGTGGCTAACTTCATGCTGTGTTTGGTTTACTGAACTCCTGAAATCCTAAACTTGTGAGGCGCAAGTGGTCCTGTAATGAAATTCTTGACCAATACTCGCATAGGTAATACATTTAAAAATTATATTCTTTAGATCTTAGGGGATTCGCAGTGACACTTTCCACGAACATATATGTTTTATAAGTCGAGTGATTGAGGTCCTTAGCGCTCAAGCTCAGGGGTCCAAAGGATATAGCCGTGGTGGGGCACCGATGTCGTGTCATAACGTCATAACGTCCCCGTGACCCCACCCATCAATGGCCGCACTAGAAAGTCGAAGCCCGCATATACTGCCGGGTATCCATGAGGATTTCCCAACATTAAAAGATCGATTTTCGGTTAAGCCAAATTTGGAAATGAACTTTTTGAAATTGGCTGTTGTCTGGATGTTTAATTAGTGGCAAGGCAAATTG
Source organism: Synanthedon myopaeformis (assembly GCA_944738685.1). Classification (NCBI taxonomy): domain Eukaryota; kingdom Metazoa; phylum Arthropoda; class Insecta; order Lepidoptera; family Sesiidae; genus Synanthedon; species Synanthedon myopaeformis. The sequence goes on along the minus strand of OX122933.1, from coordinate 4,087,157 downwards.
CATTTCGCAGTCTTAGTAACCACTCATTCATAGAAGACCATCGTAAAATAATAGCACCTGTGCTGTTGTGTTTCGGTGAGTGAGTAAGTGATTTTTTTCCAAGCCATTTTTCACTTTCCACTCCTAATGCCTTATTCTTAATACATACTGTTAAGGTCGGCAGCTCACTTGCAGCACCTGTTCTGTTGCTTGTATCAATCAATATATCACTGTCGCCACTTACCATTAAGTAGACTGTCAACATGTATATAAAATTTAAAAAATAAATTAAACTAATTATAAAATGTTTAAAAAGAAAATAACAGGATATTACAAATGCGTTTATAATTAAAACCTTTTCTTTGGTTTTTATTATCGACGGATAAGAAATAATGGTGTGTAAAAGTGAAAATAATACGTTTAGGACAATAAAAGGATAGATTGATAAATGGAATGACTGATCAAAATAAAAATGCTTGCGTTGCTGAGAAACTGCTAAGACACGTTCCGATTGAACATCGAGATATGTGAAGTGGCTACAGGTGAGTCACAAAAATGTTTTGTTTTTATTTTTTAATAATACATCGGCAAGATATTGTAGTACAGTTACTGCATTCAAGTTATACTTATTAAATAACGTGTTGTTTAACTATTAGTGCGAACAGTGCGGGTCATTCTTGCATCTTTCATGTAACAGATGAATCAGTGTATGCGAGTTTTGGTAAGAATGTTCATTGTATTTACTCGAACAGATGAGATTATTGATTCCGTTTGTGTAATATCATTGATGACAGTTAATAAATTATTCCATGACTCTGTCGCTCTACCTATATTTAGTATAACTTTGGAGAGGGGATTATCTATATACTCGTACGTATACAGATCTCCTTTTATTGAGCAACTATAAGGGCCCATGCACACGACGTTCTGACGATGCGAGTTTTTAATAGCGCGTTCTCTGCGCGTCGTCAGTGCGTGTTAGCGTACAGGGGGCCTAGCCAAGATCCAAACCAATGCAAACGTTTTGTTGCGTACTTACGAAACGAAAGACAAAAAGCCCGGTGATTGGTTGTTGTAACGCCCACATAAAATTTTGACCAATCGCAAAGCTTTCTCCCAGCGTAGCGTAGCGTTTACGACTGTAGAAAGCACTGCGTTTGTATCTTGACTAGAGCCCCTGTATGCGCTCGTTTCATTCGCAAATAAAACGCGCTTCAAAATTGTTTCGACTCAAACGCAAGTGGAACTCGTTTCAAACTGCCGAAAGCGGCGGGGAAAGAGGTATTGAGGGGCGCTACATACACGCGCTTACAGCGCATGCATGTTGACACATCTGCGCGTTTGTAGCGATACGATACAAACGCGAGAATCGTGTGCAATGGTCATAACCTGCCGACTACCTTACGTTTGCTAAGCTTCCTTATAGTATCCAACCAACACCTACTACTAAACAACGCGCGTTGACAACTTGTTTCAAAGACGTCGTGTGAATAGGTTCTAATGTTTATATATTTATGGTCACATTAATGTCATGTATTATAAATACATATACTTATGAATAGACAAATATTAATTACTAGTTAGCACAAAAAGAAATTCTGAAGTAGTAAATAATTACAGATTTTTTTAAAAAATAATTTAATTTTTTTAATTTAATTAATACTTACAAGCTATTTGTTTCTTAATTATTTTCTTAATTTGAATTTACTAGTAGGTATATCCTAAAACTGTGTACTAAAATAAATGTGGCGTGAACGAGTACAACATACAGCAGCTCAACAATTTCCTCTGTTCGGGAGCGCAATATGCGTTCGACCTCACGAATGTGCCGTCATTACTCAAAGTCCGTCGGAGCTCCGCAACTAACTTAGTTTTTTCTCGTAATATAGCAAACATTCGGTCATTCCGACCCAAACTACTGCAATAGTTATATCAATATAAATGAGTTATAACATTTTGTGAATGGGATCCATTTGGAGTGTTACGCGTGTCGCTCGTGAACGAAATACAACCAAATTATTATTTATTCGGCGACATTGTTACCGTTTTAATATCATTGAACGGACCGTAAAAAGTTTCAAGCGATCAAAAATGAACGCTTAATTGAGAAATATTGTCGGATATTAAATATTTCATCAAATTGCCTTAACACTTTTTTAGGAATTTTATTTAAATTGGTGTTATATTGTACCTATACTAGGTGTTACACGCGACTTCGTCCGCGTAACTTTATAAAATATGTATATATAGCCTATATCCTACCTGATAATGTAATTTTCTATAGGTGAAAAATATTTTGAAAGCGGTCCAATAGTTTTTGAGTTTATTTATTACAAACAAAAATATAAAAATACAAATCTTTTCATAATATACCTACGCTTAAAGAAAATATTACTCGTAACGTACTTACACGTGTCTTTTTTTATCTTCATCCTTCCCTTTCCCATAAAGTAAATGAATCGGTCATTCTTCTTACAATTTTTTGTTTGATAGACTAGACAGCTTCGATATCTTCATGTACTCGTAGATGCAATGCACAGTAATAAATAATGCTCTTTATTTTTTCCCAATATGATATTTCAGGTTAAGACTTAGAATATCAATGTTCGTGTCAACATTACTGTACGCGCGACTGTGGATCTCCTCTCCTCTCCTCTCTAATCTCATCTCATCACATCACATCACATCTCGTCTCCTCTCACAAACGTACACCACACACGGAGACGATGCTATAATATATATTTTGTGTTCATTTCATTTGATCGTAATATGTCTTGCTATACCATAATATGCAATCATATAATTTACGGTATACGTTGGTGACGTCATAGAAATATATATTATGACTGCGTGTGTGGTCACTCCAATATTTGTTTAGAAAATATATCGTAATATGACTTGTTATAATTTATATTAATGTATATTATAGCTACGTGTGTGACGTCGGGCTTAATTATTTATTTACATTTACAAAAACAAGGCTAGCAACGCAATAGAGGTTTATATTTAATAATAATGACCTTGTTTATTATTTCGTTTAACGCTCTTTCCATCAGTGAAAACCGCATGCGCATTGCGTATTGTAAAAGATCTAAGCGGCATAAGGGCAGGCGGCGGGAAGCGACTTTGTTTTATAAAAAAGTACAAATATAAAACGTGGAGTTATTCTTCGACCTTCCCATAAATTCTTCAGTACTAAATATCGATTAATACTAAAATTGGAACAATAAACAAACACTTAGAGAACTAAATAATTCTATTAAACAAATTATCTTTAAAAGAGCGCTAGATTAATATCTAGCTTTCTTACATTATATTCATTTCACAGTATTGAACTTAGGTTCAATAGTAACAGGAAAACTAGACATACGCTATAAGACGTCTATAGTTCCACAACTCAGCGGCGATGGCCCTTTGTTCTGGATTTATAGCTGGTTTCCTATCGCACTATAAAATTGCTATCGGTTGAGTGCGAATGTTAGTACAGGAATTTACTTCCCTTTAAATTGTAGTCTGTGTTACAATTCACTTTAAAGTATTTTATCAGGTCGTTTCTTCGCGAGTGGAGTATGGGGAGTGGGTAATGGGATTCGTAAGAATCACAGCCTATCGTCAAGAGTCTAGTCTGTCTGCGTTAAGAAAATAATGACTCATCATTGGGTATGGGTGGTCATCATCGGTAGATACCTAAACGCTTACTATACCAGATTCCTAAAATACTAGATGCCCTACATACCAAATTTCTAGTAGGTATATCAGATTCTCACAATACCAGAATTTGTACAGTCAACATTGATTTTATATAACTTACTATTATTTAAGCCATGTCCTCGTAATACGAAAGATATAATAATTCGAACCAGTCTCTACTGTGTTTTTAGTAAATTAACTCTACCGTCGTAAATACAAAATTAGAAGAAATTCTCTATAAGGTTTATAATAGAAAAAGGAGACATAATGATATGAGGACAATTACTTTATGTTGGTATTTAAAAATAGACATAATATAGTAGTAGTACTTAGAATTTTCAGAAAAAAAATAAAGCATGACTAATAATTCATCCCAGGGTAGTTTATATGGAAAAGCCAGCCAATTGGGGAGCTCCTTTGGTCCATAAAACATGAAGTTGGCGCGAACGCGATAAGCGACAGCCAACATGGTGCGTACAACCGCCACCGACGACCAAATATACCTAGGGTTGTCAAATCCGATAAAATATTAGACAAAAAGCATACATATATAGTAATCTTGCATAATTATGTAAATTTATGATTTACTAGCTTTTGCCCTCGATTTCATCCGCACTTTCTTCCCTTAGGTGTTAAACCATTTCAAAAAAATTTAAACGATTGTTTTTTTTATATGATAATTTAGACCCTCAGGAACAATATAATTTTCTATATGAAAGTTCTTTTGCTGTATCATTATCAATGTGAAAGCCCGATGTCCAGTCAACGTGCAGTTAGTTATTCTGCTATTCTAATTTACAAATTGTTTAACTAACACGGCAATCTTTTATCAGAACGCTTTTATGCCTTATCCCATTAAGTTCGGCAGCGCACTTACAGCACCTATGGCGTTGCATATATATATTTACGACGGACTTACCATAAAGAGAACCATCAGCCTGCCTGGACAGCCATTTAAACTACATTATATTTTTATGAAATTTATGGCCCTTCATTAATCGTATGCATACATCTATATGTTACTTTTAACAACTGATTTATTAAACTACAGAAATAGTTTGTACACTGAGTTACAGAAGGCAGTCATGTCTCAAGATTATTGAATACTTTTTTTACAAATATTATAAATTTGTGACAACCCTGAGTAGCGCCTAAAGGCAGTTGTCGATACGCCACAACGTCCAGTCTGGTTTACTCGAGATCGCGCCCCACTGTACCTTGTCAGGTATAAATCAATTGGTGGCTGACAAGCTAGGCCTCCTTCTACAAGCAGCTTGTTCAGAATTATTACTTTGAATTAAAACTTAACCATGGGTATCAAACGACCATTTAAATTAACAAAGAAAGTATAAAAATTAACTGACTATCTTTAAAGTTACCCATTGGTTCCCCATAATTATATTGTTTACTAGTGACCCGCTCCCGGCTTCGCCCGGGGTGCATTTTTTTATATATACAAAACTTCCATGTTTATCACTCTTTTCATAAGTGAAAACCGAATTAAAACCGGTCTAGCCTTTACTGAGATTGTCATAATAATTCTCAGTATTATGTTGGACCTGAGAAATTTCAATAATGAAATTGAATTTTGTTTAAAAGTACAAATTAAGTAGTTAAAATTATAAGTTTAAGAAAAGGTTATTACTAAAGAGACAGAAGAAAATTTTCTGAGTATGAGTGACGAGATTTTTCCATTCCATGGATATCCAACTTAAAAAAGATTTATTATATTCAAGTAAAACCAAAAAAGTATACACGTTCTAAATTTAAATGACCCAGCTATTTGTAGCCGGCCAGTGCTAGCCCTCCAAAGCGTTACTCCGTTTAGCCATGAATAACTCTACGTCAGAAACGTTAGGTGTCGGTGTCTCGACACTTGGAGACTAATCGCTTCGGGGCCGACGAGTCATGCTAAACATTCTATTAGAAATTGTTTATAGCTATTCATACTATATTTATAGGTAAATGTTTGGATACCATGCCAAAAGTAATATACTCGTATATAAGTGTTATACTTTGGTGACAGATGAGGTGCTATAGGCGAATATTAATCTAGAACGCCGATTTGGTATAAAATTACATTTAAAAGACTTAATAAGTTAATTGCGAGTCAATTCGCTAAAAGAATGGACGTTTATTTTAACTAGCATAAAGGTATAAAAGGACAATAGTATCAAAGTAGCCATATACTCGACTCCACCAAAGTGTGCAAATTGAAATATGTTGACCAACTATCGTGTTTGCATCACTCTTGTCTTAAGTATGTTTCCTACCCTCTATGTTAACTCTTCCTTCACACCCACTACTCATTTAGTGCTGAGTTAATACTGTAGGACTGTAGGAAATCAATCAAAAATTAAAACATATAAAAAAACAATGTATGTTGCTTAGCAGTGCGTAAATTAAGCCACACATGACTTTAGCATCAATAAATTAAATTTGGACTGCTCCATTATAAAGTACAACATCAAACCGCGCGAGGTCGACAGTTTAGCTGGATTTGATTTATTTGCCCAAATCGCCAATGAACTGTACTGTAAGTCAGTCTCAAAGATTAAGTAGTCAACAGATCCCCTGAGACACTGCTTCGTTCGATTGATCGGACGACGCGGACAGCTTTTTCTCTTGCATTTCTGCAATGTATTTACATGTATTCAAAAATGTATCATTTTTTATAGGTACCTACGTATATTATAGTATACTATAGTGTAATTTTGCCAATCAGCATTGATTTGCACTAAAATTTAGATTTAGCTTCTATTTATTGACTTACGTATACTAGAAATTTTTTACTCCCGAGAAGAGGTGGCAACCACATTCAGGGTAAAAGCAACCCCCGGCACAGGGCCAACTTTAAAGTAGAAGGTAAGTAGAACCTAAATCCAAATGTTTGTGCAAATGTTTGCTGTTTGGCAAAATTATTCAGTATAGCCGTATTTTACCTTCAATGACTGGACTAATAAGAATCTGTCCCACTAGTTTAATAACACGTTACACAAAACTATTGACAAATGAACACGTGTGCTATTTGTGTTTCCGAGCTCACGTTCCACCCAGTGTTGTTGGGCGACAGTAGCTATAAAACAAGTATATCATCTTTCGATCGTTACCAAAATTGAAAGAAGCTTCGCTTCTGTTTATTCGCAGTTCTATGTAGCAGTCGTAAATTACTGCAAACGATCGATGATGTGAAAATCGCGTATAGATAACATTGTACAACATCGCTGTGCAGTTAGCATGAAAAAAATCCTTTTTTTGCTGTGATATTGCCACGGTTAACTTTTTCATTATACATGTGGTCGTTTTTACTTATTTTTTTGTAAATTTACGAACACGAAATAAGTATTAGTACTTACTTTTGACACAAGATTTAAAAAAAACATAAATTAAAGCATGAATATAATTTAATATTTTAAGTAGTGGCAGTGCACACTATGTTTTGCAGTCATTTGGGCAGCCCGTCTGGCGGCAGTAACCACCCCCTTACAGAAGACCTTTGACTGCACTCATTTTCAAAACATATTATAGCTTCGATAGTTGCCTACGAAATGCCTTACATGAATCACTATTGCAAATCGAAGCAAACAAAGATGTTTTTTTTCCATACAGAGCATGAAAGAAAATATTTTTGCAAATATTTTCATTACCTACAATAAAAAAGTTCGCAGTCATTTAAAATTTAGCTTGTTTAATGAACCCTTCAATTTATCGGAATTAGAACATCAAAAATTCTCTTTACTTTATATTTTTACGAGAGGGCTCTTTAATTATAAACAGAGAACAGTGAAACGTTTCACTAAATGAAATAAATTATGTTATTTAGTGAAACCTCCCTTAACTTTACATTCGTTTAATTATTTACTTATTTTCGTTCCCTAACCAGTCGTTATTTTACTTACGCCTTGTTCCTTAACATATAGTCAAATTACTGTCAAGTGAACTTTTAGCTTACCAATAAGACCGGTATCGGACTTGACCTGACTGCTTTGGACTAGACGGACCCGTTTTGGAAAACTCAAAAATGTGGACATGTACAAGTCACTGGCAACACACATTGGTTATAAATTCGTTAAAAATTAGGGAATTTTGACCGAGCAGATGTCTCCGAACGTCAAGATTGGCCTCGTTCTTGAAGTTGAGGCCCTACCTTGGATTGTTTTTCCCAAGAAAATAAAATAATTTTTGTCCACAAATCGATAAACACCATCGTCATAAATAAGTGGAAGTAATCCAACATCCTTAAGTTAATTGAGACGGCTGATGTCCATACATTAATATAATGTCCAATAATAGTCCAAGAGTCCTCACTGTGATATTCGTTTGGTAGCTATAAATCAAAGTAAATTGCCATTCTACTCTCGCCCCAGTTACTTGTACAAATCTATTTCAATAAGATTCACTTAGATCTGCTTTTAACAAACTATTTATTTCATTAAACATTCTTAGACAATTGTTAAGAATATCATGTGTGCACCATAACAACACACAATATTAAAATAAATCATAATTTTCTTATATATTTTAATTATTTAAATATTTAATTTTAATGGTCTTTATGATTGTTTATTTTTAATTAATAAATCAAATTTTTTGCATTTGGTATCTTTTATTTTTTATCTTGTGGTCCACCTTCGGCCGTATCTGCACCTTACATCAAGTGAGATCGTGGCCAAGCGCTGCCTTGACTCAATTTAAAAAAAAAGCAAAAAAGAAAAGATAAGTACACACTTTTCGAAAGAACAGCTAAACAATTATTAGCCCAACATTTTCCCCTTCGTAGTTAGAGGAACATTTACAGAGTATGTACTACTTTTTATCTCGCAAACGCTAAGGATCCCGGTTTTAAAATTTAAAAAAGAATAACTGACGAAATAACGTAAAATCGCTAGTCATAAATGTAACTGATATTTGTTTTAATTCACCGTCCAAAAGCAATTTCTTGTTAGGCTAACAGTCTGGAAAATACAACTTAATGTTTGCTACACTTAGGTATAACATAACATAAGAGGTAGCGTGTGAACGTAAATTCAAAACCTTTTCGCATTAAACACTCTTGGGGCGGCTTTTAAAATCCAAGTGCGTCATTATGGTGTCCTAGCCTTAAATTAAGGTAAATAAATAAACCTGTACACTGCGTTACCGTTAATTTGTGCCTTCTGTTGGCATTTTACCTGCAGCTAAATGTACTAGAAGCGACTTTGTCATACTTATGTCATAAGACCTCATAATATATCATGAGCCTAACCAGTATTGGTTGCAAATATGGAATAAATTTAAGAACAATAATAAGGACATTTTAAATTCTAAAAGTGAACTAATATGAAAGTCTGCAGTTAATTTGTAATACATTTGAAACACAACTTTTTATAAATGTATTTCATTTAAAATTTTATTTAAATGTCACCATTTCCTTGCAGAAAACCACCGTGAAATAACAACACGTGTGCTGTTGTGTTTCAGTGAGTGAATAAAGGATGACAGCCCTCATTTCCCTATCCCTTCCCGATCTCTTATCCTTAATCCTAATATCGGTAAATGAAATTCCCGGTATTCCCGGTGGTGTCACTTCACCGAGCGCGTCCCACATTCCCCTCCTAAAAAAGGGTGATTCCTCGAGAACACAATTTTTTTTCTGGATGAAAGGTACCCTTTTCTGTAAAAATTTAAGGCGTGAAAAGATAACAGACAGACAGACAGTTACTTTCACATTTATAATATTAGTATGGATTGCTGTCCTACGTTACTGCCACATCTAGTTTCTTTATTATGTTGTGTTTCCCCGTCGAACGAGTCGCCATGATCGTAAATCCGCGTAATTGGAGGGTGCGCAGCCCCATACCTGCCAGGTGAGGTTTTCCTACATGCTTATGACTTTATACGATTCACAAGTTATTTTAGTGCGAGACGTTCAATTATGTTTCATAGTTTTTTCTGCTATCTCTTGTTATAACATTTTTCTGTTTTCTTTTCAGGGTTATTTTGTGATAAAGGAGGCAATAATTTGTTCTGTCAATTTTATTAAACTTATTTTTATTTCACTACTGATACTTACGCATTGACAGTTAGCATGTCATTTTTTAAACGGGCCGACACGACGTGGCGCGTTTTTGATAAGCGCGTTGTACTTAGTAAGGAAAGATTTTTAACATGGTCTAGGATCATTAAACCGTGTTCCAACAATTTATGTGTCGTAATTATATGTATCAGTTGGAAGATCATTTGTAGAATCACATAATTATCTAATTGTGGGGTGATTTTTTATTCACAATTAGATAATTAGCAGTGCAAGAAGTCGCGAATTCGATCCCCGCTCAGGATAAACATTTGTATGTACAACGAGTATGTATAATATGTCGGTTAGTTTTGGTCTGGGTGTTTTCTATGTATTCTATAGTATATATATGTTGTCTAGCACCTTTAGTACAAACTCTGCTTAGTTGGGGCTAGATGACGCTGCGCTAGATCCTAAAATAAAAAATAAAAAATCGAAATCAAAATTCATTCAACGAATTCTAAAATGTAAACATCAAAATATTTGACAGAGATTACTAATGAAACTTCCAATAAATTTCCAAAGAGGTTACAATGAAACTTCCAAAGAGATTTTAAGTCAACTGTGGGGTGCAATCAATGGAAACCAGTCTTTAATACGCAAACGTAAAAAACAAAACAATTAAGCGGAAAATTACTTCCGAAAATGGCCGTACAAAAAACTCCCGCTAATCCCGAATTGATTCAATCAACAGAACCCACTCGTATCGCTGACCATTGTTAGATAAGCGTGTTCTTACGTGATACAACCGCATCAGGGATAATACACTCCGAGTTCTCCGAGCAACAATTAACCGAGAGGTCAGGTGACCGATAAAATTAACGGACATCTCGGTATAAATATTCATACAATATAAAAATATAAAAATACATAAATATCGGTATAGTATGACTCCATCAAAAAAGGCCCCAATATGTCTTATTTAAACAGAGTATCGGTTGAAATTCTTGACTAGAGAATCGTAACAGCAAGTGCAGCGTTGGACATGGGGTCATCCACAGACGTCATCAGAGAAGTGCTGTGTGTTTCCGACACGTCAACTTCGTGCCTAGTCGAGGTGGAGCCCGCAATATGCGGGCCTCGTCTGACGGAGGAAAAGGTTGCGTTGCGTGTCTCAGCGATCCCTGAGCCCCGCCCATAGACTTCGCGAGGAAACGCGCGAGGAGGGTTTTTCGTGGGTAGAAGTTCCATATACCGCACCGATCTCCCCATGGAAGGTGGATATCTGGTTCGCAAATTTTCCCACGCATAAAAACGACACGCGACATCATTTATCTAATAACTCGGAGGTACCGTCCACTCATTTTATAATGAGTGTAATCCGGGGGTACAGGATTACGCGAACTCCACGGTGACTTACATTAATTGTTTAAAATGGAAACCGAATCGGATGAAGCTAATAATTAATTGAAATTACACCCGAAATAACATTACAGGAGACTACAGGAAAATAACAGCACTGTTGCTCTGTTTAAATAAGACATCCTATAAGCCTTTATAATTGAGTAGGTATTCTTCTTATTCAACATCCCAATGTATTTCTGTTTCATTGTTTTTGGTTAAGACATTTTTGTTAATGCCTATACGATGCATTATATGGAATTTGCAATATTTTTTATTTAGTCACAATTACTGCTTTGAAGCCAGAAATTACTTTTTTTAGTAGGTAATTTTCTTTGCATTGCATTCTTTGCATTTAAAGCCTTACCAAGTTATATCCTTGCATCATTCACGGCACGGCCGCCTTTTATTGTACTCATTACAAAGTTAGCAAAGCGATATGACCAAAATCATTAAACTTGAAGTACTTACGCCGTATCATTTGTTCGTTTGATGCAAACCGACTATTAGTAGAAAAGTTATTAAAGTTATTAGAAGTAATCGTAAATTAAAACTTTAAAAATGTTTCGAATTGCGAATCAAAAATTACACAATGTTAACAAATGCTATACATTGAGATCTAATAATATAAATAACAATAAAAAATGGCGGAAAAAATGTATTCTGCAATCTCACCAGTTGTAGACAATATTCCGACAATAAAGAGCGGTTTAAAAGGAAACTGTTAAAAGAATCAGCGAAATCCTAACGATAAACAGAAAGGAAACGCCTTAAGAGATATTTATCGGTAAAATATTCCCCCACAAAGCACTGTCTCGGGTGGGTTCCTCATAAAATGTTAAGAAAGAATGCGCTCTTGTTTTTCAATGAATGCTATTTACGAGAATATCAGTAGATGATCTCTTATTTTAATACAGATCAATGTCTTACAGGAAGTTAGTGGTATAGATATCTATATAGTTGTCTATAAAAACATGCCATTTGAGGGTTGATGCAAATGCACTTCAGATCCTAAGTAAATAAAGAATAGAAGCCAAGTAAGGGATACAGGTAAGAGCACTGGCAATACTGGCATATCATAGTTACTCACGCAGAGAATACAACACGCGTTTTGCTATTTCAGGATGTTCTTCTGTAAGGGATGGTTACTCCTGTCACATGTTATACATAGATTATACCGCAGAATATTTGTAGTATGCTAGTATTTTTTTTTTGCAATTGTTTTCTAGACTGTCTAGCTAAAATTACTGTTTCTTAATAGGTATTCCGATTTTCATACGTGTTTTTGTTATTACTTATGGAAATGTGTTAAACATTTCCAAAATACCGAAAGAATTCTTTGAAAATGCAAATTAAATGTCGACAGACAGTGTTATTGTAAGGTCCTTGATATTATGGCAGCTTAATATCGTGCATATTAACACAATCAAAAACTACAGGCGTTTACGTGACGGTATTATTTATGGGGTGCCCAGTTTAAAACTGCGAACGCAGTGTGTACACAACCTATTGTATAAAACCTTGCTTTTCTTCGGGTATTCCCCACAATTGTAACCATGACCTTTGTCAATGCATGTCGCTCCCGTACCCCCGTTAAAAGTCTTCTAAGCTTGATAGTTTTTTGGGAGGTTTAATTGCGAAGTTATCTTAGACACGTGATATGAAATGAGATATATGTCTGACGGGAATTCTAATCTTCGTCTCGGCATGGCTGTAACTTTACGTATCTAAATCACTCGTTTCCCTACTGTGTTACTTATACCACAGCTTATACTGTGCACCGATATCTTTGCCATATACCAAGCAACTTTACATAATGAGATGCCTCCGCAACTTTAGTCAAATACCGTTAGAAATAAAGGGTTGATTTGAAATTTATAAATGAGTTCCATTTTCCCTAACGTTCTCTCGCAAGTTGACAGTTTTTAACAAGTCACTCCAAACTCAATCATGCCCGGGCAAATTTATAGAAAGTATTTTACATATGAAATTGAGGAATAAACCAACGTGAAGGGAAATTGTAATAACAGAAATATAAGTTAATATAAACCTGCCGTGCGCTGCCGACATTAGCAAGATAAACCCTCGGAAAAATATAACGGACAATGTATTATAGATTTATATACAAAATAACTTTGTTTTAAAATATGTATAAAATATTTTAAAATAAAGTCGCTGATTTTTTGATAACGACTTTTGATAGGGTTTCCACCGATCAAAACTTTTGATACTTTTGATTGAGTTTGTAGAAAGAAATGCATTCGTGCGATGCTATTGGCGGATGGCTAGTTAAAAATAAAATAAAACAAAGTTTTTCCCCATTGTGCATTACGATGGTCATTGCACACTCAGATTATGGACTCTTTTCAAATACCATAGTTCATAATGATGCGAAGTACACACGATGGAGAGAGAAAATGAACTCAACTTTATTCAAGGCGAGGTCTTTTTAAATTTAAAATAGTCATACAAAAATTATACTACGAAGTCTAATTTACTTATTGCTAAGGCTTATAAATATTTGCATAGAACTGTGGCAATAATACTATAAAAATAAATAAAAGTTTATTATTGCAATTAGGGTCATTAAGGTACGGGTTATTAAGGTTAAGGTACGTCTATGTATTTATCCAAAGAAAAGAAAAAAAACTGAAAAACTTTAAAAAATAAAATACTATTTTTTTTAATACTGTTTATTTAAGCTCTCCAACCGTCATACACTTTATGTCTTTTATAGAAAGTGGCAACCCTTCTCTGTGTACTGTATCATAATCGGCAACGGCATAGCAAATAAACCATCGTATGATAGCGGTGGTGTAGCGAAGCCATACGCCATGACGCTCCGTCCGTCTGGCGATCTATATCTACATAAATGTATATTGTTCAGTAATCTACAGGAATGTTATTGATTAATATTATTAAAGACATTCCAATTGTCTACTGTCACACCAAATTTTGTTTACTATGAAATTATTACAATACTTATACCGTATTAAATTAAAACACCAATTCTCGTAGGAAATTAATGTAAAATATAAAGCGATAATGAATTTTAATATGCATAACCGTTACAGAGAGTGATAACGAATAATTTTAATCAAGTTTTACACTTATCCGACTTCATCGCAACCCGATATTGGCAGTACACACACATTAACTAGAAGTTTATTTTTCCAAACAATGTCTAAGTTCATCTTTTGTATAAATTTTCTATTTGAAACAGAAAAGTGTTCGAATATCGAAACACGCTCGCAAAAAAAAAAAAACCATTTTTCTGTGGGCACCAAATGCACCCTTTCGTGCTGAAGAGGTGAAAAGGTTATTTTTTAAGCAAGCTACAAGCAGACACTTTCGAATTCAACCCACAAGTATTTTATTCTCATGTGACCATTTATACAATATGACCATTTATACAATGCGTGAAGGCTATAAAATTGATTTCACTCCGAGACAAATAAACAAAGGGAAATATATTGAAACAGAGAAAAAATCCAATAATTTTGGCGTTCATCCCTCCATTTAACGGATGCTATAAAACAAAATCAATTTAGAATGAGCAAACTCTTTATTTAGCGTTGTGAACAATTCAAAGTGTGTTTTAACTTTTTCCACATAGGGTTCAATTTACATTAGAAAGTGTGGCGGTAGCCTTTGTCTCATTTAAAATGATTTAAGGACTACAGATTTTCGAATGTACACTTTAATAATGTTTCGTTCGTAAATGCACTGGCACAAAGGGAAATGAACGAAGAGTGAAATAAATTTTCAAAATAAATTCTTAACTGCGATGTACTTAATATATTCAATAAGTTTATAAAAGCTTTTGACGTATGTACTCATAAGGTTTTTGCATAAGGTTAATGACGTATGCACACATAATTAATTTATTAATTATGTGAGTTTATTACAGTATATGTATATGGTGGCGTCCCATCGCGCGATGATGATTTCGTTTTACGCATGCAATGACTACTTAACACAAAATGGCGGCGGCCCGCGAGGAGCAAGCCGAGTGAGTGCGTAGTGCGTATACTATATTTTTTTAGAACTTGTCGACAATGTAAATTGTAAACTAACACGAAAAACGAAATCGTGGCCAATTAGGACAGCGCCTTTGTATGTACTAAATATATAAATATATGTATGGATAGGTAGATAGATATAAACAGATAAAAGCACAGACTTTTTGTCAAAACATAAATGTAACATTTGTGTAACATTTTCAGCCAGTATTTATGGGCATAATGAGAGGTATCCGTTGATAATGCCAGTCGAATGAACCCTCCATCAACGCAATGGCCGTTCATTTTATTTATTTGTACACTTGTTAAGTACTGTCTCATTTATATTAATTGCCTATCGATTTTACAATTTTATATGTGGTCCGGGTTCACCATGTGCAATACAACTGTGAAGGGTATATTTTCAAATTTCATTATTTACGGTAGTTTACGGTATGAAAAGCGCCCTATATTATTTTTTCTGCTTGGTTGCGCAATGTCGGCTTGATAATTGTCACATCATAATTACCCTTATTATTTATTTATTTATTTAAAAGGCAACACTTACATTGACACTGCACGTGTGGAAAGTCTACAGTACGCCTTGAACAGTTTCATACTTGTACATTTGTTCAGTAGTGCGTGCAAACCTGTGAGCCAACATATTGCTTTGTCTAGCTTAGTCAGCGCCCTGGGTTCCCTGTCAATTTCAACGTTAAAAAATAATAATGCTTATTGAAAAAATTATAATACACAAAAGTATAATGCCACTAACTCATATCTCTAAACAGAGTTCATCTATACATTCTTTAATTTGATATCAATATTTAAAACATGAAGTACATAAAATCGTGTAATTCTATACTAAAAACGTCGATTGTTTGTTCCAGAGCTACAAAACTCGTTATTTACCCACCAGAGATATACATTTTTAATCCACAACGATCTGGTTTGTGTAAGCTGCAATATACAGGCTGATTGAAAAAAAGAGAAAGAGGCTTAAAACAGTGTTCAGTATTTTCTGATTTAAATTTTAAAAATAGCCATTTCACGCAGCTCTGTCCATGTCCCTCGGGAACTGATTTTTTTCCAGATAAAAAGTACTCCATATCCTTTTCTGTATCCTTTATAATCTGTTTGCGAATAATTTTATTATGATCCGTTCAAACAAACAAACTCATTTTCGCATTTATTCGGTGAGTTATCTACCTAATTAAGTAGAGTATAATATAAAAGAAATAGCAATTAAAAAAGCAAGGCAATATTATAAATACATTAGTACCGGACATCTTTACTATGAAGAAATATATTTGTCTAACATCTAAGTCACAAAATTATTTGCTGTGTAATTATGATAATGCGGGTAAAAGTGAATTGCTAGATTTTATCTAAAGTTGTCTACAAAACACCCTATTTCCACCTTCCAGCAAAGAGAACCACCTTTTGCCCGCGACTTCGTCCACGCTACTTTTTCCTATCCGTTTCCAAGATTACCCGCTGGGCTAATCTTAAGATTGCCTGAAAACTTCATCAAAATCGGTTGAGCTGTTTTGGAGTCCATAATACACACAACTATTTTTTATTATATATAAATACTAGCTGTCCCGCTCCCGGCTTCGCCCAGGGTGTTTTTTTTTCGTAAAAACCTTCCCTGCTTATCCGTCTATCCATTGGTGAAAATCGCATGAAAATCGGTGCAGTAGTTTATGAGTTTATCGTGAACAGACAGGCAGACGCGGCGGAGGACTTTGTTTTATAATATGTAAGGATATTATGTAAAGTGATTTTAGTGAAATCTATCTTGTAAGTATTAAGTCTGGTAAAGTATCTATCATTTAGTACGCTACTTACTGTTTACAATCATACTTAATTACAATATTTTTCTGGCTAAACCATTCAAACTAAATTAATTTAAACAATAAGTAAATGATAAGTAATCCTTAATTTTAAAAATTGGTATCCTCAAAGTATTCTGGTTACAAAATTACTAGACTTACCTAATTTGAACATCCTGTATAGCAAAACAAAACATCTGGGAATGGTCAAAGTTACTCGGAACATTTGCGGGTGAGCAATTAAGGGGTTATGTAAGTCCTTTTTCAAATTTAAAACAAAACTCCTTTAACATAAAATGTTCATTTGAATAAATAATTTGTCTTAGTTTCATTTTAGATGGATACGAGTATAGGAATTAAACTCAATTAATTCAAATTCAAAATAATTTCTCGTATACAGAAGTTGTAAATTTTACTGACGTTCAACCGAACTTAGGTTAAGAAACTTATAATTAGTAAAAAAGACAAGATCAGAACAACAATATCATGTGATTACTTATATATAATCCTATTTTCGGATAAAAAATTTCATTAGATCATGTTTCTACCATTAAAATCTATATCTTTAATTAAATTTGGATGTAATTCTTGAATTTCTTGTCGTGGGCTAACTTAATCGGACCGGATTAACTTTGATTTCTTTAAAGGTCTTGCGAATCAAGCGACCTATGAGATTTCTTGATGATCCCTTATTTTTTAATTCTACTGGGACTGATTGTTTGCTGTTAATATATTGCACTTATCAAGAATCTATTATAATTCTTGATATTGTATTTCCCACTTAAGAGGAGACTCAACGCTCGGGTTACACTGCGAGATCGAATCAGCTGCCCTATTCTCTATTTGTTTTTCTTTAAACCTATCGACTCCAATGTCGATAGGTTGTCGTTCTACATTAAAATCACCACGAAACCACATCTATAACTTTCGACATGTGTCACATGTATAACCATGGTAAAAACGTCATAAACATTTTGACAGGTGCCAAAGTATACAATTGTCGAGTCTATAACCGCATCGAGTCGATACCCTAGGAAAACCACAGAGAATAGGCCCGCAGGAATGAAGAGATCTGTAGACGAACACGTTACCAACATAAGCCGGTGGATCAGTAAGTTGACTTGGCAGTGGGTAGAACACATAGTGTGGAGAGCCGACGGCTGCTGGAACCGGAAGATTCTCGAGTGGATGCCACGAACCGGCAAGCGCAGTGCAAGACGTCCACCTACAAGTGGACAGACGACCTGATAAGTGCCGCGGGTCGACGTTGGATTCAGGCTGCTTCTGACCGGTTCTTTTGAAAATTATGCGGGAGTATGACTTAAAATTGCCTTATGTTACCTATACCTATTGTAAGTTTTTTGTTTGTGCTGTTGGTGTACCTTTTGGAAAATAAATATGTTGTAAATACTAATTGATAGTTAACCTTTTTTATAAATATACTCTTTTTATATTTTCTTATTTCAAAACATTAAAATAATATATAATTTGATGTATTGTATCTAAGTGAATATCAATAAAAACTAAGTACATAGCAACATCTATTTTTCTCTTTAATACTTAATTTTACATAAAACTAAGACTTTTAAGCATCTTCCAACAAAATAAATAAATATATAGTAGTGGACGTGACGACTGAGATGATGTCTCAAAAGAAGCTGCGACTGTCTCATCTTCTTTTCAATTTATGAGAATAAAATCTTTAATTTTTCAAAATCTCTAGCAGCTTTACTTGACGAAAGTAATCACTTCCTACGGATAGCCACCGTGAAATAACAGCACGTGTTCTATTGTGTTTCGGCGAGTGAAAATGGTTGTTAGAACCCACCTTTTTATTTATCATTCCTGCCATAAGATTTAGGTACGCGACTTTGAAGTCATTCTTGAAGTGGTACGCAGGAAAATTTAATTGGGAACCACTTCTCTATAATAGTATATATTTACTAAATTTCCAAAATAAAAATAATAAAAAAGACATTTTCCTTAAAAGAATTTATTTCTCTATCGTTAAAATTGTAGTTTTACACTTCATACAATTGAACAATTCCTGATTTAAATATAACATGATTTTGATTCACACTTCGTGCGAACTAATATCCACTTTTACACAAACACGCCGTCTCTTTCTAACATATCAAAAACGTATTAAGTAGATAATAAGGGGACAAAATATTACCAGTTGTCAAACAACTAACTTTTACAAGGGGGGGAGTTACGCTTAATCTTATTTGCATATAGCTATATATACATTATGATATAATTATAATTTTTACAAACATTTTATTCCAATCTTCCAATTTCGTAAGGTATGTCGTCCATCATTTCTATGACTTACAACAAAACGATTTTGACTGTGTCATAAGCAGATATGACAACATATCTGTTAAATGTTTGAGTTTTAAAAGTGGATAATGTTACCTATTCAGAGTATACTTGGTACACAGATTCACAAATGGCGATGATGATTAAGAACAGGTAGCTTTAATTAATAAACCTAATGTATATTTAAGCCAAGATGAGTTAATTCAAAATTTGGACATAATATTTCATGCGTACTGCTAAAAGTAATGGCATTTGCAAGAAAATATGTAGTACAAAGTTTCATCTGTCAGTCACCGTCTTCTGATTATAATTTGGTACGCAATCGTGCCCTTCATTCGTCTTTTTTCTATTTGGGAACTGGTTTAAAAAAAACAATTAACATTATTCTTATCACGAAATTACTTTAGATTTATAAAATTTCCATTTTTATTTATCATGTGTCATTCAAGTGTTAACATTAATTATTTCAAGTTCATTTAAATTTATTTTTTTACATTATAATCATTAAACATTAAGTAGATGAATTTTAAATAAGTACTATTACGGTGTTCAGAAATCAGGTAAGTAACAGTATTAATTTAAACATTAACAAACAACCTACAATTATAAAATGATATAATATAAAATATAAAAAGCTATATATAAATAAATTAGTTTTGGTGTTAAATATGCATGTTATTGAAAAAAAAATTTACGTCAAATAAATTACAACTATTTTAATACAAAAATACACTAAATACTGAGATCCAATCCACTTCTCTATTTGGCAGTTATTTTGTTTTATTTTTACTGCAATTAAAACTTTACACAAAAAAATTACTGCAATTAAAATGTAAATTAATGCAATAACATCACCTGTGACCCTTTTTAATTTTTTACTAGATCGATATATTTTGGGCTGTATTAAAATAGTTTTAATTTATATATTATCTAGAGTATCGCTAGTCCATCGCTAGTCCGGACATACTGTATATCAATGGGCAAATTTCTTATTAATTAGGATATCTATATTTTTAAATACAAAAACCGGAACCATGTCACGAAAATTAAAATGGACATAAATAGTATTCTACTTTAATACTAAATTTAATTACATAATTATAGTAGAGGTGGGCGCTAAACGCTAGTCAATATTAATTGAAGAAACCAGTATGAAGGAAGAGATGTAGAGCTTAACCACTATAACTTAAGTTTATGTATAATTTTATTTGTCTCTCGACAAAGACTTAATGAATAAATACAAAATTCCTTCAGAAATAGACAGAGTTTTAATTTTAACTGTTAAATCTACAATTAACAATGGTTAGTGTTGACCCACTTCTAGATTTAGCAAATATGGTCAGTCAATTACTTAATATTATAATTCCATGTTAGGTCAAATCACTTAAAATTCCTATGTTACTTACTATACTGCTAGTGTATTTGGCAACAAAGTTTCAAATAATATCATTCTACAAACCGTATTTTAGAACTTCTGGAATCTGGAAGATAGGCCTTCTTAAGCCTTCGGAACTAAAATCAGTTTCAATCTTTTGATTTTCCATTGTAAATTGATATTAAAAAATAATGTTGCATAATATTGTAAAGAAGAATTATTACATAGGGGTCATTCTATCCGGCTCCTTTTCTTCCCTAACAGTATATACAGACCTCCGTATGGCTATCCCTTCGCATCTTGAATTGGCGACATGATTCAACATTTCTGGCAGCGATTCTCCTTCAGAATGTATTAAGGTCTCCTCCGAAAAATTACCGCTTTCGTCACGTCAAGATCGACGCAAGAACTCAGGGGTCATAATTTTCTGCGTGGTCGCTTTGAGTTTCTCGTGATGCCTTAATCTATGCACAATCTCATCGTGCAGAACATTAAAGCACATAGCAGTGAGGGCGAGACCAGTCATGATGTAGATAGAACAAAACCAGACAGTGCCAGATGACGCGCCATTCTTCTGCGTTGCTCCGGGCGCTAAATGACCAAATCCGATTGTGCTTAAACTCATGAAGCAGAAATAAACTCCATCAATTGGACTCCAGCCTTCCAACTGATACAAGACGAGTGCACCGAAGAAAATGTAAGTGAATATAGCAGCAAGACACAGCGATATGGGGGCGAGGATTGAGAAGCCATGAAGAGAAATCTTCGAGTCCGTATCTGTGCAACTCGTAGAATCACAGTCCCTTAAGAAACTTAAGCCTTGACTCTTGTCTTTTATTGAATTAGTGCCGACACTGTGCGCCTGTGACGCCGATATAATTGTGCCTGATGGAGATCTCACGTAGTAGGGTTCTTGAAGATGCAACGTTTGATTTCTATAGTCTTCGGGTCTTCTTACTTTTTCTTTTCTTTCTTTGCCAGCTACAGCTTTTTCTTCGAAACAGCAGTAGCCGCATTTGGTGCAAATACAACAGCACAGGGCTCTGCTAAAAAGACTTCGGGCTAGCCTCGAGAGTAGCGCTCCAACGACTGATAAATATAAGAGCGTAAGCGGAATACCGATTACAGCGTACCCAATTGTAACGGCTTTCCCTAATGCCGTTTTGGGTGCCACGCTCCCGTAACCTAAGGAGGAAAAATAAATATTCAGTTTTGAGGAAATTGTTAGTTCTTTATACAAGAAAATATTTTTATTTTCTCCTTTGATGTGATCTTCAGATACAATATCCGCTCTTTTATATTGATCCCATTGTTCAAACAAAGCCTGACACGTATGTAATACGATTCAAGGAAAATTCAATCCCGAGTTGTGTTATTTAATTTTTTATTTGAAACTAACTATGCTCCGCAGCCTCACTTGCCTACAATTTGTTTACTTATTTTAGTGCTTGCTTTAAAATTTTACAGCAAAATGTCAGCCGCCTTTTCATGGGTGCAACTGACTTAAAAGAATTTTAGCTTACGTTTTATAACTATGTATCAAATTAAAGTTAAGCCAGCGTTAACCAATTATAAGAAATTAAAAATGATATTCACAACACACTTTTCTTTGTTTTTTTTTTTTATATTTTAAAAAGATAAAGCGGACTGATCCACTCGTTATTTAACGACAAGTTTCTACATCGATTACGAATTACGATATCTTTGTCTTTTCTATATTTTTGACGTTTTAAACGAGTTTCACGAATTTGATTCCTGGCGAGGTAATCTATATGAAACAAAATTTATAAAGTTTACCTTACTCTGAATATACACTTAGACCATTGCGAAAAGAAGAAAGACCTATTGTGAAAAGTATTAGCACACTGTGAAAGCAGTTTGAACACATTATTGTGTAGTCTGAATTAAATTATTAATAGAAATATAATATACTAGCTGTAGCACGCGACTTCGTCCGCGTAACTTTATAAAATATAGCCTATGTTGCTAGCAGATAATATAGCTTTCTATATGTGAAAGAATTTTTAAAATCGGTTCAGTAGTTTAGGAGTTCATCGGACATACAATGTGACACGAGATTTATATAGAGATAATAACAAAGCCTCTGACTCAAGTTACTAAGCACCAATAAATAATATAACTTTCATACTCACCAATAGTTGTGAGAACTGTTAACGAGTACAGGAACGCTTTTGCAAAATTCCACTCATAATCGTCTACAACCAGCGCTGGAGCCGACTCCAAGGCTCTAGCTCCACCGTACTGCGCCGACACATCTGCAGCAACCCTAGCCACCAATTTCTCTTGAAACCTCGCTATCTCTTGTGCAGCTAATCTTGTCCAGTTCTCTTTGTACAAAATATTTAGTGACACCGTAATTTCCCAGATACTTTCCACTGTCTGTGATCGCAACTCAGCGCTGGCTTGAGCAATAGTTCCATTAAGTTTCGCCAAAGGGACTGTTTTGTGGTCGCCTGCTTGATAGGAAGTGGTCGCAAGTGTTTTCTGGTGAACTTTTGCTGCGCTCCCTTCAATTGCTAGAAATATAAATGCTCCCAGAAGCGTATACGCTAGAAGAAGAACAAATATGCCTAAATTCGTGACGCACCCTGCGATAAGACTCTTTTTTTTATTCTTTTTTGTCTTAAAACAGAAGCAACATGTAGTGTCAACGTCATCATCAATTCTGTACTCAGACTTTCCGTTCTTTTTATATTTCCCATTGGCGTGGTTCTTCTTCTTGCCGTTTTTGTCCATATTTGATTTTATTTTATTTTAAAGTAACTTCCAATGCTAACTCGTCAAAATCATCATGTTTGTTGTTAATTCAGGCTATTCGATAGCATTCATCTGAAATAGAAATGGCTTCAATCAAAACAACATTAAAGGCACGTGAAAATTTAGCTTTCCTTGGGACATGTAAACTCTGCAAACAATTTACTTTTCAATCTCTTAGAATGTCAATGGAAAACTTCCTGTTTTGTTTAGACTGTATTCTCAAACTCTGTACACCAAAAGGAAATAAATGACTTAACAAGAAAAAGGCGGTGCTAAGAAAATAGAAAAGAAATTTAGAAAGCAAATGTCGTTATATTAGCATATAGTAAAACGGATGGAATACACTCCTATTGTTTCTACGATTGAATATCAAGGGACAATATTGAATTCACAACGTTATATTTAACAACTATTGTTGTGAATTTTATATTAAAAAAAAATACATCATTGTGTATTTTTTTCATTAAATCGAGTCATGGAAGCAAAGAGCTTTCATGTTTATTGTGTATATGTAACACAAAATAAATATGAAATAAAAAAAATTAAAAAAACAAAAACAAATCCGTAAAACAAATTTCGCCGAATTTCACAGCACTCATTTGGTCATAGTCAGGTCTGATTGCATGATACACTCTAAAAAAATTAGGAATTCATACTTATCACAATTTACACTAGTTCAGTCAGCAGCAACGGGGAGTGACTTTTGAAAAAGCACAACTAAACACTAAGACATGTGAAGAGAGACTGACTTAAAACTTTATTTGATATAAAAAGAAAACTTATTATCTAAAAAACATTCGGTATTTAAGAAGCGGATATGATATTCCAGGCAATTAAGATATTATACTTTAAACAATGACGTAATCTGCAGTTCTGCTCTTAACACACACTGTAACTCAATCTTAAAAATCCTATATCGACAATTAGTTTCGTAGGAACGTGACAGTAATAATGCAGATTAAATACAAATGTCTACTCAAAAGTCATACGTAAATTTTCCCTATTTGTCATATTTAGCTCATTATCATTTTTAACTTACATTTAGTATTCCTATCCAATACATCAATAATATATTTATTTTCTTTTACAACACAGAAATTCAACGTTTAATTCGTGCTCTATTTTCCTTTGAAACCAAAAGAATTATTGGAAAAGTTCCCCATTCAAGCATTCAATAATACCTCTACATAGCTGTGGCCGTATCCGATACAAATGTCTCCGTTTCCAGTACATTACTCTGAGCTGAATGCTTACACCAATATCTCTCCATTAATTAACTACTATTTATGTCTTCTTCATTAGTTGAGGAACGTCAAAGACATATTAATCTTCGTAATTTTCCTATGACGCGGTATCAAAGCTTAGAAAATATATACTATAGGTTTCGACTAAAGAGGTTGACTAGATTATTACATACTTACTTCTGAATTCTCTTTGCGATATCATTTTCTTTATGCTAAAATTCAGTAGGTACACTTTTGTATTATAAAAATTAACACAGTATATATTGTTCACACTTTCATAATTTTCACCATAATCATGATTAAGCCACAAGCATCAACTTACACAGCGATTTGAATGGTTATTAAAAATGGTTATTACAATTAAAAATTATATAAAGTAATACCAAATCCCCGACATTCTATAGAGATTGAGACCATTCAAATGTGCGCCTAAACACGCTATATCTTCTGTAAGTTGCTAGGAGATGTTATACTTTATGCTGCAGCATCAGGTCAAGATTACTATGTCATAAAAATATCACCGAAGTAATAGTACACCAAATTTCAAATCAATCGAACTGTCAGTAACCATCCAAAGCCAGCCGATCCTTTGGGCGACTAGTTTGACCATGGTTTTCACTCCAATACTCGTCGATCTCAACGCCTTTCACGATTTAGTTTGCTTAGGTAATCTTCGGTTTATCTCGACCACTTTGGTCCTCCAACCATATCTTTCACCATAACAGAAAAATGTCAAATATTGTCAATAGGTGGCTAAGCGACATAGGTATGCAATATATACCTATTATTTTTTATTATATCTTTGAGACCAGAGGTTCCGATTTACACTAAACAAATCCTGACTAAAGGTATACTTCATTCATTACATAAAAAAATGTATGGGGCTGCAGAAAATGTTAAGACACTCTGTTATCAACTTCATGCTAATATTAATACATATGTATATACCATATACCCACCTACACAAGTTTGTGAACAATCTTGTATACAATGTTTACAATACAATGCATTACAATACAATGCTTGTGTCCACTATAGTAAAGTCTAGATCAGAATTCGGCAGGCTTCATCTATTCGTGACTTGTACCTTACAGCTAAATTGCAAACAATACCTAGCAACATTCCCGCCAATTTTGCGATCTGGCAATACTGAGAGTGCAAACGTTTTCAACAGCTATTACAAGGGTCCTTGTGACGTCAGTTTATGCAGGAACGTGCAACTCTACAAAGCCTTGGAAGCATATACATGTGAGATTACGACAGCTCTTGTATGAAACATTGAATATAGGTATACTTACCTACCTATATTATCATTTCTGAAAATATCTTATTTTTGTCTTTATTCCAAAATTTTTTTTGATAAAGAAAAATAAGCCCAGACACCCGACGAAAAATAAGTTATTATATGAAGTGTGTGTCTATGTATCTGTCCATCTATGTAGGTATGTGTGGCATCGTAGCTCCGAAATGAATTTTTTCTTTTGTTTAAAAGCTGACATGTTTGTTCTTAGGTATAATTTATTAGGATCTGTCTAAGCGTTTGAAGACCATGAGCCCAAAAAGATTTCACTAACTTTCACGTGATCGATTAATGTAAAATTTGGTACACTGTTACTTCGGTGGTATTTCCATGACATGGTAACCTTGACCTGGTACTGCAGCATCAAGTAGTCTGCGGAATAACTAACTCCAGAGCAACTTACAGCAGATATAGCATGTTTGAGCTCAATAGAAAGTCGGATGTTAGTTTATAATTTTAATTATAGCTTGTTAATACTACAAACAAAAAAAAACAACTTTTAAAAACACTTTCAAAACATGCAAAATGCATAATCGAGAAACTCTACATATAAATAAATATCCGTTCATATTTGCAACATTATTATAATTGATCTAACAGTAGCGTCCTCAAAACACTACTTTGATCTGTCTTCCGCGTCATGCAACCCTCACTCATGTTTAATTAACGATACTACCAACTAACTGTATTAACATAGTGTAATGAACCTATATTCACGACATTCATGAATATACTGCTATACTCTCACTGGTTAACTGTTGACTAACCAATGTCTACATATAACCAATGGCTTACAAACATTCGACTAATATATCTTTTTATTAACGTTGGGAAAACCTCAGATAGCCGGCAGTGTAGGGGACGCTGCCGAGTTACGCCAGTCTGTTACGGGCTAAACACACATTGACTTTCTAGCGCGGCATTAGATGGGCGGGGTCAAGGGGAGGTTATGACACAACATCTTTATACTACGCTATCCAGCGCGGGGAGGGCTACGCTCCTGTCAAAACCTCGGCGTACCTGAAAGTGTAAGTACGCCGGCCATCTCGGGGCACCTCACGACGGGCGGCAGTCTCCCCCAAGACCATCGCTCAGGCCCCGGTCAAGAGGGAAGGCGCGGGATAAAGGCTAGCCGCTTGCGCCCGAGCCTCCTCCGGCGGATCGAATGGGAGAAGGGATCCTCCCCAATCCCCGCTACCTTTCTGCCACTTCCTTGTACGACATTTGGCTCCATACCTACTTTGTGCAATTCTATCACAGCAATTCGGTTCTCTTTATCACCCCACTCCATTTTAATATCAAATTATCATTAATCCTAATATGGTCGGCAGTGCAATTGCAGCATACGTGCGGACCGTCAGACTATGTGACGAGCATTAGGTATACACAAAAAATTAATAAAAAAAATTTTCGAAAAACACTTTCGTTCTGAATTTATTAAGATAATAGCGTTAGCAAGCGAGTCTTGCTTGTGCTGTACCTAATTAAAACCCTATATGTAAAGCAAATAAACCAGCAATAAATACATAAGGAAAAATCTGAACGTCGCATCGTTCCGTCGTTTTACCAAAAGTAATGTGACGACAACGAAATCCAATTTCAGGTGTCTCCACCGATAAAGATTTTGCATAAATCAGTGATATAATCCAATATTACCACGCTTAGCCTCCCCAACGCCTAATGTTCCACCATCGTATAACAGTATACAAATCCAACAGTAATGAATGGTCTAAATCAATTCCGCTAATAAAATTATTTGTTTGTTATTTTGGTGGATTTCCTTTTCAATTTTTTTAAGTTGTTACGCGATTTTAGTTTCTAGTCAAAAATATGGACGCTATATAGTAAAATGTTTTTTTATTTCTTAATGATAATCGTAATCGAGTCAACCACTAGATGTTTTTTACCCCAAAAAAACCCTAAATCCTTTTTAATATTACGAACTTGTTAAATGACCGCAATAAAAGTCTCATCTTATGGGTAATTTTTGTATACATATAGTTATTATTGTCCGATTGTAAACTTTTTGCACAATTTGTCAAATACCTCCCAAATCGAAATGTACGAATTCAATTCGATAATGTTGATTAATTCCATAATATTAATTATCATAATACTTTTTGAATTTGATTGTCTTCGAGTCTATAAATCACTAAGTTATTATTAGCTCTAACACTTAACAAATAAAATAAGTATTTCTAAGATTCTTCACTGGTTATAAATCTATACTGTTATTTCAACCATTGAAATCTCTATTCCAATTTAAATGACTTATTTCATTACCCTGCGTGCGCTCCAGCGGATTCACATCGAGATCGGATATAAATTCACAAATTGATAATAAAATTTAAGTACGTATTACGTGGATTGTTATATTCCATTCCCACTTGTTGTCAGAACCAAATGGCGTACGCGTGAATGCCCTAGGCTTTTTATTGTGATTTATAAATGCAAATCTATGAAGATTGGTGATAGATAAGATATGTCTTAAAAGAGAAAGCCCCGGACTACAAGTAGAGGGCCTAACGTTTGTACACATTAAAAAAAAAGGGTTTAGTTGTCATCTCGCACGATTTTATTTCGACCGAAATGTGCGAAAAGCCAACTTTAAATTTCAATATATTTTGGTAGTCATCTCGCACACATATTAATATATTTTCTTAAGAAATTTGAAATAAAAGTACGGGTAGTACCGTACAAAAGTGATACTTATGCGGGAATATTAATAGTATATTTTTAATGAAGTAAAGGCACACAAAACATTTAAAAATATCTAAGCCTTCCATTCTTAGCCAGTCTTAGCCAGTCAGGTAGAAGGGCTCCTCGACAGAATAAAAACATTCCTTTTCTCTATCGAGATTGTTTTTGTGATTGCTCGTTACGTCTACGCATTTTAAATTTCGAACAAACAAACATGGACCAATCAGCTGTAATTGCATTTATTTAACGCGATACGTGGACCAATCATAAAATCGTCTCGTATATTTTATTCAGCACGGAATACGATATTCGATTCTATCGAATTGACTATCGACTCGAACGCCTAATGGAGGAATCGTCGTCGTGAGGGCTCCATTCGATTATTGCTTCTCTAAGGTGTAGTACATAGAGTACAACGATTTATCGGCATACTTAAGAGTACCTAATATTCTATTCCAGTTAAATATTATCCACTATAATATTTACATAGTGTAAACTGAAGTTGTTTTCCGCGTCTGTCTGTATATGATATGGCCGTTATCTCCTCCTAAAGCACGCAACGGATTTTGATGCGGTTTTCACCATCAGTTAGATAATTTTTCTCGAAATTTATAGTATATAATAATAATAATAAAATCCTGGGCGAAGCTGAGGGCGGGCCGCTAGTAATATTATAAATAAAAAGTTTTTCTATGTCTGTTTGTAAAAGTTTTTAATTGTATTCTCTTGGATAATACGAATGAAGCGATTTAATTAATGAAGCCTTGATAGAAGCGGAATCATTCCATGTGACGATCTGTAACCGACACCTGATGTAATCTATACTAATATTATAAAGCTGAAGAGTTTGTTAATCTCAGGAACTACTGGTTCCTGAGAAAAATTGAAAAATTGAAAAAAATCTTTGTGTGTTGGATAGTCCATTTATCGAGGAAGGCTTTATTCTATATAACATTTTAAACGCGGACCAAGTCGCGTGCACCACCTAGTTAATAATATAGAAAAAGAAATTGCTCAAAGTAATGACATAATAATTTATTTATTTTTCAAATTTGGACACTAACTGCCACACCACTTTCGCGATTGTACAAAAGCAATTAAAGCATTAAAGCAATTAAAGCATTTTTTTCTTAGTAAATACCATTTACATATGTGAACTAAATATTATTTTACATAAAACTAGAAACTCCAATCTGATCACTGCTTAACAACAGAGATGGAAGTGTGCTTTGAGAAGCAACGCGTCGGAGAATGCCGTAGGCATTGTGAGTCCAATGCATACTACGGACATGCACTCACTATACCGCGTTGTGTAGTTACTAAAGTTACATCCTTGAATAGAGAAGTCATGTTTAGTCGCAAAACACGTACATTTTTGTTTCAAGTATGTTCTATGCACAGACTTGTTAAAAAGAGTAGATGGTACACATAAGACCATACCTTATACATACCTACTATAATAGTAGGGGAGCCCAAGAGGGGATTTTGGGATTTACTCGAGCGAGTCAGATACTCGTATTGCCAATGTATATGCTCCATATGTCTCCGCGATAACGGATATGTGTTAATCTGTCTGTTTGGTTGATGGGGTTGGTGGGGGTTGGGCTAAAAATTTAAATACTACTCGACCGCGTCAGATTTTCAGAGAGGATGTTAAGTGAACCCAAACTAAGCTTCCATTTAAAATACAGACGATTCGGGTGTAACGCAAGCTCGTGGCAGCTTTTTGAAAATGCAAAAAAGATTTTTACATTTTCAAATGACGAAATTGAAATACTCGAGCGCGTCAGATTTTCATACAGACGGTTCAGCCTGAATTCCTGATCGTGCTGATTCTTAATCTGAAGATTATTTGGAGGATTTTTCTTAATTCAGCGTCTATAAACTTTTGAACGCCTTTAGACGCTCACCCCACCATTAAAAAGGAAAACATCATATAACTTTTTTTCTTCCTAGCATCTAATCTTCAAAATCCAATAGGCTCCCACGACGTTCGAGTGACTCCACATTTTACCATAAATAAAGTTAAAAAATCACAGTGAGCCAAAATGAATCAACCCTTATCTTCTAACCTCCCTAACTATGTTAATTTTAACTTTAGCAAAAAAAAGTTATATAAACATTTTTATGTAAAACTAAATTCTCTACAATATTTGTCTGAAACTTTTTTTTGTAACTCTTACAATTGTATAATTTAAGGAATTTTTTTTTTAAATTTTTTTCCGCCTTCTACGGGTTGGAATCAAAAATTTCTTTCACCCTACGATATTACATACTCGTATAATTATAATATTATAGAAATTTATATGAAAAATTCCCCCAAAGGACACAAATCTTGATTTGTTAGTAAATTTTTCTAGACTAAGAAGCGTCACATGATCGTTACACTAAGGCGTCACACAATATTCAATGAAGAAATTTACCCTCATCGCTCGCATACAAGTTTTACTTCAAGCCCATATAAAAATCCACCTATGTACTGATAGATAGATGTGAGAAAGCGGACTGAGTAATGCAATATTAGAACGCTACCTTTTAAAGGAATTCCAGACAAAACGCGGCTCCAAAAAGGTTAGAACACTAAGGATTGCAACGGCCAACACAAAAAGGCTTTTTAAGTGCAACGCTGGGAGCTAATGTTGAAATACCTTGGTGAACACGAGCCGTGTTGGGTGCTCTGTATGAAATTTTCACAGCTCCGGGTGGGAAGTAGGTATTTTTATTTTTAAAATTCATAATATTTTTACAGGACGTGTTGTCGCATCTTGGTTTTATAAGTACTTAGAACATCTTTGCATTTTTATATATATATAGGTAATAGAAGTATTTTTTTGAAAAAAAAACTTAGTGCTCCATACATTTGAGGGAAGAAAAGGAGTAACATAACTCTGAATGGACTAACGTTTGGAATTTGGAGCTATAATAACATTTGTTCAACTCAAAAATAGCTATCCAATGGTATATTACACATAACTATAGGGTAATAAGAGCGATTCTTAAGCCGTCTTAGAATTTGATTAGATTTGATTAAAGATCGAAAATTTAAATATTGTTGGATTTTTACTTTGGGAGAGGGCCAGACAGACAGCACATGTTATGGAGATCGGTACCCTTACCATGAGTTTACAATGACCGCACTCACTATCGAGAGCGTAAAATATTTATATGGACAATTGTCAATGTCAAATTGACAGATTTCCATATAAATGTTTGTCATTGTAAACTCATGGTAAAGGTACAGTACCTTTACAATGAGAACATAAAACATTTATATATAAAACTGTCAACTGTCAATGTCAAATTGTCAATTTTCCATATAAATATTTCACGCTCTCGCTAGCGAGTGCGGTCATTATAACTCATGATAAAGGTACTGGGTACTGATCGTCAAAGACTAATCAAATGCAACTTTAGTCTTCAAAGAGAAACACTTTGTCCGCATTCCAGCCTAGCATATCGTGATTATCTAATATGCCGGTATTGTTCAACACGTGCATTGGAAACAGGACAGGATCCAATTTAAACCAACAATGTTCCACCACACATGAAATGTTAGATGGTAACGACATTGAACAAAACTACGATACACAAAACAGACTTTTTATTTTATAAATAAACTAGCGATTCGCTCCCGGCTTCGCCCAGTATGCAATTTTTTTATAAACACAAACCATCCACGTTATTCCCTGTTTCCATAAGTGAAAACCCGTTGGATGGTTTAGACCCGGAGATGCAAACATGACGGATTTATAATATGTTAGTAAAGATTAAAGTTTTAACGAAAGAAATGGTTACTGTGAGTCAATCACAGCCCCTTATCAGTCGGCACCGTACTTGCAGCACTTGTGGCCTTGCTTGTGTTATAGGCGACGGTAGCCACCTATCACCAAGTAGACCATCAACCTTTCTGCCGGTCCTCACATAAAAAAGCTGGTTTTATTTTAGACGCAATGCTTTTAGACTTTAAGCTCGTGGGCCGTACGCTAAACTCTAAACCTAAGAGTTTAGCTTACGGCTTAAAAATTTAAATGAGGTTTTGGATAACATTTTACGGATTTTTGCTTACACACACTTACACCTGTAGTCCGGGGGCCTCATATAATTGATACTGCGGTAGCTACGCCCAGGTTATAAGGTTTAAGCCTCTGTTGTAAGCCCTGCGGTAGCAATTATAATGAAATTCCAATACGAACAACGAACACAAGCTTATTTGAACCTCAAGCTACACAGCATGGGCACTTAGGCAACCCCCCTTGTATCCGTGACTAAAGTGGTCCACCCAGGTGAACAAAGTAGTTGGACCACGGGCGAAACCCGGAAAGTAATTAGTGTCTCGAGCAAGACAACTTATTTAAAAATTTAAGTAATATTAAATAATTAATTTGTCTTGCTAGAGACACTTACTTTCGTCACGAATTAATGACATAGTTTTTTTTTAATATAATTTATTTTAATTATAATTGTTAAACTACTATGCGTTGAAAATAAGAATAGGATCGAGTATGCGCCATATTGTCACGTCACCGATTTCATTTTGTGTGCAAAAAATTCATTTAAAAAAAATATATATTCAATAAATTCATCGTCGATTCCGGTTAAACAATGGAAAAAAATAAAACCTCCCATCAGTTTCATGTTAAAATATAAATCTCACAAATAAGCCATGAATTGTTTACGACACAATGAAATAAGTTCGAAACGTTGTCGCGACCATTCCGTTTTCACTGTCCATTTTTATTATCATATCATTAAACAACGTGTTCTATTCCCTCATAGCTTGCCAATAACTAACCGATAACAATCCAGAACACGACCAGTTTTATGAAACCAATGAAACGCAATATTATTGGTTAATTTCTGGACTGAATCGCCTGTAAAAGTGGGTATTTACGAATTATTGCGACCGATACAAATACACAGTCTGTTGAGAACTTTTCCACTTTATTGTTTGTCTGATTCAATAAAATGACGGTGTCGATGTAAATATTTCGTACTATCTTTACTAATATAGCGATCGCCTCAGGATTTGCTTGCACATATTTTTTTTTACTTTTGTTAAAAATTGTATTATACACTACTGTAATTATTGTAAAACTATATTAATTATAATATAACGCTTCTTGTTGCTATAACACTGGCCAGGCGTTAGTTTTTTATTTTATGAGAACGCGTGTTGGTGTCAATGATATTATTTGGTTGGTGTCAAAAAGATGATCGCTACGAGTATTCTGCTGATGGTCAAGATAGGAAAAAGAAATTAATATTACCTAAGTAGGTACCAATATAAAATGTCTTCTGTAAACATAAAGTTGAAGAAAAAGATATTTAACTTGCTTAAATATCAATTCATTATTTATTAAATCTAATGAATAAGAACGTTAAATTTCTGAAACCACAAATAAGATTCAGAGATTTTAGGTTATTTATTACAGTGTGTATCTCTTACACGATACGTCTGTCTGTCCTGATAAATATGAAATTTATCTCTGCTCCCATGTGGAATTGTTACATTAGTTAGACTGTTTCCACAGTATAAAGAACTACTAATAGAAGTGTTAAAATTGAAAAGGGTGGAAAAGAGAAAAAGACTTTTTTATTATTAACTGAATCAAAAACTAGACATTTGGACTGTGTGAAAACATTTAATGTATAGGTATATTTTACAATGAAAAACTAGTACGAATTAATGAATTGACAAATCAAAAAATTACAATCAAATTTTATAAAAGGAACAAGTAATTTAAAAATAAAAATAAAACAGTATCATAACTATAAAAAGTACATTAGCCGTTCAAGAAGCTTAATCTAAAAATTTCTTTCTAGTACACATTGAAACAACTAAAATCATTCGTTTTTTGGTGGACTCGTATGTTCTAATCTAATTTCATCTATTAGGTAAAACCGAAACTAAAATGTTTAACCTTTGTACATATAAGAAAAACTATTCATATTTGTGAAACAATTCATAGTTTTTCTTTTTATAATCTTTACATACTATAAAACAAAGTACGTCTCCCGCCCTCTGACCCTCTGTATCTTCGCTTAGATCTTTTAAACTATGCAACCGATTTTAATTCGGTTTTCACTAACGGAAAGAACTTTAAACGAGGAAGGTCTTTATTACATATAATATAATTTGCAGCAAAAAATTACATCCATGCAAAACCGGGAGAGGGTCGCTAGTCTTCTTATAAATACAATATTATGCTACATACTTATACAAATTATAATTGAAATTTAAAGTAGCCTTTTTATTGCACATTTTATTGGATCTAAAAGACATTAATAACAAGTAACGTAAAGTAAAGTAACAATAAAAGTATACCTACTGTTGTTCTGTACATTGTGGTTCAAGTAAATAAACTGATATGATTCCTTTGAGTTTAGCACATTTCGTGCCTAGATATTGAGTATGATTCCTTTATAACTATGATTTCAAATGGTTCTTCATATATCTCTTATACTTTTACTAACGACCCGCTCCCGGCTTCGCACGAGTGCCATTTTTTTATGCAAATTATAATTAAAAACCTTCTTCGTTTAACGCTCTTTTCATTAGTGAAAACCGCATGAAAATCAGTTCGGTACTTTTTGAGATCATGGTGAACATACATACATACAGACAAACAAACGCGGTTTTATAATATGTATGGATTATCCATACCTACTAATATTATAAATTTGAAAGTAACTTTGTCTGTATGTTACCTTTTCACGCTTTACCTATGTACTTAACCGATCAAAATGAAATTATACATACCTTTGTCAGTGACACAAAAAATGTCCAGAAAAAAAGGTACTGTTCTCGAGGGATCATCTAAAATTAAGAAACCTAACGCATGGCAAGTGTAATAGCAATAAAGATGTCAGGCGTTGTATTATTGTTCATTTATTTTTAAATTGTTAACGCAGGCGAATTCGCGGACATCAGCTAGTTACGAATAAGTCTAAATTATTACTGGCACAAAATGATACTATTTAAACAGCTTTTGGAGTGCTAATCTCTTTTAATATATGTTACAAAAGGATAACATATTTGCTAATAAATTATAGGATATTAATTTATAATTGACTTAAGATACTCCCGCTCGCCATATGTGTAATGTATTTTTTATTTTATTTTTTTTAAAGTTTATGAGAGAAATGAGAAATTTATATACAGTAAGTTCAACACAAATGGTTCACCACTTTGATTGATCAACCTGCATTGTCTTCGGTTTGATAAGAATTATGTATGTATGTATGTATGTATGTATTATGATTGTATGCGTCTCTTTGTAAACAAGCATTTTATGACATACATGAGATATAAACATTATACATATATATATATACACTTGTACTAAGTATAATACTTTATGCCCAAACTATTTTATTCACATCATAAAACAAATTGTATTGGTATAGAGTTAAATAGTTTGATAGTAAATAAACTGTTTACGAGTGCGCTCATCTCAAATAGTAAATTGTCAAAATTACTCGAATAATACTTATTGACAAAGTTTATATTGCAATTTTTATGATAGGTTCATTTTACATATCTGTATAAATTTTATTGTCGCTTGAAATGTATCTTCTTAATTAAACTTTGAAGGTTTAATTAACTTGTACTTTGAAGTTTTTTGTCATTTCACGATGGTCTTCTTTCTGTAAGGGGGTGGTTACTGCCTTACTGCCGCCAAACGGGCTGGCCAAATGACTGCAAAGGGCAGTGTATCCAGCATTTTCTTTCCAGATCAAGACCAAAGCCAACTTTAAAAGGTCAATTCCAAGGTTTACCCTCATGCAAAGGGCTCGTCAAATCTATCTATACTGGCCTATATCTATATCTATACTAATATTATAAATGCGAAAGTATGTTTGGATGTATGGATATATGGATGTATGGATGTTTGTAACTCTTTCACGTAAACACTTCTAAATTTTGCATACACGTTATCTGGGACACCAGAAAGGAGATAGGGTACCTTTCTTCCAGAAAAAAAAAAACACTATTCCCGAGGGATAAATAAAAAATAAAAAACTAACGCCTGGCCAAAGTGTTATAGCAACACGAGATCAAGCGTTATATTGTTTTTTTTATTTTTATTTACAACGCGGACGATGTCGCGAGCACCATTATCATAAAAATTATCAGCTAAACATAAACTAAGTACCCAGTTAGTTTATTTTTGCTTACTTATTTGTCAATACGCAACTCTATAATATTATTATATATTATCATATAATGGGAATCCTGACTTTTCGCCGAAAATTGTTTGGCCGATTATCACTTGCTAACTAACGTTTCGCCACGATTATCAAATTTTTGTATGACTGCGTTTCATTTGGTAGAATTATTGTTAAGCTGATTATTATAATGACACAATTCCGGTTAATATATTTTCTATATTAACCGGAATACTGGTTGTAGCAAAACGACTGTGCGCTTACTACAAAATGTGTTACAAGACTTTTTTGTACTGAAAACAAATAGGTTAGGTTCCGGAATGTTTACTACCTACTTAATACAACATTTGGCAAACAATAAAAAAAAATGAATATTACTGTAACTAAAACATTCGCTACTTGAAAGTTGGCATTTTGAAAAGTTTTATTATAAAAAGCAGACCAAATATACAGTTCGCAACTGTGAGGTTGGGAAATAAAAGCAAATTATAAAAAAGGGTTGGCAAATGATTATTCCGCGAAATAGAATTCTTCGAAACGTTAGTTGGCAAGTGATAATCGGCAGAACAATTTTCAGCGAAAAGGCAGAGAACCCTTATACTGTTTACCTGAATCACATCAGATTACAGAAAATTTGATTTAAGATATGTGTTTAATAAGTATAGACATTAATTCTAAAACTACTACAATGAACATTATAGAAAAACTAGCTCCGTATATATACCACGAATTTATGATGAAAATGATAATAATAATTAAAGACATTGCTCTACTTATCAAATAATGAATAAAATAACACTATTAAATTTTAAAAAAATGTTCTGTGGTCTATTGTAATCTATGTTCTATGTGAATAAAGCGTTCTTTCTTTAAACACTTACCTCGTAAGTCAATAATTAAATTGTCCATTCGAAGACCTGAAAAAAAATGTCAGTCTAAAACCTTATTTTATCTCTTTGACCGCTTGTCACAAGGGTCGAGTACGTATTTAACTCTAGTCAACTCGGAATAATCCAAATAAATTAACGCAGTCACTCATCTTCACTGATCTGTCAACATGTCACTGAAATATTACCACGGGATACAATAATAACGACGTTGTTTGAAACTTTTCACACATAAATCCGTTTGAATATTGAAACTTGAATTTCGCGTTCCATTTACATAATGAATTTAACGTTTGTATTGTGTTAGTAAAATAAACAGTTAGCAACAATAGGTCAAGAGCCGGGCACTCTCCGCCATGTTTGATTGAATTTCGCGCATGCGGAAAACTGAGATTTGGGCATGCGCCATGAGCATTGAGCACTGTGTATGCAGAATTAACAAATTACTGAAATAAATGAGAAATGAAATAATTTTTTTTTCACCTCTCCAGCACGAAAGGGTGCTGTTGGTGCCTAAAAACTCGCAGAAAAATCGAACTTCGCTAGATCGTGATTTAAAGTCGGCACTCGCAGCCAAAAACAATTTTGCTCTCTATTTGACAAATAACTATTGTCGTTTAATGACAAATGAAACAAATGAAATATTTTTCAAAATCTGCTATGTGCTAAAAGTTTACTTTTGAGGTATTTGACACACAGTTTTACTGAACAATTTTATATAAAAGCTTATTTTGAAAAAAAAGTATTTTATTTAAACTTTATGGTTCTTTTACGTAAACTTACATTTGTCTTCTAAACATAAAAATTTGATAGTTTATTTATTATTTGTATAATACTTAGTGTAAATTTTCTAAACATATTCATAGCATATTTTATTAGGTCGTAGTTCGATAAATAGTTCTTGTAAGCAATTACTTATCAGTTTTTTTTATACGATATATAGACAGTGAACATTAAGGTTAAAATGTTGAAATCTCAAAAAAGTGTACATAGCAGATTTTGATATGATAACGACGATATAAGCAATAAATTTTTAATAAACATTTCAACACCTAATAAAAAGGGGCGCGGATGTAGGTAAAAGTTATTATTAGTATAGATTTGATTAGGAAGCCTGAAACAAAAAGGCTATGTGTACTTCGTTCGTAAGAAAGA
The DNA here is from genome assembly GCA_944738685.1 of Synanthedon myopaeformis. Taxonomy (NCBI): domain Eukaryota; kingdom Metazoa; phylum Arthropoda; class Insecta; order Lepidoptera; family Sesiidae; genus Synanthedon; species Synanthedon myopaeformis. The sequence goes on along the minus strand of OX122933.1, from coordinate 4,048,329 downwards.
GAGCTGTCTGTACTATAATCTCCATCTGAAGTTAGTTTAGTACTCTCTGCACGTATAAGGATAAGAACGTTCGCATGCACTCGGCGATGCGATCATCTAATGTGCTATTGTCAGTACCTAGTTGAAATTTAAAAGTTCATTTGGGAAACGACTGCAGACTAATGATATAAAACAATTTTTGTCTCTAATACATTCAATAAACGCTCTAATAAAATTTTATTTAAATATATTTATAAATAATAAGAAAATATCTACGTTCAACAGTTCAGTACCTTTTTATCCTCTGTTCGTTAAGGAATTTTCCTTGTTTTTTTTTTTCGTTTTAGAAAAATTAGAAAAAAAACGAGCCGGCGCAGTGACATCTGTCGTTGAAAAAATAAACTAATTAAAACGTTTTTAGTGAAAATAAGTGAAAATAATAGTGAAAATAAAACAGAACATTCTATCAAAAACCATTTTAAAATGATTTTAAGATTGCAAGAGAAACTCAAATTCGCACAGTTAATTAGAGCAGGAAAAGCCGAGTGCTTTGCTAATAGAAAAAAACAATGAAACATACATGAACAATCATAACAATATAATATCGTATAGGAAATGTTGCCTTGCCTTAATGTCGCTTTGTGCATGCCATATGGGTAGAAGTCTGTACTCTAATGTAATTATTGCAAAGAGCCCTTGAAGTAATGCTGCCAAGCTTTATCTATTTAGGTATGTGCCTCGTTCTTCAAGTGTCCTACAACTTTATTAATTAAAATTCCAATCAAGTAATTAGGATGAAAGATTAAGTGGTACATTAAAAGCTTTATTATGAAAGCAGTGATGACGCACTAACGTTCGGTTGTCGAAAGGTTTCTTTTATTAGCGTAACGCTATATATCCTACTAGCTGTTTCACGAGACTTCTCCCGCGTAACTTTACAAAATACAGCCCATGTCACTCGTACTTGTTGATAATGTAGCCTTTTATAAATGAAAGAATTTTTAAAATCGGTCCAGTAGTTTTTGAGTTTATTAATTACAAACAAAAATACAAAGTTTTTTTTTGTTATTATAGTATAATAGTATAAATAACCTTCCTCAAGAATTAGGCCATCCAACGAAAAAAGATTTTTAAGGGATTCACTTGGGCATGTTTTTACCATTAGACAAAAAACATATACAAAAAAAATTGAAATAAACAATACAATTTATTAAACGAACATAAATAAATAAAAATAAAACAGAAATCAAAATCCGGCCAGGATACGAACCTCCGTCTACCTTGATGCGTAACCTATAGCTGCAACATACTTTACTATTGGGTCTGTAAACGAACATAAACACTGTTTATTTAATAGTATTACAATGTCTTGTAAATTTGTAACGCTCGAGTGCTTTGGCGGTTGGCGTGAAAATTACATTCACATCATTGTAATTACTTTGGTCACAATAAAATGGCCTTGAGTTGATTCTCTTTTTAGATACAAGAAGCTTTATTTGTAACTATATTTATTTTAAAAGAAAATGATAATTTATACATATAATAATATCGTAAACGAGCCGTGTCAGTACATTAAATAATTGAAAAAAAAAACAGATAGACAAAAATTCTAAAATATAAATATTTTAATATTATTAAAGTTCACTAGATGGCGCTAAGGGTTTGTTGTATGAAGTGACTATCTAGAAAGCAAATTGTGTCTAGATGTGGCCTTATATAATTTGAACCCGATTATCATTCGTTCGTTTGACATATAGATAGTAAATGTACAATTAACTCTGTCTGTTTATCTATTACCTTTTCACGCCTTAATTACTTTATCGATCTTAATGAAATTTTACATACACGTTATCAACGATACAGAAAAGAACATAGGGTACCTTCCATCCAGAAAAAGTACAGTTCCCGAAGGATAATCTAAAATTAAGAAAACTAATGCCTAGCAAAACTGTAAATAGTAATAAAAGTGTCAGGCGTTATATTGCTTATTTATTATATATTTTTAATTTTTAACGCGGATGAAGTCGCGAGTACCGGCTAGTTATGAAATAAATTGAGTACACTGATTTAGTGTAATTCATTTGGTGTGATTGACCCACAATCACAATGTAATTAATTAAAATTGTAAGCTACACTCCTGACTTTACGCTAAGTATAAGTTAAAAATACAACCAAAACAAGCTATATCTGCTGTATAGCTTAAATTCATATGGTAAGAGAATTTGTTGCTACAATTTCACAAAACTTCGATAACAAAGAAAATGACAAAGAAGACTTTACCTGTATTAAAACAGGGGAAGAATGAAGAAAGAAAAAATTTATACTAAGATACTCGATCTTAACTACTCTACGAATGTGCTCGTCTATTTCTAAAATCTTTTTGCATGTATTTATATATTTTTTTGTACATTTTTGATTAACTCTCACTTTTAAAGTAAAAAGTAATAACACAAGATCTCGAAGCACTTCCAAAAAAAGTTTCAAAAGAAAATAAGCTCTGACGCCCATTGATAGATAACAAAATAGTTTACACATTTTTTAAACTTCGTCACTTTCTAATAAAACATTAGCCTAAACATTGCAATGTAAATATACCTATTAACAAAGTATCAATTAGTTCACAAGACTCTACTAACTACCTGGTATATAAACTAGAAAATCCATCCAAATTTGAACCTTATTGCAAATTCCATTAAGTGCATCATTAAAGTTTCATATGTTCACTGTTGGTAACAATGCTAGATCTCAGTTGCTCAGATAATAGAGTCGATTCTCGTTTAAAATGTTCAGTGTGACTTGAACTTTCAAGTGGCACTGACGTATATATTTTTTTTGTATAAGTTAATTAAAATAATTATGTTACGAAAATAATTTTTACCTTTCTAACTTTATGCTTAGATTTTAGCTTAGTTAAAATGAATCTGTTCAATGTGTTTGTGCTCTGTGCGAATTTGTGTTTTGTGTGCTGTGGTATAATTCCCAAAGAATTATTCAGATTAGACATAGTTCATTACAATGATTTTCATGACAGGTAGGAAAATTATGAGATTTAATCTGCTTTTTTGCTTTTTTTTTCTCGATGGTTAACCATAGTTAATGAAAATCTGTTCAGGTGTTCAGATTTTCCTTAACTAGGCAATGAGCTGATGAAGGATTTCACTAACTTCCACAGGTTCGATTGACAAGAAAATTGGTGTACTGTTACTTCGTCGGTATTTCCATGAGATAATAACCTTGACCTGGTGCTGTAGCATAAAGTAGTCTGCGGGATACCCAACTCCTCATTAACTTACAGCAGATATAGCGTGTTTGTGCTCAATAGACAATTGGGGGTTAATTTTAATTGCTTGTATTTTTTCTTACTAAGTTTTTTCTTACTGTGTTTCCGAGCTCATATAACCCAAATCTTTTCAAAGTTTGAGTGAATAGGCATCTTCTTAGTGAGCTCACTCCATCACGGCTGGATGCTGGCCAAAAGCAAACCCATCTCTAATTTAAAAAAAAAGTTGTAACATGGTATATGTTACAATACATTCTATTATATAAATTAAATACAATTGCTACTTGTATGACGAGCCACCAATTTTTTGTTATGTTCGTAATTGTTAGGATAAGGTTTGTTACAAAAAAAAAATTTTTTTGGAACATTCTCGAGCAAATTTGGATGGTATTTTTATAAGCTATTGTCAGGGTAACGACTGTCAGGTCGGCTAGTTTTAAATAAAAATGTCAGCAAGGAAATTTATGGTCCGCGCTTGATGTAGGTGGATGTCTAATATTAGATAACATAGCAATGTTAGGGTTGCTTGGAATAATTGGACGATAAAAGGATAAGGGCTAAGAAGCGATAGGGAAAAAAGGGCTCTGGCATTTCATACTCGTGTCGAATTAAACAAAAAACGAACTGTTATTACGCGGTTCTCTTCTGTAAGGGGTGGTATGTGGCGTCAAACGGGCTGCCCAGGATTGCGGAATGCAGTGTGCCCTGCCACTACAAACTATTACCATACTTATCTACAACTAGTTAAGTACTATCTAATTATTACAATTTCGCCAATACAAAATTCATAACTCTCTGCTATTTAAGTATTTGTAGACGTACTACCAAATAATAATAAGATAAAGATAATAAGATAAACCTAATCACAATAAGATAATATGGACAGACGAGTTAGAGCCTCGGTTCGATGCTGGATCCAGACGGCTGTCATGATGTAGATTATGAAATATTTGTAGATTATTTTTGCGGTTTTTGTATAGTCCAAGCTGTCACTTCACCAAGTTTCATAAAAAGGAAAAAGGATTAATTGTTTCAAAATTTAGAAATAAATTGCATTATCCTTCCATCCTTACATTACTAATCTAAACTATATAAGTATCTACCAATATACTTATATAGTCTTTGCCTTCATAGTATAAAATGAAGTCGCTTCCCGCGTCTGTCTGTCTGTCTGTATATTAGCTAAATCACGCAACTGATTTTGTTACATTATTGATAATTAGAAAAGAAGACAATGCCATATCCCATAATGATGACGGCATATTGTGATATTTATTGCGAGATGTAAACGGTTTGCGTAATCACATACGTGCACGGTAAGATAAAAATATTTCATACAGAGAACTGATATTTTACTAGTTCTTCAACTGATATTGCTAATATATATTAGCAGTATGTATAAGTTTTTACAAAAATTAACAGATCATTAAATAATATAATTAACAGACTAATAACTTATATATATATATATATATATATATATATATATATATATATATATATATATATATATATATATATATATAAATAAAACATTATAATAGCAAAATTAACATTAAACCTTAAATACAAAACAATTATAAAAAGAATACCCCGTCTAACAGGTCCGCCTGCGGCATGGACCCTATTATACTTGCAACGTTTCCTCTCTGTACTGCCAGAGCTATGCGTTGACAGAAGTAAGTGCCAGCCCTTGGGGTCCCCTGTAGAGTCGACCAGCCTGCCGACAGTGCCCTTAGAAATTTCTTCATGTCAGCTGACCAGGGGCCCAGTGTCTCTATTGCGAGCGCCGCAAGCTCGTAGTCCTTGAGTAAGGATGAGTATTTGCGGCGCTTGAGAATCTGGGCCTGATTAGCAGCAGCGCCAACCTGTGTGCGGATCGCTTTGATGTGGGATTGTGCGAAGATGTCTACGTACGTAGCGTCCCACACCAGAGCTTTTCCTAAATTCCACGGCACTAATGTGGCTCCATCGTCTCTCGCAATCCCATGACTAAATAGTGCTGTGGCAATACAAGCGGCCAGCGCTTTCTCGCACAAGAAAGGCCATGTCGTCACATCTGCTCCACGTTTTTACAGCAAACGCACGCGTGAGGAACACACATTTTGGACCCGAGCCTTAAACATATTGCTAGTTAGTATCAACACAAATGTTACTAACATAGTTAAGTGTAATATGCGCATTTGAAAGTGCGCATACGCCTTTCCTTATGCTAATTTATAACCATCCGACAAATGGTTTATTAAATGGATGTACATTTCCTATAGATCTGTATCTAGAAACAATTATTATTATTAATCATATATTAAGTCAATTTATTGACGTTTTCCATATTGGAAAACTAAATAAAAGGCTTAGCTCTGCCGCTTAGATGCCTATCAAAACTAGGGTTAATGGGCATTTCCTAGGTAAGCGTGGTCCAACTTCGGCAGCATCTGCACCTCACTTCTGGTGAGTTCGTGGTCAAGCGCTGCCTTGATTTAATAAAAAAATAAATATATTTTTGTCTGTTACGAGTACGCCTTTAAAATATCGATCCGTCATTGAACCATATAAACATACATACTCGTATATAGAAAAGTAATAATATAAGTGTGAAAGACTCTGCCTTTCTCTTACCCATTCAAAGCTAAATCATTGAAGCAATTTTATTGAAATTTCGTCCCCTAGGAAGGATATGGGCTACTTTTCACGCAAGCGAGTTCACATGGGAAAAATCGTATAAGTATGACGGCGTCATTTACTGTAAAGTCGTATTTAATATAAAGATGTGGCTCGTTTACGATTTTATTATAAGTACCAATAGATAATTAATTTTTGCACTAACCCTTACAGATTTGAAGAGACATCAGTATTGTATCCAGTATGTTTGACAAACGACACAAAATGCGTCGGCGGATTCGCTCGACTATACCACGAGGTGCAAACACTGTTGAAGGAGAAACCCGATGCGCTGGTACTGAACGCCGGAGACACTTTCCAGGGAACATATTGGTACACTCTATATAAATGGAATATTACACAGACATTCATAAACATGATTCCAAATGATGCCCACGTAAGTTGAAAATATTACACTTCATTTAAAAATTCTGAGTTAAGAACTGAATTAAAAATTTAATTTAAAATTCTGCATTTACTATCCTTTATAAGGATTTCCATATGTCTCAAATAGACACTTGGCCACTAATATATACTTTTATACTTAGGCACTAATCTGCAATAAACTTCTGAGTAAAGTAAACATAATTTTGGTTGCAACCAGTATAAAGTTTTCGAAATGTCTCAAATAGACACTTGGTCACACTTGGCCACTAATATAATAATATACTTAGGCACTAATCTGCAACAAACTTCTGAGTGAAGGGAACATAAATGTTATATTAATAAATAAAATACCCGAATTATGTTATCTGAGATACTAGCGACCCTATAGTATTTAGCGACCCTTCAGGCTTCGCACGGAGTTGAATTTTCAAAAATATTTTCTTACGTTAAAAATAAACCTTTTTTTCAAATTTCAGTTTAATAGACTTAGTAGTTTTGAGTTTGCATTGAAAGTTAGTCATAACAAACGATTTTATAAGTATAGATTAGATTATTAGGCTCTCAATCCCTCAATCCAAATACAGTTTTTATTGCACTCTATTTTAAGGTTACGTACCATACGTAGTACGCACCTAAATATTTAACTAAAGGTAACTTTTGCTTAACAGTCATTTATTTTCACAGTCATGCATAACCTTGATCGTTAAAACTAATTTAAAAATAGAAACCGACCTAAATAGTATCAAGTCGGTATTATTAATCAGCCTTCGACCTAACGTTGCCTGTACTACATTTACTTTCAATAAGGTCTTATTTGTATTGCTCTAAACTTATTTTGCAAGTATCCTTTGAACGAGTTTCTAACGTTTGAACAGCTTTGGTATAACATAAATATTCACTAAGTACTAATATTATAAAGAGGTAAAGTTTGTTTGTTTGTAATTATGTAGAAAAAATAATTCTACCATTTCTGTATCCCTGGCAAAGTGTATGCAAAATTTCTTTACGATCGTTTGAGATTTTGTTTATATCTTTACATAGTACTAGCTGTTGCACGCGACTTCGTCCGTGTAACTTTATAAAATATTGCATATGTTACTCGCTGATAATATAGTTTTCTAGAGGTGAAAGAGTTTTCAAAATCGGTCTAGTAGTTTTTGAATTTATTCATTAGAAACATACAAATATTCTCTCTTTATAATATTAGTATAAATAAAACAGTACGCTTGGATCTTTAGCAATACGAATTTCAATGCGGTGTTCACTATAGTAAGTACAAAATGTCGCTGCAGGTCGAGTCATAAATTATTTTTTGCATTTTAATGTGCACGTGCAGGCAAAAGTTATCAATGAACTGGTCGGGGTCCGCAACAGTAGGTAACAAGATGCTAACATTACTAAACTGAAGTACGAGTAGTCACACATAGCGGAATCATTTATAATAAATGTATATAATGATTCTGACGATGATGATTCAGATTCCGATGACGACTTTTAATTTATAATTTGTAAATACATAAATAACTTATAAAATTTTAAATTTCTGTAAAGTTATCGATAACATTATCGACACGAACGCTCTGTAAATCACTATACGTTCCCATAATACGAGTAAGGGAGCGCGCCTGTACTCCGCTCTACTCAAACGTTTTATTGCCGCGCCTGCAGCAAGATTTTGTCCCTGCTATAATGGCTCGTTTCTACAGGAAAAAAATAACAAAAAGTTTTTAAGAAAAAATAAAAAAATTACCAATGCGAAGCGCGCCAAGTTAAACTATAAAATATCTTCAATTTAAAAAAAAAGGTTTTTTTTTAGCGAAATAATGTAAAAAGAATTTTTTTGCAATATTTTTTTAATACAAAGTGTTTCTAGTGACTGCTACAGAGAAATCAAGATATAATATACTTATACTATCTACACGCTCCCGACTTCGCCTGGGTTCAAAATAAAAACTATCCTATCCTTTAAGTTGGACCAAATTACACATAGTTACGAAGTTTTATCAAAATTGGTTCAGTAGTTCATCGGCGACAAACAACGTGACACGAAATTTATTTTTATTTTTATATATATAGAGATATTTTTAGCAAAAGTGATCAGCGACGTTGCCACAACATCACAGACATTTAAAATTTAATGACTTCCATTGTCGCAGACGATTGTTCTCTTACAGAGTTGTTTAATGTAGTTACAAAGTCTGCAAATAAATGACTAGATGAATCCTTTTAAAAAGTAATTTTGTTAATTCAAAAATAAATAAAGATCATTTTCTCCTCAAAAAGCTGACTGTAGATATCATTTTAAAGTGAGGAAATATTAGACATTATTTATCTATTATCATCTTGTTATATTAGTCTAATTACAATAAATTACCAATTACACATCTACGAAGACTTTATCTATGTAACTAATCAAAACATCGTGTATGTCAACTATTAATATTTCAAGTAAATAAATTCTAAATATTTAGTACAATTCTATTCTAAATATTGAGTACTAGCAGCAGAGTTACAAGCAGACTTTGTACGGGCTATAATTAGTTTTTTGAAAATCTTACAGACATAACATTTTTCGAGGATAAAAAGCATCCTATATGTTAATCCAATAATAAACTATATGTGTGCATAAATAATAGATAAGTTTCGTATCAACAAAAAAACATTTATGGTCTTCTAGGAGTCGCTCATGCAGCCAGAAGGGCAACTAACATTTATTAAGAGGGCAATGTCCTCTCACACAATGCTTATTAAAAAACTCCAAATCTTATTTTTATATGGGTGTTAACTTGACAATTCAGTTACAATTTTAAATAAAAAACGACTAAAAATAATAAATTTAGTGTATAGCGTATCAATTTTAATTAGACGTTTCTCGGTGTGTAGAGATAATGTCTCTCTGACACAGTGATCTTTGAACACATTTTTAGAATATCCTCTTAATAATATAATGAAGTTATATTGATAAAGAATTTTGAATAAGAAACATAGATAATTACGTCAAAAACGATAACAAATGCATAACATAGGTCAAGTATTTTAAATATAAAAATATTCATGCCAAAAAAATTTGCACAGATACCTATCAGAAGAACCTTTTTTTTTTTGTAAAGGTTGTAAGGTTTTTGTCAATCATTGAAAAATGAATCACTAAATGTGTGTTTTTTATAATCGCAAAACATTATAATAAAATTGATGCAAAACATTATATTAAAATTGCTATGTCATTGCCACCGTACCGCCACACCAGCTCAGAATATATAATTCCGGGGAATTGGGAGTTTTTTATCGGGAATTTACCCCTCTTTAATAATCTTTTTTTTTTATTTTTTGGAATTTCGTTATCGCTTATAGTTTTTGATTTATTAGCGAAAAACTAAATGTCTCTTTTTCTATTTTATAACTTATGCAATTTTTTAAGTGCTGGTAAAACATTTAAATACATTTTTTAAACATAATTCAGAATCCAGTGATGTTTGCACATATTTTTACGGGCTTTTTAAAAATTTAATACCAATTTGAGCTTGTGAACTACACTAAAGATTGAAGAAATATTTGTTGTCTTTCCTGGTTAAATTTTATTTGTCACACGAATGAAACAAATGTTAGCTAATAGATTGAAAAGAGTGTAAAAAGTTCATCATTATATCATATATTTCATCATATATTTGAGATTTTTACACAATTTATCTTTCTGAGAGGGGGCGCCACATCAAGTTTTTGCCCTACAAGTACAAGTACGGTGCCGACAAATAGTAGGATTAAGAATAAGGGATTAAAAAGTTATTTTATAAACGAGAACATGTAATTGTTTTTTTCTGGTACCTAGGCTTAAGTTATACTAGTGTCAATCTATAAAATAAATAAATAAAATAAATTAATGTCTTAAGTATTTCCTTGATAAAATAACATTGAGAAGTGTCGCTATTTTATTATTTCGAAATAATGATGTTTAATTGTTTATAAGCTTTTATTAATGATATAAAGCGTTTATAATAATGTTATTAAACACAATACTACTCTTATCTATTGCCACTAATTACGACGTAATAGATAAATGCGCATTAGTTAATGATTTCATTATTGGTAAATCGATGTAATTTGATAAGTGTATTTTAATGTATTTCCTTACATATTTCTTACTTATCTCATTTAAATATTATTCTATACCTTACTAAGGTAAGGTTTGTTTATTTGTTTGTATGTAGGAGGTAATCTTCGTAACTACGCATCCGATTTAAAAAATTCTTTCACCAATAGTTGTAATAGATTTTCAGGACGGACATAGGCTAAATACTCCACGCAGATGAAGCCATCTGATAAAATAAAATTAAGATCCAATGCTTGACAAAAGTACAATGTCAGGTGTTATATTGCTTTACATATTATGTCAGGCGTTTTCTTTTTTATTTTTCAACGCGGACGAAGTCGCGGGTTCCAGCTATTATGTAATAGGGGTAAATTCTGCCAAAATTAATAGTTGACGGTAGCCACATGCCATTAAGTGCACCATTGGCGTACTACCTGCTGAACTTTACATAAGAAAAAGTTTGAAGAGAATTTGAATTATCACATTTGTATTTTATTTTAGGCTATCGGAAATCATGAGTTTGATGATGGTGTAGCGGGCATAGCACCGTACCTTGCGGCACTCCATGCACCAGTTGTTGCAGCTAATATAGATACAAGCAAAGAACCCGCATTAGAGGGATTGTACAAGCCACACGTAATACTAAAAAGGAAAGGAAGAAAGATTGGTATAATAGGCTTGATTACACCGGAAACAGGGGTAAGATCAACAATTGTATTGGTATCGAAAGCTTTACTTTTAACTTCGACTTTAAAATTAAATCGACTAAATTATTTGTTCTCAGATATCGTCTAATTCAGGACATGTACAATTTTACGATCCTGTGCAAACTGCTAAAAAAGAAGCAAAGGTTTTGACCGAAGAAGGTGTAGATATTATAATACTTTTGTCTCACTGTGGTCTAGAGGTTGATAAGTAGGTGCATATATGAGTATTTTTTCCTATCAATATTATCTACTACTCAATCACTTCATTTCATTAAACTAGTTCTGGAACACTTCTATACACAAATTCCAAACAACAATTGATAAAGGCTTTTAGAAAAAACAGAAGATTTTGCCCTTAATTCGTTGCAAAGTTGATTGGACAAGCTATTTTTTAACCTCCAATATAATGTATGTAAAAATTGTATTAGGAATTAGGGAAGAAGAAATGAGTTGTTAGACATTATATAAAACATACTTTTCAATCATCATTATCATCCTTAGCCATAGGAAAATCACTGCTCACTTATAATTTTGAAGTAGAATTGGTCAGAAACAACCTGGATCTACTATCGACCCGCAACTAGTCGTTGCTGTAGGTGAACAGCCTACGCTGCGTGCTGGTCTGTGGTCTCTATTCAAGAACCTTTCGCGTGACCAGCGGCCGTCGGCTTTCGTACTATGTCTCCTGCCCACTACCACTTCAACTTATTAATTCGCAGAATAAACCTGGGCATAACTTTATCCATAGCTCATTGAGCGACGTTGAGCTTTCTTATAAGGCCCATAGTTCAATCTCTGACTACTTTTTAATGTATGTACGAAATTATAATTATCATAATGATGTGATATTTAGGTATGTTCTGAATTAGAACTTAGGTTTTATCGTCTTCTCTCATTAATCTAATTTAATTCCTTCAAAATACTTTTGAAACAAAAATGTTTATGTTTGAAATAGTAGTTAATAGCTTAATCTGTTTACAATAGCTTTTTGACATCCAACCCTTTTGTCTCATAAAATGAAAGTCTGATTATTTTGCATATAAATAAAGCTAAGATCGATGTGGCTTATCGTTACATCAATCATAGTTTATTTATACTCCGGTAACTCAAGGGCCATTTAAATGCAAAGATAGTCACCTACAGCCATATTTTCCAATAAAGCTGTCGTGTTATAAAATCGAGTGCCAGTGTACACCGGTGAACCCATAAAAATAATGATGTTGTAAAAATTTACGCTGTATCTGAAAAGAGTTTACTTTGTTGCTTTAATGAAAATTTTTACGAGAAATAATTAGTAAGTTAATACTAAAATGAGAACGTACAAACATGATGTTCAAATTCAATTCAAATACTAGTAAATAATACAAACAAAAATAAGATAAGAATAATGATGACATAAAACATATGAAACGCTGAAACGTGATCTCTAACTATGAGCCTCGTAAGAAAGCTCAACGTCGCTTAATGAGTTGTGGAGAGGCCTATGCTCGGGGTTGGACTGAGAGATCGAATCAGGAAAGAGGAGATCCGTAGACGTATGAAATTTACCGACAAGCCGACGGATCAGTAAGTTAAAGTGTTTGTGGGCAGGACACATAGTACAGAGAGCCGTCGGCCACTGGGGCCGGAAGGTTCTCGAGTGGAGGCTACGGACCGGCAAGCGCAGCGTCCACCCACAAGGTAGACAGACGACCGCTGCTTCTGACTGGTCCTATTGGAAAATTATGGGAAGGCCCTATGTCCAGCAGTTGTCGTCTTACGGATGATATAATGATGATGTTCAAGTATCAAGTATCAAGTAGGCTATCCGCCATTTAAAGTCACCGGTAACCGGGAATGATGGAGATGGTATACCTTATTGTTTGTACGGTAAAAGTCCTAAACATTAAAAAAATAATAATAATAAAAATTCGCCTATCGAAGGATGGAGTAAACAGAATTTAATAAAACATAAAATTATTTCTAAAAGTAACTAATCAACATTTTACTTGTAGTTGGTGAAAAAATATACTTTCAATAATTATTGAGACCATTTTAATTGATTAACAATGCTAATGAAAAAATAACAATTAACAAATATCATATACAAGAAACACAAGGTCGTATCGACAAATTCTTGAATAATGTTGCTATCCAAGAATTCATTGATATTACAATATAAATTTAATAAATTATTATATATATACAAATAAATTAATTTGAATTTGAAAAAAAAAATTGCCGTCGATTGTAAAAAAAGTCTTAATAATTTTTTTTTCTATCATTTAAATAAAAGTTAGAACTACAAGAAAATGTGCTTGGGTAAACTTATATTAAATTTAAAAAATTGTTAAGAAAATTGTAATCACTGGGAAGCAGTTAGACTGTCATCCAAATTATTATTTATTGTTTTAATTTACAGAGCAATTGCAAGAAATGTAGGTGAGAATATTGATATCATTGTGGGTGGACACTCCCATAGTTTATTGTGGAATGGAGAATCGCCAAGTAAAGAGAATGTGGTTGGACCTTATCCAGTAATTTTGGAGTCACAATCGAAACCTGGACATAAGGTATGAATAAGGATAGGAGTATGACAAAAGAATTCGTTGTTACAAATTGTTATTGAAGAGAGAATTTGTTAACGTAGCAACGTGAATGGCCGACGTTATGTGTTCCCTAACTCTAGGTGACTGTTGTTGAACACGGGTATAAATCTGTTTTTGAAATGAAAATTTTTTTAGGCGCGTTGGGCATTTTTGAGATTGGAAAATACTATAGAACTTGCAACTTGTTACTGTAACCGTATATTTTCGCCACAGCAGATATTGCGCCATCAACACAATATCAATGAAACTAGAATATGTTTAGAACTAGAATCTAATTGAACTTTGAATTGAAATAATATTTATATTAATATTAATTTAAAATTTAAAATAAAAGAACAATTTTTGAGATAGGAAAAAACTAAAAACGGTGCTAGCTGAAAATGAGCGCTGTAGGTGCCTGCTTAGGACCTCGGCACAATGCTGAGCCAGTATCCGATTCACTGCCGCGAGGACACACACATCTTCCTGTCTGTTTTTTATTAATTTTTTTGTGTCATTTTGTTTTTGTTGTTTCTGTTTCTTATTTAATGTTAATGTCCTTCGTGCAGCGAATAAATGTCTTTCTTTCTTTCTTTCATTGAACTCGCGACTTGTTACCATAATCGATACCTCTGTATATAAGTACTAAGCAGCAATTACATATGAAAGTAAACTTACTACATATGATAACAAGGATCAATGTGGTATACCTACTATACACCTCTGACCAATAATCTAGTTTTTTTTGTGAAGCTTAGTTTTCACTTCTAACGTGCAGTCCAAGGACCGTCATGTATTTTTTTTTACTTTGTTAGATTTTGGTAGTAACTGCATCAGCTTTCACAAAATACTTGGGAAATTTAACGACATATTTCGATCAGTACGGCGAGCTACAATCTTTTGACGGATCACCAATATTTTTGAACAGATCCATTCCTGAAGGTATGTCAATATTATTAATATTTTATAACTAGTGATTATTTAGTACGGTATTTAGTAAAATACATCGAAATAATATATCTTCGGTAAAATACGATTAATTGTTACAAATCCTGCTAATGTTATAAATGCGCTTTTTTTTTTGGATGTTTGTTACTCTTCACGTAAAAACTACTTAAGGGATTTGGATGTAATTGGGCAAATAGATAGTTTATCACTTGAATTAAAATATAGAATACGTTTTCACCTGGAAAAGTGTTAGGTTCCCGAGGGATCGTCTAAAAATATAAAAAATGGCGCCACTGTCGTCACAACGATAAAAGCGTCTGGTCATATTATTATTATTACTTATATAAATGCGATGCAATCCTTAATGTTGTGAAGCCAAGAAACAAGAGTATTGAGTCCTAATTTTTATAAAAATAAAAATAACGAATGTACCTATTCTTTTTGCAATTGTTAATTATAATTCTTTTACTTCATTGTACAGACCCGAAAATGAAGAAACTTCTTCAACCATACGCCGATGAATTACACACATTAGTTCAAGAGACCATTGGCTTTGCAAATAATGATCTATTATCAAACGATTGTGGTGCCGCAGAATGTGCTATCGGAGATATGATAGCAGATTCGTTTTTGAACTCTGTAAGTATCTGATCATGTTTCTTAACGAATATTCTTTACTTTTTAATAACTAGAACACTGCATTTGCAGTTTAAGATCCCGCTACTTGGTCTTTTTGCTAGAAAATATCCCAATTATTCTGACAAAAATTGTGAAATTGTCCAAAACAACTGTCATAACATATCTTATATAGACTCCGCCCCTATCCTTGGTATAGACACCGTTCTTGCTTCTAACAGGAAAAAGATTTAAATGGTATTTCAACGTAACTTTTTATTTTATTCCCTCGCGACATAGGTAAGTCATAAAATATGTTTTTCAATCTTAAGAATAAAGACTTGAATACAGTTTGGCCTCCGTAATTTCAAATTTTAAATTCAAATTGTGCGCCGTACGGCCAGCAGTACAAAGACCGCAGGTTGGTATTACCATAATGTAGACAAGACTTTAAATTGTGACCATGGGCTATTGTAAAAATTCAGAACAAAATTTAGGTTAATTTTGTATATTGTAGTTAAAAGAGAATATTTTTAAGAGCATATGATTTTATTGTACACTAGCTGGTACTCGCGACTTTGTCCGTATTGTATTATATACCCCTTCCTCATTTAACGCTCTTTCCATCAGTGGAAACCGCATTAGAATCCGCTGAAAAGTTTAAAAGATCTAAGCGTACAAAGGGACAGACGGCGGGAACATTATTTTACGCTAGATTTCATCGCTTCAAATTCAAATCATTTATATATTTACATATATAATATATATAAATATATATATGTAATATATATGTAATGTATTATATTTACAAGTAACATGGGTCAATATAAACCAGTTCTCATTAGTTCGAATATGTTACCTCATGCACTGCCACGTCTGGCATGTTCATATAGGTACCTACGACCCGCCCCCGGCTTTGCACATACATAAACATTTTTTCTGAAAATTATATACAAAGCTTCCTCGTTTATCAGTATTTTGAATAGAGAATTTGAAGGTTTAGAAGACGTTAACGCTATTAGAAACAGACATAGTTTAAACCTCTGATTTTAACCTATTAGTTTAGGATGATTTTAACCTTGCGACAGTTATATCTATATTAAACGCTACACACCTATATTATTTTTTATGTACGAGTAAGAACCTATTTTATACTAATATGTATTTCTTATATTTTAATTTATCAAGACGTCATTGTTTCAGACAAAAGAATATTTTAAAAACAACGAGATTAAGGAAACTAAGTCACACGTCGTTTTCCTCCTCAGAAATATGATTAGAGGTTCAATCGCTAAAGGAGGTAAGATTTTAAAATATATTTCATAGTAACTGTGCCCACAACTTCGCGCGTTTGGTATTATGGTATTGCGTATATCTTTTTTGTTTGTAAACCAATTTGAATGAAACGGCAATGTTACGGGAAGCTTGCTGCAATACATCAGTGAAAACTGCATTCAAATTGGTTTATTCGTTTCTGAGATTAGTTTGCAAAAACGCACAAACAGACAAAAATTATTATAATTGGTCTTGGTAACGTAAATAAACTGTGTACAATTTATTTTTTTGAAAAAATATTTAATGTCTTCAAAAAAATTTTAAACACGGCTCGATTACTATATTATTACATGTATGTATTGATTATAATACTGCAAACTGCAAACTATGACGAAAGATATTCATTGTTCTTGCATAACATTACAGTAGGCATTAATAGTAACATTATGTTGCAAAACACTTGATTAAATAATGTAGCATTTTAAAAAACTCATGTTGTTTAAGCATTCGTGATGTAGGTACTGTAATAATGTCAGCCATAATAAATATAATAACCATAATGTTTATCATACCTTTGCGTGAGGAGGCATGGACGTCATGCTAACCTATAGTATAGGTAGTATAGGACATTGGCAGGAAATCCGGAGTCTTCAAAAATACTAGTATGTATGTAAGAAGTACATTTGTCATATCGGTTATCTGAAGATTCTTTTCTTGGCGTAATTGTACCTATACTCGTACTTAGGTAATTTAGCTGTTGCATAGAGAAATTCAGCTGATTCTTAGAGAATCTCTGCCCATTAGGAGAGGTAGAGCTGGCTGCCATGCCAAATTTCCTTTAAAACGTCTACAAGTTTTCTGCTTAGGGCCTCTTTCACCAAAAGTAAAGTGTTGATTAGTTACTTTTATAAATAATTTTATGTTTTATTAAAATTTTTTACTCGGTTTACTGCATCCTTCGATAGGCGGTTTTTTTTATTATTATCTTTTTAATGTTCGGGACTTTTACCGTACAAACAAAGGTATATCATCTCCATCTTTCCCTGTGACCGGTGTCTTTAAATGGCGGTTAGCCTACTTGACACTTTACTCAGAGATAATGAAAGAGGCCCTTTAGTGATTTCAAAAAACTAAGAGCTCTATCTACTACTTGATATAGGAATGTATTTGAAAATTTACGAATGTTTTCGGTATTGTTATGTATTTTATATTTATTAATTTCTGATCTTATATTTACAGTTATAACTCGCGGTGGAATAATAAATACTTTGCCATTCACGAACAGTGTCATGACTTTCTCCTTGCTCGGGAAACATTTGATTGAAGCATTTGAAAGATGCCTAACTAATTATTGGGTGGCACACCCATTTAATGGTCCCTGGATGCCGCATGTAGCTGGTAAGTATATTTGGCGTAAAATTAAAATGAAATTGTACCTACCATTTACCATCAAGTGGACCGTCAGCCTGTCTATTCATAAACATTTATTTATATGTACAGATGTTTAGTTTCAGTGGACATTCATATGACGTATGACGTTCATAATATGATGTTTCAGGTGTCCGATTGACATTGAATGCGACAAATGGTACAGTAACAGTATTAATAAAAGATGGAGACGCGTATCGACCTCTCGACCCCGAAGAATTATATCAAGTTACATCTCTGAACTTCTTGACCAGAGGCGGTAATGGATTTAAGGTAAACCATACATCTAAAATCTCCTATGCTATTCCTTAGAATAATGGACATATTCCATTCGATCATTTATTCTTCTGTGTTTTTATTTTATTAATAAATTATTTAAAATATTCTATATATTTGTACTGCATAAAATCAAATTTCAGCCTCAGTAATTAAATTAAGTATAAAAATTCTTTTTATAATTCCAAACTTTTTTTACACTTTCATACTTAAATATCTATGCCATTAAGAAATTACACGATATTTATTCCTCACACTTTATATAATATATATAGAATAGTATAAAAAGGAAAAAGAATAAAAGAAAAACTAGACATTTTGTGACGTTTGAATAAATATCGCGATGTTTTTTATCGTCAGATGATAGAGGAAAACGCTCGCAACGTGACCTTCATAGGAAAAGATGCTGACATTTTAGAAGGTTATATAAGGAAAATGTCACCAATTATGACTTCGTTGGACGGCAGATTGAAGGTTTTGAACGAAGAAAAAATTAAATCATAATAACTACAAAATATATAAATATTGTGATTAATACAATAGACTATGTTTTTACGGTGTATTTTAAGAATTTTACACCATTTGTTAAGGCGGAGTAATACCACAAAAAATGGTATTATGTTTAATTATGGAAATGACTACAAGAAATATTAAAATACCAAAATACAAATGAGAACGTACCTGTATTAAATAAAATTAATATTAATAAAGGAATCATTTGAAATTTAGATTTATTGTTTAATTCACTTTTTTTAAAAAAAAAAAAAGAAAATCTTGTCAGAATATTCCTCGCGTGTGTTAATATCTTCCTACTGCCCACATCACTTCTAAGAACTGTATATTTCCACACAATCCATATTCTACACCAGCCCACGTTGATATAATTATGGTAATTCTCGAAAGAAACACATGGGCGCCACTATTAAGTTCAGTGAAACCACGTTGTCTGTATAGACTTTTTAATTTTCACAAGTACTACAACTTAACATATTAATAACAGCGTAGTAATGTGCATTTATAACTATATCTACTCGTATGGTGCAGTGCAGTACAGTTTGGTAGAAATAACCATCGCCTCACAAAACCCACGTGAATTTTGGTAAGTTGTGTATGGGACCTCTTTCCCTCACTTATTTTATATCATATCAAGAAAGGCACTGCTTTTGCAACCCCTATGGCTTCGCTCATCTCAAAGTTTCGGTAGCCACATACCATCAAATAGACCGTCAACCTGCCTACCACCAATCAGCTTAAATCACAACTGCTTAAATCGGCTGGTGGTGTAGTTATTGTCTATTTCCAGTAGAGAGAAAATATAAGACTAGCCTGGATTTTCTCGTCTTTGACACTAACACCACTTAGAAGTATAAGCGTAGGTTATAAGGATCAGAAAGGAGTAAGAATGAAACGTAAATTATTCTTCTGAAAACATAACCTGGTATTTGAATAGATCCCATGTGATAGTAGAACACTTCTTTAGCACCCTTCACGAATGATACTTGTATAACGGTTCGGATAAAAACACATTAGCCAACGTTCTCACTAACAAACAACATAACTCCGAACATTTACAGCTGGGGATTTTATTCAATCCCAACCTTTTACCGAGCGAAACTCACCATTACCATGTTAAAAGTTTCGTTATAAAAACTCATAAACACAAATCCCTTGTAACTGGATACGACTTGTGCTTGAATCAAATCATTATTATTCTCATTATTCTTCTGATGCATACATCTAAATACTCACTAGCAACTCGATCCCGGTTTTGCATGGATGTAATTTTTTCTGCAAATTATATACTTACACAAACGCTCTTTCAATTTGTGAAAAACGTATCCAATTCCGTTGAGTGGTTTAGAATTTACAACTGCTTTGATTCCAACACTGGAATGCAGTAGCACTGGATTCCAGTGTTGGATTCGTACTGAAATAATGAAAACAAACACGTTTCAATTGTATTCACTTACTGATTGTCATGTATGACCACGCATAACTTTTTACAGAGTTGTCCGATTTTGATAATTATTTTTTTATTGGAAAGGGTATACCCCGAAATTGGTCCCATATAAATTTGGAAAAAATCTTAAACTAAAGGTGTGACGATAGGGGTGATTTATTGTTCACTCACAGATTTTAATGCTGAGTTGTGTATTACAAATAAAAAAAGTAATCAAAAATTAGTAGATTATAGCCACAAAAAAATATAAAATAAAAACTTTTTAACAAAAAAATTAAACCACCGAAAACAACAACATGAACAAGCAAATTATTTAATTAATTACGTAAAGCGTGATGCGCGGCGGCGACTCAAAATTACTTAGGTATACTTACATTAGTTTAAGAACTTAGTTTTTAAGGTTAAATAAAATAATTTTTTGGTATTCAGTTTTTTCGCCGGTTTTTTTTTTTTTTTGTTAAAAAGTTTTTCCCCCCAGTGATCACTGTCGACACCCCATGCACACTTTTCCAGTGGCACTGTCAATCTCTGCTGCGTCATTGACATTGAGTGCTAAAGTGGTCTGACGAGGAAAGCATGAACTTACTCAAACATGATAGTTCGTCGAATAATAATGCACAAAAAATTTTTGAAAATAAGGTCATCTTTCAAAATTGAGATCTATTTGGAACATTACGTAAATTACAAAAGCACTGACGTAAATCACTTTTATTTTTGTCGTATCTAGTTTTTCTAATATGGTGGGCTGAAACTGTACCTGACTTGATTCGAAAGCGAAAGTCATCTGGACTCACAATACTCCGCAGAAGGCGTTTGTCTAATTATGACACGAATCGCCGGAACTCATTATCATACATTAAAATTAATTCCAAGGAAATTTGATGACAAAAAGGAAAATGTTTTCGGTGATAAATTTGTGCAAGGGATTTTGCGATTTTGGACCAGTTTTTAATTGATATGTCTTGTTTAAGTTTGCTTAATTCTTTTAGTAGGTAGTAAATCGTTTTAAATTTCTAATATAAAAATTAAGTTTATTTTTTTATTTTTTCTATACTTCTTAAACCAATTATCTTACCTATATATTCAGTACTAAGATAGTAAAAAGGATTTCACTTTGCTAGATTGTCATCCTATCTAGTAGTGGTTTTGCCTTTTCACATTGACGATCTCGTGGGCCAATTCGAAGTACTACTATCTTTTTCTTGAATTCACCCTTCAAGAGTTCCAATTCCCCCATTGTTTGGTGGGATATTGACATCCACCAAAAGGACCCACGTCGCAGGAATATTTCTGTCTGTGATGATGGGCCGATCCCAGATTCAGTTCTCAAGAAGCCGGTCCCAACTAGTTCTTAAAAACTGACTTTGGCTAGTACTGGTAATTAGGCATCCTCTGTTCAAGTAAACCGTATTTCAGAACGAGTTTTAGAATCTGTGCATACGAGTACCCATCCCTATAGTAGATTATGAAATATTTTATTTATATGGTTATCTGTTTTAATACGGGCTTCTTTAGTTTATGTTGCAGATAAAGCGGTACCTACATCCAACTACATCCAGGATAAATTCGCTAAAATCTCTGCATATCCGATCACCATAGTGGACTATGAACCATTCTATTTAACAACTTTAGCGAGTCTGATAGTCGGTAAAAGCAGATAACTTATTTACATGGTAACGTTACGCCGGTTTGCATTCTATCAGAATTTGCTAACAGCAACTTTGTCGATCAACAGTTTCTGATTCTCAGATCGAAGTACATCAATAGTTTGGATTATAATCTGTTTCATGTAATTTAGTGGTGTACTGTAAGGTTTGTATAATATAAATAATATAATTAATCAATGAATATATTAATCAAGCAGTTTATTAGGCTGATTAATAACTTATTATTATTAAGTTAAGCAGAAAAGTAGACAGCATAATTAGGAATTACAAAATAAATTTTCAAGTATGTAGTTAAAACTTGCTAGCATAAACCAGGCGCTGGTTTTCCATAAAAACTATTTGTATAACACTGTGCACAAATACAGCTAATACTTATCTACACCAAGTTACATGAAATTGTATATACAGTGTGTCCGTAAATCCTACGATAATTTTTGCGTTATCGTAACTGGGATTCAAAATATTTTTACCTTACAAAGAAATTGAAATTAATAATATCGGTACAATTAGATAATGTTCACTCCATATTATTATCAGCTTTACTGTCATGTTGAATTTGTCTCGTAATTAAACTTAGGGACAGCATCGTTAGGATTGCCTGAAAAAAAGACATTCTGTGCTATTATATAATGTTCTATTTGTGGCGTTTAACAAGAAATTGTAATTTTTTTGCACAATTATGTAACCCGAATTGCATTAGTTCTAATACGACTGTTATATATTAATAATAATAAAATATAAGACTATAAGAGACTCTTGTTTATATAGACTACAGTTATAGGCTTTACCTGATACACAGTAGATCTGTCTACTGCGAAAACTCTGGACGCAGTGAATTTGGGAGGCGTAGAACACAAACGAGCAATTTCCGGCCAGAGACGTGACTCATACTTCGCCGTCTTTAACAGTATGCTCACCAATCTTCCATACTGTACGGATAAAAACAAAAATGTAACCTTTTAAAAGTATCAAGGACACTTGAGACCAATAAAGATTGCAAATCAATGAAGATTGTAAACTAAAAAACAATAAATCTATGTTACTTAGACACTAAGTGATCTTGATCCTTTTTAATATTTTCCTAAATTTCACACATGTATACAAAAAAAAATGGGGTGTGGCTAATTCGTAGACACGGCACGTGAACACGCACACGGCTTTACAAGTAGCATTTTCTTTGAGCGTATTTTATGTATAATATGGCATAGTATAATCGGAAAAAACGGCTTTTTGCAAAAATCCTAGTGCGATTGCTAAACAACGGATAATAGTAAACTAACAACGAATTTTGTAATCATCTGAGGTACTGTCAGGATCTTTGCAAAAATCCGACGAGTTTTAGGTAAGTCGTGAATAAACGCTCAACAGTCTTGAGCGCTCATTGGCCGAAATGAACATTACTTACTGACGGCTGCCCGATTTTGTTATCAGTTTATCAATAAGTGAATAAGTGAATAAGTGAAGAATCACTTTGTGACAATAAGTGAAGAAAAACTACGCTTAAAAAGGTTTAAAATCGATTTAACTAAACAAGGAAAATTATATATTTACCGCTTTTGTGACTGCATGACATGTCTCAGTTAGTGTAAAATAAATTACAGTGTGAATGAGAAATTGGTATAAATGGTCATATACTGGCAACTTTACTATCATACTGTCAGCTCCTTCTTCTGAACCTGAAAAGAACACTTGAAGTGAAGTGTATTTGCTTCATCGATCTCGATAGGATATGGAGTACGTGTGTGACCACATCAGTTCGATATGCGCTAATCGACATGAAGGATAATAATATTAAGGATAGGAGAACGGGTTATGTCAATCACAGAGGTACTCTAGCGCCGAAAAGCACCATGGTTATCTTCATATAAAGACATGGGACATTAACTATTTCACGCGTATGGGATCAAATTATTTTATACTAGCTGATGCCCGCGACTTCGTCCGCGTTGAACGATGAAAGGTACCCAATGTCCTTTCTGGTGTCCCAGACAACGTGTATGCAAAATTTCATAGTGATCGGTTTAGTAGTTTTTGTGTGAAAGAGTTACAAACATTCATACATCCAAACATACTTTCGCATTTATAATATTAGTACGGATTTCAAGAAAATTAAGTCACTGCTATCGTGTTTTAAACCAGTTCTAGGAAGCTCTAGCCTTTGAAGAAAATTCTAGAAATACTAATCAATACCACTATCAATACTATTTTTTTAAATGTACATAACTAATAAGATTAATAAAACAAAACTAAATAACAAGGGATCAGGAGCGGCTAATAGGAAAGTGAGATCTGGCTTTAATCTGTCACCGAAATTAAATAGCGACGTTTTAGGCCTGAAACACATGACCGCGCGAATCAAACTGAACCGGTCGATACATGTTTGTAGTAGAACTTGTACCGCGCGGTTATGTAGACAAGGAACACTGTTTAGTTTGATCTTGTACCGCGCGATACCGCGCGGTCATGTGAACTTAGCCTTATTTCACGGTGGTCCTTAAACGGTGAAGTGATGGTTATTGCCTCCAGACGGACTGCGAAATTCAATGTGCCCTGCAACCACTATATTCACTATACTATACTAATATTACACAAAGAAAATATTAGTATTTTTGTATTTTTGTTTGTATTGAATAAACTTAAAAACTACTGGACCGATTTTAAAAATTCTTTCACCCATGGAAAGCTGTAGTTTTCTAATCATCTGTAATCTGATCTAATAATCTGTAGTTGTATAATCAGCGAGTAACATAGGCTATCTATACTTAATATTATATGATTTGTATTTTTGTAATGATTAAACTTAAAAACTACTGGACCGATTTTGAAAATTCTTTCACATATAGAAAGCTACATTATCAGCGAGTAACATAGGCTATATTTTATAAAGTTACGCGGGCGAAGTCGCGTGCAACAGGTAGTATTTTATAAAGATACACGGAAGACTAGTTAGTTATATAATAAGAATCTATAATGCATATAATATACTTACTTATGTATAACTTAAACATATTTTTCAAAGGCATAAACATGTCCAGATGTATACAAGTGAGCAAAGCCAACAGCACTGCATTAGTTGATTCTTCTATCGTGCACATGCAATCATTTATCTTATCGAGGATCATTAGAATTGTTTGTGCACGGATTAAACGTAGTTTATTGGCAATTTTAGATCCTGAAAAGATATCAAGGCAAAATTTGTTTCATATATCAGTTACTTCTTAACAGCAAGTGTATTACCGCCATTTTACTTACGATCATTGGCTAGTTGCGGAAATTCATTCATTATAAACTCCTCATTTACGTATATCTTATTATTTTCGTTAACTTGTCTCGTTTCTTAAAGAAAAAACATAAAAATGAATATTAAATCTATACTTTACTAATAATAAAATTGAAGTGTCATACCTTCGTAGTCCACGTCACATTCCTCCAAATATACCGCCAAAGCGTTCATACGAAATGTGAACACAAGTAATAAATACATGAAGATAGTCTGAAAGCACTGCATCTGTGTCCGTGGGAGGATCCAATACAGTTTGTATATACCTGAAACACAATCTATCTTTCTTCTGTTAGAGTTGAGTTGTTCATTTGATCCCAAAAGTGCGTCAAGCAATTAAAGAATAACGCCGAGTATAATTGCCCTTGGGTTTGACCTAGTGATTTCTACTTATTTACAAAATTAACTATGATAATGCAGTCATGCTGTCATAGAGGATACTTTTCGATACTCATGAAAAATGTTATTTTATGAAAGAGTTAAAAGAGTTAAACCAATGTTCTTTTATTTTTTACTCAAATACTTTGTGATGTAAAAAAAATAAGAAAAAAATATATTTGACAATAATAATATCTTTATTTGCATTTCAAGCATGTTAAAAAAAATCGTTTCATAACCAACCTGCAATTCCGTTATTATGCAAACAGTTAATAGCGACAAACGATACTGGCAAATAAAATACTTCCAAAAACAATAAGATAAATGATATCTTTTCATAAATAGAACACATTCCGGGACCAATCACATTGTCGATCTGAAACACAAAGAATTGAACTGAAGAATGGATAAAGAATACAAGAGTAGGAATTATTTTTAATGTTAAGTCCGACAGACAGACTGACGGACCACCAAGCAAGGTGTCGTAAGTGCGCTGCATCATTAAGGATAGAAAATCCTAACTCCTCTAACTAGTGGCTTGATACTCTTAGGTAGGTAAAATAAAATAGACATTTTCGAAACATACCTCCGAAATAACAATGAAGCACCTGTTAAATATGTTCGGTTTAAAAAAGTTGTTTAATTTAGACGGTATTGATATAATAAACATTGATAGCGACAACAATAACATTTCAAGGGAATTATGCGAGTCTTCTAAAAATCCTTTCCGGAGAGCTAATGACCAAAAGTACAGACATCCTGAAAAGAAGCAAATTAAAAAAAGTATAGATATCTAAGGACGCGACAGGTTTTGCAAGTGAGCTACCGATTATAGTAAGATCAATGATAAGGCATTACTCACAGAAACACAATAGCACACATGTTGTTATTTCACTGTGGTATTGTGTAAAGGGGTGGTTATACTAGCCCATCTGGCGTTAGTATAACCACCCCTTTACACCTTTGCTCAAATGATTGCGAACCTCTGTGAGCCCTTTTTTTAACGTTGGGAAATCCTCTTGGATACCGGGCAGTGTAGGGGACACTGCGGGGTTATGCCGGATTGTACCGGCTAAAACCCAACGACTTTCTAGCGCTGCCGTAGATGGGCGGGGTCGCGGGGTCGTTATGACACGACTTCGGTGCCTCCAGCGCGGGGAGGGCTATGCTCCCTGTCAAAACCTCGGCGTACCCGAAAGTGGAGGTACGCCGGCCATCTCGAGGGACCTTACGCCACTGCTAAATGTGTGTGGCAATTTTGAAATGTACTATTTTTTACATATAAATCTCTGACAAAATTAATGATAGTTGATGCTGCGATACACCATCACAACCACAGAAGTACACAAAGTACTGATTGTGCAAAAAAAAAACCACTAAATAATTTTTTTGAGCTGGTGCCTATCCTGCGGTGGCTGCCGGACATTTATATACTAACTTTAACAAAACTATGCTGTGCCCGGAGCTTAAATACTTCTATCATAGTTAAAGTTCACTTGGAACATACTTTTTAACTTTAGCAAGGTGTTCTAAATGGTAATTTCGAATAGTTGAACGTACATCATCAATATTAAAGTTGTCCAATTCTAACTTTTTACACATTATTTCTTTTCCTAGTGTTAAATACTTCTATTAAGTTTCTATATTCATCTTAGATGTGTTTTAAAAATCACTTACCCGATATCAAATTTAAAAATATCATATAAACAGTAAATATTTTTGAATTTTCTACTACATAGTATTTACTAGTATCATTTAAAGTTAAGCAACTTATACCAAACACACGAGCCAGATAAAGTGTTTCGGATAAACCAAAAATTTTGTTTTTAGAACTCATTTTACGAACGCTAGTGAGGTTGTAATAAGACAATCAAGTTCATCATTACATTTTATTTATTTGTACATAAAGAAACATCAAAACACCATTAGCTTACACTACACACTTGAACAAACAACTAAGACTCTGCCACACTAGAAGCGTTTCGATCACAAAGCGATAAAACAATTTAATGCACATTTTTTTAAGCGCAGGTTTATTTTGATCGCATTCACTATCTTCCGGTTTGTCAACACAAGGCTTTAGCTAGGCTATAGAAGCGATAGCAAAAGTCATTGCAAAGGTTTCTTATTTGCCAAAGAAAAAATATCACAATGTGAGTGACAACACTTATCGAACTGATAAAGAAAGTTTACGGCAAACTAATGGGTTTCTACGATTTTCTTTTCTTTTGAACTGTTTGGTATTAGAAAGTATTAATTTAGCATTTTGTTTTTTCTTAAAAAAATCTCTTTATCTTTATTTGCCTTTAACAACTCTACTGAATTTTCAAATGCATTGGAATTGGAAAAAATAAATAAACAGTGGATCAGTTGCGATCTAAATTGATTGAAATTATGAGATTTAATTATTATAAGTTTAGTAAGTGAAAACGTAAATTTATTTCAAATACAAGTAAACACATTTTTCATATTAATCTAAATTGTAATTGAATGACTAGAAAGAAGTAATTTATGCTAACACCGGCCATCTGAAAGGAAATATAATAAAATAATTAATAATTTTGTGTAAATGTAAGATCTTAATCAAAGTTTATGCTTAAAATGGAGATTGAATTTTTTTATGTTAAGACTGGCAGACAGGCTGACGGTCTTCTTGATGGTAGGTGGCCACAGTCACCTATAACACATGCAACGCCACAGGTGCTGCAAGTGTGCTAGCGACTACAGTAGGATTAAGGATAAGGGATCTGGCATAATAAATATAATTATGTATACTTACGATAGCTAGCATTTTTTTATTTAACGTAATATGTTGTGAAGACTGGAATTTAAGTGGGGCAATACTTAAGAGCGAGATTGCGCGGTCTATCTTTGATAATGCTGTTTGATTTTCATACAAATTTTCCTTTTGTTTAGTTACTGTCATATTTCTTAATTTACGAAGAGTTTTTGACCACTAAAAGTATAATTTTATAATTAAATATTTCTTAACGTTTAAATGTAAAAATCACCAAGTACATACATTTATCAAAAAAAATCTCTGAGAAGCTGTAGTACTGCTTTAAACACAACTAAAACTTAAAAATATTAAAAATTTATAAGTATAGCATTAAATATATGGTAGTATATAAGCCTATTAGTATTGAAATCCAAATTAATTTGTACTTGGTAGAATTAGGTTTTTAGGCAAAGTACTTATTGTAAATTTTTTATTAAAAAAAAAAAAAAAACGTGTTAAATAAATGAGTGAAAATATAATTTTACTAAATTATTATGAAAAATTAAGTAAGTGAGTGATAGACGAATAAGCGCACCTCAAGTTCCATTACATCGAACATTGTTAAGAATATGTAAGATTCGCAGCATTGTACGCATAGTCACAAAATATTTCCAAGCCCTAGCATTTTCGAATTGATAACTGCAAAGATACAAAAGCAACAAATGTACTGTATGTTAATAATAGGAAATTTATTATATTTTTAATAATCTTATATCAGTCAGTCTGTTGTATATACGCACTATCTTTTAACGCACTAATCTCTGGAACTACGAGTCGGATTGAAAGTCCCGTCGAAATCAGCCCAGTCGTTTCGGTGATTAGAAACTATTTACACGCTCCCGGCTTCCCCGGTTTCAAAATAAAAACTGTCCTATCTTTTAAGTTGAACTTCATAATAGTGTAATGTGTAACACCAAATTACATTATTACGAAGTTTTATCTAAATCGGTTCAGGAGTTCATCGGCGAAAAAAACATGACACGAATATTACAAAATCATTGACAATTTATCATTACCAACGGATAACTAACAGGAACACAAAGATTTCAAAACATAAACACTTACGTAAACGTAGAGTTGCTATGGAAACAGATGTTACTAAGGTAATATTTACGAATATTATGTAGACAGCGATAGCTAATCCACATTTTCTCATCATTGTTCTTGATAGAAGGCGTGTAGTTCTCAATACCCTCAATGTTGATATAACAGTTTTCTCGTCTGTAATTTTTTAAGAGACATTCAAAGGAAACTCAAAAAAGTGTAGCATGTAAACTGTTTTCCATTTTTTAGAAATGTGTGATTGTAAAGCCGACTTCGCCTTTGAGCATAGTTGGTGTGAGTGAACCCTGAGATATACAATACATATATAGGCCAACTTATTCGTAAAACATTTTATTGCGAACATTGCGGGAGCATAGAAGATGTCCATCACTTACTCATACGCTACGCTCATACTCTATAAGGAAAGAGCTTCATTGATGTATAAATATAATATATACATCAAAAAAAAACAAATTAAAAAATAATAAAAAAAAAACTTTTTAGAAAAAAGAAGCTCTTGACGCGAGGAGAAAGTTAAGTTCGAGCCCAAGAAATAATATTTCACATTCATCACTAAAGAGGTTGCCTCTTTAATGATGAAATATGTTGCCCCTATGCAGTTAGATTTTAATAATAATTACAAATGATAACACGAGATTAAACCTCAGTGGTTTTTAGTGTTATCATTTTACATTTTTTATATTGTTAAAATTATAAATAAATTAAAATTAAATTATTATAAATAAAGAAATGGGTAAGAGGGTAAGACCACGGCGGCCTCAGGCCGTACATCTGAAACACGCTGGCCCGCATGTGGTCAGGACACTCACATTCCTCACAATTAATTACCTGAGAGGGCTTTAAAATAGACCTTAAATTAACAATCTGCTTACAATTTTCTCGTAGTGCAGACGTACGATTTAATATATTACTGATCTTCTTCAATCTCAGCAGAAGCCAGATCATCAAAGTAGACAGTGACCATTGAAAACCAAATGTTTGTAGAAGCAACAGTTCGTCTAAACAGGCCTTTATCCTTGTCGGTATCGGTTCTAAAGAAAATATACATAATATTTTAAAAAATATTATTTCTTATTTAAATTTAATTAGGTACTTGACATTACATTCATGTAATACTTACTAATATAAGATCCATCAATTATCGTCCAGAAATTGAACAATAAATTTATTAAAGCTGCAGCCCACGAGATGAAGAAAAAAACTGACGTTTGGGAGAAATATTTCGTTTCTGACCACGACAAGTTAAATATTTGATCTATCTGAAATGTTATTTACAAATGAACATTGTTTCAATCCACTGCATTGATCGAGTGAAACTTTATCACAAGCTATAATAAAAAAAATTTTTATCACAAGTTACTATTAAAATTATAAACTAACCACCGACTGTCTATTGAGCCTAAACACGCTATATCTGCTACTAAGTTATAGTTGCTAAGGAATTGGGTAAACCGCAAACTTCTCGACGCTATAGCATCAAGTAAAGCTTACCATCTCATAGAAATTTAACCGAAGTAACAAGCCAAATTTCACATCGATCGATCCTATGGAAGTTAGTGAAATCCCTTCGTCAACTAGAGAATGGGCTGATGGCAACTAGAGAACACCTAAACAGATCTTCATAAATTATAGCTAAGAATCCTCCTATTAGCTAAGATAACTGTTTAAGAAATTTGTAATACTTACGATTCTAATTTCTGTTATTATATCATTTATAACACTTATTCTTTCTTTGGACCAATATAGAAGCGCTGAAAAGAAAATGCCCTGTGCCATATACAGGGTACAAGTCAAATAAATGACCCAATTCATAGGTATTGTCCCAAGACTAAATAAATAATATGCTGACCATGAAACTAAAACAAAAGAAAATGATTATTTTCTTTATTTTTTAATAAATAATAGTTTACGGATTGGACTTAACTATAATATGTATACTAACCATAACCTGCAACCAATAACCACATGAGAACCAACAATTTCTTATTCAAAGTTACGTCACCAGAACCACCATAATTTGCTGGTAGAAAACTAGAACACTTATTAAAGAGTACGTAAGATTTTATTGCGTTTTCTAATACCATGTTTTCTGCCATTCGTAGTATGCTGCAAACATATCTACGAGTATGTTTAGAATAAATAAAGCTCTAAAAACATTTAAAAATAAAAAGATCAAATATTAATATTACGAGTATGTGCGTTAGGTTACACTTATTTCTGACGTTGAAGAATGTGATTTTACAATCATGAAAAATTTGTTATGTCTTCTTTATTTAAATGTCGGACCACTTGACAGTAGGCAGCTACCGTCCCTATTACTACTTGTAAGAATTTATACTCCACCGTACTGCAAGGCGACAACCTTAGGAGGATTAAGGATAAGGATAAGGAAGGGATAGGGAAATTGGGTCTGACATTTTTTACTCACTCACCGAAACACAAAGTCACATAATATGGTATTATTTCACATTGGTATTCTATAAGAGGTCTTATAGAAGACCACCATATGAGCCTATCTACACAATAGGAGTTGCAAATGCGCTGAGAGAGAGGCATTTACGGTACGGAGGCACTGTGGCGTTGCCAAGTGTTATTTACCTATAGGCGGCGGTAGCCACTTACCTTCAACTTATTGTCTATTTTTACATAAAGACATAATTCTACATAATATTTCTACATAATATTTTATTCTAAAAAAATAATTTAACCAATATAACGCATACAACCTCAACGTCGAAGACAAGTTATCAACGAAATTAATTATAGAGTTAAGAAAAATTACTCGGTTACTGAATACCTGAATACAAATGCACTGAACATGTAGTTAGTGGAGATATTTTTTGTAAACATAAAAGACCTTTCACATGAATGTAAACAAGAAAACACTAATGATGTTTACTAACAGTAAAAGTAAGGTAACATTTGTAATAATTTCATAAATTATTAGATCATCGCTATTACCGTAACCGTATCAAACCGAGTGATTCATCAAAAAATAAGGCTTCAATTTCAAAGAAAACTGTGTTCAAAAGCACTTTTTTTGAGCTAAGTAACTGTGTTGAGTAACTTGTAGCCTTAAGGCGGATAATGTACCTTTTTTATCTAAAAATCATCAGACAGGCGGTAGGTGGCTACCATTCAACGCTACAGGTGTTTCCCAAAGTTTCTGAATTTTCTAGAGTGGACTGGAATTGCCTCGGTTGAGCAGTTAATCTAGTGGGCTCTTGACCGGTTCATGAAGTTGACTGGTTCATAAAGTTGATGACTAAACTTCAAGAATGAAGAAGCACCGGGGGAGGGCTCTGTAATCCTTTAATCATTCACCAAAACACAGTTATTTAGTTATTTTCGATGGTCAGTTTTTTAAACCGTGGTCTAGGAAGCCATGGAGGCATAACTTTAGGAAAACTGTTCTAGCTCAAACAGGTCCTCAAGAAGTTCACCAGACCACGCCATCTTTATCTACAGTCAAGGTCCAAACAGGGCTCAAACTACGTGTCTGCAATTTGAAAGCCTAATGTTTCACGAAGATATTTTTACTTCCAATAATGCATATTACTTATTTATTTAAACAAAATCGTGGTAATTAAATCCTATTTGACAGTTATTATTGAAACTAATAAGTTAGGACAAATTCTAGTAGTGTATTGTTACACTTTACTAACTTATCCAAAGTCAACTAAGTCACTTTAATTGTCAGACATGTTAACTTGAAGTTGTTTTAATTTAATCCTAACTTGACAATGACTAAGTTATTTCGGGCGGCCGTTATGACCCCGAGCTAAATGTTATTACTAAAATGTTTACATCGATAATCCTTCGTCTGCGAGAAAAGGTTAAAGAGGTGTCTGAAATAAAAAAATATCAGGCTTATGTAAATAAATTTAATGTTATTTTATCAGTAAATCTTATAAACTGTAGAACATTTTTGCTAAATTAATTATTTAGTTTTAAATTAACAAAACTTTACTTTCACTATTTATTTTTTATATAAAAAAAATTATAATTCTTTAAATTGTCCTATAGTTTACGCTCATGTGAAGCCGGGGTGAATAGGTAGTATCAATGTCCTTGTAACGGGGGGATCCAACCGTTGTTTTTATTAATATCGCAGCGTTTTATTTACGCAGGCAACTTCAATTAATGAAACGAGCTCGGGCTTCTCTCATACAAAATTCATATATTTTATCAAGGAGCACCGTTCTTATTCCCTCACATACATATACTGGAGGGGAAAAAATAATACACCGGCAATAAAAACTTCTTTATTACACCATATAATTATATTTTAGAGCCGAATACGGAATTTTACGGTCCATTTTCTATAGGGAACAAAATTTTGAACGTGTTTCTTATGGATAACTGTCTAGAGTAAGGGAGCTTTTGTGTGTTCTGATTTTTCACGCGTCAAAAAATAATTAAAGAGGACACTTTGTACGTGCCCGTTGGACGAGTGGTAAGGATGCTTGTCTAACGTCTCAGGAGCCCCGGGATCGATTCCCGGATGGGTGAACTATGGCCAGTTTATCTATTAGATTGTTCAAACAATTTTGACGAGCACGTTGGACATGTGGTTAGGTTAGGAGGTTCGATTCCCGGCATGGTCAACTTTGAAAATTAACAATTCAAAGTTTGCTCTGGTCTGGATCTGGAAAGTATTGGCAGGGCATCCTGCGTTTCGCAGACATTTGGGCCGCCCGTCTAATGGCAGTAACTACGCACTTTATTAAGACCACCGTGAAATAACAGAACGTGTGCTGTTGTGCTTCGGTGAGTGAGTAAAAGATGCCAGAGCCCATTTCCCTATCCCTTTTCAAACCCTTATCCTTAATTCTACTATAGTCGGCAGCGCACTTGCAACACCTGTAGCGATGCTAGTGTTATAGGCGATGGTACCATCAAATTGACTGTCAGCCTGTCTGCCGGCTTTAACATAAAAAAAAACCCAATAAACGATACCTGCTGTTGGAGCCAGTCGACTTTTTGACTTCTTGTGTGATGATTTTGCGGAATTCGAAATAAAATGTAGACTTTTGATAAACGACGTGATATATTGTTAGCTAAAATTTACAAACTCTACAACTAGGTCTCGAACATCTGCTAAACCTAATGATATTCTCTTTTAGTCCTTATTTATTTTATTTTATTATTTTATTTTGAACAGCAAAACAAAATAAGAAACAATAGACACAGTAAGTTACTACTTACATTGCCAATTAGAGGGTTTCATTGTGTAGGACTTATGTGCATGCGTGCGCAGATTTTGGACTCTATTTTTTTCGGCTCGTCTTAAAACATTTAGTGCCGAAAACATCTCAGCATATCATGGAGGCTGCATGAATTTTCACTCCCATTATAATTTAGCGATCTCTTCGCTCCATTTGCCTGATAGGACTTTTGCTTCTCTCGAGAGTTTTGCCAAACGAACCTCTTGGCAGTACGTGCAATAAAAGCAGACGTGCCGTCATTTTTAAACAAGGATTCGAGTTCACTTGTTATTATTAAAAAAGTAGTTAAGTTAGGTACGAGTACTATTAATAAGTGAAAATAGATTTTTTTTCATCACCTTCAAAATAATTTCTATACAATAAAATAAAAATTAAGTGGCCTTGCCAAAGTGTTATAGCAACAAGACGTCAAGCGTTATATTGCTTATCTATATACATTTATTTTTCAACTCGGACGAAGTCACGGACACCAGCTAGTATCACTGTAAACACATTTTCATATCAATCTAAACTGTAATTGAATGAGTAGGAAAACGTAGTTTATGCTGACTCCGACCATCTGAAATTAATTTATAATATTTATATAAATATAATTGTATATTTTAATAATAACAAAATATTAAGTAAAATCAGTTTAAAATTGTATACTTACGACAGCTACCAACTGTTTGTTGAGGGTAATATGTTGTGAAGACTGGAACTTAAGTGGGGCGATACTCAAGAGCGAGATTGCGCGCTCTGTCTTTGACAAAGCTGTTTGCTTTTCATCCAAAATTTCCATTTCGCCAGTTGCTGTCATATTTTTTAGTGTTTGCAACGTTTTGGACCACTATAAAGAATATTTATTTTATTATGAAAGAAGGTATTTATTTTAGTAAGAAAAGATGAAAAGGCTTCGGCTAAACAATAGCTGTAAGCTTTGTAAAGAGCAGACGATTGGAAGGCGCCTCGTTCATCCCAGTGAGCTTTGTAGTTTGTATTATTTACTCATGGCTTGTAAACGCTCGTACTTTGTCCTATATTGTTTTTTAAATGGGTTAAATAAAATTGTCAGTACAGTTAGCATAAAAAGAAATTTTTGTGCTGACTGTATCGTAGGAAAATACCGAATCTGACTTTTGGTTGCGTGAATAAAATTGGCAGTCTATAGAACTACTAATGAGCGACTCATATTTTATTCGTCCTTTTGTGGTATGTATGTAGATTGAAGAAATAAGAATATTTTAATTATATAAAAAATATACAACAGAAATCAAAGAACAGAATAATCCCCAAGAAGATGTGTATGAGCTAAAACCACGTGCTGTTTTAATAGTTATTCTGCTATTCGGGATGGAGACAAATTCAATAAAACAAAGATCATAAAAATCGGTTCACCCGTTCTCGAGTTATGGTGTAAATAACACGACTCTCTTTTATATATAAAGATTTATATATATAATTATATTAAAGTAAACATCCTGGAGTAGACTTGAATCAACTTGACCGACACTCTAGAAGTAGAGGCACTATAAGAGAGATTATTAAATAATAAAAGCTGGATCGAAATCGGTTCATCCGTTTATTATCTACGATTCTATAGACACACACATACACAGATACACAAGCACGTCAAACTTATAACACCCCGTTTTTGCGGCGGGGTGTAAATATACGCGTAAACACACCTCATACTCCATCAAATCAAACATTGTTAGGAAGATGTAGACATTGTAGGAGTGTACGAATAGGTACCATAAGCGGTAAAATCCTTCCGTTGTGGTGTTAGCAACTGCAAATATACAATATACATTATACATAATTAATCAATGCTTTGATTTTTTTTAATTATTCAAATAATTAAGTAGAGGTTAATTATTAAAAATATAATTTTGGAGACATTCCAATTACAATCCATACAGTCATAGTATAGAAACAAAGCGGATCTTGCGGGGAAGCGGGCGACGCGGGCCTCGACCCGCGAAACCGCTTAGTTTGCACACTCGAATATTGGGGGCTTAGAGTGTTTTCTATGAGTAAATTTTACGAGAATCATTTAAAAAAATTATTATAATAGTGAACACCTGATTTGTGTACGGATGTACATCGACAGCGAATTACAACTATTATTTAAGATTTCATAATTAGATAAATTCGTAATACTTTGGCAGTGACCTACCTGCAATCACTGCAGTCTACAATGGACTAATAACGTCTAGCAGTATTATTTATTTTGAGCTAATTAATACCTTTATGTTTACTTATTAATTATTTCATATAAATAACTGATAACTTATAAATAACTTATAACTTGTACATAAAAGTATATAAAATTTGATTTGGGGCTAGAGAAACTTAAAACTTAAAACATCAAAAAATTAAGTATCGCGTAAATATTAGGCAGTGTGATACTTGTCAATGTAAATGTATATTGGTAGGTACTTGTAAATAAATTATTACATAAAAATTTGTATTACTGTGGTAATGGTATGGTCCCTAACTTAGCTAATGCTTGTATATAGCGACCACATAAGGCACTGTCTATCCGTGTTAAGAAAATAGTATGTTATCACTCGGTAATCTTGTAATCTTTGGACGGTTAAGCCATGCCAGACGGCAATCAGGTGTAAAGAAATTAGGAATCTATCTTCACATTGATTTTTAAAGTATGTAAAACCACTTACTCATATTAACAGTTGCGTAGAAGATAGATGATATTAAACCAAATGCTACACACATAAAGTGGACGTTAATAGCCAATCCACACTCCCTCATCATTGTTCTAGACAAATCACGTGTAGTTCTTAATATGCGTAATGCTAATACAATATTTCTCGAATCTGTAATATATATGTATAATATTTAAAACTAAATTTGAAATTATTATCAATACTAGTTACCGTTTAATAGTGGATTTCCCAATTTTAAAAAAGGCACACTGCGTTCCGTAGACACAATTGGACAGCTGTCTGGCGGTAGTGACCACCCCATTACAGACCACCGTGAAATACTTACCATACTTAACTATACTTAGTAAGCTATATAACCAGCGAGTAACATAGGCATTTTTTTTTTCATTAGAGATCACTACGATATAACCCTTCGAATTAGAGATTACACACTGTATTAAAAATTTACCTTTACAAAAGTAATTATTTGGCGTACTCTGCAAAAAGTATTGATGATATATTTTATGTATTTCTTGACAATTCGAAAGAAAGAATGCGCCTCGTCCGTCCCGCATCGCATCTCCGCTCCTTCAGTACCGTCGCCAACGCTAGCACAATCGCATGTACTGTTCCGCATTCTTTCCCTCGATTCTGTTACTGTTACTTAGATATTTAGTTTTTGTTGACTGTTTTGTTTGAATTTAGATTAGACATTTTACAATAAAACAATTATTTTTAATAAAAAATTTAGTAGATTTTAAATATATTTTTTTAAACACTTTTGTTGCCGACTGTAGCGTGTAGTGTAGCATTCTTTCGAATTGTCAAGATATTTCCGACAAGTTGTATCATTTTAATTTTAATTTTTAATGTATGTACCTACTACATGTCTACTTACAATTTTTATTTTGTGCAGTCGAACGATTTAAAATTTCATTGATTTTCCTCAGTCTCACCAGAAGCCAGGCGATTAAAGTGCTTAATGACCATTGGAAACCGAATGTTTGTAGACGCAACACTTCGTCTACACAAGCCTTTATTACAATTGATTCTGGCACTAAAGTAAATAAACAAAATATAATATGCTTATGTATTTATATTATATTGAAACAATCATCTCGTGTATCTTAAACCAAAATAGCTAAAAATATTTAAAAAAAAAACTGAAAAGGCAGTTGAGTTTTCGCTTTAATTAGACCAACTAGCACTATCACTGGTTGAGATGAAATAGCGAAACCAGCTACCCGAAATAGCTTCGCAGACATGCTTTTTTTTTTTTCAAAATATATACATGAATCTTCCTCGTTTATCGCTCCTTTCATTAGTGAAAACCGTATCAAAATCCGTTGAGTGGTTTAAAAGAAGTTAGGAGTGAAACAGATAGAGGCGGACTGATACTTTATTACGTAATTAATATGTTCATTTCTCTATCCTTTTGCTACTATCGTCAGCAGCGCACTTGCAGCACCTGTGGCGTTACTTGTGTGTCCAGAGAAACGCACGAGTGTTCTGCATAGTTCGCGCGTCCTTGGGATAAATTTTCTACTCATCCGCTGCCTTATTATCTAACAGCAGACGACTTGCGACCAACTTGCGACAGGCGAAAACTTTCTATCAATCAATTTGTGCGTAGTAAGCCCAAAGTAAGCCAGTTCTTCTAGTTGAGAAGTAGGTTATTAATGTTAGGTAATAATGTTGATTCTGATAAACTTACGGTTTCCTTCAGTTATTATGTAGATGTTGAATATGAAATTGATGAACACCGCAGCCAAAGAAATGATTAAAAACACAAAAGTTTGTGAGAAATATTTTGTCTCTGACCAACATAAGTGGAACAATTGATCTATCTGAAAATTTTATGTAATTTATTGTTTATTTATTTATGAAATTTACCTATTTATCTATTGTCTATGACAGAGTACTTTGTAAAGTAAGGTACTCATAATTCGGATTTCTTTTACAACATCATTAACAACTTTTATTCTTGATTTTGATAAGCCAAGAAGCACCGCGTAGAAGACGGCCTGCATCACATATACGGTGCAAACCATA
Source organism: Synanthedon myopaeformis (assembly GCA_944738685.1). Classification (NCBI taxonomy): domain Eukaryota; kingdom Metazoa; phylum Arthropoda; class Insecta; order Lepidoptera; family Sesiidae; genus Synanthedon; species Synanthedon myopaeformis. The sequence goes on along the minus strand of OX122933.1, from coordinate 4,009,062 downwards.
TAAGTATCCCAATTTGTGGATATTGTGATAAAAAATACCAAAAAATATATTGACCATATGGCTAAAACATATAATGAAATTTATATTATTATTTTTATAGATTAATACACCAATTCGTTTATTTCTGGCAGGGTCACATTTCAGATTTATTGATCCGTCTTGACCCTGACGATTGTTATGATCAGACAGGCTAACGGTCCACTTGATGGTAGGTGGCTACCGTCGCCTGTAACATAAGTAACGTCACAGGTGTTGCAAGTGCTGCAGGTGCCAATTAGGAAGGCATAGGAAGGCTCTGGCATCCCTTACTCATTCATCGAAACACAGAAACACACAGCACTTACAGCATCTGTGGCGTTGCTTGTGTCATAGGTGACGGTAGCCACCTACCATCAAGAGCACCGTCAGCCTGTCAGTCATAGCACCAAAAAAAATCATAATAACTTACCATAAACTGCAACCAGAAACCACATGAAAATCAAAAATCTCTTATTCAATGTTATAACACCGGAATCTTCATAATTCGCTGATAAAGAACTTGAGCACTTGTAATAGAATATGTATGACTTTATTGAGTTTTCTCGTATCTTGTTATCTTCCATTTTTAGCTTTTACAGCGAGTACGAAGTTGCGGGCACCAGCTGGTTGATAATATAATTTATGAAAATAATATTTCAATTTAAAAAAAAAATGTCTAAACTTATAGTTACATTGAAGTAATTAGCAATAATCTCATTTCTAATTTAAATAACCATCATAGGTAGGTATGAAAACAGAGTAATAATATATATTCTAAAGTTAAACCCTTTACACGAATGTTAAGGAGAAAATGATCATTAAATGAAAGATGCAAACATCATTAACATGTAGACACATGTTACTTTAATGATGTTTGCATCCAATAAAAGCAAGGCATTCGTGATCAGTCGTGTTTGTCTAATATTTCCATAAATTATTAGATGAACGTCATTACCATAACTGAAAACATTTAGATGTTTTCATGTCGTTAGGAGCCCTTATTTGTTTTCATGCTAAATTTTACGCTTATACATTAAAAAACCTTGCTCTAGACCTAGAGTATTGTAATTCTTTTGTTGTTATGGACACCTATACACTTCAATATTATAATTTATCAATATAGTATTTGCACATTTAAGTATACTTGCCATTGGGATTTGTAAAAAATAAATAAAATACTTATATTTACTTAGTTAATGTTGGAAGTCATTTGTTCGAGCGAAACAATATGTGCCACTTAAAAATTAACTGTCCAAAAACAATTCCCAAAGATTTTTAGCAAAATATAGAAAATAAACACTTTTTTACCTTCTTTAAATAATATATTTTGTTCAGTAAAATAATAATTTAACATTTCACTTAGTATACTATTACATATTACTAAGTAGGTAACTAAATAAATAATCCAGTAATATTTAGTATCACTACTAATTACTAATTCAGTCATTTGTATATATTGATTCTTCCGTCTTCGATAATATTCAACGGGGAGTGTTTCTTGATGTATGACTCCAAAATTGTTTGGTCTCGTCCGATGACTTTCACATTTTTCTTGTTGTCTTTAAACATCTGTAAATATATTTAAAAAATAGCTTTCGTCACTCATTCTCTGCAATGCTCTAAATACGTAGGTAAGAGAGGGAATAACATTTTAAATTTAAATTCTTTAATTCAAAATTTTATTAATAATATTACTTGTTTATCGTCCAGCTAAACGGTAATTTAATCCAGCTATTACTAGCTGCTGCCGCATCCATTCTAGTCCATACTAATATTATATACAAATACTTATATACTATATTACTATTTACTATATCCATACTCCATACTAATATACTAATTTACTAATCCATACTAATATTATAAATGTGAAAGTAACTGTCTGTCTGTCACCTTTTCATGCCATAACTACTCAACCTTTCATCATGAAATTTTGGATACACGTCAGGGATACAAGAAAGGACATAGGGAACCTTTTTGAATTTTTTTTAAACCGATTTGAATGCCGTTTTCAATAGTATATTGTAGCTAGCGTCACATACATAACATTTAATTTTAGTGTTTGTTCTGTTCAAATCAGTGTACAAGAAAAAAGTTAATTAATTGAAATAATATGTGCTATTATAGAACCAAGCATCGCGGAGTCGCGGGCACAACTAAATATAAGTGCAAAAGTACTATCTTGGGGGAAGCTCAGTAGGGATAGGTGGAACAGGCATTTCCATTATATGTTCATTTTTATATATAATGATGAAATTTTCTTATTGAACAATTACAGAAAAAGTATCACTTAAGAATTATAGAGAAATCCTAATGATTAAAAAAAAATAAGTACGCTCGTGACATTGCAAATTAGTAAAGAGAAATACGAACTCTAAGACATTTAGTTTGATAATTAAGAATGTACCTACGGCATTAATCTCTTTAAGATGACTCTAATTTGAGTTATTCAGTCAAAAGGACAATTAACCAAAAGGTTTTACAAACTTATCGAAGATTTTCGCTACACTATATTACTAAAATCTGCAGAAAAAAATGGCACTATTTAAAATAGGATTATATTGTTACCAAGAGTTTATGTAGAAAAAGATCAGGGTCGTTTTTTGCACCAAAATTTGCAAAATGACTAATTATTGATTTAAAAGCAAGGTTCATTACGTTAAGGATTTCATGAGGACCAATTGGCCCTTTAAATATTACCATAGAGTAAATAGTACTTAACCAGTAATATTACTAAGAAAAAATGCATACCACATATCCATCGCCGCCTCCAGCTAAATATGTCGGGGCAGTCACTTGATAGAATTCGGCGATATTTAATGTCGTATTTTTATTAATTATGGTCACAGAATCAACTCTATGGCCTTCTGGTCTCGATACATTGTATGTCACTTGAATACCTGCAATTAAAGCATTGATTTAAGACCTTTTTTTATCTGTTCCGAGTACATGCTACATATTTTCATACATTATTTTATATTATTTTAAAGATATAAAAAAAGAATGGTATCCTGAGTTTCTTTCCGGGTTTCTTCTCAGGATCGTCATCATCTTGACTTTTTTTTCAAAACCCTGATAAACATAAATTTATAATGACGATGAGTTTCTTGGAGAAACCTAATTGATAAATAAATATTTTGATTTCATTTCATTTGATAGTACTACTTGTAGTGAGAGGGATTTTTTTTTTAAATCTCTCCAATAGTTTTTGTACCTATGCAAAAAAAATGTAGCTAAGTTTTTAATGAAATAAATAAATACACATTCTGCCATTTAATAAGGGCGTACAAATATTGTTTATTAAAAAAAATATCAACGAGTTGTTACTTGCTGATGACGTCACATGGATGCTTATTGCTGTGATCTTAGCTCACACTCCTTTATTTCAATACCAAGAGGTCGTAGCGTTCGCGTCACGTGATGCTTCGGCACGTCGCGGCATGCAAAGGAGTGTGAGTTTAAGAAAAATCCTTTTATATACCGTACTAGATTTTTATCCAATACAATTTTTGCGATTCGAGATCAAAGAACATTTAATTTCACTCACCAGAAACTTGTAACAAGTACGGCCCCTTAAAAACATCAATCTCCCAAGCACTGCTAACGCTCCTCTCCAGAGCTTCCAATATGTATTTCCCTTGTAATTCAAAGGTTTCCACGCGATCTCTGAAGGGGAGCAATTCGAAAATCACACCTTTCGTAACATCTGAAAGCGACACGGTTTTATATTAGTTATACTATCTATTCCATTACCACGTTTTTTTTTTACAGATCATGTTAATAAAAATAAAATATTTTTTAAGGAAAATACACCACGAGTCACTACAACTAAATTTAAGTACTTACGGATTTAGTTAAGACTATTTTTTAGTTTTTATGACTTATGTTTTAGTAATGAAATACCTAGGCTATATTTTAATAATAAATAAAAAATACTTACGTCCTTTTGGTATGCTTGATTTAATGTTACCCCTTTGTATGAATGAGAAATAATCATATTCCGATTTGTAGCTCGTTTTAGCCTAAAAGGGATAGAATGTGTTAACAACATCAAGATGGTAAAAAACATTGAAATTACGCAGTCCAAAGCGACAGAATCCCAAATAAATATTTTTATAAATCAATCATCGCCTCCCAACTAACGTGTACAAGAAAATATACATAAAAATATTACTTTCATTAATTTCTTACTGTTTTAATTGAAGTGTTATTCTTGTTTAATCAATTTATATTTGTGTTTTTATTTGGTATTAATGTGGAGCCTTTAAATGTAATTTTGTACAAACTAAACTGTAATATGCAATTAGTTCTTATAACTTATAATAGTCTGTACACTGCTATGTTGGCTATCCTTAATATAAATAAATAAAAACAAAAAAAAAACACAAATATTTTGTTGTTTTTGGTGTGAGTAATAGGTACATCAGCCATAGGTACATGATCAAGCCTATCGTCCAGCCTGAGGACAGATAAAAAAAAACAGTTGCACTCCGGGAGTGCCGACAGAAGTGAAAATTTGAACGTGTATATTTTTTGAATCGTCAGGAAAGTACGTACTTATATACAGAGGTGTCGATTACACGGTTACAGGTCGCGAGTTCAATGGTTTTTTCCCATCTCAAAAATTGTTCTTTTTTAAATTAATATGAACGCCATCTCTATACGCATTGATGTATTATTTCAATTCAATTAGTTTTCGCAAAGATGTATTATTACGTATCATATTCTAGTTTCAGTGATATTGTGTAGATGGCGCAATATCTGAAAATATACAGAGGTGTCGGTTACATGGCTACGGTAACAGGTTGCGAGTTCAATGGTTTTTTCCCAACTCAAAAATGCCCAACGCACCTAAAGAAGTTTTCACTTCAAAAATAAACTACTTACAAAGTCATTGAAGGCATCCGTAAGTAAATCGCCAAGAATACATTCTCCGTAAACACAATCTTCGAAATGTAGCGTGGTTTCAGATTCACCCACTGGTTCATTCTCGGCTTTGTGCACTAATTCAGCATACGGTGCCAACTTAGCCTTCATCTCGGGGTCTGAAAACGTAACAAAGGCGAGTTTTTTAATATTTTCTACACTATATCTATAACTATATACGAATGATTATTTAAATTGAATATGTGCCTAAGAAGCAATTAATATGCATGCTGTGGTAGCCTGTAAGTGTGACTTGTGCAAGCTGAACTATATTATGCGATTTGTTTTGAATTTTATATGTACATTGTTGCGTTGGCTATCAATATTATAATAAAAAAAATTAAAAAAAAACTATAGAGACTTGCTTCCGGCTTCGCGCGGGTGCAATTTCTTTCTGCAAATTACCTTCCTCGTTTAACAATCTTTCCATTAGTGAAAACCGCATTAAAATCCGTTGCGTAGTTTATAAGATTTAAGCGTACAAACAGAGGGACAGACGGCAGGAAGCGACTTTATTGTATATACTATGTAAAGAAGTGACATAAAGAGAGAGAGAGATACTCGTAGAGCGGATTTTTGTCGGCTCTAGAATATTGGGAAATAATGTCCAGCACTAGAATATTGAAACGTATGTAGGTATACTATTTCAGATGGACGTATAATATTATTAAGCTGAAGAGTTTGTTTGTTTGGTTGAACTCGTTAATCTCGGGAACATAAGGTACCCTATGTTTAAAGCGGTCTTTTAATTCAAACTTAGATTTTATATTGGATTTCTGCAAGGTCCATCATTTTGAATTTCATAATTTTCAGACTTTCTTTAGTAGTATGTAAAGTTACATTTCCTTAATTTACGCCATCGTCTTGACGAAACATCTATTATATACTTAAAAAGCAGACAGTTATAAAACATCAAGTTACCTTCAGGTATGTTTCGGTTCAAAAATATTGGTCCACCATCCCATTTGACGTAATCTCCTCTGAAGTCGAAATACACTGACAGATTCCCCATGTACTTCGTATAAGCTGAAGCTTGTACTATCAATACCTTAAAAAGTTTTACAGGATTTGAAGAGGCCACATAAATTTATTTTACTTAATCTTATTTCTAACTCTAGCCAGGCTATGCACGATGCAATTTTTTTTTGCTCAAATTATATATACAAACGTTTTTATTTTATCGCTTTTACCATATAAGTGAAAACCGTATTAAAATCCAGAAAATCCAGGTTTAGAAGAAGTTAGCAAAGAAACAAACAGAAGCAGACTATGTATATAGACTAGTCGCTTCTATTTCCATAGCGCACGCATAACGACTAAAAATTAGTCAAAACGACTAAAAAATAACTCAGAAAAAAAAAAACAATATCTTCTCCGCCATGATTCCGATATTTGTTACGTCATAGCTATATTTCTATGTAATAAAAAAAATATCCAATATCCTCAAAAGTAAAGTAAGATTTTGAATAAATACCTGGTGACGATTATCATCCGTGTTTTGTACGATCACAGGATAGGGTCCGACCACTTCTTCTCCGCTGGGTGATATTCCGTTCCAAAGTAAGGAGTGAGAGTGGCCACCGACTATAATGTCTATGTACTGCCCGTATTCACGAGCCAATGCCCTAAAAAAGGCATAAGCAGTTTATACTATGAAAACAGACCTAAATTCGTTATTGCGCATAAAGACGAGAAAATGGAAACTATATTATGGAGAGCCGCCGGCCGCTGGGGCCAAAAAGTTCTCGAGTGGAGGCCACTGACCGGCAAGTGCAGCGAGGGACGTCTACCCACAAGGTGAACAGACGACCTGATAAGGGCCAAGCGTCGACGGTGGATCCAGGCTGCTTCTGACCGGTCTTATTGGAAAATTATGGGGGAATTTTGAAAGTTAATTTGAAAACTGGCTATAGTTTGAAAACCGTCAAGCTATACAATATAATGTATAGAAATATATTTTGTTTAAAACTTAATGAGAATAATTTTTTGACACTTTTTTTGTATCTATTAAAGTTTTTGCAAATACTTAAAAAACCGTTAACGGTGACAAATTTCACGATGGGGGGGGGGGGGAGTTGAAGCGGTAAGTGGAAAGTGGGGAGAGTTGTGAGTTTTGATCAGCAGACCCAAAGGTATATAACCCACACAAGTTTCAAAACTTTATTAATTTGTTCCCCTATACATTGCTTACGAATTACTAATTAAAACACAATCCTTCCTTATTTGGCTGCCGTCTCAATTACATCTGTTACTTTAAAAGAATGCTTATTTCGATATACTTAATAGCATATCGGCTACTGTCACAACTGTCTCATTGTCTATATATCTCGTTTATATATAGACAATGAGATCATTGTTGAAGCAGTAATTGATAAAACTAAAAACTTTATTTATAACTAATTAATGGAAACTCTTATGAAAGGTTAAATAAAAGTTACAATGACCTTTTTATCAATGAGCAATAAAAATGTATTGTTTAAATATTAGAGGTCATTATTATGTAAACAAAAACATACTTATCTATCTCAAATCCACAATGTGACAGTAGTATAATAATATCGACGCCCTGGTTGTTTAGAATTTCAGCTTCTCGCTTAGTCGCTTCTCCTGGATCAGTAAACACTACGTTGCCAGGTGAAGATAATGTCTGAAATTTTTGAAGTCATCATCAGCCTACATGCGTCCACTGAAGAACTTTTTTATAGTATAAAGAGTGGCAGATAGACTGACGGTGATCTTTATGGTAGGTGCACCGTCACTGTAACAAGTACATTACAAGTAAAATAATATACATGTTTTCAACCACTGAACCAATTTTGAAGAAAATCTCACAGTAAGAAGCCAGTTCTAGATATTATTAGAGGGTAAATGAAGCCGAAAATTTCCAATGAAAAATTTCAAATACCTTATAAAAAATATGAATTTTTATATACACAAGTGTTACACAAATCCATTACAATGTTTCTTACAAATGAAAATGAGAATATTTTATTCCTCTATTAACTCTGCCTGAGGCCAGGTTGAATATAAAGAATCTACTTAGTTGTTTTAAACATTTAGATCAAATCAATTTAGATACTTATATAGATTCTTTAATAACTGCTGTTTTACTTACCGCAGTATCAGTAGTAATCAGTCCAATAAGGCCAATCCTTCTTCCATTTCTCTTGATGATAACCGATGGCTGGTAAAGCCCTTGCATAGAAGGCTCTTTGGAGGTATCCATGTTTGCAGCGAGCACTGGAGCTTTTAATGCGGCCAGATAAGGAGCCAATCCTTCCGGACCGTCGTCAAATTCGTGGTTGCCGATTGCCTGGAATTACATAACAAAGCGTGTTATTACCAATGTAAAAATATAAAAGTGCTTCGTCCGCGTTGGAAAATGAAAAATATAACACCTGAGAAAATATATATAGCACCCGACATCTTTATCGCTGTGACAGTGGCGCCCATTTTTTAACTTTTTTAGACGATCCCTCGGGATTTTTCTAAGATAAAAAGTATCCTATTAGGTATGTTATCTGTGTGCCAAAAATTTCATCCAAATCCGTTGAGCCGTTTTTGTGTGAAAGAATTTTTTTTTTTTTTTTAACTCCTTTATTCCCGCAATCTGTCCATAGGACATTTAGCTGGATGTTAAGTATTTTCAAAAGACGTGTTTGGAGCAAAATCCAGTGATTTGCCCAATTATATTTTTATGAATTGTAATAATCTACGATTCCATAAGGTCTTGGGGCGCACGCCTTCTTAGTCTCTTAAAAGTTTCACCCGGTTGCTTATCCATCAGGTTTCGTGCCAGTGGGTTTGGGTGATTTTGGATACGCTTGTGGTAGGATTGCAATGATTCTGCCACAACGTTCTTCACTGTTTTAACCCTCAGTTCCCGATGCAGACGATCGTTTTGAATATACCACGGAGCATTGGTAATCATACGAAGCATTTTGGACTGGAACCGTTGCAATATTTCAAGATTTGAATTTGATGCTGTGCCCCACAGTTGTACCCCGTAAGTCCATATCGGTTTGAGTACGGCCTTGTAAAGTAGAAGCTTATTTTCTAATGATAGTTGGGACTTTCGATTTAAAAGCCAGAACATCTTTCTCACTTGTTGACCAAGAGCTTTTCTTTTCATAAAAATATGTTTGGCCCAGGTCAGACGTCTGTCCAGATAAATTCCTAAGTATCTAACGCAGTCAGACTGCGGGATCCTTACATCATTTAATTCCACTTGTGGGCATGTGTCACGTCTTAAAGTGAATGTTACGTGCGCGGATTTAGCTTCATTCACCTTTATCTTCCAGTCCTTCAGCCATTGAGATATCTTATTTAGGCTCACTTGGAGTTTTAGTGACGCTTCAGATGCGGTTTCATCCACTGCAAGAATGGCTGTGTCGTCAGCATACGTGCCAATAATTACTTTGTCTGCGTTCGGAAGGTCGTATGTGTAAATCAAATACAATAAAGGACCCATAATGCTACCCTGGGGGACACCAGCTTTGATCTTATAGAGTTTTGTTGTGCTATCGCCATGCTTTACATAGAAATGTCTTCCCTCAAGGTATGATTTTATGAATTTGAAATAGTTGATGGGTAAGTTAGTAAGAATTTTATAGAGGAGTCCGTCATGCCACACTCTATCAAAGGCCTGTGATACATCTAGAAAAACTGCTGAGATGTATTGTTTCTGTTCCATGGCGCTGTTTATTTGTTCCACTAGCCTATGTACCTGCTCTATCGTTCCGTGACCCTGCCTGAATCCAAATTGATGTCCAGGGATCAGATTGGTTTCAGCCAGTTTAACTATGAGCCGCTTGATGAATAGTTTTTCAAGGACCTTCGAAGCAAGGGGTAGGAGGCTGATAGGACGATAGGATTTTACATCTGTGGGGTCTTTGCCTGGCTTCGGGACGAGAATTATTTCTGCTACCTTCCATTGAGGCGGGACAAAGTTTCTCCAGAGAATAGAGTTGTATAGTTGAGTCAAGAATTTTATTCCCTGGGCTGGTAAATCCTTTAGTATTCTACCCGTGATGAGATCGTATCCTGGGGCTTTGTGTATTTTTAGGTTTCTGATAGTCGTCTTTACCTCTGCCTTAGTAAATTTTTTAATGGGAAGATCCAGCTGGTGAGTTGTATTTAAGAGGGTTGATATAATTTCTTCTTTAGCTGAGCTGAAGCCCTCATGTGCAGTAAATACTTGCGATAAATGTTTTGCAAAATTTATACTTTTATCTTGATCACTTTTAGCCCAGCTCCCATCTTCTTTTTTTATTGGAGATTGGTGGACGATTGGTCTTTTCAGCTTTTTAGTGGCTTTCCAGAGAGAATAATCCGTAGCTTGCGTGGCATCAAGGTTTTGCAGATATATTGCTACATCTCTATTTCTGTTGTGTGTGAGAGCATCTTTTAATTGTGAGGTCAACCTGTTGAATTCCATTTTGTCCGGCGGGTACTTAGTAGTTTGCCATGTTTTCCTTGCCTGTCTCTTCTTCTTTATCAGTTCAAGAATGAGTTTTGGGTAGAAATACATGTCGTCCAAAAATTCAGTAGTATACGGAGTGGACGCCCAAGCTGCTTGTTGTACGCTGCTATTGAACGTTTCTACTGCTTGTGTGATTTCGGAGTCAGTTGTCAGTGGTATTTTGCAATCGAGTGAATCTTCCACCAGCTTTCTGAAGTGTGGCCAATTGGTTTTTTTTGTATGCAGCCTACAACTTCTTGCGTGTCGTGCAGCTTTACAGGTAAGCATCACTACTACCGGGGAATGGTCCGAGGTTAAATCAAAACAGGAGTGACACTCCAAGTTAGGACCGGGAACTCCTTTCGTGACTACAAAGTCCACCAAATCTGGTTTCTTATTTGTATCAGAAGGCCAGTAGGTAGGTTGCCCGGAGGACGTAACACCAAGCTGCAAATTCTCGATCGATTTCAGCAGTTCCCTACCTTTGGATGTGATAAGTCGCGATCCCCATTTGGTGTGCTTCGCATTATAGTCTCCAGCGGCTACAAATTTGTGTCCCAGGATTAGGAAGAAGGTGGAGTAATCGATATCCTTTAGATTATGCTTTGGCGGTATGTATAGTGCTGTTACACGTAGTGGATCTTTGGGGTCAGTGATAATTATGCTAGTCGCCTGTATCTCCTCAGTACAGTATGAATCAGTAGGGTAATGTTTGATTTTATTTTTAATTAGAATTGCAGAGCCGCCATGTGCTTTGCCATCCGGGTGCATTGTATGATGTAATTTATAATTTGGGATTTTAAAGGAGCTTTTAGATGTGAAATGCGTTTCCGACACCAGCAAAATGTCGACGTCGTTTGTTTCTAGAAATATTTTAACTTCTAAGAAGTGTTTTGACAAGCCATTTGCATTCCACAATACTATTTTGAGCTGATCGAACTTTTACACATGACAGACATAAGATTAGTGAGCAGGTTTGTCATAGTACATAATTGATCCATAATTTGCTTGAACATGTTCATCAGTATCTTCATGTCGCTTGAACCTTCACAAGAGTCTTGTTTGTTTGAGTCAGTCACTGGTTGAGGTTTGTTTTTAAGAATGTCCGCGTAACTCGTTTCAAGCCTTTGTTGCCTTAAAGGAGGGGGATCGAGTAATTTCTTGGTATATCCTGTTTCCTTCTCAATTATTTTAGGACGAAGTGGCGGGTATTTTTGTTTCTGCAGATCTTTATAGACGTTACAGCCTTTGTAGTTGGCCGGGTGATTTCCACCACACAGGACGCATTTAACTGAGTCAGAGCGTTCTTTGCGTGTGCAGTCTTTGAGGCGTGGTTCCCAGCACATTTTATGCATTTAGGCTTACGATGACAGTATGCTTTTGTGTGTCCGTAGTTTTGACAGTTGGCACACTGTGGGATATCACGAGTTGGTCTCAGGGGTTCAAACACGATACGACAGTTTAGAAGACTTTTGATATCGTATATTTGTTTATTGTTTTGTTGTGGAGAGAGTTCCACAATGAACATGTGTAAAGGTTTCTTTGTAATTCTTTGTTTTATATTCCAGATGTTAACAGTTTCATGTCCCAGTTCTTGCAGAGCTCCCCTTATTTCTTCCATGTCAGTGGATGGATGCATTTTTTTCAGGACTACTCTGAATGAACGCTCCTGTTTGGGTTTGTATGTGTAATAATCTGTACCTTTTGAGTCAAGCTGTTTTACTACCTCTCTGTAGACTTCATGTGTTTTATTCTGAATCTTTACTCTGTTTCCACTTAGTATTTTCAGCTCATATTTATTGCCTGCATGGAGATCTAGAAGTTTCTTTAAAGGTGTAATATTTTCGACTCCATCTACGAATATTGGGGGAGGCCTAGGGACTTTCTCAGTTGGGACTGTTGGTTCTTTTTCCTCAGCATCCAGATCCAACCCTTCAAACAAGTTTGATGTTGGAATTGGCTGACTCAACCAGTAGTTGTGGAGTTTGGTTTGTTTTTGAGCTTTGGCGAAGTTGTCGTTGTTAGGGCTGCTCCTAGGACGCTTTTTGGTTTTAACTTCTATATACGTCTCTGCGGCTCCTTGGCTCCGAGTTTCGTCTGCAAGGCTTAAAGAATGAGAGCGTGGCCTGTAGTGAAGCAAAGGTTTATGAATGATTTGTTGTGTCTTGCTTCCTGCATCCTCAGGTGTTGAGTCGTTTGTTTTATTTGTATTAGGGGGGTTTATTACGAAGTTTTTTAATTTTTCCATTTTTCCATTGAGTTCCCACGAGTAGGGTCGATTTAAAAGGTCGCTTAAGAGGTGACGCCCATTCCCTTAAGAAGGCTCGATACAACGACGTTAGCCAGGTCCGTCGAGGTTGGCGCTAAAAACTAGTCTCCCACTAGCCACACATTCCTTTGGCGCGTTGCCCACCGTGGAATTGGGGTGATTTTTTATGGAGGTTATCTTCCTCTTAGTCCAGGCGATTAAGCCAAGACTCCCGATCGCGAGTTTGCGGTTGCGGGTGGGATAAGTCATTTCCTACCATCCCTATACAGACTTGTAAGGCCTGTTTTTCGGGTTAATTTACCGCCGCCCGATACCCGGCGTTGTAGCTTATTTAGCACCACCCGGGGAGCACGTGTAGGGTAGTTGATAGGTATTTCCTACGGACGCAAGCTACTTCACCCCCCTAAAGAATAACAATGTTTATCTCATCTGAATTGAAACCTTGAGTAAACCTACACGAGGAAATGCTTCACCACCAAGCAAAAAAGTCATTTGAGGTCAAACATTACTTTTTAATTCATTTTTTAAATAGAAACTTTTAACTGACAATTACCAAATGAAGCGCCGCATTAGCAGTTACCACTGATTTATTAATAGTTAAGAGAATAAGTAACAGTCCATCACGTATTTCGTTTGGAGATAGATCGCTCTATAATTTAATAATTAAACTTAGTAAGCCTTTAATAATGGACATGTCAAGTCCATTAAGGCTACAACAACAAAAAACAAACAGCAATCATTAACTCATACAAATCATAAAAATTACACGCTAAAAAAGATTAATTAATAATAAAATTTGGAAAAAAATTAATTATATATGGGGTGAGCGGACTGAGTAATAGCAACGCTTGCCTCTGAGGCAAGCGATTAATCATGAGATTAGACAGTCAGTCCAGTCTTCTTTCTTTCTTTGGATGGCATAATATGCAGACGTTTCGGCTTAATCTCGCTAGCCCTACTTTTTCTAGTCCTTTAGTTTACGAAAGGCTCTACGAGAAGTTAGAATTGTAAACAATTTTAGATAGATAGAGTCGACTTCTTCATTACTGAATGTTGTACCCGCTCTGTAATGCCTTCCATGCTCCAGCTGTTTCCATTCCACCCTATCCTCAGACTTTCCATAAGTCCCATAACAATTTATGAGTCCATTTCCATAAATTGTTATTTAAAAACATTGAATTTTACAAGTGAAAGCACCGGATAATTGACTATTGTGTGGTAGAAACAATGGAGTTTATTATAAGGATTATAATCTAGATAGTACGTCTTACGAAAATCGAAAACTTCATACAATTATCCCGGCATTATTAAGAATTGACAGCACACACTGCGATCGGCAATCATATTTCAATTGAATGTAGAACCGAATTGTTGGTACTCGTATAGCTTTATTACTTTAACAACATTATATGATAAAGTTTTATGTAGTTTTTGAGTTTATTCATTACAAAAAAAAATACAAAAATACAAATCTTTTCTCTTTATAATATTAGTATAATACAAAAAATATTTACGTGTGCGTCATGGGGCAGTAGATTCATGAATTGCTGGGTAATGTTCCACTTGAGGAATGTGTACCAATACGTTCCCTGGAAGCTATCGCCAGCATTCAATAGAATAGAGTTTGGTTTTTCCTTCAAAAGTAATTGGATTTCGTTGTAGAGACGAGGAAAACCGCCAAGACACGAATTGTTACTAAATCTGCATGTCGGAGTCTCTACTGAAGTCTCTTCAAATCTGCGAAATTGTAAAAATTCTTTTCTTTAAGAAAAAAATTTATTAAGGTTGGCAGACATTACGATCCAGTAGATGCTAGGTCGCTACAGTCTCTATAACACAAGCAACGCCACAGGTGCTGCAAGTGCGCTGCCGTCTACACTAGGATTAAGGATAAGGGATTGGAATGGGATAGGGAAATGAACTCTGGCATTTCCCTATCCCATCCCGGAACCCCATATCCGTATCCCAATCACTCACTCACCGAAACACAACAGCACACGTGGTGTTATTTGACGGTGCTCTTCTGTAAGGAAGTGGTTACTGCCGGCAGACGGACTGCCCAGATGACTGAGAAACGCAGTGTGCCCTGCCACTATTTTCCACATCCAGACCAGAGCCAACTTTCAAAAGGAACCCTGAGACGGAACGTTAAGGTAAGCACCCTAACCACTCATCCAAGGGACTCGTCAAGGTTTATGTAAATACATACCTACGTCGTGGGTAAATGACCATAAACATGACATAAAAATAAATAAAAAATTAACAAAAGCCGAATATATTACCATTGTTGTAGCAACATTGTTTTCTGTGAAATTTCTTATAAAACATGTCTACTTTTATATTTTTTTAATACAAGCTACAATTAAAATTATAAACTAACCCTCGACTTTCTATTAAGCCCAAACACGCTATATCTGCTGTAAGTTGTTAAAAGTTGGGTATCCCGCAGACTACTCAAATGCTGGAGCACCAGGTCAAGGTTAACCACCGAAACACCATCGAAGTAACATTATACCAAATTCCACATCAGTCGAGCACGTGAAAGTTAGTGATATCCCTTCGTCAACTAGGAAATGGACTGATGGTCTTTAAACGCCTGAACAGATCTTTATGAATTATAGCTAGGAACAATCCCGATCACGTCAGCTTTCAAACAAATAAAAACGGATCAAAATCAGCCCATCCGTTTGGGAGCTACGATGCCAGATACACAGATACACTTCCAACTTATAACACCCCTTTTTTGCGTCAGGCGTCGGGGTTAAATAAAAATAGAGCACACCGAGTTTTGTAAACAATAATGATAAGTTTATAATAACTCACCTCGCATGGAAATCGTTATAATGAACAATATCCAATCTGTAGAGACCCTCGAATGGCAAGGCAAAACTATATACTAAATTAAATATCCCGTAAATTAATAGAAAACTATAAAATACCGCCACCATCTTAAGACTGTACCTAAACGAAATAATTGTCGACAATATAAATAATTAATTACAAATATATAACGTAAAATTGCATGGCTTTTTAACTTTGAAAACGTCTGTACCAATCTTATTCCAACATAAGACTGTTGAGTGTTGAGTGCTGTCGTGTTAACGAAACGAACGAAGTAACCGTCTGTACCAACCGTTTACTGAAGAGAAATGAAATGATAGCATTGATAATAATGACTAATGCAATTGTAGTCGGGGGCATTCATATTAAACCTTATTTTCTACGCAATAAGAACGTTTTGGTAAACACTTGAATGTTGATTTTGATAAATTGTTAAGTAATAACAGTCGTGTCAAAATTGATGACAAAAGAAATCCTCAGATAAAACATACAATAAGTAACTAACTTAAATAGAATATCGGATCCGATATTAGATAAATAAAATATTAGATGATGTTTTAAGCACTCAGTAACGTCATTGGCACAAATTATTATTATTACGCTCAATAGAGGGCAATATCTTATCTATACTTTACTAATATTATAAAGAGGAAAGATTTGATTGTTTGTTTGTTTGCATTGAATAGGCTCCGAAACTACTGGACCGATTTAAAAAATTCTTTCACTATTGGGAAGCTATATTATCAGCGAGTAATATAGGCTATATTTTATAAAGTTAAGCGGGCAAAGTTGCATTTGCGGCACGGCATGAACTTAGGTCATGTTCTAAAAAAATTAATAGATATGTAGTGCCAGAACCCATTTTCCTATGCCTTCCTAATCCCTATCTTTAATCGTATTATGGACGGCAAGTGAATTTGCAACACCTGTGGCGCTGCTTGTATTATAGGTGACGGTAGCCACCTACCATCAAGTGGGCCGTCAGCCTGTCTGTCGAGCTGAAGTGATCATTTCAAAAATTGTTAAAATGATTAATAAAAAATATCGAAGGAAAAGTGTTGGATGTGTTGTACCATTTTATAATCATGATTAAAGGGGCCATTTTGTAAATAACTTGCCAATGATGGTATAGTATTATACTTATTTTTAAAAAGACGAAGTGTCAAAGTTGGCTGAAAAAAATTTTTTTAATGTAAACTATAATTCAATCAAACTTTATTACAAAAATCACTGAATCAATTATTGTATTTATGACTCCAATCAAGAGAACAGTTATTTAGAATTACACCAAAAACTAAATAACTGCAAAATTCGTTATTGCAATACCCAAAAATGTCGTCCAGGGTGTCGATCTGCCTCATTTTCAAATATATCTGTATTATCTCTTAACCAAGTGACCTGAATTTTTTTATTATTTTTTCCAGAGCTGGTATAACCTACTCTATCACCTCGTGCCCGCTTGAAGTTGATTTTTGAGACAGCCTGTATATAACTTGTCATGTTCGCAATTACCTCTGTTTCGGAATGAATAATAATACCACACATTTAAATTACAATCGCAGATGTACATTATATACAATTGTAAGAGCACATATTATTTTATACTAGCTGGTGCCCGCGACTTCATCCGCGTTGAACGATGAAAGGTACCCTGTGTCCTTTTTGTTGTCCCAGACAACGTGTATGCAAAATTTCATAGTGATCGGTTCAGTAGTTTTTGCGTGAAAGAGTTACAAACATCCATACATCTAAACATACTTTCGCATTTATAATATTAGTACGGATATATTTACATATTATGAGACGACAAAGCGCGTGCTTTCTGCAGCCGAGTCGTATGTGCACTGTTCCGTATTCGTTGTAATTTTTTATTTAAAAGAATTGAAACGAAAACGATATCAAAAACCAAAAAGTCCGTTAAAGGAGCCACATCTCTTTCACTAGCAATTACGGCCATTTCGTAGTGTCACTGATAAATTTGGCGCAGTACCAAAAATCATTCGATAATAGGCCTGCCTTCGTTGTAAATACGATGGTCGCAAAGGTTTAACCTGAGCGTGCGGTTAAAATTTCAGTAATCGGCGTCGCAGCTCTGGTCGATCGATAGGCTATCGATGGTAGAATAGTCGATGGTAGTAAGGCAATCGATTTAAGTGAAGTTGAGGTCAAATATGGAGTTCGCTTGCCCGTTAATAGCCTATTCATTTCGGTTAATAGTCTATTCAAGTTGTAATATCCAGGGAACACTGAAGAAGGGAGAGAGTGGTTTGTGGTGGTCAGTATAAATTGTTACTTGTGCCTTCTTAGACATCGTTGTGTGATAGATTATTTATTTGAATTTAACACGAAAAAAAGTATCTCATTAAATATTGTAAGTACACCAATAAAACGACAGAATTTCAATATTAAGCTTTTATTTACAAAATTATAATCAATGCAAAGTTTCTGTTAAACCTAACAATAACTTTTTTATATAATATATTACATTTAATCAAGACAAATACAGCAAATAATTTGCCTGAAGCTTGGGGAAGGACTGTAATTTTTAGGCTGACGAACCTACGGACATATACATAATAGTTATATGTATTTTCATTTATTTTTAACTCCAACAAAGCAAGAATAATATTTACATTTATAATATTTACATTTATAGTCAGAAATAGATATATATAAACACTTTAAACATAACCATTAGATAACCATTTGAGAAATTCTTTTGATAAAATTAGAGCTTTTGGAGAACTTTTGATTACAAGCCTCAAGACAAACGCGAATACCACAGAAACTTTGCATTATCTATCCTATATTTATAATACACACTAATATACAATAGATTCGTAGAAATAACAACGTAAAAAAAATTATAATGGTGGCCAATACATTGAGACTTCGTTGTGAGCTGATTCCGGAAGCCATTTTAAATATTCGTCTAGTAAATCTGAAAGAAAAATATGCCAATTTGAAAATGATATTATTTCATGTAAACTATGTATTTTGTAATTTTGTTGGTGGCTACCGTCGCCTATAACACAAGCAAAGTAAGGCATAAGGACGGGCCGGTAATGGGCTCTGGCATCCCTTACTCACTCACCGATACACCACGGTGGTCTTATGTAAGAGGGTGGTTACTGCCACCAGATTAGCTGCCCAAGTGACTGCGAAACGCAGCGGTGCCCTGCCACTACTTTCCAAATCCAGACCAGAGTCAACTTTGAAGAGTTCATTCCCAAAATTGACCTCACAGGGAATGAACCCCAAGACGATAGGCAAGCACCTTTACCACTAATCCAAAGGGCTCGTTAAATATATGTTATTTTATACTATCCAACATATAGCTGTAGGAAGGTGGTACCTGGCATCCTTCTTTGTTCATATTTTATTAAAACTTTTAACAAATAATGATATCATTTTTATAAATACGGAAACAATAAAACAACTTACAACTAGACTGAGTCTCCCAAGTGGTCTTCAGCTCGTCTCTGGTTCCGACTCTATGGGCGATGAGAGCTTTCAGTATTACGTCTGTCCTTGGCTGCAATTTGGCCCACGATTTAATCATTGTCGACGGAGGCGACAGAAGCGAAGGTACGTACTTCTTCAATTTTGAAAAAACAACACCTTCCAGAAGATATCTTGCGAACCATCTGTAGATATAAATTTATATACATGAAAAGCTCTATAAATACAACGATATTGTAACATGTAACCCCGTGCAAATAAAGAAACAATCCGTAAATGTCATGCTATCATGCTATCTCGCTCACACACATATCGCTGTCTATTAGACAAATATATGTGTGAGCGAGATAGCATGATCACCGGCCGCCATTTAAAGATTGTTTCTTTATTTGAACGGGTTGTACATTGATGTAACACTTAGATGTCTTAAGATCAGAACTACTTTCGTAGTATATTTTATCAATTATTGTTATCTATGAGAAAATAAATCGCGATTGTGTTGTCTATTGAAATATGCTCATGGATGTCATTAATTTAAAAAAATAATAGCTACTAGTCGTTCTCTATTACACTGCACAGTACGACAAATGCTTGTCTGTCTCCTATTTTAAAATTATAAAATTATAGCTTCGATAGTATATAGTTGCCTTCTAAAATCGATTCATGAATTACTATTGCAAGGCTTTGCAAAGGAAAAAAATATCACACATCAAAAAGAGAAAAACAATACTAAAAACGGGGGAACTTTTCATTCAATTCAATTCATTCAAGTAATAAATAATTAAATTAATACAACTTACCTGTACCGTTCAATCTTGTCTGGATAATTGAGTTCAACGGTGGGCAGTTCCCAACCGGCTTTACCAAAGGTTCCATTGAATTGACACTTGATCCGACCCGTTTTCCCATCAAACCATGGTTCCGGTTCAGAGAGGGGTTCACCTATGGAATATTGCTTTTTTATATACCTTCTTTTGTTCTATTTTAACCTACATATATACATTTTACATGATATTACAGCTCATGTTCTCTAGTGAGAAGCAATGGAAGTTACATCATTATATGTTTTATTATAATCCATACTAAGTAATATGTGAATGTAACTCTGTCTGTCTCTCTGTTACATTTTCACGGCTTATCTACTCAACCGATCATCATGAAATATTGCACACACGTTGTCAAGGATACAATAAAGGACATAGAGTATCTTTCATTCAGAAAAAAAAAAAGACATTTCTCGCAAGGGATCATCTTAAATAAAATATCAAACCTAACGCCTGGCCAAAGTGTTAAAGCAACAAATGGTTATATTTCTCGTATATATATATATTTTTTATTTTTCATCGCGGACGAAGTCGCGGGCACCAGCTAGTTATATCTATCTATCTATCTATCTATATATATATATATATATATATATATGTGTGGGAAGTTAATAAAGCAAACTTTGGAATAACTTTTATCTTTAATTATAACAACACACTTCTATATCATCTTCATTTGACAGACCCCGCAATGTTGCCATTTTTTAAAAGGTACTAATATTTTATCAGTGTTAACATATAAAAAAACAACCTTAAATACTACATATCCCACATATATATATATTATAAAATAAAGTCGTGTTAGTTATAACATTTATAACTCGACAACGGCTGGACCGATTTTTATGATCTTTGTTTGTTGAAATTTGTCTCCACTCAGAATAGCAAAATAACCTTTGAAATATTCACAAAAAAAAAACTGGGAATAAAATTAAATTTCTCATACACGTTTTAAGGAACGTATTTTCATTATGATACAAGCTGTATAAGTATAATTGATTACTTAATAATTGGCCGATTGCTATATAAGTGTAATCAAAATCGTCCAATTATTAAAACGCTAATGGAGCTGAACAAAATATGCAGTTACTCCCTAGGAAAAAAAAAACCTAAAATGTTACCTAAATTACAAAGGTGTGGAACATAGAGCGGCAGCCACTCCGGTTCGATGGCTGTAACATTCCTCATGACCATTTTCCTTCTGTCTTCCGCTCCTGTCTCGTACAACTCCTGGTAGACCACCCACTCGGGTATGGTCTTCCGGAGGATGGAATCTGAATGAAGGTGGACAGGCTCCTCGAGCTCACCGCAGTGGTATGCGT
Source organism: Synanthedon myopaeformis (assembly GCA_944738685.1). Lineage (NCBI taxonomy): Eukaryota > Metazoa > Arthropoda > Insecta > Lepidoptera > Sesiidae > Synanthedon > Synanthedon myopaeformis. The sequence goes on along the minus strand of OX122933.1, from coordinate 3,987,939 downwards.
ATTTGAATTTACGTTTATCTTCACCTGAAAATTGGATTGATTTTATGAAATGTAGTGCGTTTCGCAGTCATTTGGGCACACACACGTCTGGCTGCAGTGACCACCCCCTTACAGAAGACCACCGTAAAATGACAACGGCATGTGTACTGTTGTTTTTAGGTCAGTGAGTAAGGGATGCCAGAGCACATTTCCCTATGTCTTATCCTTTATCCTAAAATAGTCGAAAACGCACTTGCAGCACCTGTGTCGTTGTTTGTCTCATAGGCGACGGTAACCACCTTTCATCAAGTAGACTGTCTACAAAACTTAACATTTAAAAAAATGTCCAATTGTCTAATGCTCAATATCCTGAACCTTAATGTTAGGGAGCGTTTCAAGTATTACGTAACGCAATTTTTGAAGATTTTTGACGTCCAACCATGTAACGCGCCGTAACGTTTTTCTGTACCCTCCCTAGACGTTACGTAACGACCAAGTGACTATTTTTACCAACGAAAAGGGTTGCCAACTTGGGAGAACAAAATAAAAATGACATACAATACACTCGAAGGATTCGCTGTAAAACATAAATGAAAAGGGATGCTGATTTAGGAGATTTTAAATTTATTTAATTTAAAATTACGCTTTTAAAGTTCCAAAACTAAAAGGTATAAGAAAACCAAGAGCGGTTTTAGTGCGGTAAGAGGCCCACATACCCTGTGAAAATAACCTAACCTCACCTTCTTTGATCTCGTCGAATCCAATCTTCCTGCCGACCTGGTCTCCGAGTCCACTCAGGACCAGCTGCCTCAGGAGACGAGCCTGGTTGTCGTCTGGAGGTTTCATTTCAGGGTCCAACTCTACTTTCACTCCGGCAACACTCAGATTGATCTCCTGTGTTAACTGCTTGCGAAGCTTACGGATCTCTTTTATAGCCTGAAAAAAATATCACATTGAAAAATATATCAATGAAGCATAAATTGAAGTGTGTTTTTGATGCAGTTTTCACTATTAATTAGATAATTTTTCGAAAAAGTTTTGTATAATTATGTCGACGGCCGATCGTGTAATCCGGCAATTCGTGATGTGCCTAGGCTGATCTTGATAATGATGCCGTTTCATGAAGTTCCTAACTAATAGCAGTCAGATTGTTCGAAGTTCGACTATTTAGGTGTCCATTGTAGGCATATCGTTGTATTGTGAGATTCTGATTAAATATAATTTGATAAACACTTTTTTTTTATCACTTGGCGACTTCATGAAACAACGCCATACGAATATCACGATCTGCCTAGGCACATCACGAACTGCCGGATTATACGATCGGCCGCCGACATATATATATTAAAATCTAATTAAGTTTTTTTATTTACAATCAAGTCGCCGAAAAATTAATTTACATGGGCATGGCTTATGTAGACTAAACACTTTGCACTTTTTTGAGATTCCAACATTTTTTACCTTAACGAATAGTTCACTGCCTCATCTATCGTATAAAAAATCTGCTAAGTGTTTATGAGCACTATATTTATGACTACAACTTCTTAAAAAACTAGAATCTGTTACTTTCAAAATTCATTCTAATATCAAAATAATAAATTAAACATTAAATTTTCATGTTTAAAAGATAAATAAATTTACGTATGACAACCCTGAGTTTCAAATAAAATTCTTTTTCATGAAAAATTTTTCAAGATTTTTTTTTTTTTGGTTTGACAAATTTAAACAAAAATAGTTCTACATACCTTCTCTCTAATTCCATATTTGGCACAAAACAGCTGTTCCTCGCCCTTCAAATGGGCGTAGTCAGCTGCTCCCACGGCTCGTAGTAACACACCCGGATCGCCTAAGAGCTGGGTGTGACCGGTTGCTGGCCAACTATCCGGTTTTCCCGACATTACCTAAGAAAAACCACTTATTTTGATAATAAACCTTAAAAAAACCTAGAAATGAATTATAATCGATTGCAATAACTAATCATAGTTTGCGATAAGAGTTAAAACTTATAATATGTTTTAGTAATTAGTGGAAACTTTGCTGATTCCTGTTTATCTTATATGTATCTGTATAATGTGTAGCGACATATTATGTTTCCCAAATAGAAATAAATGTTATAAATAAATACCTCGGGAACAGAGAGCGCAGCGACCAGGCCGATGGTATATGGCAACAGATTATGTTGATGACTGAGCGCCAACATTTTACCGTAACGAGGTAGCAATGGGAATGCGGACACGGCTTTGCCTAGTGGACTAACTTTCAGGACCTGAAATTCAGATACATTACTTTAGAAATGAACCAGTGCAACAACATTGATTTATTTTTATGTTAAGGTCAAGCGTACGCTTCAAAAACTCGAGAATGGATAGACCGATTTTCACATACGGAAAGAGGGATAAAGGAGGAAGATTATGTATAAAAATTGCAACACGGGGCGAAGCCGGGAGCGGGTCGCTAGTATATAATAAACTTTCGACTGTACCTCTTCGTCATCTTTCCTCTTAAAACTGTTTGCCTCAGGATTTTCCAATATACCGAGGATTTTGAGACGTTTCTCGGCCAAACGCAATTGCATTCTGTCCGGTGCAGTCGGAAAGGGAAAGTTTACCACCTAAAAATTGACACAATAAAAATATTAAAATTATTTTTGACGTTCACTTCTTCCGGTCATTTTCTGGAATATGTGTTAGTATGAACTAATGAGTAATTAATTATTATACGATGATATCGCAAAAATAAATTTAAAAGATCAGTTGCTATATAGAGCCTTCCTCGATAAATGGACTATTCAACACAAAAAGAATTTTTCAATTCAAACCAGTCGTTCCTGAGATTAACGTGTTCAACCAAACAAACAAACTCTTCAGCTTTATATATTAGTAAAAGTATATAGATAACCGGAATAACATTATTAAATTTTCCTTTGTTTTAGTATTACTAGCTTGATACAGTTTGTCGGTGTCGTATCTTAAATTTATGTCCATGTGCAGTAGTACCCAACTGAGAAGGCTTATCGATGTACCTGCGCAAAAGACGAATTTTTAAGGCGAGGGAAATGCTATCGACTAATCCACACACCTCCCGGCTTTTTCCAGTACCGCTATTGGTCGCCAGCTGCCGCCATGTTAGCGTGCGCCGCTTGCCATCTTACGCGAGTGTGCATTGTATTATCAACCTTATAGATATTGTATCTAAGGTTAATTGTAAGCTTTATGCTTTCTTAGTTAATCGTCGGAGCCGACTTTCTTTTCTGCGCGAACGAAGAATCACAACGCGCCTTATCAAGTGTGTACTACTGTAGCAATATGGACGGGAGATCCATGATACGAGTTCTCTGTCTTTAGTTTTCATTTTATCTGAGGTTAATATATTTTTTAACCCCCGATAAAAAATATTTTTTTTAACCCCCGTTATAAAATATATTATAGTCAGAGTATGGAGTTGGAGGGTAGAGGTAAGGAGTACCAACTCATATGACAATCAAACTGAAAAAAAATGGTCCTCTCCAGCAATAAAATAAGGGTTTTAAAAGTTGTCAGAATGGCGCTAGTGTAGCATATCTTCTATCTATCTATCTATCTATCTATCTATCTATCTTTGTCTAATTTACTCAACAATGCTACACTAACACCATCTAATTTACTGGTATTCTGGGACCACTTTTTAACCCTTTAACCGCTTGGTTTGGTAGGAGTTGTCGTGCCCCTAGCAGGCGCTATGTTTTTTTTTAAGAGAAATAAACTCAATGATTTAAAAATAAACATTATGCAAGTAGAGCAATTTGTCGTATATATCCGGCTCTGGCCGAAATGGTCACGAAAATAATTGTCGGATAAATCCGACTCTGGCGGCTAAGGGGTTACATACATAGAGTCGGTCTTCCTTACCTCTGCCCTCCACAAGTCGGAGGCATACCTTATCGATGCCCATGCACTTCATTTGCAAGAGCAGGTCGTCTAGAGGGCGGCGACACAGGTCGGGCGGGTAGTGCGGCGCGCAGTCGTGCTGGAAGACGGCCGTGCTGTACAAGCGGTACACGTGGCCCGACGCCGTGCGGCCCGCGCGACCCGCTCGCTGGCCCGCACTCGCCTGACTCGCCCACACAACGCGCCACGCGCTCGCCCCAGTCACCTCGTCGTACACGCTGCCCAGTACCGATAGACCATTCTTATTCGAGTGATAACTTCTTTTTTAAATTATTAAGCTAACAGTCCACTTGATGGTAAGTGGCTACCGTCGGTGGTTTGTGTATTACTCAAAAACTCGAAAACTAGCCGACGGATTGACTTGAAATTTTTACACAATATGCAATCCGCTTCGAGGATTGATCGTATCTATTTTTCACGTAATAATATAATTCCGATTGCGAGAAACTCGCTTTTTTTTACGGTTAATATAAGACTGAGCCACAGCGAAGCGTGGTCGGGTCGGGTTTGTTACGTTCTATTTTTTGAATATTTTAGAATATCTGAAGTTACAGAGATATTGCGCCATCAACACAATATTATTTAAAAAAAGAACAATGTTGTTCTTTCGGCGTGTTCGAATTGTGAAAATTTAAATTTTATAATCGTTCGTAAACTGCAGTCGTGTTTTGGAGCTGCCACACACAATTTTTTTTTCAGTCTCGTCAGTCCTTGTTAGAGTAATATGGCATCATACAGACCACGTGACGACGTATGGGTGTTCAAGCGCCAACATTTGAATGTGAATATTTTTTTGTGTTTTATTGTTGTTATCCTGTTATTATGTATAGCTTAAAATTGATCAATAATAAACACTTTTATTATGAAAAATAAGCATATTGACCCTATTGACAACTTTTTGCCTATGTCTAAATCTTACCGCATTTTCTTCTTTCCCGTATCGACGACATATTTTATAGAGGGTATTGTGAGCGATGTTTCGGCCACGTCAGTACTGACGACACAAAGTCTCGCTCCGACCGGTGGAGGCGCAAACACTCGCGATTGCTCCGCAGAACTTAGCATAGAGAACAGAGGTAGCACCCACAGAGGCTGTCTGCACGATTTTATCTCGGACGTGAGGCTGTCTTCTTCTGTCTCTGTAATGGACAAAAGGCAGACTTGTATGGCAGTTTCTAGTGATAGTATTAAGAGGCATTTGAGATATTTCTGTATTACAGAAACCAAGGAGATTTCGGAAAAATTTGTTTGCTAATTTATAAATTTAGCTGCCTTTTTTGCGCCGATTGGTGTATAAGCAGAAGTGTTTCTCCACTCATATTATTATGACATTTAGATTTATTTCATTCAACTAGATTTGTTTAATGTTTCATGATATTTTGAGTGTAATGATTTATTATTTTAGAAAAATAATAAATCTTTTTTGGTAAAATTTCAAGTTTTTAACAATGCGTTAATGAATCGCTCAGGACAAACGCTTATATAAATATTGATTAAAAGATTTTAGTTGAAAAAATATTTAACTTACCAGAATCACTCAAATGTCCTTCACTATCGTCATCATCGTTCCCAACTAAATCAGCTTGACCATCGTCCTCAGGCATGTTATAGTCGTCCAAGTTAATTTTAGGCAACACTTTCGATTTCGATCTAGCCTTCCTTCTCGCTTTACGAGCTCTTTTCATCTCTTTTTCTACCTGAAAAGTTTTAAAGTTTTGAATGTCAATGTTAGAACTCTAACAGAATCTCATGGCAAATGGGGAAACAAAAATTTGTAGCGCGCAATACGGAAATTGGACTAAATCATCTTGATACTGTTTAATTTTTATTTGCCTTCAATAGGATTCGGCCTATTACGTAAGTATTTATACGAGGTTTAGACATGAATAATTATGATTTATAAACATTTTATTTATTTTTACTAGATTCTGGTATACCTCTACCTTGGCGATTTTAAACTAGTCTTAATCAGTATTTGTTGACAACGAGCAAATGACTTATGGTATAGAGTACATCTCTGCACCATAAGCTTTTAAGTCACTAAGACCCAGCGCACATTGGAGGACGACACCGTGAAGTATTTGAATTCTTTTATAGTATTTTGTAAGGAATGCTGCAGCACGATGATTGTTGCCATAGCACAATACAATGAAATTTAAATTACAGTAAAAAGAACTTCTAAAAATACATGTTAGTTCCGCCAAAGTGTTGGCCAAAGTTTACCCAAAGTGTGGCCATATGTTTTGTTTAAAAAAAAAATTTTGTTTCTCAATAATCCGCCAATAATCGGTCATACCCGCCGCAAAAGATGTTTCACATCAAAATCAAAGTACGTGCAAAAACGAGAAAGCAATATTCATCTTACAGATATTAAAACGGGATGTAAAACTGTGTTGGGTGTGTTTAGAAGTCTGTAAGGAAGAGTCATTAGGTTTAATTCTAACAAATACCTTACCTCGTCATCATCGGATTCTATATCATCAGGTTCTGAATCCAAAGCGGCATCATATTCGTTAACCGGCTTTTTCTTTGTTATTAATTTGGAATAATCTACATCCTTGCGATAAGGAAACGCCCCTTTCAGTTTGCGGACTAAGTAATGCACCTGAAAAAGTGCAGAAATATTGTGATTAAAACGAGGACTAGCCTCAGACCGAACACTACTTATAATAAACACCACAAAAGAAGAGACCTGTCATGCGGCAATGGTAGAATTCCGCGCAGGTACATTCGCACACAAAATAGTTAAATAAATAAATATTAGTCCAGGTTTAAATTTAATTTAAAACAATGGCCTATATATCGTCTATGTGATGATTCAGGTCTTTTCTTTCTTATAGTTCTATCGATGTATTATTTTCCAATTAAAATTTATCCACTCACTTCTTGCTGTCCAGTGACGAAAATCAAAATCCCACCATCTGGGAGTCTTGTGTGTATTTTTACCGTTTTCTTGTAAGCCTCTTTCAAGTAATCACTGTAAGTGCGTTTGTTGAAGTGTATGGTCACCGGAAACTGTCTTGATTCAATCTGATTCGTGAAAGAAACATTTTTTTTTTAATATATCATAAAGTTTTCAATGCATTATACAAATGTTATGTTGAAAATATTGGTTGTCATACTAGCTGGTGCCCGCGACTTTTTGGTTTAGATTCTGCCAAATTCGAAGATCATGCATTTAACTGACTCTTAAAAACACATACATTTAATTTTAAGTAAAACTTACATTAATAACTGGAGGTGGTTCCTTAAACAATCTCGTGTTTTCGGTGAAATCCTCAACTCTCAATGTAGCTGACATAATGATTAGACGAAGCACATTGGCCCTTTTCTTTCTTAGAGGCACAATCCTTGACAGGAGACCTAACAATATGTCCGTGTACATGCTACGCTCGTGCGCTTCGTCCAATATTATCACAGAATATTTACTCAACAAGAAGTCTGTTTGGATCTCTTTGAGTAATACACCTGAAAAAAATAATTTCATCAATGCTCTATATTATGTGTTTGAGATCATTTCAAATCTCACCTTTTACCTTTTATATAGTGATACTATATAAAAGGTAAAAGGTTTTCAAGTGTTCTGTTAGGGGATTTTAAGCTTTAATTTCCTTTGATGTTACATCACAAGCGACGGTAACCATTCTACGAAATCATCTAGTGAACAAAGCTTTTAAGTATAAAATGTCATTTCAGATTAAGGCCCACTGCTTACCCATAAAACACTACATAACCCAAAATGCCCTGAGGTACAACAGATACCAAAAAATAAATTTTAGCTACTGTAATTTTTAGTTTTAAAGTTTTTGATTTTGAAAAAGCCTTACCATCTGTCATGAATTTGATCTTTGTATCCTTAGTGACGTTTCCTTCAAACCGCATCAAATATGACACCTCTTTGTCGGTAAGCCCGAGTTCATGGCCCACTCTAGCAGCCATTGCTACAGTGGCCACTCTTCGAGGCTCAGTAACGCCTATCATCTTGTGCTCAGTATATCCGGCCTCATACAAGAATTGAGGAATCTGAGTTGTTTTACCGCTACCTAAAGAAATAATATAAATAATAAGCATAAAGAAATAGCACTGCTCTGAAAGACAGATGCAAAGACAACCTTGATTTTGGTTTGTTTAATAAACTTGTCGCCTTGCTCCAATAGAAAACATTAGTATGTAATCACAAGATTAATTTTTGGTGTGATATACATAAATACTATTTGTGCTAATAGATTTCCAAATTTTTTGTTTTATCAGTGAAAATACCATAAAGATTTTAATAAATGTGATTGTGGCAAAAATACCATTAATTTAGGTTTGCCAGGTTACATCTTGACAAACACATCTTAGAAATCTTAGGTTTACTGACAATTCAAACTCAGCTGGGGGAATTATGTTCGGGAATTATGAAGTAATCTTTTCCTTTGATAAGCCTCAGAAATATTTAGGTTTTTGTTTAATAGATGTTATCAGCAGTTATGCCTTATGGCATGACACAAAGACAAGACCTTACATTAGAAGGCTAAAGGTTTACTCTGTGGTCTATGGTAAAAGTTAAGCCTGGCGTTTTATTGTGAGACAGAATCTAAATCAAGAAAATATAGAAGAATCAAAATCTTAGAATCACATTACTGAAGTGGTCATATACCGATTAGCACTGCACTGGTCAGCCCAGTAATATTAAAAATAATTATGTGCTGAGGGTAGTCATGTATCTATGTGATTTATATGATAAAATGATAACATTTACCCACAGCTGAAAATGAGTAGAGGTCATACCAGTGGGACACACAAAAGGATACACAACAAAATAATCTTTGACACCCATTTTTACTGAGATGTAAAACCCTAAAAATTGTAGACTCACCTGTTTCGCCAGCAACTATTACTATTTCATTCTCATTAATTAGTTCCATTATCCTTTGTTCCTCACCCAAAATTGGTAGTTTAAGTCTTGCTACTTGCAGTTTAGGGTCCCTTTTCACTTGCACAAAGTTTGTAGGATGATACAATGGTTTTCTTTCTTCTTTAACTTTTTTTATATTTGTGCCAGAATCACAAGATTTCTGTTCATTGCTTTTATTGGGTTCTTCAAGTGATTCTTCACTTTTCACATTCGTTTCATTATTTACTATTTTATCGCCATCATTATCATCAACTACAATTATATCACTCTCAATTGTGTTATTATGTACTATTTCTTCATTTTCGTCTACATTATCTTCGTGACTTTGTACATGTACATCTGATTCATCAGTATCAGATTCTGAACTAGACTCCTCATTAGATGAATTTTCGATACCAACAATATTAGGATCATATTTTGTTCTTTTTATTTTTTCAGCTTTATCCAGTTTTAACAGCCTCAGACGCTTTTTTGCACCTATTATAAAAAAAAAAGAAACCTATCTATAAAAAAACATTGTAAAAATTGTTTTAATTTGAAATAGAGACTTTTCCTCAGCAAAATTGGCAATAAAATTGTCAACAAAATATTCAATATAATTCTTGATTTTGATTCCAGGTTTGATTCACGGCAAGGCCAACTTTGGAACTTTGGCTCTTGTCTGGATCTAACAAATAGTGGGAAGTAATAAAAACATAACTTATTATTTATTTAATTATTCATGAAACTTAATTACCGGCTATACTACTAAACTTTTTCTCACTAGTTGTGTTATTTAAAATAGGTACTTCATTCCCAAACTCTGTTAGTTTCCTCAGTCCAATAGTTTGTACAGCTGATATGGCAGTAAGTTGGTTCACCTCATCGGGAGTTGCTTGCACTTGGGCCAAGGACTCCAAGAGTGATGCTCGCTACAATATGAAAACAAAACATATACAGAACAACTCTTTACTGCCAATTAAATGTGAAAAATCATTGAGAGTTTACTCTTCAAAAACATCTATATAACATGTATTGTAATGAACTAGACTAAAGCAAGGCCAAGGAGACAACACAAACATTGTAAACAACTTTTAGGGGTTCATATTTTTTTTATAAAACAAATAGTTAACACCCATTTTTACTATGAGTATGTATTTTATCTAGTAGAGTAACCATTCATTAAAAAGAATAGTAAAATTCATAAAAAAGGTGACCAAGTGTTGTGAAGATCACAGTGATCATGTGAGTGACTTTCCTGTACCATAAAACAGATAGTGCTGTCCTCTTCTGACAAGTGATGGAAAAGGACAGATATACATAATCACTTGATTATATAAAAAATTCGAAGGATGCAGTAAACCGAGTGCATAATTAATAAAACATAAAATTATTTCTGAAAGTAACTAATCAAAACTTTACTTGTAGTTGGTGAAAGAGGCCATTAGTAAGCAAGATAAAGATACTAGTTAAGCCCGACAAAAATTATTGTCAATGTAAATTTTAATTTCACCAATACTTACATTCTCTTTTTTTCTCTTTTTTTCAACTATTTTTTCCAAACGTTTCCTATGCGCTTTGGAAAGAAATTTTACTTTCTCCTTCCTTTCGCAAATTATGTTCGTCTTTCGTTTCTTGGAAGGCAATGCCAGTAAATTGCTGGAATCTGATGTGCCGTATACATTTGTACCAAATTCTATTTTAATCTGAAAGATTTATGATAAATTAAAATATTTAATCCGAGTAATTATTAACTCTTCTATAATGTTTTAAGTAGTTTTACCTGGTTAGTTTGTGAATCATCAACATTTGTTTTAACTACTTGGCGTGCTTTAACATTAAATCCCCGTTTACCCATTGTTCTTCCTAAGTATTAACTTAATTATAATTATAAAGCAATTTATTCTTACATATCCACATCTAAGCTAAACAATGTTTCTATTAAAATTGGTAAAAACGTGTAATTTGTTATGACATTTAACTTTTTAAAATTGTTCAACCATAGAAGCTCTATTCTCTCTCTACGCATAGAAGAGATTTATTGTTGCCACAGAATAAATACTATAGATAGTCACAGAAGCAAAAATTTTAAAGGACGCGTGCTTTTGTTACATTCTGTATGTACTCGAGATGTCATTCAAGTTGTACGTACAACTCGAATGACTCAAGTTTTCGAATCACTAGCTACTACTCGAGTAAACTGCCTGCAACTCGAGTAAGATTTTCTTCTGGATGAGCTCGCTCCATCTTAGGCCTCATCCTTGCTACACAGTTGGTTTTTGACCAAGAGCAAACCCATCTTTAATAAAATTAAAAAAAATGTATGGAATATTTTATAACTTTTTACACAGCCTTACCCGTAGAGGGAGAATTTTCTCTTTTTTTTTTTTTCAAAATCTGAGTATATAGTGTTCTGTGGTTCTAATTTTTTTTTTGTGGTTTTATTTTATAATCATCAATCAAAAATGAAAATCAAAACATTCATAACCAAGGAATATAGTACTCTGTTCATAACCTTCCTGTGATCATAAGTTCATATTCATAACATAAATTATTGTATGTGAATTCTGAATTGTTTTGTGAATTTCTTCCCACAAACTTGTGATTTTAGTTTGGGCTTTGTTTATCAGAGTACACTACAGTATGATATGATAGGATATACATTCTGATAAAAATGAATCACAACGCTTTGCAAGAAATATCAAAAATATCTATTAATATAACGAGGAATGAAGAAACATTTTTAACATTTCATAATTCCGTTCTCTCAGTGCGTACCGACAAAGGTATACACTTTCTTGAATTCGGCTGCAATTTGCATTGTTTAGACAAAGTTATCGATTTTGTGGAGTCTTCTATACCTTCACCGAATGATAATCCTGCGGCTACCTTTTTTTCAAGCAAGCTTATGAAGACAAAAATGTCTAATTCTGACTTCACTCAAATGTTAATAGACCCAACGTTTTGGCCATACAATGATCAATTTATGCGAGACTTGACTAATGTTACCGACTTCAAATGGTCACCACAGGGTTTAATAAATGGTGCTCAAAGCGCCATAGCTGTACTTAACAATCTCGGCAATGTGGAAATGTTTGGACCGCAACGTTACAATTTCGTGAGTATTCTAAAACTAACCACAGTCATTAAGGATCTCTATATGAATAAATTTGAGTCACTCGAGTTAGATTTGGACAACCTTAAACAGGCTGTCTATGCTGTTGAAACATCTGCTATTTGCTGGGAGCCTGCTGTCAATGCTGATGAAACTTGTCACTTTGTCACAGCCCAAAAGGATGGCAATATTTTATTTTGGTCACTACAGTGTAAAGGTGAAGACATACGAGTGTTTTCCGAGAATAGCATACTAAATATTCATAATGGAGAAATTGTTTTTATGCTCTGGATTCCTAAATCAGAAACACAATTTTGGCTTGTATGTTCAAATGTGTTCGGTCAAATATTTGCTCACATTTGTGAAATTGAACAGGACAATATTAAATATTTGAAAACCGTCGATGTTTGGCCGCATAAAGATAAAATGATTGGCAAACATTTAACCTTCAAGATTATTAATGAGAAAATAATTTTTATATGCAATAAACATAGACATTTATTAGTGATAATGTTGGACGATGAATGTACAGTTGTACAAAGTCATATTCAAAATGTAAATGAATATAGAATTACTTCAATTTGTAAGACTAATAATAGTTTATATTTAAGTACGATCAACTGCAATTTGTATGAAGTTTTCATTAATGTTGCAAATGAAAAAATGGAAGTGAGACTAGAAAATATTTTCACAAAAGATGATTCTATATATGAGATGTTTGGATTTGGCCTCTCGACAAATGAAGCAATTTTCGCTCTGGGCCTAATTGACAGAAGAATTAAATGTAAAAAGGAACCACACATGATAGACATACTATTTTTTTCAAAGAATATTACTCAACACACCGAACTTCCTTTACTTTTAAATAATCCATCGCAAAACTTAACACATTTATGGGATTGCATAGAGTTATTAAGGTACAAGACTATGAAATTAAAGGAATTACCTACATTCCATTACAAGTATTTGTATGAAAATGATTTATATAAACTTAAAATTTACTTAATTCTTCTTACGCTGTACAATAAACTTGATGAAATTGCTAAAAATGGGTCAAAAGGGCAGCTTCCGGAAACATCTAAAGAAGTGGTCAAAGAAAAAATATCTATTCTTCATGCCAAGACGTTGATGTATGATATGTACGATAAATTTATAAACAATGGTATGTTAACCAGTTTTGAGATGGAATCTTATGACGGTGCAAAGAGATATTTACAATACTATTTCAGAAATCATAAAAAAAAAATTGAAGAATTTGTATCTAATGAAGTTTTGAATTTTCGATATAATGATAGTTTAGAAAAATGCATGTGGTGTGAGAATACCCTCGATGGAATCTCATGTGAAAATGGACATCCAAATGTGTACTGTTCAGTTACATTCACGCAAATAATCAATGATGAATATATTGTTTGTAAAAGCTGTGGTAGTACAGCAAGGATTGAGCTTAAAGAACATAAACAAACTTGTATATTTTGTGATTTATATATGAGTGACAGTTTTTTGCCATCCTGATATTTATATGTAAAATATAGTAGGTATAGTTCTAGTAAATAAATATTATAATAAAAGTAAAATTTTTATTGTGTTTAAAGCATTATTGAATTTTCCCGCAACAAAACTACTTCAGAATATCTAAAATTAGGTAGGTACCTACACATAATATTGATCAAAATTATATGTAATCAAATTTTGCCCATGACTTTGTTGGTGTATTTTTGCCCTAAGTGTTATTCTAATGTAAAAATAAAACCATAACTCTAAAAAGTTTTAACACAATCTGATGGGAACCTAATTAATACAGGTTCACTTAAGGTTTCATACGATGTTCACTTAAATCTCGGTAAAAATATTTTTCGTATGCAATAAGGGATTAATGTTTATTTAAAAAAATGTATGTACTTATGAATAAACAGGTTTTTAAATATATGTGTTAGGTATACAATTAACTGAAGGGTACTTTTACTTATATATAAAAAGTTACTCTATGTATTAACCTAAAAAAAAACGGCCATTTCCTCCTCTTCCATAACCAGACCAGAAATATTATCTCCATAAGAATATTATGTTCTCTACAATTTTACTTTAGATACTTAATGTATTATAGATAATAATAAATATTTCAGCACCTAAGGAAAAGGGATGTGGACGAAGTTGCGGGCCGGGCACCATCTACTATCTAGTTTATGTAAATTAAATGTATTCTCCTTTTCATAAACCTAGACGCGGCGCTGTTATCGTACGACAGAACGTTAGCAAAAAACCAACGTTAGTTTTTAAATTCTATTAATTTAATTATTAGTAAATTAATTTTGTGTAGACTATTTTGCTCACTGAGGTAACTAATTTATTATAGTATTAATTTATTATTTAGTTCGGGTGTTTGCCGTGGGACTTCTTTCCTGAAACGAACTACTCTAGTCCTCAAGCTAAAGAGATGCTAAAGAGTAGTATATTCTGTAGAAAAATCTGTCTCCAATGTCAATGACAAGTGACAAATGCACAATTTTTCAAGTAAAGTTTTAATATGTAAGTTTTTTAAATGTATGCATTTTTAATAAATTTATAATTTTTTAAAACTACCATACCAAATGACCTGTGGATGCCGTATGATGCGGGTAAAATTATTTTATATCTAAACTGTAACGGCTAATTCTATACGAAGGTTTATGTATTATTTTTTAAATCCAGTAGTACTTTTATCAGCTGTTATCAATCGAGGTCACATCTTGTGTTGTTTATTTTACTTTTCAGCATTTGAACCTGACAATATTGAAGAGATTACCGATCATTAACAATTTTCAACAATCAACTCGTAAAATGAGCGCCAATAGAATAGCAGTATGTCAAATGACATCTGTTGCAGATAAGTATATTAATTTGGAAGTTGTTAATGGTTTAGTAAAGGATGCGGTTAAGGAAGATGTACAGGTAATTAATGTCAAATTCTAGTATTACCCATTACGTACCCTTAGAATGAATGTAGAGCAAGCAGAATTAAAATATGTTCAAAATTTCTAATAAATTTTGTGTTATCCCATTTTCAGATGATATTTTTCCCAGAAGCATGCGATTACTTGTGTGATAACAAGAAAGATACATTGGCCAATACAGAATTGATACTAGGAGGTAACACTGTAAATCAATATAGAGAACTGGCATCCAAATATAATGTGTGGTTGTCTATGGGTGGGATACACGAAAAGGTATTTTTTATGACATTTTGTAATTAGTATATTTTTTATTTTTAAAAGAACTAACAATGTATTTGATGGTACATTGTTAGTTCACCATCAACCATCAAGTGGACTGTCCAGCTTAACATAAAAAAAAGATCCACCCATCCTCACAAACTTTCACATTTATAATATTAGCAGAATAATCTGCTCTATTTGGATCCGCATCAATGATTCAAGGTCTGAATTTCATTGCTACATAACTATGGTTTATGGCTCTGGGCTATATTTTATTTTGCACATATTTAGGGTTCCTGCAAAAAATAATCCGCTTTTGCTAATTCAGGATGAAAAGGACGATACAAAAATGTACAATACACACGTGATTATAGACAACAAAGGCGAGATAGTACAAACATATAGAAAATTGCATTTGTTTGATGTTGAAATACCGGAGAAGAATGTTCGATTGAAGGAGAGTGACTTTTGTATCCCAGGTGGTCATATTGTAACTCCTGTCGACAGCCCTGTGGGGAAGATAGGTAGGTAAGCTTTACATTATTTTATTAAGAGCTCACTTTCCAACTCCAGCAGCTTGCTAATTCCATACTCCGTAATTTATTTATTTATTTACTAAAAGGTATACCAACAGCATAAACAAAAAAACTTACAATAGGTATAGGTAACACAAGGAAATTTACACAGATAAACTACAAACTAGGTAACAGTAAGAGTTCCATGATTACTCATGAGTTATTAAAAGTGTTTATATTATTTAACGGAACAACTGTTTCAAATGATATGGTGTGTTATATTATTGGAATCATCTCTTGGACACTTTTCATTTGATACCACGTTCGATAGGTTTCTGAAAAAATAAAAATTTTGTCACAACAAATTTATGATGTCATAACTGGAAAAACTACCAGGTGGCGAATATCCAACCAAGTCTAAAATATTTACTAAGATTTCTATAATATTAAACTTTCCTGAAAAAAAAAAATTCTCCATATATATGAA
Source organism: Synanthedon myopaeformis (assembly GCA_944738685.1). Lineage (NCBI taxonomy): Eukaryota > Metazoa > Arthropoda > Insecta > Lepidoptera > Sesiidae > Synanthedon > Synanthedon myopaeformis. The sequence continues at coordinate 3,971,844 of OX122933.1, read as the reverse complement.
CTTTCCCACAGGACCACAGCCTGGTCCTAGATCAATTTTATTGTCATATTATTACTTTAAATTTTATAATTGCTTAAATTTTAAGTTACACTTTATTTTTCGTCATTATCTTGTATTTCTATTTGTGACTGTTGACCTATTGTTTTTACTTTGAATTTTGTAATTAACGATGCTGAACGCTGTGTATACTTTTAGGTTTGTCCATCTGTTATGATATGAGATTTCCCGAACTAAGCACTGCACTTAGTACAATGGGTGCCGAAATATTGACTTACCCCTCCGCATTCACGTACGCTACAGGAACTGCACATTGGCATACGTTATTGAGGTAAAAATGTAAAATTTAAAGGAAAATTTAATTTTAAGGAAAGGAAAATTTATTGAACAACAAAAGAGAATGACGTTTTTATGTGACCCCATAATTACTGGCTTCATTTGCGATTCATTTCGGTGAATGAATAAAGGATGCCATTTCCCATCCTTTCCCAATACCTTCATCCTTAACCCTACTATAGTCGGACGCGCACTTGCAGCACCTGTGGCGTTGCTTGTGTTATAGACGACTGTAACCACACCTACAAACAAGTGGACCGTCAGTCTGTCTGCCGACATTAACATAAAGATATAATATATATTTGGGTAATGAACTATTTATTTGAGTAATCTTGGGCCTCTTTTTCACTTGTCTCATTTTGCAATATCTTATTTTTATACACATTTTAAATCACATTAATTTTTTAGACGAAAAAATATATGTTCACTTTATTTATTTATTTATTTAAGGAAAAATAACAACTGCAGTATAAGTAAACATTTAAAAAAAATCTTTTTTAATATTCATAAGTTATACCAGAGAATACCAAATATGATTAAAGACACTTATAGGACTCCATTACTCAAGGCCCGATTGCTAGATAAAGAAATGTTTAATTGATTTATGATGCATTTTAGATCGAGAGCCATAGAGAATCAGTGCTACGTCATAGCAGCGGCCCAGTGTGGTCAGCACAACCCCAAAAGGAGGTCGTACGGTCACGCCATATGCATAGATCCGTGGGGGAAAGTTTTGGTCGACTGCGAAGAAAACAGTCCAAGCTTTCAAGTGGTCGAAATTAATGGAGACAAACTAAAGGAAGTCAGAAGAAATATGCCCGTGTTTCAACATAGAAGGTTGGTGAAGATATCTGTTTTGCGTACAAGTTACAAGTCCTCTGCAAAAAAAAAAAAAAAAAAATGTTAGTCATGGGACTGAAAGAAAGAAAGAAAAGAAAAAATGTTTATTTGGTACTTTTACAATATACAATTGGTTTTATACAATTTATAGGAAAGTGTACCAAAATGGTCTCCACTCAGCATGTAGTCGTAGCACAAGCTACGACGCTGATCTGCGGATGCCGTTTAGTAAGTGACTACACGTCAGAAGTGAAAAGAAAGTTTCAAAAAATTTAAACATCGTAACGTGCTATCGTTTCGTTCCTCAACGCGAATTACAGTTTTCATACAAGATTGCTATTTAAGCGTGTCGCGGCGAATTCGCTGCTTTAGGGAACGCACCCATACTACGAGACCCATTTTTTGCAAACAGAAAGTAAAAATAATAAGAATTTGGCTCATATTTGTCTTTATTAATACTGCGTTTGCCGCGTGACGCCAAGAGTGCGTGCATACCCTATAATTATATTATCATGAAGAAAAAAGTTATGTAAAAACAGACTATGTGACATTGTGCATATTGTGCAGTGTAATAGAGAAGAACTCAACATAGCAGCTAGTTGTTTTTTAATTAAGGATATCCATGAGCATATTTTAATAGACAACCCAATCGCGATTTATTTTCTCATAGATAACAATTGATAAAATGTACTTTTCATCTGATCTCTCCTCGACTGCATTACTTTAGTGTTGGTTTCAATCGAATAAATTCCTTTTCAGGCGAGACGTATATTCGCTGTACGCGCTAAGTCTTCGAAAATCCAAATTATTGGAGCACACACAGTCTTCTACAAGCTCAGAAGCCTCCGTCGGCGTTGTCGGTAAATATACTGGACCCAAGAACGTGTTTGGACACGTCTCCGTACCGGAGTCCTGCGTTTTTTACAAATCAAAATTGACATATGCATTTGTTAATTTGCGGTGAGTGACTCATTACAACTAAATACTATAGTTAATAAAATTTTTGTAAAACGTATACGCAAAAAGTTTTTGGAATATTGTGCAAAGTGGAAATATACTATAAATAAGATGTAGAAATGTAAATAATATAGGTCTGACAAGGACCCTGGTTATGCAAGGGCTACTGGAAATTTTCCCCCACACAATAGGCTAAACAAATATACTTGAAAGCAATGTAATAAAAAAAATGTTAATTAATATTTCAATTTAAACATAGAATATATATCTAGAAAGCTGTAGAGTTTGCTTGTTTGTTTGGTGGAACGCGTTAATCTCGGGAACTACTGGTTCGAATTGAAAAAATCTTTTTGTGTTGAATAGTCCATTTATCGAGAAAGGTTTTAGGCTATATAACATTTTGAACGCGGACGAAGTCGCGGGCACCAGCTAGTAATTAATATTTAGACATAGGTACGTTCACATTTTGTCCTTTAGAAAATGAGATGTCCGTGGGCCCTGGGATCTTACTCTATGATGAGTCCTTCCACATTTCACCGGATAAAATATACTGTCCTTTTTGCTTGACATAAATTCTATGAGAGTGACCTAATTTTTAGATGTGTCATCCCAGGACACGTGCTGGTCGCACCGTTGAGGCCAGCCGAGAGAAACGAAGACTTGACTGACGAGGAAGCGGAAGACTTTTACAGAACTGTGCGATTAGTACAGAAGGTATAATAAGATTATATTTATATTAATTATTTTGCTGTTTACAGAAAAGTAGAGGCAATTAGTCTTATGACACAGTTTTACAATCCATACAGTTGTGAAAAGGCCTTTGATGTCGGCCAGTGTAGGTACATAAAGTGTCACACGCAAAGGTCGTCAAGAAATGGAAAATAAAATGAATTTCTATTGTATTTGTATTATTATGTACCTAATTATTTATTTACAAGTACCTATCTATCTATCTAATATACATTTACAAGTGTCGCATTTACACTGCCTGATATTTATGTGACACTCAATTTTTGGATGTTTTAAGTTTTCTCTAGGCCTAAATCAAATTTAATATATTTTTTTTAATGTACAAAGGTATTGGTTGGTATAAAATAAATAATAGTGCTAGACGATATTAGTCCATTATAGACTGCTGTGAGTGTAGGTGTTACGAAATTATCTAATCTATGAAATCTTAAATCCTTATTGTATATGTACAAAGAACAGGTGTGCACCATTATTATTAATTTTTAAAACGATTGTCGTAAAATTCATTCTTAGAAAACACGCTCTCATCTTGCCCTCAATGTTCGGTTGTAAAACTGTGCTTAGATCAATGTAAAATATATAATATGTGCATGTCGAGTGGTTTTAATTTTTTAATTTTTTATTTGTTACCAGTTAATGGAAAAAGTGCACGACGCGAAATCTTGCACGGTCACCATCCAAGATGGCGTCGACGCCGGCCAAACAGTTAAGGTAGTTAGAGAGAGAGAGAGAGAGAGAGAGAGAGAATAAGTGTGTACAATTGTAAAATGTCGGGATATTATGCATTAATTGAGGGTACTTATTTAATTCTCACTGTACAGCCATATTATAAATACAAAAAGAGCAACATTTCTTTTGACACAAAAGTGTTCCAGTCATAGGATTGTCGAAGACCCGAATCATTCAAGCCGGTATTTTAATGCCCGGTGAACTAAAATACTAAATCTGAGAATTAGCTTACAGAGCAAATAATAACAGCATTTTTCAGCATACCATTTTTTTGAGCTAGGGTAATTTAGCTATATTTGTCATTTTATTGCATTCACGATTCGATCTTGCTCTGCAGAGGTCTTGAGTCTCTGTTCTCTAAATTTCTAAAACACAGTGTTTAAATAGATATTTGGACTAATTATTATTAACTAAGATAAGTACTGTCAACTGGACATGCCCTGTCACTGTCACTGCAGCCCATCTGGAAGTCGTAACCACCCCTAATCAGAAGACCTCGACGAATGGTTAGAGTGCTTGTCATAAAGTTGGCTCTGGCAACTTTGTAAGCACACTGCTTTTCGCAGTCCTATGGGCAGCCTCTCTGGCGGCAGTAACCATCCCCTTACAGAAGATCGCCATAAAATAGCACCGTATGTGTCGTTATGTTTCAATGAGTGAGTAAGGGATGCCAGAGCCCATTTACCTATCCCATCCTTAATTCCTTATCCTTAATCCTACGGTCAGCAGCGCATATGGAACAGCTGTGGCATTGCTTGTGGTATAGGCGACAGTAACCACCTACCATTAAGTGGACGTCAGCATGTCTGTCGACCTTGACATAAAAAAAATACTTGCGCCTTGAATTTAGAGCCCATTCCCCTGTCCAATCTTGTCGCTGATCCTTTACCCCATAAACCTTTATGGCATTGTTTGTGTTTTTGTGTTTATAATTAGCCGACTACCTGCCATCATTATTATGCATCATTTCTTTTTTTTTTAGCACCTTCACTGTCATATAATGCCGAGGAAAAGAGGCGACTTCATCGATAATGACCTGATATATTTGGAGCTGTCGAAACACGACCAGTAAGTAATGATTTTTTGTCATCATTAAATAGAAGAATTTCTTCTAAACCACTCGACGGATTTTGTGATAAGGTTATTCACTATTGGAAGAGTATTAATACACTATAATTAAGAATATATAATAACTGCTCTATTAGAGCATTCTAATAAGTGTGATGGTTTCACGACAGATTCAAGTCTGGTCACCCATCGAAGCCGCCAAGAAGTCTGGAAGAAATGGAGGCAGAAGCAAATGCCCTCAGAGATGAGATCAAGAAAATGTTTGGAGAATGAATAAGATAATGTGATTTATAATTTTAAGTGTTAAAATGTGAATACAGAAAAAAATTCTGCTTATTCATATTAATATATTGTACATTTATACGACTTACTGTAATTTTAACAAACAAAAGCAATGTCAATTAATTGAAGTTAAATAAAAAATCTAATTTAACATATTGAATTTTTTTATTTTATTATGCGACTTTGTTTTATGCTATCTATAGGTTGACTAGCAGGATATGTCATAAATAAATAATCTGATTAGATAATATTATGTTTTTGAGTGGACTGTTTGTTATTGACGTCGTGAGTTCGCATAAAAAGTCTTATCATAAATGTAAAATAAATAGTACTTAAAATCGTTAGTCATTTATTCTTATCTGTTAGGAAGGTCTTAACACTCTTAATCTATAGATAATACTTTTTGTCATTGTCATGCTCCATGTGTCAACTGGAATGACAAGTGCATAATAATTATATTATTTATTATATAATATCCTACATGATCATACTTTACTAGTTACTAATATTATAAATGCGAAAGTTGTGAGGATGGATGTTTGTTAGGCTTTCACGTAAAGAGCGCTCAACACATTTGGATAGAATTTGGCGCACAGATAGTTTATTATCTGGATTAACAAATAAATAAAAAAATTTAATTTTAATAATACAATCAAATAGTACTAGAGCAACTATGTCGTACTGTTAATACCAAAATATCACTAGTACCATTAGTGATATGTATTAGCGACACTAAGTAGTATCATTAATACTATTAATGGTATGGTACTAGAGCAACTACATAATATTAACTACATATTCGGTTAATAAAACTAGGAATTTCTATTGATAACTTTAGAGCTATCTCTCTTTTAAAAATCTTTTAAAATGTATGTGTAAATGATACTAAAAACATCTTTCTTAAAGAGAATCAGACATAAGTGTGTACCTACTTTCATTTTATTTACTAAAAATAAAATATATATTATATTTTTGGAGTTTACTCCTTAAGGATCGATTTCCTCATATATAAGCCCGGGGTATGAAAATTTATAGGAGTAAAATCAAAATTGTCACATGTCACGCGTTACGCGTTATGTTTAATTTTAGCGTCATCTACACAATATCTCATGACTGGGCCAGATAAGAGTATAAATTTTATTTAAGTATTAAAAAATATTCTCAATATTTTCTCCTCTGCTAAAACATTTTACTTACTGCTTACACTTTGTATCAATAATCTTGCTATTGATAATGCCACTATATTTCTAACTAACTAACCAAACTCAAATAAACTAAAGCTACTTAAAGATAATGGGTATTATTGTACAATTTGTTAATAGTTACAAGGCCAACCTCGGCTAATCCGACTGAACACCACCTTTCATATAGATTAGGTAACAGTAGCTACAATTGCATATTTCTTTGATTTCTTAACCTCACAAACAGCGCCGTTTAAAATACCGCGTCTGCATCACCGGAGGTCAGGTATAGATGGCGCTAAACTAAATATTTCAGGCGTTTTGAATTTAGAAGTAGCAGGGCGCACTGCGTTTCGCAGTCACTTTTGGCAGTCCGTCTTCTGTAAGGCGACAGTAACCACCCCCTAACAGAATACCACCTTGAAATAAAAGCATATTATGTGCTGTTGTATTTCAGCGAGTGAGTAAGGGATGTGATAACCCATACACCATCCCTTCCTTATCCTTTATCCTTAGTCCTTCTATAGTTTGCAGCGCACTTGCAGCACCTATGGCCTATGCTTGTGTTATCGGCGACGGTAGGCTACCATCAAGTGGTCCGTCAGCCTGTCTGCCGCCCTTAACATAAAAAAGAATAATGGCCACTAATACGATTCTTATTGTCTCTATTAAAGGGAACTTCGATATTGTGTTGTTTCTAATTCAAGTAGATAAATTAGTTCTGAATCAGAAGTGTGAGTGTTAAACTGAAAAAAGCGCATCTTGTTTCAGCAAGATTACCGAAGTATTAAAGTAGTGTTCCTTATTATTAAAAATATTTATAGTAAAAATATTTCACTTGGACAGGCTATTGTTTGCTACACTTTGAATTGAATTGAATGAGTCTGGTGAATCCGAAAATTTTATTAAGAAAGAATTGTTATTTCATTCTCTAAAAGTAAAATTATTTAATACACGTTGGTGCCCATGACTTCGTCTGCGTTTAAAAATAAAAAAAACATAACTTAGAAATTATCGCTGTGACGACGGTGGCGCCCAATTTTATCCCTCGGAAACTTAACATTTATCCAGAATAAGAAGTATCCTATATTCTAGATTGATCCAGGTAACAAATTATCTGTGTGACAAATTTCATCCAAAACCGTTCAGTAGTTTTTACGTGAAAAAGTAACAAACATACATCCATATATTTATCCATTCTTACAAACTTTCGCATTTATAATAATTTAGTAGGTTTTTAGTTGCTAGGTAACCTAATATTATTTTTTATTAATATTTTTGGACCGATTATCTTACTTCACCTCCAAAATTTAAAGTTGCAGTGTGGTATCTTTATCGGGCTATAAATATTATCTAATAATTTTACCACTTAATACAGATAAAGAATTTACTATAAAAGTGATAGTATTAACGTTCATGAGTAATTTAAACGCTGTTTAGTTTCAAGAATAACGTATTGATTTAGGTAGAATATAAAATGTCTTTCTTCGGTAAAAAGTACAAGAAAGTTAAGATAGAAAACATATTAGAACTCTGGGAGGATTTAAGTAAGTATATTTAATTTATTTAAGTTTACCTGCCTATAGGTAGCTCAAGAGAATCAAATTAAATTTGTTGTTTAATTTAATAAACACATTGTTTTTTTTTTTTTTTTTGAAATATTTCTTTAAATAAAATATTCACAGGTGTTTCTTTCTTTAATAAACTATTCTATTTTATGTATATACTAACGGACCCAGCAGACGTTGTCTTGTCCGAACTCGAAAAAAAAAATGTTAAGTACCCGATTGAACGCCATCTACTTACCCAACATAAATAACAAAATATTTTAAATGTGTCAATTAACTAACTTACACCGCCATCTGTTAGAAACTTTTGGAACTTTACAATCTTTGTATTTTAAATATAATAATAATATATTTTATTATTATTACATTACATATTTTATTTAATTAGCTTAATTTTAAATGTTTATTTGCTATTATTATGAGCCTCCAGGGTTTATATGAATTAAATTAAATTCTCTTTAAATTACAGAACTTGATAGCAAAACATTAAGTGCTCTAAAAGATGAGAATGCCGTGACAACATTCACAAAGAACGCTGATGGAACCATCAAGTATCTGAGCGTTAGCGGCGATGAAGTAAAATTAGATCAGACTATCGTCTTAGACAAAGAATTGGATTTCACTACTCCTGATGGTGTCCAGACCAAAGTGATCTTCTCTCTTGACAACGACATCATGACCAACAAATTGTCATTACCAGATGGCAGGGTCGTCAAATTTGTCAGAGATTTTACAGGCAGTGGATTGAAAATGGTTAGTCTTATTCTTGGATAAAATAACGACTAGAGATAGCCTATGCACTATGGACTATGGCCTATGGATAGTCTGTAGACTGCAGAGTGAAGTCGGTATATTTCACTCGTAAGTTAACTTGAAACCAATATTTTCAATAAAAATAAACAAAATTTGAGGTTATAGCTTGCAACATAAAATCTCAACACAGTGATCAGCCTACGCACACATGTTTATAAAACCGGCTTCACTATGTTGTCCGCAAAATTCTGTCTATAGTACTTATTTGGTCTGAGGTCTTATTATGTGTTATAATAATTACCGGTTAGTGTTTACCTTTGGTTTTCTAGTTTTGTGGACACAAACAAACATACGGAAGCTGAATTTTTACATCGGCTTATGTTTTCAAATTCTAAATAACCAATAATTTATTGTCTTTTTTCAGACTATCACCGTTGAAGGCTCCGGCAAGCCACCAGGCATTGTTTACTACGAATCTGTATAATAATTATGTTAATTTTAATATCTGATTTAATAATTTTTTTACGCTACTGTCAAAGAAAATTTATATGTGACTGAATTAAATTATTTCTGCCTACCGTCTACCTATACTACCTTTTTTTTTTTCTAAAATCTTCTTAGGAATACTTTATTTATAAAGAGTTTTAATGAGGTCACCCGCCAATTTGAAATTTGCGGCATAAAGTGAATTACGTTTTATACTAAAAAAAAAAAAACAAAACTTCGATGATGCGATATTCGGTTTAATGTGAACATCTACTTCCGGCACGCCGATAACTTCCAATCTAAAAGTCAGATAAGTCGCTAAAACATTTTTGTCGCTAAGTCATAAGCAAAAGTCGTCATTTCTGGCGACAAAATCGCTACATTGCACTACTTTTACTAGTAGGGACATCCCGCCTGGCGGCAGTAACCCCTTACAGAAGACCACCGTGAAAGTGAATAAGGGATGCCAGAGCCCATATTCCTATCCTTTCCCAATCCCTTATTCTTAATCCTATTATCGCCAGCTCACTTGCAGCACCTGTTGCGTTGCTTTTGTTATAGGCAACGGTAGCCACATACCACCAAGTGGACCATCAGCCTGTCTGCCGATCTTAACATCAAAAATACTAAGTCACGACGCCATTTGCAAAAAAAATTGACATGTACAAGGAGTTACAATAACCCTTACCGCACCATCATAAAGTTGAAAATCGCTAAGAGACAACGCAGTTAAGTTAAAGTGCCATCTAGTTATTTCGTTTAGTAATTAAATACAATAAACGAAACTTCGGAATTCCATTCTTAGATGGCATACAAAAAATTACGTTCTTAGCGAGTTACACCCCCTTTACACTGATTATTATGTATGTTAGGCTACTCAAAGTGAAACTTTTTTTTTATAAATTAGTGTACCCTGACCTAGAGATGGCGTTATATTACTATTTCTCTTTCTGACCAATAGATGGCGCCATACTTTCTATATAAGCATCACTAAACGTTTTACTACTTTTCAATGAGGTCCGACAGATGTCACAAAATCGAACAGTATATAGGAAATCTTTCAGAATTTTTTACAGGCATTAATCAAGAGATAATTTGGCTTCACATGTGGATTAAGAATATTAGCAGGTAGATTTTGAAACAAGGGATAAAGATAATGAGGTCAGAGAAGCTTTATTGTAGACATTCACCGCTTTTTAGTCTGGCTTCGATAGTCCGCATATGGTCCACGAGCCAGGCACGAATCATTTCTTCTCCAGCGATAACTCGTGAGATGCTTGAGAAAGTTGTATCATGAAGCCCTGTAGACGTCAGCCGCCGCTCAGCGCAATAAACACGTAAAAAAATTTTTATTTTTTTTCAGTCTTTTCTTCCCGATTGAAAATTTGTCATATTGTAGTTAACCTAATATCTTGAAAAAAAAAGTCAGCTGACTATAGTGGTGGATTATACGTCAGCCGATCACATGAACTTGAAAAAAAAAATATCATAGTTCATCAATTTTAGCCTCTATATATGGATATTACAATACCTATAGTTAGTAAAACTTTGGAATCAAAAAATATTTTTGAACTGTTTTCTATTAATGTTTTCAAAAGTATCGAACGACATTAAGTATTTTTGAGGTAGTGACTCCATTTTTTTTTTAATCTTCTGACCTTGAACTTCAGTTTGAGAAAGTAAATAAAAGGCTTAGCTCTGCGGCTTATGCAGTTAAGCAGATTAGACGCCTAACAGATGTCGATACAGGCTAGGATTGTCTATTTTAGTTACTTCCACAGTATAATGTGTTATGGGATTCTTCTTTGGGGTAGCGCTGCTATTTTTATTTAAATAAAAGGGCCATTAGAGCCATCTATCAACTGGATCCGCAGTCTTCCCTCAGTTCAAAGAAATAAAGATTTTAACTGTTACATGTTTAATTTATACGCATAAAATTATTAGTCAATTTAATAAAAAAAAATGTGATGTACTTACACAATATCATAACAATACTAGGTTTAAAAATGATTACATAAAACGCGACTCCACGAGATAAGTAATTCTTTCATGGATGTATACGGTTTTATAATAAACTACCTAAGATAATCAGAGCCTTACCTATAAATAAATTTAAAATTGTAATTAAAACCAAACTCATCTCGAAAGGCTATTATAAAATCACTGATTATTTAAGCGACACTGAAGCCTGGTTTAAGCGATTCGGAGCTCATACTATGTTTAGTATTGTATATACTTTGATTTTGTTTATAATTAAGTGAAATTATTGTAATTGTTGTAATTTTATTATTTTATACACTAGTGCCACTCCTTTAAAAATTTTTATCTCGTGTCTGAGAAGGAATTATGAATAACTGCTCAATAAGGACTTACCGAGGGTAATTATTGAGCAGTAATTGATAATTCCTTCTCAGTCATGAGATAATATTCTTTTAAAGGAGTGGCGCTAGTGTACCTTTGTACGCGCTCTAAAAGGTGACATTAACATAAAGATATAATATATATTTGGGTAATGAACTATTCATTTGAGTAATTTGGCCTCTTTCTCACTTGTTTCATTTTGCAATATGTTATTTTTATACACATTTAAAATCACATTAATTTTTTAGACGAAAAAAAAATGTTCACTTTATTTATTTATTTATTTAAGGAAAAATAACAGCTGCAGTATAAGTAAACATTAAAAAAATCTTTTTTAATATTCATGAGTTATACCCGAGAATACCAAATATGATTAAAGACCATAGCTCACTTATAGGACTCAATTACTCAAGGCCCGATTGCTACATAAATAAATGTTTGATTTATGATGCATTTTAGATCGAGAGCCATAGAGAATCAGTGCTACGTCATAGCAGCGGCCCAGTTTGGTCAGCACAACGCCAAAAGAAGGTCGTACGGTCACGCCATATGCATAGATCCGTGGGGGAAAGTTTTGGTCGACTGTGAAGAAAACAGTCCAAGCTTTCAAGTGGTCGAATGGAGACAAACTAAAGGAAGTCAGAAGAAATATGCCCGTGTTTCAACAAAGAAGGTTGGTGAAGATATCTGTTTTGCGTACATGTTACGTCCTCTGCAAAAAAAAAATGTTAGTCATGGGACTGAAAGAAAGAAAGAAAAGAAAAAATGTTTATTTGGTACTTTTACAATATACAATTGGTTTTTTACAATTTATAGGAAAGTATACCAAAATGGTCTCCACTCAGCATGTAGTCGTAGCACAAGCTACGACGCTGATCTGCGGATGCCGTTTAGTAAGTGACTACACGTCAGAAGTGAAAAGAAAGTTTCAAAAAATTTAAACATCGTAACGTGCTATCGTTTCGTTCCTCAACGCGAACTACAGTTTTCATACAAGATTGCTATCTAAGCGTGTCGCGGCGAATTCGCTGCTTTAGGGAACGTACCCATACTACGAGACCCATTTTTTGCAAACAGAAAGTAAAAATAATAAGAATTTGGCTCATATTTGTCTTTATTAATACTGCGCTTGCCGCGTGACGCCAAGAGTGCGTGCATAGTTGCATACCCTATAATTATATTATCATAAAGAAAAAAGTTATGTAAAAACGTACTATGTGACATTGTGCATATTGTGCAGTGTAATAGAGAAGGACTCAACATAGCAGCTAGTTGTTTTTTTAATTAAGGATATCCATGAGCATATTTTAATAGGCAACCCAATCGCGATTTATTTTCTCATAGATAACAATTGATAAAATGTACTTTTCATCTGATCTCTCCTCGACTGCATTACTTTAGTGTTGGTTTCAATCGAATAAATTCCTTTTCAGGCGAGACGTATATTCGCTGTACGCGCTAAGTCTTCGAAAATCCAAATTATTGGAGCACACACAGTCTTCTACAAGCTCAGAAGCCTCCGTCGGCGTTGTCGGTAAATATACTGGACCCAAGAACGTGTTTGGACACGTCTCCGTACCGGAATCCTGCGTTTTTTACAAATCAAAATTGACATATGCATTTGTTAATTTGCGGTGAGTGACTCATTACAACTAAATACTATAGTTAATAAAATTTTTGTAAAACGTATACGCAAAAAGTTTTTGGAATATTGTGCAAAGTGGAAATATACTATAAATAAGATGTAGAAATGTAAATAATATAGGACTGACAAGGACCCTGGTTATGCAAGGGCTACTGGAAATTTTCCCCCACACAAAAGGCTAAACAAATATGAAATCAATGTAATAAAAAAATTTTTAATTAATATTTCAATTTAAACATAGAATATATATCTAGAAAGCTGAAGAGTTTGCTTGTTTGTTTGGTGGAACGCGTTAATCTCAGGAACTACTGGTTCAAATTGAAAAATTCTTTTTGTGTTGAATAGTCTATTTATCGAGAAAGGTTTTAGGCTATATAACATTTTGAACGTGGACGAAGTCGCGGGCACCAGCTAGTAATTAATATTTAGACATAGGTACGTTCACATTTTGTCCTTTAGAAAATGAGATATCTGTGGGCCCTGGGATCTTACTCTATGATGAGTCCTTCCACATTTCACCGGATGAAATATACTGTCCTTTTTGCTTGACATAAATTCTATGAGAGTGACCTAATTTTTAGATGTGTCATCCCAGGACACGTGCTGGTCGCACCGTTGAGGCCAGCCGAGAGAAACGAAGACTTGACTGACGAGGAAGCGGAAGACTTTTACAGAACTGTGCGATTAGTACAGAAGGTATAATAAGATTATATTTATATTAATTATTTTGCTGTTTACAGAAAAGTAGAATTATTCTTATGACACAGTTTTACAATCCATACAGTTGTGAAAAGGCCTTTGATGTCGGCCAGTGTAGGTACATAAAGTGTCACACGCAAAGGTCGTCAAGAAATGGAAAATAAAATGAATTTCTATTGTATTTGTATTATTATGTACCTAATAATTTATTTACAAGTACCTATCTATCTATCTAATATACATTTACAAGTGTCGCATTTACACTGCCTGATATTTATGTGACACTCAATTTTTGGATGTTTTAAGTTTTCTCTAGGCCTAAATCAAATTTAATATATTTTTTTTAATGTACAAAGGTATTGGTTGGTATAAAATAAATAATAGTGCTAGACGATATTAGTCCATTATAGACTGCTGTGAGTGTAGGTGTTACGAAATTATCTAATCTATGAAATCTTAAATCCTTATTGTATATGTACAAAGAACAGGTGTGCACCATTATTATTAATTTTTAAAACGATTGTCGTAAAATTCATTCTTAGAAAACACGCTCTCATCTTGCCCTCAATGTTCGGTTGTAAAACTGTGCTTAGATCAATGTAAAATATATAATATGTGCATGTCGAGTGGTTTTAATTTTTTAATTTTTTATTTGTTACCAGTTAATGGAAAAAGTGCACGACGCGAAATCTTGCACGGTCACCATCCAAGATGGCGTCGACGCCGGCCAAACAGTTAAGGTAGTTAGAGAGAGAGAGAGAGAGAGAGAGAGAGAGAGAGAGAGAGAGAATAAGTGTACGCCAATGGTTGTGTACAATTGTAAAATGTCGGGATATTATGCATTAATTGAGGGTACTTATTTAATTCTCACACTGTACAGCCATATTATGAAATACAAAAAGAGCAATATTTCTTTTGACACAAAAGTGTTCCAGTCATAGGATTGTCGAAGACCCGAATCATTCAAGCCGGTATTTTAATGCCCGGTGAACTAAAATACTAAATCTGAGAATTAGCTTGCAGAGCAAATAATAACAGCATTTTTCAGCATACCATTTTTTTGAGCTAGGGTAATTTAGCTATATTTGTCATTTTATTGCATTCACGATTCGATCTTGCTCTGCAGAGGTCTTGAGTCTCTGTTCTCTAAATTTCTAAAACACAGTGTTTAAATAGATATTTGGACTAATTATTATTAACTAAGATAAGTACTTTCAACTGGACATGCTCTGTCACTGCAGCCCATCTGGCAGTCGTAACCATCAGAAGACCTCGACGAATGGTTAGAGTGCTTGTCATAAAGTTGGCTCTGGCAACTTTGTAAGCACACTGCTTTTCGCAGTCCTATGGGCAGCCTCTCTGGCGGCAGTAACCATCCCCTTACAGAAGATCGCCATAAAATAGCAGCGTATGTGTCGTTATGTTTCAATGAGTGAGTAAGGGATGCCAGAGCCCATTTACCTATCCCATCCTTAATTCCTTATCCTTAATCCTACGGTCAGCAGCGCATATGGAACAGCTGTGGCATTGCTTGTGGTATAGGCGACAGTAACCACCTACCATTAAGTGGACGTCAGCCTGTCTGTCATGACCTTGACATAAAAAAAATACTTGCGCCTTGGTTTTAGAGCTCATTCCCCTGTCTCAATCTTGTCGCTGATCCTTTACCCCATAAACCTTTATGGCATTGTTTGTGTTTTTGTGTTTATAATTAGCCGACTACCTGCCATCATTATTATGCATAATTTCTTTTTTTTTTTAGCACCTTCACTGTCATATAATGCCGAGGAAAAGAGGCGACTTCATCGATAATGACCTGATATATTTGGAGCTGTCGAAACACGACCAGTAAGTAATGATTTTTTGTCATCATTAAATAGAAGAATTTCTTCTAAACCACTCGACGGATTTTGTGATAAGGTTATTCACTATTGGAAGAGTATTAATACACTATAATTAAGAATATATAACTGCCCTATTAGAGCATTCTAATAAGTGTGATGGTTTCACGACAGATTCAAGTCTGGTCACCCATCGAAGCCGCCAAGAAGTCTGGAAGAAATGGAGGCAGAAGCAAATGCCCTCAGAGATGAGATCAAGAAAATGTTTGGAGAATGAATAAGATAATGTGATTTATAATTTTAAGTGTTAAAATGTGAATACAGAAAAAATTCTGCTTATTCATATTAATATATTGTACATTTATACGACTTACTGTAATTTTAACAAACAAAAGCAATGTCAATTAATTGAAGTTAAATAAAAAAATCTAATTTAACATATTTTTTATTTTTATTTTATTATGCGACTTTGTTTTATGCTATCTATAGGTTGACTAGCAGGATATGTCATAAATAAATAATCTGATTACATAACATTATGTTTTTGAGTGGACTGTTTGTTATTGACGTCGTGAGTTCACGTGAAAAGTCTTATCATAAATGGAAAATAAATAGTACTTAAAATCGTTAGTCATTTATTCTTATCTGTTAGGAAGGTACAAAGTTTGTGCACTTATCTTTAGTCTTAACACTCTTAATCTATAGATAATACTTTTTGTCGTAGTCATGCTCCATGTGTCAACTGGAATGACAAGTGCATTATAATAATTATATTATTTATTATATAATATCCTACATGATCATACTTTACTAGTTACTAATATTATAAACGCGAAAGTTGTGAGGATGGATGTTTGTTAGGCTTTCACGTAAAGAGCGCTCAACACATTTGGATAGAATTTGGCGCACAGATAGTTTATTATCTGGATTAACAAATTAATAAAAACATTTAATTTTAATAATACAATCAAATAGTACTTAGAGCAACTATGTCGTACTGTTAATACCAAAATATCACTAGTACCATTAGTGGTATGTATTAGCGACACTAAGTAGTATCACTAATACTATTAATGGTATGGTACTAGAGCAACTACATAATATTAACTACATATTCGGTTAATAAAACTAGGAATTTCTATTGATAACTTTAGAGCTATCTCTCTTTTAAAAATCTTTTAAAATGTATGTGTAAATGATACTAAAAACTTCTTTCTTAAAGAGAATCAGACCTAAGTGTGTACCTACTTTCATTTTATTTACTAAAAATAAAATATATATTTGGATTTATATTATATTTTTGGAGTTTACTCCTTAAGGATCGATTTCCTCATATATAAGCCCGGGGTATGAAAATTTATGGGAGTAAAATCAAAATTGTCACATGTCACGCGTTACGCGTTAGTTTTAATTTTAGCGCCATCTACACAATATCTCATGACTGGGCCAGATAAGAGTATAAATTTCATTTAAGTATTAAAAAAAATTCTCAATATTTTCTCCTCTGCTAAAACATTTTACTTACTGCTTACACTTTGTATCAATAATCTTGCTATTGATAATGCCACTATATTTCTAACTAACTAACCAAACTCAAATAAACTAAAGCTACTTAAAGATAATGGGTATTATTGTACAATTTGTTAATAGTTACAAGGCCAACCTCGGCTAATCCGACTGAACACCACCTTTCATATAGATTAGGTAACAGTAGCTACAATTGCATATTTCTTTGATTTCTTAACCTCACAAACAGCGCCGTTTAAAATACCGCGTCTGCATCACCGGAGGTCAGGTATAGATGGCGCTAAACTAAATATTTCAGGCGTTTTGAATTTAGTAGTAGCAGGGCGCACTGCGTTTCGCAGTCACTTTTGGCAGTCCGTCTTCTTTAAGGCGACAGTAACCACCCCCTTACAGAATACCACCTTAAAATAAAAGCATATTATGTGCTGTTGTATTTCAGCGAGTGAGTAAGGGATGTCATAGCCCATACCCCATCCCTTCCTTATCCTTTATCCTTAGTCCTTCTATAGTTTGCAGCGCACTTGCAGCACCTATGGCCTATGCTTGTGTAATCGGCGACGGTAGGCTACCATCAAGTGGTCCGTCAGCCTGTCTGCCGCCCTTAACATAAAAAAGAATAATGGCCACTAATACGATTCTTATTGTCTCTATTAAGGGGAACTTCGATATTGTGTTGTTTCTAATTCAAGTAAATAAATTAGTTCTGAATCAGAAGTGTGAGTGTTAAACTGAAAAAAGCGCATCTTGTTTCAGCAAGATTACCGAAGTATTAAAGTAGTGTTCCTTATTATTAAAAATATTTATAGTAAAAATATTTCACTTGGACAGGCTATTGTTTGCTACACTTTGAATTGAATTGAATGAGTCTGGTGAATCCGAAAATTTTATTAAGAAAGAATTGTTATTTCATTCTCTAAAAGTAAAATTATTTAATACACGTTGGTGCCCATGACTTCGTCTGCGTTTAAAAATAAAAAAAACATAACTTAGAAATTATCGCTGTGACGACGGTGGCGCCCAATTTTATCCCTCGGAAACTTAACATTTATCCAGAATAAGAAGTATCCTATATTCTAGATTGATCCAGGTAACAAATTATCTGTGTGACAAATTTCATCCAAAACCGTTCAGTAGTTTTTACGTGAAAAAGTAACAAACATACATCCATATATTTATCCATTCTTACAAACTTTCGCATTTATAATAATTTAGTAGGTTTTTAGTTGCTAGGTAACCTAATATTATTTTTTATTAATATTTTTGGACCGATTATCTTACTTCACCTCCAAAATTTAAAGTTGCAGTGTGGTATCTTTATCGGGCTATAAATATTATCTAATAATTTTACCACTTAATACAGATAAAGAATTTACTATAAAAGTGATAGTATTAACGTTCATGAGTAATTTAAACGCTGTTTAGTTTCAAGAATAACGTATTGATTTAGGTAGAATATAAAATGTCTTTCTTCGGTAAAAAGTACAAGAAAGTTAAGATAGAAAACATATTAGAACTCTGGGAGGATTTAAGTAAGTATATTTAATTTATTTAAGTTTACCTGCCTATAGGTAGCTCAAGAGAATCAAATTAAATTTGTTGTTTAATTTAATAAACACATTGTTTTTTTTTTTTTTTTTGAAATATTTCTTTAAATAAAATATTCACAGGTGTTTCTTTCTTTAATAAACTATTCTATTTTATGTATATACTAACGGACCCAGCAGACGTTGTCTTGTCCGAACTCGAAAAAAAAAATGTTAAGTACCCGATTGAACGCCATCTACTTACCCAACATAAATAACAAAATATTTTAAATGTGTCAATTAACTAACTTACACCGCCATCTGTTAGAAACTTTTGGAACTTTACAATCTTTGTATTTTAAATATAATAATAATATATTTTATTATTATTACATTACATATTTTATTTAATTAGCTTAATTTTAAATGTTTATTTGCTATTATTATGAGCCTCCAGGGTTTATATGAATTAAATTAAATTCTCTTTAAATTACAGAACTTGATAGCAAAACATTAAGTGCTCTAAAAGATGAGAATGCCGTGACAACATTCACAAAGAACGCTGATGGAACCATCAAGTATCTGAGCGTTAGCGGCGATGAAGTAAAATTAGATCAGACTATCGTCTTAGACAAAGAATTGGATTTCACTACTCCTGATGGTGTCCAGACCAAAGTGATCTTCTCTCTTGACAACGACATCATGACCAACAAATTGTCATTACCAGATGGCAGGGTCGTCAAATTTGTCAGAGATTTTACAGGCAGTGGATTGAAAATGGTTAGTCTTATTCTTGGATAAAATAACGACTAGAGATAGCCTATGCACTATGGACTATGGCCTATGGATAGTCTGTAGACTGCAGAGTGAAGTCGGTATATTTCACTCGTAAGTTAACTTGAAACCAATATTTTCAATAAAAATAAACAAAATTTGAGGTTATAGCTTGCAACATAAAATCTCAACACAGTGATCAGCCTACGCACACATGTTTATAAAACCGGCTTCACTATGTTGTCCGCAAAATTCTGTCTATAGTACTTATTTGGTCTGAGGTCTTATTATGTGTTATAATAATTACCGGTTAGTGTTTACCTTTGGTTTTCTAGTTTTGTGGACACAAACAAACATACGGAAGCTGAATTTTTACATCGGCTTATGTTTTCAAATTCTAAATAACCAATAATTTATTGTCTTTTTTCAGACTATCACCGTTGAAGGCTCCGGCAAGCCACCAGGCATTGTTTACTACGAATCTGTATAATAATTATGTTAATTTTAATATCTGATTTAATAATTTTTTTACGCTACTGTCAAGGAAAATTTATATGTGACTGAATTAAATTATTTCTGCCTACCGTCTACCTATACTACCTTTTATTTTCTAAAATCTTCTTAGGAATACTTTATTTATAAAGAGTTTTAATAAGGTCACCCGCCAATTAGAAATTTGCGGCATAGAGTGAATTACGTTTTATACTAAAACAAAACTTCGATGATGCGATATTCGGTTTAATGTGAACATCTACTTCCGGCACGCCGATATACATCAAATCTTCCGGTCTGGCGCAGTGGGAACCCAGCCTTAGGTCTAGGAAGATTTTCAATTAAATAATACGATATTTAACTTGTTTGGGTAAATAATTTTTTGTCTTGACATTTGTGTTATCAACGTAAATGTTCAGGCCGTAACTCATCCTTGAAACGTGGCTGTCCTTATTGTCGTATTAATAGAAAACAGGACTAAAATGAAGGAATATTTCTATGGATGAAAAATTGCGGAATAATATTAATTATTCGCCTGACTTACGGTTTTTCATATTTATACCGACACCTGCGGTCCGATGTGAATAATATAAAGCAGAATTTTAAAAATGATAATGTTGACTTGATAAAAATGCTAAAAACACTAACTTATAAATCCTTTAATCACTAACATTATAAATCATCAATAGTTATAGTAGCGCATGCCACAATATGACTTTTGTAGACAAATTTTTGGTACCTCGGCTTACATTATTTTAATTTTCGTAGCTAGGTAAGAATCTCAATTTTTTTAAAAATAAAGTAAGTATATATTCTATGTTAGGTACTCGTTGATATGTGTAAATATTTTAGAAATAAGTTAAGTAGTTTTTGAATTTATCCATTACAAACAAATATACAAAAAAATCAAATATTTCTTTTTCATAATATTAATGTTGATTATTGCTTAAGTTTATTGTGAATTTGAAAAAAAAAATTTAAAAAAGTTAACTTAAAAATTTCAAGTGTAGATTGATAAAAGTTTTAACACATTTTGACACAACACTGGTATAATATGTTAATGTTTTAGTGCCTATTTGTGACAATATGTATAGCATCGAAATAATATATTTCGTATAGTGCTCTTTAGTCAGTGTAGTAGATAATAATAATAATAATGCAATAGTTGCTGCAACAAGACTTATTCATTTATAGTAGGGAAGCCCAAGAGGGGATTTTGGGATTTACTCGAGCGCGTCAGATATTGCTAATGTATATACCCACGTGTCTCCGATAAGGGATATGTGTTAATCTGCCGGTTTGGATGGTAGAGTTAGTGGGGGTTGGGGTAAAAATTTAAATACTACTCGAGCGCGTCAGATTTTCAAAGGGGATGTTAAGTGAACCCAAACTAAGCTCCCTTTTAAAATACAGACGATTCGGATGTAACGCAAGCTCGTGGCAGCCTTTTGAAAATGCAAAAAAGATTTTTGGCGATTGCTATTTTTAAATACTCGAGCGCGTCAGATTTTCATACAGACGGTTCAGCCTGAATTCCTGATCGTGCTGATTCTTAATCTGACGATTATTTTGAGAATTTTTCTTGATACAGCGTCTACAAACTTATGAGCACCTGTAGACGCTCACCTCACCGTTAAAAAGGAAAACATCATATAACCTTTTTTCTTCCTACCATCTAATCTTCAAAATCCAATAGGTCCCCACGACGCTCGAATGACTCCACATTTAGCATCGTGGGCTCCCCTACCATTATGCTTTCACACATACCCTATGTACGATCATAGAGTAAATAGTAATCAACCAGTATTTACTCTATGATTTATTCAACTTCGACTGCGACGTGTTATATAATTTACTCAAGGTAGGTAAATCAGCACCATCTGTCCGTGCTGCTGAGTGTACGGACCGCAAGGAACCAAGTTGACGTTAAATTCGACATTACAAGCGACATCAAGTGTGCCAGAAAGAAAATAAAAAAAGTTTCAATGTGAGATGGGGGTGTGACTATCTATACTGGTTAAGTACTATTTACTCTATGGTATAATATAATAGCAACATCAAATGGCACCAGTATATTACTATAATTATTTTGTTATATTTTAACAGTTCATACTCTATGCTATAGCTATAGTAAGTAGCCATTGTATAAAACAGTTTTAGTTTGTAGAACTTCCAATCTAAAAGTCAGATAAGTCGCTAAAACATTTTTGTCGCTAAGTCATAAGCAAAAGTCGTCATTTCTGGCGACAAAATCGCTACATTGCACTACTTTTATTAGTAGGGACATCCCGCCTGGCGGCAGTAACCCCTTGCAGAAGACCACCGTGAAAGTGAATAAGGGATGCCAGAGCCCATATTCCTATACTTTCCCAATCCCTTATTTTTAATCCTATTATCGCCAGCTCACTTGCAGCACCTGTGGCGTTGCTTGTGTTATGGCCACATACCACCAAGTGGACCATCAGCCTGTCTGCCGATCTTAACATCAAAAATACTAAGTCACGACGCCATTTGCAAAAAAAATTGACATGTACAAGGAGTTACAATAACCCTTACCGCACCATCATAAAGTTAAAAATCGCTAAGAGAAAACGCAGTTAAGTTAAAGTGCCATCTAGTTATTTCGTTTAGTAATTAAATACAATAAACGAAACTTCGGAATTCCATTCTTAGATGGCATACAAAAAATTACGTTCTTAGCGAGTTATACCCCCTTTACACTGATTATTATGTATGTTAGGCTACTCAAAGTGAAACTTTGTTTTTATAAATTAGTGTACCCTGACCTAGAGATGGCGTTATATTACTATTTCCCTTGCTGACCAATAGATGGCGCCAAACTTTCTATATAAGCATCACTAAACGTTTTACTACTTTTCAATGAGGTCCGACAGATGTCACAAAATCGAACAGTATATAGGAAATCTTTCAGAATTTTTTATAGGCATTACTCAAGAGATAATTTGGCTTCACACGTGGATTAAGAATATTAGCAGGTAGATTTTGAAACAAGGGATAAAGATAATGAGGTCAGAGAAGCTTTATTGTAGACATTCACCGCTTTTTAGTCTGGCTTCGATAGTCCGCATATGGTCCACGAGCCAGGCACGAATCATTTCTTCTCCAGCGATAACTCGTGAGATGCTTGAGAAAGTTGTATCATGAAGCCATGTAGACGTCAGCCGCCGCTCAGCGCAATAAACACGTAAAAAAAAAAAGTCAGCTGACTATAGTGGTGGATTATACGTCAGCCGATCACATGAACTTGAAAAAAAAAATATCATAGTTCATCAATTTTAGTCTCTATATATGGATATTACAATACCTATAGTTAGTAAAACTTTGGAATCAAAAAATATTTTTGAACTGTTTTCTATTAATGTTTTCAAAAGTATCGAACGACATTAAGTATTTTTGAGGTAGTGACTCCAATTTTTTTAATCTTCTGACCTTGAACTTCAGTTTGAGAAAGTAAATAAAAGGCTTAGCTCTGCGGCTTATGCAGTTAAGCAGATTAGACGCCTAACAGATGTCGATACAGGCTAGGATTGTCTATTTTAGTTACTTCCACAGTATAATGTGTTATGGGATTCTTCTTTGGGGTAGCGCTGCTATTTTTATTTAAATAAAAGGGCCATTAGAGCCATCTATCAACTAGATCCGCAGTCTTCCCTCAGTTCAAAGAAATAAAGATTTTAACTGTTACATGTTTAATTTATACGCATAAAATTATTAGTCAATTTAATAAAAAAAAATGTGATGTACTTACACAATATCATAACAATACTAGGTTTAAAAATGATTACATAAAACGCGACTCCACGAGATAAGTAATTCTTTCATGGATGTATACGGTTTTATAATAAACTACCTCAGATAATCAGAGCCTTACCTATAAATAAATTTAAAATTGTAATTAAAACCAAACTCATCTCGAAAGGCTGTTATAAAATCACTGATTATTTAAGCGACAATGAAGCCTGGTTTAAGCGATTCGGAGCTCATACTATGTTTAGTATTGTATATACTTTGATTTTGTTTATAATTAAGTGAAATTATTGTAATTGTTGTAATTTTATTATTTTATACACTAGTGCCACTCCTTTAAAAAATTTTATCTCGTGTCTGAGAAGGAATTATGAATAACTGCTCAATAAGGACTTACCGAGGGTAATTATTGAGCAGTAATTGATAATTCCTTCTCAGTCATGAGATAATATTCTTTTAAAGGAGTGGCGCTAGTGTACCTTTGTACGCGCTCTAAAAGGTGACAAAAAGAATGGTATCCTGAGTTTCTTTCTGGGTTTCTCAGGGTCATTTTGGCTTTTTTTTCCAAAACCCTGGTAAACATAAAATAATGACGATCATAAGAGTTTCTTGAAGAAACCTATTAGTAATTAATTGATAAATGATTTAATAATAATAATAATAATAATTTTTGACAGTGACACTTGACACACGTGTATTTTTATGGTTTAAGTAATTTTTTTCATTATATTTTAACAGTTATTTGTGCTTAGGAATGATACTATGAGAAAACTCACGACGTTTTCCTGCTATTTTATCTAAAAAATTATTTATTTTCAATCTTATCGCGAATTAAATTATAGCTAATATCAATATGCGTTATCGATACATGGATGATAGTTTTTGAACTGATTAATACACCTACCTGTACTGCGATCAGGACACGCATATGTTACACGCGGCTTCGCCCGCGTACATTTATAAAATATAGCCTATGTTACTCGCTGATGTAGGTGAACGTATTTTCAAAATCGGTCCAGTACCCCTACTATGAGTTTGTAATGACGCACTCTCGCTAGCGAGTGTGGTCATTGTCAAGCCGGGGGCGAGTCGCTAGTTGTTTAAGCTTATCCAAGCTCGTTATACGCAGTTTTATGTCAATTAAATTAAATTCAATATTATACTTTGCAGCTACAGTCAATAACATTAACACAGTAATTAATATCGTCGGTACCTACTACCACAAAATAAGTAATAGTACATACATGGTACTAAAAGAGAATACCTAAGTTGTTGAACTATAGTGGCAAACCTTCTGCGCTAAGTACAAATATAAGTACTCGTTTACAAGCCGCGCCCCGCCTTCATCTGTGAGACGAGGGCGTTGTCTTTCGATACACTACCTATATTTTATCAAGTATCACTAAAACCCAAGTATACTTTTATCAAATATATTGTCACCAAACATTGAAATGTAACGTGATTGCGAGCCAGATAAGAGAAGGAAAATTTAATAATTTTTTTTCCTTCTGTCAAATTAATCTTTTTAAAAGATTTGTTACCTACTTACTGCTTACACGTGCATTATCTATTTACTTGTGCATTATCTTGATATTGATAATGCCACTAACTAACTAACCAAACTATTCTTCGCAAAAAACTGTATTGACCAAACTTTACGAATTTAATTTGTTTCAAGAGCTGTTCCATCATTTACAAAAATATTTATGATATTTACAGATATACTGAAAATAGATGGAATGCGGTTTTTCTTCTAATAACGGGTTGGCGAAAAGTTACAGAAGATACCGGTGCTTATTTTTTTTTTTAATTGTTATTAATTCTCTAAAAGTCAAATAATAAAAAATAGTAAAATATAAGTACCTAAATAGTAAAAATATTTTCAGCAATACTTTTGACCGATAGACTTCAAGTATTATTATAAGGCTTTTAGTGCCGTCAAATGGATACTTTCTTAAGCCTATAGGTACTGCGCGTTTATTGCTAGACCAAAAAGTTTGAAAAATATATAACAATGTGTCCCAAAAAAAGTGCTCAGAAGAAAGGATAAGAAAGTTCACACAACTTTATCGATAAAAAAACAATAAGACTTAAATTGGTTTGTTCTGTAATTTTTTTATGTAGCTTTGATTTTTGAAGTGAAAACTTCTTTAGGCGCGTTGGGCATTTTTGAGATGGTAAAAACCATTGAACTCGCGACTTGTCACTGTAACCGTATATTTTCGCCACAGCAGATATTGCGCCATCAACACAATATCAATGAAACTAGAATATGTTTAGAAATAGAAACTAATTGAATTTTGAATTGAAATAATACATCAATGAGAACAGAGATGGCGTTGATATTAATTTAAAAAAGAACAATTTTTGAGATGGGAAAAAATCATTAGGTAAACTCGCGACTTGTAACCGTAATCGATACCTCTGTATATAAGTACTAACTAAGCAGACAACTACACATGAAAGTAAACTTACTAGATATGATAACAAGGATCAATGTGGTATACCTACTGTACACCTCTGACCAATAATCTAGTTTTTTTTTGTGAAGCTTATTTTTCACTTCTGACGTGCAGTCCAACGACTGACATGTATTTTTTTTATCACAAGAGATGTCGTTAAAAAATATATATTAAACAATTTTTTTACCTAAATTGGAGAAATAAAGCGAAAATTTCAAACCATTTGATATCAAGAATTTATTTGTTTTCACTTGATGAAATTGTGTGTATTTTCTCATCTTTTCTTCTAAGCACTTTTTTTTGGGGACACATTGTATATGAATTTAGATATTTGGTAATTTAAAAAAATTAAAAAAAAAAACAGTGCTTTTTGGCTTGATTTCTAATGCTTCTAAAGCGTAAAAATATTTACACGTTAATATTAAGAATCTGTTGTACTTTATTGATGACTCCAAGCGCCTTAAGCAGCCCAAAATTCTCATTGCGGCGGTATCTTTATCGGGCGATAATTTTAGCGCTTAATGCTGATAAAGAATTTACTATAAAAAGTGGCACAATTTAAATTTATTAGTAATTTAAACGCTATCTAGTTTCAAGTACAACCTATCTATTTAGGTACCTAGAAATTTGTTTAATTTTTTTTATAAAAAAATGTCTTTCTCCGGTAAGAAGTACAAGAAGGTGAAGGTAGAGAACGTAGCAGAAGTCTTGGAAGATTTTAGTAAGTCTATGTATTTATGTGTTTACTTACTTACCTAAACAGCTCAAGAGAGTAGCAATATTAAAGTATAGATTTTTTTTAGTAAACTGCGTTTTGAAGTCATTTGGCCACTGGCGGAAGTAACTGAACCACCCTTTTTCAGAAGACCACCGTGAAATAACAGCATGTGTGCTGTTGTGTTTCGGTGAATGAGTAAGGGATGCCAGAGTCTATTTTCCTATATCTTCCCTTAATCCTATTCTGATAGGCAGCGCACTAGCAGCACCTGTGCAGTTGCTCGTGTCCAGCCTTTTCTAAAAAATAGTTTAAAACTATTTTATTTAAAGTTAAAAAAAAATCAAGTTTTATAATTAGCCACCAATAAGAAGAGAATTGTCTTTAAAAACAAAACACTTTTTTTTTCCCTTTACAGAGTTCGAAGCCAAAGTATTAAGTAGTCTGGGTGATTCCTCTGGTATAATATCTTATACAAAGAACCCTGATGGAACACTCAGGTATACGAGTGTTAGCGGCAATGAAGTTAAATTAGATCAGACCATCGTTTTGGACAAGGAATCGGAATTCACTAATCCTGAGGGTGCTAAAATCAAAGTGATCTTCACACTTGACGGCGACGTTTTGACCAACAAATTGACATACCCAAATGGCAAGGTCATCAAATATGTCAGAGATTTTTCAGGCAATGGATTGAAGTTGGTAAGTTTATTATGTATTAATTACTTACTGTTACCAGGTAGGTACTGTTTATCTAATGAACACACTAGCTAGTGGATTTATCACCTGTTAGCCAACTAACGAATGGAATTAATAAGTCAATTCAATTATTGGTATAGGCTGATTTGATAGCAATCGTGGTCAATCTTCTTAAACTTTTTACTTTAAGACTGTAAGCCCGAGAAGCTTAGCAATCTTCGATTCGATCACATATGAAATCCTGTCAAACCGCGTAATGCTAGCGTGTAACCCTAAGTTTTTCACTAACAGGAGAGACCAGTACCTTTACCATGAGTTTACAATGACCGCAATCGCTAGCGAGAGCATAAAATTTATATAGAAAATTGTCAATTTGACCTTGACAGTTGACAGTTTTTCATACAAATGTTTTACCCTCTCGCTAGCGAGTGCGGTCATTGTAAACTCATGGTAAAGGTACTGTTGACAGCACATGTATAATGTGTATTATAGGCTGACTACTAGTCTAATACACATTTCACATGTCAAACTTCGACCTAGAATTCAGTCAGACCTTAATAATATTATTGTAAATATTGTTTTCTGTCTTGAAAATTACTTAGTTATGTATAGCTATAGCATACTTGATCGGTTTAAGTGTCTTTAGTTCCTGGTAAGGTCAAATGAAATAAAGTCATACGGAAGCGAACTTTTCAGTCTCGTTTTTTATGAAACTTTTTGTTTTGGCATGTTATTTTCTTTGCTCATTGGATATAAGTGGACTTATTCTTAATAAATATAAACACTAGACCTATTGACTTGTCAAAATAACTGTGTCAAAATTGTCAACCAATCTCTACCAATGCAATTTATTAACATAAATAGTAAAGCCAAGAGTTGTTTACGCATAAACAACTCTTTCCTTTTACCCTCACACGAAGAGATCAGCGCTATCTGTTTCATGGGATGTATATGAAGCCTTCATCACATCCTTTGAAAGTTTGTTTACATTGTTTGCGTTGTCTCTTTGGCCTTGCTTTAGGTCGTAGGCCGTTTTTTATAAAAACAATTATGTTTTTAACTTTCATGTAATCAATTAGTTACCTATATATTTTTTTGTGTGTTTTTGTTTTTGTGGACACAAACATATAGAAGCTAAATTTTAACATACAATGATGTTTACATATACTGTTTCAAATGTTTTCAAATTCTAAGTAACCAATAATTTCTTTTTCTTTTTCAGACTGTCTCCGTTGAAGGCTCCGGAAAACCACCTGGCGTTGTTTACTTCGACGCTGTACAATAATCATGTTTATCTGATTTAATAAGAACAAATTGTTTTTTTACGATACTGTCAAAGAAAATTTATATGTCACGGAATTAAATTATTTTTACTTTGTTTCTACTTTCTTATTACGAGAGTTACAACGAAGACGAAGTTTCCGAGTCACTTTGCGACTTGTAGCGTAACAAGGATGCGAAGGAACGGTTTTATTGGCTGATATTATGGTTCTATCTGTCATTAGGTTTGTTACTACCTATAAAGAGTAGGAAGTCAAGACATCCCCATCAGTTTAAAAAACTTAAGTATATGTATTTACAAAGGACCTTCAGACAGACGATTTTTCTAAAAATGTATAATATTATAATATAGTCTAGTATCTATATAAAATATAAATACCGCTTGTCATGAGATCATAGCAATCTATACTATAAAGAGGTAAAGTTTGTATATTTGTTTGTAAGAGGCAATCTTCGTAAATACTCATATGAGTTAAAAAAAAAACTTTTACCAATATTTAGAATAGAATTTCAGGACGGACATAGGCTCCAATGACAGTAGGTGTACCCCAAGGGACTGTCCTCGGCCCCTTATTGTGGAACCTGGGGTACAACTGGGTCCTGCGAGGCAACCTCCTTTTCAATATGGAGGTTGTCTGCTTTGCCGACGACACTCTGGTCGCGGCAAGGGCACAGACGTGGGAGGACGCAGTGCGGTTAGCGTTGGTCGGCGCCTCCTTGATCGTCCGGCACATCCGCCTGCTCGGGTTGGAGGTGGCCCTAGACAAAACTAGGGCCATGGACTTCCACCCCCCTCCGGGGCTCCAAGTCCGAGTGGAGGGAGTCCGGATTCCGGTCTG
This sequence comes from Synanthedon myopaeformis, assembly GCA_944738685.1. Classification (NCBI taxonomy): domain Eukaryota; kingdom Metazoa; phylum Arthropoda; class Insecta; order Lepidoptera; family Sesiidae; genus Synanthedon; species Synanthedon myopaeformis. Next base: position 3,942,271 of record OX122933.1, on the reverse strand, counting down.
GCTGCATATTAAGTATCTCGGAAATTTCAACCTCGAAATTTCAACGGAACACTTCAAGCTCCTCGCTCCACGGCTGACTGCAGCCGCAGCCGCGCTCGGACGACTCCTCCCGAATTAGGGAGGACCGAATTCGGCGTGTCGTCTACTTTACCATGGGGTGGTAAGGTCGATGGCACTCTACGGAGCCCCGATGTGGGCTGAGTGCCTCACTAATCGCACCCTGGCCCTCCTGCGGAGGCCACAAAGGGTCATGGCGGGCCGTGCGGGCTTATCGCACGGTCAGCCACGGGGCTGCCTGCATCCTAGCGGGCACTCTCCCGTGGGACATCGATGCCCTGGTTCTGTCCCAGGTACATCGGCATCGGGTTGCCGCAAGGGCCCAAGGAGAAAGACCCGTTGCCGAGGAAGTGCGACGGGTCCGTGCAGAGGCGTAAGAGAGGACCATGCACGACTGGGGCGAGGCACTCCTCAACCCTACCGCCGGTCACCGGACGATCTCCGCGATCCCTCGGGTCTTGGAGGAGTGGGTAAGGCGCCGACGAGGTGGCCTTGCCTACCGTATGGTGCAGGTAATGACCGGACACGGGTGTTTCGGTCGTTATCTGCACCGTATACAAAGAGAGGAGTCGCCGCAGTATCATCACTGCGGCGATCCTGATGACACGGCCGAGCATACGCTTCAGGTATGCTCGGCATGGAGATCCCAGCGTCGGGAGTTGAGGGCGACGCTGGGTGGTGAATACGTCACACTGGCAAGCGTGGTTGAAGCCATGCTTGATATGTGACCACTTGGAAAGCAGTTGCTTCCTTCTGCGAATCCGTAATGTCGGAGAGGAAGAGGCCGGTCTCGCTTTCCTCAGAAGCAGGCGGTTGGGCAGGAGAAGGCGGGCATATCAAGCCCGTCTTTAAATGTCCTAGGGGACCTGCGCACATGGTTGGGTAGCTGTGTGTGTCTGCACAAGGTCCCCCCCGCCTGGGGATTGCTCCGGGGTCTCCAGGCAATCCCCCATTTGAGTTAGTCTAGCCAGCAATGGCTAGGCTGCCTTGGGGTGGATCGGAGAATGCACACCCGTGATCGAACTAACTGGGGGTAAGTAATTTTACGTCCGAACGAATTATCATCGTTGCCATCAACATGAAACACGAAACAGTTTTTGCCAATTCATTTAACATTATTTTCTGAATACCCTCTGATTTTGTGGCATTTGTATTCTAATTTGCTATTCACATAAATTTCGTCAATACCTAAGTTAACAATAATTATCTCAAGCTCACTTAATTTTATGCTAAGAATATCTTCTGGCTCAACATTTAGCGAAGATGACAAAATATTTTGAAGGATTCTAAATTTACGCGACAAAAACAAAAACTTATGAATTAATTATAGTAACATGATGACGATGATGAAAAAAAATAAACACAGAATATTATTGTAGAATGTAGATCTTTAATTGTACTTTATATATACACTAGCTGTTGCACGCGACTTCGTCCGCGTAACTTTATAAAATGTAGCCTACTCTCTGATAATATAGCTTCCCAACAGTGAAAGAATTTTTCAAATCGGTCCAGTAGTTTCGGAGCCTATTCAATTCAAATAAACAATCAAATCTTTCCTCTTTATAATATTAGTAAATATAAGATTTTGCAGATAATTTAGTTGAACTAGTCTTTGTCGATGAAATTCTTGAGTAGGTATTGTAAAAATATTCAAAAAATCCGCTACGATGCTAGAGGAAAAGTCGAAACGATGCTATGAGGAATCACAACATTTTCCTTCTATTCTATCTAAAAATTTTACTTTCAATCTAATCGCGAATTAAATTATTACCTACTAATATCATATCAATATGTGTCATTATTTGATGGATGATGGTTGTTGAACTGATTAATAAACTTATATATGCCTACTGCGAGCTAGAATCACACCCATGTACTCGTACCTATTACCTATGAGTCACTTCTCAGTAGTTTTTGTCAGATTTAGAGTTAATTTTGTTAGAAACTTTGAAGTTACTGAATATGAAACTTGATTCAAAAAGTACGGGTATTGGTCGTGGTCCACCTATTTAGTCCACTTGAGTGGACCATGGGCAATTTTTCTTTGCCCGTAGTCCACCTATGTTCACCCAGGTGACATTTTTTCTTTCACCTTGTCAATGTGTGATCTCATAATAGACTCAATCTTGTTTTAAATATAGTATCATTTGAAGTCGCTTTCCACGTATGTCTGTATGGCCGCTAATTTCTCCTAAACCACCCAAAGGATTTTGATGCGTTTTCACTATCAGTTAGATAATTTTTCATCTAAGTTTCATATATATGTATAATAAAATCTAATGTTTTATGTACATCCAAGTCGCCGAAAAATAAATTTACATGGCTTATGTAGGCTTAACCTTAGGATATATATAATAATGACATACTAGAGAATTGTAGTTCTTCTAAAATCCTTACATATTATAAATCCGTCATGTCTGACATGTCATGTCATGGCTGGTTTAGAAGTAGTTAGCGAAAAACATCTCGCTAACTACTTATAAAACCAGCCAGCATCCAAAGAATTTTTAATAGATGCGGTTTTCTCTTATGGAAAGAGGGATAAAGGAGGAAGGTATATATAATAAAAAATTGCATCTTTCGCGAAGCCGGGGTTGGGTCGCTATAATTGATAATAAATTCCCTCATTACTTATTACTGGTGTCTTGACAGTCGCTTTTCTTTTCCAGAGGTTGAAAAAAGGGTTGTGGGTATACATTATGTATAACGATAAGAATTAGATAACAGCTTGTTTATTATCATTATCTTATTATGACATGACAAGTACACTACTCCCTCATGGTTATGTCATTGTTTTAAAATAGATGTAAAAAGTGCATAGGTAAGTAAGTAATTATTTTTTTCATTCGAAAAATCTATTTTCAATCCAAGTACTTATAATACGCTTCGTACAATTTTCTATATGAAAGCCTTTTGGCATCTCTATAAAACGATTTGTTTATTTATGTATTTACATACAAGTCCCGGTGCCGCGACTTTGTCCGCGTTGGAAAAGAAAAGGCACACTGCGTTTCGCAGCCACTAATTGGATAACCCGACCGGCGGCAGTAACCACCAAGCGATCAACTTCAATTATTATTCTATTAACAAGGCGCTTAGTACCGTCAAATATATACTTTCTTAAGTCTATACTCCTCATTTATGGCTGGACTTGAAAAAAATAATATATGAATTATTAAAGTTTAAACAACATTTGGTACATTGTTTTCGTATAACCAGAATTTCTATATTTAAAAAAAATATGTAAACATCGCGATAAACTAATTCCGGCATACTCGTAGGTCGCGGGTGTAGCGGGCTACACACCGCCCAGAGGGCCAACGTCATTGACGACTCCAAGCGCCTTAAGCAGTTCAAAATTCATAGTTGCAGCGGTAACTTTATCGGGCGATAATTTTACCAATAAAATTAATATAGATAAAGAATTTACTATAAAAAGTAGCACAATTCACATTTATTAGTAATTTAAACACTGCTGTTTAGTTTCAAATACGACGTATCGATTTAGGAAGAATTTTATTTATTTATTTTTTTATATAAAATGTCTTTCTCCGGCAAAAAGTACAAGAAGGTGAAGGTGGAAAACATAACAGAACTCTTGAAAGATTTTAGTAAGTCCATTTATTTATGTATTTACTTACTTAGAGCTGAAGAGAGTGGCAATATTTAAGTAGTGGTAGAGCACACTGCATTTCGCAGTCATTTGGGCAGCCCGCCTGGCGGCAGTCACCACCCCCTTTCAGAAGACCACCGTGAAATAACAGCATGTGTGCTGTTTTGTTTCGGTGAGTGAGTAAGGGATGCCAGAGCCCATTTCTCTATCCCTTTTCCTTAATCCTACTATGGTCGGCAGCGCACATGCAGTACCTGTACAGTTGCTAGTGTTATAGGCGACCTACCTTTAAGTGGACCGTCAGCCCGTCTGCCGAACTTAAGATTAAAAAGAAATAGAACCCAGCATCTTCTTAAAAATAAGTTTAACACTATTTTAAAGAATTTTTAAATTTTACGTGCATGAAGATCTGTTCAGGTCTTTGAAGATCATCACTCCCGTTTCTTTGTTAACGAAGGGATTTCACTAATTTCCACATCGGTGGTATTTGCATGACATGGTAACCTTGACCTGGTGCTGCAGCATCAAGTAGTCTGCGGGACACCCAACTGCTCAGCAATTTACAGCAGATATAGCGTGTTTGGGCTCATAACACATTTCACAATTCACAGTTCACAGAAAGTCGTGGGTTAGTTTATAGTTTTAATTATAACATGTTTAACAATGTATTCAATTCTTTTTTTAGACGCCAGGCAAAAGCTCTCTATAAAAACAAGACTTTTTTTCTCTTCACAGAGTTCGAATCCAAAGTATTGAGTAATCTGAATGATTTCTCTGGTCTGGTATCTTTCACAAAGAACGCTGACGGAACCATCAGGTATATGAGCGTTAGCGGCGATGAAGTTAAATTAGATCAGACCATTGTCTTGAACAAAGAAACGGAGTACACTACTCCTGAGGGTCTTAAAGCCAAAGTGTTCTTCACACTTGACGGCGACATTTTGACCAACAGATTGTCATACTCAGATGGCAGGGTCATCAATTATGTCAGAGATTTTTCAGGCAGTGGATTGAAGATGGTAGGTTTTATTATGTATTAATTACTTACTGTTACCAGGTACTGTTTATTTAATGAACACACTAAATAAGTAGTGGATTCATACAAGTAAATTGCATTGTTGGTATAGGCTGATTTGATAGCAATCGTGGTCAGTCTTCTATAACGTTTTATTTTAAGACTGTAACAAAACGTTGTGAGGAACCTGTATGCCCGAGAAGCTAAGCAATCTTCGATTCGATCACATGTGAAGTCCTTTTTTGTAGGGGAAATGACGTTTACGCACCATCCCTCGTCGACGTTCAGTCGACGAGGGGGAGTGTGGGACTCGCCCGGCGAAGTGACTTATCGCCAGGTATACCCACTAAAACCCCCCGCATTCCACCATCAGCGGTGATGTGTGGGTCCGAGATCACAGCGAGGCCTTGACCTCGAATCCCTACACACCGTTACGTCCTCGGCGGACCCAGCTCAGGGCGAACATTTTATGCCTCACGTCATTTGTTTGTGGCGGTCCACTGGAATGCTGTGAGCCGCCACGCATCTTTGTTGGGTATATCAGGACGTCAGATGAACACATGTGAGAACTTCACACATGTGAGAGCCAATCCGCGGAATTCTAGCATGTAGCCTATTAGTTTCCAACTAACAGGAGAGATCTGTTGACACCACATTTTTAATTGATTAATTAAGAATTAATCCACTTTGTTTACACTTTGCTGTACACTGGATATAAGTGGACTTATACATTTATAGACAAATATTTTTTTTTCAATAAATATAGACACTATAGCTAGACCGATTGACCTGTCAAAATTACCTAAGTACCTATTGCAAACTCTGTCAATGCAATTCATTGACAGAGTTTGCAATTCCAATGCTAAGTAAGCAAAAAGTTACTTTTCTTTTTCAGACTATCACCGTTGAGGGCTCCTCAATACCACCAGGCATTATTTACTTCGACTCTGTATAATGTTCATGTTTATCTGATTAAATAAGAATAAATTTGTTTTTTTTACGCTACTGTCAAAGAAAATTTATATATGACTCAATTAAATTATTTTTACTTTCCTATTTTTTTTTCTTAAATCCTCTTCAGCATCATCACCTCAGCCGCAGGACTCCATTGCTGGACATAGGCCTTCCCTATAACTTTCCAAAAGATGTCTTGATTAAATGTAGGTATGTCAGGCGCTTTACATATTGTCGTTGCAAATTTAAAATATCTTATGTGTAGTTTTAGACATTTCGAGAAAAGTGAAAAAACATTAGGTATACCTACATATACTGTAAAATTTACTTAGAACTCTTTCCATTCTTTAAGTTCGATTTTCATATATAAGCCCGTGGTATGAAAAGTTATGGGTGTAAAAATCAAAATTGTCACACGGTAAGCGTTACGTTCTTTTGTAACGCTTACCGTGTGACAATTTTTGAATATTTTAGAATATCTCTGAAGTTTCAGAGATATTGCGCCATCTACACAATTTTTTTTTTAAAAAACAATGTTCTTTCGGCGTGTTCGAATTGTGAAAAAATGTATTATTAATCATTCGTAATGAGTAAACTCCAGTCGTGCGTCGGAGCTGACACACACATTTTTTACAAACTAATAAGAAATTAGTGAAAAGATCAACAATCTATTTTTTTTAAATTATTCAAGATACAGCAGTTTTTGTAAATAAATCTTGTGCACAACATAAGATATTTTAATTGTAAATTTTTGGTACATAAGACGTTTTTTCGTGTGAAGGAACTAAAATAACACTGTCATTTCAGTTATTTAGGTAAATGATAATTATTAAAAAACAAATTTAACCATATTTAACATAGCAATCGTACACAAAAGAGTTATATTTACAACTTTTTAAAAACTTTTTAGCTTACAAGACCTCATATGTGACGATATTTCGCACATAAGAGATTTTGAATTTGGATGAAATGTAAGAATTTACATAAGACATATTAAATATGACATAACTCAGAAAATAAAAGTGATATTAATATGGGAGTTTTTTAAACCATAAGAAATCTTTTTTTTCTTCAAAATATTGAAAAAACGCATTTTGACTAAATTGTCACAAGAGGTTTTAAATTTGCAACGACGATATATTTTTGTCAGGCGTTATTTATTATTTATTTTCAACGTTTGTCATCGTCGCGGGCACCAGCCAGTACTTTTTACTTTATAAGAAGGAAAGCTGCGGCTTGTATAATGTCAGCTTATAATACGGCATCTTATACAATACATAATTTTTTTAAATTAAAATCGTTGTTCTTAAATGATAAGGTAATAAATTATTATTTTTATTATTTATTTTATTTTAGAGAAACTTACAGATATTATTAGGTACATGATAACAGTTTGAATAGATAGCTTACACCTAATAAAAAAATTCCACTTATGATTATTACGATATTATTGTTTATCTCGAAATTTAAACCATAGCATTTAGTGATAAAAATAAACATTAGATTGCGTAATTATCTATATATTATTTTTTTCCTTGATCAAATTTTCCTCTTCAGATATTGCAATCAGTTTTATCAATTCATTATATAAAATGTCTCGAATTAAGGATTATCTGACTGATAGCATAGAGTAAATAGTACTTCTGATAGGTACAACCAAGGTATAACTGTTTGGGTGTGATAACTCGTATGAGTACTACTACACACGACAGCACATTGCACCTGACACTTGCGTTACTTTGTCTAGGGCCCACCTGAAAACGGCTATCCGATGTCTACGAGTTCGTCCAACGTCAAAATTCGTAACATCACACAGCAAATCAAAGAAGATCAATCAGTTGATGTATGGAGATCATTTTTTTATAAAAAGCTACGCGGTTGTCACGTGACGACCGCGTTGCTTTTTGGTTTTTTATTATTTTTGTTTTGAGACAACACTATCAACGCTGTCAAGGTTGTTCATTACCACGATAGGTCCGTCACTGTTGGCGCGCAGCGCTGATACTGTTCATTCCATATTAAATGTTATTTTTTTGGAATAAGGCTGAATATCGAATGATACATTTGAAGCTGTTAAGGTCGGCCAAGGACCGCGATAGCGCGATACCAAAAATTAAAATTGCCATACAATGTAAGAAACATAAAATATAAACATTTATGAATCAAATGAATTATTTATCACTTTATGACTATAAATAAGCTTATCACTTTCTAAATACATCTAAATATTCATTAAATGATCATAAATTGGCTCTCCAAGGTAAAGTTTGGTTTTTTTTTGTTTAGTAGGTAGGTAACGGTTTCGAAATAAAGTGCGATATATTGTAGTCTGTACTCTACATCTTTGGTTTCTATATGTCAATTGTACATAGAATAAAAAATGTTAATGTCAAACACAAAATATTTTGACAATTTGCTTATTGTCACTCTACTATAGTCAATTGACAGTTGTTTATTTATTTATTTCATTATTTTGTTTTTATGATATATGTTAATATTTTATAATAGTAGATTTTTTACGACTATTATAATTATGAGTGAATATAATTCTTGGTATAACGTGGACTTACAGTATTTTTGTCACGCTTGTCTCAAAGCGAATGACGATGTGTATCCAATGACTTCTGAGGTTATTAAGATTTATCAAAACTTAATTTTGAAAGTAAGTTCAGTATAACATTTAAAGAAAAATATGTTCATCTTGTAACACTAAACCAAAATTATCACTGACTAAGCAATTACTTTTATGATTTATCACAAACCTTCTACATATTACAATAAAAAGTTTTGTTTATTTTACAAGTAGCGGGCCAACTCCGGCTTCGCACTGATTTTTCCTGCAAATTATATATAAAAACCTTAAAATCTAAGCGTACATACAGAGGGAGGGACTTTGTTTTATACTATAATATAAAGAAGATAATTAATTACAGTGGGGCCCAATTTTTTATATTTTTTGTCGATCCCTCGGGAACCTAACATTTTTGAAATATATAAAGTATCCTATATGTTAATCCAAATAATAAACTATCTGTGTGCCAAATTTCATCCAAATCTGTTCAGTAGTTTTTATGTGAAAGATTAACAAACATACATCAATCCATCCTCGCAAACTTTCGCATTTATAGTAGGGTTTATAATATTAAATAAATTTTCAGGAGCAGCAAGCAGATATAAAAACATATTATGTTTGTATATATTGTAGGCATACATTGAAAAAGTTGGCTAAGTTTGTTTTACAATGTCAAAAGGCTGCTGACATCTTAGTACAGCTATTAGAGAAGGCAAGTAATGGTCTATTTAACAATATGTCTCCACTCTCGACTTTAATCAAACAGTAGATCCTCATACAGATTTACTCTGCTTCATAATTTTGGGGTCTAAATTGAATCCTATATACACACACATTGTCATTGTCAAGCCAAAATCTGCAAATGCACTTTTTGGAGACCCTTTTGGCTTTTATTCACTGCCTTATTTATTGTAAAAAAAAGCAGGTAAGTGCTTATGAGCACTATTTATCGAACTACAACCACTTAATAAAATATGCTATGTGCAGCAGCTAGAATCTGTTATGTGCAAAATTTTCTGTTTTATCAAAATAATGAATAAACTATTAAATTTTCATGTTTGAAAGACCAATACCTAAGTTTTAAAAAATATTACATATATATATAACAACTGTTACATATATACATAAGTTTACATATATAACAACCGTAAGTTTTAAAAAATATACTTTTTTTAAAAAATATACTTTTTTTAAATAAACATATTTTTGTAAAAACAATTCTAGAAAACTTTTTGTAAAAATCTAAAAAAGTATACTTTTTGGTTTGACAATGACAACATATTTTACATATGCAATTTTTTATTATTATTTTTCCTAATTAGAAATAACTACTTGAACCCAGACACGCGTCGCTGTGTGTGTGTTGGGCGCACGTGGTTTGTTATGTATTTTTTATTTTTCTAAAATAAAAGTTACCTCAGTGACTCCTTATAATATCAACTGTTTGTCAATTTAAAGTCCCATCAAAATAGTTCCAGTCGTTTCGGAGATTAGCCAGCAAACAGACTTAAAGATCACACAATTAAATAGTGACAAATGTTTATGAAAAGTGATCAGGCTGTTTGCTTTATCAATTTTATCATTTACTTGTTAATCTGTACTATTATTATAAAGAGAGAAGATTTGTGTTTTTAGTATTTTTGTTGGTAATGAATAAACTCAAAAACTATTGGACCAATTTTAAAATGCCTTTCACCTATAGAAAGCTACATTATCAGCTAGTAACATAGGCTATATTTTATTAAGTTACGCGGACGAAGTTGCGTGCATAGTTTTAAATAGAAGTACATTTAAAATGTTTCAGAAACCACAAACGTTATCGCCCCTCCAGACATTGGCCAACCAAACACTAGAAAAGACTGCGACGAACATTAATTATATAGGACCAATAGAATTAAGCATAGATAATATAAAATACGAAGACAATGCGTATGAAGATGACTTTCATACTGATGAAGATGTACCGCTAGTGTTGTTAACTAGAAATGAAACAGGTGTTGTTAAAAATGAAACAAGTAAGAAGAAAAGAAAAAAATATGGAAACCTACATTTATTGGTATGCAGTAACTTAGTAACTAGCGTTTGCCCACGACATCGTCCATTCTGCTTTTTTTTAAGCATTGAAAAATAAAACAAGTTTGAAAAATAAAAAGTATACTTTATACTATATAAGGTTTAACACAAGATATAGAAAAAAATAATAATAATTACTAAATATGCTTTCCTCAAATTAATTTCAGAAAGAAAACACTTTAAATCAAGAAGAACGATTGGACGAAAAAAGGTATAAAAACTCTAAAGGAAAAAGACAGAAGACAGTAAGAGAGGGTTTTAGCTCGAGAATGGTTCAAGAAACAGAAGAATATTTGGTTATCAAATTAACCAAAGAACAGGTTTATTAACATTAAAATAGTTATCGGCAGGGCACTAATTTATGCAAAATATTTAACATCAATAATATTATCTATAATTTAAAATAAAACTTCATTTAAAATTTTTCAGGAAAACTTTTTTTGTGAATATCTGAATAGTATACTTTTCGCACAAAGCAGATTTTGGTTTTACAATGACGATATATAGATTTAATTAATATGAAGTTATAGCAGTATATTATATGTATATGCGACCGTAACAATTCTTTTTAAGTCATTTCGCTGATGAACTCCTAAACTACTTAACTAACAACTTAAGAAATAGGATATATTTTATAAAGTTACGCGGACGAAGTCGCGTGCAACAGCTAGTATCTCTCCATATATAAAAATTTCGTGTCACATGTTTGTCGCCCATGAACTCCTAAACTACTGAACCGATTTTGATAAACTATGTAATTTGGTCCAACTTAAAAGATAGGATAGTTTTTATTTTGAACCCGGGCGAAGCTAGTAGTCTATAAAAAGTAGAGACAATCTCAGAACATCGGATAGTTTAAATTAATGTTATGTTTTCAGGTTTTGGAAGAGATGAAAGAGAGATCAAAGAGTGAAAAATACAAAAGGTCTCTGTTCAAATGTGATAAATGCGTTAAAGGATTCAACTTTGAAGATGTTCTGAGGGTACATATGGAAACACATTCTAGGGTACGTAAAGGTGCACTTCGGATCTTAGTGACCGAATCCTTGTGACTGCAGTCGCTTGTCGCCTGCCGCTTGTCGCCTGCCGCTTGTCGCTTGTCGCCTGCCGCTTGTCGCTTGTCGCTTGTCGCCTGCCGCTTGTCGCTTGTCGCCTGCCGCTTGTCGCTTGTCGCCTGCCGCTTGTCGCTTGTCGCCTGGCGACTCCTAGCTTACGAATCTCCGCAACTCAAGTGCACAACCCAAACTGCTCAGTGTTCTGAGCGCAACACTGAGTGAGTCATTCAGTGTCGGACCTTTTAACTACTACTATTGGAAGATATCATATTAAGAGCGTGTACAACAGCACACTAGCGCCATTTATGTATTAGTGTGAGAAGGAATTATGTATTAGTATTAGTATTTTTAATGCCTTTTATAAAATTTCACATTGAGACACGAAGCAACAAAATACGATATAGCTATAGAGGCATGTGGCCCGTTTTTTTAAATCGTATTTTGTTGCTTCGTGTCTCAATATGAAACTTTATAAAAGGTAATTATAGTGTATTAATAGAAAATTCTAGACACATTTACCTTTCTTCTTCTCAGTCACGAGATAATATATTTTTCTAAAGAAGTGGCGGTATGTATAGCGGATACAACCGCTCTTAATGTTCATGCCTCCGGAAAAGAGGATATCTTTATCTTTCGATCTATCGACTCAATTTTCACATCGCGAGGAGAAGAGAAGAATTATCACCTAATACTATCAATATCTCATCCTCCCGAGCATAAAACGCCGCTATTTTTTGGCAGACGGACATATAGACAGACGAGGAAAGCGACTTCAAATTATACTGTGTAAATATATTAGACCGATACAGTAGATACAGTTAAAAGTGTTTGTATGTCTGTCCACAGGAACGCGGTCCTTTAATGTGCGACATATGCACCCAGTACTGTCCAACTACAGTTTCATTAAGGGGCCATATTAAATCTCATACGACAAGGTAAGGCTTTTGGTAAATGTTTACGACTTAGATCTTCTATCTAAACTAGTGGTCTAAGATCTGTTTACCAGACGAAAAGTATATTTTATCAATTGTTATCTATGAGAAAATAAATCGCTTTTTTGTTTCCTCTTATAAAATGCTCATGGATATCCTTAATATAAAAAAAAAAACTTAAAGAAACTAGCTGCTATTGTTATGCTGCGCCCTTCTCTATTATTTAATGACTATCTGTTGCATGCGACTTTGCCCGCGTAACCTTATAAAATATAGCCTATGTTATTCGCTGATAATGTAGCTTCCTATAGGTGAAAGAATTTTCAAAATCGGTCCAGTAGTTTTTGAGTTTATTCGTTACAAAAATACAAATCTTTTTTTCTCTACACAGTAGGTAGATACGCTCAATGCTTCTCTGTCGCATAAATTATGCGAATATTATCCACAGATGTTGAAATTTCTGCATCCGCAACAACCCTATTACACAGATACACACCCCACTTTTGCGTAGGACGTTGGGGGTTAAATACTTATAGTTTTTAGTTAACTTTTTAGGTATCAGTGTAAAGTATGCGGTGCAGTGCGTTTGTCGCGCCAACATTTGTTAGAGCATCACGCGTCTCACGCCGGCGGCGTCTTGCCTACGTACACTTGTGATTTCTGCACTTTCACCACTAGGTGAGTATCTATATATTGTTTCCCTTCCGGATTCGAAATCTAGTACTAGCCACTAATGGCGATAGAGTTACTAGCCACTAGACCAAACGTGTCAAATATTATTGATGAATAATTAATGTATAGTTATTCATTGTGAACGTTTTCAGCAAACGCACCGTGATTCAGCGTCACGTGAGATCGCATGCGATCCGCGAGCGACACGCGTGTGAAATGTGCGGAAAGTTGTTTAAAAATTTGGAATCCTTGAGGGTACATACACTGTAAGTTATATATAATATGCTTATATATATTTTTATGTCAAGACAGACAGGCTGACGGTCCACTTGATGGCCACCGTCGCCAGTAACATAAGCAACGTAACAGGTGCTGCAAATGCGCAGACCATATTAGAATTTTAGTATATAATATATAAGACTGCGATTTTTCTTCTCGCAACAGTCTCGTAGACGAGGAGTTGTCTATCTATAGACATGTCTACGTAGACAACCCGAGATACGTCTCAGAGATCAAAATCACGCAACATGAATACTAGTGTGGACTAGGCATTAAATACTACAATTTAAAATTGATTACATATTTGACATAGTAAACTTGTTAAAACAGAACTAATTAATTAATTTGCAAGTGTACATAATTTACAACAGAACTAGCGGTATTTAAATTACGCCTCAACTCCTTTATTGAATTTTTTTTTTAATGATGATCAACGTAAGGTAAAGGTAACCTTATCCCGATGCTGCTGCATCAAATAGTCTGCAGACACCCAACTTACATCAGTGTCGCGGCACGGAACGTCGCATACATAACAATTTGACAGGGAAAATTAAATATTCCGATTACCCGAACTTTTGCTATAATACATACATACGAAGACACGCACTGTAACACTTTTGTTAAAACCGTTTTCAATAAACTATTGGTGAAGCCGAAAACCAATCGACTTTTCTTCCAAAAAAACCAGCGACCTTCCAACCTCTGTGTCCGCAGTGACAATCAGATATAGCGTTTATGGACCCAATAAAATGGTCGGAGGTTGGTTTATAATTTTTACATATAGCATTTTCCTATTTTAGACGTCACGACACCACAAAACACTTCCAGTGCGAACAGTGTAGCCGAAAGTTTATCTATCAATCATTGTTGGATAAACACATGAAATCCGTTCATTTGCATGAAGATTTTTATTGCGTGGAATGCGATGTCAAATTCAAATCGCCGGTAAGCGTATATTTCTTTACTCTACTATGGGTTAGAGTCTACCACGGTAGCCCAAATCAAATGGACCGACCGGGATAAGAACCTGTGGCTGTTGTGTAAGCAGTGGACCTTTCTTCCCACTGGGCTATCATTGCTGAAAAAAAAAAATTAACATATTTTTGACATGAATATTTGCTTTCATAGTGGGAAATTGCTTCCACTCCCTACCACTACTTAAACACCGTTTTGCACACTGTTCTATTGTATGATATTGTTATAGTAATTTTTACATAATAATAATTATTTTAATTGTATTTTTATTAAATATAATGTTTTATTTTGAATTATATTGTTATGAAGTTTATTATAAAATTAATAACGATCGATGAAATCGTATTTAAACTTGTTTACTATTCGACTTACTAAAATAGTTTAACTTTGCAGGAAAATCTACGACTACATTTTAGGAACGCAAAGCGTCATCGAGACGCATCTTCGTTCAGGTACGCGATTTAGAATCAAGGTTTTTTTTTTCTATGAAATTGTCTCACAAATAGGCAGTCAGATAACGTAACGTTTTTGATGTGAAACAACTTTTGCCGCTGTTGGCGTGGTGACTCAAAAATTTGGTCAAACTTTGACCAACATTTTGGCGGAACTAATATGCATTTTTTAAATAAATAATTTTTTATACAAAATATTTTCGACGTTTCACATCTGCCAGGCGTCTCGCGCCTACTCATTTTAGTTTTAATTTGTTTCTAAATATCAATGTATAACCACACACACACACATACACACACAATAAAATAAAAATAATAAAGTTTATATCCCATAAATAAAATTGTAGGCACCAATGTCCCCAATGCGCGGAGAAATTCGTGACGACTTCGACGCTGGCGGTACACTCGAGCACAGTGCACGGTGCACCCAAACAGCACTGCTGCGACTTGTGCAGGCGACGGTACAGCAGCAGGGAGGCTTTGCGGTCGCACACCAGAAGGTTTCACGGCGCCGATAAAAAGCCGCAAGAGACGTGTCACATATGTCAGAAAACGTTTGCGGTAAGCGAAACATATTATCGAAATATAGAATGCTTTTTATTCTGAAAAAATGTTATGTTTCCGGGGGGTCGTCTAAAAATATAAAAACTAGTTGTTGCACGCGACTTAGCCCACGTAACTTTATAAAACATAGCCTATATTACTCGCTGATAATGTAGCTTTATATAGGTGAAAAGAATTTTTAAAATCGATCCAGTAGTTTTTGAGTTTATTCATTATAAAAATACAAAAATGCAAATCTTTTCTCTTTATAATATTAGTATTGATATAGATTTGACGCCACTGTCGCCGTGGCGGCGCGGCGATAAAGATGTCGGGCGTTATATTTACTCGTAAATTATTCTCTTTTTTAAACGTGGACAAAGTCGCGAGAACCAACTAGTTAATTATAAAAATAATTATACTAACTATTAACTAACCATGACATTCATGTTGTTATGCTAAATGCAAATATTCAAAACGTGTCTAAGCGTTTGTTATAATCTCAGTACAAAAGCGTGTTGGCGAAACACCTGCGCACGCACACGGGTGAACGGCCCTATACGTGTTTCTGCGGCGCCGCCTTCGCACAACACGCCACGCTCAGAGCTCACCAATTGGCCAAACACAAGGTAAAGTGTTACACTCTCCCGCGAGTTCGACTAGGTGACATCACCTAGTATAAAATACTCTGTGACGTTACAGTATAAAGTACTCTGTGGCATGCGTGATATCAAAAAGTTAAACTGACAGTTTAACGAACGCGTCCGCGAAGTGAGGTCGTGAGTGAGCATCTCATAGTTGGAATTGTAGTTCTGATATATCGGTCGGACATTTAAAAGTATTGGGACTGAACATAAAGTGCTTTTAATTAATGTACCCGAAGTAGAGGGTGATAATAAAAGGTACAGCGATTGCTTATATAATTTTTTTTTTCAACGCAGACGAAGTCGCGGGCAACACCTAGTTTAATATAATTTCTAATGACAATATTATTGTTCACAGAAACAAGAAGATCAAGATTTACAATCGAGTCAAATAACGAATGAGACATAACTTTAACAAGCATCAATGTACTACAAGTATGGATTTCGCACGCCATACAAAACACTATGAACTTTATGGAACATTTAAAAGTGATATATGCATAGAGCATCAACTCTGTCATCTGTCATTTAAAACCAACCAAACGTCTGTTATTTAAAGAAAATGTAACTTTACGTCAACACATTGGAGTTTAAAATCAATAGTAGAACTTGGTCGTTACTACCTTTTACCATTAACGCGCGAAGGCAATACTCAGCTATGATTCCATTTTAGGCGTACTTTTTTATGTGCCGCATTGGCATCTGTGATGCGAATTCCATAGCTGTAGTACTTCGATGGACTCAAGTAAAAATATATATTTTACTATTACAGTATAAAAATAGAGATAGCATAGCATAATAGCACTAGAGCGTAGCATGATAGTTGATACTGATTATCATAATTAAAAATTCAAAATATAAAAATCAACTCCAACAAGTATGAATGAAAGTGTCGATCTTGTATATAAACTAGAAAAGTCGATGAAATAAAACATTTGAAGATTAACTTGATTTTTATTTGTTCAACTTATATACCGTGTTACATGTTTAATTATTAAATAAAAATTCAAATATAGAAAACATATGTTTTGTTGTTATTTGACTAAAACAGATAATCTTTTTATATTTTCTTTTGTATGTTAAGCTCGACAGACAGGCTGAAGGGCCACTTGATGGTAGGTGGCTACCGTCGCCTATAACATAAACGCTACAAGTTCTGCATCTGCGTTACCGACCATAGTTGGATTGTGGATAAGGAATCAAGGATTGGATAGGGAAATGGGCTCTGGCATCCCTTACTCACTCACCGAAACCAAACAGCACACATACTATTATTTCACAATGGTCTTCAGTATGGGATGGTTACTGCCGCCAGACGGGCTGCCCAAGTGACTGCGAACCGCAGTGTGCCCTGCTACTACTTTGCATATCCAGACCAGAGCCAACTTTAAAAAGTTTAACTGTTTTGTATATTACAGTAGAAGTCAAAATAATTCAAAAATAGGATACAATATGAACGATTTTTTTACCCAGTCCCTTAAGCACCTACCTAACAAAGCTAACCATTTCTTTAGTATATTATTGAAAAACTTATTTCACTTGAACCTATATTGTAAATTTATAATTGCTATATTAATTCGTAAATTCTAATACACTTTCCGTCCCAACCGTCCACCGTTGATGTCTGAAAATAATAAAAAAGGTCTAATAATTCAAAATGGATAGATATATCAGTAGAAAATTAAACTAAAATGAGGAAAGATGCGCAGGCGTCGAAGTTGTACGGCCCTTGCACCATTGCATAATACTGTAATTTGTGTACAAATTAACTGTAACAATTTTTCAATACTTACTTTCATGATAACAAAAAGAATGGTATCCTGAGTTTCTTCTCAGGATCATCATCATCTTGACTATTTTTTTTACGAAACCCTTGGTAAAATATATATAACTAGCTGTTGCACGTGACTTCGTCCGCGTAACTTTATAAAATACTAACTGTTGCACGCGACTTCGCTCTCGTAACTTTATAAAATATAGCCTAAGTATGTTACTCGCTGATAATGTAGCTTTCTATAGATGAAAGAATTTTTAAAATCGGTCCAGTAGTTTTTGATTTTATTCATTACAAACATACAAACCTTCTCTCTTTATAATATTAGTATAGGTGACAAATGAGAGGGTTTCTTGGAAACCTATTTGATGAATAAATATTTGATTTGCAGACTAATTAACATAATACAAATTTTAATAGTCAATGTAATTTGCTTACCACAGTTAATGATTCTGGTGTAAATTCCCGCACATGGACAGATTTTCTACCGTTCTTGTCTACCTGTGTTTGAATTAGTTTGTTTCCTTCTATTGTTACTATTGTGTTTACCTTAAAAAATACATTTAACAATTTTATTTGTTAGTTTAGAAGTAAGTGGAAGGATCGAAGTCTGAATTCACCGGACGTCCTACGCTGTGCTTGCCAGTCGTATAATATAGTTACAAATATCAATAACTAGCTGTTCCCGCGATATCGTATGCGCTGTAGTTGTATGATAATCCTGTTTTTTGATAATCACATAGGAATCTAATATTTTTCTAGGATAAATAATATTCTATATGTTAATCCAGGTAATAAACAGATAGTTTGTCAAATGTCATCCAAATCTGTAAAGTTGTTTCTGAGATTAGCGTGCACAAACAGACAAAATTCTAAAAACTATTTTTGGACGTTGAAGTGACCTGAGAACAACGTGTGCAAATTGTTTTTTTGAAAAAAAATAATTAATGTATAGACACGGCTCGTTTACGATTTTATTATATGTAAAGTTTAAAAGAAGGTAAGATACCTTTTCGCCATCCGCGCGCTCTTCAACAAACTCCTCGTTTATTTTAAAAGTGTTTACTATGACTCGTAAAAACGTCGTCAAAGTGAAAGTGTAAGAGCCGTCTTCGTTGCGAATCAATTCCGCAACAGGATTCACAGAGGTCGCTGCTTTACGGGATAACAGTCCAATGCCTGTAAATTTATAACAAACAAGTTATTACCTGGAATAATAAAGAGGACACTTTTTATCCTGGAAAAATCTCTGGATTTTCCCAAGGGATCGTCTAAAAATATAAAAAATTAAGCGTCACGGTCGCCATGGCAGTGTGCCACTGTCGCACACTGTTCTAGCATGTATGAGAGGAGCGGTCACAACCGAAAAATAAAAAAAGTAAAAAAATTAATTACTGGCCATGAAAAGAAAGATAGTATTTATTATTTGTAACTGATGGTCGGTGCCATTTGTTTTCCTTGAGATATCAGTCTCACTAAATGGCTTACTGCTGAATCATTTCTACGCAGCGCATTATTCGTAAAGTTTAAAATTTAAATTACTGTTTTGTAATGGAGTGATTTTAGTCGTTTAGAATAACAACTGTAGCTAAGAGTTCGTAGTTTAATATTATATTTAAATTTTTTCTTTAAGCAATAAGGAATTTTGTATTTATGACAATGCAACCAATTTTTTTTTTTCACTAAAGACATTTTTCATCTTCACATTTAACCAGGTTCTATACATTTCTATGCCCAAGTACATTAAGGAGTATTGTAGCTCAGACTTTGTATTTTTATATTCTGCAAAGAATTTCATTGCCATTTTGCGGCCGTCAAAGAACATTGGTCTCAGCTCAGCTGCGGGGCGATGGCCGGGAGGAGGAGGGGGAGCGTAATACATCGGGGCTCGGAATGTTACGGTGGCACGCTCGACGACGGGCCTTGGAGGTTTGGCGCGTGAGGCTGGCGGAGCCTCGTGGTACGCGCCAACGTATAGTCGGAGCAATTCTGCCGAACTTCGAAGCATGGATAGGTAGGAAATTCGGTTGTGTCACCTACAGATTGACTCAGATACTCACCGGGCACGGCTGCTTCGGTGAGTATCTAAATCGAATCGGGAGGGAAAGGACGGCACAATGCCACCATTGCGCTTCTAACCGAGACTCCGCCCAGCATACGCTGGAGGACTGCCCTGCTTGGGCGCCCGAGCGTCGAGTCCTGGTTGACCAGATCGGGCGTGATCTGTCCCCGCCAGCAGTAGTCGCGGCTATGTTGGTGAGTGAGGATGGCTGGATGGCCGCGGTCTCCTTCTGTGAGGCAGTAATGCTCCAGAAGGAGGCCGCCGAGCGGGATCGGGAGCGGGCCGATCCCGCTCGGAGGAGGCGGCGCCGGGGTGCCGGCAATCGAAGCCGATAACTCGAGCACTGCCTACGGGTCGCGGGCGGCGCATCATGGGGAAATGCGCCGTCAAATCACGCGGCCCGGGACCGGACAGCACCCTTAGCGGGTGGGGTGTTGCCGGGTGCATCCCTGGGAGGTGCCCTTCCGTAAAATGGGGGGCATAGCGAGGAAGGGCCTTGGTGCGCTAATGCGAGCCCAGGGTCCTCCTGACTGCTGAGGAAGACCGCCGCTAGGTTTTAGTGGGTATGCCTCCCTCATTAGGGGGAGGGGAGTCCCACATAACCACACCGTCCCCCCGTACGGTGTGTGTATGCGTAACGCATTTCCTAGCGTCAAAAAAAAAAAAAAAAAAAATGGTCTCAGCTCAGCTAGTCTCAGCTTTTGGACGTGCGTTTCTAAATTGAATTTTTGAGATGTTTAAAGACAGAAAAGGAACATGTCATTAAATATGATTGGAATAATTAATCACTGTACAGTCAAACACCTAGTAAAACAATTTTAGCTATTACTACGAACTTAGAAATCCAATATTTTCAAAAAAGTTCTTGCTCAACTTTTTTTAGGATTTGGCTTTGCTTCTTAATAATTTTCATTGGTTTTTGAAGAACATTGTTCTGCGACTTTTTACTTAAAATTTTGTATTCATTTTTTAGGTATAAAATTATTTTATGTATAAAAATAGTCGAAAGTGTCATTTTATGTCACTACAAATAATAATACGGCACATTCAAGACGTAAATAGTTTTGGCCAAGCGTCTCATACACGGTAGTACAGTGTGCGTCGTCTCACGGATAAAGATTTTAGATATTTTCTCAGGTGTTACATTTTTCAACGCGGACGAAGTCGCGGAAAACGGCTTTATAATATATGCAGAGGTTATTTAGTATTATTTAGTAAGTGCTCGTGGATTGTACCTATAGGTACATATAGGTACTTAACCAATGTAATTTTCCTCTCATGCCGCATGAGTCAATATGTTTACTTGAACGATGTAAGTAATGAGTAATGACGTAGTCTTTCGTCATTCTATGTAAATAAATATTAAAGACGTAAGAGTAATAAGCAATAAGGATTATTAAGCAATAAGGATTATGATAAAATCTGATAAAATTAGTTTTAGGCGCATATTTATATAAAGGTTTTTTTTTATGTTAAGGTCCACTTGATGGTGGTTACCGTCGCTTATAACATAAGCAACGCCACAGGTTTTGCAAGTGCGCTGCTGACTACAGTAGGATTAAGGACAAGAGATAAGGAAATGGCCTCTGGCATCCCTTACTCACTCACCGAAACACAAAAAAAAGTGGATCACAAAAAAAAGCCTGTCTGCCGATCTTAATATACGAGTATAAAATAATACTAACTTATAAGCCAAAGCATTTTTAAATTATTTAACAATTCGAGTAGTTCTAATATGATTCACGTAAGTAGGCAAGTGGGGTAGGTACCTATCTGACATTTCGCCATACGGCACTGCAATCTCTATAATTTAACTACTGGTTACTTCGAAACCGGATTGCCTTCGGTTGAATAAAATATTTTACAATATTATAGACTGACATAAATTAAAATAAAATTAGTATTGAATAAACAAAAATAAAATTATTAACTAAGCGCCCTACCTCACCGACGCCATGGCCACGTCGCCGGCGACGTGGCCAACAATTAATATTGAAATGTATGGCAGTTAACGCACTTGGCGACGGTTTGGAAGCCATGGTACCTACCTCACCGAAACGCCATGGCGACGTGGCCATGGCGTCCCGGTGAGGTAGCTAACGCCCTAATTTGGAAGCGAAGCCACGACTGTCGCCTCTCTATGTGGAGTCTGGAGACTGGCGAGCCGACGACAAGTAGTTGTTGCACGCGACTTTGTCCGCGTAACTTTATAAAATAATATAGGTACTCGTAGCCTATGTTACTCGCTGATAATGTAGCTTTCTATAGATGAAAGAATTTTTAACGTCGGTCCAGTAGCTTTTGAGTTTATTCATTGCAAACAAAAATGCAAATCTTTTCTCTTTTTAAACTAAACTAGAACAGCTAGTAAAACAAAAAGCAATTACACTCACCTAAACTCTTCATGTACTCGTCGAAGTTTTCCGAAGATTTTAATTTATATTTCCTCCCAATAAACTCCTCCATATTTTTTTCGTTTTCACGTAAATTTATTATAAATCTCGCGTGTTGTGCTCAGAGCCGGTTCGTTTGTTATAATACACTCGCAATCTAACCAGCTCCCGATGTAATTATAACTGTGAATGTTGGGTAAAAAAGTTGAACGCGTTCAAGTGTTTTGCAGAGTTCAGTGTTATTTAAGAACAATTTGTCATAATATACTCGTAATATGACAATGTGTTAAAACGAAATTAATTTGCTTTTACAAAATAATAATATTAACGGACTTGATAGACTCAATGAAGCCTAGATTTAAGGATTCGGAGCTCATACTATGTTTAGTATTGTATATATACTTTGATATGTTTGTAATTAAGTTTGTTGTATTTTAAAGATGACAAATATCTCACAATCATGGTTTTGATTTGATTTGATTTGATTTGATATAATAATTGTAGTCAAGTTAGAATTTTTATATTATCTACATAACATCGTTTCTTCTGAGTGATTTATCAACGCAAAGACTAAACCTCAGGGGTTAAATGACTAATTGGTTACAGAGTTTACCGAAAAGATATTTTTCAAAAATTTAAAATTAAAAAACTGAATTTACAATGTATATTTTAATTATTTCTTAACTCACCTAACTTATATTATTTTTTATTTTTTATTAAAAACCTTTAGTGACGTCTTCATGAATTACAAACAACCTACCACACCGCAAGAAAAGTGGGACGACACTAAAAATTTACATTTAATGAACTACATACTTAATTCATTTGAATTTGTTGAGATTTAAATTGCTCACATTGACATTGTAAATATATTCGTTAAATTTGAATGTGTTTACGCCGAAATCGACTTTTGACTTGAAAAACTATAGATGTCATACGAGTACCTACCTACGTGTATCATGTAATACCTATATAGATAGTGCACATGAAAACGTACAGCTACGTTATGGTCATGTGCACTATCTATACAGGGAGACTCGGATTTTGCACGAAATTTTCTCTTCGAATTAACCGATTACCGTATTACCCAATTTCACTCGTATTAACCGGAAATTTTGCGCCATTTATTAGCTAACTAAATATGTAACAAAATAACATTAAAATGTATTCCATATATTTTGTATTTTGTTTTAATCTTTTTCGATAGAAATTGTCACATATAATTTACATGGGCTGAAAAGTTCACCTCTTTTTCAATTAGCAAACCTTCAAAAGACAGCTGTTAAAATTTCTAAGTACTTGTTACTTTTGTTAGTGTTGTTGTAAGTGACGCTACTTTTGTTATTTTCAAAACAATGGATCAAAACAATTTCATGTTTTAATTTTACACTGCTTCTTGATGGGAAAAAATACCGTTCAAGCGAAGCAATAGCTTGAAAAGTGTTATGGGGACTCCGCTCCATCAGAAACAACAATAAAACGTTGATCTGCTGACTTCAAACGTGGTCGTAGAGACACCGATGATGCAGAAAGCAGTCGACGTCCTAATAAGGCGGTAACACCAGAATATAATATAATTGCAATCTGTTTGTGTACTATATCAAATTTAAATAATATAAATATAAAAACATCAACAAAATCCACAAAATCGTTTTGAATGATCGAAAGTGAAGTTGTGTGAGTTAGCTGACATCCTAAAGATATCAAAAGAACGTGTTGACTTTATATTGCATGAGCATTTGACTATGAGAAAGCTCTGTTCAAAAAGGGTGCCGCGTTTGCCCACTGTTGACCAAAAACAAGAACGTGTTGATGATTCTGAGCAGTGTTTGGCCATGTTTAAACGTAACAAACCGGAATCTTTGCGTCGATTTGTGACAATGGATGAAATATGGAATCAAAACGATCGTCATCTGAGTGGACAGCAACTGGTGAACCTCTTCCAAAGCGCCCGAAAGCACAACAATCGGCTGGAAAGGTTATGGCCTCGGTATTTTGGGATGTGCGTGGTGTAATATTCATCGACTATCTTGAGAAGGGAAATACCATCAACAGTGAATATTTATAGCGTTATTGGAGCGTTTGAAGGCCAAAATTGCAAAGAAACGACCGCATATGGCAAAAAAAAAATTTGTTTCATCTAGACGGCACCGTGTTACAAGTCAAACAAAACAATGGCAAAACTACATGAATTTAACTTTTAATTAATCCCATAACCACCGTATTCGCCAGATTTGGCTCCCAGCGACTACTGGCTGTTCGCAGATCTCAAAAAAATGCTCGCCGGTAAGTAATTTTGCACGAATGAAGAGATTATCGCTGAAACTGATGCCTATTTTGAGGCAAAAAATAAATCGTTCTACAAAAGTGGTATTGAAATGTTAGACCGGCGCTGGAATGATTGCATTGTTTTTGAAAGAGATTACGTTGATGAATAAAGCTAATTTTGAACAAAAAAACCGTGTTTTCTTTGTTAGGCCCGGGACTTTTCAGCCCATGTTAATTTTTTTTATTATATCTTCACACAAATGTGATTATTATCGAAAAAATGTATGAAACTTGTCGTAAAAAAACATTTAGATAACTTCCTTGTGTTCTCAACTATGTAACAAGGTAAAATACCTAATAAAGTAAAACTGCAACAATTGACACGTCCAGAAACAATAATAAACAAAAAAGGCCATAACCATTTAAATTTAATGGAAATTATTTAACTAAGTAGGTATTTTGGTATGTTATTTTGGCAAATTAAAAGTATTGTTTTGATTCTTATATAAAGAAAATGTAGTACCTAAGTACAATATTTATTTATTAATGATTTTATTTGAATCAATACAAATATTATAAATGCGAAAGTAACTCCGTCTGTCTGTCTGCTACCTTTTCACGCCTTAACTACAACCGATCATCATGAAATTTTGCATACACGTTGTCAGAGATACAAGAAAGGACATAGGATACCTTTCATCCAGAAAAAAAGTATTGTTCCCGAGCGATCGTCTCAAAATAAAAATATAAAGAATTGGGCGCCACTGTCGCGTGTCGCCGCCACCGTCGTTACAATTATGTAAAATATGTTAATTATTTTGAGATGCAATCCATATCGAATCTATTATAAACCCAAACTTCAAATGAAACTAAAGCGCGTTGAGATATGAGTATAATATTTTTTATAAGAGAGCTATTATACAAAAAGTTAGTATTTTATATGCTCCTGTAATTTAATTATAATATAACAATGCATAGATAAATATATGCTATTTAAAACTGTAAGGAGTTACAAATTAAATCAGCGCCAAATCGATCAAATGAGAAAGTTGATTGATCTCATTGTAAAATAATAAAGTTAAAAAGTTGATAATGACCAATTTAGTGAAATTACAGATAGGTACAATACAGATAAATTTTCACCCGGAGATCGAGAAGGATGTCTACCAGTTTCCATGTGATTATGCTTGGTGGCAGTTTTGTTTCGCAGATATTATTGGAAGAAACAAAGGTGCCTGCCTCAAGAAGTTAGTGGAGAAACGGAGAGAGACGGACAGTGACTTTATGAAAGTGGCATCCCACACTAGTGGACGACCCATCCTCCATGGAACTAGGGTTATCCCATCAGGTCTCTAGCCATCATCACATTTGGTTCAAGAATCGAAGGTATATTAATGGTGGCAAGAGACCGATGTATGATGTCATTAAAATTTATGCTGGCGTGCCTTGAAATACGAAATACGAACGTAAAGTTCCACGAGTTTCTAACAGATGGCGGTGTAAGTTAGTTTAACCAGTTTAACATATTGTGTTATTTATGTTTGGTATGTAGTAGGTTGGAAAACTTAGATGGCGTTTCAATTGGGTAGATTTTTTTTCGAGTTCGGACAGGAGAACGTCTATGGGTCCGCTGGTTCACAATATCGTCGGTGCACCTTTTTAGGTGTTGAAATTTTTGTCAGGCGTTGATTTTTATAAAATAAACAAATTACAATAATAAATAATCTTGAAGAAAATTTCTCTCTTTTATTTTTAAATGAGTACGTACCTACCTATGTAACTATCATCAGCTAACAGAAATATTGGAAGTAGGAATATTCTAATTGGAGTTATCATCATCGTTAACGTCCCAAAAAAAAACCCGTCATTATTCTATTTTACAAAAAAATCTTGAATGACAATTATATTATATATTAGGATTATTTTAGATTGTTTGTGATTACTGGCCAATTACTTATTGAGTAGGTAAATTAAAGGTAATAATGTAATATTGGTGATTAGTGGAAAAAATATAACAACAGATCATATATTGTTATTATTTGTCACTAGTGACCCGCCCCCGGCTTCGCACGGAGTTGAAATTTTTAAAAATCCTTTCCTAGCGAATGCTTACGTTATAAGATAAATCTATGTTCCAAATTTCAGATTTCTAGACTTATTATTTTGTTTTATTATTATTAGCACAGTTTTGGCTGTGCGTTGATAGTCAGTCAGGACAAATAATTTTATAAGTAAGTATAGATTCTTTTGGTAAACAATACCGGGTTTGTGAGTATCTATTTAAGTACTATTTACTCTATGCTATCACTCACAATTAAAATTTCAACCACAAACCAATCACAAATTTAAAGGAAAATTGTTGGTTTCTGCTGGACATGTCCGTGATGTAGAGGATTTAAGAACAAAACAAGGACAGTTCAATAATCCAAGCTCGCAGCATAAGACAAATATTTATTACTTTGACACCTTACAAAACGTTTTTACAGGTAAACAATTAATCTCCGCTTTAATAGACGTAATATTTAAATATTCATTTGATTGCAGGTGAATGCAGCACGAGTAATCAAGTGTGAAATGTGATTGCGATTATTAAAATTAGGTAACCAAACCGAGTCTAAACAGATTACTTTGAGATATGACAGATGATAGCGCCAACATCATTTTTACTTTTGGCCACTATGAGCGCTGCGTTCGATTATATTACCCCCACCTAGTATTTCGCACCCAGCGAATAGAGTGGATTTATAATTTCTCTACTGAACCCGCATACAGAAAAAGTTATAGGTATTTTTTTATAATTCGAATAAACAAAGAGAGGTCATCCTTCACCATCTGTTTACCAGACAAAAGGTATATTTTATGAATTGTTATCTATGAGAAAATAAATCGCGATTAAAATATGCTCATGTATATCCTTAATTAAAAAAAACTAGCTGTTATGCTGCGTACTTCTCTATTACACTGCATATGCCTATTGCTTCTCTACCGCACATCTTTGCTTGCTCCGATTTTCAAGTTTCAAAGGCTTTTAATAGTCATTTATGAATGGGTTTTCACAGACAACTAACGCTTCCTGAAGATTTACTAATATAATTTTTTTTTTTTTTTTTTTTTCTCTCATGGTATAACTGCACCATAGCGATCTGTAGTCCTCCTACAATGAGCTATTTCTTTGGCTGAATTCTTTCTGATTTAAGTATTGATCAGAGTTTAGTGTCCAGTGACACTATCATCTTTTATTGGCTAGTGTTGAATCTATTTCGTAAGTTGGGGACACTGTGTCTCCTCAGTCTGGTGTGTTGCACTGCCCCAGTACCCCACAGGTTTTTTGCCAGAATGTTTACGTGTTTAGATAATCTTTGTTGATATTTTCTGCTAAAAGCTGCCACCTCCTGCTTTACCGTGCCAATATTCAGGTCCCTTTGTATCAACTTATTACTTATATATTGCGGTATATTTAGCATTGTTCTTATGGCTTTATTTTGAAATCTTTCAAGGATTTCGATGTTGCTAATACTAGCAGTTCCCCAAAGCTGTACTCCGTATGTCCAAATTGGCTTCAAAATTGTTTTGTAAATGACAATTTTGCTTGTAGCTGACAGTTGTGATTTTCGTCCAATTAACCAGTACATACTTCTCAATCTGGTGTCCAATTGCTTTCGTTTACTCCAAATGTGCTTTTGCCATGTCAATCGCCTATCCAAATGCATGCCGAGATATTTTGCATTGTCAGCCTGAGGTATGCTTTCGTTACAGAGAGTGACCGGAGGACATGTTTGTCTATTAAGAGTAAAGGTAACGTGGATCGATTTACTTTGATTTGCTTTAACACGCCACAGGTAGAGCCATTTCTCAACATCCACCAAGTGCGCCTGTAAGTTAGCAGAAGCTACAACTGGGTCGGCATCAATAGACATTATTGCAGTATCATCTGCATATGTTGCAATGGTGGTGTTATTGTTCGTTGGTAAATCAGCAGTTGTAATAAGGTATAACACCGGACCAAGTATGCTTCCCTGTGGCACACCGGACTTGATTTCTTGTAATTGAGAAGTTTCTCCATATATAATGTAAATTTAATTGTGTAAATAATATATGAATACATTCTATAGTGGCTTCTATGTTTTGTACCTATGTTTTTTAACTGTATTTTCATAGGACAACATTTCTACTTATCCGGACCCGGGACCAGCGGATCCTCATATGCGTAATGAACATGAATCAGTATTTCTGCATTAACCTTTGTTTTCTATACAACCGAAAAAATATCTTTCACCAAATGTGGTAGACATTTGGTGAAAGACAAAACTTTAAGCTAACAGTTTGATAAGAACCTATAGGTTTAAAAAATAAATAAATCAACCTTCAGACTGCTATTCGAAGGCGGTTTTGCTCACATATTCATGAGCATTCAGCAAAATTGCAACTATAAAAGCCTGATCGTAACCACAACCTGTAATTTACCTGTAATGTTTCAACGAACGAACTACCGGACGGTTTTAAATAATATAATATTACCTATTTGCACAATGTCACAATTCGTTTAACAATAAAGTATGTATTAAATGTTGAGCTGCAGACACATTGTTGGTGATGGGACCGCTCCGTCCACTTGGATCCATTGCAATGTCTCCATTGATGGATACAAAAAAAAAATACAAAATAATTTATTAACTCTCTTAGGTCTAGAGGGCCTCCTATTAGGTAAGTATAAAAATACTTGTACGAGTATCAGGAGACCCTCCCCACTTTTTTCCACCTGAGTCCATCATGGATTCTAAGACACTTCAAGGTGCACTTGGATCTGATAACAAAGCCTCGATTCCCAGTTTTCGCTTTGATGGGCAATCGTGATGGTGTATTTTTTGTGTTAAGATCGATAGACAGGCTGACGGTCCACTTGATGGTGGTAACTACCGCCGCCTATAACACAAGCAACACCACGGTGCTGCAAGTGCACTGCCGTCCATAGTACGATTAAGGATAAGGAAATGGAGTCTGGCATCCCTTGCTCCCACAACAGAACACATACTGTTATCTTTTTTGTAAGTGG
The DNA here is from genome assembly GCA_944738685.1 of Synanthedon myopaeformis. NCBI lineage: Eukaryota > Metazoa > Arthropoda > Insecta > Lepidoptera > Sesiidae > Synanthedon > Synanthedon myopaeformis. Next base: position 3,912,882 of record OX122933.1, on the reverse strand, counting down.
GTGGTTACTGCCGCCAGATGTTAATCATTTTTAATACTGATTAAAAATGATAAGAAAAATACTTATCCGCAAGTAGGTACTGTTTAAGTCACCGGCATGAGTTAATTGCAAAAGAATTTGCACGTGCATCTGAAAGATCAATAGCTTTGCATTCTATAAATACTTCATCACTTATAGTATTATCAAAAAATACTTTATGTATTGTAGGTGGTGCCTTAAAATCCTACTATATCTATACTAATATTATAAAGGGAGAAGATTTGTATGTTTGTAATGAATAAAATCAAAAACTACTGGACCGATTTTGAAAATTCTTTCACCTATAAAAAACTATATTATCACCGAGTAAGATAGGCTATATTTTATAAAAATACTCGGGCGTACTTAGTTGCGTATTATAAATGCGAAAGTTTTAATGTTTGGATATATCGTTAAAGTAATAATAATTGTCTGCACTAGAAAAATTAATAAATAATATGTAATTACTTACCAAATATTTTGTTGATAAATTGTTAAAAGTATGTATGACCAGGAAATTATTTCCTAAGACCAGCCATTTTCCTACCTACTTCACTTACAAAATAAGAAATAATGCTCTGTCATGTCATAACAACTTTGTGGAAACCAATTTAGTAGTAATATTTTAATGTTACATCATTACAAAGTTATATATCTATTATAGAAAATTAGACATGACAATTACTCATAATGTAGGTAATGATGATTTTGAATTTTATTCAATGTTTACATATCCATTAGTAAAAAATAATAATAATAACAAGTCCTTGTAAAAGAACTCTAAGTTATTTTTAAGTAAGATTCCATTAAAATTCGATAAGTTAAGATATAGGTTGCATTAAAACAGGGTGGGTACCTACAAAATAAGTGGAGAGACTACAAACAAAACTATACTATATTATTTTATTAAACTATGTAATTGCATTATTTTAAAAAAGCCATTTATAAAATTTATAAATATATTGTAGCTCATACATTTTTATTAATTCAAAACTTTCGGGGCACTTATTCAACTTGGGAAAATAATAACACAAGATCAACACACGCTTGTAATGTAAGTATTTCAGTAAGTACTTTGATTATAGGCCCTAATATAGGGTATGTACTACTACATAATTATATTTCCTGGTCAAAATTTATATATGGATAGGTCAAAATGGGCTATCACTCGTAATAAATAGCCGTCTGTAGTTTATTTTATATAATAACTAGCTGGTGCCCGCGACTTCGTCCGCGTTGTTAAACAAAAAAAAAATAAGCAATATAACGCTTGACCACTTGTTGCTATAACACAGGCGTTAGTTTTTTATTTTATTTTAGATGAACCCTCGGGAATAGTCGTTTTTTTTCTGGAAGAAAGATATCCTACTATGTCCTTTCTTGTATCACTGACAACGTGTATGCAAAATTTCATGATGATCGGTTGAGTAGTTGAGGCGTGAAATGCTAAGACACAGACTGACACACAGAGTTACTTTCACATTTATAATATTTGTATGGACTAGTATGGATATAAGTTGTAAAATAAAGCCTTAAAGACCGTCAGAGAGCCTGACTGTCCACTTGATAAAATCAACAATACAGGTGCCGCAAATGCGCTGCCGACCTTAGTAGGATTAAGGATAAAGGATTGAGAAAAGATGGGAAATGAGCTTTTACATCCCTTACTCATTGACCGGAACATAGCAGCACACAATGCTGCTATTTAGTGGTGGTTTTCTGTAGATAGATAGAGTCGGCTTCTTCATTGCTGAAGGTCGTGTCCGCTTTGAAATTCCTTGGTGGCATCAACTACCTGCTGTAGAGAAGGTTTTCTGTAAGAGGGAGGTTAATGCCACCGGGCTGACGGTCCACTTGATGGTAGATGGCTACTGTCGCCTATAACACAAGCAACGCCACAGTTACTGCAAGTGCTCTGCCGACCATACTAGGTTTAAGGATAAGGGATTGGGAAAGGATAGATATGGGCTTTGGCATCTCTTATTCACTCAAAGAAACACAACAGCACATATGCCGTTATTTCACCATGCTCTTCTGTGAGGGGGTGGTTACTGCTGACAGGCGGGCTGGCCAAATTACTTAAACCTACGTGGCGTACGTTTTAGTTAACTCGCACATTCAAGCGCTTTCAAAAGCTAAGTGAAAAATAAAAACAATCCATTGTGTACTTTGCTTTATTTGACAAGTACGATAATTACCTTAGTACTTGATGCGAACTACGGCGTGACCAGTATTACTTATATATAAGTCGTTTGTGACTTTAAGTCAGTCTCTCAGTAAGGACAGTGCCCTTATTGAGTTTGCACGTACGGATCAATTTTAATTGTTAAGAGTATTTGTACGTAGTAACGAGTATATGTGGATTGTTATTGAAAAGTATTTTAATTGAGGTAAGTAGTGTTTTTATAGGAATAATTTAATAAACAATAGCACACATTACAAAATATATCATATACCAAAAAAACCTTTGATCCTTTAGCTATTGAGTGGTGTAATTAAATTTTGAATGTAAATAATAGATATGTAGCTATAGCATCAGACTCTATGCCCTGATTTTGTTATCATCACTTTTCTGAATTGCCTCCCACTATGTAAGCAAATTTAAAGACGTATTTTAGTCGGACTACTAGGAAAAAAGTCTCACTAGTTCTGTCAACCAAACTGTTAACCGAACTACTGGGAATAGACCAATAATTCGATTCAGATTGGACGAGCTGAAAAAAGTTCAAGCCGGTTTTCAAAACTGGAACACCTAAAGAAAGCAGTTGGCGTTATAAACTTGGCTTGTAACATGACTTCTCTCGTGTAAACTTTAAAAATATGATGGATGGAGTTTGTATCATAAATTATCTTCCAAAATTAAAGTGCTATAACAGTGACTTTTAATCAATCTTTTTTTATCTTAATGTCGGCAGTCAGGCGAACGGTCCACTTGATGGTAGGTGGCTACCGTCGCCTATAACACAAGCAACCCACAGATGCTGCAAGTGCGCTGCCGATTATATTAGGATTAACGATTCTGGCATCCCTTATTCACTTGCTGTTATTTCACGGTGGTCTCCTGTAAGGGGGTGGTTACTGCCGACATATGGCCTTTCCAAATGACTGCGAAAGCCGAAACGCAGTGTGCCCTGCCTGCCACTACTAATACTACATTCATAGTATTAGTAGGGATATATTGAACATTTTGTTTTTACCGAGAAATAAAAGTAAAGCGAAGTTCAATACAACTTTATACTTAGGTACTGAAATCATTAATATTTCAAGATAATAACACATAGGAACAGAATGTCTAGCAATAAAACATTTGACGGTCGTGTAACCGTTATTGATCGTTGAATTGAAGAAACAATTTTGTGCTAACTTAACATTTAGGCCAGTCACTGAAGACATCTTGAAAAAAAACACCCTAATTAACAACTTAACAAGGCGTTGGAAGCACTTATTTAACAAATTTATTATAAATTATTATCAATATACCTATTAACATTAGACATATTCATTTTTATAATATTTATAATGACTTGACTATTGCACAACAACATATTCTACTAATTAAAATACTTTATTCTTAAGTGCACTTATGTAATCAAAATATTTACTAAGTAATCAATTTAGATTTACTTAGTTATCAAAATAGTAGACTATTCATTTATAATTATGGTGCTATAGTGCTTGTGACTCAAACTAGAGCCCGATCCTTCCTCATAAAAAATGTAAGTAAATTTTAAAAAAAAATAGATAGACAATAATTGTAAAATATTATTGAAAAGCATTGTAAAATATTTTGTTACTAGCTGGTGCTCGCGACTTCGTCCGCGTTGAAAATTAGAAAAAAAAGCAATATAACGCTTGACCTCGTGTTGCTATAACACTTTGGCCAGGCGTTAATTTTTTATTTATTATTTATCCCTCGGGAATTTTTTATTTATTATTATAAAAACACTTATAAAGATAAGTGTTTTTATTAGTATACTATGTTATGTCATGATGATTAATACGAATGTTTCTTTAAAACAAATTCTTAATATACATTTAAACATATACAAATAAGTAATAAATTATACATAAGTATTTATAAAGTGAAGCGGCAAATCTTATTAAAACATTTATTTATGATAAGGGTGTATGTATGTACATACCGACTTAATTTATTAGTTTAGTATGGAGCAAAATGATGTAAATATTCTTGTAATTGTTTGCGTAATAAACAGACCATAAATATTATTTATTAAGTAAGGTACAATCATTTGTAGTGATTGTGAATAAGAATACCTACCTACATATTTCCGCTGTTCAATTTAAATTGACGTAGGCATGCACCGTATGTGGTGCAAAGGTGGTGCATTGGTTCCAGAAAATACCCTCGACCGCTTCGTTTTTACCATTAGAACAATATACAAAAAATTGACGAAGATATTTCACTAACTTTTTTGTTTGTTTTTTTTTTTAATATTTTTTTATTTTCAAACGAAATCATTTTTATTTGAAAATTTAGTTAATTTTTTTTTTATGTTATAAATATAATAAAATATTATATTATAAATATAATAAAAGTAAAAATATAAAAAAAGAAGAAAGTTAATCAAACAAAATAAATTTAGTTAAATTTTTTTTAACTACCTATCAAAAATAAAACGAGCGCGAAATTATTAATGCAACAGAACTGAAACTATGTTCAATAGTTAATTATCATGTATTTGAAACTAATCTCAATGTCTCAAGGTACGAGTAGTCTTGACTATAAAATCCTTGTTTGATTTCAGAGCGATGGTGCGGAAACGAAGAAATGACGCGGTACACTGGTATATGGAAGAGAAGACGGCTCGGATCGTTGCTGAATCTGGCATTCCATCAGATAGACACCATTTGGGGAAAATTATTCTAAATAGTTTCAAAGAAGACCCCGATTTTTTAATGCAGGTAAATGTTACAACCTCTTGATAAAATAAAAGCTATAATTAAAACTATTAACTAACCCCCGACTTTCTATGGAGCCCAAACACGCTATATCTGCTGTAAGTTGCTGGGGAGTTGGGTTTCTCGCAGACTACTCGATGTTGCAGCATCAGAGCAAGGTTACCATGTCATGGGATATACCACAGTTATCCAAATCCAAACAGTTATACCAAATTTCACATTAATTTAATTAGTAAGTAATTTTTAATTCTAAATAATCCGTAAAGTAACTTTATATCGCTGACTTCAAACCCCTCGTCCTACGTTGATTCTACAAAGATCCTGTTTTTATGTTTATATATACGATGGCACATAAATTAAAAACCTATTTTATAGATTGATGGCAGCACAGGAAAATTCGATACAAACCAATCAGCACTGGAGAGATCTGTTAAATGTGCAATAAGTTTAAAAAACTTGGGTGTACAAGAAGGTGATGTTATAGTTCTAATGGGACCTAATCATTTGGATATTGGAATGCCATTCTACGCAGCATTGTACCTGGGGTTATCGATAGCTGCAGTTGACAGAACTTTGGGCGTCAGTAAGTATCCCAAATCATACAAAACTTTCAACAGTCTTTCTCCTTAGGTATTTTCATCAAGCTACAGTATGGGCTTTTTTTAGCGAGCAGTACACAAATTCCTACAGGGTCGAAGCATTCTCAAGTGACGTTAATCACCTACCAATAAATAAATGGATCGTCAGCCTGCCTGCCACCCTTAAGAATATAAAAAAAAATGTTGAACTAGGTGTAGAAAATAAAGAGCTATAAGGACTGTCCATTACACCTACTAGCATTAAAATAACAGAGTTTTAGGGTGTCCGGTAATTGAACTAACTAAATCTGTCTTTTAAAACTCATCTCGGTCCATTTTAATATATATTTATTATGATATTAAAGAATTATAACAGCAAATAATATATATGGAAAAGATAACATTAGTGTCAATAACATTTAGTTATACAGTATGTACTTACTATATATTTTCTGATTGATAATTGACTTAATCATTCACGTTATCATTTTAGTGGAACTTAAAGCTACATTCAGTATTAGCAAACCAAAAGTGATATTTTGCCAAAGCGAGAAAGCGCCCCACATCCAGCTGGCCCTAAATGAAGCCGAGTTAAATTCTCAAATAATAACTTTCGACAAAGGCGATTATTTACTTAGCTACGCAGAGTTTATTGAAAATTACGGAGACGACTCTTCCATCGATGAATTCAGGTAATTATTTATCTTATAGTAGGTACAGTCGGGGTAAGAAAAGGTTCGTTACCTTAAAGTCGACATTTGCTTGCACTCGGGCAATAATAAGTAATTATGACTCATCCCAAAATTTCATTTCAAACGTCTGACAGTTGTCTGCTTAGTGCTTTTGTTTCAAAAGGTACGACTTGATATAGGAATGAATTTGAAAACTGACGAAGGTTTTCATATCCCTACTTTACCTAAGCAGGTGATGATTCGAGATTTAAGAGTTTCCCTTATTTTCAGACCTACGGATTTCGATCCAGCTGAAACTGTCGCATTCTTAATAGCAACAAGCGGAACAACAGGATTACCTAAAGCTGCAGCTGTAACGCACCAGAATTTTGCTATCACGGCACCTTATGTTTGGTAAGAACTTAATGAATAAGTACTTCAATTTGGTAACTTGCTCTATCCCTTAGTCAATGCTAAGGGCATTTTCAGCACCTGTGGTGTTATTTGTGTTATAGGCGACGGTAGCCACCTACTGTAATTGTAAATAGTAGGTTTAATATTGAGATCTTTTTAGTGTTGCACCCTAAAAAATAGTCAAGCATTTAATTAATAATTCTTAGAATCCCTTCAAAACAATACAATTCCAGAGTAATCTCTATGAAAGTGTTTACATAATGTTTTTTCACAAATATTGTTTGAAATAGTAATACATTACTAGAAAAACTTTTAAGAATATACTTAAATGTATTATTATTAAAGAACAACTCTGTGTACTATTTCATTATTGTTATTAGAAATATTATGTAATCATCTAAAACTGTGAAGCGGACTGTCACCCTGTCTGTCAATCTTAACATTAAAAAATCAAAGTATTCTGAATTAGGTTGACAAGCTAGCTACACATTAGGGTTGCTTAAAGGAAATCAAATTTAAGATATGATTAAATACTTAACGTTGGTCAATTTTTACCGTACAATACCTAAACGATGAATCTTAATTTGACTAAAAAGAGCATCAAATAGGCATACCTACACTATCCCACCCGTTGGGATAAAAAATATTCCTGTTAACTGCAAAATGAAAAGGGACAGACATTCTCAGGCCAAGAATAGCAAGTCACAAGAAGCCCACAATAGATGGTACATGATTGTTTTGTTTCAGGGAACGTTACACCAATTTCCCAACTCCGACACGCATGTACATGGTGGCGTCACCTCTTCAATGGTTGACGGCTATCATCAACTTCGTAACATCGCCAATTTTTAAATTTTCACGATTACAAACCTCCCAGCCGACTGATACAAATCATTTGTATTACCTAATAAACAAATATCGGGTAAGCCAACTATTCAATTTCATGTTTTTTTTTTATCTGCGTCAAAACACGAAAACGCTTGAAAAGATAAAATATTTAGGTCTCTTGTTCCCCTACCTAGAAGAATTTTCACGTTTTCTGAGTAGTGACCAATTAATGAGACCTATACTTAAAGCGGATACCATCCTCGTCTATTCGAGGATGATGTTGCTGTCTTTACGAGTCTTTTCTCTACAATTTTCTACAATTAAAAAATAATTATAAAAAAACATTTCAGCCTACTTATACGATTTTGAGTCCAACGCTAATGACAACCCTTATAAAACCTGGGGACAGAGAAAGCTGTGACTTCACGTGCTTTGAAACTATTTTACTCGGTGGCAGTGCGGTTCCTCAAGATTTGATAGAGGAAATTCAGGTTAGTTTTACATATAATATAAATACTTTTATAATTTATTAATACTATAATACATTCATTGGCTAAACTGAATATCAATTATTAAACTGAATACACATTTACCCTACAGCTGCACTTATGACACGTAGTTTTATTTCGCGGGCAGTTTTTAGTACTGGTTACCTTAACCAAGCAAAGCAAGTGCGCTACCGAACTTGTTACTAGATGAGCCTTAACCATGATAAGGGCAAATTTGGAGATAGAAAAATAGGTTCTGTCATTAAGTTGTCCACGCACCGAAATAACAGCACACGCGCTAGAGCGTGAGCTGTTACTTCAAAGCGTTATATTTTAGAGATTCCTTCATTAGTAAACATAATTCTCAAAAACAATTTCTAGAAAATCACCCCACAAACTGATGTATTCAATGTATTCGGAATGAGCGAGCTGGCGGGAGTCGCTTTTGATTTTGACTCTCCCCCTCCAGGATCCTGTGGTAAACCCATAGGCTGTCTTCAATGCAGGGTGAGTATATCGTATGAATATCTGCTGTGAATAACATTTCATACAGAACATTAGGAAAGTAGATAAGTATTTCCATAAGAATTTAAGAAAATTTGTTTTTTGAAAATCCAATAATGCAGTTTTGGTTAAAGCAAAACTGGTTCGGGTTTTGCAATTGTTTATCTGCGGGCTGCGAGTTTGAAACTTTTTCACATTTTTCTAGTCATTACAAATCAAATGAGCAATCGCACGTATTTTTAGTAGCTGTAATAAAAATTAACGCGTTTTTTAACTTGTTAACTAATTGTTAAGTTATTTAAGAAACTTTGGTTTTGAGTCTATGTATGTAAGTATGATAGGCATTAGCTCAACGCATTAACTAAATAAATAACTAATCCGAATTATGATGTTATTTTCTCAGTTAGTAAATGTCGACACACTAGAAGATGTCAACGAACCGAATGTGCCAGGAGAGTTATGGGTGAAAGGCCCTGGAGTTTTTAAGGTTATGTCGTAATTTATTTTTTTCACTAAATACCAAAAATACTTCTTATATTATAAATATTTTTTCCAGACTTTAGACCTTTGGGTTTTTCATGAGAAAGAAAGACACGTTAATACTTTTTCAGGGATATCAGGCCAATGCTAAAGCGACAGAAGAAACATTCGCTGAAGACCGATGGTTCAAGACGGGAGACATGTTTTACAGAGATGAAAATTGTAACTTTTACTTTGTGGAGCGTATCAAGTTGATGCTCAAATATAAAAGCTATCAGGTAATTTTGAGTTCATTAAAATTATGTCTTGTAACCATCGAAATAATATATCTTTGCAAGCTTGTAACCTAATTAATAGGTTTCTGTAATAAGGATATACTTGTATTACAGATATCACCGGTGCAAATCGAAGGAGTAATACGTCAACACCCTGGCGTGCTCGATGTCGCTGTAACCGGAATACCTGACCCTGAATGCGGAGATTTACCGGTCGCGTGCGTTGTACCGAGAAGCGGATGTAATATTACCGCCCAAGAGATTAAGGACTTGGTGAAAGGTACACGGTCGATAAATTATTTAGCCTTATTTTATATTCAAACAATACTTAAAATAAAATAAAATTAGGTACTAAGAAAATTAAAGTACTATATAACCTGTCGCTTGGCACCTCGAAAAAATGGAGTACCGCACACTACGGTCTGCAAAGAAAAAATAGTAGGTAAGTATATTAAAAACTAGCTGAACCCGACCACGCTTCGCTGTGGTTTTCTTTGACGTTCAATGGTCAGCGGCTGCCATAAAACGGCTAACTTCCAAATGTGACAGCGGTTATCGTTGGCGAGTTAGTTCTCCTTGCTTTAGGCAGATGGCGCCATAATTTTTTTAGAAAAATAGATAAGATCAATCCTTGTTGCGGATTGTGTAAAAATTTCAAGTCAATCCCTCGGCTAGTTTTCGAGTTTTTGAGTATAATACACAAACCAACACAACATTTTTATATACTATATTGATACTCAGTGTGTGTGAAGCATTTATAATTTTCTTACTTATACAAAATTTCTTTCTCTGTACCTATCTAAATTTTTGTCTTGAATGCTATGTCATCACAGTTTTTTTCTACTATAAAAATATTTTTATTTTCAGAAACACTATCTGATTCACAACAATTAAGGGGCGGCGTGATATTTCTGAACGAGATACCGATGACTGCTTCGACAAAAGTACACAGAAGAAAACTTAAAGAAATCGTTTTGCAATTGGATAGGGAGTGAATGATTACGAATTTTGAAATTGGTCATAAGTTTTAGATTAAAAAACTGCGATGCACACATAAAAAATTATTCAGGTGAAAACAACTCGCTAATATTTTCAAAGTTGGAGTGAATAGGCATCTTCTTGGTGATCTCGCTCCATCATAGGCCTCATCTTAGCTACACAGCTGGATGTTGGCCTAGATGCACAAGACATTTAATTATTTAGCTGAAAAGGAAAAGCTTTAATTTTTTTTTTCATTTATTTATAATAGTTTTAGTAAATACAATAAATAAGAAAATTTACAATAGATTATTGCAATTAAATACGAATATTTGATGTCCTTGTCGAGTAGAAAATACGTTGTAATGTAACTGCAATATATATATATATATAAAATAAAATCCTGTAGACATGAGTTTATGCAAATAAAGATTTATATTATTTTGTTACTATTAAAACCATTACTACACCATTAGCTTTAATAGAGGCAGACCACAGTACGTTCTGACTTCTTACAGAAGACATTTGTAAAATAACAGCACTAGTGCGTGTTTCAATTGCTCTATCCCCTCCATTCCTTATCCTTTATTTATCCTAATAAGATCTGCTACGCACTAAGGGTTTTTTTTTTTTTTGTAAATATATTAATCTTCATACCATGTATTATACAATATTTACCACTTCAATTTTTAAAGAAAAACCACATTTACTCAAAATTATTTATTTTATTTAATTTTCAAAACACATTAAATTCAAAATTAGAATTAACAAAATACATAGTTTGTAAAAACTATTAAAATTCAATAAACAAAGTTCACTATTGTTTTAGTCTTATGTCAAATCTTTATTACAGAACTGTAGTTTGATAGGTTCACATTGCCACCCAGAGTTTTCTTTTGGAGATTCTGAAAAATTAAACATTAAATAAATACGTTACCTCGTTAGTAGTAATCAACGGCCAGGGAGGTTCTATTCTATTGGCCCAGGGGGTTCTATTATATTTGAAAAAAATCAAAAAATTCTTTATTCTCATACAAAGAATAACGAAATTATCAAATTACAAAAATATTCTATAGAGAAAGGGACATTGTCTATGTGATTTAGAACACATTTGTCAGATTCCGCTTTCGTCAGATCGTTTTATTTTTCCGGATAGGTCAGAATTTTAAATTAATTCCACAATTTATGGTATAATTCCACATACGACAGTTTCGTCAGTTGGACGAATCTTTTATAATTCTAATCTCGCATTGAACACCCCTCATACCTCTCCTAAATAGTTTTATTGTAAACACCTACTTGAATAATAAGTGCCTGGATACGCATTTCACATTTTGATCACTAAATTTACTTTTATGAAAATTGTATTTGTTAAAGCAAAAGTATTAATTAAATTTAACTAGCTCGAAGTTAAAAACGGACATGTGGTCCGTTCTGTTACACTATTTGGTAGAAACTGACGAAAGTGTCATTATTGGTTTTCAACATTCGTCATTTATGACCAAAGCGAACTAAATTTCCATAAATTTCGATTTATGATTTCTGACTGATGTGTCTATGTCTATGATCACAATTGTACAGTGAAAATAACTATTTCATACTTTGGACAGATTTGCTCCCTCACTGCAAGTCAAGCCAAGTGTTATTAGCTATAACTAAAATTTATAAACTAACCCTCGACATTCTATTGAAACCATTCTATTATAAACAGACCAAAACACTCTATATCTGCTGTAAATTGCTGTAGACTACTACTTGATGCTGCAGCACCAAGTCAAGGTCAGTACCAAGTCATGGAAATACCACCGGAGTAAAATTACACCAAATTTCAAATCGATCAAACCTTCGTCAACTAGTAAATGAGCTGATGATCTTCAAACGTCTGAACAGAAATTTACAAATCATAGCTAAAAACCTTCTCGATCTCGTCAAAATCGGTCCATCAAAGTATACACTAATACACAGGCTAAAATTATAAACACACCGTTTTTGCGTCGGGCGTGAAAAATATTACTAACCTTTTTAAAAATGCTGGCCATCAACAAATTGGTCTTTTTGATGTTTTCTTTTTTCGCTTCCTCTTTCTTCCTTTGCACTTCTGGCAGAGATTTGTAAATCCTCTCCGAATGTTTTTTCATGTCACGCTCACTTATAAATTTTGGCTCCGCTGCAATGGCATTTAGTTTCATTAATTAAATAACTTGCCAACTTAAAAATGGTGTGTGGCTGCGTCGTAGACATTTCTATGTATATACATCCAAAATTTAATAACACCACTCGATAGCTAAAGGATCAAAGAATTATACAGCATCAAATTGTATCCTCAGATTTTGTTATCATCACTCTCTACCCATTATGGAAGCAAATTTAAAAAATAATATTCCTTAGCATGCTAAGAATCGCTGTGCAGTGTAATAGAGAGGGACGCAGCATAGCAGCTAGTTTTTTTTTTTTTTTTTTTTTTTTTTTAATATTCATGAGCATATTTTAATAGCCAAAACTCATCAGCATTTATTTTCAATTTGTAAAATATACTTTTTATAAATTGAACCCGTCCTAACATCTATTAGTAATTAGTACTAAAGATACATACGTCTCTTACGGCGCAATTCGACTCCAAGCTCTCTGGCCAGACGCCTAAGCTCGGAGGCGGAAACCTCTCTTACATTTGGCTGTTGTTCCAGTTGCAATGACAACAGTTCGCGTTTGACTGTCCGCTCGTTTGCCCTGAAAATATCAAGTCAACAGATCAATAGCAATGATAATCTTTACATAATCTATACTAACATTACAAAAAGAGAAGATTTGTATGCTTGTAATGAATAAACTTGAAAACTACTGGACCGATTTTGAAAGTTCTTTCACTTATAGAGGGCTACATTATCAGCTAGTAACATAGGCTATATTTTATAAAGTTACGCCGGCGAAGTCGCGTGCAACAGCTAGTATAAAAATAAAGTCGCTATTTCTATAAGTAAGCTTAGATCTTTTAAACTACGCAACGGGTTTTGATGCGGTTTTTGCTAATGGAAAGAGCGTTAACCGAGGAAGGTTTTTACGTACAATTTTCAGAAAAAAAATGAAGCCGTACGAAGCCGGGAGCGGGTCGCTAATAATAATTTTAATAAAGTTGAAGAGCTTGTTTGTTTGGAATCATACTATTCTTTGGAACTACCAGTTGTTAAACTTGAAAAATTATCTTTTTTGAGAAACATTACAGGCGACGCCGAGAGCCACCGCCCGCAAAGAAGCGAGAATTGCCGAGAAAAGCCGAAATTTACATGTATATGACTTATGCACACTACACACTCACCAATGTTAAATACTTCATTTTGAGCCAACGTACGCATATCAACTTTTGGATTACAATAGTTCATTGACACACCTATAAATTAATCAAAATGTTAACTCTACTTTCTTTAAATTACCTACTAAAACATATTTTCCACAGTGCAAACTAATCTAAAACAACATTTAAGAGTTCAGGACTAAAATACCTCCACAATGCGAATGGAGCTGATCCATATTCCGTTGACATTTAGGGGCATGAACGACAATCATTTTCAAGTTGGGTACTTTGCACTGATCAACTTCTCTAAAGTAAAAAATATTGATGAGTGATATGATGACTGGATTTATAAAAATTACTTTTAAATTATATAATGACTTAAGTCTCGTCAAGTTAACCTAACCTAAATGACCCAAATAATGTTCAACATTAAAGAAAAACTTGAATATATGAATTTAACATAAAATATGAAGAAACTACCTTATTTCGTACCTAGTAGTAAAAGTTCAACGCCATCTAGTGCTGTTTATCAGTGAAACGGTTGAAGAGAATCATCGAATATACTCTATCAGATGAATCACTCTATTAGAGAATGATTTTAAACAAAAGTATGAGTCGATAATATATTCGCGATTCGGTCTTAAACTTAAGAAACTTAAGCTCTATTTTAGTGATCCCATATTTATATGAATTATAAATGAAAACCCTAGGTTGGTTGAGATGAAAACCCTAGATTTTTCAGAGTACTATGTTTTTTACACAGTACCTCAAAAAATCGTAACAAACTCTTACCTTGATTCGCTGATGAAGCGTAAACAATTTTGTCTATTTGAAGTTTTCTCAATGAAGTCTGGTCGATTTCTTTCCAAATAATCTCTAACAGTAAAACCTTGAGATCTTCTGCAATCATTCAGGCTCGAAATGTCTTCTTCGTTGGGTAAGCTTTTTGATCGCATTCTAGTCACATTTTGAGGGCCACAATTTGTTGGTATCTCTTTTGTTTTGGCTGATTTACATGAGTCTTTTTCGGCGACTGTTTTACGTTTCGGCACCTTTACAACGATATTCTGCAATGGCTGAGGTCTTTTACTACAGACATCATCGCTCACCATACTGTCAGAAGGTTGTATTATTAAATTGTATGCAATACAATCTCTTTTAAACTTTTCCACAGTCACTTTCTGTCTTGAATTCTTACATTTGTGCCCTCTGCAGTGGCAATAATGAACACGTTTACAATTTTCACAATTCACTGAGGTGCTGCTAGACATGTCGTACTTCTTTGATCCGCCATAAGAAGATTTGCAACGTTTTTGGTGGTATTTCTCGCATTCCTTCTTTATTTTATTTAAAACTTTACATGTTATAGAACCAGAGGAAGTGCCGGGCATATCAGTTGATATAGGAACATCTGAGGAGTCTGTATTGGAAAATATTAGAGTTTTAGTTGATTTGCAAGGTAACTGTACACCTTTGTCAACCAGTTCCTTTACTTCACAAGTGTTGCACATACTTTTATTTTCATCCTTTATTAACTTCGACGTCCCAGCTTTGTTGGAATCGTGCGATTCCTTGTCATCGAAAAAATTGACATGGTTTTGGTCGGAGATATCACTTGATTTTTCTTTTGTGTTTGACTTACAATCATTATCAGTGTCACGTACGGAGCTCTGTGTAGTTGTCCTGCTTTTATCTTGGTCTGTATTATCTTCGGTATCCAACAAATATTTCAACAAAGTCATAATTTCTTTGAAACATTTCTTTTTATCTCTTTTTCCTGACACTTTTTTAGAATATCGTTTTGTTATTGTTTGTATCATTTCCATTATGGCATCATTCCTGTTCATAGTAAAGAAATTGTCATTTTCACTATTAGATTTTGATGATTGAACTTGTTCGCTCTCTGAAACAGCTTTTGTAATACTTTTACTCGAATTATCAGAGCAGCGCTTAGAACATGTTGAGTGACTACGATCTGTAGTGTCTCTGCTGACTCCAGCTGACTTTAATTGTTCCATTGATTTTTCATTTTGAATTCCAACGTCCACAACTTTAATACAGTCCGTTTGTATTTTATAGCTTTGTTCATTAGAATTTGACATGAATCTATCCATAGCCGAATCGGTGTTGGAACGTATTATAGGTTTGCGTTCTTTAATATGTACATTTGTAGGGTAAGTGTTAAATTTAAAGCCTTCTTTAGTTACGCAAGCACTCGCAACACATGTGTTCGCCGAAATACCAACTGGAGTCTCTTTCATTTGTTCCTTTTCTTTACCAATTTCATTCTGAGGTTGCATAGTTTTACCATGATCGATAGACGAAGTATCAGTACCATGACTTTGTACACCCCGACAAAGACCCGTCAAAGAAGTAGCTTTTTCAACTGAATCTATTTCATTAGTGCCACTACCTTTTGTTACCATTTCACAACAAATCTGCGTCTCGTTATTTTTCTTTTCAGTTTGAACATCGGGTTTGTTTGATCCGATGCAAACTTTCAATGTCATATTTGTACCATGTATAGGTATAGTAAAGTTCTCAGCTTCAGTTTGTTCTCCCTTTGAATTGCCTGGTTTATTTTCGCTATTGCTCCTTTCATTGTAATCTGATGATACTTGATTTTCTTGATTTACTTTTTTTGCAGAAATCATACAAGTTTCTTTTGTTGATGTATCAACTCTTTCACTTTTATCGCAACAAGTGTGCACCTCCTTAAGATTCTTGTCTTTATGTTTTATTTCCCCACGTGCGCTATGCCTAGGTATATTAATATTGTTTTTAGACATCTCTGTGATATTTGGTACATTACCATTTGTGCTTTGTTGATGTCTGCTGCTGTTGCTTTTTGAATCAGTTTTACAAACTTCATTGCATTGCTCGGAAATCAACTTTACGCAGTCATCGTCATTAATCATTTTTACGTCAGATAATGACGGGTCAGATAGTTTTGGTTCAATACTAATTTCAGTTTGAATCCACCGTGTTGCTTGCATCACATTTTGTTTTTTTCCGTGTAATTTTAATTCGTTTTTTGTAGCGCCTTTACTCGCACTGTCAGAAAAGACGATTTTACCGTCTGTTTCACAAGAAGTCACACTGCTGACGCTAGATTTTCGTGGAAACAAATCTAACTCTGTCTGAGATGACTTTGTAGGCACCAATTCTATATTATCAGAACTACTACTTCTTACTACTTTATGTGGTAACCCCGCGAATTTAAGATCCTTATCTTTTGAACTTGAAGAATGTGACAATGATGAATCTTTAAACTTGTGCATACATGCACAATCCTTATTACACTGAATCATTACATTTGATTTTGATTGTGCCTCCAATTGTACACCCCTGTTTATTAAACGTGAGCATTTATATATTAAAAAGTTTTCAGGCACTTCTTGTAAAGCACGTTCATTATCAGCAGCCACACAAAAATATTTTAAATCACTCGTCATGTCATCGGATACAACATGAGTCACTTGACCAGAAGATTTTTTATTAGTATTACTCTCTATAGGACTATCTGGATTATTCTGTTTCAAATTGACTTGAACTGAACTGTCAGTCACGCCAGGTTTGATACATGCCAAATGGAAAGGGCAACAGCAATAGTGATCATCACCTTTACTAGTGCTAGCCTTATAAGGCTTCTTAATTTCGCATTGTATTCTCTTTCTTAGATCCGATTTTTTCTCGTGACTTTCTGAATTGCCAGATGAAAGCGTAAACACAGAATGTCTTCTTTGTTTTCTGATAACTCTATATTTATCGAGATCAAAGTTCGAAACAGAACCTCCTTCAAGTTTACTTGCATCGCCTGATCCATCGTCATAATTATTTCGCGTTAAATCCTTCATTAAGTCTTTCAAATGACTACCAGTTTTAGCATCTATATATGGCGGAAGATTGAGCGCAGTGTCTGAGCTAACTTGCTTTTGTCTTAAAAATGTTTCCTTATCTTTCAAGTGTTTTTTATATTCATCTTCTCTTCTAAGAGCTGCTAAATATTTTTGATACAACTCTTGTGATGATGTTTTTGAAAATAGATTATCCAACGAGGATTTCTCTTTACTGGACAAATCTGATTCGGTATTGGAAGAAGTTAATGATTTATTCACATTTGGCAACACTGCAATCTCATTTTTAGATGTTGTAGGTAAATGCGAAGCACTTTGTGATGTTGTCGGTAAACTTGGATTCAATTTATCCCTGCGTAAAATAGATTTATGAGGGCGCTTTACTTGAGACTTATCACTAGAATTATTAGCTTCAGAAGTACTGGTAGTTGTGTAAGTGTTTTTTGGCAAAACTAAATTTTCACTGCTAATTTCTTTCAAAAAACCAGTGACATTGTCATCTTTATATTTTGTATCTAACAATCTTTTTACCATTTCTTTAATTAGCCTTTTTCTTAAATTGATATCACTGGATCGTTTGTCCAATGCTACTCTTATTAAATCAATATTTCTTTCCAAATCTTTAGTGAAGGAAAGCCTTGAATTTTTGCTAGAATCAGTAGTGAACGCACCACTAGATTCTAAACTAGATTTGTTATCAGCATTTATAGATCTCGACTGATTTGGGTTATCGTACATGTGATTTTGATTGTAAATATGCCCGGGCATATATTCAAAACTTTCAGCTTCCGATACTTGCTCCCCACTTTTTTCTTGTACCGATATATTTTCTTTATTAACTTCAAACTTTTTAGAAATCCTCAACTTATTTCGTTTCTTTACAGTTTTCAATTTCCTTCTCCTATTTCTATTTTTCAAAGTGTTCAAATTCATTAAAACATAAATGCCCTTTTCACAAGGCTGCGAACTACTAGAAATTGGGACCACAGATTCATTTTTCTTTTTTGTCAGTGATGTTTGTATTTCTTTATCAGATTTCATTTGTCTTCCTTTATCAGAAGGTTCTTTCTCTGGTGAAACAACCAGGTCTTTGTCAATAGTCATTTTATCAATAGTAACTCCTCCATCTTTTTCTACGTTGAATGATATATGTTTAGTTAAATTAACATTTATAGCCGGAGATTGGTTTGCACCTGAAGTGTGAGGCATATTGACTTGAACAAAATCAGTGTCTTTCTGGTAAATTCGTGTGTTTTTCTTTAATGGGTTTTTTTTTCCTTTAGATTTTGTCTCACATTGTTCTATTGGAGTAGAATGAGCTGTTGGTTCAGTTAAACGAGAGATTTGCTGAGAGTCATTATTTGAATACTGCTGTTTTAAGGCAAGCCTTTCCAAAGTACTAAGAGAAGAAGCAGACGTTTTTCTTTCACTCTCGTTGCCATAGCCTACATCGGCCAAAGAGTCCCATTCGAGCTTTCTCTGTGATGTAATACTGCTTGTAGGTGAGAAAGGCTTATTCATTGACGTATCTAATGTTGCATCAGCAGCTAAAAAAATCAAATAAGTAAATATACACTGGGAATTTAAAAAATTTCATGACATTCACTCTTGAATGAATGTTTAGAAGTGTTTAATTCTATATTGTTTTCAAAATAATTGTATCATTAAAAAAAATGATATTCAGTAAATGTATCACTGACTTAAATATTGTGAAGTATTCTAACAGATTATTGTTGTTTGAAAACATTTTTTTAATGTTATGGTTGACAGAAAGGTTGACAAGCCCACTTGATGGTAGGTGGCCACCGTCGCCTATAACACAAGCATTGCCACAGATATTGCCAAGTCCAGTAGTGATTGGCAGGACTATATTTGTCTTTATACTTTCTTCTTGGTTGACTGAGTTATTTCAAAAACTTAATTTTATTCTTACATTTAGGAGAATGTCCCTCATCAGACTTGACAGATTCACAATCTGATTGTGTAGATGCAATTGGAGGTACTACATCTTCAGTAATTATAGGTGGCGATTCAGAGTCACTCTTCCTTTTTGGATTTTCTTCCTGAAAGTAACATAATTATTAATCTCTAATCTTTATATATATAAATTACGAGTCACGTTGTGTATCCTTGATGAACTCCTAAACTACTGAATCGATTTTGATCAAATATTGTAACTATATTTAATTTGGTCCAACTTAAAAAATAGGATAGTTTTTATTTTGTAGCTAGTTTAATACATTCAGATATACACATTCTAAGTGTATATTTGGATGTAGAGTCAATTCTATAGTATGATACCCTGAGACTGCGTGGCCCGACTGCTTCGTTCAACTGATCGGATGAAACAGACTTTTTCCTGTTGATCCGATTAAAGAATCAGACTATAATGATCGGACGACGTGGACTGATTTTTCCTGTTGGTTTTATTAAATAATCAGACTGCGCTATATTATTTTTATATAATAACAAATAAATAATAAATGCACAAAACTTCCTTTTCTCTTAAAAAAACAACTAAAATAATAAGAGTACGTAGGGGCTTCCAAAAGTTTTCACACTTATTAAACTTGATTGGAGTATTTCATAAAATATTTACTTATCTGGCATCCTAAACAGGGAGCATACTTAGTAGGGATAGGTGGAATGGGCAGGAATATATTGTACACGCAAGAGTAAATATCTAGATTGACATATATGAAAATTTATGCTTTTCTCGTAGTTCTCTGCGATTGAACCAACAGGAAAAAAGTCCTTGTTGCCCTATCAATTGGTGCAACAGGAAAAAACGAGTCTGCGTTGTCCGATCAATCAGATCAACGGGAAAAAAGTCAGCATCATCCGATCAACCGGACCAACAGGAACAAAAGTCTGCATTGTCTGATCAGTCGGACCACACAGTCTCAGAGGTAAGATAAACTTAGTTATATAGTCGAATCACAATTATTATGGCATAATAGTGGTGATATATTTTTAATATAATATTGATAAAAATATGATTAAGAGCAAGCACATAAAGAAATTTAAATGTGTACATATAAAAATAGGTGTTTGTATATACATGTAACAAAATAAAATAAAATAAAAACAAACACTTTTTT
The DNA here is from genome assembly GCA_944738685.1 of Synanthedon myopaeformis. Classification (NCBI taxonomy): domain Eukaryota; kingdom Metazoa; phylum Arthropoda; class Insecta; order Lepidoptera; family Sesiidae; genus Synanthedon; species Synanthedon myopaeformis. The sequence goes on along the minus strand of OX122933.1, from coordinate 3,892,481 downwards.
ATAAAAAGGACATTGCTATTAACTCTTTACACTACTATTGTCTCACACATTGATTATATCGATTATATCTATTCTAATATTATAATAAAAGAAGTTTTGTATAAACTCAAAAACTACCGAACTGATTTTAAAAATTCGTTCACCTATAGAAAGCGATGTTATAAGCGAGTAACATAGGCTATATTTTATAAAGTTATGCAGGAGAAGTCGCGTACAACAGCTAGTAATATTATATAGAGGTAAAATGTGTTGTTGTATGTAGGAGGTAATCTTCAAAATTTTTGCGTGTACTTTACTTTACAACAACATCTATCCTCACAAACTTTCGCATTTATAATATTAGTAGGATATGTATTAGAGAATTAAATCACACACAACGATTTAATTAATTGCTTGGTAAAAATTACATACCTGTGAACTAGAATGTTCGGGAATAGAACATTTAATAGATATGCGGCATAATTCTGCAGAGGACTCACTTTTCTTTTCAATAGAATCAGAAGAATCACTTTGTGCCTTCATTCTTTTCCAAAACGAACTCGTTGGATCTCTAATTTCACCGTGAGCTGTTGATAAAGAAAAATACTGTTCTATGTTGCTTTTTCTACCAAACTTTTTATAATATTCTATAACCGAAGAGTTCAAAGCCGCAGCAGAGGAGTCTTCTTCGTGGGACGCTTTCACAGTACCTGAATTAGGAAAATTTTCGGGTTCCATAATTCTTTGTCTGGTTTAGATATGACATTCTTCTGGGCTTTATTAAGATAAAATCAACTTTTCAATATTTAACAATAGTAAAATTGAAATAGTTTTTTTTTTATTAAACTAATTTTCAAAAACAAAAAACAACCGTAAAACTGGTAAACAATACGAAAATACAGTAACTAATACCTATGTAGTATATGTATTGAATTGAAATTGAATATATCAAATCAATGACATCGACAGAAAACATAACAGTGACAGTGAAGTATGTATATCTTTCTTTCTATCTCCTTTCTATACTCTTTAAAATGTAACTTTATCTCTGTGACAGCTGTCTGAAACCACGCCTATGAAGTTTTATATTTCATGACAGTACAATGTATACACAATAATATCGTACTTTATTGCTGGGAACGCCCACTTAGTGACGTACATCGAGGTGATCGATCATATGAATAAAACAAATTTAAACAAATATAACATTTGTGTTATTTATTGTTTTAACGGTTTGGCCTGATTACGCACCTTAGTGGGATCTCAATTGAGAATCATTTGTGCCCAAAGATTCTCAATGGTATTTAGATCGGGACTTTTTGCTGGCCACTGTATGATATCGATATCAGGTTGACTTGTCAACAATTCTTGCGCAACTTGAATTGCACTATTATTCTGGGCAAGATAAATAGTGCCTTCAGGGTAAGCCAAACGAACGGTCGGCAAAAAAACATCCCTAAGGAGTTCCATTTATTGATGTCCATTCATACGGCCACTCACTTCAACAATTGCCCCTGGATCCATGGAACTCATCCTGTTTCGATGGCTAGCGGTCGAAACAGGTCCTTCGAGTGGCTAGCGACTATGGCGGCGTCTTCAGCTTCCATTGTGACACTTCCTTGAGCACCACAAGGACGGTCGCGTAGGGCTTCATCACGGCCTTCCTCGTGACGTCGTAACAAAAAACAAAATTAGTGCTGCTAAGTAAACCTCAGCTAAACCTAATCTTACTTAGAAAAAAAACCGAAAATCACATAAATAAAATTTAGTGTAAACTTACATTCACATTTAGTTGTCGCGATATTTCCGCAACTCATCCCCATTTCTTTTAAAACTACGATGCGGTTTCTTTCCGGAGCAGCGAGCCGTGCGTGCAGGAATTTTATCAAATTTTTAAATATTTAAATATTAATTGTTAAATTTTTAAATATTATTTATTTGATGAATGGCTTTCATGTAATAAATGGCTGTAAAAGATTAAATGTAATAGATTAATGTGCCAAATAGACAGAATTGAGTAAAGAAAGTCAAGACTTTTGTTTTCAAATTTAGATTACATCGATGAACCATGAAGTTTGGAATAAACTATGAATAACTGTCAATTTGAGCGTTAAAAAAAAGCTGCATTGCAAGGCGACCGAATTAAGAATTATTATCTGGAAAACTTATGACTACATTGAAAATGACAACATTAAGTATATCTATTCCTTTCAAACAGTGATCATTTCTCTTTAATGTGCAATTAAGTGTGTTGTTATTGGTACATTTAATTTATATTTATTATGTACAGTTATTTATAAATGCACTATTATTTATTATCAATGACAATATTGTACTAAAAATATCGATAATTATGAACAAATAAAAACATGTTGCCCAGCACTAGGCATGTCGCTCTGACAACTGTCACAGAGATCAAGCTATATCTTACGAACTATATATGTACGCTAGCAAGCGTCAAAATCTTAAAAAAAGAAAAAACGGTCACTCAATCACTCAATCCATACCATGGAATTAAGATTAAGATAGATTTTTAGGAATGAGCTTAGAATAAAGTGGCTATCTCTAAGGTGACATACTAATATGTGACAATTGACAATAGGAAAAAGAGTATTATATATTAACATTTCATTTTGTTTATGTTAGTTTCCCTAAAATATTCTAAAACTAAAATAGTAAGTAATGTTTATTCTATGGTGAATAGAGATAAGGAGGCCCAACATAAGAAAATGTACGTCGCTGCAACAAATACAAAACCAACATAAACATAAATGGAATGGAAAGGTAACTTTTGTTGGCTAACTTCTCATTTATGTCAATGTCAAATATTAAATAATAATCTGTGTATGTTTGTCGTCTTGTCATAGTTGTCATTGTCAATTCAATAGTTAAATTTGATTTGATATTATAGTTGGGTTGGAGATTTTTGTGGTACCTACCTACTTTATTATGTACTTAAAGTAAAAAAATAAATATTTTCATTTAATAGTTAATTAATACCACCAACCAATATCGTTGAATACCACATTTAATTGGTACTATACAGTTTTGTGTAAGTAATGTGTATACTATTACCTTAAAACCAGGTATGTACCTAATTGATTGAATAATTTCAATTCATTTATTTTATTTTAGTTTCATTTCATTTATTTCAATCTAGCTTAGTTAACTGTAGTAATTTGATCGGTTAATATTTTGTGTTTATTTTGCAGATTGCAAAAAAGATACTGAATAATACTAATAGGACAAATTAATATTTTTTGAATAAATATGTCGAGGCAAACTTCCAGGCTTGACGCTAAGAAAGTCGTAAGTATACACCCTTATATTAAACAATAGGTACCTATAATTTTATCTTTTATTTTCATCTGATGGGAAACTAATTTGCTAAAATGGCATTTACAGAATGCCGAACTACTAACGTTGACCTATGGGGCGTTAGTTTCTCAAATGTTAAAGGATATTGAAAATACAGATGATGTAAACAAGCAATTAGAAAGAACTGGCTACAATATGGGGGTTCGTCTTATTGAAGACTTCCTAGCTCGGACGTCATCAAATAGATGTTTGGAGATGAGAGAGACAGCTGATAAGATTCAGCAGGCATTCAGGTAGCCATTAATTTCTATCAAAAATTTGATGTATATTTGTGCGCCTAGTAACACTGTTATCTGTTGAGGCCTGCAATGGCCTGTGGTCGCCAGTCTCAATAAATTGGGAATTGGTAAACTCGAAGGCACAGTGCAATTTAGTTAACGGCCCATGGGACCATTCTTTTTGGTCTTTAGTTAGTAAACTAAAAAAAAGCACAAACTTTATTTGTTCGCTATCACACAATTTAAAGTTATTATTTGTGAAATTTTTATTTTATTTTATCTTAACATCAGCTACAAGGCAAGCACTGATTCGTCTGCTACGAGGGCTGCTACTTAAGTTTTGAGATAAACAAATAAAAACAAATATTTCTAATCGGAAATGGCTTCAGTGTTTTTCAAAATAAGATCAATACACTTTTGCATATGTTTAAACCAATTGTCGAAGCACTTTTTCCATTCCGCTTGAGGTACCTCCAAAACATGTGATTTGAACACATGAAGCGCTTCTTCAGGTGTCGAAAAACGTTTACCTCGCAATTTATTTTTCATGTGCGGGAATAAAAAGAAATCATTAGGTGCCAAACAAGGACTGTACGGCGGATGACCCATCAATTCGATGTTTTGACTGCTCAAAAACGAATCAAAAATGATTCGTCTTCTGCGATTGGTTTCCCTGATTTTTCCGAACACTTCTGTCTAACAAATAGTGGTGTACCATTCAGAATTGACCATCCTACGTTGCTCTAATGGAACGCTGGCGACATGTCCAGTTGTTCCGAAAAAAACAGGCGACCATTTACTTCGAAGTGCTTCGTGCGCGAACAACTTTTGTTGGATTTGGCTCGTCTTGAAAGACCCATACAGTCGATTGTTGTTTAGTTTCGGTTTCATATGCCTAGATCCATGATCCGTCGCCTGTTACTATCTTATAGACGTCTTTTGAAGCACCGCGATTGAATTTTTTCAACATTTCCTTGCACCAATCGACACGAGCCTTTTTTTGAGCGATTGTCAAATTATGCGGTATCCAACGCGAACAAATCTTTTTGGCAGCCAAATGTTCATGCAATATTAAATGTATGCTAGTGGAACTAATGCCCAAGCATGCCTCAATTTCACGGCATGTCACATGACGATCTTGTAATATCAGTTCACGCACAGCATCCATGTTTTCTGGCATAACAGCCGATTTTGGACGACCTTTACGAAATTCATCCTGAAGCGAAGTGCGACTACGATTGAATTCGGAAAACCAGCGAAAGACGTTGGCCCAAGATGGTGCTTCATCACCAAAAGTCGAAAGTTGATCGGCACACTGCCTTTGGTTTAATCCACGTCGAAAGTAATAGAAAATCGTGGCACGAAAATGTTCGCGATTTAATTCCATTTTTTGACCAAGGTGAATGTTTCAATTATCTATAACAACACAAATAGCACTCGTATGACAACACGTTCTGAATATGTTTACAATTAAAAATGTCAAACTTTACGATGACAGTGTCAGATTTGACATATTCATATCAGTTTTGCCACATCTCAAAACATAAGTAGCAACCTAGGTATCTACAAAACTTACTAAAAAATTCCAGATTGTACCTGAACATGCAGCCAATAGTGACTGGATGGAGCAGTTCAGGTGATGAGTTCTCCCTCACTTGGGACCAGTGTCCTCTAAGCGAGTGGGTGGAAATGCCCAACAATGGGCTAAAATACTGTTCTTTGATACCAGGAGCAATTCGTGGTGCACTTCAAATGGTACAACTAGATGTCCAATGCTGGTTTGTACAGGTAATCAAACTTTTTTTTCAACATATTTTTATTTTAAACCCTAAAGATCGCTTTTAATGGGTTTCAGATCCGAAGAGAGGTCGTCCTTCACCCATCTGTTTACCAGACTTTTATTAAATGATAATTCTCGATTGTGTTGCATATTAAAATATGCTCATAGATATTCTTAATTTAAAAAAAAAAAACTAACTGCTATGCTGCACCCTTCTCTATTACACTGCACAATAGACAAAGATCTCCAATAGTATTTCATAAAGAGTTCATAATGAGCTCGGAAACAGACGCTTTAAGGGAGACTTGTCAGTGCGTATTACAAAAGAGTTTTTAAAACGTTTGGTCTGAAAAAGAGGAATTTTGACAAGATGAGGATGATAACCTGCCATACATCTGAATGAGCTCCTAAGGCAGTATGAGCTCTAGCACCTTCTGAGCACATAGATTGCAGCATAGCAGTTAGTTTTATTTAAATTGTTTTCGAGTTTTTACTGAGAACTTAATCTAGTTTTGTAACATTCCAGGATCAACTGAAAGGCGATTCGGTAACTGAGTTACGAGTGAAATACATAAAGAGGCTCGAAGACGCCGTGCCGGCTGGTGAAGATTAAACACTCTTTGGAACAAGATAGCGAAAACAAATAATTCCAGCTAGTCTCATAAGTTAAGCGTTATATCTGTTCGGGATGTGTCTAAAACATGAATTGCGTAAATATTCGAAGAGGCACATGAATTTTAAATAAAAAAATACTATTTAATAAAGAAATATTTTGTATTGAACTGAGGGCAACCCACGAGTCTTTTGTGTGTGCATCTAATTACGTGCTAATATCCGTTTGCTGTCAGTCGCAGTTTTACCGCGATGACGTCAGAACGCGCAGTAAATAATATTTGCATCTTGTTTCACAATATATGGAAACATTAGTTCAAGTGTCTTGAAATATGTAGATTTATCCATTCTAGACATTTCTAAATGCGATTTGTCGTTATTAGACATCCTACAAAGAAAAGAAATTAATTATAAAAACGTCTATATAAATTTTTGTAGACATTTTTTTAACTTCATATATGATTAGGACAAATAAAAAAAAATTAAATATTCCGCTTTTTTTTTTTTTTTTTTTTTTTTTTAATATAAAGTCTAGATTTCAAGACGCTTGATTATAAGATATGTATTTTATTTCTTATCAATTATTTAATTGGTTAAAAATAATATTCAATGGATGACATTTTTTTTGTTATATAATATATGAGAGTCAATCTCAAAAAGTTTTTAGAATCGATATAAAAATATGAGACAATTCAAACATAAAATTTTTTTTTTTACATAATCTAATTTATTACATTTAGAATACCACTTTTCCAACTTTCTATTCCTTCCGCAAAAAAAAAAAAATCCCTGAGTTAAAAAAAAACTCATACAAGAAAGCCACTGCGTCATCATTGTGAAAATTAGTTCCGCGGATATGCTCCTTTGTGGAAAAAAAGTGGATTTGTTTCAGACAGGTATTTTATAACTGCACATAACTCACTTTTCGCCATGTTTTAGTGTTTTTATCAACTTCTTGGACAAAATAATTTATTATTTTCAAACGGTTTAATGAATATTGTGTGATTAACACTTTTTAAATAAATAACCAACACCCTGGTATGTGCCCAATTAATTTATGGTCATAGATTTATCCCTAATCCCTTTATCCTTAAGTGGACCGTCAGTCTGTAAAAAAAATATTTAGGTACAGATATATGAGAAAGTAGAAGAAATCAACATTATGACTTGGAGTAATTTTTAGTACCATTTATAACTAACTTGCAGAACGGCTTTACCGATTTTTATAATCCTTGATTTGTTTTTGAAATTATTTCCACCCTGAATAGCAGAATAACTATTAACATCTGAAATATTCACGAAAAAAAATTGTGAATAAAATTAATTTTCTCATACATGTGGAACGAGTTTTTATTCTGAGAAGGTGTTAAGTTCGCCGGCCAGCTAAGTAGTTATTAATAATAATGATAAATAAATTATATGCCTACTATAAAATAGACAGATATATAATTAACACTGTAGCGACAGTCTGAACGAGCCTTAAGAAAATTGGGAGGCATCAATCAGAAACTACAACATAGTATATATTAGGTAATATACGTATATCCAACTATTTGTCTAATGAATAGAAATGCTATTGAAGCCTAGTGAATGTTGATTCTGACTGAAATCAGAAACTTCTAATTATGTTTAGAATACAATAGATAGACTATTGAATATGAAACAATATCTGGTCCAGAGTACCTCATTCAAGTGTACAAAGACGATAGATATTCAATGTCTATGCGATACTAAAATGTTAATGTTAAGTAAGTATGTTGTGTACGATATTCGCATTATCAGTCCAGGAAAATTTATTACCAAATCAAAATTTCAGATCCTTAGGGGATTTTTGATATAAGTTCTAGAATATATCGTCGTTGCAAATTTAAAATATCTTATGTGCAGTTTTAGACATTTCGAGGAAAGTGAAAAAAAAAAAAACATACTGTAAAATTTACTTAGAACTCTTTCCATTTTTAAAGATAATAACAAACAAACTAATAAGAAATTAGTGAAAAGATCAACAATCTATGTTTTTTAAATTATTATTGAAGACTCGATGGGTGAAAGAAATTTTCAAATCCAACTTGTAGAAGGGGGGGGATCCAAATATACCCCATATTTGGATATATTATTCATTTTTAACTCTACGATCAATACTTTATTAGGAGCTACAGGCTAAAAAAATATCTCGTGACTGAGAGCTCAATCAGGATATAACGGCTCAATCAGGACCCTCGGTAACAACTTTTTAATATATTTTATAAAGTTTCATATTTAGACACGAAGCAACAAAATTCGATCTAAAGAAAAGCGGCCATATTCCTCTAGAATCTAGATCGTAAGGGGTAAGCTGATAGATGATTTTAGAAAGTGTTGAAACGCAAAAATAAAACTAAACAAAGATTGAAAATAAAAGTGTAGATATCATTTGAAATTTAGGAGAATGATACCTACATATGTACCTATAAATTTTGAAAGGGTTCACATTTATACTAGAGATGATACGAAATGAAAACAATGGGTTCGTTAGCCGAAAGAACACTCATATAAAGTGTCTCACTTGACAAGTTGCAATACGAGTACTGCAACTTCCGTTTACAGAATTCATGACTTTATCACAATGGCTGAGAGCTCAAAATTGTTTATTTACATTTCGTGCGTACTTAAGGTGTAGCGAATGCAACTGTAGGCCTATTTATTTATACCTATGAATGTATGCTTTTAAAACAAAAGTCACGAGCACCTAAATTTTTACGTAGGTATAAACTTCCTACAGCCTACTTAGTGTACACTTAGGTAGGAATAGTTATTTTTTTTAGAAACCCTAATCCTTCAATGTTCTTTTATAAAATTTACGTCTGTGATCTAAATCGTAAGGGTTACCTACTACAATGACGTCCAAACACCCAAGAAAATGAATACGTAATTACTTAATTAACTTATTTTGTTAATATATTGCTTGACACAATTTATACGAATCAAGTGTCCTACTTAGGTCTAAGTACATCAGATAAAGAGATAAATCTTGCTCCATTTTAATAACAACATTATGAATAACTCATTATTTTCTCCAATACAGTGTTCTTTATCTGTAATATTTACGAGTAATATCTACTTACTTAGTTTGACGACCTCACGAGTGGAGTGAACGTGACCTTTAGTATTTCTCCTCATAAGTTCGTGCTTTAAGAGTTATTAACTAAGTACTCATTTAGTTTATTAATAAACACAGCAATTAATAGATATAAGGCAGTAGTTGATAACATTTACAATGTGTCCCAATATTCAACTGTGCGGGCTCCTGGGAGTGGACAACTTAATAGGTACTAGGACTACAAACTTTCCAATATCCCTGATATTTTTTTGTATTAGCAACCTAAATAGCGTTGCTGTTCTTTCACAGTTCCAAATAAAACAAGAATAGATACCTATACCTATGTAGTTTTAATACAATTTTCACTATTTTGATATAAAAACGTGATATAAGACAAGTAACGATATAAAAAACGTTTCAAACTATGGCAAGTTATAAATTTAGTAGAACTATTGGAGATTCTAAAATGTACAAAAAATATCATCATATCAGCCGCAGGACATCCTATGCTTGACATAGGCATCTGTATAGGCTTTTGTATATTTTGTTGTAAAAATATCCACTCGATTTTACCTAAGAGTAGGATATACTTTATATATAGGACTATATATATTTACCACAAGGTGCCGATAAGGGAAAAGCTTTGGCATTCCTTACTCATATACCAAAGTTAGAAAACTAGGGAACTAAATAGTAATTAGGCAAAATCATTAATAAAAATACAGTATAATATATATTGTAGTTAACTATAATATAAAGAATGATACAACATTAATATCAACATGATCAACATAATACCTAATAATGATACAACATTAATATTTAGAACAATCAAAGTTATCTATAAAAGAGTTCCACCTGGTATTATATGCTATCAGAGCATCAATTTTTTCTTGTGAACCAAGAGCACTGTACCGAATCGAGTTTAAAGCTAACTTCTTCAACAATCTCAAATCCGAAAGTCGACTGGCAACACCAACAAAAGCTACGTAAAAGTCGTCAGATATTACATCTGCTTCCCATGCTCCAGGATCATCACTAGAAAGAACAACTGGCAAGCCTTGAGCCAGAAATGCACCCAGTGGATGATTTCGCATATCACGCACTAAAGAGAGGACCGCATTCGATATCAAATTCACCTCTAAACCGATGTCTCTTTGAATTATCTCTTTCAGTAGCAATGGATGTTTGGGAAGTGCATACGCATGTCCTATACGTTTCGCTCCTAATAGTATTGCATCAACCAAATTCTCATCTGTAAACGTACCGTACCAATCAGTTTCTCCCGCGTGAAAGAAATAGTTAATCTCATTACGTGCTGCTGTTAGTTGTGGCTCGAATTCTATTAGAGGATTACCAAGATCTTCTTGTCCTACTAAATCGAATCCAGCAAATATTTCAGGCATGATGCCTTTGATATCCTTAGCCACCTTGAGATATTCATCCACTTGATAAGTATTTACAAACCTAGACGGAGCAAATATTAATTTTGCGCCAAAAAAATCTGGATAATCTTTCTTGAATCTGTTTATGCTTTTTCTATAAGCTTTTGCTGTTACAATTTGATCGTATACTGTTCCATCGAGTTCGTAGAGATTTGGCAAAACACTTCGTACTTCGACATACATGATATTTTCTTCCCTGAATTTTCTCAATGCGTCATAAAAGTATTTTTCCCATATCGGCCTATACGACAACATTGGAGCTACGGTTATGAAGTATTTCATGAAAGTGGACCACGTATCTTTAATAGTAGGGTATTCCACATCAGGGTCTTCTACAACAAGTGTAAAATGTTTTCTTAATTCAATATCGAATTTGGTAACATTGTTCGAGGATTGTCTTGCATCAGACATAAGCTGCCAACGACCGTTGCATGGTGATGTCGGAAATCGTTCATTAAATCTTAACTGCACATTATCTTTCTCAAAGCAAACGTATAGATCTGGTAAATAAGTCACTCCTATGAGATAATCTGGACCTAAGATTGCCATATCGTGAACATGGAGTGCTGCTCCTTTAGGCATGTCTCTAATAATCTTGTAGACTCTGGAATTCTTAATCGTGTCTTTGTAACTAAAAAAATGGTTAGAGAAATTAAAATATTCGGGGTTATCGAACGCATAGTCGACCTCTTTGAACTTGTGTTTCATAAGGCAGTTGCTAACGGTAGCTTCTTTATCTGAGAGAATTATTTCGCCACCGACGGCCAAGAGTGATTCGTTTTCTAGTAGTTTGGCTCGTTGCTCTGCGTGTTGCGAAGCATAGCAAACGCCGTACACAAAGAAAATAATGTTGAGTAACGGACGCATGATAAGGTCACCGGGTGCGCGGACGCAGTGTATCGCGCTAGTCAGCGTTGGACGAATACTGACACATTGAGTGAGTATAGTGACCTATGACTGTGACCGTATTGTGCGTTGATAAGCAAAGTGAATAGCGTTGACGAATTATAATTTAATCAGCTGTTTGTGTAGCAGTAATCAAATTTAAACTTTAGAAAAATTAGATAAAAAATACTCTTACAATAAAAGCGAATGTAAATAGTTGCAATGTGTCTTGTCTAATATCTACGTTTTCACGACCAAACTAACAAACTAATTTTCTTGAATGGTTCAATAGGTATTTTTTTGTTTTAAGGTCGGCAGACAGGCTGACGGTTCCCTTGATGGTAGGTGGCTACTGTCGCCTACCAACACCTCGGATTAACTATAGCCGACAAATTTAACTGGAACCCTCATATCGAACTAAGGATCTTCCTTGCAAATATTACAATATTAAAAAATCGCATACCATTCAAGGTGAAACTTATGCTTTATTATGCACTGGCAGAATCCTATATACAGTATGGACCTAGTAGTTATGATCGAACCTACAAACATATCTAAACAAAATCTACAAACTACAAGTAAAAATTCTAAAAACATTAGTCTTACCTAAAATTAAAAATAAATATTACAACTATGAGAACGGTCTTTTTAAGCACTGTAAAATTTTACCAATGAACAGTTTTCGTTTTCACTACTGAAATAATTTTTTTTAACGAATCCTTAAAAAAATTGATGGAACATCCGGTATGAACTAGAGCAATTTCAAAATACGGTTACGTACACAACGCGCCAATAATACGTACATCGAAAGAACTACCGTTTACATTGTCCCACACCTTATCAACAGTCTACCTTCAGATCTATGTAACAATATAATATTTAAAAATATTAAATTTAAGTTAAAGCAATATTTTTAAAATTGTAATTAATAGTATATAATAGATTTTATTAATAATTACAAATGATAACACGAGATTAAACCTCAGTGGTTTTTAGTGTTATCATTTTACATGTTATTTTATAAATAAAAAATAAAATAAATAATCTGTACAGGATAAAAAGTATAAAAACATACTTTTCACCTCTCCAGCACGAAAAGGGTGCTTTTGGTGCCTAAAAACTCGCAGTAAAATCGATTTTTGATGCCATCGTGATTCGAAATTGAGTGAGTGACTCGCTTCGTTCAGTAGTCTACGAGTATATTAGACTACTTCGATAGTTCGTGATTTAAAGTCGGCAATCGCAGGAAAAAAACAATTTTGCTCTCTAGTTGAACAAATAACTATTTTATCCTTAAAAAATATGAGATTTCTGTAGGATTTTCAAAAAAACGAATACAGCGTGTATAAAGTTGCCGGCACAGCTAGTAACTTAATAAATTCGTTAATGCGGCTGACACGAAAGACGTTAATGAAAATTAACAGTCATAAATTTTAGATTGTATTCGCAACCTTTTTTAAAAAACAATTTTTTTGCTATCCATAAAAAAGCCCAATACTTTTTTATTAATTTAATATGCTTGTTTGTGTTTCCTAAAATGAAACTCTCAAGTTGTTTGATATTATATATATGAAAAAAAAAAAAACAAAAACTTGTAAACATAAATTAAAACATTTATTATTTCTACTGAGATTGTATGTTTGTTGACGGATACATTCAACGATTCTAATGATAATGACTAAGCGTAGGCATATCTGGAATAAAATGCATATGTGTATCTGTAATAGCTTTATACATATGTACATAACTCAACAACAATGATGTGTCATCATTACTTTTAAAAGAGGGTAACCAAATCTTCTCAAAACCAGAAAAAAGCTTCTGGTTTTGAGAAGATTTGGTTACCAAACCAGTCCTCTACACTCATCTTCTCGGAAATGCCGGTCTTATCAAATTATTTCCCTAAAGAATTTAGATTATTTCTATTCTTTTATTTTAGTTTACTTATTATTATTTGGTAGAGCCAACTTAGAATAATTTAATCGTTAAAATCAGCTCGAACGGGTAGCGTTCCGGAAGCTCCAAGACATCTTCTCCTCCAAAGTTCCTCAGAACCTTAAAATAAAAGTTTTCGACCAATGTGTTGCCAGCCAGCAACAATGAAAAAGTGGTCTATGGGCTTCGTAAGAAACCTCAATTGAGTTTAATTGAATTTAGTCTAAAATCTAATTGAGAGTGCTGGTCGGGGTTATTGTTTTTGATTTATCAAAAAATGTGCTCAATCAATTTCGATAAAATGTATATTAGTCGGGGAAAAATAAAATTTTGAACACATGGGACCATCTTGGAAGTAGATATGACCTACGAAACAAAAAAAAGAATCATCAACATCAATTCATAATTACACGCGGCGGAGTAATCGAGTAACAACTATACAAAAAAAAAAACAACATATAGTCGAATTGAGATTTCATTTTTTGAAGTCGGTTGATAATATAAGTAGTTTAGATAGGTAAAAAGCATTTTTTTAAAATATTTAAGTGTTTTTCAGTTACCAATTTTTATAACATAAGTAATTGTATTAAATTTGTTTACATTATACTCACTTATATAAAGGAAAATGTGAGGGCACCTTTAACGGTTACTAAAATAAAAACAAGTTAAATATGAAAATGAAGTAACTTTGACGCACCTTAAAACGAATAGGTAAATCACTTTATTATTCAACTGTCATGAGGTTGCGTTTTTTTTTTTCAATCTTCATCGCTGATCAGTCAATCAATGTCCAGTTTTATTAATGTTTTTTTTTTGTTCTATTTTTGTATGTGTATAATAAATAGAAAAATAATAGATAACATTGATTCGTCAGTATAACACATAGAGCTACGCATAGAATTATGTATTAGATTTTCAAAAAAAAACGAACTATACATACCTACCTACGTGAATAAAAATGGTTTAGTTTACTATGTAGAGATTAAATATACTCAATCAAGTTGTTTATGATGTTGTCAATTGTCATCAATATTATATTCAAAGATATGACTGCGCAGACAGCTCCTAATTAAATAACAAACGGTAATCAATTCTTAAAAATAATGATTCGTGGGTGATGGAAGTTACAATATTCAACACTAATAAATTTTGACTAATTTACAAATAAGCTATAAAACTACAATTAACTTAGTTTATTTAATACTATATCTTTTGACCACAACTTCGTTTTTGGAATGTTTAAACATTTATTCGGTCTTTATTGCCTATTGCTCACCTATATTTGACAGACCTTGAATTATTTGTTTTTATTTTGAGATAATCTCTCGGGAAAAGTACTTTTTGTACACGAAAATCTTCTTTTTGTCTTTCTTTTCTATCTTGCCAACATGTATGCAAAATTTCATTTTAGACAATTTATCAGTCATGCCATAATTTCATTTCGAACGTCTGTCTGTTGTCTGCTTAGTGCTTTAGTTTCAAAAGGTGCTAAAACTCTACCTACGTCTTGATAAAGGAATGAATTTGATAACTGACGAAGGTTTTCGTAGTCCGACTGTACATAGGTGGTGTAGAAGACGTGATTCACACAATGCCATATTTGAATACTTCGACTTGAACGAATTGACTCGTCAGTAAAATTATCCAGTAATGAGCGCATTCAATAAAATCATTTCGAACTGGTGTAGATTACAGCATGCGGCCTAGGTATGTTAAAAGAGGGTTTCGATTTCAAAGCATTGCACGGAAGAAACTTAAAAAAAAAAAGAAATATAAAGACCCGTCTCATCCGCCATGCTGATTTTATGCAACGAAAGGGTTGGGGGTACGGATTAAGTGCCACTTTACCACAGTACCGCCCTGCTCTGTACGGGTTCGTTAAAAAGGAAAAAATATGGCCGCGTCATCGTATGCCACGTATACATTTTCAACAAAGAGTTAACACTTCAAATGGAAATGACAATGCGATCGCTGATATAGTTTCTTTTTAAAAAAATAGGTAATGATAACAGATATGCTGAATGCTGAATGGCACTAAATGGTATGTGTCCAGTTGTACACCACCATAAGCACAATAATGCTAGTGAGATGCAAATCTTGATGAATTTATTAGCATCTCCCTTAAGGAGTTCTATATTGTAGCGGGATAGAAACACCGCAATGGAAAGTTTCAGTTCTTTATATACATAATCTTATAATAAGATAAAATTCAGTTAGGTTATTTACCGTATATAGGAGGCTACGTAGTTAAACTTAGTTAAGTAGTAAGTTTATAATTTTTAATTATAACTTTAGTAACATAAAAAAAAGACAAGGAACATTGGTTTTAAATATGCTATATGGGTTTCATTGATAGAACTTCCATTTATTTTGTATCTTCGGCCACCTTAGTCTTCAATCTGCCAAATTAAAAATATTATTCTTTTGTGTTAGCTTCTGTGTTTTTTAGTTTTAATAAGAAGTATTGATACGTGTTTATTTTTTATCCAAACTTACCAATACCTATTACCTTCCATTGCATTTTTCTATAAAACAATTGTAGAATAAATTGTTTATTTATATTTTATAGGTCATATTCGATTTTACGAATCATGTTTTTATATTACCGAAGTGCTATTAAATCTCTCTACGTATGCATTTTTTTAAATGTTGAGTTCGGCAAACAGGCTGACGGTCCACTTGATGGTAGGTGGCTACCGTCGCCTATAACACAAGTAACGCCACGGGTGCTGCAAGTGCGCTGTCGACTATATCAGTATTAAGTATAAGGGATTGCTAAGGAATACGGAAATGGGCTCTGGCATCCCTTACTCATACACCGAAACACAACAGCTATTTCACGCTTATTTTACGGTGGTCTTCACTAAGGGAATGGTTATTGCCACCAGAGGGGCTGCCCAAATGCCTGCGAAACGCAGTGTGCCCGGCCACTACTATAAATACTTCTCATAACTCATACAAGAATTCTCATAACAATTCGAAGGCACAAAATTGAATAACATTTATACAATACAGCGTAGAAATGTTTGAGGCATTCATATACCAACATCGATTTCAATTAATAATATTTCTATAATCACAGATAACAAAGTTATCAGGATTAAAATATTTGCGTGTATTGTGTATATATATTAGACAATGATATATTTAAAACTAGAGATATTGTTATCTAGTTTAATTGAAATTACTATTTGAAATATTGCATTTGGAAAACTAATGCCTGTTTTCACCCACAGTCACCTAGAGTTAGGGAACACATAACGCTGGCCATTCACGGCAGTCATATTCACAATCCTGCATGAAGCGCTGGACTTCAAGGCGGACTGACGTGAATGGCGGGCTTAAACAGTAGGTAGCGTGTCTGTTGGTGAAAACGGGCATGTGTTTTTTTGAGAATCTTTTCAACTGTCAAAAGACACGTGACACACGTTTGCCAAATTTGCTTAGATTATTGATTTAGAGCACCAATTGGGATGTTCAATTGGGGTGTTTTTCATTCTTGCGTTATATACGAGGCGATAACATATCTAGATATTAATATGTTATAATATCATTGGCTACCGAGGTGTTATTGATTTCCATATCAGTATTTCTTTTGTGTGATCATTTTGCTGACAGTACAATTGTTGGCTTTAACAATACAACCTTGTTCTCAATAATATTTGTTATAAAACTGGCCAGTTACGTGTTCAAGTTCAATAGTGCCGTGAAAATGTGGACCGCTTTAGCTGCTTTATTTACTATTTTACAATCAGTTTCGTGTAAGGATGCATTAGAAATTGAAATTGAGAGGCAAAATCTCATGAAGAAAGAAATGGACATGATGCTAGGCAGTGATATAGTGTTGAACGACAGTGAACAGAGAGCCAATGAAATAATAATGGAACTTAAACTCTGTGAAATGGACAACGCGTTTTACGAACCGCAAATGTTTAATGTCTCCAAACACTTTTTTCAATGGAAAGACGAAGTGAAATCGACCCAGTTATTTCAAATAATTAAGGATATGCCCAAAGGAGCTGTCTTACATGCACACGACACAGGTGTTCTGTCTCCTGATCACGTCTTAAAGATCACTTATTGGGAAGACTTATACGTGTGTTTTGTCGAAGAAGATGTGCATTTTAAATTTTCTAGAGACATTCCAACGGATCCCTGTATTACTCAGTGGCAATTGATGAGAGATGCCAGATATTCCTCAGGCAATGTGGAAAAATTTGATGCAATACTAAGACAGCATTTTACAATAGTTATCGACAATCCGAATGAAGTTTACACTGATATTAATAAAGTGTGGAATGCGTTTCAACAATATTTCATAACAACAGGGCCACTTCTGTATTACAAACCTGCTTGGGAACAATATTTCTATGGTACTCTAAGAGAATTGAGAGAAGACAATATAATGTATATAGAAATAAGAAGTGTATTACCAAATCTCTACGATTTAGATAGACAATACACAATTATAGATACTGCGGAGTCATACAAAGAAGTGGTAAATGAATTTGTAAAGGATTATCCAGATTTCTTTGGAGCTAAACTCATTTATGCTCCGCTTAGGAATGTAGATGAAAATACAGTTAAGAAATATATTGAAACTGCAAAGGAGATAAAGCATAGAATGCCAGATTTCTTCGCTGGATTTGACTTAGTTGGTCAGGAAGACTTGGGGGCTCCTACTAAAGATTTTGTATCAACTTTAGCTGAAGCTGCAAATGATATAAATTTCTTCTTTCACGCTGGAGAAACTAACTGGTACGGTACAACATCTGATGAAAATTTGTACAACGTTATATTGCTTGACACAAAACGCATCGGTCACGCTTTTGCCATAGTCAAACATCCAGTTTTGATGGAAGAAATAAAAAAAAGAGATATACCATTAGAAGTGAACGTAGTCTCCAATATTGTACTTAAGCTTGTTGAAGATCCGAGGAATCATCCTCTAGCTACATTTATTGCACAAGGTTTGCCAGTAGTTATATCCTCTGATGATCCTGGTGTGTGGGAAGCAGATCCTATATCTCATGACTTCTATGTGACTTTCATGGGCGTTGCTAGTCGTAACGCTGACTTGAGACTTTTGAAGAAACTTGCATTGAATTCTTTGTACTACAGCACAATAAAGAATAAGGATAAAATTGTCCACGAGTTCGAAATTCGTTGGGCTAGATTCATTGATTCAATAAATAGGGATAGTTGGTAAATTAACAGTTGGTAAATTAAGTTTTTGGTTGAACCTATAGATAATTTATTGTAACCTAAGTTTCTTTTTGTCTTTGACGAAATTGACATTGATGTCCTTGACGAGTTATTACAGTTATTCATATTGAAACAAACATGTCACTACTTGTAGTATCAATCTAATTAAATTAAAGATAATGTAAAAGATAATCAAACATTGTTGCTATCTGCTAAGTCCAGAACACAATATCTGAATATTTTGTAATAATTGTTTCTAAAGATAAGCATTCAATAATGTACCTAGCCTATATATAATTATTTTTCACTAAACGTGAAATGTGTTACATTCGAATCTGCATGTTGTAAATCCTATCATAGAATTTAAGCTTAGATATAAGTATGATAATATAAAGGCAAACGGTCAATGTAGGTAAATCTGAAGCAAATGGTTAAGATATTGAAAAATTTGTACTTAGGAGCCAAACCTTCTTTTCTTAAATTAGAAAAAAAGTATTTATTTATTTTTCAGTAACCGTACCAGTAAAATCTCTCTATATATTGTTTTTTTTTTTCTCTTTAAAACACTTCGCTAGGAAAGATTACGCAAATAATAAATTTCCTATGATTAAGATAATATTTTATAAATTAAATCCTTCGTTTTAAAATATATATTCAAGACTTCAATTTTTTTTATCTTAACTGGCGTTGCACTTATTGTGGTCTTGGTTTTACTGCAATAATAAAAATTTCACTAAGTTGAAGTTTCTTGCACAGTCATGGTTATGACAAATAAAATAAATGATTCAATTCGTGACTGCAACGAAGATTTTATTTGAGGCTAGCTGGTGCCCGTGACATCGTCCGCGTTGGAAAATGAAAAATATAAAACCTGAGAAAATATATGACTTTTATAATAACGCCCGACACCTTTATCGCTGTGACGACGGTGGCGCGATTTTTTAAATATTATTAAACGATCCCTCGGTAACTTAACATTTCTCAAGGATAAAAATTATCCATGTAATAAACTATTGGTGTAGTAATTTCATCCAAATCCGCTAAGCCATTTTTGCAAACTTTCGCTTTTATAATATTAGGAGCTGACCCGGCAAACGTTGTTTTGCCAAAAAATAATATTTATTAATAACACCCGCACATCACAACACGTGGCCGATCGATTTGACAGTAAAATTTCTTTCTATATTTTCAATATCTTCTTAATTTTTTCGATGTATTAATGGTTATTCTGCTATTCGGGACGGAGATGAATCCAACAAAACAAAGATCATGAAAATCGGTCTAGCCGTTCTCGAGTTATAAATGGTCTAACTAACGCGACTTTCTTTTACTTATATAAGTATATAAGATTAGGATTGTAGAAAAGGAATTAAACAAAAAACTAATTTCATTTCTATTTTTTTTTAAATCACTGAAGTACAATTCTTCTCCATCATTAGACGTTTATTTTATGACAGGCAAAGGAAGGAGCTACTTTTAATTATAAGAACCTAAATGTAGATGGCAATAACTTGTCTCGGTCTAATCGGCGTGAATCTTCACAGTTGCGCGCGATTTAATTTCGTCTACGCCATAATTGATGGTTCTATGGTAAACTAACATAACTTGAATTATTCAAAACTTCAACATTATACCTACTTTTCTAATTTAGAGAGGCACCTGATTTTTTGAACCAAAAATGGATTAATTATATCCTAAAAAACAAAATAAAAACTATCTTAAAGCCCCTTGGATGAGTGGTTAGTATGCTTGCCTCAACACTTCGCGTCAAGGGTCCCG
This sequence comes from Synanthedon myopaeformis, assembly GCA_944738685.1. Taxonomy (NCBI): domain Eukaryota; kingdom Metazoa; phylum Arthropoda; class Insecta; order Lepidoptera; family Sesiidae; genus Synanthedon; species Synanthedon myopaeformis. The sequence goes on along the minus strand of OX122933.1, from coordinate 3,872,186 downwards.
GGTTCGATCCTCGGCAGGATCATCTTTTCAAAGTTAGCTCTGGTCGGGATTTGGAAAGTAGTGGCAGGGGTCACTGCGTTTTGCAGTCATTTATGGAGCCCTTCTGGCGGCAGTAACCACCCCCTCATAGAAAACCACCGTGAAATAACAGCAAGTGCGCTATTGTGTTTTGGTGAGTGACTAAGGAATGTTAGAGCCTATTTCCCAGTTCTTTATACCTTCCTAATCCCATGTCCTTAATACTACCATTGTCGGCAGCGTACTTGTAGCACCTGTGGCATTGCTTGTGTTATTGGCGACGGCAGCTACCTACCATCAAGTGGACCGTCAGCCTGTCTGTCGACCTTAACATAAAAAAATGATTTACGCAATAATACCCTTAGGTATGTAAAAATATATACTGCATTGTTTGAGCACACGCCTCAATTGCTATAGCAATGTACCTGCATTAACATACCATATCAATTTCTTTCAGTACAATTTATGTGCTTCTTGTACATTTATTAAAAAAATAAATACGAAATTGAGTTACATAGGTTTTGCCGATGACCGTTGCGTCTTAATGAACACACTATCGCGAATACACGCGACAAACCATTTCACGCAATATTTACTTGCACTAATTGTTGTGAAGTGTTCAAATTAAAATTATTACCATCAAAGTACTCTGTTTTCGATTTTTAGTTATTTTCTTAATAACTAGCTAGAGTTCTTAACAAATTCGGTCGCGTTGAAAAATGAAAAATATAACACATGAGAAATATTTGAGAAAATATATATACAAACTAGCTGTTGCCCTCGACTTCGTGCGCGTTTTAAAATGAAAAATATATAAGTATATCAGCAATATAATGCTTGACCTTTTGTTGCCTTTTGCCAGGCGTTAGTTTTTTTTTTTTAAATTTTATATGATCCCACGAGAAAATTACCTTTTTTCTGGGTGAAAGGTTTCCTGTATCCCTGATAACGTGTATGCAAAATTTAACGATGATTGGCTGAGTATTAGGGCGTGAAAATTTAACAGACAGGCAGACAGAGTTACTGTTTGTCAACTTTTTGTCAAACAGTGGTTAGCAAAATTAGCGCCCGTCCACGTGTTGTGGTATTGGTTGTGGTTGTGGTTGTGGTGTGGTTGTGGTATGTCTGAACAGTCCCTATGCGTATTCCTTAGAGCTGCACTCATGTGGTGCGCGTACAGTAGTTAAGTACGCTTGGACATTGTGTTATTAGTCTATATGATCAATATTATTCGGTTGTTGCGTGATTGTTTGATGTTGTACACACTAACATCCGATTTGTTCTAGATCGTATAAGTCTGAAAAACACACTAGTGTTTTTGAATTTATTGAATAAACAAATAATAAGTATGGAGAGGTCAAAGTGTAAGAGATATGAACGCAGTTGTTGGTAATAAGCAATAAAATCGTTTAATTAATGAAAATATTTACAATTTCATTAAAACTACAATACCCATCAATGTTGTGTCTAACTTAATGTAACTATATTTTAAATAAATATTTTTTGTACAACTTATCCAATTATTACTATAGTTAGATTAATACCTAATTACTTAGTATGATTATACATTTAATAATTGACAGAAACTATAAACATAAGCAATGTTGTTGTAGGGTCAATTATGTAAGGCATGTTATAAATTTAAAGCATAGCTAAGTTAAATGACATCGTTCAAAAACAGGCCATTGTTTTCTTTAACTTACATTATGGAGAATTTGGTAATAAAAGTCTTTCTCGACTTGAGTAACATCCTGTGAATATTTCAAATTTGGTAATTCGAAAATTAAAAACACTTTTTTATACTTTCATACTTTTTATACTTTTAAACTTTTGTAATACTTTCAAAGTTAAATGTAACGTGAAACCCCATTACCAAATTAGACTATATTTTCTCAGTAAAATATATAATTTCTTCTTACCTAACGGTACAAGGTTCAACAGTAAAAATGAAAATTATAAAACAACTGATGGAATGATTTCTATAAATAACTAATTGATTGTCAATGTGTCATTTATTTATCACTGTCACCACTGATTTTACTTATGACTACTTCTTAAAATAATGGTAAACCTTTTCAAACTTATTATCTAATTATAGACGGAAATATTACTTAAATAAAATATAATGTGTCCACAGGGACTTATGACACTTTTTAATTGCATGGAACTTATTTTACATCTAACTTAATTACAATTAATTTATTATAAAATTTTAAATAATGTATTAAAAATCTAATCCACGTACATATGTTTACCTATCAAAGTAATCAACACTTTTTCAAGACTTAGCTAACTTCTGTCATTCAATACTACTGAATTCTTATGTTTTTTTTTTACCTTATAAATACAGTCAACTCTAAACCATTGTTAGTTTCAAATTTTTCTGTGGTTCCTTGGGTTTCAAATTATCTAGAGTCGACTGCATGTGTATATTTTTTATAAAAAAATAATGGTTTATAAAACATAATAAATATATTATTAAATATTTTAAAATAGTTTTTTACCTACTTGTTTACTGGTATATTTTTGTCAATTGTTAACTCTGTGTTTGTTAATTTTATTTTTAAATGATTAATTTATCTAAAGAGGCATGAAAAGATTGTTAAAAATACATATCACTTAGGAAATCTGTGTGTTTAAATAATCTCTAATAATCTCTTTTATAAATACATCCCACCTTCTGTTGAATATTTCATACAATTTTTCTTTGTTAGTGTTGTCAAGAGCACTGTATTTGATCGAATTCAGGGCTAATTGCTTAAGCATACGCAAGTCGGCACGTTTACTTGCAACACCAACAAAAGTCACATAGAAATCGTGAGACAAAGGATCTGCGTCCCAAGCTCCCGGATCGTCGCTAGACAACACTATTGGCATCCCTAACGCCAGATATGTCGCCAAGGGATGGTTTCTAATATCGCGTACTAGAGACAAAACTGCATTAGAAATTACGTTTACTTCCAATGCTATGTCGTTTCTGTTCACAACAGCTACCAGCGTTGGATGTTTCATCAAAGCGTAGGCATGTCCGATCCTCTTTGATCCTAAAAGAATGGCGTCCAGTAAATTCTCATCAGTAGGAGTTCCATACCAATTAGTCTCTCCGCCGTGAAAAAAGAAGTTTATTTCGTCTTTCACTTCGGCCAAAACTGGAAGGAATTCTTGCAATGGTTTCCCAAGGTCCTCTTGTCCAACTAGATCAAATCCAGCAAATATATCAGGCAATTCCTTTTTCAAATTATATGCTAAATCGAGTGAATTGCGCACTTCTTTTATATCTGCAGCACGGTGTCTTGTCAATATAAGTTTAATACCTACAAAGTCAGGATATTGCTCTATGAACTTTTTCGTCACGCGTTGATACATTTTAGCGAGATACATTTTGTCATGCGTGGTCCCATCGAGTTCGTATAGATTGTGTAGACCGCTCCGGATCTCGACATACATCACGTTGTCTTCGTAAAAATTCTTCAAGGAACGGTAAAAGAACTCCTCCCTGACTGGTCTAAAACAGATAAGCGATTTCGTTGTACGATAGACCTTGTTGAATTTATTCCAAACAGTATTTATATCCGTTTCGATTTCATTTTCATTTTCTGTGTACAGAGTGAAATATCTTTTGAGCTCCCTATCAAACGTGGCTACGTCATCGGACGCGTTTCTAAGATCGTTGAGGAGAACCCACTTAGTTGAACAAGGTCGACGGGGGACAGTCTCTGCGAAGTGTAATTTTAAATCGTCGTTTGCAAAACATGCGTACAAATTTTCGTGGTATGTCAAATTCAATAAATAATCCGATCCGAGCATCATAGAACTGTGGATATGTAATGCTCCACCTTTCGGCATACGTCTGATAACTTGGTACACCAGAGAGTTTTCGATTTCATGTTTATAACTAAAATAATGTCTTGAAAAGTTAAAGTATTGCGGATTGTGGAAAGATTCGTTAATCTCTCTCCTTTTAAACTCCATTAGTATTTCGTTTGCAATGATTTCATCTTCGTTCAGCGTTATTTTACCTCCCAGAGAAAGGTGTGATTCCTCTTCCAGCAGATTGCTTCTATCACTAACGTAATTTTCCAAAACGAACCTTGCATCGAACGGTTTCATAAAAAACAAGCACAAAACACTGTAAATCGTAAACGCATTCATTTTTTCGTCTCTACACACTGCCGTATCAATCGCGGTCACTTAACTGTGACATTCATACTTGGCGTCGCGGCATCGAGTACTGACTGACTAGTTGTGGTCATTATCGAGTTTATTTATATAAACTTCGTCGGTAGAAGCTTTCCTTACTCAACTGATATTTCCAGTGCAATTTGAGTAGCAATTATTCGATTTCACTAAAATCAAATTCAATAAGTTTCAAGGTGAGTGCTTTTTAAAGCCTATGCGATTGTTACGTAAAATTATGTGATACCATTATTAGTACTCGCTTGCATTTATGTTTTTTCAATATACTTAATATGGTTAAATTTATATTATGGTTATATTTAAACTAAATCTTACAATGATTAATTTCTAAATAAGTTCGTTATTATTAACGAACTTATTATTATTATTATTTAAGTACCCTTTATAGTGTACCTAAATAATTTAATAAAAATATGAACAGAAACTAACAAAAAAATTATGTGCAGAAAAACAAAGTTAAGCTTAGAATGTATTTGAAGCTTAGACGACGCGGGCACAGTTAGACAATAAAATTGTTTACTATTCCTACTAATAATATTATAAATGCAAAAGTTTGTGAGGATTTATGTTTGTTACTTTTTAATGTAGGTAAAAACTACTGGACTGATTTGGATGAAATTTGGCACACAGATAGCTTATTAAAATATATAAAATAAAAAAAGCCTTTATTGCTGTTTCTTTCTACGTTCTTACTTAAAATTAATGCCTAAACTAAATTTATTTAAAAATATTATTATTTAATAAATCGTAAACGGTTGTCATTCAGCTTGTCTCCCGTATCTCGGACAAAGGCCTCCTCTAAAGATTTCCACTTAGTTCTGCCATTTGCTGTACGAGTCCACATTAGTCCAGCCATTTTCAAAAAAAAATTCTTTCCATCTTTGTTATTACCTGCATAAAAATATAGGACAACATCTAGAAAAAATGTTACGTTCCCGAGGCATGGACTAAAACATAAAAAAATGGTACCATTGTCGCCGTGGTTTTGCCACTGTCGTCACAGCGATAAAAATTCGAGGGCACCAGCTAGTAACTATAAGATTAGGTGTACATCTGAAAGAAATTGCTATTATTTTTAATCAGGAGTTTAAATTGTAATATTCAATGTGATTCAAAATAAATTGCGTGGATAGTTTGCGTGGACTTATGCAAACAAACAAACACCACTTAATACCAAAATCGCTTAGCACTAAGTATAAGGGTCTGTTCTGATTAAATTATACTTAGGTATAATAAGTATAATCGTAATTACTGTCTTCGTCCTCCTGAAAAGGTCTAGATTTATACCTGCGGTCTAGAACGTCAATTAAACCTTCTTAATCGCAGGTATAATTCTAGATCTTTTTAGGTATATTTCAAGCATTCAGGCCTTTCGGCTAATAAGAATTGTAACCGTAGCTTGTGTTCAACTCCATACTTCATACAATGCAATAGAACAATATATGACGAATGCATGTTGAATAATGAATGATAATTGCAGCTCTCAATGACTGTGAGGCTCGCGATGATTTCATGACTATACTTACCTACATAAGTATACTTATTTAAGAATACAAAAAAAATACCTACTCTAGTAGTGGATCGTTACTTAGTATTTGTTTTTTTTTTTATTAGATACTAGCTGTTGCACGCGACTTGGTACGAGTAACTTTATAAAATACTACCTGGTGCCCGCGACTTTGTCCGCGTTAAAAAATAAAAAATACAACACCTTAAAAAAGATCATATCGAGCCTTTTCAGGAAGAACATAGTAACCGCCATTTTGCATATTTTAAGGAGAATTTTTTTTGTAAATATTTCTCAAAAAATTTATGGCATTTATTTGAAATTTTTACTAAGTGTTATAGAAGTGACTATAGTCAATAGAAGTATAGTTATAGAAGTGACTAAGTATATAGTCAATGTTTTGAGAAAAATTTTAAAAAAACCTTTTATTTCTGTCAATAAAATCTTATCGCATATTCATTATATTGAATAATTTATTGTGAATTATTATGTATCCGTTGTGATAGTCGCTATCTATATACGAGTAGGTATCTTATTTAGATAGTAAGTATAAAACAGAGTCGTCTGTTCCCGCCGTCTGTCCCTCTGTATGTACGCTTACTTAGATCTTTTAAAATACGCAACGGAATTTAATGCGATTTCACTAATGGAAAGAGCGTTAAACGAGGAAGGTTTGTGTATTATAATTTGTAGAGTTACGTCCGTGCGAAACCGGGAGCGGGTCGCTAGGTAATGAATATAGGTATGTATATTATGTATAATGCCTACTATAAATAAATATCTACTCGACTTGATGAAACAAAGCTGTCGCAGTGTCAATGCCCCATCGACGTTGAATGTTCACCATTTATCTAATCTATAAATAGGTTGATTTTTTTAAATTTAATTTAAATACTAACATTCTACAGTATGTATTTATAAATTAGAACGATATTTAAATAGGTTCAAATTATATAAATTGTTTATTAAATTAAAAACAACTTAAACATACTTAAGTTGTATAACTACGAGTATGTACAAACAATTTAAACTCAGTCACCGAGAATCGCTTGTAGTGTGAACACGCGCGTATTCTCATTCTTTCGACTATGAGGAAAATTATATTACTGTTCATCAGTTTCACCACAGTGCAATCATTATACACATTCGTGAACATCTGCGATGAAAATCAATCGATCAAATCAGAAATATCCGCGAACAAAACAAGAAAGAGAAACGAATTATTGGAGAAAGAGATGTTAATGTCTCTTGGAGGGAAAATCAATTTGGATTGTAAAGAGATGAGATTGAACAACATATTGATGCAATGGAAATCAAAAGAAATGGACTACGCTTTCGAGAACCCTCAGTATTTTAATTTCACTTATAATTTTGCTAAATATAAAGACACAGTAAGGGATTCCAAAGTATATCAATTCATCAGGGAAATGCCTAAAGGTGCAAATCTTCATGTACACGCCAGCGGCATGCTCGGACCTGATCACATCTTGAAATTTACTTATAATGATCATCTATACGTGTGCTTTGAAGATACAATAAAATTTAAATTTTCTTCAAAACAACCTTCCTATGAATGCGTGACACAGTGGTTGCTTATGAGCAATGTGAGAAAATCTTTACATAACGTGACAAAATTTGATGAAGAACTTCGAAAGAATTTTACAATTTTGAGTACTTGTCGCGAAGAACATACTGATATTAATACGATTTGGAATAGTTTTTCCAAAATATTCCATATTATGTACCCTTTACTTGGATACAAACCTGTTTGGGAGGAATATCTTTACGAAGCCCTTAAAGAACTCAGAAACGATAATGTGATGTATGTAGAAATACGAAGTGGTTACACAGGGTTTTATGATTTGAACGACAGAATGTCGGATGCCTTTGACTTCGTCAATACTTCGAAGCGAGTCGTGGACAGATTCATTGAAGATTATCCGGACTTTTTGGGTGCGAAATTGATTTACTCCCAAGGAAGACACGTTGATAGAGCAACAGTTGAAGATGCATTGACTTTAACACGTGACTTGAAGAAAGCTTTTCCAGATTTCATAGCAGGGTTTGATCTGGTCGGCCAAGAAGATTTAGGAGCACCAATTGTTGAATTTCTGTCGGAACTAGACGCATCGAATGATTTGAATTATTTCTTTCACGCTGGCGAGACAAATTGGTATGGCACGTTGTCTGACGAGAACTTAGTAGACGCAGCAATTTTAGGAGCGAAAAGAATTGGCCATGCATACGCTTTAGTGAAACATCCCTTAGTGAAAGAGTTAATAAAGAAAAACGATATATGCTTAGAAGTTAATGTAATATCCAATTCTGTATTGTCTTTAGTGAGTGACCTTCGTAATCATCCATTGGCTTCGTTCATAGCTGAAGGATTACCAGTGGTGCTATCAAGCGATGATCCGGGGTTATGGGAGGCTGATCCACTTTCTACTGATTTTTATGCGACATTTATTGGTGTAGCAAGTAGATTACAAGATCTGCGTTTGTTAAAGCAATTAGCTTTGAATTCGTTACAGTACAGTTCTTTAGAAGAAATTAAGAAGAAAGAAGCCTTTGAAAAATTTGAAGCAAAATGGGACGAATTTGTCAAAAAAACTTTGTCTATTGCGGAATTTCATTAATTTATATCAAACTTATTAATAAACGCATTGTTTATAAATAAATTTTCAAGCAATTCTTTTTTAATTATGGTTATTTTATTTACTGAAATGCTTTCATGAATTTTAGCTAATATTGTTATATAATATTAATATAAGTGAAAGTATATAGATTTATTTTAAGTATTTTACTTAGATCAAGATTGACAAAGTTTTGGACGAATTTGTAAAATATAGAATCAAGATAAATATCCATTTACATTTGTTAATTATTTTAATACTAATTCACTAATTGAAAAAGCCCGTTACAAGGCGGTTACAAGGGGAAGTATGACCCACCCCATGTGCTTATTTATATATTGAAATATTAGGTTTACCTATTTGCATTAAAATAAATTAACGAAAGTAAAACTCAAACTCATTTATTTGCTAAAAAAGCGGTACAATTGATGGTTAGGTAATACATGGGTAATACAGATCGCGCTTTTTACCAGAATCTGGTAAAAAGCGTTATAAGTATTGCAATTGCAAATTTATAAATTTAGCAAAATCAGTTATAAGTACATCGATTCTATGCAGTTATACAATAATTTTATGTTATGCAACGTCAAATTAAGTACTTTTTATATGTTAAGTATCGACATTTTTTATTTATTTTTGCATGTAACTCATCTGTTGTAATTTAAATGCTATGAAAAAATAAATTATTTATAATAAAATTTAAATAACTGCATTTAATTGGTCTGTTTTAAAACATAGTTTATTTAGTAAAAAAGTATACTTTTTTTTAAAAGGCAGCAATTTTTTATATATACTCAAACGTTTGCTATTTATTTTATTACAGGCGTAATTTAATAATGCTTTTCTCATACAAAATATACGACTACGTCGTAATTAAAAATACCTTCACTGAATAGTATTTTTTTAATGCAAATGTTAATTGTTGGCACAAAGTTCTGCTACTTCACAATAGATGTCGCTGTGATGTTGAAATTCGTCTCAACAAAGTTGCGGTGGCGTCATCTATTATAGGGTGGTTATGTTATTTGAGTGCAAATTTTGTCAAATGTGAATTTGTTAAACTATTACACATATTAACATTTGACAAAATACTAATTAATAATGTGTATGTCCAAAAAATAACTATTAAAAGGATGTGAGTATATATTTCAGATACCTATACAGTTTTTTCTTAAAAAAAAACTATTTGATAGTCTTTTTTTTAAATGGAGATTTATTATTTTCTCGCAAACAAGTCCTTAATTCTTGTGATTACTCAGAAACGGAGTATGAAGTAATGGTAAAAAAAAACGCGTTTGCAAATTCCCCTTTGCCACTATAATGCGAACAGGTTTCGCGAGATATTTAATTCCGTAGGTATCTTTTCCGGATGAACAGTGCTCTATGTCCTTTTCAATACCTAACCCTGGCACCTATATGCGAACTTTCGTGATGATCAGTTGAGTAGTTTATACGTAAAAGTGTAACAAACTTCGCATTTATAATATGTCGTATGTTTTTTTATATTAGCTGTTGCACGCGACTTCGCCCGTGTTTGTAAAGTATAGCCTACATTATTCGGTGATAATGTAGCTTTCTATTGGTGAAAGAATTTTTAAAATTGGTCTAGTAGTTTTTAGAGTAACAAACAAACAAATTTTCTCTCTCTTTATAATATTAGTAGGTTAGACATCTCAGTAATTTAAGACTACTATTATCAATGATAAAATTAGATCTATAGGGGAAAGGTGAAATAGTTGCTGACCTTTTTGAAATGGACGATAAACATACAGAAGATAAGCATTTACGAATTTTATGGGTACGAGATGCCAGAGCCCATTACCTTATCCCTTTTTAATCCCTTATCCTTAATCCTACTATGATCGACATCACACTTGTAGTACCTGTGGCGTTGCTTGTGTTACAGGCGACGGTAGCCACCTACCATCAAGTGGCCTGTCACCCTGTCTGGCGACCTTGACAATAAAAAAAAGACGCAGGTCTAATCCTTGATGATTTTTTTATTTCACATGTTAAGAAGAAGCAATGACACTAGTCTCCTAGAAGACTAGCAATGTTCAATGTTAGACTCCTAGAAGACTAGATATATGCGGCTATACGCAGTGGGCTGGCATAGTGTACCTACTCGTATCACTACTTATATCACGTCATAAGGTATGTCAGTAAGATATAACTTATCACGTTGAGTACGGGCCTGTGTAGCCAGATAGTAGCCGTACAGATAGTCCATTAGGTCTTACTGTCTAGGGCTGTTTGTACTGTACGACACACATTATCTTTAAAAAAACCAAAAGTGATTGGAAGTACTTACGAAAATAGAGACGAACATAGATAGATCTGAGCTATGTATCTATACTTACCAACTGCTATCCTTGAATACAATGTCAGGCATTATTCAATTGTCGTGTACGGGGGCCCATGGTCCGCTCGCTCGGCTAGAATTGTTTGGTTCGGAACAAACAAAATATTTTGAAAATAGGGGCCGCGAGGGCCATTGTCAAATTGACCGTGTGATTGTGGGGAGACAAATGGGATCGGATGTAATTCGGACTATTGCTCTTCAGAATATTTACAATCATAATTTAATTGAGGTTGTTTTATTTTAAGAATTGTATTATATTGTGTTTGTAGTATAAAATTAGCGACTCGCTACCGGTTTGGGACAGGTGCCATTTTTTTCTGCATATTTATGCATACTAATATTATAAAGAGAAAGATTTGTATTTTTTATTTTTGTTTGTAATGAGTAAACTCAAAAATTACTGGACCGATTTTCAAAATTGTTTCACCTATAGAAAGCTACTTATTAGCGAGTAACAGGCTATCTATACTAATATTATAAATAGGAAAGATTTGATTGTGTGTTTGTTTGAATTGAATAGGCTCTGAAATTACTGGACCGATATGAAAAATTCTTTCACTGTTGGGAAGGTATATTATCAGCGAGTAATATAGGCTATATTTTAAAAAGTTACGCGGGCGAAACGAGGAGTAGGCTTAATAAAGTACCCATTTGCCGGCACTAAGCGTCTTAAGGCAAGCTTAGCACAGACTAAGGCAGAACGTTAAGGCAAGCACCTTAACCACTCATCTAATAGGCTCCTCAAATTCAATCATACAGTATCGAGATGAGCTTTCTTGTAACAAAGTTACACATTCTCAAAAATGTACCAGTGACTTATTTTAATTTGGCTTATTACTATGTTTTCAAGTAACAATGCTTGCTAAGGAAGTTGTCCGTTAGACGACATATGGCTGGCGATTGTTGGCCGACGAGAAACCGCAATTTAAAAGGGACCGCGTTCGACGAGCACCGAGCAACAAAACCCGATGTGCCAATAACTAATTATCGTCCATTATACCTCAAAAAACACCTCTACCCACAACTTTTTTTTCTATAATTTCGCGGTAATGAGATCGCGTGCGCGCACGCTAATAATATTTTTTTCTGGTTTTCTAAAAATCTTTGCTTAATGAGCGCGTATTATACAAAAATTGAGGTGCAATTTGGATATTAATGGCGGAGTTGTTTCGCATGTGTTGTTGACAATTATGGTGTTAAGACAAATTATCTATAAGTCATATACCTCAATGTTACCATCAAAAATAAAACCATTTTGCATTTTGTCATATTAGTACTTACAGTCATAATTTGGTAATGTTTTCCCACTAGTTCAATTGGGAGTTCAATTGATTGAACTATTGGGACTTTCTTAGTCTCAATAGTTCAATTACATGTAGCTTTACCTGGAAAAATTTCTGGGAGTTTTGAAATTAGTGATCATATGGATTTCGACGTGCTCTTTCCGAAATTTTTCACTAATAGTTAGAAAAGAATTTCAGGATGGAAATAGGCTAAATATTCCACGCGTGCACCAGCTATTATTTAATAAAGAAGGCACAGTTGGCGAGAGTTTGGAACATGTTTCTGACAGCTCTGCAGACAAAAAATCTACCTTATTATATTATGCATTATTATCTCAAAATTAGTAATTAAGAACAGAAGTAAAACATGTTCCGTAAACAATAAAATTGTATTGTAATGTGGAACGAATTAAAAAACAATAAAGAATATGATCACCTCTGTCTTTTGTCACCCCACGCATTGTGTGATTCGAATGACAGTTGTGAAAATTGCGTTGGCTTGAAAGAGAAGGCCCAGTTGCAAGAATTATAAGGTCGACAGAAAATTGCCGTCTTAATTCATGCAAATGTCATTGTCAAAGGACGTCCAGGAATGTTTTGTCGTGTAATTGATACGCGTAACGATAAAGCAAGAATTTCAAGGTGATTGTGCCGAGCTAATCATCCCTTTGTGGTTGGGGTACTTTTTTCTGTTGCATATGGTCCGTTTGTTGAAGTATAATAGTTTTTTTTTAATGTAAAATAAGAGTAAAACGTAAACTGAGACACAAATAGTGCAATTATATTACTCATTAATTATATTAATTAATTTAATGACACTTATTCAATTTTCTTAACCATCGATCTTATTAGGAAAATGTCCATTGCTACACATAGACTTCTTCCATAATTTTTCAATGGGACCCAATATCTTAAAACGTGGTTGCTATAGAATTCAGCTGAGCGAAAAAAAAACACGGAGTGGTCAGCAGCCAGCAGTACCCTGTGAGGACAATACCTGGGCCACCAAACCAAGCCTCAGCGTTGAGCGTCAACAATTTCGATGCAGTTTGCAGCGCCGTGTTGTGACCTCTTACATGAACTACAAACTATAACCATTTGTTTTTGACGCTCGACGTTGACGCTTGCAGTGCAAAGCGAATTAGCTTCGAGCGTTGTTTTCGTGGCCCAGGGGTAAGCGAATTCACTTTGAGGGTTGGTTTCGTGGCCCATGCACAAGTAACTGCGTTCGCCAACCCGCCTCCCAAATGCGGCTAATATTGTCGAAACGCTCCATAACGGAGATAGTTTCAAAGTAGGTACAAGTACAATACAAGAAATACAGTTTCAAGTTACAAGAAAAGTAGATACTTTCATATATCAGAAGCGGCGGGGGTTGTCGTATAATATTAAGGCATACTCAGGATAGAATGTGATATTTATGGTGTTGATGTCACTTAACTTAGTTGTGGACAATTATTTGATGAAGATAACATCGTTCAGGCCGACCAAAGGTGATAGTAAACAATCCAGTTAGGGACTTAATTAGATCAAATCCTTGGCGTGCGACGAGAGAGATTGGGTGGCCCTTATTATCAGCTATCAGTTTATGCAATATTTAGCAAGTAGAAAGGTAAGTAGCGAGTACATTTGAAGTCAATTCAATTTTTGAAACTATATTTTCAAAAGTTGAAATTAATTAACTGAAAATATATCTATATCTATAACATATTATAAAATAAAGTGGCTGTCCCCTTCTCTCAGTTCCTCCGCTAACTTTTCCTAAACCATTCGACGTATTTTGATACGATTTTCACCAATGGAAAAGGCAATAAACGAGAAATATAATTTGCATCTAATTTTATTTTTTTATTCTTTAATGTGTGATTTACAACACGTTAAAGAATCACAAGTTGTTGAATGCCAGTGATTGAATGCAAGATAAAATGACTAATAATAAGTTAATAAATATCTATTATGTATAATAATAAAAAAATATTATGTTCATATAATAAAGAGATTATGTCTAATATGTACATAATATATTTTTAGTATTTTTCATTTACGCTTCGTTAGCGCAAAGACTTTAGAACCAATCCAATCAAAAGCGTAAATTCCGACGCCCGCTAATAAATGCAACGTAAGTTATAGGTATTCATTTATTCAACACATAGTGTGTGTTAATGATAATAATAGATTGTACTGTGTTGCAATATATGTAACACACTAGATACGTAATCAACCGTGAAGCCTTACCCTAACTAATGCATAACTACCAAGTATCAATACGCACTTTATTGGTTTCTTAATAATGTAAGCGTACCCAACAAATAATCAACATATAAGTAATCTTTGATCAAAGTCGATAAATGTGTCTGTCTGTCGGTCTACTTTTGAGCTTACTCTTTTTTTATGTTCAAGTCGACAAACAGGCTGACTGTCCACTGATGGTAGGTGGCTACCGTCGCCTATGACACAAGCAACGCCATAGTTGCTGCAAGTGCGGTACTGACCATAGATGGATTAAGGATAAGGGGGCAAGGAAGGGATGGGGTAATAGGCTCTGGCATCCCTTACTCACTCACCGAAACACAACAGCACATAATATGCTGTTATTTCACAATGGTCTTCTGTAAGATTACTGCCGCCGGACTGGCTACCCAAATGACTGCGAAACGCACTGATACCCTGCCACAATTTTCCAAATTCAGACCAGAGTCAGCTTTGAAAAGTTCATTTCCAATGTTGACCCAGCCGGGAATCGAATCCCCGGCCTGGTGACCGCATTGTGTAGGCGCGAACAAAATAGTATCATATAAACGAGCCCTCGTTATTATAGTAACTACGGCCATTGGTGCCATTGGCTTAAAAAAAGGCTGTGATTGAATTTTGGCTTGGTGACAGTAGTTAGGCTGTTACAATGTAATTTGTCAAAAGTCCAAAGTTTTTCGAAGTAATTCCACATTATTAGTGCACTTTTCAAAGAAGTTCGTGTTTTTTGTAATGACAGAATTCTTGCACGGAATATAATGCACGCATTAGGTAACAAATAACAACTTTGCAAAACAAAACCTTTTGTTTTATATGAAAGTGGGTTAAAATATTGTACCTAAGTTATATAACAACTTTTGCTATACCTACCAACAAATACGCTTGGTTACACTAATTAGCATATAAACTCATATTTTTAGGACGTTCACTGCTGGAAATAGGCATAATTTTCCAAAAGGACCGGTCTGAAGCAGCCTTTTTTTAGAACCTGGATCCAACGTCGACTCAGTCCCTTATCAGATTTTGTCACCTTGTGGGTGGACGTCCTGCGCTGCGCTTTCCGATTCGTGGCAAGAACTTTCCGGCCCATGCTGTGCCCAGGATATGCTGTAATTTCACGGTGGTCTTCGGTAAGGGTGTGGTTACTGCCGCCAGTAGGTCTGTTCAAATGACTGAGAAACGCAGTGTGCTCTACCACTACTTTGCAAATCCAGACCAGTCAGTTTTGAAAAATTAATTTCCAAAGTGCCTGCCGAGAATAGAACCAGACGTTAGGCAAGCACCGTTACCACTAGCCCAACGGGCTCGTCAAAATTAAATGGGTGTTAATTCTTTGGGCATACCTCCACTGAGTGTGACGTGACGGTCACGCCAGTTCAGTGCTTTTTGCCCATTCCAAAAATGGCCAACGTGCCTAAATAAATTTTTAATTAAAAAAATATATATTCAAATAATTACAAAAGCTTCATTTAGCAAACAATAATTACCTTCATATAATATTTTCAGAAAACGAATTTCCCCAAATGAATTGACCTATCAAATTGTATTTTGTCCACAAATCAAGAATCGAACTGATGAGGCTGGTCGATAGACGTCCCCTAATTTTACCAAACGAACAAAGCAACCCTCGAACTGGATAAACAAATTTATTCTTTACAGAATAGAGTTGAAATTCGAATGTATTTGTTTAACCTAAAGGCAGGATTAATTTGGCTTTATTAAATAGGCACTGATTCACGCAAACCGAATTACATCGGTAACTGATACACTCGTTATTTAACTGGATTTGTTCGAACGCGACGGGGAAACTCTATTGGATCCGAGGGAACGTTAACTGAGGATTGATATTTTCGGTGCTTCGTCCGTTTGTAGTTATGATATTAGGTCTATATTCAGTCTTTATCTATCTATACCCTATAAAATCGTTTTTCCTGACTGACTATCAACGCACAGCCAAAACTACTAAATCTATACTACCTTGAAATAATAGCGTGTGTGCTGTTGTGTTTCGGTGAGTGAGCAAGGTATGACCTATCCTTTTACAATCCCTTATCCTTAATCTTTCAGTAGTTGGTAGCGCACTTGCAGCATCCGTGACCTGTGACGTTGCTTGTGTTATAGGCGGTGGTGGCCACCTACCATCAAGTGGACTGTCAGCCTGTCTGCCACGTTAACTTTAAAAAAAAACTGTCACAAAATTTGTAAATTGCTAGGCGTGCAAATGTAAAAATTAAAATAAATGATTGGACCGAGCATATATTATAGAATAGAAAGTTGAATTTTGAAAATAAATTTATTTTATAATGTAATCTAAGAAAGGATTTAAAAAAAATTTAACTCCATGCGAAGCTCGAACTTGTTTCCAGTTAAATATAAAATCTGTCCACCGATTTTGGGGCCGACCAGTTTAATGATCAGCTCTAGTACTATATATATAATAGTTAGACCCACATCATACAACATAGTTACTAAAGTATTATAACTTCAGATTGTTTTATTTTTTGAGCTAAATTTTTTCTAAGATTTCCATTTTTAATAAAAAAAAATTACAGTAATTACGTGTAACATAATATAATTTTCCTACTACGCATCGTTTACTATAACAAATTGTATGGCGAAACCAATTCATACAAATTGTAATACACAAGCTAAGAACAGTTCTGTCGAAATAAACTTGATAAATCTTTAGATAAAGATAACTTAAGGCTGTGTTGGACAAGGATGTTACATTATGATTACAACTAGATGTGTCAGTGTTGATTTATCTAGATAATTTATGGGTTCAGTCAGTGGATTGATTTCGTGTTAAATTATTTAAATAAAGGCGTTCATTTTAATAGGGGCTGACACATAATAAAATAGTAGAACACTTGAATGTATACAGAGGTTGTACCTGTACTAATAAAACTTTTTATCAACCTAACTACCTAGCTTTCCTAGATTCGATATATGTAAACATGTAAACTTGCAATTTAAATACCTAATCGTAATTTATATCACATTTTGGTTTAAGTACAGACAGGCTAACGGTCCACTTGATGCTAGGTGGGAACCGTCGTTATATCAAAAACAACGCCACATGTGCAGCACTGCGCTGTCGACCATAGTGGGATTAAGGATAACGGATTAGGGATAAGGAAATTGGTTCTGGCATTCCTTATTAACTTATCGAGGTACAACAGCACACAATGACATGTTGTTATGTCACAGTTTTCACGGTGGTCTTCTGTAAATGGGTGTTTACTGTCGCTAGACGGACTGCCAAAATATTGCGAAATTCAGTGGAATTACAATACAAAAATATTGCTTACAATATTAAGATATGTGGGTTCCTCATATCCCAGATCTCTCCCCAATGGTTTAAAATTAATAATTAGTAATTATTTCAGGTAATCTATTTAAAGTATATTTAAATCATACGTAATGAAGCCCTGTAATTGGCAATGTAGGTACGAGTAGTAATATTGTTTTTATTTTGTATGTTATTTTGTTTTGCTGTAGGGTTTTTATTGAAAATAAAATAAATAAAATTACAAATAAACGTAGGTAAGTAGTGAAGAAAATGTAAGAAAAAGTAAAATTAAATGATTAGATAATATCGACAATGTGCACGTAGTGTCGCATCCAGCAGTGTAGTCTGCTCGTTACTCTACATCCTTGTGAAACATAGACTAAATAGTCCAGCAAACAGTTTGGTTAACGCACAAACAAATAGAGTATATATGATATGCTCCCGATTCGTTCGCAAACTCAATAAGGGTTGTTACAGTTGATTGCAATCAGTGCCCTCGCTGTGTACAGATATAATTTAATATTGATTTGTACGTGATACGAAAGTATGAATTCATTTCTTAAACAGACGCTCTTAGCTCTTGATACATAGAAAAAATATGATAGCCCAGTAGGATTTATACTCGGCTTTTATAAGCTAATGTGGTTCGAACTTCAATCGAACCTAAACCTTTTTTGGAAAAGTTGGCAGGCAGGCTAATGGTCTCATGTTTTGTGAGCGTTGGGAATAGAATCTCCTCTCCCAGCCGATCCGCCTGAAGAGGCAAGGGCACAGGCAGCTGGCCTATGTCCGCTACCTTCCCCCTTAACCGAGACCTGGGCGGTAGTCTTAAGGGAGACTACCTCCCGTCGTGAGGTCTCCCGAGATGGCCGGCGTAAGCCAAGGTTCCGACAAGTAGAGAAGCCCTCCCCGCGTTGCATAGCCGTGGCGGATTGCCGATGTCATGTCATAACGTCCCCGCGACCCCGCCCATTTACGGCCGCGCTAGGAAGTCGTTGAGTTTTAGCCGGTAGAAGTTCTGCATAGCCGGCAGCGTCACCTAAGCTGCCGGGTATCCATGAGGTTTCGTAGCCAACAAATTCACAAGGAAAACAATTTTGGACTACTGCACAAAAATTGAGAATGTGTCGATTAGGTTGAACAACAATCAATGATAAAATAAAAATAGACAGTGTTGATAATAGATAATATGTCAATAAGTAGGAATTAACTTAACTTCATCTATCTTAACCTACTTAAGATAAACAAGATCCCTTGTTACCAAAAGGGAAATTGGTCTGTTTTTTTAGTGGAAAATCCACTAAAATAACAGACTGACATACATTTAGATACGAGTATATACATTATTAGTCTAGATAGATTTATCTAGGACTGTTTATGCAAAGATTTGATAGCATAGCAACTGTGTTTTAGAGGCTCTCATAAATCGCACGGACTCCTTTCGCTTCATATGCAAGTTGCTCTAGAATGATGGAACTTACATGTGCTCTGAGGATATAATAAACATCATATGTAGAACGTTTTATGGTCGACATGGGATATTAATATCAATATGAATTGTAAAATAAACTCCGATCTTTATACTAACTAAGATACAAATGCAATGCTATGATGCGACAGACAGATAGACCTCTTTTGCGTCGGGTGATAAAAACAATGGGGAGCGTTATTAGATTACTCCCAAGCATATAAATTTTATTAATCAATAAATAAAATAAAATAACCAAGGACATTTAAAAAAACTTTTGTATGGCTTA
Organism: Synanthedon myopaeformis; assembly: GCA_944738685.1. NCBI lineage: Eukaryota > Metazoa > Arthropoda > Insecta > Lepidoptera > Sesiidae > Synanthedon > Synanthedon myopaeformis. The sequence goes on along the minus strand of OX122933.1, from coordinate 3,852,887 downwards.
TTTTGTATGACCAAACTTATTATTATAGGTATATTATCTTAAAATCGTGGTATAAAGTCAAAAGATAATTTCTTTCCATACCTACTGAGAGAAGGTTTTTTTTTTAAACCATATGCCATCAAATATCTTGAAAAGGTCATTTGAGAAACCTAAAATATTGTTTTACCATATTGTAAGCCTTGTAGATTCGTTAAAAAACTAAAACACTCATGATATAACACCATCAATTTGTAAAACCCATAATATACATATTTTTAAATATAATATTCACAAAAACCATTGCAGTATAAGTATAAGTAAACATATAACTTAAAAAATACAAAATAAAATTTATGATGCCACAATCTTAATAATTCGCAAAGGGATATTAGATCTTAAAAAGCTTGCGATTTTATTTTGGTTTGTATGTGGGTGTGTATAGTTAGTTATAGATAGGATTTAAAATTAAAAAAAACTGCAAAGGATATTGTATGTCCAACACAAGCAAGTAACTACATAATATAGTTAAAATATAGTATAAAAACTATATACCTTTTCCTGGAACAACTTTGCTCGGTGGGCGGGCCTGTAACACACGTCGCCTACTTGATAAAATAATTACACGCTAAGATTTATTGCAATATCACCCCTACTGCATTGTTTTTAAGTTACTCGTCAATTGTTTAATCTCAATAAAGTGTTTCTACATCGGAACATAGCAACATTTATGTTGCATGTGGTATATAATATTAAATATTATCTTGACTGTCTGACTGACACATGTTCGCCCTTTAAAACAAGGGTAGTGAAAACACATTTATTTTGTAAATACATAAAAGCACAGGCGATTGAGATATGTTTGAACAAGTTGGTGCCCGCGACTTCGTCAGCGTTGAAAAAGGAAATATTATATGAGTAATATCTAAGTATATGTTAACGCCTGACATCTTTATCGACGTGACTACGACGAAGACGTCCAATTTTTTATAATTTTAGACGATCCCTCAGGAACCTAACATTTTTCAAGATTAAAAGTATCCAATATATTAATCCTACATGTTCCTATATGTTAATCCAGGTATTAAACTATCCGTGTGCCAAATTTCATTAAAATCCGTCCAGCGGTTTTTTGTGTGAAACATACATCCATACATCCTCATAAACTTTCGCATTTATAATATATTAGTAGGATATACGACAAATATTTCAAGAGTTTGGTAAATACTGGTAGTTTGGCATCATAATACTGGAGTGCCTTTTATACTTGCTTTAATGGTCTACTTACACTTTTTATACTTTCATATTATTTGGACTGCGTCAAATTTCGATAAATATTTTTGTTTCAAAAATGTCTTTATTACATATGTATTTAGTTTATGATTTCCTTGCTGCCCGCCTCCGGCTTCACATGGATGCAATTTTTTACTGCAAATTTTATTATACAAACCTTCCTTATTGATATTCTTATTTATACATAAACAATATTACTTTTTGTTACAAACTTGTTATTATTACAAACAATAACAAGTTAAATAATTATAGCAAAACCACGGGCTAAAGTTAGTTTACTTATAATAAGAACAGTTTAATTGTGCTGACAGTAATTGTTACATATGTTTACCTCGGTTAGGTACTGCTAAGCTAGTACCATGGTATTACGAATCGAATTTTGAAGTTAGAAATAATTCGAAAAGTAATATTACTTATAGAAATACTAGCGACCCGCACCCGGCTTCGCACTTATGCAATTTTACCTACATATAGAACACTGCTTTTCTCTTAGTTCAAAAATCACGAGATACCATAGTTTTTTCATAAGAAAATTATTTTATACATTTAACTAGTTCTTTATACAGAACTAGCTGTTGCACGCGTCTTCGCCCGCGTAACTTTATAAAATATAGCCTATGTTACTCGCTGATAATGTAGCTTTCTATGAGTGAAAGAATTTTCAAAATCGCTCCAGTAGTTTTTGAGTTTATTCATTGCAAACATACAAAAATATAAATCTTCTCTCTTTATAATATTAGTATAGGTAAAGTATCTTGTAATCAATTTGTTATATACACGCTGTTTAATGTTTTCAGAAAAGCACATAATTATGATACTTTACACTCACAAAAAAAAGTACTGTCCGCAGTGACAAAAATATTATATGACTAAGTATATACTTACTATTTTGTTACAATACATTCAGCTCTATAGTAGTGGTCCGTCGACATGTCAGACACTACACTGTACTTAATACCCGTGAACATTCTCGTTAACTGGTTCATAGTAATTAACTGTGTCATTATAACATTTTTATTGCTATTTAGCCACTCGTACGCGACTACCAACACTTTGTAAGGCAACTCTATTCCAACTTGGCACCGTCACTTTAACGTCTACTGTCCTTAAAAGATTCACATCGTACATCGTATTTATTGAATGCAAAAAGAACCATTTTTAATTTTAAAAGTACTTATTTTTCTAGCTTGTGTCTGCGGCTTCGTCCGCGTTGGAAAATAAAAAGTATAATACCTGAATAAAGAGACAGTGGCGCCCAATTTTTTATATTTTCACACGATCCCTCGGGAACCTAAAAAGTTAATCCAGATATAAACAATTTGTATGCTTAGTTTCAACCAAATCCGTTGAGCCGTTTTTGCATTAAAGTATATATTAAAGTAACAAACATCCACAGATTCATAAACCCATCCTCACAAACTTTCTCATTTTTAATATGATACTAGTAGGATATTATACTTGCAGTGCCATGTGATTTCGTCCACCTTTTTGTATTCCGGTCGTGCATTTTTAATTTAAAGCGAAAACATGTCTTTTTTTTTATTTATACGCTGTCGAACAGTCGCCTATTAGATACCACAAGCAACGCCAAAGGTGCTGCAAGTGCGATGCCTACTAAATTAGGATTAAGGATAAGGGCTTGAAAAGGGATAGGGAAATGAGTTCTGGCATCCCTCACTCACTCACCAAAACACAACAGTACCTACATATTCTCTAATAACACAACAATACATACTGCTGCCAGACGGATTGTTCAATTTATGACTGTAATCCTAACATTTTTCAAGGATAAAAGGTATCCTACGTATATATTATGTTAATCTATATACTAATATATAAAGCTGAAGAGTTTGTTTGTTTGGTTGAAATACTGGTTCTAGGCTATATAATATCACGCTTATATATATCTCTATAATTTTAGTATAATTTCGACGTCAACTCTAGCGCCATCTGTCAGTGAATAGTGACATAAAATATAATACTGGCAGACTGCAGTGACAAAAATTTCATCCCATCAGATGGCGCAAATAGCAACTGATTTTTTAAATTTGTTTTTGCGATATCTCATCGCTTAATAATTACTCATATATTTTCTTTTTCAACGCGGACTAAGTCGCGGGCACCAGCTTGTCCAGGTAATAAAATTAATATTCCAAATTTCATATGAATTCGTACAGCCGTTTTTGAGTGATTGAGTAAAAAAAATCCAGACTTTTGCACTTTTACTATAATATTGGGATTGGAATCAAAATTAAAAAATAATAGTTAGTTTGTTTCAAAAAGAGAGATATAGAAACCTTTAACTAGCAAGTTTATTGCTTCAAATTTTGTTAACATTGTTTTCTAAGTAAAAAATTCCGTTTCGTGGGCGCCATTCAATATATTATTAGGTATATCTATCGTTTCTAACTCCCCGGTGAGTCGTCAAATATACTTTCATTGCTGAAGTTTAATCACGGTAATGCGGTCGCGTTATAAAATCAAAATCACGGCGGACGGGCGATTTGTTTTGGATTACTTAGTCTATACTAATATTATAAATAGAGAAGATTTGTATTTTTGTTTATAATGAATTAACTCAAAAACTACTGAACCAATTCTAAAAATTCTTTCACTAATAGAAAACTACATTATCAGCGAGTAACAGGCTATATTTTACAAAGATACGCGGACGAAGTCGCTTGCAAATACTAATATTTAGTAAAAATTAAATCTCTATCTTACATATTTTAAAATAAAGTTTATTTTCTCGCTAATTTCTTCTACACCACTCAACACTCATTTTTAATACGCTTTTAACAAATAAGTTGTTGTATAAGTTGTGTACAACTTTACAGTAGATACAACTTAACTACTGAATGGACAGAGTAGGACGTCCGCCACAAGATTAACTGACGACTTAATACGAGTAAGGGCCACGGTTCGACGCTGGATCCAGGTTGCTTTTGAATGGTTCTTTAGGAAAATTACAGTCGAGATGATGATGATGAGGATGATGATGATGATGATGATTGAATATGTAAAATTAATAAACAGATCAATATAATGCATAAATTATGGAAATAGCCAAAAAAAAAATGCAATGCCCAAAGTAATTTGCTCATCAACAAAAGCATTTTAATATTGAGAAACACTCGCGTCGTGTACTAACATAACAAAATGGCGTCCTGTCAGTTGGCGCCAAATTAAACCGAGTTCTGTATGATATCGTTCTTTGATCTCACTCCCGAAGGAGTGTTTACATGGAGCCGTGTCTGACTGTTTGTCCTGTAAGCGTTGAAAGAGACCTCGTGAATGTGGAAGGCGTTTCTTTTCAATACGAGATTTATATCGACAGATGAGTCTGGCAACTATAGCGTGGCAATTTGTGGATAGTAGATAGAGCGATAAACGACCTCCGGTGTGGTACGCGTTTGGGGTTTGTTCGTTTCAAGACTAAACATTGTTTACGTGGCGATATTTGTGTTACTTCTTACGGTAATAAAAAAATATTATAAATGTGACAGTAACTGTGTCAGTCTTTTACCTATTCACGCCTAAACTACTCAACCAATCATCAACCAATCATCATCATGTCAGGGATATACAGGAAAAGACATCTGCAGATAAAGAGGACTGTTCCCGAGAGATTATCTAAAATAAAATATAAAAACTACGCCTGGCCATAGGTGTTATAGCAACAAGAGGTCAAGCGTTATATTTTTATTTTTCAACGCGAAGTCGGGAGCACCGGCTAGTTTTATATAATAATATAACTTTTGCTTTTAACAAATTTACGAGTATATCGTCTATTCCCATTAGGTATGTCCCACAAAAAATGTCCTATTTGGGATATTTTGGGAATCATAAAAGTAAATATTTTTATTGTTCCCAAAATATCACACTTTAATTATCTTTGTAAACATTTTTCAACTTTTCAATGTCACCGCTAATGTGGTTTCTATCTAACCTACTTCAGGTTAATTAAATCCCACATCCAAACCCACAAGCGTTTTTTTTTTAAATTGGGTAATTTATATGTATATTATTATAATGATTTAATAAATAGGGTAATAATACCCTAATGTCACATACAATGCAATCCTTATAAGAATTTATTAATCTTAGCACATATAGCTAATGAAAAGAAAACAAGTTTTTTTACTGTTATGGTTTATTGTCATTGTGAAGATATTCGCAGAGCAATCAGTGGTTCGGAATAAGTGTTTATGAGTTTTTGATTATTCATACACATGGGGTCACGAGAGGCTCAACACGAGAACTCTGCAAATACGGGACCAAGTAGCGGCTTAGTAATCAACGGTGAGGACGATTTCTCTGTTCTCTGTTTTTTTTTACTATTGTTACGGTATTAGTAGGTATTCCAATCAGGATTATAATATATCTGTGTCTGTGTGAAATGCAGTGATAGCTTTTAAGCTATTCTCATGTAAAATCTACCTACATCAGTCTAGAATCGAAAAGGTTTGGAATAATTGCTTTGAACCTGTGAACGGTTAGTATTTCGCCGAATATCATTTCCCTTTGTGATCATTACGTCTAACTATCCAAAACGTCCTTTAATTGAGTAGCCATTTCATGATATAGCTTCAAAGAGAAATCATTTCAGAATACAGTAAATTTATTCCATTCTTAGGATATAGACAATTTCATATACAATACATGTATCGCACTCCAAAATCGCTCAACAATTTTCGGCAATTTTTATAGATTAGCCCAGTGGGTAATCCTGTGAAGATTAGTAAAGTAAAGTAAGTTTACTAATCTTTAAGGTTTCATTTAATTTTTCATTATTTTTTACAAATTATTGAAACGATTTATTATGTTTCGAGTATTATGAAAAAATATGGAAGACATTTTCTTTTTTTAGGCACATTTTATTGTCCCGGCTTGGCCTGGGTGCAATTTTTATATAGGTATATAAACCTTTCCCGCTTATCCCTCTTTCCTTAAGAGAAAACTGAATTAAAATGGGTCTAGCCATTTGTGAGTTTTTGCGACACTAACGCAGTGCGATTGATTTTAATTTTTTATATATAAAAGAAGATTCATTAAAGAACTAACAAACACAATAAGACCAAAAAAATTGCTGTAGCGTCGTGTAGCTAGAATATAACAAAAAGTTGATACGAACGTCGCGCGTGTACATTTCACCCCCGAGGGTGTCGCCACCCGTACTTGAATTATTCAGAACGACAACATACTCCTTACAACCATGTATATTTCATTGGCTATGGCTTTATCGTGTGTACACTCTTACTATTTTCCTCGGATAGTACAGTCGACTGGTGATAAGACATTTTTTTAAATGTAATTTAAACTTATATAGAAATAATTGAGGCATTTCTTTTTAATCTGAAACTGATGGACAGGTTAGGCCCCGAACACACTGCCGGCGCACTAAGCGTTCTAAGGACGGAGTTTTACGATCCGCGTTCCGACATGAGCATAGGTAAAGCGCGAGGTTTCGATGTCTAAAATTTATGCTTATCTTACTAATTTCTATAATAATCTAATCTTAGGTATATATTAATCTTTACTACTAATAACTGGGTGACTAGTAAAACACCATAAAAGTTTTTTTACACCATAAAGGGATAATGAATGAAGGCGTTTTCTTTAAATATCGCGTCTGATTGTCATTATGTGCAAATTTCGAACTACCACATTGATTACAGTGTATAAAAGTCTGACCGTAGAACGCTAGAACGCTGGTAGTGTGTTAGACCCCTTATTGAGTTTTGTTAATGTGGTTACATCCGCCAGATAGACAAACTATCAAAGTATCAAGTAATTTTATGACTTATTTATGTGGTAATACTAATAAAAGTTAAAAATCTATTAAATTCCAATCCTTCAATTTTATTCCGATTTTTGTCTTCATAAAATCTTCCTAGGATTTAAAAGAAAAAGAATGAAAAAAATAATAATAGCCGAATTGGTTCTCAAGCTTTGCGCCTAGCAACACATTTAGCAATTCATTTTTATTTATATAATAATATAATGGTATTCAATTATTTAACATTTATTCAACGTTAATGTTATGTATTTAACTGTGAAGTCAATTTGGTAGGTAGGTATTTAAATGTTATGATGGAAGTCCTGTTTCTCTGCAGTTAACTGTACAAAGAAAGTTGAGTTGAAGATACAGTTGAGGAGACAAATTCATTATGACCTAGCACTTATTTTTTTGGAATTCTTAAGAGAATTCAGTGTCAAAATTAAACATTTGGCAATCAATTCTTGAGTGCAGCGCACCTTAAGTACTTATTGACTTAAGGGTAATTTCCCAAAGTAATTAAGTTATTTAAGCTCTATAGAAATAAACATTAATTTTTTATGTCATATAGATTTTTCATCTGTTGTTGCTGTCTCTCCTTTTTTATTCAATGGTAGCAGATATGGTAAGTAAATTTGGCCCCATTGAGTACAATAAAGAAGCAAGTCGAATAGGCGCTCGCAGCGACGTGAAGTAGTCAAATCCTCGATAAATGCCACATACAGCTATAAATAAATGATACTAGCAACTAAACATAAAAGAAGAGTCGTTTTTATTTAGTCTGTGGCACGGCATTCGTATTTCGAAACTCAAGTGAGATCTATTTTAAAAACTCCACCGAGCACCCTCCATTGCGTAAAAATGTTTTGTAAAACGGTCTAAAATTAAATTCGAAAGAATTACGTTTAATTCAACAACCGTCTGTACAAATTAAATGCTCTTGCAAATAAAGTATGAAACTTTCGTCAGGGTTATCACAAACACAAACACTGGCAAACAAAAACACCCCCGAACGGTATCAGTATTTGTTTGCATTGTCAGCGGTCAGACAAACAGCAAAAATGTTCGTACGGTTAACGAACCAGTAATCCGATTCCGAGTGGTCAGTTCTCTAAAGTTTCGATCGGCAATCAACTGTGCCAACAGATCCATTTCGTGGGTAAACACGCAGCGGCAACCCTAGCGGACATGTGTGTACACGCACGTGTGTGAGTAACACTTTCTTACGGCAAACATGCATTTGTAACAAACACAATTTTGATTTCTTACAAGGGTTGAATGGCGTTTATTTTTTAAACTAAATGTTTGCATAAGTGTTAGATTTTCAGAATACGACATGATCTTACAAGATGAAATGCTAATTAGGGACGGGACATGCAGAAGAAGTGCAAGAAAATTGCGATACTTGAACAAAACTAACAAATTTCGCACTTTCTTTTGGCATCATTTAAAAAAATAGAATTATGTTCTTCTTCGTGTTCCTTAAGATATTTGAAAACAATATATATTTTAACAAAACTAAAGGGTCAGAGGGACGTCATCAAGCATAGTACTGAAGTATTATCTTTCCTCTTCTGGAGATTAGGGAACTAATCTCCAGAACTAACTAACTACTAACTAACTAGTAGTGCATGGAATAAAACTGTGACAGAAAATTAAAACTTAATACAAAATAAATACTTGTGGAATGATTTTGTTCCAATTTCTGGGCACCCCGTATAACTCAAATGGAAGCAAGATGGTTGCTTGAATAAATCATACGCTTCAATTTGGAAGCAGTTCAGTTCAGTACAAGCATAAATCTTTCGTTCAAAATTAACCAATATGTATGTTAATTTATTTGATAACAACGTACTTATTTTGCGTTCGTACTGGCTGTCTAAAAAGTGACGCACATATCCGATCGTAAAATTTTGCATACGCTCAAAAAAGCAGAGCCTACATCCAGAGAATACTTACGATAACTATAATAGTATTCATTGATGCGGCATTCGCCAAAAGGACTCGTTGGCAATCCTACAAAAACCACCTAAAACGAAGATTGAAATATCCGCCCAATTTGTGTATGGACATGCAATAAAATATGTCATATCGGATGGCCCTTTTAAATCTTGCAACGGAGACTAAAAACAATCTTTTGATCCAACGATGTATTTCCTGTCTGAATTCATTCAGACAAAAAGGGGGAAATTGAAGTTTTAAGATCCTTCCAATTAAATGAGAGAGAAAGGCTTAAGTGATGGGGGTCTGGAGAGGGCATAAATCAGTTTAGTGGTATTTAATTATGGTAATCAGGATGTCCTTTTCTTCATGTTTTATTAGTTCTTTTGTTCTTCAATTTGTAGACGGAGTATTGTGGAGTGCACTCGAGTTTAGATATAGATACCAAACTAACCATTTTATTTGATCTAACTTTATAATAAGTAATTCACATTATATGAAGAGGAAAGGTAATTTTTTCAAACATATGCTCCCAAGAAGAGCATGGTATTATACATGTGTGTATACCTGTAAAATTAAATGCCGACAGTCGTATGGTCCCCCGAGATGTTCGGTACGCCGAGGTTCTGACAGGGAGCACAGGCCTCCCCGCGCTGGATAGCCGTGGCGGGGCACCGAAGTCGTATTATAAAGTCCCCGCGACCCCGCCCATCAAAGGCCGCGCTAGAAAATCGTTGGGTTTTAGCCGGTAGGAATCCGGCATAAGCCCGCAGTGTCCCCTACACTGCCGGGTATCCAAGAGGATTTTCCAACGTTAAAAAAAGATCCAAGAGGATTTCCCAGGACGCACACTTTTAGACATAGGACTCCCCATAATTTTTTAATAGGACCGGTCAGAAGCAGCCTGGATCCACCGTCGACCAGCCCTTATCAGGTCGTCTGTCCACTTTTTAGGTGGACACGAGAACCTTTCGGCCCCAACGGTCGTTGGTTCTCCGAACTATGTGTCCTGCCCACTGCCACTTCAACTTACTAATCAGCTGTGTTATATCGGAAATTTCCTTCGTCTACGGATATCTTCATTTTAGTCTACCGTGTTATTTCGGTCAGTGCTTGTTCATAATTCACATTGCTAAAGAGCAAGATAGACTGGTTACTGCCACCTGTCAGGCTGCCTAAATGGATGATTGTGAAATGCAGTGTGCCCTGTCAGCTACTGGACTTGAAGGTGCTTACTTTGGGTGTTATACAAATGTCATAGTAATTATTTGAATGTTCTTTGCCCTTTCTGCCTTTAATGTATAACACTTTTCATTAAAAAAAATCATTAATAAAATAATCTGGGGAAAGTCGTGCGTGACCACTCTTTTTATTTATAAATGTCTAATAATATTAGCCTTTGTTACAAGCGATCACAGAGATCTGTTAAAAATTAAATTTCGAAGCTTTAAGAGTATTAGGATGCTAGCAAAGTTTTATGACCGAGACCCCAACGCGTCACTTTGGCGGAACAATGATTGTGCAAACTTCAACAATGAGAGATGCAGCGTCCCCAAATGTAATTTATACAGAATTCCGACTACATTTGCAAACAGTAGGGTCGACATTGTTTCTTTTAAAACAAACAAATAGCACAATGCCTTAGGAAACTGACGATCTTTCAGCGAAATTTGTTACATATATTTATTACCTTCCAAATGATCATCATATGAATAGAAATAAGCTTGTAACTTAGCGGACCCTTTCTTAATTATTATATTTTTGCATACCTAGTACTTAGTCGGATATTCATGACTATTCATGACTAAGACAATGAATATAGAAATACTTACCTATGTTTTATTTGAATTTCAAGCTGAGATAGCCTACTTTCACAGTTATATGTTGCGACATAAAGCTAAACAGCAAACAGCACCCCATAGCTCGAACTTCCGACCCGAAACGGAAGTTAGACGCCGTCATTTTGGTTCGCACGCGGCAGGAAGCGAGACGCACGCGCATCGCCACCGTCACTTCCGGTCGACGCTATTCACTTTGCTATCTTAGAGAAGTGTGTTTTTGGTAAATTTGTGAAAATATCTCCAGCGTTCAAATTTATTGTACTGATATTAACTGTGTTAGTAAAGAGGTTAATAGAATTAATGTTTATATTATTTCACGGCTTATGATTTTATAAGATACTAGCTGGTCTAATAAATGATATTACTAGTGACATACATTTAACTTTGTTTTGCCAATAATTATATATGGCGCTGAAACGTGGTCTCTAACTATGGGCCTCGTAAGAAAGCTCAACGTCGCTCAACACTGGCACAATGCAGGACACACACATACTCGTACGTAGCCAATGGCCACTGTGGCCGGAAGATTCTTGAGTGGAGGCCACGGACCAGCAAGCGCAGACATCTGTTAAAAACAAGAAGGAAAGACGACCTGATAAGGGCCGCGGTTCGACGGTGAATTCAGGCTGCTTATGACTGGCCTTATTAGAAAATTATGGGGGAGGCCTGTGCCTAGCAGTGGACGAAAGTTTCTCTAATCAGAGCCTGTAATACTCATACATTCACTTTGTTTTGCTTGTATCTATACTAATATTATAAATAGAGAAGATTTGTAATTTTGTATATTTGTAAACTCAAAAACTACTGGATCGATTTTAAAAAATTCTTTCACCTATAGAAAGCTGTAGGTGTAGGTTTCTTCAACCAAACAAATTCTTCAGCTTTATAATATTAGTATAGATAACAATGCTACACACATTATTTGAGTACATAATAAAATATAAGTCCAGTGGCTATTTCCTGTTTATTCCCCAATAAATAATGTTCAATTCATATTGAATTCATCACTCTATCGTTATGAAGATTGACGTCCGAATCGAATGAAAGCCCTTCCTTCATTAATTCTCTTCTCTGCTCATTACTAGACAACTTTATATCTTGTATGCTGGTGTATCAGATTACTTACAAATTGAGTTTTTGTGCCTAATACAATTATAAGGATGGTTTCATATTTGATATAACCTATAAGAAACTGTTACAAATATTGAGTTTGTCGGCGCGAAAGGAAATATGCTTAAACATAGGTCTAGTTTATGAATTTGTTATATAGTTTATGAATAGTACATACATAACAATAGTATACAAAAAATATGACATAAATACTAATAAATTAAAAAAAATATATAAAATTTTGAAAGATTTGTGAGTATGTAAGGATGTTTGTTACTCTTTCGCGCAAAACGGCTTAAAGGGTTTGGGTGAAAGTTAGCACAATAAAGTAGTTTATTACATTATAATATACTTTTTATTCTGGAAAATGTTAGGTTCCAGAGGGATCGTCTAAAAATATAAAAAATTGAGCGCCACTGTCGGCAGTGCCACCTGGTCACAGCGATAAGTATGTCAGAAAAATATATTTATATTTATCAATCTAACCAGGAGCTCTGCAGGCAAAGTAAGAAATAATAAATAGTATTTTTTAAATGAAGGAAAACTTAAAGGGTTATACCATACTTTGTTGGAATATAAGCTATCCTATTTGTTAATCCTTGAAAGGTTCTAGTACTAAAAATATAGGTAGTTATAAATAAAATTGGTATAACAAAGTCCTTCAGGTTTTCAGGTCAGCACTGCATTTGCCGTCCCCAAGCAGGCAGCTTGACATTAAAGGTAACCTTTAATGTCAAGCTGCCTGTTAACGTTTCACATAAAAAAAATCACAAATATAACCTACATATATACTCAGATGTATACTCAGATGCATACGCCTTTATAATAGTTATTTGCCAAACAGCACAAAAGTGTATTAATTCAATGACCCATACACTTTAGTTTAATCATGTTGAGCGTTTACTCGTATCTTCTATATAATATACTTATATAAAAAAATGTTGTGTTGGTTTGTGTATGATTCAACAACTAGAAAACTAACCGACGACGGATTGACTTGAAATTTTTACACAATATTGCATTTAAACAGAGGAGTGATCTTATATACAAATTTTAATTGTTTAATTTTAATAAAAATTACCGATTTTTTTATTAAAAAAAAAAAAACATAATTTTCATATGCTGACCGTTGTTATAGCAACAATGGAACGTTGCTGACTGAGAAACAGTGAAGCGTAGCCGGGTTCAACTAGTATTATAAGCTTTATCATTTTACTGTGGTCTCGTGAAAAGGCTACAAATGTTAGGTAAACATTGTTTGTAAGTAATTATAATTATTTATGTAATATATATGTAAATAAGAAATGTACTATTTAAAATATAAACTTTCTCATCCTCTAGTATATAAAAATCTACGAGTAACACATCCTGACAACGTGATATCAAATCCAATGAACAATACCTAATTTTATAATTAATTACTGTAAATTGATTATCTGACTATTGAGAAATATAATAAGTATAAAATAAATTTTATATGAAATTTGTATAAGTACCTAACTTAATGAATACAGATCGTTCTTATTCTTAACTTAATGAATAAGTTCGTCGTAAATCTCAATGTTTCGACATAAGACAAACCTACCTAAATTTTCAATTATTAAAATGTTAGCGTAATATCATCTAACAATAGGTATAGGTAGTGCAATTTGCCGATGCGTCTCTCGTGAATCTTTCAACGCAAACACATATAAAACTGTGAGTTCCTTTAAAATCAAGTCGCCGGCCCTTAATCGGTCTCATTACCACTCGCGATTCACAGATTCCAGTGTGTCCGTGCCGCTACACAGTACGCAATATTGAAACAGTGCGCAAACTTTGCAAAACTATAAAGAAAATGCAAATTCATTTCAAGAAGACCAACTACCGTCAGAGGAGCTACCAAGTTGATGAAATAATGTTTATGAAAAAAAAAAAAAAAAAACAAAAAACAGTTCCTTTTTACAAATAATTGACAATATATATTGTAATTTATATTAGCTTTATTTTTATGAATATGAAAACTATATTTTACAAAATTTTGTAAATTATAGTTTTTACTATGTCATTTGTCAGCATTGAGTACTTATAGAGTTTTCTTTTGAAAATTAAGTCACTGGCTGCTGTCATTTGCAATAATAGCAAATGTGTTATATTTATTTGGTCTGAATTATACATATTCAGTTTAATTATTGTTATGTTATGTATATATATATATTTTCATTAAGACAGTAATTATGTTGACAATGTATCTATCTAATTAACTTTTTAGTCAGACGATCCGAAGCAAAAGCGGGAGAAAACCCAACTCCCCTTTCATCAGTAAACGAGAGGAGAGAGCGTAAGCGAGAGCCTTGTGATATACTGATATATTTTTATAAATTATTAGGCCGTTCCCTACTGTTATCGACGTATACTGTGTCGAGCGGCAGGATTTGCGCTAGCACAGGGACACGGAGCCCCATCAATCTGCAGGTTCCAATTACAGCCCGCTCTGTAAAAGACGAACGTCACCAATTATGCATTCCGCTATTTTATTCGCTTAGAGTTTCAAGCTGAAAGACTGATTCACTACTAGTTATTATACTGGTACATTGAATACGGTTTCCCTTACCGTCGACAACAAGGCGCTGCTATTTTACACATATATCTTTTTTAATTACGAGATATGATCATCATTTTTGCACGTACATATCTTTTTATTGGTGACCCGTCCCCGGTTAAACAGGTAATTTAACTATCTGTTTGGGAAATTTCGTCCAAATCCGTTAAGCCGTTTCTGAGATTAGCGTGCACAGACAAACAAACAAAAATTCTAGATAAAATTGTCTTTTTCATTGATGAAGGTCGTACCCGCTCTAAAATGTTTTGGTGGCAAAAATTCCATAATTTTTTGACCTCGGTAAACCAAAGTACAAATTGTTTTTTTTTTTTTATATTTAATGTACAGACACGGATCGTTTACAATTTTGTTATAAAATTGTCGCGTTAATTAGAATGTAACATAATAAGGTTCTATGTCATAGTTATGTTGTATTTATTTGTGCACTTTATTACACCAGTAGTTGCGACAGTTGAAACCCCTAAACTCGTTTCCACTTACACGCTCCGTTTACATGTCATCTGCAAAACACATTTACAACTGGCGCTGTAATTAAATGGATAGAGAAATTTAGCTAAACAGAGCATAAAAGTAAAAGCTTGTCCGATATTGACAATAAAACGGGGGTGAAATAAATGGGAGTGCAGAATACCCGAAGAAAATTTCGACGGGAGATTGTATGCGTCATTATGGCCGTCGGAGGAAGTGACGACAGGCGCCGCGGCGCGTGCGTTACAAATCACTACTTTACAACTTCCGGTATGCTCCAGTGTGTCGGCAGCGCTCGAGCGAGACGGACGTGCAAAAAAAGCAGCGCGAAATATAACAATAATTCTACGACACGCTTCACAGACGCGTCTGGTAATGTTCGCGCAATGATATTATGGAATATAATAATTTGTCTCCTCTCCCCTAACTATACAGTGAGGGGACTATCTCTTAATAGTCATTCCTTTATTTGTTACGAAAAAATCTCCCAAGGGGATTATTAAGCGTTTATTGATTTAAAATAAATGTCAAATTAATTTTGAAGCTTTAATTTTTTATTTTATTATGAACTTATTAAATGCGAAATTGCACTGTTTGGAATAGAATTTTAAAAACATTACAACAACAATAAGACTTACAAAAATAAGAATAAGGTGAAACATCTGAACTCAGTACTTCAGTCAAATTTTAAGCAGTATATTCAAGAAAGTATATATCTACAGGAATTATTTAATAACCTATAATTAAATTTATAAATCAATTCCCGACTTTCTATTGAGCATAAACACGCTATATCTGCTGTAAGTTGCTGAGGGGTCTTCCGCAGACTACTTGATACTGCAGTATCAGATCATGTTATAGAAATATCACCAAAGTAAGACCCTGAGGAAGTTAATGAAATCTCTTTATCAACCAGGTAATGAGCTGATGATGTTCAAACCCCTGAACAGATCTTCTTTAACTATAGCTAAGAACCATCTCAATCGATCTCTTTCAAACAAAAAAAAATCATAATCAAAATCGCTTCATTTGTTTGGAAGCTAGGATCTCATAGACAAACACACAGATACACAGACAGAGGGACAGACGTTTTTGCGTCGGGCGTCAGACGTTAAAAAGCATCTTCTTAGTGGAAATAGAGTTCATTCTAGTAATTAATAATTTTGAAATATCGAAAATTGCATTTTCAGGAAGACTGCTGGATTCTGATCAGATGTAGAGAAATTAAAAGTCTTCAAATTATGAGATTCAATTAATTGTGTTTCCTACGATGATTGCCATAAGGTCCAATTTATATCGCATTTCGATCTTCGTCATCAAATAAATCAAAATTTAATGCCCACACCATCAAACCACTTCATAATATCCGTAATCAAATAATACAAATGTAAACCAACAAACATTGCTATAAATTTAAACCGCATTAAATAAAAATATATTGTGAGTGCAAACTGGACCATTACAATTTGACCTCTGTTCCCTTAATTTTATTGCATTTGATTGCTTTTAAAATTCCGATCAATGGGGTGAGACGGGTCTTTTTATATTTGACTGCCTTTACCCCATAATACAAAGTCACGTGTCCGAGTTACCCTTTCAGAAGTTAAGGACATGATTTTATTATAAACATTAATTTGTGGCAATTTATTATCTATGTTTACAAATATAGAAGGAGAAAGTAAAGATGACTTCACTTGTCGGTGGGTTTATACTCGTATGGGACTACCGCCAACCACAATAAGTCCTAATCTATACTAACACTTTTTTATTATCTTTTTAATTTTCACTTTACATAGGTATGTCGTACTATAAATGTGAAAGTAACTCTGTCTGTCTGTCTGTCTTTCATCCAGAAAAAAGGACTGTTCCCGAGGGATCATCTAAAATAAATTAAAAAAAATAACGCCTGGCTAAAGACTTATATTATAGAGGCAAGAGGGCAAGCGTTATACTTTTTTTTAATACACTATAAATTTTATATATATATTTTATTTTTCAACGTGGGCGAGCGACTTCGCCAGCTAGTAATATTATAAATGCGATAGTTTGTATGTTTGAATATTTGTTACTCAATCACACAAAAACGGCTGAACGGATGAAGTTTGACACACAGATAGTTTTTATCTGAATTAATATATGAAATACTTTTTATCCTGTAAAAATGTTAGGTACCTGAGGATCATTTAAAAATATAATAAATGGCGCCACCGTCGTCACAGTGATAAAAATGTCTATTGCTCATATATTTTCTTTTTATCGTGGACGAAGTTGCGGGCACCAGCTAGTAGTTCATATGTTCTATATTTTGTCTGTTAGAACATCAAAGAAATCCTGCAACCTGCAGTGAAGACGTCTTTTTTAAAAAAAACCAATCACATAAATGAGGGGCGATACGAAGCGGAGTTGGGGGATCCGTTTTCCCGCCAAAAGGGATGGCGACATCACGCGAGCTCCGCACATATATTTCATTGATACCGTCCTCCACTAAACTAATGTAAGTGAAAATAACCAGCGATTGTTTGGTACGGTCAGCAAATAAATCATTAAAGATATAAATAGTTTCTTAGTTTTTGAAGTGAATCTTTTTTGCGCGGGCTGTGAGTAAAATTTCAAGGTCGTATATAGTGTGACGCTTCTTGTAACGTTTCTGTATGACATCTATTGCTTATCAAAGAAGTTTCATTTCTCACATGCGTATTCTATACACGCGCATGTTTTTTTTAAATGTAAAGGTCGCCAGATAGGCTGACTGTCCAATTGATGGTAGATGGCTACCGACGCCTTTAACACAAGCAACACCATAGGTGCTGCAAGTGCGCTGCAGACCATAGTCGCAACCAGACCAAATCCAGATCAGAGCCAACTATGAAATATTCATATAAAGTTGGCTCAACCGGGATTTGAACTCGGGATCCCTGCTTTTCTTGAGGAATTCTTGAAGGAGGAGGAAGGAAGAATTGGGCTGTACATATATATATAATTATAGCTTAGAAGCTGAGCAAAAGGAAAAAGGTCACAAGGACGCTAAGCGAAAACCAATAATAACACGCGCAGCGATGAGATGCTGCGACGTTACAGAGACCATGCTTTTGTTAATTTAAAGCAAACGGCGAGTGAAATCACTAAATATAGCTAGGCTTGCATAAGTCTAGAATTGGAAATCTTTGTTATTATTTATAAGAAAAATGTATTTTTTGCTGTCGGTATTTGAGGTAATGGTCCGGTCACGGTGCGTGCTCGAGACACAATGCGGGTGACCCCTGGTTACATGGTGTATTGTGATGGCATAACATCTACCCAACAACTTACTTATGGCGTGTATGCAACTCAAATAAATAACCCAACAGATTTTTATAGACAGAGTAGGCTAACGGGGGGAAAAAATCTATTTTCATATATTAATAATAATTTATCAATCTCAATTTACTTATTGACTTTAATTTAGGTTGTAAGGAAATAAAAAGGAAAATCTGCCATTTATGGAAAAAATTAAATTCTGATTTGTCAAACTCTTTTCGATTGCTCTGAAGTCGCATTGTCAGTAATTAACGTATGGTACCGAAACGTGGTCTCTCACAACAGGACTGCTTGTGTTATTGGCGACAGTAGCCACCTACCATCAAGTGGATCTTCAGCCTATCTGCCGAACTTAACATTTAAAAAATATATAGATATTTTTATTTTCTTATCCTTAGATATTACCAAAAAAGTAAAAATGAATGAAATAAGTACCTAGTTATATATTCTTCACGGAACAATTCTTGTTGATCACGGATGGATCAACGTTACCGCCACCCATGGTGAGCTAACCTGACTATAATATCTATATTTACCACTAATAACTATTGCGCGCAGATTATGCGTCAATTTGCCGCGTCTCGGTTATTATTTATATTTTTAAACGAGCACCAAACTCGATAATGAGATGTGATTGGAGTCACGAACGTGATACTCGGCTATAAGCAACTGTGGAGTCGTTACGATTGCGTCAGATTTTCAATTCTTATAGAATGAAACAGTACCTGCACTTGACCTATAATAATAAATATAATAAAACAGCCGCCAGACGGGCTGGCCAAATCATAGTGAAATGCAGCGTGCCCTGCTATACTTCTTTCAGCCAGTCTTTACCATTATTCTAAACTTTATGTAAGTATACAGCTGAAGCATTATCCAAGAATGCTATATTTTTATCAAACTAGATTAAATGAAGCGTCAATTAATCTTTTTTATGATAAATATAATTATTTTATTTGTAACTTAACTACCTTAACTTAATTTAACTTAAATAAAATGTAATTGATAATTAGTCATTGATACTTATAACTAACCAGTTTCGCGATTCCTTTAAAAGACAAAGTCACCCGCTACGACTCCACTCACACGACATTTTCTACTTTGATGAAAACAAATATTATCAATGAAAAATACAAGTGATCCTCTCCATGCCATCTCTAATTCTGTGGCGACAGGTGATAATACGTTGATCTTAACAGCCACTGCCTGCGGGTGAACACTGTGTAGATCAAGCTATTATGAAGATTAACAAAAAAACCAACCCTTATTACTATTATAATAAGGTGCATACGTGACGTGTCTACTGCTTGTATGATTTATACGACAAATTGACAGTTGCACGGAACTTAAACATGGTTGTTACATAGTCTTGAAGCGAACACATTTAGCTGATTTTGAACTTTTGTTTTTGTAACAGATCTTCGTAACGTAAATTATAACTTGCATGTGGAGCAAGGTGCAACTAGAGATTCTTTATGTATGACCACCCACATTTAAGTGGAACATAAGGCTATGTGGCTGTAAAAAAAATGTGCAATTTTACTTTTTTCGTTTTAATTTTAAGTGTTCGACAGACAGACTGATGACACTCTTGATGGTAGGTAAGTGGCTATCATCGCTTATAACGCAAGCAACGCCACAGGTCCATCCTACAGGACCATAGTAGGATGGAGGATAAGGAATTGGGATAGGGAAATGGGCTCTGGTATACCTAACGAACTCACCGAAATACATCAGTTGCCCAAATGACTGCGAAAAAGTTAAGTATTATAAACACGATTAAGTACTGCATCTACTTAATCGTGTTATTAATACTATTTATTCGCGTTGTTATATTTGTAATATTCATGCTTAAATGATTAGCGACCCGTCCCCGACTTTTTCCAAGGCTAAGAAAGGAAATTTTCAAAAATCCTTTCTTAGAAGATGCTTAAGTTATGAAATAAACGTATGTTCTAAATTTCAGCTTTCTACACTCTGAGTGTGGCTCTTAGCTTTTGGCTTTTAACTAACTACTCGAAAAAAGAAATTGCATTGGCATAGGTTTCACGAGGCAGGTATATGTGTAGGTATGCTCCGTTACGTAAAGAAAGACATTAGCCATCGATAGCGAGTCACGACGAAGCAATTTGAAGATGATCAATGGATGTAAATGCACTATTAAGTACATCCGATTGCTGTGATCAATACCACCCACAGACTCGCCGAGAATCGACCTGTGTCCTACAAAACATCTTCAGCTTGGTTGATACTCATAGTATGCAATATTTGTAAAAAAAAAAATGCAGTTCTGCAGTCACAACTCTGAAGGCGTGTTTATAGCTTAATTAGCTTGCAATTAATATTGTAATATTGAGTTGTTGTTAGTGGTGATAAAATTAATTTACCTATTAATTTACCTACATATTATCATTATTAAGAAGTACCTAGTTCTTACTAATGTCATTATATGTAGATCCAATAAATTCTAAACAATGCCACCCAAGAGCAGCACCTATTACCTACTTACGTAACTAGTGTGATCATCATTTGAGTCAGGTGGAGGTCTCACATAATTATCACCACGTCCCTCGTAAATTATGGGAAACGGTCAAGATCGTGGCGACTGCCAAAAATCATTCGTTTCACCTCTTTGGGCAGAATAGTGAGGATATACCTAATCTTTTTCTTTTCGTGCCTCTCCCATTATTGTAGTCATTTTTTAAATCTTTTCTTGTCTTTTGCGAGTCAAAACAATTGTTCCGCGGTTTTGGTACCGGTCCACTCTTGGATGTTACGCTGCCAAGACAAATTTCCTTTTCCAACTTTACGCTTTCCTTATGCCTAAAGGAATAGGTTTGAATACTTAATTTAGCCCTCTAAAATCCTCTGTTTATCTTACCTTATTTCGATTTTTTTTTACTTTTTAATTTTTGTATCTTTGTTATTTATCTATAAATTGTTTTAATAAGTAGTATCTTGCAGAGTTACTTCATAATATGTATAATTTTTGTCTCCTTTAGTTTAAAAAGCAATTATTGATTATAATCGAACTCCTCGTGATAAATTTAATAGTTTCAATCGAGGAAATTTAGAACTAGGATTACAATCAATCAATTTCAATTAATATGACTTTAATATCATCAAGAGCCCATTTTACCTATTCCTTTCCAATCTCTTATCGGTAATCCTACTATAGTTGGCAGTGCACTTGCAATACCTATGGCTTTACTTGTGTTATAGGCGACGGTGGCCACCTACCATCTTAACATAAAAAAAAAAAATGGAGCCAAAAGATGCCTCATTATTATTATAGTTGTCTTCTTTAAGCAGCCAGGCGTGTTGATGAAACGCATCGTACACCGCCACTACTATTAACTAACTTATTACTAAACAATAGCTTTTTATTCCTTTTTAGTATATCTATTAAAATATTCATTTATTCATCGCGGTCTTATCCACAGTAATCCAACGCTAAATCAACTTGAAATTGGCCCGTAAAAAAAACGAATGTTGAAAAACCAACAAACTGAATATCACGGCACCTCTCTGCCTCGGGGAGCCGAAATTTAATCATACATATTATCCAGTTATGACAGCCGAGGCTCGTCGCTTTATAGAGTGTTCAAATAATGACCACTATATATTTTTTTTATTCTTTTTTTATGAAGACAAAAAAGCTTTGAATGAATAGTGGGTAGGTAGATAGTCTTTGTTGCACAATTCAATTATATTTCGCTTGTTAACAATCTGTCAACTGTCTCGATGACATATAGGATCTTTATTATCAACTAGCTGTGCTGACATCGTACTAGCTGTACTTCGTTCTTTGAAAATCCCACAGGAAACATTTTTTCAGGATAAAAAAGTGCCCTCCTACGATCCAGGTAAAAAGCTAATAACTCAATTTTAAATTTACTAACGCACATTATAAAATATCACAGTGTTAGTAAGTTATCTAGCGAGCGATTTTCAAGTTTAGCGGAAGTAGACAAGATTACCTTAGCGCATTTGAGTGAAGGAAATGACAAGAAAACTGCTATGAATTTTATGACTTTAAGTGCATTAGTCTAATAAAATAACTGTAATATACACAAGAGCCTTTAAAACATTAGCTGGCTGAAGTTTATATATATACCTATGTAAATATTATGGTACGTCTGTTTGTGTCCCTTGTGTCTATTTCACCGCTATAATTTCTTCGTATGAATGGATGTATGGATGGATGTTTGTTACTTTTTCACACAAACACGTATTTGGATACAATTTGACACTACAGATAGTTTATTACATGGATTAACACATAGGCTATTTTTTTTTCTGAAAAATCTTATGTTCACGGGGATCGTCTCAAAATATATAAAAAATTGGGTGCCACTGTCGACGTGGAGACGCCACCGTCGTCACAGCTATGAATAGGTAGGTCTGATGTTATATTTTTTATTTTTCAATGCAAAAGAAATTGCGGGCACCAGCTAGTGTAAAATTAAAAGCTATTTTTTTTTTCAAATTTTCTGCAATCATTTGTTGTTGCTCATTGTGATGAGGACCAATAGGTAGGTAAGTTTATATATCTACTTCTAACATGTTTCAATGGTAGAAAACTCTATATCACAAAAATCATAACTCCAAAATACGACACGAAATAGCCATAACGAACGAACGTAATTACTATCATCACTTAACAGACAAACATAACGTATTGGCATGTATAAATTGGAGCGCAATACCGAAAATTTTTATTCCACATTTGAATGGCTGAGTCGATTTTAGAGCAATCTGTATATCTCTGGTCATGAAGTAATTTATAACGAAGGCTCGCTCTGTATAATTAGACCTGGTCTGAGCCTTGTTGATTGCTTATTATATTGATGTTTCAATTTTATACTCATTTTTATGGTCATCGGCCAACCGTGGGGGGTGGCCACCCAGACCGTTTTGCCTCTCTTTCTTTCTAACCGTTCCCCCCATAAGACCATCTCTGTCAGCGTCCACTTGAATCATTCCGGGTATTCCCATCCTCTTCTGTCGCGTTTCAAATTGACAGTTTCCGTCTCGCTTTGGTGCGAGGTACTGATTATAGCGGGTGAAGAAAGTTGCTCCTCTCCGTGATGGGGCGATTTAATCAAACCTTATAAACCAAAATACCGTAAGCGGCAAAAGAACAATTTATCAGGACTGTTTTCTTGCGGACACGAAGTTAATGATTCGAATAATTTTCAACGTTTGACACGGCCACATTTTTGCACATGACCCGTTATTTTTCTTAATCTTAAAGTCGACAGACAGGCTGACGGTCCACTTATAATAATCGGTAGGTGGCTACCGTCGCCGCGTATAACACAAGTAACGCCAAAGTGCGCTAAGACCATAGCACAGAATAAATAATAGTACCTACTCAATAGTAGCCTCATAGTAGGATTAAAAATAAGGGATTGGGAGGGGATAGGAACTAGCAACCCTTACTCACAGCATAGCAGCACAGCATAGCAGCAACACAACAGCATAGGTACATGGTGTAATTTCACAGTGGCCTTTTGTAAGAGAGTAGTTACTGCTGCCAGACTGGCTGCCCAAATGACTGCGAAACGCAGTGTGTCCTTTTTTCGTGAGGAAACTAACGCCTGACCAAGACCTTAGCAACGAGAGCTTATATAATTTTTTTCTTCAAGTCGCGGGCATCAGCTAGTACCTAGTAAAGACTTGTTCGTCATTTTAACAGTTTTAAGATTAAGCCACATAAGAAAACGTGCACGTGAAAGAACAACATATTTGGAACATTCTTTAGATGCCCAAAAAACGTATTCTTCCCTTGATCGAGCTATTAGTACGGCGGAATGCTGTCGAAACATTTGTGACAAATTCGTGCGGGTCGCTTCTAATGAATTTGTCCAACATTTTGGTACGGTTTCAGTGGAATTCCTCTGTTGAAATGTCTAGATTTTTATTTTATTTTTAAACCCTAAAACGGTGGCCTGGATCGATCGAAGTCGCAAATATTTCGGAATCATTTCAGTTCGTTTGTTTAAGTTGGTAGTTATAGCTAAATTGTTACCTCGAATTTTTTGCGATAATTTAAATTTAACCGTCACTTAATAAAATTATAAACTAAAATTATGGTAATTAGTCGGGAGTTTTCGATTAATACAAATAAGTTGGATATTTTTTTTTGAAATTTTAACTTTTTAGGTACTTTATTTTATTATATTTTTAGGTTTATTTTATTCTAACATATAATATACGAGCATAGTACATATAGCAGCAACAGAATTTTTTTTAAAACACATTACGATACTGACTAATTTCTAATTTTTCTAAATTCCAAAACCATGGGACCATGCGAATTTCGTATACAATGAGACTCTTTTATATCTGAAAAAGGTTATTTTCCCTTTAATCCTCAAGTTATATAATATAGGTACTAACTTTATAAAATATAGCTTATGTTACTCGCTGATAATATAGCTTCCCAATTTTTCAAATCGGTCCAGTAGTTTCGGACAAACAAATCTTTCCTTTTTATAATATTAGTATAGATAAAAACGAAATACAATTCACTCACTGATTCTTTATGATTTAATCTCAAAAACTATTAATATATAAACCTGTAAGAATAATATAACCATACTTGAGTATTTTTTTTATGATTTTCTTTTAAATAGAATCCGAGTAATATTAGTTTGGAAGTGTTGTGTTACATAAGTACGACGGAAATCCAAATTTAACAGCTAATATTAAATAAAATAAAATAAATTATAATCCTCGAATGCGAACAAGAATTGTAAAAATATCACTAAATTATGAATACGAAATACCTTAATTTATATTTGAATCAACATGTAAAAACCACTTTTTGCCGTAATAAAAAACGTATCCGTTTCAATTTTAATTTTCAAAGTTTGAGAACAAAAAATAAAGGGTTCGATAAGATGCGGCTTCGGCGCCTGCGCATCGTTTATAAATCACCGGTCGCCATCTTGTAAATTTATCCGATTAACAAGTCGACTGTTAACATAGATCCTTTTGAAACCCATGTTTTAGCTACCATTACATTTACGCTTTTTGACTTGGAAACACGGGTTTTTTATTCATATTGTTATTGATATTTGTAAGACACATTCAAGGTCAAAAAGGGCCACACTACTTTTCGCGAGATATTGCCATTTTGCCTTTGCCATTGTGCTGCAAGTGCGCTGCCGACTACAGTAGGTTCAAGTGCAAGGGCTTGGGACGGGATACTTACTCACCGAAACACAACAGCACACATGCTGTTATTTCACGGTGTTCTTCACTAAAGAGGGCGTAACGCAGTGCGCCCCGCCACTACATTCCAGATTCAGACCAGAACCAAATTACAATAGTTCATTTCCAAAGATGACCCTTTTTTAACGTTGGGAAATCCTCTTGGAAACCCGGCAGTGTAGGGGACACTGCGGGGTTATGCCGTATTCGTACCGGCTAAAACCCAACGACTTTCTAGCGCGGCCGTTGATGGGCAGGGTCGCGGGGACATTATGACACGACTTCAGTGCCCGCTACGGCTATTCAGCGCGGGGAGGGCAACGCACCCTGTCAAAACCTCGGCGTACTCGAAAATTGAGGTAGCCTAACCACTCATCCAACGGGTTCGTCAACACATAACTCATGAAATAACTAAAAACTTTACTAACATTGTTTTTGTTTTTGCATCTAAGTTCATTTGAATTTGCCGTTTAAATAGAGGACTACTTTTAGTACTATTACATATTCTGTGATAGAGGCAGAACAAGTGATTGACGTACACAGCGTTAAGACAATGACGTGTGTGGTTAGGCCGCAGTGTCAAAGGGCACGTTCACACACAGATGTTAGATCAGTTTGACACTAATTGTCGCAGTCAACTGGTAATTGACCGCATCGCTTCCTACTTAAACTAGCGGACCACCCGCGTCTTCCAGAATATGTATAAATACGTACCTACGTCATACAAATGAAGTTTTCAAATGTTCATGTACACAAAAACACATGCAGATATATAGGATATGTATGTATATAAATAAATAATATAAAAAAGGGCAGGCAGTCTGACGATATCCTAAGTAGTAGTATTATAAATGTGATGTGAATGTGAAATTGTTTGTTTGTTTTAGACGCTTTGAAGCCTTGACTACTCAACCGATCATCGTGAAATTTTGTACGGACGTTGTCAAGAATACAAAAATGGACATTAGGTTACCTTTAATACAGAAAAGAAGTTGGTATTGTTCCCGAGGGATTATATAAGAAAACAAAAATATTTGAGCAATAAATATTAAATTAATGTTTAAGAAAAAGATGAACAGACGAAGTCGCAAGCAAAAGCTAGTACGCCAATAAACATAAGAAAGCCATGTACAAACTAATAAAGGGAGGACTTTTATCCTACGCGAAAACAATTTATTATGAAAGCTTGTATTTCATACTAGCTGTTGCCCGCGACTTCGTCCGCGTGAATGTCGGTTATCGCAGTTGGATAAAAAGTATTATTATGTCTTTCCTTGAGGTTCAAGCTTACTCTATACTAAATTTCGTTAAAATCGAGTCAGTAGTTCCATAAGGAGCCAACCATGTTTTATACACTTAGGGTATACAAGTATTTTAATGAAAATTAACATGGAGTTAACTTAAAGTCCTGTTAAATATGTAGTCAATTTACTTATAGAAATTATATTATCGTTAATCCTTCTATGGTCGGCAGCGAACTTGCAGCACCTATGGCTTTGCTTGTGTTATAGGCAACGGTAGCCACCTATCATCAAGAGGACCGTCAGCCTGTCTGTCGATATTAATATATAGAAAAAAAAAAGTGAAGTTAGTCTTATTTTTACTTACCTTTCTTAATTACCTCATCTCCAAATTATCCGTCTACCCAACTTAGTAGATACGCATACGTTCTCGTATCTGCTAAGTTTTGTCCTTTAGAAAATAAGTTATGTCTGGGGGGCCTGAGATCTTAAACCATTTTATTTAGAGAACACCCACGCTGGTTGGCGCGTACATAGTGATGAAAAGAATGTCAGCAACGAGTTACTCACTTAGTTACGAGTACTCGTTAGAATTTTATATAAAAGTACCTCACCTTAATACATTTTCCTTAAAGTAGGCTGTGTTATTTAAGGTTGTTATATAAAACGTGGGAACAGTAATTGCTTTAACTTGTCAAACTGTAATAAGTTATTTTATATGGACATTGGCTTTACAAACATTCAATTTGAAATCAAGCATAAGAGTAATCCGTACTAATATTATAAATGCGATAGTATGTTTGGATGTATGGATGATTGTAACTCTGTCACGCAAAAACTACTGAACCGATCACCATGAAATTTTGCATACACGTTGTCTGGGACACCAGAATGGACATAGGGTACCTTTCATCTTTCAACGCGGACGAAGTCGCGGGCACCATCTAGTATTATAAATGCGAAAGTATGTTTGGATGTATGGATGTATGGAAAAACTACTGAACCGATCACCATGAAATTTTGGTGTAGCCTGAATTTCTATTCTAATTAATGGTGAAAGATTTTTTTAAATCGGATGAATGGTTTTGAACATTACCTTCTACATACAGACAAACATACAAAAAACATTCAAACTTGACTTGTTTATAATATTAGTATAGATTGTAATATTTGGTATTAATTTATTAATACTAAATACTTAGTATTAATATATTAAGTAGGTTTTGTATTTTTTGGAAAAATGATTAATATGTTTTCATTTTGATAAATATTTGTTCAGTACTCCAAAAAAACAGTTCAGGTTTCCTTACTCGCTGAAGTTACGTTTTAGTAATCGCCGGTAACATATACATCATTATCTATAACAGACCGATATCTGCAGTTAAATTATATGCAATAGTTTAAATTCGCAACTTGGTATCTATGTATAATTCAACTAAGATGTTATAGTACCGAAATTCTAAGTCTACTCATTCCAAGAATGTCGGCTGTCAAACGCCAATGTTGGGTGGGTCGCCCCTCAAGTGTCCGGACCACTCCACTCCGACCCGATCTCCCACTTTGCACTCACACCCCGCACCTCTCCTTCTGTTGACCCTTTCCAGACTGCGTTACCATTGTCAAGTCACAGTTATAAGAAGTTACTAAGGCCCAAGATCCCAAGGCAAGCCAGATACTTAGACCAAATAAGAACTATAGACAGAATTTTGGAGACAACATAATGAAGCCGGCTTTATAAACATGGGTTTACTATATTGAGATTTTGTGTTTTGTTTATTTTTATTGAAAATAAGTTTACTTACATGTGAAATGTGATTACATCCTGCTTTTTATTTTTTAAGACTCGTTTTTAAATACTTTCACTGTGCAATTCAATTCGACATTTTCACTATTTCTATATTTCTATATGGCGAGGCGTAGTTTGATTGCGTTTGGATGCGTGTAGCTGTGTATGTACACGGCGAAGGCGTAGTTTTACCAGCTTCACTCTACCGTCCACAAGTCTACAAGGCTCTACCTTTAGTTCTTATTTTATCTGAGGCCAGACATAATTATTTTTTTGAAGGACAAAATGTGTGGAATCGAGTAGTGTTCCTATGTACTTTGAACGTGTGTATCTAAGTAGTCCCTTACAGGACATTCTTGTGGTCCAACTCTATCATTATTCAGCTGTGTAAAGATTGTGTTAATGTAAATTCGAGTTTATGTCGAGAAAAAGTGCGATGGTAACACAGGACCGGACATCGAAAGGTGTCGTGGAGACGGCTCAGTGGAGCGAAGCGTAACTAGAGGTGGACTCAACTCTCGCAGCCTAATATAGCTCATCTCGGGGGAAGACGATTGCCCTTAAGTGCTAACCCCGGGTGGAGTGGGTGAAATTAGCACTTGAAAATCTCGAGGCTCGTGTCAATATAACAGAAAAAAAAGTTTTGTTTGTTAATACAGAAAGGTTTTTTATTATTGTGAATTGTTAATTTCAGACTTTGCATTCCACATTGTCTGAATCAAGTGGCAGAACATCGAGGAATCTAAAATATAATATTATGAGTACATAATACTCTTGACATCTTTTTTGCTGTGACAACGGTGGCGCCGCCGCCACCTTTTTTTATATTTTCAGATGATCTCTCGAAAACAATACAGTTTTTCTGGATGAAAGGTACTTTCCTTATACTTAACATGATAACGTGTTGCAAAATTCATGATGATCGGTTGAGTGAGTGCACGATGAGAGGTGTGAAAAGGTAACAGAGAGAGACAGAGTTACTTTCACATTTGTTATATTATTAGTATTGATTAAATGCTTGTGCCAACTATTATTCATTTTTTTTAAAATAAAACATATCGAAACAAATCGAACACTATCATACAAGCACCTCTTCCGTCTATTGAGTATATTATTGATTTTACTTATACGCTTTAGATTTTCGAAGTTCCACGCCAATTAAAGTGGCACAAACCTTTTATTAGCATCCCCATAGTTCCCCCCTTAACCCCCACCTCTTTACTAAACCAACATGGCGTCACTATTGTCACCTTAGTCTCAACAAATGTCCACTAGCACAGAACCGAGCAAATTTCAATCTTATGTCGCTCGTAATAGAGCTATCAAAGGTCGTAACTTGAATTTGATCCTTATATGTACCTGAAGAATTATTCTTTTAGCATTTGTGTGATATTACCCCGTTTAGCCTTTGACAGTGATTAAAATTTTTACTTTAGCCAATTGAAATAAAGTTGAATTTTGCTTGAGGGAGTCGAGCCAATTGTTGTGTTTTCTAAGCATGTGGTGGAAGGCGTGACATTAACGCCCGCAGGGATTGTAAAATTATGGATGAACAAGGGTTGCAGCGGTAGGGTTAAGTGGTTTTAAGTGTATCATTCCAATTTATTATTGATGGAAAAATGGCCGGCTACGACGTACCTCATCATAATATTTTTTTCACACAAAATAAAATAGAATTGAGTTTAGATTGGAAATAATAGATAACAAGAAAACTTTTCTGCAAATACCGTTAAGTAACTGCTTTGGGGGTATATTTCTTTAAAAAATATTTATTAAAGTATCTTTAAAGTATACCCGGCAGAGCTAACATTGGAGTTTTTTTATATTATATAAATATAATATAAAAGAACTCCAATGTTGGCTCTATTAATATTATAATAATATTATTTATTTATTTCGATAAATTAGGATAATGTTAGTAAAAACTTAAATTTATGTTAGTAGTTACACACGTTGATTAGTTAGTAGACAGTGGTTCAGGTACTGACAGTCAATTCTAGCAGATAATGCACTCAGGATAATATTAATCTCAGTTGGTGAAACGGCAGATGCAGGTTCTAATTTCGGTTCAGCCCGCACCTATGCGTGCTTATTACTTACTCTATCAGTAAAAAATACGACTAATTAACTCGCATGTTCAAGATAACACTTAACAGGCTATCCATAATAGACTGCTGTTGTGGTCTAGCTCTCTCACATAGAGGAGAAGTCAGCAATGGAATAAAATATACTTACTTATGTCACAAATCTATATCTATATAGGCTAGGCTGAAACAGTCACGTGCCATGAAATCTATCATTCTTGCCTTCATTGTACTTCAAGTTCAATGTTAGGCATATATTTTGTATAAAAATATAAATGTGAAGATTTAATTATAAAAGTACATTATGTAAGTAATTTGTCTTGGCACTAATATTAAATTTGAAACGCCTGCTATACTCGGTGGAGTATATAAAAGTGACCATGTTCGGCCAATCACAAGTCAATGTCGGCACACCAAAAGCATTCCTTTAGACGCGTGCGTCACTCCCATAGGCTTATTTAAAAATCGAACTGGCCTCGTGGAGATGACTACACTGGACTATTCGGTTTGTTTTTCAGTGAGTAACTCGTATATATTACTCAGAATATATAATAATAGGTACTTATGAGTAGTTTTTTAGACTAGCAATAATACTAGAAGCCAGTCAGCAGCAGTAACTACTCCCTTTTAGAAGACCACAGTAATATAAACTATAGCAAAAAACATAGCTTATCTCTTTCTCATTCACCGAAACAATAGCACACATGCTGTCACATTCTGTAAAAGGGTGGTACTGCTGACAAACGGGCTGCTCAAATGATTGCGAAACTTTCCAGACCAAGACTAGAGCCAACTTTGAAAAGTTCATTTCCGAAGTAGACCCAGCCGAGAATCGAACCCTAACCCCGAGACGGAGCGTTAAGGCAAAGCACTCTAACCGCTCATCCTATAGGCTTGTCAAAATCGTATCCTACCGATTTTTATTTTTCTACACGACGATTTCCATACAAAGGTAAGAAATCCACTTCTTTGTTAGACTTCTCTAGGAATCGAACTGAGATTCCTCAGGTTGCATACACCTACACCTTAGCAATTTATCAACTGGCTTGTTAATAAACTGCGGTATACATATAAACAGGTAAATGAGTATACAATAGTGGTGTTGCCAATATAAAGTCAAAGTAAATTGAATGAATTGCCAGGTCTGTGCATTAACAAGTGTATGTTCTACCTCACCGGGTGTTGTTCGATTTATATTTATTGAAACAATAAAAGAGGAGCGTATGAACAATAACTTCTTCGTACAACAGTTCACTGGGTGGCATTAACTTGCATATAAATACTTACATGTGTTCCTCGATACATATTTCGTTAATACGCAGCCATGTTAGATCACCAATTTAATTTGACTTACCAATATTTAGGTGGATTACTATCTATTCCTATAATAACCTTATAATATTACTATAATATTCCTATCAATAATTTACAGTAATAAGCCCCACAATGTAAGGATAAAAATTAATCACGTTAGATTACTGGGGATTCTTCTTGATCTTGATTGATCTTCTCTTGATTGACTTGATCTTCTCTGCAGTAGTATACTTACTCTATTAATTTGAGCAAGAGATTTTATGTAAACAAAGATACGTAAAAAATTAACAAAAAATGCACTTTAAACTTACTAATAAACGTTATACCCAAAAGTATATATTTTCTAACAAATAAACAGTTTAAATTTATAAGTTACACAAAATCTCTTGCTCAAAATGAATAGAGTAAGTAAGTACAGCTCGGCCTGCTGTGCAAGAAGTTGCGAATTGTCTGTGCAATATGAAAGTTGCGTTTAGTCTAGTGGCTAGTGAACCTAGCTGTTAACCAAACGGTCGCGGGTTCGAATCCCGCTAGGGGCAAATGTTTATGTGTTAACATTTTACCTTTGTAAATGGTCACCTGTACCTGTAAATTGTACCTGAGTTATGAATATTTTGTATCTATGTAGCATATCAACTGTCTGGTATCTATAAGCATTTATTAGTTGTTTACTTTGGAACTAGATGGTGCTGTGTGGAATGTGTGATATTTAAAATTTATTTATTTATTTATTATTTGCGTACGCTAATACGCTAATCTTAGAAACGGCTTAACCGACTTAAATGCGATTTGAATCCCGTAATATACAGTATTTGTTAGAATCCAATCGGTTTTCAAACATAAAAGATATGTTAATTAAAATAATACGCGATTCGGTCATGCTCTTCAGGTCACTATCGCCCCTATAAACCCTCTCCTGTTATTAAACATAACCTTTTATTCTGAATACCATGCAGAATACGAAATAGAGGACATAAATAAAATCAATGAGTCGACATTATATTCTTAATTAAAGTAATAAAGCTAATAAAAATCAAAATTCTAATCAAAATCTTTGCTAAACTAATAACACATTCTTACCATTTATAAGATAAGATGTAAGAATCTCTCATAAGATGTAAGATACATTCTCGCTCTCTCGCTCATCATATGCCTCATCTTCACTACACGGCTAGATGCTGGCCAAGAGCAAACCCATCTTTAATTTAAAAAAAAAATTAAAAAAAAAACGGCCAATTCGTTGACACTCTGTTACCTATAGAAATCTGCTGCGTGAGATTAGATCAATTCTTGATGCGTGAGAATGACCCTCTAAGTGTAGGCTTTGGAATGAATTTAGACAAGACGAAGTCATATTTAAAGGTTATTCCTTCATTGGAATAGTTTGCGGTGCAATTGCAGCACCTGTATTGTTGCTTGTAAATTATAGGCGACAGTAGCCACCGACGACCTTAACAATTTTCACTTATAGAAAATATTCTTGACTGGATACAATTTTTATACCTAACTATAAAATTCACGATATACAAAAAAATGTAAATATATTAATATACAAAATTTAAATAATATTTATTACTACATATATAATAAATATAATGTTGATAATGATAACAGTCGATGTTATACCTATAGTTATTAAGAGTAATTGATATAAGACGCATTTCACTCGCTTAACTCGCTAATAAATTCAAAATTAAAATTAAATCCTTCAGATTTTCTCATCCATTTATTAATTCAGTACTGTTAGAAAAAAGGGCAGAGCTTATCTGAACCGTACGAGATTAAATATTGATAATAAAAGCAATGTACGCCGAAATGGACTTTTTGGCGGGTGTAGAGTCAGCAAAATAAACTAAAGGGAGGCAACACGACTGAGAACCACCTATAATAAGGCCATTGTTTTTATACAAATACAATATTGCGTTTATAAATCGGATAAGCCTACAAATGACAGTGAGAGGTGTGGAGTCGACTGTGCAAATAGTAATATAGGTAACACAAATTGTACCATTGTTATAATCTATAAAGAGTCATCTATATTTAAAAATTATAGTTATTAATCATATAATTTTATTTATAAACACTATCGTCTAAATAGTCAAATGAATCCTCGGTTAATGATAAAGTGTCAGAAATAATGGAAATAATATTTCTGATGCTGAATACAAATTACGTTATCCTTACTTGCGTTTGAATGTATTCATTGAGTTTACGTAAGCGTGAGTTAGCAAAGGAATCACTTGTGACGTCACGCTTTTGACCATCATTGCCACCGTGATCATTTAAGAGGTATACTTAAATGGTACATACTTAATACAATACCAAAACTCTTATGTATTGCTTATTACGAAAATAATAACCAAGAAGGCATTGATACTTCTAAATTCCGAAATATTTATTGTGTTTAATACCAATAAAAATTGAGGTCTACTTTTCTTTATTTTTAGGCCTTTGACAAAATTATTAACCAAAGTTTACTTAATATAATAATCACATTTTAGAAGCCAGAAACAAATAAGTGGCGAATGTTAAAAACGCCAATGAAATTGTATGACCCACAAAGTTAATACTTATAGTGCTTATTACTAACTTAGTTCTTATAGGCTTATCTTATAGGTAAACAACCATACAACGGACTGGGAGCGAAAACCTACACTGGGAGGTTTTCGCGAAAACGGACTGGGCTGGGAACACTTTTGAAAAGTTTATTTCCAAAGTTGACCCTGCCAGGACTCGAAATCTAAATCTCTGAGTTAGAGCGTCAAGGGTACTCAATATAAGTATATAATAAGTAATTTTGCAATAATGTCTACTCCATGCAAGTCGTTGTTCGCTCGTCGGGCAATAAGACGACCGCGCGCGACGGCGATCGTGGCGCCAGTAGCCTCCATTTGTATTTATTTATTTATATCTTGTCTGCAATTATTTATGTATTTATTCATTTTTATACAGACAACCATCACTTACGTGGATTCGGTTCGGTTCGAACATCTAAAGTATTGTTACTAATCTGAATTGATTATATTATTTTGTAAGCGTCTAATTAACAAATTAATATTTTTCTCCTCTTATTATTATATTATCATATGTCTATACATATAATTAAATCATTAACAAGCCGTGTCTGTACATTAAATATAGATACATTAAAAAAAAAACAATTTGTATACGTCACTTATGTTACCGAGGTAAAAAAAAATAGTTTTTAAATACTTGTCTACTTGCTTGTGCGTTTTGCATTCTAATCTTAGAAACAGCTTAACGTAATTGGATGAAATTTGACACACATATATTTTATTACCTGGATTAAAATATATAGGAACTTTTCATCCTCGTAAAATGTTAGATTCCTGTGTAATTTTCAAAAAACGAATTACAGCGCGTACGAAGTTGCGAGCACACAGCTTGTATTGAATATGTCTATAGAACTCCTTCACTCGACATCCATATTCATACTAATCCATACTTCCATACTAATATAATAAAATGTGAAAGTATAATAACTCTGTCTATTTGTTTGTGTGTCTGTCTGT
This sequence comes from Synanthedon myopaeformis, assembly GCA_944738685.1. Classification (NCBI taxonomy): domain Eukaryota; kingdom Metazoa; phylum Arthropoda; class Insecta; order Lepidoptera; family Sesiidae; genus Synanthedon; species Synanthedon myopaeformis. The sequence continues at coordinate 3,817,401 of OX122933.1, read as the reverse complement.
TACCTTTTCAGGCCTTAACCACTCAACCGATCATCAAGAAATTTTGCAAACATGTTGTCAGATATGTGGGATACAAGAAAGAACATATAGTACCTACCTACTAACGCCTGGCAAAAGTGTAAAACTGCAATAAAGATGTCAGGCGTTATATTACCTATATATTTATTTATTTTTCAACGCGGACGAAGTCGCAGGCACTAGCTAGTTAAAAAATAAAAATAAATATTTTGAATCATATGAATAGATGTGAAGTAAACAGTGAATAAGATTCAGACATTTACGAAGGTTGACAGTGAAGTAAACAGTAGGTACAGCTTGTAGAGATAATATTTGGTGTGATTTTAAATATATTTTTTCATTAGCTTTTTATGAACTTAACGGATCTTAGATGATGTAACACTTACCTATAATAACATGCGCAAAGAGTAAGTGTAGATCGATTAGAAATCCACCCACACAATTTAGTATCACGATCAAAATCCACATTCAGTGCTGGCCAAAAGTATTCCGGTAACTGGAGTCCGCGTGTGGTACAAAAAATATTGTTTCTGATTGTTCAATAGTTATTGAATGTAATTGGACTCCTGATATTGACTTATATTTCAGAATACGATCATGAAACATCCTGCTCAGTGATGAAATCAATGATCAATGATCAATGATCAATTATCAATAATGCTCAAACGCCATGGATGATCCCATTAAGGCTTTACCTACATGACAAATATGACAATGCCCGGCGGACCTAGCAGCGAAGACGACTTTGGGCAATGGTTTACTTCACCTGAAAACAGACAGTTCGTCGTAGGAGATGTTTAGGCTAAGTTAGTACGTAAATCCTTACTAATATTATAAACTAGCTAACCCGGAGAACTTCGTACCGCCTCAAAATTAAAACCCGATCCATACAAAATGTATGAGAAAATGAATTTTATTCGCAATTTTTTTCTTGAATATTCTGTTATTCAGGGCGGAGACAAATTCAAAGATCGAAATATCAGTAGGTCGTTAATTGCTTTGCTCTTGTGACTAGACCCAAGTAGGTACACAATGTTTGTGGATTTAAATGATGGCCAACATTTATTCCTCTCTAGTCTTATATCTTTCATCCTATAAAGATCTGCAGAATATTACCTGTCAACTTGTATAGTAAAAATTTTAAAACGCTGTAACACCTTAAACGATTTGTTCTTGTGACTTGACCTAAGTACACAATGCTTGTGTCAGTAAATGATGATCAAGGTATATTCCTCTATACTTACCTAGTCTTATATCTTCCATCTTATAAATTTCTGCAAATTATAGTAATATTCTATAAAACGCTATAACACTTCCATTATAATTTTAAATGGATTGCTTTGCTCTTGTGCCTTGGGCCGAGTTGCGCGGGCGCAGCGCTTCATGTAGTGCGGCGGCGGCGCGTGTCGTTTGATCCACCGACAAAGACGCCGCCGTGGGAGAGCACGTGGTTCCTAACTGGCGCCCGACGATTACAGATAATCCATACGGAGACAAACGGTGCGAAATTAAATAATAGATAGGTAAAATGCAACACAACTCAAACTCGAAAAGCAACCAAGCGTCATAGAATTAGCTTAGGTACTTTATGAAATTATAATTATTTCTGTTTATAATGTAAATGGTAATTATAATTTAATTGGAAATTGAACATTATATTAATAATTAACATTTATTATAGTTTATTAGTTTTTCATTATACAACTGTCGTAAGAAATGTGATGTTCACAGATCTATATAATATTTATATCTTTCATCGATACACCTATTAAATCGTAAACGAGCCGTATAATATATCATTAAATATTTATTTTAAAAAAAAAGTTCTACGCGTTGTACTTACTTGTGTTGTAAAAATAGTTTTTAGTATTTTTGTCTGTTTTTCTGGTTCTTCGTACGTTTGTGCACGCTAATCTCAGAAACGGCTTAATCATTTTGAATGCGGTTTTCACTGATGTATTGTAGCATTTAGTGTTTATTTCATTCCAATCGGTTTACAAATAAAATATTACGAAATATACGAATAAAATATACGAATACCTCCCGTACGAAGTCGCCGGCACAGATAGTTATAAAATAAAGTCACTATCCGCTTTTGTTTGATTCTACGCTTTTTGTCTATTAACCAACACATTTAGATACGACTTTTACTAATAGAAACAGCTTAAACAAGGAAGGTTTGTGTATAGCTATGCAGAAAGAAAATTGCACCCACGCAAAGTCGGGGGCAGGTCACTAGTTAATTTTAATTAACGGTTCCCTCTAAATTAGTGAGCAAATTATTTTTAATCTGCTGAAAAGAAATTTGAAGAAATCCGCAACGCATGAAAACGCATACTAATTTGCGTTTGTACACATTTCTTTGTAAATGTGTGTCGAGTTTTTTTTTCAGGGAACTGCAACCAGACCCTTAAATTTAGATATCTCACGGTACATTTATTGTCTGTGCTTTTTCTTACAAATCCTACATTTAGACGAATGTATGACGTCACGACGCTTTATTGCACACTAGCGACCCGCTCCCGACTTCGCACTTATGCTTTTTTTGAAAATCATATAAACAAACCTTCCACTTTTATCGCTTTTTCTTTAAGTGAAAACTCTGTGGTTAGAATAAGTTCCGGAAAAAAAACAGAGGCTGCAGCGACGACTTAGATTTTATAAACTAGAATACTTTTTATCCTGAAAAATGTTAGGTTTCCGAGTCTAAAAATGTAAAAAATTTGGTGGCGCCACTGTCGACACAGCTATAAAGATGGCAGTCGTTATAACTTATAATACCTACTTATATTTCTCACGTTTTATATTTTTCATTTTTCAACGCGGACAAAGTCGTGGGCATCAGCTAGTAATAATATAAAAACATAATAGTTGATGAGGTTTTAAATAATGAGAATTGATAATCTTAATAACTTTCTCATGTATGTTTAAAAAAGTATAAAAAGAATAATCGCTGCTTAGAAGAGTCTCCTTAATTGCTCACTAATCTGTTCATCTACAAAGTGTTTTTGATCAAAATGAAATGTTTGAATTTAAAATTGGAAAATGTCCATTTTTCTGTTAACGGGTGGTCTTTCGCTGAGAGGCCGCGGGACGTCCCGCTGCGGCCGAGTTCACATACCGACCTGTCGCACAACCATAAAATATATTGAGCCACGAATATACCCGCTTGTGTTGTCATCAATAACATTAAAAATTCAGGAGTCTTCGAACACACGCATCTCTAGGACACGAAGCGTTGGCCGTCACATCTCAATGTCACATGTAAAACTCTTTCTAATAACAAAATCTTATGTTGTATACAAAGTATCGCGGGAATAGGAGGAAGACGAAAATATGTTGGTTTCCACTTTCCCTTTTCCTGGCTTGACAAGGAAAATTTGCTGGTGGTGATAGCCTAGAGCCACTAGAAGAACTACTAAATCCACATCCACCCCAACAGCAGTATCTTATCTTACATAACTTAAGTCTCTGTTAACTTACACAGCCTGTAGCTCCTAAAGTAGGTAAGTAATGATTGTAGAGTAAAAATAAATATTTCCAAATTTGTAGAACATTTTATATAGAAAAGTAAATAATGCTATTCGTAGATATTCGCAAAAATCTGAAAAAAAGATATTCAATAGATTAAATTAGAAATTTTCCATGAAAAATTATCTAAATGATGGTGAAAACCGCATCAAAATCCGTTGCTTGGTTTATGAGAAGTTAGTGGCCATACAGACAGACGTGGAAAGCAACTTCAGTTTAAACGTAAAGGGATAAAAATTCAATTATCGCTTTCTCATTTCAGACAACGATAAAACAAATAAGAACCATTTAAATGCGCATTCAACCTCCTCAGTTTCACTACCTTCGTTGACACATTACAAAAATAAATTTAAATTAAAAAAAAAAATACACATGACCACTTTCTAGAAACAAGGGGGAACATTTGAAAAAAAAAAGAGAGAAGTCCGAACAGACATTCGAATAAAGACGGTCGCTGGCGCGTCGGCGCCAGAATTCCAACTTTACTTTTTACGAACCCGTCCCACGATTCAATTTGCTCGGGATCAACATGATGGAACACGCGATTGATGTGACGACGACCTGGCTTCAACTTTTCACTCCAAACACTAATTAACAAGAAATCAAATGACACGTATGTACCTTCAACTTAGAACCTTCAACATATTATTCAATATTTACTCCTTGTCAAGATATAATATTGAAATGGACCTGGACATATGGTTGGATCTGGATTCCCTAATCATGGTGTTATGTCACAAGGACATCCGGAACAGTTTCCTTCAGTCACAGAACATGTTAGCTTTTTTAATAAATTAGGTAGCTTTTTTAATAAATAAAGTAGGTAGCAAGCGTCTCGAATAATAGTGGCGAAGTAAATATTCGTACACTAGACTGCAAAGAAAAAGGGTCGGTTAGAAAATCTTCAATACCTTCAAAAGTACCTGACCTAGTTTTATGAAATAAAGACTAAATTAAAGCTAAACTAAATAAAATAATTTATTTTTATATAAGCACATTTATATTCTTTAATTTAGTCTTTATTTAATTTATAGCTAGGTCAGGTACTTTTGAAGATATTGAAGTTTTCAAGAAGACCCCTTTTCTTTGCGGTCCAGTGTATGTAAGAAACAACGAGAAAAACCTTCAACATAAACTTTTGATCGAAGGAATATCTATAATTTTAAAACTGTTCATATGTGTTACGAAAATTTAATAAATAAATAAATACCTACATACCCACAGACGTAGGTAGCAGTATCGAATGCGACGCATCGATGTGTTACAATCGTAAATTGTTTACTTTAATACACCCGAACAAACAAACAGTTTAGAAATTTCAGAACACACTGCCAACCGTCCAAATGTCGCCGGCCATTGTGATTTTTTGCTAGGATTATACCAATCCAATCCGAGCTGAATGAGGCAGTATGATAAGTCGGTTGTCGGTACAATTTCACTAAAGTGCGGATGTTTTAGAGATGTCCAATCGAGTTTATCGATAAAATATTAGAGTCCAATTGTTGAGATTAGAGAATTATAGATATCAGAATAAAAACCGTGGAATTAGAAAATTACGTCCGTAAATGTTCAAATTTACACGAAAATACCTGATTTTTCTAGAAATATTTCGGTGTTAAAATAGGACATGGAAGTTATTTTAATGTGATTAATTGATCAATCATAATAATCTTAAGGTAGTGTAGTATTCTATTCAACCAATCGTTATTGTGTAGGTATATAATCCAGTCGAATCTACAAAATCATTCATGCTTGTAACCTTCAATAACATTTTAAATATTATAATCCCCCAAGTCTACTAAAACTGTATTTATTGATGTAAAGTGAAATAACAGCATTAATGTGCTGATGTGTTTCGGTGAGTGTGTAAGGGATGCTAGAGCCCAGCATCCCATCCCTTATCCTTTAGTCATATTGTTGACAGCGCACTTGCAACACCTGTGGTGTTGCTTGTGTTATAAGCGACTGTTGCCCCTACCATCAAATAGACCGTCAGCCCGTCGATCTTAATATAAAAAAAAGACTATAAGTACCTATTGAATACATTGATTTACTAAGTAAATTGTGTCATTTGTGTAGTTAGAATAATAAACTGAGAAAAAAAGGCCACCTACTGGAATTAGTTACTAATTCATTAATATAAGTTATCAGTTTAGTAAAATGGTAGGTACACTGAGATAAATTGGCGAGAGAAATTCTTTAGACAAAGTACCATGCATGGCAGGATGACTCTATAATGTCGATATAAGTGATACATCGATGTACAACACTAGTTCCAAGTGCGTGATTTCCACACGGTTGCATAATTCGATCGCACGCCCTGTGAAAATCATTGAATGCTGTTCGCAAAGCAACGATTCAGGTGCAGCGATTTAGTAAATGGCACTTGGGGGATTAGAAATCAAATTGTCGTATGAACTCGTACATCTACATCTTTACAATTAGACAAGAAATTAGACATCTAATAGAATAAGTTGTTTGGATAAACGGAAATTGTTCGAGCAACTAGCAAATGTTTAAACAGCTTACCTTGGGTTAAATGGTATATTGCGAATCGACCCGCCATGGAATTGCATGAATGCAATTGACTGAAGACCTTTTTAATCTTTGCAGAATGTCTGAATTAATATTTTTTACAAGATATAAAAAAAGCGCGGTAAGTATAGAATCCCAGTAGAGCCTGCATATCTGAACTACTTTTTAAACTATTCAACTGATTTTAATTCGGTTCTCACTAATGGAAAGAGTGATATAAGAAAAAGGTTTGTTGTAGGTATATCATCATCATCACCATCATCAGCCTTCTAGCACGGTCTTCTAGCCTTTCCATCCAGCCGCTTCCTGCGAAGCCTTTCAGATCGTCTGTCGACGCTGCGCGTTCCAATTCGTGCCTTAGCTGTTGTGTATGAGGTTAATAGGTGTATGGTATAATACTATAATAAGTAGATATTTTGTACATATAAATAAACGTTATAAAATAAATATTATTTTCTTCCTGAGCACACTATACTATCTTACTAATATAAAATACTAATTTATAATAATAAATAAAATTTAAGTTTCTGTTTTTAATGCAAATGTACCTATCAAAGTATATGAGGTAAGTACCTACTTATTATATATAAAAAAAAAATTTTTTTGTCTGACCGTTTGTTCCGGCTAATCTCCGAAACGGCTGGACCAATTTTGAGGAGACTTTTTCTGGCAGATTATAAGGAGTAACTGAGTCTACTTTTATTTTAGAAAAATAAAAATAAAATTATATATAGTAGCGTGGCCAGGTTCAGCTAAGTAGTTAGTTAAATAAAAGTGTATACGTGCGAAACCATGGCGGGCCGCTAGTTTACAAATAATTTTGTTTACTTATTCAATTTCAACGGGTACAGCTCTTAGAGTATACTAGAAAGTTGAAGGGACACTTTGAGCCCAAATTCGACACAAATTGAGCATGATTGCTCCTAAACTATGTCTATATACAAAATATTTATAAACGATAAAGTCATGTTTATGATGGAGTACACTTTTGTTATATAAATTTATATTTACTCAAATTTGGTTATACAATGTTTTATATAAGCAGACTAAGTAATTAGTCTAAACTTACTTTATATAAAAAAATCACTGAAAAATTATCTAACTGATGGTGTGGAACAGCATAAAAATCCGTTGCGTAGTTAAGGAGGAGTTAGCGGCCATACTGACAGAAGGAATTTTATGTAGATGCAACTAAAATTAGCAGCGTACTTGTAACAATATGTTGTTGCTTGCGCCACTTACGTTTGTGAGGCGTTGGGCATTTTTGAGATGGGAAAAACCACTCGCGACCTGTTATCGTAACGTAACCGTGTAACCGTGTAACTGTGTAACCTATAAGTACCTCTGTATATTTTCAGATATTGCGCCATCTACACAATACCACTGAAACTAGAATATTTTACGTAATAATAATACATCCTTGCGAAAACTAATTGAATTGAAATAATACATCAATGCGAACAGAGATGGCGCTGATATTACTTTAAAAAAAGAACAATTTTTGAGATGGGAAAAAACCATTGAACTCGTGACACTGTTACCGTAACCGTAACCGACACCATTGTATATAAGTATGTACTTTCCTGATTCAAAAAATACACACGTAATTGTCCCGTGCGAAGCCAGGGCGCGTCATTGGTAATTTTTTTTTTTTTTTTTACTTCTGCTAATGTTATCGCAGTAGATATTAGTGGAAGCACTGTGTACGCGTCTTTAGACAACTACCGAAATGTCACTTCAATTCGTAACGGCTCGTTGGCTTTAAAACCATTCCGAAAAAAAAAAACATCATCCCACAACTTTCGAGAGATTAATTTGTCATTTGTAAGAAAACTAGTTTGAATCGGAATTGAGTTGAAAAAAATTTTGCCAGCCCACCGACTGTCTGAGTAATTTTGGTGAAAAAGTTTACGTACACAATTTATATTTAAAAATAAAACTCTAGAGAACACTTTTTACTTAGTACTCTGATTTGATCCAACTTGTATAATTTTCTGGATTGTCTAAACAAAAGTGATCAAGCGTAAATTGGTTCACGAGGTGCATAAGTGCGTTGCCGAATTTGATATGATCGGATATATGATAAATGAATAAGTATAGTAACGGAAATAACATCCATGAATAACCTGAAACATAAACACATAGTGCTTATTATGATTTTGGTAATTAAATTCATTTCCATCATGAGTATGTAACTATTTATAGCCGCCAGACTAGTATAACTCAACTTCGGCTTCTGTGACGAAAACCGTGATAACTTCGCAAACATATATAATTATAAACCATCCTCAGAAATTCCCCTTTCCGTCGATACAATCAGAAACAACATCCGTTCACAATTTTCAGAGATTAGCGAATACATACAGACAGACAAAGAAAAAGGAGGACTTTATATTGATTTCTTATATTACCAACAGTTACATACTATAAAGGTATTAAATAATTTTGTAATTAAATAATTTCCCTAAGACTTCGTCCACGGCTCGAGAGAGCGTGATGAACGCTAACCTTTGGAACGTTGTACTTTCTACTTAGTGATCTCATACAATGATATAAAAAACGAATAATTTCAGATAGATTTTTTTTCCATAATACTTAAATTGCTGGAATCAGAACATCAATAAATTCTTTGACTGCAAATTGTTTTGTTATATGGGCACCATATAATTTTTTTTTATTTAGGTTAGGTGTAACATAAAATTATTTAAGTTTTAATCGTGCACCTGAGTCATCGAAATATATAAAAAAATAATATTTAAAATTAGTACACTTTTAAACAAACATAAATAAAAAAGTATATTTTTGTAGGTAGATTTTTTTTTCATTGTCCGTTTATCCCACTCTTACATATTTAGTATAAATTTCGTGTCACGTTGTTTGTCCGCGATGAACTCTTAAATTACTGAAGTCAACAGCTAATATAGATATATATATAGAAATTGTAATATATAAAAGAATAAATCATTTATTTTCTTTTAACAACATCGAAACTCCAGACCAAATGCTTTTAGAACAAAATAACTACACCGATATATTTGTTAGTATAAACGTGGGGGTGGATACTGTTGGTGATATTAAGGGGTGGGAGAGCGGGCGGGCGGTGGGACAAGCCGCCAACTGCGAAGGTGAGACGATAAAGCAATTCCGCTTAACTGGGATAGATAAAAATAACTCGGAAACTGACACTAAAACTTTAAGAGATTTTCCAATTTTATATCCACTCTTTCTTATCTTTGGCTGAGACTTAAAGTCGTCTGTGGTTTTGCTTGGTTGAAATCTGAAAATCATATTGGTTATACTGGGCAGATCGTATGGCTACAGTAACCACAATATGTAACTTATTCTGAGCCAGATACGTTTTTGCTGCCATGACGAACACTCAATGGGATTTTATTATATACGACGAGCAGGTACCCGCGACTTCGTCCGCGTTGAAAAAAAAAGAGTAATAATTATTATACTATGAGATATCGCAAAAACAAATTTAAAAAATCAGTTGATTTGCGCCATCTGATGGGATGAAAATAAGACTTTTTATCTCTTCAATCTGCCAGTATTATATTTAATGTCACCATTCACTGACACTGACACACGACATTTTTATTTAAACAGAACTTATCTACACTCACAGTTTATGCGCAGAGGCAGAGAGATTGAACCTATTACAATAAATAGGTGCTATCTCAAGACAGTAAACAACATAGCGCTGAAGTTAGTCCGGCGCGTCCTTTCACTTTTAAGGGATATTAGAACCTATTTCCTTATCCCTTCCCAATCCCATATCCTTAAATTCTCCTATAGTCAACAGTTCACTTGCACCAACTGTGACGTTTCTATAGGCAACGGTAGCCACCTACCATTAAGTGGAACGTTAGCTTGTCTGTCGACTTTAACATAAAAAAGGCGCATTACCCACTGATTGGAAATAAAAGCAACTGCACTACACACACGAAAGATAGGATATCTTTTTCCAGTATTTTTTTTTTAATTTAACATTTAGTTAAGTAAATAAAACTTACTCGTATTATAATAATAACATAACCCTTCCTTAATGGATAATCTGCTTTGGTAAAAGAATGAAATCACATCGATTCTACTGTTTTATATATTTTATTTGTACCTAACTTTAAATTCACACTCACTGTGGGTGTATTATTCTAAACTGACATCTACTTAAAGTTATTTAATAGATAAATTGATGCCGAAAGTAGACCAAGGCGATTCAGTAGAAGCCCCTTAACGATTACAATGTTACCCTCCAATGTCATTACCAGACCACCCTCGGGCTCTCCCTTCGTCATATACCACTGAAACATTAAATCAATTGATAGTCTTTACCGACCTACATCTATTTTATGAATACTCGTACTTTATGCACATTACTATTTACTATATCACAGCAGGTCTCATAAGTAATTATTTTGGATGGAGCCCATTTCCCTATCCATACCTAAACCCTATCCTAATCCTGCTATGGTCGGCAGCGCACTTGTAACACCTATGGCGTTACTTGTGTTTTAGGTGACGATAGCCAGAATTAGAAAATGACTTAGAATAAACACAAGTTATAGATAAAGAAATAGGCTATTTTCACAGTAAGAAAGTAGTTACCTACTTAAAATTATGATTTCTATACGCAGTGGTTCTCTTTACAAATTTACATAGATAAGGTAGTAGAAAATGAGTTCATCACGTGCTAAGAAGGCTACTAAAGGCTTATAAAATAATGCCAATACTGTGATTTGTGAGCCTCATCATCTTTTTATTTGGTATAAAAATATTTTTTACTAGATATTTATATGATTGAATCTTATAGTATAGAAAACTATACTTATATTAACAAATTTAGGAGTACCACATTATTATAATAGTAACATGTCCAGTGTTTTCCTATTGGTTGAAGTTCAATAGAGTTGGCCGGAGGAAGTTTCCAAGTATCCCTGTTAAGCAGTTATCCGAGACAGTTAAAGCTGTTAGAGAGAGTGCCGACCCTCTTAATTACTCGCTTCCTGAAGGAGTTAATATTTGGCGCTCGCCTCCACCAGTTTGTGTTCAGAAGTTCCGGGAACTAAGAGGTTATTTTTTTAGAGGACTGTGTTGAAGGAGTAGAGAAAAATACCTCAGGAATAAAAGGGCTTGTTTGATGGTTTTATAAACGTATGTATACTTTCACTAGAAGAGATTTATCCTACGATTTTTTTATTATTATCTATATAACAATCCTAACAATCCCTGAAGAAATTAATCTATATATATCTGACTATAATTGTCTACACAACAAAAATAAATAAGTGTACATTGAGGATATTGAAGTGAATATTTTTAATATGCCACCAACTTGATGCCAACAAATTCTGGAATCCTGGAAATTACTATGAAATAGAATCGGTCAAGTAATTTTTGAGTTATTTCATTTCAAACTAAAATAAAAATCTTTTCTCTTTATAATATTAGTAATAGATTACATGAAATTAAATTTTGCAACCCTTTTTTCCTTTAATTATAGCCGGTATGTATGTAATTTCTAAATAAGCGCAAAAGCTTACATTGAAAAAAAAAAAGGTCCATTCTTATCTTTCTGTATCCTTCTCTATTCCTTTTGTATCTTCTGTAGCTGTTGCTTGCATTTAAAAGGGAAAAAGACACTTACCACCCAGTAGACCGTCAGCATGCCTTCCTACATTTTACATAAAACATCTAAATTCGATGCAACCCTGTTTTCCTTGATTAAAATTTACAGAAGGTTGATCAAATCGCACTTAAGAGAGGTAGGTCGCAGTAAAAAGTAAGTGTAGCGAGTAAAATAGTGTAGTGGATACGATACCGTCGCCTCAATAAGCCGGCCACCCTCGCGATCCGATGGCGAAGCGACGCGCTCAACAAAGCCTGCACGCTTCTACAATCTGACACAGATTATGTCACAGAACAGCTGTTCGCTCAACATAAGCCTATTGCTCTCAATTTTTCTGTATAAGCCGCGCAAATCGCTATTGCGCCTAGCCGCCATTTTGGTTGACGTAATCTCGTCACACTCAGTACGTTAGCAATACTGGCAGACGAGTTTTTAGATGTGGATGACGTCACATGGGTGTTTAGTTGACAAGGCGCTTGTGTTTTGGCAACATGCATTATTATATTATATCAAATTGAATACTCTACTGAATACTAATTATTAATCATTATTAATAAATATTATAGTAGGATGTGGATAAGAAAAAAATAGTTTAAACCTAGAATTGGGTGCACGTAGGTACAATACTACTTATACGGCAGGTAAGAGTAAAGAGTATAAATATAGAATGGGTGTGTCTGTGAATCTGAATATAATCTTTGCAAACCCAACGTGCGTGTGTCGTGAATTGTGGGGGGAGGGGAGGGAGACTTCGTTGACCCGTGGCGCCGCCTTCAGATTGTTACGGCCAAAGAAACACTCCGTCTTACCACCGAAAACTGTTGAGTAAGTAGTACATTTTTTTGTATAGAAAAATCAATTAACCAAAGTCATCAAGTATATTTAGGTATCTATAGTAATAAACGACTTACCTTTCTATATATTTCTAAGGGCGTCTTTCACCAACTACAAGTAAAGTGTGGATTAGTTACTTTTAGAAATAATTTTATTTTTTATTAAATTATGCACTCGGTTTACTGCATACTTCGATAGGCGAATTTTTTTATTATTTTCTTTTTAATGTTTGGGACTTTTATCGTACAAACAAAGGTATATCAGTCAAATAGTTGTCACACCTTTTAAACATACTTCTTGTATAATGTGAATAATTTTTTAGTACTTAACAATATTTAATTGAGAAGAATCACCAGTCATAAACTTATACGGAGCCTCATAGCGTCTAATTAAAAAGTCTTAGATAAATTTATCGACTCTATAGATGCCTCTGTCCCCATACAAAACACATTCAAAAGGATCGCGAGTTTCTTGCGCCCCGCGCCACTTTCATTTCATATTTTATTTTATATTTTATTTATCCCAGTGCTGAATTTTTATAACGTCGACTAGACACGGTCCGTTTTTACGAGGGGTCATTTTTGCCGCATCCTCCTTTGCATCTGTAAAAACAATGGCACTCACTCGACCGAAATTCGTGCGGAATGTGGTTGTACGTTATACAACCACAATTACTGTAATTTTTAGCATTTTTGCTATATTATTTATTTATTTATTATACATAAAAAGTAATCTTAATATTTACATTGTCCCATAAAACTAGAAAGCAGTAAAACCGAAACTGGAATCGCCGTGGAAGAAACATCTCATCGACGACATTGTCAAGACTGCGAAGAAAGACGGCTGTAGTGACTGTTGCTGGCTTCAATTCATCCCCCGTCTTGAATCCAGTGATGTGGTACAAATATATGAACAAACCACGCTGATATCAACAGCTCTTGTCAGAGCTATTTCCATATTTAACCGCTAATGGTTGTGTATATTATTTTCCTATGCCTTTTCTTGGTACGGTAGCTACAGATATAAATAACAAACACTGAACAGTAATAGAGCTGAAAATGTAATTCTTATATTAGTAAATGTAGCGACATCATAAGTAGTAAATTACTAATAAGGCAAACACTGCGTTTCGCATCATTTCGGCAGCTCGTCTGGCAGCAGTAACAACCACAATACAGAAGACATATAGATACAACGCTTGGCAAAAGTCGCGTGCTACAGCAAGTAATATATAAAGAAACAAGGACAAAATCGCGATCAAAAGCTAATAAGAACATCTAACAGACATTAGAGTATCTAACACCGTTCATTTTAAACTTTGATCTAGACATAGATCTAAATCTAATGCATTTGATTATTACTAAAATTAAACCTATGTCAAACAACTTTCGAAACTTTCAATGGTTGTTCTTTGGAAATCACATACCAGATTCTGGTCAAAAATCATTAATTCCAACACGACCACTATATGTTGTCCATACTTGAATTCTATTACCATGACCTCCACATGTATTGAAACACATTGCATTTATTAGCATTTGAAACATTTCCCGATATCGCGATCCTCTACGTATTTCGAAGATACTTTGATATAATTCATGGTGCTAGATGTATAGAGTGCTGGATGTAAAACCTAGTTTTTATTAAGAACTCTAGGTTTTACATCGACTCTAAATTGTTTTTGATTTATTTTTTGAAATGTTTTGAAACCAAAAGAGTGCAATTATTTTAATTTTTTAATTAATTAATTAAAAAATAAAATAATAAGCGAAAAAATATATAAACTATGACACTATGAAGCAGCTTATACCAGTAACTGAGGTAACAGTTAAGCTGCTTGAAACTAAATATACTAATACGAATAGTTATTATAAATTACGCTTAGATGAGCTTTCATTTATAAGTTTACTATGGTTCATGTAATAACTGTAGACAGCTACGTACAAGCTTTCCCGCAATCACTTGGTAAAATTTCTCGACAAAAGCCTTGAAATTGGTTAAATATAATAAGCCTCGAAATGATTTTTAATACTACACTTGTACTATTATCTACTTTGTGATTAAATTTGGATTTAAAAATATAACCCATTGAAACAGTTTCAGCAAAATATTTGCTACAAAAGTATTAGAAGAAAAATCTCAACAAATCTTATTATATACTTATTCGTATTACATCGGCGTTGTAACTGCTATATCGTAAATTTCCGATATCGGTAGTACGGTCGCGCACACAAGTGGCCCGGGTGGCTCAGGCGCTACTCCCGGCGCCTGCAGCCAGCGCCCGAGATAAGCGTCGCCCGACGCCCGTCCTATGAAATTATAGCGCCCTCCTGATACAGCCTCGCAGTGTAGTAGAGGAGCTTTCAGTAACTGAAAATATAATTATCAATTTCAAGAGATTTCCTTCATACTTATTTAAGTAAATATTTTTGCGAATTTGTTTGCTTATAACCGTACAAAACCGTTCATACATATGAATTCATATGTATGATTCTGTAATTTCAGCTAACAGAGTTTGTGTTAAAATTCATACTGTGAATATTGTGATATATTCTATATAACAAGATATGAGTATGCATAATATATTACAGAATTAAGATAGATATACTGTAAGCACACTATATAATATTTTTTTATAGCAATACTTTTTCATTCACAAATCGGCTGTCTGTATGTTAGCTTCAAGGCTTTTTTAATGGTCTTAATAATAGCGTATGTTTTCTTTAACAAAACTCCTATACTACACCGTAAGGCTCGAGAGGGTGACGGGGTCGAGCTCTCCTCCGGGCCATTTGTCAGTGACAGGACGTCGCACGGCCCGGGGAGACGGAGGGGCCGAAACCCCCACCCGTCAGATTCCTCCGCACGTTTGCGGCTAGTGCCTGTGACTGTACCTCGACGTATGAACGTGTTGAACACAAATTACTGAAAATTCTAATACGAGTAATAATCGAAACTATTGAAAATTACTAGATAATTTCCTTTCATATTTAATACAGATATTAACGTAGGGAATCATTTAAAAAAATTGCTCCTATTAACTAAAGTACTCAATAAGTGACCACAAAAAAATACTTCAGAGTTTAAATAAATTATTGTCTTTATTTCTAAGCTTAAACTAGTTCTAAAACTAGAAATACTAGAAGAATATACTGTTTTATTTCCGTTTTTGTTCATGATAATTTTTGGATTCATGTGTGACCAATTATTGGATTTCTTAAGATATCATAGATATATAAAATAGGTCTAGAAAAATATTAATCTATCAATTTTATACATTTGGGTAAGTTTGCATTATTCTATATTCTGCTACTAGATTTCAAGGCTAGAGAATAACTAAAGAATAAGGAAGTGTACGGACAGGTTGTCCTGACTAGCATACAATTATCTATTAAATTAAAAATTAGCAAGTTATAATCCTACACAAGGATAGAAGAATACCTATATTGGGTTGCAGATATTTAGGGCGTTATAATTTTTTCCATTTTCGGCTTATACATATATGTCTTCTTCGACTCTATTTGTTTTTCATGACAAAGTTATTAATAGTCAAGTCAAATAATATTAAAGTCAAAAACAAACACAGTTACTTGCGCATTTATAGTATTAGTATGGATTTATAGATATATGAGTTAGCAATGTTCAGAGAATAATTTAACTCAAAGTGTTTCTAAGCGTCAGTATTTTATTAATGTCTTACGAACTGCTAAATACTTAAACTAACTTAAAGTAGCCAGAGTAATATATTGTAATGTAATAATATAATGTAGGTAGATACTCATACTTGGTAGGAAGTATATTTATTAAAGGTATGAGACGCAACACATCTTTTTTTAGTCATAAACTAGTAACTTATCTAGCGAGCGATTTTCAAGTTTAGAGGAAGTATACAAGACTACCTTAGCTCTATTGCATTTGAGTGAAGGAAATGACGAGAAAACTGCTTTCAATTTTATGACTTTAATTAGGGTACATTAATCTAATAAAACATTATCTGGCTGAATTTTATCTAAGTATATGTAAATATTATGCATCTGTTTGTGTCGTCTGTTTCTCCGCTAACTTCTTTTAAACCACCCAAAGGATTTCACTAAAGAAAAGAGCTATAAACAAGGCAGTTTTGTGAATATAAATAAAAAAAATGCATCCGTGAGAAGCCGGTGTAATAAAAAATTACCCAAAAACTATAATTCCCTTACCATGGTTCCTAATATGTTCATTGAACGCGTTAAACCTTTTAACATAATACTTATAACACGATTATAAACGTTTTAAAAGATCATTAGTTGACGATCACAATTAGGCGAGGTTTCAAAGTTAATTTATAATTGGATTACTTTGAATTATTAAATGCTTCCAAAACTACATTTTCAAATTCCAAATTTGTGGTTGTGAAGAAAAAAGATTAATCTAGGTAAAGATAAGCACCCTACATCTAGTTAATAAATTAATGGAACAGACACATTTACCTTACCTTTGCGTTAGTTATACCTAGGTAATCTAATAATAATAACTAAGTAATATTATAAAGAGAAATCATTTGTATTTTTGTTTGTAATTAATAAACTCAAAAACTACTGGACCGATTTTAAAAATTATGCGGACGAAAATTATGCGTACGATGTCGCGTGCAATAGCTAGTAGGTATTTAATAAATTCCATGTGTTTCTTAACTAATAAATGAACCAATTTGGTTAAATTTTTATGTATAATATTTTTAATTTCTTACTTTTATCTAAATTTTCAGTATCAGTCAGCAGACACTGATAGAAAAGTAATATTAACACTAAGTTATATTAATAAGTGTTTGTGCAGTACACAAAAAAAACAATCTAAATGTTTGTTTAGTGATCAATGTTATTATTCAATATAATTGTTATCTGTATGAGTTTAAATAATATTCCACGAGCTAATATCCCTATCCCTTCCCAATCCCTTATCCTTAATCCTACTGTAGTCGGCAGTGCACTTGTAGCTCGTGTGGCGGTGCTTGTGTTATAGGCGACGGTAGCCACCTACCATCAAGTGGACCGTCAGCCTGTCTGCCGACCTAAATATAAACAAATATTTATATTGCCTACAATTAGATACAGTATTTTCTCAGCATAAAAGGTAACACATTCATAACCATAAAATATGAAGACACATTATGAAGTTCTGCCAATTTACCATTGTAAACTTCATAATACATATGTCTTTGATTTAAGATATGTCCTTTCGATGTCTGTGTTATAAATTTGGGTTTCATTAACTAAGTATTCATAACACACTCTACATAGTTATTTATCTTTATTTCATTCAATACAATTTTAAACTTATTATTCGAAGATATACCTAAAGAAGAAGCCATTTTTGTATCACACTGAAAAGGCATAAGACAGACTCAAGTTTGCTGTAATCTGTGGTGAATAACTGTTGCCAATGAAGATAATAATTAATTAACATATAATTAACAGTCTTCCTGCAACGTTTTAATAAGTGATCATGATTTCTAATTTACATATGAATTCAAAAAAAGTCTTTATGAATCTTTTTATAGATTATATACCTATAGACATTTTAGAGACACATATTCAAATAGCATTCGAATTTAGCTTGAATTATCTTTGCTTTTTGAGCAGTCTAAAGTTTTTATTCAAGTTTTTACTGCCTAGGATTATTTCTCACTGTAACTAATATAAAATGTTATTATTAATATGACATATAATATAAAATTCAATATACATAGCTACGCATAAGTATTTACGAGTAAAGATACGAGTGTGCGTTAAGCCAGAACGCGAAGCTTGAAGAAGGCCACATAACGACACTAAAGTCCGGTCTAAGGCGATTACTTCGCCACGCGAGCCGAGAAGGCGCGCCCACTGAAATTGATCCCACAGGGAGACAACCCCCTAGCCTCCCCCAGGGGGTTTTGTGGGCGGTAGGGGGTGATCGCCGCTTTCCTTTGTGCCGCTAGCCCTTTATCCAGGACTATCGGCGTGACTTACGGGAAGGATGCGAGGCCGTCTCCGTAGATTTAGGAATTTAGCGATGGCTAGGTAAATGTCTAGTTAAACTGTTTTGCTATTAATGTAAAGATATTGGCTTAGTATAAAAAAGCATTCACTTATATATAGTTATAACTAGTTTGTGAATATAGCATAGATATAAGTAGATATTGCCACAAATGAAAAATATGTTGGTATATACTTACTTAGGTATATGATTACATTTCAATTTCATGTGTTATCATCAATAATTCCTTTTTTTTATGTTAAGCTCGACAGACAGGCTAACGGTTCACTTGATGTTAGGATTTTATGTGTAAATTAGAAATCATAATCACTTGTTAATACACTACAGAATGATATCGTAAGGAAACATATTATATACCTAGGTATATTTAAAGCCATATGAAGTCCTGCCAACCTATAATGGGATAAGAACGTCTTACTTTTCATGCTTACCTATGTTATTGTGAATTTTACGTTTCTGTTAAAGTGTGAATAACATTGCTAATTCTTCAGTAAGCAAAGTATTTTAACTTAGTTTTCTTAAGAAGTAGGTACTACTTAGCGATAACAAATAGTAGGTAACACTAGTTTAGTAGGTACTATTAATGGTATAAAACAATCCTATTACTACAACTGCGGGAAAGTAAGACACATTTACGTCAAAAGGATAAAATTTTCTAGTGTATAAACAGCCTATAGGTATCAAAAAACGTTACGATCTCGCACGATAGCGTCTCGCGTCTTTCTTGTACTCGTATTATTTCGAGCGTTCCCCGTAAGATCGTGAGGCACCAAGTCTCGTGACATGAGCAAAACGTGACAGAGAGATGAGATTGAGCGGGACTTAGATTAATACTCGCTCTGATTTCACAGAATTCTGTTATTTATATGCACCCGGGGTGCCAACTCTGAGATCAAAATGTGACTTGATTTTTGAGCTGTTGAAATGAAGTTCACATTGCTCGTTTTTAAAGTTGACTTCACAAATCATCCAAAGGTAAACCATTACAAAAATAAATGTTTTTTTTTTTCATTAGATATATTATTATGTGCAAACACAATTATAATCGAAGCAATCATCCTTACATATTATAAAACAATCGATTTTCATGCGGTTTTCACCAAGGTTTTTACTGAAAAAAAAAAATGCATCCCGGGCGAAGCCGGGAGCGGGACATAGTGCCTGTTTAAGTTAAACTTAAGAAAGTATGTGTTTCTAGTTGACATTATACACACATACAAACTAAGTCACTAATCAACACCTAGCGAATGGAAGGCAAGGACGATCCACCAATCGGCGTCCAGGATGGCGACCCTTCACACCCGGCGCGTGAAACCCGACACCTTTGCCTTACCCATTTAAAAAATAGTACTAACTCCTAATCGGATCTCCAATTAAAAATTTACCTATACTCTCTCGTCATAAAGTCGAATTTCAAATGACACATTGGGGTGTGAAAATTGACACCTAAAATAACATTATTACTAGTATGTTAAACTCTATCCCGCGGACATAAAGTTGAATTTCTAATGTCTTAGCGTTATATCTGTTTGTAATTTCTATAGTTAGATCCAGAAGAAACTTTAATGATAGAATTTGTGACTTATTGTTATTCCATAAGGTTTAAATTTGACTTGCAGATAGGAGGTGTTAATTTTGACACCTAGAGAAGGCTGTTGTGTATGAATGGTGTATTACTATTGGCTCACTTGACGAATGGACAGGATTAATCCTATTAATATTATAAAAGCAAAAGTTTGTGAGGATTAATGGATATATGTTACTCTTTCACTTAAAAACTAATACTGAATGGATTTGAATGAAATTTGTTATCCAGATAGTTTATAATCTGGATTGACAAGGATAGGTACTATTTATTCTGGAAAAATGTTAGGTCTCCGAGGGATCCTAATAAAAAATGTATAAAAAATGGCGCCACCGTCGTCATAGCGATAAAGATGTCAGACGTTATATTAATCATTATGTTTTCTTGTTCAACGCGGACGAAGTCGCGGGTACAAGCTAAGTTTTCAATATTAGTTTTTAAATTGAACTTATATAGACATGCTTTTTTGTATGTAATTACTGAATTATCTATAGAAATACCGATACCAATAATCACAATTCATTATTTTTGAATTACCTACATTTTATGAATATTTTGAAATTAAGTATTCATTTTCTATTATTAACTAGCAACCCGTCCCGGCTTAGCACGGTTGCATTTTTTCTGCAAATTAGATATAAACACAAACTTTTGTCGTTTATCACTCTTTCCACTAGAAGATAATTATAATAATAAAATACACATATATATATATATATATATATATATATATATATATATATATATATATATATATATACTGACAGACGTTTAAAATGAAATTTTATCATATTAACTGATTATTGCCCTGATACAAGCAAATATCGATTTTATGGTGACGAACCTTTTCTTACTCCGACTGTACCTATGTGTTTTCATGTTTTTTTTTTTGGGACAACGAAAGTGTCCCTATACATTAATTCTTTTATATTCACACACTCAATAATCTAACATGAGATTTTTACCGTCAAAGGGCTACATAACATTCACGCGTCAGTGAGCATTAACTCATATTTTTTTTTATTTTCTCTTCAAATTAGATATCTTATATCTATTGCTACCTTTCTCATGTTACAGTCGTGTTCCAAATTTAAAAAAAAAATTCTCATGACATATTAACTCTTACGCGTCTATCATAACCATCTTTTTTTGTTTGCGGCCAAGTTTTTTTATTAAGCTGTCATACACACAGGATAGAACCTTAATTAGTTGGATAAGTTGCATTTCGTTTATCCTTTCTTTCTATTGTGTAAAGTTTGTATTTAATTTTACGATAAAAATTGAAAGCTTATTTTTTTTATCTCTATTTTGATAATATGAAGAAAAATACAGGAATTTTGATGGTAGGTGGCTACCGTCGCCTTTAACACAAGCAACGCCACATTTTCTGCAAGTGGGATAGCAGTGTGATTCTGGTTTTGGAAGGGGTATTCTGGACTGAGAAGAGATGTGCTCTATCATACCTTACTCATTCACCGAAACACAATAGCACACGTGCTGTTACTTCACAGTCTTCTGTATAGAGGTGGTTATGACTGCGAAATGCAGTGTTCATTTTCCAAGTACTGAAATTCAATAAGGAAGGTGCCCACTTGATATTACGTATAAAAGTGAAGTAGTTAACTACGACATGGGTAGATATAGGCATTCAAATAGGTAAATAGGTACAGTGGGTATAAAGGAAAGAGAGGTTAGTCGATAGTCAATTAATATTAACTTGAAATCTGTGGGATTCCGCACCGCTGTCCGAATTTTATAGCGGCGGGCGCCACCCAAGCCGCGCGACAGAGAAAACTATTGAGTCGACATCTACCTGTTATGGCACAAATTACAACCAACACTATTCCGTTTCTCCAAGTAAATTATTCATCTTGTTGGATATTTTTATTATATCAGAAATTTAAAAACATCCTGAAACTCATACAAATATAGGTACTTGTCACTGTGTACCCACTTACTGACAGAATTTTATATAAAATTATTCTCAAGTAACATGCGTAAATTTACCAAAAAAGAAGAAAGTTTGTTGAAATTGTCAATCAGACAAAAAATCACTCAGATAAGTAAATAAAAAAATATATTTATCCTTCAACTAAGAGTCTATGCAGTTAGTAGTTTTACTTGAAGTCTGCAATAAGCAGGTATAGATGGCGTTAGTGCGATTTTTCATGGTAAAATATTATTTTCGCCTATTGCTGAAATGATTAAATCAGGTAGAGTACAGAATTACTCTGAACGGACTAACATATTGAACTAGGCGTTGTTTTAATATCTAACTTTTGTTTAGTTCAAAAATATCTATCCAACGGTATATTACACACGGCTGTTGGAGAGGTTACCAGAGTTCTCATACATTCCTTGGCAACCTGCATTATTAAAAATTTTAGTCGCAATGATGTCTCCGAAGATTCTCTGTTGAAATCGCGGCGCCTAGACAACAGCGAGCGGCGCGTTATGCCGACCATGATCCATTATTTATATGCGGTCCGCTCTCCTCGTGCAAGACAAGACCACGCCGTAACACAATAACCAACACAGACGTTCCACTAACAGCATACTCGCATCGCCAGTTATCGCTCTTCGTGATGTGTATAATCAAGTAGGTGGTATTTTAATAAGAAACTAGCGACCCACCCCCGTCTTCGCATGGATGCAATTTTTTGCTGAAAATGCGATATAATTATGCGATCTATATCGATTTTCGCTCTTTCCATTGGTGAAAACCGTATAAAAATCCGTTAGGGGTTTAGCGGAGAAACAGACAGACGCGGAAAGCGATATTGTTTTATACTAATGTAGAAATAGATGTAAATGTAGACGAAAGGCTTGTGTAAATAAACAATTGCATCCCGTAGCGAAACCGGGAGCAGATCATAAACAAATAAATGAACTACTTATGTATTATGAAATTAAATCTAATCCTGATAATAATTTTTAATATATTCTCATAAATTTAGATTAAAAAGTTTCAATAATCATTTTTGCTATTGTAAACCCTTATTTTTAGTACCTTATTTTCTTAACCAAGGCTTCTATTTTTCAATTTTCTTTCCAGAAATTTTTGTTGTTTTTCAAAACAGTAAAAATCGAAAGTCTGGAATAACATTTTAGACAATTATGTTTATTAAAATGTAATTATTATAACTGTTCTGTTTACACGTCATGAATTATATGATGTACCTACTAGCGACTACGCTCCCGGCTTCGCCTGGGGTGCAATTTTTATATAAGTATACAAACATTCCCTATTTATCCCTCTTTCCATAAGTGATAACCGAATTAAAATCGATTGAGTGGTTTTGGAGTCCATAGAGGACAAACATATACTTACATTTTATTTGGCCTGGCCCAGAGGGATTCAAACCTCACGCGTCTGTCAATTCGGCGGCTCACTCCTTAATAACATCTAAGTAGTTCACTCAATATTCCCAGAACTTTCACGATAATTTATGACTTTTTAATTTGATCCCAATATCAAAGGAACTGTTTTTTTAACAAGCCCTCGCTTCGAACACAAAAGGCATAAGCAGACAGTTAATATTATTTGATTTGTACGTTGGATATACCGTTACAAAGGAGGTGGTGATTTTAAGAAACCCTTCGGAAGGTAATGTTGGCCACAAAATTATAGTAAAATCATATAATTAGGGATGTGCCGGGCAATTGTAATGTCTTGCGGTGGCAACTTCCTTCCCCATTGTTCCGTCTTGTTTCAAATGACGGTTTGTAAAGGCAGGAAGGAATAGCTTTTAATCGATTTCGATATATTTGACAGTTGCGGTTGGCGCGCGATTTTATGATGTTTTTCGGCGATGGGAAATTGTTTTTTGTTCCCCACTAGGCACCTACGCTTCGATATATTTTTTTTTGGGCACGTCACTTTTATTAGATTTGAATAGTTATTTTTTTTTGTTCTTTTAACATTGCAGCATGTAACTAAGTTTTTATTTTATGATAAAAAATTATAAGTAATTTTAATTTTAAACTTTTTGATCAACTTTGGAAATTAACTTTTCAAAGTTGGCTCTGGTCTGGATGGGGAAAGTAGTAGCAGGGCACACTGCGTTACGCAGTTATTAGGGGAAGCTCGTCTGGCGGCAGTTACCACCCCTTTACAGAAGACCATCGTGAAATAACACCATGTGTGCTGTCGTGTTTCGGTGTGTGTGTAAGGGGTCTATCCTATCCACCCCCAATCCCTTATCCTTATTCCTTCTTTAGTCGGAAGCACACTAAGACTTGCAGCACCTGTAGCGTTGCTTGTGTTATAGGCGACGGTAGCCACCTACCATCAAATGGACCGTCAGCCTGTCTACTGAAAAAAAGAAAAAATTAAAATTAAATAAAAACTTTACACAATAGAAAAAATATTTTTATTAGTAGGTATTATTATAACATGTAGGTACGGTACTTACTAATTTACTGTACCACATAAATAAAGACACAGCAATTATAATTCTAAATACATATACGTGCAAAGTAAAAATACTTGGTAACGTGTATTTGTCTATTTAACAAGTTGATACTAACTTAATAATTTAAAGTAAACTAACCATAAACCTAACTTGAAACAATACACTCGTTCCGCTTAGAATCTATTTAATTGACAGCTGTCAGATGAAATTGACGACAGGCTGACCATAAATTTAAAAAAAATATAAAACGAAACGCCTCATGAGTGGATCTCCTCAATTGTCTACGGTATACTCTATAATTATTTATGGTGCCTTGTTATCAGGGCTGTTTGTTGCGAATCAATTAGCTCTAAGTATTGTAAGAGTCGGCGTTCCGTAAAGGTGTAGTTAATAATTGTGTTTGCCACTAAATTGGTCAAATTACACTCTTAACAGTGGGCAGTTGAGTTTAAAATTGTATGGTTTTGAACTTTCTATTGTATTACGCATATTAGATGAGGCGATATAAAATGTAGATCTGTTTAAAAGAATAAAACCTTTGGGAATCCAGTTCAAAAAAATTCATACAAACTATTTTAAAGATTTTAAAAGATGTAGTTTTGAAGCTTCCTTCAAATTTGGAATTACATAATAGGTATATTAACTAGATGGTGCCCGCGACTTTATCCGCGTTGATAAATAAAAAATATAACACCTGAGGAATAGGTTATACCTACCTATTACACCTACCTATATAATATTGTCCTAGGGACCAGCCCTAGTACATATTAAGTATAAACAGATACAGGAAAGTAGGTACCTATATAGCGAAACAGATAGAGGCGAATAGTTTATACTATTTAGACACTACATATTGATTAATTTTACATCGCTTTACATTCGTTCTTCACTGAAAACCTCAACTAGAATTCCATTCAGAATAAAAAAAAACATTAAAAAAAGGAATCGATCTCAAAATATCGAAGTCTAAGCCAACCTACTACCTAAGCCCTGGTTCAATTATCGCAACTCCACCACAAATATTTAAATATACTTAGATACGTATGTATTTATAACATTCCTATGTAATGCCTAATATAGGTATGTATATCTACACCTATTGCCAGAATATTCTTAAAAAAAAAAAAAAAAGTGCATAAAACCAGCGTCACACCCACAGCTTTGAGCGTTATTTGATACTTTCAAAGTGTCAAACAAGCCATCGAAACCCAACACTGCGACAAAAGCAGCCGCCATTGAAGCCCTAGTTCAATAATAAAACCATGTCGTATTCATTTATATTGTACACACATAAATGGTTGCCAAGCTAACGGTGTATGTTTTTTTAACGTTAAGGTCGGCAGACAGGCTCACGGTCCACTTGATGGTTGGCTAATGTAGCTTATAACAAGCAACGCCACAGGTGCTGCAAGTGAGCTGCCGACCATAGAAGGATTAAGGATAAGGAACGGATGGAGTAATCGGGTCTGGCATCTCTCACTCACTCACCGAAACACAACAGCAAATTTGCTTTTATTTCACGGTGGTCTTCTTTAAGGAGTTGGTTACTGCCGCCAGACGGGCTACCCAAATGACTGCGAGGCGCGGTGTGCCCTGCCACTGATAATATTCTGGTGGAAAAATCTCAAAAAACGCCTGCTTTCAACAGTTAACGGTATTTAGTGAAACATTTTGCCACCGGGCGTTTTTAGACTAATTCGACCCTGCTGAACACGATTCTGCCCGGTGTCAACCCCTCCCCCGATCCCTTCCCTCTTTCCGCCCAAACGTGTCCCGATCTGCAGTTTTTTTATTTTTTTTTCGGAATCTATTAGGGATAAAAGAAAAATGTCCATGACAAAAATGATCTACATTAAATTCTCTACAATATTCGTATATAAATCATTTAACAGGCATAATAACTTAAGAAATAACGTCTGTCCAAACTATATAAATATTTATTTTTTTCAACATTTTTATATTTGCAGTTAATTTATCGAAAAACAATCGAAGCTGTGATAAAATGGCTAAGAAGTGAATTATTCTTCTTACCTACAAAACAAGACCTAACTTACCATCGTACGAGTATTTTCTCTCCGCCAAAATGAGTGAATTTAACAAACTAATAAACCAGAAATTCGATAAATTTTTAAGTTATATTACAAAAAAGGGAAAAACGCGACACAAGATGGGATTTTTTTTTTCTGACGTTATGGACTTATGTCTAGTGTAAGTGTTAGTAAGAGTAGCACAAAATTGGTTCAGGCGTTTTCAGTCCGGTCGATGCCATTATTGAGAAATCGGAGCAAGGACTTGTAATTAAAGG
This sequence comes from Synanthedon myopaeformis, assembly GCA_944738685.1. NCBI lineage: Eukaryota > Metazoa > Arthropoda > Insecta > Lepidoptera > Sesiidae > Synanthedon > Synanthedon myopaeformis. The sequence continues at coordinate 3,790,528 of OX122933.1, read as the reverse complement.
TGATTGTAGCCATCTATCTACCATTAAACATGTACAAAACGGCAGCCGGCCTATTGTCAGTATTTTAAAAGAGAGTTGGTGACAATGCAATGAATGGTAACAGATGTCTTCGTATTACGAAATCTGGTTTATATTTACCATCACATCAGAAAAAAAGAAATTACTGCATTTCGTTTCGTCATGTCATCATATTCCCTTACGTGTTATCTTTCACAACTGAAGGCGGTTGATTCGTGGAAAATTTATACCTACTCGTTTATTATGACTTACCAACTTATTATATGTATAAGGCTGGTAAAGATTTGTGTGATTACAAAGGTAGGTAGGTATATATAGGTACACAACCAATGTTGTTTTCTATACCTACCTATGCTTTAGTTTAATGAAAAACTCATATTTATTTCTAATTATGGGAAATTTTCCCATCTGCTTAAATATGTAAGTTATAAATGCAAAACTTATACGAAACTTACCCACTTTAAAACCTTCGATACGTCGTTATTATTAAGTATGTTCTACTAGCCACAGAATGTTCTAGCCATTTTCAATGTATAAAGTCAGAACTTATACATAAGATAATCCGTTCAGCGTACTGGAAGAAGTTATGTCGCTATCTACTTCATTTTATAATATGTTGTATAGGTTTTCATATATGTAGGTAGATAGCTACCTATACCTATACATAGGTATAGGTTTTGATATAGGCTTCATTAAACTAATTTATTAAAAAAAATTTTTTTTTCTCTATCATTGTAGGTATCTACGGAGGATAAATTAAAAATACTTAGTTAAAATTAATTCAATTTGTGTTACAATTTTAGAATTAATTCAGTCTATTCTATCTAGATTTATATATATAGATATATTATATCTAGATTTATAGTGGAAGATAAGTGTTTTCCCATTCTTATCTTAATTGACTCTTTACGGTCTTTAAACTTTTTACTAGATAATTAAATACCTACCTGTACCGACAGCTTACTTAACAACCTTTTTTAACTTTTAAAATACCTAAGTAATTTTCAAACTTTAAAGTGTTTATTATTAGGTATATGCGGGATTTGAACAAAGTATATTTAATTAAGGATATTCTAAATACCAACTTAGGTGTATCGGTGCGTTTACATTTTTACAAAATTTTATTCATTCATATACATACACGAATATTTACAAAGTATTATAATTAATAATTTGTAAATACACTATTACAATAAATATAATATGTAATAAAGCACTAAGCAGACTCCTTTATAGGAGCTCTGTGAGCTCATACCGAAAGAAAGAGTTCTTCCATCGGACATTCAGACGTACGACAGGTTATCATCCTCGTCTTTTCAAAATTCCCATTTTTCGAACCAAATGTTTCAAAAACTCTTTCATTAAGTATACGCACTGCCAAGGATTGGAATTGCCAACTTCATTCCAACTAAAGTTCGAGTGAAATCAAAAACAAAATCAAAAATAGGCATCTTCTGTGTGAGCTGGCTCCATCGTATAGGCCTTGTCTTTGCTGTACGGCTAGATGCTGGCCCATTTGCATTATTAATACCATTATTGATAAAATAAAATAAATAGGTTTTATAGTTACATTTATAGGTCATTGCTTTGATAACTAAACACTTAATAATACAGATATATTTAGGTAGGTATGTAAGTAAATCTGTATTAAAAATACTAGCCAAGCATTTCACATTTAAAACCAACAAGGAAACGGAATTAGAAAAGGTATTAGAATAAGAACACAGACAAAAGGAATAACAGGGAACTGAAGGCGCACTTTTTAAACGAAGAATAAACAGAAAAAAAATTGTGGGCAATAGAAACTAAAGTCATGTAATATTCATCGAGCATCAACCGAAGGGACATAACTACTTGCTATATTTAATTTCACCTTTTTGTTAGTATTGTTTGAGCCAGCCGTTCCGCTTCCCGCTAGATAATTAGGGTAATTTGACACTTTACATACAGACCGACAGGGAAACCAACTATCGTTGCCAGCTGTCGATATGTCGATGATCACGTGTAGAGAGAAGGAAAACTTCGTCTCTTACTGAGCCTCGATTTACCTATTTTGCAGAAAATATCTAAAAACTGCTAACAAAAAAAAAAATGAGAAAGAATACTTACTTTGTCTCTTAATAAGTTTCGATTCACCTATTGTTTAGAATATATCAAAATTTTACTGATAACAAAAAAAAAAATTCAATGTTTTACATAAAAAAAAGGCTGATAACGGCTAATTTGGTTATAAGGTGGTTACCGTCACCTATTAATACACAATCAGTGCGTTGCTGATCTTTATAGGCTAAAGATTAAAGGACTAATAGGATACTTAGCTATTACCAGGCGAACATATATGTTCGCGAAACTTCGTAATGGCAATTTTTTTGAATAATAAATTTTTAATATTTTCGATATAAAATGTGTTTAATTTTTTAATAATACTTATATAGGTACATATCGACTATTTTTTTTTAAATTTTTCGCTTTCGTGAAAAAGTCCTTTTTCGATGTCTTAATCTATTAGCAACCAAATTTATTATTAAAAACCTCTAAATAAGTAGGTATAATTAAAACTATACACTAACCCCCGACTTTCTACTGAGCAGCAAAACACGTTAAGTAGGTATATCTGCTGAAAGTTGCTGAGAAGTTGGGTGTCCCACAGACTTTGCTGCAATTGATGCTGCAACATCAGATAATGGTAACCATGTCATGGAAATACCACCAAAATAATAAAAGCAAATTTCACATTAATTGAACCTTTACAAGTTAATGAAATCCCTTCGTCAATTTGTAATTGGGCTGATGATCTTTTAACGCCTGAACAGATCTCAATAAACTATAGCTAAGAACCACCTCGATCACGTCAGCTTTCAAACACTTGCAACTAGGTAGGTGTATGATGTAAAATGGTCCGTCAATGGGTTACAATTTACACCTACTTACTTTAACATGCCCCGAATTTGTCGGTTAGAACCTACAATTTAATTAAGATTATAGATAAATTCTTTATCTAAATCCCTTTCTAACGACTTATGTTTTTAGAATTCATCGATCCCTACCTGTAGGTAGTCATTTATTGTAATAAAGCTTCTAGAAGACTTTTATTTTATAGTTATATAACTGTGTAAGCGAATAAAATTCTTAAACACAGATAGAGATTATTAGATAGTCGATCTAATGAAGTATGATCTAAATGTAGCGGACATGCCCCATGTCTTCAAAATGCGAGATGTGGTTCAGACTTAATACTTGACAAGACTCAAGAATAGAAGTGCCTATAGTTAATAAAGTGTAATACACCTTAATGATGATAAATTCCTGTAGGAAGTGGAAAAGACAGAAGATAAATGTGCAATTTTTAGCTCCGAGTGAGTACAATCACTAATAAAAAAGACGCGGTCCCCATCGGCGTTTATCACCACTTTTTCTTAGTTAAAAGGAGAAAAATATATCAAAACCAACAGGAAATTTATTCAGCCATCAGACTCACATACAAAATAATCCATGATATTAACGATAACAATACACTATGCACTCCGGTGCAACATTCTATAGATCATTTTAGCTCGATCCCTATTAGCTCTGATCGAACTTGCCCCGCCCATTTGGAAGCCCACTGAGCATTAATTGGCTGTGAAATTCGATGACGAAACGCCCATTATGATGCCGTCTCTCTTTCGCTTATGCATATCACGTATCTCTGTTCTTTTCGGCGTTTGTGCGGCGAAAGCAAAGGGCCCTCGCGTTGTGCGCCCGCGCAGTGAACACACAATGCGCGAGCAGTCTCCTTTCAGAGAAAAATAGAATGTCAGCTAGTTTTATTTTTACTTGTTTCTCCAGGCCGTCGTCGTGTGCAATATTTGTATCGGATCCGTTGTTTTTTGTTCGCGTTTAGACGTCTCTAATTTGAAAGTAAGTCGGCGTCGAGATGTAACTTTGAAACGCGCCGAAACTTTTTTACAAATGGAAACATTTCCAGTTTCTTTTTGCCGACAATGTCTCGCCACTGATGAAGTTGACAGTGTAGTGGAATTTTAGATTGCGAATAAGTGAAGCAAAAATTATTAGTGAATGATTCTTTTAGAACACATTTTAATAAATATTTACCTATATTATGCACCTGCCTATTATTATTATTATATTACCAAAAGTAATGCTTTTAGTTTGGAATAAGATATTAAATTAGATTAGGTAATTTATTAAATTAAATTATTATACAAGTAGGCAGGTGCAACAAAATATGTAGGTATTTTACATAGGTACATATATTCTTCTTAGTCATATAATAATAGGTAAATATTTCATGTCAACTTGTCTGTAACAATAATATAAATAAATTTGTAAAACACCTATGATGTGTCTATATCACTCAAATAGTGACTAGTAAAAATATCTAATGATTAAATGTAGATGTACAAATTATATAATTATTATGTTAATTTTAATAACAGCACTCAAAATTTTGATTATTTAAATTTGCGGTCCACACCTTTGCAATCCACAGACATAGAGAATAGAGAGTGTTACCTACTATTAAATTTCTCTAGTATTTTTTTTTTTTGTAAACATGTCTTTATTGTTAATTTTTTTAAAGGTCGACTACCGTGTCCAAATAAAGGTAGCCATTTAAAAATATTTCCATTAAATACTTTTTCAATATTAAGGCCTCTTTCACCATGTGTAAAGTAGGCTAACACCGGTAACCGGGAACGGTAAAAGTCCCAAACATTAAAAAGAAAATAATAAAAAAGTTCGCCTATCGAACGATGCAGTAAACCGAGTGCATAATTTAATAAAACATAAAATTATTTCTAAAAGTAACTAATCAACACTGTACCCTATAGTTGCTGAAAGAGGCCCTTAAAGTAGTATAGTATCTATTTCATCACGATCAATAAATTGCCACTCTCCAACAGATGGCGCCAGCGACGAAGCAATGGCTTGTTCTTATGAATTGATTGACCTTTTAATGAACTACACATAAAATTTGAACCGGTTTTTAAAATCGTGTCTTGTTTCAAATAATTTTTAAACTTACGGACCTAATAAAAAAAAATACAACTCATACGTTGCGGACTAAGAATAGAATTTTTTTTTAATATTTTTGTTGCGAACTGGCCGTAATAAATTTAAAAAAAAAAGGCGTCTTGCAAACTTTTACTAAAATAAAAATTGATGTCAGATGGAGTTTGATATGGATATGTGTTGTGTTGATATCTCTATCTATACTAAGTACATATTATAAAAAAGTCGATAACCGCGTTAGGTTATGTGTTATATAATTATAGAAAAAAAATTACATCTCGACGAAGCCAGGGGCCGATCGCTAGTTGTAGTATAATCATTAAAAGAACCATTAGGTAGGCATTTTAATCAAAACCAAAATAGCTGTACTTAGTCAATATCCATCGACAATGATTCTTATTTCTTCGTCTATATACAAACCACTCAATAACAGTCTCAGTAATGACATATAATTAAAGGTGACAGAGTGATCAGGTATAGGTTAATCGAAATGTGCAACTGTCTATTGAAATTGTATTTAAACTCCCATTATTTTCACGAGAACGACGAGAAATTTTTATGGATTAGCCATGGCATCATTAAGTTTCCTGGCGGTGTCTTTCGTGTGTTCTTTTACTGTCAAAGCAAGTAATCAAAGTAAGTAGTCAAAGATATGGTTATTTCTAACCTCTATCTAGAGTCGTAAAGAAACAATTCGTTTGCGTGCGTATATTGACAGTTTAAAGGCCAGTTACTATGACATATACTAAAAAAAGTATCTATACGGTCAAGTCCATAGAGACCATCATAACAATCTTTTATCAAAATACAATACTTAATTACTTCTATACATATGTTCCTGAATCAACCTTTATAAAATATAGCATAGCAGATTTATTATTTATTATTTTATTAAATGTTTTACTGTTGGGAATATTAGATACCTGTGACAATGTGGTCCTCTTCAAAGATGTTGCATTCTTCAATTACTTTTTTTTTTCATAGTTAGGCTTAGGCACATTAAATGATATTTATTTCAAATTCACATCTTAAATCCAAATTTCTCATAGGTTCAACTCCATCAGAAATCGGATCTGCATATGCCGTTGGAGAAGCTGTGTCCCCATGAACTACCACTATGCTAAATCTGTAATAAATGACAATGACAATTATAAATATAAATATAAAAAGCGACTTTAAATTTTAAAAACTTGGTTGTTCTGCTTGAGTGTAGATTTTGCCCCTTGTATGGTATTCGCATTAGCACTAATGCTTAGTTTTGAGCCACACACGACTGGTTTTTAATTATTAAGCAGGTATTTCATCCAACTTCTAATGGTTTTTGAGACTGCTAATCAAGAAAAAGGAAATTCCGGTTCACTCACCACCAGGCTCACTGTGCACAAAGATTATAAGTCAACGCAGACAAAATATTTACAGCCCTCTGTTAATTTTAATGGTATTTTTTATACTTAAGCTTAAGATGTTTAGCAGCAAGGCACACCCTCACAGAAGATCAACGAGGCGTAACTACACTTATGCTGGTTTGGCTTCGTTGCATGGGTATAAGAGATGCCAGCGCCCATTTCTATATCCCCAACTTGTCTTTTATTCTTTGTCCTAACAAGGCCAGCATCGCACTCACCTACCTTGGTGTTTTGTATGCTTATAAGTGACGGTGGGGACAATTGGGTTTTCTACCTGCTTTCCGAGCCTTCTTTATCAGCAACTCAGCAGCAGGACGTCCACTGCTGGACATACGAATAAGTCTCCCAATAATATTTCAATAGGACTATAGGACAGGTCATAAGCAGCCTTGATCCCACGTTTTTATACCAATGGTTAATAAACCAATATGTAAGTTTGAATATTGGAAATATATTTTTTAATATTATAAAGGGTATGACAGACAGGCTGATGGTCAGCTTGGTGGGTGGTAGGTGGTTACCGTCGCCTAAGGACCAACACCAAGAAGCAACACCAGGGGTAGTACAAGTACGCTGCCAACCCTGCAGGAATGTGTTTACTGCTCGCTTGATGGAAACACCTTAAAAGTCTGTCTATATATTATACCTTAAAACCTTATACGTACTGGCTTTTGACTAATTGTTAGTCAAGTTTAGTGGTTAAACTTAATAGTTGTTAACTATTGATTCAAAAGTATCAGTATCTAATATTTAATGTTGGGCTATTGATTGGGTGATGGTAATAGGTGAGGTAATTACTAACTATAATGAAAATTTGTACAATGAAAGAATTTTTGAGTTTTATAAATTGAAAATATTGAAATGATTTAATTTTCAAAAATTCAACACCTTAAATACATAAACAAAATTCTCGCTTAGTGTTCTTTTAAATTGCACTTGCAAAACTAAGTCTAGCTTTGATATAATTCTTTTTCTAGTATCACGGATCGGTACTTCGATGTAGGCCTCTTGAGTCCTCTAGGGAGCCGAGAGGGGAGGGCTTCTACCTCTCATAGAGGAGCGTACGTGCATAATTATATATGGAAATCAACTAAATACATGTCCTATCTCACTCTTATCTATCTGAAATCGCTCGTAAAAGAAAAGGATGGAAGTAACTTTAATGAACGCGCGAGCGTTTTTTAAGTTAGACTTAGGGTTAGTTTAATTACTTAGGTACTAGTTTTATTGCTGTTAAAAATATGTATTTAGATAGCGAGCAAGCAGCCGGCTATAAAATTGCATGGCAAAGGACCGCCATCTTATTACCTACATATACAAACATATATGCCACGAAATCTGGTTAATGTTAATAATATTATATTATAAATGCGAAAGTTTGTGAGGATGGATGTATGGATGTTTGTTATTCTTTCACGCATAAACGGCTAAACAGATTTGGATGAAATTTGGCACAGAGATAATTTATTACCTAGAACTTTTATCCTGGAAAAATGTTAAATTCGCGAGGGATCTTTCTTGAAACGATATCACATAAAAAAATACCTACAATACGCTCAAAGAAAATAATCACACATAGTATCTATTCACTTAAAACACACAGCCGTGTCCACTATAAAAACACACCCCATTTTTTCAAAGCCATCTAAGGTACGCGTGCTCAAGAGATGTTCCAGCCTCACATTATCCCTTACATACCTACTTAAGTCTTTATTTTATCTGGGTCAACATCGTCAGCTCGCTTGCCGAACTTTGTCATATAAAAAAAGCAAATAATATTTCTTAAAATGTCAACGATCTATCGAAGCTTGTATAATATGATAACGGTGCTAATATTCCCGAGGAATCTGAGACGAAACAACGCGGAACTAAGAAGCGCAATCACAGTGTAAGTAATTCTTTTGAAAAATAGCAAAGAAACACTCACATTGTAAATCTTTCTATCGCGTAACGCTAAGTAACAAATAGTCGGTGTTCGCATACCAGAGAACTGTACTCAGGTTTCAGAAACATTTCCCATCACATAGCTGCTCGAAAAAAACCCTTTATCCTACCAATAAAACGCTAACTATTCCAAACGAGCAGTCTTACTCAAAACTAACAATGCACACGTACGTTTGAAGTGTTGGGTTCTGATTGAACGGCCTTATCTCGTCGCAATAAGGTCCATAACGGAAGCATTTGAAAGTTGGCCGAACGGTTGTGGCCACCCAAGCGGTTTTCTTCGAATAACTGCCATAAAAATTACTGGCCAGTTAAGAGTGGTCGCGACTTGTAGTGATGGAAAAATAATTACAACTAATTATTATTGTCTTACTCATTGTTACGTGTGAAATAACAAGCAACGACTGTTTTAATTATAATAAAATTACTATAAACATTACTTTTAGATTATTATATCTATAAATCTGTATCTACAAATATTTTACACATACCTACTTATTGTAGACACATTTTAATTATAATTTTCTTTTTATGGTAGGTGTCTACTGTCCCCTATTACAATGCCACAAAGTTCTGCAAGTGCGCTGCCGAGTGCTCATTTTACTATCCCATCCTAATCCTAAGATTAGGATAATAGGATAATAGAAAGAAAATAAAATCACTGACATCCCTTATACTACTTTAAAATAAAACTTTAATCTTAAACTTTAAACTTTTTGTATACCCGAGTTCATATAACCCAAATCTTTTTAAAGATCGAGTGAATAGGCATCTTCTGGGTGAGATCGCTCCATCATAGGCCTTATCTTCGCTACACAGGTGGATGTTGACCAAGAGCAAACCCATCTCTAATAAAAAAATAATAAAAAACTGTACAATTATTTTGGTCATAGGAAGTTAGGAAGGTAAGTCTTCTGTAACTGGTTACTCTAAACAAGACGGCTTACCCAACTTATGACTTTTAGCACTGTGCCCTCTGCCACACTGCCACATTTGGAGGGATAGGGAAATGGGCTTTGAAATCCCTTACTCGCCAAAACAAAACAGCGCACATGGTATTATTCATAGATTTACAAACTGTTACTTATACAACTTCCTATTTTCTATGCTATTATTTAACGGTGGTCTTCTGTAAGAGGTTGGTTACTGCCGCCAAACAGGCTGCCCAAATATTGAGAAATGCAGCATGCCCTGCCACAAAAGCAGACTTTGAAAAGTTCGTTTCCATAGACCCTGTCGGAATACGAACCCGGGACCCCTGAGTCAGAGCGTTAAGGTAAGCACCCCAACCACTAATCAAACGAGCTCGTCTAAAATGCAGACAAAATGAAAAGAAATCACGATTCGAATCCCGAAAACCAATTTAAATTCACAATCGAACACTTAACAGTTTCGAGGGTGCTAAAAATACCCACAATTTGAAGAAACGTTCGAGTGTTTAAATACTTTCTCCTCCCCATCGCACCGCTAAGGTAAGCCCGTAACCGAATTTTCCGATATTCCTTTGAGGCATCCTTATTATCCTATCTGCCTCACCACCCCTTCGGGGCCCGTTAGAACCATGTCTCATTAGAAATTACAGGTTACACGACGAACGTTTAAGCAGAATTGACGATTGTTTCATTGAGATAAAGTTGTAACTGTTGCATTAAGAAGATTTGTCGGTTATTATTCGATGGCATTGTAAGGGTTCGAGTTGCTACAATTATTCAATGTTTTCACTTCCGCATTCGTCTTCTATAAGTATTTAAAATTCAAATGAATATTTTTATTTTGACAATAATTATTTGGTGGATATTGATGTGATATGCAATAAATAAGTCTGAAGTAATCTATAGAATCAGCTTTTTTTATAAATAAATAACAAACTAACTTATAAATAATAATATATTTGAAAATTGTTTTTTTTATTTAATAAAAGTTTAATGCTACTCAACGATAGGTGGCGCTTTACGAAATTTGCATAATTAGGTATAAGTACCTAACCAAAAAAATAAAATGTAGAAACGTACTTGCGACTACTAAATATAATTATTTATTTAAAGAAAGAGAGAAAGGAAACACATTTTGATTTAAACAAAAACACCAAGTAGGTAGGTACACACAAAGACACGTTTCTATTCAAAATTACCTACTCTATTTGTTATTCGTAACATGTCAGAGTTGTCAGTGCATAACGCCTAATGGCTTGTAGCATGGTGTGCTATGCTAATAATAATAAATAACAATACCTAGTAAAATTTGTGCATGTGACATAAAGAAATAATTATTACATTTAACTTGTACAATAAATAGTGTGTTCCAAGAAATGCCTCTAAGCCTACCGAAAGGGAGGTTTTACTCCCTAGGTCACTGGAGTCACTGGGCATACTGATGCAAAGCTCGAAATATCAGTAAGTATCTAGTATCTATCTAAGTATGATAAAAATAAAATAAAATAAAAATCTGTTATCCGCTCTGCGACGGATATGAACCGCCACTTCAGCTTGCTAATTCTCACGGCCATGTCGACCATTTTGGTTCTTCGGCATTTTAATAAAAACCGTCACCAAGAAAAAATTTAAAATTTAATTATATCTAAACGATAGATTTTATTTTACTTACATTGAAATGGTGGGTAATGTCTTAAACCCTCATAGAGTTGTTTAGAAAATGACATCGTTTCATTTCAGTGTAAGATAATATAAATTTGTTGACAGTTCACTTAATGGTAGGTGACTACCGTCGCGTATAACACAAGCAACGCCACAGGTGCTGCAAGTCCGCTGCCAACCATAGTGGGATTGAGGATATGGGATTGGGGCGGGATAGGGAATCTGTTTTCTCTTACTGACTGACCGAAAAACACCAGCAAATATTTCACGGTGGGCTTTTGTAAGGAGATGGTTACTGCCCAAACGGGCTACCCAAATAATTATGCCCCAAATTCAAACCATAGCCAACTTTAAAAAGCCAAAATTGACCCCGCCAGGAATGGAACCCGGTACTCCTAAGACAGAGCGTTAAGGCCCTAACTACTCATTGAACGGGCTCATCAAAATACAGAGTAAAATAGGGTATTTTACTCTGTATTTTGATGTATTTTAACTCATATTTAGAGATTTTTTATGTCAAAATTCTAAACTCATAAAGTTAATTGCTTAAAAGGTTAAGTACTTAGCTCTTACCTGTATTTAGATTTACATTAGGACTTATATTAGTAAGGAAGCAGGTATATATATGTATCTACCTAACTAAGTAGGTACCTACCTACCTAGATACAGGGACCTTGGACAAACCAGACATCGCCTTTTACAGCAGATAGATGATCAGCAATATTATTGATTCAGATGTGATAAAGTTTAGTTAACAGATGTTATCAAGTAATTGCTCTTTGGTGTCGATTTAATTAGTTCGCATGCCATTTTTAATTATCGTATAGGTATACTGGTTTTGTTCATCTATATGCCTCGATATCTATGAATATCTTTCTTTAAATAAATAAATAAATAAATAAATGTGCATTTAAAACTGGCTAGCATTTTCCGTGCTTATCTTTTAAAAATATTTGGTAATATTTAATTTAGGTACTTACACAGAATTATTATTATTTAATTTTAAACGAATAGGCTAATTATTACACAGGATACTTAAGTATAGATACTTACCTATTATATACCTACGATGTTCTTTAAAGCTGTTTGTTTTACAAATTGAGACATCGTCAGTTATTAATTTTTTATAACTTTAATTGCACTGCAGGTAACACATGAAAAAAAGCATAGGTCATTTTTGACTTTCTGTTCGAAGAAACTTTATGGTACCTAGGTACGTATTGTATAAAAGTGTATTATCATTGTTGTAACTCTGTTTTAGTATCTACTAAGTAATATTAAAATACTAATGTTGAAAGTTAACTTTGTACGAAGTAAATGTTTAAAGTTTAACTTTAGTATTTTTATACTGAGGAAGGTTTTAGATAGGCACAATAGGCATATAAAGAATTCCATATATAAAATATTTTTGTCCACATTTAATTAAAATAATTACACTATACCTACCTAAGTTGGTGTAGTCAATGATTTTAATAATTTAATGTAATTTATAATCGTACTAACTTAGGAACTTTTGTTGTGCGTCAAAAGAGAAACTAAGAAATTTGCAAATCGGTACTTATTTGGTATTTATTTCATCATGGAATTATTATTGTGTTTGTTCAATTCTCCATTGAGTGATCTATATTGTGCAGGGTATTGAAGTTTTCTCGTAGTGCGCATAGAGTAGGCATAGAATAGGTTATTGTTTTGGCTAGCATGTTACGGGTGCGCTAGTTCGGCGGCGATATGTGGCGGATGAATCGCGGTAGAGACGAGGGCCGGCTCTAGTGGCAGCACAGCTAGGACACAAAAGATATTGCGAGAACGTAACGAGCTCAATTGATGAACGGACGGAAACGTGTCCAATTAGAAGGAGGCGGCGGCGGCGGTCGCGAGTGTCGCCCCCGCGCGGCGCATTAACGAGATTAGCGAGCGAAGCGAGGCGAGCGAACGAATCTCACCCCACCGCGCGGCGCGATCGCGGGCGCGCGAGGTGTGCCAGTGGCGAACACCTCGCCCGCGACGAAAAAACAACGCTCGTGTCGGGCACGGCCCCGCCTTTGCGGGGGACGCGCGCGGGGCGCCTCTCGCCGCCATTGGGTGGCGAGAGGCGGGAGGGGTGTCAGAGCTGGCGCCGCCGGCGGCCAGTCGTTTGACGCCTGCCGTGCGAGCGGGTGTCGCACCGGGACGCGTGTGTGTGAACGAGTGTCGTGAACGAGCCGCCGGCCGGCGTGTTATGGACGTTGCATGAGCGGGCGCGAGCGCGACCGCTGGAGCCGTCGGGCACGCCGGTCGTGGAGCGCGCGCCGTGGGCCCCGGGCGGCGCGGGCATGCGCTTCGAGGGCGCGGAGCGGCGCGACGCCGTCGCCTTCCACCCGTTGCTGGCGCCGCGCCCGAGTGACTTCTCCGTGTCAGCACTGCTGACGGCAGGCGCCCTGCCACCGCCTCCCTACCTGCCGGCAGCTCTCGCCGCAGCTGCTGCACTCTCGGCGCCCTGCCCGCTGCTCAAGCCGCCACCGCCGCCGTATGCACCTCTCCCGCCTGACGACGACGGCGTCGTCGACGACCCCAAAGTGACCCTCGAAGGGAAGGACCTCTGGGAGAAGTTCCACAAGCTCGGCACCGAGATGGTGATCACCAAGAGTGGCAGGTCAGTACGACTCACCACCGTCCGTCGTTGCTCATTACTGTGATCGTGCAATATGAACGTGTTCTAAATCGTGTTTGTGTGTGCATTTCACTACATCCAGGTCGATATATGAATTTTCGGTGAGTAAACACAACGTTAGGTCTCTATTTTATTAGGTAGCCTATCAGTTTACTGTCAGAGTAATATACGTAGGCTGTATAGTTGAGTTCCCTTGCAACCGAATACCTAGTTATCAATGTAATTTGAAATTATTTGACATTTAAAGAATACTCTATACAATACACATAACTTACTACAATAAAAAAAAATAAGACACACATAGAATAATAATTCTATAATAACAAAAAAATTTACAGGAATTCTTGTAGAATCTGAGCTTTTTTTTGTCACGTGATAGGCGCATTTTTTTCTACAACTAACTGCACCCGTCGGAACGCGACGTTGCATTAATTACTCTGCGTTTTTATCAACACATTTCTTATTATTACAATTAAAGTTACATTGTCAATAGAAACATAAAAATACTGTCTGGAGTTGACATGATAAAATGTCTTGCTCTGTAAATAACTTGGTTCGGAAAGTATTAGGTAAATGGTACAAAAGAGTTATTTATGACGTAAAATGGAATTTTTACGAGTGAATACTTTGTTAAGAAGGGACATATCAATTTTGTGGCATGTAACAAAACAATGCGGACATGATCGTGGCTCTACCACGCAAGTAAAAGTAGTGTGACATATTTATTACACAAGTCCAAATGTAGGCAAATAAAACGTTGCACGCAAATATTATGCCCTTATTTCTTCGTTGTCAAATTAACAGAAATACTTTTCTTACAACTAAGTATGTGGGATATTTTAATGTAAGAAATGTTGTAAGTTAAGCTTGATTAAAATAAAATAAAATAAAAAATAGCTTTTTGGTTTATTTAACTACCGACATCGGCAAGGCTTTTCCATTTTTCTCTATTCAGAGCTGCTTTTCTTCAATCTTTGGGTAGATCGTCTTCCCAGCGTCTCTCTTGAGATTTAATCTTAATTGGCTAATAATAAAAAGTAAAAATGAAAAGACTAACTTTTAAATTAAGTTTAAATTTAGTATTTAAAATTTATTTTTGCATTAACTGAAATGAACATCAGAGATCTAGTAGTCTGTAACTTCAAGAGATGTAAAAATGAACCAAATAATCTTTATAAGAATATTTCACATTAGTTATGCACCAGTACTTTTTTATTTTTAATAAATATTATAATAGAAAAATCAGAAACAAAAAAATGGAATATAAATAGAAATAATACGAAATTTTCATTTAAAAAATTAATTTAATTAAAAATTTTTACAATAGGAAGGAAGATTATTACTATGATTTGACAGTTTCATAAACACCATATATTTTTTACTTTTCTTTTATACCTACATAGCCATAGTACTATATAACCTATAGTTACTTACTTTTATTTAACTACTAAGGCATTGTGGACATAGGTACTCAAAATTGAGACTTATGGGTGTTCGTGCAAAATGCTATAGCTAACCTATGTAGATATCGTACCTACATTGGTAGCTATGTAGGTTGTATATAGTTTGCTTTCAGTAATTAAGTCTATGATCAGTCCTATTGGTGAGAGGTTCGACTTATTGTAATTGGAATTAGTTCCAATTTTTATGACTACCTACTCATTTTTTTTAAATACTTACCTTTCGTTTAGATAGGTGGTCATTTGACATATTTTTAGTATTCCTTCACGTGCTGGTGAAGATTGTCTTTGACAGGCAACAGTTTTGACTATATGTTCTGATTACTTATTTCGATCTGATCATGAAAATTTCGTGTGAGATGCAGACTTGAACGCCCACTCCGCCTATAATAAATAAATTCTGTGTCAGCTTAACTATTAATTTTCTAAGAAATTGGGTAAACTTTGATTGAGAGCTTTTTCGTTAGATAGATAAATCAGTTTAAAAAATCATAATTTTTATATAATGAAGTTGCATTTTTGCGTTTTGGTGTACCAAAACACATTTATAATAGATATAACTATGATTAGTTTGACATTATATAAATATTGTCCATTTATCTATTATTACAAATAAGACCAAATACCTAATAAGCAACTCTATTTTAAGGGTAACGGTCGCCACCTAACATTGGATGTGCCGTCAGCCTATTTGCTGAAATTTGATATAAAAATATTGCAAATTAACTTATCATGGTTTTAGGAGGACCTAAAACCGTTTCTCTAACTTTAAAAATTACCTACGTATTTATATTTAAGTAGGTATTACGTTAATTACTTTTATTTCATATAATAAGCCCGTGGTATATATGAAAATTTATGGAAGTAAAATCAAAATTGTCACACGGTATGCGTTACGTTCTATTTTTGAATATTTTAGAATATCTCTGAAGTTTCAAAGATATAGCGCCATCACACAATATTTTAAAAAAAAAAACAATGTTGTTCTTTCGGCGTGTTCGATTTGTGAAAATTTAAATGTATTTTATAATCGTTCGTAATGAGTAAACTCCAGTCGTGCGTCGGAGCTGACACACACATATTTTTTTTCTATGTACATATATGTATGTCGTCAGAGAGGTTAACAATTAACGGTGTCTAAAAATATAAAAAAATCGGCGCCAGTCAGCCGCTAGGTTTTAAATAATATACCTATATTGCCATTTTTCAACGCGTACGAAGTGGCAGGCAAAGCTAGTTCATAATAATTTTCCAAGGGCTTAATACTGATATAGAACCACATACCTATACAAAGCGATTGCCAAGCGTTTTAGGATTTGAGCTATCTATCAATGTAATAATGTATATATTATTGTACGTCTCACTTTATAACGTTATCTTAGTACAAATGTCAGTGGCCTAGTGAAATATTCAAGTGCACGAAAGAACACTCAGTTACCGGGTCGTCGAAGCCAAATTTCGGAGGGTCGCGACATCAAAGTGGAAGCCGAATCCGAAAAAGTATATTTTTGGAAAGTTAACGGAAAAGTGGCTGCGTTTCTATGATGCCAGCTTTCCCTTGAAACCTGTGGGATGATTCTTTTTTTAACTTGTATTGCGCTTCGCGCCCTTGAACTTTGTTTCAAAACTTTTCAAAGGATTCATTTCATTGTTTTACTGAAACGAATTTAGTACCTATTTCCTTTTTGTTGCCGATTTCAATGAATGCGAATTGATGAGTGACGAAACTGTAAAACTATTTACACCTGAATAGTGTGTTTACAGTTGGGGTACGAAAACATTCGTCAGTTTTCAAATTCATTCCTTTAGTCAAGACATAACTTCACAACTATATTTGCCCTGCTTTTTTCAAAATAAAAAGGCTTTATGTAAAGTAGCATAAGTAACAAGGTAGATAAATTTACAGTAAAATGTAAATTTTATCAATTCATTTCAACAAACAACTAACGTCTTAATTACAGTTTTAATCGACTTTACTAGAAAATACTTTTCATCTAATAAAAGGTTACCTATACTATGTAAATAAGTTATTTTAAATAATAGTTGTAATTATTCCATTAAAGTAAACTGGATCGGTTTAACTGCTCACAATTATTAAATTCAAGCTCCGCCTATGTTCAAATAAGTCAATCAATTACACTCCCTTTGAGTTTAAGTTACCTACAAACTTTTATTTACATAAAGGCTAAAATATTTAATTAAATGGCCACTTATATATTCAAAACACACAATGTGCCAATCAATTTACAAATGAGAATTTATTTAATTAAATATTGCAATACTGGGTCACTAGTTAAGTAGGTACAGTCAGTTAAATATAATAATTACAAAAAAGAAATATTACTATTTAATTATATAGAAAATTTGTTATAAGAAGTTGTTGTTTATTTGCCTTCAATTGATATATATATATATTTATTATCAATTGAAGACACAACGAGGAAGGATTGTGCATAATATAAAAGAAATCCATCCCGGGCGAAGCCTGCAGCGGGCCGCTTATATTTTAACAATTAGTTGCATATGAAATGTTCGTCAATACTACAGAAGGTATCTAAGTGATAACTTTAACTTTAACCTATTAAAAAAAAATCGCATGAAAATTTACGCCGACTGTACTTAAGTGTGTTTACAGTGCAAAATACTATAGGCCCATAATCTTTCCTTAATGCATATATTTAACTATTGGATAGAAAGTCATGAATAAGTACTTATAGGTACTTACGTTTTACATCTATCTATACCTGTATGTAATACTTGTAACCTATATCTATGTAGGTATTTATACATATATCTACATACGAGTATATTGTACGCATATGTAAACACTTTCATTTAAGTATGTAATCATGTTATAATATTAATTTATTGTCTGAAATAAACACAAGTTTTTTTAATACTTAAGTATGTATACGTATTTAAAATTATAAATAGACAACACAGGTTAATACACTTATGACTTCCGGCGATACCTGACAAAATAATGTATTATAAATAATCCTGATTTATTAGGTAATATATGCATAACTATTAGTTTAAAAATAACTTGTTTCGAAAGACCTTTCATGGAACGTTGTTGAGCTAAAAATTTGACCAATCGACAAATTAAGGTTAAAAATATTTAGTCAATTACTTGGCTTAGTTAGAGTGTGCTAAGTTATGTTTTACAATTATTTTTAGCAATAAATATAAATGTTACGATATATTGGCCCTTTGATAAGACATCTGTCTATTATACCTACTATTATTATTTTTTCAAATAAAATAGTGAAAATGGCTTTTCAAAATGGCTAGTCTCATTTAATGAACACACATATGGAAACAAATTGTAGTTTAGCATTCGAAATTCAAATGTTAAATTATTACTGGCAGCTCTTTTCTGTGTATTTTTCTAACACTACACCTCCCTCGCGGCCAGTTATCAGCACTGTTAATTATAGCATGTTATCACATGACACGAGTACTTGTGACATGCAAAAGTGGAACGTTAATACTTCGATAGCTGCTTGTTGTCCCGACAATTTTTTTTAGTCTTCCTCTCTTAAAATTTTTATTAAATACTAGCTGGTGCCCGCAAATTCGTATGCGCTGTAGTTAATATTTCGAAAATCCCACAGGAACCTAACATTTTTTCTGGATAAAAATTATCATATATGTTAATTCAGGTAAGCTGTCTGTGTGCCAAATTTCACCTAAATCCGTTTCTAAGATTAGCGTCCACAAACGCACAGACAGACAAAAATTCTAAATACTTTTTTACTTTTCTTGTAAGCTGGCATACGTGAATACATCTCGTAACGCCTTCTTTCTTACCTTCATTGACTTATAAATTAAAAGTAACTTATAAAATTTAATAAGAAAATGATCATTTTATGGTTGTAACAAAAAAAAATTTAATAACTTTTGAGTAATCATTAAGCAACACATATATACCTACTTACCCACTAACAAATCAAAACCTTATTTGTTTAGCGTTTAGATTTGCATCCCATTTTAATTAGTAAAAATATAGGCTACTTAGCATAGGCATAGACTTATAATATTATAAGAATAATATGGCCGTGAGACCGTTTAAAACCTTCTGGACCTTATTTAGGCATAATTAAACATTGTGACATTCATCATCATCTTAATATATAAAAGGCAATATGTGTGTGTGTGTGTGTCTCCTACAGACTCTAAAACCGCTGAAACGATTTTGATGAAACTTTCAGACAGTTGGTAGCGATCGGACGCGGACGAAGTCGCGGGCATATACTAGTTTAATATAATCTTATTATAATTTAATAATGTATTTTTTTCATATAAATGTATTTTCTGCATACATGTAATCATACAGTGTTAATTAAAAATTTAAAAAATGCCGTTACACGATTTCAAACGGTAAACTAATTAACTAATCTTTTTCATCTTTCCTATACGTGTTTAAGTTAAGAAGTTACCTACGCTTATGTAAAATTGAACTTGATGGTGGTCCATTTCAACGGATAATTAATGATAGAATCCAAACCTGTCAATACAGTACAATTTAATACAGACACTGGCTGGCACATAAGCTAAATTAGTACATGTCCCACACGTTGCATGAAACATTTAGCTGTCAAAGCTATGTATTTTACTTGGTAATGCTAGTTTAAGGCTTACAGTTATTATTTACTTAGCATTGATTATATGAGTTCGATTACACGTTGGAGAGCTAATTACCATATCTGATGTTGTAGACCTCTAGGTATCTTCAATTGAGGTCTAGCAAGCTCTTGAAAAAATCTTGAATTTTTAAAAGGAAAATTATGGACAATCTTAGTAATATTAAAAATTTGTATTTATTGAAAGTATCCGAATTTTGTGAGGATGGCTGTATCGGTGGAAGTTTGTTACTCTTTAATGCAAAAACGTCTCAACGGATTTGGATAAAATTTAGCACACAAATAGTTTATTACCTGGATTAAACCTGGTTTAGTTCCCGCGAGGGATAATAATATAAAATTTATTTTATAAGCTACTTTGTTTTATAATAGGCAGGGCATACTGCATTTCGTAGTTATTTGGGCGTCTGGTGGCAGTGACCACCCCCTTGCAGAACACCACCGTGAAGTAACAGCATGTGTGTTTTTGTGTTTCGGTGAGTGAGTTAGGAATGCCAGAGCCCATTTCCCTATACCTATGTTTTTTGAATATGCTTATTCTTTAAGCCGTCATGTGTAATGCAAAAGATAACATTAAGGGAATACGTCTGCTATATTATTATCTGCTAAATATCTGCTAAGTATATTAATATTATTGGTTAACTATTATAACAAAACGAGGAAAAACCCCATTTAAATCGCGAATTTTATAGTCTGCCGTTGTTTTTTAAATTATATCTTTCATCTAGTCAGATCTCGCGCTAGGTTAGGCTTTTTACCAGTCAACTAGAACTAATTTCGTGACGGTAGCGAATCCTAACAACTGCGTCGGCCATCTTGTGGGCGCGGTTTGTAACACGATAAGTAAACAATGTAAGTATTTACTTAACGATAATATCTCCCATTAAGTCATTTGAATTTTTGTATAATTAAGTAGAGTAAGTATGTAATTAATAGTCGATTAAGTGTGTTATATTGGCGCCATACTTTATTAAATCTCTGAAATTTAAACTTGGTAGGTACATTTTTTCTGAAATAAATGTGACATAATGTCAGAATAGTTATAAATAACTAAACATTTTGACATAGCTCTTCTAATTTTCTCTTCTTAAAACTGCATGTAAATTTATGGTCTACGGGTCGACCTTATTAGATGCGCACTAAACGTTTTGTAAATGAAATCGTTTTAACAATTTAATTAGATACTAAATTCTTATTTATATTTGAGACTTCGTCCGCGTTAAAAAATGAAAAATATAACTGTCAAAATATATATCTGTTATACTTTTGATTTTTATTTGTAAATTATCCCTTTTTTTCTGGGTGAAAAGTACACACCCTATATGTCCTTTTCTGTAAGTTTTGACAAACATGTATGATGATCTTTTGAGTAGTTAAGGCGTGAAAAGGTAACAGACATCATTAATTTCACATTTAAATTATTAGTACAGTCAGTCAGAATGGGTATCCTCTTTCGGCGGATTCCGATTTGGTCAGATTTCGTTTTCACCGAAATATCAAATTTCAATTGCTTATCCAATTTAATTTTAAAATCTTAAATAAGTATTATTAAAATTTACATGAAATTAATTTTTGTAGCCGCAGTCTGTGAAAGGCATGACAGCTGTCATCAGATAGATTGTTGCTCTGTGTGTCACGTAGACGTCAAATAAAACTATTCTATTCAACTCAAACAGAAACTTAAATTTAATATCTTCTATTATGTCTAAAACTAAAATTGTCTTCTAATTATTCAGACCACCCAACTTGGTAAATTTTTTCTGAACAAGAACAATGACATACCTACGTTACCTATATAAATTAATTCATGACTTCATTCATTTTTAACCATATGAATAACAATTATGTTGAAACAATAAAAACATCTTTTATAGTGCCTATAGACATATCAATAATTTGTAATAACAAAGAACATACGAGATTATCTATGGAACTATTAATTAATTTTATTTATTTTTTAACAAATATTTAGGACAGACCTTTTTAAGGTTATATTTTATGATGTTAAAATAAAATTAGTTATCTTATTATGTGCTTAAGTCTATAAAAATACTGTACGGCGGATTAATTGCTTCCGAACACAGAACAGTAAGAAATAATTTAATACGGATAGAATGCTTTCTATGAAAAACTGTAAAATTTGTGTATTTGCTCATTACTACGAAATGTTAACACTGCCTCATTTAAAATTAAAATAGCACTACATAGGTACCTACATATGGTGTGTATTGTTTTTATTTATAATTTTTATATTGTTTTCACACTGTGCTAAGGTACGATTTAGAATTTTTATATTTTTAAAACTGGCAAAATTCCGTTGCGGAAATAAAGCAGACATGATAAGTGCTACATGCTCACACGCCAATTCCGCTCATATGTTTATTGCATACCTAATAAGAATGAACTTCCTTACTAAACGGCCTAGTTCTACAGTTGAGATATAGGTTCTTACTGTCGCTATTAAATAAGTATTTTATCTACAAAAAATTCTGCATTCTAATGTCCACTAGGCCGAGCTACTACATTTTCCGCCTTCAAATCGACTGCCCCCACATAGAAAATTACCAATATAATTGTTATAGTTAAGTATAGGTTTAGATATATTAGAAGAGTTTGGTTGGTGAATAATATAGATAAATTTGGATATTTATTTATTTATTTTCAAGCAAAACTTACAGTGATATTTATACAAAAATTTACTTACTAACTAAATGACAGATTAATTTGACACCATTTACAAGTTTCTGCATATTGAATCTATATAAAATAAAATAAAACCGTTTCTAACCAATATCAATAATTAAAAACAAACTACGACTAAAAAAAAAGTCTTACAATTTTTTTTTTGAGCTTAATTAAAAACATTAAGAAGTATACAAATAAAGCAAAAAAAGAAGAAGAAAAAGTGCAGTGAATAAATCTACAGTGAAGAGCAAGAATCAACAAACCTTGATTTTGAAAGTAATTCTCTTATTTTGTAAATCTTTGAATAATATAGAGTTGTGGAAATTCAACTAGGCTATTAACAAATTTGACACTCATTTCTGACAACACTTAACTCCTGAATGGAATTCAGAGTTTCCATCCTACTACAGCACGGGCCTCAGAAGCCGTAAATAAAATATCAAAACTAGGATGATGCCCTACTTGCATCATCCTAGTTTTGATTGTGTCCTTAGGAGAAGGTTGCCACCTGCCATCAAATTAAAAAACAGAATACTTATTATGACTATGATGTCGACTGTATCTCGTATGGTATATTTATTATTAGAGCCTAAATAATCTCCCTCGAGGTCGAAGAGAAAATTTGACAGTGAGTTTTCTTACTATGACAATGAGTTGACTGTACTTAAAATGTTTATAATTGTAACCAGAATAAGGCGCGAATCGTGCATGGCTTCGTATCAGACGCAAAGTACATTCAATACAAAATGTATGAAGTATAAAACATGGCGTAATGTGTACTTAGTCGGTCGCGAGTAGCGACGCGAGTGTTCGTGCGTGAAATGTACCGATGTCGATGTGCTGTTCTCATTAATTGATTATTCGCATGCGATTGCTGTTAACAAATTCAAATAACAGACATTTATTTTATGTAGTGCAGGTACATAAAATAAATGTCTGTTATAAAAGTGATGTGGATTGTTTAGCACCAGACGTGATGAACAAATTTGTCTAGCAAGACGAAATACATAGAACAATAAGTCGAATAAGATTTTCGTAAAAACACGAACTACGCTGTTCTACAAATATTTATAAAATAATTAAAAATACAAAAAATATTTTAAAATATCCCATTTCCTATGGCTTATCCTTAGTCCTACTAGTTATATAGTCGGCAGCGCACTTGTAGCACCCGTGGTGTTTACAGGCGACGGTAGCCACCAACACGTGGACAGTCAACCTGTCTGCCGACCTTAACATGAAAAAAAACCCTTCACTTATAGACTTAGGGCCTATTTAACCATCTCTGAGTAAAGTGTCAAGTAGGCTAACCGCCATTTAAAGTCACCGGTCACCAGGAATGATGGAGCTAATATACCTTTGTTTGTACGGTAAAAGTCACAAACATTAAAAAGAAAATCATGCAGTAAACCGAATCGAAGGATGCATGCAGTAAACCGATTGCATAATTTAACAAAACATAAAATTACATAATTTAACAAAACATAAAATTATTTCTAAAAGTAACTAATCAACACTTTACTTGTAATTGGTGAAAGAGGCCCTAACTCATTTAAAGTAAAAATAATGTCAAGTAAAAAAAAATTGTCCGACTGTTTTTCGTCAAAGGACAACTGTGTGTAAATTGTAGCAGTCTCTGTAAATGCGGTGTCCCCCAGTGGTCGAGTCAAGGGGAATAGGTAAGTAAGCGCGACGCTTTTGCAAGCGATAGTGACGCCTTGGGCAGCCTCTGTCAAATGAAAAAGGTGTTATAAAAAAGGTGTTCTGTCAGGTAAAGAGAGTGGTGCGTTCGTTACTTTTTTGTTTCATTAACTTTCATAAGCGCCGCCTAGACGACTTCGAATGTATAATAGGCTGTTTAAAATTATATTTAAGAGGGATTATAGGTGATCAATATTGTATAAGTTTTTTAATTAGGTATAACATTTATATTTAATAAAAACAACAAATAAATAAGTTTACTTTGAAACATTCAAATCGCTTCACTTTGTAACATTCAAATCGCAAAATAAATGGAATTAAAAATCTCATAGACGCAACATGTAACATTTCAGATTCGGTATTTTACACGTTACAAAAATAATGCCGGACTGACGAGCATTCGCCTTTTGTAACATTACAGATTCTCACTGCGCACTGATGTTACAAGTTCTATGAAAATATTACAGGTTGCGCACTGTGATGCTCTGTTCTCCTTTCTCACTTATGTAATGCTCGAATCTGTAACGTTACATTTCAGGCGAATGAATTGAAGGAGCGCCTTAAAATGAAAAAATCAATGCCTGTATCAACTCTACAGCATATATATTTACAAGAATAGTGTTTCTTAAACTATAAAAACTGCTTCAAATAGATAATAACAGTTTATAAATACATCATAATAGATTGGGGTTTTTTTTTTTCTTATTTTATACTAGCGACCGCTCCCGACTTCGCCTGGTGTGCAATTTTTTTATGCAAATTATATACTAAAACCTTCCTCGAGAACCACTCTATCCATTGGTGAAAACAGCATGAAAATCGGTGCAGTAGTTTTTGAGTTCATCGCGAACAGATAGACAGACAGACGCGGCGGCGGACTTTGTTTAATAATATGTAAGGATGTAAGGAAGGAAGTAAAAAGTTGCAGTATCTTTATTTTACTGTTTGTATCTGGATGATTTGGATATCATTAAATATAAAATGTATTTTAAAAAAGGAAAATTTAAAAATTAAAAACTGTTCGCCAAAAGTGATAACAGAAAGAGAGTGGTTTTTCATCATGACGACGCCATATTTAACCACTCAGCAATTATTGAGAGAGCTTGTTTGGGAAGTGTTAACGTATCAACCATTATAGCACTGACCTTGCACCCTCAGATTTTCAACCGTTTCGGTCACTTCAAAATTCTTTAAGTAGTGATAGGTCAATATCACGAGAGAACTGACAAAACTACTTGTAGCAATTTTGTGATCAGAAGTCTCAAAATTATGGATTACGAGTACATTATATCCCTACTTACAAAATGGCACCAAGTTATCGAACAAAATGACACATATCAACGATCATTAAACAAATCAACGATCATCATAAAATTTTGCACAATTGTCATACAGGTACTGTTCCCGAGGGATCATTTAAAGTAAAATAAAAAAAACTTACGTGTGGCCAAAGTGTTCAAGCCAATACCAATCGTCCATAGCAAGAAGTGGTTAAGCATTATACTGCTTACACATTTTTTTATTTTTCAACGCGGACGAAGACGCGGGCACCAGCTAGTTGGTAGGTATATAAAATACGAAAAAAAAAAACACATTCCCCGACTTGTTATAATGAATATTAACGCTAAAAGCTAATGACTTATACGATCATTGTTTAATGGAAAACGTTAGTTACAAAGTGAACGCGTTATACTAGAACAATTATATCAATTAATTATAATTAACGGGTAACAAACAGAGTAAGAGTTATGTAGTGCGAAACAGCCTGTAACTTTTTGTGATTTCACGCTTCCGCTATATAGATAAGGTTGTGTTTTTTTGTTCAATGCAACCGGTGCTTTTCATGGAATATTAATGTTTATTTAAGCTTTTAATTTGGTTTATTAGTCAAGGAATAGAGGTTACCAGTATATATTTGCGTGTCTATATTGTAAATAGTAAAGCAACCATGCACATGGTAACCTTGACATGATATCAAGTAGTCTGCGGGATACCCAACTCCTCAACAACTTACAGCAGATATAGAGTGTTGCTTTAAATTGAGCCTTAAATTTTTCCAGGATAAAAAGTTTTCTATAGTTTAATCCAGTTCATCATTAATGCATCACTGAAAACCGCATTCGGTTAAGCCGTTTCTGAGATTAGCGTGCACAAACGCAAAAACAGACAAAAATTCTAAATAATATTTTTTATAAGTTAAGGTCGACAGACAGGCTGACGGTCCACTTGATGGTATGTGGCTACCGTCGCCTATATCACATGCAACGCTATAAGTGCTGCAAGTGCGCTGCCAACCATAGACTGATTAAGGATAAAGAAGAGGGTATAATGAGCTCAGTAGCATAACGTGTACAAATTGTTTTTTGAAAAAAATATTTAATGTATAATATAAACATATAAACACTATCCTTTACGATTTTATTATATGTTAAATTAAATAATTAAAATAGTAAGATGTGTAGGTATTAGAATTTCGTAGCACTCCATAATGTAACTTTAATAACTATTAAATTTTATAATAATTTAATTACCTTAACTTGGTGATCAGTGTAAACATTCCTGTTAGCCGAGATAAGAGTAATGTAGGAAAGTTTTGGGGCTGGTACCCCTCCCAGAGGGCGGCCCGACCGCGAATTAGGGAGCGTTACGTAATACAGAAACCTCTTTGATTAATTGCGCGAATCACGATGGATTTAAAGATTTTAACAATTAACATTTTCACCTCTCGCTTCGAAAAATATTTCATTGCTATCTATCTATATTATCTATTTAAAGAGATTTTTGTTTGTGTTAAGGTCGTGAGACAGGCTGACGGTCTACTTGATGGCAGGTGGCGCACATCATAGAGCGCTAACGATAATAGTACCTACGTTTAAGGATAAGGGAATAGAAAGAGATAGAGATTTGAGAATTTTACACCCTATGTATTGAAGATGTAGGCTTACATTTTTTATTTCCAATTTTTTTATTTAAATAAATGTCGGCTGGCAGGTTGACGGTTCACTTGATGTGACGACACGTTTGGTCTAGTGGCTAGTAACCCTAGCTGTTAACCAAGCGGTTGCGGGTTCGAATCCCGTTAGGGGCAAATGTTTATATGTTAATATTTACCTTTGTACCTACCTGGTCATGGATGTTTGTATTTATAATGTGTATGTATTTACAAAGAAAAGTAATCTATGTAGTATATCAACTGTCTGGTATTCATAATACAAGCATTAGTTGCTTACTGTGGAACTAGATGGTGTTGTGTGGAATGTGCGAAAATATTTATTTATTATTATTTATAGTTAAGTTGCTAGAAAAATGTAAAATAAATTAATGTATGTTTAATATTTTATTTTCTTGTACTATTTATCCCTTAAATTTTTTTTTGTAATTCTCAATGCCAAGTAAATATTCGTCCTAAATGGATAGATATTTCAAAATATTCAATGAATAAAATATTAGGAATTTTTAGGTTGACTGTATTAAAAATGTTATTTTTACCTATACAAAAAAGTGTGAGACGAAGTAGGCATATCATATATATCGGGACAAACCGGAAATAAATAACCAGAAAATATATTTCGGGACAAATGGGGCATACAAACTGGGACGTAGTGAGATTTTTTTTGTGGGACATTACTCAGTAGGACGAACCAAGGCAAAAATCATTTTATCGAATCAAAGCTTGATCAAAGTCAAAAATGTATGAAATTTTTTAGGAATAGGTATGCCTAACCTATAAACAATTCAATATTTCACTACTTGACTTCTTTAATAAGACTGCGAAGTGTAACACACATTAATTAGCACCAATGAACTTTGAACTCTCAATGAATATGACAGAGTCTCCTTTGCGTAAAAAACGATGTCCTAATCGGGTTGCATCCGAGACAAATCATTTAACCTTCGGAAGCACATTGACATCATCAGGGACATTTATTACGGACGAATAACGGTTACCCACCCACTCCTCAAATGTGAGCTCAAATTAAATGTAAATCGAACTCTTTGTATACATGTTGTTTGTTTGTCGATGTGTTATTCTTGTGTCATTACCAATTTCGACAAAATAAGTGTCGGTATCGCCAAAGGAGATCAATCAGTTTTGTATGAAGATCAGATCATCAGTTTTTTGTTATTTTCGTTTTAACTGTTGATTCTTGTACTAGTAGGTATGAAGTAATTTTAAATTTTACTGGGGAAAATATCGTGTAATTTGGTAGGTAATGGGGTTTTAAAGATATTTAAGTTTGAAAGTATAAAAAAAGTTTGAAGGTATAAATAAATGTTTTTAATTTTTGAATGCTATCCCCATTTACACAATCTGTGATATTCACAGGAAATTACTAAAATTAAGAAAGCTTTTATTATTAAATTCTCCAAACTGTAATTTAAAAAAAACTATGGCCTGGTTTTGCACGTCCTTTTCAACCTTCATGAATTGTTTCTTCAATTATGTAGTGGCAGAGCTAAGTGTTTTATGAATTGTTCTTAACCAGTATTTTGTGACCTGCCCCCCGGCTTCGAACAGATGCAATTTTATGTACACGAACCTTCCTCGTTTATAACTTTTTCCATTAGTGAAAACCCTATCAAAATAAATGCGTGATTTAGAAGAACTAAGCGGAGAAAAAACACAGGCCGACAGTTGCTTTATTTTATAATACGTATAGACTAGCGATCCGCCCTCGGGTTAACTCTAATGCAATATTTTTTCTGCAAATTTCTTCTTTTTCCTATACAAGTTTGAGTAGATAGTGAACATATATTACTAGCTTTTTCCTGCGACTTCGTCCCCGCCCCTATTTTAAAACATTTATTCAATATTTATGGCTCATATAATTATTAATCTTAATCGTATTTAATCTTTAAATCATCGATTTTTTTTAGACGAGCAGCACTTGTCCTCTGCTCTATCTCTGAAAATTAGTACGCACAATTTTATGATGATCGATTGAGTAGTTATGATGTTTATAATAATAGTTATAAACATTATAATGCGTTTATATTATAATAATAATTAGAATTTTATTCAACTAGAAAACAGCATTTTGTGAATTTTCTTATTCTTAGATAAAAAGTGATATTGTCCTTTTGTCCAGAGCACCGCATTTTTATTCACTGGTTGCTCTTAAACATTGATTGACGAGACCCTTGCATTTTACGAGAGGCCTAATTAGTACGACACGGCCGTCTCCATAAAACCAGATCCAATGATCCTTGCCGTTGGATTTAGAGAGACGAACCAATGGGTAGGTAATTAAGGGACGCGGCGGAACGTATTAATTGATTTCTATTCAAGAATATTGTTGAATATTGTATGCCACTTGTAAATCAGCCAATGGATGGTCATGAGGTTTAATCAAGTGAACAGAGTTCTTCAGGCGTTCAATCTTTTTCAACTATTTGATTTGAATTTTATTTTTTTGCAAGAGTAATTTATTTAAGTATGTACTAGTATCATTAAATGAATTGATCACCGTATAAGATTTCGTTTGCAAACTATCTGATCCTAATTCCTAAGGAACAAACCACTCCCGAAAAGACCTTTTCGGATCTTTATCCGCAATTCCTAATGTAGAGTAATAATAATTTAACATAACATTATTTTAAAATAGCTATGCCTCGCGGTTTCACTTACATATATTACTTAATATTGGCATTCTTTTTAATTCTTTTTTTATATTAAGGTCGACAGACAGGCTGACTTGCTAGCCTATGGTAGCCACCTACTATCGAATGGACTAACGCACATGTTGCCTTAAGTAATTTAATTTAATTAAAGAAATTATTTACAATTTCATTAAAAATACAATACTCATAATTTTGTGGTCTGACTTAACGCAAGTTAAAATAAAAAAAAAGTACAATTATATCTTTTTTGTACAACTTCCTTTTTTTTTTTCTAAAATACTATGTTAATGTATCTACTTATATCTAAGTAAGTAATGTCATGAGACAATCAATACAAAAAAATAATAAAATCATGATAACATGAGAAAAATAGTCAACTATTCTATTTTAACACAAAAACTATTTAGTATTTTTTCTTATGTTTAACGTGCCAAAACAGCGCTTAATTTTTAATTTTTGAGACTGAAAGGTCTTGTTATACTGGTTGTATTAAAGCACGGCTGTAACGGAAATTTTTCGGCTATCAAAAAGGAAGTCAAGGAGTTTGAAGTGATCGACTGAGTTGAGCTCTTTTTGAAAATGTTACGTTACCCTTTTCGGAATGTTGAGTGTTTAACAACTTGTTAATTTAAACAAGTTCATTAAATTTTTTTGCACCTGCACCTAATGTTTGGGTAATGCAACTGCGTACAAATTATCTGAAGGTGTTTACTGCATTGAACGCGTATTTACTGTGATTGCTTGTACAAGAAACTATAATTAAAAATTATAAACTAATCCCCGACGTTCTATTGAGACCATTCTAATGAGCCTAAAACGCTATATCTGCTGAGGAGTTGGGTATCTCGCATACTGCTTGATGCTACAGTATCAGGTGAAGGTTACTATGTCATGAAAACAAAACCAATAAAGGGAATGAGAACCCTTTGTCAACTATGAAATGAGCTGATGATCTTCTAACGCCTGAACAGATCTTCATAAATTATAGCTAGGAACCATTTCGATCATATCAGCTTTCAAACTAAAAAAATCGGATCAAAATCGGTTCATACGTTCAGGAGCTATGATGCCACAGACAGACACACAGATACACACGTCAAACTTATAACATCCCTCTCTTGAGTCGTGCGTCATGGGTTAAAAAGTGTCAACCATACATGGATTATTATAGATTAGGGCACTTCTAATCGCGAGTGTTGTGACTCATCTCTTTGAAATTATTTACCTAACCTACCACGTTACTTGAATTTACGACTGGAAGATAAATCCATGACCCATAAGACATAACTCAAACTAAACCAATTTGTATTTATCAATAGTACTTATTATTTCGCCTATCTCATGACCTTTGAGATAGGTTACGAAGAAAGAATTCTTTCACATTCAATGAATCTTTGTGGTTCACGTAATCAATTTAGATAATGTCCTTTTTAAAAGACCAGTAAAACTGTATGATTTATGCATCAGATAACTTGTTATGAATTCTTCGTGAGCGGTTTATGTTATTTCGTATTGATTTTCAGGTCATCTTTTGTAATACCCGACACAAATGAGTAAATTGATTGTCTTCTTGTTTATTTGTTACAGAATTTTACATATTTTACGTAGTCACAAATAGGTTCTAATCAACATCCTTGAATAGTACACAACTAAATTTAGTAGCTTAGTAATTCTATAATACTTAAGTTCAAATACAAATAAATTTTACAACAATGGAAAATAACTGCGAATTTAATTCATTATGAGTATTCTGTCAGAATACTACAGTCAGCCGAGGTACAATAAAAATAATAAATACATTTTAAATAATCGTCAATTCGCTACAATTATCGCCGATTCGGACTTTAAATTCTAGGAGAAAAATCTTTTTTTTTTTTAATTTAAAATTATATTTATTTTAATTTAATTAATTAAGAAAGCTTGAAGGCGCCCGTTTTTGCTACTATAAATTGTCATAAAAGCACTAAAAGATATATAAAAAAAATGTTCAGCTATCAATGTCAAGCTGCCTCATTAATCATTACATGAATAATAATATTCTAAGCTACATAATTTTTATATCATTGCTGAAAACTGCTTAGGATATGCTTATAGCTCTTTCCGTTAGTAAAAAACCATAATAATTGTTAAATAGTGTAGACTTTTCGGAATACATGAATCATTCTTTATCCACATGACACTTTGGAGTTCCATACCTAATCCTATCTTTAGTAGTACATTAGGTAGGTATATATTGTTTGTTTTGTAGTATGTATATCTACATTATTATATTTACATACTGCCATCCGTAGACTCTTCCTAGAAACCCTTTTTTTTTTATTTAACTCTATGACCAGTTATAATTTCCATGAGCCAAGTTATTTAAAAATCTGTCAAGACAGTACAGACGAGTAGGCACCAGAATAAACAATTTTGTCACACGAGGAAGTGTTTGGGCAAAAATTAAAAATGCCTCGTGCGTTCAAGTATTCGTCACCGATTAGCCATAATCCGAAATAGTCACAAAGATGTATGAGGCGTCAATTGAGGTACATTAAAACTTCGTGATCGGAATTATGTTAGGAACAATTGTGCCGACCACACCCGGACATGAAGTGATGGATTCATGACATAAATTAACGGTTATTTTGGCTTTGTTGTTGGCAGCCGACAGCGTGTTGCCAGGTTTTGTCGTGTATGCAGTGAAACGTGAAACTGACTTTGAGGATTGCGAGGTTGCGAACCGAATTGTGACGCTAGTTTTGGCGTTACACAGTAATGTATGAATTGTTTTAAGAAATATTAGAGCTCATCTATATCTAAGTATATCTATACTAATTAATTAAATTGATGTGTCTGTTTGTAATGTCAAAATAACTGCTTTTACTTCTATAACTGTTGTATATCTATATCTATACTAATATTATAAAGAGAGAATATTGTGTGTTTGTAATGAATAAACTCAAAAATTACTGGACCGATTTTTAAAATTCTTTCAAGGCTACATTATCAGCGAGTATGGGCTATATTATTTATAAAGTTACTCGAGCGAAGTCGCGTGCAACAGCTAGTATATTATAAAATAAAGTCGCTGCCTACTTCTATCTGTATTTTCCGCTAACTTCTTTTAAAACATCCAAAGGATTTTGATAACATCCGTGTACAATCTTATTGGGTGCTAAAAATTCCGTAAGTATTTGTAATGCAGTGAAAGAGCATTTGTTCAAGCCGCAGTAGGCATATTCGATTACTAAGACATCACACACATACGCGTGTATCCAACAAGTTAGGTTTCGCTTAACTTACCTACAATATAGGTCGAGCAATTGCAATGTTGCATTGACATTGATCAAGGTTATTAACGTATGGACGTGACCTATATATCTAGCATTAGGTCAATTGACAATTCCCGTCTACTCTTTTATGATAATATTCTTCTAAACCTAGGATTATTAGGTTGATATCGTCGATACCATTTATACTGTATTGTTACATATGGGGATCTCAACTAGGATAGGGAAGAGAAAAAAAATTTTGACTGGCTGGTATAACACGCTGGAAGAACGCACACATAATGAAAATACAAAGAGCATAGATTATTAGCATAGATTTATGCCAAAACGTACCTATTTACCTATTAGCATAGATATAAATTAATATGAAAATCCTTTTTAATGCATATCGACTCAATGACGTTTAAATATAATTTCTTAGTATCTGAAGAAAAAATAGGGACAGTAAAAGTTGGTGAATGAAGTTATGAAGTTATTTAACTAAATTAAAAAGTTATGATTGTTTAAGACACTTTCTTAATCAACTTAGTGAAGTGGGTACTTATTTGCTTAAACTTATCGCCCCATATTAGCGTTAACAATGGCGTAAACTCTTTTTTAACTAGGCTAATAAGTAATACAAACTGTTTCTAAACGAAGTTGACTTTTTTATTCTGTGTAAGCACCGTATTTTCCATGGCGCTTTTAACCTTTCGCTCGCGAACTTACCATATTTGACAAACAAATATTGTTCCGGTCACCAAGTATTGCCAATATAACCAATATTGCCACGCACGTCACTTCCGAACAATGTAAATTTTTATGCGAACTCCATCGTTTAATAACATCGTGCGATAAATCGCGGCTGTGTGTTGGTGCCTTAAAAGGATTCTTTGAAACCGCAAGCAACAGCTGGACCTATATAGTAAAGTCAAACGAAACTATATATATATATATAGCAATAAAAGTAAGCACGATAATGCATTACAGGTGGCCCAGTGTCAAAGGAAATGCGCTTCGTAACCGCAGACCAGCTTCGTATTTCTTTTGTTATTATTAGCACAAAGTAATACAGAAGTATTTTAAAGCGGTGCTTAGTACGTTTTATTCGCAATTATTTCTCTTGTTAAGTCGAATAGACGAACAAATCATTTCGTATCGCGTGTGGTTAAAGAGGTGCACAAAATAAAAAAAGTAATCGACACGCCAATTGTTAAGCGTCGATACTGTGCTCAACTTAATTTTATTACTTACCTAAGTTAAAGATTCACTCGGTGATCGTTTTGTTTTTGTTTTTAAGTACAAAATTGTGGCCCAATTTAATAAATATTTCAATTTAATAATATGAGTTCAATTTATTTTATAACAACGAAAAAAATTGTAGGTAGTTGAACTTGTTGTTTAGTTCACTAGTCTTCGGTAGTATAGTGGTCAGTATCCCCGCCTGTCACGCGGAATACCGGGCTTCGATTCCCAGCCGGAGACAGTGATAGGACGACAATGTCTTAGTCATTGTTTAGATTATTGCACAGATGCGACAAATCTATTAAGATAAAATTTGATCATGTCTTTATGAAGCAGTTACAGTGTAGTCATCGAACACTTTGCTGCTGAAACGGATACACAGGCTCGAACCCTCGTCAGGCCATTATCTCTTTTTTTTTTATTCTGGATTCAAAATATTCAAATCCACGCTTGTCTTAGACAAAAGCAATTGTTTGAAAACTATTTGGATTTTTGTCAAAATAAAACAATGTAGAATCAAAAGAAGAGTAAGTACAAGTATAAGGGTGTCCTATTGAAATTACGAAGTTACAAACACTGTCGCCATGTTTGTTCACAACGAATTTATTCCCCCGCCACTACTAAGTAATTATTCAAACTTTTACCACAAATTGAAAATGTTTGGATAGCAATATTAAAAAAAGGCGCAAAATGTTCCGCTAATTTTCCGCCCAAGCATTACGTCATAGAGGCGCCTCGCCGATCGACTCCGTGACTTGAAAAACACCAGGTTTTTTTCTGGGTTATTCTCACAGTGCTCGGCTGGTTAATTTATATTCATTCCACCACCCAACAGCTCCCCCCTATCTTAGTTAAATACGTGGAATGATTTGGTACAAATTTCGAGAAACGGAACCGGGTAACCAAATTAGTAGAAACTGATGTCTCAAGGACTGTTTCTTGTAATGCAACATAAATAGAATGATTTAATTGTGTTTTTTTAAAGACAATTTATAGCTAGTACAGTCTGCATTTGAAGTAGAATGAATATGTTCGAGACAAAAATCTAGGAAACATTAGCATCACTAAAACGTTGTTTACTTCGTGTTGCTTCCTACATAAAATAACTGAAAACGATTTATCTTTTAGTGAAAAAAAATTAATTTGTTAGTACTATTTCATATATGAGTACGTTTTAATATACGGTATACTTTTTATGTTAAGGTTATATAGGCTGACGATCCACTTGATGGAAAGTGGCTACTGTCGCCTATAATATATGCGACGCCACAGGTGCTGTTAACTATTATAGGGAAATGGGCTCTGGCCTGCCTTCCTCGCTCACTGAAACATCAGAATACCTACCTATCAGAGTACATTATGTTGTTACTTCAGTGCTCTACTACTCCCTGCAAGATCTAGATCAGAGCCAACTATGAAAAGTTC
This sequence comes from Synanthedon myopaeformis, assembly GCA_944738685.1. Lineage (NCBI taxonomy): Eukaryota > Metazoa > Arthropoda > Insecta > Lepidoptera > Sesiidae > Synanthedon > Synanthedon myopaeformis. The sequence goes on along the minus strand of OX122933.1, from coordinate 3,754,868 downwards.
ATTTCTAAAGTTGACCCTGTCGTTACACGTTACACTATTGGGTTTCTAAGATATTCCACGATATTTATCCTTCTTTTATTTTCTTTAAAATTCGGGATATACCCATCACTAATTGACATCACCATCAGCCTGTGTCTCCACTGCTGGACGTAAGCCTCTCCCAAGGCTCGCCACCACGCACGGTCTTCTGTTTTTTCAATACACAAACGAATTAACAATAGTTAGGTACACATGTAATACACTTAATAGTCTGAGGATTGATAGACGATATCTTTACATTTGCAAAAAAAATTGCACCCATGAGAAGCCGGGAGCGTGTCGCTAGTGCGTTATATACTAAAATAACTGTTCATATTACCATATGATTTGTACAGGGTAAACTGTTGTCAACGGGTGATTAACGTTATTAATAATTAGCTTAAACGATTACCTCTATAGAGAGGAGCTCATAAGTTAATAAAGATTAATTTCTCAGTCGTCATTGTGTTGGAAACACAAAAACTTTTTGGTTGTAACTCATAAGTTCATGTCGCGACGCATTCCACCGACCTCTGTTCGATTTTCGAACTATCCGCGGAATACAGTATGATGTTTAAAATGTCTCTGCAATTTCAAAGTATTCAGCCAGTTATCTTTAAAAATGTAGTTGTGATGAAACTGGTAATAAATTAAATAATATAATATTAAATAACCATTATTTTTATATTGAAAAGCACATGTAATAATAAAATTTTATACCGGATTTTTACTTGTAATGCAAAGTTGTTATTTTTCTATTCTTTCCGCTATTACCTATCTAAATTTAACCTAATCTAGATATGTCCAAGTAGTCTTCTTCTATAAGTAATATCCTCCTAAAACTAAATAATATATTATAAAGAGAAAAGATTTGTATTTTTGCTTGTAATGAATAAAATCAAAAACTACCGATTTTAAAAATTCTTTCACCTATAGAAAGCTACATTATCAGCGAGCAACATAGGCTATATTTTATAAAGCTACGCGGACGAAGTCGAGTGCATCAACTAGTTACAAATATTCTTAAGAAGCCTCAACATTCAATTCGGATTTCTCAACTATGTTTCAGTTCTGTCAAAGTTGGTTGAATGTAAGTTTCGCGGCCAAAAGGGCAACTAAATAATAGTTCAATTAACATTAAACCAATCAGGAGCACTCAAAGCGTCCGTAAACGTACCAAATTAATTAAATTCCGTACCAAATTGGATCAGCCTATAACCATTGGGTTCGGTTCGGTGGCGCCGTCCCAAAATTCTCTGACGGCCGTGATGCCGCGATAGGGCCCTTACATGTATTATGTATAACAAATGGGAGACATCCAAAATAAAGCACAGGGAACAGGAGCCTTTACATTCGGCCCTGAATTCGTGGGGCCTCTCCACGTGGATACATTCTCGGCATTTCGACGTAGCGAGCATACGCCGACGATGCCGCCATTTTATTTTGCTCCTTTTTTGGCGCGCGACGACTCAAGCTTCGTATCGCCAAATAATTCAAACTAGGATTCTCCTTTACTATATTTTTTTACAAATCTAACGGCTTTTATTACAAAATCTACTAATGATTTATTTAAATAGATTGTGAAAATCAGTTTAAAAAAAAAAACTATAGCAATAATCTTAATGATAAGATATGAACTTTTAATCCCACAGTGACTGGATAAGAGTCACTGTGGGTGACATCCACTAACAAGATGGACAGACGTCTGTCTGACTGCTTCTGACCGGTCCTACTGGCAAATTATAGGGGAGGCCTATGTCCTATGGCTGACACATGATGACAAAAAACTAGAGAACTTAGAGAACGTAAGTCAAAATAAAATAATTGTACTATTATTTTAGGTTAAGGCCGCCAGACAGACTGATGGTCCACATGATCGTAGGTAGCGCCTATAACACAAGCAACGCCACATTTGTGCTGCAAGTGCGCTGACGACTGCAGTAGGATTAAGGATAACGGATTGTAAAGGTAAAGGGATAGAGAAAAGGCTGGCTATTTAAAAAAAAAATTGTTGTAGTGGCTTACCAACAAATGATATAAAATAATTAAACACGACATATAAAAAAAGAGTTTTGAGATCCTTTTTTATATTGGTTGCGACACTTTGATAATACCTGATTTTTAATTATTCTATTACTCTATACTTGTCAGTCATTTGACATGTGTCAATCGGTTGTCAGTGCCAATTATCTTTTTAATTCTGTCACGTACTGTCTTGTTTCTCACCGAAGGATCTATTAACGAGGCTTATCACGTATATAGAGCGCGTTTGCCACTGAATGCGTATCACCGCCATTTACGAATTTATTTGTTTTACTGTAATTAACTGCTGCTAACTAATTGGTCTTTGATGAAATCGGGGTCTTGAGAACAAACCTTTAATTGACTGCGTTAAGTAAATAATTTAGCGCTTAATGCATTAAGCATACATCGTGACCTAAAATACTAATATACTGTTTAGTTAGCTTTTTACTTAGACTTTGGTGTCTATACCTATTTCTAATTTATTTTATATAATTTTTGAAAAATGTATAAAATAAATTTAATTTTAATTATAATTTATACCAATATTATAAGGGGAGAGAACTGATTTTGTAATTTTGTTTATATGTGGATATAATTATGTTTATATGTAATCAACGGAATCACTACGCTTATTTGAAATAAAAAAAAAAAACGCTATTTTAAAGGTATAATTATTATTTTAGACGGGCATAGAATATACATTATGTATGCTTAATGACTTAATAGCACCTTCTTCTTCTTTCCTTGTCTGTTTTAGCAGGAGCAACTACAATACTGATTCTATTTTATATCAACTTTAATTTTGAATATTTGGACACCCAGAACTTTATATTTTAATTCTACCTGAATTTCGAATAATTTCACATATTATTTTCAAAAAAGTAGGTAAGGTTATATTTATTATCAATAAAAGTATGAAATTTGTCCTTAGTTATAAATTTAATTTAAATGTAAATTAAAAAAAAAAAACAGCGCAGCCATTTTGAAATAGTTCGAATTTCGAGGCGGACTTCCTTTTTTGAAAAAAAAATCTAAATCGAATGCGACTTCTTAATCGTCGCGACGCGGTTGCAATCGGAAAGGTTAGAGGCATTTGAATAATTATTCATTCTTTATCGGTTGATCTGTTCACAAAGCGAAGTGTATAGAGGCGACATACGACATGACATCGACAACATGTTTCTGTCCACTTTTTGTGTGCAGCGGACTCTAATCGACACTTGTGCGGAGGACGACATCTCTGACACCGCGTTCACGATCAAAAGACCCGCATTTTTAACTCAACGAAAAGTTTTATTTACATTCACTCTTATTAAATCCTGTCACTCGATTTTCAAACATGACAGTAGGTACTTCCCGATCAATATTATGTGAATTGTTTGTGGCTGTTTAACTAATATTTATTTAGCATTCTTTTTATATCTTTAAAGAACATCGTTCAAAACTAGGTCGTTCTGTACTTGTACTATTACTATTCTGTGTTTTCAGTGATTTCTTGTCAATATTTTGTAAATGGGATAAATGTCTATGACACCCCATTACTAAATTGCACGAAATTTTCCCCAGTAAAATCTATAATTTCTTCTTTCCTAATGGTATAAGTTTCAAAAGTTAAAACTAAAATAATAAAAAAAACTGATGGCCTGATCTCCATACAAAACTGATTGATTTCCTTTGCTTCCTTAGTGGGAGACAATTTAGAAAACAGAGTTCATTATTTATATCAGGAATTCCTTATTTACAACTGGATGTTTGTTACTCATAAACGGATGAAAGGATTTGGATGAAATTTCGCATACAGATAATTTATTACTTAGATTAACAAATAGGATACTTTTTATCCTGGAAAAATGTTAGGTTCCCTATGGGATTTTCAAAAATGAATTACAGCGCGTACAAAGTTGCGAGTACAGCTTTTCTCTTATCTATACTAAAATATAAAGAGAGGATTTGTATTTTTGTTTGTAATGAATAAACTCAAAAACTACTGGACCGATTTTAAAAATTCTTTCACCTATAGAAAGCTACATTATCAACGAGTAATATAGGCTATATTTTATACTACGCGGACGAAGTCGCGTGCAACAGCTAGTTTAATCTAACAAATTCGGCGGCTCATTTTCAATCACCATAGTGGCCCCTAAGGCGTAATTAGAATAGGTATTATATTATAGATAAGCTATCAAAACTCGCTACTGAAAAAAATTGCCTGTCTCCAGTATGTAGATTAACGCTAGGATAGCGCTTAAATAGCACGGATGTAAGTAAGGGCAAGATCGAGTCAGGCCACCCTGTGTGAAGGTGGCGCCGTAAAGAGTGTAGTTACGTCACGTCATGCTTATCTCTGATCGAACACAGACATACACGGAGTCGACTTAGATCTGTATACTTATTTATTCAATATAAATTATAATCCAATAGTTGGTTGTTACTGATTTATTTAAATGCATAATTGTGAATAATATATTATACTAACCTGACCCCATGTTAGATATTTATTTCTATGAAATTACCTCTATAGTTGTTATATACTAACAAATCTTTAAATTCTGAAGTAACGTCTCTGTCTGTCATTGGCATTCTCGTGTCTTCTTTATGACAAATTTAATTTTATATACATTTACATTGTGCATTATATACATTAGAAAATTGACTATACATACAATTAAAATTTCAAATGGGGGATACCCGCGGAAGAAGCCAGTGTTTTGATTTCATATCCAAAGGTGACACAAAATCGAATGTTCTTAAACATATTCAGGTGATTGTTTGATGACTTAGAACTGTCAAAAACAGTAAATTTTTGCTGTTAAAGTAATGTTCTACAGTAAACAACAGTATAGTGTTTATGTGTAGTGTGTACAAGAATCCTAGAAATTTTTTTTTTATAAATAATCCTAAGGGTGGCAGACAGGCTGACGGTCCACTGGTGCCTATGGACACAAGCAACACCAGGGGCGGGTAAAAAGTGCACTGCCTGATATATAAAATATACTCGTATTACTCGATTTTTTTTTACAACAATTCGATTCCACGGATGCTTGTGTCCGATTAGCCGGGCTACCGTCGTCGACAGGCCACGGTCTTTGATAAGAGAGACTAGATGACACCGCTTTTTGTAAATCGTTATTTATAACTTTTTTTTTGTGTTTCGACATTTCCTATAGACAAAGCCGACTTTGTTTTTTTTATCGTATTGAGCGGTCCTCTTTAACGTTACAAATAAGTATACGAAGTAGACTTTTAACTATGCTTAAACACATGCTTCATTAAGTAGGTAGATACACCTATCTATATAGTGGAAGGCATTATTTTTAAAGATTTTCAATTAACACTTTTATTCATAACTGTCACGCTAGTCATTCGAGGCATCGGTATAGTCACTTTAAAAAGAGTTATTGCAAAAATCACATGACTATAGTGGTGCCGTTTTAATAGAGCACATTTGGCATTTCACTTATTACCTACGTATACCTACTGACGACTTAACTTTGTACCAGCGCCCAAACAATTTCTATAATGTATCAAACACTGTTATATCACTGATTCATTTTTAATATATAAAAAATATATTTTAGCTGCCTTTCTTTAACAAATTCCTACGTGAACTGAGCACCATGTACTTTACAATAAGATCTTATAATAAGACACATCATGTAAATAATACTGCTCTGTCTTGGCGAGCCAGACACTTGTAAAATTAATTATATAAAATAAAAAAATTTCTATTCTATTCTATTTTATTTAATATATAACGTCTTACATCTATAAACACCATAATAAGCTGATTATTCTAGAATATTAACCACACAACAAAGATTTTTTTGTCAAAACTTTTTATTTTTAAACATTATAAGGGGTGAACTAGAGATTAATATAATATATTCGATTCAGCATATTGTTCTATCCATCTGTATAAATCGTCGAAATGTAATTTTTTGTTCAAAATAATCAAACATTTTGTTTGCGAGAACGCAATTTTAAAGCAAGTAACAGTTAAATATGCAGTCAGTTGAGTAATAATATCTACTAATATAACAAATGCAAAAAGAGAGATTCTCCCACAAAGAATTGTGTCCCGACGTAAACAATGGGCAGACAGAAACAGGCACCGGCAGTCTGCAGAAGTGCTTGTTAGCGCAAAGACAGCTAGTTCCCGACGACAGCATTCGTACGTATCGACCGATCTCTCACTAACCTCAGGCCGCCTAGACGGATCAATTTCAGCTTAAAAATGTGTGCTACCACTGCTCTAGATATATTCCGAGAGATGGTAGACATTTCCGGGTAGGTATTTGAGGCAAGCTGAAAACTAATTGTCCTATAACTCTTCTATGATACCCTGAACAGAACTACAGACCTGGCTGGGGAGTAGTGGGGCTAAATCGGGACATCCCTTTTATATTCAAAGTTGCGATTAATTTTTTTTTTGCAAAAAATGTCTGAGGCAATCTGAATTTTTTATACTTTGACATTAAATATTTAAAGAGTCTTATATTGGTTTTAACTATGCCACTTTGTATACGAGTACCATCTCTCGCCTCTCGGGCCAATAAACAGAACACTCGTGAATAGTTTTATAGAGAATATTAACAAGCATTGTGGCTGTGTCTTAGACTTTTTTAAATGTCGGCATTTCTATACTTAGGAAATGCTCATCTTAGACTTTTTTAAATATCCGCATTTTAATACTTATAATCCTTCTCTCCAATTTTCTTTCTTGACAATATCACGTCATTTTTATACCTAGTCATTTTCCTTGATAGTCCTTAGTCGCCAAAAGGCAAAATGGGTACCTTCTACACGAAGGTATCTCGTGAATTATATTTCTCACGTTTGCTGAAAATTCAAATTTATAGGTGTCCAATAAATAGGTATTTTAATTTAAATAAATATTAAAAAAAAAGAAATTCAGTTAACTTATTATTAATACTTATTGAGGTGCTTACACATTAAATGTTCATGACATTATAACATTTACTAGAGAATTGCATGTTGCCAACGTATTGCAAATTTTTGACACTCGTTACAAGTTGCTAACTTCGATTTCACGTGTCTAAAGTTCGAAATTGACTTAGAAATACTTAAGGATAAAGATAGAAACTTAAACAAGCTATACAAAAGGCTAAATTCAATTGTTAAGACACCATTTTCCAACCAATCTTTTCTTGTAACACACAAGTATGTACGGACAGCATTACAATATCGAATTTTTAGTTTTCCTTTTCCTACTACGTATCGTCAACAGTGGCGACGCCACCGTCGTTACAGCGATATTAGGCGTTATATTTTTCATTTTTCTACGCGGACGAAGTCGCGGGCACCAGCTAGTGTATCATAATATTATTATTTTTTTAATTTTTAGACATGTAAATACTGGTTTTTGCTCACATCTTCTTAAGTACATCTTTATAAATTATAGCCTAGGTTTTATTCTCATATCTATACAATATTAGTGACCAGCTTCCGGCTACGCACGGAGTTGAAATTTCCAAAAATTATTAATAAACTATTTTCTTATAAACCTATGTTCCAAGTAACTTTCTAAACTGAGTAAGTAGTTGTGGCTGTGCGTGGATAGTCAGTATATAACGATTTTATAAGTATAGATTATATACATCCATCCTCACAAACTTTTGCATTTATAAAAATGCGAATATCTGGTAAGATCCTAGCTATTTTAATAACTTACTTCAATTTCGACATGTCTCTTGAACTTACAGAATTCCGTCAACAAAGGTTCCGTTTGTTGAGAAGCACGCGACGGTTTTTTTCTGTAATTTGTTTTTTTTTTTATTAATTAGCTAGATGGTGTTCGGTAGCGGAATTCCGTTTATCTTTATAGTCGATCATGATAGTATATTAGTTGGGCGAGGCGTAGGATGTGCCCCCACATGACGTTTTCAAAGTTTGTTTAAAGAACATAGATGTAGAATTTAAGGAAGTTCAACTTAGATCGCCTAACTTTGCTTTGGTTCTTATAAATTAACGAGAACTAATTTCGTCAATTATGAATCGGTTTTAATCAGTTATTGGTTAGGTACTAAATTGTGCTCAAAAACAAATATTAATTTTAAAGACATTTCCGCGAAGCCAGTTATATAACCTCAATTTTTGTTAATTTTTATTGAAAATATAGGTTTTCAAGTTTACTTACGTGTGATATAATACGACCGAAGCTTCGGCTTCGGCTACCTTCGGCCAAAAAAACCACCTTCGGTAAAACCTTCGGCTTCAGCAGGGTTTTGAGCCGAAGCCGAAAGTTTCACCGAAGATTCCTAAATATATTATAATTCGCATTTTATTTCGAAATGTTATTATTTATAACAAATAAATGGCAATCTCATTTATTTAAATTACCTTTCTATATTAAACAGTCGATATAAACCTTCAATATTTAAATTTTAAAATCATTTATATATTTAATTGTACAGCTTGTAGCCAATCTTGAACAAAATTTCTTATAGCTTTTAAGAATTCGGCTTCGGCTCTGGCGAAGGTTGTGGCGATAGCCTGTTAATCGGCTTCGGCTTCGGCCAGAAATTAACCTTCATTCGGACACTAGTGATATGTGATTCAAATTGGTTAAACCGTTTCTGAGATTAGCATGCACAAACACAGAGACAAACGGACTAAAGTTTTATAAACAATTTTTTGACATCGGTAACGTAAGTTACACTACATAAGTATAAGAACATATTTAATGTATACAGGCACGACTGCTTTACGATTTTATTATATATATAAGTATAAAGTATTTTGGTGAAAGACTAGTAGGTAATTTCTTTAATTCTTCGTTTGTTTTTTTTTTTTTACCATTTTATATCCGTAGCTGCTCACACGTGATAGCAGTGGAATTTTAATTTGGTCTTTTATTATTAGACAGTAAAAAAAATTTAATTTACATATGTTATAATATTTATGTTCAGCTGACCTTGCTTTGAAAGATTTATTTTGCACCTTTTAAATGACTTCCTTCCTATGTTCAAATACTTGTTCTGAGGAACTGGTTATACCTACATTTTAGGTGGGCACACATAGGTAACTTAATATTTTAATATATTAGCCCCTTTCAGAAAAGTTTTTAAATTTTTGGTCTGTTTATCTGATTGTGTGTAGGTTTGCGCACGCTAATATCAGAAACGGCTTAACCGATTTGAATGCGATTTTCATTGATGTATTGATAGTTACCTGAATTAAACTATAGGTTACTTTTTAACCTGGAAAAATGTTAGGGAAAATCTTGTGGGATTTTCAAAAAACGAACTACAGTACGTTTGAAGTTGCGGGCACCTGCTAGTTTTATAATATGTAGGTGATTTATTTTAAGATGTCTTATTTCAACGATACATTATTAATATTATTACTGTTTTACGAGCTACTCAGAAGTAAAAAATATTCGCCAAAAATTTAGAAAAAATTCTAAATTCTAATACTAATTAGGTAATAAACTCTAATACGGAATACATTTGAAATAGTTTAAGTTGGAATCATAATTTTTACGCCTAGATTTCTGAGTGTAAGCGCAAACAAGCGCCCGTATGAAGTGCACTATGAAAGTCGTAAAATCTAGTCAGTGTGTGGGGTTGCTTTATTATACGCTAGTAGGGTAAGTGCGTATAGTGTGCCAGTCTGCCAGTACGCTTGCCAACCGGCCTGTGTCGATGACTGGCGACCAGTTACACCATTGGCGTAACTGTTAATTAATTTCAATTAAGTTATTGTTAAATTATACTTTGAAAACTACATTATTGTTGATTTATTGTAGATTATGAATTTTATTACATGTAAAATTGAAAAATTTCATATAGACCATAAATGATATCAAATAAATGAAACATGCAAGATCTTTATTTATAAAAATTTTAAGTTAATTTATGTAAGCTTCAAAAATACGCGATTGGGTGACCGATTTCAATTCGGTTTTCACATATGGATAGAGGGATAAACGGGAAGTTTTTATATATAAAATTACATCCCGGGGCGAAGCCGAGAGCGGGTCTCTAGTTAATTAATAAAAGAAAATACATTAAGGCACTTAGTCCTGCGCCACAAATTTTTTTTACTGCAACCACCACCATAAAACGACACAAGGCTTTGCTCGACGAAATTTTTCTTATTGGTCGTGAAATTTTTCCATTCTTTACTGGTAATAACAATGAAACGTACAACTGTCACTATAGCGCTGAATTTTTATAACTTCCTATATAAGACGCCATTTTATTCTATGAAAATTCTAACCAATTTGACATGAATCTACTCAATATTAAACTTTATCGAAATGTAAATTAAATTAAAATGGAATACCCATTAAAATTTATGAAAGCCAGTGTCAATGTTAAATGGACACTTTAATCAACAGTTTCAAAAATTATTATATTGACAATTTTCTCGGTAACTACTAATTAGTGGGGTACGGTGCAACTGAGTGTCAGGGCGAAGCCGCAAGAATGCGTCAACGTATGAGCAGATGCTCCCCTCTACCCCTTGACGAATACCGACGTAATGACCCCCCGCACCCCACCTTCACCCTTCACAACATTGTACGTTTTTAAGATGCATAATGACCTTCCCTTATCATATAGCAGTATTTACTGTTTAAAATCCTGACAAGTTTACATCTTGGACTTGCGTCGTGAATTTTCTTAACAATTTATTCATTCCCTATCTTAATCGCGAGAAAATGGGTTACAATTTAGTTTGGGTGATTTATTATTTACCTAGTAGCTGATTACACTTTAGTGTTCGTTTTTTTTAAAAAAAAATCCCACAGGAACCTATTATTTTTTCAGGATAAAAATTATCCTGTTATTTAATCCAGGCAGTGAAAATTGCATTCTTCTTAAATTTTTCTTCTTAAAAATTCTTAAAAGTATTTGTTTGACCTCGGTAACATAAGCACAACATGTCCAAATTGTTTTTTTTTTTAATATTTAATGTACCAGACACGGCTCGTTTAGGATTTTATTATATGTATAGCTAAGATAAGCTTTAACTAGGTAAATACTTGTATTATACCTAAAGACTACATTACTTCTAATATCACTGCCTTGACACTCTTCACACTATATACTTACTTATTATACTTTATATTATACGCGACATAGGTACCTACCTATTTTAAGCAGTCAATAAAAGACCACACAAACAGATGAGATAAGAAATAATTGGCTACACTTAAAATTTTATAGCCGTTGCAAAATCCAGATAACATTTCAATTTAATTGCGAAATAACAAAACCTTCTTTCAACTTATCATTATAATTATTACGACTTATATTCGTTATTAACAAGTAGGTATTATCATTGTAAATAATTTATTTATAATAATAAAAGAACTCTTTGAAGTGTGAACAGTCTATCTATACGTACGATAGACAATCAAGACTGCACAACAGTCAGATTTAACTTGAACTTCGTCTTTGTTAAACATTTTCCTAGCCGTAGATCAAATTAAAATGTTGATCACCCAGTTTAAGAAGAGCCTCGATTTGAATGTAAGCTGTATGTATGCAAATATCAAAGTTAAATGGTTCCAAAGCAGTCGCCAGTTTCAAAGGACTCTCTTTGTATGCTTTGATGTTCTTACACAAAGGGGTTATAGAGTCTATTTTCTTATGACGTCAGAGTTCACGTGAAACTGGTCGTAGTGAGTCGTGTAGGTACTAAGTATGGTTTATAGAGGAATTATTTTAAAATATTTTAACAGTGACCATATGAAGTAGTCTAGAATAACATCATATTTTGACGAATTAGCTTCGATTAAGTAGGTCAACAAAAGATTATTTGAAAAATTTATATAATAAAAAAATACTGTAATTTAAATTGTTATTACCCCCGACGCCCGCTACAAAAGAGGGGTGTTATAAGTTTGACCTGTTTGTCTGTCTATGGCATCGTAGCTCCCAAACGTAAGGTTTTTATATATAAAAATAGCATCCCAGGCGAAGCCGGAAGTGGACCGGACACTAAACTTTAATGAAAAATTAGGAATTATAACAGGTGTTATTTTGAAAACGTGCATTTTTTTAACTTTAATTTTGTTTTGTTTTTTAATAAACAATTATAATGTTTTGTATTCTAAACACCTCTCTACACTACACGACATCCATCAGCCTGTCGACGAACTGCTCCGTGTGTCGTACACGTAATCTCTATAAATAACTTCGCTAATAGTGTAAGATATGGCGCGCACTTGCGGTTGCAGATTTTGATCGCAATATTCATATGCTACAAATGATACATTTTAAATACATAGTAGACAAAGGAAGAATGAAATATTTGTTTAAAAGTGAGTACACATTAATTTCTTACAAATTAAATAATGACCTATACGCATTCTGCCATTAATAGTAGCGTACAAATATTATTAGTTTAATTATATTATACAAGTATTAGACTAATATATTATGGTATAGTTATTAATATTTTACTTAATAATATAAATATGTTATCTTAAACTAAAATATTCTCCTAATCCTCTTAAATAATCTTCCTTAACTAAAATATTGAAAATTTTTATACACAAGCCATTTGTGCAATGTTTTTTTTTCTAATGTTGGCTACCTTAACAGAACAGAACAGAACAGAAATGATGATAGATTTTTAAAGCCATATACTTAGTAAGCATTTTTTCTACACATAGTTAATTTATATAGGGGCACATATTATTTTAGTCTTCCGTATAAAGATATTTACAATTTTTATTTTAGAAATTCACTTTTCCACGTTTCAAAATTGCTTTAGGATACATTCATAATAATCATTAATACAATATAATTTCTTGTCAATGATTTTAATACACTTTTTTGAATTTAATATTAGTAAATATTAGTAAATATGGGGACTTTTGGAATAATAAGAATAAATTGTTCTTAATAATAATAATATAAATAAATAACAAATATTTCGTTTGTGCGAAGTTATGTGTTGTGTTTTCTCTCTTTAATTAAAATTGCTAATATTTTCAGTAGCGAGCAACGACCTAGCGATCCTAAATCTTAACTAAGGATTTATTTTATTTAGCACCAACTCATTACTACCTTTAATTTGAGCAAGTATTTCTAAATTAATGAAATCCATTCTTACAAATTCCAGACAAATGTTTCCTCAAATGAAATTTCGCGTATCCGGACTGGACGCGAAAGCGAAATACATCCTTCTACTGGACATCGTCGCAGCTGACGACTACAGATATAAGTTCCACAACAGGTAGACCATGGTCACCATTCATTGCCTGCTGGAACTCATCATGCATCCCCCACCAACCGTGTTAGGCTGTCAATGTTAAGCGATCGAGGATTTTGCATTACAATTCAAAATCGCCGATAGCTGATACAGTAATTTAATGAAAAGTAGTTCTTTTATAGCTTCACATTATTGTAAAAGATATATAGAGTTGCTACATTGAACTAAATAAATACTTATAATTATGTTGTAGAAAGTCTTGCAACTAAAAGTAGCTTCGTGTATACCCGAACTACTCTTCATTTGTTACTGTGATTGTTAGATCACACCATTGCGTTGATTGGAGATTTTCATTAAACACGCTTGATCCATTTAGCTTGTGACTCTGACCACGCAATCAGTGCACCACTTCTCACAAAACTCTCAGTTTAATTAGCTAAACTCAAACTTGTAAACACAAACAATTAAAGGGCAACGACATGACAAGTGAACTCCGCAGGGAATCAGGCTGCGTTTAGTGATTCAAGTTGCGTCTCGTGGGTAATATCGTTAAAATATCTTTGTTTCAACACGGCTCATGTAAAAAGCCGGCGAAGTCGACACCACAAGTGAGAAATACAGACGCGGCGAATCTATTAAATCACCTTAAATTGTGTGGCTAAACACCCTTCATCTCGTTAAGACCTTAAAACCTTCCGGTGCGTCCGCGCAAAGACAACTCGTGCGCATTCGACCATGATCGATAATCATCGTATTTGATCGTGTACATTGTTTAATTCCCGATGACAAGACGAGATAAGACAGTCCTCTTTATGTGCAGCCGCCGATCGACGTCCAATATCAAAATGTCCGACGCGCAGGTTTGGCAACATCGAGATGCGGCCGATAAACTCCGATTTAATATCCGTTAATTAATACGACCCGGGCATTCCGGCCGAATATGCGAGTGTGACTCAGCCGTAAACCGATCTGCCGACAAAGGCGACCAGTCGACTAGCGCCGCGGTTAATATGGTAATTAATTATAGCAAATCTTCACTTAAATAAATCAATAAATTAATTACCGGAGTTTTCTCCCTGCGTCCTCTGCACTTTGTTTTTCGAGTTCACAGCGCATTTGATCACGTGCGTGGTGGCGCTGTTTCGCGACTCAAAGCTACACAATGGAAGCGAGCTCCATTTTTGGTGTTCTGGTGCGTAAACACATCCTTTTTGCTTGTCGCAAATGCTTAGTAACACCTCATTAGAGAGGATCGCTGATTAGCTCCGGAGGCTGAGCTGGCGTAATGAGAAACCGCACTTCAATTACTATTTCAGACTCGGAAATTAAATATTCTAAAAAAGCAATTACGTGCGGTGCGAGATCACAAGCTAAAGTGTTCGTTATTTCCAACAAATGGATGTAAAAAGCGAAACTAGTTCAGCGGCATGTCTTACAATCGACGCGATGTCAAATCGTTGTCGCAAAGAACAAGTCCCAACTATGTTTTTCTCTCGTATTGCTTGCAGACGTATGTTTCCTGCCTACAAAGTTCGCGTTTCTGGTCTTGATAAAAAAGCAAAATACATTTTGCTAATGGACATCGTAGCTGCCGACGATTGCAGATACAAATTCCACAACAGGTATAAAAATGAACAAGTTGTGAATTAAATTAAAATAAGAAGAGAAATGCTTGACATGACAATTAGTTGATCTTATTTTAATGTAATTCGTGAAAGATTCAAAAGGCAAGAAGCATGCGTACCGTTCATTGATGTGAATCGAGTGGGGGATCTGCGTGGGTTGTTCTGAACACTGTTTTTCCTAAGAGAGCCGGAGGGCGTTCGCCGCGTTAGGGAGTCCTGCGTTTCACCAAATATTGTTCTCTTGTTCCGCTAACGAGATGAACATCCTGCCAAAAAATGTTTGAGCGCGGAAACTACAAATACGCCTAATTTCAATTCTTATTCTTTAGGCAATTCACCTTTTGGTATCGCTTGCAGGGAATTTAAATTCGTTGTGTTACTTTTTTTGTATAAACGCAGATCTCTCAATTCACATTAGTCTGGCTTGCGGTGTACGGGATTGTTTTTATATATACTTATACTAATGATGAGTTCTATGATCACTTTCCAAGCTTACACTATTAATTATTGTAATTTGATTTTGTAGATCACTTTGGTCTCCCCTTTGAGTTAAGTGTCCTTGGAGGTGTATCTAAATATCTTCTATCTTAATTTCAGGTGATTCCGGCCAGTCTGTTTCCAGCGAAATTTGCAACGCCTGGTATATTAAAAAAATATTTTTTTTTTTGCTAAACAAGTTTTGTAAAGTAAAGTTTTTTTTTATTTGCCAGACACTGTAAACTGACTGACTCGGTTAAGAGTTTATATACACCCCCAATTCGATTAAGGTCAACTATGGAAGACCAAAGTTGGCCTTGGTCTGGTGTTCTGGGTTTCACTTCCAGTCGTAGTATGGTAGGACGTTTCTGTTGAGGCCATACAATTGGTGTGTTTGTTAGGCGATTATTATTGTGTGTATTTTTCATCTACTGCACTAACAAACTTATGATTACATACATACTTGTATACATTCTTGTCATATGATATATTTTATCATCATATGATACGAATTTTATTTTTGTATCATATAAAATTTTAACGAAATTCAAACGAAATTTATTAATGAGATTTGTATGAGAACTGCAAGTAAGACATGTTGAAATCTGCTCTTCTTTAATATTTAATCTGTGATCAAAATCCAATTACAAATTTATTTATATTTCCTTTGAATTTAACTTTTCTTTTTATTTGAGCTATTGAGCTCTATTGAGCAAATTTTTTTTTTAATTCAAATTTCTTCAATTCTCATTCTTAAATTAACCTAAGTCAGATAATTGAAAAATAGAAATAAATAACTGACATATGACCTATTTTAGTCATTTTACCCAGAAACTTTAGGAATTTAAAGGAATATTGCGACCTAGTCACATTTATTTGTTTCTGTTTTAACACAATTATCTTATATTATACCTATATTTGTATTAGCTAACCACATAGCATCTGTCCCTTTGCCTTTCTTAAAAACCTTGTTCAAAACTACAGTTTTGTGGAAATATTAAATTAAATCTACGAACACCTGCTTTTGGGACTACATGTTTAAGGCTAACTAAAAATTGATTATAATTTTATTAATGAGACGCGGTTGAATGATTCTTTATTGTTTCTTTGAAATATTCAATTAAAACTTCAGGTGTTTAAACCACCAAAATTTTTTTTTTCTTTTTTTTGTAATTATTTAAATGTAATGTAAATTTTAGAAAGTATATTATTTTTATAATCCTATAATCAGTTTTTAGAACTGCTTCTGTTCCCAATCTAATCTATGGAAAACTGAAAAGTTTTCCATTTTAAAATCTCATTCGCTGTAGAGATATAGGTAAAATCCGACATGTCATAAATTTTGCTATATTCCGCTCGCTAATATTTTATTAACTTGATGATAAATTCGAATGCATTGGCGAATAAAACTCTCCATTGCATTGGAATTACCACAAGGTATATATTTGTTATGGTCACGCTTACAGAATTCTATATTTGTTGTCCTTGTTCCCGGAGCCGATGGATGGTCGCTGGCAAAGCGGACCCGGAAATGCCGAAGAGGATGTACATCCATCCGGATTCCCCATCAACGGGTGAACAATGGATGCAGAAAGTGGTGTCTTTTCATAAACTGAAGCTCACCAACAACATTAGTGATAAGCACGGATTCGTGAGTACCGACTTCTTTTAACATTTTGAAATTGGTGAACATGGTTCTATTTGAGTCCTATGTATTGAAGTTTTCATAAATTATGTATGGTTTTAACCGTCTATTGCTTTAATACGTTAATAACATAACTTTTATTCAGCCATTATTACTACTTTTTGAACATATATCCTTGAATTTTTTTATATTAATTTAAAAGTGTGACTGAAAATTGTGATCTCTGTGATGAGTTAAAAATTTTAGATTTCAACTAAACACAGCAATCTATATTCTAGACTTCAGGGTATATCTTTGTTAAGTTTTTATTGGCGAATAAAAAACAAAAAAAGCATTTTCTTCAGATTAACTCCAACGAATTTGGTGTGAGAACAACCTGGGTGCGGGTCGTAGATATTTGCGGTCTGCCCGAATCTGCGAGCCTTATTTAATTAAACGAATATCGTCCTATTCACCGATTTCAAATTTGCTTCTGTAGAGTTTCTTTTGTTGTAGCTTTTTGTAAACTTAATACTGATCCCGAACAATAGTTTTATGTCAAAACTGAACGGCAAAAAACATCCCGAAAGTAGCAGTCGGTTGGGTCGGCGTATATTTTTTTTAAGTTTGTAATGTGGGTGATATTATAATTAAAATGAGTGTCGTGGGTTGGAACCCTGTCGGCAGACAGCAGGGGTCCATTGTAGTAGACACGGTTATTATGGATATTTACATTGGGCAAGCTTGAGCTTAGTTTAAAAAAAAATCACCGGCAGCTTTTACGTCTTTACGTCTTACATTTTTTCTTCTGTACATTTGGAGTTGGATCGTGGTCTAATTTTAAGCTGTTTAATATCTAGTTTGATATGATAATTTAATAAGACATCAATTTAATTAATTAGACGATTTAAAATTATCTATAGTCATACCTATTATCACATAATATTTAACGTCATTGTGTACATTTGTATTCATCATATGTAACCCCTAAGACGAGGCGTTACTGATTTGAAAACTAGTCATCAATTAGTTAAGCCAATTGAAATTCAAAAAGGGCCTAATTTTCATCTAATTTACACATGTTTAAAAGTCGCCAAATATTATGTTAATATGGCGTTATTTTTATAAAAAAAAGTTCAAGTACCTATAAAATATAGTTTTTTTTTGCATTATAAACAAATAAACTCGATAATTGGACAAAATCAGTCAAATTCACATTTTAGGTAAAACTGTTCACAATTGTTTATATTTCACATACCAATGAATATTGAGTTGACCAAATAGGAAATGAAATAGTAGAATCACAAAATACTTCACGGAAACCGAAACCATTAGTGACAGAAGATATATCTTATAATGTAGATAAAAAAGTGATAATTCAGACCGCTCTAAGGTCAAACCAATAAGGGTTCCGGTGGCATAATGACTTAAAGGTACCACCGCCTGCCTAGCACCAGGATAGATGATAGATAACCAAATACTATTTCTATTGTTAATTCTTATAGAGAATATCAAAGCACTATGAGTTTGATTGGTATTTTTTTATGCATGTAATGTGTCAAACTAAATAATCCGATAGATTTCGGCGACACATTAAAATGTATCTGATCTCTTTTTCATAAAATCCAAAATCCATTTAAACAAACTAGTCTCAATATCAAAAACCGCTACCGAAAAGAAAGTCGGCTCTTTACCGTAACAAAATACACTTGAACGCATTTACACGACCGCGATCCAATCATAGATAAGACGATTGTTTTTTTTTTTTACATTTAATTCAGACGATGAACAGACGCTTCCTTTTTTTGTTTTTTTTCTGTGTCAGGTCTTTTGTCTTTGACGAGGGACTCGGGTAATTGAAATAACGACGGCCGCCGCGCGGTATGCACAGAATTTTGACAACAGCTGACTTCATACGGAGTGATGTGTTCTTGTTAAATTAATTATTCTTATTTAATTACTTTTAATTGCGTAACGATTATTCTTAACTCTTTAAGTGATTTAGGTAAAATGAAATTTTAAATCGATTATTTACTTGTGTAATAGTCCGGGTAATAAACTGTTTTTGCTTGACTGAGTAACAAACATACATCAACACACAGCCAAAACTACTAAGTCTAGAGAACTGAAATATGGAACATTGATTTATTTTATAACCTAAGCATCCGCTAAGAAAGGACTTGAAAATTTCTACTTCGTGTATATTATCCTGAAACCTGATGAAACTTATAATGATTACCTGACCCAAGCTAGCTAATATTGTTGATAATAGGTAGCTATTATCAACAATATTAGCTGCTGTCAACAGTTAAAAAACCTAATACATTCAGAAGTTCCTAAATGGTTGTAATCTTTTGTGAAGCTTATCTTCAATTATAGATTAAATATAATATAAAAACTTTTGAAACGCCATGTTTTAAAATAGAACACCCTGTTTGAAACAGCACCGTTTAACAGGTAGACAGATGGAGGCAAAGATAGGTTAGTTATTTGTTTTAAATTTTTTGTCCTGTGTTCTCTGTCAGACATGCCGATTTTTGAGTGAACGTCAATTTTTCATGACGTTATTTATGGGCGGTTGTTAACGTAAACTAATTATGTATATTTATTTGTAATACAGTACTGTAACTGCGATTAAGAATAAAACTTTAGACTAAGATATGTATAAATGATTCTTTAGGCTTTAGTACCTACTTTAGTATCTTTAGTACTTATACCAAAAGCATATTATTTATTTTAAAGAAATTCTTTACAAATGAAGACATTTACCTCTTTTATATTTTAGTGAGTACAAATGTTTTCATTTGTACTCACTAAAATATATAAGTTACCATGAATTCTCTGGAATACACTCCTGGTTCATTTTTTTCCTCGATACCTTACGATCACAGAAAAGAGGCAGTATAATTTTATTAGATACTTCAAGTTGTAAAAGTTGAGTGAAGCAAGAGTGACCTGATGCGATAATAAAAATTAAAAACAAACAAAATGTCGCCGACGACCGACGACAGGTCATGAATCAAACGGACGCCCGTCCGAATGGATATATTGGCTGCAATCAGGTAATTTACAACACCCTTAATATAGAATAGAGTGCGGTCTTTTTATGGTTGCGTTAACGGCCAGCCTGACTGCCTTGACGTCAATTATATTGGCAACTCTAACCTTAAAACCGCCACTTAGAGAATGCAGATTGCTAATTTTTTAGATCTGGTACCTATATTGAGATTTTAAAGTCTGGGTCTGAACTGAAATCGCTGTCAATAAAGGCAACTTCTCACACCAAATGAGGTTAATGCCTTGGATCTTTAATATCTAATAGCGATGATGAACCCAGTGAAGGGCAGTCCTTTAGCTATATTCTCAGTAAACTCCAATCAGTTCTGTCCTCAGTTCAGTCCTCAGTAACTGATTACTCAGTAACTCCGATTAATAATAACCAGTAGAAAACTAACTTAATATCAAACTTAGACGTTAAAAATACATAAATCTAGAAAAATAATAACATATCTTGACACAAAATATTAAGTTTCTCATTTGAATAATATTTGACCTATACGAGTAAGTAGTATATTTTATATCTATACAAAGTGAAAATTTCATTTTCAATTAGATCTTTCAATTCAAAATTATATGAGACAACCGTAAAATCAACGGTTCTCCTTTACTAATCGAGATTCGATTCCCATTTTGCACCAGTTTTTTTCGAATGAATATGCCGAGAATCACTCGGCGGGGGCAACTTCATCTTGCAGTGAAAAGCGCCGTTTTAATTGTAAAGGGCTAATCCGCAGCCGGAGTCTTTCGAGCGTTTAAATCACTTCAAGTAACCTATTGTGGCGTACCTTCCCACTCACCAGATGGCCACTCAAAGAAACACCAAATTATTTCTTTGTAAACATGTGTCGTATTTGCAAAATAATACTTGAGTCCTTTTAGGTTTTAACTCAAAAGCTTAAATTAAAACAACTCTCACGGTCGATATGGACCATCATCACCGGGCACAAAAATGTACTCCAAGTGAGGTGGTTGCTGATGGGAAATAGAATCTAGATCGCATTATTATATAAAAAAAAAAACGTTAGTTCAGAAATTAGTTTCTACATACAGTGAAATTTAAGTCTTCTGAATAAATAACACTTAATAATTGGTAATATACTCGGAAAGTTCATATAAATTCGGATAGGCGTGCCCATTTGCTTATAATATATATACCTGTTTAAGCCTGCTTACCCATTTAAGTGAAAAACCTCCTACGTTTCTGGTACCATGTCTGAATTGTAAAAATTACTGTTATTTGTCGAGCTAACCTACAACTAAATGTGCGTGTATCTTATTAGTAAGATGTATATAACGAGTAACAATTATTTTTGCTTATGAAGCCTGCTAATAATGAGTATTACCATGCCTTAAGAAGCAAGGTATCTTAATACTTACAGTAAACAAACAAACAGAATATAATAATAGTATACAAGATATAAAGCCGAGCGAACCGGTGCGTTCGTTCGAGCAGGAAAGGGCATATGTTTTGTAATTTATATACAGTTATTGATCAAAAGGTGCTGTCCTTTGGGAGGCATCGAAGCGTCCTGCAGATCCGAGACCCTTGCAAATTGTTCTCTATTAGACAGGGGCGATAAAATCTTGCTGTTAGTGGCTGAGGGTTTTCTTCGATAGGGTTGTGTGTTTGATATTGACAGTTGTGGTCTCGATAATTATAGATTTGGTTCGCTGCCCAATCTACGCATGATTTACAGTCTCAAAGTAACAAGGTTTCTTATTATAGACTAGCTGGTGCCCGCAACTTAGTAACCGCTGTAGTTCGTTTATTGAAAATCCCCATCCCATTAAAACGAAATAAGAGCAATTTTGCACTGGATAAAAAACTGCGACTTTTAATTGAACAAGGAATTTTGGTATAGGTAAAAGAACTCAAAGAAAGAAGTCTCAAAATCAGTAGCCGTATCGAAATCAGAATTAAGTTGCAAACATGTCATCCTGAAGCAAAACCCTTTTGCAAAAACCGTACAATATAAATCCTCTCCATTAAACTGAGTTACAATAGCGTTTTTTAATCACCGAAAGGCTTCGAGAGTATTTTTGCGATCACTTGGAGTGTAAACATATAATCCCTTTTGAGGTTTTTGACTATGCAAGCGATGGTATACTTAAGTTGGATAGTTTTTTTTGGCAGATTACGATGAGTGGCGCCTTATTTATGAAGCCTATTTCTCCAAATAAAATCGAATAACAATAAGGCTGTTATGAATTTCTTTTCTTCAACAATATCAGCTCTTAGTTTTAAATCAATAAATTCCAGTGTTTCCGTTTCACTTACGTACCTTGTGTTGTGTTCCCACAGCGAACACAAATATTTGCCACTGGTCACGCCGAGATCAAGTGCATTGAGGTATCATTCACAGATGCGTCACTATGGAATTTTTATTAGAATCTATTTATTTTGAATAATTATAATAAAATTTGTCAAAGTTGTCTAAATCATTTGAAAATCTAAAACTGAAATTTGGAACATAGGTACTTACGTTTATATCATAGCATCCGCTAAGAAATAATTTTTGAAAATCTGAAGCCGTGGGCGGGTTGCTAGTTTATAATATTTATAATACAGTATTTGTAATCAGGTTATAGTAATGTCAGGTTGATATAATCTCAAAGGACATACTCTCTTACTACAGATCTCCCACGGTAACTCAATGTGGATTTTTAGAATATCACATATTTTCGGAGATTACTAGTCTTCTTGGAGACGCATGTTTCGTCTCAATTTTTTCTTCACCTTTAGAGCAAGTTATGTTTATTTTTAATTCAATATATCAAATCTGAAAAGGGTGCAGGCCCAACACTAGGCTATTATTCTATCACTATACTAATGATACAGTCCATGATTAAATTTAATAGCGGTAAGTAATTTGCTTGAAGTCAAAACGCATTATCATTATATAATCGAGAAATCATAGTTGCTACAGTCAAGTAGTTGTAACATTAACGCAAATCTGTTTGCGTTTTATATTTGCACTGACTGATTCCATCTCGCGTTACATACAAAGTGTCAAATGATAAATGGAGTGAGGTTTTTGTCTGCATTGTAAACATTTGCCGATGGCACTTAACTTTTGTCGTATACAGAATATAAATCACCAAATATGTAACAAATACTTACTTCCATTATTCATTATTACCCAAAACTTTAGTTTATGAACCTGAACTAAACTCTGTTTTATGAACAGTAGAATCTCGTAGTATTATAGTAGTAGTAGTATTAATAATAATAGTAGTATGAATATTAATTAATAGTACCTATTGATATTAATAGTATAGTATTATATTTAGTTTTTCCAAAGCTTGATCTGTTATTATTAAATCCATATTTGTTTGTCTTTCGAGTCTTTAGATAAAAATTCACATTAGACAGATCGTCCCCTTAAAGGTAAGGCCTGTAACACATGACCCCTCGATACCGCGCAGATCAAACTGAACAAGTCGATACATGTTTGTAGAACTTGTACCGCGCTGTCACATGAACTTAGCCTAAAACTCACTAAGTGGATAATTCATTAAGTAAAATGTTGTTAATCGTTAATTTTCTTATTAACGAATAACAACATTTTAACATTAAGAAATAATTTTAAAGGTTATCTCGTTGAAATTTTAATATTTAAATAGTGTGGATATTTAGTGACTATTTGCTGGCATCGGTTTTAACTAAAGAAGTACTAAACCTTTGAGGGGACGAGATTGATCTACATTATCTTTTAGAGGTAAAATTTTTATATTATTTATAGCCGCGTATAGATTTGCAGCCGATGGAATACCTAAATATCTACATTGGAGCTCTGTATTGATTATATATTTATTTATTTTACGATACAAATCCTAGTCTGGTTTCTGAATTTATTTAAACAAATAGAAGGAATAATAGTGCACTTACACAGAATTTGTTATAGTTAAAAAAAAATCCTCTCTTTTATCGTCAGATTTAAAGTTTTATTATTCTATTTTCTTTGGTTGTGTCTATTTTCTTCTCTTATATTCTATAGAATGTACAGTAATTTGAGCTGAATCCAGCTCCGCCATTATTTTATATGCACAAACTAATTAAATTTTAAAATTATTTTGTGCCTTTTTCACATTAAAGACGTAATAGGGTTGGGAATGTTAATTCTATCGTATGCGTGAGTTTTAGGCGCTACGGTCGACACCTGCCGTGTTGGCCATGAGAGTGTCGAAACAGCACTATATTACTTGTAGTAGAACAGGGACGGACTCTACTATATTTACAACCCTCTTTTTTTACTAAATACAAGTTAATTCCGTTGTCCAACTAATTTGAGTAAATATGTAAGCAGATCGACAAGAAATTTGTTAATTACCTACATTTGTGTAGGTACTCGTATCTTCAAAAAGCTCTTAAATCTCTTTTAATCATTTAAAAAACTCATTATTTTGTCTTTCTCTTAACTTTTGTATTTTAGTATATACGAAATATGTAAGTATCTTTATTCTACCTAATACTATACCTTTGGCTATAGTATATATTATTATTATGATATTTAAGATTGTACACAAGCTGTTTTATACAAAGTACTGACCCATGCGTCTATTTATATATATTTTATAGAATTTATTCAAAATATTAATATCATTCGGCATTCCTCGCTAATCTCTGTTTCTCCACTTACTATTCTTCTAAACCACCCAAAGCATTTAGATACAGTTTTGATTTCACTAACGGAACGGTAAATGTTTGTGTACCTATATAATTTGTAAAAAAAATTGCATCCATTCGAAGCCTGGAGTGGGTCGCTAGTAATAAATAAATGTAACATTTTTCTTTGCTGGAAAATCTCTACAAAATACGTTGTTAAATTCGTCACCACATTGCGTGTTGTATGTATATGCGTGTCTCGCACGACGTGCCTGAACAGTGGCCATTTTGTAGCCAGAAAATTGGTGGTAGATGAAGAAAACTAATACTTCTCTAACTAAACAAAACTGTGAGTTTTATACTTCGCTTAATATATTTATTTTTAATTTGAATACACATTAAAATTTAAGTCCAAGTTACCCAGATTCGCATGCATCATAAGTACCATTTATTAAAGTTAATTTAAGTTTTACCAGTGTTAGCCATTCTACCGCCCCCCGTCGACGAGGGATAGTGCGTAAACGTCTTTTCCCCTCCTAAAAAAAAGTATAGGCACCTGAAAATAATTTCTAATCTGCCGAGTAATATATTTTTAAATCCTAATATCTACTCATACTATTTTGCAAGCTATCCTTTGATCCTAAGAATTTCCTCATTACCGGTTATTTACACAGACATTTTATGCCACTTTTCTTATAGTGCATATATTATTATCATATGTAACGTGCGCCGGTTCGAAATCTGAATAGCTTCTTTCTATTGGTTTTGTAAACAGGCTTAAAGAATTTCTGTAATGAAAATGCACCCGTTTTGAGACGGATTTTCTATTTGATATTTACGAAGTTCTGGACCATACAGCAGAAACCGAGTAAAAGTCACTTATCATTGAGAATGAATAATTACATAAAATCTTTCTACAACTTGAACAATCCAAGAAGATTCATTATCAGGTAAACAATAAATTGCCGTCTTAATAGGACTTATAACTCTGGTCTAAGCCGCAGTGAAAACATAAAAAACCAGGGATTAAATTTTGTTGGCAACAGTACGAATAAAATAGTGATCTTTTACATTTTATGAAGACATTCAAGAAATCGCAACTTTTTTATCGTCAAAAATATTTACGATTTCGCCCTACCTATCTACTCGTACCCTTGAATTTCGAACTCGTACACTAAAATAAACGGAACTAGAAGTGCGTCGCATGTGTCACTAGTGCCGAATACATTGACTCTTTCAAACTTCATGCAAAACTTTCTCACTCGGAAATTCCAACCTAAATAAAACCGCAAACTTGAATACTCTAACTTTTCATTTATTTTTATCTTTAGGACCAATAAAAATGTCACCATGAACATACTTCTAAAAATTCTGGTGTCACGAAATCCTGTGAGCGTGTGACAATAAAGTCGCCGATACAAGTGGCATTAAGCAGAAATGTCTAGGATGGCCTGGAGACACGCATCTACTCGCATCACCAGAAAACACAGATCCTCCTCTCTCTGCCATTAAGATTCTTCAATAGAACCGTACGGGGGTTCCTGAACAACACTCAGGTATCCGTATAAACTGGTTATAAGGCCCCGCTTTTCACATGTCGGTGAAAGGGGCCAAATCACCTATTATTAAATGGGGGTGCCAAACTAATGGTTTCACGTGTTGTTCCTTTTTATGTGTACCGTTTAAATACTATGCTTGATGGTGTAATTTAGGTGTTAGCCAGTTATTTTGGTTATTTATACACTCTTTTTGTAGGTCAAGCATTACTTGACGTTTGACGATATTGCTTGGTCCCATAACTTTAAATCAATATTACGATTTCGCCTATGGATTTGTACTATTAGGTTTTTAATCCAGATCCAAATACCCTGCAGTTATGTATTGTTTAACAGTATATTGCACTCTTACGATTTGTTAACATAGAGGGTACCGAATTTACAAAATTCAACATATGCAGTATTATACGTTGTCTTCCTTTGATTACCGGAACGGTTTCTTGAGAGAACCGTATTTCCGTAAGGAGCATTGCTCACCACCGTCATCAGCTATCGCTCAAATCGTTTACTGTTTTATGGAAATAGTTTAGTGAATAATTTTATATAAATGCTTAAATTTTTTTAAATATTTTTTTTTAAAAAGCTTGGTGGCCTCACCTCGAAGGTGACAAATGAGTAGGCGTCAACTCATCCATTACGTGAACTATTTGCATAGGAATACCATAAAACTGTCACAACTGATGACCTGGCATACTCTTTCTACGTATATGACATCGCTTTCAAGATTAATTAACTTTTTATGTCACTGTTAGCAGTATGCCTAACATCATAACTAATGGGAAAAAATCATTCGTTTAGCAGCCCTGAGACCTTATTTTCGAACACTTAATTATCTTATAATTCTTGTGGTTTTCTTTATCTTTGGTATTTTTCTGTAGATGTATTTACACATTTGAATTTAAGGCTATTATTTTCAAAAACCACGTCGAAAATTACCTACATGAAGACTGTGAGTAATTTGGATTTCTTATTATCTATTAGTGAATTTTCCTATCATTTAACGATTTGCACTTTCATTAAATATATCAATATTTTTGTTGTAAAGTTTAATTAAAACAGTAATTTATTCCTTTAAGTATTAGTCGGTCTATTTTAGCAGGCTAAGTAGGTATTATAGAAAATATTCAGAAGACCCTGAGAAGATTCCCTCCAAAGAAATTCTGGATACCATTCCTTTATGTAAAACAAAATAAATAACAATTACAACGGTTTTTCAAAAATCATATACATACACACACACACATATATATATATATATATATATATAAAAATTACGTGTCACGTTGTTTGTCCGCTATGAACTCCTAAACTACTGAACTGATTTTTAAATAAATGTTGTACACTGTGTGCAGTTTGATCCAACTTGAGAGATAGGATATATTTTATAAAGTTACGCGGACGAAGTCGCGTGCAACAACTAGTATAGTATATATAAACTAAACATAGTACGAGATCAGAATCTGTTAAATAATAATCAGCGATTCTATATAACCTTTCGAATAGAGTTTAGGTTTTGATTGTACTCTTGACTGTTTTTTTGGCAGGTAAGATCTCTTGTTATCCTTATATTATTTTTTTTTGACCCACAAACAGTGACATCTTGTAGAGACGCGTTTTATATGCAACAAAAATAATAGTAAATATTTTAAAAAAAACTTAAGATAAAAAATATGGTTTGATTTCCATCAATCAGCCTGAAAATGATATTCTGATCAATATCGTTAATCACGCAACTCTTGATTTTAGAAATTCCGCATATGAATCCAAAATTATAAACGGTTTGAAACACTACATACGTTTATACAAAAACTCTTAGAATAGAATCCGTTTCAAGCCAAGTTTGCGAAGAATTCCAATTTTGAAATAGTACTCGCCTCTAAAATCACACGAATTCGTGGTGGATATTTCTTTGCGGGGTAATAACGAAATATTCACGGCAACTGTTAATTTTGTCGGGCTGTACGCCACGATTGTTTTATTTTGACACTTGGTTTGTTGCGTTATTACCTGTTCAGGAGTCGCGTGAGGAATATTTCTTATATTTCTTTTTATTCCTTTTATTTTTTCGTCGCAAACGAAGCGTCGGTATTTGTATCACCCTCACACCTGCTCCTTCACTCGTGAAAACGTACAATTTTACATTTTCCGCATTCTGTTGACGAATGTATTTGATATTCTCTTGTCTCCGGCGGAAACACAAATGGGAGACGAAATATTTTGACGCGGAGGCCAACTAAAGTTACTGATACCTCATAAAGTGGCATTACTCGAATGTTTCTCATTTTTCCCCTTTTTACCTTCAAACATTTTTGAACATAATTTTTTTTTTTCGTACTTCCTTCAGAGCACTCGTTCATTGAATGGAATTGTTTTATAAACAGGCCCATTTTTTGTTTAGTGTGTGACTTTAATGTAGTTAGATTACTAGGTCGTTATCGTATACTTAGTATAGTTACCTTAGTTAGCCTAGTTAAACTTGAATTGTGAACTTGAACTAGCTTTTGCTCACGACTTTGTCCGCGCTCCTTTTTCTTACAACATTTATTCAATCTATTCAATTTTATTATCTTGCTCCCCAAACACTTGCCACAGCAACTACTCAGATTTATATAATCAGAAAAAGCTTAATGAAATTCTTTTTTTTTTTCAATGTTAAGGTCCACAGGCGGGCTGACGGTCCACTTGATGTTTGGTCGCCTATAACACAAGCAACGCTACAGATGTTCCAATTGCGCTGATGACCACAGTGGGATTGGGGATAAGGGATTGGAATAGGGGGGATCAATTCGTCATTAAATCTGATACACTGGTCATTGAGATTTCCACAGAAGACGAGAAATCTTATTACCTAGTATATACACATTGTTTCGTCGCTATCGCGACTAAAAGGCCTACCACATACAGACGGTCAAAAATGGGTTTTATATACAGAAATGCTCTATTTTTCGAGATCTATGTTGTCACAAAAGTACAAAGCTCTAAGTAAGCAAATAACGAATTTAATGTCACAACGTATCTCAAAAACACTTCTCGCAAGTCTTCACAAAATGGCGAATATTGAGTTTCGCCGTTTTGTAGCAGCGCGACACAGAGAATCGATAGAGTACGTGGTACGCTTGCTGTGTGTTTTAGCACTTTTATATATTCTGCCATCTCTTGTAAAAGTCAAATTCGAGATCCCATTCAGAATCTGAACCTTTAACCCCATTATGTAGTCAATTGAATAGAGCATGGCACTGCTCTAAAAGCGGATATCAATCACCCGCGCCCGCCTCCGACCGCCCACGGCCGCCCGATACAATTTGTCACTTTGGGCGCCGCCCAGCGCCGCCCGCCCAACATTATCCCTGGACATATTTCACGCCAACTACGTACTTTTGGTGACCGTGATAACCTTGTACCCTGGAATACTTTATTTGTCACTAGCGATCCGCCCCCGGCTTAGCAGGAATTGAAATTTTCAAAAATTATAAAATAAACCCATGTTTCGCAGTTCAGCTTTCTAGGCTAGCTTACTATCCTACTCTATTCATTTTGAACAAGGGATTTTGTGTAAACAAATTTATAAACTCAAAACGTGGATTTTGAAATATTTATGACTACATCACAGTGTTAAATTACAAATTTTAACTGTTTATTTGTTAGAAAAATATACTTTTGGGTAACGTTTATCAATAACGATGACGAACTTAACATAAAAAAATTACAATTAAATATTGGTAAAAGTCTCTAATTTAATATTAGTAAAGTAGGTATATTAATAAATCAAGGCAGCGCTTCTCCACAATCTAATCTGATGTGAGGTGCAAATGTGGCCGAAGGTGGACCACGCTTACCCAGTAAATGCCCATTAACCCCAGTTTTTCTCATTTATTTCTCATATTGTTTTATTTCTTATAATTTGAACCTTATAACTAAATATATCAACCTCTAAAAAAGATTTTTTTGTTAATTAAAAAATTATATTGTATTGTATTACCTAAGTAGTACAAGATCCAGTAAGTATTTTAAAAACTATTAAAATAAAATTTTAATATTAATTTATAGTTGTATATATTTTAGAAAAAATATTTATAAGTAATTTTAATATGTTTATATTTAAATGTAAAGTCGGGGTACGAAAACCTTCAATAGTACCTAATGAAACTAAATCACTAAGCAGACTACTGACAGACGTTTAAAATGAAATTTTGGCAAGACAACTTCCTTGATGCAAGCAAATGTCGACTTTAAGGTGACGAACCTTTTCTCACCTCGACTGCACTATGCGATTAAAAATATTTATTCCATTTCTAAAATGTCATAAGTCATGTCTACGTATAGGTTCCCTATTAAATTTATAATAATGTAATATGGAATCGACATTAAAGTTAAAGCACCATAATTTGACAGTACCTACCTACCATAAAGGCAAACGCAACGCCTTAAAGACCGGTAGCACTTTAATCCCGTTAAGATAAAACGGGCCGCTCTGTAATGTTTTAACAGCTTTTATTTAAAAAAAAATGATCGTATTAAACCAAGTAACATTCCGTGTTACACTATAAAGTGGCAGAGATATGAGGCTCGATGATAATGTGTCAGTACTTTGGTGGTCCGAATTAAAAACTTTTGTCGATTCGGAGACCCATCAGACCTCTTTTGGTTTTGACATTTTTGAACGAAGTTTTCCTGATTTTGTGAGTTTACTCGTATGTGTTTTAAACCTATATCTGAATAGGTCAGTGTAATATCTTATTTTATTATTAAACTAGCTGTGCTCTTGACTACGTAAGCACTGTAGTTCATTTTTTGAAAATCCCTCGTAAACATTTTCAGAATAAAAATTATCCTATATATTAATCCGTAATGTATTTTCATTTTTCAAAGTTGGCTAAATATTCTCTAGGTGTATAAATAAATAGTGACGGGACACACTGCATGAAACACAAATTGGGAAACATTTCTGGCGGCAGTAACCACTCATGAGCATGTGTGCTGTTGTGTTTTCGGCGAGCGAGTAAGGGACGTCTGAGCCCATTTACCTATCTCTTCCTAATTCCTTATCCTTAATCCTACTAAGGTCCGCTTCGCTTTTGCAGCACCTATGGTAGGCGACGATAGTCACTTATTATCAAGTAGGGTGTCAGTCTGTTTGACGACCTTAACAAAAAATGTAAATGTCTGTAAAACCTTATGTAAAAAATAAGTGTATCTAAATCCGTACTAATATTATAAATGCGAAAGTATGTTTGGATGTTTGTAACTCTTTCACGCAAAAACTACTGAACCGATCACCATGAAATTTTGCATACATGTTGTCTGGGATACCAGAAAGGATATAGGGTACCTTTCATCGTTCAACGCGGACGAAGTCGCAGGCACCAGCTAATTAGATATATTTTAGGCCATAGATGGCATTGCCTACAGAAATGTACGATTTGTTTAATACTCAATAAAAACGAGAAAAATGATATAATAAGTACCTACCTATAGGTGGAGGTCCGAAAAGGGTCCAAAAAAAGGTATTTTAAACATTATTTTCCATGTTAACTTGGATTCACCAAGTTCATCATGTATAAAGGTTGCTTGACATATTGTAAATTTAATCTAACACGCATTAACCTCCACTCGGTCCATGTTCAGAATGCCAACGTGCAAACAGCACCATTAATTGTCCAAGTCACGTATTTACCGCGACAAAAATATCCCAAGAAAAGGTTTGCGATTTCTGACATTTTATCATCCGCACTATCTTAATTGCCCTCACAATGCCATCAATAAAAACAACAATTCAACACAATTCATAATACCCTACATTAAAACACATCGGGAGATATTTAAGTTTATTACTTTTCGGAAACATTTAAAGAACGCCAACCAATATATTTCTTTGTTGATTATAAAACAAATTAATGTACTCCATGCGGAGAGCATAAGATTGAAAATTTAATAACGTCAATCGACAAGTAAACATTTTCCTATGTGTGTGTATGTGATATTTAATAGAAAACTACAAAAAAAATAAAATAATGCGCATGTGCCAATGAATTTAAATCTTATGACTAAACAAAAAAAAATTTTTTTTCGTATTGGCAACTATGGGGTATATTATTAAGGCGCATAGTCACTAAACTGCAAAAGAAACGTGTCTTTGAGGGCATAGATCTCCTAAACGAGTAGTTCAAATAACCTGAAAAAAATATATATTATGTATAATATAGTCAACAAAAAAATATTGTTAATTTTTATTTTATTGTTGTTACTTTTATCGATAAAAAAATCTCATGTAACCTATATTTTTTGCAAATCTCTTGCAGTTTCTAAACCCCTGAACCGAAATTAGTGATTTTTTCAGCGAAAATGTAAACGTATGGTATCTATGTTACCATCTACATATGTATAATGAAATCGTAAACGAACCGTGTCTGACTTACATTAAATATTAAAAAAAAAAAACAATTTGTAGGTACACTCTATACCTCGTCAATAAGTCAAAAAATAGTTTTGAATCAAATTTGACACACAGATAGTTATTAACTGGATTAACATAATTATACATATATATGATACTTTTATCCTAGGATACTTTTATCCTTTATATAGGATCCTTTTTTATAAAATTTTAGGTTAGTACCATAGTAGCATTAAGGGTTGGCATTAGGGTAGGATGGGGAAATGGGCTTTGGTATCCCATATTCACTCACCGAAACACAACAGCACACATAGTAGGTACTATTTATTTCACGGTGGTAAGGGAGAAGTCACTGGTGCCAGGCGGGCTGTCCTGCCACTACTTTCCATATCCAGACCAGAGCAAACTTTGAAAAGTTCATTTCGAAAGTTGACCCAGCCGGGAATCGAACTCGGCACACTAACCACTCATCCAATGGGCTCGTCATAATAATAGTTCCTATTATGTTATGTAAATATAATGACCATATTTTGTATTTGAATAATCTTTTGGGGCTAATTGAAAATCAGATATGAAATATTATTTTGGGTCAATCAGGAGCCACCCATACAAAAGACAAAGACGACAAAACCTTCGATTCTAAACCCTTTTTAATTGGTTTCCACTACAATTAAATGTACACTATGGACCACCAAAGCATCAAACACGCGCCTATTAATAGACAGCATTATATTTTTACAAACGCATATTTTTACATCCCCAGCCCTAATTACATGTTTGAAATAAGAAAATTATGCTGACAGAACCCCATTTACTATCAAGATTGATCCCACTCTACTAAGACCAACGTAATAAATACCAATACGCAAGATTATATTGAAAGGCAGTTGGAGCTACCGGCGGCGAGATGAAAGGTTTGCCGCGATAGCGCTAAAACACTCATTTGTTTTGTCACCCGACCACCGACTAATGTGTCCGCCTCCCCGCCTCGTCTGCCCGTCACCCTCCCCTGTCTCGCTACGTCTTGAGTCTACGAGTAATGAAAACCTTTGGATGCGGTAGTTGTGTTGTGTACTCAACGAATATAATGACAGTTTTATCCGTTGAGCACAGTTATATCAACAGTTGAATAATAAGCTTTGCAATAGTTTACACAAACTCACATAAAGGAAATATAATTTTTAAATTATTCGTGACAAAGGACTGAAATCAATCTAATTTATGTTTTTAAAGGTTTACATTTATCTAATGAGTGAGAGAAAAAATATTAGTCTTTAATGAAGTTGACACATTCGGACGTGAATCGATATTAATTGTCGTTCTACATATTTTTATTACATTCCATATATTTAAAAAAAACTGCAAACCTTTCTCGTTTATCTCTGTTTGCATTAGTGAAAATCGTATCAATATCTGTTGGATAGTTTGAGAGAAGTTACTGGAAAAACAGACAAAAGCCGACATAGGCAACTATTATAATAAATATGTATAGATTCATAGAATTCATGCACTGTATTTTTTAGTAATTAATTACATTATAATTTTTATTAAATCAGTTAATGTTTTGGAAGTTCCTCTTTTTAATTCAATTTCATCAATATTTTATATCTTAATTCACGTAAGATACAAATTGCCATATCAAATAGTGTAATTTGAGTTTCGTACATCCCATTTGTGCTCCTCCAAATATGCAGTTATACACTTACGCTTAAACGTTTACACCAACTTTGTTGTTAATTTATCCGGGCTATTTAATTTTCAGTCTTTTATAGGCGAACCTGGTAATGAGCGACGTAAATAATGAATTTTATTTCCGATTCTGCACTACGATCTTTTTCATTTTATGAGGTTCTCTATATTTTCCATTGTACTTGTCTTCATTGAACTTTCATATAATATTCCCACGTAATATATTTCGTATTTTTGTTACCATTATCTCAGTTTTGTAATTTTTAGAAGTAACGTAGCTCTATTTATTAGGAATAGACATAAATAAGAGCGATAGCAAATTTTATTCGAGGTATAGGTATCCACCAACACTTCCAAATATAACATTACTACCTGTGCCCGCGACTTCGTACGCGGTGTAGTTTGTTCTTTGAAAATACCACAGGAATCTAACATTTTTCCAGGATAAAAAGTTAACCCAGATAGGTAATGAACTATCTGTGTGCTAAATTTCATCCAAATCCGTTTAGCCGTTTTTGCGTAGGTAATTGAGAAACAAATATAATATACAAACATACAAACTTTCTTATTTATAATATTATTGAGTATTATAAGTCCGACAAAGACCAATAGGTTCTAATGACGTTTTAATAACGTTTTCTACTAGTTGGTGCCCGCGACTTCGTCCGCGTTGAACGATGAAAGGTACCCTATTTCCTTTCTGGTGTCCCAGACAACGTGTATGAAAATGGCTAGACCAATTTGATTTTCACTTATGGAAATGGTAATAAACGGAGAATGTTTATATGTAAAAAATTGCACCCCAGGCGAAGTCAGAAGCGGGTTACTAGTATAAATATAGAAGTATATAGTATGTATAGATAGATAGCTCCGTTTGTGTTTAAAATCGACCATTTAATACCATCTTACAAAGTTTCACGAACTCTCGCAAGCCAATAAAAATTACATAATATGCGCTCATCGCGTAATACGCGATTATCAGTAGCATTTTTGTGTTGATAGAAAGACAAGTTTATACATTTTAAAAAGGCGGCCTCATCAAACGGCTACCAGTATTGACGTCTATAAAAGCCCGTTATAATCTTCTCTTTACATGTAAAAACACTTAACGAGCACCATTTTGCTCTTTATCTCTTCATTCTATGGTATTGAGTGATCGTGACTGCGCTCGCGCATTAGGCGGTCGCCACACACCAGCCCTACCTATCGACTTCGTTGATATACTAGGATAGAATATTATAATCATTTTATTTATCCTCACCTGTCCTAACTTATACACCACCTCATGTCTATTGGCATTGGTTTGTGAAATAGACATTCGTTCTAACTTAACTTAACTAACTCCATTTTTCCTTTCTTTTTGAGGATATAAGTATAATTAGATATTACTTATAAACATATTTTTAACTTAAAAATTGTACTTTTGTGTTTGACCACAAATTCCACAATTTTCCTAGTAGAAAATTACTTATATAGAATGCTTTTAAAAATATAATTATTTTTTTTAATTTATTTTTTTAAATGGCAAGGATTGTATAATCGATAACTGAATATTGCAGACAAATTTTAAAAATAATTTATAAACAGGTTTCTTAACAGGTTCTTTTAGAATTAGTAGTATTTACAGCACAGTAGAGAAATAAATTGAAATGGATAAAAAAAGAAAGTAAAAAAAAAATAGTGGCATTAAAATATATATTTTTTTATAAATTATAAAAAATGTAAAGACTTTATGAACGCATTTGCGAATAGCGTCAAGTGAGTATCGGTGAAGAATCGAAAAAAATCCGCATACGAATTCGAACACGGTCGGTTAATTAGAAAAATTATAAACCGCCATGAAATTTCACCAAACGCGATCCTTTCCGTTCATGCTATGCATTTTTAAAAAGAGAAACCTGACCGAACATTAATTGAAACGCAATAATACTCGTAACTGGTCGAAATAAATTCACATAAGGCCGATATAGACCGACCTATAAAGAGCTCTTTATGCCAAACAAATCGGCCTCTTTTGAGACTCTCAAACGTACCGCTCGAAATAATCGCGTTATTTTATTTGTCGTTATTTTGTTTATCGACGACAATGAGTAAGCAGCGCGCAGACGGGACACTGAACCGATTCGATTCTCAATCTGATAATCTACCTACTAGATACTTTTTTTACTGTTAAGTACGCAGACAGGGGGATCGGGAAGAGATAGGGAAATGGGCTCTATGTTCTATATATCCAGGTTGAACATATCTTAAATTGAATTGAAAATATTCGATTTATCTACAAATTGTGATGTCTCAATCTCTAATAATCTAAATTCAATTTTTTTATCTTAAGGTCAGCAGACAGGAGGATTGGGAAGGGATAGGGAAATAGCTCTATTTTCTATATTTCTATGTTCAACATATCTTTAATTGAAATGAAAATATTCGATTTACCTACAAATTGTGATGTCTCAATCTCTTAAAATCTACCTTCTAAAAACTTTTTTTTATATTAAGTTCGGCAGACAGGGGGATTAGGAAGGGATAGGGAAATGGCTCTATTTTCTATATTTTTATGTTGAACATATCTTGAATAGAATTTAGTCTCAATCTTTGATAATCTACCTACTACTTCTTCTATGTTGAATTGAAAAAAATTGAATGTGATAAATTTTATCCCACGAAGTAAATATAACAGTCTCGAGATGCCAAAGTCATAGATTCAGTTTGTGATAATTGTGTACCTACAAATTGTATATCAGCGTGGTTTTATATTATTATATTAGATTTATTTTACCAATACGAGTATAATCGCCCGAGGTTAGGTACTCAGCCCAGGTTATAATCAGCCGAAATAACATGTATTATAATTCTGTAGAAGCTATTTTAAACTTTTTTTTTCTAAATTTTTCCAGAAACTAACAGATAAATTAGTGTGATATATACTGAGTTGTAATGGTCTTGTACAAAGTGGAGGAAAAACATTTGTACTCATGGACTTTTTTCCTATAATGCCTTTAAGGGGTTGTAGGATGAGTGTGACAGAAGTAGGTAGTTCAATAAAAGGAAATGCGAGAGACGCTGCTCCCAAAGGAATAGGATAAGAGAGGTGTTTTTAAATGTAAATGTATTTATTATCTACCCTAAGGGTTGACAAGCGTGCTTTATAATATTTTTTTTTTTTTTTAATTTAAACACAGGCTATATTTTATAAAGTTACGCGGACGAAGTCGCGTGCAACAGCTAGTAATTTATAAAGATCTGTTCATGCATTTGAATAATATCATACAACTATTTTCTAATATCATACTCTTTTCCTTAGTAGGTAAGTACATTTTGTCTTAGGCATATTTTCAAAAAATTAGAACACTAAACTTAGTCTTTTTGATCTCAATTAGCATGATTTTATTTTTATTTATTTTATTATTTTTAGTATAAAAGTCAGTAGTCATGATGACAAATCCACTTATTTCTGTGAAACACTTTTATTTCACTTAAGCCTTAACCGCTTTTAAAAATTGTTACACAGATTTCTAAACTCATCTTACACAAATTTTCTTTGTCGGAATTCTAAGTAAGTATATACTTACTTAAAACTCTGAATTCTACTTTGTCACTAGAAAAATCAATAAATCCTCATTTGACCTATGTACTTAAGCGGTTTTCGCGAATTATGATAAATACTAACGTCTTGAGAACAAAGAGTTAAATACAAAAAGTATGCGGGCATTCGGTTTAAGTGAAACGATGCGGGCGCTATCAATAAATGTTCAATCTTTTGTTTAAATTCTAGGTCGGAGTCGCACTTAGATCTCTATACAACTACCCTAAGAACTGGTATAGCCTACAACACTGCATGATTAGCTCATACCTTCTAAAACAGTTTGTTTTTTTTATTTGGAGGTTAAATAAAGTAGATCATATTTCCACTAAAATTGTGTTTATAAAAACAAATTACCTTTTAAAGATAATTCTTAGTATATCTTCATTCTTTTTACATACAGCGAAGTGGTATTAGTTTTTGCTTTCTTTTCACACTACTCTTTTAGTTAAAGAAATTTGATTGTTGTTAAATTAGTTAATAAATTAAAAATAATTTAACTTTAAATTAAATTAAAAATTAGTTAAAAAGTTTGTTTGTTCTCTTACCACAACTTAATGTACAGTCGGGATACGAAAAACTTCGTCAGTTTTCAAATTCATTCCTATATTATCTTTTCGTACCACTAAGCAGAAAACTGACACACGTTTGAAATGAAATTTTGGCATGACTGATAATTGCCCTGGTGCAAGCCATGCGGTCTCAGGGAAGTAAATGTCTCGACTTTAATGTGACGAACCTTTTCTTACCTCGACTGTACCTAAATATAAGTTAAGATGGATTAATCTTTATAATACATCGCCATTGTATTACGCTATCAGTAACAGCGTACTTGCAGCACTTGTGGAGTTGCAGTACCATAACATAAAAAAATCTGGAACATAAAGTAGGACCTACTTTAACTTTAGTTCAAGTATTTATTGGTTTAATAATTCGTCAATCGGCAGCCATTAGACCACCAGAACGGTGGCCTTTATCTATTTAATTGCTGGAGTTTGAACACGCTTTAAAGTTAATTGAGGCGCTTCCGACCGCCCTGTTGCGAGATTAGCCGCGACCGATATACCGATATATACGATTTACGACCCACCACCGATCCCGATAAACACGACTCCACTTACAAATTAAACAACCAGTCTCATACCAATATTTAATTCGGTTCAATGTCAGATTTAAAACATAATCGGGAACCTACTTTCAAACTCCCTTATTTTAACACAAAACAGGACACCTACATTGAATACCATGGTATAGATAATATTACATCGAAGTGATCTAGATAGCAACCCAAAGCATGTGTACACAGCATGTCCAAACAAAACAGTGATGCTCTCGCTTACAGAACAAAACAAAAGAGGAAAACAGAAAACAGACGCATTGGTCACATAGGTAGGTTGAATAAGGATCGATCTTCTAGATTTTAATACCAAATATTAGACAGTTAATCTGCAGACAGACTAACAGTCCACTTGATTTTTGATGGCTGCTATCGCCTATTGACACAAGCGACGCCAAGGAGTATACAAATTTAAAGCGCTGACAACCTTAACCCTGGGCCATGAAACCAACGCTCGAAGTTTATTCGCTTCGCGCTGCAAACTTCAGCGTCGAGTGTATAATAATTACTGTTTATATAATACACTAGCTGTTGCACGCGTGTTCGTCCGCGTAACTTTATAAAATATAGCCTATGTCACTCGCTGATAATGTAGCTTTCTATAGGTGAAAGAATTTTTAAAACGGTACAAACACACAAAACTTTTCTTTCTCTTTTTAAATTTGTATCACATAGAAAAAGAAAATTAAATTGGTATCGTCCTCAGTCGACGCTCCCCTTAAAAAATAAGCCATTAACGTTTTTTATTATAAAGTGCTTCCATTGTACAAAAATTTGTTGCTATTATATGAGATTTATTAATAATAATATCGCGGCGGACATTATAAGGCGTGACGTAATGAGTTAAGCCCTGTTCACACTGGTAGCGAGTGTAATCCGTT
This sequence comes from Synanthedon myopaeformis, assembly GCA_944738685.1. Taxonomy (NCBI): domain Eukaryota; kingdom Metazoa; phylum Arthropoda; class Insecta; order Lepidoptera; family Sesiidae; genus Synanthedon; species Synanthedon myopaeformis. Next base: position 3,715,029 of record OX122933.1, on the reverse strand, counting down.
GATCTATTGTGCACACACCCTACATTTCTGTCACCCTAGTTTTGATTTCTCGTGACAAAGTTATCGATTGCAGCCGTCAATAAATAATGACAACTCTATTTGTACGCTGTTAAGGTGTAAAGTTAAGTGATATATGCATTAAGGTATAACCTAAAAGATATGCATGTAAGAGCAGGGATATTATTATTAATACTCTTGTAGGCGATGTTTGAAAAATCCTATTGAGATTTGTAACACGCATTTTTTTTAGAGAACATTATTTAAATATGTATTTGCTATATATATGTACCTTAGTGCTTTCATTGCTATTACAGTAATTGTTGTTCAGCGCCATCTATTAAGAAATGCCAACTAAACAAACTTTGTATCTAATTCGATAACGATGCGTCACAGCACATTACACGCCATTATTTTATTTATTTATTTATTTATTATGTAACAGGTATTTCTACACAAAATGATAACAATGTCTGTAAATTTTTATTAGGTTTGTCTAGACATGCCCACAGTCTTTCTAGCGGCAGTAACCATTTCTGTACAAAATAGCCCGCTGCCATAACACCACTTTTTTACTTATTTAAACAAATATTATAAAGAGAAAAGATTTGATTTTTATATAAAAAAATGTATAAACTTTGTTTGTTTGTAATGGATAAACTCAAAAACAATAACTTATTTAAAAAAATATTATTCTCATGCGAAATTCGTTGAGCTTATTCATTAAACGAAGTAGGTATGCGTAATGAACACATATTATTTGTTCTTTAAAAACATTATTTACACAAATTAGTTTAATAAAATCACCAATAGATCGCGCTGAACAAAATTTTTCCTTACTTGACTTTACAAATAATACTATAGAGTACTTAACTATAAAAATAATAACAATTAGTAAAAGCCTAAAGGTTGACTGGAAAATGGTGTGACTATTCTGTATTGTCCATTCTATGCTCATCGATACCCGAGGGTGACAATGATCCTTTAAACCGACGACGTGATTGGTCGACGCTCGTGACGTCACGCTCCTGTCACGCCCCTTAAGATTACAATGCTCTGAGGATATTATTTGGTACAACAAGGAACACCGAACCTATTCATACACTCAATCATTGTTGGGCATCTTACTGTTATAGGGTATTCCGGAGGGATTGTGTAATGATGATTCGATTGATATGCAACGAGGAAGGGCAATAGACAATTTATGTTCATCCTAATTTAGGCAAACCATTAGGTTTCTGTAATTTTGGTGCGTAATTTTGGACAAAAAAGGATTCTCAAAAAAATTGTTTTCCTAAACTACTTCGCTTCCTTACATGATTATTGATGATAATTGAAAAAATATAATTTCTAGTACTAGGGGCTAGTATAATGTAATAAGAATTTAGTGTCTAATTTCACTAATGTTGACTGCTAGATTATGGCTTTAGGGAATCCTTAAAAAATCAGAGACGTATGTGAAACAACATTCGTTTCTTGAAATTTCAAGCAATACCTATAATTTGGATTGAAGAAGTAGTCAAATGTTGAAACTTTTATTAAACGTACTCCCTCATAAAATCTAGTTCATGTGGTCTGCAAACGGACAACAATGCAAACGTTAGTACAAAATACCATTTCAACTTTTAAATAAAGAAATCCCTTACTGAGCTATATAATCTAGGGCACCTAAAATGTCTAGTCAATGTTGTTAGAAAGCACTGCATTCCCAAGATGGCAGATTTCGAAGTTTCGAACCACGACACGGAATTAGGGGTGGCAGTTTCTGCGAATGTATTTCTATAGAAAAGAAATGGTATTTTGGTACACCCATATAATTTTTACTCTATGATCATCGGTCGGTTTATTTTCTTCATCTTCTATGTTACCTTTGTTCTTGCAGAAGCGAGACATATGCGTTTTTTTATATATTTTACTAAAGAATGCATATTTTTACCTACATCTTAGAACATGACTCGATTTATTTAGGGACTTACCAACATAGTAGATAACCTTTAGACTTCCTTCAGATATTAAAACATCAACGGCTACGGATTCCACCTACCATCAACATTGTACGGATCGTCAACCTATCCATCGTTCTTTCTTTTAGATAAAAAAGAATAAAATGTTGACTCAGGTTTCATATTAGGTTTAAGTTTAGTATTGGCAGGGTACACTGCGTTCCTCAATGATAAATTGGATACTACCTAGCCCTTCTGGCGGCAGAAATCACCCAAAAGACCACCGTGAACTTACAGCATATCGGTGAGTGATTTACCTATTCCCCTATCCTATCATTTGGTTTCTTCTCAGAGTTGGAAGCTCATATGTGTTGCTTGTGTAGGTACCATGAAGTGAACAATCACCCAGCCTTTTTTTTATTTGGGAAAACAAACAATTACGGCATACATAGTAAATTTGAAAAAGAGAAATATACATAAATAAAGGTAACAGTGCAATCAACGACATTTTCCACGAATTGGTAACATAAAACTTCTTACATAAAACTTTAACTTACCTATTAAATTAAAAAAAAAACTAAAATTCTGACATAACATTGCAAATATCCAGTAATACCTATTATAATCTGGTACTGGTATCGACAAAAACGATGCATCTCACATCCCTATTCTAGATTAGGCCACCGTGGGCCGCGTAATTGGCCTCTGGCGCCCGTCGGCCATATTCACTTTTGTACCTTTTTTGCCGGACGATGGACGATCGCTCCAACGTTTTGCTCGGCGCTTGTTGGTTTTGGGAATTAGCATGTCTTATTAGCATAACTGTCTGATAAGACGTGATTGCTGTTTTAACGGCTCGATGGATATTGAATCTTTGCAACAAATGTTTGCAAATTGTGCGTCGATTTATTCTTAAAATAATAGTCTGTAAGAATTAGAATAAAGACTTGATATTTGTACATTTTGTTTTACACCATATTCTTTTTTCATAAGAGTGTTTATCATAACATGTTCGCGCATAAAATTTGACACAACTCGTTGTGTCGTATGTGCGAACTCTTGATCATATTGTTGAGCTAGCAGAAAACCTTTACTTATACTTACTAATATTATATATACTTATCTTATTAGAGAAAGTTCGTTCTCAGGGACCACTGCACTTATATTAAAAATACGTTATTCTAGATGAAAATAGGCTAAATGTATGCTATATAGGTACGAGTATATACTAATTTATCCAATTGCATGCGAGCTAACTCGGGCCGCGTCGGACTAGTTGATTATAATGCGGCAATACATCGCAACAATCAAAATCAGAGGTGAATCCGCATTTGAATAGATCCTTCTGGTTACCTTACGTTTGGCTTACCTTTCAAACAAAAATCTGAACATAGTTGAACGAAAAGAAAATCGTTTATACTGCTTCTACATCGGACGTATACCTTCTTAAAAAGTTAAAAATAGTCAAACATATTTTTAACCAAGTAAGAAGATTTTTAAAAAGACTATATATATATTTTCATGTTTAAAAAAATGGATACCAAGTTACCTACTACAAATTTTTCTGTATAAGTAATTTATTACTAATTAAGTTATTTATAGGTTGTTGGAAGTATTTAGATCCCAACATTGGTAAGTTCGCTTTACGCGGAGATTTAAATCTAATTACAATTTTATTTATTACTTTAAAAATAAACCTAATGTGGGATGAAAAGGACTCCACATTAATAATTTACATATTTACACACATTTATTATATACATTTATACATTTGGAGAAACGCACGAATGGGCGTTTTTACATTACGCACGATGGGCGTTTGTGGTGATGAGTGGCGAGAAAGCGCGTGCTTTCTGTAGCAGAGTTGAAGGCCGACTGTCTCTCGTTTCCGTGCTTCTTCATTTGAAAGAATGACACGGAAACTAAAACGTAAGTTCCAAATAGGTAACTTAAAGGAGGTCGCCACATCAGCCCCCCCGGAGACCGTAGGTCGTAACGAAGAGTAGACTGGAAGGAGTGGACAGCACTTGGTGGCACGTTGCTGTGTGATGGCACTAGCCGTGTCCATTATTTGGATCGATGAACCGGCTGCTGGAACGTATCCGTGTGCGCCAGCCTGGATAACGCTATTAGGAGCGCGCGGTCGCGTCGACTTTCTCAGGCCAGCTAGCTTCTGTCCGAAATCTTCGATGACGTCGTATTTCCTTTTGGTTTGACGACGTAGTCTTCGACGTAAAATGCAATTTCGTAGAAAAAATTTTCGTTTGTTTCGAATGTCACTTTGTCAACAACACGGTAACTATGGAAAACTGTCCAAATTTTTCTTAAAATGTTCATTTATAGTCGCGGGTCACCAATTTAATGTGGGATGAAAAGGACTCCACATTAATAATTTACATATTTACACACATTTATTATATACATTTATACATTTGGAGAAACGCACGAATGGGCGTTTTTACATTACGCACGATGGGCGTTTGTGGTGATGAGTGGCGAGAAAGCGCGTGCTTTCTGTAGCAGAGTTGAAGGCCGACTGTCTCTCGTTTCCGTGCTTCTTCATTTGAAAGAATGACACGGAAACTAAAACGTAAGTTCCAAATAGGTAACTTAAAGGAGGTCGCCACATCAATAATATTTCTTGATTTTGTTTAATTCCGATTTAGATTTATATGTTCTGTTCTTCCAATACCTATATTTAGTAAGCAAAGCGTCATGAATCTTGGCAGAATTGTCTATGAAACCATATTACTGATTGATAATAGGTACCTATGCGCCACTGCAACCGATTATGATACCTTTTCGTAACTTGAATACCCAGTCATTCTGGTGATTGGTGATAACGAAATCAAAAAGTGCTTATTACCTACTAGAGCCATTTAAATTACCTATATGAATTCTTATTTAGAAATATTTGCGTGAAAAAAATTCATGGCAAACCACAGAATAGACTTTGTCGTTATACTAGGAATTTAGTATCTCGGAACTGAACGCAGCTCTCGTCGAAGTTATGCGAAGTTATAAATCACCGGAATATTGAACGAAGCGCATACAAAGTCAGGCATGCTAAAGGTACGATGTTTCCGATAATATATGTGTCTGCGGGACCGGTCACCGAAATGGTAATATTGTTAACAGGGAGTAAAATAACCACACAGGAAACCAAAAGGAGAATTATGCATCATGTTGGGAATTTCTCAATAAGACGTGTTGTGCGCGTGGGGCCGACGCGGGCGCCGCCCCGCGGCGTTGCGGTGGCGCCTCTATCGATTATTGCTCTGTCCCTTTCCCTTGTAGCGCGCCGTCTCGCTCTAACGCGCGCGGGTGGCGACTCCGTCGCACACCGCGACCGCGACCCTTTCCTTTAAGGATTTCGTTTGAACGCAGACCTCGCAGGCCATATCATTAATCTATTACGAGGATCATAAGCTCTACGCGATGACCGCTCGTTTTTTTTCTCGCGTCTGGTAGAATTTGTTGGCGGTCGGCGCTCAGTGAAAGGTTCGAGAACGACATTCGGTTTTATGGCGGTTAATTAGCCGTTGATCTTTCGCTCTGTCGGCGTCTCGTCGGGCCTCTGTCCTTATACGTCACATCGCCTTTATTGGCTAATATCAGCCTCGGCTATAGATTGTAGATATCTCGGCTAGATGTCACGCTGCGCTCGCGAACCGCCTCTAGAAAAAAGTTTCGCCTTACCGAACCTTAAGCTCTTTGTAGTTGCACGCACCAACGGGTCACGAATTTTTGTTATTTCGTTGCATCTCTATATGGAATATGATCTTCGCGGTCCAATTTGATGGGTGTTGTCGGTACGCCCTCCGGCGTCGGCAAGGCGTGCCGGCTGCCCGGTTGCCGCGCCTGGCTCCATTCATATTTGTACAACTGCCTGCTAATTACAGCTTACGAACGGACCAAGACTCTCGCGATCTCAGTTTGATTAAGTTCTTGACATTATATTTTATTCCTAAATAATTGCACGGTTACAAAGATTTTCATCGTCCGAGGCTCGATTTGTCGAATGTTCTCAAACAATGGGTGGCATCGGCCCAAGTTAGTGGTTGCGGAGAAAATTACTGAATTTACCGCAAGGCTCGCATTTTGTCGAGACTAGGTTACGGAGAGTGAGCATTAAGTTGGGGCGTGCGGACCGGCAATTTCACATAATCGCAGCTCACCAAGTTGTAAATTAAATTCTGATGTCGTAGAATTAAGTTGTAAACCATCTCTCTGTAAGAATTAGGGGGCTCGCTGTAAAGGTCTTGAGGTTTTAGATAATTCTCCCTTGCAACAAACTAAAAATATTACCAATACTTAGAAATTTACTTTTTTAAAACTTTATATATGCCTTTTTTTATGTTAAAGTCGACAGACAGGCTGACGGTTCACTTTGTGGTAGGCGGCTACCGTCGCCTACACAAGCAACGCCATATATGCTGCAAGTGCGCTGTCGACCATAGTCATCCTTTACTCACTCACCTAAACACAACAGCACACAAGCTGTTATTTCACGATCGTCTTCTGTAAGGGGGTTGTTACTGCCACCAGACGAGTTGCCCAAATTACTGCCAAACGCAGTCTGCCCCAGATGCTGCAGAAGATATTTATTTTTTAACCTTTGGATAGTCTTGGGATGGACCAAAAACGAGCGTCTATTAACAGAGGAAATGTTTTTTATGAGTATAAAACTAAGTTTCTACTATTACTAAGTAACGTTTAGAGAGCGGATTTTGTTACTTGGTTTACATAATGGAGGCTTAATATTTGGAACCACCACTTGAAAAATACTTGACTATATATTGGGAACATACCTACTAACTCCCTCAATTACACCCGAGCAAAGCAGAACATAATCTGTCAATCACGATTACTTAGTTTCATTTTATGGAATTGACTCTAATATGAGTTTTGGCGACTCTAATGTGACACTTTCAGTTTGTGTAATATTATCTCTTATAATTCTGAATTTGTAAAAATATACCTAATTCTTGAACAAACTACAAAAATTCTTTAACGCAAAAATATAGTAGTGTTTTCTATAATTCATTTTAAGTATATAAAGTTGCCCGATAGAAAAATTCTTTTAAGAATTGACGGGAAACGCCTCAGGGCTACTGAATAAATTATAATATTTTATACAGTAACAGCTACTTCAAGTTATCCCTTAAGGGCATGCTAACACGGACAAGTTGTGTTACACTTAATTGATGTCTTAATATTCTTAAATTCGCTGACTATCGTCAACTTGTTATCTAGATAGTTATCGGCATGTATTGATCTGTTAGCGTGTACAAACAGAGCCCATACCTACTTGCATCAGACGCTTATTAACTTTTCACGAAAGAAAGAAAGAAATATATATATTGGCTTAAAATGTGAACACAAAATAAGTTCTTACGAATTAAATTATGTCCTCTAGGTACACATTCTGTCATTAATAGTGGCGTACAACATTTTTTGTTTATTAAAATTAACAATAATTACTTCCTTAAATTGTAAACTAACTAGCGGGCCGCTCCTGGTTACGCACGGATTTTTTTCTGCAAATACTAATATTATAAAGAGAGTAAATTTGTATGATTGTAATGAATATACTCAAAGACCACTAGGCCGTTTTTTAAAATTCTTTCACCTATCTATAGAAAGCTACATTGTCAAGGAGTAACATAGGATATCTTTTATAAAGTTACCCGGACAAAGTCGTGTGCAACAGCTAGTAATATATAAAAACCTTCTTCATTTAACAGTCTTTCCATTAGTGAAAATCGCATCAAAATCCGTTGCATAGCTTAGAAGATCTAACCGTACAAACATAGGGACAATAGGTTTTATACTATGTAAAGAATACATGTAATATTTTACATTACATACCTACTAGGTAATATAATAATATGTTATCTTAAACTAAAATATTCTTCTAATCTGTAAAATTGTTAAATTTTAAGATGTCATAATAATTTCTAATATACTTATTATACATTAATTATCTTTTCTTGTATCTTTACCATTATTTTAATTACAATTCAAAATATTTAAATTTTTAGACAAACTCAAGAATTATCGGATGACTCATTTAATAATCAATATTGACTGTAAACGTAGAGTGGATCCTAACGATAAATTGTTATAATTTTGACAGCTGTATTATGTAAGATAAATATCGGATGATGTAATTTTTCTCGAGAACCTTAAATGGCGGCGTCCTCTCCCTCCCATGAAGAACATAGATCATTAAATAGTACTAGAGATTACATTTTAATGCATTATTGAGATTCTGGTTAAAATTGATACTAAGTATTTGATAAGTTTCAAAACAAAATTTTAAACGCAAAACTGTTTACAATACCTGAGAAATTTTATTAGAATTTACATAATTTTCTAATTAGCTTCTTGTTAGTCAGAAGCCTACTTGAAGATAGAAGTGCTGAAAATATTAAATACATGTATATTAATATTATAAAAAGAGAAGCTTTGTGTGTTTGTAATAAATAAACTCAAAAATTAATGGAAATATTTTGAAAATTCTTTCACCCATAGAAAGCTACATTATCAGCGAGTAACATAAGCTATATTTTATAAAGTGCAACAGCTGGTATTATATCAAATCTAAATCAAATCAATTTTGGAAAGCATCGTGTAAATGAAATTTTACATCTCTACTTACAAGCGTTTGTGTCCCTGTGCGATGGTTACCTAGTAAAATAAAAACTGAACACAGCTGGTTCTATATTATTCATTGAGACAGCGTTCTCAAAGTCAGACAGGTTGACTGGTCCACTTGATGGTAGGTGGTTACCGTCGCCAAGCAATACCAGCACAGGTGCTGCAAGTGCGCTGCCGAATATATTCGGATTAAGGATAAGGTACTGGAAAGAGATAGGCAAATTGAAATTTTTACAGGATATTATTTATAATTAAAAATAAATATTCTAAAAAAGACAATGTCTACCATCTCTCGGAATATATCTTAAAAATTTGCAGAACAAATTCAATCACACGTTTCTCTTTACCCATACAATAACTTTATTTAGACTCATACGAGTTTAAATTCTTCGAAACGACCCATCACCAATGCCTAAAACGTAAAATCCAACATAAATAAATCATGATAAATAAATCATGATGCAACTAACGAAAAAAAAGTTTGCTGCAAATATCTGTGTGTACGTTATTAAAGTAATTTAGCACTCTCTGAGAGTTCGCCTGCTCTGTCGACTCTGTTTGTTTTGCAGGCGAGAACTTTGCTTAACCTATTATTATGGTCTCGTTATACTTTTTACCGGTCAGGAGTGGTCAACACTCGGTGAATAACTAACTCTACGTCTTTTCAAATCGTCATTCTTTGTGAAAACGTTACTATGTCGTCTACATATATTTTCATGGTTTTTCTTTCATTTCGTCTACAAACATTTTGTCTGACCGTAACTTCTGGTCAGCGTCTCTTTCAATGAAAATTGTTATATATTTAAAAAAATAACATCTTTACTTAATTTTTTATTAAAGTCAATATCTTACTTATCGATTTTTACCTGTAGTTTGGTGAATTGTCTTCAGTACAAACAGATGTTTTCAAATGGAGGTACTGTGATATTTAAACATCAGTCATCAGACGTTAACCAACTCAAAACCCTAACCTGTAATTCCAACATCATAAAGACTTTAACGACGAATAATATATCTAAACTGGGTCATATTCTTCTGATTGATAAAATTGCTTTAGATGAAGGTATCTGTCTACATATTACATATTGTAAGTCCCACTAATAAGACAGGTCACTACTCTGTAAAAGGAGTAAGCTGATAGTCCACTTCCCACGATAATGAAACATCACTGTTATAGCAAGTCATTTCAGATCTATATATGAAATTACAACATTTACAGGTGCTAGATTGACTAGTTTGTCAAATTGAGTTAAAGCGCTTATAGCTATAGATATCTTCTATAATGTGTATATTATATAAAAATGAAGTCGCTTTCGGCTCCTGTCTGATTCTCCGGCAACTTCTTCTACACAACCCAACGGATTTTGATACTGTTTTCACTAATAGAAAAAGGATTGTGTATATAATTGCATCCCTGCGAAGCCAGGAGCGAGTCGATAGTCTATAATAAAAATATATATTTTTACTCACCAACAGTTTGTTTACAATGGAAAGAACATTAAGTGCACGCCGGAGGCTCGGGCGCAGGGCAAGCCTCGTAAAAACGTGTTATTATTATTAATAATCCCACTCATTCAACTCACCTCTGTATTCGCTATCAGCGTACTGCTATAGGGTATCAATTCTAAGAATTTTGGAAAGTCTTGGCGCCTCATTGACGAATAATTTTTACAATTATCAAACCAAACTTGTACTTATGCGAACCTTAACTGCCAATTTTGTCTTTGTAATATTACACAAGGCTTTGTACTCGATAAACAAATAAGAAAACACAGTTTTGGAAATATCACATATGTACTATATTTTTTAGACTAGGTACTAATTGAGACGTTTATAGATTATAAATTATGTATTTGTTTTTACAATAAATAAATTTTATATTACAATAAATAATGTCAACCGTATAATCACGATAAATAATCTTTACAATACTAAGTAATTATTCTTTAAAAAACTCGATACCATATAACTTATTAAATAATAAGGAGATACATACGAGTATATAGGTGTGTCTTTAGCTACTTTTTTTTATGTTATAAAAAGATTGGTAAAAAGAAAACCAATTAGGAAATAATTAATTTTATATACGAATTTGAAAGTTAATATTGGTACAATACTTATTCTACTTTAAACAGAGGATTTAGGATTTCTGATGTTTTGCACCGGCGTCTTCAATACAGAACATCTGTTCCTTCTAGCCCAGGACAGGCAAAGTGTTTTCAGAGCTGGCATGGCAACCAACCTCCAGTAATGGAGAAGAGAATTCCTGCTATTTCGCTTCTTGTCTCTATACTACTAATCAATTTCTAACACACTTGTAATCCTACTAACAATCCTATACTGAAAATATTTTGTACAAAGGCTATTGGCGGTTATGAATAGTATCAAGATATGAAGATATCTTCCTATTAGGCATATGACAGCCTCTTTCCTTTCGCACGTACTAAAATTGATGTTTCTCTCCTTCGTAGGAGCTCATCTATAACCAAAGTCAACGGATGTTGTCCAAGTTGCTGTGGCCCAACCCAGCACCTAGTGCGCCCAGAGACCCCCACTCAGATCATTTGGTTAGTAGACTTTTCATTTCTAATGCATATAAATACTTCTGCTTAATTGTTTCCACGGTATGGAGCGGTGCATGCCTGAATAAGTCTTCAAACGATAATTGTGTTCAAAAGATGTTATATTTGGAGTATGCGAAATTCAAGTAACTAGTCGATTTATGGTAAGGTTATTTTAAAAAATGTGCAAATTCATCGTTTATTTTTTCTTTTGTTAAATTTACTTATATACTTACTATATAATTGTGCCTGAAATGGACAATACCATTAAAAACTAAGATTACATCACCTGTTAATGGGAGATAACAATTTCATTCTTGACTAACCTGTTTTAAAAACGACCTAGGAACTTAAAGGATAGGCTAGCTTGTCTGTGGTTTAAAAGAAAGATATCCTAAACTTAATGATGTGCATCACCTATGGTCGTTACTTGTGTTAATAAGTGACGGTAGCCACCTATAATCAAGTAGATCAAATGAACCTGCCTGTCGATCTTTAAATTAAAATTTAGTCTTGGTCGTTGAAAAACCTAATCTCTTGAAAATTATTTCAAATCAACAAGATACGTCAGATTTCTTCAATTTTTGACCGTTTTTAATGACTAGCCGTACACAGTTACTTTTGATTTGAATTTTGCGTTTTATTTACATATAATACATATTTATATTTCTACAATTGATACTGGCAAAATCATTGAAGGAAATCTGATTGAACCAAAATATTTGTATAAAGTGAAGAAAAAGTACAGTGCACATAATTGATTCTGGTCAAAAACCGGCGAAGAATATCGGCGGAAAAGGTTACTATAATTGTAGAGGAGCCCACGATGCTAAATGTGGAGTCACTCGAGCGTCGTGATTTTTGAATTGGATTTTGAAGATTAAATGGTATTTGAAGAAAAAAGGTTTTATAATGTTTCCCTTTTTAACTGTGGGGTGAGCGTCTACACGCGGGTCAAAAGTTTGTAGACGCTGTATTAAGAAAAATCCTCCAAATAATCGTCAGATTAAAAATCAGCACGATCAGGAATTTCAGGCTGTATGAAAATCTGACGTGCTCGTGTATTTCTAAATAGCAATGGCCAAAAATCTTTTTTGCATTTTCAAAAACCTACCACGAGCCTACGTTACATCTGAATCGTCTGTATTTTAAATGGGAGCTTATAGTTTGGGTTCACTTTAACATCCCCTCTGAAAATCTGACGCGCTCGACTAGTATTTACATTTTTACCCCAACCCCCACCAACCTCACCATCCAAACCGGCAGATTAACACATATCCCTTATACGTGGGGTATATACCTACATTGGCAATATCTGACGCACTCGAGTAAATCCCAAAATCCCCTCTTGGGCTTTCCAACTATAATTTTTAAAAAAGAAACATTGTTTTGGTACGTTTTTAATTTTTGGCAACATTTTGTTTCCCTAAATAGCTATGTTAATATAGCCAAACAAAAAAAAGTAACAAGTTACTGGATTGGGGCGATGTGTTCACAAAATAATTTTTCCATTATACACGATTTAATTACTCTCATAGAATAACCGTCAAAACATATCCATTCCGAGCAACGCCCTTAACTAAATAGATTGATGCTAACGTAATTTCGGAGGTCCAAAAAAACTGATGGTCCAAATCATAGAGGCAGATGTTAATGATTCTATTATTTATGGTCGAGCCTCGCCTATTATACCTTTTTAATTTTTTTTTTTCTAGTTCGTAAACGAGAGGTTATTCAGGCGTATAATGTTCTGTTGTTTTTAACGACGTTGATATTTGTATAAACATTGGTGAATTTGACTGTTCATTTTGTAATTAACATGGATTCGTTAAACGAGTTCATATTTAGCTTGAAGAAGCAAATAAATTGGGGACTTATCTACTTTAATTTTGAATTTTGAAACTTTTACTTTTTAAATTTCAATTAATCTTGCGTGTCTTTTTTAATGTTAAGCTCGACAGACAGGCTGACGGTCCTCTTGATGGTAGGTGGCTACCGTCGCCTATAACACAAGCAACGTCATAGGGGGCGTCCTAATTAGCTACGATCGTACGATCCCATTGTGCGATGATGATTTCGATTTACGCATACAATGACTGCTCAATACAAAATGGCGGCGGGCCGCGAGGAGCAAGCCGAGTGAGTACGTATACTATATTTTTTTAGAACTTGTCGACAATGTAAATTTTAAACAAACACGAAGAGCTAAATCATCGTGCGATGGGCGTCGCACGATCTTGGCCAATTAGGACAGCGCCATAGGTGCTGCAACTGCGTTGCCAACCATAGTAGGATTCGCATAAACGGTTGATCGTAACTATATTCACCAAATCAATGTAAGCATATCCACTGTCAAGTCTTAGTTCAAACCGCCTTTTGATTTAGTCATATCAAATACTTGCCACTTTCTTGTCTGTCTTTAGAACACACTCCATTCGCGTGACAATGCTGTGTGAGGATTCACACATCAGTTTGTGAGAAGGAAGCTTGTTTTGAGAATTTGTACAAATTTCATCCAAATCCGTTAAGCTGTTTTTGAGATTAACGTGCACAGACAGACAAAAATCTAAAAAGATATTTTTTTACCTGGGTAACATAAGTAAGTAAGTATAACGGGTACAAATTGTTATTATTTTTTTGATATATATTGTACAGTACAGACACGGCTCGTTTACAAATTTATTATATTTTATTAGCAATTAGGGATACCCTACAAACCATGTTGGCTAGCCTGAGGCGCCATCGCCTGCACTCATCACACCAAGGTGTCTGCAACCTAATTATATAGAAGAAAAACGCGTTACAAACTCAAATATTTGTTAATCTACCGTGGAACTGTCGAATTAACACCTTAGTGTCGAACAAACAGAGTTTATTATCTAATGTTTGCATGTAATCTTTTTATAAAGATGATGTATTTGGAAAAAAAAGGTTGACTCGGAGAATTGGCGTAAAAAGTGGCTTAATTAGAATATGATTAGGGGTTTGTTGCTGACAATGCTAACAAGCGTTTGGAGTTGATTAAGGTAATGAATAGTTATATTGTCGTTAAGACAGCTGGTGTTATGATACAGTGGAGTTATAGACGAAAAACCTTGCGTCGGTTTTGTTTTAAACGACCATTACAGAGCAACATATGTTACTAATAATTGTGGAGCCGGTTTGTTTGTTTTTGGGAGTTTTTATGACAATTATATTAGACTATAGCTATAAAGATATGTCCGTATATATGATATATCTATAACATAGATTTTTACCTGTAAAACTTAACTTATCCAAGCTGATCTAAGTAGAATTTTTTTAAATCATTTCAGATTGAATAACTGAGTATACTGGTCACTTAATAACTCAAAAGATCTATAAGTAGCTATCTATAATCCTACTAATATTATAAATGCGAAATGAGAATGTGTATGGATGTTTGTTACTCTTTCACGAAAAAATCACAGATATTTTATTACCTACCTAAATAAACATTAAGGATACTTTTTATCCTGGAAAAATGTTCTAGAGGGATCGTCTAAAAATATATTTAAAAGAAATTGATGTATTATAATGGTGTAAGTGTCTGTAAATGATAATATTATTGTAGATTTAAAAATATAGTGTAGATTAAAAAAAAATTGAAAATTTTCAAATATTCTATGCAGTCATACATATAGCGCAGTTATTCGAAGCTAGGTGCGTTGGAATATTGTTCTAAAAATCATAAATTTTCTCAATGTCTGTTTGTAAATACCTACCAAGTGCCTAGCTAGGTGCTTACAGAAGCTGGCTTTTATATTCAGAATATTTAACATTCCCACGTTTATAATCGAACATAGGTTGTACATATTTCTGTATTCCATAAAACACCCTGATAGTTTTATGATATCAATGAATAGATAACATCTTCAAAGATCCGCCAGTAAAAGGCGGCGAAATCAGAAAGAAATTTTATAAAATACCAAATGTTTATAGAGAATTAATATTTTCAATTTTAAGTATCATTTAAAAATAGCGTACTTAAGTGGCTTGTTTCATTTAACGTTTCTTTAACTCTTTATGTTTTATAACTTTGTACCTAATGAATTTAACTTATATTTTATATATATACTTACTTCGTTTTATTTTTGTCCGAATTCGTACGTCGTCTGGCTTGGTCATACATTGATGCGTACTTACAAACACGTATAAATGTGTGATTTCAATGAAAAATGTCTTCAACTCCAAGTAAATTTAGTTCTGGGTTTGGGATCGGTGGTTTGTAAAGATTTGACTCATTATTTTGATGTCTGATCGAAACTATGGGAATAAGCGCAATAAAGATTGGAAGAATTTTCGTCAGAATATCTCGCTAAGTTCATTTCATTTTCAAGAATTTCTTATTTCTTTCTTGTATAGTTACTTATTATATACTTAGTTGCTTATATAGTTACTTATTAAATAAGTAACTATTTTCTGTGTATAGTACTTATTTTGGAAAAAGTCTCTGGTATGGACTACTGTTGTGACCGATGAGATCATTCTACGGATAAAGTCCCATACAATTTACAATTTTATTTGAAGATTGGGTCGTTTTAGATCTATAGCACCTAAAATCCAACATATACATTTTCTGTCTTCCGAAGAAGGCAAAACTTAAATTAAATGTCTTATTTTATTTTATTCTTGTTATTTCCATAGTTACTTCAATGTTATTTCATGGAAATATGCGTTTGAAAACGTAGTAGGTAGTCTTATAATTACGTTGTAAAGTTTCCTTTAATCTTTACATAATTTTAAAAAGCTACGCCCCAATAAAACTTCATTCGCATTACTATCGATCATGTCGCCAATCAATTATTAGGTGCTGACAAGGGTTGTACCGTCGCCCGACCAACACCATATAACGAGTAACTCGTGGATTTCAAACAAAATGCAAACCAATCGATAGAGATTACCCTAAGCATGATGTTTGTAAAGTTATTCAGCCTTAGCACAGACATAATATTTTTGAAGGGTTACTCTTTCTTACATTTTCAAGTATGTGTGTTGATTAAGTAGATTGAAACCTTCTATATACCTAATATATAGATTCTTCTTTAAATATAATATTGTATACTTCAGCGAGGTATATTGCAGATCTGCAATCTTTAAATTTGTTAACAAATAGGTAGGTAGGTATATCATTTTGAAAATTGTTTAGTGAGCCCGATTATTCTAATGAAACGCTGTCCAGAAATGTCGTCTATTCAAATCTATTGGATGAGCAAACTTTGATATAATACGTTGGAAAAATATCCTATCAAAAACTGCAGCTTATTTACAACCCTTGCGCTATTTCTTGAATCAATAGGCAAAATGTAAGAGGTAAATCTCTTACAAAAAAACCTTTACAAAAAAAAAAATTAAAAAATTATTTATAAAATTAAATATTCTGTCGATAAACCCAAAAAGCAATAGTTATTTTGCTAATACTAAAAAATGCTATGTGATTTTTTATTCAAAAATTAAAATAAATTCAAAGAAAGAAGAAAAAATAATTACAAAGAGCAAACAAAACTAATATAAAGTATTTTTCATTTGATAGCGCCACCAAAGACTTTCCGTAAACATTGTTTTGACAATAACAACTCTATTTAAAGTTGCTGTAAAGTTGATTTTTGCTTACCTATATAAATTTGTTGATTATAGGTTCTCAGGCATCCAAAGCATACGGTTGCGCCCTGTCGACGGCAGGTGACGCTAGTCATATAATTTTATGGGTCTAAAGCTCATTTATAACCGGTATAAATAATGCCTTTTATAATGGCCTTTTATTTGTTATTTGGAAGTTTTTTCTTATTGACATACATATTGCGTTTGAAGCTTCTAATTTGTCATTCTTGTTTCTAAACCTAAAGTTGTATTTTAAAAAAACCTAAGATTCACTGTCACTGGTACTACTGGTAGAATAATCAGATTTTTTTATGTTGAAGAGTGACAAATAGGCTATCGGCTCACTTGATATAGGTAGGAACCTTGGTTTATATTAATTGCTATTATTATTGGCTTGACACACACAAAACATATTTAATGAGATGTAGGCTATGTCATCTCTTAATTTGCAGACCAGAGCACAACTGCTCAAACGCATTTTTTTTTTACAATCATCTTACACAATTAGAGGATTAGTTACCCAACCCAGTCTGCTTGTCGGAAGTCACATTAAAATTAATATACCAGTATCTACCTAATTTAAAGATTTAACATATTTAAGGTTAAATATTATTAATTATATTCCTACAGAGTATGGACTGACATATTAATTTTACTAATAAAAATTAAAATCAGAAAACATTGGGTCCAAAATAGCTTGAACTCCTAACGTCATGTGAATTGTATTTATTAATAGTTCTAGATATTCTAGTTTTTTTGTTTGTATGGAACTGAAAGAATGCATCTCACTTTAGATAACAAGTCACATGATAACAAGTCACATGATGAATAAAATAAAATAAAATAAAATGATAACACATCATCACTGTGTCTCTCCACTGCTGCTGCCCTATTCTTTATTTATGGTTCTTAAAACGTATCGACTCCAATGTCGACTTTAAATTGGAAATACATAATACTTTGTCAAAAGTAAAAACCACACAATAACGCGCCAATAACTTCATCGACATGCATAACAATGGTAGAAACATAACAGCACATGAGTTACTGTAAAGTGTGGTTAAGGCCGCTAGAAGGGCTGCCCAAATGACTGCGAATCTCTGCCTTAAAAATTTAACTTAAAAAGTTCATTTCTAAAGTTGACCCTACCGGGAATCAGAATGTCAGGAATATCAAAATATCTGATCCTATCTACCAAAGAAACTATCATAAGAACTCTATACTATACTTTTTTTTATAATTATAAAGTTCATAGGCAGACCTAGATTCCAAATTCAAAACATTAAAGCTCACAAGATTTTAATAATATCACGCATTTCCTAGATGACATCCATTCCCCAGATAAAACTCCATTATCTAGACTTTTTCAACTCGCGTACAATTTGCTAGATTCCATTAAGGCGCATTAAAATGTAGAACAAATTTCCTTTTCATATACGACAGTGGCGCCTCGCTCTGCAATTACAAGTCACATCAAAACTATCGGCGTCAATAAAACCAGACCTCTCTCACACTACCTCCGACAAGCGCTAACGGTTCATCTTAAAATGGTTTATTACATACCCCGCCGATTTAATACTCGAGCTGTGATGTTAAGTACCGAGCGGCCCGGTTAAAAGGTTTTTATACTTATAGCTTTATAGTTTTATTCGTAAACATGTTAGATAGATGTATGACAAACCGTTCATGTGCTTGCCTAAGTTAAAACTTGACATATCATTTAGCTATTTGGAAAATTGAACAGGCTGAAAAAAACTGAAAATGCTCTGTCTCCGGGGTCGCAAGTTCTATTATCGGAGGGTCAACATTGAAGTTCTTTCTGGTCTGGATTTGTAAAGTATGGCGCGCTGCATTTCAGCCCGTCCTTACAGAAGACCACTGTGAAATAATAGAATGTGTGCTGTTGTATTTCAGTGAATAAGTGAGGGATGTCAGAGCCCACTTCCCCATCCCTTCCTAATCCTTCTATGGTCTGCAGCTCACTTGGAGCACATGTAGCGTTGCTTGTGTTATAGGCGACGATACGTCACCTACCATCAAGTGGTCCGTCAGCCTGTCGAGCTTAAATATAAAAAAAGGTTCAGAGACAAAGGTTTTTTTTTTAGTGTCAAAACAAAGAAATACCATGAATTACACTTGGGTATATAATTTGCAGAAAAAAATTTGCATACATGCGAAACCGGCTCGCACGGGAACAGAGGTTGCTACCTCTGTCTAATTTTTTTGTTTTTCTCTTAACTTCTTCATATACCCCTAACAAATTTTGATACTGTTGACTAGAGAAAAAAGCGATTAACGTGGAAAGGTTGTAAGTATATCTTTTTTTAAGAACGCATACAAAGGTACACTAGCCACCCTTTTATCTCGTGTCTGAGAAGAAATTATGATTAACTCCTCAATAAGGACTCTCGGTATGTGTGTCTAGAATTTTCTAATATATTTTATAAAGTTTCATATTGAGACTCGAAGCAACAAAATTGAATCTAAAGAAAAGTGGTTATATTTCTTTAGGTCCAAATTTGTTGCATCGTGTCTCAATATAAAACACTTCATAAAAGGTTTTAGAAAATCTACACACTTTCCGAGGGTTATTATTGAGCAGTAATTGATAATTCCTTCTCAGTCACGCTAGTGTACCTTTGTACGCGCTCTTAATGTATACGCGATGTGTGTATGCATGTCCCTATAGACTCCAAAACCGCTGAACCGATTTTGATGAAACTTTCAGACAATCTTCAGATTAGTCTAGCGATCGGACGCGGACGAATTCGCGAGCATATACTAGTTTATTTTGTATAATTTGCAGAAAAAATTGCATCCATGCGAACAGGGTCATTAAATAATAAATTCATTATTGAATGTTGAGTGTTCGCAATTCTAATAAGTAAAATCAATATCAACCCCACCACGGTAGAAATAAACTGATTAAGTCCTAGCACTCCAATATTCCAATACCCACATAATTAAACTAGTTTCAAGTGGGTATCTATTTCAATGATTCGATTAAAGACACATAAAAACGCTAAGGGAACTAGAAACACGTCGACAGATGCCCTAGTACATAATAATTACATTTACATTGAGTTACATGAAGGCTGCACGGCCGGTGCGACGAACCGGGCGGCACCTGTGTCGGCGGAGATGAAAGGGGCATTGCTTTGTGCGCGCGCGCCGGCAAATATTTATTTTAATTTAGTGCCCGACCGATGAACGCTCGTTAATACCTAATGGATTTGCTCCCGAGCGCTACACCAGCGACGACTCAGGCAATGCTCGCGGAACGGACCAATTCAAATTCAGAAGGCTAACGAGGCTTCACAGTAAGTCTCTCCAGCCAGTAATCTAAACTTATAAAATTGTCTATTCTGACTGACTATCAATACATTTAGAACATAGGTTTATTTTATGACGTAAGCATCCGACAAGAAAGGATTTTTTAAAATTTCAACTAAGTTCTAAGTTTAGATTCCGAAATTTCTAAGTGTAGCTGTTAAGTGTGGTAGCCTAGTATACTTCCTGCTAAGACAATGAATAACCGTCTAATTCGGAAGCTGCTTCGTGACGGTTCCGGAAAATATAGGTGTGATATCCTGTGGGTTAAAACGGTCGGCTGCCAAAAAGGTAGACGTTGCTAGGAAACATAAACTAGTCTTAGAATTCGAATATAGCTCAGTAATCGAATTTCGAAGGTGGGAGAAAAATCTATTAACAATTTTTTTGTTAATAACAATAAAACTCGCCATTTAAACAAAACTGTACTGAACTGCATGTTAAGTATTTACTTAATTATATTATATAGATATGTACATAGTTCCTATACGAGTACATGAACATAAAAACTATATTCGGGGATGTAATCCCTAATATAGTCCCGAAAAAATGTTCCCGTGGAATAATACCTAGTTTATTTCAGAAATATTTTAGTTCTGAAAATAATCAACAAATGTTGTTGCTGACATGAGCTTTTTTTGCTGACATTAACTTCTTTTTGTAATAAATTATTTATTACAAAATGAAAATAAATACATATTACAATTTTGATAGAAAAGAATTAAAAAGCCAATACTCGTATCGTTAAATGTCCTTTTTTTTAAAAAAAAATGTCGTATAGTAAGTATTTTCTCACTTATTAAATTAATATAAAGCAGAAGCGTTTAGTGCGAGGTGTCGCCGCTGTGCTCCGGTGGCGCTACAGTCGCATGTTTGGCCAATATTTGCCGAAGCTTTTTGTTGTAAAAAGGGCATTAGTGAACCCTTTTGTTGACATAAAGCTAAGACGGTTTGCCTGTCAACAGTTGGAGCAAATATTTGTTATCGGCGGCTCGTCTGACTAACGTAATCCGTTTTAAGTTAAATGTTTGACGGTGTTTTATTCTTTTACACTTGGCTGTGAGTAAATTGAAGTAGGTTAAGATATCAACATCCCTGGGAAGCTTCCTTAATGACGCGTCCACATTTTTCTCTTAAGGGGTAAACAAAGGCTAAATCCTAAAAATTTGCATTGTTTAATAAAGATGTTACGAGAAAGTGTCAACGCAATTAGTTTGAAAAAAATATAAGTTATACTTAAACATGTGAAGAACAAATTGCATTGTTTAGAATTTCCATCGAAGTAATAGAAACCCCACAATAAATGTTAGAACATAAGAAGAATTTGACTTATATTGAAAATTGTTTCAAAAACGCGCAAAATATTCCTGCACCGATTAAGAAGTCAGTGTCAGTTAAAAAAATGTATCGTTTTTTTTTTTTTTAATATTATTTTAATGGTAAATACAAAAAAAACCACAATTGTCAGGCCTGTTGAATTGTCTCCGCCCGCCGCCTAGGAGCTCTAAATGTCTAAAGCCTGGAGCTGCAGTGTCTCAGTGACTACGTTGCGATGTGGACTACATTTGTGTTTTTCGTGCGGAATTAGTTTGAACTGTTATTACTGTAGAGAGTGATAAGCGTTGAAGGTCAAATCGTCAATGTCGTTTGCCTATGTGAATCCCTTAAGTAATTGCGTATTACTTATTTCGAATATCTATATTTGTTAAAATAAATATATACTCATTTGGAATTCTATCTAGATTTACAGGTTTTAATTTTTTGTTTTTGTATGCTAAATAAAATTTATTATCTATAAGTGACCATAAAATTTTGACATATAAAGAAAGAATAAAGAAATTTATTTCAGAATATGCAAAATAGTAAGAATTTTCTAAAAAAATACGAATAAATCGCATCCTTTTTTTAACTGATACACAAATATATTATTATTATTATAATTAAAGGTAGTATTCCCGGGAAGGCTTTCATTCAAGGCTTTTTATATCACTGGCGCCAGATGGAATTTACACTCTGACTACGAGAATTTACACTCTTTACCCACAAAATATGGTATTTGGTCAAAACAATTAGGCGACGGTAGCCACCTACTAACAAGTGAGAGCCATACATAAAATTTGTATTGTCTTATGTAATTAACAAGGCGTTGGATGTCTCTAATGTTATTGGTTGCTTTGCCTACCCTACTTTTCCAAACGGTTTAATATTTAAAAAAAACTTAAATATTTAAATATATTTTCTTCTATACTATTTGTTTGCATTGAATAGGCTCCGAACTACTAGACCGATTTGAAAAATTCTTTCACTGTTGGGAAGCTATATTATCAGCGAGTAACTTAGGCTATATTTTATAAAGTTACGCGGGCGAAGCCGCGTGCAACTGCTAGTTTCGATAAAACTACAATAATTAATTATCAGTCGCTATCTTTTTTTCGCTAACTTTTTTTAAACCACCAATGAATCTTCATAGGGTTTTAAGCGATAAACGAGGAAGGTATGTGCGAAACGGGGTCGGTAGTGTTTTATGAAACAAAAAATCATCATAACTTTTTGCAATGACTTTAATAGGCATGTGTTTAACTTTAAAAATTTCTTAAAAAAACAAATGTATTGAAATGTGTTTTTTTTTTCAAATGGTAAAGTAAAATACAGTCGATTCCTACTTAATGCTGATGCGTTCAAGTTTCAATAGTTTCAGAGAAACTACCTCTAGCTACTTGTCCAATCAATGACAAAACTTGGGCCGAATTGTGTTGTTGCTTTTACCGGATTCTTTATATAAAAAGCGTCTGTAGAGAGGACTCGAATCACGTTTCGATGCAGTTCTTCGAATTAAAATTACAAAAAGGGAGACAAGGAGACCGATACGAATGCTTGCGTAAGAGCGAGCCGCAATACATGCGACATCGCTGCATCCACGCCCCTGTAGGAATCAAATTCAAAATAAGATTTCAAAGGAACTAAAAGGAATAACAAACACTGGCGTTCGGTTTCTCTAGTTCGTTAGAGCGAGACGGTTATATTCGTGTCAGCTCCGTCGCCATTTTGGTTAGTTGATATGAGTTATGGCGCGTATGTTTCCCGCGTGAATTAGCCATTTGGCGCGAAGTTGTGGGGCGACGCCCTGCATGCAATCGAATATATTGATAAACACATTCTGTACGGTTATTATAACACCAGTACAAGAACGAGCTTTGCAATCTCCATTAACTACGCCGTAAAGGTTCATTGAAGAAATTTTAACTTGGAGTTTAGTCTATGGTCTAGCCGAAGAAACAATTTTATGACAGAGACAAATATTTCTGGAAAACCTTTTACAATTGTGACGACTTGTTATAGTTAATTACATTACTATATTAATATAAGAGGTTATATTTATGAAGTACATAGATATAACCAGACCTTTTTTTGTCACTTCTTTTTTGGGGGCACGCTAATTCTTGAATGTATAAGTCCATAATTTTTTGTACCCCCTCCCCATTTCTTGCCACTGTGTTTTGAGGAAAAAATAGAAGTAAATTATTTTTTTATTGTTTAAAAACATAATCTTTGGAAATAAAACGTGAACTTATATTTAGGTGAATAACAATATAAAAAAGTAACTCCTTTGGGGGTACTGCGTGCCCCCACATAAAAGCCCTGGATATAACCATAATGCTTAGGATACACGACGACACTGACACTCGATACAATTGGCGACACCTAGTATCAATTGCTTCCACACAGTAAGCAATTTTTTGTGTCGACATTGGTGTATAACATATAGTGTTCCGGTTCAAGTGTATTGGCTGCCTGTCTACGCGACACTTGTGTCTCCACGGCTGCAACACGGAAACTAAGCGACACCGACACTACATCTGCAACTCAGTGTCGCGGCAATAGACACACACAGACAGATGATGTTATACACTGAGTGTCTAGTGTCAAGTGTCGTCGTGTATTTGGGCCATAAGTTGTACTCACACTAAGTAACACTAAGTAGCCAAAAAAAAAATATATCTTTAAGTAGCCTCTTTCATCAACTACAAGTAAAGTGTTGATTAGTTACTTTTAGAAAATTTTTATGTTTTATTAAATTATGCACTCGGTTTACTGCATCCTTCGATAGGCGAATTTTTTTTATTATATTCTTTATAATGTTTAGGACTTTTACAGTACAAACAAAGGTATATCATCTCCTTCAATCCCGGTTACTTCTTTTTTTTTTAATTTAATCATGAGCTGTAGGTGTTTAATAATAAAAAAATGGAACATGCACAGAATAGTACAACAATTTTTTTCAACTATTAGGCGAACACTAGATTTAACAGAAGCTTATAGGGCCCAACAAATACCAATGTTGTTTTCGCTATTATTTATAGAATTTCCTAAGATATGTATATCCATTGCTATTAAATTTAGCAATAGTATGTACCTATACTCAGGAAAACCTGATTTTGTAAATGCGACAAACAGGCTGACGGTCCACTTACCATTACCTTGAATAAGATAAGGGATTACTAGCTCACGCATTAAAATACAACAGCACACCTGCTTTTAATTCATGGTGGTCTTCTAATATAAATTGTGGTTGGTTTCTGCTGCCAATGTGCTTCCGCACTTAAGATATTGTTTAAACAATTTTGATATTAATGAAACATTAAAAAAGTATCAATACAACAATGACTACTCGCTATTAGTTTAAAAAAAAAAGTAAGAAAGTAAGTGTCGCCATCTAGAGGCGAATAGCGCAACAAACGCATCCAAAATTCCAAAATTATTTTCTTATACTAATGTTTACTTAGAGGCATCACCTTTAGAGTTATAATGAAATAATATTGAAAAAAAAAATAGTTTATTTCAATATTTTATTTTATTTTTTATTGTTACTTACAAAGTATATAAGTAGGTATACCTAGTAGTGGCAGAGCACACTGCGTTTCGCAGTCATTTATTTGGGCATCCCGTCTGGCGGCAGTAATCACCTCCTTGCAGAAGACCACAGTGAAATAACAGCATGTGTGCTGTTGTGTTTAGGTGAGTGAGTAAGGGATGCCAGAGCCTATTTCCAATATTCCCCCTCAATCACTTATCCATAATCCTACTATAGTCGGCAGCACACACTTGCAGCACATGTGGCTTTGCTTGTGTTATACCTACCTAGGTGACGGTAGCCACCTACCATCAAGTGGACCGTCAGCCTGTCAAACGACCTTATTAAAAAAACCTGCTTAATAGAATGCCCGCTACTTAATTTGTGTTTTACAAATACTTAGATAAAAATTAATTCGACATTATTACTATGGTATATTTAATTACTAAAGTCTACAATTACCTTTCTGCGTTGGCGTCAGATTGATTTTCAACAAATTACTACATGAAATAAAATTAGTAATTTATTTTAATTGTACTGGTAATTAATATTTTTCTAATGACAACATTTTTTTTTATGTGGCCGACCATTTGCACACAATGCACACATGCCAGAATACAAACATCGTTATTTTTTCTCTCGTGTTTATTTACTTAAATTATTTGAATTACGAACTTGATTTTTAATTTTTATTTGATTTTTTTAATAAAAATAAAGCCTTAGTTACAAATGATGTAGTAATGTTTTAGTGGATTTGATATTTCTTTTAAATATTTTCAGTAGTAGGTAAGTAGTAGGTAAGTAGTAATAGGTGTTAAAGATTGGTTTTTCGTACCTCTTACATATAAACAAACAAAACATCCTTACTTCTTCATAATATCTGTGTAGTCTAATCTAACGTGTAATCTATACTTCTACGAGTATACTTACTAATATTATGAATTTGTATTTTTGTCTGTTTGTAATGAATAAACTCATACTACTGTGCCGATTTTAAAAATTATTTCACCTATAGAAAGCAATATTATCAGCGAGTAACATAGGCGGACGATATCGCGTGCAACAGCTAGTGTAAAATAAGTAGATACCACTAGAAGTCTTATCTGTTACATGTTACGATAAAATTAAACTCTGTAGCTGCCTGAAATACTAACACATATTTTTATCAAAGTTGGTCTTAATCAAAAAGCTTCAAATTATTTTTATAACGACACACTTTTAAACTTCATTAAACATCAATGAATATTACTCTAAATAAAATTTATTTTATGACGCGTGACCGTGTGTCGGTGCTATTGACAAACCGGTACGTGGCGCCCTCTGTTGTACTGACGAAGTAACTTCGATTTGGGTACGGACATATTCAATATTTATCGTATCGATATTTTAAAGTAGGTATTATGAAAATTTTACTTAATATTTATATGATATTAAGTATTTGATAAAATATTCTTGATTTGCTCTCGTAGTTAATTATAGAGGTTGCTACGTACCTACTTATTAGACGCCAGATTTAGTTATTTTTAATTGGAACATTTTTTAATTGGAAAATAATTTAAAATTTGCATAGTATATCCGCCTATATATTACTTTCACATATTACTTCTCAATGGTGGGCACATATCTCTTGTCTGTTTGAGGATATATGGGCTGTTAGCCTTACACATAAACATCACAACTTTTTTAGTTGCAAACAATACATTACTCATGCAATTTTTTTCTGCAAATTATATATACAATCCTTCCTCGTTTATTACTCTTTCCATAAGTGAAAACTGTAGCAAAATTTGTCGAGTAATCTAGAAAAAATTAGTGGAGAAGCAAACATAGACGGATAGCGACTGTCTTTGGGGCACAGCGTTTTTATTTTATAATAATAAATATGTATGGATACATATAAATACGTGTACGTCGAATCAAAACAACTCGAGAGGTTAGCCAGTCCCGACTATTATATCACTGCGTGTGCTCTTTAACCTTCATTCAATGTTTGATCAACTGAAATATATGGAAGCGACAGAGTTATTTAACTCCATTAAAATTAATATCTCACAATTAATCATCGGCACAATACAGGCTTCTGTTGATCTGAAGATGAATGTTAAAACTTGCATGTTATCATAGTTTTTCGAAAGCGGTAATTATTTTTAATGGGCGCGTTGAAATTATCGATATCGGCGTCCGCGTCTCGGGACCACC
Organism: Synanthedon myopaeformis; assembly: GCA_944738685.1. Lineage (NCBI taxonomy): Eukaryota > Metazoa > Arthropoda > Insecta > Lepidoptera > Sesiidae > Synanthedon > Synanthedon myopaeformis. Next base: position 3,687,865 of record OX122933.1, on the reverse strand, counting down.
TCGCAACACTAATTTACATATTAATTTGTTGATCAGCCGTAAAATAAAGAAATTGGAGGGATCGTATAAAGTTTTGTAATTAAACCCGACGCGAGTGATTCGAATGTAATTTTTATTTTTATGTTATGGTTCTGTTTGGGGCTCTGTGACCATTTTAGGCGCCGCCGCCAGCCAGTTCGTTAGAGTCGCAGACTAATATAAATCAGGTCCGTATCGTGTGTCTTTGGAAATTTTTATAAAGATCAAGAGGGCTATTTGTGAGACTTAAGTTTTTTTTTTAAAACTAGCTGGTGCCCGCGACTTTGTCCGCGTTAAAAAATATAAAACATAACGCCTGAAATTATAGTGAAATTATAGTGATCTTTATTTTTAGATAGCTAGTAAACGCGAGGCTTCGCCCGTGTACTTACTATATTTAGCATTATATCCGTCCTGAAATTCCATTCTAACTATGAGTAGTTTAGAAGATTGCCTACTTCATACAAACAAGCAAACTTTCTCTTTATAATATTAATATAGTTAAATAGTCGGTAGTCAGGCCAACAGTCCACTTGAAGGTGCTGTGAAGACACCGTCGTCTCAGCGATAAAGATCTCGGGCGTTATATTACTCATATAATTTTTCTCAAGTTTTTCAACGCGGACGAAAAGATTGGACACCATTTAGTAATAGAATATTACCTAAATTGAAAATTGCCTTCTTTCGCGTTTTAAAACATTACTGATTATTATTCTGTTCGCAAATTCATGGGTCGTCACACTTTTTGGGACCAAATGCTTTAATTTTTGTTTTAAATACGCACTACTAAGGATTGGAACTCTCTGGAGTCTCTGCTGGTATCTATGTTTCCGAATTCATAAAGCCCAAACCTTTTTTAAGTTAAAATAAATAGGCATCTATTGGGTGAGCTCGCTCCATCGTCGGCCTGGTCTTTGCTGCACAGCTAGATGCTGGCCAAGATTACCATATTTTTTGAAGTACTTGTTTCAAAAACCCATTTCATTTTGGGATGAATCTCCACTCCAACTAAGCTACAATTGATTGGTGTTCAATACTTATACTATAAAGGTTTTGTTGTAACTCAATCTTTATTAGAACCGAAGCTCCACAGAGGAAGCTGTTAACGTCAAATCATTTAATCAAAGCAATTTAATATAATCAGGGACTCGACTTGTGGGGGACGTCAATTAGGGAAAATTTGTTTTGCTTTAGCATTCCATGTAAAAAGTTAACTGCTGGTATAAGTATGGTTTATTAGGGGCACGGCACACTGCGTTTCGCAGTCGTTTGGGCAGTAACCACCTCCTTACAGAAGACGTGAAATAACAGCACTTGTGCTATTATGTCGCAGTGATAGAGTAAATGATGCCAAGCTCATTTCCCTATCCCCTTTCCCAATCCCTTATTCTTAATCCTACTGTAGTCGGCAGCACACTTGCAGCACCTGTGGTGTTGATTGTGTTATAGGCCACAGTAGCCACCTACCATCAAATAGATCGACCTTAACATAAAAAAAATAAATTTATGAATTTAACTGTAGATAGGTTCCTATATTTCTACTGAAGTCATTTTAAACTTGTACAGTAAATACTGACGTCGAAACACATGGAGTTGGAAACACTATTTGAAATTATGGACATTAATGATCAGTGGTCTTTTTAACATGTGGACATTATGACATTCTGACATTTGGGCTAGGTATTGTACCGCCAGACGTATTCGTACCTACTGTATAAGAGAGTTAATGTTTTTTTTGATCGATTTTTATTAAACTCTTTACTTACTTGACAATCCCTCAGTATTGGTAGCACTGAATATTGATGTTTTGTAAGTAAGGCTCTTCGGAATTTTAATGTTTGTTTTGCATACAAACGTTTTGTTTAAACATTTGTGACGCATAATTTCGATAAAGCGAAATTATATCCAGATTTAATAATAACATTCTTTAATAATTATTATTCAAAACACTTTTCTTCATAGAATCAGCTCTGTTGAACGATTTTGTTTACATTAAGTAACGTCGGCTTTTAATACCAATTTCAAGGACCTTACCAAAAATATATTAAGTGTATTTTTGGTCATCAGAAAAATAAAAATTAAGTTTTTATTTAAAGGTACCTTGTAACACTGGTACCCTGTCAACGAATATGCAAAATTTCTTGGTGATCGATAAAGTAAGATATCAAACCAACATAAACAAATTATATATACCCATTTATTTTCTTAAGAACCCTTGAATTTAGGAAGGAGTAAACAATTTTAACTTAATAATTATTGCATTTCGTAATACAAAACGAACCGTAAAAGTTGAAGAGTTAACATTTTAAGGAAATTACAGTGCGCGCAAGGTCGGCTGGGGTACAGTGAATTAGATGGTTGCGCTCTATAATTTTGTGACCACGCGTTTGGGACACCACCTACTGTCATTACACAACGAAAAAAACCACAAAAGTACAATTCGATTGTTAAACAGCTTACAGCGAGGGGACATTCAAGGCTGTTACACATTTTCCTAATGTAATTTAGGATGTTATTGTCCTAACATTTTTGCTTATGACCATACAAGTATTGGTGTTATCAAACATTTTATAGTCATGCTTATTTTAATTTCTTGAAAATAGCTTAAAAATTTAACTAATAATCACTATTCATAAATCATTAAAAATAATTGTAATGCAAGTTCTATTATAGCTACGAGTATGACATAAGGTTTTTCACAGTTAGTCAACAATAAATACTTAGATAATTTAAACACAAATTAAAGTTTGATTTTTATTTTTTAAATTATTTATGCTAAGTAGGTATATAACGTATGAATTTTTTGGCGAATCCATATATACGATATCAGTGGATACTTCGCCACCTACGTAGATATGCAAAATTAAGTATGCAGGAATAAAAAATGATGTCATAGTGTTGCAATTTCAATAGTCTTGTTAGGTATTTTTTTCTTTATAACGATACCTTATTAAGTGCAATTATGTGTCTTAAGTTCAATTTTCTTTAAGTGCCACCTCGCTCGAAGATCGCAACCGGCTCATATATGATTCAATATCGTAGTGCAATAATAATCCTTAATGATGCCAGTGCTGCAGTTATTTGAATCGTTACGATTCACGCTTTAACATCTGACTCATTTACCCACATTTTTTTTATATATAGCTTACTACTTTGTAGATATCTGTAAGTATCTATTTCTTGCAGTTTTAGCCATTTGTCATATATTATATTTTTACTTTTTATTAATTTTACAAACCTAAACCATTCTCGAAGTGAACTAAAGGTGGTTATTATCATTATTCATTGTCATATAATTCATTAAAATACTTGCATTTCAATTTGAGCAGTAGTTGTTAATTTCATGACTACGAATTTATACTTTAAAGATAATATTAAAATTAATATGTTTAATATAAAATTATATACATTTCGTGAGTTATTACAAATCAAGTATTTGTATATCTCTTTCTGGCTCTCGTGAGTCAAATGTTCCTCGTTCTAAAATCACTTATTCCCAATAATTCCCATCACTAGTGATCGCAAGTTATGTAAGAAAACTCCCTTCACCGCTCACTAAACATATCAATAATAGAAAGTAGGCATCCAATTTATTATGAAAAAGGTTAGATGTCTCGACATTTTTTTCGACACGCCCTAATTGGAGGGTCATTTTTTTCGGTTTCAATAACAGAATAAATAGACTTTCTTTTCTTTTATTCATGTGAGAAATATCCTTGTGCGTTTGCTTAACCAAATAATCGTAGTTATTTCTTTTGTAAATGGGAACTTTGTACCTAACCAGTAGCTAGATAATATTATAGCTGTAAAAAGCAATAAAATATTTAAGTTTATTTTATAGTTTATTTATTTAAAGCTTAATTTCTATACCATAACTCGTAAATATATGAAAGTATTCATATTCACAAATCTTGCAGGTATATTCCTATATAATGTGGTCTGTATCTTTTTTTAATACATAAATAAATAAATCTCAATTTCCACAAACACATGTCTATATAGGATCTTAATTCATATACTTATCTATATTACATATTACAGCAGTACAGTATTTTCAACCCGTACTATCTAAAATTACTGTTTTGTCCAATGGATGCTTGAGTATTATTTAAATAGAAATAAATATTAATTTGATATCTATTAAAATTCGTCCAGAGTTTTCATAGAAACTAAATTGTATAAAATTTTATGAAAAATCGAACAACTGTAGTGAAACATTTAAAAATATGCTTAATAATTAAGCAAATTCGAATGTAACTCTCGTAAGGGGCTCTTTCACCAACTACAAGTAAAGTGTTGATTAGATACTTTTAGAAATAATTTTATGTTTTATTAAATTATGCACTCGGTTTACTGCATCCTTCGACAGGCGAATTTTTTTTATTATTTTCTTTTTAATGTTTGGGATTTTTACAGTAGGTACAAACAAACGTATATCATCTCCTTCATTCCCGGTTACCGGTGACTTTAAATGGCGGTTAGCCTACTTGACACATGCTGAAAGAGGCCCTAAGTCTATTACACTTTCACGACTTAACTAAATCACAATCAAAATCTTATTTTAATAAGTATTTTATTTCTACAATAACAAAACAACACTTAAAGCAGTAAGAAAATTTAAAAAAATACTCTGTCAAAACGACACTGACGAAACACCCCTGACTCCTGACAAAGTCATAGCTTTCAAACAAACATCTTGCTAGCTAACAACTAATGTTATAGCTTCAACTCCATGAACATAAATATGTTTACTTTGTACTTAAGGTAAAATTTATTTCTTAAGGTATACCTAATATGTGGCGTATCCAGAAAGCCAATTGGCAAAAACTTAATGAATTCTGAAACCATCGTTTAAACCGTAAAGCAAATGCATGAAGTGTTCAACCATGACAAATTGGTAACGGAAGATACTGACTTAAGGGTGTATTATATGCGAATAGTAATTTTATGCACTTATTAATTTTAATTAACATAACGTTTTGTATTCGGATTTTTTAGTTCCTTTTTTGTCTTGAAAAAAGGTTACTGCTACTTCGTAACTTGAAAAATGAATCAAATTATGATAGGTATACTTTTATTCTATACTAAATAACTTCGTTGACTTGGTACTTAATTACAGGCGTATTTTTTTTTTAATTGTAAAATTCAGTTTACATTTTTCGTACGAGCAAAGTAACATGGTTAATGCCCATGGGCATAAATTTTGATATTATAAGCGTTTTAGTAACTAAAATTTTATCTAATGATTTTATTAAAATTATGGAGAATTAGTTTGCAAATTTATAATAGACAACTCCATAGCATGATAATAACTTAATTCTTTTTTTTTGTATTTTATATATGTAATTTTTTTATCCTGATTTAATGATATTTCGTTATCTATTCTAAAGGTTATTCATTATTAATAAATAATATTCAAAGGAAAATATGATTAAAATTCTGAATCAATAATAGATTTCCTACTACACTTCATCAATAGTAAAAGAAGACACCTTCCACCTCTTGAGTTTTTTCTATACTTATCTATTTATGAGCTGTGATTCGAAATATGGTTGTTTATAACAGAATAACATGTTATAATGCCTTTAATACTTGATATTTATATTATTTATAAATGTATTTTTATAGTGTATTAAGTTTTACCTCAATTTCATGATATATTCTAGAATTTAACTAGTTTTATTTCCTTGTTCAATTGATAATTGAAACGAAACGAATTCGTGCGAATCGACTACTTATCCAGATTTATATTAATCTGGAGAACTTAATTAACAATCCCATTAAGCAAGTAATTTATTGTCCTCAAAGGCATGTTGTCGATCAACGCATTTTATATTCAAAGCGGTTATCGAACAAAGATTTAATTGTGTGCGATTGGATGCAAATTGAGCGTCATTAAAAGAATAAGCTGCTTCGTACTTCATTTGTATCTATGATTATTCACGATATAAATTTAATTATTATTACAGGAGAAATTACCCTAAGTAAGCTTCGATAGACGCAGGAAGATTACCATGACCTAATGTATCTTTAAACTAGGTATACATATAATAAAATCGTAAATAAGTCGTTACTGTACTTACATAAAATATTTTTTCAAAAAAAAAATAATTTGTATACATTGTATTTATGTTACGGAGGTAAAAAATAGTTTTTAGAATTTTCATGTATTTGTCTGTTTGTGCACGCTAATCTCAGAAACGGCTTAATCGATTTGGATGTAATTTTTACTGATGTATTGTAACAAGCTTTTCGTAACATTTAGTGTTTATTTCATTCCAATCGGAGTACAAACAAAAAAGTGATACGGAATACCGAAATACCAAACGTACGAAAATCGCGCGTACGAAGTTGCGGACGCAGCTAGTTTACCATATACCTATTATATATTCATTATTATACGCGGACGAAGTCGCGTGCAACAGTTAGTGTTAGATATTTATACTAATAATAAATAATCCTTTTGATCAATTTCCTAAGCTGTTTAAAGTGTGTTACGCAGACGATCCTGAATTCAATGCACAAGTACCAGCCGAGGTTTCACCTGGTGAGGGCGAATGACATCCTGAAGCTGCCTTATTCAACCTTCAGGACGTACGTCTTCAAGGAGACGGAATTCATAGCAGTCACTGCTTATCAGAATGAAAAAGTAAGTACCTGATTTTTATCATAACTTAATGCTCTGCTGATATAGTAACAACATTTCACTGTGCCTTTGTAATCCTTAAAAAAATTTTTCTAAATGACATTAGAAGAGCTTTAATAATTTTGTTATTGATAAGATTAGGTCTACCTAAGCTTTGATTAAGCTTAGGACAATTTCACATATCAATGTTTGGCGCAGAATGTCTATTAAAACTGCCAATGTGTTTATGTTCAATATTTAGATGTAAAGCGTTTTAAAATTAAGTAAATTAATGAAAAAACTATAGTATTTTAATTTATTTATTAGTTACTGTAATAGCTCTTGATAATAACAATAAATAATTTGCTGGATGCATCGAAATAATATATCTTTGCAAGGCTGAATGTCATTTTGATTTTATTTTGAAGGAAAAATTACTATTTATCTATAAAATTTTATTGATAAAGTTTGACAACACCTACTTAACAAAAAAATAAGGAAAAAAACGGTTCACAGACAATAAGAAAAGTTGATCCAAAGTTTTTTCTTCACATATTTACCTAATATAATATTTGATTCATTGATAGAAAAGTTAAGATGTTAACAATGAAGGTATCACAAGAAATAATCCTTCATCCACATTCATAACCATTTTTCATAACCAGTTATGAAAAAGGAAAATTTCTTCACAGTTTCATATCTAGTTATTAAAGAAGAACTATTTTTTTTACACTTTTTTAATTTTTCATAACCCGTACATATTTTTATTTTATTACCTACTTTAAGTATTATTTAAAATATTAAAAAAAAAACGATTGTTTTTTTAAATCGTGTTTATTTCAGATTACTCAACTGAAAATTGACAACAACCCGTTCGCCAAGGGCTTCCGGGATACCGGAGCGGGAAAACGGGAGAAGAAGTAAGTATCTAATCCTATAAAATCGACAGGTTTTTTTTATGTAAAAGTGTAATGATTATAGTCCAGAAGGGATACCTATACTATAGAGCTGTGCTAAAGTCGGCAGCGCACTTGCAACATATGTGGCGTTTATATACCAAATAGGTGACGGTAGCCACCTACTATCAAGTGGACCGTCAGCCTGTCTGTCGACCTTAACATAAAAAAATAAATTATATAATTCCTTGGCTAATAAAATAAGTAGGTATTAGTCAACGAATCCTTTAAATCTAATCAGTAGTTCCTGATATTACTCCTACATTCAAAATGATATACTTTTCTTCTATAAAATGTACCTAAACATTAAATTTAATTATTAAATTAGATTAAATTTCCCATTAGGTAAATGACATTCGAATTTAAAAGGCAAGTGAGAGATTAATGACAAGAACTGCCGACTGTTTAACTAAAGTTTAAATGCTAACTAAATTAGCGGCTTATCTGTGAATCTCTTCAATTAATTGGGCCACAAGCGCCGTTTCAGAACGCACCGGCTGCCAGTACGCCCGGCGCCGTTCCAAATTCAAATTAAACCAATCCGGCGCCTCCTTATTCGTGTTCTAACTTTAAACATGGCGGGTAACGGCTCAAAATGGTTGAGTCATTCGACTTGGCGCTTTTTTTTTCAACGTCTTTAGCGTGCAGGGGAGAAAATTGGATTTCCGCGATAAAATCAGCTTTAGTTTTTTCACCGCGTAATTTGCCACCCGCAACTGTGGGCCGAGTTTCCGTTTTATATGAATGAGAACTCTATTTGGTGTTCGCTCTCTTACGTGTAATCTTAATTAATTACATTCATACTGTTTCAAGTCTACTTTATAAAATAAGATTAGTTTAAAAGATGACCGGAGCCACCTACCATCAAGTACGAGTAGACCTGTTTGTCGACTTTAACATAAAAAAATAGGTGTGAAAACTTCTAATGAGTGAAACCTACTAAATCCGATTCAGCATCACCGACCCTGACTGAGACGTTTCACTTACATTCACTCTTCAACCTTAAACGTGCCTAAATAAGTTTTCACTTGAAAATTGAGAATTTTCACGGCATATAATAATAATATAGTTGGGGAAACCTTATAATACGCTTACACCACATTTTACGCCGGAAACGCTCATGACGCAGCTTCCGAATTAGACGGATATTCTGGACGCCGGAAGTTCATCTTTTCAAAATGGCCGTGGCGGTCGGAAGCGCGGAAAACGTGACCGTTTTGACAAGCGTGCCGTGGAAGGCGCAGGGGACACACATGCCGTGCATATCTCAACGTTGCTCTTTGTTGCTGGTCGCATTGTGTGGGGCATTCTTGGCAGCGGCTACTTTACGAACGAGTGGCCGTGGTTTGCCTTTGACACTGTTTAACGTGCCATGAACAGCGTCCCTTTGCCTTTCCGTCGGTTTGTTGTTAATTAGCCCCACACATGTGCCCCTATTATACTGTTGACGTGCGGTCAAACGGTGGTTACGTTGGACGAATTAACATTTTCATTAGACGAGTTAACAACTGTGTAGTTGTGTTGGTGTCTCATTGCTCTGATGATCGATGTCCCAATAAACTTTACTAGGAAGATAACCAGACCTGGTATATCTAGATATAGTATAAGTTGAAGTCGCTTTCGGCGTCTGTCTATCTGTCTGTATATCCGCTAACTTTTTCTAAACCACGAAACGGATTTTTTTGCGGTTTAATACAATCAGTTAGATTATTTTTTACGTAAGGTTTAAATATATAACAAAATGTAAGTAGAAAAGAAAACAATATTTTGCAACCAAGTCGCCGAAATTTTCCACGTCTGTCTGTTTCTTCGCTAACTACTTCTAAACCACTCGACAGATTTTGATCCATATTTCATTAATGGAAAGAGGCATAAACGAGGGACAAACGAAGACGGGAGCGGGTCGCTAGTATGTATTTCGTTATGTTTAACGAGTCTTATTATTGAAGAAATAGTCAAAATGTTGCAAATTTTATTGATCTAGCTCACTAACCTAAAATAATTCGCTTACAAAACTAAAACACAAGAATCAAAGCCAAATCTTATTAATAATCAGCTCATGTCTTGAACGAAAATAGCTTCGATAAAAAGAGGGTTTACCAAACTAGACGTTACGTTTTAGGGTAAAAATTTGGTGAAATTACAAGGCAGGCCACCCCATGCGCCGCGAGTTTACATTGTAACGTGAACACCCTAATGTGAACAGTTTAACACAGGGTTACCAACATTCTTTAAAGCCACTAAAATTTTGTTTTTTTCTTACACTATTTATTGAAGAAGATATAGAGGAATCCTCAATATTCCATGTATAAAGATCAAGAAGGCCGACAGTCCCTTTGATAGTGTTAAGCTTCTTTTCCCTAGGAACACCAGATTAATAGCACCCCTTACTCATGCATAAAAATATACCAACGCACGTGCTTTTTTTATACTTCGTGGTAATCTTCACGTCTTTGAATAGGAATCCATAATAGCTTGCTATCGTAAGCTATCAATAAAATTTATTCTATCTTAATAATATTATATTTTTATCAGGTTTGAAGTTTTTGAAGTAAAACTTCAAGTTCAAATTTTGTGTAACGCTTCACTGTAACGATCACGTAACGATTTTTGTAACGTTTCTGCAAAATTAAATGCTGTCGAACATTTAAAATATTTATTCTCTCTCTCTCTCTCTCTCTCTCTCTCTCTCTCTCTCTTATATTTGCCTCTTATACCACATTTACCTTCTATATATTTGATCGCCAAAGAAGTTACACGCCTACCTTGTACTAGGGCATATTTTTATTTTTTAGATGATTCCTCCAAGAAAATACCTACTTTGAATGAAAGGTTTTCTGTATCCCTGACAACATGTGTTCACGATGATCTGTTCAGTAGTTAATACGTGAAAGCATATAACAAACAAACTCACAAAATAAGAAAACTTATAAGTTCTAAATTTTAATCAATGCAATTTTTCTTATAAATTTCATATTATTACAAGTTTAGTCTAAAATTATATACATTTAATAACACTTTTGTAGTCAATTTATCGCACCTGCATATTACCTGCCTTTATAAACTCAACAGCAGTTAGCCTTATCTGAATAGAAATAATTATTTAGCGAGAAATCCACTATTAACATTTCAACAACGCAGTTATAATTTCAGGGAATTGTAACAGACTGTTTTCTTATAAAAAGACTGGAAGGGGAGGTTTTTATATTGAATGTAAATGATTCAATGCTAACATTTCTTCGTAAGTCTAACTCGTACTATGTTCATTAGGATCCAGCTAGACGTGCAGAGAGATTATTTCTAAACTAAATAATTTGTACTTAAGAACTTTTGAGACCTTTTTTGACGAGTCCGTTGGATGAGTGGTTAGAGCGCTTGCATTGCCCGGGTTCGATTCTCGGCTGGTAAAATTTTGGAAATATACTTTTCAAAATTGCCACACTGCGATTCGTAATCATTTGGGGAGCCCGACTGGCGGTAGTAACCACCCACTTTCGGTGAGTGAGTAAGGGATACCAGAGCTCAAAATATTTTATGTCTATATGCTTGCGTATAAATTCCTCAGTTGCTTTATTTTGAAATGTCAGCTAGGAACTCTGGTTGGGAAAATTATGAGGTTTTTGTGTTTTCCGGGTTTTTTTTTTCCTTTTTTTTCTCTTCATAAAAAGAAGGTTCTCAACTAATATAAAAAAATACTCGAATTGGTCCAGCCATTATCGAGTTTTAAGCTTAGCAACACATTTCGCAATTCATTTTTGTTTATACTAGCTGTTGCACTCGACTTCGCCCGCGTAACTTTATAAAATAGAGCTTTATCTAGGTGAAAAATTTTTAAAATCGGCCTAGTAGCATTTGAGTTTATTTATTACAAACATATAAATCTTCTTCTCTCTTTAATTATAAAGATACTAAACTAATGTTATTAGTATAGATTATGTAAATAAAAATTTCTGAAAGTATTTATCACAAAGATTTGTCTCACTTAATTGAATGAAATTTTAGATATAAATATAGATAATTTTAGAATTTGATACAATTTTAGATATCATTAATAAAACCTCCATTATGTATTCAGAAATAAATTCCTTTTTTAAATATTTTGCAAATTAAAATGACATATTAAAAAAATATTTTAACGCGTTCAACCCTAGCAGTTTGGGGTGGCATAAATTTAATTCTATCAGTCGGCGATGAGACGAGTTAATAAAATGAATTTAGTGCGGAGGTCGGTAATCAACGACCCCTTGCGGGATGAAGATGCGACCGACATCCACATTTTTAGGGAACCCTAAAACAATGTGTCGGATAAAGAGTTGTTTGTTTAACGGGGCGACAGAAGGCAAATAATTGCGACCGCTTTTGTTCATTCACCGGTCTGTGCTTTAATTCTTTTTATTGTTACTGACAACACTTTTGGTATGGATGCGTTCAAAATGAACTTTTCATTTGAAAATTATTTATTAAATTACATTTGCGATTAATTCGCACGCTCGTGACTCTGTAAAATTAATATGTCGACTTCCTAACTGTTCGTGATAGTTGGTTTAGTAGTTTCGCAAAATTTTACTCCGTACGAAATGTGCGAAAAGCTTTTCAATTTAAATATATTTTAGTAGCCATCTCGCACACATATTAGATGATTCTTATGCTTATATAAAATAACTTATATAATATAAGAGTACCTACAAACAAAAATTAGCTTTTTAAATATTTAACACATGGTATTGCAACTCTTTCAATTTCGTTTTGTCAGTGAATAGAAAAGTAAAAATACATTTTATTGAAAAGTAAGCAAGTAGATACATATATCTACATCAAGCCACAGCGGCTAAGTAGCTAGCTGCAACATATACTTCTGAAAATAATTATTGTCAAGTATAATGCTCCTTCTTTAATAGTACGTACAATACTAGGAAGATCAAAGAGTTGATCTTCTGCCAAACAATCAGATCAAATAAATGAAATATAAGATTTTCAATACAACGTGTTTTTAAAATGTCTTCAGGTGATCATTCTTTATGCCAGAGAAAATTATATAAACTGTCCTATTCTATACAAAACAAAACAATTGATGAAAAATATTGAACCACTAAGAGCTGTGAAAAACGACTTTAAAATTCGGTCTTTTCTATCGATCAAGTGTCGCTATTTTAGAATAGGGCGTCTCGTATGCGTGTCAACAATGACTTGGGATCAAGTTTCGGTATTATCATTAGGAGATGATTAACCTTTCGCGGTGTCTATTGAGGTGAGGGTTGCTACAAGGCTAAATGTCAGCCTTTTTACACCCCACACGATAAAGTGCAAACTTTGTCATTTTAATCAATCGATTTTTTGATCGTTTTGAATTTGAACGTTTCTTCGCTTACTTTCAATTCCCTATATAAATAACTAGCCGTTGCACGCGACTTCGCTCGCGTAACTTTATAAAATTAAGCCTACTCACTGATAATGTAGCTTTCTATAGGTGAAAAAATTTTCACCTATAGAATTCTGCAAAGTTTCATAATTCATACGAATTCATAGCCATTGCGCTTTTTACTGTTTTTTTTTTGTTACCCTCTCGGAAGCTCCTGTATATCAGCGCATCATGACCTTAAAGAAAGCTCATATTCCTGCAAACTTTGCTATTTTCAGTAATACTCGTAATTATGTCGCATCTAAGAAAGAGTCTCCCGAAAGTCCCTCCCGTATGGGTCCCATATTTTTTGGATTTCAAGAAAGATTTTCTACTTGGTTAAATTATTTAATATTATATTTTTGAAATGCTTATTAAAAATTGAAACTTCATTGGCGATCAAATATAATTATAGTAAGCAGTAGATGCCATGCAGAAACGTTACACAAAATTCGACCTTGAAAATCTCTCATTACTCGCAAATTATGACTCATTATGATTATAATGAGGCCGTCCCGTATGTTAACACCACAATGATAACACGAGTAGTTTGTCCGTGTACCGCAGGCAGGCGATGTTAACGGCGCGATCCGACGCTCGGGACGAGGACGACGAGCGACCGTTGGACGTCGGAGGACCATCCAGTCCTCCGCCGGCTCCTACCACTCAGCACAGTACCAGTTGTGAGTATTCTATATCTGTATCAAACTATACAATGCATATACCAAGTCTCTCTTTTGGGAAGAGATAGAGAAATGGGCTCTGGCATACCTTACTCACTGACCGAAACACAACAACACGCGCGTTATTCACGGTAGTCTATTGTAAGGGGGTGGTTACTGCCGCCAGACGGGCTGCCCAAATGACTGTGAAACGCAGTGTGCCCTGCCACTACTTTCCGGATCCAGACCAGAGCCAACTTTGAAACGGGCATTTATAAAGTTGACCTTGCCGGAAATTGAACCCGGAAACTGTGGAACAGAACATTAAGGTATGCACCTTAGCCACTCATCAAATAGGCTGTATTTGAGAACAACTTCATTATGATTGTTATAGCTTGATCTTGAAATGCTTCTATGTCATATAATACAGTTAATGTGGTGCTATTTATTTGAGGCTCTTCTATTTTACAATTAGCATATTAGTATATTTAGTTTGTTTCTGAATCAATGCTTGAGTAAAGAAACTAAAGTAATTTTATTTGTTACAGCATGGTTCAGTTCGAGCGGTGGCGGCGGAGGTGATTCCGGCGCAGAAGAAACCATTGAGGCTGGTTCCGATTCTTCCTGTTCAGGTGGAGCGAGAGCATCCTCCCCTCCCGCTGGTCCGTCGCGGCCTTCCCCAGCACCGGACGTCTCACTGGGACCACCCGTGCAACCGCCTCTACTACCATACCTCTACCCACCATCGTTGTATCCGCCTCCGTTTTTCCCGCCGCATCAAATGCCACCAGGTTTGCTTTTTAACCTACATCCGCTCCTCCAGCAATATTCCTTACCACCGCCACCAGCGTTACCAACGCATTCGCCGTCTCTAAGCAAAACACACAGGTTTGCCCCTTACGCTTTGCCTGGTTTGGGATCAGCGTTTGAACAAGTGGCCCCGCGGGCAAGAAGTTTGAGTTCATCGCCGGCGAGGCCTAGACCGGGATCCCCTCCTGCCCGTGCAGCGTCTGCTGACCCTCCCCCGGACGCTCCAACGTCAACGACGACCTCCACGGCAGCTACTCCTCCGGCGTCAGACCTTAAAAGTATCGAGCGCATGGTGAACGGATTAGACGTGGAGACTCAGGACTGACTCGAACTATGTAAATAGCGTGTATTTATATTGAGGTTGCTGCCGCCGCTTCGCTACAAAACTGGCATTTGTTTATAGGTTCAGTAAATTCGGTGACAATTTGGGTTTTTCGTTAGGGCAGCAATTTTAATTATTTCGTCATAAATTAATGTACCTTAATTTTTAAGAAAAATAAACTTAAATGTCGAAGAAAACTCAATATCCTAATGCAGTCATCTGTATTATCTTCAGACAGAGATTTTTTCACTCACAATTATATTATCAGAAACTATTAACTTCCTCAGTGTGGAGTTATTATTTTTTACTATTATTTATCTGCGACTTCGTTCGATGAGTTGTGTATAAAAATGCTGCCTGCACGAAATGCATGGTGGACATATTTAATGCCGATTTACTTGGAAGCGGCGACGCATCGTTTTGTATCGTTCCTATTTTGTTTTCTGTCGAGTTCTATTCGGGTCGATATTCGTATATTGTTGTAAATAGTTAAGTTAACACTAGGTGGTTGTTGAACACCTAAATTGATGTGAGTCCAGGTCACTCGGTGGCTCGGCGTTGGTAGTTGTGCTCAACTCACCCCTGAGTGCGAAGGAATTGCTCTATTTATGTCTGCTGTGTGTGCTTCTTTGGCAACTTGCATTCATTTTTCTGGTAAAAGTACAAAAATGTAAAATTTTATATCAACACATTCCATCAATGTCGAATAGTATAAGATATGTCCGTTTGAAATTCGTGATGTCAAAGAGAAATTGATGAAATCCTTAAATTCCTGAACATCGCTTTCGGCTGCAGAAAACCAAACTCTATACATATAATGAGTTAACAATTTTCCTTATTTTCTACTGATAAAATGGGAAGTTTAGTTTGTAAAAGTAGACTTAGGTAAATTATCATTCTCCTATATTTTCGTCAGAACATCATTATTGACTAACTGTTGATTGGCAAAATTCAACCTTTGTAACCCATGTTCGAATTCTAGCCTGGATGTACTAGGTTCCTCCTCAAGTCCGTTGTGTATTCTAAAAACAAGTCTTAAAGGTTCAATTTTTGGTTAATTACTAATATTATCACTATCTAGAACTTCTGCCACATTAGACACGCCTTTATCCACAATTATATTCCAAGAATGGCCAAGAAAATTTGACAATTCTGTAGAATAACCAATATTTAATGCCAAGTTTAATTTGATGTTTTGTACTTGAATCAAGATATGTAGCTACTGAAATACCATGTTGTATTTTATAATATATATCTCGTTAACCATAACAAATAGCGTTGGTTTTTTTGTATTTACAAGTTCCCTCGGAAGTACACACTTGATTTAAAACATCCTTGAACAAAACTTATTGAATTTAATAAGAGACAAATTAATATTAAACGTACGATATGCAGCTTCAAGGGTGTTTACGTGTAATTGTTTATCACATGACTACTTTGATACCACATTAGATACTATCCACAATAGTTGTCACATAGATTTCCCAATGCAATAGAAATAGGATTTAATATAAACAGACATTTGACATTAAATTTAATGAATTGCAATCTAATTGCAATTAAAATTAAATTTAAAATATATATACACTATTTTTACTTTACTATTATTATAAAGCTGAAGAATTTGTTCGGTTGAACGCGTTAATCTCAAGAACTACTGGTTCGAATTGAAAAATTCTTTTTGTGTTGGATAGTCCATTTATCGAGAAAGGACTATCTAACACAAAAACATGGATGATGTATAACATTTTGAAAGCGGACGAAGTCACGGGCACCAGATAGTTCTCCAATATTTCCAATTATTTGCAATATAATATTTGGTTATTTCTAGTACATTGTAATAGCGGAAATGTATTTTGGAATTTTTCTATCAGGTGTAGGTAATTGGATAAAATATTAAATATTCTTCTTTCACGAAGTATTCAAATATTGTTTACAGGACGCATTTTATTTTTATTCAAAAACATTAATTACACATTAGATATACCTCTACCCTAATGTAAAACAGATTTGCTGCTGAAACGAAGGAAGTACTATGTATGCATTCATCAGTAGTTCTTGTTTTTTTCCTTGTCGCTCTTGCATCCTACATATAAAGTCTTATCTTATATAAAAATTACGTGTCACATTTTCCTCCGCGATGAACTCCTAAACTACTGAACCGCTTTTGATAAAACTTCGTAACTATATGTAATTTGGTCCAACTTAAAAGATAGGATAGTTTTTATTTTGAACCCGAGCGAAGCCGGGAGCGGGCCGCTATTATTTTATAAAATATTCATAATTCAGGAACTCACGATGGAGCATATTACTAAAACAGTGTTTAAGTATTTTCCCTCTAGACAAGGACGCTAGAAGTTGGGCCATTTTCCATTTAGATTCAAGTTTTCTTTAACACATAATATAGTGATATCGTTTAGTAGCGTCAAATACAGTATCGCCTTAAATACAATATGGTGATACTGATATCTTTTTCTGCAGACATGTGTAATTGGCATTTTCAAAGATATTAAGGATGTTCCCTCTATCCGCAACATACTCATTCACATTCGTTAGGCAAACCTAGTCAGTGTGAATGAGAACCGATGAGAACGCATAAGCGTAGCATAAAATTTTATGGTTTTTGAGTTATTTATAATTATTTAATCATAATACCTAAATTCTAAAGCTGTCAAAATATTTTTGCATTCATTATCGAATTTTAGTATTATAATTTTTGTTTTGTAAAGCTTCATACAGAAAATAAGAGCAAAATTTGTTTGAAATTCCGTGTTACAGGTTACTTCAGGATTTAATTATATCGAGTAAAGTATTGTGAATCGTATATCGAAAGCTGTCTTTTTACAAATGATATCTTCAATATTCACATTTTTTTTTTCATGTCTACAAATATTAGCGTTTGTTAGAAAAACATGATCTTGTATGATGAGAGACAAACTGGGGACTAATACTTAAGGCGATTAAGTATTAGTCCCCAGTTTGTACATCAAATAATGAATCAATACTTAATGCTTAATCCATTTTCGAATTTCGAATGTCTGTTTATAAAAACAATTTCATTTCACACCTTTTTCATCGTATGTTAAGTGAATACTTATATCGTTTTATTTTGTAAATACATAATCATTAAGGTAATCTGTATTTAAGTGTTTAATTAATGAACATATTTTCAAAATGTGTAAGTACGATTGTCAATTGTGCTGTGAACCTCGCGTTGGTTTTTTTAGTTGTTGCTTTAATAACGAGTTCAACTATTTAATCTGAATTTATCCAATCAGACAAATGGCGGTATAATGCGACCTCGTTTATATTATCATCTATTTTTGTTCTCTTAAATTGAATAGCTTGTTTTTTATTTAAGTGTTAATTTGTCATAAACATAAACACTTCATGGATGATGTATCACATCACTATGAAATATGTTTACAAAAATAGATTTTTTTATAGCAAAGTCGACAGATAAACAGACAGACATACGTTTTTTATGTTAAGGTCGAATTTTTCACAAAGACAAAAAAAAATCGAGGATGTATGATAAAATATATTTATTATGTAGATCCTGAAGGATAAACTAATTTATGTTAAAATGAAAAACATTTATATTGTAAAATTATATTTTTGTTAAAATAAAATTTATAAATCAACAGTGATTTTGAATATTAATCAAAGTTATTGTTTTGTATCTTTTTTTTAAGCAACAATTGATCGCGCGCATAAACAATTGACAAAAATCTAAGTAAATGTAAGTTACAAATTGTAATATATAGTTAATAATTATTGTAGTTAAAATAAAAAATATATATAATTATAAATGAATATAATTTTCCATTGACCTTTATATTCTTTGAGCTCATTGATATTTAAACTCATTAAACATATTATTGTAAACGGTTTATTTTATATTAGTAGGATAGCGTTCTAAATTTGAAAGTGATTTTTATCAAATTAATATTTTTTCTGTAATTAAAAGAAAAATGTTTGGCATCACAAACAACAGATTGTACAGCGTTATCCTATTACAAAATAAAAGTTAATATTTCAATTGCAATACTTAGATTTGTTACTTGGTGATTTTTCTAAAAAAAAAATAACTAAAACACTGCTTCAGAAAGTGGACGAGAGACTGTATCTATAATTACAGCTGTAATTGAAAATTATTCATTAAAATATTATAGATAAATCTATTGAAGAAAATTCATAACTGTTTCTTTTCAACTCAAACCTACACCCAACTACATAAGCACAAATAAGAGTATCGAAGAGTAAGTAATCCAAAGAAATAGAGTAATCTCCTTTATATTCTAAAGGACAAAATGTGGAGAATCGAGTAGTGTTCCTATGTACTTTGAACGTACATAACTTTATGTACTTTGAGTCCGCTAAGGTGCCAATTTAGAGCTATCAGGTAAGAAAGGTAAGTAAAAATAGGTCTTTACTTATTTTCTAAAGGCTGATTTTTATATATGTTTTGTAGAATATTATTTCAAAATATTTTTTTAATATTTATTTTAAGGTTTTTCCCTTAGAGACATGTCGCCCCATTGGGCAAGGTCTTATATATGTGACTAAACTATACTAGGTACTACTATACTAAACACTAAATCTAGATACAAAATAATATTCAACACTGTCAGACACTTTCCTTGGACCGTGACATCTGCCACACCCTTTATTCTGCAGTGTGTCATCAGTCGCGTGCGCATTCGGTGTACACTTATCACGGTAAGTCTATAACTGTATTCAATGGAGCTCTGTGACTTGATCACAGACCTCTGACATAGAAAACCAGCAAAAAAATAATCCGAGTCGCATCAAAGCTGCGACTGAAGAAAACATACGCAAACAATTGTCATAACAAGGTACCCTACCATAATACTTGAAGATAATTGGAGAAGCTCCCAACACTAAAGCTGGTCGCACACTAGATGCAATCGGCCGCGATACTCGCGAGGTGTCACGTACGTAATTGCTAGCACGTTATCAGATTGCGTTGCCACGTTATTCGCCCACTTAGTGGATTTGTATGCTAAGCTAGTTTTTGTGATGACTGGGAGAGAGATAGCACCGACCGAATGAGGTGCCCGGTTAAAGCCATTTTCATGCATAAACGGGTTATGACCCGTGACTGACTACATTAATCAGAACGTCTTTAAATAGTATAAAACGAAGTCGCATCCCGCCGTCTGTCCCTCTGTATATAGAGTCGGGGTTCGAAAAACTTCGTCAGTTTTCAAATTCATTCCTTTATCAAGTCGTAGACCCTTAGTACCTTTTGAAATTAAAACACTAAACCGACAACTGACGTTTGAAATAAAATTTTGGCTTGACTGATAACTGCCCTGGTGCAAGAAAATGTCGACTTTAAGCTTAAAGTCGACTGACCTACGCTTACATCTTTTAAACAACGCAGCGGATTCCTTTTTCTCTGTCTATCTGGATGTATGTGAATGATTTTGTTCCTGAATGTATCGATGGAAAGAGCAATTTCTGAGGATGATTTAAGTGTTTTTGTCAAAAGATGGCGGACACCCCTCGCACACTACGTAGCGAAGCGTGGCCGGGTTCAACTAGTTTTTTTTATAAACTACCTACTATTTATAACTTTTACTACAGTCAAGTCTTGTATTATTAGTTCAATACTAAAATTTATTAATAGTCAAGCTCAAATTATAGGCATTGGTATATTTATACAGTACGCTATACCTACCCGGTGACCCTAAGAAACAATTTCTCAATAATAATTGTAGGTCTCAGTAATAAACATCCCTTACAGAAAAGAAATGTGATTTTACATTATCTTTAATTCCTTCCTAATATACTGTGCAGTAGAACTAGTTGGATTTTTTTTGTCCAAACAGTTCCATCATAGAACTAATAGTAGAACTGTTTGGACTAACCCAATCTCTTATCCTTTAACTTGACTACTATGGTCGGCAGTGTATTTACAGCACATTTGGTAGCTACTTATCATCAGATGGACCATCAACCTGCTTACCAACCTTAACATTAAAAAAAGTTATAACTGAGTCAGCAACCACTTGAGTTGGCAAAATCGCATACATCTGCACAGAGCTTTATAAGATATACGATAAGTTGAAAGTAAAGACTCGTGTCACAAAAGTGTGGTGTCAGTTTGATAAACGGTTGAGATTGCGAACTAGTTTACAACCCATTCATACTTGACGGGTTTTTTCTAGGGTCACATAAGTAAGAATGTTGTAAAAAAATGTTAAAAGATGAGTTGGATAGCCTTATAATCTCAGATTTCCTGTTCAAATTAAGCAGACCAGTCTTCGCTCATCTTTTGAAGCCTTGTACGTACGTGTTTATTAGGGAAATGAACACTCACAGTTAGATAAATATCGTCTTTGTCAAACCAAAATATGCTATATGCACTTTCTTAAGACTCTAACATTTTGACCTTAGTGAATAGTTCACTGCCTAATTTATCGTATAAAAAAAACTATTTGTAGAAAAGCGTACATATGGAAGAAGTGGCTGGTGAAGCGTAATCGGACTCGTCGAATTCGGATGATGTAAATGATGTAAACTTTCATAGTGCAGCGATTTATTTTTACTTAAATTTACAATTAACTATAATTTTAGTTATTTTAATTTGGAAAAGGAGTTGATGCGTTCACGAAGTAATATTCAGTGGGTAATGTATAGTGCGCCGGAGCCAATCAGAGCGAAGCGTCGCGATGCCATGTGCCTCGTGATTGGCTCTTCATCACGTCATTTGTGACGTAGTCGACGCACGCGCATAGCTGCTGAACACTGTTAAATGCTTATATATGAGCACAAGATTTGTCAAACTACGATCTCTTAATAAAATAAGCTTGAATCTATTAACAAAATAATAAATAAACTATTAAATTTTCATATTTAAAAGACAAATAAAACAAGTTTCAAATAAAATACTTTTTTTAGGTTCAAATTAGGTTTCAAATTCATTCCTTTATCAATTCGTATATAGACACTTAGTACCTTTTGAAAATAAAGCACTAAGCTAATGACAATGTTTCGTTTGAAATGAAACGTTGGCATGACTTATAATTGCCCCGACTTTAAGATGACGAACCTTTTACCCCGACTATACATGGAAGTTCAAATCAAGGATTCGAACCGGCGTTTACAGTAGGTATTGTTCGTTCTACTGGTAATTTTGTAAACTATAAACAACGATATTCTATTATACATTACTATAGTATAAATATTACTTTATAGATTGCACAGAACTGATAAATTATAGAATTAATTCTTAGTTCTTTTTATTGTTTTCATGTCGTATATTACAATTTATTTGTGATGTTGACTTACATTACCTTACACTACGCAAAGGCAAAACTTACTAAATGAAGGAAATCACAGAATGTCGCCAAGATTGATAACCATAGTTTCTCATCAAATACATCAGAGCAACTCTCGTATGTTAAGAGTTTTTCCAACATTGTACGTAATATGGTATGCCTTCGCCATAAGCGTAGCGGACTCTATAGCGAGAAATATGTCTAAAATTAACCATTGTTTCTACAAGATGTGAACCCTTAAGAGTTATTATATACAAAAAAAAACTAATTTAATATATATTTTTTAAATTTTGAGTAATTTATAAAATATGAAGAACCGTATAAGGTTTTTATGCATATTTATATTTAGTGGTGGCAGGGCATACGCACACCGCTGCAGTCCGTCTGGCGGTAAAAACCTGCACCCCCTTACAGAAGGACACAGTAAAATAACAGCATGTGTGCTTTTGTGTTTCGGTAAGCCCATCCCTTCCTAATCCCTTATCCCACTATGGTCGATAGCACTGTTACATCACCTGTGACGTTGCTTATATTAGAAGAGACGGTAGCCATCTACAATCAAAACATGAACCGTCTGCCTTGTTAACAACCTTTCATTTTTTAAATGCGAAATGTGAACCGACTTTTAATTAAGCTTTAACATCACTTGAACGTCACATCAATTTGAAATGTAGTCGCGAGCAACAAAATTGTTTGGACCCTTTTTACAAAACAAAATTAAAATCGCTATCGCTTACTCCTATCAACACTACCTTAAGCCCGACTCAATTGTTTGTCGACAAAAAAGATGACATTTATTCGGCCGTTTTCGTCGCAACGAATTGCGAAATGGCAAAAACTTATGAATTTTTGGACATTTTCACCGCCGGTGGCGAGTCGGACGCCACTTGATTTCTCGACACAAACCGTTGTCCATCTGCTGGTAATTGAAACTTTTTATCAAATTCCGAATATTATACTGTCTTCCCGCTGACTTCTTGTCCCCTCTTGTTAAAGTTGTTGAACATCGACGCTTTAGTTCGAATTTGAATTTAGAAATATTTATATTGATTATATAAGATTACTTAGGTACTTATTCTGATAAGTAATTATAACTATACAGTTTTACTCATATACTCATACTTCTGTCATTCGATGATCTTTAGAGATAGGACACATAGTATGAAGCCGATTGCCATTTCAACTTACTAATATGATATCTCAGAAATGTCATGTTTTTATGTATTGCTACGACCAATAACTAACTAGTAATCAAGGAATTACGTAGGATGCAGGAATTGGTAAGCGGCTCCCGATGGAAAGTGCATGAGCTCTTCCGAAACCTATGTGGTGCCTATACTTATGTACTTCCTCGTCATTAACTGTTGACGAAACAGTTAAATCAACAGTGTAATTACGTAACACAGCTCACGTTCAAAGCCGCAGTCGTGACATGTCGCACGACATATTATCCGATGGTGCGAGCGTGTTGTAGGTGCTGGCCACATCTGAGCATCTCTTATGTGAATACACATAAAATGTGATCCAAGATAAAACTGAATGTCTTAGATAGTGAATATTTTAAGGTGCCTATACATGTGTGATACCTACATAGCGGACTGTGGGAATTGTAAAAGGAATACTGTAATCTGTTACTATAACGACTCGACCCCGGTTTCGCACGAATGCAATTTCAATTTGAAAATTATACACACAAATCTTTCTCGTTTAGCGCCCTTTCCATTAGTGAAAATTGTATCAAAATCCTTTGGGTGTTTTACAAGAATTTAGTGGACAAACGTAGAACAGTTCTGTATCCGACATTGGGACTGTTCAGTTAAAAAAAAAAACACAAGGTTTAAAAACACATTTTCGACCGCTGACATTGTTCACCCATGCGAAGCTAAGACGCGTTTATTCCTATATAGACATGTCTTGTAAATTTAGAATACAATTGTCATTAGCCTCATTCATAATGCATGTAGCGTTGTTTTAGGGAATTCCGGGAGAACGAATTACAAGAACAATTGCAATTACAAAGTCAGTATGCGACAGAGTGGTCTCTCTCCCGGTGGGCCCAGTCTATTTCCGACAAGTACTGAGAACTGGCGGGCTACCGCACCGCAAGATTATCTGCCACGATACGCCAAATTAATGGCGTCTACTCCTATATAATGTGTCTCAACGCCGACATCAATCTCGGAGCGCTTACAAGAAACAATTCATCTCGCGATTGCACCCTTCGATATTAGACGGCCGATCTCCGCGAGCATTTCAGTGTCGCTTGAACGAAAAAAAAAGAGTAATTTTTACTCCAATCAATCACCCGAAAAAACGGGCCATGTTCATCGGATAATTCGCTAGAATTCCGCCGGAGATTTAGTGGCGGGTCGCGTGCTAAACCAGCAACGAAATAATGAGCGTCGGCCGGCTCATTGTCCGATCCTAAAAAGAGGATATAAATAACCAAATGAGAATGGAAAAAGGGCAAAAATGGTAAAATAAAGGAAGCTTCAATTGGACAAAGGCGCCGAATGGGGATAATTCGTCGAGGATATGCACCAATTGTCACTGTTTTGCTCGATTTTTTGCGGCGTTTGGTGTGACAGGCCCTGGGAAGCACGACACGTCGTCGCCGGATTGCGATAAAATTGTCACGCGCTCCCAACTGCTTTCGTCTGACTGCACTCTGCCACCGCTTACACTGCGCTTATTAAACCTTATTCACTTCGATAAACATTCTTCTTTAATACCCAGGCAATTGAAAGCAACTTTTCTCTCTATAACTGTAATTTTAATGGAGATTCAATTACTACAATAATCAATGGCTAAATCAATATAGTACAATTATCAGGAAAGACGTATAAAATTATTGAACCTTGAGGGAATTGAAAACAAATTGGTTAAAGAATTTTATTTGTCGCATCCAAATTAATGCGGACATATTTTGATGAATCTCTAGATTTCAAAGTTCAATAAGTATGAAAGTATGATTCTGTAATAAATCATAGACATAGAATAATCGTTTTAATATGAGACCGGAGTCAACGGTTTAGGGGAAATGGACGGAGCCCATTTCGCAATCTAGGTATTCCTAATCCCAAATCTTAGTACTTACTGTGTGCTCTATATACAGCACTTGTGGCGTTGCTTGAGTTAGGGCGCTACCTCACCGGAACGCCATGGCCACGTCGCCGGTGACGTAGGTGTGGTTACCTTCGATTGCCAAATTGAGTGGCCAGTGACGACCAGTGACTACCATCTGTCAGTCAGTTTTCTCAATTCTCGTATGGAGAATGGACGCTTCGTGCATAGAAGAAATCACACTTATTTATTATGTGCGTCGCAAAAAGTAAAAAAAGAAGAAAACTAAGAAATCATGGGGCCCTCCTTTTGTATCAGATCGAAGCCAAAGTGGTGTTTTTCCCAAACTATATGAAGATTTAAGAAAATATCCTCCAAAATTTTTTAACGATATGAGAATGTCAGTATCATCTTTTGATGAATTATTTAGCTTATGTAGAAATGAACTGACAAAACAAGATACAATATTAAGAAAATCCATGTGCGACCGTCTTGGCGACCGGTTGGACACTGAGTGAGTGAGACTTGGACTCGTGTACATTTTACTGGCGACGTCGACGGCTCGCCAGAGTCACCAAACTCCACACAGAGAGCAGACAGTCGTGGCTGCGCTTCCAAATTAGCGACGCTTCCAAACCGTCGCCAAGTGCGTTAACTTCCATACATTTCAATATTAATTATTGGCCACGTCACCGGCGACATGGCTATGGCGTCCCTGTGAGGTAGGGCACTTTTAGGACGATGGTAGCCACATCCCTCAGCCTAATTGGCCCTCAGCCTGTATGACCTGTATACCTTAACATAAAAAATTAAGAAAATTTGCATTCATGAAGTTAAATAACAACTAGGTACCTACTGAGTAATAAGAATTAATCATCGCAAAAGACAAGTTACTTTTAAATAACTTAAACAAGAGTCGGGGCGACGATGGATTCAGGGGGTTCGCTGCTTCTGATCGATCCTATTGGAAAATTAAGGGAGAGGCCTATGTCTAGCAATGGACGTCCTACAGCTAAAACATTTTGTTTCTAGTTAAAAGTAAATTTAATCTTACTTAGGTATATTATCATCTTCTTAGAGTCAACAAAATAAAGATACCTACTGACTCGTAGACAATAATAATTGGTAACATTACACAATTAAATCTTAGATAGATGTATCCTCTCGTGCCGCCCCCTAGTCTTGCCAAAAGTCCAACAATCAGCCGTGTCTAATTCATATCAAGCGAACATCAAATCAAATCGTTTAATATGCGACACCAGAACTACAATAAAAGTACAAATATTTGTCACAAAGCATTGTACCAAATCCAAATAAAACCGGAACTAAATGTCCTGTGCCATATCCCAAGGGATGGGTCAGCTTATACTGAGCTTGTTGAGTAATAAGATACCTTAACGTTTGCAAAATACATCCCAATTTCCTGTGATCACATCCAAGCATTCTATTATTCTAGATTAACCATGAAACTTTGGAAATTTCAACCGTGTGGTCGATAGATTAAGACATAGTTTGCTCTGTCCACTGCTTTGTCGCTTAAAATATGATAATGAAAAGTGTATTTTATTCATAAGCCGCTGCGGTTCAAAATTTGTTTGTATAAAGGGAGTAGTGATAAAAGTGGACAAGTGTTTTGGTACAGTAACACACGAGGTGATTCCTACGCGAGCTTTTGAAATGTGTCGTCCTCAATGAATTCTCATATCCTAACCCGGCTAACGTTGTTTTGCAATATAAAAAATATTTCAGGGTGAGCCACCCTTATCACTTAGGGGTATATAAAAAATAGTTTACGACCTACTCGTATTCTCAGACGTATTTATTGTGTTTTATTGTTTTTTTAAATGCTCTAATTACTTATTTAGATCTACTTACCGAAACAGACACTGTTTTAGCTGTTTTCTCAAAAATGCTTTTGGGAAATAGATCACTAGAAGAGGTAAAAAAGACAATTTTCATTTTCAAGCGTTAATACACTGTAGTTAAGGGATTTTTTTACCTATATAAATTAAAAACTTGTTTTCATAAGTGACAGATTACCCAATAAATGAACCGCAAGACGTTGATTTTTGATGGATTTCGTATAGGCTAACACAAGCAACGCTATGAAAGCTGCAAGTGTGCTGCTGACCTAAGTGAATAAAAGATAAGGGATAAGGGTAAAGGATAAGGATAAAGGATACTTACCTACAAGGAGTAGGTCCACGAGTTGAACTCCTCCGGAACGAAATTATCCCAGCTTATTAAGGGACAAACGGACCCTTCCGGGTTATAAGGGGGTTACGTTAGAAGAATGGGCTATGGGATTCCTTACTCACTCACCGAAACACAACGATCACACGTAGTTAGGTTTTCATTTACTTCTCCGTGATCTTGTGTACGGTCCAATTTATGACTGCGAAACCGCATTTTGGTGAGAAATGTCGCGCAAAAACGCACCTGTGTGTGCCCACAGTCGCGATTCGCAACGGCTAATATTTCGCGGTAATATTGGCTAGTAGATGGTGGATAAGATTTATTTGGTCCGCGGCCGTCACGGCGGCTTTCATATCAAAATTAAATATCTTACACCGAGGGGAGTGCAGGAATGTGAGCAAAAATGCGTTTGGATAGTGACCGTTTCTCGTTGCATCCACTTTGAGGCATTGAATTAAATAAGGTCTTAGAAAACTCTACGAGCATCTAACTTAAACATTTAATAATTTTCGTGACATAGATGAAAAAAATATACCTAGATATTTTGAATTTTTTTAAACATTCTAACTTTATTTTGACAACTTTTGGACATACACTGTTTGAAATTTTAAATTTCGGCCATTTTTGCGCAGATAAGTTATTTATTACTTATTTATTTACCTATTAAAGACAAAAATATTTACCTACTAATTTATTTCTAGTTAACAGACTAAATCTAAAACTATTTTTTATTTATGTAATTCTTGTTCATAAGAACAATCATGAATAATCATAGTTCATTTACATTAAACAACTGGATGCCAAAGCCCATTTACCTATCCCTTATACTTAATCCTTCTATTGCATCACTTGCATTAACTTGCAGTAAAAGAAAATTAAAAATTACTAGTTTGTTATCATTAGTTTGTGTGTATCTATCGAGATTGTATGAAGTTGAACAAAATGTAGGGATGTGTGGGTTGCGGTGACAGGGAGCGGCAGCGCGGTCACGGCGGTGAGTGCGCGACAATGCGACTCTTGTCACGCGCCAACGACCGCGACGCGTCTCGCAACACACCTCAATATTATATCCCAGACACTCACGGGTTGTTAACTGACTATGATTTTCTAAAGGAATAAAGGTAATATCTGGATAAAAGGCAGAATAGATGTTAGTAGCAGCGAATTGTGAGTATACAAGGCCTCCTTCCTCCAAAACCGAAGTCAGTATAGCCACCCTATTAACCGTATTAAACACTTATTCCTTGTTTTCTGTTTTTCTGTTTTCCTTGTCCATAATCAGTAGATACGTTTTACTATCTGCACATCCGGCGACTAAATTTAGTGCACATTTTGCGACTTCTACTTACATGACACTATCGTTCCACGACCATTCATAAAATGTTGTTTACCAGTAGTCTTTGGAGAAAGTCGGAATAATTCTAAGCGGAGGCGAATCATTCTTCATCATGACAATGCAAGCCTCACTCATCGGACCGAACAAACGAATTTTTGACCGTTTCTATATAATTTCTAATGTTACTTTACAGGTTGCGTACATTTTTGAGTGTCATTGTTAAAATTTCACATGACATAATTGCGTACAGGAAGCGACTAACGAATGATATTTATTTATTAGCGTTTGATTTATGCATCGGCTATCAATGGCTTTAAGGGCGCGGCCACGCTGTCGCGATACGCTCCAACAACTGCACGGACCAACTATGCCACTTTTTCCTGGAAGTGACTTCTTTGAGATCTCTGTGCAAACGTCTTAAAATGTTAGTCATGTAGCTTCATGTATAGCTTCATGTACATATTAGTCTTTTAGGATATGTTTTAGGTCTTAATTAGTTTTCCCCTGATTAATTAGTTTTAATTTTTTATTTCTTTCTTTTAATTAAATATAAATTCTTTTTTTGCCATTCTACTGCTCTATTCCGAATTTTATAATAATTTTCCAAACAGTAATTGAAACTTTAATTACTTTCGCTTATAAACACATTTCAATTGTTGAAACTCACAAAATATGAATGTTACTGCTGGTTTAATGACACAAAATGCCACTTCCATTCGTGTCTGTCTTTTGTACAGGTAGTCAGCGTGAATTTTCACGCGTCGCTGCTGCTATTAATATTCAAATTGGTGCGATCTGTCGCCGCTCCACTGTGGACACACTGTAATAATTTATATGTGAACAAAACACAATTGAAACGCAATCGAACTTAAATTTGAAACCCATTAGTTTTGATCCAGGCTTGCCAGACATAACTTAGTTTTATAAAGGACAAAATGTGGAGAATCGAGTAGTATTCCTATGTAATTTTACGTAGCTTTCTTAGCTACTCAAGTGATCCTAATGAAATTTTGCTTATGTACATGTTTAATAACAGAAAAGATACAGATAAAGATGCTGACGGGATACAGAAGGACATGATTCATTTCATCAAAAAAAAAAAGTAGGTACCTACTGTTGACAAGAAATCATCTAAAATTAAAAATTCAACGCTTGGCAAAAGTATAACAACACTAAAGATGTCAGGCGTTAGATATATTGCTCATATATTTTATCAGGCATTATTTTTTAACCTTTTAGTTTAAGTATTATATAGAATAAGTTATTTACTTAAGTTAAATTTAAAATAAGTTATGACTCATAGTTATATCTCTTACCTGTACCTACCTTTCCTCAGTCAAAATTCCTCAATGTCGCAGTTTTCAGTTACAGTTTCGACCAATGTGTGTTCCCAGTGAAAAAATATGGCGCTGAAATGTGGTCTCTAACTATGGGCTTCATAAGAAAGTTCAATTTCGCTCAGATAGCTATGGGCTATTCTTGGGGTTACACTGTGAGATCGAATTAGAAATGAGAGATCTGTCGAAGTACGAGTGTTACCGACATAAGCCGGCGGATCAGTAAGTTGAAGTGTTTGTGGGCAGGACACATAGTACGGAGAGCCGACGACCGCTGGAGCCGGAAGGTTCTCGAATGGAGCAGCGCAGGAAGTCCACTCACAAGGTGGACAGACGACCTGATAAGGGCCGCGGGTCGACTGTGGACCCACGCTCCTTCTGACCGATCTTATGGGAGAGGCCTAGGCTGATGATGATAATGAATAATTTTAGAATGGTCGTTACATCGTTCTCTTACTCCTTTGAGTATTTCACTTAATTTAAACATGTATGAATGATGATGATGATGATGATGATGGTGGTGGTGGTGGTGATGATGATAACCTATATCTGTACTCGGTGGCATATAAGCAAGCATATAATCATTCATTCAAAATACAGGAATTTTTCAATAGCACCAGGCTCCAAGCTGATGGGAGTTAGGTACCTACGTGCAGTGTGTAAACTATGTCACACCGCAGCTGGTGGTATTTCATTTTCCCCTGTGCAAAAATTAAACCAATAATTTTATTATACCATTTCCATTGAATAGGCGTTTGCCAACAATGTTTTACAAAATGGCTTGCTAATAGTTCTCCGTATGTGATTGCAATGTGCACTAACACGGCAAATTGGAAAACAATCAACACATTAATGTTTTCTCATAATTATGTGTTCTCTGGCAGTTTTGTCTTTTTTTTAAAATATAATTATTAAACACAGAAGTGCTAGAGAATCGTATTATTTATATCTAGAGACCCACCTCCGGTTTCGCATTACTTACTAGACGCTCAAATGACGGTTCATCGCGCCGAAATATGTGCCTGATAAATGCGAGGATGCAAGCCTTAACGACGGTTGACAGTTGTTAAGTTACTGTACTCCAAGTAAGAACTTCACCCACGAGACTCCAAGTAACCTTCTCCAGCACCAAATTTAAAAGCGTGAATGCTCTTCCATTCGAGTAAATGGACTTCTCCACTCTCTCTGAATGGAAAATATAAAGGAAAACGAGTGCGTTTTGTGTAATGCTGGCACAGAAAAGCAATTATTGTATTATAGGATGTGATTTCAGTTTCGAGGTAAACATGGTGTCAAAATTCTGTTTAAAAAGAATTTCTGTGCACAAATGTTTAATTTGAACAGCACACTGACTTGTGCGATTGTATAATGCCAAAAGTCAAGATGCCAAAAGAATTGGGTGGCTTAACAAACTATTGCAATCATCATTATCAGCCTATATTTATAGGACTGACAGCATCAATGCTTTTCAGTTAATGTATTTTTGCCTGGAATTTACAATATTTCCTCTTAGTTTGCCTTGGAATCTCAGAGGTAGTGGCCGTAGGTCGTCAACAGCATGACATAGGCCTACATAGCTATCAAGAAATATATCCTACAAATTTCAAAACGCTAAACTTGCATTGTCAGTGTTAGAATTTGTTTCATAGGGATTCAGAAAGCGTACCAAATATTAAAACTATTATAATATGGAAACAGTAACCATTATTTCTCACACAATGCAAAAGTACCTAATTAAGTCAAAAACTTAAAGTGTAATAAAATGTAGTCCATTCCACTCCACAACTTTCCCTGTGCATTACGATGTAGCCGAAGCAATAAATAGAGTACAATTAGAGGTTATAAAACGTTCTCTGCTGTCGGTTAGCGTTAAATGAGGATCGACAAAAACATCGGTGTGGCACCATTGTTACCTGCCCCACGATCAGAAGCCTCATCGATAAGGCTTAACTTTAAACAATAAAAAAATATTTATTTAACAATTAAAACTGACTTTTATAAACTTAATGAAATTATCTCTGGGACCGCGTGGTCCTAAAATAAAACTTTATTAAACAATATAAGTGAGTTAAATTGCTGCTGTAATAAATATATAAGATATTATTATAATATATATTTTAAAGTTATTATAATATTAGCAGAAGAACCAAAGTTGTCGACGTAGCCGAAAGAATTAGCAAGCTGAAGTGGCAATGGCAGGTCACATCTGTCGCAGAGCGGATAACTTATGAGGTAGACGAATTGTAAAACGCAGCGTGTGACATCCTGCCGCCAGGTGGACAGAAAACCTGAAAGGATTTGCGGGAAACGACTGGATGCAAAGCGCAGAGAACCGTGCGTGGTGGCGAGCCTTGGGGGAGGCCTACATCCAGAAGTGATCAAAGCTTAATTTTAGGTGCGCTAATGCGAGCCCAGGATCCTCCTTGACTGGCGAGGAAGACCGCTGCGGGGTTTTAGTGGGTATATCTCCCTTATTAGGGGGGAGGCAATAAATCCGATTTTAATTATAGTAAAGAAGATAGCACCTAAGAACTTGAAACAGAGCAAATGAGTACCTGTAGGTAGACTGTTTTGATTTGATATATAATAGTGCGAAGCTATTTTAGAATTTATGGTATCTAATTTTAATGTTTGTTATTAGAGTTTCCCAGTTAAACAGTAACAGGAAACGCTCGTCACATAAGCATGAAAAAATAACTGATAAATGACCGGTTTGTGCTCGAAATGACACCCGTCTCATGCACCGAGTGTGACCGAGGTGTTGTACTATAATGAATGTACAATCCGTACGGCTTGTGTGTTTGTATGTTATTATTTCATTAAGTCGTTTAGCGACGGAAGTCTTTTGACCGGAGGTCGTTGCCTATGCTGTGTGAATTAGTCGACCAATGTACGTACGTCTAACAAAGTTTGAAAGATGCAGGAACCCTATGTCAGCAGAATAGCCCGCTATATTTTCGGGATTCCAAATTCGACTATACTGTCTATATGCTCTCGTACGAGATTAAGGGCTGCAGATCAAATTCGATTTAAAATTGGAAGTTTTTTTAAATTAAATATTGTGTAACATAGACGGTCCACTTGATGGTAGTGGCTACCGTCGCCTATAACACAAGCAATGCCACAAGTGCTACAAGTGCGTTGCCGGCGACAGTAAGATTAATTATAAGATAATAAGAGCTCGGATAAGATAATATATAAAACCACGTGTGCTATTATTTCAAGATGATCTTCTGTTAAAATATATTTTGACGAATTCATTATATGGCCCGAGAGATGGTAGGCATTTCCGGGTAGGTATTTGAGGCAAGCTGAAAACTTGTCCTATAACTTTTCTGTAAGGGTTGTCCTGATTTAGCCCCACTACTCCCTAGCCAGGTCTGTAGTTCTGTGTTAAGGTGTTATAGAAGTGTTATAGGACAAGTTTTCAGCTTACCTCAAACTCAAATACCTACCCGGAAATGTCTACCATCTCTCGGAATATTACAAAACTTATTCTTTATTCAATAAATCCTCATTCTATAAAAATCAAAATCAATCTGTCTCCCATGAAAGAACTTTATCAAACTATGCAACCCGCATTTTAAGGTAAAGTAAATAGAAATACTAGATTGAGTAAATAGAAGATTTTTAATAATAAATTATACGAGATTTATTACTAAACTGTAGGCAATCATTGCGATCGATTCCCATGTCATGTGTGGCAATGAACCAGTCAACTCTGTCCTATTGTGCAATCGTCCGGCACATCTCACCCTTAAACACTAGATACTACATTAATACAATTACAATTACAATATTTAATACAATTACAATTAATACGAGAAATATGTAATATTTCTCGTATTAATTTTCTGTGATGTTTCGGACTGGCATCTCTTGCCTATATGTGAGGTATGGATTAGCCTTATGGCTTGGTATCTTGGTATGGATAATGTTGGAGCAATTATAATTATTTCTAATCAACCGACATAATCGGAAAAAGGCAGAGACGTCGACAGTTAAGCATTGTGCCCAATGGGCTACAGCCTCCCTATATAACCACAATAAAATCTCTATTGCAAAAACAAATTACTCCATGGGGTGCAGCCCTTGGATAAACGTACCTATGGCGAGATTATTATTAAAATCCACCACAAGATCCGACATAAACCACTAAATCAAATTTTCGGCTATAAGTGTATCTACGGCACGGCGTAACTTGTGGAGGAGGGTAAGGGACATTTAAAACATTGATAAGATCGGGCAAGACCTCAGACAGCCGGTGATCCGGGGAATCAATATTAGGGATCAGACGGTTGGACTGTTGGATTCAAGGAATTGCATAGAGCGGACACTTGATTACTATTTAATTTTTTTCTGCATATTGTAAACACAAACCCTTCAAATTCAAATTAATTTATTTGCTGAATATAGTTATACATCAGTTGGTGCAAATTTTAATAGATAATGTCCACATATAAACCGACAAGCGGTGTGCAAATCTAAAAATCATCTAAAAGTTAACAATATATCTTCCAAGAAAATTTAATAGTTGTATTTATTTATGCTATATTTATGTAAGACATAGCTTGCATTGCTTGCACTATATAGTCTCATCATTTAGGAATTCGTTAAATGAATAATATGCCTTTTCCACCAAAAAATTTCCCAGCAAACGCACGATTATTTAGAGTCATAGACCGACATGAAGTATGACAAGTCAATGTCAATGTCAATTCCAGATCGTAAAAGTAAGTATTAAAAAGAATAATAGTGCGTACTTAGGTAGATACAATTAATCTACATAAATAATAAAGATACAGTAACGACCCGCCCCTTTCTTTGCACAGTTTTTTTTTCCATATTAGGTAATAATTTTATACTATTTTACCCATGCTATTTTTTATATGCAGCTTAAATATGTGTTACAACGTGGTTTTCAAACAATTAAACATACTCTAGTGTGATATAGTAGGTATCTTTGAATTGAAATTTTCTGTACGCAAAACTATCGAAATAATTAAGTAGGTAGTAGGTAAAAAAGATTTCGACGTGATCTCATCTCTATAAATATTAGTAACAACAAACGTCCCCAGAAAAGAAGAGCAAAAGAAATCGGTCTGTCTTGGAGATAAATAAGTAATCTTAATATAATTGCGTTTCGGCAAACAGATCGTCCTACAAACAGTGACCCCTCGCTCATGTTCAGCCCTTATTGACTCTTACAGTTGGGTGCGTGAGTGGTGCCGGCGTGTGAGGGGTGCTGCTGCCTCTGACTTGTCTGATGCCTCTACGGATGGAACTGGCGGAGCGTGTACTCAGCTCTAATTGTGAATGAGTTTTAGACTGATCCATCGCTCATTCTAGATTACACTAGTCGCTTGTCTAAACTGGAAACAATACAATGTTCGGGAGATCAACGGAAATTTAACACTAATTTAAAAAACGAAGACCGGAAAACAAGCTGACCTGTAGTCCATGTCACGTTCTTGATGGTAGGTCAATATCGTCTTGTATAATTTGTATTCCGCTCTATATTTTTTTTTCTTTATTAAATCAAGGCAGCGCTTAACCACAATCTCATCTGATGTTAGGTGCAGATGCTGCCAAAGGTGGACCACGCTTACTTAGTAAATGCCCATTAACCCTAGTTTTGAAGACCCCGAGGTTGTAGTTTACACAGACGCAGGCAATGAGTTCCACTCCTTAGCAGTTCGGATAAGGAAGGTGGAAATTGTAAGTAGCAACGGATAAACAAAATGTAAAAATATATTTTCTCTGTACACTTTTATTTTAGACAATGTTTAGTTTATAGATAATTTTAATGTTTATAGATAAGAATTTAACACCTAAGAAAAAGGGGCACAGACGAATCACGGGCAACAGCTAGTACTATATAATTATAATATAAGTAACATCAAATTGACTAAAAAGATATATACAAGACACTTACATTACTCGTATACACAAATGGAGCTGAAAGTGTCAAACGTGGATGTTATTCATTTAAAAATTAACGAGCACAAAATGTATCGTTTACCATTTAATGCGACATCGACATCGAAACGGAAGGGCATTATTCTCACTAAATCGCATTAGTCTTCGGGCAACGGATATCGGCTCATAAAATATTTCGCGGCCAGTTACCCATGACCTCCGCCCCGGCTGTTAAGGGCCCTTCTTTCCTCTACGGGAAGAATGGCGCGGGAGGAAGGGCGTCTCAAGATATAGTGGCGGTTCAAGTGGCAGACGGTCAATGTTCAATTGATATTAATGGCATTACAACACCTGGTCACAGTCGCGAGTGTCACGTTCAGCTCACATGAAATGCTGATTAAATTATTTATTTAAATTTATTGTAGTAACAAATAAAAATTATTTTTTAAAAATTATTTACGTATATAACTGTGTTGTGATTTATGTTTATGTAATCACCCTTTTACAGAAGACCATCGTGAAATAACAGCACATGCGCTATTGTGTTTCGGTCATTTTCCTATCCCCTCCCAATTCTTTTTCCTGAATCCTATTATAATCGACAGCGTACTACCGGTGGCGATGCTTGTGTTATAGGCGACGGTAGCCACCTACCATCAAGTGTACCGTCAGCCTGTCTGCCGACATATTACAAGCTGATGCAAGTGGAATATAGCCTATGTCCATCCTGAAATATTCTTTTCTATTGAGGATTTTTTTTTAAATCGGATGTACCTACTTAATTTCGAAGATTACCTCATACATATAAACAAACAAACGTACAAACTTAACCTCTCAACAATATATATAAATAGAAAAATATACTTTCTTTTCTTTGTTTTATTAAATAAATAAATCCACTTCGGGTGCGGATCACGCTAGGGTCCTGGCTTCTGCGGAAAAGGAGGCAGGAATGTGGTTAAACGCTTTTCTTTCTCCTCACCTCGATACGCTTCTGGACACAAACTCAATCAGAATAGCTGTTTCTTTAAGAGTCGGCGCGAGGATATGCCATCCTCATGTGTGTGTGTGCGCGATGCCAGCGTAGATCCCCACGGTCACCACGGCTTGTCATGCATAAAGAGCGCAGGCCAGCTCTATTATAGGCGCAGCTCTATAAACAACATAATAAAGCGTGCTCTCGGTACAGTCAATATTCCTAGCTTACTGAAGCTGCCTGGTTTGTGTCGCGACGATGGCAGGAGGCCTGATGGCATGTCCCTGGTTCCGTGGTGCCGTGGGAAGGCGCTGGTATGGGATGCCACTAGTGCGGACACCCTGACTCCGACACATCTATCCGGCTCCTCCCGCTCATCTGGCTCCGCCACCCTCAGCGCTGAGAAACTTAAAAATGGCAAATACTAGGGCCTTACTTTGAATTTCTAGCGTTCGCGGTGGAAATGCTCGGAGTGTGGTCGCCCGATGCTAAATCCTTCGGGAAAGAGATAGGAAAACTCCTAATCGAGAAATCGGGCGAACGGCGCGCCAGCTCTTTGTTCACGCAACGTATAGCGTTAGAAATTCAAAGAAGTAACACTGCAAGCTTCCTGGGTACTACGCAGGATTCGGCGGAACTAGACGAGTTACTCTTTTTTTTCCTCCATGCCCCTGCCTTCCCAGCATGCACGTGGTTTAATTATATATATGTATAAGTATGTATAAAGTTGCTTAGTAAAAATTAAATAAATAAATTGCAAAGACTAAAATACACCAACAGTTTGACTCCAAATAAACACTATCATAGGTTTGTGTTGTGGATAACCATACAATGTACTGAGGATAAAATCCATGCATACCTAGACCAGAGACAACATTTAAATCGTCCCATATTCGATTTAGTGATGACTCTAGGCAAGCACCTTAACCACTCAACTATTAGACTATTTTTAAATGTATTAAAAATAAATTTATTAAAAAAGTGATATGAATACTGTATTAAATTCGTTAAAAATAATGTGTCATGTAAGCCCGTCTTTAAAAAAACACCTCACGATTCCCCAATATTACTAATACGTACCTATGTAGCGTAATCGCGTGTTAACATCTCCATTCGGCACCTGATGCTCCTCGTGTCTACTGTAACTTTGTACAGATGACATATTTACATTTAGTCTCGTTCAACTACTACTTTTATTTCACTGGCTTACAAGCCGGTGCCCGCATCTTCGTACGCGCTGTTATTCGTTTTATGAAAATCCCACAGGAACCTAACATTTTTCCAGGATTACTGTACTCGTACCTACCTATGTTCATATTTATGTTTCATTAACACCCGTACAGTAGTTTATTGCACGACAGAGTACCTAACACACAATCCATACTTACATCTCAGAATATGTAATAATACTAGCATATCTTCTTTACATACTCGTACTCATAGTATAAAACGAAGTCGCGTACTGCAGTCTGTCCCTCTGTACGCTTAGATCTTTTAAACCATGTAATGAATTTAAATGCGGTTTTCACTAATGAAACGAGGAAGGTTCTTATATATAATTTGCGAAAAAAAATTCGTGCGAAGCCGGAGGCAGCCCGCTAGTTTATAATATAATATATTATAATACTAAATATATTATGCCACCCTGAATATTAAGATCGTAAGACAATCGTCAGTGTTGTGAATGAAAAATGTATTATATAATTCAGCATTAAAATCAAACAACAGATCCGATTATAGTTATTTTGACTGATTGCGGATAAAATAAAATATATATATATATAATTCAGCATTTTAATATTTATATTATAGCCAGGTGTGTGCTGAGTTTAATCCAGTATTAAAATGACGAACCATTTAATTACTTCTCATAAATAAGTTCTTACGTTTTTGTATAAAGGCAAACACGCCTCACATTTATTATACTAAAGAGCGTGAATTATTCCGTGACTTGTCACCATAAAGTGCACGATCGTCACCCGTCACCGTAATGGGTTTCCGATTGCAAACCGTCCTATTGTCACGGACAGTCGATATGGAAACAATAGGGTAGCATTCATTTCATTTAAAAAAATCTATTTTTGAATGAACTTATAATAATCAGCTGGTCATTGAAATCAAACTCAAGATTGACCTTAATACTTGGAAAATGTATGGACAAAATTTAAAATAAATGAAAAAAATCTTTTGTAAACCAATAACAACTATAATAATGCATAGATATTATTACACTTAAATAAAAAAAAAAATCTTATACTTCACTCTTTATTTTGTAACTAGCTGTTGCACGCGACTTCGCCCGCGTAACTTTATAAAATAAAGCCTATGTTACTAGCTGCTAAATTAGCTTTCTATAGGTAAAAGAATTTTTAAAATCGGTCCAGTAGTTTTTGAGTTATTTCATTACAAATATACAATTTTTCTCTCTTTATCTTTGATAAATAATACACCAGCTCTTTATAATATTATAGTATAGAAGTATAGAAGTACAGATTTAAATTTTTAAAAAATGGTAAATACTCGTGTAATATTACGAAACAAATATAACTGCACACTTGTATATATTATAATATTTATATTATACCAACTTACCTACTTCATAACATATAAGGTATACCTATTCTTCACTCTAAAACATAAACACCAATAATTCCATTCGTATTTAATTCAGGAGAGTAAAGCCAGCAAAATTGAGCTTTATTATTGGCAACAACTATAAAAGCTGTCACTCAATGCAGAGATAGCATAGTTCTCGCGAGAGTTACTGACCATTTTCGTGTTCGATTGACAAGTAAATTGCAAATTCAACGCGATTGAGAGGATTCGCACAAGTGCATAAAACAGTCAGCAGTTCAGGACACAATACTATCGATGAATCAGTCCAATGCTAAAGATTGTAACTAGTGATTTGGTGGAAGATGTCGTTTCTTGCATATAAAACGTGTGACGTCTATTTTATTAGATTTTAAATTAACAAAGAAATAATATTCGTTTAATGGGTTAGGTTTTCCTTATGTTATGGTCGATAGACAGGCTGACTGTTCACTTGATGGTAGGTGGCTTCCACCGTGAAATAACAGCATGTGTGCTGTTTTGTTTCGGTGAATGTATACCAGAGCTATCCCTTCCTTATCCGTCTATGGTCGGCAGCGCACTTACATTACCTGTGGCGTTGCTTGTGTTATATATTTTTGTATGATGGTATGGAAAGAAGACATTATATTTATCTCCAAGATGATGGTAACTAATCGTGCCAGTCAGTATAATGTCAGTGCTTTAGGGTGTCTGCCATATAATGAAATCATTATCATATCATATGTTTTTATTTTCTGTATTGCTGTGGGATTTTTGTTAAAAATAAAATAAATATACACTTAAGTTTTCTTATCCGATCGCTATTAAACTTCACCCGGCTGAGCTAAACTGAAGATTGCCTGAAAATTTCATCAAAATAGGTTGAGTATACACACATCGATTTATATATATTATGACTAGCGACCCGTTCCCGGCTCGCACGGGTGCAATTTTTCCTGCAAATTATAAATAAAAACCTTCCTCATTTAACGCTCTTTCGATTAGTGAAAACCGAATGAAAATCCGTTCTGTAGTTTTTGAGATTATCGTAAACATACAGATGCAGACAGCTGTCCCGCTCCCGGCTTCGCCCGGGTGCATTTTTTTTTTCGTAAAAACCTTCCCTGATTATCCCTCTATCCATTGGTGAAAACCGCATGAAAATCGGTGCAGTAGTTTTTGAGGTTATCGCGAACAGACAGGCAGACGCGGCGGAGGACTTTGTTTTATAATATGTAAGGATAAGAAAGATTTCTGAATAATTTACCGCTTTCAAAAAACAACATGGTCACCCTACAAAAAAAGTGATCTTTACTAACATCATTCGTATTGGAAGTGTATCAGTATGGGGGCGTTCAGTATCATTGTTTGGCGCCTTTTAAACTTAACTCAATTATTAAATTGTCCCAAACATTGTCCCAAATGTCCTGTATTGTTGCATCATCAATTGTATGGTAATAATAGTTTGGTGGGCGATATATAATGGAAACTACTTTATTCTATTATCTTCCCAATGCTACTAGATTACAAAATAAATTTATATTACTCGAATTGATTGCACACGTCGTTGTGTTTGATAGTGAAAGCGTAATTGAAATTTTATCTAACAACTGCTTTTAGTTTGAAATTGAAGATTTTTGCATTAGAGTGAATATAAAAGAAATTTTATTTTAATAATAATTTTAAAAATTAAAAAGTATTATGATTTATGATTTAAAGTAAGTAATAAAACTGGTGAGAAAAAGAAGCGAAAATACAGGAATGTAATAATAACAGAAGAAAAGAAAAGTTCCAATTTGTTATACTCGTAGGTTGTAAATAATATATTTGTTGTGTGTCCCCTTCTCTGTGTGGAAACCCACATATTGTAGTAATGTATCAAAGTGACAAAAGTTATGTAAATCCATTTAACAAATAACCAACGATAAAACAACACGTAAAATCTTTTATCATTTCACCAGAAACAAAAAAATGGTATCAAACTAACACGAAGGCTGAAGGAACCCAAACTATTTTGCGTGCGGCTACATGCTTAGCTTAGCATAATGAGAAAGTGATTGTTTTCATTCTCCCCGCGGGGAGGCCAGCTCATTAGTCGAGTTTTCCCCAAAAAAAAATTACGGCAATCATTCAAGGGAAAGTTGGTGAAGAATGTTGACTGAAAAATGCGTGTCAGGAGCTAACGAGCCGTGTCTGTCAGTGTCGCCAAGTTTTATTTTTAAACGAGGCGAAAACGCATCGGCCATTACAGCTAATGCTTTGGGGTGAACGTATAGTTGCCTCCCTAACGCAATGTTTTATGGTCGTATCGATCCTGTACTCGAATTAAACTGTACGAGGTCCTATTGTAGCTTACGCATCTCATGTTAAGAGACCCATATAGGCAAGGGTCAAACGGTCCGACTGAGTTAGGTCTCTGACTTGGTCTGTCTTAGAAGAAATCTCTTACTCAGAGATTTCTACCAGAATTCGATGTCTGTGCCTGTCGGTTTCTCCATTAACTTCTTCTAAACCACACAACGGATTTTGATACGGTTTTCAATAGTGGAAAGAGCGATCAACAAGGACGTGAGTCGCTTAATTCCAATTTTGAATAAATCGAGGTTATAGTTTTACTTTTAAAATAAAAAGCGAACATAACTCCTTCTTCCATTAACAAAAGTAAACTTTTCTGCACTTTTTGCTTTTTAAAATTAACTGTAGGTACATAACACCTTTTTCAACTTTCTATTTTCCAACATATGTCTTAAATCGACGACCTTAAGGTATTTAATCATTTATATGGACATATTACCTTCATCAACACAAAAAAACGAAAAAACCCAAAAATGCGACATATCACCTTCATCCACTAACGTCTTCAATTCATTTAGAGCACCGCTGGTTCAAGGAGGGTTTCTAACACGTATATTTATAATTTAAATTAGTTATAATCTTAACAATTCGACTTCTGCAGATGTTTAATTTTCGAAATTCAGTTGGACAAACAAGTTTAATGTCAGACAACATAGAACAAAATTTGTTCGTAAGTGAAAGTTTGCAAACACAGCCCTTCAGTTGTTCGGTAAGTTTCAAGATGCGGGTAGATACCTACTGAGAACCTACAGCGCGGGAAGCTAACTTCAAATAAATATTTACAAAACTTTGGCTGCTCTACAATTATACTT
This sequence comes from Synanthedon myopaeformis, assembly GCA_944738685.1. NCBI lineage: Eukaryota > Metazoa > Arthropoda > Insecta > Lepidoptera > Sesiidae > Synanthedon > Synanthedon myopaeformis. Next base: position 3,645,196 of record OX122933.1, on the reverse strand, counting down.
CGATGAGGATTGTGGGATTACATTGTTACCTACTTACCAGCTGGTCCTTGCAAGTACTTTATAATGTTATAATATTAAGGAAGTACTTTATAATGTTTATGGACATCGTGCTCTATTTTGCTTATGCTTTGTAAGTAAACAAGTAAGTATAGTTTTTCGTGTCAAAAAGTAAGACGTCTAATTATAACTCATCGATAGACAATAGGCATTGTGTCAACTCTTTAAGTGCATTGTATTTTACGTCACAGAGCAATTACTAAAGTCACAATTACAATTATGAACATAGAACAAGAATGTTGTACTGTAAATATTAGTGAGCATTAACATGCTTGAGACGAGTCAAGCATGCCCCACAATGACTCGTTATAATGTTAACACCTGCCTCTACCCGCGAAGGTCGAGATAGCAATCGGAATTGATAAAGTTTTTATTGTGGACACCATTATATGAAGACACCCCATCACACGCTCCATCGAACATGGTTCATTGGCATCAATTTGAAATAAATATTGCAATGGCTTTACTAATAAAAAGTTAATTTATCGAGTTAAGCAAATAAACTGTTGCATGCTGTTTACTCACTGTAAGAACATATACTATCAATACATTTTTAAACCTATGTACTTACATGCAGTAGTCAAGCTAAATGCAACTATATGAGTTGTAGGTACCTACCTGTATGTAGTTTATTTTTATTTAGGACCTACCATATGCCATTTTAACTTTTTTGACACGTGTCCTACGAATATTTTTTACCCCCGATTCCCGACGCAAAAGAAGAGTGTTATAAGTTTGACCTTTGTGTCTGTGTATCTGTCTGTGGCATCGTAGCTCCTAAACGGATGGACCGATTTTGATCCGGTGTTTTTGTTTCAATGCTGACATGATAGATATGTTTCTTAACTATAGTTTATGAAGATCTGTTCAGGCGTTTGAACATTATCAGCCTATTTACTAATTGACGAAGGAATTTCACTAACTTCCACAGAACAGAAGTCCATACCTTAGCATAGATTCGACACGGCCGTAATATGCCAATAAGATAGCTTCAATCCTTACAGTTTTAGATAATTCATGAAGGGCATACGCTTGTCAACTTACCTAGTCGTTTTCTGAGACCATCAATATGAGATTTCCAATTTAATTTACTGTACCTCATATAATCTCATACGACCAATTATTACTAATAAAACACTGGTACATTTTGAAGTAACTCAAGGACAAGTGTAAGTGATACGGGCATTTATTAGTGCTGCAATAAATTTCTCTACACAATCAGTCAAATAACCTTTGGGCACGACATATGTCGCAAACAGAGCAGCCATTTAAGGACAGGGCGAGTGGCAACAACTAATGCCTTTATCAAATTTATCTCAGAATTAAATAACAAATGTAAATACGTCCTTATGTTTTTAGCATTTTGCAACATATTTATTAAGTAACATTAATAACACGGTTTTAATGCGTTGCACTTTACTATAAAAAAAACTTTTTCTTACAAATAATATATTAGTATTTATATTTCCTAGACATAAGTATAATACAATACCCAGAACAGACAGACATGTGATTTGACCTAACATGACCTAACATTTAGGCATAGGCTAGGAATGCGTCAAAATATTCAATCCTACACAAACATTTATTTGTGAGAAAGTTTCCCCAATTTACCCAACATTTACGAAAATTTACCCAATGTCTACGATAAATTTTTATTTTTACTAATCATTTTTATGTAATCGATCAATAAGAAATTAAATTACGACAACTAAATTTTCTTTTAACCAGTTTTGTTATTGGATTGATTAGGCAGCCCTTGTGGCAGCAGTAACCAATCCTTTACAGAAAACCACCAAGAAGAACAGTACATGAGCTATTGTGTTTTAGGAGGCATATAAGAGTACCAGGGTATACAACCTTATCGACATCCTCTCCCTTACGCTTTATCCTATCAAGATTAGCACTAGCTTCGCACTGTTGTGCTTATGATAAAAGCCAGCTAATATGAACTGTCTCGTCAGTTAAAAAATCGTGCGAAACTATAGAATTTGTTGTGTAAAGGGCGTAGATAGTACGTTGACGGTCCACGTCTTGTAGGTCTGGCTACCGTCGCCTATAACACACGCAACGCCACAGGTGATGCAAATGAGCGGCCGACTACCTACTGTAAGGAGCGGTTAAGGATACGGGATTTTGTACTCTGTGTTTATTTAGGAAGAAATACCAACTACAAATATACACATCTCACATTAGACAAGAGACAAAATCGATTATAACGCACGGACGGTCAAACTGAATCGAGTGATTGGCCAGCCGCCGCCGCTGCGGGTGTGGTAACGACACATCGATTGATAGGTTACGCTATCTATTTATTTATATCAAAAAATAACTCTTTTCAATGTAGAGTTCTACATAATAAAATTGTATGCTAAATTAAAATCAGCCCGTTTATTATAATGGGGCATCACTGTAAAAGATTTAAGAAAGTTTAACTGTTAAGTACCTAATGTGTAATTAATAAGGTAGGTAAGTGTTCCGGTGTTTCGATGAGTGAGTAAGTGATTCCTCTGTCCCCTATACTTTATCCTATCATATTATCACGACACACACAACCTCTATGGAGTTGGCCACCTACCATCAAGTAGACTGCCAGCCTGCCTGCCGACCTTTTTCTTATTTAGATCATACCAAAGTATCTCAGTAATAAAATTAATACAATAAAGATGAAGAATTTGTTTGATTGGACGCTTTTAACTCTGGAAATACCAGTGCGATCTTAAAAAATATTTTTGAATTTGGTATAGTTGCCGAGAAGATGCGACATGTGCATGGCTTTGGCATTTTGAATGAAACGGAGGGTGAAACCGCGGGACTTAGATAGTATTTAATACACGTATACCAGTAACAAAATGTATAGCTTAGTTAAGTACATGAAAATAAGTAAAATATAATATGTGTATTATATTTATACAAAAATTTATATAATAACTAAATGACAGATTAATTTGACACCATTAAATCCGCATATTAAATCTATATAAAATAAAATAAAACCGTTTCTAACCAATACCAATAATTAAAAACAAACTACGACTAAAAAAAAGAGTACCTACAACTTCTTTTTTCTTTTTTCTTTTTTTGAGCTTAATAATAAAAAAATTATTAAGAAGAAATAAACAAATAAAGCAAAAAAAGAAAAAGTCTGCAGTGAAGAGCGAGAACCATCAAACCATGATTTTGAAAGTAATTCTCTAATTTTGTAAATCTTTGAGTTACCTATATAAATCGAGTTCTGGAAATTCAACTAGGCTATTAACAAATTTGAAAGATCTGGGAACGAAACAGTTTTTCCTATTGTTTTTTTGCGCGCAATGTCTGGAACTTAGTTGTGATGCTATCCTAACAGACCTACAAGGAACTTTTAGATCTATTTTTGATAGCAAATAAGGAGAATCAACAATGTTTTAGGCAATTTTTATAAGAAAGATATTGTCCCCATTGAAACGCCTTTCTTTAAGAGGGAGAATGTGCTGCCTCCATCATCTAGGCTCGTAATCCTCGTCATGACACCCACACTTGATTTCTAGAAATCTCAGGAACTTTTTCTGTATAATTTCTATTCTGTTGATGTAAATATTATCATATTGAGGATTCCAAACCTGTGAACAATACTCGAGGATGCTGCGCACCAAAGAGCAATACAACATTTTTACAACCTTAAAATTGATAAATTGACAGCTCACCCTCTTTAAGAATCCCATAAATCTATAAAATCTGTCCACAATATTATCCATATGTTTTTCATATGTCATCTTTGAATCGTGAATAACACCAAAATCACGAATCTCTTCTACACGTTTGAGCTCTTTCCTTTTTATAAAGTATTTGTTTGATTTTTAGCTTTATGAGTAAACGTTATATGATAGCATTTTTCTACGTTTAAATCTAATTTATTTTTAAGACAGTATTCATCAAATGAATAAATCCTCAGGAACACCAACTGCACTTATTGCTTACTATGGTTATGTACAGTCAACGCTTAGATATGGGTTAATATTTTGGGGTAACTCAACTAATAAAAATGACGCTTTTAAAGCTCAGAAAAGGTGCATTAGGGCTATATGCAATCTCGGACAACGTGAGTCATGCAGGCCACATTTTAAAAGCCTAGGCGTCCTGACGCTTGTATCTTTGTACATATTAGAAGTCGTAATGTATGTAATGAATAATAAACACCTCTATGAAAGCAATACAGTCTCACAGCGACGAGCGCATACACTCAATCTAACAAAATCCAAAACTAAATATTTAAATAAGAGTGCTTTCTGTCTGGCTCCTAAAATATATAACAAGATGCCCCTTTCTATTAGAAGCATTTCTGATACGGGATTAATAAAGAAAAAATTAAAGGATTTATTGGCAGGGAAAGCCTATTATGCTCTGGATGAATTTTTAAATGACAAACTCTAATAGTGTTCTGATGCATTTTAAATTTTAAATTTGACGTAATATAGATATTTTGCACACCAAATGTGGTAGTACATGCTGGGACGTTGCATTGAATGGTATTATCTGGTTTTGCACCCATGTACAGGCAAATAAATAAATAAATAAATAAATAAATAAATAAATAAATAAAATAAAATGAATTTATATCATTTTGTAATATATGCAAATCTTCGACGTTGCCAATATATTTATATATTTTTATATCGTCAGTGTAAAGCAAATAATTAGACTGGCGGAAACATGAGCCTATGTCATTAATGAAGATATTAAAAAGTAAGGGTCCGAGTAAGGAACCCTGCGGGACTCCGGACGTATTATTTATAGGTACATTTATTTTGTAAAATTAGTCTAATGTGTGACTATACTATTATTATAGAATCTAGATAATGTTTTATTCAAACATGAAACACACATATACCTACATACTTACATTTCTAGCACAATAAACACCAAATTACTTCGTTAATTACTTTTTAGATATCAGTTTGTATTGTATGCTCACCCAATTCCTTTATAGCCAGATTAACTGCCGAGTTAACAAAATCAAATTGATCAACCGCCAAACGCAATAAGATGCGGACAAACAAACACCGATAGCAATCTTAAGGATTTATTGATCGAACAAAATCTACGAATACCCTCACACATCGACTAAATGTTCACAAGTATAAATGAGTGCAATACGGAAAGTTTTACCATCAAATTAAGTAGAAAATAGTAGATAACCGCTTATTTGGTTTTGTATACACCATAAAATGCTTTAATCCAAGCGAATAAAGTCCAAAGCTGTACGGTTGAAAGCGATAATGTATAGTGTTGGGTAGAGCGACCTCCCATGCGTTGATAAAAGTCCGCCGGAGATAAAGGAAGCGCAATAAAGCATGTCAATAATTGATAGGGACGTTTTGAGTTTAGAATCAAGAATTAGGGTTGCCCTATTGTAAAATCAGTCGGCCGAAAATATTTTGACCTTTTTGGTGTGAATGAACAAGTTGTATTAATTTGGTAATTTTTTATGTTATAAATTAATTTATATTCATGTCTTAGAATAATCCATTAAACCGTACCTAAATTGGGCGAAGCATTAGTCCCTAAACTACCTACCTATAAACTATTTTATTTTACATTGTGCCACATACCTATAAAGTATCATGAGTAAATATTGACTTATATGTAAAATTTAAAAAAAAAATTATGAGCCCATTAGATGAGTGGTTAGGGTACCTACTTGCTTTAACACTTTGCTTCGGGATCCCAAGTTCGATTTCCGACAAGGTCAACTCTTGGAAATGAACTTTTCAAAGCCATTTCCACTTATACACCAGGTCTAGGTACCTACCTACAACTTTATACGTCGGAACAAAGGAAGTCTCGGCTATACTCAAGTAATGATATATTTTGGCATATTATGTTATAAAAAGTGTAACAAAATACTTTATACTTTGTTAACCTCTCTTTTTATGTTTAAGACCTCAAACAGGCTGACTGTTTACATGATGGTAGGATAGCTACCCTCGCCTATAACACAAGCAACACCTGTGCTGCAAGTGCGCGGCCGAGTAGGTATCGTAGAATTTCAGGTAAAGGATTAGGATAGCAAGGGAAAAGTTTATGGACTCTGACATCCCTTACTCACTCACTGAAACACAACATTATAAAGCATGTTAAGGCTCTCTTTTCTCTGGAAAGTTAATACGACTTTGTCTTGACACTATAATTTATGATATTACACCAATTTGTTGAAATCGTAAAGGAGAACGGACATTTAATGTACCGAAAAAATGGGGTGTCAACAAGGAAGCCCCTTTCTACAGTATGAACAAAAGTACTGTACAGTACAATACAGAACTGTATAAGGATAGAAGAACTAATAAGGGCCGGTTCGACACTGAATCCAGGCTTTTTCTGACGAGACCTTTAGGGATGGCCTATCCAGCAGTGGACGTTCTACGGTTGAGATTTTTATGGTGAGTGATGATAGTATCAAAATTGTCTATATAAACGAACACGTTAACAGTTTGGACCTTTCTCTAAAATTTAATATTTCAAATATTTTATAGTCCAATTGAATTAATTTTAATTTTGATACAGCGTACTTTAATAATGTAATATATTTAAGGTTAAAAAATTATTTTTCCCTAATTAGTAATTAAAATACGAAATCATATTTAAAATTATTGGTAATATCGCAATCAGCAATAAAATAAAGTAAGTAATAAAATAAGTAATTATATAATTACGTGCGTATTAGTACGTACAATAAAATTGTATCTAAGTAGGTAAAGTGATGCAAAATCGACAAAAAATAAACATTATAAAAGTCTTACAAATAGTAAGTAAGTATGATTAATAAGTGCAACATTCTCGCGCTAATTCCATTGACTAAACAACATAGTGTTGGGATATAAACCAAATTATAACGCCCCATAACCTCTGTTGACAACTCATTCGTGTAATGGCGCCAAGTTTTGGCGGGTGTTCATCGATGCAACAGAAACACTGCATACAGCCAGACATTTTAATAACGCGTAGAGGATAATCCAATATTTTTATAAGTTGTCTATAGAATATTATTTATAAAATACCTAATTTTTCAAATTACGTATCTCACTGGCCCACAAAATGCTTTAATAAAATATAGGTTAGATACTTTTTGGAAACAACGACACAAATATTAAAGTGGGTCAAACATCATACATAATATTATGTTATATTATCCTAAATCAGAAGAGTGTAAAACACCTAGAGTGTACCAAGAGTGTACTTACCTACTAAATTATATAAAAATAGGAATTAGAAAAATTGACAATTACAATTGAGTTTGGCTAGTGTGGACTTTGGCGCTTTCTCTTTTGTCATACATATTCATGATACCTGCAGGACCTGCTTATCATCATTAACAAGAATATTATAAGTACTTACTACTTATATTAAAAACATTTTTGGAGTTTACTCCTTCAGAATCGATTTGCATAATTATATACAATAAGCCCGTGGCATGAACATTTATGGTACCTAGTTAAATCAAAATTGTTACACAAATGCCTTATGTTATGCGTTATAGTTATGTTCTATTTTTTTGAATATTTTAGAATATCTGAAGTTTCATAGATTGTGCGCCATCTACACAACATTATTTTTAAAAAAGAATAAAACTTTTCTTTCGGCTTGTTCGAATGTAAAAATTTAAATTTTATAATCGTTCGTAAGGAATAAACTCCAGTCGTATGTCGGAGCTGACACACACATTTTTTTTTTCATAATATGTAGGCTATCCAGTTGCAAAAATTAATAAAAATGTAAATGTATAGTATGTTTTATATTTTACTTACCTATCTACTATTAACAGAAAAATGTACATGTAATGTAAGTAAACCAACCGAAAATTTTATAAAAAATTAAGACTTTCGAAGCAATGTTAAACACTCTATGTTGAAAGAAATGGTAATGTTTTACGTATAATGAAGAACAAGAAAATAAATTCTCAAAGTTAAAACGAAAAATGTGCCTACTATTAATTTATTAAAAAATATAATAAAACTAGGTATTTTATGGTAATGCATTGGTTATGGAACTATTATTTTACTGAAATAATTTAAGTAGATAAATAATTTTATTGGTGCATAAACAAAACGCTTTTCTGAGGCGCTGACATTGCTCGCCTCATTAAATTTATTAAATTCTCGACAAACGTCAAAACGAAAATTGCTTCTAGTCACTAGTACTGTAAACTATAACTTTTATAAGACATAAGTTCAATTATATAATGTTTTATTTAATCAGTAATTAGGTGAACTGAGATTATGAGATTAAAAAATGCTAAAACTAAACGTGATCATGGAGATTGTGACTCATGTCAACTGTCATTTGTCAAATTCCAAACAAACGTCAAAGTCATGCTTCAAAACCTAAAAAGTATGAAAACAGATTTATTTATTATTATTTATTTATTTAATAAATAATATTTATAGATAGCGAAAAACGTTTTCCCGGGCTCTTTACTTGTTTGTATAACTTACTTTAAAGAACTTTCGATTGTTTCAATTTAACTTATAAAAAATTAATAATGAATTCTTTCAAAACCGACTAATATTTACTTAAATATATGAATAAGTACTTTACAAAACAATATCTTTGAGAGTACAGTTTTCTAAAGACAGAAAGTTATAGTTGAAAAACATGTTTTCTGACGACGATAATAGTTTTGAGTTGGAAGAAGAAACGCTAGAAGTTATTAATATTAGCAGTGACCATTCGAAATATAACGAAGAAACTGATGAACATAGTAGTGACGACGAGAGTAACTTACCCTTAGTGGATATCAAGAATAAAAAAACGAACGCAATAAGAAACTTATTCGGTTCGTCAAAGAGAACTGTAACGGCAAAACTAGATAAATTCAAATTTCAAGAAAGAAATAAAAATGTTGCATTACCTATTCCGTCGACTTCCACTGCAGAGACTTCAAAGCTGACACCGGTCACTGTGTGCGAGAGGCCCATAGGAGGTGTCAAAGTCCAACTACCAGTTACACCCTATGGAAGTCAAATGGCTTTAATGTTTAAGGTAACCTTAACTCATGAATGCTAAGAAATTACAACCTTGATTTTTGCACACAACCAATTTAAGATTTTTGCATCTTTTTTAAAATTATTTCCTAGAATCATGTGCCAACTATGAAAAATACTTTATTATTAGTAAGTTGAAGTAGTAGTGCGCAAGATACATTTGTACAAAGAGCCCATTTAAGCCCATTTAGGCCCATGTAGGGCTGGAAGGTTGTCAAGTGGAGGCCACTGAACCGGCAAGCACAGTATAGGACATTCATTGACCAGGTGGACAGATGCCCTAATAAGGGCTGCGAGTCTAGGATTCAGACTGCTTCTGACCGGTCTTATTGGAAAAATATTGGGGAGGCCTATGTCCAGCAGTGGAAGTCCTATAGCTAAGATAATAATGTTGTTTATTATTAGTACCATCATCATAATAATAATAATGCTAAATGCATAATACATAATAACATTAAAATTACACAAATTAAATAAATCTAACCTAAATTATACAAAATAAATGTGGATTGCAGATGTCAAAGCTGATGCTCATCATACATATTGGGATACAAGTAATGACGTGCCCGGTATCCATATCCGTATCTGAATCAGTATCCATATTATGAGGCATTAATTAAATTTTTTTTATAATAACTAACTATACACCTATTATATATAACTTTATATAAGTACTAATACAATAAACCAATAGTTAACATATAGCAAAATATATCAGTTTGATTATAATTATGCTGATTGGATATATGTCTTGTGTCAGTTTGAGGTAAAAAAAATTGCTAAACTTTATCCATTTTGCAAATTGCCATCAGTTTTATTTTTGGTCACATTGAATTTAATTGGAAACTAGTTACTTCTGGTTTGTTCTTTATTATTAGTGTCAAGATGATATCAGTATATCGGAAGAAAACTATCCTAAGTCACATTTAGCAAATTATTCAGTACACACAATAAATGTCAGAGTGTAACATGTAACAACTTGGACTTGAAACATATAATCAAAAGCGAAAATTTTTTGGTTTCTTTGATGGGACTTAAAAAAGTATACCAGTAAATAGAGCATAAAATACTTATTCCAGTGGCATCTTATGGTGATTTTTTTAAAAATTGGATTTAGTTTTTGTGTTTGTGTTCTAAATGTTCCATTATCAATCCATTTAGAATTTAGTACATACTTTATGGTACTGGCAAAATGCACCATGCTCCACAGTCTTAAACTGGATAACCTGTCTAGAGATATGGGGGCCCTCTTGAAGTGTGTATGTGATACTGGAATCCATTTCCATAGTCTACTATCGGGGTCAGGATCTACTATTTCTATCCATAAATTACCACAAGAGGGGATGAAAGTTTACTTTCATCTCCTTGGTGTTGCTTGAGTCGATAGCAAAGTTAGCTACCTACCCATCAAGTGAGTGAGTAGGGGGTTACCTGCCACCCCTTAACTTAAATTATATTGGAATACATAATCAGCCATAGGACATCCACTGCTGGACATAGACCTCCCCCCATAATTTCCAATAGGACCTTTATTGACTTGTATATATTGAATTCAATGTACGTATTGAAAATGTATATATTGTATATATATTAGTATATTGTGTATCTACACTACATGGTTAAATCTCAACAGGCACCACCTCCTTTATTCTGTAGCTGTGACAGCTTAAACAAATAATTAGAAATTTATAACTTATGTAGAAATTTATAACTTATGTATTATGTATTATGTGTATGTGTAATGAAATACTTATCAAATAAATTTATTATTATTATTATTATTATTATTATTATTATAACTATGCTAAATTGTAGCCATAATTTAATATTATATATATTCATTACTAGGTGATAACTGCCATCAAAAATCGCGAGAACTGCTTGTTGGAGAGTCCCACTGGATCTGGGAAAACACTGGCCTTGCTGTGCAGCGCTCTGGCTTGGCAACAACAGGAAAGAAGTAAGTACACATACACTTATGATTGTAAAAAATATAAATTTCTTTGTCTATAAATTTTTCATACTTAATTATCTTATTGTTTTTAAGTAATTTTTCTTTGTTCTTTTTTTTATAAAATACTTCTTTGATATTTAGCTTTTGCATAGTTAACTAACACAATTCTAGTTAATGAATTGAATGCATTTTAAACAAATCTATATATTTTGTAGATTTTTATCAAAATATGTCTACAAATTTAGTTAACTCCTTTCTCCGAAACGCTCTGCCTTGTACATTATCGTTTCTGGACGCAGCAATTGTTGCAGTTTTGCTTTATTATTTTACCTTGTTAGATGGCTGAGAACACAAGGAAGTTATGTATTATGTAAATATGTTTTACAACAAGTTTTATAAATTTATTCGATGATAATCACATTTTGTATAGATGAAAAAAAAATCTAGGTACATATATGACCATTTGCATCGTACAAAATACATATATCCGAATAAATTTTAATTTTATTGTTACTTATTTAGTTTGCTATTTAATGGTTTACAATTTCTTCCTTAACCAAAAATCCGGAAAATCTCTGATTTTTTCCAATTCGTTCAATGTAGTCATAGTTTTCTCTATTTTCCGAGGAAAATTTCCGGGTCCTCTTGTATAATTTTAATTTTAACTGGTGCACCAGCTGTAGGTATTATTGGATAATTAATCTTTAGTGAGATAAAGTGAACATGAGAAATAGATATTGAATAACATACTGTATATGTAGCTATAAGACTTCAAAAAATATTATTACGAAATACCTATTGGTTACCCATGGTAATATCTATGGTTTCATTATTGGTCTTGAGTTAACATAATGCATTAAAATATGATTGAACCATTACAAGTTCCACATACATGTTGAAAGTCATGTAAACCAGCTGCGTTTCAGCGTCAATTGAGGACAAGTGTTCGCGTGCGGTTGATGACTGGTGAGCCAACAAGTCGCATAAATCCACCCTCCGACTGTCGCACGACAATCGCAAAACAGCCTAACACGAAAATTGCGCTTCACCGATGCTGAATGCATTTGTCGCATGCAATCTTTATTTGTTTCGAATAGTGCCGTAACTGAACTTTCTTACTTCGTTCACTTACTTCATATTTTATGCCGATAGGTCGTAAGAGTTAATTGTAGGATATTATATCAGATTTTATCAAAATCTGCTCAGTAGTGTAATACTGAAAACAACATTTTCACATTTAAACCACAACGTCAATAAGTATTAACAGAAATGGGGAAATCCGTAGACAAACGAAAGTTACCAACATAACCCGGTCGATTAGTACCTATACGTTAAAGTGCCTTTGCCTTAACTCTCTGTCTCAGGGGTTAACTTAGAAAATGAACTTTTCAAAGTTCGATTTGGTCTGTATCTAGAAAATAGTGGCAGCGCACAGTGCGTTTAGCGTCATTTCGGCAGCCCTTTTGGCGGCAGTAACCATTCCCTTACAGAAGACCGTGAAAAACAGCATGTGTGCTGTTATCGTTCGGTGAGTGAGTAAGGGATGCTAGAGCTGCTATCCCATTATACATTACTATTGTCGGCACCGCACTTGCAGCCCCTATAGCGTTGCTTGTGATATAGGCGACGGTACCCACCTACCATCGAGTTGACCGTCGGCTGTTTGTTACCCTTAAAAATGAAAAAAAAAAAAAAAACACTGGTATGAGTTCCATATAAGATAGTAGGTATGAGACTTATTATTTATGGGTGTTGTTTGATTATACTACTACGTCCGTTCCTTATGTATCTACCTACTCATGTATCTTAGTTAATCGCGTTCCATAAGCAGATAGCAATCTGATAGTAGAACGGATATTGAAGGGAAAAATTACACTAGCGTCGCTGTTACCGCGAAGCTTCGCTGACAGCTTAATGCAGTTTTACACCGAAACTTGCGCACACTTGAACAAGACCGTTTTCAGTACACTAAAATATTTCGTCACGAACTAGCGATATGGAAACTCGATAAATTACGTCATTATTACAAAATTCGAAAATTCAAAAGTTTCGATCAATCGATAGATTGAACTCTATTCGCATGCGTTTAAAGTTTCAAATGTAATAACGAACTATCGAGTGCTTTGACTGCAAGGAAAGTGCAAAAGTTTGTATCAAGGCATTTGGATTGTTTTAAGTTTTACAATGATCGCGTTATTTATGTTTTTTGTAACAGTCTATTATGTTAATATTTTGTTAGATTTATCGACTATTTTAACGTAATAAGTATTTAATTTTTACAAAAAAAATTCCTTGAAAACGCATACTTAATTAGCTTATTATCACACTAACCTTGATGTCATAAGATAACAAAAACATAATTTGTTAAGATAAAAACAAAAGTTTTTTTGTTGTTTCTCTAATTAACTAATTATAAAGTCATGTCATCATCTTTCGTATTTTAACCAAAAACGGTTATTGTGACTTAACTTTTAATAGTAAGACATACAGCCTCGCGAACTTTTTTGTCGGTAATGATGAGCAATTTTTCTGATACCTTGAGATACATTATTGTAAATTTCGTAGGATTCTGTAAATTTTTTGAAAATAAAATACAGCTAATGTTATACTCACCGATAATATTGCTTTCTATAGGTAGGTGAAAGAATTTTTAAAATCAGTTAAGTAGTTTTTGAGTTCACGCATTACAAAAAGCATAATATACAAAAAAACCAATATTACATTTAAATAAAAACATTTAAATAGAAAGTATGAATAAATACTTTTTGTTTAAATGTTTTTCCATAATATACTGACTTTTTGGCCAATCAATTGTTAAAACAAAAAAAATATGAATTTCCATTAGTAATCTCCACTAAAAGAACACGATCTTGACAATTATTTTGTGTGCGTTTAAAATGTTTTGTTTAAATAGATTCTTTTAAATGTAAACTAAATTTATGTTAGCCCAATGGGTCGAATACTGTGCTATAGAAACAGAAGACGCAGCTTGAGAACCTCTGGAGTATTTTTCTTTTTAATGCGTGGATAAAAAATAGTTATCATCATTTGTTGTAAAGTTAATAATGAATTCCTTTAGTAAATCTGCGTCTCCTAGAAGATGATAGCAATGTTCGAAGTTCGAAGACATAAACATATAGAGTGCCAAGCATACGCATACGAGGCATAAATCTATAGTCAACCACGCTTGTCCATTGACTAGCGTGGTTGACTATATAGATTTATAGTGTTTGCACAGTTCTCATACAAAACTAATTAACCTAATTTCCTGTGATTATAATGTCATAAATGCAGTGGACGTCCTAAGTTTGAGATGATGATGATGATGATGATAATGATTCATAAAGAAGTTTTAATGTAAGGTACCGAAAGGTACCTTAAGGTAATCACGGGTAACCGTAGTTTGCATGTTTTTTCCATGTTAAAAATCTCTATGACCACCGATTAAGTGCGTTTGTATTTAAGTTGAAGATTATTTTCAGTAAATAAGGGTTTTTTTCGAACGATCGCATTTATCATTATGAATTGCAAAATTTCAGTTCGGATGCAATTTTGGTGCAGTTGCCATCGAAACTACCGTCAGACTATGAAGCATATAGTCGGCGTGCAATGCTAACGATTGCACGCCAATCTTAAAATGCAGTCATTACTTACTGCCTGCCGACTGCCACCACACTATACACCCGGTCGTCCAGTTTCGATGTACTGCTAAACTGTTCAAACTGCAATTTTGCAGCTAGTTTGCAGACTCTTGTAGATTAACGGCCTACTTCAAATAGTATGTTTGTGTGGCCCCTTAATAAACTATTGTTTGTAAATTATCAAATTATTACTTCGCGCAATACACACATTGCTCTAAGATCTTAGCAAGTGTAAGTAATTGACGATAAGATTTTAATAAGACCACTGTTATATCCGTCAATTCATATCACCAAGTATTGCATACGTACTCGTAATTGCCTCTTTTTTGTACTGTAAATACAAAAGGTGCGAATAACAAACGGTTCCTTTGCCACTGACTCGGTAATTGTTTTAATAATTCGTACTTACATTAGGATATGCCTAAGGACGCTTACACACTGTTCTTTTTTTAAATGTTACATGTGCTAGTAAATGCATGTTAAACAAAGCTTCCGTAGCTACTTTTTTGCGTGAGCCTTGATTATTATCGTTGGTCAAGCAATTATTATATAAAATAAATTATATAAAATAAAGAGATAAATAAAAGTTATAAACAAAATAACCCGTTGGTGTCTAACCCTCGACACCCGACACAAAAACGAGGTGTTATAAAGTTGGACGTGTATGTCTGTATATATATATATATATATATATATATATGTGTGTGTGTGTGTTACTGTGTGTCTATCTGTGGAATCATAGCTCCCAAACGGATGGACCGACTTTGATCGATTTTTTATTGTGTTTGAAAGCTGACGTGATCACTATTAATCTTACCTAAGTATATTTATGAAGCCCATTTCCTATTTGACGAAGGAACTTCATGTTCGATTGATGTCAAATTTGGTATACTGTTACTTCTGTGGTATTTCCATGAAATGGCAACCTTGATATGATGCTGCAGCATCAAATAGACCGCGGGAAACTCAACTCCTCAGCAACTTATAGCAGATATAGCGTGTTTGGGCTCAACCAAAAATCGGGGGTTAGTTTAGTTTACAATATTTAATTATAGCTTGCTTAATAAGTTGACTCGTGTTTAGGATCCCTATAATTGAACATTGATTAAATATTCCATATCCAACGGCTCATTAAAAGAACAACTATTTCACACCCGCCAAATAACACAACTTTTTGTGGTACTCACTACAAAACATCAACAATTATAGACGTATGCGCGATGTGCTCCAACATTCCTCGACTTTTTTTCTTTATTTTGAGTATTTGATGTGTTTACAAATAAAATAAATATATCTTACTAGGGGTAACATATTGAAACGTCGTAACTGTTTAAAATGTAAAATTCGTAAGACGCTCTCGCTTGCAACATACAATACTACTTATAATAATACTAGCGACTCGCCCCCGCCTTCGCACACATGCAAATTTTTTCCGCAAATCATATACACAAACCTTCGTCATTTATCCCTTTTTCCCTTAGTGAAAACCATATCAAAATCCGTTGGGTGGTTTATAAGAAGTTAGTGGAAAATAGACAGAAGAGGACAGCGATTTTTTTTTTGGATAATCGATTTTCATATACAGGGTTACTTGTAAGTAGACATACATACATTGAGAGGTGTTAGTATTGATCAAAACTAACAATTTTCATGATGTAATATTATGTCCAAAAATTAATCGTTTTCGAGATATTTAACATTTTAAGTTTTTTCCGAAAAGAGTCACTTTTCCATAGTTTTCGAGTTGTATTTTCTTTTGTTCACAATTTTGCCCAATTTTTGTCCTGTTTTTATTTAAAAGATGCTTAGGTGTAACTATTTTGTTAATAAAACTAGAATTTTTTACAACACAATAGATAATCTAGCTTAACGGATATTTCACTTTTAAATTTTTCTAACACTCATAACTTTAGAGCTATCTCTATCTCAGAAACAACGGATATATCTCCAAAAAATGTATTATGTATGTGCAAATGATGCTAAAAACTTCTTTATTTCTCTAGCTATTTCAAAATGGTACAATAGTCGGGTAAAATATTTAAGGGTTTTAGAAAAAAGCGTCACAAAAGGATACACGTAGTGGTCTCAAATGAAACGATGATTTAAAGAAATCATGAAGAAGTCATGATTTCTTAATAATAATAGTTACGTAATTCGAACAGAGATGGCGCTGATATTAGTTGATTATGATAAATGTTTTGGTTTTTATAATCGTTCGTAAAGAGTAAACTCCAGTCGTATGTCGGAGCTGACAGACACACATTTTTTTTATTGAGTGTTTGAGGCTGTAGTTTGAGAGCTACTGTGATCATTAACCTATATATCATTCGTCTCTCCTCAATGTGAGAAGGTATCTAACGCTATTCCACTGTGTATTGGTCAGTGGACTACTTCCTCTCCCAGCCAATCCGCCGGAGAAGGCTCGGGCAGGGAGCGTAGCCCTCCCCGCGCTGAATAGCCGTTGCGGGCACCGAAGTCGTGTCATAACAACCCCGCGACCCACTTCACCAACGGCCGCGCTAGTAAGTCGTTGGGTTTTAGCCGGTACGAATCCGGCATAACCCCGCAGTGTCCCCTACACTGCCAGGTATCCAAGAGCATTTCCCAATGTTAAAAACAAGGCCTCCCCCATATTTTTATATAAGTTATAAGAAAATTGATAAATAAAGAAATAATGATTAACAATAAAAGAGCTGTATTCTTAGAGATACTATTATAGTTTACATTATTGTATGTTGGGAATTTTAAAATCCTAGTTAAATGTGACGCCACAGTCGTCAGAGATGTCATTCTTTATATTAGGTGTTATATTTTTAATTTTTCAACGCGGATGAAGTCGCGGACATCAGCTCGTATATTATAAAAACATCGAATAGAACTTTCATTTTTCATTTGCTTAAATGTCAAATAAGATGTCAATCAAAAAACATCGTCGACACTGTTTCCACAAATTAAACTCAGCAGCAAGTTATTTTATGACTTTTAAAAAGTTTGGACTCGTAGTGAGAAAAGTGTACCGCAAAGCATATGGTTTTGGCGGGTGACAACTCATTTTCGGTCACGGAATTTTTCGCGCCCAATTTTCCACACGTCAACAGTGACAACTCAATCGCTGTCACGAATTTGTGACTACTGGAATCAAACTAGAAGTGTTTTACACAAGTTTTTTTTTTATAAGAGACGCTTTTTTTACATAGTTTGAACCCTGTAGAAAGACTTACGTCACTTTTTAACTTACCCACGGAAGAATCATCAGGGAAAACCCAGTATGGAATAGATGTTTTAAAAATGAATTGCAACAGTGTGATAAATCAACAATAAACCGCCAAAAGTTTCACCAACGACCCTGATATCGGTCTAAGATTCCAACACTAAGTAATAAAGTAATTCTGAAACCATCAATTACACCGGGTCGTCCTAAACCGCACCAAGGGTGACATGTATCCGCCCCCGTACACATCTTTGAATTTCCCTTCGCCTTTTTCTCCCTCGCGCTTTTCCCGCGTTTTTTGTTCCGCGTAGCTGGCAACCCTTTTCTAAATTGAATTTGGAATCTGCGAAGTGAATGCCAGTGTCGTAAATAAATTAATACTTTTGCTGCGACCTCGTTTAATGTTCGCTGTTTTTGTAATTTATGTATTATTTGTTAATTATTAACACTGTTTTATTGAAGCGTTGAAAATCCCTATATGCCTACTTGTAAACAACTAACATTATATTTACAAGGGGAAGATTATACAAATCATAATTTGATTAAAAATAATGTGATCAACAATCAACAACGGAACCTTGTATGAAAGATTTGTATAATCTACATAATTATTTATCTTCAATATTGTAATATCTCTAAAATTTATCTTTTAGTTGATTAGCCACTCATAGATTGTAATTTTTTTGTCATTACTTATAAGCATAAAGGTACCTAATTATACTCTACATTTACTAATATATTAAATACATATATTAAAAATATTTCATCCTTGTACCTCTATGAAATCAAAATATTGGTTATTTAAGTGCCCATTTCACAAAAAATAACCCAGTAATATACCTCAAAAGTTTTCTAGGTATACCATAATGAATAGTTATCAAATCCATTCATTGTAAGTAATCTTGAAATAATAAAATGAACGCCTTTTTTTCATGATTGTTGTTTCACTATTGCTTCTGATGAATATGGTGAATTGGACACAGTAATATTGAATGTACTTGATTAAATCTAAATAGTACATATGTAGTAACATTTCTTGCACTTCTTCTTGAATATAAAGGAAAAAGTTGTTGTTGGGAGTAAAGGAAAACTTAATATGGACACACAAAAAGCAAAAGAAACAAATATTATTATTTATACTGTCGGTATTGGTGATTATTGCTAAATATTTGATATATGGAGGGAGTCTCGTGAATTTTCTATAACTTTCAACGTAACATTCAATTATGAATTATTATCTTTCATTTAGAGGTTAGGAAATCCATTAGAGAATTAGAGATGTTGTCTAGATCAACACGCCTTCCGAAATTGTAATTGGTGTAACGGCGATACTATCTGCCGGTAAAAAATTAACAGTGCTGATGCTCCCGATCGATTTGACTAGTTGGCAAGTATACCAACCGTTATTCGAATACATTGTGATCGCAGAGTGCCTCCCGCATCGCGCTAATTCCCCACCAAGGGTTGCCGACTTGCCGATGTCGTAAACTTTATTTACGACACCGCCCGATTATTGCGACGCCGCTCTTCGGTTCATTTGCATGCAAATTTATACGACGCTGCCGTGTCGCATCCTTAGTTTGGCGTTTGTTTCCGCTAGTTAATGTGAGGGTGTCGGTATCGAATAGTTCACTTATTGATTAAATTATTTTCTATTCATAGTTGTAGTATCATTTGCGAAGGGAATCAGGACAGACATGCTTTTTCTCTGGGAATAATGTTTTTGGATCGAGAACTTTTAGAGCGACTCATAACAGTCGGGCAAGCGTAAATAACTTAACCCTTACAAACAAAAAAACCTAAAATCTCACTAAAGACCGTTTGTAACTACTGCAACTTGGGCAGAAGCGGTCCTCTCCAGTAAGGGAGGCTCGAACTAACTATAAGTTTAAACTCGAAGGCTCCTTCACTCTCTATCGTGATAATCCAACACAGAGTTGTGTCAGTGGGAAGTGAGAATCCTACCAATTTTAAATGTTTTGTTTCTATAGATTTACTAACGACTTTGTTTCTACAGATTTACTGTGTTCGTAAAGCAGAGTTTTAATAGTTATGACATAATGCCAACGTACGTAGTCAATTTTAAACAATGCAGTTACATAGTATCGGGCGACAGCACAGAGATTAGCTTACATCTTATAAAACATTCCTTTTCACGTTTGTGAAGTGTTGCGCTATATGTAAATATTCGACGCTTCAGCTCACGTTTATTAAATCGAATCGCTAAAGTCACACCAAATCGTTATTTTCCATTTGGAGAACAAAAATGTTCAATTGGAAACAAATAAGTAATCAGCTGGGAGTTAGGTCTATATGAAATCAATAATTTGGAATTACCTTATAGAAGAATATCAAGAGCATTAAAGAGTTTCCTTCTACGTTCCTTTAGGAAATTCTTTTCCTATTTTCTTTTTCATTTTGATACGGTGCAGATATGTTTTGTTTCTCTGTTAGCTCCTAAATACCTACATCTCAGCATAGTATGGAAAGAACAGTTCTTTATGAGTTTCCCGTGAAACTCATGAAGAATCTTTAACCGTTGGACTCTGGAATAAAGGTGTACCTTTATTACACAGAGACAGGCCATCAGACTTCTGAGAGTGGAACTGCCTGGATGATGATAATGATGGTAAAAATGATGATAAGAATGTTTTAGTGCATCGTTTTAAATGTCTACATATTCTTTAAATATGTGACTGACGGTATTACTGAAGAACCGCTCGAATGAGAGGTTAAATTCAAATCTTAATTCTAACCTAGTCTAGTCTGGATATACAATGATATTAGGATCAAGACTAATCTTTAAAATAATGCTCATTTGTCGAATTCAACCGAGCACGATAAATTAGCGTGCAGCTAGTGAATACATGGCACGGAAGTTCCGTGTACTACCAATAAAGGGGTAGGCAAATTTTGAATATTTAAACAGTGATTTTGTGATACGGTGACATAAAAAAGCATTCGATTATTACCTACCTGATCGGGTTCGTCCACAGTAAGTTACTCGGTCTCCTTCATAAATTCTCTTTAGTCGAGCTCCGTTTTGATTCGATTTATCTATGACTGTAAAACATATCGGTCCGATTACTATCTATATGTCGATTTTATTTTTGTTGCATGTTATTAAACGGTATTCAATGAGCACCCTGTTTGTACTGTTTGTAATGCTATAGAGCATTTATGTTTTGAACCATCGTTCTTCTTGAGAATGAGAACCCTTTTGTTGTCAAAGAATAAACAGTTGTTTCAGTGCAATGGGAGCGATATTTTTAATGATATAAGATATAATGTATTATGGAAAACTAGCTATTGCACACGACTTTGTTCGCGTAACTTTATAAAATATAGCCTATGTTACTCGCTGATAATATAGCTTTCTATAGGTGAAAGAATTTTCAAAAATTTGTTTGTAATAAATAAACTCAAAAACTATTAGTAGTTTTTGAGTTTATTCATTACAAACAAAAATACAAATCTTTATCTCTTTATAATATTAGTAAAGACTAGCTTTTGCACGCAACTTCGTCCGCATAACTTTATAAAATATAGCCTATGTTACTCGCTGATAATATAGCTTTCTATTGATGAAAGAATTGTTAAAATCGGCCCAGTAGTTTTTGGGTTTATTCATTAAAAACATACAAATCTTCTCTCTTTATAATATCAGTATAGATATGGACTCACCTATGAGACATCAAATTTATTCATCTATCAATGATCTACAACGACTTATGTATTATAGATGAAAATGGGGTTGTTCATGTCAGGGTTGTTGCGAATATTCGCATCCACAAATGCGGGACCTCCGCATCGATTTATCCGCATCCGCAACAATCAATGCGAATCTTTTGCTGATGCGTATATATAGGGCTAGTCCAAAACCTGGTAGATTTTCCCCCATGATGAATTTTATTATGGAATTGTTTAAGTTTTTTAATTTAAATTGTTTCAATTTTTTACTACAAGCTTGTTTACTTAATAAAAAAATTATTGAAATGATTAATTTCAATAACTTATTTTGTAGTAAAAGTACATATAAAAATATTTAAAAATACATATAAAATAATAACTTATTTTGTAGTAAAAATACATATGAAAATGTTGACCGTTAGGAGAACCATGATATATAATACATCCCATGATTCCCATAACAGGTGAGTAGTCTTTATTAGATTTCTCATCAAAAAAAGTAATAATTTACATGCAAGCAAACAATCTTAGTAATTAAATAATACTCCCACTGCTCACGAAACTGAATGGCTATTTGGTTCGAAGTTCTAACAATGTTACAGTTTAAGAGTCCTTTAAGGGAACTTTGTTGGACCAGTCTTTAACAAACAAGACTGAAATATATCTCTACATTGAACATTTATACTCATTCACAATCTTTATTGACCACTCATTGGACTCCCAATAGTTTAACGATTGTCGGCAAAGCGAAGCCGACTTCGCTATATTTCCGCATGCCACTTGTACGTAACTACCGTGAAGTAATTTTCATAGAACAAAACGCCATTAAAACATATACTGCTTTGTTTTTATAGAGGGCTTATTTTATTGCTTTTTTGGGTTGGATCGAATTAAACTTGGCGGTAGGTTCAATGTTACCACACGAATAATGGCACCGCGGGTCATACAAGATATAAATCGGCATATGCTTTCTTTCACTTTCAGTGACTTAATAATAATAATTTGTTTTCATACTCACGATGATAAATATTGTTAAGAGCAATTTATTAAGCAGGTCAAATTTTGTGGGTCAATAGGGTCCAACATCGTCCTGAACTTTCACAGATTACTTTTTGTGACAGAACTTTAAGAAACTTTCAGAACTTAAAGAAAGCATCTATTGCATATGAATATTTGGTAGATAATAAGTACCTAAAGGCTTAATGCTAATACACAAGCTGTATGCTATTAAACAGACATAAAGATAACATTACGACAGGCTTTCCGTTTCGGCTTTAGGACGCATTTATTAACCTTTCGCCGGTAATGCCGTAAATATTATATTTAACAATAAATATAATATGACACTATCTACAAACACAGTGATCGCGTGCCTTAATATAAACGATCTGAGCAATGATTCGATAAAGTGAAACCAAACAAGCGAATAGTTAAATTTGTTTAAACTGTCTACGCTCTCGCGGAAGAACTGAGTAACTCAGTAAAAAAGATTCCAAAAAAAATTTATTTAAAGTTTTTTTGTTGTTTTAAATATTAAGGATGATATAAAAGTTTAAAGAAATAACTTCAGGGCACACTGTGTTTCGCAGTCATTAATTGGGCAGTGCGTCTGGCGGCAGTAACCACCGCCTTAAGTATTAAGGCTTATTGTTAGCTTGCCACAAAGTTAATTTGCCCCACTTTTGTATTTCCATACATTGAAAGTAAATTCGCCACAATCGTTAAAAAAATATATAAATTCACAACAGGTAGATAAGAATTGTTAATTCGCCACAAGTCTCACAGCAATGTGTTTTTGTATTCGTTATTATTTATTGCCAATATCTATATTTTCAAAGATAGATTTTTTTTTATTAAAGATGGGATTGCTCTTGGCCAACAACCAAATTGTGTAGCAAGGATGAAGCCTAAGATGGAGCGAGCTCACCCAGAAGATGCCTATTCACTCGAACTTTGAAAAGATTTGGGTTATATGAGCTCGGAAATACAGACCCAGGCAGGCAGATATTAGAAATAAATAATAAGTATTATAATTTTTTAGTATCTAATTCTTTTTTGGCATGGCCCTCGTACATATTTAAAAAGATAAAAAAATAGAATTTCTTTTAATTGATTTTAATTAAAGAAAAAGGAAAATTTTACTTAAAGAAAAGAATACATTTTCTATAGAAATGTCTAGGTATCATTATATTTTTGAAAATAAATTAGATTGTTTTTCATTTCCCGAACCGTTTTAAATGTGGAGTTATTTAGTTTTTCATTGAAGACGTTGTCGCAGTGTCCCACCCGCTCCGCAGTAAATAAGCTTGATGTAGCGTGATTACCAACTTCCACTAACTTTAGAGACTTCGCTTTTTGCTTGACATTTCGGTGTTGTGCAAGTAATAAACGGGTGAAATAATAATTTTTAGTTGCATTTCGTTTTGACTTTAAAAGAGACTCAATTTATTTCTCGGTAGTTAAAAAATGCACACAGTTATAGGTAACATGTAAATTATAATCGATTCTAAGTAAGCATATAAAATGTGTAATAACAATAATTTATTATGTTGAAATTTGGTCTTTTTTTGGGGGGTTGTTCCTTTCTCATCCTACGACAACTCGTCCCAATATTATTTTTTTTCCTAATTCGGCCTATGTGTATATAATGCAAATTTATCAAAATATTTCAATATTTGTGAGTACCACCTACCATCAGCCTAAAAATATTTCTCCTACTATTTTTGCTCCAAATATACCTAAATAATTATACAATCCACACATTACTGGGTTCATTCATGTATGACTTAACTCTCTTGGCATTTCTTATATCAGAGTGCATAAAGTGTCAGTTCTAAAAATAATAACTAATAATCGACGATAAGTATATATAATTTGTTTATCTGTATAAAATTTGTGTAAGCGAAAATTCCTCACGCTGCAAACTATTACAAAGAAATTCGAAGATTTTGGGACCCCCATATAATTTAAGCTTGCAAGCCATTGTTACTTAAGCGAATTTGCAAAACCTTTACAAGAAAATTTAATGTCGGCGGTTGACTGGTACAGTTCGGTGTGCCTTTGAATTTTTACCCCAGACAATAATTTGTCGTTTATAAATGTAATATAAAAAAAATATATATTCATTAAAATTATATTCATTACAAGTTCGTGTGTTGAAGTGCTTAAAAAAATAAACAGAATTACCATCTTTTTAAAAGTCATTTTTTTTTTCCTGTTTTCCTGTATTTAATGCGATGGGCGTTCGATTCCTCCGCGCAGGAATTACAAATTCCTTTCGTGATCCATTCAAAAAATTAGTGGTCTTTTTTTTAAATTGTCTTCGTGTCGCTCGCTAATGCAAATGCGACTGTTTCTGAGGTTGATACCGATTGTTGATTTACTACGACGATACAACCTTTTAGATATAATGGAATTTACAAAAGAAATGACTTTTATTGCTGTCGTGTTACTGTTGTTTTATTAACCCTAACTTTTAAAGCTACTTGTTAAAGCACAGTTTAATTTTTTTTATTTTTCAAATGGCTGCGGACTAAATTCACAATACACAATTCGTTATCTATCTGTCGCGGTAATCTGCTTTTATTTATCTATATAAATAAATAAAAATGAATCGCTAATTGTGTTTCTAAGCACAAAACTCGAGAACGGTTGAACCTATTTGGCTATTTTATTTATTTATTCATTTTCAAATATTTGTTAAAGTCCAAGGAAGGTTTTTATGGGAGAATAATCTGAAATATTCGACATCCACGCGAATATGCAATTTCAGATCAGAAAATTCTAGCTCAGTTAGCTAGTTTATACTAAAATCGTGTTTGTACTGTCTTGTAATTTATATTTATTATTTTATATATCTACAATATACAATATTACAATATTTAATTAATTTTAATTTATATTTTATTTATATTTTATAATTTTATGTTATTGTCTAAAATATTTATAAATTATTAAAGAGGGTTTTGATATTTTTGGATTAGTGTTATTGAATCCGGCTCGGGAACGTTACTTATTACCTTTTTCATATACTTATTTTAATTTGAGGTTTAAGGGCCACTAAGACATTGGAAATTCTAAAAAGAGTATTATACAAGTCTTGAATACGTTTTCATTAATGAGATTATCTTTGGAACTACTCAACGGATAATGAATTCTTTAGCGAATATTTAGAATGCATAATCAAGATATAGGATAAGATGGTCGCAGCCGCAGGCTACATGTCAATGAAGAAATCAAATTCTCCTTTTGAAACGAAACAAGTATGTCACAGTAGTTGTTCGCTATACTTACACGCTTATACAAGACAATGTTGCAAGTTGCAACAACAAAAAAAGGTTCGATGCATCGAGCAACGATGTCATCGCCATGGATGCCATGTCATTACATGGTGTCATTACACAGTGCACCGACCACATTCACCTTTACTAGGAACAGTTAATTGAGGAAATTTACTAGAATATTTAATTGCTGTGTTACTTTAAGCATGTCTTTCATTGTAATGGAAGTTTGGAATGAAGTGCCTCCCGGTGATATTCCTGTTACATGACCATTTCAAAAAGAGTACACAGAGAGAATGGGTTCTTGAATGTTGACCGTGTCCTTTGTATAGTCTTGTCCGTTAAAATCTATCGTATCCTAACTAATCCATACTAATATTAATATCCCAACTATGACATAAATCAAAATTTCAAACAGGAGGGTAAATATAGTAAGTAATAATAATAATTTCTCAGATAACTTAAATACCTATGTGTAACGTGTAGAGCAGACTCTCTACAACATATATTAGTATTTCTATAGATTTACCGCCTTTCTATTTAAAATACTATAAATAGAAATTCTATACATACTCCAATGTACTAATTAATTACAAACATGAAAATTTCTGTATACAAAAATACAAATCTAAAAGTTATTAAAAGTTCAAACTGGCAATATTCAATTCAATACGGACACGGCGTTTCGTAAATTCTTCGAATTGATACTTGCAGCGCCATCTGGTGTGAAGTAGCTGAACAAAATCAAATGTCACTGCAATCGAATTTCGTTTTGCACACAAGCCAAATGAAAAATATACTAGAAATCGATCCAAAATGGAAAATAATTAATGAATTGTTATTATTAAAGGGGTTTCGTTATAGTGAAAAACTGTTTAATAACTTTTAAAACGGTAAGTATCCATTCAACAAGTTTCAAACAGTGGATATAAAAGAGATAGGTACATTATCCTACTTTAGTATTTACTACTTCAAGGGCCTCTTGATTAGTTGCTTTTAGAAATAATTTTATGTTTTATAAAATTATCATTCCCGGTGACTTTAAATGGCGGTTAGCCTACTTGACACTTTACTGAGAGATGGTGAATGAGGCCCTTAGTAAAAGAGCACAATAAAACTTTGCACTATCTGATATTGTTTATAGAATTTTGGTACATCAGAATAATATATTATAGGCTATATTTTACCAACAATATAAACAGACAAAGTCCCGCGCAAAGGCTATTTGTCAATAAAAGTTATTTGGATAGCAATATAAAATTTGTACAGCTCTATTTTTTTAAAGATGTTAATTGAAAAAAAAATTAAACCATATTAGTTTTAACGTTGTGATTGATTTCATGTAGATACCTACTTTTTATTTCAATGTGGTTTTAAATTAAGGAATAAGAAATCCAAAATGAATGATATTATGAATTTCATTTTGACCTACTTTTCAAATTATGTTATTTGTAATAAATTAAATAAATTGAATTAGACAAAGTAATTTAAACTTAAAAAATTATAAAATGATTAATATCGTTTATAGTCATCCTGGCGGCTGTAACCATCCATTTACAGAAGACCCCGTTTATAACAGCATGTGTGCTGTTGTGTTTCGGTGAGTGAGTAATGTATGCCAGAACCCATTTCCCTGTCCCTTTCTAAACCCTTCCTAATCCTACTATGGTCGGCAAGGCACTTGTAGCACCCGTGACTTTGTTTGTTTCTTTTTTTTTTTAATGTAAGATCTGACGATCTTTACATTAAAAAAAAACTGTAATGCAATGCACATTTTAATAAAAATCTGTAGGCAAGGTCGACCCTGAGGTAACTACTGTCTCGTAGCAATACAAATAACAAAAGGCAAATTTAACAACGCTGCCTATCCCTGATGGTATATTAGGGAAAGGAACATTGTAATGATAAAATTGCGAATAGCCATTATTCACTTAAGGACATACAATCACACTCTTAGTTTTATTTTATGAAAGAGTGTGGTTAATGTCGCCAGACCCATTGTTAGGTCCAACCCATATGATTTCCTACAGAACGCAGTGTTTTTTCCTTCCACATTAAAATAATAAAAATCTTAAGAAGGAATTCACTTTTTGTTAGTAGCAAGGATCCTTTTGGCGACTAAGGACTATCAGGAAAGTTACTAAGTATAAAAATGTCGAATTTATAAAATTAAATTGTCGAGGTCTATAAATACATAAAAGAGTAAAAAGTCTATGATCCAGAAAGTCAAAATCGAAAATGTCGACTATCCCTTTCCGAACGTTCTAAATGATATTATGATTTTCTTTTCGGTACTCATTTGAATAATGGTTAATTTGTTTTTTTGATTCTTCGTTAAAATAAAGTCTTTATACAATATTTACGCGTTTTCTTCTTGAAACAAAATCAAATGTCATTGTCATTATATGTAGATTACTCTTATACATGAAAGTTAAAAAACTCAATAGATAGTTTTACGTAAAAGTGACCATTTTAAAACTAGTAATGACTTTAGCAATACATAAAGATACACATACACACGCATACGATTCTAACAGCTAACCGTATAACAGGTTTTATTTGCAACCATGCCGTTTTTGTTTTTAGTCAATAACTATCTCAGATATTTTCAAATGTCGGCATTTCTATACTTAGTTAATAATCCTTCTCTCCAATTTTCTTTCTTGACAATATCACGTTATGGTAATTTTTATACCTAGTCATTTTCCTTGATAGTCCTTAGTCGCCAAAAGGGCAAGGATATATCTCTGATAAATACCATAAAAATAATTTTGCACAAAATTGTTAATATTTAAGTACTAAGTAGGTTTAGAATTGTTTTAAATTAATTAATTTAGGCACATAACGGACAATTAAGCACTAAACATTGCGTATTCGCGATAGCCTGTTTCCTCGGAAGATTTAAAAAAGATCCACCAGAGGCAGCACTAGTGGGGGGTACACATATTTTGATTTCTCTATTGACAATAACTTTAAATATACTTTATTAAAAAGGAATTCACGAATGCGCAATATTTAGTGGGCATGATAAATTATTTTTAATTTTTTTTATTCACAGTATTTATTTATTTTAATAATAATAAGGGCCTCTTTCACCAACTACAAGTAAAGTGTTACTTTTAGAAATAACTTTATGTTATTATATTATGCACTCGGTTTACTGCATCCTTCGATAGGCGAATTTTTTTATTTTCTTTTTAATGTTTGGGACTTTTACCGTACAAACAAAGATATATCAGCTCCATCATTCCCGGCGACCGATGACTTCAAATGACGGTTAGCCTACTTGATACTTTACTCAGACATGGTGAAAGAGGACCTAAGACGTACGTTTAACGTTATTGTCAATAGAGAAATCAAAACATGTGTACCCCCCACTAGTGCTGCCTCTGGTGTATTTTTTTTTTTTTAAAATCTTCCGAGAAAACAGGCTCATAGAGAGGAGCCTCCAGTAGAGCATACATTATATAAAATTAACGCTCTTAAAACTTTTCAATATAAATAATCTTAAAAAATTGACTTAAAATGTTGAGGAACCAATAAATTAATGTAGGTATAGGTAGTAGGTACAATAAATAAATACATAAAAGAGTAAATATTTGCAAAATAAAAGTCAATGCCTTTATTTGCCTTTACTTTACATGCCATTTATTCTATTAAAAATATTTTAAAAAATGTTATCGATGGCGCCATCTATTAAATTACATGAGAATTAGATGAAGCGATAGAGAAGGTCTTCGTTAAGCGACATCTATCGTATTCGGAAAGAACGGCTTAGTGCTACACCCGTGCAAATGGAGCATACTCCAATTTGCCAACGGTTTTTGGAATTTTATTAATGTTTGATTTAGGTTGTTTTCTTACTAAATTAAAAACACCTTTTTCTTAATAAATTAAAATTTGGTTTACGTCGTATATGGAAGTAACTCCAAATTGACGGTTTTGTTTTATACGTATATTTAATGCGCTTTTAAAGTAATCCTAGGCACAGAATAGGTAATATGTCCTAGGTAAGTAGGTATATGTTTTATCTGTACCTACTAATATTATCTAGAGAGAGAATGGAATTTCAATGTGATTCCAATCAATCAGTTATTTGTATTGTAGTAGGTACTAGGTATATGTAATAGTTTGTACGTTTGGCTGTTTTTTTCCTAAATAACGCGAAAACGGCTGAACGGATTTGGATGAAATTGGTAGTATTCCCTGAATTAACATATTGAACACTTTGTCCTAGAAAAATGTTAAGTTCTCGAGGGATCATTTAAAAATATAAAAATTTGGCGCCTTGTGAGGTGTTATTGTTTTCATTTTTCTAATAGCTCGATAATTAGGTATTATATTCGTAAAATGTATAGATATGTACATACATTACACTTAGGTACCTATTTTACTTTGTTTTCTTTTTTAAGTTAAGGATAAATCACTCTTTTATAGGTCAATGTATACGGTTTTATACTAATTGAGATAACTAAACTACCTGAGATAATCAGAGACCTATAAATAAATTCAAAAGTATAATCAAAGCCGAACTCCTTTCGAAATGTTACTATAAAATCTCTGATTATTTAAGCGACAATGTAGCGACTGGATTTAAGCCATTCGGAGCTCATGCTCATGTTTAGTATTTATGCTTTGTTTTTATATAATTCATTTAAAAGCATTGTAACTATTGTTATTTTAAAGATGTCAAAAATAATGGTATCCTGAGTTTCTTTCGAGGTTTCTTCTCAGGATCATCTTTGCTTTTTTTAGGTAATCTTTTTAGGATATGAAAAATCGGTACACACAATCTTTAATATGATAGGTATACCTAGTTCACTTATTTTTTTTCTGCATGAAGAAATTAGATAATAGCTAAAACCTATATCAGTACTTTCTTTTTTTAAATAAACTTTAGAATTTTAAATTTTTGGAAATCGTATTTCACTTGATATTATTTTAAATCCAGTTGTCACAAGACATTAAGGATGATTTATTAACATAATTTTAAAATTAAAAATTTCATTCGAGTAATTTAAAGTCATTAGACTCTTAAAACTACAATCTAAATTTCGCGAGAAATCGCCTAAAATAAGTACTATCTGAGTGTAGGTACTTAATTAAAGTATAGATTTAAAATTTTATATAGGATTATTTTAACAAAATGAGACAAATCCCTTTATCCTCTTCATTTAACCCTTAAGGTTGGCAGTCCATTTTCAACCCCCACAGCGTACCTTGTGGACCGGCAGACTGCCTCCCGACTGTTCCATAAATAGATCTCGGCGTATACTAATTAATTAACAATTCAAAGATATTTGAAACTTTAATTCCCACAGTGGCTTAAAATAATTTGTTAGGAAGATTCAAAAACAGACATGTACAGCAACGTGTAAATAATAATAAAAACAACACACCCTAATAATACCGCCAACCATTGACAACTCCCTACTTCCCAAGCACTTTAAAGAAAGCTTTGTGAATAAAAGTTGGGACAATTTGGCTTATTAATGGCGCAACCCTATGTATTAATTACAAAGAGAGCCGACAACCCTGTTTGACACTGCTTTTAATAACGCACACTCTTGAAGTCGCTTACTTGAAATTTCAACTCAGCATTTGCGTTTTAAGGTCCAAATTCTACTAACAAAACAAATTGAATTAGCATATGAAAAGAATTTTGTATTTCACTAGCTTGCGTTTTATTTTGAGTTCTAATACTGGGTTGTGAAAATTTCTTTTCCTCTGCACATTTTAAAGCGCCAGGGGTGTGAATGAAAACATTGTCAAAGGGACAATGGAATGTCACCGCCATGGCTTAGTGTCAACTTGTCTTTGAAGCCATGTACAAAACGTACAATGGCCTGTACACAAACATGTGCAGCGTCACTGGACAAGGAATATTGCACCTTGTTCAAACTAGATAAAGTATTTTTTATTGCGATGGAATCTTTGTAGATAGTATGTGTAATATGTGACACATCTAGGTACCTTCTTATTCATAACATCCGAGTATATAAGTTGCTCACTATCGCGATTTATGTACCCATGATGACATAACCCTTACAATTTTCTAATGTTTTAAAAACAATTGAATTTTCTATAAAAAAAAATCAAAAATGTATGGGCCTATAGCCTATACTTTATAATGTATAAAGTATAGACAATTAGAGAGTTATTATTTATATGCAACAAACATAAGTAAATACTTTGTTGTTGTAAAAAACCTAAAAATGTAAATAGTAAAATAATTAAGTCGTTGTTGTATTATAATTAAGTCATTTATAAGATACCTAAATCTGTAATGTTTTTCTTCGGACTTGTTTCTGAGTTATAAAAAAATATAGAGTTCAATAAAAAGGGTTGTATGATACAACTTGTATCACTAATCCGATAAAACATATAAATGAATTGAGGAACAAAATGCACTAATGCGACGTTAAAAATTGAGTTGAACAGTTCTTTTTCTAAATGAACAAAAAAATTTTATTCTGAAGTCTTTCCAGCCAAAAGGTTGTACAAGATACAAGATGATTCTTTGAGGGCATTCTTGAAACTAAAACGGTTGAGACGATGTTGCTTTTATAATTTTTTTATGAAAAAATGACGAGTAATATGTTTAACGGATTCTGTTTTTTTTTATAATGCAAAACTGTCATAAGTGAGTCTTAGTTCCACACTATATATACTGATTTGGTCTCTCGCTTACAAATCTCTCAGTGAGTTATGGAGGGCAATGCTTTGCATTTCTCGGGGACATAATGATCCAAAGTATGGAGACCCGTCAGATTCCACGGAGGATCTTCAAATGCTGTATACAGCGTCGTATCAGGTGACGAATCCTGGATATACGCATACGATCCCGAAACAAAAAACCAGTCACGAGTTTGGGTGTTCGAAAATGAGTTGAAGCCAACAAAAGTTGTTCGTTCACGGAGCGTTGCAAAAATAATGGTGGCCACGTTTGTCTCTAAAACCGGCCATATTGCGACTATTCTATGGTCGCAATATGACTAATGGTATGCTAGCATTTGTTTGCCGCAGGTCGTCTCTGAACTCCGTAAAGAGAACTGCAACCGCCGCATCATCCTCCATCACGACAATACGAGCTTTCATACCGCCAACAGAACAAAAGAGTTTTTGGAGCAAGAAAACATTGAATTATTAGACCATCCGCTGTACAGCCCTGACCTAAGCCCGAATGATTTTTATACTTTTTTGTTGCAGTATTATGGGCTCTAATTTAAAGAACAGCGTCTAATGAAGGTTATAGGATCCGTATCTACTGAGAATTTTAAATTCGCCTCCACTCATGTCAGTAGTCTAAAACAACAACAGTTTGACGAAAACACGACAAACTTCGCCTACTTGTTTCGCTAACAATATGAATGTCACGAGGACTATTCAGTGGCTCATGGCCATTGTTATCGCACAAACGATAAGTACGATTACCTACTAACCAAAAAAAAATATTGGAAATCGTAACTAATATTTGCACAAGTTCTAGTGTTACCAACTAAATCCACTATTGTTGCAATTGTTGATTCAACGTAATACAATTTTCGGTCTTCAGTTGGAATAGCACTTATTGCTTTGACAAATAGTATATTTTTCAATGTAATAATAGCATCTTACATTGAAATTAATACTGCAACACTTTAGATCGTCGCCATAGATTGTATGTTGACATTTTTATCCCATTATTGCAGTTTTGTAAGCAATCGTTTGGAAATGGTTTGACAATGCGACGGTTTTATGCTTGTAGGTTTGTGCAATTGTTAACTATTAGCTCGATTTAGTCGTATGAGATTACTAACACCGCCAAGAATCTGCACTCTGAAAGCGTGGTCTCTTGTCTTAAGGCCGAGTTAAATTTAGCCTTATAATGTATATAATTTACTGGTGTAAATAAAAAAAGGTAAACTTTCTTAATAAAAGAAGGTGTGCCAATAAAAAAACCAGAAGCCGTATACAATCTTTATATTTTAAATTTATATTTTATTTATTTTTTTTATTTTTATATTTTTATTTTATATAAGGTAGAATCCGGAAAAATTCTAATATTATAAATGCGAAAGTGAGTTTGTCCTTTTGTTACGCTTTCAAGCCTTAATTATTCAACTGATCAGCTTGAAATTTTGCATACGCGATGTCAGAGGCACAGAAAACTACCTGTAATCCAGAAAAAAGTACTGTCCCCGAGAGGCACGCGGAAGAATACGCGTGCAAAAGGTAGTAGATATAGTTAGTAAGTAAAACCTTTTAAAATGCATAACAATAGCAACATCAGAGCAGACAATAAAAGGATTGCATAATAATATCTCTATTCTCACAGAAATGAGTTTTAATAACGTTTTGTTAGACACCAATGCTCTTTTAGCCAACATTTTTTTGTCCATATTCTTACAATGATTCCCAAATTATCCTGACACATCTCGCCATTTTGTTGTAACTCTTATTGGGGTGTTTCTCGTGGACCAAGGCATACTGGTTGACAGGATTGAAATGGCTCCTTCCGTTTGTATGGCATGTTTTTGTTATTAGCAATCTTGACGCGGCACAATTGAACAAGCTTCGGGATCCGTTCGAGTACTTTACCCTCTTGGCTGTCGGATTTCAATTAATATTTCTTTTTCTGCTTTAAATGCCACTTCAGATACTGGACGACTGCTTGAACTGCT
Source organism: Synanthedon myopaeformis (assembly GCA_944738685.1). Taxonomy (NCBI): domain Eukaryota; kingdom Metazoa; phylum Arthropoda; class Insecta; order Lepidoptera; family Sesiidae; genus Synanthedon; species Synanthedon myopaeformis. The sequence goes on along the minus strand of OX122933.1, from coordinate 3,610,680 downwards.
GTATTGACTGTGAGCAATTTGTTTTTCTTTATCGCGCTATGTACAATTAAGGCCTGTTCTAAATTCCGATATTTACCTATTTTCCATTTCATCCAATTAAAATTAACTCAGTAAAATATTGTATATTTTCAAAAAATTCCTACTGCAAGTGACAAAATTCTCAACTTTGAATTTGTTAAAATAGTTTAATGTAAGTATAAAAACTTAGTAATTTTTATATAGGTAGGTATATAAACATTCCCCCTCCTTATTCCTCTTTCCATTTGGTCTAGCCATTTCTGAGTTTTAGCGAGACTAACGCACAGCGATTGATTTTAAAATAAGAAAAGATTTATAATAATTTAATTGTTACACAATAAAACAACTAGATTGCATATTTATAGACATTTATATTTTATTACTACGGTTACTTAAGTGGAATAAAAATAAAGAAAATGCATAGGCAAACTAAATTTCAGTAGGTACATAGCAACAAGGAAGGAACGACGTAGACAGCCCGTGACTTTGCCAGAATCAAAAGGTAAATTTAAAATGTAGGTAACCCCTGTTCTTTGCCAGATTTCAATGTTAATGGACTAGCTTTTTCCCGCGAAATAATCCGCATACTTCGAGAACAATACTATTTTTCTGAATGAAAGCAGTGACAACGTGTATGATTAGGATTGCTTTAAAATTTGAATTTAAACCTTTTTATACACCGAATATAAGTGAGTATGAACCAATTATGGTTTTGTCTATACAAATAGGCCGACTAAAATGATGTCTACGACCAATATTAAAATAGATAGCAACTTGAACACGTATATATTTAATATGCCGTACTGCCTACTTTCCAGGGAGGTCCTCCCCTCCCCGTGGGAGGACTGCGGTAAGGCCGGTAAGCCGACCGAAGATCGCCTTAGGCATCAATATTGTCCCTCTGTCCAAACCGTCTCTATTCAACCTATACATGAATACATCACAAACTCGAAACAGATACTAACTCGTCGTACTTACTTATATATACTTTATATATACCTACTCGTGTATATACAACTATAATTATGATAAGATATCTTTTTCTTTACATAGCATAAATAGAAGTCGCTTTCCGCGTCTGTCTCTGTGTGTATCAGCTAACTCCTCCTAAACCACGCAATTGATTTTGATGCGGTTTTCACCTAATAAAATTTTTATGTAAGTAGAAATAAAATAATATTCGGCGTACATGAGTATCTGTCTATTTTTCAACGCCCGACGCAATAACGGGGTATAAGTTTTACGTGTATATCTGAGTATCTGTCTGGTCCCAAACATAGCTCCCAAACAGATGGAGCGATACCTGAATTTCGCACGAATGAAGAGGTTATCGCTGAAACTGAGGCCTATTTTGAGGAAAAAGATAAATCGTTGTACAAAAGTGGTATTGAAAATGTGTTAGAGCGGCGCTGGAATGATTGCGTTGCTCTTGATGGAGATTAGGTTGATGAATAAAGCTAATTTTGAAAAAAAAAAACGGTGTTTTCTTAGTTAGGCCCGGGACTTTTCAGCCCATGTGTTATACCAAAGCCATTTCGCATATTATACCATATTGTCCGTTATCTTTAAACCTACCATCAAGTGAACCGTCAGCCTGCATCCAAGGCATTTAGATTGCAATCCAAACTATTTTTTTGGTATAGTAATTTAGGAATCAAAAAACTACTTTTTCGATAACTTTTCATAATTTGTCAAAAGGTCAAAAGAGCAAAAGGCGGCTCGTGTTGATTGGTTCCGATCTACTCTGAAACACTTAAACGGAGAGGGAATTACTGCTTCAATAACTGTTTCGAAATCGAAAGAATGCAAAAATGCAGAAATTTCAAATCGCTTGAAGATCCAGTTAAATGAAGAAGACATGAAATTTTTATTTTTTTTATAAAGTATAATTTGTATTACTTAAGTATCTGAGAAAATTTTTGTTAGATAGGTACATATAAGTATTTATCTAAAATTGAAACACTCCGGCACACAACGTCCAAATTAGGCGCGAAATCGCTCACGGGAGCCACTCGCAAAAACCTCGTTAGCCGCCATATTTGTTCGGCGACAGCGAGGGGCGCGCCCTCTATGTACGCAATTACCAACATATCAACATCGCACAACTGAAAACACCATCCGAAATAAATACTCAGTTACCTCCACATAAGGTCTAGATTTGTTGACGCACAGTTTTGCGAGTGTATTGTTGCGTGGCAAGGGTGTATACGCTGTGAGAACAGGGGTGTGGGTGACACCCTCCGGTGTCGCGTTTGTAGGACGCAATAGATCGTATGTGAAATGGATATGCAATGTGATATATCCGAGGCGATAATAAAATGTTTTACTGAAAATTCAATACCACAAATGACACTATACAATGTAAAATTTAAGTATTAACAGTGTATATAACACTAGATGTTGCACGCGACTTCGTCTGTGTAATTCGCTGATAATGTAGGTAGCTTTCTATAGGTGAAAGAATTCTTAAAATCGATCCAGTAGTTTTAAGTTTATTCGCACCTATTGTTGATTTTGGTTCGAATTTTGGTTAAGCCTTTTCCTCTCTTATTTCAATTCCATATGTGTATTTGAAATGATCACCTTGGTCTAACGGTGAAATCTGCTTGTGTTTGAAGACATAATTTTTCGACACATAGAGAACAGTCCTATGCCTCTTCAGGCAAGATTGGCAGCGAACCTACACCCCCTCTTGATGTTGTTTGGTTTATAGGCAACGATAGCCACTTACAATTAAAATAGTACCAGATGCCTAGTGACATCACTCTTAAAGGCTGACGATATCTAAGCCTAACCAGAAGAAGTTTAATCAAGAACTTCGATGTATATGTCGCAGGATTATTATTAAATACAATCAAGATGTGAAACATGGTGTTATTATCAATATTATTTAATTACGTTTAGAAATGGTGTAACAACTTGATTCACTTCTAAGAAAGCCGTATCGACTGTTTTTGCTGTATTAGTTTTACTCGTAGGTTGTGAGATTGTAACACAAGAATAAGAAGGTAATTAAATGACAGACTTAATAGTAATATACCTTTGTGCCTACTTTTAGATAAAAATTCATAACTAAACAAACTATCAATATTTTTAAAGCTTTTGTAAAGATTACATAGGAAGTTTTACTACTTCGATTATAATGATGCATGGTACTCTCGATTAAAGTCTTCCTTTGAAGTTTTAGATATTCTAACACAAAAAACTTTGTCATTTGTAAATAATCAATCGAATAAAGTAATAGTTATTTGTTCATCTAGAGAGCAAAATTGTTTTTTTTTTTTCTGCGAGTGCCGACTTTAAATCACGAACTAGCGAAGTAATTTAGAATTGAATTACGAGCGAATCTACCGAATCTAGTCGGCTATGGCTGGACACACTAATAAAATATTCCTGTAAGTTAAATCGCGTATTCGAATTTCGAATCGATTTTGCTGCGAGTTTTTAGGCACCAAAAGCACCCTTTTCGTGCTGGAGAGATAAAAATATACATATAGTTGTTCATTGCGATGTAGGTAGGTAATGTATATGTACATACATTTTTCATCTACCCACTACACTATCCCTCACCTAGTCAACATTAGGGAGGCAAATTAATTTTAGCAATTAATAGGCGGCTTAAGGATGGATCTCCCGAGCGATCCACCCCATTCGTAGCGTTCAATTATTGATGCCCTCGATTGAGCCTTATGCAAGCGTTTGTGCTTCGTGTCCCCGAATTAAAATTTGCTGATTTGCAATAGGTACAGTCGAAGCGTGCAGCTGACAATGTGGGGGCGACGACGCAACGTTCTCTGAAACAAATTGCTTTTGAAAATTGAATTTTGGTGAGGTAATTTAGTGTCTCGTTCGGCTAACAGCGAGCGGTGAATTACTTTGTTGTTTTTCAAATATTTTAAGTATGATAATTCACATTTCTGATAGAACTTATTTAGTAGGTACCTATATGTGTAGGATTCAATTTTGTATGAAAAATTACAACTAATAATTTTTATTAGCTTTAGATACCATCATCCCATTACATCTCTTATTTGTGTATAACAGCCGATCTTAAATTATCTGTACTTATATAGGAGTCCTTTTACCATCGATCGACTATAATAGCTTTTACTGAATTTCTCTGATTAGCCATTGCCTGTCCGTTACTCTGTAATATTGAAAAATTAACGTATTTATATCTGTAACTATCTCTTCTAGTAATTATATAAAAGACTAGCTGTTGCACGTGACTTCGCCCCCGTAAATATATAGCCTATGTTACTAGCTGAAAACGTAGTATTCTATAGGTGAATATAGGTAATTTTTAAAAACGGTCTATTGATTTTTGAGTTTATTCATTAGAAAATGTGATTTTGTATGTTATATACAAAGGGAAAACTTCTTACTCCATATGGATAACGGGTATATTATTAGGGAATCGGGGGTATATTATTACAACTTTGGAAAAGAAACTTTTCAAAGTTAGCTCTGGTCTTGATCTAGCAAGTAGTGGCAGGACATAATGCGTTTCGCAGTCATTTGGGCAGCCAACCACCTCCTTAGAGAAGATCAGAAGACCACCGTTGTGTTTCGATGAGTGAATAAGGCGCTGCCCTAATTGGCCACGATGGTGCGATGCCCATTGCACGATGGTTTCGTTTTTTTCGTGTTTCTTTTTTTTTTTTTTTTTTTTTCACTTTACATTGTCGACAAGTTTTAAAAAGATATAGTATACGCACTCAATCGGCTTGCTCCTCGCGGTCCGCCGCCATTTTGTGTTGAGTAGTCATTGTATGCGTAAAACGAAATCACCATCGCACGATGGGATCGTACCATCGTGGTCAATTAGGACGTCCCCTACGGGATGCCAGACCCCATTTCCCTATCCCTTCCTAATCCCTTATCCTTAATCCTATTTGTCGCTACAGTGACTAAAAGGCGAACCTCGGGTTCTAAAAGGCGAAACTAGGTCTCTCATAACACCCGATTGAAACAGGAGCAGGTCGGTCTACTATTTGCAAAAAAGTTGTGTAAGTACTTCTAAATAAAGTCTTTACAGCCCGTTTAGTTACTGAACTAAAATCCAAAGTCTTGTTTTCATTAACCTATTAATGAAAACAAGACTGTCCCACAGTCCTGAACATGAAATATCTGAGCGACGCCATATTTCTATTCTATCTATCACCATATTTCACTAAATACCTACTTATATCCAAGTATCTACTTACATGTAACCGAGAACAAGTAGTTGGGTGAATAACAAGTGAAATAAGGCAACGTACAGAAGCGCGGAGTCTAGCGACGTCAGAGCGGAGTACTCACTAATTGCCACTTGAGCGCCAATTACAACGACAATACGCTTGCGAACTCAGGTGAGGGTTTAGTGGGTAGTGTGCAGCGAGGCTTTACAATAACAAAATGAGACGGCTCGAGATGATCATTAAAACCACCCGTGCCTTACACTAAAGGTAGCCACGCTTATCTGTGAATATAACATTATACTCATATCAATGAGTATTTTCGTGAAAATGTTTAGTGTTTAAACTTTTTTATGTTAAGTAAAGTGACGGACAGTCAGACTGCTAAATCTGGATGGATGTCGCTCATAGAGTCCAGGGATTAGTGAAAATGGGATTTAAAATAAAAAATAATGGATAAGATAAAGATAAGGTAGTGAACAGGTAAGGCATTCATTCAATGCTCACGAAAGTAAACATAAGACAGCACGTGATGTTATTTCATTGCGATCATGTATACCTACCTACCTAACTTTGGGTAGCAAAATGTTTACTCGAAGAGCGCCATCTTGTTCGACAATACGCAATTAAGTCCCGAATATTTTTGTTTTAAAAAAATCGTTATCTCTAGATATTTATCTTCGTGTGCGTATGGCTCTTGATTTATCCCAAGACCACAAAAACGAGACAGACAGTGTCCCGAGACTTATCTAGCGTGTCTCTATTTGTTTGGTAAAATAGAGAATGTTTGGTATAAAATTGCACAAGAAACGAATAAGTACGTCTTGTAGTGAAATGGTGGGTTAAGTGTATCGTAACATATGCAGCAAGAAAAGAACAAAACTCTCTTTTGAGACATAATGGCATAATGTGGTTGCCTTTGTCTCAAAAGATATGGGCTAAAAGATGCCCATAGACGTATGAATTCTGTAGTTATACTTAGATTTTTTTTTTTCTATACGGGAAAGCGATTGATCTCAATCTCACCTGACCTATTACGTACGAGATCTTACATGATCACAATTAAATTATCAAATAAAATGTGTATTCATGTGCTACAATTACGTAAATTAGTCTACCGCTTAGATGAAATGCATACAGTTCTTAAAAAGCCTTTACCCTTTCATAGAGACGTAAAATTAAAGGAATTAAAGGAGAAATATAGGAACGCAACCCTTTCTAGACGTTGAAACTTAAAAAAGGCAAAAAAAAGTGAAAAAGTTCCTATGAACAAGCTAAGCACCCTTCAGAGAAATTGCGTCGTGAAACATGCCCATATGAATAGGTACATACATTAGGTAGGTACTTACTATAAAGCCTCATAACTAGATACTTAACTAGTTTTATAGTAGTAGGTATACGGAAAAGTTTTTGAAATATATTTGTACTTACATCTACACAGTAACTTGTTTTTGTCGATATTCAAACGAAAAACATTTATCATTGATGTTTTAAGACGGGTCCGGGAAGTGTTAATTCTACTAGACTCGTAGTCCCTATAGTCGACTACACCAATAGAGATTACTTAGCATATCTTGCATTTTCTTGCATTGTAAGTAAATTAAATAAAATTTAGTATAAGTTGATGTTATGTTTCCTTACAATGTTTTAGCCGCATCGACGGTGGTGGGTAACATACTCAACTGGACCGACTTGTTTCTGCCTACAGCTTCAATCCGATGTTTCGCATCGTTTTCCGTGGAAATGACTGATTTTATCGATAAACTTTATATCACCGTTTTTGTAGAGAATTTTGAATTCTTTCTTTTTTATAGGTATACCTCATAGCGGTTAAGATCGACAGGAACGAAGATATATTTTATTTACCGTTTTTCTTACTTACTATGGGCCGTTGTTGGACTATTAATTCAGACTTCGTATATTGCATGGTATATTTGCAGAAATAAGACACTATAATAATAGTTAAACAAGATCTATTAAATAGCATAAAAGTTTTAATATAAGAACAGCAGTTACTTCAAAAATCTTTGTTACCAATTGATCAGATCCTGAGCTTGTATTGCGTTAAGGTACGAGTAAGATGGTTTCAAATGTTTCTTCCATTGGTTATAACCTTGCTTATGTATACTCTAAGGTTATAACTGTTATAAATCAAAATTTATAACGTTATACTAAATTGTACATCGGTTTTAAGCGTTTTGCTTAATACTAAATGTTGAATAATTTATTAAAATTAATCTAAATCGTCTAAATTGTACCGTTATTGCCACGAACATGGATACAACACGTTCATGTAATATGCACGACCGAAACTAGACCCACTCCCGGTCCTCTGTTTACGCATATGTACTCGTAGGTATCACTCGCGTGGCCTCTTGTGCGTAATTAATCGCAATCTGTCCATGCTACGAAGGGCCGGCTTTATTAAATTTTAGCGCTTTCCAACCACCCCGCTCCTCTCCTGCCCCGCACCCCTCTCACCGCCCACCACCCCTCTGAACACCCGAAAACCCCCCCTCGAATGAATAGACCCATCACTTTTACTATTCGCAGCGGACGGTGGATTAGTGAGATGAATTTCCTGCGCCTCCCGGGGGTTGAAATTGCGGGGTGTATCGTATCGGTGAGGATTTGCAATCGCGACGCGATCACTATGCCTTTATTACGCTGAACGTGTATTAATAATGATGACGCCAAATTAACCCTCCATTCCGTTATTGAATTTTTCAAATACTCGTAGCGTACTAGTCTAGGCACTTGTACAGATGGTGACATGGGTAACTATTTGCTTTAGTTAGTACCCTCTGTTCCAGTCTTCCCACATTAGATTCCTGGTCAATTTTGGAAATGAACTTTTAAAATTTGGCTATTGTCTGGATCTGGAAAATAGTGGCAATTGGGCTGCCCGTCTGACGGCAGTATGTAACCGCCTCCTTGCAGAAGACCACCGTGAAAAAACAGCATGTGTGTCTGTTTTAGTGGATGAGTAAGGGATGGCAGAGCCCGTTTCCCTACCCTTCCCAATCCTCTATCCTTAATCCTATTGTAGTCGACAATGCACTTGCAGCACCTGTGAGATGGCTTGCGTTATAGGCGACGGAGCCACCTGCCATCAAGTCGACCGTCAGCATGTCTGCCGACTTTAACATAAAAAGTAAGTATCTATTTCAGAAATCGGCTATGGTTTTTTTTTATATAATAAGGCAGGCAATAGGGTTCAGGATAAAAGATTAAGAAGGGACAGGGAATCAGGAAAATTTGGAATCCCCTACCTACTCACTCACCGAAACACAACAGCACACATGCTGTCATAAAAATATTTCTTAACTTTGATGTATCATTTAGCACTAACTAAACCGGTTTACCGTTCATTCAAATCCAGATGCAATCTTAACGTATCTAGATAGTATCAAGATTATGTGATACCTATACTTACCTAATCATTAACGCAGTGTAGCTCGGGCAGCATTTTGTTGGAACATAAACAAACTCTGTTATATAGACTCAAAGGCTCACAATTTGAATTTCGATCGCGCTTGAATAGCGCTCTATGTGAACTGGAATTAGGCGGTCTGTTCACACGTACACGCCCGGGGGTGTAATATTTTTCGCCCCAGCGCTGCAGACAAAAACAAACCTCCGTAGTACAGCGCTCGAAGCGAGAATACTGCGCCCCTTTGTCCAAGCACAATACACGTTTTATTTCCACTTTTTTTTTTTTATAATTTTTCGTAATAAACCGGCCCCGTACAAAATCGATGGCCTCAAGCGACGGGTTTGAATCAAGCTGGAATCACACAGTTAATTATTGACACATCCGTTTTTTACTCGCTCCAAGCGGCATTGTGGACGAAATTTTGTTCCCTTTGTGCTGAAACTGACGATTTCCTTACTATTGTGCCGTTTTGATGTTTGCTTTGTTGGGTGCCCAATTTGCTCTTTGTTCTAATTATTGGTTATCGATTTCCTTTCTCGTTTAAGGCAATATTTTAACTATACGAAAGCAGTGCATGCAATGAATTTTGTGGATTATTAATATTTATATATTCAACAAAATGACATTTTGGTTCAACAAAGGTACTTTTATTGAATAAAAATGTCCAATCCCCTATCGGAGGTTGGCTATCACTAAGGTTATCTTCACTTTTTATTTTATTTTATAGGTACACCCAAATATATTCTAAGCTACATATGCTGGAATTTCTCTAAATCTAAACTAAAACTGAAATTGGTGTTAGCTCTAATGATGCTCTATGACATATAAATTTTTTTAATATTGTCACAGATTTCGAGATTTTTGCATCTTTATGTTCTTTTGGAAAATCGACATCCCTTATCACTTTATTTACAAGCATTTAGGCCCTTAGATTTCTTAGATTTCCTTTTTTATTGCAATTTGCATAAGTACAAAAAAAGATAGTTTTTTTGTGTGATAAATAAATAGGTATCATAATGCCATGCTTAATAAGTTTCTAAGTTGCCAATAAATTGTTAATTAAATTTTAAAAGGGTGTTCATGTTTTAAAAATATGATGTCATATTTCTTATCAACTTTGTATGACATGCGGTGTCCGATTTTACCTTTGGTAATGTTACTTATAAGCGAACTATGTAAATATTATAAACAGGCACAATGACTATTTTGTTTGTTTTAGGATATTTGGCAATACCTATGCAATTTCTTCCCTAATATTTGGCAATTAATATTTTTTGTTGTTTCTAATATCGTCATCATCATCGCTATGCAAGTCACTTGTAATCTGTTACTGGACTTCCTCTTGGGTAATCTCTTCCTCTTGGGTACACTTGGCATTATTTTATCACCATTGTTGTTGCTTAAAATTAGCTTCAAATCTAAAACTACCACGATACATCCGTGAAATATAAATAAGTCGTATCCATATATTATCCATGGTTTTCCATGTTGATCCACAGTTATATTTCATATGCTTCGCCGGCTCTTCGAAGGTTCATATTATTTGTAAGGTAAAATCAATAGGGACGCTGTATGAACAAGACGCCGCAGCAACATAGTAATTGAAGAATTTTTGTGCTAATGAATTCCGATGGCATCGTACGGCGATGTCACCACAGTCACAATCTCGATAACGCGTATCTGTATCGCGGTGACACGAACGGAAACGATTCCATGATAACGTTCATCGAGCACGAAGACCGTTGAATTTATTGTTAAAACATGAACCTACTTGCCGACTATGAGTTGGATTTTTTCCTTTTAATTAACTTATATCTGGAAGAAAGCCTCATCTATTTGAAAATCAAAGATACCTGAATTACAAGTATTTACAACACATCAGGCTCCTCAGAATGTATCGTCGATTAAAAAACTTATGTGCCTAAACAAAAGCCTAACTTTTGTCTAAATTTTTGTGCGTTATCATAGTTATTTACCCTTACCATACAAGTCTGAGTTTTGGGAATGAGATACTATTTACACATTATATTTTCAAATCAACATATTATATTCGTATACTACCGTACGATTTCGCACGGATTCATATTTTTCTGCAAATTATTTAGGTACTGAAATCTTCCTCGTTTATCGCACTTGCTACTAGTGGAAACCGTATCAAAATATATAAATAAATTATAAAAAGATTATGAAATAAATTATAAAAAGATTATGAAATAAATTATAAAAAGATTATGAAATATGTTATGAATCTAGATCTATGTATGGAGAAAATAAGTCAAACCGTTTTGACAGATATCATGTGAAATAAATACACCCATACAGAATACCACCGTGAAATAACAGCATATTATATGCTGTTGTGTTTCGGTGAGTGAGTAAGGGAAGGGATGCCAGAGCCCATCATTCCTTCCCTTCCTTAATCCTTCTATAGTTGGCAGCGCACTTGCAGCACCTATGGCGTTACTTGTATACCTATATATAGGCGACGGTAGCCACTTGCCATCACGTGAACCGACAGCCTGTCTGACCTTAACATTAAAAAAATGTAAATTTAAAAAATAATACCCTAAAACTTGTATTACCCTAAATACTGTGTTATACTCTTAAAAGAAGTCTTAATCAGATTTGTTTATAAGTCCGTCGGTTTATATTGAACTTTTAATTGAGTAGCAGCGTTCTTTTTGAAAGTTTTAACGAATAATTTGTCTAACCTTTTGAATCTCTTCAATCAGTTTTATTTCTTTCTAGTTGCAATCAATCTGATTTGGGTTCAAAGAAAAATACGCGGTAGCATTCGGATCGCAGATGATTCTTTAAAAAAAATTCTATCTATACTTTCCCTTGCTTGGGGCACCATAAACTAATAATTTATAACGGTAGCTAATATCATTTTCTCGCATAATTTATGATATGATTGCCGTCGATACGCGGCAAAATACAAAGCCTCGGCAGCCTTTTTAGCCGCTGCCGATTTGTATGAGCATCACATTACATTGCCGCGCCCGCTTTGATTTGGACACCCTTTCATAAATGTCAAAAGACTTGAACCCTTTGAGGTTGTGCCGAGTAAAGATTCTCCTTGTCTTAAAATTAATCGCATTATACTGAAATTCAACTCAATCGTTTCAAAGGACGCGCGAATTTTATGAAAGTTTTCTTTACTCAGGACACATTCCATACTTGGATATATGGCATATCCGAGAAATAGCTTTTGCCATTCACGGTCATGTGGGTATTGAAATTAATAATCGTTTTACGACTATTACAACCGCCAAAATGTCTTACTCGATGTGTCCACAAGGAAATTTATTCTGCAATTTCTTAGGCAAGTTTTGTTTACACAGCATGTAAATAAATAATAATTTATATATATAATAGTTTATTATTTATGTCTTAGTCCTAGCTAAGGACATCGTTGACGCAAATACAGTAGGTATTGCCGCCTAATGATTGGCTGGTTTTTAATGGTCTTGTGTACCGTTATTTATATTTCATACAGTTCTTCAATTACTAATAGGGATAGACAAACTCATTAAGCTCTATGCCGTAAATTATTCTGAGGACAGCTATAAAGGCCGTTTGTTGCTGATCGTCATCGAATTCATCAATCTAGGCTCTATAATCTTCTTCTATCTTTACATAACGTTCTACTCGTAAATATATTGTTTAATTGTAAAATTATGACGTTAACTTTATATATGATCCTATCCTCATCTTATCTCTAATCCATTATCCTACCAAGGTTGGCAGTGGCACTTGGAACCGATGAATTTGCTTGTGTTAATAGGTAACGGTAACCATCTACCACGAAGTAGACAGTCAGTTTGCCTGCTAACTTGTGTACCTACATGTAAAATATTTCCTCCAGTATAAGTAGGTACTCGTAGACATCGATTTTATATATCAAAGCCATCTAAGTAAACGTAGGTTTGCTTTTGAGAAAAAAAAGTTAAAACAGTTTTGTTTGGCAAATGTTTACGCCGAGCTAAGCCCATCGTCTAATGGAAATGACAAGACTCTAATGTAACAACTGAAAACGAACCGCTCGTTGGACGGATCTAACAAAGCATTCATACTCTGATGGCGGTAATCTCGCCGAAGGGCGGCATTGTTCGTCATTTTCTCTACTTTTTTTTCTGTATTTTCTTTTCGGAAGGAATAAAATACTGGAACAGTATTGTCGACGCCGAAGCTCGCGCCGTGATCGCGCAAAAAGGAGTCTGGATGACAACGAAATGACAGGAGCGTGCGCGGGTGGCCTCGCCCACCCTCAGTGCTGGGCATGATCGCAAGCAGTACCTAGTATATAAAGATCACAAATAAAGTATTCTATGTGATTCATATAATATACTAACGACCCGACCTCATCTTCGCACTGATGCAATTTTTTTCTGCAAATTTTATACACAAACCTTTCTCGTTTATTGCCCTTTCCATTAATGAACATCGTATCAAAGTCCGTTGGGTGGTCTAGAAGAAGTTAGTGGATATATAGAAAAAAGACAGCCCGCCTTTTTTCACAAAAACCGTGATAACTCAGCAAATATAAATAATTAATAATGAATTACACATAAACCATCTTCAGAATTTCCTCTTTCCGTCGATATTACAATCAGGAACAACATAATTTTCCGAGATTAACGCATACATACAGACAGACATAGACAAAGAAGGACTTTGCTTTATATTAGAAAATATTAGAGAAATAAAAGCCGCACTCAAAAAGTCTAAAATGCGTTTAGGAAATCGCCTCGTAATCGTACTTTTCAGACAAAAAAAATCATATTTGTAAGAAGCTAAATTCGAATCATCAACTGCCACAAGCAATATAGTTCGTGCATACTTTTAATTATAAAGTTAGAGTGAACTATAAAAATATTGCATAATTATGTCCATCGTTTACAATGTAGAGTACCTAGTCGTGTACAACACTAGCCCACCCTACCCTCTCGTGTAAAAATGTCGCCAGGGAGGGGCAGCATGCCACCGACAAGACGGCATTTTTACATTGTCGCACAAAACGCAAAAGGCCTACACGCCGAAGTAAACTCATCCAGAAATGATCTTTGTACCGTCCGCAAAAAGGTCAGTACCGCCCAACTGTTGGAGTGACTTTTTAAAACACACTGTTTGCGATAAATCGATAAGTATATACGTAACGTTAAGAGCAGAGGGTACAAATTGCGCGGATTTTACAGCTCTTTGTGTTGACAGGGGGGATCAGGTGGGGGGAGGGCGTTTAGTGGACCGTGTAGCCTGTTTTAGGAAATATCAAATTTTTGCTTCGAATTTTGTCTCCTTTTTACGTATACAAATACTAGCTGGTACCGCAACTTCGTCCGCGGTGTAAAATAAAAGCAATATAACGCTTGTTGACCTCTATATTAAAAAAAAAAATATGGATAAGGAATTACTCTTAAAGATATTTTTGCAGGAAACCTACGTTATCTTTATTTACTTACAGGGTTATTGTTTTGATAGAAATTTAATTTGACATAACATAGTAACGTGTCTCATGAGACATACATGTTATGTCAAATTTACGTTCACCATTAAAGGAACTTGTCCATGTCTCATGAAAAACTAAACAAAAAAAAAAGATTATTTACTTTTATTTTTTAAAATTGTACTTTAAACATGTTAAATTTTTGTGACGAAACATGAATCTAATACTATTATAGGACGGAGGAGAAATTTTTGTAATGTGGGATAAAATATCGGAACGAACGAGGCATAATTCGAAATAAGTTCCAGAACCAAAAGAAACTAAAAGTTCGTGATGTGGCTAATACAAAATGTTTCTTGGCTGGATGCTTTCTGTAGCTTTTGATGTTGTGGCTCTTGACATTTACAGAAAAAAATATGAGTAAATTATTTTGATTAGTATCTACTTAATTAAAAAACTTTTTACTTACAGATCGAATAGCCGAAATGGAAACACATCAGTACTTCTCGTATTACCCTGAAATTAACGAGGTGAAAAATGCAGCTGAATTCATTGGAAGCTCACCGAACAATAGTGTTTCTCCGGAGAAAATGTTTACTAAACCTACATTTGGTAAGTAGAGAAACTCTAAACTAATTTTCCAACCATGTTTTTTTTTATCTTAATAAGAGAGGCCTATACCTTTTTAGAGGCGGCGTTCATAATACAAAATGCAGTCATTAATTTTGTATTGTGTCATTGTAAATCTATAATATAGGGACATTGCTGAAGAGGTGGGTAATGACCATCTTCATTGACCACTTTTATGATGGTCACTGATGGTCCACTAAACTTGATGGTTAGGTGACTACCGTCGCCTATAACTCAAGCAACGCTACTGGTGCTGCAAGCGAATAAGACAAAATCAATAAAATTTAATAAGTGATGTAAAATGAGTCTTCGGACGCATTTCGGGAATCAGGATTGTATTATGGACATTTCGGAGATAGACATGAACACAAAAGACACGTCTGTTCTTCAATTAAAAGCGCTAAAATTCAATAAGGTGTAATACCATACGGGTGTGCGCTAGCCTACCCGCAACGTTCGCTCGGATGCCCTTCCATATTTAAATTATCAGAAACGTCGATCATTGCGCGTCGGCATTATGCGGCATTATCCTCGCGCTTTTTGCCACTCGTTATTACACATATTACGATTACGAGTGTGTTGTACAAATGTAAACTTTTGTTCCGCTGCGCCTGCACATCTGTCGACGCTGCGCTCGATCCTGGAATAGTGAAACGCCCGTGTGTATCGACAAAAGATTATCGATAGTAGGATTACGGGTTAAAATTCTGTGCTGCATGTTTTTCTCCCACTTGCTGAGAAATGGCTTCATTATTAAAAAAATATATAGATAGTGTGTTAGAGGACAAAAGTGCGATGACACACTGAACCTGATAAGATAAAAGGCAAGCAACAAAATGAGAGTATAGAAATTGATTTTGAGTAGAGAAATAGATTCATGCACCAATATACTCAACAACCAATTAACGTTTATTAACGTCAACTATTAGATAAAAGTCTAGATCTGAGTTTTTTTTGGGAAAGCTTTTTCCGTATATATATACCTACTTAGGTCTTAATCTTATACTCCTAAACACCTAAAATTTTTGTGTGTCCGGGGTAATATCCCTGAAATCCCGGACTGAACAGATTTGGGCGAAACTTTTTTTTTGTTTTTTTTTTTTTTTTTAGTAAGTAGGCTTACTTTTTACCTCGGAATAACGGGATCTGATGATCCGGTTATTCCGAGGATCTGATGATGATCATGATGATGACTCGGTGATCCGAGTGAAATTGCTGTAATACAACTTTATCGCGAGTTGAACAGCTTGGCACACCTATTTAAAAATAAAATTATGAAAGCACCATTCACAATGCTCTGATGCAGAACTAACTATAGTACCACCACCTACGTACCTCTTATACTAAGCTCTTTTATAATAAGTTTTTATCGCAACAATAAATGCAGCGGTAAAATTTATTAATTTATTTTTATTTTCTATACCTATGTCGATATAATTCCCATCACTAATTATAAAGTTGGAATTAGATTTCACAGACTTTTTTTGTTATCAATACCTTTTCAATGTTAACAGCTCATTGTATTTATGCGGCATCATAATAATTATCTTTGCGTAGGTATTGTCTGTATGTATGCCTACCGAAGTGACTAACATTTAGGTGCGTTTTCACACTACTTTGGTATCTACTAATTATTGTATGCGAAACTATAGGTAGGTTATGCCAACATAACCAGATTTTTATAAATACTTCCATTTTGTTAAATAGATTAGATAAGTATACTTAGGCACCTTGAAGCGTTATGATTACCTACCCTGCAACAAGAAAATAATTATTTGTTCAACTAGAGAGCAAAATTATTTTTTGCAGCGAGTGGCGACTTTAAATCACGAACTAGCGAATCGAATTAGAATCACTCGCTACGCTCGTCATTCAATTCTAGACTACTGAGCGAAGTGAGTGATTTAAAAGCACGAGACATAAAAAAATTTGCTCTCGTGTTAAACATACAACTTTTCACCTCAACAGCGAGAAAAGCGTTACTAGGTCATCTTTAGGTAAGAAAATCAATTAAGACAATTTTAAATATTACATTTATTATAGCCAACATTCACATAGCCATAGTCACATAAATTGTAACTAAATTAACAAAAATATTAAAAGTTGAAAGTAAAATTACTGCAATTTGTAAGATTAAAGGAAGCAGTTTTGTTCGGAACTGTGATGGTCGTATTATTTACTGACGTGTTAGATAAGGGTCCTGTCTCTATGTTTGTACGAATGAAATAATTCGTACGAATGAAGACATTTTTCACGGGACTTTTCTGGAAGAAAGCTAAGTTCGGCATTTTAAACTTGTTCTCTTAATTCTTCTGGAGTTAGACCATCACCACTGGACGTACCTTCTCAATTTTTTTATATTTACCAAAACAGTACAAAAACACCAAGACCTAATGCTAAACCAGTTTTTGAACGGCTGTGTAACTATCTTCACATCTGAGCCAACTCTAGTCGGCTATGGCTGGACACACTAATAAAATCAAAATTTTATTCCTGTGAGTTAAATCGCGGGTTCGAATTTCGAATCACGCTCGCATCAAGAATTGATTTTTCTGCGAGTTTTTAGGCATCAACAGCACCCTTTTCGTGCTGGAGAGGTGAAAAAATATTTGGAAATAGAATTAAATTTTAAAAAATGTAGAAAACGTCTGAAATGTGAATAAGTTAAGGTAATACCTACCTATTTTCAGCTTATTAAGTAATAGTAGGTAGGTATATTTTATGTTTTATTAAGATATAACAAGCATCAACGTTTGTAGAAAGTCAACTTCGCTCCAACACTACTATTAATTTGCTATACTTAGTTAGTACCTGTAACTTTTTTCAATTAAATAAAATTTTGCAAATTACACAATTAAAAATAATTATTAGTGTAAACAATTAATATACTAATAAGTAAATGTCCTGTACACAAAGGTCAATTTAAAAATTAACCTAAAAAAAATTAAAAATATCAGAACTTTTATTACCTAAAGTAGGTAAGTATGTACCTACTTTGAAAATTATTTACTATTTTTATATCTAATTATCATAGAATGCATAGACTAACTGTTGAACAAATAGCATAAAAAACCATTGAGAAGCAACGAAATTGTTGAAACATGTAAGCTTGTTTTATAGTGGTCACTAGGCGTGCTTTTATGTGTGTGCGCTTGCCTGTGTGTACGGAGTGAAGCTTGGCCAATCGTCACCTCGCGTGTGAATTGTGGGCGGGGTCTAACACCCTACCGAGTCAACCGCTGCATCGATCGAACAAGACACTTTCCTCTTTTTTAGCGAGGGAAAAACAGCAAATGAGCCGGGCTGTTCATCGATGTTTTTGCAATTATTTGCATAAATAAAATTCGCTAAGTAATCTAGGTATATCTTATATCCAGCCAGATTGACCCACAACGCACAGCTAAAACTACTTACTAAGTCTAGAAACCTGAAAGGACATCATTCAAAACCAGGGCATTGTAATAAAAGTCTCTCTTAATTTCAGTAATTTCCTGTGAATATTTTAGATTTTGTAAACAACATTTGAAAATAAAAAAGGATTTTTTATACTTCAAAACTTTTTAATACCTACCTAAGTTTCAAACTGACCATTTCCAAATTACACGATTTTTACACACAAAAAAATTTGAAAATAACAAGTATGTAAGTAATTACACCTATAGTTAGCTAGCTGTGACCCTCGGTTTCGCCCGCCGTTTAATTTACATGCATGTACATTTTAGGCTGTTTCTGTCTCATGTCTAAAGTGCCTATGTGTGTCCTAATGCATTTTTAAAATGTGTATTCCACCTACTTATATGAATACTTATATCAGGTGCATAATATTATCAGTACTTTTGTCAGTGGGCACTTAGAACATCCCTTTTAACAGTAAAATATATCGAACCCACAACTGGAACTTTTCCAACTTAAAATCTTGAGTTCTAATAACCTTAGTTCTCCTGTAACCCGACTCCATTTATTATTAATCGGAAGTTGATTATCCGAGAATTATCTCAGACGGCGTTGGAAATCAGATTCACAATAATCGTCTAATTTCTATGGTGTGCAATAATATATTTGTAATAAAAGCGGATTTGTTGAATTAACTCACCAAAAGTAAAAAAAAAAACATGAATAAAATCAAAAAATATGTTTTATTTGTCTTATATCTATGTAAGTACTTTTAAAGTGTATTTTTAAAACTAATCGAATGATTAACTTTTAATTTTTAGTCAAAAAGAAAAAAGTAAGTAAACTCTTGTTGCAAATATTTTTTCTTATGAAAATTTGTGACGAATACGAAATCGTCACACATTACAAAGTAGGTAGGTACAATTAATTCTGTTATGTATTTTTGAAGTAATAACACTTTTATTTTAAAAATTAATAATTGAAATTTAATTACAAAAAGAATAGATTTTAAAAATAGCTATTAATATTAGTTATCCTGTGTAATAATTTCTGATATATATTTTGGTTTCATTTAATGGTACTTTATATTAAGCTTTCCCTCTTATAGCCTTACATTATATTTTGAACTTTATATAAAAGAGAAAAATATTAAGGTTCGTAATAATTACACGTATAATTTTTTTGCTTATTTTCTACCTGTTTGATTTAATTCATTAAGTAGTACCTACGAGTACCATCTGAGTATCTTGTCCCAGCGAAGAAAAATATACTTAGTGAGGAAACTGGATTAATGTAATAAAACTCGTAGTTTTTCAGGACATTTGAACTTTTTGCTACATTCATGTATTTCATGACATTTTACCCCTGTCACAGGTAATTTCTTAATACATAAGTAGGTACATAGGTTATATGAGTAGGTATATAGGTATCTAAGTATCTATCTCTACATATATACTAACAACATACTTATTATAAAATAAAGTCTCTATTCGCCTCTGTCTATTTCTCTGCTAGCGGTTTAATACGGTTTTCGGGTCGCTAGTAAGTAACAAATATTAAATCATATACTTAACGTGTAATAGATAACAAGAATCATAAATGTCATATTTAAAACATGCATCTCAAAATATTTTTATTTTGCCCTGTCATATATGCATGTGTTCTGCACTAATATAAATTGAGCAACTCGTCTGGTTTTACTTTTTTTAATTTAATTTTTACCTGGTTCTACTATCTCTGGAAACGCACCTGGCACATCTTCTGTTTAAAGGCGGCCGTAGCCACTTACACCGAAAAATAATAATTAAAGTATTTTTCCAAATAAATGCCCAGGAACTAACTACTTTTAAAGGTGTGCCTATATAAAATTCACTATAGTTAGATATGTGTTACTGCTAATCTCAAATAGCAAATCATTTTACATTCCACATCCCTCTTTTATTCCTACATCCGTCAGTATGAAAA
Source organism: Synanthedon myopaeformis (assembly GCA_944738685.1). Taxonomy (NCBI): domain Eukaryota; kingdom Metazoa; phylum Arthropoda; class Insecta; order Lepidoptera; family Sesiidae; genus Synanthedon; species Synanthedon myopaeformis. Next base: position 3,590,615 of record OX122933.1, on the reverse strand, counting down.
CAATTTTGAGTGCGGCTCGTTCTAAATGCAGGAAAATAAAAAGTGAAAACGTGACATTTCCCTCTACATTTAGGCACCTAAACCGTTCGCAAACAGCATTGAGAGGGCCACGAGTAAATGAACGGGGGGCCGGGGATCCTAAACAAAAGGTGCGAGCCCCCACACCCGCACTACTTCGACCCGCCAGCGGCCGAGTAGGGTGACCACGCTACATCATCTATCCTTGGATAAGAAATATAGTCTTTTATTTATTTAATTTGTCATCTATATCGCATCTATATATATGTCATGAATATCATCTAACAAATTTGAAACAATTATGTCACAATTACGTCTTATAAATTAATGATAAAAATACAATGGCAGTAGAAAATGAAAACCAATATTAAAATAATATTGTTAATTAATTAATAGTTTAATAGTTAAACGTGTACATTCATTGACTACGTATATTTTTTGTTTTATTTAGTGTCAATATACAGTGAATATGAAACGTGCATTCTCTCGGCAACCGAACTCTAATTAGTCATATTAGTCAGTAGGTAATTACTTATATGTAACTAATTATTTGTTTCTATATAGATGATTGACAAGAAAAAAAAACTTTTTTTTTATTTTGAGAAGATAAATATGGTGGTAGGGCCATATATTGTTTATTTCGCACTCCAACCTTTACAAATTTTTGTGCCTTTACTTTACCTTTACAAATCCTTACAAAAATTGTCATCACCATTGTACAACAATGGAAAAAGATCTTACCCATCTAACGATTTAGTCCTAGAATTAATGTTCTAACAGCGCCATCTAATGTCGAAGAATTGTAATTCTTTGGTGACGCTGTCGTCATCTCGCGAGTTCAGTGTTTTGTCTCATACAAAATTGTGCCCAACGCGTCTAAAGAAGTTTTCACTTCAAAAAGAAATCAGAGCGAAGTATCCACAGAGGGACATCGAACATGCGGCACCTATCTCGAGGGGTGGTTGTGCTTTTCCTAGGCGCGTGTCACTTGTGCGGCGGGGCGCGGGCACACGGGCGAGGCGACCGACACTGCGGGCGTCGGGATCCGGCGTCCGGGCGCCGCGTTGCCACGGCAACGACACCGCGACACCCGCACGGGGTGGGGTTGCACCCCGCACTCACACAAACAACGACACTGCTCACTTATATACGAGGGGTGGCAACACATAAGGGGTCGACTACATAAGACGGTACGGTCAGGCGATGTAAATAACGCGAGATAACTTCGGGAGGGTCTAATGGAATAGCGAATCGTGTTTTGGAAAGTGCCCCGGAGAGAATGTTCTCGGTTGTTAGGCCGGAGTCGGTTTTCGGGTTCGGCATCGGCGATACGAAAGCCGATATGGGGATTACACTGAAATTTGATTATTTAAACGATCACTTAATAGTGCCTTTGATGAAGGTAAAAGGGTCTTGCGCGGTATTCATTTATAATTCGGTCTCATCCCCCGCTCAGCACGAGTTTATTCCGTTCGAATTACAATCGAACATTTTGAAAGAAAGAAAGAAGGAAAGAAATTTTATTGAGTCATTCATTATTTTTATTCATTATTATTAATATGCCTCATCTAATATTGATAACAATTTGTAATGTTTATATTAATATTTAATATAGGTAAATTGCGTCGCCTAACACTCGGTACAATTTGTGTACAATATATAATTTAAAGCACGCTTATCAACCGATATCACAATAAAAATTACGTACCTACTAAATTATTGCAAAATATTTTATGTCGACTATTGTCGACAGAATAATACACTTTAAACATCATTATAGTTTATCAATTAAATTTATTAATTCGAATATTATTTAAATAAAACATATATTTTATATATATTAATATTATATAATATAATATATGTTGTATTGATTGCTTATCAGCGATCAGCGATAATTATATCAACGATTCTAACCAATATTATAAAGGCGACGAAGTCGCAGGCAACAGTTTATTGTTTCTTTAATTAATGCTATAATTATAGTCCGCAACATTCATTAGGTACCACATGCGAAGCTAAACAGTAATACTAATACCTACCTAGTGGTTGGACATTTGCTGGATTACGCGATTGAAGTATTTAATAGCAAAATTTGTGGAAAAGTTATTAATTTGGAAAATTAAGTTTAATATATAGTTTTTGAGTACCTCTATCAATAATAACTTAAACCTCTCTCATTTTGAATTTTTCCCAAAAAATGTTTCTATAATTTTAGAATTTTTCTCAAACAAAATATTTCAATTAGATACAGTGCTTTAGAAGGATCTGTAATTATCAAATTCTGTAAGCGTTTTTTTTTATATAATAGGCTCTAATTTTACCTATATATAGCTTTTTCTAAAATCACAGACACAGCAGTGACTACTCCCTCCACTTGGCTCCGATGTCTAGGATCCCATGGATGGAATTATTTTGTAGGAAAGTTGTCAAAAAACGTACTCATTCTACAGAAATATCAGTAAAACTGTCAATTTTGTTATAGTTTTAGTTCAAAATAAAATTAGGTATATACTAAACTACTCCTGCGCTCTAGCTAGTGAAACCAAACTTGGCTTGTAGTACTAACTTAAATCTTCTATATCAAAAGCATTCATTACTAAATTTCAACTTGCATTACTTAACTCAATCGTTGCTCATACAAACCTATAGAAATCAAATTAACAATATAGTGTCGCCACATGAATGGATGTCACAAGCTAATATACTTGATACTAGCTGTTGCATGCGACTTCGTCCGCGTAACTTTATAAAATATAGTCTACGTTACTCGCTGATAATATAGCTTCCCAACAGTGAAAGAATTTTTAAATCGGTCCAGTAGTTTCGGAGCCTATTCAATGCAAACAAACAATCAAATCTTTCCTCATTATAATATTAGTATAGATAATTTTAATATTTTAATTTTCAGGTGAACGTAGTATCTACAATAACTCGACCAACAGTCACACGGACCCCCTGTCGACGCGTCCTCAATCTTACATAGACCTTACTGAAGGTGGGTTGATTTATTTTATAATTTTTTTTGTATAAATTCTATAAAAATCTTGTTGTATATACATATTTTTATATCCCAACTAATAGATCATCATGAAATTTTGCATACACGTTGTCGATGATTCAGAAAATGTACTTGTTTGTAATGCACTTATAATTTGTATAGTGATCGAGTAAAGGAAATTCGGTTTAAGTGTTTAAAAATTATCAATAAGAAGTAATGAATAACGGTTGAAACAAAAGTTTTTTACATAAAGATGCACTCTTCAATGAAATGCTGCAACATTTTTTCGCTGCTTATGCAATGGCAGGCCAACCGCGACCGAGAGCTTCAAGTGACATTGTAAGGGAGAGACTATTTCAATACTTTCATTAGGGGGAGAGACGCTCACGTCGCCGGCACTCCAAGCAATCACGGTAATGGCGTCATTGTCATCAAACGACGCCATCTTTATCTCGCCTAGGTACTTGCAGATCCTGGAAAATGTTCACTACCTTGAATAGATTATATTATATGTTACGGCAAATGTAATAAATGTAGGTAGTTAGTATTAATTAATATTAACGGGTATAACTATTCATAATAATTAATAATTAAATTAACTAGGTACTGGAACCATCGATACACATTCACAATATTTCATTTAAACTTACACGTTTTTATATAATAAATATCGTCGTTGTCACACCAAAATCTGCTGTATGCAAAAATTATCTATATATATTTTTGAGAAATTGACAAAAAAAAAGTTTTGCTCAAAAATTTTACATGAAGGTTTTTTTTTGGGAATTATACGTAAACTTATTCGTCTTTTAAACTTGAAAATTTAATAATTTATTTATTATTTTGATAATGGAGTAAATTTTGCTCATAACAGATTCTAGCAGCTGCACAATTCATATTTTATTAAGAGGTCGTAGTTCGACAAATAGTCTGCATAAGAACTTAGCTTTTTTTATACCATAGATAGTTAAACTATTCACTTAGATCAAAATTTTGGAATATCTAAAAAGTTCTCATAGCAGATTTTGGTTTGAAAACGACGATATACGACGACGTATTTTTCCTGAGTCATATCATTCAATAAATTCATTCAATCATATCATTCATTCAACTTTTGAATATCCATGTTAATCCATCTTTAATAAATAAAGATGAAAGCAATGGTTGAATAATTGTTGGTTGAATAAAGGTATAAATAATAATACTTTGCATATTTTGCTACAATAATGTTGAATGCACATATCATAAAAATTATAATCCCACCCTTATTGTTATCGTCATAAGATAATAAATATAATACGTATAAGTATGTATATAAGCCTATTATTCGCGCTGCGATTGGTATTTGTGAGTTATGAGGCAGTCAGTCTAACGGTTCTGCGAGGCTGGCCGCCCGAGGCGGGCTATGTTTGAAATGTCAACACTGACATTGCACTGTTCGACCGTCTGCTTTGATATGAATATGCAAATACAATTTTATGTTAATAAAATCAACAAATATATAATTTAATAGAAGCAAAATCTCGGCGACTACACGCCTTGTGTCTGAAATATGTTTAATTTAAAAATTATATTATACATAAATATAAATATAATTAAATTTTAAATAAGACGCCAACATGTTCTTTATTGACTGCCATTAAAAAGTGCAATATGTACTTATATATATTAAATAAATGTGGAATTGTTCTTAACATTATAAATTTATTATTGTAACAATACCCCAATGCCTAGTGTACAATTCAATAAGTACAGTAGCGAGGTAGGAGTAATTTGCGTCATCGGCGAGTTGATTTGTTATTGTCGTTTGAACGGAAAAAGCTAGTTAAGTAGTAAGTTGTTGATTATGCTGTGTTGAATATAACTCCATCCTAATTTTCGGAGAGTCGAGTGCGAAGTAACCTCCTCCGATGACGCGACTAGTCGCCTCACCACTCCAAGACTCGTCAACCATACGTTACACGTCAGATATGTCCCGCTCATTCCCAGTTCTTTGACAGATTCTGTGTCCTGAGTATGTCGACAAAAATCTTAGTTTCACATTGCTCTCACCGTAGCTCCCTAAAGCGACTTGCAATTTATAGGCGAGACATTTCGTCGGTGTCAAATTAGAAGTAATTTTAAGAAGTAAATTACATCCGTGTGCGAAGCGTGAGGCGGGTCATTAGTTGAAAATAAAAAAGAAATTAATAAAATAATCTATTTTGAAATACTTATTTACTTTTCAGGATCGCCCGAGAAGAATTTAGTTAATATACACAAGCGACGGCGGTTAGGTGCCGACGGGTATTACGACTCGAAAACATCCAGTCCGAACAAACAGAGCACACCGGAAAAAAATAATCCAAACGCGCAGCAAGAGACTCCGACGAAAATCAGGTACGAATATACTCGTGAATTATCTCTCTGTATAATATTCTGTGTTCATAATCCCATTGTTATCAAAATGTTGTTAATGTTGAACTTTCAGCGTTTCACTTTTATGTATGGATTACTTAGAGAATTGAATTTAGTCGCGACACGGTAATCCGTCAATGGCACCATTCAACAGGCGATACTATTGAAAATACAGTACATTTTAAGTAAATTCTTTATATTTAAAAATCAATGTATGTTTGTTCGATTTTAATTCTGTTTTCACTTATGGAAAGAAGGATAAACTGGGAAGATTTGTATATAAAAATTGCATTTCGGGAGAAACCGGGAGCGAGTCACTAGTAATATATAAATATTGCCTTCAAAAACTAAAAGATATGACAAATTCATGAAAATTGCAATTGCAAAAAATATTTTTTTTAAATAAACTTTAGAAAGGATTATTTATTTTAAAGTTAGTAAGAAAATAAGTTAATAAAAAAAAAAAAAATAAAAAATAAAAAGAAACAGCTAGTAAGAAAATATGTTGAAAAATTTTGACAAGTATTTTTGTTGCAAAAATAAAACAATAACCAATAGGTACATAATAACAAACGTCAACTGGTACAGTGTTTAGCTTTAATTTTAATATAAGTAATATGACATCTTTAATATTTCTTAATCTTAATCTTTAATATTCTAATAATATTCTTTAATCTTAAATATCTTTTAATATTTAATATATAATCTTTGACTGTTATATTAATTATTAATTATTTATTGATTGTTTCAACTTTTATCCTAACATGATCTAGGTTTGAAGATGGCAGGTTGTGTGTCTGGAGTTAAATAATCGCAACAAAGTTTGTTTAGCATGCATACATTTCATTTTTTATTTTTTTTATAGTTTTATTGTAGTTATTGTTGTAAAATCCGTTATATTTTTTTTTAAATTCCGAGTCTTGAGAATGCAGCATGAATGTCAGTACATGTCTATATCTATGTATCTTTATTACTAATATTATAAAGAGTAAAGGTTTGTATTTTTGTTTTAATGAATTATCTCAAAAACTACTTGAGCGATTTAGAAAATTATTTCACCTATATATTGATACGTAAAATATCTCCAATTATCGATCAGTTTATAGTAATAGTAATGTACACTCAGCGGCACGAAAACTTGGCCAACACAGAAATTTGCGATAGTTTGCATTTTAATACTTTTTCATTCATAAATACAAAGCAGGTGTGTTCAATAAGTGTCTCTTTTAGGTTTTTAATCCTTTTTTAATGACAATTAACCGTTTACCTTCCTAACAATTAAGATTAAATAAAACCAAACGTTTTCACAGAAAATCTTAACTTTCAGCACTCAACTTTAAAACACTAGGAAATGCGGGATTGCTAATTTTTCATTATTTTTTACACATCTTAATATCGGGTAATTCCTCCTCTAGCCATGATAACTGCCTGCATTCGATCTGGCATGCTTTGGATGATGCTTTTGACCTCAACTTGCGGTATGTCATCCCATGCGGACCAAGCAGCATTTCGGAGCTCAGCAAGTGTCCGTGGTGGATTGAATTTGTTTTTTATCTTTTTTTTAAGCATGTCCCAGACATGCTCTATGGGATTTAGATCAGGAATACGAGCTGGCCACTCCAATTTTTGAATTCTGACCTCTTGAAGGTATTCATTGACGCAATGTGCGACATGTGGGCGTGCATTATCGTACATTAGCAGAAATTGGTCTTCGCCAATGAACCCCGAAAACGGTAAAACATGATCTTGAAGGATCTCTACAATGTATCGAGAAGCAGTTAGCCGGTTGTCGACGATAGCCAACTCGGTACGAGCGTCGGAACTTATTCCTCCCCACACCATTATGGAGCCACCATGAAAACTCACAGTTTGTGTAGTGGTGATGGGTAAAAATCGTTCTCCTCTTTTCCTCCACACTCGTTGTCGACCATCTGGTGCACGTAAAGCTATCCTACACTCGTCAGTGAACAAAACCTTAGCCCACTGCTCGTGGGTCCAGTTGGCATGTTCTTGAGCGAAACGAAGTCTTGCTATTCGATGTTGTCTGAGAAGCTCTGGGCCGCGTGCTGGTCTACGGGCTTTCAAATTAACTTCCTCCATACGTCTTCTCACCGTACGCTCGCTAACATTAACACCTCTCGTGATTTGGAGTCGCGAGCGGATTTCAACTGCAGTGAGGAAGCGATTTCGCAGAATTTCAAGGTTAATAAAGCGGTCATCTCTGGCCGATGTGCATCTTACACCTCCACTACCTGGTCTGCGGGTGTAGCCGCCAGTCTCCTGGTATCGTTTCAATGCATATTGCATTGAAGAACGTGGTACGTTTAGCGTTGTAGCCACTTCGCGTTGTGTCATCCCTTGGTTGACTAATGCCACGGCTTGTGCAACCTGAGCTGGTGTTAAGGGCATATTTTTTCGTTTTTTAGCACCTTCGTTTATTGGATTAAAAGCACAAAATGACCGATGTTTGGTAACTGAATAGTACACAATATTAAAATACGGAGTTTAAAAATTCAACTTAGTCGCTCAAATGACTCGATTCATCTAAAGCTTAAAACAAATGTCAAATTGCACTCAAACATAATAAATTACCCTCTTGAACTAATCGGAAGTATTTTTTCGTCTCACCCTCATACCAAAAAATTTATTATAAACACTAACAACTTTGTTATCGCAAGATAAGCGCTTGGCCAAGATTCCGTGCCGCTGAGTGTATTATAAGTAATAGTAATTTATTTATAGTAGCGTAGTCTATTAAGAAATTAAGTAAGTATTATAATGTTAATTTTTTTTTTAGTAAATTTTAAATATAAACTTATTGTTTTAGCGCCACGTCAGGTCAGTTTTGCATGCTATTTTTTTTTTTTAGATAATATGTATTCTTGTATGGTAGATTAAATAAAGGCTTGTTCACATACGAAGCGTTCTTAGCAAACGTCAGAACCGTAACTTAAAAAACTCAAGAATTGTTTTGTTTTAATGCTGTTTTTATCGCATCAATTCAGAAAAACATTATTATCAAACAATAATGTAATGAAACACTAGATTTGGAAACAAACGTTGATGAAATTTCTTATACATAATGCGTCTTAATCTTCTTATAATCTTAATCACCAGTTGTTTGTTTTTAAAAGACGACCAAATTTACTATAAAAAAAATTAAGCAGATATATAATATAATAAAGATAGAGTTTGCTTGTTTTTTCGATTGCTTTTAACTCTTGAACTACCATTTGGATTTTAAAAATTATTTTTGCTTCGATAATCCAATAATTGCCGAGGAAAGTTAAGGTTATAAGGCCACCGATAATTACCGAGAAGAGCCGACGACGTGTGCATGATTTAGTCGCGATAAATGTTAACAAGCCTTATTTCAGTAGGTAGTGAAGAGTGTTTGCACGCTAACAGAAGGTGAATGATATGCGGTGTTTGGTTCCAGAAAACTTAACGATTTGCTGGAAAACCTTCGTTTGAGGACATCAATGATTGTTGATTGCAGCCTACCGACGATTTACTATGGCGCGAGGACTCACAAACAGTTGCAACAGGTCATCAAGGAGTTCAAGAGGACTTCGTACTGCTTGACGACCAAGATGACGATATTGTCCAGTAGAGAGTACAGCTGCATCAAGGACTTGGACAAGCAATTGTGGAACAATAGAAATGATATGTGCAGGGCTTGTATAAAGGTTCGTAGTTTAGGATTTTCTAATAAAAAAATTTTTTTTACACTTTTTTATATTATGGTCGACAGACAGGCTGACGGTCCACTTGATCGCCTGTAATACGCAATACACAAATACGCTGCCGAATATAGTAGAAAATGTATGTGGCAACCCTTACTCGCACACCGAAACACAACAGCAAACATGATATTATTATATCACAGCAGTATTTTCTGTAAGGGGGTGGTTACTGCCGCCAGACGGGCTGCCCAAATGATTGCGAAATGCAGCATGCCCTTGCTAAGCGACGATAGCCAACTACCGTCACAAGGCCTTAACAACAAAAAAAAAATTACATATTCGCGTAAAAAGTTATTGAAATAAAGTTTTCTTCACAGTCGTTTTCTTCGGAAACAGCAGGTGTGAGGAAGCAAGAGAGCAACTGTAAGTTCTACGATAACCGAACATCGTTGAACCACAGAAGTCTTCCTCCGGCGTTCGACCTGGAGGAGCTGGTCAATATTGGCACCAAGACTAACTCTTGTCCATATTTCGCTGCCAGGTTGATGGCACAGACTTCCAACATCGTCTTCTGTCCGTACAATTATTTGATAGAACCGAGCATTCGGAGCAGTGTAAGTTATCGCCTTACTTTATAAACTTTTAACTGTCAACCCAATGAGCTATCACTTCTTATGCCATAGACATAAAGAGGTGAACTGAACGTTCCCTCTACTGTATTGTATAGTAAACGGGCAGATAAGTGTGAGAGAGACGAAGCGATCGCGCGGCCAGCAGTTGTCTCTTTCTAGTCTTCGAAGTTACTACAGGAAAGGAAGGAAAGAGATAGCCATTGGCCTCATGATCGCTTTCTCTCTTTCCAGAGAGTGGTCAATTTCATGCGGGTTATTCTCAGTCTATTCTCTATATCTATTCATAATGTAACACTTGCAATGTCTTATTTATTTCAGATGCAAATAGACTTGAAGGATAACATAGTTATCATTGACGAGGGACACAACATAGAGGACATTTGTCGCGACTCGGCCACTCTCTCCTTTACTAGAGAACATGTTCAAGGTGCCTTAACGGTAAGTGTTTTTTTTTTTTTAAGAAATTAAGGCCAATTTATACTGACCTAATAGTTCAATATTACACTGAAATACAGTAAGACGTTGCGCTGTTTTGATTGGGCCATAATTTATTTTAATTTTTAAGAACCAAATAAACGTTTGATTTGTATGAATTGAGTGGTTATTTCAACGCAAGCGTATATATGACTTCGTAATATATATAATGATATTTATTTATGTAAAGGTCGGCAGACAGGCTGAATTTCCACTTGATGGTAGGTGGCTACCGTCGCCCATAACACTAGCAACGCCATAGGTGCTGCAAGTGCGCTGCCGACCGTAGAAGGTAATGGGCGCTGACATCCCTTACTCACTCACCGAAACACAACAGCATATATGCTGTTATTTCACGGTGATTTTCTGTGAGAGGGTGGTTACTGCCGCCAGACGGGCTGCTCAAATGACTGCGAAACGCAGTGTGCCCTGCCAGTACATAAATAATACAATAATAATAAAATTGATAATTATATGCATTCCTCCTATTGAACAATCTACGGTTTTTAACCAATATACATTATATACTTAATCTACAGCTTAGCAAAATAGTTAAAAAATTAAAAAGTGGCAACACTGTCGTGTTGTCCCGTTTCAACCATATTGTTGATAAGAAAGGGACGACACTAAAGTATTGTCACTTTTTTAAATTTCTTAACTATTTCTATGATATTAAAATGTACATTGTACAAATATTCAAATTGAATTAACGTTTTCTCAAAATTAAAAGTATTGTACTTGCGGGAAGAAAAACGTGGTCTTTTTATATAGCTGTCATGTTACAAACGAAATAGTATGTTATTGTTATGATTTAATTATATTATCTTCAACAGGAGTTACAAAAAGTAGCGGAATACCGTTTTGCCAATGAAGATTCAACGGGATATTTGGAGTACATTATAAAAGCGTTAAAAAATTTTGACGACTGGTAAGGAAAATATTCGCTTATAATGTAGCTTTCTATAAGTGAAAGAATTCTTAAAATTGGTCCAGTAGTTTTTCAGTTTATTCATTATAAACAAAAATACAGATACATTCTCTTTATAATATTATTAAAGAATAGATGTAACACTTTCCTCGTAGGACAATTGGACTATTGGACCAAATCTCAACAAACAATATATACATATAGGTATACATAATTATGTTGCTGTACAATATATGTTATATCAAAACAATTATTATAGTTAAATACGGCGATTTTTCATACTTCAATACGAATAAGATACTATTTTTGATTTAACCGAAAATGTAATTGTAAAATATTGACGATTTAATATAAAAAATAGATGAGTTAAATATCGAAATTAAACATAATTTATGAGATTAGTTAGAACCGATTCTATCTTTAAGTATCACATTAAAAACACGAATTGCACTAAATTTTTAGGTTCGTAAATCAATTGCCTCTGCTAAACAATGTTCCGGAACAGAACAACGAAGCTGTTTACACCTGGGAAGTGGAACATTTCGTTCAGACCCTCAACAATCATAACATAGGACAAAATCATTATGAAGGTAAAAACAGTATTTACTATGATTCAACTCATTTTATAAATGTAAATTGTGAGGATGGATGGATATTGAAGTAGATTGACCCAATGATAAAATAAGTGACTACGTCATCATTAATAACTAGAATTCGTGCTTTTACCTAGACTATTTACCAAACTACGGCGGAGTTATAATTTTATATGTGTTCATATAAAGTTTTCATATAACAATAAAAGAGTCTGATGTTTTTATAAACAGTTTTATAACAGTCGGTTTCATACACGGACTAAAAGTCTTCGATTGTAACATGTTTCGTATAAGAACAAAATAGTTTTCGATCGCAACTGGTTACGAAGCTTCGGTTATGTACGCGGCCGAAGCCTACATTTTAGCAGGCTAGTTATTAATACTATCAATTTGCAAACAATTGTTCTAAATAACTATTGTTAATAACTTATATAAAAAATAGTTAATGATTTAAATGCGCGATTGCATGTAACATGTACTTGCTGTTTGCATATGATGCGTGGTTAAGATATATTAAATCCCATTCCTACACTTTATTTTTATTTATTTTTATGAGAATATGAGAAAAGCTAATATACGTTGAAAATAGATTTCAGCCGTCACGCAAGCGAGTTTTGTCAGAGGCTTCGCGATGACCCGAGGACTTTGTTTGGCATAACTCAACCTACTTCTACCCTTATTGAAGATTTCAACACAGCCCTGGGTGAGTAGATATAATATATAATCGTCACTTCCATATTGTCATTTCATTGATCATTGGAAATTGAAACAGATAATACATACATATTATAAAAACAAAACATCCATGACTCAGGTACAAAGGTAAAATTTTAACACATAAACATTTGTCCCTAGCGGGATTCGAACCCGCGACGGTTTGGTTAACAGCTAGAGTTACTAGCCACTAGACCAAACAATTCAATTGATTCGTTCATATAAGCGTAAAAAAATAATACATCCTACAACAATCCTTTGATAAGAATGTGTAGAACCAACAATTGTATGGATTACGGACATAAGGCCGATATTGATGTATTTAACAGTAGTAGATTTCCTTTATTTAAAAGTAATTTAAGGTCATTTATTTATTTATTTATTTATTATTTGTCTATAAGCGATACTTTAATTTACTTATTATTATTATTTTCAGGTTACCTATTCCGTTCGTCTGGACAATTTCTAGATGACTTCAAACCGGTGTTGGTGAAAACGATAAAAGGCAAAAACGAATCTCTGTCGGAGGCGACGGGATGGAAGGCCTCGCAGTTTAATAAGGTTAGTGAATCTCACAATTTGCTTTTGTTTTGCGTCTGTGTTGGTTGATCATTTTGAAAAAGCCAATAGCGGACTTTGAGAAAAAACACTATACAATACAAAGTCTCGGACGAAGTAACAATTAACTGCCTCGTTGGTTTAAAAGGGTCTCGGCTGACGCCTCAAATTTACTTGGAATTTTATTATTATTATTAATTTTTGAGATACACTATTATTAACAAAATTTTGGGGGGCGTGTCCACAGATATATAACGCATAAAATAGTTCGAGCAGAAACAAAAGTAAGAGAGAAATGAAAAATGTATGATCGTTGTTTTCGGGCAACAACAGTGGGTGAGCAAGGAGTCGCTGTCGCTGCGGCTGCTGTGCCTGAACCCGGGCGTGGTGTTCGCAGCGATGGGCGTCACTCGCTGCGTGGTGCTGGCGTCGGGCACGCTGGCGCCTCTTCTCAGCCTGCACTCGGAGCTGGCCACCGGCTTCCCGCTGTGCGTGAGCCCCGCGCACGTGATCCCGCCCGAGCGCGTGTGGGTGGGCACTCTGGCCACGGGGCCCCAAGGTGACCCCCTCGAGTGCTCGCGCCGGGGCCTCGCCGCCCCCCACTCGCTGCCCTCCTTGGGCCGCGCCGTCCTGGCCGTCGCCCGGGTGACCCCGCACGGCGTGCTCTGCTTCCTCCCCTCCTACCACCTGCTCAACTCGCTCGTACACAAGTAATACGCCTCCGTTTTTTTTTTTTTTTTCAAAACCCCCTCAGGGGCCACCGTGAAATGCCAGCATGTGCACTCGACGGTCCACTTGAACCTTAAATTATACTTATCAATTATAATTATACAAGCACCATCACAGGTGCTACCAGTGCGCTGCCGACCGCAGAAGGATTAAGGATAAGGGATTGAAAAGGGATAGGGAAAATGGGCCTACCTTGTTCATTAACCGAAACTATGTATTAAAAAGTGGTCCCAGAATACCATTAAATTAAGATGGCGCTAGCTAGTGATATAGATAGATAGAAGGCATGCTACACTAGCGCCATTCTGGCCACTTTCAGAACCCTTATTTTATAGTTGGAGAGAACATTTTTTTCAGTTTGATTGTCATATGAGACTATACTCCTTACCTCTTCCCTTCATAATCTATACCTATTTCATGATATAGAAAGCCATCTTGACAACCCTTGAAAGTTTGTTTACATTCTTTGCGTTGTCTCGTTAGCCTTGCTTTAATAATCATCAAATGATAATCTGTACTCTATACAATCATCTATTGTTGAGATAAACGCACACACATATATCAACGGTGAGGCTAATATAACCTTTGAACATACATTGCAGTTGGCAACAGACGGACATATGGCATGAAATGAACGAAACCAAGCACGTATTTATGGAGAGCCGCAACACGAAGGATCACAACGACATTATGGAGGTATTCACTGTAACATAATAGTTTATAAATGTAGTAATAGTGGCAAGGCACACTGCGTAACCACCGCCTTACAGAGAAGACTACCATGAAATAATAGGTAATTTTTTATTATTGTGTTTTGGTGAGTGTGTAACGTAGGCCAGAGCCCATTACCTCACTTGCAGCACCTATGGCGTTGCTTGTGTTATAGGCGACGGTATCCACCTGCCATCAAGTGGACCGTCAGCCTGACTGCCGATCTAAATATGAAAAAAATATGTTTTTTTTTATGTATTTTTTTTATTTCGCAGGATTACTACAAGTACGTGAGCAGTTCGAAGGGTGCACTTTTGTTCGCAGTGTTTCGAGGCAAGGTCTCCGAGGGTATGGACTTCAAAGACCACCAAGCGAGAGCTGTCATCACGGTACGGATTGCTAAACTATGACAAGAGCTTTGGGGATATGAGAAGGGACTATGAGAAAACTATGAGAAGGGATAACCGACGATACGTTTGGTCTAGTGGCTAGTAACCCTAGCTGTTAACCAAACGGTCTCGGGTTCGAATCCCGCTAGGGACAAATGTTTATGTGTTAACATTTTATCTTTGTACCTGAGTCATGGATGTTTTCTATTTATATGTATGTATTTACAAAAAAAAAAGTAATTTATGTAGTATATCAACTGTCTGGTATCCATAATACAAGCATTAGTTGCTTACTGTGGAACTAGATGGTGCTGTGTGGAATGTGTGAAGATATTTAAATATTTATTTTAAGCGAATGGAATACTTCCTTGCGTAATTTCTACTCAAAAATGCTGCGTTAATTGTCTAATTGGGTCTTATTGAGCATTTCTCTTTAACAATTGGGTCCTAGGCTGGGCCGATTTTGATCCATTTTGTTTTGTTCAAAAGCTGGCGTGATCGAGAAGGTTCTTAATTATAGTTTATGGAGATCTGTTCAGGTGTTTGGAAATTATAAGCTCATTTCTTAGTTGACGTAGGGATTTCACTAACTTCCACAGGTTCACTATTGATGTGAAATTTGGTATACTGTTACTTAAGTAGTAATTCCATAACATATTAAGTTTGATCTGATGCTGCAGCATCAAGTATTATAGACTGCGGGACATCAAACTTCTCATCAACTTACAACAGATATAACGACGTGTTTAGGCTCAATAGAAAGTCGACGGTTAGTTTATTTAATAATAAATAAGGTTGTGTATTGTCAGATTGGAATACCGTATCCTAACTTAATGGACATGGCTGTAAAAGAAAAAATGAAATACAATGACAAGTACTCGAGTAAAAGAAATCTGCTGCCCAGCAGGGAATGGCTTCGTGTACAAGCTTACAGGTACATACACAATACACAATACACGCTTACACCTTTGTTCACTATTATTTATATTGCCTACGTTACGGATCCGAAGAGAGGTCGTCCTTTACCCATATGTTTTATAAGACGAAAAGTATATATTATCAAATATGCTCATGGATATACTTAATTTAAAATATAATATTTTTCTCTAATAAATATTAACATAGTGAAAAAAAATCACAATGATAATTTAAAAATGCGGTTTGTGATAATTTATGGCGACTGCGGCCACGTTGAATGATTGCACAGGGCACTGAACCAGGCAGTGGGTCGCTGCGTGCGTCACCGTGGCGACTGGGGCGCTGTGCTCTTGATAGACGCCAGATTCAATCAACCCTATTACCTCGAACACCTCTCCGGGTGGGTCAAAAACTTTGTGAGTATTCATAATCGACTGTTCGAGACATAACACTCTACACACGAGTACATACGAGTACATACGAGTACACACGAGTACATACGAGTACATACGAGTACATACGAGTAAGCTACGGCCAAACTACAAAGAGCCTCGCTCAGTGTAGAAAGCCAAGACGTTCTCTTGCCTAGTAATTTAGTCGAGAAATTTTGTAGTTCAAGTTCCCACTCGATAGTCTAAATTTATTTATTAAATATTTTCTCATTTTAGGCGAGTTCCTTCATCCACATCTTCCAAAATAAGCATGACTATAAGCTTTATTAGCTTAATCACTTTGTTGCGTTGCAGCCAAAGATATTCTATAACTAAGGATTATCGCACGCCATATAAAACACTATCTGTGGATTTTATGGAACATTTAGTCTATAATAAAAGACATGTGTGTAATGCGTAGAGCATGAACTCCTGGCAAGCATCTGTCATTTAAAAAAAAAGTTACTTTAAGTCAACGGTCCAACACATTACAGTTTCACACTTCAATGTAATCATATTTATTCAATGTATTTAATGACAGTGTCCTGTTTTAAATAAAAAAAAAAAAATAAAAAAAAAAGTTTAAAATCAAAAGTAGTTCTTGGTAGTTACTTTACTGCTATTACCTTTTACTATTAATACGCGGAGGCAAAACAAACAATTGGATCAAAAAGAAAGTAGAGTACACATTTATTTTTTAATCAATTTATGTTGTATGATTCCGTTTTGACGGAATTGACGTTTGCATTTGTGACGCGACATCCATAGTTATAGAATATCGTTCATCTTTCAAAAGACCACTCACTTGTACGTAAAGATACGTAATCTAGACAGTAACGAGTAGTTAACTACTAAATTATTCGTCACTATACTAAATTACTAAAGTAGTCCGAACAAGGCTTAAGATCTAGTGCTAATTATAGTTGCGTTTGTCCACAGTTGGGCGCCAATCATCATACTTTCGATAGCCTAATGAAAGGGGAAAACAGTTTGGAAACTTTTATGAAGAACATGACGCTCATTGAAAAGGAAGACATTTAATTCGCTTCCAGTGCTTATAAATAAATATCTAACTTGTTAATTATTTATCTTCAAATGTAACGTATAATGTTTTGTTTGACAACTTTGTAATAGTGTGTTGATGTGATTTTAAATAATTTGACATTTTAAAAAGTGTCCACTGTTGTAGATTAAAACTATTATAGCTTTTGGAATACTTCGATTGCTTTTTTAAAAGAGTGACCATTTTTATCTTAATTTTGTTTATTATAACTTTTTATCCAGTATCTACTATTATTTTAATGTTATGTGAATAAAAAACGAATATGTACATAATGTTTCTGTTTTGTTAAAATTGGGTAAGAGAAAGAAAAACCAAATAGCTAAGAGATTTTAAATAATTAATTACGGCAAATGTTTATAACAAAAACAATATAATTGGGTGTTAAAAGAAGATTTAAGTACGACTGCCTTAACGTGCGGACATCTTGTCTGTTTGAAACATGACATGAGTTGTAATCGTAGAACATAAGTCTTGTAAGTTTTTATCATTAAATGTTAATTTAAAATTTAGTTTCATTAAAAAAAATACAAAAAGGTTCTTACAGGTCTTACTGTGTATAAGCTAATACAAAATTGAAAAGCACTTATGAAAGATATACATATATAGCTTATTCGTACAGAAAATAAGTAAAAACTTTAGCAAAATATTAAAAATATTTTAAATACTCTAGTAAAACCGATAGTGTTGAAACCGAATTAATAAACCTTTAGCGAATTTTATTTATAACTATTTTGTAAATAACTGGACCTAAAAATAAAATAATCAGAAATTAAGCGACTGCGAATAGTCAATATTGAAAATTGCAAGTACAATATTTTTTATGATTCAAATAAAACAATATTTCATTGATATTATATTTTTATTTTAATATTTAAAATTACAGTCTTATATAATATGGAAACCTATAATAGAATGATGACATTACTAGTCATAAAAGTAATCTATTTCTAGGTTATTCCCATTTGTAGAAGATGTTTTCATATATCTTTTAAACTTAAAAATTATGATTTTTTTATGTCGATTTTCATTAAAACTAATGTTATGTCTCATTTTAAGATTACATTATCATCGTTGAATTGTGAACTTTTGTCTACGTAATAAAATCCCTTAAGAACTTTCCACAGACAACAAAATCATTGTCGTATAAATCCGACTCTGGCGGCTAAAGAATTAAAGACATTGTGGATGAACACTTCATGAACGTCGCAATAAATACGGAAATAATATTCCCTAAATATTTTTAAAGGTCACCTTGAATTGGTTCAAGAAATTTTCCACGAGTTATACTAATCTATATTTATACAACATTCTGTATAGTATATTTTATTCTCTTAACACTCTATATCTTCTAGTTTCTATTATACATTGATAGACAGCTACACTATTTCTGATATAGTTATATTATTTTGTTATATGTATGTTTTCATTTCAAAATTCTTAGTATATATGTATTGAAACCAGATGTAATGCGATTAAGACAATTTGAGATGTAGTCTTGCGACCAATTGCGCTTAATTCCAACATTAATAAAAAAAAAATCAGTTTATATCTTCAGATGGCAACTCCTATTTATTCACTCGCTGTGCACTGAAATAAAAAAATATATTATAATTAGTAATATATTTTTAATCTATTTTAAGATTGTGTAAGAGAATTTCAATTCAATATTTAAGCAATATAACACTTTGGCCAGGCGTTAGTTTTTATTTCATTTTTAGGTGATCTCTTGGGAAAAGTTTTTTTTTTTTCTGGTGAAAAGTACTATGTCCTTTCTTGTATCCCTGATAACGTGTATGCAAAATTTCATGGTAATCGGTTGAGTATTTAAGGCGTGAAAAGGTAACAGACAGAGTTACTTTTACATTTATAATATAAAATGTATATCCGCGGATACGGATGCGGATAGGGATCTTAACTTTCTTACTTAATCGTGACCTTGAAACGATAGTTGACGCTTGCATTATAAAGGTGACAAATGTTTGATTTTAAGAAAAAAAAATAATCTGAATGGAATTTAATAGTTTTTCATTGCTACCTAGTCACCTATATATAGAATTTCATCTATGAATTAAAAATTAATAAGGAAAAAGATCCGCCAAAAAGTAACGGATACGGATCTTTCTTCTCCCTCGGATATCCGCGGATACGGATACGGATATCCGGCACATCACTATAATATACTAGTAATATATTAAAAGTATGGACGATAAAATGTAACTTTCTACATATTCAAATAAAAGAATTTTGAAAATCGGTCCAATAGTTGCAAAAATTACTAAAATTACAAAATGATTATTGTAAATTTAGTGAAAAAAGTACAAACGGTTTGGCGCAGACGACATTGCGCGCGTGTCGGCGCAAATGAGACACGTGTGCGAACGACAAACCGCACTCGGAGCACTTGTGCGGTCGCTCGCCGTTGTGGTACCTGCACAATTGAGGATACGGAAATGGGCTCTAGCATCCCCTACTGTTATTTCACGGTGGTCCAAATCCAAACCAGAGCCTTTGAAGAGCCTGCCGGGAATCGAACCCGGATCACGGGTCTCAAGGGAGACAGAGCGTTAAGACGAGCAATCTAATCGCTCATCGAATGGGTTAAATTTAATAACAAACTCTGCTCTTGAGCTCATAAACAATGCGTTGTTTTTACATGTTTTTAAAATACTTAAATATTTCAATTATTAGTCAATATTTAGCAAGATATTGTTCTTCTTCTGAGCAGAATTTTAAAATCAACGTTTAAAAAACTGAGAGAATTTATAAGTAACATACACAATAAAAAAAAAGCACCGACAGAAACAAAAAGAAATGAAAACAACGTTTTGCTTGCAATGCATAAATAAATAATAAATAATTTTCTCACTGACCTCTTATGTACGACCAGATCAAATTTCTTGTAGAATTTCCTGTTGCAGTCCTTGTAATCGCAATGGAAAGGCGTCATCTTTTTGTGGTCGCGCTCTTCGTGATTCTTCAACTATAACAAATAAAATATACTTAATATATGTGTAGAAGCCAACTTGGCGAGCCCGTGGGATGAGTGCTCTGTCTCAGGGGCCTCGGGTTCGATTCCCGGGCCCCTGGGGCAGGGTCAACTTTGGAAATGAAATTTTCAAAGATGACTAGTTTGGATTTGGAAAGTAGTGGCAGGGCACATTGCGTTTCGCAGTCATTTGAGCAGCCCGTCTGGCGGCAGTAACCACCTCCTTACAGAAGACCACCGTGAAATATCAGCACGTGTGCTGTTGTGTTTCGGTGAGTAAGGGATGCCAGAGCCCATTGCCCAGTCTATACTAACATTATAAAGAGATTTTTATTTTTGTTTATAATGACTAAACTCAAAAACTACTGGATCAATTTAAAAAATTCTTTCACCTATAGAAAGCTACATTATCAGCGAGTAACATAGGCTATATTTTTTAAAGTTACGCGGAGGAAGTCGCGTACTAACAACTAGTACTTATGCAACCCTATGGCGTGGCTTGTGTTTATATATGGAGGGTAGAGGTGAGGAGGACAGACTCTAAATATATTAAAAAGTGGTCCCAGAATACCAGTAAATTAAGATGGCGCTAGGGTAGCAATGTCGAGTAAATTAGATATGCTAATCTAGCGCCATTCTGGCCACTTTTAGAACCCTTATTTTATTGCTGGAGGACCTTTTTTTTTTTTTTTTTTCAGTTTGATTGTCATATGAGTCTATACACCTTTACCCTCCATATGTTTACAGTGTAAGCTGCAGGAAAAAGCATGGGATAAGAAAAGTGTGTCACCATCCAAGCGGCGGCGAACTGTCGCTGGCAATGTGCGCAGGAGTGCGGATGGGAGAGAACGCAGGGCGTGTGCTGCGTCTTGTAGTGCTTGTTGAGCGTCGACTTGTAGCTGAATCGGTCGCCGCACACGTCGCACTTGTGCCGACGCAGCTTCGGCTCGTGAACGGCTACACAACACCAAAGTCTTTATAACTTAACCTCTTCAATACCGATACTTAGTCACAATAAGTACAAAAGTAAAGTCACAAAACATTAGTTGAAATGCTTCCTTTATTCATTAATGTTGACATTTCATACATTTGTTAAAAATAATGCCCGAACACAGATCTGTGTTAAGAGCAACCGCTTGTATCCACAAAGGCACACTAGCGCAAATCCTTTAAAAAAAATATTATCTCATGACTCAGAAGGAATTATGAATAACGACTCAATAAGGACCCTCGGTAAGTTTGTAGAATTTTCAAATACATTTTATAAAGTTTCACGTTGAGACACAAAGCAACAAAATATGATCTAGTTAGAGGAATGTGGCCGCTTTTCTTTAGATCTTTAGATAATTCCTTCTCAGTCACGAGATAATTTTTTTTAAAGGAGTGGCGCTAGTGTACCTTTGTACACGCTCTTAATATCAAACACTTCTATTATGAGATAGACATGGTGACATTCGAAAAGAAATCAGAAAACTTCACATCTTCTTTATTTAATATAAAAAAAATATTAAGATGGTTTGTGTATGCTTGGGAAGATTTTCATTAAAAAAAATTACACCCGGGGCGAAGCCGGGAGCGGGTCGCTAATAGGTCATATATAACAATCTAAAAGAACGAAATAAATGTCTAATCAATAGAAAATTATGCCATGAACTGAGCATTTGTTTTATTAAACTTACCACAATGCGAATTATAGTTATCCCTCTTTGAAAACGTTTTGTTGCATATAAGACAAACATATATAACTCTTTTAGTTATTTTCTCATCGTCGTTCGTCTTCTCTGACTTCTTAACACCACCTTTGCTCGCTTTTAAATCTTCATTATCTATCTCAATTTTAATAGATTCAATGATATCTTCATCGTCTGCGCTATTATTACCTCTTTCATCAATGCTCATACCACTTTCTAATGTTCCAACTTTGCCTTTGCTTCCTTTTATACTTTTTTTACGTTTACTATTTTTAATTTTGATTTTTTCAGAAACACTCTCAAATATATCACCGTCTTCAATTTCTGTGCTCTCAGCAAGTCTATTATTGTTTTTCATTATACATTCAATTGTTTCAACATCACTATCTTTTATGTTGGTTTTTGGAATATCACTAGTTTTTAATTCAGCTATACCATTTGCAGCTCTATTATCGTCCACTAATTCACGACCAATGTTAAGCATTCCGGTCAATTGTTCCGCATCTATGCCACAGTTTAAACTTATGATGAAAGTGTCGTCTTCCTCTGTTGATATATATTGAACCGTGTTCTCTCCAATCAACTGATTTAGGTTTGCTGCTAAATTAGTGCTTGCTTCTAAATCTACATCACTCTCGAATATTGTGGCGCAGTCGTTTATAGATAACGGTGGAACTTTGTTAACGTGCGTTTCTTCTAAAGACGGAACTTCCTCTGTCATGTTTAAAAGCTCATCGGGTAAATATTTACACTTCACGTGACACAGAGAATTCATTATACCATCGTCTATACCATTATTGTCATTCAATTCTGCAGTTAAATGGCATTCTTCATTGTTTCTGTCCATGGCAATGTAATCCATGTCATTTGTGTTCATATTGAACATATGATTACTTTGTAAACAATCTATGTCTAAATCGTTGTAAAATAATTCATCGTCGAGAATGTGTAGTTGATTCATTTCTTTTAAAAATTCTTTTTGAACACGATTATCGGCATTCGCTTCCGATTCGTTTTGATTATTATAAACGTTCAATATTTCATTAGGTGGGGCCATTTTTAAGTAATCAGCTTCGACAGACAAAATATCGTCTACAATGTTATCGACTGTACGATTTGATTCTACATTTACTTGATTAGATTTTTCCTTTTTATCTTCTGGTGGGTTGGTGTGTTGCCTTTAACAAAACACATATAGGTATATCATTTTAATTATAACTAAGTAAATGTTCAGTTAGTACGAATATTTTCATCGTCATCGTAGTCTTCTCAGTTGTAAGATTATTATTTATTATTATTATTATTATTATTATCATTATAACTGTAGAAAACAACAGTGTGTTGGTTAGACAAATAAAGGTTATTTTATTTTATTTTATTTACCACCTTGTGGGTGAACATTCTACACTGCGATTGTCAATCGGTAGCCTCCATTCGAGAACCTTCCGGCCCCAGCGGCCCAAGGCTCTCTGTACTATGTGTCCTGCCCACAAACCTTTCAACTTACTGATCGTTCGTCTATGGATCTCCTTATTCCTGATTCAATCTCGCAAAGTACCCCCGAGCATAGTTTGTTGAGCAACATTGAGTTTCTTACGAGGCCCAAAGTTAAGAAATATTTTAATTAATAAATGTGTAAGTATGAATTTTTATTATTAAAAAATAATTTGTGTTTGTTATTAATGGTACATATTATTTGTAAATTTCAAATATTATGAACCGATTAGATTTAATAAAAGTAATTTGCAGAACAAAAAATCGCCTCCGTACAAAGCCGGGAGCGGATCGTTAGTTAATAATACATGCTAACTAATTATGTTCTTTGTCATAATAATAGGAGAAAAATTTCCTTCTTACCTAATACAATGCTCCAATAAGTTAGTTCTATATGGAAAGGTCAAACCACAAATCCTACAGAGGTTCCTTGTGTTTGGCTCATTTGTATCACTCCTATTTATATAATGTGGGCAACGCTTCATGTGACGTGTCAAACTAACCAACTAAAACAAATTACATAATATAATTTATGTTTATACATCAGTCTGACACCAGATACAGAATATTAAAAAATACAGCCACAAATAAAGCATAGCTTGATGAGTGTTATCTGGACTCTGCCATCGAATTTACTATTATTATTATTATTATTATTTAGTATGTACTAATACTAAATACTAATATTATTATTAGTTAGTATGTAGACTCAATTTAGTAAAAACTAAAAGTTGCACTAACCTGTGTGTAAGATCTGTTGCATCCGGAACAAACGAAAGTCTGCTTATTGTCATGTTGTAGCAAATGTCTCTTCATATTTGATTTCAGTTTGAATTTCGCGCCACATTTGGGACAACTGAACCGCTTTCTATCTGGAATTGAAAATAGTTCATTTCTATATAAGCTCAATGATTCATCAAAAGATGATACTGACATTCTCACGTAGTTAAAGAATTTTGGAGGATATTTTCTTAAATCTTCATATAGTTTGGAAAAAGCATCAATTTGGCTTCAATCTGATACAAAAGGATGGACCCATAATTTCTTAGCTTTCTTCTTTTTTAACATTTTGTGACGCATATAATAAATATGTGTGATTTCTTCTATGCACGAAGCAACCATTCTCGATACGAAAACTGAGAGGAGAGAACTGACTGTCAGATGGTAGCCAGGTCGCCACTGGCCACTCAATTTGGCAACCGAAGGTAGCCACACCTATGTCGCCGGCGACGTTGTCATGACGTCCGGGTGAGGTAGCGCCCTTAAGGTAATCACCCTAACCACTCATCCAATGGATACGTCAACCATTAATATCATAAAAACATATTTACCACTGTGCTTATCCATATGCTTTTTTAAATCAGACGATTTATTAAATAGTTTGTCACATTGGTCACATTTGTGTGTTCTGAAATATATAAAAAAAATAAGTCTTGTGGATAAAAGGGATAAATCTGTTACAATCTGTCACAACCAGTAGTGCTCAAATGGTCGCCTACAAAGGCTTTTTGAGTCGATCTTAGATATTTAACTAATATTAGTGGATTAGCAATTTTGACTAGTCTAACAATTATGAGGTTGATCGCCAACAGTTCAAGTCTGAGCACCACTGGTATTACAGACTGTGTATTACAGAAGTAGGTACCTGAATCCAATTTAAAAACACCAAGATCAAGACCTTTAGATCAAGTTGTATAGAGTGTGCGAGGCATTTTTATATTTTACAGAACACCTATATATGTGATATTATTTCAAAATAAATATATTGTCTAGGAATTCTAAGTTAAAACTGAGCATTTTAAAAAAGTAAACTGCAAAATAATTGTACTAAAAACTATTGGTATTAATTGAGTATATTGACTCAAGTCTCAACTTGTACTACGGTCCTTAGGCTCCTCTAGCATTAAGTGGAAAGCATAAAGTACTGGTAGCCATTTTAAATATGAGGTGATTAAGTTTGCCAACTTTCATAATATATGGGATTTCTCTTTTTCACCCAGGACAAATAAAGTTCATTGAATTTTTAATTAAATTTTGTTTTATTTGGACTTGAAACTACACTTTGATATGGAATTTACGCAAGTAAACATGATAGGTTCAGCTATGTATTGCGGACATAAGTCCATTTTAGATTCGATTGCAAAAATACCTTTTTGATTTCAATGTGTTGCGTGTCTCAATGGTACATTTAAATTTATACTAGAAATATGTGGTGTCCTTTGAAATACTGGACAATTGGCAACCCTATAGGTGATGCAGTTTTGTTAATTACAATTAAATTATAATTTTTACCTGTAATTCAAATGTTTATAAAATAAATGTTGCTGCAGCCTCCACAATGCTTCAAAAGTCATACTACATTGCGGACATGGCCATATCTTTCTCAATGGTGTATGTATCAAACTATGTTTCATTAACTGCTGTTTCACAGAAAATTTCTTATCAGGACATTTATCTAGAAATAAATTCATAAAGTGATTGAGCGTAAATACTTTATGGGGTAGAACATTGTAGAAATAATTCTAGGAGCAATATTTACCACAAGCCCAAACATTATCTTTAGAATGTACCCTTAGATGGCCATAGTATTTTTTTGCTTTATCGAATTTCTTCTTACATATCTCACAGTGCAATGTCGTAGGGCCATTCAAGTCGGGCTCTTCCAAAGGCTCGTCAGCAGATAAAATCTGCGCCAGTACATCGTCTGTACCCAAATAATTGTGTGACGGCAGAGCATTTTGGAAGTCATCGTATGCACTCTCCTGAGACTTATTTCGGTCACTGAATACTAAATCGGTGTTAGCATTATCTACAAACTAGAATTAAAAAAAATTGAAGCAGAAACATTTAAATATTTCACAAATGAATGATATAAAAACGTATAAAATATAAGAAACATACTGGAAGATGAAAGAATGATAAATTCGTGTCAACGCTCGTTATATTACCATCGTTTGACTCCATTTTTAAAAACCATATTATTATAATTTAGATAATGAATCTTTCATTAAAATAAAAATATTATTGATTGAATATGTACAGTAAGTAAGGTAAAAAGTAAATAAAATGAATTATGAAAATCTTTGACAGTGAAAGTGGCAAGTGGACTAACCACAGGAGAGAAATTAAGGGAGTGGAGGTCACGTGCTTGAAACTTTTCACTGTTTGAAAATTACAGTTGTGCTGACAGTTAAATGACATCATAATTCATAGTTTTTGTAAATTAATTCATCTGTTCGCGTTCACTTCAAGTCTTTAACTTCTACCTTTTAAAAAAATATCTTTTCTTCTAAAAAAATATCTTGGTTCAAAATATTATAAATTACAGAACACTATATATAACAGAAACGGCGGCAATGTTGCCAGACGCCAACTCAACTTGCAAAAAGCCTTAATTTTAATTAATAAATATGACTAAATTTATGTTTTGACAACTGCTCTTTCCAATAACACTTATTGCAAAAACTGCTCTTTTATTTATGAAATTAAAGGCTAAGTTTATACATTGACCGCTAGCTAAGTTTCAATGGTTAATATCTGGACGTTTACAAGACTTAGATCGTTATGTTATGACTATGAACCACTTAAGACATAATTATAATATTCCAACTTGTGTGGTTTCTTTGCATTATCTATATTGTCTAATACGAGCTTTCGTTGGTATCATTATGTAGCTCGTCAATTGCCATTTATTCCTCTTCGTAACTTTGAGGAAACTCTCACGAACTATTTTCCAGAGTGGACTTGTTTTCTGAAATTTATCAAAATTGGCATGCTTCGCGCAGTGCTTCGACATGTCGTGGAATCCCACAGTACGAAGCCGTGTCGTGCTCATATGACTCACATAGTAAAGACTAGGATATATAAAAAAAATGAAACAATAAGTAGGTATTGCAACTTGGTCATTTTATTTCACTTACATAAATTTCACTTTAGAAATGAATAACTTAAAATTAGCAAGGAATTGAACTCTGAAACGAGAGTTAAATATGCCTTAAAGCTTATAAGTTTATTATGGAAGTGTTTGCTTAACTTAAAGACATAATATAATAATACTAATGTGACAATAACACTTTTGGCGTATCTTGCTGATAGCCAGTTATAATTATTACATTACCTACTATAGCTATAGCTATAGAGACGAGGCAAAACTAAGTATACACTGGTAGGGATGAGGTTTTTTTTTTTTTTCACTTCCCTATCGTAGAGATAGAATAATATTGTTATATCATTAGGCGAGTTGAAATGTTATATTGTTTTACCAAAAAAAAACATGAAATCATTTTCAGGATAATTTAACATAAAATAAAAATATGCCTATGTAAAAATTTTTAGAACATAATTTTATTGTATCCTATTAAGTATCTGATTATATTATAT
Organism: Synanthedon myopaeformis; assembly: GCA_944738685.1. NCBI lineage: Eukaryota > Metazoa > Arthropoda > Insecta > Lepidoptera > Sesiidae > Synanthedon > Synanthedon myopaeformis. The sequence goes on along the minus strand of OX122933.1, from coordinate 3,562,822 downwards.
ATTATTTTTTTTAACATATATATATATCGTAATTTTGTCAATCATATTACATATTTTTTCTTATTTTAGGAATTTCAGACTATTAGAACAGCCCCGAATAGAAATCTTCCTATAGTATCTAATCAAAAATTATTCGTCTTGTCTAGTTTAAAAAGGGTCAAAATTTTTATGAATTATTTTTTGGTCATGTCCGAAAACTATATAATTACATCTTTTTATATAAAAAAAAATTAGCTTCCGTATGTTAATGTTCACAAAACTCGAAAACTAGCTGTTGTATTGACTTGAAATTTTTACACATTTCACTTTAACGGAAGAGTGTTTTTATATAATTTTTATTCAACGAAAACGTAAAAATAAATAAATAAACATGAGCCACAGCGAAGTATGAGCGAGTACAGCTAGTTATTATAATATATTTATTTGCATTACCTCAATATTGAGACTTTGAATAAATATTCATGTTATTAACTTCAAAAAATGTCTCTACCATAGAGGCTGACATCACTTTAGAAAATAACCACAACATTAAACAAGTCCAAGGATATAATATGATTCCTATGAAAAAACTTGACCAAATATATCTAAGTTGATAGCGAAAAGCAGCCGTGATGCAATAATGCATATTGAAAAATATCATATCCATCATTCATCCTCCATTTTTATTTATAAAATAATATGCTTATTCTGATATTGTTCTATTGTGATCTGAAACAATTATTCTATATTGTATATAATAATTTGATTTTATGTTAAGGTTAACAGACAGGCTAACGGGCCATTTGATGGTAGGTGGCTACCGTCGCCTTTATGATTTTAGGTGCTGCAAGTGCGCTGCCGACCATAGAAGGATTAAGGATAAGGAAGGGATAGGGTAATGGGCTCTGGCATTCCTTATTCACTCACCGAAACACAATAGCAATTATGCTGTTATTTAACTGCGGTGTTCTGTAAGGGGGTGGTTACTGTCGCCAGACGGGCTGCCCAAATGACTGCGAACGCAGTGTGCCCTGCCACTACTACTATGTGTGTGCGTGACAGTCCCAACGGAATTCTGAGCAGTATTGCGGAAATTAATTGTTGTTAAGTATCATGATTTGTGATGTTCTTAGTTCTTAGTATAGTATATGTAATTTTTTATGAATTTATGATTCCACTAGTTGGTGCCCGCGATTTCGTCCGCGTGGAAAAAAATAAAAAGATATAACGCCTGGACAAAATATGTAAAGTAATATGACGTCTGACATAATACTTTTGCCAATCGTTGGATCTTTATTTTTAGATAGCTGGTGCCTATCTAAAAATTACTTTAATTTTATCTAAAATAAGTTTAAATGTATGTAAAAATTAGTTTAAAGAAAATCAAACTTTTAAAATCAGACAAAAGAAAACATACCTTCACACTATTACCTTAACGTTGAAAGTCCTACCGGAAGTCTAGGACGCTAGACTACAGTTCTAATCATCAACTTCAAGTTCTAACTCTATATCAACAAGACTTATTCTTCTTAGTGTGTTTATGAACATATATCGCGAAAACGCGACATACAAGCGTCGGAACCACACCATTTGTGAGCGATGTTGTTTCATCGCTCTCGCAACTCGCCTGCTCTCTGTCCAACGTAGAAAATATCTGAAATTTAACAATCATTTGTCATTGCCTGAGCAGTTTCCGATAGAGGTGTCATGTTATGATAGATAATAAAAAAGATTTACACCAAAATGCTGAGTAGCTTTGATAAAAAATTACGAGTTTTTCATAACTAAAAAGATAATATACAAAAAACTTAACAATCAATGATCTTAGTTAAAGATTTTAAATTTGTAGGTAATTATCAATAACTATGTATAGTTTGTAACACTTTCTAATATGACTATGCAAGTTAATGAAGATTGTAAACATAACCATGTTACAAGTGTACATGCGCTAGTCTTTTTAATATTTTCCTAGATTTGCAACAAATTAATCAAAAATGCTATTCACTGTTATTTTCTGCTATACTCGTATTAATAAAATTACTAGCGGATCGCACCCCGATTCGCACGAATGCAATTTTTTATATTAAAACCTTCCTTGTTTAATGCTTTTTTCATTAGTGAAACCCGCATTAAAATCCGTTGTGAAGTTTAAAAGATCTAAGCGTACATAAAGAGGGACAGTCTCTTTTCGCCGTCTGTTTTATACTATGTAAAAATAATGTGATTTGAGGTTCGTTTGTCTAAAAATAACTATAACATTTGTTGATTAAGGTTACCAGGTAGGCTAACGTTCCATTGATGGTACCACACGAAAATTATGAGAAATGTGTAGGATTTTTTTGTATTCAATAATAGTAGAAAAGATTTATAAATGTCACTTTAAAAATACTAATTTTATACTGACCTGTTGGAAGACAGTATGAAACTAAGTGGTAGGTCTAAAATACCCCAATATTTTCTTAATAAATTCACTGAATCTAATGTGTATACGGTGCACCCTGGAAACATGGGAAGGAACATTATTAAAAAACAAAGGCATTGCGGGACATTTTGCATAATAATAATGTGAAATTTCAAAATGTATAGAAAATATGCATGATTTATTAAAGACAATTTAATTTAACAATCAAATTTTACATTGAAATCTCCAGCTAAAATCAATGGCAATATACTCCATATAACATAATATATATAGTCTCCATTTAACATACTCTATAAATTAAAGCTATCCATGAGCATACGTTAATAGGTAAAACAATCGCCCGTTGTAATGAGCCCATTGGATGAGTGGTAAAGTACTTGCCTAACATCTCAGAGACCCCGAGTTTGATTCCCGGCAGGGTCAGCATTGGAAATGAACTTTTAAAGTTGGTTCTGGTCTGGATTTGGAAAGTAGTGGCAGGGCACACTTCATATTGCACTTCATTGGCGACAGTAATTTACATATAAGATAACCGCAAATGTGCTGTTGTGTTTCGGTAAGTGAGTGAGGGATGCTAGACCCATTACCCCTTATCCTTAATCCATCTATGGTCGGCAGCGCACTTGCAGCACCTATGGTGTTGCTTGTGTTATAGGTGACTGTAGCCACCTACCATCAAGTGGACCATCAGCCTGTCTGTTGAATTAACATAAAAAAATCGAGATTTATTTTCTCATAGATAACTATTAATAAAATATACTTTTTGTATGGTAACCAGACAGGTGAAGGACAACTTCTCTTCATATCTTAGACCATGATAACATAAAATTTGAAATACTTACTGCTAGGCATAAGTTTTTCAACAAACATATACGCAAGAGCATAAAAAACAGAGGAGTGATTTGCGTGTGACGAAACTCCACCTCTATCAAAAGTAACCAGAGTATCTATGTCTAGCATTTCTATGTGATATTGTATTAGTTTAGCTACAACAGGTACAGGCCATTGAGTGTTTGGCTCATCCTTAAGTCTAGTGTCATTTATAAGACATATGTTCTGATCTGGTAATCCAAGCTCTTTGCAAGCCCGCCATAGTTCCTCTCTTCTTAAATGAGCTTTGCCTTCAAAATTACCTGGAAAGAAAGATTTTCATAAAAATAAAAAGAAAATTTAATAAAAATATGTTAATAATTTTATTTTGTAGTATGTTAAAATATATTAATGTTAAAAGTTCCAAAAGATACTATTGTAAGATACCCTGAGATACTATTGTAAGATATCTCGATAATTGGATAGATAGATTAATGACTATGGAAACAGTTCAAATTTTATTTAACCACTAGCTGAAGAAGGCCACACTTTGCTATGTCATTATATACCATATAATAAAACCAAACCGTTTGGTTACAGGCATTCGATTTATACAATGTAAGGCCACAAAGGCCACGAGTCTGTTTTCTTGATTGAGATATATTTATTTAAATTAATTTAAATAAGAAATGTACCATTAGATAAACACAGCAAATGTACTTCGACCCCTTGTTCACATAATCTGATAATGGTTGGGCCAAAAAACATACACTCGTCGTCAGGATGGGCAACCACTACCAACACTCTTTTAATACCACAAATTCTTGCAGGTGCTCTTCTTGCGTACCGCAAATAAACCACACAAAACAAAAACACGTAACCCACTATCCATAAACATATGTAAAATGCAAAGTTCTTAAAATATAATAATGTTTCTGAGACAATTTTCAAATAACAAGTGTAGATGTATTCTAAATCATGAGGTGCTATAGAAAGTAACATTTCTGACTAGAAAGAGGTTTTTTGTAAATCTAATGGGAAAACATATAGATTAAACAAACTTATTTACATGTTCGTTAAAAACTATTCAGAATACTATTGATAAAATTAAGAGATACCATAATTCAATTCAACTACAAAAACATACCCACAACCCAAACATATGTCAATTCAATTGTCAAATATCAAATGACAGTCACACAGACTAGGTGAGGGATAATTGAAAATCTTAGAGCGAAAATAGACTATTCTCCCTCTACATGGAAGATATTCACCAATTTTAGGAGATAACACACTGGGCAGTTAGCGTAAATAGAACTTGGAAATAGCACTAACACTGTTGTATAAAAGTGTTCTGAGTGAATTATTCCAACAAGATTTGTGATTGATTTCATTATAAACGTAGATGATTTAGTACCTTTGAGTTATGTATGCATAATTGGTATGGCAAGTCACTACGATAAATGTTTGCAAAGGTGCCAAATATTTGATTTTAAGAAATATGAAATAATCTGAATGGAATTTAATAGTTTTTCATTGCGACCTAATCATTTATATATGGAACTAGCTCCCGGCTTCGCCCGGGGTGCATTTTTTTCCCGCAAAAATCTTCCCTGATTATCGCTATATCCATTGGTGAAAACCGCATGAAAATCGGTACGGTAGTTTTTAAGTTTATCGCAAACAGACAGACGCGGCGGACTTTGTTTTATAATATGTAAGGATTTCACCTATGAATTGAAAATTAATAAGGTTCAAGATCCGTAAAAGATCCTCTAAAAAGTAACGGATACGGTTACGGATCTTTCTTTCCCCTCGGATATCCGTGGATCCGTGGATGTTTGTGTTTGACCTACGTACGTACGTATTTTGTTTTGATATTTTGTTCTGTGGTATGTGGTTCGTTTCGTATTGTTTGATGGATTCAAGGAGTTTTTCGGATTGTTGAATTAATATTTTTAATTTTTTAGTGATGCGCCAATTTAACACAGTTTTTAATCTCTAACTTATTCATACTCGCATCCTTTTTAGACTTATAAGTTGTGGTTTTGTATCTAAAAGCTAATAAAATGATTCAGCCCGACTATCAACCCATGAGCTTATTAGCACATCTTAATTCTGATGAGCTTAAAGAAATTTTCAATGACGACACTAAATTTGACGCTGTTCTTAGAGATGTAAAACAGGTACAGTACTGTTTTTTAAAGAAAACAATTACCTACCTAAGTCTTATATCCATAAAAGAAGTCACTATTCAAACAAAATTGCTTATGACTCATTGCATTGAACATTAAATATAAATGATATCATGTAAGTAAATTGATACAAAGATTTTGTTAAAGATACAGATATTTTGTTCGAAATTAGTTATTTACATTATTGGCTTGTATAGTTTCCATAAATTAAAACAATGATTTATGGAACTCTTTGTAATTTATGACACCCAAGTTACATTTTATCTTAATTAGCCTGAAATAGCCCGCAACATGTCTTCACGACATAGTATTTCAATATGATGGGGGGGTTAAATCTGAAATTACCCAGCATTTGCATTCTGTTTTTAACATGGAATGCATAATATATGGACATTGCGTTTTGCAGTCATGCAGTTATATGGCCCTTCTGGCGTTAGCCTTTAGAGAAGACTACAATGAGTGAATAAGGGATCATAGAGCTCATTTTCTTATCCCTTCCCAAACCCTCATCTCTAACCCTACTATAGGCGGCATCAAACTTGCAGCACCTATGTCGCCTATAACACAAGCAGTGTTATAGGCGACAGTAGCCACCTACCATCAAACTAAAAAACTATATGGAATTCGTATGAGTTCTTATGTATTAAAAATGTATAAATAAATTCAAAACATCACTTAAGTTTCACTTTGTATTAATAAGCATTAAATGAATATGTTTTGGCTTAAATAATTACAAAGGGACACTCTACAGTAGGTATTTGCTGGTTGAATATGTCTTGTAATTACATGTATTATTTCTTTGTAGGTTAAGGATTGGGATACAGAAAAAGAAATGGTGATAGCAGAAAATAGGTCTCTAGCCGAGTTTAATGTTAGCAAAGAGCCAGAAATAGAAATGTTTAAAACCCAAGTGCAAGAGAAATCCGAAGCAGGAGAAAAATTATGTAGCCGCATACAAGAGCTATTGGATGAATACAGTAAGTCTTATTTCTATTATCAATTTATGTAATATCTATTTACTATCATATACTACTAGTACCTGGGCGACCAAGTACCGAGTATATGCTGTGTATTATTATACAGAGAAAAGATTTGTTTCTTTGTATGTAACGAAAAAAACAAAAACTATTGGACCAATTTTAAAAATTATTTCACTAATAGAAAGCTACATTATCACTTAGTAACATAGGCCATATTGTTATCAAGTTAAATTAGGGATCCATATGAAAACTTCAATGTATAATGTAACTATACTAATTTAACCAAGGTGTAAAAAATCTATACTTCTATATCTATACTAATATTATAAAGAGAAAAGATTTGTATGTTTGTAATGAATAAACCCAAAAACTAGTGGACCGATTTTAAAAATTCTTTTACCTATAAAACGCTACACTATCAGCTAGTAACATAGGCTATATTTTATAAAGTTACGCCGGCGAAGTCGAATTACAACTTCTAGTAAGTTATATTTAATAAATTCTGCTTACAGAAACAAAGTCTGCTGGAATTTCGCCGGATACCACACACGCCCTACTGCAAGCCGCCGCCGCAGAAACAGAGGAACAGTCGGAAAACATAGCACAAGACTTTCTATCGGGGAAAATTGATGTTGATCAATTCCTCGCCGATTTTCAACCGATCCGAACGAAAATGCATTTACGCAAATTCAAGGCGGAAAAGATGACTGAATTATTAAGAGCAGGTACCCAAAGCTCGTTCGGTAATGGATTTTCTAAACCGTATCTACCATACCCAAGTTATGGTCCACCGCAGAGCGGAAACACTCCGTACCCCATTGGCCCTCTGAATATGCCAGGGCAAAATATGAATGTGCCATACCCAATGGGGCCACTCAACATGCCCATGCCAGGAATGTATGGCAATCACTTTTAAATTGTAGTCTTATATATATTTATTAGAGGATATACATACCATGTCAATTTCTGCAGGTGTTTAATAAAAAATATTAATCTCGTAATAGTAATTAGTTTGTGGAAAACTAAATGAGGGCTGTTTCAATTCAAAAAATATATATTTAGCTGTCTTTATCTCAAATAGGCTGTCAAATAATAATAATTCAAGGAAGAGTTGAGAATTCTTGTTTAGATTTTCACATTGACTAAAGTAAAGCCAAGGAGAAAACGCAAACATTGTAAACAATCCCGACCCATACTGAGTTTTACAAGTCTGTCCTTATCCCTCGCACGTAAAAAAGAGAAGCGCCGGCGCTATCTGATCTTGATAACAATTGGTCACCTTTTTATGAATTTCTTTGATACTTTTTCATAATAAAATGGGTATGAATTACTAGTAAAAATACATGTTAACTATTTGGTTTTTTAAAAAATATTTTGAACCCCTGAAAGTTTGTTTACATCCTTTACGTTGTCTTCAGGGCCTTGCCTTAGACACTGGACTAAGACATTGGAGTAAGTCTTTTTTTTTTCACAGACAATTCTATTCAGTGACAGCTGTAATTCCTGTTTTATTTTGCTTAGTGAGCAGTATATTTAACAGAGGCAAGTTGATCAAATGAAGTAAAATTTTGGATCAATTCATAATAATTAGGTCTGTAAAAAGGAAATGAAAAAGTGTGCATCTTTGCCTACAGATACTGTTATTTCACAGCACACAAGCTGAAATGAAGTACCTAATCATGTTTATAGCTAATTGAAATCAATTCTTATTTAATATAGATCTTTTTTAAAGTGAGCTATGAAAAAGTATAGTATGATATGAACGTCATCTCGATAGTAAAGGGTAACATTGTGTAGTAATTTGTTGTAGACATTGAAGAATTACGCTTACCACAAAAAAAAAACTTTGTATGCTGCTCCCTGGTATTTATTTGAACAGAATACACTTCTTATTTTATGTAGGTGCTGTGCCATACTTGATGAACTCAATGTGCCTGAATGTAAAAATTAAATGAAATATAGGTCAGGGATACGAAATCTTGCTTCGAAATTCATTTGTTGGCTCTGCACAAAATTGCAGAAAGTAACACTACTTTTACCATGTCATACAAAGATTGCGATGCATGTTTCAATCGATACACAGTTTTCTCGAGTATGTATACTTTGTTAATAAATAAAATACACTAGATTTAAAAAATCATGATGGTTATCTGCAGTTCAATAAATGCAATGGTTAGAGTTACCACTATTGGCGATTGTGAAACTCCAGAGTGTGTATAGTCAGCGCCGGATTTATACTTAACGGACTCTTCGGCACGAAAGCTGTAGAGGTCCCCTTGCAAAGAAATCAAAAGCGAATTGATCAATATATTTTATATATTTCCTTAGAATATCAAGATCTGATGAATACTCAATTTTCGAAAATCAAGGTGAAAAATTTTGATTTTCTTATCATTGGTGGGAAATTAAAAATGGGTTATTCAATTTGTGGGAGTTCCCGGGCATGTGCCCAAAATGACCTTATGTAAATCCGCCACTGTGTATAGTACTTGAATAATAGTACTGTGAACCGAGCAGGGAGTTTGTATAAATTTTCAAAAAAAATTCCAAGTGTAAGATTTTGGTAGAAGAATTGAAATGTTTCACTTCTTTTAGATCACTGACCAAACAACATACAAACAGTGAATTATTGTTTTCTAATTTGACAATCCCATAACGTTTTCACATTGTTGCTATAAACTAAATAGTAAAAAATCTGTGATTTTAAATATATAGAAACTTTTTCTTCTTCTTAAAAACCAATGTTAAACTGTCCGCTTCATATTGGTGCTTGGTAGTTAAAAAATGATTGTAATTAAAATTTATGTATAAATATACAGTGTATAAAGAGATGAAATTATTAAAATTTAACAAACAGAATATTATTATGTTAGTGTGATTAAAGGGGTTTCGCGGGTTTTCGCATTGATTAAACATCAATGCAACGTTATCCTCATTTTCAATAATGTCTAGTCCTAAATCCCCAGAATAAACTATGATTCGTTTCAGTTTTCTCTGAAGGTTAAAATTTTCATTTTTTCTAAAAGCGTGATTACTTAATAGACATTTATTGAAATAAAATATTTCCATAATTTATTTCTGCTTCTCAAAATCATATTCATTTGTTGCTGCACTTAAAAATTAAATCTATAAAAATCAGCGAACAACCCTTTTACATTATTACTTTATTGAAAAAATAACACAAATTATAAGAAATTATAATTGTGTTGTTTATAAAGATTATTTTGTGTCTGTAAAAATAAACCTAGCATAATAAAACGGAGTAGGTGTAGATATATCACCAAGCAGTTATTGGTTTTAAATCTAATTCTTGCACCATTTAAAATGTATTCATGAATTAATTATATTGTTATTTTGTATATAAAATAGAAAATCATGATAATACGTGTAATTAATAATATATGTATGTAAATTTAAGAATACTTTGTTTCGAACTGAAAACTTATAATAAATATGTAAACAAATTTTAAATAAATAATGTTTTTATTTTGCCATTATCCAACTATTTTTACATAGTAGGTTACGCTGCCTTGCTGAGTACACACACATTAAATAATAACTACAAACAACAAAAAATATTATTAAATGATATGCTATGATTTGTAGTCAGTTTTCAAAATAACAAGATTGTATTATTGAAGCTGGCCTTCATTTAGAATATGTTCATTTATGTACAATATAAAACTAGATATCATAATAACTATGAAAACAACAACATATCACATACCTATAAAGGCATCACAAACAATTGCTTTATAAGATCATTATAATTTAAAATCTATAAAGCAAAATATGAGGTACTAAACATGAACAAACACAATACATATTCTATACTCTGTTTAAAATTGAAATGGTTCACTATTTTTGAAACTAGTACAAATATAAATGTAAATTATTTTATCTGGAACTTTGAATTGAAATTGAAAATTTAGAATTCATGTTCGTACTTTGCTTCAATCTTGCAAATAGAACAAGCTATATTCTTATACTAAATATATTATAATATAGTATACTAAATATTATAAAGAGGGTGCAGATTTTATTTTAATTTGGAAATAACCACTGCACCTACACATTTGAAAAATTCTTTCACTATCTGAAAGGTATATTATTCCAGAAGAATATAGGATATATGAATGCTACTTCCAATCTTTGCTTGGAATACCAGTTCCAACTACAATGAACCATATATTATCTTGAAAATTCTAGGCAATTCTAGTCAAAAATTTACTATAAATGTGTCTAATTAATTTTATAACTATGTTAATGGTTTGACTGTTTTCGTTTTATTTGAATTATTATCTAAATCGTTTTCTCGGTCTGTTTTGTTTCCGATATCACTGACATCATAATTTGGCTCTCCTTTGATGGCAAGTGCTAAGCACAGAGTCATTAAAGTGACAAGCATGTAAAGTGTGAACTCTTGATTTGAGGCGACGCGAGCTTCGCTCATATGAACTTTTTTCTTTTTAATACTTTGTTTATCCACTTGTGATTTGTTGAACAAATCGCCATAGTGATTTCTGGACCTAAAACAAATTATTTATTGTTCAAAGTTGTTTTCCAAGTGATATCAGTAGTTAAATAGTAGTGGCAGGACACACTGTATTTCGCAGTCATTTGAGAAGCCCGTTTGGCGCAGTAACCACCCCCTTACAGAAAACTACAGTGAAATAACAGTATATGTTTGCAGCGCACTTGCAGCACATATGGCGTTGCTTGTGTTATAGGCGACAATAGCCACTTACCATCAAGTGGATCGTCTGACCATGACCTTGGTAGAGTAAAAAAATATCTCCCTTTTTTGGATGTATTTTGGTAAAAGTGGCACGACATTTGAGCCCAGGTTGAAAATATTAAAACATTGAAGTCTTCAGTCTTGATTTTAGCTTTGATCATAACATATTATATATGTTGCATATAAAGGCAACATATGCATTGCTTTACACTGCTTATTAATTTATACACTTCCACATACAATCCAATAATGTAACTAAGATTCCTTAAATTAATCACATACACATACATAATCACACCTTCCATGAACCTAGAAAAAACAACGGACGGAATTCCATATAAAAATAAAGTAAAGCACCGTAGTTAGCTCGGTAACGTGTATTTACACGTTAACACCCATACATACAAACCATAGTAAGCTCGGCGTCCGCCATTATTCTGCTAGCGTTGATTAAGTGCACACGTAATGAGTAATTAAAATAACTATTTAATTATGCCATCTGCGTCGTGAAATGTTGTTCCCGTGATAAAAAAACAACAAGGAATCACTTTCCACATGTAAAAACGCACACATAAAAACGAGCCATTAGGGTGCTTCACTTTGTACAGTGACAGCATTCCGTCCGTTGTTTTTGCTAGGTTCATGCCCCCTTCATTGATAATCTTATTTTTAATGTAAAGGTCATCAGGCTGACGGTCTACTTGATGTTAGATGGCTATACTAGCAAGGGTCTGCGAACGTGTTAAAGAGTCTGCTCTCTAAATGTCTCCTGAAAACAATGATAGGTATATTGTTCAAAGTCAACTTACCAATCATCGAAATTATATATAGGCGTTTTTCCATCCATGGTGGGTGTAACCTGTCGATTAGCATGTGACTTGTAAAATTTTAATGTTGGATCTGTCGGCTCGGGATCAGGCTTGTAGTCTACCCTTGATGTGTTTACACTGCCAACTAAGAGACCTATAAAAAAGTAATTGCTAAAATAGAAGTCAACAAAATTAAGTACTGTGATTTCGTCCAGCTAACTTTTTAAAATATAGCCCAGTTTTGTATAGGTGAAAGAATTTTTAAAATCGGTCCAGTAATTTTTGAGTTTATTCATTACAAACATACAAATCTTCTCTTATAATATTAATATAAATATATATTATAACAGCTAAAACAGTCATGATACAATTAATTACCTTTATCATACATCTTCTTTAATTTTATATTTCCTAATACTTCATATGCTTCCGTTATTGCTCTGAATTTCTTTGCAGACTCTTCATCCTGAAATCATTGTCATCGTTTCATTAGAGAAATATTATATATTCACTCTACAACAATTATATAGTTTGCCCAGAACCAGAACGGACTAATTCCTTGAATTTTTAAACATATCTAGTTTTCTTTTGAGGAAAATAAACATTAAAATTTCGTTTTTAAACATAATTTCAGTCATAAACTGGGAAACACATTTAAGCAAAACATAGCAGGCTGATAGGTGACCACTCTCACCACATTTGATGGTAACTGTAATTAAATATAGTAAATATTGAACCTATCCAGGATTAATTTTTAACTTTCATATTAGACCTTCACTTAAACTGATAGAAATTAGTAATAAAAACATTGTTTTTAATGTGTTGAAACACTATGAGACTAGCTCAAACAAGTACAATGGCTAGCTTGTTCTATCCCTTCCCACCACCTTGCAGCACCAATATTATAAGCTTCAATTGGACCGTCAATCTGTCTGTTGACCTTAACATAAAATGTCTGCTTAATGTCCCAATGTGTTTTTATTATTAATATAAATATGAACAAACCATGTGAAGCTTCAAAAAATTACTCGAAAATGTCTCAACTTAAAACACACCACATATCAATCTAAATGAAAAATCTGCTTATAATAATTTATTATATAATGTTATGTATACAAACTGTCAGGTTAGATTAAATTTCGTTTTATACCTTAGATTTATCTGGATGGTGGATTTTTGATAAATTATAATATGCAGTTTTGATGTCATTTTGAGTAGCTTTTGGTGTTAAGCCTAAAACATCATAGTGGCTTGCTAATCTTCGAGGACAGACGTTAAAACATTGTAATCGTTTTGCTCCAGAAATAAGTTTTGTTTTATTTTGTGTAAAGATCATCTGAAAAAGGAGGGTTTGCTGTCAAAGTTACACAAAAAACAATAAAAAAATATTTTTGAACATTTACACTTACTGCCATGCCAATTAATTTAGAAATTATTACTAAAAATAATAATATATTGTAACCTACGAATAAATAATTGTAACATTGGAATTTCTATGTAAATATGGTTGGTTTGTCATTTTGAAAACTGAAAAAATGACACCACAGACAAATATAAAATTATAATAATTCAGCAGTTCAGCTGCTGGAAAGCAAATGACGTTGACGTTCCTTACGTAATAATAATATTCTCAGTAGCAATGGTCACAGACTATTAATTACATGTTAAAGATGGAAACAAACTATCGGACGTGTCCGACTGCCAAGGCCAGTTCACATACGGATTTTCAACTTTCACATACAGATTTTTATACGGAATTATATGGTCAGAAATATAAAATAATAATAACGATAATTTTATAAGGATTTAAGAAATACAATAAGTATTATTTTACATAAATAAATACGAAACTAAATAATATGTGGAATTGTTGGTCATACATATAGCAGCAATCAACTAAGTTGAAGTAGGATTAACGGGGATTCCCCAACTTTGCAATATTTGTTGTTGTAGCATTAGAGCGAGGAGCGTTACACATTTAATTTTTGCACGAAGGCGATAGAACTCACTTTGCTTTGTTTTATATCAATTCAATTTTAAGTATATCAATTATTTAGTTTCTTTTGTCGTGACGTATTTTCAGAATACAGTCAATTGTTCATAATGGCACTTCATTTTCCTAATTTGATAGAGCAAGAAAATATATAAACGCTATACAAAATGGAGAGCTTTAAGAAATAATTCCAACGTAAACTATGCGCCTGCAGGTACAACCGAAAATAACGAAAAGTATTGGCAGAGATTTTGACGACTTTGAATCCAGCTGATGCAAATTTGTTATATCCACAATTATCTAAATTTATTACGTCATTGTAAAGTTTGCTACATTCCATTGCTACATTGTTAATTTATTTATCAATTATTGAAAAAAATCTACACAAAAACAAATTCATTTATTAAAATTATTTAAAATCATACATTGTCAATTTGATATTTAATAAATGAAAACGTTTGTTTTTTTTTTGCAATTGCTATTTTTCTTACAATACAATACACATACGGAATTTATACAATATACATTACAATATACACTGGCCGCAGCAGACGGACGCGTCCGATAGTTTGTTTGGACCTTATCCGACAGCCGGACGGCCTTGAGCGTTCGGACGTCCGATAGAAATCTGGCGCACTGGATGTAAATGACCGTGCACAATGCGTCCGATAGTTTGTTTCCATTTTAATTATCATAGAAAAGTTATAGATCATAGATCATAGAAAATAAAGGGTTTTGGAGTAGTTGCATGTCACAGTTTAAAAATCGGTTACTAGCAAGCTGGCGACACTGTATGTCATTGTCAAGAACTTTATTTGTTATTCTGTATCTTGTTTGACAACTTTGAATCTATAAAAGGAATCACAAATTTATTTATACTTGATTTATACTGAACTAATACTTGTGCTGTGTGTGTGTGTTTTACGAATAATAATCGTGGATTAGTCATACAAAAGAAAACAACGTATTTAACGTATTTTTTAAAACTTTTCTTCATTTTAGAAACTAAAGTATTGGTAGGTAAAATTTCCTTTTCTTTATTACGAAACTGGCGGCCAGATGGATAGAGTGTGTAAATTTGTTACCATGTATGGAAATCCTCCATCGCCGTGTGCCCTAGATTTGTTTAATTTGAAAGAAGGGAAAAAACTTGAGTAATGTCGTGAGTCATTGAACAGTTTTTAACTAAGAGCCTAGCCTTTTAACTTTGAACTCGTTTTCGACAGGCGACAAGTTCGTAAATTTACTTAAATTCTTTCATTAAGGTTCTGTCGTAAACTCGTGTAAAAAGACTTTATAGATAGAAAAAGTATTTTAATTTATATTGAACTTTAAACTATTTTTTTGTAACTTAATTATAAAATATTTCAGTTTGTCATCATGTCGTCCCGTAAAACAGCTGGTCGCCGCGGAACCAATAAGAAGCGTGCCCAGCGAGCTACCTCTAATGTATTTGCTATGTTTGATCAAGCTCAAATTGCTGAGTTTAAAGAAGCCTTCAATATGATTGATCAAAACCGGGATGGTTTTGTGGACAAGGAGGACCTACATGATATGCTTGCATCACTTGGTGAGTGATAGTTTTAGATAAAATTTAAAAATAATATAAATAAAAGGTACAATCCAAACTAGGTAGCTTGTTGTTGTTATACCATAATACTTTTTTAATAAATCTTTTTAATATTTTTATGCATATAATATGATTTTGTTCTTATAATTATGAAAAGTATGTAATAGGTATAACAAATTTCTTTGTATTTTTAATTAACAAAAACTATTTTTTGCATTTAAAACAACTTCAAAGTGATAAAATTAAATTAATAAACACAATCATACAAGTTTTTAATTAACAAAGAAATTTTTCACAATTTTTAATTTGTCTTCAATTAAATAGAAATAGACTGGAAAATAGCAAAGAATTTAAGTATTCATTTTTAATAACTACTGAATCATTCACCCTTTTGACTAAAACATAATATTTTGAAGTTTTATTTTTCACATAAAAAAAAAATGTTTATGGACTATAATTATCAAGTTACTTTGAAGACCACAGAAATAACAGCATGTGGCTGTTTTGTTTCAGTAAGTGAGCAAGGAATGACAAGGCCCATTTCCCTATCCCTTATTAATCCCTTATCCTTAGTCCTACTATTGTCTGTCGGCAGTGCATTTTCAGCACCTGTGGTGTTGCTTATGTTGTTATAGTCAATGATAGCCACATACCATCAAATGGACCATCAGCCTAAACATTAAAAAAAATATGGGATATTATGGGGAATTTTTAAATATTCTCCCAAGTTATTTCTATATTTCTCCCAAGTTTTGATTACGAAAACGTATTCTATGAGGCATAATAATGTTAGTACAAATGTGATTGGTTACAAAATGTATGACTAAAAAGGCACTTTAAATATTTTTTCCTTATGTGTATGTTTTATCTTTTCTCTATTAGGTAAGAACACCACTGAAGATTATCTAGAGGGTATGATGAATGAAGCGCCTGGTCCAATTAACTTCACAATGTTCCTTACATTGTTTGGTGAACGTTTGCAAGGAACCGATCCTGAAGATGTAATCAAAAATGCTTTTGGGTATGTAAATGGACTATTTTAACTATTTTAAGTTATGTAAACGAAAGAACACATTTTAGTAAACTAAAACTTTATATTTGCGGAAATGTGATTTGTAAATCCTTTGTCCATTTACCTGAGCCAATGACTTTTTCTTACTTACTATTCTTATCTATCTTATACTGAGTTTTCTCTAACATTGAAATTTGAATCCTGTCTTAGGGCATGAATTTTCAAAGAAGTAGTAACCTTTGTTCTTGTTTCTTTCTTTTATATTAAACGAGCTGGTGCCCGCGACTTCGTCCGCGTTGAAAAAGAAAATATATGAGTAATAATTATTATACGATGAGATATCGCAAAACAAATTAAAAAAAAAAAACAGTTGCTATTTGCGCCATCTGATGGGATGAAAATAAGACTTTTTGTCACTGCAGTCTGCCATTATTATATTTATTGTGACTTTTCACTGACAGATGGCGCTAGTGCTGACGTAAGCGTGATGTTATATAGCCTAAAACCTTCCTCGATAAATGGACTATCCAACACAAAAAGAATTTTTCAATTCGAACCAGTAGTTCCTGAGATTAATGCATTCAATCAAACAAACTCTTCAGCTTTATATAATAGTGTAGATATAGATGAATTTTATAATGTTTAAGCCTATTATAAAGATTCTTATAATAGGCATAAACATTTTTTTTTTAAATTGTGATTATAAAACTTGGTTATGCTTTACTTAACAATAAGTCTATTTGAAAGTTGCTATTTAAACTTTCTATTTGAATTTTCTTATTAACTTTTTCCATTAATAGTTATGGTATAAACTCTTGAAACAGATTACTACATTTTCATAAATGTTACAGATGCTTTGATGAAGAGAATATGGGTGTGATTCATGAGGAACGTCTCCGAGAGTTGCTCACCACAATGGGCGACAGGTTCACCGATGATGATGTAGACGAGATGCTCCGTGAAGCCCCAATAAGGGATGGACTCTTTGACTACGTGGAGTTCACCCGCATCCTCAAGCACGGCGCCAAGGATAAAGATGAACAGTAAAAGGTTTTTTTTTTTTCAGGCAGGTTGTGTAACACCCTTAGAACTCTAAAATCTACACTTTTCAGATAACTTTACTTTGTAATATCTAACTACTAGGAAACTAACTATCATATTTGTTAAATAGGTTGATTAGTATTTGTAGTTGAATTAAAATTTTTAATATTTGTTGATTTAGTTTTGATGGATTAAACTTTTATTTTATTTTATTTCAGTTGCCATAGTTTTGATTTGTGTTAGTTGTGGCAAAATGTCTCAATAATCGCGTATTTTGCAACTGAAATGCTACTCAAAATTTTATTGAAAATGTAATTTTTTTTTTTAGTTCAAATATAATTAACATTAAAATAAATTGCCCAATGAAATTAAAAATAAAAATATATAAACTGTACATACAACCTGCCTATTTGTAATTAATTATGTATTTTGTAATATCCAGATTTTATATACTTATGCATTTTTCAAACTAATAATGCTACGACACATTTTTTTTATGTAATTCAGGTGCTAATTAATAATAGTACTTAAAAAAATATTGTGGCTGACTCTTTCATAATTTGGAATATAATTAATTATCTATATTAGATTTCTTTTTTCTGTCACAACATGCGTTTTTTTATTAATTTAATGCCATCGTGATCATGGCAAACGCGGTTATGCGAAAAATGTACTATCAAATTAAATGATTTTTATAAGTTGGCCATATTTGCCCAATTTATTGTAAACTTGCAATGACTTTGCAGTTTAATGATAACCTAAACTATGCATTTATATTGAAAATTGGAAATTCCGTTAAAGCTTAGTTATAAACATAATAATTAGATTAATATATGTATATTACATTATATGTATTTTAATATTGCTTTTTCCTTTAACAATATTTTAATTCATATAAAAGTATTATGACCATTTCTAGAATTAGGTCTCTTGTATGATAGGGATTGGTATTTGGTACTGATTATGTGGAAGAAAGTGGGTAATTATCTTCAATTACTTTTTAGGGCATGTTCACATTTGTGTCTTATTATAATTATAGGCCACACCGTTTGTTGGAGGATTAATTTAATACAATTTTCTCGTTCACAACAATTTGATTTGATATGGCGTCATTTATATACATGTTATGGTGAATATTTATTTTACAAAACCACAATCAATATACGCAAGTGGAGGGCGATTTAAGTGGACACATGAGACATACCAAGAGTGGGAGAAATTATGCTGATGTCCTATGGACAGTATGACGTGATAACTAAGAGAATCACCAAACTAAATTTGTAAAAAAATGAATAATTTTACAAATTATTTTGCTAAAAAGTTGGATTTTCTGTTTATTTGACTCTTCTAATCCTATGTACCAAACCAACATGAGTATGACCATAAAGTAAATAGTACATAACTTATAAATCTAGGGAACTACCAGTCTGATTTGAAAAATACTTTTTGTATTTTGAAAAATATATTACAGACAGAGGGCACATGACAATATTCAAATTCAAGACGGATGAAACCATGAATACTTTGAAAGCATATTGGGACACTAATCTGAATATGCCCATAGATTTTTACCGATAAACTTGAAGTTTTGCAATCAGTGCCTTAGCTTAAGACATATTCGTATATTACATTAAAACTAACAATGTTTAACGTACTTGTATGTAATCGTATATTTATTTATACTTAAACATAATAAAATTTTGTTTATCCCCTAAATTTGCGTTTTATTTTAATTAAGGTGTTGAGTGCCTGTGTAAGTTTGGGGTGATGATTGATAGAATTTTAATTAGAATAAAGATGTAAACACATCGTGTGTGACTAAATTTATTTTCGTTCACTAATTAATGAACATATTTTTAATAATGAGTACTTTAATTAACAAACAATTCGAAAATAAAGTATTTTTTAAACCCCGCGCAAGCATGATGTTGTGTCTAGGAATCCGATATTGTTAACGCCCGACGCAAAAGAGGGGTATTTTAAGTTTGACCTGTGTGTGTGTCTGTCTGTGGCATCGTAGCTTCCAAAATAATGAGCCGATTTTGTCCGTATTTTTTTTGTTTGAAAGCTAACGTAATCGAGATCGTTCTTAGCTATAGTTTATGAAGATCTGTTCAGGCGTTTGAAGATCATCAGCTCATTTTCTAGTAGACGAAGGGATTTCGGTAAATTCCACATATTCGATTGATGTAAAATTTGATATACTGTTACTTCGGTGGTATTTCCATGACATGGTAACCTTGATCTGATGCTGCAGCTTCAATCCGATTTCTGTGGGACACCCAAGTCCTTAGTAACTTACAGCAGATATAGCGTGTTTGGACTCATATAAATAGAAAGTCGTGGGATAGTTTATAATTTTTAAATAGCTTGTTATAATATTCGTTTAGGCTGATTAGGTCAGGTTCGTAAGAGGTTGGATTCCGAATATGTGTTTCTTACTAAATTGGATTCAGATAGATACTTATAAATAAAGTGAAGAGCCATTGAAATAATAAACTTGAAAATCTTGTAAATTTTGTATTCATAGTAAAAAATGTGTCTTCAATCACATAAACTAGGTTTTCCTTCGTTGAGTAAAACGGCCCAAGCTAATACATCGTAAATGCGCATGTGCGGGTTTTCACTTTTAACTGAAACAAAAAAAAGTTCATTAAGATGTTAGGTAAGGTTTCTCAAACAAAAGGAATATATAATTTTTTTTTTTCTTTATATCACTCTTATTAAAGACGACATTTTAAAAAACAATTAAAATTAGACATTTATATAATATTGAATATTCATTTTATATATTGCCTATATGCAATTCAATACTTTAAATTTCTCTTAAAAAATCTTTTTTTTTTAAAGTAAACGGCAGATGCAGACGTCTGTCCAAGTGACTGCACATCACTTCTTGCTTGACCCAAAGACGACCCTGCCGGGAATCGAACCCTGTACTTATGCTTCTCAATGCTCAAACGTTTAATTTCAGTTAGTCGAAATGAAATGACTGGTTTTAATGCTGCGCCTGCAGCGAGCGGTTGTGCCTACTATAAAAATGTAACTCCCAAAAACATTTCAGTAAGAACTATTAATGTAAATAAGTGAATTTACCTTGTACTCTCACATATTGTTTCTCAGGCCGATCTAAAATTTTCAACGATGGTCGGCCAAGTCGAAAGTGAGTAGTCGAAGGTATAACCTTTTTCAACTCCTGTAAATAAATAAAGATTGTTTCAATTTCGAGTGGTTAAGGTGCTTGCATTAGCATTAGCGCTCTGACTCAGAACTCCTGGCTGCGAAAGCTGACTCTGGTTTGGGTATGAAATGTTTCGCCCTCGGTCCATAACACGAGTGTTATAATAGTGCCCACTGTTTACTCTTGGAGGTTAAATACTTAATTTATTTTATTTAGTTACACTAAACTTGATTAAAAGTAGGTACAGTAAAACAAGAGCCAGTCGATTTCAGCACTTCGTTTGTTTTTCTGTTTTAACGCCCGCCCCAAAAGAGGGGTGTTATAAGTTTTTTGATCATTGTAACTGTGTATCTGTCTGTTGCATCAAAGCTCCCAAATGATATACCGATTTTGATTTTTACCTTAGTGATTCTTACCAGCATATCTTATGCTATAAGTATACCGAAATGAAACAGTACCTACCTACACGTGCTGTTATTTCATGGTGGTCGCTTGTGAGAGGGTGTGTAAAATCATCATGAAATTTTTACATACACATTGTCAGGGATACATAAGAAAACATAGGACTTTCATCCAAGATCTACTGTTCCCGAAGCATCATATAAAAATAAAATTCCAACGCCTGGTAAAACTATAACAGTAATAAAAATTGAATAAATTATTGCTAACAATTGTTCTTTGTCAGGCGTTATTTTATTTGTCAATACCAACGAAGTCGCGGGCACGAGTCAGTTTATTATAATACTAACTTGAGCCCATATGTTTCTCCTAATAATCTTTTCTTCGGTACGATCTGATCTAGCTGCCTTAGGGTTGTAATCTGGTGGATGATACAACATATCGTACGCACATGGCGGCGCGTCTTTCGACTGCCATTTTGTGTTGAAAAAAGTTTCCTTCGAAACTGGAATTATCATTTGTGTTATTTCGCGATCACTTAGAACCATTTTGTCGTTGTAATTGTTTCTTTTAGATATTTAACTAACATGTGAAAAGAACTGAAAATTTTGCGCTTTGTAGGTATGTCATGTGAAATCTGAAACTTCATTTTACTTCAATGTTACTTCATTTTAATAATTTATAAATCAAAATCATGTCACAAGCAGAATTTCAATCTATTTAGGATATTATTGTTATGAACTTAGAAATAATTTAAATAAGTACATAGGTAAATTATATTTAGAATATGCAAATTAACATTCAAATGCTACCCAAAATACCTAATTATATTTTAATTTATTTTATTATGTATATACCTACACAGATATCTATTTGTTCTTACTAAATAGTTTGTTTAGCTATTACATTTATTTAGATTTTTACATTGACATTAATTTGTCATTTTGATACCTGAACAAAGTCATGACCTATAGGATAGGTTTTTTTTATTTGTAAATGCAATAAACTAAATATAATTTTGTCAATGTTTTTGAATAACATAGCCTCAAAATTCGTGATATGGATTACGTAAACGGCTCTAAGTTGTCAAGAGGTGTGATTTTTTGTTTTAATATTTAATTTTTTTCAACGACAGTTTCCCCCCAACTTTCGTGCACTTATTTATATTCTAGAAGCTATTAGCCTCACAAACCCAATACTGACAACAGCTAAACGGCTTAATCACGGGAATCGGTGTTCAAAAGATACTCCTACAAAATCGATTGAGCAAACTGAATCTTTAAAAGTCAGAAATAGAGATATCACAACGTACAAGTCTCTAGTTTTGGAGGAAACCACAGAAAGGAAGGCAAGTGTATCTAACTAAATATACCTTTATGTGATACTTTTACCTGTATATTATTTGTTTATATGCACGAGGAATACTTAGAAGAATGGAGTATCTATTCTTCTAAGTATTCCTCCATGTGAAAAATTTTCGAACATATGAAAAAAAAATAATTTATTAAGACATATGTAAATATGTATGACACAGTGAACTTACCGCACGTCTGCTATGGTGTAAAAACGGGGATAGTAAAGTTCACTTCCTATCCTCACCATATCCTATTCAGGAGCTTGCCTTAACGCTCTGTAGGTATTAATGTACAAACACAGTGGGAGCGGTACGGGCGGCGCGAACAACCATCAAGTTAACTGTCAGCCTACCTGGCAACCTACACGTAAAAAAATAACATGTGTTTCATTATTGCATGTCACATTTTGTGGTAGGTATACTTACCTATTCAGCATATAAAAAATTGTCTCCTTTGCATCAGAATTTTTATAAAAGTGTCAACTGGTAAACATATGTAACTTTCTTTCTCGTTATTAGATTCGTCAAAGTTATTCCATAATAAGTTTCACCAGTCAACTGTATCCTAAAAGAAAATTGTCTTCACATAAAGATGCACATAATATCTCAAATGGTAATAAGAAACCGCTTATAAAGGTGACGATCATTGCAAACAGGGTGAAGACGCAAACTGGTAACTTCTTTAAAAGGCAAAATCACAAGAAATCTTTTGATAAGATTTACAGTATTTCTTCAAATCAAGAGAATAAAAGACTGTTAAAGAATACTTTTCGTTCTGATAACAGAAATAAAGGGGACATTTTTTACAAAACAAAAGAATCGGAAAGTGCAAAGTTTTCCATTGATCACTCTAAATACGTAGAGAGTCATGCAGACGCATTCCACAGTGTAGCAGATATTAAACACGTGATAGACTCATTAGAAATGGATAAAAGGAAAAAGAAAAGAGACAGAAGTGAAACAATACACGATGGGTCCAAAGAAGTCTCAAATGACAGGAAACTGGTGTTACAAGAGTGTACGTGTTCGGACTACGATAACAACTATCAAGCCAACAGAGAGCCTCGAAGAAGAAGCCGAATTAGAATTTCTGGTCGCTTAGGAATTACAGAAGATGACAAATATATTTTAAATTGCTCTGCAGCCGTCAATAACAAACCCAGTAAGTACTTAGGTATAGTGTAAGGTAGTGAAATTGCCCCGCTACGCTGCTCAATCTCTCCGCTCGAAAAATATTGCTATTTATTCTTCATGTAGGTACCTACTTTTTACATATATTTTAAAAAAATATAGTTTCCTTTTTCAGTAGCAACGAGCATTAATGGGGTTCAAATTCCATCAAAATTTGCTCCAGATATAATAACACAAAGGTATTTTTTTTTTTCGTAAAATGTTTTACTAGTATTTTAAGGGCCACTTAAAAATATAAATTTATTTATGTACCTATAGATATAGGCCACAACAAGATTTCTGTATCCAGGTTAATCTACGGGATCAAATTTTAAAAGGGTAAGATCCAAAATTATTCAATCACCAATTTAATTTAATTAATTGCTATTGTTGTTAGAACTTAAATGTTATTTATAGACAGATATCAATCCATAATAATATATATTGTAAAAAATAGTGAATAGTGACTATTACATATGTATATGTGCTAGTAGTCCCTACAATTCTGTATGATTTACTTCGATTCACAGAATCTTATAAGAATATTTTTCATTACAGCCAATTGTCACAAGGTACACAAGCAAATTTCGACTTTAATGTTCCTTCTAATAATTCGTTAGATATACTTCCCAAAGATAAATTTATTCAATGTGATTGTGGATTAATAAATGATAAAAGCGCAAGTGTAACTGGAAAAAGGAGTGGATATGACATTAAAAAAAATTCCAGTCCCATTTTTGTAATATCTGTTTATCCCCATGAGAAAACCGATAGAAACAACGATAATAACAATTTAAATGCCCTTCTTCAAACTAATCACAATAAATACAAAATGAATGTTAGCAGTACAAACACTAAAAGTAAATCTAGTAAGACCAGTCGTTCTCCATCTCCAACAAAAATGACGTCGCAACAACATCAAAAGAAATCTACGAAGACAAATAATATCAGGGTAAACTCCACAAGTCCGAAGGTTAGTCCGGATCGAATGAAAAACACTGCCAAAACTATGCAGAAGGAGAAAACTGCACAACAAAACAGAAAAATAGAAGTTAGTAGACTGAAAACAGAAACGAAACCTCAAAACATGACAAAGCATCAAAATAATAATTACAATAAAATAAAGACCAATCCAGATCAAGTTATTACTAAAAAAGTGATAGTCGATAGTTACACCAAAGCATTAAATGAAAGTTTAAAAAGAAGAGAAAACAATTTCGCCAAAAACACAATATTTTCAAAAGCTAACCCATCGAAAATTCATGTTAACATAGACACCGACAATGAATATTACGATCTATTGTATCATCAAAATAAAAAAGCGACCGATTTCGAAATAAAAAAAACTATAAAAACAGCCACTAATAAACCAGAGCATTGGAACAGTGATGTGAGAGGGACTAAAAATAATATGCACAATTCAGAGAAACAGCTAGAGCAAGCCCTGAAATACAATAATGTAAGTATGGTCATTGATTCGTTTTAGATTTTAATTATCGGAACGTCAGTCACTCAATGATAACCAGTTCCCTGGGTCGTGGGACAGGCTTACGGTTCACTTGATGGTGTCTTTAAGTTTGAGGCAGCTTTGCAAGATCGGTAGATCTAAGTAGGATTAAGAGGGGATAGAGAAGTGGACTCTAGCACCTCAGCACATCAGCACTTGCTATTATTTCAAAGTGTTCTTCTTGTAAGGAGGTGGTTACTGCCGACAGACTGGCTGCCCAATTAGATTTAACACTTGGAAAGTTCATTTACAAAGCAGGCCCTACCAGAATCCAACCCCGGACACCTGAGACAGAGCACTAAAGCAAAGCACATTAACCACTCAACCAAAGGGCTTGTCTAAGTTGACATTAATTCGATAATTGGTCGACCAATGCCCAAAAAGTAACACTGATGATGCTGATACTTTGATCACTACTCTAGCTAGAGTTCCCTTTTCATTGTTTTGCGTATCCTTTTTAAAAAAGCTACAATTTTTTTTCTTTATTTTCAACAGGAACAAAAACTTTACACGGGAAAGCAGAAGAAATCGTTCATGAATATTCGTGACAGTTTAGAGATTGCTACCAGGTGATCATTTCTTATAATAATCGTAAATTATTTATGTAATAATTAAATTTTATTATTATAATCAGAATTCTTCGGTAATTCAATAATTGCAATCCCTATGCTATTTACAGATATTTTATTTTATTATTTAACAAGCTGGTGCTCGTAACTTCGTCCGCGTTGAACGATGAAAGGTACCCTATGTCCTTTCTGGTGTCTCAGATAACGTGTATGCAAAATTTCATGGTGATCGGTTCAGCAGTTTTTGCGTGAAAGAGTTACAAACATCCATACTCGTACATCCATACATTCAAATATACTTTCGCATTTATAATATTAGTACGGATATTGCTCGTGATAATTATAAAATTAATAACATTATTATATTTCAGATCTCAAAGCAGAGAACGTGAACGAAGTGGTAAGGTGACTCAATCGTTTAGACTTTATTAGGGATTTAGGCTTTTTTTCTATTGGGCTACAATGTAATCGGTACCTGGGATTGTTATGCAAATTATTTAATGTTAGTCGATTAAAACTGTTCGTGGATCTTCAACCGAACAACAGCAAACCACAGCAGCAAACATAGCAGCACAAATTTATCTACAACTTGTATCTCGGAATAGACGTTCGTTCATCTCCTTGTAGGTCATCAATATCATTCGACCCATTTCACTCACTCACATTTTTATTTATAAAAGTATCATCACTGTTTCTATAATTCTTGACGGTTGAAAGTTTGGAAACGCCATCTCACGCATTATCTACTTATTACTAAGTTGAAGCTTTACTTAGTTGGAACTGAAAGGTTGGTGAACAATGCTGAAATTGAAAGGTCTGTGGTTTAGACTGTAAACTTTTTGATTGGACTTAAACTGAGTTTCAAAACCTGATGTACCAAAATACGTTGTACAACAGCTCGCTGTAAATCAGTAATTAATGATGTTGAATAAATTATTTCATTTCGTAAAATTTGATATGAAGACAATTTATGAAAAATATATTAAACTATCAAACAAATCACAAAAGCATAATCATTTAAAACGCTTTATTTTTAGCTCCAGTAAAACACTATAAGGGTGATAATTGTTGTCTTCCTGATCCTGTACAAAGGGATAAAGAAATCAGAACACTTCTTGGGGTCAATAAAAATAATTCAAAAATAACCAAATCGAAGTTTCAAGTGAGTTCGTTTAAATTTTTCGTGATCAGAATTACAATAAATTTTCTCATTTTATTTATGCGGGTACTTTTCTTTGTTATTATAGGATATTTGTAAGAACACACTGTCTGAGGATGGAAATGGGAAATCGTCATCAGTTATATCTTTATGGTTATTTTTTATTTTTTTATTTATAAATTTTTACATACATACATACAATTATTTGGGGATTTCAACTCTGAAATAATGTACCTAATGGGTATAGCTTAACTTATAGGGATCTAGGGACCATTTCAATAAAAACTAGAACTGCATTAATGAATTAATCTTTAAATATTATTTGAGAATAATTTTTCTGCCCGTTAAATATAGTATAATACAATAAAATGGCATTATTACCGTAAACTCACCTACTTTAGCTAGTTATTGAATTCACGAATGAATGAAATTAGGTTTACTTAATTAAAAATTTAATTTTAATTAAGTACTTATTATACGTAGGTGTAGTTTATGTTATCATTAGTAATTATTACTAAAACTTATTGTAACTGCTTCTAGTGATGGAGTTTTCTTAAACAACAATATGCAGTTTTATAAATTAACAAATTATGAAAATCAAGATCAAGAAATAATAGTTGATAAATTTCTACCTAGAACATCTGAAGACCAGTATGATAATAAGCTACCATTAAAAAAAGATTCTCACTTTCCCAATGTGTTCCCTACTTCCTCAATACGTCGTGATGTTCAAGTTTTAATGCATACAAAGGAGATTAATAAGAAGAAACCAATTTTCTTGTCGCGAAAACAATATACTTTAATTAAAAAGACTATACATCGTTCATTATATAGAAACCCGTTGAGTAAATACAAATGTTTATGTGTGCAATCCATTAAGAGTTGTACGGTATCAGCTAGAGTGATTAAAAAAAAGATGAAAGATAAAGTTAATAAAGAAGTGCAAACAAAGATAAATTATAATATGATAAATAAAGCTGTAGATACATTTATAAATGAAACAAATGAAGTAGAAAAGGAAGTAGTACCGGTTGTGATACAATCATCGAGTATAGTGGCGCACAATGTTTCCGGTGATATGATTCCGACAATGAATAGTATGATTTGCAATGAAAGTGAAAGAAACGAATCGACCAGACAGGCCATAATATCGGCACTTGAGATACACTATGCAAATGTTTCCTATATGAAAAACATGA
Source organism: Synanthedon myopaeformis (assembly GCA_944738685.1). Classification (NCBI taxonomy): domain Eukaryota; kingdom Metazoa; phylum Arthropoda; class Insecta; order Lepidoptera; family Sesiidae; genus Synanthedon; species Synanthedon myopaeformis. Next base: position 3,534,735 of record OX122933.1, on the reverse strand, counting down.
ATATTTCGTCGACTCAATTTGACAAAGAAAAATTTTCAAAGCCACCGGAACTAATAAACAATTTAGTCAAGACTAAGAATTCCATACACACGATTTTTAAAGGTAGGTATGTCTAAAAAAATTTTTAGCCTACCTATTAATCTATTATGGACTTAGATTAGATTGGATTTGACAGATTTTTAAAACTAGTCTAAATTTATAGATCAAAACGTTCCAAAATATTATAAAAAATTTCAAATCTCCCACGAGAAATAAAATATTAGGTAACTACGTAAACTTTGTACTTAATGGATTAAATTAATGATTCTATATATCTTCTTTATTTATGTCTAAGTAGGTAACTAGGTATATCTACTTAGATATACCTACCTACCTACTACTATATTATAAAATAAAACTACCTTCCGCTTCAGGCTGTTTCTCCGCTAACTTCTTCTAAACCATCCAACGGATTTTGATAACATTTCACTAATGGAAAGAGCGATAGGTTTGTAAACTTAATATGCAGAATAAAAATGCATTCTTGCAAAGCCGGGGGCACGACGCTAGTATTAATACATTTTGGAAATGATGTATTCTATTAATTCAACGAAAAACATAACCGGGATTTAAAAAGTGCCCTGTTAAATTTCATTTAAATCATTCAACGATTTGTGTGTGATTGAGTAACAAATATCGAGTATTATTACTGAAAAGTGTAGTTCTTTGTGTTTCTAAGTTACTTGAATGTATTTTCAGGTCGCAAGAGATCTTGTACTCCTAATCTTGGCACGTCAGCTTATTCATTGTGCCCAGAAGGTGGCACGAATCCCTCTGAAAAATCGCTCCAATACCTAACGACTCAAGGCAATTCTAAGCCCAAGAAACCATTTCTAAGAAGACTCATGTCTTGTTTAGTATTTAGAAATGCTACAGTATCGAAACCGAAAGTGAATCTTCATCCCACGATAAAATCCTCTAACAAGAATAGTTCTATTGATTCCTATCATATTAGTACTTCGCTAGGGGTAAGTATTTTAGATTTTTAAGAAATATCTATTAGAGAAAGGAAGTAGAGAACTGAGTACATAACTGGTACCTACTATTGTTAAAATTTGAATTGGGGCGTGTTCCTGCACTCCTTCGGTCAAGGCTAATTTTGCTCTAACCGCCGTTTCAGTCTAAGGTTTCAGCACTCAATTACAGCATAATTGGATCCAGACAAGATTTGATCATACCCGTTCCGGGCGACCTGTTGGAATAATTATGCTCTGCCTGACCATAATTTCTCGTACCTTTTGAATCGGCCAAACACTACTCTCAAACTCAAATAAGAAATAGCACAGGGCCTCGGCTGACGACCTTTTAACATCAAGTGAACTACTTGGAAAGTACAGTCTGAAAAGACAAACTTTTCAAGTAAGCAAAGCCTTGGGCCATATCTGGCATATTCTATATCTACACCTACCTATGTAGTAGGTGCCTACTTGTAGGGATAAAATAGTAATAAAATTAACTCATTCGTATTTGTTTTTTTTTTCTAGGCCTTCGAAATGAGTTCCTCTCTTTACGACACGTCAGCTTCTTACTACAGTAATCATACAATATTTCCTTTGAATAGCAAGTTGAAAAGAGGATTTTTCACTTCTCTCCGTGAATTAATTATTAATCGTCGGAGTTGAATGTTTTGTTATGGTTTTTTGATTTCTTAATAAATCATGCATATTATTATTATTTGTGTACTTTTTTCACATTTATAACATCTATTTGTATGCAAGTTAGTCACTTATGATATGCAATATTTATAAGTTCCTTATTCGCTGGGTGCGAAGTACTAGGTGGCGGTAATATAATCGATCGCAGCGCTCATAGTGGCCAAAAGTAAAAATAATGTTGGTGCTATCATCTGTCATATCTCAAAGTAATCTGTTTAGACTTGATTACCTAATTTTAATAATCGCAATCACATTTCACACTTGTGATTACTCGTGCTGCATTCAGCTGCAATCAAATGAATATTTAAATATTACGTCTATTAAAACTCAATCAAACTGATTCTGACTTCAAACGGAGATTAATTGTTTACTTCTAAAAACGTTTTGTAAGGTGTCAAAGTAATAGATTTTTGTCTTATGATGCGAGCTTGAATTATTGAACTCTGTCCTTGTTTTGTTCTTAATTCCTCTACATCACGGACATGACCAGCAGAAACTAACAATTTTCCTCTAAAGACGGTTTGTGGTTGAAATTTTATATTGTGAGTGATAATACTCATAAACAACTCGGTCCTTAAAATAATACTCATTTCGTTCTGAAATATATGTTTATTATTATTAAATGAAACCATTAAAGTAGCTTTATCTTCTTGTTTTACAGTAAAACTGCAACTAAAAATGAAGTAAACAAACCCTGACATATTCAAAATAAAATACACTTTTTGAATTGAATGACCAAAAATGATTTCACAACCCTTTCGTCCACCCAAATCAAGGTATAAATTATATAATATTTTGGAAATAAATTAATAGATAATTTTGGATTATAATAATATTTTGTCACAATGTCGCAATTATATTTCAAAACGTGAGAACCAACAAAGTTGCGGACGCTAGGTGGCGCTAAAGTCGTGCACAGAGCCAATAGTCCGGTCAATGACCGTTTCCCATATAACTACGCGATACCGCATAGTTCCACCATTTTTGTTTAGCATAAGGACAGATTCACAAAAAGATAGAATCGACAGAATAGAAGATTCCAAAATTTTAATGTAATTTTATCACTAATTTATTTATATTTTAAAAAATAGATTTTGTCAAACGAAATTTCCTTAATTTCAAATACCTCTTCTGTGTCCATTATGCTCCTTGAATATTTGAATGTCAAACTGACAGCTGACAGTGGCATCTTTCATCTTTGAATAACCTAAAATAATTAGTGTGATGCTATGTTATTGTATATTTTATTTTTATCTTATTTAAGTATTTCCAGTATTGAAAAATTTAAAGAAACAATTCAATATTGAAAGTATGGTAAATTAATATATCTTTTCTCGTAAAATTCTAAATATGGCTTTTATTCGTGGAATTGGAATTCTATTGACTGCAGCAAGAACAGTTCCTATCGCTGTGCAAGGTACATAAAGTCTTTAAATTAAGTATCAGACTTATTTACTAGTCAAAGTGCTGAATTGCATAGTCAAAGGGTGTAAAAACCAAAAATAAAATGTAATGTAATCACAATAGGATGTAATCACATTTCACACTTAAGTTAACTTGGAAACCAATATTTTAAATAAAAATAAACAAAAAATATTTATCTTGGAATATAAAATGTAAATACAGTATTAGGTCTATGCACACATATATATTATACTAGCTGTTGCACGCGACGTCGTCGGCGTAACTTTATAAAATATAGCTTATATTACTTGCTGATAATATAGCTTCCCAATAGTGAAAGAATTTTTCAAATCTGTCCAGTAGTTTCGGAGCCTATTCAATGCAAACAAACTATCAAATCTTTCCTCTTTATAATATTAGTATAGATAAAACAGCTTCACTATGTGTATGCAAAATTCTGTCGATAGTTCTTATATGATCTGAGAATCCAGGTAAACTATCTGTGTGCTAAATTTCATCCAAATCCGTCCAACCTTTTTTCCGCGATTGAGTAACGAAACATATAAACTTTCGCATTATTTATAACACAATGGTGTTATTTAAGGTAAAAAAATTCATCGATGGGTTGCACCAACTCTAATGGATTTGAAATTACGTGAAAAGAAACAAGGTGGAAAGAAAACCAACCCAAGGAACACTTTTTTAGACTGGAATCTAGAAGCAGAACTTTTTGCCTTTGCAAAACGTTTGAATGAGGATTTTGATTCCGACTTACTACTTCAAGCTTTCACCGATAGATCTTATGTAATCAAAGAAGAAATGAAACAAACACAGATGGGTATCAAAATAGACATGAAAGACAATCGGGAACTAGTGGAAGAAGGTAAATTTATTTTCTTAAATATAAAAAAATATAATATTGAAATTATTTTAAAATTCAAGTTTCAATATTAAATTCTTGATTCCTTCATCTCATCATCATTTCAGCCGTAGGACCTATAATACCGGTCAGAAGCAGCTTGACCACCGATTCCTAATCTGATCACTAGATTTCTTAATAATAATATTATTAAGAAATTATGTACACTCGGGTAAGAAAACCTTTGTCAGTTTTTTCATTCCTTTATTAAATCATAGACTTAGTAACTTTTGAAACTAAAGGACTAAACAGGCAACTGACAAACCTTTGAAATGAAATTTTGGCATGACTGATAAAATAATTGCAAGCAAATGTCGACTTTAAGGTGACAAACCTTTTCTTAATCCGACTGTACCACACATATTATACATTTTTTTTTAATGTGGCTCCAAAAAGGTTGCTACAATTTAAGGGTAATTAATTATTTCGGTTCCAATCTAAAAAGGCTTAACTGTAAGTACTAAATAATGATTAAATTTCCAGGTGAAAGATTTGTAAAGCAGTATATTCAGCTGTATTTAGAAAATGTTCTCCCAAAGTTCCCCTTAGAGGGATTGAATGCAGTCACACAGTACCTTACATGTGAAGAAATTCTTGCACACGTCTCTTCACATCTCGGCACAAAGGATATCATTTTAGCTGCTGTAAGTTTAATTCACTTGGTTATTTAATGTACTTCAACACTGTGCATAATTGCATATTCAACACAATTTTGTATTACATTATTTCTCAACCTTTTTAGTGGGACAATGGATTAGCCATTGGCTAATCCCAATGACTAACCTTGAATTAGCCAATGGAAAACGAATTATAGAATTTGTCTATTATCTCTGGAAAACAATATTACAAACAACTTTGGCTTTTACTTTATTTTTACTTTAATGTTTATTTTGAAATTTACCTGCTAATATTTAATTTTCTAATACTTGTTATCTTAATAAAACTATATTTTGTATAAGAATCTTATTTATTGATCTCATTGCGACCCCCAGGTTGAGAAACTAGGTTCTATGGGAAGCTAAAATAGTTAATTTAATAATATTTTCTTCAGGAGTATCCAGTAAACAATCATATACTAGCAAACACTCTAAAGGCTATTGTTGCCGCATTGTTGCGTTCATCGGGTGAAGAGAGAGCAGCTCATTTCTCAAGAGACTTCATCATAACTCTATTGCAAGGTAAGTAAATAATAATTTTTAATGAATATAATTTAACAATATTAATATAGTTTATATATTACTCCAAAACTGTTTTATATGTTTTATTAAATTCTAGTGATTTAAGATTCAAAACCAATGAAATAACAGCATATGTGCTGTTGTGTTTCGGTGAGTGAGTAAGAGATGCCAAAGCCCATTACCTCATCCCTTCCCAATCTTATGATCGGCAGCGCACTTGCAGCGCACAAGTTGCTTGTGTTATTGGCGACGGTAACTTTCCAGACCACAATGTTGAATTCCTAAAATGTTGAATCCCAAAATTAACCACCCACCATCAAGTGAAGCCTGTCTGTCGACCTTAACAAAAGAAAAATCCCATTCCAATTATTAGCCAATTTGTCAAGTGTTTTTAGCCATTAGAACCTAGTTATTAACAAGATAATTTGAAATTTTCAGGAAAAGATATAAACGAATATTGGAAGATTGAAGATCCATGGGCGATGTTGACAGACCTGTTGAACAAGGAAGGCCAGTCGGTTGAGCCTCGACTAATTGGAGAAGTTGGCAAAAACACATTGCTTGCTTGCTATAGAGTGGGCCTCTACGTTGATCGGAAAATGATCTCTTCAGGTAAGGACACCTGATAACTGGTGACAGTTACCAACCCCCACAGAAGACCGCAATAAAATAACAATATAGAGTAACATTTAAGCAAATTATTTGTTACTAGCGGCCTGTTCCCGGCTTCGCACGAATGCAAATTATATACCAAAACCTTTCTCGAGAACCACTCTATCCATTGGTGAAAACAGCATGAAAATCGATGCAGTAGTTTTTGAGTTTATTGTGAACAGACAGACAGATGCGGCGGAGGACTTTGTTTTATAACATTTATTATTATTTTGTCAACAATATTTTTTTAATTTGAACATAAATAAACATTTGGCTGTAGTTAAAATTCGAATTTGATTATTTATAGGAAGAATAATACGATTATCTACATAGGGAAACCTCATATTTACTTTCTTAAATAAATTTGATCATTACATTTTTTCTAACATTCAATAATCTTTGTAATATGTTATCAATTACAGTGAATAGTTAACAGTTAAATTTGATTTCATCTATTTCAAGCAAAAAAAATTACAGGAAATATTATTTTTTAAGTTTTACTATATTTCTCGATATTACTTAATTCTCAAGTAATATCTTAAGATTATCTTAATAATTACTTAAGATAATTCTTAAGATAAACTATCTTTCCAGCATTGAATTTAAATTTTTGACAATTTCATCACATGAAGATGTGTCTTTTTAAATTGTAAAATTTTGTAAACTCCAAATCTTGATCATGATTCTAGATCAATAAAACTATTAACTAAATATTTTGGTTCAATACAATAAGAATGTAAATATTTCAAGGTTTCGGAGAAACGGTAGCGACTGCCAAAGCGATTGCTGCCCACGAAGCTCTGAAGAAAATATTCGGCACAGAAGACCATATGAAGCCGATTGATTTCCAACTGGAGGGCATTCCGAAGACCAAGTCGCAGCCCCGATACCAAATCACGGCTAGTTAAAGAATGAGCTTAAAAATAGATTTAGCTCTCGAAATACAATTATTATAATATATTTTGATCTTTTATTGTCTATGTTCTTCACCCGTCCGTTTACCAGACAAAAAGTATACTTTTATCCGACAGTTATTTTCGTGTCCATTCGTAGAGGAATTTGTCGTATATTTACGACAAATTCCTCTACTTGTATAATGTTTATTTCTAAATTGCGTTGCTTTCTCTTAAAAAAATTTACGGGTCAAGCGCTAGGGCACGACAACTCCTACCAAACCAAGCGGTTAAAGGTTTTAAAGTAAAATGCCGCAATCAAAATTATTTAAAATAATTTTATTAAATATTTTCTATCAAAATTTGTAAATATCAACATTTTTCTCACTTAAATAAAACGAGCAATTAAACCATTGGCACTTTACAACAATCTTAAATATTATAATACTTTATATACAGTCCTCATCAATTTCAATAGCAATACATTTTTCATTTTACAAATCCATTAAAAAAAAAAAATCATTTATTGTAAAATTAAAGTTATTCTTGAAATTAACTTTTTCAATATAAGCCAAATAAATATTACAGTAGCTGAGTGGTAAAGAATTATAAGTAAATTATTGAGTTTTGTTTTTAAAAAAATATAAAAATACACATAAACATGGTACTAAAGTTACAATTTTTTTTTAATGTCGATTTTGTACACATTGACCTTATTAGGTCATCTGTAAACTTTGGTGATTGGTCATTAAGGTGCTTTATCTCTCAGCTACAGATAAAATATTTCCTTGCATATTAATTACTCATATTAAATCAGCAGTTAATCATTTTGAGAGCAGTACCTTAATTCTCATTTTAACCACCTTGAAATGGTCTGATGCATATTATGACATAGTTGAATGAATATCCCAGCTATATTTATAAGTAATTCTAAATATCATCTAGAAGCAGAGTCCATAATCAGGTTTCCATGTTGATCCTTAATTCTCACTCTGCCTGAGGCGTAGCGAGTCTCTGCCGTACCATCATTGTAAACCAACTTTACTGTTCCATCTGGGTATTCGCGACGCTGTAAAAATCACAAGGGAATTTTAATACACTACATAAATTAATAGCAATATTATGATTTTCTTATTTATAAAGAGGTAAAGTTTGTATGTAGAAGGTAATCTTCGAGACTACTCATCTGATTTAAAAAATTCTTTCACCAATAGAATAGAATTTCAGGATGAACAAACGCTAAATACTCCGGTAGGACATCAGCTATCTAATTTAGTACATAATTATAAGAATCATATTAAGAGTTACCGAGATAAATGCCCTACCTACATCTATATAATATTTAAAAGAAAGTCGCATTAGTTACACCATTTATAATTCGAGAATGGGAATGTAAAAAAAAAAATTATCAACACTAAAAAGCCTGGTGTTACCTTGTGGTCTACGGCATGGACCTCAACTTGTCCACTAGGAAACACTATACGTCTTTCCCCATTTGCAGCAACCGTGAGTGCTGTTCCGTCTGGGAAACGCCACTCCTCACGCACATGCTCGTTTTTCGGATCAAAATAGCGAATGCTACCATTTGGAAGACGGACTTCTAACGAGCCATCTTTATACCGCTTTTCCACTTGTCCACTGAAAATGATTTTACATTAAATTTAAAACATAAATCAAGATGATACGAAAACTAACAATATTTGACATCTCCAATAGGCCCTAAACAAGATGTGTCATCATCAGCTCATGTCTTTCCATTGCTGGACGTAGGCCTCTCCCAAGACTCTTCACCAAGCATGGTCTTCTGATCGCACCCAGATGCTTCCCGCGAAATCTTTCAAGTCGTCTGTCCACCTGGCCACAGCGCATCCTAAATACGCCCTTTTCAATTTGTGGCCTTAACATAGCAAGCCACCCATTAAATAATTTAACATTAACAAAACCACTCAGGCTTCTAACATATGCAATAACTACTTGTTTCTATTAGTGTAAACTGTATTAAAATCTGTGTTGTATGGTTAAGAAGAAACAGTATGAGATGATATACATATATTTTATTTTATATTTAAGAGATTAATTATAAAAAATATCTTACTCAGGGAATTCCAGTACTTCCAAACCGTCTGGATGTGTTGTATGGAACGTTTTAAGTTCAGCATAAAAATACTTTGTTCTTCCTTCATTGTAAAATGTTTCTTTGACATCACCATTGTAGTATAAAAACTTGGCGTACTGACCATCTGCTGATATATACTTTATATTACCATTAGGAAACCTGAGTTCCTTTGATCCATCTGGCTTTTTGATTTCAGTGGGATTTAAGTTCGTTTTTGTCAAACTGGTATTGCTCGTAGAAGGTTCTGGACTTGGAACCATTTTATCATTAGCTTCTGATCTATTCCATCCACTGGGCGCATCAAAATTTGAAGAGGAATTATTGCTGTTTGAAGATTTACAATTATTTCTATTAGACAATATTGAAACTGGAGAAACTGATCTGCTTGTATTGGACCTAGTAGTTTTTCGTAATGGAGATGTCAATTTCTCATTTACAGATTTTGCGTTTTTAACAGTATCTAAACTAAAACTAGATTTTCTTAAATTGGATTTTTGAGAATTCATAGTATTCCTGCTCTCAGATTCATTGCTGTAAGTGCTACACACATCGGAAAAATCTGATCTTCTAGCTGATGTGGAATGGAATCTTTCTAAATATAATTTTTCTAAATTATTATCTTCATCATTATGTGACAAGTCATTACCATGCATTGAATGATCATTTAAATCGTCTATTTCCCTTCCATAATTATCTTCAATTATTTCATCATCTGATGAATATGCATTTGTGCCGACAAAGTCATTGTGGAGTGTTGTATTTCCCCCTACTTGACTTGTTGCATCCCGTTGGCTGAAGTATTTGGCATATCTAGAAGTAACATTCAAATTTGGGGCACTTTTAGCCCTTGGTCTAGGATTTTTTTTTAATGAAGGCTGAACTTTTCGAACTCTACTTTGTCTTTCAATTTCATAAGCTTTGTATTTAATATCTTTGTCAACGTTTACTTCAGACATTGTTTCTCGAGTGTTCAAGTTTGACAGTTTCCTGTTTATTTCCTCAAGATATTTAATATTTGATAATCTCCTAGTTATATCGTTACTATGTTGGATTCTCCTATTCTCTTTTTTGAGTTTTTCAATTTCTTCCTGAAAGTCTTTCTTCTCTTTCTCCATTATCTTTATTTGATTTCTTAATCTCGCTATTGTAGATGTGTACTTCGCATCTTTCAACCTTATATCCTCTTTGAGGTCATTTATCTCTTTTTTAAGATTTAAGACATCTTCTTTTTCCTTCTTATTTACCTTAAGTCTCATTTCTCTGATGTACTTTTCATATGTTTGCCTTTGCTTAGAAATTTTTTCCTTTTCTTCAGATAAATAATATTCTTGTAATATTTTTTCTTCATTAAGCTTTTGCTCCAATGCTGCTTTGTCTTCATAAAATTTCTGTCGTTCCAAGTCCATTTCATCTCGCAATTTATTAAGATTTGCATTCGCTTTCCTGAAAGTTTCTATTTCATCTTCCAATTCTCCAAGTCTTTCTTTTAGAAGATCACTAGTTGCAATTAATTTGGCATTCATGTCAGCCATGTTAGCTTTCATTATGTTATTTTCTGTAATTGTGTCATTATGACATGTATTATTTTTATCTTCACTTTCATTGACATCATTCACTGGATTTTTAAGGCCAATATTTTTTTCATTTTTGTTTTTTATCTTTATGGGACTGTGGTTTGATTCAACAGTTTGACATGAGCATTCACTACAGACTGATGAGCATTCATTACTACAACATACTTCACAGACTTCACTGGATTTATCGTGGGAATCAAAATTATCATTATTTTTATTATTTACATTAGGAAATATACACATCAGTTCTGGATTCTCTGTTAAACATTTTCGTAAAACTAAAGGTGTACTTTCACCAGAGGTTTCTAATTTGGTTCTTCCCAAAAACCTGCTGAAAAATGAATTTTCCAAGTTAAAGTTTTCTTCGGAAACTTTATTTTCTAAAAGTTCAAACATTTTCTGGTCAGCCATTTCCTTTGTTAGTTTATTTCTTGAAAAAAATTCATCACAACTAATGTCAGATATGGTACTTTTAGCTGGTGATGCAAAATTTTTATAATAGTCACTTTGTTTGAGTTGGTGCAAAAAATCGTCTTGTTCTTTTGTCAATACTGCAGCCCATGTCTTTGCCTTATAACCTAACACTGGATGCTTTTGTTTTTCTGGTTTATTGGTTTTTTTAGACTGTTCAATTGTATCAATTTTACAATTATTTAACACAGCAACATCGGCATTTTCATCTTGCTCTGGAGACACTTTTATTGTATTTTTTTCAGTAGAAATGGTATTTAAATTTTCCTGTTTTTCTTTTTGTTTGTTAACTGAAAACTGTACTTTAACTTTGTTGTTATTCTTTGATTTCCTTAATACCTGAGGTTGTTCCTTTCTATTTGCCACAGGATTTTGCCTCCAGGGCAAAGATTTTGTATTCTGTATCACGAAATCATTTTTGTGGACACCAAATCGTGCCATACCCTCACCTCGTTTGAGAAATGTATTTTTCGTCTGCTTATGTTCATTTTCTTTTTTCTTAGGAATGTTCACTACGGGAGCATTTAATTCTTGTTGTAGTTTCTCAATAATGAGAGCTTCGAAATTTTCTTTTGGAGACAAGATAGGCATTTCATCTAAAGAAATCTGCTTCTTAGACTTAGTTTTTGAGTTGACGCTGGTATTTAATTTTTCAGAAATCATGTTCGTTTTTGACGAAGTGGCACAGCTATTTGATGATGCCGGTGAATTGATAATCAATTCTGATTCTTGCGATATATTTAATACAGAAACACCATCTAATAAATCCTGTTTACTTATAATTGGATTTACATTGACTTTATTATTTTTTGGGGAGATCTTGTTGGTTGTTTCGTGTGAAGATTCAAGTAAACTTTTAAAAGTATTGTAGCTTGTGCTATTACTGAAATGACTGGAAAATTCATTAGATGTGGTCTCCGGTGACTCTTGATATTGTAAACCTTGTTTTTGTAGTTTCTCTCGTTGTAATAACATTAATTGTCGCAATACTTTTAAACGATCAAATATTTTCGTCGGCGACATTGATACATCGCTATCTGAAAATGATTGTTCCATGATGACAATAAACTAATTATTTTAAAGAAAAATTTGCAAACAATATCACCAATAAACAAACGAAAGTTAGTATTAAAAAACTGTTAAAACTAAAATAACATAACTAAATAGTAACTGAACTTAAAACCATATTAAAAAGTTTAAAAGAAAAGAACGTTGATTGTTTTGTACATAGTTTTAAAAATGTATCATTTCATTTGACAATTTATATATTGTAAGATCTGTGCCGCCGAACACAGACTAGAAATAATTTTATTTATTTTTGCCAGTAAAAATAAATATAATATTGGTTCGGTTTATATCATCTATATTCTCACATGTCGGAATGGTTAGTAAAAATATTCAAGATTTCTATAAATATATTAAAATTGCACGCCGATTGAAATGATAATAAAAGAATATAATTATTAAAATGGTACAAGTCTTTACTATCCATTTATTTATGATACCCTTTTTTTTTACAAGGAATCCACCATGGATACCCACCGGTCTGGGGACAAACCGGTGGGTTATGTCGGACTCCTGCCCCGAGATGGTATTGGGGTAGACCTAACGACTAAACGTCTTGGCGTCCTCCGCGTCCGCTATAAGGCGAAGTTGCGAGGTCGGACGAACACTCTTCTGCAACTTAGCCGCGGTGGTCCGTAACCAGACACTGCTCATTGGGACACCCGACTGCCAAAGTGCGCCGTGTCCATGATTATACCCTTTGATTATACCCTAATGACCATAGTTTTGGACTTGATACTGCGGCCCAGAGCACTGCAATATGTTATGTTACTGGCTGTGACATTTGCCAGTGTTTGCATTAGCGATGGCAACTCTAAAGCATGTTCCAATAAATAAATGTCAAAATTTTTGTCCAACCTTATTCAAAATACATCTGGCTATTTGCAGACAAAACACCTATTATTCGCAATGTCTTTAAGAAATAAAGCTCCTAAATTTAAACCAGAAGTAAAAGTGGTTAATACCCGTAAAAGTAATCCATTCGTGACCATGTTTAATAGAAAAGAGAAAGTGGAAATCTTGCCTGAACCTATAAAGTCAGAATCTGATAAAAAACTGTACAAGTAAGTTTTAAATTATTTTTTTCTCCTTGTATTATATGTACGTAATTTAATGAATATAATCTTCCGAATAATAAATTTTAAATATAACGACCCAGATCACCGATGTTTTAATTAAGAAATCATTTTAATATTTAAATTTATTTTTATATGAGAATTTGTATACGTTTTAATTTTAATTCTTTAACTTACAGAACTATTCGACTTGAGAACGGTTTAACCGCTCTGTTAATATCAGATCCGAGTATACCTCCAGTGTCATTTGAAGAAAGCAGTGAAGAAGAATCCAGTGGTTCTGAAGAAGATTCTGAAGGTGGTAGTGATTCTGATCTGTCTTCTGGTAGTGATAAAGGTGGTGCTGTCAAAAAAAACAACAATTTTGATGAAGAAAAATTGGTTAGTGCATTTAAATTATTTATTTACAGTACTTATATAATAATTAATTTTAAAGTTTCTTTGAAGTTAAGTTTGCCATCTAAGTCACAATGGCAAAATATATTAAAATAGCAACCCACTTCCGGCTTTGCCCAGGAAAAAACCTAATTAGATTTCATTATTACATGTATATTAAAATTTGGTAAAAAATTATGTATTTAACTGATGGTGAAAACCGCTTCAAAATCTTTTGTGTGGTTTAGGAGGAGTAAGCGGCCATACAGACAGATGCAAAAAGAAACATATATTATGTAAAGAAATTTTATCGAACAAAATTTATATATTTTTTTTTTTATTATACATAATAATTTAATATTCACATTATTGTAGGATCAATATAACTATGAGTCAAAGAAAGATGTCTAAAATTCTGAGAACTTTTGAATCAATTTTACAATTTTGTTTTTAATTCAATGTTAATATTTAAAACTTAATACAAAATAGGTATGTAATTATCTCAATTAAATATAATAAATTGAAAAATTTGTGAGGATAAATATGTGGATGTTTGTTATACTTTCATATAAAGAGATTGGACTAATTTTGATTAAACTTTGCGTTATTATAGTTTATACATAAAAACAGTGAGTGCCATTCAATAAAATAATTAAAATAACAATTTTGATTTAAAAAAATAAATAATGATAATTAAGGAAAATATTAATGAAAAAAGTTTGTATGTAGTGTGTCTGTGTTTGTGTAGGATTCAATTTTGACCTCAAAAGTTAAATTATTATATTTTAAACAAAATCAGTAAACAAATACTTCATGCGCTGCCGTCACTGTGAAACCGAATTGTTCAGTTATTGAAATAAATTTTTATTATGTGGAGTCATATGGTTGAAGTTGTATATGTAATTATACAACAAAAGTTAATGATTACGCAAAACTGTATACATTCTTTGCTTATAGAGAGAAAGAGAGAGAGAGAGATAAATACGTCATTAATTAAGACATAGCAAATTGCATAGGTGTTGCATTTACCGCACCTAACAATTGTTACACGACAGAAACGAGATACACAATGACTAGGAAAAAAAACGCAAGTGTATCATGACTGAATAACCTTCGCCGGGGACCTTGATTAATAATTTTCCTTTTTTGACTATTGTGTTTGTCATTTCAACTTTTGACATTGATCGATTTTTTCTATTCTATTATACAAATAATATATAAGTAGACCATAGTTGAAACAAATTGAAAAGTGTGTCTGACTGTTTGAGTAAAAATACTCAAACAGTCAGATCAGAATATATTTTTTTATTAGAGGTCGCCCAGTGGTAGAAATTCGACCATAAACAATAGAGTAACTATACATATTACATACATAGTATAAAATACATACAACACGCGATAGAGCGTATAATGTTTATTTTAATTAATTTAATGTATTTTTAAATCATACAATATATAAACATTGGTGTTCTCTAGTCCCCCATACAAACTTTAAGTGTACCAAATTTCGCAATACTCTGTCCGTGCAATTTTCTTAAAAAAGGATCTAAAGTTTTCTCTTCACGCTTCACGCAATATCAATATTTAATCAACATTGTTATCTTGACATGACGTATGTTGTCAGATTCCTCTTAGTAGCCCTAACCACTGGCCTTGACACGCTGCCTGCACCTGCACCTATTTTTTAAATACTTAGTCTGGCCATAAATCTGTTACAATTTAAAAAAAATCATCAATATTACGTTTTAATTTGGTACCTGTTATTCTTATATGAATATTCATAATGTTTTAAATCTTAAATCCTACTACAGTTGGCAGTGCACTTGCAGCATTTGTTTTTTGCTTGTATTATATTATAGGTAGCTACCTAACATCAAATGGACCATCAACCGGTCTGCTATAATATATAATATAAAAAAAGTAAACAAAAAAAAATGTTAAATAAAATAATATTACAAAACCGGATTGAGTGCAAATTTAAAATTTAAAATAGACTCTACTGTCTTTGTTATATAGTTTAAATTAATTTACATGAAAGTTTCGTTCACTTAAATTATATATTTTCTTTCCAATTTGAACTTAATGCTCTCCGTAATACGGGTCCTGATTTTACGTACGTTTTTAGAAATACCGTAGCACTGGTGCTATCCTAACAGCCTTCCATATTGGCGCTAAAAACTAACTTAATTCGTAAACAAGTGAAAATGAACATTTAATTAACAGCTTTCACGATGTGGTAAACAGGTATAGAAAAGTATCAGCACTAGTTTCTCCATCACAGTTGTAGATTTTATGTAATGTATGTTATAACTTGTATGAGTATTTGTCTAATTTCCACCTTCCTCTAACAGCTGAATATCCAATATTATATTTTACTAGCGACACGCTCCCGACTTTTTCTGCAAACTATATACACAAACCTTCCTCATTTATCGGTCTTTCCATTAGTGAAAACCACATTAAAAATCCGTTGCATAGTTTAAAAGATCTAAGCGTACATACAGAGGGACAGACGGTAGGAAGCGACTTTGTTTTATACTATGTAAAGATTACTATTATTAATCATGTTCTTATTAAGCACAATTATTATTATTAATGCGCGGAATGTGTACACGATATTAATATTCATTATGATAATATATATACAATACAATATAAGACTTCATAAACATAAACTTGAATATTAAAGAAAGATTATTTAACTCTCATACTGATAATATTTTTAATTTTTATTTATATATCCACTAAAATTAAAAATGAAAATTGAAAACGAATCTTAAGTTTTTTTTTATCTTATTTGTACACTTCACAAATGCAGAAATGTTTCTCGTTGATATAAAATAAATTGAAAGATACCAAAGGTACCGCAACCCAAACTGTTATCTAATACGATTTAATCATCGCTTATTGGATGTACTAATATAAAAAGTGAGTTTTTATGTAATAACGAAACAATTGGAAATGTTAAAAAACCGCATCATTGCTAGTCGTCAGCGAAGAAAAGTGAATAAATAGCTAACCTAGTTTCGTAGTAGGTAACATAAGTTTAATAGAACGAAACAGTTATACAATACGTAAGCTAATATGAAAAAAAATATTCTCACGCGCTGTTTGCTTTGATAATAATGGTCAAGTACCTAGTATATAACAAACAGTACTCACGCGGCTTTGTCCGCTTGAAATAAAAAAAAAATTCAAAGGATTCACATACACATAAAAATAAATTATAAAATTAAAAAAAAGTGCATACTGTTTTTCCGTTCCTATTTTGCTATAGTCATTGAATTTTTGTATCATTCAATGAAGAATGTCTATTTTTTATGGATCATTTATGAAAATTTAAGCAAAATGCAACAAAAATGTGTAAGAATTATTAAAATATCTCTAGAAATGAAAAAGTTATGGGGCTTTAAAGTTTAGCTTGCAAGAATAATTTCGTTACATGCGGCGATCAAGCTTATTTAAATTCATTTCTTATTCTATTCTAATTTCAATTCTTGCTTAGTATTTGGTTGCCAGTACGGGTTTTATGCAGGGCCGTTATTTTTAGCCTAAGCTAAAAAAGGCTAAAATTAATAAAATATTCAAAGCCCCTAAACACTTCCATTGAATTGAAAATAAAAGAGTTTTGTAGATATATCTTTAAAAAGTACTAGTTAGTCTTTTTCTTTTCATCAATGAAAGCGTTCAATTTAAGAGCTGTGTGTAAACATAGAAATAACTGGTAAATTGGCAAAAATAATTCACGGTTGATTATGTAGTATGAATAATTTGTAAGAGCTGTCTAATGAATTGGCATGTGTAAACAGGGCTTTCGATGCACACGCAATGCAATGAAGCTGTACAAGGTCACGTTCGATAAAGTATCTAGAAAGCGGTGCAAGTTTTTTACAAACGATCTCTCTTGTGACACGGTATTTGATAATTGCTTATTTATTCATTAATTTAGTTTTGATTCTATTCACGTAGTGGTAAAAAACACTTTCGAATAATCAAAGAGTTGGGTATTAATATGTTGGTAGACTTACCTAATTATTGGTTAGTGTAAGTATGTAACAAGTAAATAAAAGTATATTATGTATATTGTATAGTCAGGTAGCCGAAATGTAACTTAACTTGGGCCTAAAATCGCCATCGCGTCTGTGATGATAGTCTATCAAAACCATTTCTAAACTGCAATTTTAAAGCTAGCGAAGATGCAGCGCACTGCTAGTGCATTTGTTTTGTCAACGGTTATCAAAACTTTTTTCGATGCAATAAAAGGCATTTTTGTCGGGCTTTTTATTGTCGATTGGAACAGAAAACTGTTTTTATTTATCGCTCAATTGTTTTAAATGCAAATGGGAGGGGGTGGCACCGATGTCGTGTCATAACGTTCCCGCGACCGCGCCTATTTGCGGCTGCGCTAAAAAGTTAGCCGGTAGGAGTCCGGCATAACCCCATAGCGTTCCCTACACTGCCGGGTAACAATGAGAATTTCTCAACGTAAAAAATTTTAGTGTAATACCTGACCGCAAAAAAAGAAGCACTAGACTTGCCCGTAACTTATCTGCGTAACTTTATAAATTATATAGCCTATGTGCTAATCTGATGCAATAAACTTTATTACTGTAAAGTTTCAACAATAACCGTAATTTTTGCATGAAATGGTAACAAACGTCCATACCTACATCCATCTTCACAAACTTTCACTTTTATAATATTAGGAAATAGGATACTGCAAGATATTGCAAGACTGGTAGGTATTTGTTTACGTATAAACGAAGACATTTATTTAAATCTCTCTTTGCTAACTCCAATTGATAAATAAAGACTGATATAGGATTTTACTTCCCACGAACAAAGCAATTAATTAGGAACCAAAAACGAAGACATTTATTTAAATCTCTCTTTGCTAACTCCAATTGACAAATAAAGACTGATATAGGATTTTACTTCCCACGAACGAAGCAATTAATTAGGAATCAAAAAATTCATAACCTAAAAGTTGTCTCATGAGCTTGAAAAATATGTCATTAGATAAATTTTAATTCTGTGTAATATCTCTAGAAGATGCAACGATATGTTTTTTTTTTTGTTACAGTCTGCATGTGCCCTCAGTGTAAATGTCGGGAGCTATAGTGATCCGCCGGAGATCCAAGGGTTGGCTCATTTTGTAGAGCACATGCTTTTTATGGGCAGCGAAAAGTATCCGAAAGAGAATGAATTTGATTCCTTTATTAAAGTAAGTATTTTTATAAATATAAAAGTTTTATAAATTTAAAACTTCTTTGTTGTATGATATCAAAAAAAAAATTATATACAATAATAATATTTAAAAATTTAGCTTCCGCATCTTAATGCCCACAAAACTCCAAAACTAGTCGAAGGATTAACTTGAAATTTTTACACAATGTTGCATTTTAACAGAAGAATGTTTTTATATACTTTTTATTCCAAAGTTCCAAGGAAATCGAAAAAAAAAAAAACGAGCCACAGCGAAGCATGGCCGGGTTCAGCTAGTTTTAATTAATTTGTAAATAATTTTATCATTGAACATTTAAACATTAGCAAAACACTTTTACTTTTTTTTTATATTACGGTACAAAAGTATTTTTTAAATGTTTAAGAACCTTATATACACCAATACGTGGTTTTTTACATTCACGATGAGATAATGCATGAATTTGGAGTGATGGAGTGGAGCGCTGCCAAATGGAGTGCCTGTGAATAGCGGCCTTTAGATGTTAGAAATCAATGGAGCGACGCGAATAGTAAGAGGAAATTTATATAATTGAAACATGATTTGCTTTTACAGAAAAAGGGTGGTTCCGACAATGCCGCAACTGACTGTGAGTTGACGACGTTCTACTTCGAGACCCAAGAAAAATATCTGCCCCAAGCTTTGGACATGTTCAGCCAATTCTTCGTGAACCCTCTCATGATGAAAGAAGCCATGCAACGGGAGCGAGAGGCTATCGAATCTGGTATAATGCACCGATTTACTACTATTTTTAACCTTCAGCGCCTGAAAATTGATGGTTTGTAATATGTTCATATATAATATTAATAAACGTGTTTTCAGAATTCGCCCTGGCCGCACCATCGGACTCGAACAGGAAGGACCAGTTGATCGCGTCGATGTTCCCGGAGGGACACCCGGCGCGCACGTTCACTTGGGGCAACCTGCGCAGTCTCCGCGACGACATCTCGGACGACGAGCGCCTGCACGCCGCCGCACATCACTTCCGCAAACGACACTACAGCGCCAATAGAATGGCGGTTGCAGTACAGGTAACGTTACTAGCTAGCTGTTACAGAAGACTATACTCTGTCTTTTTTTATTGTTAGGGGCGGGGAATACACCTTACGTAAAAAACAGACTATAAATGTAGTCCCTTTATATTGTCTCGCCAAATTTTTTTTTAAATATAAAAAGATTGCAATTAAATCAAAACCATGAAATACATACATACATGTATGTATTTCATGGTTTTAATCATTTGCTAAATTTCAATCCTAAACAGTATACCTACATTTTGACGAGCCCGTTGGATGAGTAGTAGGGGTGCTTCCCTAACGTCTCAGGGGATCCGGGTTCGATTCCCGGCGAGGTCGTTGGCTCTGATTTGGAAAGTAGTGGCAGGGCGCACTGCAGTCATTCAGGCAGCCCGTCTGGTGGCAGTAACCACCGCCTTACATAAAATACCACCGTGAAATAACAGCATATGTGCTGTTGTGCTTCAGTGAATCCCTCCCTTATCCCGTATCCTTAATCATTTTATGTTCGGCAGCGCACTTGCAGCATCTTCAACAAGTGAGTTAAATTACTTAACAGTAATAGTTTAAACAAAATTAACGAGAACCTCCTAATTGTTTTTCAAAGGCTCGCATGGACCTGAACACTCTGGAGCAGTACATAGTGAACACGTTCGGTCATATCGCCACCAACAAACTGCCTCCAGACGATTTCTCCCCTTACTCCTTCAACAACACTGACCTCACTTCGGCGTTCACCAGCATATACTATGTCAAACCTGTCAGCGATACTACAGAGGTAAGTGCAATTGCTGTGATTACCAGACAATTTACCTTTATATTACTTTATTATAATATAATTCCTTAAAATCACCATCAACCACTTTTTGTCTTTACGTCTTGCTTAGCAAATATTTACTTATTCTCTCGTTTTTGTCATATGCTTAGAGTTCGAAAAATATTGTTACTAAATACTACTGTTACTAAATTTCAGGTGCACTTGACGTGGATGATGCGGTCTTTGCTGCGGGAGTACAAATCGAAACCTCACCAATATATCTCACACATGCTCGGTCACGAGGGTAAAGGCAGCTTACTGTCCTATTTGAGGAAAAAGTATGTGAAACTTTTTATCACTGTCGTTGCTAGCAGACTTCAACCTTAAATTTTTGTTGAAAATAGATCACTAATGATTGAAACCGTAATAAATACAAGTATTTGGCACATCTATACTTATACTTATACTAATATATAAAGCTGAAGAGTTTGTTTGATTGAATGCGTTAATCTCAGGAACTACTTGCTGGTTCGAATTGAAAAATTCTTTTTGTGTTGGATAGTCCATTTATCGAGGAAGGTTTTAGGCTATATAACATGACGCTTACGTCAGCACTAGCGCCATCTGTCAGTGAAAAGTCACAATAAATATAATAATGGCAGACTGCAGTGACAAAAAGTCTTATTTTCATCCCATCAGATGGCGCAAGTAGTCCTCTCAGACACGCAATTTTCTTAAGATTTTTTTTTTTCTTCCACCCGGGACTCGAGCCCGCGTCTACCATTAGTTTTTATTGTAAGGGAATTTTGATTGAAGGGTTTGGGCGCTCGGCATCTACACGGGAAACTCTGAGAGCGGTATCGATTATACTTCCATGTATAGTCTCTTCTCGGCGCAAGTTGTGCTCACCAAGCAAGGATTGGACAATATCGATAAGGCAATTATCACAATATTCCATTCATTTTCCTAGATAAAACAACCCATTCTATTAATACTTCGAATGAGTTTTTCTACTAGTTGTACGTATTTTATTTTGTACCAAAATAAGTCAAAATCGTTTTCTTGTGACATTTTTACATGCGAGAGAAAAGGACAGAGATATATAGTGACTCGATATTGTAAAACTCAGTATGGGTCGGATTTGTTTGCTTGTTGTTTACATTGTTTGCTTTGTCTTTTTGGCTTTACTTTAGACTTTTGTTGTGTTAAGTGACTAATTTGTATAAACTTTTGTATTTAGGTAATGGAAGCGATATTCTCATACATAAACATGCTGAGGAAGTTGGGACCGTCTAAAAGGATATTTGACGAGATTAAGGTGAGTTCTATTTCTTTTAACTTAAATCTCATTGTTAAGTGTTGTGCAACTAATCGCACAATAATGTTATTTCAAGGAATTAAATCAATACTGATAAATTTTTTAACTTGATTTGTTAAATTTTTATGTAACAACCAAATAACTTCATTGTGAAGTTCACTATCAAGAAACTAAATTAATGTAACAAAAAATGGTATTTTTCTGTAACAATTGACACTACTTTCATCATAATAGGAGCAACCCCAATTCGATGTATCAGTTCCCGATCGATGTACATTATTTAAATTACTTACATTACACAAATTACAAAAACATACACACACACAAGAATATTGTAATGATTGGTCACATTTTTAGCTTAACCATGTATCGAAATAATTAAGAAACAAAACTTACTTGTTTCATTCACTCGCTTGACTTGGTGTTGGCGCTTGGCTTGACCAAAAGTATCACATACTCGTATATTCTTTGTAGCTTCGTATACATTTATTCGATTTTTTTTTATCATAGACATAGTGAATGGACTGAGCCGTCTCTATCCACTGTAAAGTAAATATGGGCAAAAGTGTGAGAGAAACGAGGCGGAGTTGATAATTAATCTGTTTCGCTTATAGACAATAGAGGAGACGAGTTTCCGTTTCGAAGAGGAATCGCAGCCGGCCGAGTACGTGGAGATGCTCGCCGAGAACATGCACTACTATCCGCCCGAACACTACATCACTGGGGACAGACTCTATTACACCTACGATCCCAAGGCAATATAACAATCTTCTTATCATTTAGATTATTGATTCGCCCAAATTCCTGAAAAGTATTGGTGAATTTTTTTTTTAAATCGGATGAGTGGTTTCGAAGATTAACAGTTAATATAGATGTTAATAAAAGTGTTTTCTTTCATTAAAAAAAAAAAACTTTTATTTTTACAGGCTATAAGCGAATTGATGGAATGTATGACCGCAGACAAAGTGAATATAATGATACTGTCGAACAAGCACACGAAACCGATTCAGTACAACGCTAAAGAGAAATGGTTTAACACTGAATATAGGAGAGAAGGTAAATATGATGATAAGTCCTATCCACGAACTCTGCACAAACGTGCCTCTTCCTTAAGCCTTGTTTGGACTATTTTAGTAATGTAGTATATTGACGAGTAATTTGGTAGCTAAACTACGGTTTGCATTACGGTTGAGTACAGTATACAAGTGAGTGGTGTTTTGGAAGATGAACGCAATAAAGTGAATAAGTTAATAAAGTAATTTTTGAAGAGGTGGATGAATACATTTATTTAATAACTAAGAAAAAGTTATTGTATACGAAAACGACATTTTGGCGGCAGCTAATGAACTCGACTAAAACTACAGTTTCAGACTTGTTTAAGCGGTTTAGCGCCCGCGCTACTCGCCCAAAAAAATAGAACGAAATGGATCGACTCGACTTAATTACTTACTGATCTACCCGAATAAGTTTTTGCTGTTTAGACACGTTTAGTAACTAAATTACTGTCCACGCAACTATTTTTTTGAAGTTTAAACACTTTTAGTTACTAAATTGCTTGCTACTCGACTAAATTACTTACGAGTATTAATCTATTCGTTTATTTTAGTTACTGGTACTCGATTAAATGACTAATGTAGTGAAACTCTTTCGCCTCGCAGAGATCCCATCGGAGTGGCTCCACCGTTGGCTGAATGTCGAGCCGTTGCCGTGCTTCCAAGAGCCGGACGAGAACGTGTTCATAACGCGCGACTTCCGCCTCGTGCAGCCGACGCCCGCTTACCTAGACGTTGCGCGAGCCCTCGACATTGACGTCCACAACAGCTCACCAAAGGACGTGCACACAAAAGTTAAGGCTGCGCCCAAACAGGACGTGGTTCTCAAACACGACGACTTGATAGCTGTTGTCAAAGATTTCAGGTAATTCTTTGAATCACTTATATTCACGCAGGGAGATTTCTCTACTATTCGAATACGATACGTATACGATCTCTACGGTTAATTTGTGTATTCGTGGTCTTAAGTGCACTGACAAACTTGACAGTTGACAAAGTGAGTGAGAATCGTGGACAGCGTTCGGGAAACACCGAGACATGAGACTAAGGCACTTTTTTGTCTTTACATCTGCTTCCATAGTGGGAGAGAATTTAGAAAAGTAATTATAACAAAATCGGGGGATACAGTGTGATACTAAAGAAGATAAGGATAGGAAACATTTTCATGTCTTAGGTAATTTTAATAAGGATGTACAACTGTCATATAATAGATTGGATCAACCAAACTTGATTCGGAAGAACCGTCACATGGAGGTGTGGTACAAACCTGACTTCAAGTTTCGTTTTCCTACGGCACTACTCTACTTCTATTTCATCACTCCGCTCAGCCTCAAATCACCCAGAGAGTGAGTATTAAAAAAAATTTTTTTTTTTTTTCATTCGATTTCCTCATATTATGTCGAGAATAGTTCGACAATATTATTTCTTTTATTTCTAATATAATGGCATTTACTTTGCAATAATGTTGATCAAATGTCTTAAATAATAATACAAATGTTATACAATATTTTTTTTGTATACTTGCATTACTGCAATCTTTCTTATAATCTTATGAAAATGAATTAGTTTCCTGTTAAATTCGCGTTCAATGAACTTAACCTCAGTTAACATAATGTAATTCGGGTTGGGTTTATTTTATAACATTTATTATAATATATTGTGGACTAGAAAAGGCATAAGTTGCAAAACATTTGACAAAATTTGATATTATCTAGTTAGGTGTTTATTTAATCGGAAAATAATTGTTTTATTTTTAATTGTAATGGCGTACGTTCTACCTTATTTTTAACAAATAATACTTTCTGAGTAGATGCAGTATAACTTGTAAATTCAAAAATAACTACGCCGAGGAAATTTTGAAGAGACGAGTTCAACATATTTTAACAAAATTAAGTATCTAATGTAATAAAAAAAAATTACTTTATCGCTTACAGTTCCTGTATGCTCGATCTGTGGACCGATATTTTACAACAAGGTCTCAAGGTAAAATTTATTCTTTATATTGAGTAAGATTCTTCCCCTGTCATTGAGGATACCAAATCAAATGTTTTACTTTTATTACAGGAAGATATATACCCGGCAAACATGGCGGATTTGTCTCATTCATTGTACGTCACCGACAAGGGGCTCACTTTGAAAGTGAAAGGATATAGTCAAAATTTACATGTAAGTATTTATCTAATCTGGCGGCTGCCAGAGTCGGATTTATCCGACAATTGTTTTCTTGTCCATTTCGCCAGAGCCTATTTGTATAATGTTTATTTTTAAATCTTTCCGTTGCTTTCTCTTAAAAATAAATAAATAATAATTTACGAGTCAAGCGCTAGAGGCACCACAACTCCTACAAAACCAAACGGTTAAAGGGTTGATTCGAATTAATTGCCTAATATTGAATTTTGTTATTTTTATCACTTTCTCTCGTACTAGCAAGTGTGTTACACAATAACAATAATTTTTCAATCCCTCGAGGTTTATTAGGTTTTTGAATTCTGTGCCGCTTTGGCATTTGTGACATAAATTCCATAGTTGCAGTATTTCGATGGCGACTATAGGCACTTTTAAAACGCAATAATATAACGCAATGCGTTGAAATGCCAGCTGGTGGTCGAGCTGATATCGCGCGCGATGGTCCCTCGGGCGGATGCGGTTTCGCAGGAGCTGTTCGTTGCGGTGCGCGATGTGCGCGCGCGCATCTATCACAACCAACTCATCAAACCGCACAAGCTCGGCAAGTCCGTACACTTATTAAACTACACTTATTATCACTACACTAATTCTTTGCCCAATAAAATCAGATATTATCAGCGAACAGCCAATATTGTCTAGAAAGCTAAAATTTGAAACAGCTTTTTATAACGTAAGCAGTCCGCTAAGAAGGGATTTTTAAAAATTTCAACTCCGTGCGAATCCGGGGGCGGGTCGCTAGTTATCCATACTTAATGTTATAAATGTGAAAATAACTGTCTGTCTGTCTGTTGTGTTACCTTTTCACGCCTTAACTACTCAACCGATTATCATGAAATTTCGCATACATGTTGTAAGGATTACAGGAAGAATTTTTCATCCAAAAAAAAAGTACAGTTCCCTGAAATTAAAAAAAAAAGCCTGACAAAAGTGTAATATCAATGTCAGGCGTTATATTGCTTATATGTTATTTATTTAACAACGCGGACGAAGTCGCGGGCGCCAGCTTCAGCGGTAACATAATAAAAATTAATAAATTGATGAGAAAACTAAACTAAGAGGATAACTAACTCTATTAAATTAATTAACCCTGAGCGTATTTCCGAAAAGATTAATTTTCAAAGCTAACCACTTTTCCAATTAAGCTAATGCTGATGCTTTCGTTGATAAATAACATTGCCTTTTGTGGATTTAGCAAAAAATGCAAAAAAAAATCGTATCCTTGTCATCTTTTGAAATACTGATTTAAGTCTAAATCGCCATACTATATGTTAGATTGGTGTTGAATATACAGGGACGTGCGTATGGATATTCTCTTGGAGCCGTACGTGACTCCGCGGGACAAGGCTATGGTCATTAACGACATAACTCTGGAGGATCTGAAGGACTTCAGTAGGAATTTCCTCTCCAAAATGTACTTACAGGTATACCACATACATACATTAGCATTAGTATTTGTAGGCTCTAATGGGAAATTAAACGGTAAAAATTGTTGGCAATCTAAAGAAAAACATCAATTTTGTTCGATGTTTGGTACTTTGCGATTATCCCGTCGACCACTCAGTAAGAGATGTATATTTTTATTGACCTGTCCACTGTCCACTTACTCCTTTACATAGTGTATATTGCATTAAAAAGTTATATATTGTCTGCATTTAATCCAGGCGTTGGTGCAAGGCAACATACAGTGGCACAAAGCTATTCGGATATCGGAGAAGGTTCTATCTACTATCAAATGGGAAGGACTTTCCGAAGAAGAAATGCCTCAGGTATATCTACACTCCAAAACTTTACTTATATTTTAATATTCACTTAATATAAATAAATAAATATCTTCACACATTCCACACAGCACCATCTAGTTCCATATTAAGCAACTAATGCTTGTATTATGGACACCAGACAGTTAATATATTACATAGATTACTTTTTTTTTTTTTTGTAAATACATACATATTATAAATAAAAAACATCCATGACTCAGGTACAAAGGTAAAATGTTAACACATAAACATTTGCCCCTAGCGGGATTCGAACCCGCGACCGTTTGGTTAATAGCTAGGGTTACTAGCCACTAGACCAAACGTGTCGAAAAAAATGGAATTTTTCATTTCATTTATCATCATTGTCAGCACCTGTGACATTGCTTGTGTCATAGGCGACCGTAGCCACCTACCATCAAATGGACCGTCAGCCTGTCTATCGATCTTAATTAAATCTTAAGACAAAGGTTTCTTTTAGTGTCAAAACAAGGAAATACCATTTATTAAAGAAAACTTGATCTGGCGACCTTAATATATAATTCATATAACCCAAATCTTTTGAAAGGTTGGAGTGAATAGGCATGGTCGGCCTCTTCTTTGCTGCACGGCTATTTATTATTAATAAAAAAAGAAAAGTGTTTGATGTGCAGTAGATAATAATGAATGATTGGTTAGATCCGCGTGCACGAGCTGCCGCTGGGCTCGCGGTGCGTGCGCGTGTCGAGCTTGAACCGCGCCTCGGCCAACAGTATCGTCACCAATTACTACCAAGGCGAGCTCACCAAGCCCTCGGACGCAGCCACACTAGAACTGCTCATGGTGAGATAATCATACTTGTTATGTGTAGACTATGTTTCTGACTTGACTTGACTTGACACAATTTATTAATAACAAGTATAAGTATTCAACAACACGACTGACGACACATATAGATTTAACATATGCACAGCTAATATAGCTAATACACCACAATACCAAGCGATAACATATCTTCGATGACAAATAACAAATATAACAAATATTCATGTTTTTTTTCTATTTTTTATTTTGGATACATAAAAATTAAAAATTCACACTGACAGAAAATTTAAACAGTCCCAAGAATTTTTTTCTTGAACTGCAAAGTCCTTTAAAAAAAGCTTTCATTTCAGTGGTTAATATTCTTAAAAACAAATTTACTGTAAGCAGTCAAATAAGTTAAGAAAATAACGCTTTTCTGCTAAGTCTGCTGCTGCTGAATATTTATTAAAATTCCTTGCAAAACGAAAACTATCTGTTACTTATCTATAGTTAGCTGGGGTGTTGACACGTTGTAAATTTCCTGTATAGTATAAAAACTTAAGTCCGTGGTATGCTTCAGATGCTGATGGATGAGC
Source organism: Synanthedon myopaeformis (assembly GCA_944738685.1). Classification (NCBI taxonomy): domain Eukaryota; kingdom Metazoa; phylum Arthropoda; class Insecta; order Lepidoptera; family Sesiidae; genus Synanthedon; species Synanthedon myopaeformis. The sequence continues at coordinate 3,506,608 of OX122933.1, read as the reverse complement.
CGGTATTCGACGAGTTGCGCACCAAACAGCAACTTGGCTATAGCGTGTTCAGCATGATGCGGTACACCTTCGGAGTCTTGGGCTTCTCAATCACCGTCAACACACAGCGCGACAAGTTCAGGTAGATATTATAGGTCTAGATCCAATTAAGTGTATACTAAAAAGAGTATAATGTCGTGTGTGGGTAAAGCGTGTCGCAGGTGGACTCTCGCATCGAGGCGTTCCTGAAGCGATTCGCGCGCGACTACTCGATACAGAACGAGAGGGAACTCGCGCACTCCAAGCGAGCGCTAGTTCAGCTCAAACACACCACAGACTTCGACATCAAGGAGGAGGTAACACACCAAATCATACCTGCACCTACTTATCGATAGAGCATATGAGAATAGATTGCGATTCACTTAATGCTCTATTACTTCCGGAATGTTTTTAATTAATCACAGATTATATATACCTACCTAGTATTGTCTTGCCTCTTTACTCTTGAATTTATGAAATCATATATGAAAAACATAAAATAGAACCTTAAATCGTGCGCATAAAAAAGCAGTCAAACATCTAGTATGCATACACAGATCTATCTAGTGGCTCCTCGTCGAATCCGTTGAAAAAGATTTTATTTTATTAAATGATTTAATAACAAATTGTGTTTATTACAGGGTGACAGAAATTGGCGAGAAATCGTCAGCGGAGAATATAAGTTTCACAGATTATTTGATGAGGTTTGTCTCTTAATTTACGTTACCTAGACAATAATAATATAATAGGCGTTAGCTATAAAAATTGTTAATTATAATGTAATAAATTTTATTAGGCTGAAGCTATAGAGAAGGTGAAACTGTCCGATCTGAAGAAATGGGTGAACAATCATTTCCCGACTGGAAACAAGTCTCAATTCAAAAAACTATCCATTCAAGTAAGATATATATATTTTATTATTCTTTTAAAATATTTTGAAATTTGACACTCATATACAGTATTTTAGCAACTCTGACCACGAATTCACCAATATCACTTTTATTTTATTTTATGTATGCAACCTAAGTTGCATTTCTGTTTATCACATTTTGAAATAAAATGAGAATATTTGTAGTTTTAATACAAAAATAAAATTAGTTTACTATTTTTTTTTAATTTGATATTTTTTTTACTTTTAATCAATTTTGGCACGTTACTTATAAAAGTTAGCGCAACTACTCAAGATTCTAAAATGCATATATATTCCTGCAGTGACAACTTCTTTCTCTAACAAGAGCCAAACATTGTTTTTTACTTATTATCTTTGAAAATATTATTGTGTGCCCAAAAACAGATTTATATGTTTTATATAATTATATTATTCAATATTGATGTATGAACACAGGTGGTCGGACACAAATTGAAAGAGAATAGCAACACGACAGAGTCCGACGCCTCAATGGATGAGCAACAATTGAAAAACTACGAGTTGGTCTACTTGAAGTCGTCCGAGACTGGAGACTCTGATAGCAATATTGACAATGCGACTCAGTTCATTACCAACATCAAAGATTTCAAACGGGACCTGCCTTTCATTCATGTGCCTAAGGTGAAACTGCCGCAGTGTTAGAATAAAAAAAATATGAATAGTAAGTACGGGTTGGGGTAATTTGATCCGGACGGGGTAATCTCGTCCAGGCAGGGGTAAAGCGTAAAAAAAAGAAATGTGCATGCGCAGTGTTAGAATAAATAAAATATGAAGTTAAAAACACATACAAATAGAAGAAAGTGTTGATTGGGGTAATTTGATCCGGGCGGGGTAATCTCGTCCAGGCAGGGGTAAAGCGTAAAAAAAAGAAATGTGCATGCGCAGTGTTAGAATAAATAAAATATGAAGTTAAAAACACATACAAATAGAAGAAAGTGTTGATTGGGGTAATTTGATCCGGGCGGGGTAATCTCGTCCAGGCAGGGGTAAAGCGTAAAAAAAAGAAATGTGCATGCGCAGTGTTAGAATAAATAAAATATGAAGTTAAAAATACAAATAGAAGAAAGTGTTGATTGGGGTACTTTGGTCCGGGCGGGGTAATCTCGTTTAGGCAGGGGAAAGCGTAAAAAAAGAAAAAATATGTGCTCATTATTTATGTGAATTGAAAAATTATTGAAGGTTTCTAATAAGTTTTCTTTGCGTTTTTAAATTAAATATTATTTCATGGTGTTTCTTCACAGATGGGTCAATATTAATTTGAAACGAGTGTTAAGTGGTTATCACTTGTTTGAGACTGTCTTAAGGTTTTGAGATATTATTAAATAATTTAAACCTTAAGGTTTAAAGGGATATTTTTGAATATTCCAAGACAAAAATATCAATTTTTGTTGTTAAAAACAAATCATATCTACATTAAAATTCACAATTGACTGTTTTTTTTATACAATTTTTCAAGGATGAAATTTATTTTCTTCTACAATATATTCCACGTGACCGTAAAATGATTTGAACATATTCACTGTCTTTTAGTAATGTGTAAAATAATTGTAAATAGCTACAATAACTGAAACGTTGCAAAAAATGACAGATTTTTAAATATTAATTTTGAAAATTATAAAATTATTGTTACAATAATAATTTAACTTAAACTCATCTAATGTACATTTGTTTGCTAATTATAATCTTGATTATTGTACATATGAACTTATTTAATATATAATAATATAGTATTGAATATTGAAAATGTATTTTATTTTTAAATAGTTTTTCCTCTTCTTTAAGAAATAGACTAATATAAAGGTGTGCTTACAAGTAAAAGTATACAAGTTATCGCACTTTCTATTAGTTACATCTGTATAAAAATCAGTTAGTAGTTAACGGAAAAAAGACAAGAGTCGGACAGCGATATTATTTTATATGTATAGAAAATCTAGATTTCACTACACTAAGAGATATGTAGGTCTCAATTTACTGTTTTGTCTGGTTTTTACCTCATACCAAATTCTCTTATATTCTCCAGAAAAACAACTGCCCAAGCCCGCCTATAAGTGTTGACTTCAATAAAGGTTCAAATAAAAAGCAAAGTAAATTAAAGAGTTTATTAACACGACAAAATTAGTACACGATTTCTATCCGTCCGTCGAGATTTCCAAATGCTATTTGTTGGCGACGCATAAATCTTTGCAGCATAACATAGTCCAGGTCGAGGTTCACCAGATTCTCTCGGTTTTCAGACAACATCTGCAACAACACGCATTCATTCATCATAATACTAACTTTTGCAGGCGACTTAGTCCGCGTTAAAAAATAAAAAAAATATAACACCTAACAAAATATACGGCCAATAATTTATTCAATATTTATAACTGTTAAAGTTTTACCGGGCGTTAGATTTTTATTTTTATAACATGAAACAGTACTTTTTTCTGGATGAAAGATATGTATGTTCCCTTTTTTGTATCTCTGACAATGTGTATACTAAATAAATTTCATGATGATTGGTTAAGTGAGTAGTTAAGGCGTGGAAATTATAGATAGTTACTTTCACATTGTTTATATTGGAATGGTCTATAAATCAGTCTTTGTGTGTATAACTATCGACCTCTGAAGTTTGTTTGCGCAAGTACAGTCAAACGCGCGTTCCCCCTCATACCTGTTTTCAACTATTACGGCAACTTCAAAAGTCGATAGTTGTTTGGCGTGGACTCTATTTGTTAAAATGGCATGTGTTACCGTCTTTTTTTCGACGAGGGGTAAAACTTTCTGAAGGTAACCACAGTTTGTAAAACACCGGGTTATGTGAGATTTTCACTCACTAAAAACCCCCCATTTGTCGCCAGCTGCGCTTATTCGGGAACCGTGGTACCTCCATCCGTCTTACCCGCGGTCCCTGTAACACCATTCTTTCCGAATACCTCGTGGGTATCACCGGAATCATGTGGTACCTAACGGGTACCTACCGTGTATCCGCCGCCACCATCGCCGATGTAGTTCTGGGTGACGACCCGATAGGTGGCGTCTCTGTCGAGAGGCTCATAGCGAGGCACGTCGCAAGAGATACAACGCACCGAAGACGTCACTCGCGATCCAGCTGGCGCCGACGCGTTGTACACGTTGCGCATTCCTAAACAAGTTAACACTTCGACCTTTACACTGTTCCCAAACTAACTAATCTCGAGTTATATGCAATGATTTCGTCGATGGACTATAATACTATACACAATCAGCTACAAAAAAAGTCCTCAGCAAATGGGCACCCACTTGAACATTTGGGTGCCCTTTTTTTATTAGTAAGTATAATTCGATCCACACACATGCCACAGTGCTCCTTTAGATGCGTATGCGTTTTAAAATCTTACGACATCAGTGTACATGTTTCATTTAGTAAAAAAACTGTAACTTTTTAGAGTTAAGAATCGATTTTCATATATAAGCCCGGGGTATGAAAATTTATGGGAGTAAAACCAAAATTGTCACACGGTATGCGTTATGCCACTTATTGGGTTTTATTTATCTAGTATTATAGTTGCGACGATTGATTTACACCTTTATAACATGTGAAAATAAGTTTAGATTTAAATATGGAGAAATTATTTATTCGCGTTTCTCTCAATAAGTTGACTATGGCTACTTAATGACTAGCTTCGACTAACCTCCGATTTGCAGCATCCTACCGCTGTAGAAATCTCCAGGCGTCTGCGTTACGCCAACGGAAAACTCGAGCGCTTCCAGCAAATGCTCACCCTTCAGGTCGTACACCTGCACGTAGTTCTCGAACGGCATAGCCATTAACAACCCTTCTGTGGTCACATCTGTATCGAGAAGTCACGCGACTCATTACTATAAGACCCTTAAACAAATTTCTTTAATCATTATCATCATCTCAGCCGTAGTACGTCCACTGCTGAACATAGGCGTCTTCCAATAGAACCGATCAGAAGCAGCCTGGATCCATCGTCGACACTTTATTAAATTTTCTCTCCACCTTGTGGATGGACATCCGTCGACAACCTTCCAGCCCAAAGCTCTCAACTTACTGATCTGTACGTCTGTAACTTTTGTTCGTCTATTCCGGATTCGATCTCTTGTTGTAACCCCGAGCATAGCCCTCTCCAAAGCTTAGACGTTAGAGATTTTTTACCAGGCCCATGGAGACCACATTTCAGCGCCATTATATGTCATCACTTCCTAGTCACGTCATGAAGTGATGCTTTACGGTCATCACTGGCAACACAAATTGGTCGAAAACTTTTTGTTTTAACGTACGGAGAAGTTTTGGACGAGATTTATCGTATCTTCCCTAACGCTGCCCATCCAAGCTGGATTCAGCGATTGACCTCCTTTTAATGTTGGGTCCACCTAATTGTCCATTCTTAATATTAATCAGTTTCAATTGAAAAGAAAAACTAAACTGTTATTCAGTATACCTTCACCATATGATCTAAATAATAATGTTTGATATTATCATAGAGTAAATAGTAGTTAAAAGTACTATTTACTTTGATATTATTAAGCAGGGAGAACTCACTTCCCGGGTTGATTTGCACTCTCAAGCCACCCGCGTTGATCATACAAACGTGTGCGTGGTGCCAAGCGCCGTCTGTCGCCATCGGCATCAACTACAGTTACAATATTTACATGAAATTGGATCTCGATGCGACTTCAGACGTGGGAAAACTTAAAAAGGAGATTTATATCCTTCGTCATACATGGTTCAAGCATCTCCTTACCAATATTAAACATTGGGTGGATATAGGTGGACTACGGGCAAAAATGATTGTCAGCAAAGTAGGTCCCGCAAACGACGACTAACATAACATCCGATCGAAATTAAATAGTCCAGAGGATGAATGTAACTTTATTATTACAACTAATATAACTTTCCCTTATTGCCAAGGCATTGAAATATTGATTCAATCTTTATTGCTTCTAACGCGTTGAATTTTTTTTTATTATTAGATGCTTCCTAAGGATTTCTTTTCTGGGTGAAATTTTTCTGAATTCCTAACAATGTGTCACTACACACTTACGTACCTACACTTAGGTATGCAAAATTTGCAATTATGACGCGTAATACGGTAATAAATACTTGGGGTAGGCATTAATTGGAACAAATAATTATGTAATATCTTATAGATTGTAGCTCCGAGCTGTCATTAAATCTAAGACTATTTCATGTACACCATAACATGGCTAGAAAATGCGAACGAACTCTTAAATAGATAATCGACAGCTGCGATCAAGTGCTGAGTGAGATTGATGGTCGGTTACGTACCTCTTCAAGGAATCCATCGCAGGCCCATGAGCCCATATTGCATTCTCTCCGATAACACCAAGACCTGTTCAGCGTGACGAGGGACTTCCCCAGCACTTCCTTTCCCACCGCGTCCACTTCCTCACGCCACGGCTCCAATAGCTCCAACATATACGGATCTATTGTGTATATCAACCTTTATATTATTGCTAAATAAAAGCGCCTACACACGGCCCTAAAATCGATGGCAATATTGGAGCAGTAGTATCGGCGCTTTAAGAACACACGAATAAGGGCCAGCACACATTGGAGGCACGACAAAGTATTTTGAATTATATTAAAAACGCTTAAGGTACAAAATATTATGACAAAATTTAAATAAGCAAGAACATGTTATTATCTTATTCGCCTATATTGGTTTTGTGCCACGAGATATTCCTATGATTTTCTCTTGAAGTCGGGTTTTGAACATGAAACAAAGAATTGGTAGTAAGGAGTATTTAGGCATATTTCCTTTTTATTTGAAAAATTAAGTTAGATATATTATTATTATCATGACCTGGAATGATGCTTGTTCCTAAATAGATGGGCTGTCCTTCCCAGCTTTGAATGATGCCCTCTGAGTTTATAAACAGCTTAATGATGCCCAGGTAACGCGTGTAACATGACGCTTGAACTATCGGAATCTGAAAATAATCGACCATTATAGGCACGTATAATCATAATTGTTAAACGCTAAAAATCGGCGGAGGAAGAGAATTGAATGGTTTTAGATCAAGACGAATGTATTTTGACTGAAACTCTTATGCTAATGACAAAAACTGTAAAAAATTATAAAAATTGACAATTAAAATACAAACAAATACAAAAAAAGCCAGTGGTATAAAAAAGGTCGTCAACATTCCCCTCTCCTGTGGCAGAGCCACATCTGCCAGGTGCCATCAATTAGCCACATCTGTCAGGTGTCATCAACTTTGCCACTTTTACAGCCGGCCTCTTCAATACACCACCACCAGTATTCACCTCCACTATCCGCACAACACCATCCTTTCCAGGAAACACATTTGTAATGCGTCCACGTGGCCATAACCCTCTCGGGAGTGTACCATCAGCAATCAGCACCAGGTCTCCGATATCTAAGTTTTGATGTTTCATTCCTGTCTTTGATCGTGGAGCAAGGATTGGCAAGTACTCTCGAACCCATCTTGACCAAAACATGTCAGCCAAACGCTGAGACTTTCTCCAGTCACTTTTTGTTAAAAGATCGCCGTCGTCCACTTCTTTTGGTACTGGATCATATGGAGACGATGATCCAAGAATAAAATGGAAAGGTGTCAGGGCCTCGGGCGCTTCCACGTCAATAGAGACGTCTGTTAGGGGTCTGCTATTTATTAACGCTTCTACTTCTAATAACGCCGTGTGCAGAACCTCTTCACGCGGGGCGCGATCATGAAGTATTGTTCTTAATGATATTTTAACGCTACGTACCAAACGCTCCCACGCTCCTCCCATGTGAGGTGAAGCGGGTGGTATGAACTTCCAAACAATGCCACGATTAGCACAGGCTTCGCCCATCTGTTCTTGGTAAGTTTTCATCAACAAATTGTTTGCTCCAACGAAAGCAGTGCCATTATCTGATAGAAGTTTGAGTGGAGTCCCACGGCGAGAAATAAATCGTCGTAGACACATAATTGCTGCATCAGCTGATAAACTACCCACAATCTCTAAATGGATGGCTCTGGACGTCAGGCATGTGAAGAGAGCTATGTACCTTTTTTCATGTCTTCGTCCAAAAGTAACTATCACAGGCCCCATATAATCCAATCCGACGTATGTAAACGGACGACGATGGTGACCCAAACGCTCTTCTGGTAAGTCTCCCATTGGTGGACATGATGGTTTAGCTCGACGGATTATACAAACTGGACATCTAAGTGCTGTGGTTCGAACAACTCCTCTTAATCGTAAAATCCAATAATTTTGACGTATTTCGTTAATAACTAGAGCGGGATAACTGTGCATCGCTCTTACATGGTAATAAGCCACTAACAGGCGAACCGTTGGGTGTTGTCCGTCAAGTATGATCGGTTGTCTGGTGGAAACAGGTACATCTTTTACAACAGAAGTTCTTCCAGCCATTCGAATTATTCCATTAGCATCGAGAAAAGGAGAAAACCGCAGCAAACGACTCTTGTGAACTATCGGCTTTGAGTCACGAAGACTATTACATTCTTCATTAAATGATTCTCTCTGACAACAACGGATTACATGATTTTCTGCCTCTTGAATCTCTTCTGACGTTAATGGAATGTAAGATGAAGATGGTAAATGGGATGTTGAATGATGGCGTGATTTATTTACTAAGCCAGCCAAACGTTTAAACGATCCCAATTTTGAATTTATGTGGCTACGGAGTATTTTGATAAACTGATATACACGGGCGGTCACACGAACCATCCGCAGCCAACTACTAAAACGCGAGGGATCTGGTACTGAAGGCAGAAACTCTAGAGATTGAGAATTGACTTCAGTAGCATGAGTGTTTACAAGTGTTGCTTTTTTAAATTCCTTCTTAAATTGATCATTTTGTAAACACCCATTTTGAGAGGTTTCCGAAGGCCACTCGTCCACACTTTTATAAAGGAAACTGGGTCCTGAAAACCAACGAGATGAACACCCATCGGATAAACGGGTAGCCTCATCAGCCACATTTAAAGCCGTGGGTAACCATCTCCAATCGGACACGTTCGTGGTCTCCGAAATCTCTCCAACTCGGTTAGCAACGAAAGGCTTTAAAGTCCGTGCCTCACTTCGTAACCAACCTAACACATTCATCGAATCAGTCCAAAAGTAGCGTTGCGATATAATCACTTCATGTTCTGATTCGATAGTGAATGCCAGCCGAGCCGCTATGAGAGCTGCCTGCAGTTCAAGTCTAGGTATGGAAACTGGTGCAAGAGGAGCGACGCGTGCTTTTCCTGAAATAAATGCAACATTAATACTTCCGTCAGTACTTACAGTACGCCAATACGCGACACAGGCATATGCATTTTCACTAGCGTCGGAAAAAACGTGCAACTCCTTTGCCACATAACCAAACCCATAGTAACGTGGTATTTTTATATCTATTATATTCGCCACAATTTCAAACCAACGCGACCACAACCTTTGTTGATCATTTGATAAGGTGTCATCCCACCCACTATCCGAACGCCACAAATTTTGAAGCAATATTCTCCCGTATATTGTTACGGGGGTTAGAAAACCTATCGGATCGAAAAGTCGCATAACGTGGGATAAAACGCTACGTTTTGTCAGATCAACAACAGAAGGTTGCGCTATATCTTTTAATTCATAACACAAAATGTCACTGGATGGGTTCCACATTAAACCCAAAACCCTAATATTCGCATTAGAAATTACCTTAAGGGGGATTTCAGAAATTGATGAAGCCCTTAATTCTGTGGGAATAGAGAGTAACGCTTCAGGGTAATTGGAAACCCAACCCCGCATCTCAAAATGCGCTAAACTATGTAGAGCAACTATATCCGCGACTAACCTAGATGCTTGCTCTACGTTATCAACACTAAAAACGCAGTCATCCATATAAGTATTTTTAATTGATTCTGCTGCCTCAGGATATAGATGCGAATTCTCTGTTGCATTTTTTCTAAGAATGTACATGGCTGTACAAGGACTCGATGTAGCCCCAAAAATCATTGAGGTCATTCGAAACTCCTTTAATGGAGCTGAGGGGTTATCCCTCCATAAAAATCTTTGCATGTTTTGATCCTCTTTAATAATTTTAATTTGAGGAAACATTTCTCTAATGTCCCCAATTAAAGCTATACGTCCTTGACGCCAACGAAATAAAATACCTAATAGAGAATTTAGTAAATCTGGCCCTTGCAATAACAATGAATTCAAACTAACTCCATCTATCTTTGCGGCGGCATCATGAACAACGCGTATTTTTTTCTTTTGCGGATGAAAAACCGCAAAATGTGGAAGGTACCAATATCTACGAGAACTTACTTCTGACCGTAGAGAGCAATATTGGTCTGAACATTCCTTCGCGTAACCCTTTTTTATTATATCATTCATGAAAGCCTTATAAGCAGACGCTAAATCTTTGTTGTTACCCATTTTACGCTCTAAATGATAGAAACGAGATAATGCGTGACTGAAACTATCAGGAACAAAAAGTTCATCCGACCTCCACAATAGACCAGTTTCAAAACCCCCACTAGATAGCCTTCGAGTTGTCTTCTCGAGAATCATTAGAGCACGATCATATTGTGAACCGTATGAGGCCGAATATTTCGTTATACCGATTGAGTCTATTTTATATTGTTCTTTTATCAAAGACTCTAGATTATCTACTTGATCACGGTGTTGTACGTCAATGTTATTAACAAAATCAATCGCTTTCGTTTTACTATAAGAAAGACCGTGTAAAACCCACCCTAAAGCAGTAAGGGTTGCTACAGGCTGAGACTTTGTGCCAACTCTGGTTTCATGTGAAATGGTGAGAAACCAATCCTCAGCACCGATTAAAACAGTTGGCTTCCCCTTTTTATATATTAAATCATGAGTAATATCCTGTAAGTGTGGATACATTGAAACTTCTTCTTCAGATATGCACTGTTCACGTAGCCTTAACTGTGATATAGATCTAGCATTACGGATAGCGAACGACTTTGTCATATTCTTGCCACGAATTTGAAAAGAAACGTAATTAATTTTATGTTCGCGAGTCATACCACCTACACCTTGAACTCTTATGAAGCCTTCGGGACCATGAGCTCCTATCTGACGCGCTATGTCAGAGTCAATTAAAGTGGCGGTGGAACCATCATCCAACAATGCAAAAGTCTCTACCTCTCCTAAAGGTCCACTAATTATTACCGGTAAGACCTTTAAAAATACGTGGTGCTGTTGTTTAAATAAGGTAAAAGCATATGCTGCGTTGTCCTCAACTGGAGTGTCAACTACACAATCCGAAACTGGCTGTTTAGAACTAGACGACGCACTGAAATCTACCTTAAGTGGGTTAGAATTTACTGTGGATACACCCTTGCGTGATATTTTAGCACCATGAAGCAATGGGTGATGATAAAACTTACAATTGTCGACTCCGCATTTCCGTTTAATATGACAAAGACGCCAACTATGCTCACGGTTACTAAAGCATTTAAAACATCTACGATTTTTGCGTAAATACTCAACTCTTTGGTCAACTGAAATATTTTTAAAATGTATGCAATCTTTTATACTATGTCTACCTTCTTGACAGTAATCACATATGTCAGACATGTGAGTGACATGTACAAAATGTTTTCTGTCATATTTATTGTGAATTATTGATTCATGAATTTGATTGGAAATTAAACCAAACTGTATATTATTTTTACTCTCCTCTCGTAGAAAATCCGATAAAATTTCTAATTTAGATCCCTCACTACTACGTTCGGCCGCATAGCGCGTCCATAATGCACGCTGTAAGGAAGTTAATTTGCCTAGTAATGTATTATAAATTTCAGGAGAGTATAAATACGCAATTTGATTTAAATGTTTAATGACAACTACAAGATTATGAACACGAGATGAAAACGAATTCAAATCTTTTAAATCACTTTGTAACTTTGGTAAAGCTCGCACTGACGCCAATTCCTCTAAAATTATAAGCTCAGGTCGTGCAAAACGCTCCTCTAAGGCCTCTATGACAACATCAGGTTCACTAGCAGTTAATAACAATGCAGACACCGCTTGTGCTGCCTCACCGCGAAGTGCAGTATGAAGTCTAATTAAATTCTCATTGGCGGAGTAATTACCTCTGGTGTTGTCAAATGTCCTTTTAAAAGCTAGCCACTCGGATGCCCTACCACTAAATGGAATGAGCTCTATATGTCTAGTTTTACTACTACCTATGGACATAATTGCTTTTGCTAAATCCTTAATGTCATTTTTACTCTCATGTGACGTCATATCTACATTACCTTTCAAAAGTTTATTTGAAATGTAACCATTGGAGCCGTGAAACCTTTCATCAGCACTGTCAACCTCCTCAGCTCTAGCCAAAAAACGGGGCCCGGATGAGCGAGGCACTCTAGGTTGACCATCGGAGTCTTGAACCCTCTCAACAGCAATATCAACCTCCTCAACTCTGGCCGAAGACCGGGGGCCGGGTGAATGAGGCACTCTAGGTTGACATAAAGACGGTTCGTTCTCTTTCACGGTAGCTCCTTGAACAGGGTCACAATTGTCGGGTAAACTGTTAACCCAAGAAAGAACAGAACGTGAATTAATATGACTAGCGTTAGACTTATAACAAGAACTGTCGATGGCAGCGAGCTCTGCCGCTAATTTGCGGCGCTGCACATCAATCTTCAAACGTCTTATCTCCTCCTTCTTCTTTTCCTCTTCCTCTGCTAGTTGCAGAAGAGCGGCAGCGTAGCGTGCTTCCGCAGCTAAACGCTGAGCGACAACAGTGCTTTTTCTGCTACTAACAGCTGTATTTAAACTACCGGCGGCATCCTCAAAGGAAGCTCTCCCCGCCTGGTGCGAAGTAATATCGTCAAGAGAACATACCTGTGGTGAAACATGAAGCTTATCTGCTCCTGTAGCGGAACATGTCGACGCTACGGAGATCTCCATATCACCCTGTGGCAAGGCGACCCCGGGATTTTCACCCGCACTAATTGGGTCGATACGCTTTGCCTCTTCTTCTTGGCGCATATTGCTTTTGCTTCTGGTTATCATTACAACTTTATAATTTTACTCGTATCCGACTCGTATGGACCAAATGTTAAACGCTAAAAATCGGCGGAGGAAGAGAATTGAATGGTTTTAGATCAAGACGAATGTATTTTGACTGAAACTCTTATGCTAATGACAAAAACTGTAAAAAATTATAAAAATTGACAATTAAAATACAAACAAATACAAAAAAAGCCAGTGGTATAAAAAAGGTCGTCAACAATAATATTCACAATCAACATAATGAATTCAAAAAAAATTATTATAATTTAAAATTATAAATGTGGAATTTCCTGTAGAATAACTTTTTTTTATAATGCTAAGGCACACTACGTTTCGCAGTCACTCGCGCGCCCACAAACAATAGATTTATTTTGTACTAGCTGGTGCCCGTGACTTAGTCCGGATCCGTGACTTAAAAAATGAAAAATATAACACCCGAGAAAATATTTTATCAGAGAAAACAAACAATTACACCATATACAGCAAATAAAAAAAATCGCTGTGACGACGATGACGGCTATACAGCGATGTATATTTTTAGACGATCCCTCGGGAACATAACATTTTTCCAGGATAAGTATCCTATCCTAGTTATTAATCTAGATAATAAGCTATCTGTGTGCCAAATTTAATCCAAATCCGTTCAGCCATTTTTGCGTGAAAATAACAAACATGCTTCCTCAAAAACTTTCGCATTTATAATATTAGTGAGACGTAAATCTCACCCTATGGCCACTCTGCTGGGTGACCACTGTGGGGTAGTCGCCGGCTGGCGTGTCTCCGTTCTCGGTCTCGCCAGTAAACAGCAGCGTGTGCGAGTGAGCGCCCACTATGATGTCAACTTCGGGCACCACTCGAGCCGCCATTGCTCTGTTTATTTTGACACTTTTTGTTAGAAAATCTCCAAATTATTTTGTTAAAAAAATTGTGAAATTACGTCACACGTTACGAGGAGAGGTGGGTTCAATGAAATGTGACATTGTGTGACACAGGGGAAGCGGGGTGTTTGAACTGTAAACGTAAAACTCAAACAATAGGCTTAAATTCTATCTTTAGGCTATATAAGGTTTATAGTATATTGTCTTGTTCGCTCGCAACGCAACGCTAATGTCAGTTTCAGATGTACATTTGCAAAATATGTGACGTCACACCAGGGAGGTGGGATCCCACAAATCTGACCACTTGTGACAAGGACTTGTGACGAGAAATTCGTGTGACGTAATTTATGGAAGGCCCCTAAGACATAACTATGCAAAGCAATTTATTGCAAATCGAAAATGTAGACTAGAACTATGAGTACAATAGAAATGTTTATGTAATGTCAATTAAAGCATAGGTAGGTACATTAAAAATAGTAAACTTACATGTCGCTAGTGTATCCGCAGTGGGACAGCACTATGATGATGTCCACACCCTGCTGCGTCAGAATCGCTGCTTCCCTGTTAATGGCCTCCACTTCGTCTTCCATTATCACATGACCTATGGGAGCTGAAAACTTCCCATTTGAAAAAAAAACATTATTAGACTCTTGCAGTTGGACAATGTTACACATTGTTGAATGGAAATCGTTCTAACGACAAAGAAAGATAAAGAAATTCTAACGAATATGTAAAAATGCTGTGAGCAATTGTACCGGCTTTGAATATTATCCCCCATCACAATCCGTGGGTGCATTAGAAATCGGCTAAGATAAAAATCACCACAGGTGGGCAGCAGCGCCCTCTAACAAATACTCCGTCACTATTATTTATTAAAAAGCAGACATATTCTAGATGTTTACAAATTTTCCAATCCCACGAGAAAGATAAGGGCTCTTATTTTACATTTATAATATTTATATAATAAGCGTGGCGATTAGCAAACCCTTTGATATAAATAATATAGATATGGTAGATTTCTACACATGTAGACAATAAAATAATGTCTTTTTGGAGATATTACACGTTAAAAACACGTCTATTGTACTTTAAACACAACATAGCATATGTAAATAAATTTCACCCAAAACATCGAAATATACTAGTTCAGGTATGCCACTCGGGTGTAGCGGGCTACACTCTGCCCAGACGGTCAACGCCATTGACCACTCCAAGCGCCTTAAGAACGGATACATTTTTTTTAAACGGTACCGAAAACAATCTCTGAAGGTACAGTAGTACACACTTGATAAGGCGCGTCGTGAATATTCGTTCGCGCAGAAAAGAAAGTACCGCTCCGACTATTAACGAAGAAAGATTAAAACTTACAATCAACCTCAGATACAATACAATAATCCAGCTGTTAGTTTTGTCGCACTCGCACGAGCGTTGTTACGCGTTGTTTGCCGCTAACATGGCGGCAGCTGGCGACCAATAGCGGAACTGGAAAAAGCCGCTAAGTTTGTGGATTGGTCGATAGCATTCCTCACGCTTTAAAAATTCGTCTTCTGCGCAGGTACTTCGGTAAGCCATATCAGTTGGGGACTACTATAGCTGAGCGAAACTTAGGAATGGACAAACGATAAATATGTTTACAGAGCCCTACAAAGGCTCTGTAGGGTAAAAGAGAAACAAATATTTACCACTTGCAGCAGTACACCGATAATGCCAATCTGTCTTCCATTCCGCGTGACAATCACATGGTTTTTGATGTGGGGCGCTAGATCTGGTTCAAATGTGGTGTTCACATTGGCGCCCAATACGGTCGAATTCAAATATGAGACGTATGGGACTAGACCTTCGACGCCGTGATCGAATTCGTGGTTGCCAAGCACCTGTTAAATCAACATTAACTTAATATAAACAATACTATTTTTAAGACTAAAATTATTTATATTGTTTCTGAACGAAATCAGATCATATACTACAAGCTGTAATTAAAATTATAAATTAACCCCCGACTTTCTATTGAGCCCAAACACACTATATCTGCTGTAAGTTGCTGAGGAGTTGGGTATCCCGCAGACTACTCGATGCTGCAGCATCAGATCAAGGATACCATGTCATGGTAATACCACCCATGTAACAGTATACCAAATTCCACATCAATAGAACCTATGGAAGATAGTGAAATACCTTTGTCAACTGGGAAATAGGCTGATGGTCTTCAAACGCCTGAACAGATCTTCATAAATTACAGCTAAGAACTATCCCGATCTTGTTAGCTTTCAAACAAAAAAAAAACAACCGGATCAAAACCGGTCCATCCGTTTGGGAGATACACAGCAGATATATTTCATTACTAGAATTTTAACAGTGTATCTGTCTATGGAATACATAATACGTAACCTTGTGTCTGCGTTGAGAGTCGGGGGTTAAAAATAAAATAGTTAGGTACATTTTTTATGTTGAGGTCGGCAGATTCTAACTTTTGTTGAATATTTTTTATGGGTAGTTTCGAAGATTACCTACATCCTATATACAAACTTTACCTCTTTATAATATTAGTTTAGAGTTTAGATAAATAGAAAAAACTAACGTGGGCGTCGTGGGACATCATATTCATGAAGGTCCGACTGACATTCCATCTGAGGAAGTTGTACCAGATGGTGCCTTGGAAAGTGTCGCCTCCGTTGAGAAGGAGCGAATCGGGCTCCGCTTCGAAAGCCTGGTTCACCGCAGTGTAGAGGCGCGCGAACCCTCCAATACAAGGGTCTACTTCAGGCTGGCATACTGTTCCACTGGGACTCACTTCGTCGAAACTATGAAGGCCAAACGCACCGATTCTTATCTTTCATATTGGGAGACAATTCATAAAATTGATAACAAAATCGTGGGATAGAGTTTGCACCACTCGATATCGAAATCACACCACTCGATATCAAAGGATCAAAGAATTCGTTGGATATATTACATAAAATACGCTGAAAGAAATATATATCAGTCAAAATATATACTTAATATATTTTATTGAGTCATTGCCTGTATTGAAATATAGTATTATATTAAAGTAACGTAAATAGTAGTAATAGAACATTCGCAAGGATGGTGAAGGCAAAATATACTCGTATATTTAAACATCTGTGGTACGTTGCTATAATATATTATATTTATATTATAGTAGCAACCCGCTCTCGGCTTCGCCCGGGGTGCAATTTTTATATACAAAAACTTTCCCCGTTTATACCTCTTACCATATATGAAAACTAAATTAAAATCCGCCTCAAGTTTTTGAAGCGTATACTAGCGAACTTAACATTTTTACTTTATATACGTATATAAAGATTTAAGCATTTCCATATTTCCATATATTGGTATATATTATAACCACGTCTATGGTGAGCTTAATTAACAACAAATAATTAACGCCTGCAACGATAATCGGGGCGAGACGAATCAGTTCCGTCCCATGCCCGTATGCGGCGCAGGAGTGGACCATTAGCGTGGTATCGCTAATACCTTCTTACATAGAGAACAACTGCGCCTACTGGTAACAGTAGGACATAACATATATATATATAATAAGCATAGTCTGATAAAGTTATGTACTTACTGTGCATGGAAATCATTGTAATGTATTATGTTTAACTCGAATAAATCGTCTTCTGAGGCCTGGCCATACACTGATCCCAGAACGGCAAGAATTAGCACCACCAACTTCATTGTCACGTTCATCCAAAACACGTCTCGTGTGGTGACACGAAACAGCTTATCAAAACACCTATCGAACATTGGTATTAGTGCGTATCTTTAAGGAAGCTAAGATAAAGTTGTGATAAGTTAATTAGACTTAGCAGGCCGCTCACCTAACGTTTCTTATTCACAAATTTCCCCCTTAGGTATTATCGCCTCATAAGGGCCGGACTTTCTCTGTATATGGCGCCCTGGATACAGTAAAAAATGCCCCCCCATTGCTTATATTCTACACAAAATGGATGTGGGTTCAGAATACTTATTGACTTTCCGCTATAAAAACCACTTGACTTTTCAATATTGGTATTGGAAAATGGCCTAACATATTATACTAGTGACCCGCTCCGTTTTTTATAGCAATTTTTTATATACAAACCTTCCTCATTTATCTCTTTCCATAAGGGAAAATCGAATTAAAATCGGTTGAGTGGTTTTGGAGTCCATAGAGGACAAACATACTCATATTGCTTTTTATTTATATTTATATTAGATATATAGATTATCTTATTATATAGTTATAGATTATTTTTAATCATATTTTGTTCATATAAATTTATTGTATTTATTTTTAAGCTTTTTGAAGCATTTTTGATAGCGCAATTTTTTTTCTCAAGCTCCGAATTTGGCCGCCTCTTGGAATTTGCCGCCCTGGGCACTACTAACCCTTAGTTAAAATCCAGCCTTGGTCTCACATATCTACTTGGGGGGTAAGTAGGCAGTGGTTATTGCAAATCGATCCAGTGAAGAAACTTTAATTAGTTCATTTGTCCCAAACTAATCTTGTAGGTATTCGTGAGACTTCGATGAAGTAGATTATCGACAAGAGTTTAATTTGTCGATAAGGTAGTGATATGAATGGTTTATCGAAACGAATTTGAAATTGATTAATTTGTTGAACGCTGTTAAAATATTGTTTAATTCCTTATTAGAGAGGCCACACCTCTAGGTTCCGGGTCATTATTTTATATATGTAATGTATTTATTTATTATAATATTATTCTAAATACTAATATTATAATAAGATAAAGTTTGTATGTTTGTATGAAATTTGGCACACGGAGGTCATCTCGCGATTTCAAAGATGAAAAATTGAACTAAATTATCTCCGGTGCACCATTCAGGCAGTGCTCCTGCCAAAAAAGACGAAAAGGAACGCTAAGTACTCTGCAAAGTCCCATACACTCTCTACGAAATACCCTCCTAAGGACCAAAATATCTTTCAGATTCGTAATAACTAAATTTACTCTTATACATATTTTTTCTGTTGCATATCGTATACCAAATTCTTGTGTTAATTTGACCCAATAGATAGACCTAACCATTTGACTACGAGAAGACCGAAGTCCTTGCCTTCACCCACGACGTTCCACGCTGATGCCTAAAAAAATCACTGGTCATCGACGGTATCTATATTAAGACCAAAAATAAATGAAACTATCCCTCCTAGCAAACATTTTCAAAATTTATCCCATATCATCCCTTCATAGTGTTTTGACCCAAATTTTGATCTTAAATTGATGTATCAAGACATTTCTAATAAAAAAAAAAAACAATTAAAAGCTAACATTTTATTAGTCATTAAAGTAAACGCTAATGCTATGCTAGTCACAAGCTATAATATTATAAAAAAAATGTGTCAATAAAATCTAAGTGTAGACTTTGATGATAAAATTTTTAAATGCAAAAGATCAAAAGAGGAACTAGTAATTTTTAGTTTTTCCATAAAATACAATAATACAAGAAAGTAAGAATGTTTACATCAATATAATTATTAGTGCCTAATTAGGTACAAATTATAACCAATGACTATTGTATACTAGGCTCGCTGAGCAGAACGCAGAGATTGCGCATATAATTACGAGTAATTCTCCGTAACTCCTTTGCAAGCTAAATGTATGAAGCGAACGCGTAAGCGCCGTATTTTCCATGGCGCTTTCGACCTTTCGGTCGCGTACTTTAGCCTAAATTATTTTATTCCGATCACCAAGTCTAGCAGAATACATATATTATTATAACCAACAAATGTGGACTGTATTGGTACTTGATAAATAAATATTTATCATCATAAAAAACAACTAAGAAATGCGTGTCATTGAAGCGATATATAACATATTATATATTTTTAATTCGATAAAGGCACTTTACTTATATTTATAACGATAATGTTAATATGTATAATGTTAATACGTCTTTATGTGACGACGTAAAAAGAAAATCAATTGCAAATAAATTAATATTTTTTAAATATTAAACGCGCAATTTTACTTCGTATTTGGTAATACATTATCAAATATGAAATAAATAAAAAACTAACATTAAAACTACAACAACTCATTATTACTATCACATGTTTTAAATAATTAAATAACAAATTATAATAAATATAATGAAGAAATATAACCCGTCGGAAATATCTTGGCACCTCGAAAGAATGCAATAACGCTCGCTATAGTTACCAATGAATAGACAGAACAAATAATTTTATTTATATGATAATAAAAATAGTTCATGTGTCTGTTTTTTTATTTAATATCTATCAAGACATACAATCACATACAAGTCAAAGTTAAAATAGATTGTTGCGAAGTGCCGAGATATATCTGACGTGTTATACGCTACAGAGTCGTTTAAATAACTATTTTTTTATAGAAAAATGAAAGAAGATGTTAAATATCCAAAAATTTGTCGACATTTATTTTGAAATTGTTATACAATATTCAATTCAAATTCAAATAAATTATTAATTATCATAACACATTACAATCTCAACAATATGTTTTTATTTTATTTTTATGAATAATCGTATGTGACTGTTTTTACCTAAAGTGAAGTCTGTTTATACCTAAAGTGAAGTATAATTATAAAAAATCACCCAGTGATTTTTTATAATTATATGTATTTATTCTACGAATATCAGCAGTTGTCTAGCACACACAGTACAAGCTCTGCTTAGAGTTTGGGGCTAGATGGCGCTGTGTGACATGTCCTAACAAAAAATAAATTAATAAAATGACTTGTATATTTTGACACAGTACAGAGCTCGGATATGCAATTTTTCATCGAAAATATCTAAAATTGTTCCTTGACTGATATAAATTTAAAAATTATTTAAAACTTTACGACTTATTAAGTACAATTTAAAAAATGTAGGTACATTATCGAAAAGGCTCAGGTTACAGAATGTCCAAAGTATCAAAATGTCCACTTTATCAAAAGAATTTTACGCTCGTCTGGTGGCTTTGCTTGGAATGTGGAAAAAATATGATTTTTCTGTCTAGAAAAGCAAGCAAGGTAAAGAGGTCTCTTAACCTACAAATTAACTATGTTACTTTCAGTGGTTCAATGGGGTATTATCATAATAAAAAAAATCGGGCATTATCTTTTTATATATAAAAATGTTAAGTTGGTTTGTGTACGCTTCAAAAACTCGAAAAGTTCTGCGCCGAATTTAATTCGGTTTAAGAGGGAAAACGGAGAAAGTAAGCATAATAAATTTTTATATATTGCAGGCGAAGCCGGGATCCGTTCGCTAGTTAATAATAATTATTATTTTAACTCGTTTCGGCAGACTATTTTATTTAATGAAAACAGTAATTGGGAAAACCTAGACATTTTGGGACATTAGACACTAGACATTTTGATAGACTACTCGTTTTAGGATACTGAACATTTTGAACCTGAGTCATTGCAAACGATTAGAATTTTGAACTTTAAAGTAAAGTGAATAGAGATTAGAATGCTTTGTATTCGTTGATCATTACGCTTTTTTTTTTGTAATTAAGTAAAATTTACGAATACGGTGTGCGAGGGTTCACGTTGATCATCTCGGTTGTGCTGAAAATATAAAACAATTGATATCAATATAACATATTATATTTTAATACGAGGTTAGTCACTACAAATATGAGAAAAAGATATGGCTTGTTTGGGCTCAATAGAAAGTTGGGGGGTTAGTTTATAATTTTAATTATTCGTTGCAACAGAAGAATGTTTTTATATATTTTGAAAAATAAAATATAAAAACGAGCAATGTGTGAATATATAACTAAATTCGATTATATAAAATTTAACTAAATTCGATTATATCGATTATGTAGATATTCTACTTGTTTAAAAGGCAAAATCAACATTAGCATTACTTTCATCGGACTCGTTAGTTAGACATACTATGGAATTATACTATTGGATGATATACTATGAAAAGGCATTTCATTGTTTTTAAATTAATAATATAACAACTATGTAACATACATACAAACTGATTGGATGAAAAGTCTCAAAATGTTCTAACAAAATTGATAACGACTTACAGATCAGGATATCTTGGATCGGTTACACTGGGAAGTGGAATATCGAGGGTGAAAGGAGTCCTGGGTTAAAACCAAAAATAAAAATTTCTTTTGTATTACCAACAAGGACCAGGAGTGTACGAATTATGCGATTTCAAAGATTTGATAGCGATTTTATAGAAGCTTTTTTAATGGTCCTTATGTTTCCCATAAGTCTATTGCAGTTATTAGTATCATAGAAAACACTTAATTTTTTGTTTTTCCGATGACTATTTTATAATATTTCAATTGGATCATGATACACTATATATAAAAATAGTAATCTTAAATATATATCTTGATGTTATTCTAAAAAATCACGTACTAAGGAAAGTCACGAAATGCAAAACACACACTTTAGATATTGAATATTATCATTAATTACTAGCTGTGCCTGCAACTTCGTACGCTTGGTATTTCCGCATAACTTTTTTTTTTTAACAAACACTAAATATTAGGGGAGGCTTGTTACAATACTACAATGAAAACCATCACTGAAACAATAATAGCGAGTAATTTGACTATTCGCCATATGGATTAATCGGTATTCGACTATTCGCTACAATTATTCGTGGCATCTCTGAGTTTGAGTGCTATAAGATCATTGAAATAAGGTTTAAAATAGTATATTTAGAAAAAATTCCTTTAATGACCGTCAGTCAGCCAGTCAGTCAGTCAGTCAGTCAGTCCTTTGCTTACCTCTTCGAGCACCGGACGTGTATGACGAGCAGAACAATGCCAAGAAGAAGACAAAGAGTGCCGACGACAATGTACGCGACGCCCAGGAAAGGGTTCTTGCCGCCGAGCATCGACGTTGTCGAAATCACAAACGACTTGGTGCCTTCGAAACCGGTCACGGGATAATCTAAAAAGAAATCAAGAAAAGATTTAAAAAAAATAACTATTAGGGTATCGCTATACATTCAGTAAAAAAAGCTATTTATCTCAGATTGAGGGTGGTTAAGGTACGACTTTCAGCTACTTTAACGGATTTTCTTATATACAACAGTTTTAATTAAATCAAAACAATTTGGCAATAGGAAAAGGTCAAATTGTTTTTTGTTTTCTTAACTATAGTTTATGAAGATCTGTTCAGGCGTTTGAAGATCATCAGCCCATTTCCTAGTTGACGTACGGATTTCACTAACTTCTCCCATTACACTTTAACCTTGCTCTGATGCTGCAGCATTAAGTAGTCTGCGGGACACCAAACTTCCCAGCAACTTACAGCAGATATAGGCGTTTTTGGGCTCAATAGAAAGCTCAATTAGTTTACAATTTTAATTGTAGCTTGTAACGGCACATTAGGACAAAATTTAAGCAGCTGTCCACTTTAACTGACAGTCAAGACAATTGACGACCCTTTAGGCTATTCGGTAATAGTCCATTGTGAATATCTAGTTGAGCACCATCTAAAAAGTATTACTAAAATGATTCTTAATGAGAATAAACTCACTATAATCGATGTCCAGCCTATAGGGACCTCTAGCCAGCCCTTTGGAGAAACCCTCCTTGGAGTGATCGATCCGACGGTACAGTTTGCGGAAGGTTGGCAGCGCTGCGGTGCGCATCCAAACTATTAAGTCTTCATTCTAAAAAATATATAACAACATACTGAAATCTTCTATTAGCGACCACCAATCACTAGCCTTTTTAATGATACGATCTAATATATAATATACTCATAAAATCGTATACTCCTGACTGACTATCAACGCAAAGCCTAAACTACTGAAAACTGGAAAACTGAAATTTGAAACATAGCTTTATTTTATAATATAAGCATCCAATAAAAAAGGATTTTTGAAAATTTCTGAGCATTTAAAGAAACTTAATTTAATTAACTTTGCCTTATTAATAATAAATCAAAATCGTTCAACAGTAATTTAACACAGATAAAATTGTACAATAGTCCCCTCTTACCTGAAAACCGTTATTGTTAGGATCTTCTAGGTCCAACTCCCATATATTTTTCTTCCAATTAATAGGCTTTGCATATCCTTCAAAAGCTGTAAAAATATTACGAGCATTTATTTTATTTTAAATGTGTAAAGATAACTTATTTATTTTGAGGTATTTGAAAGCTTTTATAACTTTATCAGGCCCATCAGGTCAGTTTAAACCATATACATAGAGAATGGACTGAGCAATACCGCATGAAATTGACTATAATACCTAAAGATAGTTAATTAGTTAAATTCCATTACAGGTATGTATCTCTTACCTGCTTTTAAGTCTCCATTGACAGTAGGTGGGTTACGAAATTTAATGGACTTGTCTGAATCCCAAGCGATTCCAGTACGCAGTACAGGCACAAAATCACCCATCGCCACAGAGAACACTTTCAAAGTATCTGTAAAGAGAAAATGATTTATTAAATTAAAAGTAGTTAGATTATAGGCGTAGTAAACTAACGGGCCACGTTTGTACAATAAATACATAAATGAGGTAAGCAAAACCACATGGAACATACTAACAACACTCATAAGGTAAGAGGCCCTTACCAAGAATAAAAACTCTGGGATTTGTTACTCAAACAACAACAAAATGCTGTTATTTCACGGTTGTCTTAAGGGACTAAAATTAGTCTTAAGAAGACTAAACTTAGTCTTAAGAAGACTAGACTACGCGCGTTTGACTGTACTTGCGCGAACTAACGCCGGAACCAACTTCAGAGGTAAAAGCATTAGTTAACAATTCATGAATCTATGATTATCTCCTTTAAAAAATTAAATTGATTTGATAAATCATTATAGCTGGAACAAAACATTCTGGAGACTATCATAATTTCCAATTTGAGTTCAAAGATTTTTCAAGAAAAGTATATATTTTAGTTAAAATTTCTACCCCCTATTTCTTTTACTGTCTCTTGAGTACCATTCTGTCACTCTTCTAGTCAATTGTCTAATTGACTAGAATGACTAGAATGTCTAATTGACTTACCATTGAATAAGGAGTTGGCAATAGCGCCACAGGGTGCGATGGGCGTACCATGCTCGTCAAATGCAAATGGGGCGCAATCCGTCGAAGGGGTACGAGATAGGCGTCCCAGGAGCTGACTGTCATCTCTGTTAGCATTTATAACATATACTAATATTACAAAGAGAGAAGAATTTTATTTTTGTTTGTAATAATTAGTAACATAAGCAGCCCGGTTGGCGGCAGTAGCCACCATGAAAGCCTCCATTTCTTTTATGTTTCAGTGAGTAAGGCATGCCAGACCTCATTTCCCTATCTCTCCCTTATCCCATATCCTCAATCCTACTATGGTCGGCAGCGCACTTGCAGCACCTGTAGCTCTTCGACGGTAGCGACCTATCATCAAGTGGACTGGCGATTAGTCCTTGTCCATAATAACTTTCTCAATTTTCTTAAAACAGATCTAGTTTTCATTTCACATCTTTATAGTTTTCATAAAAATTTCGTGTCACAATGTTTGTCCGCAATGAACTCCTAAACTACTGAACCGATTTTAATCAAATTTTGCACACTGTGTGCAGTTTGACCCAACTTGAGAGATAGGATAGTTTATATCTCAATTTATAGTCGCAATATTTTTTTTATTGCAAATTATTTGTTTCTTATATGAGAAAGAGTTATTACCTGTGAGTTCCATAAGACTCTAACAGATGGCGGTGTAAGGTAATTTATCAGCTGGATTGAGTAAAAAGTTGCACCCGTGCGAATCCGGGAGCGGGTAGCTAGTATTAGTATATAGATTCAGAATCAAACTGCAAAGTAACTTGTATACTTAAACTACAGGTTAAATGGAGTATAAATCGCTGTCAAATACCTGGATTTAACATATCGCCGATGATTCTGGTAGTAATTGCTCAACCCGTAATAGAAAAATACAGGCTCTTTGAAGTCTTCTGGTAAAGTAAATTCTATACTACATTGGCAGCTGCTTCCAGTTTTCAGAACATCGGAACAGTTGTCTGCTGTATTTCCAGTTGGCTTGCAATAGGTATAGTCAATCACGTGCTCTGTAACCTAAAAAAAAAATTGGTCCAGATTTAATAATTTAAGTCTAGCTTTTCTCCTTTCTATCTAATAAGAAGTCTATCTTTTCTTTCATCATTGAATCATCATAAATCCACCATCTTGGGCTTTCACAGAGTGTCTGCATGTGTATTGATTCTAAAGTTCAGAAATTCTTGACAGTTTCAATTCACAATCTTTGATTGTCTTCTTTTAGGACTCAGTGCACTTTCTATAATTTGATCTAACACACCTTCAAAAGTGTTACAAACATTAATTAGCATTTCCTCGTTACAATAAGTACTGATGTAATCTATGTAGAAGCTCTATGTATGTACTTGTGTGAATGATTCATTTTTATACCAATATAATATATTGATCTTAAATATGATTTAAGACTAAGTAGATGGTGCCTGTGAATTTGTCCATATTGAAAAAAAGATATATCACCTGATTATAATCACTAATGGCAGTGACACGCAATTTTTTATATTTTTAGATGATCCCTTGGAAACTTAAAATTTTTCCATGGTAAAAAGCATCCTATATGTTAACCTAGGTAATAAACAATCTGTGTGCGAAATTTCATGCAAAGCCGTTTTTGCGTGAATGAGTAACAAACTTCCATACATCAATCCTCACAAACTTTCGCATTTATAATATAGTAGAATGATAACATATATTAAAATTGCTTACCTCTTCAGAGAAATAAAGAAGGCCAATGCCAACTGGTATAAAAGCAATACCGATTACAAAAAAGGTTGGCAGAACTGTTCCAGCTGTGAGAATCGGTTGCCATGCAGGCAATCGCTGTTGCTTGAAAGCCGATTCTGAAATATTGAAACAAATTTGGTTTTTACATTAATTCGTTTAAGGTAAATAATCGATAATTACAAGGACGAATTTAGATATTCACCCGCTGGTCGTCTCGATTTCACATTATCTGATGTGTCACTAGACGTCGCCATGATTTTCCAGTACGAAATAAACAAAACAATTACAGGTTTAAACTAAAAATCATTAATTATTTAATTAATTGTTTTATTCAATTCAATTCAACTCTACAAGCAATCTACAAGGGTGTTGTTGCAGTGTTGACTGATGGTTGTCATTTGTCAATGTCAAATGTCTGTCAAGTCGAGATTTTTTGAATGTAAATGTCATGTAATTCAATTGACAAATCAACAGAAATTGGGATTCATTTGGCCCCATAAACCACGAATCAATATTTATAAAAAAAATAATTGAAGCTTCCATTTACTAGTAGAAGGAAGATAAAACAAGAGAATATCCACATCAAAAAGAGATTTTTTTTGAAGCGGCAATTTTTAGTAGGTATTTTTTTTTAATTGAGTTTTTTCATGTGACTTCATTTCGATTTCGACTTTCGACGTACAGTGGTAATTATTAATTATCTAAAACTCAGCATTATTTTCGTCTCTGGTTGCCGCGCTTAATTATTTTGTATTATAAAGAGATTTTTGTACTAATATTATAATAAAAGAAGATTTGGTGCGAATTAGTGACAAAATGTAGGGAACTTTTATGAATTAAAAAAAGCCCAATATCTAGAAAGTGGTGCGTTTTGTGGTCAAATAGTATTTTTCTAAAAGGCCATGATTATTATATATTTATGAACCATTAAATCATTGCTTTAGTTATTGTTCTAAGCCCTCGCTAGAGAGTATATATGTTCCTTGGTTCTGAGTGTCAATGGTTGTAGCTTGCCAGTTCAATATTTATTGTAACTTTTTTTTGGAATTTTATGGCCTGGTAAACTGGCAACACTGATCTCTTTACAGAACCACAGAAAAGTACATACTCATATAGGGCACAGATCACTTCATAATCTTATCCCTTCAATCAAATTTCAATTCAATTCAATCACAGAACGGTACAACTACACATCATTATCCTTTTATTTATTCATTCATATAGTAACTTACTTGGGTGTCGCCCTTAATTTTGTTTCTATATTAAAATACGCAACGTATCATCAGATTATACCTTTTATATTCTTCATAAGTGAAAAACAAGAAAATGTCGAGTGACACTAGTGGCAAAAACGTAAGTGGTTTTTCTTCCTCTCGAAATTTTGCTTCACCAACTTCATTTCACGAAGTATTTAATGTGAGTCATTAAATGCATCTACATCTGTTGCACAATTATGCATTTATTTATTTTTTTGTTGTGCATACCAATTGTGAAATGTATGTTATAATCGCGGATGTTTTTGTATCAGTAACTCGGTTTAATAAGTAGAACTCTAGTAACGCTTGATTGTTTTCAATCGAGTCGTGGAATACATTATAATGCGCTCTGTGGAATTTAGAAAACTATTGGTACATGTTTAGCTATCATGGAAGTACATAATAATTACTTAGTTTTTTAATGTCAACATAATAATTCCAACCGTATTATTTATTAATTTGAGTATGTTGTTTTAGTATTTTTGCATACAATAATACATTTTAATACATTTTTTCTATATTTTTTTAAATTATATGTACCTACCATGAACCTAGAAAAAACAAGGTTCTAGCTAGGTTTATGGTACCTACTAATACTTACTTGTACCAACATACACTATATTGAAAATGTTAAAGGAATTTCCTATATCACCATCAGCCTCTCTCCACTGCTGGATATAGGACTCTCCCAAGGCTCGCCACCATGCACGGTTTTCAGTCCTTCCTGCAAAACCTTTTAGGATGTCTGTCCAACCAACCGCAAAGCATCCCAATCTGCACTTTCCAATTCATGGCCTCCATTGGAGAACTCTTCTACCCCATTGGTTATCTGCTCTGCAATAGATGTGATCAGCCCATTACCACTTCAACTTGATAATTCTCTTGGCTATATCGAAAAATTTTGTTTTTTTAGCAAAGTTGAGAATTTCTTATCTCACTGAATTTCTGCTTGGTGAATAACCAAAGAAACTTCAAGTTAGTTCGCTGAGTGACTAAACTTGTGGATCAGTCCTGCCTTTGTTCCTGGCCTGCCTCCAACTCCTGATTGCGCCGTCATACATTGATGGTTATTGGTCTCAATTGATGCTTCGTCATACACATGGATTTTTATTTAATATAGTGTATTTTATATAGCCAGGTAGCAGTATTACCTCAACAACTTTGAACAGCTATATCTCAGGAATGTTCTAGTCTATGTAGATCTAATTTATCTCATTTTATTGAAAATTTGCATTTAATAAAAAAATATGCATATATGTTCATATATGCATACTCTCATTTCTTTTATTTTTTCAATAAAGTTTAAGCACACTTTCGTAGTGTAGTATAAACAGCGTAAGTTATACTTATAAAATATTTGTCATGACTGAGTTTCAATGAAAATCTTCTAAGTCTAGAATGCTGAAATTTTGAACATAGGTTCATTTTGTAAGGTAAGAATCAACTAAGAAAGGATTTTTGAAAATTTCAACTCTGTGTGAAGCCGTGGGTGGGTCGCTAGTTAAATATTTTAGAAAATGGCTAAATGGCTTAAACATCTAAGAACCTTCTATAAAAATAAAAATTCAAGCCAAATGTCAATTGTTGATACTAATTAAAGAGAAAAGATTTGTATTTTGTTTTTATTGAATAAACTCAAAAACTATTGGAGCTATATTAAAATTCTTTCACCTATAGAAAGCTATACATTATCACCAAGTAATATAGGCTATATTTAATAAAGTTACGCGGACAAAGTCGCGTGCAACAGCTAGTTTGATATAAGCTTGCTTATTGTTCCTTCTCTTTACAGTTTTCCAACCTGGAGACACCCGGGTATGTAGGATTTGCGAACTTACCAAATCAGGTACACCGCAAATCTGTGAAAAAGGGCTTTGAATTCACTCTTATGGTGGTTGGAGAGAGTGGTCTCGGAAAGTCAACGCTGGTCAACTCTTTATTCTTGACTGATTTATATCCTGAACGTGTGATTCCTGACGCTACTGGTACTTGTTTATTTTATTTTTTGGTTTTAATGTGATTTGTGTTAGTTATAAGTTATAATATTCTAACTTAACTGGGAGGTTTACATTTGAAGAATTAATTTTTCTATAAAGAAAAATGAAATTGTATCAGTGTAACATAATATTGGATATTGCAAATGTATATAGGTGGGACTGGGTATGTTTGTGCCACGTTATGATTGTGAAGTTTACTTATTTTATTTATTTTTGCAGAAAAAACTAATCAGACTGTGAAGCTTGACGCTTCAACTGTTGAAATAGAAGAGAGAGGTGTGAAACTCAGACTGACCGTAGTGGACACTCCTGGATATGGCGACGCTATTGATAACACAGACTGCTTCCGTGTAAGTTTGAATATTTTTTTTATATTTCAAATGAGTTGTAAGTTTACAATCCTACTAAATTTAGAAACTAGCGCGCCGTCCCCTGCTTCGCATGGATTTTTTTTCTGCAATTTATATATAAAAACCTTCCTCGTTTAACACTTTCCATTAGTGTTTCATTAGGTTACGCATACAAAAGGCAGGTTAACTTTCTTTACCATATAGGTAAGGTGTAATGGTAATGTAAGCACACAAAGCATACATTTTTATTCTTATTTGTATTTGGGAGCAGGGTCGGTTTATAGCCTCGGTGGGATGTATCCATACTAGGGGATACTTCTCTATAAAGTGCCGAGTTATAACTAGCGTAGGGTTCAGGTGTGCAATGCTGAACTTTAATAGGACGCGAACCGACAAGTCAATCATACACGTCCACGCCGTCCCTGTACTGCCGCTGTGGTACATGGATGGACTCACAATTTCAACCTGTGAGTCGTGCTCCCTGGGCAATGTTGCTGTCAGATTCGGGCTTTGCACCAAGACAACTACCCCGTGACAGCAATAGCGAAGTATGATTGGCGAAGGCGAGTCTTCGGCGCCATAACCGAATTTCTAGTTAGGGGAGACAACCCTGAAACAAAATCATCAAAAACAGCATGGAAGCAAGATTTAAAGAGTTATTACCCCAGGAGGGTACCGGCGAAGCCGGAGAATCCCTCCCTGAGCAATGCTCAGGCTGCCCTTCGTACTCTGGGGGGGGCAAAATTTTGCCACACCAAGCGGAACCTACAACAAAACCTAAAGTACTAACCCAACAGCTTTTCCATCCAGGGTTATTCAATAGAGTACGTTCGTCGTCACTGAGTGACATCCCTCACGTTCAACACCAACATCATGGAACGGCACACGATAGCCAAACATACAACATAGACCACAAGGAAGATAACAGTTCTAATGTAACCTGGCAAAGAATACCAGAAGCTAAACAAAAGAGAACTCGTTCACCTAATGACAAAGAACAGAATAAGACCTCAAAGCTACCAAAAATAAACATGACACCACGAGAAAAAGCTATAAACAAATCTCGTGGTATAAATATGGAACAAACTTATATTGAAGATATTACTTCGCCAAACAGTTTCTCTCTTCTGGGTGTCGACTGTGATACTGACACAGTACCTATAAAAAAGAATGTATCTCGACCACCACCAATAATACTTTACGGTATTGAAGATCTCACAAAACTCACTGCTTTTATTGAGGAGGTTGTTAGTGAAGGTGATTACTCTTATAAAACATCAAAAAACCAGCTGGTAATCACATCAAAATCCATTGAAAAGTACAAGGTTATGATAGAGCACATTCGTAAAAAAGGATTAATTGGGCATACATTTACTCACAAAGAAGAAAGATGCCCTAGAATTGTCATTAAAAAACTACATTTCAGCACACCGAAAGATGAAATTGTAAAAGCGGTAGAAGCAACAGGAAACAAAGTGAAGGGTGAAATAATCAATGCCCGTAAACAAGGAACAAAAGAACCAATGAATTTGTTTTTCCTAAATATATATCCCAATGAAAAAAACAAACTGGTGAAAGATATTAAGTATATATATCATCAGGCAGTTATAATAGAAGACCCCAAAAAACGAAGGACAATAGTACAATGTACCAGGTGCCAGCAGTACGGCCATACAAAAAACAATTGTATGAGACCATACAGATGTGTTAAATGTGCTGGAGCACACAAAACAACATCCTGTATGATGGACAGAGATGCCCCAGCAGTTTGTGCACTCTGTTCTGGAAAACACCCTGCAAGCTACAAGGGATGCCTTGTGTATAAAGAGATAATGGCAAGGAAAATTCCAAAACCTAAAAGACAACCACTGTTTAAAGAAACTGGATCGCCAAATATACAGGACTATCCAATGGATAAATTACTGGAAGCTCGTGCTGTACCTACTAAAAATAGCCAAACTTATGGGCCAGATAGATATAGTGAAGTAGTTAAAAGGTATCCAACTCCAACCTTAATCAATAGAGAAAAACAAACTCAGAATATTTATGTTGACAAACAAAAGTCACAGAGCACACATCCTAACGGATCAAATACAAAACATGAAAGAGGACCAAATATATTGGAGTCAAGGCAGAACAATCTCGAAGATCTCATTCGCATCCAAGCTGAAAAGATTGATCAACTTATAACACTTGTGGGTTCAATGTTAACATTAGTCACAAAGCTCGTAAGTAATAAATAAAAATGGCATCCTTACGCATCATTACCTGGAATATTAATGGTCTAACACCTAATCAACATGAACTAGAAATAGTACTGAAAGAAAACAAAATAGACATTGCGTTAATATCTGAAACACACTTAAATGATCAAAAATGTGTAAAATATAAAGATTATTATGTATACACAACAAATCATCCAGGCAATACGTCTCATGGAGGATCAGCTGTAATTATAAAAAAGAACATAAAGCATTATTTACATAGTAGTTTTAGAGAGGACTACCTTCAGGCCACTACAATCACTGTCGACGTGGCAATAGGTACTATCAACATTGGTGCTGTATACTGCCCGCCTAAGCATAAAATTAAGGAGGATATGTTCACGAACTATTTCAATACTCTTGGCCGCAGGTACATCTGTGGTGGGGATTGGAACTGTAAGCATTTGTACTGGGGATCTAGGTTGACCACCACCCGGGGGCGAGAACTGAAAAGGTGTGTTGAAAAACTTGGGCAAACCCCGCTATCAACTGGTGAACCAACATACTGGCCAGCGGATCCTCATAGAACACCGGATTTACTTGATTTCTTTATCATAAAGGGCCTATCGGATTCTTATCTGGATGTCAGGTCTTCAGTTGACACTTTATCTGATCATAGTCCTGTTATAGCAACTCTGAGTGCAACTGCAATATTTAAAGAGCAAAGAATGACATTGTACAACCACAAAACGGATTGGAATGCATTTTGTGAATACTTGGAGGATATCGTGGATCTAAATGTTAGGCTGAAAACTGAACGGGACATTGAGGAGGCCACATTCTATATTACGAATACCATACAAGAAGCAGCTTGGAAGTCAACCCCAAAACTAGAACCAGTTGGCAATCAAGGTAACATTCCACTAGCAATCCGAAAAAAGCTTGAAGAAAAACGAAAGTTGCGGAGAAGGTGGCAGTTGAGTAGATTGCGTGAAGACAAAGCAAACTATAATAGAACAGCCAGAGAACTTAAAGCAATGATTCTTGAAAACAAAAACAGTACATTCGAGCATCAGGTGTCATCACTGTCGGCTTTGAGGGTGGATAACTACTCACTATGGAGAATAACAAGGAGATTTAGTAGACCAATACAGTCAAGGCCTCCAATAAAAACTCCCTGTGGATCATGGGCCAAACAAGCTAAGGAAAAGGCAGAACTGTTCGGAAAACACCTTTGCCAAGTTTTTACCCCAAATGAGACTAGTATGCCTGATTTCGAACGGGAGGTGGATTTGATGCTGAACAGTGACCAACAATTGAGCCTGCCAATAAAACTTGTAACGCCTAAAGAATTACTTAAAACGATAAGAAGTCTGGAAAATAAAAAATCACCGGGGTTTGATCTTGTAACCGCTGAAATACTTAAGCACTTACCCAGAAAACCAATTGTCTTCCTAACCATGCTATTTAATGCTATATTTCGCATAAAGTTCTATCCAAAATTATGGAAGGTATCCCAGATATGTATGGTAGCTAAACCGGGGAAACCTCCTACTGACCTTGGTTCATATAGACCTATTAGCCTTCTTCCGGTATTATCAAAAGTTTTTGAAAAAATATTTCTCAGAAGATTACGACCTGTACTGGAGAATGACTTAATAATCCCAGATCACCAATTTGGGTTTCGTGAGGGCCACTCAACTGTAGAGCAAGTTCACCGGGTCGTGCGCAAAATAAGGCAGTCGCTTGAAAAGAAACAATACTGCTGTGCTGCCTTCTTGGACATTCAGCAGGCGTTTGATAAGGTCTGGCACAAGGGATTATTGTACAAGCTTAAGGTACTGTTACCCAACTCCTTCTACATGATCCTTAGATCGTATCTGCATGAAAGAAAATTTCAAGTGAAATATGAAGAAGAAACATCTAAGTTATATGACATAAAGGCCTCAGTACCACAAGGATCGGTTCTTGGACCAGTGCTTTATACAATATATACTGCAGATCTTCCTGTTACTGATGAAGTAGAGACAGCAACATATGCAGATGACACTGCATGTCTGGCTAGTGATATAGACCCAATTAAGGCATCCCAAAGGTTACAAGGTCAGCTAAATAAGGTCGATGTATGGCTACGAAGGTGGAGGATCAAGTCTAGCACCACCAAGTCCACTCAAATAACTTTTACGCTTCGGAGGGGGGAATGTGCACCTGTGAATCTGGGAGGTGAAACACTGCCAAAAAGTGACTGTGTCAAATATCTCGGCATGTACCTGGATAAAAGATTAACATGGGCAAACCACATAAAGGCAAAGAAGAGTGAAGCCAGTTTGAGATTCAAAAGCCTATATTGGCTTATAGGACGAAGATCGCCATTATCACTCCACAATAAGATACTTGTATATAAAGTGATAATTAAGCCAATCTGGACATATGGTATTGAACTCTGGGGCTCTGCCAGTCAGTCCAATGTGGAAATACTACAAAGATTCCAGAACATCGCCTTGAGATCCATATGTAGCGCTCCTTGGTTTGCTAGAAACACGGAAATACACGAACACCTGGGTATAGAAACAATTAAAGAATCAATCAATGCAGGCAGTGTTAGATATATAAAGAGATTAAAAAAGCACAGTAACCAATTGGCCAAAAATCTCCTAGACAGAGATAGAGATGTAAATCGACTGAAGAGATGGCAAATCCTTGACTTGGACCATCGAAGTTAATCTTGGGGTGATGTTCGCAGGAATATCAACCATAATTCAAACAAACATAACACCACATCAGATTATAGCTCTGTGGGCTGATTGCTGATATAAAAAAAAAAAAAAAAAAAAAAAAAAAAAAAAAAAAAATTTGTATTTTTGTTTGTAATGAATAAACTCAAAAAATAATGGACAGATTTTAAAAATTCTTTCACCTATAGAAAGCTACATTATCAACGAGTAACATAGGCTATATTTTAAAAAGTTACACAAACGAAGTGGCGTGCAACAGCTAGTCTCTATATAATTATTAGACAAATATAACAAAATATGAAATATGATAACTAGCCAAACATAAACAAATGAGGTCGAGAACTGTTTCCCTTTGTGATAGGCGGTCAAAGACTGAATAGATTCTGATAAACGTTTGCTATGACACATCCTATACTAATATTACAAATGCGAAAGTTTGTAAGGATAGATGTATGTATGTATATTTGTTAGTCTTTCATTTTTTTTTTTTTTTTTTTTTTTTTTTTTTTATTTTATTACAATATGGATAGCCAACGCAACAATGTACATACAAATTACAAAAAAAAAAAAAAAAAAAAAAATCGCATAATATAGTTCAGCTTGCACAAGTCACACTTACAGGCTACCACAGCATGCATATTCATTGCTTCTTAGGTACATATTCAATTTAAATAATCACTCGCACATATTCAAAATTCAACTCAGTCAAACATCACACGTCAATATTTAATCCAAATATAAATACACAAATCATTGGGTCATTAGTTAAGTATGCAAAAAAAAAAAAAAAAAGGAAACATTATCATGAAATAAGAATAAAAAGAAAAACGAACAAAAATTGAAAAAAGTTGGGACGGCTTCCAAAAATAGTTAACATTCAATAAAATTTCAACACACATAATTAAATCAAAGCAGTAAGAAAGTATCACCTTATATGTATTTAGAGAGATAAAAAGTTTTAATTTTGTTTTTGAATCTCGGCAAACTATCATTAAAGACATCAAGTGCCATGTCTTTGGCTACTTCGTTATATAATCTTGTAATTCTATTGATCGGTGCAGAAACACCCAAATTGGAGTGTATCATGTTTGGCTTAAAAGGCACATAGTTTTTTGGCCTAAAGTTATGTCTAGGAATCGCGAAATTAATCTTGCTAACGAGGTCCTTTGAATCTATTTCGTTATTTATAATTTTATATAGGAAGCACAAGTCCAACATATTTCTACGATCAGAAAGTGTGAGGGTTTTGTATCTTTTAAGCTGTTGACAGTAGGACTTGTGCTCCTTTAGCGTGTTTTCTCGGAAGCTTACGTTACGAAGAAACCTTTTTTGCACTCTCTCAATGCGGTCCGAGTGAACTCTATAGTGAGGATTCCATGCTGTGACACCATATTCAAGAATACTTCTAGTGAGTGAGTAGTATAGGGTCAACAAACTTTTGTGTTTCCTAAAGCCTTTAGTAGTACGCAGTATGAGACTGTTTGTCATGTATGCGCTCCTAATGATGTTATCGAAATGTTCAAAAAACGAAAGTCTACTGTCAATTGTTACCCCCAAGTCTCTAATTATAGCTTTTTTAGTCAAAATACTACCATCGATGTGATAGCTATAGTCAATGGTGTTTGTTTGACTTTTTCTAGTGAATGAGACAGCAAAACATTTGTCGATATTTAACGACATCCTATTTAAGTGACACCAATGCACCAACCTATCAAGATCCCCTTGTAACTGAAGGGAGTCCTCGTTCTTATCAATAATTCGATATATCTTTAAATCATCCGCATACAACAAGAAATTACTATAGTGAAAGCAGTCCGCTATGTCATTTATAAACACGTCAAAAAGGATAGGGCCAAGTCGAGAGCCCTGAGGAACACCAGTCCCCGCAGTAAACTCACGAGATTCATAACCACCAACCACCACTTTTAGTTTTCTATTTTTTAAGTAAGATTTTAACCAGTTTAGACCAATGTCAAGACCATATCTTTGTAGTTTTACAAGAAGCAAAGAATGATCAACCAGGTCGAACGCTTTAGAAAAATCTGTATAAATGGTGTCTACTTGTTTCTTATTGTCAACACTTTCAGATAAATCGTTAATGTATAAAGCCAAGTTCGTCACTGTAGACCTCTTTGCCAGAAATCCATGTTGGTTGGGAACAAATTTTTGCTTCATATGCCAAACAATAACTGGGCAGACCACAGACTCAAAGACCTTTGCAAACACCGAGAGTATACAAATGGGTCTGTATTTGGCTATATTGTTTCTATCACCATCTTTAAACACCGGTACAATTCTGGATTCCTTCCAACGGGTTGGGACTATGCCTTCCATAAATGATCTGTTAAAAATTAAGGTCAATGGGGCAGCTAGTCTCGAGGCACACTTATTTACAAATATCGGATGAATGTTGTCAGGGCCAGCACCCTTGTTAATCTCGATGTGTTTTAAGCTAGATTCTATCTGTTTTTCGTTGAGTGAAATTGTAACAGCAGTAGGCAATGCGCAAGCAGCTTCGATCATATTCGATGAGGTCGAAGTTTTTCCATATATACCCTCAAAGTATTCTGCGAATCCATTGCAGATCTCACCATCAGCAAATAGTTTACCGTCAAAAGTCATAATCAGGCTGGGTAGTCAGGCCTATTATCGCAAATCTGCTTTATGTAAGTCCAGAAAAATTTAGGATTGGTGCGGACACTATTTTCAATCGAATTTAAATATTTTTTATAACAAACATTTATTAGTTTAGCACAGTCGTCTCTTATTGAGTTATACATATATTCGTCCATTGGATTCTTATATTTTTTAAAAAGAAGTCTATATTTGTTTTTAGTCTTAAGTTTCTTTATAAGTTTAGTTGAATACCACAGAGGATAAATCCTCCTTTTTGCTCTTGTTTTGGGTATCAAATTATCTATAATATTGTGAAGTTTTTGATAGAAGTACTGTACCATGTCATTAACGTCGCTGCATACCTCGAATTCCTGCATCCAATCAATATTGTCGAGTGCATCACAAATTACGTCATAATCAGCCTTAAACCAGCTAGGCCGGATGTTCGGATACGGCTGAAATTGTTTCTTCCATGAGCGTTTCAGCAAGATTTCCAAAGGCGGGTGATGGTTATCAACAACGCTCAACGGATCTCCACAGACGGTCACATTCACGTCCTTAGTATTGCTGTAAAATACCAGATCCAATAGTCGCCCATACACGTTGCGATTACCGTTAAGCTGAAGCAGATTTGATTCGTACATCCAGTCTATAATGCAATTACGGAATTTATTATCATATCTAATTGGCACCACATAGTCCCCTGAGGTGTTATCGCTACTGCAACACCAGTCAATAGATGCAAGGTTGAAGTCTCCTACTATGATTGCATCAGGATGTCCACGCAATAAGTCACTCGCGATCTCTGTAAAGGATTGTAGGGTTTCAATCTTTAAGGGGGAGGGTAAATATACTCCGCAGATTGCAATGTCATCACTATTTAGGCTGTCTCCCAGTACGACATTCACCCACACCTGCTCAAAACCAGTAGCATGTGCTAGTGAGGATATATCTATACGGTTGCATTTGAGTCGTTTGTGCACTGCTATAAGGACACCACCCCCGTCGATTTTTCCATTTGATGCGGAAATGTCACGATCCCCTCTGAAGACCCGATATCTATCATCAATAAACTCTCCATCCATTACACCGTCGTGAAGCCAGGTTTCAACCAATACAATGACGTCATAGTCGCTACTCAGTATATTTTTAAGTATCTTTTGTGAAAAATCTTCATGTAAAAAATACTAAACAGATTTGGATGAAATTTGGCAGTCTATTATCTGGATATACATACTTTTTATAATATCCTTTTTATCCTGAAATAATGTTAGGTTCTCGAGGTATCGTCTAAAAATATAAAAAGTCACCAAAAAGAAATTTAGTTGTCACTGAGAATTTTATTACTGTGACAGGAAAGGTTTTTTTGGCCAGTAATTTACTATTTTTTTCTCACATAATAGAATTTTTATTTAAATCTGCCTGATTCAAACTTTTTAAATATAGTCTATTTTAATCTATATTTTGAAAGTCAAATTAGGCGACGAAAATTATGATTTTCTGCTCAGTTCTTACCTTAATGGATAAACCGGGATGTAGTTTTTTAAACTTCTACCATATCTATATAGAAATGTTATGTACATAACAATATATATACAGCTTGTACACACACATGTATCTAATATTTGTATTAAGCGACAAGTATTTTGTGTTTTGTTTACTGTATATTTAACAGGATTTTGTTTGTACGGACAGTCCATAATACAATACATCGATGAACAATTCGAGAGATTCCTCCGCGACGAGAGTGGCCTCAACCGGCGCAACATAGTCGACAATCGCATACACTGTTGCTTCTACTTCATATCGCCCTTTGGACATGGGTAAGTTTGCACATTGCACACTTGAACTGCAAACAACTGTTAAGTATGAGTAATTTGGATAAAAAACATAGCTCTCACAAAACTTTCAAAAATGGTGACCGTCATTAAACAATAAGCTAAGGTAATCCAATAATGTCACACTAATGATGTTTTAGGTTGAAACCTCTGGATATTGAGTTCATGAAACAACTTCACAACAAAGTGAATATTGTTCCTGTAATCGCGAAGGCCGATTGTCTCACCAAGAAGGAAGTGCAGAGGCTCAAAAGCAGGGTAATTATCCTCATTTATTTATATACTTAGACAATATTATTGATTTATTAATTGATTTATTATCTAACACGTATTTATACACAAGATGATGACAATGTCTGTAAACCATTATTAGGTTTGTCTGTACATTTTATTTCACGCCAACATAACAACATTACAATTCATCAACATATGCCATGCCTAACTAACTGAATCGCATACAAGATGCAACTTAGTTAGCAGCATTATCGAGCGATGCATCGTCACGCTTTGTTCGTGTGCAACTCTCTATACAGGGTGTCCCATTCTATGCAGGCATGTATTTTCAGAGGATATTTATTTAGTTTAGGTAATATTTTTTTAAGAAGGTACACTTTATGTTTTTTTGTGTAATTTCATTTTTTAGATTGATAGGGTAAATTATTAATTAGATGGAGAATATATAACAATATATAATTCTCCAATGCATTTTTGCCATACTCTGAGGTCATTTTGCCATACTCATTAATAAATTTTGTTTTATATAATAACTTATTAATTGTTGGAGATAATCTTTTTTGTAATGTCAGATTAGACAGTCTGGCGACACATGATGGTAGGTGGCTACCGTCGCTTATAACACAAGCAACGGCACAGGTGCTGCAAGTGCGCTGCCGACCTTATTATGTTAATAGATATAAAAGTTTGTATGATTAAAATAACTTACTGATCTTATTTTTAATAAATCCACAGGTTATGGAGGAGATCGAAAGGGAGGGTATAAAAATTTACCCATTGCCGGACTGTGACAGCGATGAAGATGAAGACTATAAGGAACAGGTTTGTCTTAGACATCCATGTTTTAACGTCCGACCCAAAAACGGGGTCTATAGAATCGTAGCTCCCAAATGGATGGAGCGATTTTGATCTGTTTTTTTTTTTTTTTTGAAAGCTGAAATGGTTCTTACTATCTGTTCAGACGTTTGAAGATCATCAGCCCATTGCCTAGTTGATGAAGGGGTTTCACTAACTTCCACATGTTCGATCGATTTGGTATAATGTTACATCGGTGGTATTTTCATGATATGATGTTGGAACACCATCGAGTCTCAGGAGTTGGGACTCCTTGAAAAGACGATTCGTTTTATTCTTCACAATATTCCAGAGCCCGCTAAGTCGAGCATTAGTTTATAATTTTGGCTTTCTTTTTATAAATATCAATCGCACGTCACATAACATTTAGTGGTTGGCTTAACAGGTGCGCCAATTGAAGGCGGCCGTTCCGTTCGCGGTGTGCGGCGCCGGACAGCAACTGGAGGTGCGCGGCAGACGAGTGCGCGGGCGCCTCTACCCTTGGGGCGTCGTCGAGGTGGAGAACCCCGAGCACTGCGACTTCATCAAACTGCGCACGATGCTCATCACGCACATGCAGGACCTGCAGGAGGTGACGCAGGAGGTGCACTACGAGAACTATCGCTCGGAGAGACTCGCGCGCACCGGACAGGTGCCCAAGAGACACACGTCAGTTACATTACTATCTTATTATCATCATCATCATCAGGACCCGTCACAAGCAGCCTCGATCCACCGTCGACCCATGCCCCTTACTTATCAAGTCATACTTAATGATCTTTGAAGACAATCCATGTGAATTTCTAGTAGACTAAATTCCTCGCATTGAATGGAGAATGTGACCACTAGTAACATGAGCAGGTTATTATAATATAATAATGATATTGTTAAAGGTCTACTGAGAGTGGTCTTTCCGAGGAGGCCGGTGGACTCTCCAACGGGTCTATTGAGGACTCGGCAGAACGTGAACGTGTGCTCAGGCAGAAGGTATGAGTTCATCTTTATTCATAAATAAATCGTTATGTATTCGTTCATGTACTATTATTTGTAAAAATAGTAAAATAGTCCCCACATGTCTCCTATAATTGATTATCGATTGACTCATTTAAATAGAAATTGTAAAGTTTTACATTGTTTTATGATATAGCTATGATATATTGAATAATGAAATAATAAGTAAAACAAGTGTCTAAATAGAATAGGTCTGTTGAAGAGAAATTGTTTGAAACGTTTCAGGAGGCAGAACTGCGTCGCATGCAAGAGATGCTCGAACAAATGCAGCGACAGATGAAGCTGCAGGGCGTAGCTAGTACTACCACCGCATAGTGCAGCATCAGAAAAGAGGTACAGTTTTTTTAGAATACAAATCCTTACAGAAAACATAACTTAGTTTTAGTCACTTACCATCAAGTATTCTATTCTGCTTTCTCAATTTTTTATTTTGATTTGAACGTTTTTTCAGACAGGCACACTTGATAAAGATACCGTCGCCTGTAACACAAGCAAAGCAACAGGTGCAATGCAAGTGGCGGTGGCATCCTTTACTCACTCACCGAAACGCAACAGCACACATGCTGGTCACT
Organism: Synanthedon myopaeformis; assembly: GCA_944738685.1. Taxonomy (NCBI): domain Eukaryota; kingdom Metazoa; phylum Arthropoda; class Insecta; order Lepidoptera; family Sesiidae; genus Synanthedon; species Synanthedon myopaeformis. Next base: position 3,464,366 of record OX122933.1, on the reverse strand, counting down.
GCCGCCAGCCGGGCTGCCCAAATGACTGCGGAACGCAGTGTGTTCCCTGCTACTACTTTTCAGATCCAAACCAGAGCCAACTTCGAAAAGTATATTTCCAAATTTGACCCGGGAATCAAACCCGGAATCCAACGAGCTCGTCAAAACATATCTTGATCACGACCTGCAGAAGATTCTGCCGCAAGCAACCTAATAACCACTCAGCCATCGGGATCGTCATAAAGTCATAACTTATCTTGGTCTTGAGTGTGTCAAGATAACTCAAGCTATTATTTTATTTAAATTTTAGTTGGACATGAGCAACTTGAGCCAAATTGCGCGCGATTCCGTACTGCGTGTCTTCCAACCGATGCCGGCAATGGCAACACTGCTCTTCAACTACACAAGTCAATATATCCGGCATTATTATTATTATTATTATTATATGTTTAAGTGAATATGTGCTATATTCGTACTCTCATTTTATCTTTTGTTATACTTAATTAAGGGGATACGCTAGCATTAAAATGCCTTCATATCGATAATATATATTATCTGAATAGATTCATAAAGTTTCTTGTCGAAATTGCTGCTTATCGAAGATTTAAAGCACATAAATTTTCTTGATATATCTAATGCTTATTTACAATATAAGTTAATGATAATATATGTGTATATGCCTTAGTTTACAAAAGATCCGAGTAAAAAATTATAAATTTGACGATATTGATAAAAAATGAATTTCACTGTTTATACAAATCTGGTGAAGGAGGCCCTAGTCTAAGGGCCTCCTTCACCATCTCTGAGTAAAGTGTCAAGTAGGCTAACCGCCATTTAAAGTCACCGGGAATGATGGGGCTGATATACATTTGTTTGTACGGTAAAGGTCCTAACAATAAAAAAAAAATTAAAAAAAAAATTCGCCTATCGAAGGATGCAGTAAACCGAGTGCATAATTTAATAAAACATAAAATAATTTCTAAAAGTAACTAATCAACACTTTACTTGTTGTTGGTGAAAAAGGTTCTATGCATTTTATAATGTAAACATCCAGTAATGAAGGATTTTGGAAATTCCATCCCGAAAAGAGTAAAATAAAAGTTACAGTTGTATAGAAACCCGTCATTTTCAAACTGTGAATTATGAAATTTCATATACAGGCTTCTGTTTAATAAATAAATAAATATTTGTCAATATCACAAGTATACTTTTTGTTTGACAATGACTATATGTTAAAATAGTGCTAGCGTATCACTTACACTTATATTTGCTGCCTTGAAGCCATTATTGAAGAGACCTCACACCCATTTATTCAATATGTAAAATGGGCTAATAATATTATTAAATGTAGTTTCGTCATATTAAAAGGCAGTGAAACTGGTTCCTAACGATTACCGACATCATTGTTGGCAGTGTACCTAATAATGTTCTCAAAAGGTCTATATTATATTAGTCATTAAGTATTATTATGCAATATTACAGAATTATAATTTTAGTTATTAGAGAGTTATGTGCAAATCTCGCTCTACAACGTCGCTCTGTTTGAATAGATTTTTTAACTCGTATAGTTAATTGCTTAGTTACCTAAAATATGTTTTGATCCCTCACGAGCACAACATAGAATCTCCTAAAATATTTACATAGATCTTTAAAATTTCCCGCGATTAAAACGGGGCGGAGGTATTATTACTTGACTGATTTTTCTATTTTCCGTAATATTTTTAATTATTAGCTTATCATATCATATTTTACCATAAAATAGTTAGCATAGCAATTATTAGTGTAATAAAAAAGAAATTGAGAAATGTCTAGTTAGCTCGAAAAAGCTTTTGCCTGAAAAGAAATTCCCATAAGATATATTCAAATGTATGTCCAGTCTTTGTACTTAAACTGTAATTTGAATATAATTAAAATAAATTCCACGTCGGTGCATTTATATTGTTTTTAGATGTAGTAATATGTACTGAAACCATAGAAGAAATTATTCCAATGTGCACCCGTATTAATATTATCTTCGAGTTGACATAGAGTAGTCATAGTTTAGAAATTGGTGCCAAAGTTTTAATGTCGAAAATTACCTGGTTCTAAATTAAACGATCGAATAACTGTTGAATTTCAAACTATGTATAATTATTAAAATAATGATTTTATATCTTAACATGTAATCCAATTTATTTTTATATGAATAAAAAGAAAGATATGGAGTGATGTGTTTTTATTTAAAAAAGCCAAGATTAGGCTTTGTTAGGTCCAACATTAATTAAAGTTGGCCCTAAAAATCCTTTACCGATTAAAAATTATTCAGAATGAAGCAGAATGGTTACAAATATAATGAAAATCCATACTAATATTATAAATGTGAAAGTAACTGTTTGTCCGTTACCCTTTCACGCCTTAGGCCCGGTTCCTATATCCCAACAACGAATCGTTTTTGCCTACCAGCGGTATTCATCTACTCGTAGATGAAACTACTGAAGCTTGTTACTAACGGATGGGAGGACAACCGATAACGATCCGTACGTCCGTTCTAAGGCAATGAGTGATCGCTGCGTTCCTAGATTACTTTCGGAACGTTAGTGAGCCTGATTTTGGTTGATAATTGCAGTGCAGTAAATTATTAGATTTTTCATTTATGAGTTCAGATAGCGATATGGAATTATTAAACGCGTTATCGGATTGGAGTGACTCTGATTCAGACGAAAGTGGACCAAGCTCTCGAAATTATTACGAGCGAATAGATTGAAGCAAAATTTTAAATGAAAGCGATTTTAAAGTGATTATTTTGAATTTGTTATTACTATTAAGTATATGTGGTTATTTTATTTTCAATTAATACATAATAAAATTCTATAATTAACCTTCAATTTCAATTTAGTCTCAAGTAGTTTTGTATTTATAATAAACTGCTGCTTGCAGTACATTTTTATTTGAATGATTTTCATTTTTAAACATAAGTAACATATCTGCAAGCAATGCTATATCATGGTTGTTCTTTACAAGATCAGAATAATCATGATGTAATATAAAAAGATATATGATATGATAAATATAATAAGGATTTATATTTAGCAATAAAACATATTAGTAACACAACATTATTTATTAGTTTTTTCTTGTAATTGTATTTTTAATAGTTCTATTTCTAAGTCCACCTTAATTGTTTTTCTTTTATAATATTGGGTAATAGCTTCATTGCGCTCTTTGCGTCCCGTGTCATCATAAGTCTTTCGGCGTTTAACTGTAAATTAAAAATAGGATAAGGACCAAATTTTGTGCCAATGTATATATTTTTTCTTTAACTGTCGTTTGTCTGTGGTCCTGCTTGCAGAAATCAGGTCTATCCCTTTACGAATAGACTTTCATATTAAGATGCAACATTTATTTACTTTAATGACTCAGAATGACAAAGTTATTCTTCATTATATTTAACAATATGCATTTTTTGAAATAATACTGATTAATTTAATTTTAAATAATAGTGTTACCTCTTGGCGACATTAAAGCCTTGTCCATTTTAGGCATCCGGTAAAACAGACCGCCTTCTATCTTTCTCTTTTCAACTGAAAATAGTAAAGCATAATTATAACACCACCACAAGTTACTTTTTATTCTATTATTTTACAATTATTCTTACTATATTCAATTTCTCAAACAATTAAAGAATGCCAAAACCTCTATTTTCAGTTTTTCAATTTAGGATATTATTGATATAATATCCCTGCAGCATAAGCCCTCCCTCTTCTATATATATAGGATATGGTCCAAAACCTACCACACTAGACCAAGGTAGCATTGACTTTTAACGCTTACTAGAACACAGTCTTAAAAACATTAAATTATAAAATAGAGAAACCAAACAAAAATCAAAGCAATATGGTTTTAGAGTTTAAATATGTACTGAAGAAAATTTGTAGTGTTAAATATAATATGTTAAACAGTGTTAAATAAATGTAATGTAAAATATAAATGTACCTTCTTTTTTCTCTGATGTATAAAGAATGGGCTCTACAGGCCTGCAATCTCCAACACTTGTAATTTCAGCTTCATTGTGATTAACTGAAATTTCAGTTTCCTCCACATTGACTATTTCTACACCCTTTGCACCATAAACTCCATCACCACCAAAAGGAAGTTCAAAGCCTGTGCAGGTTGATCCTAGCAGGTTGGCAACTCTCTCCAGGATTTCATCGGGAGGGATGAAATCAGACTTACCTTTTTCAGTCTAAATGTTGAAGATATAAATCCATAATTAGATATAAACAGAACAAAAATAGTTACAATATAGTGTTTACATGTAAACAACCTCCATATAAAGTTACCAAAAATATTGGAGTCCAAAACAGATAATTAATGCCAGTTTCAATTCCTATTTTTGCTCTTAAATCTAGTAACTTAAATGATCTTTTATTGCAATCACACATTCACATAAAAAATAATCTTTAACTGCCATAACCCTACACCAGTCTAATATATGTGGCATGGAATTTGGCTGTGATGCCACTTTACGGTCATTGGACTGTGACATGAGAAAAAAGAATTTTTATGAAAAATACTGAAAATGTGTCAAGGGAGTGCTTAGGATTGCACATTAATGTTATAAAAAAAATATATCAAAAAACCTGGTTCAGATAAATGTTTACATTCTTTAAAGAAACACTATTGTAAGCACATGGTTGTATTAAGTTTATACTATAATTAACAATTTAAGCACATATATAAGCTTGGTGATATATACACAACAAATAATTATAATATGATGTTTTTCATATTGCAAAATTTGTTAACTAATTGTAAAGTGGTGGTTTGAGCTACTTTATTCTAAATAAAAACATATTTAAATTACATAACATAACAAATAAATTATCTAAAGTTTTCGCATCGCATTTTGAATGAAACGAAACGTACGCTGTTGTAGAGGGCTCGGTATCGCTCGGCTCGTTTGGCAATTTATTTACTTTAGAAAAATTATAGAAATGTGTTTTGAAAAATACTTTTATTAAAAAATATTTTCTACTTTTTGTGTGTGGATTCCCATTTTACAAGTTTCCTCCAATAATAGCGTAAAAGAATAATCAAATGGTGCATTTTGAGATTTATATTTTCTGCTATTTCTACAAATTTAGACTACATATTCGTTGAAAAAATAAATTTCAATGCTCTGTAAGAAAATATATCAAAATTCACACTCCATGAACAGGATTTTTAAGATCAATGGCATTGGTTTAAATTAAGTGAAAATAAATAAAACACAGTTGTAATTAGGTTTTTGGGTTTTTATTATTATATTCTTACATCTAGGAGTTAGCTTGATGAAGACTTTAAGTAGTCTTTGAGTACATCAAGCGCTGGCGTCTCTTCACCAAAGTCCTGAAAGTAATACATTATTATTTTTTAACCATTTCAACATTAGGCTGTATGTGAAAACTATTACAGTCTCAAAGGGATTTTTGGCCCAAAGTGTAATGGGATGATGGTTAGGATAATAATTATATTTTCTTATTTTGGCTGATGAAAAATCTATAAACCGAAATATATATATATATATAACCCTACTAATGGCATATTCTTTTGTCACATTTTTTTAGGACAACAAAGTTATTCAACATTTTCGGATAAGACATTGTTAGAGTTGAAATTCCATATAGGAAAATCTTCATGTTAATGTGGTTTTTCACGGCCTGGTTAAGAGTTAAGTTACAAATATATACAAATGCTTTTTCTTTTAACTGAACTTATTAAAGTAATTGCCAATCATGTCATGTCCAACTAAAAGATATACAAAAGGCATTCTCTTCACGGCTGGACTACATAAAAATGTATGCGTGATAGGAAAGTTGTACGTACAAGCAGTACTACACCATAGGGTCACACAAGTTAATATAGCGCCGATGTATTTAGACACAAGAAACCAATGGTAAGTGGTATTTTGGGTTCGTGCTAAGCGCGGGATAACAATATTCACACATTGAAAACTTAACTAATTAATTATTTAAGAATTATAAGAAATTTCCAAGTAAAATAATACTCACCTTAATGACGACGCACGAGCAGCCGACGATTTTTCTTGCTTTGCCGTCTTTGTCAATTTTGCATAGGCCGGCCCACTCGCCCAGTTTTTTATTGTTGTCGACCTATTAATACCAATGTTTATTTAATTAATTAGAGACTCAATAACTCAATCCTCAGTTATAACATTATAAATTATAGATAATATAATAATATGCCCAGTTATTGCTAAAGTCATCACTTTCAAGCATTTTACATTATAAATGTATTACTTAGTTACAGAATGGAGAAGTTTCATGTTGTCGTTAATAGTATATTTAACGTAATGGAATTAAAATATATATCAATCACAACTAATAAATCACTGAAAATCTATTTGAAATCCATCAATAAATGAGAAATAGATTAAAGTTAATGTGTTTTAGCACGGAACGTCTTAGCGCCTGTGACGTCATTTGACCTATCCAAGATCGAGATCGTCGCACCACAAACTACGAATAAGAGTATTATCTATTCGTAGACCACAAATCACTTATTAGTTCGTCGTCTAGGTCAGGTGACGGCACACGCTTGATCGCCGCGTGTAACCAAATTATTCTTGCAAGCGCAACTTTAAAGTCCCACAACTTTTTCATTTCTAGAGACATTTTTATAATTCTATCATATTTTTGTGTCATTTTACTTAAATTTTTATAATTGATCCATTAAAAAAAAGGGAAATTTCTTCATTCACGACATTTAAAGGTTTGTATACCTAACGGAATTGCATATGTATATTTGTATAACACAGCTAACCAGATAAGATGACAAGATTAATGTTTAATTAAAACCAGGATATTATTTATTATCATTTTACATGTTTGTCCGAGTGCTAGGAAAGTTATCTCATCATGTTGTGAGTAACCATAGGGGCACACGATTTACTCTACGCTCCTTTGGCCTTCCGCTATATTATGACAACGGAGGCTCGTGCGGAGCGTCTATCAAAACAATCTGTTTCTGTAACAGCTTATAAAAAGAGAGCACAGGCCTCTGTCCCTTGAGGAGGTGTGGTCTAAAATATTAGCCCACTTTAAGTTAGCAGGAATACACACATATATATATACCAATGATAAAAAAATATTAAGAATGAATTTTTACAGCAGTAACTGCTGAAATTGCATTCATTTTAACTAAGAAATCAGACAGCATTATAGATATTTAGTTTTTAAAAATTTATTTGTATGGCATATATTATTTTCTTAAATAATATATGCCTTTACATTAACTGTAAAGTCTGCTCAACTGGAATTTGTAATTAATAAGTTTGAAAATATTTAAATTTACCTTTACAAGTGGGATCTGATGCTCATTGCAGAGTGCTTGTACAAGTTTCTTGTAGTCAGCTTCGTCACAATTCTCAGCTAAAACACACAACACTGCTTGCCTCCTAGAAAAAAAAAATGCATCCACTTGTCATTAAGAGTGGAGTCATAGATGCAGTCAGGTGACGATAGATATTCTATATTTAATTTACTCGGTGACAAGTTGTTACCATACCATCTACCAAACCTTACAAGAGATGTTTACTGACGAGAAAACAAATTTAACAACTAAAAGTTTAAAATACAGAAACAATGGGTTCTTAACAGATCTGTCATTATAAACAAAGTTGTTACATCCTGTTTCTACTGTATTCTCAAAGAAAGTTATTTTAAATTCATATTATTTATTTGCCTGTATATGGGTGTAAATCCAGATATAATAAATAATACAGCATCCCAGAATGTGCTACCATATTTGGCATGCAAAATATATATATATTACAAGTCAGTCAATTCAGTCTAATCAAACAATTATTATAAAAAGAATCACCAATCACTAACCATCAAAATCCAATAACCTAGCACATCACAACTACCAAAGTTAAATTTAAAATGCATCAGAATATTACTTTAAAACGTGTCATTCAAAAACTCATCCAGAGCATAATAATAAGCTTTCCCTACCAAAAACTCCTTTAAATTTTTCTTTATTAATTTTGTATTTGAGATGCTTGTTGTTGGAGCCAGACAGAAAACACTCTTATGCAAATATTCAGTTTTGGATTGGGTTAGACAGAGTATGTGCTCGTCACTGTCACTGTGTTTATTATTTATTACATACATTACAAATTCCAATATGTATAAAGATGCAAGCGTCAGGATACCCAGGCTTTTAAAATGTGGCCTGCATGACTCACTGTCTTAGATTACAAATGGCCCTTTGAATTTAATAATATCATAGACAAATGTTAAAAAATAAAGGAGCAAGGAATAAGGCAATATGCAAGCATCTGTTACTCATCAAAGCAAGGTAAGGGGGTGATTACTGCCACCAGACAGGATGGGATACCCAAATTAAGACTGCAAAGTGCAGTGCGCTCTGCAAATACTTTTGGATGAAATCGGTAAAAATATGTAAAATACAAATTAATGTCAGCTAGAGTCTATAGAGGTGGAAGATAGAAAGTCATGGCTGAGAAATATCAGAGAGTGGACTGGAGTTGCCTCGTTTGAGCAGCTATTCCAGTTGGCTCTTGCTAGAGACCGGTTCAGGAAGTTGACGGCTAATCTTCAAGACTGAAGAGGCACAGAGAGAGACAGTTTATGACTGCTTTTTTTTACAAAAAACAATGAGACCTAACGTTATAATATGATTAATTTTAACTCACTTGTCTAATGACTTTGCAGCTTCGTGTAAACCATGTACCAGACCGCCGTGGATGAGAGCAGTCTTCAAAACCTCTTGCAAAGCAGTGTTCACATCCATAGCACCACCGCTCAATACGGGGTTGGATGGTACTTCACTATAGTCAGAAATATTTATATTATTACTTTTTATAAAGATAAATAGGTATACTTATTGAAAAAATTATAAAAAAATATGTTTATGATTAACGAAAGTAATCTAACCTAAAAAGTTAAGAAGCTTAATAAAAATAATTAAATACACGCAACCACAGAATCAATGTGTATATAACACATCTGAACTTATTTATGTTTATTATAATAGTTATAAAGAAGCCATATAGGCAATAATAATAAATTGAACTTACACATCAACATCACCCATGTTTTCTAATTATTTGTGGACCCTGAAATGTGAAATAAAATGTGGTAAGTATATGATGCTCTCGATATGCTTTAAATAGTACATTTACGAAGATTTGATTTCGTATCATTTAAATATATAAGAAAATAACAAATTAACTTTTGACTCTTACCTCGTCGGAACTCGGAAATGAGATGAAAAGAAAAAGAGCTATAAAACCGGAATTACACATGGATATGAATATTGCAGTGTTTCCACTATCAGGTTTTAGTTTTGCACTAGATTTTTTGAAAATTGCCCTAAATACCTTAAATTAGTCTCCGAAAATCCTTGATTTAGGGTGCAAACTTTAAGGAATTAGAAATGAAACCAAAACTTTATGTTTTGTTCTTTATTTTAATAAAGTGTTACTTAAGGTCGTAGACAATCGTGTGTTATAATAAAATCAGATAGTATAGCTGAGCTGAAAAATTGAAAAGTGGCAATACTGTAGTGTCGTCCCTTTCATACCAACATAATAGTTATAACGGGACCACACTACAGTATTACCACTTGCAGTAAGCAATTAATCAGTAGAGGGTTAAGAATATAACGCTGATGCCGAAGATGAAACACTGGATTTTAATTTTTTAACGGTATTTATCAGACATGCAGACAAACGTTGAAATCTATGTTAAAATAGTGATGCCACCTTTATATCTGAATTTACCCCAAATTACCCTAAATCGCTAAAAATATAAAACAGCCCTAAGCCATACTTAAAATGTTTGGTTTCGCCCTAAAAAAAGGACGAAATCCCTAAAAGTGGAAACATAGGGATATTGGATGATTATGGAATGCATGCCAATTAGATTGAAGAGAAAGGGTATGTAGAATTCTGTGCAGGTACCTAATATTTGACGTATGACAGAAGACCAGACACGGTTTTGCCAGCAAAAGATTTTTTAATCTACGACCATTCTACATTTTTCTAGTCTGGCAAGAGGAAAGAACGGAGACACACGGCCTCCGTTTGTATTGTACTATCCATCTCAACTCGAATTAGGGAAAAATGTACTCAAAAACTATTACCAATACAGTTAATTTTCGTATATGAATACAATTTTTATAGTAATCAGTCCTGCCCTGCAGACCCTATAGTATATTACATCCATGATGATGCATACTTACACACTACAGGGGCCCTAGCTAAGATACAAACGCAGTGCTTTCTATAGTCGTAAACGCTACGCTACGCTGGGAGAAAACTTTGTCAAAATTTTATGGGGCGTTAGAACAACCAATCACCGGGCTTTCTGTCTTTCGTTTCGTAAGTACGCAACGAAACGTTTGCATTGGTTTGGATCTTGGCTAGGCCCCCAATTAGTCAGACGTGATTTTAGTTAGATTTTTTAAATTTGAAATACAGATTTGACTCTGCCAATCTGGCAACACTGTGCATTGCATACATATGACATATCCGTATCAGCCATAGCGTGCGTTGTTGATTTTCCTTCATATTTGCAAACAGCTTAAATAGATTAGCATAAAAGCAGTCATCGGTTCGTACATTTTGTATGTATTATTGAAAACTATGGCAATAGTAGAAGATGAGGTTCATCATGAATCGGAGGAAGAACATGAAATAGAAATAGAGGTAGTCGTTGAGCCCGTGGAGGAATACGATGGCGAGGTGGGAGAACAAGATTCGCTTGGAACAGATGTGAGTAGCTACAATATTATTACTCTTAAAATTATCTAATATATATCTTATTCACAATCAATAATAAACAGAAAATCACACAAGTCATTGATTTTATTCCAATTTCATGAACACTACCAAAACAAAGGATCATAAATAGGGACCTATTATTTTAACATAAAAATTTTACTTTTTCTTCAGTCATCTGAATTTTCATATTAAATTTCATGAAGACTTTTTATGCTTTGTAAAACTGTCACTGAACTGACTGAAGATCCTCAATTTTTTGTAACTATGTTTGTTTATTATTATTGATGTATGTGTCTGTTTACACTCGCATGCAACTGAATCAACACAATCCCACAGTGTGCACAAAAATCAGTTTTTTTAAATTATATTGCCTAATCTTCCGCCAGAGAAGGTCTACTGGTAATCTCCTCATATATGCCACGCATCTATGGAGTGAGGCCATTGAGAGGCACGGTGAGGCACTTGCTGTGTCTCTCGACATCTCGAAGGCCTTCGACAGGGTTTGGCACGGAGGACTTGTAGGCAAGCTTCCTTCCTATGGTATCCCTCCTGGCCTTTGCAATTGGATATCGGATTTCTTGGGGGAAAGATCAATACGAGTAGTTATTGACGGATGCTCGTCTGACCTTTTGGGTGTCAATGCCGGTGTCCCCCAGGGATCCGTACTCTCAGCCACTCTTTTTTTGCTGCATATAAATGACCTGATGGCATTGCCTGGAACATTTGGATATGCCGACGACAGCACAGTGGTTGAGAGGTATATGTCCAACGCACGAGTCAGTGCTCATGAGATCCGGTCTCTGAGGGAAGACATGGTCTGCAGATTGGACCAGGCCCTGAAAATTGTCTCCGACTGGGGTGACGCTAACTTGGTCAGATTTAATGAATCGAAGACTCAAGCGTGTCTTTTTTCGGCGAAACGGAGTCCATTTTACCTGAACTCGTCATTCCGGGGAGTGACCGTTCCAATCACAGACCACCTGCAACTCCTCGGTGTAGACCTTACTGCCGATCTGAACTTCGGTAGGCATATTGAGTCCATTGCCAAAACGGCTGCCAGAAAATTGGGCATCCTTTCCAAGGTTAGGCGGTACTTCACTGCGAGACAGCTGCTTGACCTATACAAAGCACAAGTCCGATCTTGCATGGAGTACTGCTGCCACCTCTGGGATGGGTCTGCCAGTTATCAATTGGCTGCACTGGACTCGATTGAAAGGCGATTTTCTATCGTCTGCACTATGGAGAGTGTGCGTCCAGTCTATACGACCTCATCCAACCGGAACCGTTCCACTTGCGGACCACGAGTCGCGGACGGGGGTTTCATCCCTTCGTGGTTGATGTTCCTCGGACACGCACGAAGCGTTACAGGTCCACCTTTCTTGTCCGAACCGCTAGGGAGTGGAACTCATTGCCTGCGTCTGTGTTCCCACAAAATTACAACCTCGGGGTCTTCAAGTCAAGGGTAAATGGGCACCTACTAGGTAAGCGTGGTCCACCTTCGGCCGCATCTGCACCTTACATCAAGTGAGATCGCGGCCAAGCGCTACCTTGACAACGTAAAAAAAAAAAATCTTTTGGCTTTATAATGAACGCATCAATCATGAAAATCGGTTTGTACTTTAAAAGTAATGCTTTCTAAACCGAAGTAATGGAAAAGGCACTCAGTACGGTCACTTAAAAATCGCGTAAAAAGCTCCCCGTCATCGATTAATTCTTTCTTATCAGTCGCTAATCAGAAGTTGATCTGAACACATCTACGCAACCCAAGCTCATTGTTTTCACAAAACTATGGATACTACACCGGAAAAATCCGTTCAGGAGCTACAACAAGTTTGAGGGGTGGCTGTCAGTCAGTGGACAATAAGAAGTCACTTAAAAGAACTGCAAAAAGTCCTGCCAAAGGCCCGAAATTGACTGCACGCCACCAATAAGCCCGTCTACAATTACAACAACAGCAGTCAGTTTTGTTCACTGATGAGTTCAGAATGTGTCTGCATAGAGTGACAGGAGAGGACGGGTCTACAGGCAACCAGGCGAGCGCAAAAGCGCTGTTAAAAAACAGTGCTGTTTTACCGAAACAGTGTCATACACCCTACATAATGTGGGCTGGCATTTCTATATAGGAGAGAACCGAACTGGTTTTCGTGCCTGGTCGGAGTGGCGGCCTGATAGCTGATCGCTACATCGAAGACATTCTTCTGGATCATGTGATACCCTACACCGGATTCATCGGGGAAAACTTCGTGTTAATGCCCGATTATGCCCGGTGCCACACATCACGTAGCACTCGGCAATTCTTAGAAGAAGTTGGTCTGCAGACCATGGAGTTGCCTGCCCTCAGTCCAGACTTAAATCCATTCGAGCATTTGTGGGACGAACTTAAGCAGAGGGTGCGAGCCAGAAATCCAGCACCTTCGAACATTGACGAGCTCAAGACGGCGATGAAGAACCGTATGCAAGCTGTTATCAGAACTAGGGGTGGAAACGCCCAATATTCATTTAATAAAATTCATTTATTTATTTTTAATATTAAGCATCCTCAGTTTTCCTTTCCTAAACATTATTTTTTTATGTATTTTCACTAGGATTTTATCATAAAAAAACTACTGAACCTATTTTCACGATAGATGCTTCATTTTTACAAAAAGATTAGGCAATATAATAAAAAAAAACTGGGTTTGCAGCAGCTGAACCATTTTTGAGGAAAAACGATTTTTGTGCGCGCTGTGGGGTTGAGTCGATTCAGTTGCACACGAGTGTAGTTAAAATATTTATAATATGTGTAGCTGTGTCCGTGACTTCAAATTGGCTGTAGTTCGTTTTTCTCGAATAATAATTATAATAATTTATCAACATTGTTAAAAACATAAATTTTTGCACATAGGATTGTATTCCTTATTATCCCATACAAATTACTATTTCATATTCACGCATTCTGTACCCCGCCAATAAGCCAATAAGGTCCATTTACCACCAACTGGTGACTAATGTCATCTATAACACAAGTAACACCCAAGTGCTGCTGTTGCCCGATCTTATATACCTATGTATTTTTTTTTTTACTTATAGGATGATGATGATGAGATAAAAAATAAAGTAGACAAGCTTGATATGCAGATAGAAGAGGATCCATACAACTATGATCTTCGCATTGAACTAATTCAAGTTTTTTGGTAAGATCAGTCACATTATATTTACCTAATTTCTTTGTAATTTTTAATTTAACTGAAATAGGATTAAGTAAAGTAATATAAATAAAAAGCTTATAATGTGAACATAATTGGGTATATTACATACTTTAATATAATATATAATATGAATAAACTATGTTTGAAGTAGCAAGAGACCAAAGTTATAAAATAAAATAATCTTTGTGCATCATAATTACAAAAAGTAGTCAGAACATGGCTTTTTGTGTTAATGTTATTAAAACTATAAAATTTTGTTAATCAGTGTAATTTTTAATTATTTTTAATGATTTTGTAGATTAATTATAGAAATATTAAAAAAAGAAATGAATTTTAAAAGTTCTCAGAAATTACTTAAAGGTTTAGAATTCAAGGAATCAAAAACAAAGACATGTTAAAAGAGAAATAAAATGTCTTTTCTCAGCTAGAATTTTTTGAAAGTTTATATAGAAACTAACTGTTATCTACTATACTACCTAATATTATAACAGAAAATATTTGTAATTTTATATTTTTATTTGTAATGAACAAACTCAAAAACTACTGGACCGATTTTGAAAATTCTTTCACCTATAGAAAGCTTCATCATCAGCGAGTAGTAACATAAGCTATATTTTATAATGTTGAGCGGGCGAAGTCGCGTGCAACAGCTAGTTAATTATAAAAATAATTAATTGAAAATTTCCTATATTAATTATGGTCAGACCGAAGATAAAGATGTCTTGCATGACGATAAACCAAACAAGACATTTTCTTCATCAATGTTCGCTGTATCTGTAAATGCGCTTCCATTATCTTTTAAGCTAATTTATAAAAAGACAATGTCTCAAAGGTTGGCTTCATTGCAGGAATTTAGCAGAAGTGGAGCAATGGCGCGGTGCGTTCCAGCGTCTGTACGAAATAGGGCCGATTCTTCCCATGCACTGGATTATGAGATTGCAGGCGGAAGCCAGCCTCGCTCATACCGAGCAGACTCGTCAACAAGTAGCTGAAATGTTTCAACAGGCAGCTCTCGACTGTTACTGTCAGTATTTTCACTTACCTATTTGATTAATATAAATAATATAACGCCCGACACCAACACAAAATTCTATTGCTATTACACTTTTGCCAGAAGTTAGTTTTTTATACTTTTAGATGATCCCTCAGGAATAGTAAATATTATTCCCTTTTTTCTAGTGAAATGTACTTTGTCTTTTCCTGTATTCCTGAAAACATGTATGTAAAATTTCATGATGGGTTGAGTAGTTAAGGCGTGAAAAGGTAACAGACAGACAGAGTTACATTTATAATATTAGTATGGATGGATTTATTTTTTTATGCTTAGGTCGATAAGACATGCTGACGGTCCACATCCAAAGATGCCAATTAAGGAAAAGGGTATCCGGCATCCCTTACTCACTCACCAAAACACCTATTCTGTTAAGGCTTATTTTCTCTCAAAAATTCTATTATCATTGAGAGAATTTTCAAAATCGATCCAGTAGTTTTTGAGTTTATTCATTACAAACAAAAATACAAATCCCATTCTCTTTATAACATTAGTATAGATAATAATTAATCAATTCATGGCGTAATATGACAAGTGATTGTTTGGCAGCCGTGACCGTACTGAGCGAATGGTGCACATGGTGCGTGGGCGCCATGGAGAGTGACGTGTCGGGTGCGCGCGCGCAACTAGACGAAGTGTTGCGTCGCGCCGGCGCCGATCCACTCTCGGGGAAGTTGTTCTGGGACGCTAGACTTGAACTGGAGAAAGCTCAGCTCGCCACTATGAGGTGAGGATTATTTTTATACAATAACACGCTGCAGTACAATAATCGCTTTTTATTCCGCTACTTGTACTTATATTATCACTTGTTTGGGGCGGGCGGGGGGAGATTTGGTTATCCCTAGCATGAGTAAGGGTTCAACAGAGATACCTAGTACTTCACTGCGCATTACTGCAGTGCTAATTACTCCGGTCCGGGCGTTCTGCCGGCGTCATGCATTCACAAAACGCCCGGCAAGAATGCCGAGTTGAGAGTTTTTGCCGGATCCGGCATAGTGTGAACAGCTTTATATAAATTGTACTAGACTTTCCGGCAGTTTTATCGGCCCGGTAAATTCGCCGGACCGGCGTAGTGGGAACCTTTTTTTTTAGGAGGGGAGATGACATTTATGCACTATCCCTCGACGAGTGCCGATGAAGTAACTTATCACCGGGAATACCCAATAAAAAACCCCCGGATTTCACCAACAGCTGTGATATGTGGATCAATGGGAACCTGCCCTAACACCATATCTCTGATTACTTTGCAGTAAAGACAATGCCGATTATAAAGCGCAACAGGAACGAATACTGTGGTGCCTTGAGGAGATCGTGTCTCGACCCCTGTTACGTAACAATACGGCATTGTCTAACTTTGAGGAGTTGGCGCTGTCCTTACGTGATCAGGAATTCTGTGACAAGGTATTAAAGGTTCATATTACATCAAAGCCACGTGAAATCAATATAAAAGCAGGCAATATAAGAGTTAAATATACATCCATATCCTTACATAGTATAATTTTAAGTCGCTTACCGCTTCTATAACGTATAGTTAACTTCTTCTAAGCAATAAATGAGGAAGGTTTGTGAATTATAATATTTCGAGAGAGTTAAGCTATTGAATACAATCAGCGTTTCTTTGAAATATAAATCTGTAAGTTATGGTATTGACAATTTTATTGTTATGTCTTATTACATGAATACTAATTGCTCGAAATACTCTAAAAAACAGATGTTTAAGAGGAATCTGATATTGATAAAATACTTATTGCTAACATTATAAAAGATATCTCATTTAAATTCTGAAGGTATTACTTTTCACCAATTTTTAAATCAAAGCATACTCTATTATAGCGACGTAAACTAAAAGTTCATAAAAATTGTTACTATTATTATATTTATTTATTTCAGGTGAAAAAACAACACGATATTGCTACAGAGCTGTTGGATATAATTACACCATATGAAGATAAACTATTAACTATAGAGTAAGAAAAATATTATTAATACTTTAGTATAATAGTAGCCACCATCCCTTCCTTATCCCTTATCCTTATATTCTTCTATTGTCGGCAGTGCACCTGCAGCACCTGTGGCGGTGCTTGGGTTATTGGCAACAGTAGCCACCTACCATCAAGTGGACCGTCAGCCTGTCTGTCGACCTTAACATTAAAAAAAAACCCTCGAAAGAATAATATAATATATTCTAATATCTTCACACATTCCACACAGCACCATCTAGTTCCACATTAAGCAACTATATATAGGCTTGTATTTTGGATACCAGACAATTGATATAAATAATGTAATAATAAGTAGTTTAGTAAGTACAAAGTAAAGTTAAAATTGTTTGTTGTGAAGTGGCGAAGTATTTCCGAAAGGTTATTATACAAGCAACATTGTAGGGGAAATGCAAATGCGCTGGCAACTTTGATGGAATAAAAATGAGGAATATCGGAGTAGGTTCTGGCATACTTTCTGACACTCCCAAAAGGCAATAGCACGTGTGCTTTTTTTTAAACCTTACAAACTGCCCAGATCGTGACAAGAATGATGCGTTTATTGATACTATTTGGGCTAATTACAACTGTAAGTCGCCTACTGTTAGTCCCCAGTAGTTACTTTTTCATAGTTACGGGAAGAATATGGCATAGTGTTATAATATCTATATTAATATATTCTGTTTAATGATTTTTTTCAGGAAACAAGAGGCTAAAAGGAAAGTGTACCAAGAATACATAGATACTGTGAAGGAGTTGTCTGGCGAAAAGAAATATTCCGCGTGTGACTGCGATGGCATTTTGAGGGTAATTTAGAATTATCATGCGTAATACTTAAAATAGTTGAGTAGTTACTAAAATTTAAGTATGAATTTTTCTTTTTTGGTGTTAAAATCTAGAGATATAAAATTAGTTCTAAAAACATTTTTAACAATTATCCATATTTTACTTCATTGGGGGGTCGACGGTGAACCCAGTCCTATTGGAAAATGATGGGGGAGGCCCATGACCAGCAATGGACGTCCTGCGGCTGAGATGATGATGATAATGATGATGATACAGATGCCGGCACGTACGTAACTTGACAATATTTTAACATAACGGAGGAAAGTTTGCGCATATTACATCCACGTGCAACAAAATATGGCACGTGCAAATATTTACATAATATTTTTAAACAATTTTTAATATTTACAATTATTTAAACTTAATTAAGAAATTAGTTATAAAACATTCTTGATAACAATGCCCGAACTCGTCAGGTGCTGTACGAGCGCGTGACGTCCGAGTGCGCGTCCAGCAAGTGCGTCCGCGCACTCCTCATGCAGTACGCGCGCCACGTGCAGTCGAGCGGCTCTCGCGAGTCCTACTGGCGCGTGCTGCAGGCGTGCGCGCGTCGCAACATGCACACGCACACATTCTGGACCCTACAGATACAGCAGGCCGAACACGAGGAGGCGGACTTCAATCACGTAAGTATACTTCACGCTTTAATATGTGCCTTTTGAATCCTCATGGACTCCCGGCAGTGATAGACCGGCTAAAACCCAACGACTTCCTAGCGAGGCCGTAGATGGGCGGGCACCCTAGCCGCACATCATAACATAAGATGTCTTAATAAGAACGGATTGTGTGTTTGCTTGCAGGTGAAGTCTATATTCGAGCGCGCCCTTTCCAAAGGCATGGAGTCGTACAAAGAGGAGGAAGCGCTTTGGCTCTCCTATTTGGAGTTCGCTCGGAGACGGACTAACTTCGATGTAATGTCCCAAGTGGAACGATTGAGACGGACCTTCAGACTTGCATGGGATACACTAGCGGTAATCTTCTTTACTTTTCTTTTCTGGAGACATCTTTCGGAATTGGTTTGCGACTTGGAAACGTTAAGGTGCAAATGGGATCATGGCGACAGTGACCCACTCCTTCGTATTAATTAATACTGACGGATTCAAGCAACTTTTCATTAATTCGTTAAGTTAAACTTTTCATTTAACTTTAATTCTTTTAACCAAGGTTTCAATTTTTCCAGTTTCACAATTCTTCAAGTTGTGAAACTGAATAAAAACTGCCAATTAAAATGAAAAATTTGGCACACAGATATATTTATTTAAAATAAGTAACATTAAAATGTGAATATTGAAAACACATATACTTAATTGATTATGATGTTTGTATTGTGTAAAATAAGAAAAAAAAAAACATTAATTTCAGGTGTGGGGTGATGAGGCAAACGATAGTGAAATACCATTGTTCTGGGCTCGTGTAGAATATAAAAGGTTGCATGATTCCAAACAGGGCAAGGAGATATTTGAAGAAATCTTCAGTAAGTAGATTTTTCTCTTTTCTTCTCCCAAGGGCACCATTATTTTAATCTGGCGTGCATGAGTATATCCCAAAATCCCCTCATTGATAGAGTATATAAGTACAGTACAGTATATACTTGTCCTATAACTTTTCTATAATACCCTAACACAGAACTACAGACCTGGCTGGGGAGTAGTAGGGCTAAATCGGGACAACCGATATATTTTCAAAGTTGCGAAATTTTTGTATATTAAAAGAGTAAATAAAAAATAAGCCAGATTAGTTGTTAGTCGGGTCTTTAACTTTGCCTGGTGCTTGTAAAACTGTTTTCAAAAATATTCAATAAAATGTATTTGAGACAAGTTCAAATTTTAACAGAATATTATTTATAATTAAAAATAAAAGACTTTGTCTTTCTACCTGCCAGGCGATAGTCACTAATGTTTGTATTTATTCCATGAACGGTACAGAGTACGGCGAGAACAAGGTGCTGTCGAAGTATTGGGAGGCGCTGATTCAGCTCGAACTGGGCCGAACGAAGCCCAACGACAGCAAGATTCGCGACATGTTTCGGCGCGCACTGCGTCACGTGACGGACTACCCGCCGGCCGTCTCTCGCATGTGGCTCGACTTTGAACGCGAGCGCGGACATTTGCACACGATACGCGAGGCCTACCAAGTCACAGAGGCGAGTGGCGAGACTTCTTTTCTCAACTTGTCATTCACAACCATAGACCATAGACATTGAAAGAATGGACAGAGCAATCATCATTTGCAGATTTGTTCTGTTCGTAGTTGCTTTCATTCTGTAATAGCATTGGTAACATTCTTCCTGGCCAGCGGATTACATTGGTTATGTTTTATGTTATTATTTTTAAGACAATGAGCACTGTGGCAGTTGTATCAGAGTGGTATGTGATAAACTTATATGTGTACAAATGTAAAATCCTTATCGTGTCAGTGTTTGTAAAAAAACTCCTCCAAAATGGCTTGACCGATTTTTATGAAATTTTTTGTGTATATTAGGTAGGTCTGAGAATAGCTCGTAAACTATTTTTTATACCCCTAAGCCACCCCCATTTTTTTTTGCAAAGCAATGTACCGGGTCAGCTAGTAAATAAATAAATAAATCATCACCATCCTAATAAACGTCCTTAGTAGACTAAACATTACTATTCCTTATCACTAATAAACATTATTGTCTCGTGGGATTTATACGAAAGCCATACAAAAATGTGTAATATGGAGTCTCAATTTTCAGGAGAAAATAAAAGAGTGGCGCGAGAAATATGCAGCGATGAAGGAGCAAATGGTCGGACAGCGAGGTCAACAAAAACAGAACAAAAAGTTGAAATTTGAAAGTAATAAGGGAAAGACTACAGTGAAAGGTCAAGGCAAGAGGAAGTCGGACGAAAGTCCGCCCGAAGGAGAGGCTAAGAAGAAGAGAGACGAGAGTAAGAACATTAATGGCGGTGGTGTAAAGAGATCTCACGATGAAGACCCAGGTGAAGGTGAGTAAAGCCCCGACACAGATGTAGCTATAATATATATTATATAGTATTGCATTTTTTAAATGTAAACATACAAATGGTATGGCCTCCAAAGAAAACACATAGTCTTGTGTAATGGCATTTACGTCACTCACCGAAACACAAAAGCACACGTGATGTTATTTCAAAAATGGTCTTCTGTAAGGAGGTGGTCAGTGCCGCCAGAAGGGCTACCCAAAATTATTTTTTAAGTTAAGGTCGACAGACATGCTGACGGTCCACTTGATAGTAGGTGGCTACCGTCGCCTATAACACAAGCAAGGCCACAGGTGCTGCAAGTGCGCTGCCGACCATAGAAGGATTAAGGACCAGAGCTGAGCCAACCTTTGAAAATTTCATTTGCAAAGTTGAATCAGCCGTTACTCGAACCTTAGGCAAGCATCTTAACAACTAGACCAGTTGGCTCGTCAATATCAATATATAATATTTTCTATAATATATTTTGAGTGATTTCTCAAAACTCCATTAGAACATGTTATTATGGTCAGTTTATGACAGCTTACAGATTATACTATCAATTATTCAATTGTATCACTAGATTTTATACCTCAAAAACACGATACTATTTTTCACAATTAAAAAAAAAAAACATCAACTTTTAAAGTTCCATAAAGATCGCTTAGCATTAGGTGAATACTGTAATTGAGTATACAATTTTTTTAATTAATGTAATTAATAATGGAACTTAAAGTTGCTTGGATTTTTTTTCTATTGTAAAAAATAATTGATACATTGAAAACTGTTATAAACTGGCCATTAAACGAGGAAGTTTTTTATATATAATTTGAAAAAAAAAAAAAATTGCGGGTGGGTCGCTAGTAATAAATAAATAAAAATATTATCTTCCAGGCACTTCTAGTAAGAGGGCTCGGGCAACAGACTCGGACAACTTTCAGGCAAGACGTGACGCGTGTACATTGTTTGTCAGCAATATGGATGATAAGTATGTATTTAAATTACAATTATTATGTATGTATGTATAACCCATCAGAAAATTCTTGGGACCACGAAAGAATGCAACTGCACGGTATGGTCGTCAAAAAAAGTACAAAAACGTTTATTTACTTTATATCAAAAATAGTTAATGTGTGTATTTTTTTTATATTAAAATATACAAAGAAAAGTTAATATAGATTGTTGCGAGATATTTTCGACGTGTTGAACGATATATTTCAAAATGTAACATTTTAACAGGTGCTATAAATGAAACAAAAGGTTGAATGATTTCCTACCTGAATGCCCTAGTTATCTTAATTACTAGATAAAACGGATGTTGATTATTGCAACAAAACTCGTATATATACATTAGTGTGTCCCAGGCTATAAGGGCAAATTTTTTTTTTGCGAATGGAGTTACGCATACCCCTTATTTTTTTTCCATTTGACCCTAATGACTTAAATAATAAATATTATGGCGATCGGATAATGATAACCCGTGCCGACTTGATGTCAAACTTTGAATGAAAAGTTAGTATGGAAGCCATAGAGAGGTTGTAGAACTTAATACGTATTTCAGTAAATGA
This sequence comes from Synanthedon myopaeformis, assembly GCA_944738685.1. Classification (NCBI taxonomy): domain Eukaryota; kingdom Metazoa; phylum Arthropoda; class Insecta; order Lepidoptera; family Sesiidae; genus Synanthedon; species Synanthedon myopaeformis. The sequence continues at coordinate 3,442,006 of OX122933.1, read as the reverse complement.
AACACTGTTTTACCCGTATATAATATTTATTAAGTATTAATCGTTAAAAGAACATTATTTACTAAATTTTCTTTTTAAGGTTTGCTTTTTGCAATCCGGATATACCTGTCTGTGTTCTTGTACGCAACGTAATAAAAACTGCTTTTGTTCCTCTTCCACAGTAATTAAGCCATGGAAGTCTTGCATTAACTTAACCGCTCTTTCAGCCGTATCGTTAACTGCTCTCAGTGCCAGCACCTTTTTCTTAGCATGTTGAAACGAGGTATTATTTGACCATGAAGCAGGACACTCGTTGAGGAAACTGTCATCAATTTTGAGTCGATTGAATACAGCCTTACTTTTGATTGACACAAAATCATCAATGCTTTTCTCTGAAATTGAAAAAGATAGAAATAAGTTATCTAAGCAAAGTGATAAAAGAAAACAAATATTTTTACTAGTTCTACTAACCGAAAAGTGGGCCACATAGTTCTTCCTTCGATGGGATGTAGCGTTTACCGTAGGCTGATGAGTTTTCTTTGGCTAAGTTAGCAACAATTTTTACTTTTGTTTCCTGGTCTACATTATCATCAAATATAGACAAGACAGATACTTCATCTACTAAATACCATAAATGCTGGCAGAACTTCTGTAAAGCTGCTTTTGAGATGCTTTTGTCGATTCTTTCGTAAGCCTTCATGGTCTTCAAAAAGCATAAATCCTGGTATGGTGCCTGTACCGCTAAAGTGCATTGCAACCAAGGCTTCACGTAGGATGTCACGATGAACAGGCACACGTCTAATAGAGCTACCTTGTCCTTGTTCGAAATTTTAAATTGAGAGCTAAGTAAAGTTATTTTCAGTGAATAAATCGCTCTCGCCATCCATCGAGCTTGGTGCATGGCACCTGGAGGCCGAATCTTAAATCTCTTCTCTCTATCTCCGCCGAGAAATATTATTGATAGCTCTATTAATTCACGATAGTCATCTCTAGCAATTTTTTTAGTTAATTCAGATTGGTAAAAGTCTAGCAGTTCGTTAATTTCTGAAACATTTAGGCATGCTAGCTTTTCTGAATAACTCTGTATCCTTTCGGGATCAACATTTTTCCAGTTTTCTCGGAACTTTTTAAACAGTGGAATGTCAGGGCTCGTAGTGACTTGGCTAATTTTGGCTTCAAACACACCTTTTAATACCAACTCGTAGACGTGATGGCGGCAAGCAAAAACGGGCATTTCTCTATTCATTTTCTGTTCGAGAAGCACACAGGCACCATTAATACGACCTGTATTGGAAGCAGTGGTATCACAACAGAGAATCTGCACTTTATCTTCAAGATTCCAATCAATCATAGCGTTCCAAACTGCCTGTGCCTGTTCGTTTCCTGAAGAGTTCTCTAATTTTGGCACAGCGATGAGTTGTTCTTTATGATCGTATGAAATAACTATCGGTAAACGTTCTTCTTTAGATTTTCGTGCATCTAAAGCTGGTAAGAGTTTGCCATCCCAGTGGACAGTTACAGTATCCGGTACCTCGTTTTGAAAATCAACTTTTATAGCTTCTGCGCGCTGTTTTCGCTTTTCTGTACGAATTCTTTGAATTGAGGACTTACTTATAGGATATTCGTCAGTGTTATGTCCAAGCGCTTCAATAGTTGCTTCAATAATAAATACAGAATTTCGCATACTTAACTGACACCCATCTAAAGCTGCCACTAATTTCGGAGTTATGAAATTTTTCCTCATAGAAGTGTTAGACTGTGTGCTCTCGGTAAAGGTGGGCAAGTTTTCTTGCAAATCCATTATTTCAGATTCAAAAGACGAATTTTCTTGTAGTGGTTCATAAGAAGGTGACGAAGGAGTTAAGGATGACAGATATTTATCACGTCGCTTTTGCTCGTCAATGTTTCTAACGTAGGCTTTTTCCTCCTTTTCAGCCAGTTTTTTATCCACTCCAGCTAAGTGACCAGGCCGACCTGGCTCCCTCTGGCGCTGCAGGAAGATCTTATCTTCATTAATCCTCATTAAATTAAGGGCATCGGCGTGTGCAAGATCAAACAAATCATTTAAGTTTGAAATAAATTCTCGCCGACGCTGCACAAACACGCCTTGAGTTTTATTTGCATTTTTTTGCAAATCTCTCCAAACTTGGTACAAGTTAACTAGTTTTTTAACACAGTTTGGTAAAGACTTAGTTGGTATACGTGCCTTTTCCCAGTAAATAATGCACTCACGAATAGTAAGATTGGCGCTTTCATTGACACTTAAATTAACTTCTCGAATATTATAGAACAGAACTGCCAGTACCTGTCCATTAGAGGGAAGTTTTGAACCAGTAATTTGATGTTTTACGTCCCCTATTAAAAATATCCCCTTTTTAGAACTGCGTAACTCCATTGACATGTTGACAGAATGAAAACAATGCGTTTACTAATCAACAAACAAGCAACAACAAGCACATCAATACGTTGGCTCCCGCGCGCCTTAGTAAACAAGTACCGACATGTTTCGATGCAAGTCGGCACGGGTTGCCGTGGTTCTAAATACGTGAAACTTTATTTATAATACCTTTGACATCATTGAAACAAAATAAGAGGGTATGCGTTGGAAAAAAAATACTTTTATTTTTTTGGGACACCCTAATATACATACATACTCTAAATCGTGTGAATAGGGTTTATTCACAGTAGATTTTTTAATATATATTTTTAATTTTTATTAATGTTTTGTTTCAGGGTCGACGAGGAGGCGTTGCGTGCAATACTGTCAGAGTGGGGTGAAATTTGTTCACTTCGCGTGAAGTCGGGTGTCAAAGAATTCGGTGGCTCCATCTGTTTCTGTCAATACAAAACACCCGTAAGTATGTTTGTTTGCCTTGAAGTTGTAAGTAAAATAAATATATCATCAATAATGTTATGCTTAAATAATGTTATGCTTTTTATACCTTTTTCTAGATACTTTAAAGACAGAATCACAATTAATAGAAATTGATGCGATACTTTTATTTTTTAAATGTGACCTTACGTAAAATAAATATTTATAAAAGGAAAATACGGTTTATTGATTACTTAAAACACAAAAATTACCTAGACTGATTACTATTCTGAAATTATAATTTGATTTGGAACTTACGTCCTTTAGTTCTGTGCAAGATACGTTCAAACGGATCAATTGATATTCAACCTTATTGGGATAAAAATAAGGTTGAATATCGAATGATCAGTGAGCCGCTTGGACATTGTGAACAGAAAATATTCGATTGGTGTATTCTTTTTTTTTAAATAACGAAGCCATTTTCGAACAAGTGGAGAAAATGTAACTACACTCCCTTAGTCATAAAGAACTAGTTGTACAGTAGAACCGAACTAATATAGCTTACCAATGTACTTGCATAGAAGACGAATTTTCAAAGTGTGGAAAATGCTATCGCCCAATCCTATTGGCCAACAGCTGCTGCCATGTTAGCGTGCGCCGCTTGCCATCTTACGCGAGCTTTTTTTCGGACCCACCTTATCAAGTGTGTACTGTAATCATATGCTTTTTTGATCCTATTACAGGAGTCAGTGTTGGAGGCATTGAAACACGACTGCACTATACTAGGCGATCGGCCGATGTTTCTATCGCGGTACAACGCGAACAAACACAAATCACAAATTTTCAAATACTCTCAGCAAATGGAGAAGAACAAATTGTTTGTGAGGAATTTGACGTTTTCACATTGCACGCAGGAAGCCCTTCGAGACGTTTTCGAAAAGTACGGGAATCTGAAAGACATACGTATCGTGACACATAAGTGAGTACATTTCGTTTGAATTTTTTATTTTATTTAATAAGGCACACAATACAGGACACGGACATCTTTATATCCGTACTAATATTATAAATGCGAAAGTATGTTTGGATGTATGGTTGTTTGTAACTCTTTCACGCAAAAACTACTGAACCGATATACCATGAAATTTTGCATACACGTTATCTGGGACATAGGGTACCTTTCATCGTTCAACGCGGACGAAGTCGCGGGCACCAGCTAGTATAAAATAAAGTCGTGTTAGTTACACCACTTATAACTCGAGAACGGCTGAACTGATTTTTATGATCTTTGTTTTATTGAATTTGTCTCCATCCCGAATAGCAGAATAACTTTTAAAACTTCGGAAAAATATTCGGGGAAATGATCTAGACAGCAGCACAAACAAAACAGTGTTGCTTTCACTTACAGAATAAAACAAAAGAAGAAAACAGAAAAGAGACGCACTTTCATCCAAAAGCAAGATTAGCTATATTTTATAAAAGTTCTAATTTAAGATGAAAGCACGTCCTTACAAAGTTACAACATAACAAATTTTGTAATATATATAATAGGTATATAAGTGCAATCTATTAATTATACTATTAACAATGTTGATGACCACAAATAACTTTGTTTACATTTATATATAAAATAAACGCTAAACTAATAAAGCAATAAATAATAATGAAAGTTGCTTGTGCGCAGGGACGGCAGGCCGAAAGGTATCGCTTACATAGAGTACTCTGACGAGTCCAGCGCTAGCGCAGCGCTGCAAGAGAACAAGGGGCGAATTCTCGGAGGCCGAGCGATGGACGTGGCCTACAGCGCGCCGCCTGCGCGCACCGAACCGCCCAAAACAACTCCTGCGCAAGTGGCTCACAACAAACCAGCCTCTGGCATGTGAGTGCTCTACACTCAGGCCTACCTCTCTGGTAGCCAGTGTATACTATTCTTAAACGGTATTTTGCGGGCATTATAAACTCATACTGGAGCGACTTATGATCATTTTAGGATTATGGCATGGCACGGTACGGCAAAGGATTTTTTCCTAAACATATTGTTTTTAACCTTATTGCAATGATTTTAGCACTCGCACTCTTTTATTTCAATACCAAGAGGCCGTTATGCCGCGAATCCCAATCAATCATTTTAACAAATTAGGTATATACATGTAACCTACTTCGAAATAACGCAATGATAAAACTAAACAGTTGCTTGAAAGATAACGTCTGTTTTCGTCACGACATGGCTGCGTGCCGTGGGATGTCATAACGACATTCAGCGCCGACTCTAGTCACCGTTAGAGCAAGTTTTCTTAAATGTTAAGGTCGACAGACAGGCTGACGGTTCACTTGATGGTAGGTTGCCACCGTCGCCTATAGCACAAAAGTGAAATGCTTTGGCGACCATAGAAAGATTAAGGATAAGAGTTTAGAAAGAGATGAGGCAATGGGCTCTGGCGTTCCTTACTCACTCACCGAAAGGGGGTGTAAGGGGTTGCCCAAATGACTGCGAAATGCAATGCCACTATTTTCCAAATCCAGATCAGAATCCACTTTGAAAAGTTCATTCCCAAAGTTGGCCTTCTCTGGATTCGAACCCGGGAACTGTTAAGACGTTAATGCACCACCCATTCAATTGACTTGTCAATTATAATTTAATAAGTAATTATAATTTTGAATAAATGTATGTTGCCGACATTTGACGTTAACAAACGCGAAGACAGATGAGTTTTCTCTTGAATATGATTATCATCATTATTGACAGGCGTCGAACACAATTGAGCAGTTTCATCCCGAGTGTGCTTCAGAAGCCATCGACTAGTTCAGGGAACACTAACGGAGTACAGAGGCAACCGCTCAGCAACTCAGACTTTAGAAATATGCTGCTGAAGAAAGAAAATAAGTGAATCTACAGTTTCAATTAAATGGGCTGTCAAATGTGAAAATGGCGGTTATTCTGTTGGATCCGACAGACAGATAGATGGCCATTCGTCAATTACGTAAAAACGCTTTTGGCCATTTTTAACCCGAGAAATCATGTGTGTAAGAGCACACTAGATTTCTCGTACTCACCCTCCCTCTTCTTAAGTAAGATTGTGTAGTTTTAGAAAAGGAACAATTCTAAATTCATAATTTGAAGTTTTAGGTATATATAATGCTAGCTGTTGTCCGCGACTTCGTCCGCGTTGAAAAATAAAAAAAAAATGTAACATTTGTTAGCGCCATCTATCTATCTAGTTTAAAATAGAATTAGGTGAAGCGACTGAGAGGGTCACGCGACATCTATCGGATTTGTGTAGAAATTCTTGGTGTTTGTTTTTAGCGACAGATGGCGCTATCAAGTGTTATATATATTTTTTGTTTTCAACGCAGAAGAAGTCGTGGGCACCAGCTAGTATTTTAAAATATCTAAGACTAAGCGTAAATACAGAGGGACAGACGGCGGGAAACAACTTTGTTTTAATACTATGTTTTATATAAAATTATAATTTGTTTTTCTATGACCCCTTCGGATCTAACAGAAATTGTGATACACAGTGTACATTATCTGATTTTGGACTAATTTTTGAAGATCGTGGTCGCGGATCGGGGAAATTAATTTAGTTTAAGAAAACTGTAACCAGATATGTATGTATTATATAAGTACTCGTAATCGGCGATGACGCACTATTTATACATGTTTGCAAGTGCATCCCACTTTTTTACGGCTTACACAAAATACTCAAAAATTATTGAGACTTCGCTTAGAAAAAAAAAAGTTGTAATATAGGTTCCAAAAAAATAAAATGTGTATCTCTGTTCTGTTTTTATATATTTTGTATGTTCGAGTTATTTTTTTTTTTTTGTTGCCAAATTTTTGTAATATAAACAAAAGTTTTATTTAAAAAAAAACAAATTTTATTGTGGCCGAATGCAGACCGGAAGCTAAGGTTAAACTTAGTTAGGCTTTGCTCGCTTAGCTGACGCAGTTTTTCATAGTTGTTCACACAAGCACAGTATTATTAATCACCTACCATTAATCGAACTCCTTTGTTGTTGAATGAATCGGCGCCACTGCGTATACTTGTAATATTTACAAGTATACGCATAAAAGTTTTAATTTGAAATGACGAAAGAATAAACGTGCATCTAGTCATATTAATTGGTAATAAACAAAAATCTTGTAAACAATTATGACGTGCAAAAGAGGTATAGGCAGGTACTAAATTTCGTTACACTCAACATCTGATTAGATAACGCAAACTAAGGGAGATTGAGGTCGCTTCTTACAAGTATGAAAACTAAACTAAGTTATCTTAGTTAGTTTAGGTCTGCAATCCGCCTAATTGTTTATTGCTTCTAAAAAATGTTTCTTTTTTTTATATCTGGTTCAAAATAAGTGTCGAGTTATTTTCGGATAGTTTAAGAAGGATGCCAATTTTGGTACTCCCCCTCCAATAGATGTGTAATATACCGTTGGATAGCTGTTTTTGAGGTGAATGCTGCTTGTATTAAATATTGTATCATAGTGAAATATTATTTTTGGTCATTGCTAAAATGACATGTTTAGTACAACATAACTCTGAATGGTCTAACGTTGGGAACTAGGAGTCGATAATAACTTTTGTTCAGCTCAGCTGTTATCCACAAGTATATTACACGTGGCTATCGGAGGGGCGTACTGCAAGGTTCATACATTTCCAGGCATCCTGCTTTACATGGTCCCTTTAAGTTTATTCCAATCTGCTTGCAGAATAAAAATAAGTGTATGAGCTGGTCAATTTGCTTAAAACGCTGAAATGCTGATTCTTTTATCCTTTTAATTGTGCAAATGATTTCATAACAAATTACAGTAGTGAATTTTAAGATTTAGTAGCATTTTCGATGCGGCACAGAATGATGGCAAAGTTTGGCTGTCAAAACAAACATCGACGTTGTTAACAAATGTTGGGATTATTGTAAAATGATTATGAGCGTGTTAAAGATCTATCGAGTTTCTCATATTATAATAAGACAATAAAGTTTTCATCACACCCGTATCGAAAAACGACAATTGGTTATAGATGATTGAAATAAGGCAAACCTTGGAATAAAAGGTTTTAATAAACAATATGTAATAATATATAACTAGTAATATATAAAATATAGCAAGGAGTTTTGTATCATAACACTATTACTAACTCTTTTGTTGATTGGTAAAAGAATTTCAACAAAGAGGTCGAACGCATAATGTATGAAGAAGTTACTGGCCAATTAGATTTTTATACTCGAGACCAAAACGGTCCATTCACTTTGAATCACGTAAACTCAATAAAATGTTTCAAAAAACATGACCATATAAAAAAAATCCTTGTTTAAATGTGAACATAAAATTAGTTACAATCTCTGTCTTGCCTTCATTCGGTACCGTCAGCATAGCAGTATAATAGTGAGTGTAATTAAACATAACTACATTAAGTTATGGATTTGCTTATATATGTCTACATATATACCGTAGAGCAAACTGTAATAATAATACCGTGAATGTGTGTATTTGCTTTGATTTCCCCTTTTTTTCTGACTGTCGAAAAAATATGTTAAATATTTGTTCATGCGAACAGTGTACGGTCGGCAACATTGCAAATGCTTCAAAAATATATATCAAAAGATAAGTAAATTTAGATTGAAAAAAAAAACTCACTTGCCTTTGTTGTCAACTGTACCTACTGTTATTTGGCTGTACATATTTATTATTATTTTATTGCTATTATTAAGTGAGAGGTACATAACAGTGTTAATTTTTTTATTATTATTATTAAGTTGATTATGCTAGTGTGCTGTCATTGTGTAACTTATGAATAAGAGTATGAATCCAAGCCTCTTGTTGAGTTTTCATTTAGAGCCAATTCATGCACCTCATTTGTGATTTTGAAATATTGTGTTGAAGTATTGGGAAAGAGGTTTGTCCAAGACCTAACATTATCTAATTTAGTTTCCTGTAAAAATGTGCATCTAAGACCTAGTTTTAGTTATCCTTAGGTACTTATTGGTTTACTTAAAGTTTTAATAAAAGATTAACTAAAACATTTTTAATATTTCGTGAATAATCCTAAATTATATTAACTTAAAATATCACCAAAGGCTAAAAAAACCAGGCCCGGGGCGTATAATAAATGTGTCTCAGATTTTTCGTAATAATTTGTGTTTTTACTTTTTTTGTTATCGATTATTGTTTTTTTGCATGGCCAATTTTATATCGCCTGGAATATTATAGGCATTGTATAACAATTTATCTTAGTTCATTCATTGTTAGGTACCCCATGTACTTAACAATGAAGAATATTTCGATCATGCCATCAATATATTATTCCTAATACATCATCTTGTATTTTTATTTTTCATAGCAAACATTAAAGAAACTTATCGCAAAGACAAGAAGCTTCAAATAAATTTATTATAACTATCTATATTTATAGTTTGTATTCGTCTCTGTATTAAGAACTGTGTTGTGCTATGAACCCTTTATTCTGCTTACTACTTCTCCCCAAAACCATATTTAAGTTATGTGAAATATTATTAAACAAGAAGTTATGTTCATCGAAAAGCAATTTTTATCCAAAATATTTTGTTTCAACCTTTCTGCGTACTAAGGTCTCGATCACATATAATTTATTAAACGTGACCGAGATTTGTTTATTATTATATATTATTAAAGTCAATTCTTGGTGTGATAAATAACAGTATGGAAACTTGGGTTAAATTTCTCTCACGCTATCACAATTTTTAGATTATCAAGTATTTGTAAATTTCAGTATGATTTTGACTTTATAAAAGAAGTGTTACGTATTGTGGTTCTTTTCACTTAAGTTAGATTAGAATATTTTGTTGAGAACTGCGTGAATGAGGATGAATATTTAATAAATAAACATTATGTAATATTTTTCGGTTTTAATTTTATACTAGCTGGTGCCCGCGACTTCGTCCGCGTTGAAAAAAAATAGCCTGACATTGCTATTACACTTTTTCCAGGCGTTATTTTTTTTTTATTATAGATGATCCCACGGAAACTACTTTTTTCATACTTCAAACGCGGTCGAAGTCACGGGCGCCACATAGTTAAGAGTAAGTTTAAATTCAAAAGTGACTCAAAAGATCAATTTGGTTGCCAGGACAGTTATTTATTTATATTCTTTATCAGTGTGGGTAAAATAAAACTGCATTTCCAACATTAAAAAAAAATATATTTATAAAAATATATATTTTACAATCTCAATAGAGTGAATCTTATCAACCAACCGACTACAGTAAACACGTCTAAAGGCATCGCACGTCAATAAATCACATTTTCTTACATACACTTTCAAATTATTATGACATCAATTATACGTTGACAATATAACAAGTATAACAAACCAATGAACACTTTATCGCAATGCAATTATTTTAAGAAATTATTGCATTAAACATTTCGCTGACAGACAGCAACACTAAATAATGAATTATTACTATAGGAAATATAGCGTCTTCATAAATAAATAAAAAATCAATTACAGTCATCAGCCTGGGTGGGTAACTTTGAATATTTTTCTTTATGTTAAGGTCGACAGACAGACTGACGGTCCAGTTGATGGTAATTGATGGCTACCGTCGTCTATAACACATGCAACGCCACAGGTGCTTTATGCTTACAGATATAAAATATTATGTGCATATTCGGGTTTATTGAATTATATGTGTTCTAATGTCGTTTATAGATTAATATAAGCTGAGATTAATAAGCTGAGAAATGACGATTAGATTCACATTCAAAGTTAGCACAGAATTTGGTTAACTTTGAACCTCGCATGCTTTTGGAGAATAAAATCTAGATAACCGTATCGATTGCAAAGTTTGGGTAACATCATAGATAAAATAGAACTTAACCAGGTTCACTATCTTTGTATAAATTTGAATTGAGACACGAGCAAACTTTCGTTACAAACACCTTAACAAGTAAAAGAAAAATGTTTTTTCACAAGTAAAGGAAAAATGACATTTATTGGTGCTGTTTTTTAATGCAGTGGCTATCTATCATCATATTAGTAGGATAAAAAATATATAAACTGTTTTTGGAGTTTCATTCAATATTATTCAGGTTGACTGTAGTCCAAGTAAAGATTTGTGGCGCTCCTTATGCAGTGAAATTAAATGAGGTCAATTTAATAGGCCCTTTTAACACATTAAAACAACGAAAAAATATATATGGTAATATTAAAAAAAAATTGTTATGGTAATGGCACAAAATAAAATTCAGAATTTTTTATTGTCTAAAAAAACCCACAACATTTACAAATAAAGTTTACTTTTCTCCTTCCAACACATTAACTTGGTATAGGTATTAAATAAGTGTGCTATGTGGATTAGTCTAGATAGTAACTAAAAAGCCAAGGATTCTAGGAATAATCAACTACAGCAAAATTAAGACTAGAATTTCTATTGCAAACAATTCGTCACATTCTAACGAATTTTAAAACGGTATCTAAACGGATCGATCAATTAATTCCCTTGATTTAAAATTATTCCAAATTTTAAAATACCCAAAAAGGCAGACCTATAACTTAAAATTCTCATAGAATATTACTAACAGTAGTTCCACATTATAATATAGTTTCGTCTATATTGATTATTTTCAAAGGTTATAGGTTACTTCATTTCTATACATCTCATAGTCAATAAAAAAAAAATTAGTTTAATTCATTTGACTGCAAGACGACTCAACGCGAGTTGAGCGGTCGTCATTCAATGTGCTTACCGTCCTTCCATTTCTTTTTTGATCTCTCGAACGCCTCCTTTATGCAAGACCTAAAAACACATTTCACTTTTATATCTAGCAAAAACAAAGAATTCAAATCGTAAACCGATACTATTTCTAAATTCGGAGAGAATTTTCAACGCAGACGAAGTCACGGACACCAGCTAGTCGAACATATAATCTTTGTCATCGTCAAATAACAGATGGGGGTAAATATTTCTAGTATCAGATCCAGTACTATAAACAAAAATGGTGAGTTTGGTAGAACTGGTCTGGTGGTGTATGGCGTCCACGAAACGTACTTGAGCACCAGGTTAAACTAGCTGTTGCACGCGACTTCGTCCACATAACTTCATAAAATATTGGCTGCTGATAATAATGTAGCTTTCTATGGGTGAAAGAATTTTTAAAATCGCTCCAGTATTGGGTCAAGGGTTTATATTTTAATTTATTGCTTTTATTACAGGCCGTACTCTGTATATATATAAAAATTACGTGTCACGTTGTTTGACTCCAATGAATTCCTAATCTACTGAATCGATTTCGAAAAAGCTTCGTCACTATGTGTAGTTTGGTCCAATTTAAAAGACAGGATAGTTGTTATTTTGAACCCGGGCGAAGCCGGGAGCGTGTAGCTAAGCTAGTGTAGCTACCGTATCCATGTTAGGTATAAGAAAATAAAACACACAACCACTAGCGGTTAAATATAGAAATAGCTCTGACAAGAGCTGTTTATATTAGCGATTAACGTTTTGGTATAGGAAAATAAAACACACACAACCTTTAGCGGTTAAATATAGGAATAGCTCTGACAAGAGCTGTTTATGTTAGCGATCAACGTGTGTTCTTCACTTCACTTTCACTGGACACCAAACGGAGAACAATTACTCAAATAGAAGGCAGCAGCAGTCGTCGCAGTCGTCTTTTTCGCAATGTTGTCCACGAGTTACACGAAATCCACGAGATGTTTCTTCCACGGCGTCCGGCGAGAAAATGGCCGACCGCACTACGCGACCTATATTTATAACCTCGCACCACCGCCGAGAGCGCATGCGTACTCGCGACTCGTGAAGCAACATCGTCCGTCTCACTCAACAAACTGTTTTCTCTGTCACACACCGTCACGTGACCATGTAAAAAATTGTATAAAAATAGGGCAATTTTTAATAAACTAACATTCCTGTACATACAACGACTGGAGTATTATTCAACACATCATAATCGCTAAACTAGTATTAGTATAGATTAGTGGTAAGGTGTAAGAGTGCACCTGAAGAGTGACTGGTGTAGCAGATAGGCGGAGACGTGTCCGGCGTCAACGAAGCGCACTTCTGCGCCAGGCCAGATCTCGTCCAACGTGCCAACGTCCTCGCGAGGCACGTATGCGTCGTGCTTCGCGCACACCGCTGAAACGCACAGCGAAATAACACAATCAAGAACCGTACTATTATTCATTACGTTAAACATCATCGTGAGACTTCTCCATTATGATCAGATTGTCTAAATTTCTATTCGTTTTCTTCATATATGGCCATTCGATCCATTACACTTGAAAATATGTTACAATTAAGTTTAAAATTATCATAAACTTGTAATTTGCCCATCCACCCTTAAAATAAGTAATTACAATATTACTTATTATAGCGATATTTTTAGTTACCAATTAATTTTAACTTACCAATTATCAACGAAGTATCATATGGCACCGAGAAATTGCTAAGGTGCGTACACTCGTCCATTATGCCCCTCATGAACTGTAGTGCTTCTCTGTCTCTCCAATGTATTTTGCCTATGTCTATCTTCTTTTCACATTTCGACTTCATAAAAGGTAGATTGGTCCAAAGGTCGGCCGCGAATTCAGAAACGTTCCAAGGTTTCTTCACTTTCTCTTTGGATTTCAAATCGTTTGGCGAAACAGTCAGAGCAGATTCGGATTTCGCTTCCACTGATTTGTGCGTCATTACTATATTTGTTTCTTTAGATATCAAAATGTCTTTACGTTGGTCTTTCAAATGTAACGTCAAAGTCTCTTTTGGCACGTCTTCTGAAGGTTCATTGCAAATTTCATTTTTCGCCATAGCTAAAAGAAATACGCCATGTAGTTAGAATTTGGATTTTAAAATTATTGATTTATCAAAATTATAACCCCTTTTAAAAGTTTTAATGCAGGCAACAAAAATACAGATCAGTGAAATATTCAAAATCTTATTAGCATATAAGTATAAGGTATAACATAGAAACCCCTTTTTTATCGATTTTGTAATTAATTAATTAATTAACTCTAATTTGTCATTTTCTGAAGTTTAAGTTCAACAATATTTGCCCATGTAGACAAAGAAATTAATAAAACAAAAAAGTTTCCGGCTTTTGAAAAGAATCTAGGCAATCAAACTATTTTTTTTTTTTTATACAGTACGGAATATTTTCTAAAATTTGACATCAAAATTTTAGCCCCAAGTCTGTACTATATAAATAATAGCTAAACGGATTTTGATAAGGCAATACACTACCTACGTGTTTTTTTAAGGCGGTGGTCACTGCCGCCAGACGAGCTTAGCCGCTACTAAAGTACCGGAACTATGTAGAGTCACTTACCCACTTTATATCTCATGAGCAGCTCCTTAATCTTCTGCTCGTTCAATTCGTTAATTTCTTCTATTTCGTGCGGATCCAACTCGAACTTCTCATTCGACATCAACTTTTCAAACAAATGTTCGCTTATCTTCTTCTCTTCTAGCAGCCTTCGCAACACAACGTTCAGTTCCTCCACATCGCAAAATTTCATTTTAATAACTTGTCTCCCCTTGGCTAAAACCCTCGATTTTATGGCATCTATAATATTCTTGTCTGTCTCCCTAGTCACCTCCTTGTATGTAATATTCACGTCTTTCTTGACGATATTCTCTTTAGCCTCGTGAACGTTTTCCTCTTTGTCTATGTTCTGTGCGTACGTCTGCGCGAATTTCTTTCCGGCTAGAAACGCCTCGTCCACAATTGTCACCATTTTGGACAGTTTCTCTCTGTAAACGCCGTCAGACAGATACTGGTCTTCCAACAGATCCCAGTTTATTGAGTGAGCCATCACTCCCTAGTAAAAATAATAGCGTTCCGATTAAATTCAAATTATCTTAAGTTGCATTGTAACAATAAATTTTTTTTTTTTTTTTTTATTATACTCACGATACCCTATCAGCTTTTCTATCACTTTCTTAGGTGTTAATACAATTATTCAGTCTTTATTGTCGATCCGCTCCCGGGTTCGCGAGTGAATTTTGTTTTTTTGTAAATTTCTGTGAAAACCTTCCTCGTTTAACGCTCTTTCCATTAGTGAAAACCACATTAAAATCTGTTGCATAGTTTATAAAAGACTTAAGCGTACATGTATACAAAGGGACAGATGACGGAAAGCGACTTTGTTTTATACTGTGTTAAGATATGTCAGCATTGAAGCATTGAATATTACATTTTTATTTTTAAATAAAAAACATCTGATTTTGTGTTAATTTGTAGGGAAAACATGAAATATCTATCGCTACTTACTGAGCTTCACATGATTACAAGAGCACAGAAGCTATTATTTCACGGCGGTCTTCCGTAAAGGGGGTGGTTACTGCCGCCAGACGGGCTGCCCGAATGACTGCTTAAAATTACAATTAAGATGATAATGTATGTTATTTACTTATATTTACTTGTAGGAATACGGCAGATGCGGTCGACCAAGACAGGCAAGGCACTAGCACGAGAGGTTTCGGCCAATTGGTGGCCGCGAGAGACGCCATCTATTGACGGAAACAACAAACCGATTGTTGACATATCATTATAGAGGAAATTTCCTCAATGTCCCTATTACTTTGACAGATTGAATATATGTTGTCAACTAGGATGCACTTATGAGGTAGTTTACAACTCAGGTGTACGGTAGAAACTTAATTTTCTAATTGAACTTGTATTTTTTTTTTTTTTTTTTTTTTTAATTAAATAAAAGCATGATATTGTATTTGATACTAATATGTTACTAAATACAACAGTTTCTTTTTATAAATACAATACATAAAGGTAATAAAGATAAATTTTCATTACTAGTTAGCGGAGAAACAGACAGACGTGGACAGTTTCGGCGACTTGATTGCAAAAAAAATTTTTTTTTCTACTTACGGCTTCCCGGCTTCGCACGGATGCAAATTATATACCAAAACCTTCCACGAGAACCACCCTATCCATTGGTGAAAACAGCATGAAAATCGGTGCAGTAGTTTTTGAGTTTATCGCGAACAGACAGACAGACAGACAGACGCGGCTTCACTACATATTATAAAACAAAGTCCTCTTACATGTCCTCCCATAGAGAGTCCCGTAACACCGAGCGGTCCGAGCCCATTGCGCTCGCACCAATGGAAGAGCACCAGCGACTCTAATATTAGACAACCACCCATCACAAATATATCCGAAACATTATGGAGGGATGACCGACTGAAATTTAAAAGTTAAAACTATTTAACTTGAACCAGAAAACACTCTTGCAACATTGTGGTTAAACTTTCAAATCAATCCTTCGGCTAGTTTTCGAGTTTTGTGGACACAAACATACGGAAGCTAAACTTTTAAGCTTTAGATGAACGATATTTCATTTAAGTTATTTAAAAACTTTGCGCTTATTTTTAAAAAAATATCTTCATGTACTCTAAGCGCTATGATTTATGCTGCGCCATCTACCGCCACTACAAGCAGTGAGTAGTCCTTAAGAATTGCTAAGAAAAGAATGCAAACAAACAAATTGCAATTAAATGAAAACCATAAAATATTTAAATAAAGACTAATTACTAAACTGCAGTCCTAAACAGTGTACATAGCATATTTAAGATAACAATCAAATTTTATTTAAAGAGACTTACACCTGATCAGTGGGTTTTCGTAGACCATAAAATGGATTCTCTAATATGATACCACCTATTCCAGCTTCTTTCAACAGTGGTTTCACCATTAGATTTCTTCGTCGCCAGAAAAACTAAAAAGACAATAATGAAGTATCAATATGTGTGATAAGATAAAGGGATGTATGTTTCATTTTTACTTAAACTGTGACGAAAAATAGAAATATAAATGATTGGAAAATCAAAGTAAAAGACTTTGCATCGTCATAAGTTTTTAAAGCCTAGAATTGAAACTCATTAGTTTTCAGAGCCATTGAAAGCCGCTGACTTGTAGCAGATAAATATTGAATGATTAATATCTTTAATGATTAATTAATGATCAATTTATAATCCAGGAAATCTTATACACATAAAGGTTGGACAGCATCCAAAAAGCATTGCGATATTTATTTGATTTAATACCAAGATTGTTAATTTGGCTAGGTATGGCTAGGTGTAATGTTTTTAAATTACATCTAGCAAAATATAACTATAATAAAGCAAAATAAATATATATATATAACTATAACCCACTAAAGTACGTCTTGGAAAGACACTCATTTTCCTGACACCTTGGATACAGTTTTGAAACGAATGTAAATGTACTTGCGTAGCGCGCAATCTGCCCCCGAACTCACTTAGTTTGCGCACTCGAATGATACAAATGTGCTAAGAAGGCGACTTGTAGTGCTACGTGCCACTCTGGAATTGTTGGCACTCTGCCAATAGTGATATGAACAAGAAGAAAATTGTTTTGTATTAATCTCTGAATTTTATAAAACTATTATTTCACCAAAAACTTATTGTTTTGAAGAGAATATTTGTCGCAGAGTGTGTCGCTTTGGTTGACAACTTGTTGCCATCTTGTAGGTAGTGATATGATGCCGTTGCTGTAGAAATATGGGGGCTTTTGATGATCTTAGACAAAAAACAAGTTTTAAGTTGAAAAAGTTACCACTTCTTATCATTACTAAATAATAAAATAATACTTACATGATCACCGGTACCAGCTAAATGAAGGCACATGGGCTTACAACCTTTGTCAGGCCAATGAACTGGCAGCAACACCTGGAAATGAGCTTTTTGTGCTATCTCAGGTACGATGCCGGGCAAATAACGTTCTAACGGAGTCGTAAAGTAACCTTCAAAAAGTTTACAGTCAACTAGGTTTTGTTCCTAAAAAATAAACACAAAAGTTATAGCAGTACCTACATCAATGTCATATTATAAAAAAAAAACATGAACAACTAAACTACAAAAAATAATCATCTAAGGAGATTGTTTATTATTTTAAGGTTAACACAAAGGCTGACTGTCCAATTGATAGTAAGTGGTTACAATTACTTATAATACAACATAAGCAATAAGAAATGTGCTGCAAGTGCACTGCAGGATTAGGGATAAGGAATTAGGAAGGAATAGGGCTCTGGCATCCCTTATTCACTCATGGAAACACAACAGCACACATGCTGTTCTTTCACAGTGGCCTTCTGTAAGGAGGTGGTTACTGCAGCCAGATGTACTGTCCATTTGGACAGCACGTTTGGCAGCAGTCATTTGACTGCTTTCCGATACCAGACCAGAGCCAACTTTGTAAATATCATTTCCAAAGATGGCTCTGCAGAAAATCGAACGTGGGACCCCTGAGACAGAGCTTTAAGGCAAGGTCCTGAACCACTCGTCCAAATTATTATAATAATGGAGGTATCATAATGAAAATGATTTTAGAATTACCTTCGTAATTGTAACAGGATAATTTCTGTCTATCAAATTGAAGCATTCTTCGCGATTTGATACAACTTTTCTGAATTCAAATAACCTTAAAAATTAATAGTTCTGATTACATAAATATATAAGTAACGTAAACAAGGTTATTATAACGCAGTAGGTATCGTTATCGTGCGGTTAAATATAGTAAGATAACTGAAAAATTACTATATATATATTAATAATTTTAAATTTACCTCCTCAAATTCTCTGGTTTTCCCCAGCCTTTAGTAAAAAACTTCGTTATCAATAAGCTCCGATAAACAGCGTCTAGTTTACTAGTTGACATTGTAATAAATAATTATAACCGTGGGTTCTACTTTTGAAATTTAGCACATAATTTTAAAATGTTTAAGGTTAATTTAAAACCATTTTTTAAAATTAAATAGTATTAGCAAAACACAACAACGAAACCGGAAACATATTTTTTAAGTTTCCACTTCCATTTTACAGTCCAACCAAACCTCACTTCATTCGCTCAGCTGATTTGATTTATCTAATCAATCACTTTTCTGTCACAAGTGTAAAAAAGACAGCTGTCTGTCAATGCCAAAGTTGTGAATTGTGAAATATACTATATTCAGACTAAGTTAACCACAGAATAGAAAAAAAATTGTATTTGAACTTTTCATGTCTTTCTGCTGAAGATACCCTTAACAATATCCAATATTAGAGCTTCTGCCTAATCTCAAAATTAAATTCTGCAGTTTGTTTGTACCAGTCATGTTTTTTTAATTTTAGTTGGTTCGAATCCCGGGCGAGGCAAGCGAGTTTTAGAAAATCTTAGAATGCAGTTTTGTTTCTTTTTAAAAATAAAGGAATGTCTCCTTTATGTAAAATGAGCCAACTTTAGGTAGTTTTCTTCCAGATCCCGAATTATTTTTCCACACTGTATAAGTAAATACCTATGCACTTTATCTGTCTATACTAATATTATAGAGAAAATTTATATTTTTGTATGTTTGTAATGAATAAACTCAAAAACTACTGGACCGATTTTGAAATTTTTTTCACCTACCTATAGAAAGCTACATTTAAACTTCGAAATTAAAAAAATAATTATTCTATCTTTATATAGGTAGATACTATTTTGATTGTATATAATAAGAATATTTATGAATATTGAAAAAAAACCAAATTATTCAAAATTTATTTATTCTAATTTTCACTCTTTAGTTAAAACTCCATTAGAACTTTGTTATACTCAATAGGGTATTGTAAATATCATTCAAAATTTATATTTTATCACTTAAAAATAAAGTAAAACTAGATACATCATGTATGATTACAATAAGTTAGATTAAGTTTATCTTGACGCCTTAATAACATTTCTTTTATGTACCTATTAATTACATCATTGGGTCTTGAAGGTACAATTTCTTCTCCAATGTAGAACCAAATTTTGGTGTTTGGGAGAACTTTATAATTTCACCCAGATTTCTAACGCTTTGGGTCACTTTTGTAATTATAGTATAGAGATCCAAAATTCCAGCAGACTCATTAATAAACCTGCACAACTGGTTAATGAAAATAGCACCAATCCCTGGGTAATTGTAAGATTTTTGAGATTTAGCACACGACCAAGAAATGAGAAAATGCGATTTATTGCTGTAACTTTCATTTTTTGGTATTATGGGAATATATGTTGGGTATTTATCTTCGTCAATATCACGGCACGCTTGTATAACAATAAACTTAGGTATGCCGAATAGTGGCTCCAAATGATTTATTAGGTCATAAACCTTCACTTTCACCGAGTCAGATCCAAACACTGAATCCATTGCACCATGAGATAATATATATAAAACAAACATACTGTCATTCCTTTTGACCACATCTATAATCACTTTGTACAACGCATCAAAGATTTGATTTGACTTCAAATTTCGTTCATGTAACACTTTGAAGTTCAGAGATGACATTGTATTGTGTATATTAATAGCATCTAAATGAGAATGTCCTCTCCTATCTAAAGGTTCACAGCCCTCGTAAACGTCAAATTCCTGCTGATTGATAACACAGCACACTCCAACCCTTTGTTTATCCTTTATCTCATAGTACATATTACTCACTGGAGTCTTAACAAGAAACTTATAATCTTTAATAAATATATTCTCATCTAATCGTAAAAAGTTAAGCAAAGATGTGGTTTTACACAATATATCACCCTTTTTCATTTTATTTACACAACTCGAGTTATGATATCCGTCACTACTCAATTGAGGCATGGTGAAAATGTTGAAATTACAGCTGCTCTTAAGAACTTTTAAAAGGACTATTTCACAAGGATCGCTGTCCTTTATGTTCAATGCATCCAAGTCAGTATTAGTGTTTATGTGTTTTTTCAATTTGCATAGTGTATCAGAGTTTATGGCGTCGCACATCTTGAAGAGTACTTTCCTCATTGGATTTATGTACTTCGCTATGTGTATTTTGTTCGGCTCGAAGAAAGCTTTGACATATCCTACATGTAAATTCAAATCTCTTATTATGCTGAAGAGTTGACAAGTTGCAAGCGCTTCTAAGAATTCATACTTCCATCTGGGCCTACATTCAACTTCTGCCCGTGAGGCCCAATCGGTCAAATAGTTTAATTTAGAATTGTTATCTTCTGAGCTATCGTGCTTCAGTAGGTTATTGTGGCAGTCGTCTAGGAGAAACGTCATAGAAATCACATCAGATGACTCCAATTGTTCCTCTAATTGCGTCACCAAATTAACATCAATTATATTTGCATTGAATATCACGTTCTCCTTTTCAGAATAATTTGTAATAGAAAACAGCATTTTCACTAGATTTATTCGGTATTGATTTTTCAGTTCTCGAATTGAAGTTCCAAACACTTGAATTGTGAACACTTTTTGGTTTCTACTTTAAAGGATTATTTTACTTAATTAAAATAGTAAAGCACGAATACGAATATCACGAAATAACATCAAATGAGAGGTTATGCACAAATTTTATGTTCCTTGATGTAAAATGTGTATTGTGTAATTACAAAGAATTTATACCTAACACATAAAAAAATAAGTACCGACCATTGACTATTTAACCAGAGACTAAAACTAAAAGACAAAGACTAGAGCTAAAAGAGAAGTCCCATAAGACTAGACTAGACAAATAAAAGTGTCAACAAAAAGAGAGGCAGATTTAAAAATAAAACTGCGACACCTATAAAAAGGGAATAAGATTTCTTTACATTAAATTGATATCAAAAAGAAAATAAACCTAAATTAAATTGGATTTAAGATTATATTATTTTATAATGTTATAGAAAAATCTGTTTAAAATTTGTGATATAGAATATATATATTTTTAAATTTGCCGCACTTTTGCAAAAATGTCCAAAAACCTTCACTCTCAAAAGCGAGTGTTGCCAATAATATAAATTTTGATGTTACAAATAACGATATGAATTATTTATTGAATTAAAAATTAGCCGATATTATGCCCTAAAAAAAGAAAATACAGAAAGACTACAGAGTTTATACATGCAGCTCCGGCTAGACTCTGGCAGCACGCGACGATAGCGCCTCTAGCGGCAGCGGCACGGTAGAGTTTATGACCTAACTACACAATCTACTGATCGCTTTCTTTCAGCAACCTCGTCATTTTGGAACTGTTTCTGCCCTAATTTGGTTCATCTCACCGACGACGACTATTAAAACAAATAAATAAATGGATTATTGTATCCAAAATATCTACAGATATTTGTTTCAAAAGGTTGGTAATAGCGTAACAAATTACGCTTCGTTTGAAGATAAGATACACAGAAATTATTTTAAGATAACATTTGAAGTTAAAAGTATAAAGTAGTAAAGTGCGACCGATCATTACCTACTTCAAAAGGTTACCTGCTTTTCGATCAGCTGATGCTGATTTATGAGCATATTATTATGATTGGATGCGCGAACTTTGGACAAATCTCTCATGTAGCTACAATATGAGCTTCTTTAAGCTTCAAGATCGGCAGCGCACTTTAAAAAAATTAGGAATGGTGGGTTTGGGCGAGTGAGTAAAGGATGCCAGGGCCCACTTCTAATCCCTTATCCTTAATCCTAAGAAGGCCAGCAGCGCACTTGCAGCACCTTAGGCGTTGCTTGTGTAATCGGCGACCTGCTTACCATCAATTGCACCGTCAGCCTGTCTGTCGACCTTAAAATTTAAAAAAAATCCAGTTTGATGATTTTTTTGTTGTAAATATTATTTTAGTATTTTAGTTTTTTTATTTGTTTTTTTTTTTTATTAAGTCCCTCAAGTGGAACTTCAGCTTATCTGACGAACGACCTTTACATAAAATAAATACTTACCTTACGTTGTTCATTGCAATGGATTTGCAATGCACTGGAGTCGGGGTTGTCAGTCATGCCGCCAAAAGCCTTCTCTTTTTCTATGTAGTTCACTATACTACAAATTATACTGTTTACTACAGTACTACCTAGTAACGTCCGTCGAATATACGCCAAATTCTTAAATACTGCACCTCTTAATGCATATGAAATTCGTAGATATGAAATGCATAAAATATGTGGTTTCAATTAATTTTTCGGTGACTATGACCTTTTATATTAAAATTTTTTGAAAAATAAAATAAAATATAAAACCCGAAGAACTTTAAAATATTTTAACTTATTTATTTCATGTAGAGGGTTAGGTACGGACATAATAAATTTGTTAAAAATTCCAATTAAAATTAACAACTTAATTTTATTGAGAGAGAACACTGTTCAAAAAATTTACAAAAATTTCATGATATTTTTTTATTCAAATCCGTCGACATACGATTACATTAGATAAACTAACAAATATAAACATTCATAAAAAAAGTTCCACTAAAGAAATAAATACAAAAACATTTAGTACCTACTTACAAAAGTAATATTAAAAACTATCTAAAGCGTTAAAACTAGAGGAACTGAAGGTTTATACTTTGGCGTTGTCTTAGTAAGAAAATAATTAACTCTTACAAAAAACACTTAAAAAAATAAGCAGTAGCTAAGTACATATACCTACGATAAAAATAATTCTATTAAAATATAAATATTTTCTAAATAATTGTATGTATTACAATTCAATGATTACGTTAGGCTAACAATTTTTCAAAATGAGGCCGTTATTTTTTTTTTTGCACTACACTATGCAGAATTTCTGTAATTTCACAAATAGGGATAACATTTGAAAATTTAATACTTTCATTCTTTTTTAATACTTTCAAACTTAAATATTTATGAAACTCCATTACCAAATTACACGACATTTTTCCAATAAAATCTATAATATCTTATTACCTAATGGTACAAGTTTAAAATAAAAAACTGATGATCTCTATACAAAACTGATTGATCGCTTTTAATATAAATGAATCGTATCGTATCAATGTTCACATAATAACCACTTAAATGTATTTCAGAATACTGCATGGCCTTTATATTTTTTATATTAATATTCAATATTTTTTTGAACTACATTCAAAACATACAATTGAATACTGCTCAGAAAAAAGTAACCAAGAATGGAAAAGATAAAAGACAAATATTTTTATGTTATCATAATTATGTTATTTATAATACCTATCAATTTTTTTACTCACAAATTTATAAATATGTAGGAGGTACATATTTCACTTTCTACACCATGTATCGACCTTTAGTAGTAAGTTAAGTTAATGTTTCGACACAAACATATAACATATCTAATAATTTAACTAATTTCTAGTTAAGTTACAACATTATTAAAATAAAATTATCTAGACATCCAACATTAACGACATGAAAGCTCGAGTCTTTAATTGAACTTTGGACTTCGTTGGTAACGGCTTTAGTTCTTGTATGAGAAATATAAGAAAAAAAAAATAGGTAACAATACATTAATTAGATATACACTTAAATCCAGATTGAAAATATACATAGATGTATTTCCTCAGTTTTAAGGATGTATCATCGCATTCTTGATGAATCTTTTTCTAATAAGAAAAAGAACACAACTGCTTTAGTGGAACTGAATGACAGAATTTCTCTGATCAATATTTTTAACTGGAGTATGTGAACTCACGCATACTCTATCTATCAACGTCAAGAATACGCTATTCGATAAGATCGCTGTGTGATCGCTAAGTTGAAATTATATCTGTATTTAGAAAATAATTCATCCGAACTCTAAAATCCTTAACTTAAATATTTACAAAATTGCGCTATTGTCATTGAACTTTTTTCATTTAATATTCAACATTAATAATGTTTTTTTGCACTCTGACAAAGCTAAGACAATATTAGACATTTTATAACCCAAGTCGTTGTATGTATTTATTATCATCGCTTCATTGTAGTCATCATTAGTACATAAATACTACTGGAACACTTTATCTACATTGATATTTCTACTTATATAATAACATACAACATTAATGATATGGGGTTTTTAACTACAATGGGAGAGAGGAACAAATTCCTAAAAACACATGAAATCTTAAATAGAAATACATCAAGGAAGAAGTACAGTCAAGTCTAAAAATATATATCTACTAAACCATTAGAATAAAATGTATGTACTAACTAATGGAAACATGAAATAAATAGTATTTTTCTCATCATTAATATGTCTTTGCAAATGTTCCAACATTTTAATATTATATGTCCCAAAAATGGAAAATAAGTTTTGCATAGAAAGTTTTGGATAAACGGAAGTTATTCCTTTTAATCGGATGTGTATAAAATATAGACTTCTATTCCATAGTGCAAATTATTAGTTAGCCTATAAGTGGAGTATACAATATTATAATATAAAAGAATGTTTACATGTGAATAAGTGTAAGGATGGTTGTATACTCAAATCAAAAATGAAAATATTTATTTATCAATTACAAATTTATCGTCATTACAAATTTAAATTTACCAGGGTTTTAGGAAAAAAAAGCCAAGATGACGATCCTGAGAAGAAACCCCGAAAGAAACTCAGGATACTGTGTTGGCTTCCTAATAAATAAATAAATAAATATATATATATATAATTACCTAATAGATATATTGAAAGGTATCAATGTTGTTGAAAAAAATTCAGGTACATATAAATGATGACAGTCTGTCCCTCTGTATGTACGCTTAGATATTTTAACCTACGTAACGGATTTTAATGCGGTTTTCACTAAAGGGAAGAAACGAGGAAGGTTTTTATATGTGATTTGCAGAAAAAAATTGCACCTTCGCGCGGGTCGTTAGTGTATTTATAAAGTTACCATAAAAGGCCATAAACTCTTACTAACAATCGCTGATGGAATGATTACAAAGATTAGTGACTCACTAACAATATAATTATTTGTAGACTGTCTTGTTTATTATTTACACGTGTTCGATATTGAAATTCTAGTTGTGAGGTAGAGTATTTACGCATAGGATAGTTTTATTAGGCCCAGGGATTTTTCGATTACGTATAGTAATAACTTACCGTATCTATGTAATTTGTTCCATCAGTGCTAACAATAAAGTTTTTTTTTTGCACAATACTAACAGAGAAAATTTAATTTAATTAAGCTCTTACAATTCCAATTTACTAACTACATATTATACAGCCTGATACTTAAAACTAGAACAAAATGGGAGTTTCAAACATTCTCTTTAGACAAATCTTTTTATCTGTCAATTTTGTTATTTTTTTTATATTTTGCTATCAAATTGAGCACCTTACCTTTAGCAACGTCAAGAGCTCTATACATGTGCGGTGTGAAAGGATCAAAGTCGTCGTGTCTTTTCTTTCGTCTGTAGATTCCTTCGCGGTGTAACAGCGCGCAATTCATGTCGTCCTGGTACATTGACAAAGCTAAGTTATAACACGTTTTAAAGGATTATATGATAAGCAGCGGCAGACAATACGTACTACATAATTTTCGTTTAACTACTTGATTAGCCTCAGAAACGGCTTAACGGATTTCGATGAAATTTTGCACACAGATAAATTATTGCCTGGATTGACATATAGCATACTCTTTATCCTAGGAAAATGTTAGGTTCCTGTGGGATTTTCAAAAAAACGAAGTACAGCGCGTACGAAGTTGCGGGCACAACTAGTAAAAAATCGATTAATACTCACTTCGGTGACATTGTATCTCAAGAAATCGAGAATCCCTTGCAAAGTACGCTGCGTGTCGCGTACCAGGAGTTCATAGAACACTATATGCAGTGGACCGCGAAACTTCGTCAACCACAGACGGTGCAAGTCTTCCCACACGCGCAGCTGACTTTTCACATAAGCGGCCCAGTCTGCGGACAGACAGACAGATTTCAAATGGCATTAGGCAATACTGGCTTTGGGAACAGGGGAAGCCAAGCCCAGCAATGAGGTTCTTTTTGCTCACTTATCAAAAAACCACGAGCGAATAACGCCTCACGCTTATAAAAGGCAAATATTACGCGTCCAAAATGGCTCCATCCAAAATCCAAAACCTAGAAAAAAAAATTACTCATATGTCTAACTTTTTAGACATAAGAGTAAATTATTACTTTTTTTTGAATATACAGAAGAATGGCTAATGTGACAGTATATTCTCAATGATCTAGTTAAAATTATTATATTTTTCACATATAAACGTGGGTATGGCGACGTTTTTGGTATTTGATGTTACTAGAGAGACGTAGCTCCGATGACTATGAAAATTAAAAGAGTTTTTGTTTAATATAAAATAACTAAAACTGAAAGAAAAAAAAACTATAAAAATAAATAAAAAGCTATAAAAAGAACTAAAACTGAAAAAAACAGAGTTCCACACCTATAAATTAAAAGAACAAAGAGGTTTCAGGGTAGTCATTAAGAACATACACTACTCAACCAACCCAGACGAAGTGAAGGAAGCCATAGAAAATCTTGGTCATAAAGTGACAAATATTTGGAACGCTAAACAAAGAATTACCAAGAAACCTCTGTCCATGTTTTTCATTGAACTCAGTGCTGCAGTCAACAACAAAGAGATATACAGGGTGAAATCATTGTTGAATTGTCGGGTAGTAATTGAGCCACCTCACTCAAAACGGGAGATTCCACAATGTGCCCGATGTCAAAGATACGGACACACTAAAGGTTTTTGTTATCGTCAACCTAGGTGCGTGAAATGTGCAGGCGATCATGATACAAGAAACTGTAAGCGAAAAGAACGATCTGACGCAGTTAAGTGTGTATTATGTGACGGAAATCATCCCGCTAATTACAGGGGTTGCACTGTCTACAAAGAACTCCAGAAAAGTAAATTTCCTTCCTCAAGACCAAAAATTTCTAGCAGGCCAATTGAAAACTCCAGAGAAAATTACCAAAGCACACTACAAGAACAAGTACATAAACAAAACATGACATACGCAAACGCACTGGGCCGTAAAATTGACCAAAGGGACAAAAATACACCAGTTAGTAAAGAACTACAACAAACTAGCCAATCATCAGACCTAAAGGACCTGTTACAGGCGGCCATAAAACAAATGAATACTATTACAACACTATTAGCAGAACTTATGTCCAAACTCATGTTAAATTCAACGCCTTAAAGATCGCAATCTGGAACGCCGATGGGCTGTCAAGTCACGTGGAGGAGCTTGGAGTCTTTCTTTGCACTAACAAAATTGATATCGCACTAATTTCTGAGACACACCTCACAACCAAAAGTTTTGTTGAAATACCAAATTATCTAATTTATAACACGAACCACCCTGAAGGAACAGCAAGAGGCGGTGCTGCAGTAATAATTAAAGAAACAATTAAACATTACCAAATGAATGAATTTAGAGAGCAATATCTGCAGGCTTCTAGTGTAAAAATTGAAGACAAAACAGGACCATTGACGATTTCAGCAATTTACAGTCCGCCGAGACATAATATAAAGTGCGAAGATTACTTTAGGTTCTTTGAAGGACTGGGTAACCGATTTATAGCGGGAGGTGATTACAATGCCAAACATAAAGATTGGGGATCAAGAATTACCCTTGCTAAAGGAAAGGAGCTCATGAAGTGCATCAGTATAATGGGTCTGCGAACTGTATCAAGCGGCGAGCCGACGCACTGGCCTACCGACGTCAATAAATTACCTGACCTTATTGATTTTTGTGTCACGAAAAATATATCAAACCTGGAGGCTGTATCATGTTTTGACTTGTCGGGTAACCACACGCCAGTCATTTTCAAACTTCACAGGCGAATTATGATGAAACCAAGACCTTGTAGGCTCCACAGCAGGCGAACAAACTGGCAATGCTTCAAGAACAACGTGAATGCTAACCTTAATACGGACATAAGTCTCCGTTCAAAACGGGAGATCTTTCTAGCAGTAGAACACTTTACGACTACTATCCAACAAGCGGCCTGGGATTGTACTCCTCTAACAGACACCAGGGATCCATTGCTTAATTTCTCAAACAATATCCTTGAACTGGTTGCTGAAAAAAGGAAAGTTAGGAAGGACTGGCAAAAATACAAATACCCTCCATACAAAGCCAAGCTTAACTATTTAACTAAAAAATTAAAAAGAACAATAGATAGAGAGAAAAATGAAGAATTGCAATCCTTCCTTTCGAAATTAGACTACACTGCTGCTACCGAGTATTCTCTGTGGAAAGCAACCAGAAAACTAAAAAAACCACAATGTCGGCAAGCTCCACTGAGGAAGAGCAATGGCGAATGGGCAAGGAGTGATAGCGAAAAAGCGTCCACTTTCGCGAGCCATTTATCGAATGTGTTCAAGCCTTTTGAATATGAAGGCAACGATAATGACTTGAGAGACATAGAGAGTGCTCTTAATGATCCAATCATTTCTGACTCAACAAAAATGGAACAAATAACTTACAAGGAAGTGGTTGCGGCTATAAAACACATTGACCCTAAAAAAGCCCCTGGATATGATTTAATCACAGCTCGTATTCTGTCAGAACTGCCTCAGAGGGGTACCAAGTTCCTACTGTACCTATATAATGCGATTCTCAGGACCTGTCACTACCCATTGCAGTGGAAAGTTGCTAAAACAATAATGATACCCAAACCGGGAAAAAGCGAACATGATCCAAAGTCGTATAGACCTATCAGTCTGCTGCCCATACCATCCAAGATATTGGAATTGTTAATTCTAAAACGCGTTCTACCAATCATTCACCAGAAAAATCTGATTCCATCTCATCAATTTGGATTCAGACAGAAGCATGGCACTATTGAGCAGGTGCATAGAATAGTTGAATCAGTAAACACTGCATTTGAGGAGAAGAAATATTGCTCAGCCGTCTTTCTGGACGTCTCCCAAGCGTTCGATAGGGTGTGGCACGAAGGCCTTTTATACAAAATAAAAAACGCACTGCCGGATCCAATATTCCGTTTGATCGGGAGCTACTTGAGCGAGAGACACTTCATGGTGCAGTGTGGAGATGCAATTACTACCCTTTATGAAATACAAGCTGGTGTTCCCCAGGGCAGTGTTCTGGGGCCTATATTATACTTGCTACACACTGCAGACCTCCCAACATCCCCTGATGTATTTTTGGGAACCTTTGCTGACGATACTGCCATTCTGGCCACTAACAGCGATCCTGTCTTGGCTGCTGGGGCACTCCAGGAACACATCCACACCATTTCATCGTGGTTAAAACGCTGGAGATTGAGAGTCAATGAGACCAAGTCAGCTCACGTCACATTTACTCTCAGAAGAGACACATGTCCACCAGTTTACATGAATGGAATTCAAATACCCCAAGAAAATGTAGTGCGGTACTTGGGTATGCACCTGGACAGACGCTTGACCTGGAAAACTCATATCCAAACAAAAAGGAAGCAACTCGGACTGTTATTGAACAAAATGTACTGGATGCTGAAGAGAAAATCAAAACTGGCTTTGGAATCAAAACTAATGGTCTATAAATGCATAATAGTACCGGTTTGGTCTTATGGGATTCAACTTTGGGGCACCTGCTCAAAGTCAAACCTGAACATAATCCAAAGATTCCAGTCAAAAATTCTCCGAATGATAGCTGATGCGCCATGGTTTGTTACGAATGAGATAATTCACAAGGATCTTGGGGTGCCACCAGTAGAGGAAAAAATTAAGGGAATCGCCGCCAGCTACAAAAGAAGATTGGACTCGCATCCAAATGTTTTGGCCCAGGACCTGATGAAAGTTGTCCCGACAGAAAGACGCTTAAGAAAAAGACTGCCAACAGATTTACTAACTATCTGAATAGTTAGCAATTGATCATCTGGAGGGGTGTATGGCTGAATGCATCCCGCGGCATGTCAGCTGAATATATACACACGTACCGCTGAATGTTCATGATTGAGACAGATGGCGATGTAAAAAAAAAGGAGTCCAAAAAAAAAAAAAAAAAAAAATATAAAATAGATAGTGTAGCATGCTCTCAAATATAAAATACCGATATTTTTGGCGGCTATGCTACTCTAAGTGAGTACGTTTCTTATTATGTTAAGGTTGACGGTCTTGAGTGATGGTCACTTGATGGTGATGGCTACCGTCGCCGTATAACACAAGCAACATCACAAGTGCTGCAAGAGCGCTGCCGACTACACTCTACAGTAAGGTTAAGCACTTGTTTGACATATCTTTCCATAACTTGATATGTCTTCTCATAATTTGTTTATCTTTAAAAGCGGAACTTACCTGATTTTTTTCTTTCGTGGACGTTATCTCTGAAGGCCGCCTTTGGTGCGGTGCCCACGTGGCCTTTGTGAAGTCTATTAAAATCAGCCTGCAAAATTATTTAAAACTCTATCACAAATATGTCTTTACATATATAAATGTATTGTTTTGAAATTGTACGGTTCTCTATTTCAATGATAAGTAGCTGTTTTATGGACTCAGTAAGTAAAAGCAATAAGAAATCAAAATCTTATGACAAGAATGTTCTTAAACCTAGGATTACATAAATGGCTCTGTAATTTAAAACTGAATATGATGTTTGAATATAAAATAATAATAAGAAATACCACCTCCATACAGTGTGTTCCACTATTGAAAATTTTACTTGCTCGACTATCATCACACCCAACAGAGAACTTGGGTTGTGCATTAATTTTTGGGTATAATTAATTAATACACTATGATATTGACATGTTAAAGCAATAAAAACTTAAACACAATGCATAATCAACGAAACTAGAAAAAAGTTTGATATGATAAACTTCACTGATATAAATAATTCTTAGACAATAAAGCAATGCAAATTAATAAAATAAAAGATATTTACCACAACATCGATGAAATGGCAACATAATATTACTTAAAAAGCAGATATTAACGGCGACAAATACTGAAAACAAGTTATTATTAGTTAGTATTAATGATATTTACTTAATGTTATTTAGTTGAAAAAAAAAGACAAATTAATATTGCAAATAAAGATTAAAAATGCATATTGTCATTGTCAAATCAAAATATGCTATGTGCAAAAAATACACTTTTAAGATAATAATAACAAGAGTTTTCCTGAGTTACATTTATTTGAAACTTAAGGTTGTCATATGTAAACTATTTGTCTTTTAAATACGAGAATTGAATTGTTTATTTATTAATTTGATAATAGAGTAAAATTTGCACATAACAGATTCTTGCTGCAGCACATGGCAAATTTGTTTAATAAGTGGTATTAGTTGGACAAATAGTGCTCATAAACACTTAGCACTTTTTTTATTCAGGCAGTGAACTATTAACTAAGGTCAAAATGTTGGAAACTAAAAAAAGTGCACATAGCAAACTTTTTGATTTAACAATGACAATATTACAAATATACAGTGTATTTGTAATGAATGTACAAAGTACTATTACAATTTATTAAGACATTCTTTTTAACAAAAAACTAATATACTTTTTCAATAAGATATCTACAAGATAAGTATATGAGTAAATGGTCACTAATTTACACTTTTAAGTTCAAATAATAATATTTATACATAACTATCTCACCAAAATGGCATCCCTGGGATTTCTTATCAATAGTACAGCTGATGTGAATCTGTTAGGATCATGTGGTGGCGCCTCATGGGTCTTCACCAATAATACTGATCCGTCTGTGTAATTCTCAGCTGGAAATCCATGCATCCTTAAACCGTAGTCCATGTAGATGGATCCTGTGACTATGCCTGTAAATGAACTTTAAGGTATTACAAAAAAAAAAAACATATTATTATTATTATTATTATGAGAAACTATAATTTAAATTATAAACTAACCCCCTACTTTCTATTGAGCCCAAACATGCTATATGTGCTGTATGTTGCTGAGGAGTTAGATGTCCCGCAGACTACTTGATGCTGCAGCATCAGATCAAGGTTACCATGTCATGAAAATACCACTGAAGTAACAGTATACCGAATTTACCATCAATCGAACCTGTGGAAGTTTGTGAAATCACTTTCTCAACTAGGGAATGGGCTGACAATCTTCAAACGCCCAAATAGATCTTCATAAACTATAGCTAAGAACCACCTCGATCATGTCATTTTTTAAACAAAAAACAGGATCAAAATTGGTCCTTCCGTTTGGGAACTACGATTCCATAGACAAACACACACATCAAACTTACAACACCTCATTTTTACATTAGGTTTCGGAGATTAAAAAGATTTTTACCTGTAACTTGCTGCAACAAATATCTTAACCACGTGTTGCCACTGCCCGGATAGGAAATTAATGCAGTCACATTTGCCTTGGGAGGCACATGCCATCGTAGTTCTTTACACCAGCTAACCAAAGGAATTTGATGAAAAGACAAGCGATTCATATAGCTGTTTCCATAATATGCAGTTTTAGCACCATGCAAAGGGCTCAACATAAAAAGAATTATTGAAAAATATAACATTATAACTGTTGCAACGAGTAAAAATATCGATCTTCTAGACATGATTGTTCTCTACTGATACATAATTTGTATTTTTCTTATAATGAATAGTTGATTCACATTTTATAACATTCTCTTGGGGATTTTATTCAGACTCATGCTAGTTTACTAATACCACCGCGCAACTTACAAACATACTGATCAAACTTGGATTCAATGTTTATCTTTTAAAAGTTTAGAAAAATTATTAGCTGGCGCAACACAATTTTTTCGCTTATTAAGTCCGATATACAACAATTGTTCTTCTAGTCTTAAGATGTCACTAAAACATGATCTTTTGCCTCCGCAAACTTTTTCCATGTTTACAGAAATAGAAACATGGTAGCAGGATACATATATTTTATCTGATTGTTATCAAGTAGACGCACAAACTTTACACAGATTTCGTGGTTAAGCGGAAGCTCCATTATCAGATATATGTAAATGGTACGATGTTATAAGTATCACTATTCGACACAAGAATATACTATGATAAGTTAGAGAATAATTACAGTCAAAATTCTTATGTAACTTTTTGACTTGCTTCACTATTGACTATTATATATTTAGTAAATTAGTAAATAAATAAATAAATAAACCGAAATAAACTTACTTAAATGTCAATGTCATGACATGCAAGAGCACAAAGCTAATTAAAAAATGGTCTGTAGAATCAATAATTGCGAAGTAGACTATATCCACCAATTGTAATGGATAAAATATTTAATTTAGCGTGAAAAAAAGTGGCAATACTATGCCATCCCTTTCTTATCAACTCTATGGTTAGAACGAAACAACTGGAAACAACACTACAGTATTGCCACTTGTTAATTTCTTATCCTTTTTTTTTTCAAGCTGACTAATCTTATATTTTTACGTATGTAAGGTCTCATAACAAGAAGATATTATATACACACACTCACTTTAAAAGTTATCTACCATTTATTATGTACAATAATTGTGTACAAACAAAAATAACAATGAATCTGACCATAGATTTTAGTTAATGATATATCCCTATAATATAGCTCACTAGACAAATAGGTACGGTAGCGTTCAATCAAAGTACGCGCGCCACCCAAATTTTAAAAATTACTCGTGAACGTTAATGGCGTCACAAATCGACAGAGCAAGCGGAGACGTACTTCGTAGGCTCAATGCTACTTGCTGGCGCGCGCAGTTTTGTTGAATATTTGACGTGGCTCTCGACAAATCGACATTATGCTATATAATAATTATTACTGAGTAGTACCTACTTATATGTACAAATTCAACCGTCAAAATCGTAAGAAGAGGGTGGGTAGGTACAATCAGCCAGCCACACGTCAACATATACATTTTTCTTGCAAAAGTTGTTGAATTTTGGTCGTAAGTCCCGCTCAAGAATCGGCGCAATCGAACCGTCTGACCCTTTAAAATTTTTTGAGGAGAATGGAAATGAAATAAAGGAACGTCACAAAACATAAAAAAATACAAGTACAAGTATAAAAAATAAAGCCTATGATAAAGGTAGGTAGGTACTACGACTAATATGAAATATTTTGATATGCTTGCCTGAAACACTAATCTAAAAAGTGAAGTTAGAAAGAAAAAAAAAATATAAAAACTAAAGGCAACGCCAGAAATTTGGAAGAAATAGTTGTACAGAAGAAAAGTCACCATAAAGAGGCTTTGTGTGGTGAACAAAAACAATCGAATCGATCGGTTCATAAGAAGTATTATTTTGTCTTGTTACAACACTAGGTATTATAATGAACTGCCTCGGATTTATTTTTATAATCAACTAGATGTTTTCAAGCGATTTCGTCCGCGTAACTCTATAAAATTTAGCCTATATTACTCGCTGATAAAGTAGCGTTCTATAGGTGAAAGAATTTTTAAAATCGGTCCAGTAGTTTTTAAGTTTATTAATTATAAACATACAAATCTCTCTACGATGAACTTGCGTATGTACCTAGCAACTAGATTTGTGACGTCATCCACTTAGCACGGGCGCGTACTTGAAAATTTAAATAGCGACCGTAAGTTTCGGCGTCAATAATTTCGGAAATACTGCATCGATTTTGATGAAACAATAACATGAAATGACATGTACATAACCATAGCTCTTATATTATGTGTGTTTTATTGTCATTTTCAAACCCATCCGTCAGATTCATTATCAATGATACCTACTGTTTTGAAAAAACATAATAAAATAAAATTTGTAATGCGGCCTCCACACTACTCGCAAAGTTCCTCGAGGAAGTATTCGGAAAAGTTGACCGAAGTACGAAGTGCGTCGCTACACACTCGTTCGAAGTAAGGAGAAGTGCCCGTCCACACTCTAGTATTGTATCATAGAGTATATGTATTGTATTCGCTTCGCCTCGGTCAACTTCGCGAGTAGTGTGGAGCCGCAGTAAGATGTGGTGGGCTAGAGTGAGGGTGTGTAAATAAGAGGGTAGATATGAGTATGTATAGATAGATAGGTATGTGTTTAACATGATATAATCACAAACTAAATAATCAAAATCAACAGATTGTTTCAAGTTTCAGTATACCTACATTAAAAATACCAGTTGCACTATGACCGTGACAAAAAATAGGTACTTAGTAGTTAACAACAAGCCATAGAGTTTACCTAATTATAGTGCTACATTCTAAATAGTTGAGTAGGTACCAAATACCAATTCTAAATTTGGTAGAACTTTTATAGATTGAAACTGAAGAAGTGTGCTGCTTGATTTCCAGTTTCCAACTTTTCAATCAACACAACTAAAGAATTCAGTAGTCGTACCTAGTATATTTTATTTCTACTCAAGAAATCGATCAGTCAGTCACTTACCTACAATAATTTTGCTTTAATAAGGCATGCCAATAGATAGAATTAACAATAGTAGGTACCTATATATTGTGTACATTTCAGTCAGTGAGACTTTTATTTCTTAAAATTTATATCAGAATGCTTTCTAACTGCAGATCTTTTATCTACGTTTCCAATAAATGCTCAATTATCCTGCGCATACAAACGTTTCAAGTGTAGGTTTTTAATGAGATTGAGAGGCTGAACAGAAAAGTGGATTGAATGAGTTATTAATATATACAGTTAAATGTCTTTGATCGAATGGAATCAACTTTTTATTACTAGTATGGTATGAGCATACCAACCAACACACTGCAAAACACAAGTTGAACTGTTGATAGCTACAATCAAAAATTCAACTTGTTTATCAAGCGGGTTGGTGTGGATTTTTGTTGAACAACTTTCCAATTTGGTTCATACATTCCCATAAATTTATGCCAAGCAACTAAATAGTTGCACAATTGAAATTACCTTTGTAGTTTGTATTGGCTTTAAGTGTAGTATCAATCATATTAAAATGAGATTTTAATAATAGATTATCAACACACATTCTATTAACTATTATTATAATATTAACTATTAACTATAGATATAGATATCAATAAAAATAAAATAAAACTCTCAATTCATAAGTTGTATTTCATATAAAAATTAGTTAGAAGAACTGGTGTATCTGATCTTTCTCAAAATTTTCTGACAATTTTCTATATTTCCTGTACAAATTTCCAAATATAGTTGCAAAGTAAGAACACGTGGGGAATTTATTTGAAGTAATATATCTCTTGCTGTGATCAAGTCTCCTCTTAATATGTGACACACTGCAGCCTTTGCCCAAACTGAAAGAGCTATCATATCTCGCATTTTATTTGGAAGTCCCATAACAAGTTCATGAATCATTGGCGGATGTAAATGTTCAACAGCATCCATTATTCTGTCCAAGTTGATGAGAGCTTCTGCTGCATAAACGTGTGCCCATACTTTGTGTGTATTTGATGACTCCGGTTGGCTTAGTAAATCATTTGCACTTGTCAGAGCCGCTAAAGGGTCCTGTAAGTTCAGTAGTACATAACTCTGTAGTATGAATGCTGCATTTTTCAATTCACGTGCTTGCTTCCAACTTATCGGTGGTGCCGGGGGAGTTTG
This sequence comes from Synanthedon myopaeformis, assembly GCA_944738685.1. Lineage (NCBI taxonomy): Eukaryota > Metazoa > Arthropoda > Insecta > Lepidoptera > Sesiidae > Synanthedon > Synanthedon myopaeformis. Next base: position 3,404,976 of record OX122933.1, on the reverse strand, counting down.
TATCATAGGAACCATTACATCTTCAGGTGGATCCTGATCTGGTAGTAATGTTATAACATTCCTTAAACATAAGGCAGCAAATTCTAAGGATAATGTTGGTATAGCATATGATTCTCCAGATGTTGAATATTTTTCTTCGTTTTCCTTTGCAACTAGACTTCGAATGTGTGTTTCGCTGCCTAACTCTTTAACTATTTGCTGATGGGAATCCACGTTACAACATTTCTTTACACAGCATTCTGCTAAATGTAGCCATATTCTAGGATTGTTAGGATAATGACGTGCCGCTTCAACTAAACATTCAAATGCTCCTTCCGTGTTTTTTGTTGCCAACAAAGACAACCCCAAATTATATACATAAATAGGTTTATCTCTACATGCTATAAGTCTTTTGCTGTCATCACTTTCCATTGCTTTAAAATGTTCCTTAACTGCATGTTGAAAATATTTAGAGGCTAAATGACATTTTCTTATGGATAAATATATAACTCCGAGGTCGTTATTTATGGCTGCCCATATGTCTTCACCTTGTGTTTTTAAATTATAATTATGTTTAATAGTTTTGTAAAGGCCCAATGTGTTTGAAGATTCGTTCACATTACCATTAATGAAATGTTGTTGTGCAATTATAAATATATTTTCAATAGAGTCCTGGTTTAGTTTCAATTTAATTTTACGATTCAACATTAGCTGAGCTCTGTTGATGAGTCTTTCAAATAATTCTCTCACTTCATTATTGCCTTTGAGTAATTTTCCGTAATTCTTTGCTATTTCTAATGTTTTGTCATATGTTCTTCTACATAGTGTTGCTTCCATTAATAGAATAACTATCTGCTGTAGTAGTTTAATGTCTTTCACACAGTTTGATGTTAAAAGTTTCTCCAATACAAACGCACATTGATAGTAATGACGAGAATGATACAATACCACAGCATAGTTATAAAGTGCAAATGGTGAGTATTTATGCACTTCCTTCAATTCTACATCTGGAAATGTCAAACCGTTTATTGTATTGAGTGATTTCTTAAAACCTTCAATGTTTTTCATATCACCCGCCATAAATTCCACTAACATTTTATTGTGTTGAACACGTTTATTATTGCTTCCAACAAGTTTTTCCAATTCGATTAGGTGTTTGAGTGCCTTTGCGTAGTCTTTCCTCAAATAACACTGGTGCGCCAAAACGGCTGGCTCTTCGTTCTCTTTTAGATTGGCCATAATTTATTAGCAAAATATTTACGTCTCCTGTAAAATATAAAGAAAATATGTACAAAATTTCGTACTTCAATGGAATTTCAGTTAACCTTCATAAAACTACGTTGTTTGTCAGTTGTTTTTTTTTTATTATAAAATACGACTAATTTTAGTTTTTCAATATAAAGTAAAGTTGAAGGTTAATTTTTGACATTTAATTGAATTTTGTTTGGCGTTTAAATGAATGACGTTTATGGGAACTAGACTTTTTTTAAATTTTATGGTCTGGTAACTAGACCTTTAAGCTTATGGGAACTTGGGAAGATTGTTAAGTGTTGCCAGACAGTAAAGTTTTATTTATTTATTTGTAAAACAAGTACTCTATAGTACTATATAGCGATGCATTGAAATAAATCATAGTTTAAGAATAAATAAATACACCTATTTACAGGAATGCTTTTGTATTTATTTATTATTTTCTCTAGTTCTTGATTAGTTTCATAGGAAGTTCTTGAACCTTCTTCTCACTTTAAACAGAAACCATAAATTATTTTTTATGTCATAGCAACACTGAAGGATTTCCCCAGTAGCTTGTGCTCGCTACACACGTAATGATTAAACCCAAGATAAACTATACTGTTTTGATATAAGAAAGTTAGTTGTACTGACCGAAAGGCCCCATTATAGAAGCTTTCCCGTAACAAACTATAATGTGTTTTGACATTTATTTTTATTACATTTTTAACTTTTGGGTCATTCCATTATTTCCATGTAATATCGACCAATGGTTGGAATCGACTTCTTTTGATTTGGATGGATTTTGGTCAGAACTTATCTTTATCATATAACGGAGTTCTGCCAAAGTTATACAAAATTCAAAATTTCACCATTTTTCTCATTTTTGAAATTTGTTTTTTAAATATCTCAAAAATTAATTTAGTAACAAAAATAGTTCAAACTTTGTTTTAAAGGGGATACTTTGGGCTACAGAAAAAATATATCGATTTTTTTCCAAAAATCACTTGCAAGATTTTGAAAATCAAAAAATCGTAAAAATGGACGCCTGACATATAATTTTCTGCTCTAATTTTTTTCTAGACTACTTCTAACTGATCTTAAAAGATTTTGAAATTTTCGAGATGGCGAATTTTTTCTTTCAAAAGATATAAATTTTTTGAGTTCCTATGTTTTATTTTATTTTTTCAAAACTCAAAAATTTGTATCTTTTGAAAAAAAAAATCATCACAAGGATTTATGTAGGATATGAGTATTCAAGCATTGCGATCTGCATGACGTCATTAGGTTTTTCCAAAAATTTCATCTAACACGTGTGCCCTCATTTGGAGGTCGGAGCGTACCTACGTGCGGAAAGTTTTTCTTTCCGAAAATGAACGAACAGGTGCGGAAGACAATGCACTTTATATAGATTTCTGTTACTAAAATTGGTAAAACGAATATGGATAATGAATTCGGAAAATGCATGTATTGCGACCGGCCTAAATCACTATGATATATCTTTGGCGTTACATGTGTATGTGTAGCGCGCGTTAATTAAATAAAACATAAAAAGTTACTCTCATACTAATCTATGGTTTGTGTATTACAGATTACGCTGAGTGAGTCGCATTCACGTGCATACTGCATACCACAAACCACCAACCACAAACTAACTAATCTTTCTTTATCACTTCACTCGCTAGTTTATCACTGACTGTGCACGCCTATCTCATTAGTTTAATACTTTTTTTTTTTTTTAACAATTACTTAAGTATTAACTGTTATAGCAGTGTATACGAACAGGTACCTAATGCAATTGTTTAAAAACCCTAATTCGTCTTTTGTTTTTTAGCCAGTAAATATAACTTGTGTTCTCATGTAACATAAATTTCAAGTACCTACCGATACTTAAGCAGTGAATGGTAGCAGTGTAAAATTTGATACCTACTCAACTCATATCCTACTGTATAGGTCTAGGTATGTACGTAGGTAGGTACTTACACATTCCAATGTTTATTTTTTACTTTATATTTCGTAACTTAAACTCATCGAAGCTCTAAGTTTGTCATTTACTTATTTGGATGCCTACAGTAGCACAACTCTTTCCAGTGATTAGTCTGAAAAGATTAGGTAAGAAAATTTTAAAATTATTTCTTTTAAACTGTTCCCTTGTTTTCTTTTTGTTCCCAAAATTTCTTGTCGGCAAAGACGCGGGCGCCTACTAGTTACCTATATGTAAGTATACCTATGATTATTGTGATGTCACCGCTTCACTCGCCCGGCGAAGTGACCTATCACCGCACTAAAACCACCCATGTTCCACCATCGGCGGCAAATATGAGAGCCGGGATCACAGCGAGGCCTTTTCCCCGGGCCCCACAAGCACCGCCATGTCCTCGCGGATCCATCTCTTGCAGCCAGGCTGCGTTCTACTCCTGTGGCGACCCACTGGAACATCAATGGGCCACCACACCTCTCATCATGTCCCGGACGCCAGATGCCCTACTCTGACGCCCGGAACAGCCGGACAACGCCGCCGCAGCGGCTCACCGCTCACGACATTGTTTAAAATGTTCTTATTTCGACAGATCGGTTTTCGTCATTTACTATATTCGGCAGATATTCACATGTGCCTACAGTTAAACATAATAGATACCTAATATAAAATCTAAAAAGTTTAATGCCCAATACATGTTTCATAGTTATATATTTTTTTGCTTTCCTTTTCTTTAGTTACAGGCTATCAAATGGCGACTTTTAAAGCTGTTTCCGAGGATCTTTCTGAGTGTCCTTTATGCAAAGATACTTTCGAGCCGGTATTTTATTGCAAGTCCGGACATAGCTTTTGTATCAATTGCACGAGCAAGATCTTTCCTAAAAAATGCCCTCTCTGTTGCGAAGTCGAACCTGAACCTAAACCTAAATCTGAACCTGAACCTGAACCTAAACCTAGCAAGAGATGTCTGGAGGAAATGAAAAAACAGGTGATATTATTTATTTGTAGATTTTTCCTGCGAGTTTAATTGCATAGATTTTTATTATATGATACCGACTTAGTACATTTACTATTATAAAATACTAGCTGTTGCACGCGACTTCGTCCGCGTAACTTTATAAAATATAGCCAATGTTACTCGCTGATAATATAGCTTTCTATAGGTGAAAGAATTTTCAAAATCGGCCCAGTAGTACCTATAACACGTCCTTTTGTACGTACCTATGCAATTTTTTTCTGTAAATTATATATTAAAACCTCCATTTTTAAGCTCTTTCCATTAGTTAGAACCGCATTAATTAAAATCGTACATAAAGGATTTTAATTAATGCGGTTTTTTTTTATGATAAAGATTACCAAGTCTAGAAGAATATTTAACGATGGTTAACGATGGTTAACAGTTGTTAACCAATAATTAATTTTAATTGGTTAACAACTCTATTTATTTACTTATTATATTAATTTTATTATTAATTTTTATTTGTAGGCACCACTTTTCTGTCCAAATGAATCCTTGGGATGTCAATACAAGTGGTTCAATGAAGATCAGGTGAATGAACACGTTAAGGAGTGCATTTTTCGTGAAATGTCTTGCCCTATGGAAACTTCTGGAAAATGTTCATGGCGAGGTAAAATAGGAACATTGGGAATTTGTTATATTTCTTAGCTTTCGTTCAATTTAATTTAATTTTGACAATACATAAAACATTGGTTACAGGAACCGTTAAAACAATGAAGGATCACTGTAAGGAGAATCATGAGGTCAATTTTATTACGACGACAGAAGAAGATATCAATTTGGAAGAGGTTGACATTACGAAGGATTACGGGCGTGTTTTTGTCTATGCGCAAGGACCCTTTTTATTTATTGTAACATTTAAAATTGATACTTTAAAAAAATCTGCTTATTGGACAGTCCAACACATTGGCACTAAAAAGGCAGCACGCCAATATATCTACGAAATCCATGTTACGAGTAAACACGATCCACGGAGGAAGACAATTCTCATGGATCTGTGTTTCAATCACGCTTTGAAATCTGAAGAAGTCTTCGGTTATGGTAAATGCGGTGTGATGTCTTTAAGCGTGCTGCCACACTTTATAAAAGATAAAAAAATTTCATTTAGATTACTCATTGTCTCTATAAAAAAGGACGAGAAAGTTAACAAGAAGAAGGAGTCAAATGAATCTAAACCGGGACCAGAAACTAACGGCTCTAAAACACCTGTAGGCAAGGTTTGAAAAGAAACCTCTAAATTTTAAATCTCTAAGTACCTATATGTTAAATATTAATGTTATATTAATATGACAATATGTGTCTAGTATTAAATTTAATTTTAAATTTCCATCGACACTATACACATACATGACTTTCTATGATCTCTTGTCTGTGAGATTTATCATGAAATTTTTCGGCTAGATGCTGGCCAAGGGCAAACCCTTATCTATTGTTGATTATTAAATTATTTTTTTATTGTAACAGCAATACGACATTATGTATGACTATCCTCATCTTGTCGAAATCCCTTTTTCGGACCAAGCGCTTTAAAACATCCTTTTTAATGTGCATTGCCAAGGTTTGGAACTCCCTGTCGGCGTCTGTGTGTTATTTACTATGTTATATGTTATGCTTAGGTATATGTTATTGATATTACTAAATGTAAACTGAAACTACTGCTCTTATGTACCATTTTCTTAATCAAAATTTAGAGAATCGAAATTAAGTCTCAATAAGTATGGTGTGTGTTAATATATATACAAAATATACAAGATCCGGTTGACGGGGCATTGTCAACGCTGAGATTTTTTTTTAATATCCACGAAGTAAGATTAAAAATGCAAAAGTATTTTTTTTTCTTATCTAAAATCTTGACAGACTGTTCGCTATTTTGTTTTATTATTTAAAAATATATTTGAATATTTGAATTGAAACTTATGGAAATGTACCAATGGGTCTAAACTTAACCACCCGTGTTATATTATGACGTCATATTTCAATGTTATTATTATGTTATTGTGACTGTTATATGTTATTATAACCCACAGTCATTATTGCTTTGCTAACTCGTGCTCTAAAAACGCAAATTTCTTATTAATAAAACCTATTATTATTTTGTGTTCTGAATTCTAAGTGAAACTCATAAAACAACAATTAATTAAAATCGAACAAAAAATGTCGTGTGTACTTAAATGTTTTAAATTTTAGTTAAATAATATACTCATTGTAATACTTGCTTAAATATGGTTTTATTTATTACTAGCTTTTGCATATGTTACTCGCTGATAATATAGCTTACCAACAGTGAAAGAATTTTTCAAATCGGTCCAGTAGTTTCGGATCCTATTCAATGCAAACAAACAAACAATCAAATCTTTCCTCTTTATAATATTTATTTATTACAAACATTATCCGGAGGGATCGTTATTCCCCAATGATACTTCACAATAATTACGCGCTACGCAGCGGGTGTCAGCTAGTCTTCATAAAATGTGGTCTACAATAATTATCAGAGATGAAACGGATAGCAGTTTAGCCGGATACCGGTTACCGGATATTCGGCCAACCTTGTAGCCGGATAGCCGAACCTTGCCGTTTAGTGCCCAAATACCCAAATTTAGGAAAGTTTGCCAAAATCAGTGTATGCAGCGAGACTTTTTTTTGAAGACAAGCGAAACCGCTTGCTACCTCTTAACCGCTTGCTAACCGCTTAAGAGAAATTAGTTTTCATTCACCATAATTTGCCCTTAGTGCAGTATGAGTAGGTACTAGGTTATTCTTTTTTTTAAGTCCTAGAAATATATTGTGATTACTGATTGTATTTCTTAAGTGATAAATAAAACAATTAATTACCTAAAAATTTTTTTTTTAAATCCGGTATTCGGCCGGATAGGCGCTAGTTATCCGGTATTCGGCCGGATACCGGATATCCGCGTCCATGAGCTGCGGCAGTCGGACACGTCCGATAGTTTGTTTCCACCTTAACGAAGTTCGAAAACAATAAAATGTATGAGATTGACATATGCCGTGATATGATATGCTAAATCACGTGATATTTTATTCTGACGAACTTCGTTATCGTTTTTAAAATGTTACTTTGACTAATAAGGCCCCTGCCCACTGCCACTACAACTTGCTGATACGCCGCGCCAGCTTATGTCGATAATTTTCGTTCGTCTATGGATCTACCTACTCATTGCTAGGGAGTGTAACCCCGAGTACAGCCCTTTCCTGCAGCTCGTTGAGCGATGTTGAGATTTCCTACGAGACCCATAGTCCACATATCAGCGCCATATAATAACACTGGCAACACACATCGTTCAAAAACTTGTTTTAAGGCACTGAGGCTTCCCGAACGCTGCCCATCCGAGCTGGATTTGACGATTGACCTTCTCGAAGTTGGCTCTACTTATAACATTGATAGAACTATTTAGTACTATTCAGAGCTAGGTACCTACCCTACCTAAATTACCTAATTAAGAAAGTATTAAAATAAATAATTTAGTAGTTAGCTAATAAAGCGCAAGTACCTATGAGTATCACAAACTTTAATAGTGATACTCTAACGAAAAAGTTACTCTATGCTCTAACGTATGGACCTATTAAAACGAATTCTTTTTTTAAATGTAATAGCAACACTTCAGGGGTCTGTCCCGACCATCGACATAATATTAAACATTGCTTCCATGCTCCCGCCCGACAGATTACAATTACAAACAATCGTTAGTTTAGTTAGTTACGTTACGTTTTTGCAGCGGCTAGAATAATCACATTTGAATTTGTATGTAGTTAAAACTTTCTTAATTCTTTTGTTTTTTGAACTTCGACGACGGACTCGCTAATTCACTCCTCAATTTCGTCCTTTTCTAACTTTTTAATACATTATTTTTTAAACAGTACATGAATATTTTGAGTGTTATAAGTTACTTTGCAGTTACTGGTAAGTACAATTTCTTATTACATGTGTACCTGACAACAGCAGTTCTAGATAATCATACCAACCTAAATTGTTTTGTAACAATGGCCTAGGGCCTAGTGTTTCTCCCCCGCGGCGGAGTTGCGGAAGAGTGTTCGTCCGACCTCGCAACTTCGCCTATAGCGGACGTGGAGGACGCCAAGAGGCTTAGTTGGTAGGTCTACCCAACTACCATCTCGGGGCAGGAATCCGACATTTTTTTACAAGAGGAATCATCATAGATACCCACCGGCCTGGGGACAGACCGGTGGGTGTCTATGATGATTCCTCTTGTAAAAAAAGGGGCTAGCCTAGTCTTTCTGCCTACGCATAGCCTATAACCGAAATTGACTAGGTACTCATTCCGTTTACTGCCTAGGATGTAAGAAACATCTAAAACTTATGTAACTGTGGGAGTGGCTGGTCTCTGTCCCTAAGGTGATAGCGGAATTAAAGACTTTTCTTAATATGCATTCGTTTATTATACGTGTTATTCGCGTGGGGACGACCAGCGCACTGCGGCTACGCAGAGCTCGCCCTACGTGTCTGGCCCGTTGTAGCGTGCTGCGTCAGCACCGCTACAGTATTCCCCTTCTTATTAAAAAAATTTTGACATTACACATTTGACAATTGAAAAAAAATTGAAAATAATTGAAATTTGACATTTTTGGAAAAGGATTACGTTACTATTCTAGCCTAATTACTATAAATTGAATACAATACAAAATTGTTATTTTAATTTCCTTAATACTATGTTAGTACTTACTTATAGTTATAGATGTTTATGTACGTTGTGCAAACACTACTTGCGGTTGAGGCTGGGGTTGAGGTTGCTGTACAGTGACCCTTGGTATTTCTGTGTTTACCATTTGTACCTGTCGTTGCATCCAACGTGCACTTCTTGTCTTGCATTTGGTAAATAGGAAATACAGGAACAATATGCTGCACATGATCAGTACAACCAACATGATGGATCCGTGAAGTTTAAGGTGTGTTTCTATGTCGCTTGTGCTCGCGCCGTTTGCACCATTTTGCGCGATAACTATTTCTTCTTGTTTACTGTAACTTTTACCCATTTGTTCGCGAGTATTATCAAAGTTTCGGTGAGAATATGGATCAGTAATGATCATACTCTTGCGATAAAAGATTTGAAATGATGAATTTAATTTACAATGTACTATTTATTAGAAAATTTTGATTACTAGGGTGCAAACCTCACTGTTGGTTTCGAAACTCGGCCACTGCGCGTGGTGTAAGTTTTAGACTTTTCGTCGTTGCTTGATCTATCATGTTGATTGTCTACTTTTACATTTGTATACTGACTTAATAACTTATGTTTACTTTCTAGCAATCCTTGACTTTCTATTTGATTGTAGAACTCTAAAGTGTAAGCGGGCTTAAGTCTATCTATTGATACTGAGCTTTGTTTGCCGAAAATATCAATTATAAATGACTTTTCTCCCCTTTTGATAACTTTATATGGACCTTCATACGGTTGATAAAGAGAGGATTTTAGTACTTCTTTTCTTAAGAAAACATGCTCACAGTCTCGTAAGTCTTTATGTACGAATATTGATCTTGAGTCACGTTGTTTAACTGACCTCGGTTTTAAATTTGAAATAGTATTCTTAAGATTTTTTATGAACTCGTGTGAATCGATATCTCTGGCTTCGCTTGTGTCGTAAAAATCGCTCGGAAGTTTTAACTTGATACCGTACATGAGCTCGGCTGCGCTGACGCACGTATCAGTTCGTGGAACTGCACGTAGTCCTAACATTACTGCTGACAATTCAGTGTACCAGTTTAAATTATTGTTTAGTCTTGCTCTTAATGCTGATTTAAGCGATCTATGCCACCTTTCGACCATACCATTACTTTGTGGATGGTACGCATTAGTACGGATTTTCTCTATACCTAAAAGTTTTGATAATTGAGTGAATAAATTACTCTCGAATTGTTTACCTTGATCTGTCGTTAGACGTCTTGGACAACCAAAACGGGAAATCCATGTTTCAAAAAATTTTTTAGCTATCAATTCTGCTGTAATTTCGCGCACAGGTATGGCTTCTGGCCAACCTGTTCCTCTATCTATCATTGTTAAAAGATATCTATAGCCTTCCGTTGTAGTAGGCAACGGCCCTACTATGTCTATATGTACATGCTCTAGACGTTCGCTTTGTGGAAATTGACCTAGTTCTGACATTGTATGACGTTGGATTTTTGACTTTTGACAGTTAATACAATTTTTACTCCAAAGTGATATATCTTTGTTCATAGACGGCCAATAGTAGCGATCTTTAATCACGTCGGGGTCACCAATGTGGGAGTGGCTGGTCTCTGTCCCTAAGGTGATAGCGGAATTAAAGACTTTTCTTAATATGCATTCGTTTATTATACGTGTTATTCGCGTGGGGACGACCAGCGCACTGCGGCTACGCAGAGCTCGCCCTACGTGTCTGGCCCGTTGTAGCGTGCTGCGTCAGCACCGCTACAGTAACTGATCTTCAATTAGTACCAGGTTATTAAAATGTTTCTTTTTATTATCTTAATCTAAGCATCTAAATCGGACCTAACATATTAAATTAATTAGGTCAATATGTTAGGTCTACCCAGTTCGTAAACTTACCTAACCTATCAGTTTCTACTATGCCAAATAATTTTATATCTATGTATTCATATTTTAAAACCAATATTGTATGGTTTAGGTAAATTTTGCTTTTTGTATTAAGTAATTAAACATTTGTTAGTTACATCGGCCATTATAGATAACAAAATCTTAACACCAGTCGTAAGTTTTTTATTTATTGATAGCTTCGATATGTTACTGTCTTGCAGTCCTTAAAAGTACATTTTGAGTGTTAAATTTGCTATTTCAAATTACAGACGAGATACTTTTGTTTAGAAGCAGTAATTTTTATAAATTGGTTAGTAAATTGGATTTAACAGTAGCGTCACATTGGCAAGGCATTAAAAAGGACTATGATATTATTATTATTAGACAGAATTGCATTTATTTAATAATTTTATTGATTAGTAGTAATGGGTGCTGACTTTTTAGGTATCAACTAAGGTGTGTCACAGGTCCACTTTTTTTGGTCACACAATATTTAGGTGTCCACTTTTTTTTGTCAAGAGTCAAATTTGATGCATATAGAAGTCTGTATGGGGTGGGGCCTGATATGAAAGCCTATGATTTTTTACAGTGGACATAAAAAAACTACAGTTTACTGTGTCAACTTTACCCTTTCGACTCATTATATACTTACTATTTAGAATGTTTAGTTTGTTAGATACCTAACCATTTCTTGAATTGGCCACAAGTGATTCCTCATCACACGTGTTTCTCAATGTGATAAAAAAAACCAATAGGTACTCAATTTTACCATTCACATGTCTATATATATATAGAAATTTTGTCATGGATATTCTTAAATATCTTGAAAATAGAAAATGTTTATGACATGTTAAAACAAGAACAGTGCACAAAATAAGCGACTATGCCCAACTAAGATGCTATGGGTACACTTAAGTCTCTGTATAAACAATTAAGTGTTTCTTTCATTATAGCAGCAGGACGCCGAAATGGAGAATGAAGAGGCACAATCAGAAGCAACTTTCTGTTTCACAGTTCCTAACTTTAAAAATTTGAAGAACTCTGTGAAGTCTCCGCCTTGTTATGTAAGGAACTTGCCTTGGAAAATCAAGGTCATGCCGCGTAAATTACAGATTGCCCATTGTAAAGAGCGAACAAAATATTTAGGTTTTTACCTCGAATGCAATGGGGATTGTGAATCTTCTAGTTGGTCCTGTTATGCTACAGCTGAACTGAGGCTTATTTCACATAAACCAGACACCGAACCCATCTCCACAAAGATTAAACATCTCTTTAACAGGTTCGTAACATGTGCAAACCTTTGGATCCCGAAATGACAGAGTGCACATCTGAGTCATTTCATGTCAGGATTAGAAATAATTTATTATTTGTTTTAATATCTTGAGGAGAGTGTATGTCTAAAAAAAGTAGTCTTTAAAGACATTTAAAGATTTGCCCATGATTTGCCTATTCACAACTAATTAAGGTGGTGGATTAAGTATGTATAGGATAGTTTATTTTTTATTTCATATGCCTATATGTATGCAAGCCTTGCTCTATGCAAGCAGGCTAGCCCAATGATGTTTTGCTGATCAAGCTTTGTTCCTAACGTGATTGATCTTGATATACATTCTAGTTTATTTTAATACAAAAGCATTTTAATACAATTAGTAATTATCATTCTTTTTAGGTTCACTGGATACATTTTTGTTTTCATACTTTTGACGAAAATATAGGAAAAAACTTTGTCTTGCAACATTATTATGATGCACTCAAATTCATCGTAATAATGTTGCATTTTTGCTTTAAAAGGCATTTCCAAAATGGTTTGTAAGTAGTCGCCTTTTATAACACACAAATATTATTTATAACTGATTTAATTTTGCAGTAAAGAAAACGACTGGGGTTACTCGGAATTTGTGAAATGGAGTGAAATCTTGGATCCTGAAAAGGGCTATTTGAAAGATGATGGTAGTATCACTTTAGAAGTGCACATGACCGCTGATGCACCTCATGGTATCTCTTGTGACTCGAAAAAACATACTGGAAATGTTGGTAAGTTATGAAAACATTAAAACTTCTTATGTATTATTCTTATTATTATGTACACTTCTTATTAAAACAATCGATAGTGACCTTAGAATTTTAGTTAACCTGTTCAGTGCGGCAAACGTCGATCGGCGGTTTTTAAACTTCACATCCCAGATGCTACAGATTTCAGGGTGACAATCCTTGCATCAGGACGTAAGCAACTCCAGGGGGTAAAAGGGTTAACAATGTTACAATTAACTGACCTGATTGAATAAATTTGCTTGTATCTCAAATTGGTTTAAAAATTAGCAGCATTAACAGCCAGTGATAAATAGGGGAAAAAAGAAATAATTAAAATATGATAATCGTGAAGGCCTTATTACCTACAATGAGGAATATTTTGAGTCAAGTAGTCAATTAGGTGTTTATATTGTGATAAGGGAGAACCCTTTTACCTAAATAAATGATATTCTTTTTAATTACAGGTTGTCAAATGACCAATTCCAAAGCCGCTTCCGGGGACCTTTCCAAGTGTCCTTTGTGCAAGGAGACATTCGAACTGGTATTTTATTGCAAATCTGGACATAGCTTTTGCCCCAATTGTACGAGCAAGCTCTTTCCTCATCTATGCCCTCGCTGTCGCGACATTGCACCTGAGCCTAACACCAAATATCTGGAGGAAATGATTAAACCGGTGATAATATTTATTAAATTATTTGTAGATTTTGCCTGGGAGTTTAATTGAGTAAACTTTGTTATGATACCCCCCTTCTAGGTAAGTATACACTGATAGATTTTATATATTCATGTAATGTGACACGTCGTGGGTCTGTTATGGTAATAATAGTAAGTTGCAATCATCGAAATAATATATTTTTGCAAGTTGCAATACTATAACATAAAGAATTTTTCATTTGCAGGCCAAGCTTTTCTGTCCAAATAAATCCTTGGGATGTCAATACGAGATGTTCAACGAAGTTCAGGTCAACGAACACGTTAAGGAGTGCATTTTTCGTGAAATGTCTTGCCCTATGGAAACTTCTGGAAAATGCTCATGGCGAGGTAATTAAGAGATTTACTCGCATGAATATTGAAAGTTTGTACGGTTATGTTTGTATGATACTCTTTCTCGCCTTAACTACTCAACCGATCATCACGAAATTTTGCGTGCACATGAGAGAGATTGCATTTATTTTATATTACGTTAATTTTGTGTCAGGGAAACAGAAAAGGACTTGGGGTCCACCTTTTATCCCTCAGGAACAGTACTTTGTTGGGGTGAAAGGTATGTCCTTTTCTGTATCCCTGACAATGTGTATGTGAAATTTCATGATAGTTGGTTGAGTAGTTTCAAGACGTGAAAGCGTAAATAAGAAACTCACTTCGTCTAATAAAACCTGTCTTGAGTTCTCTCTGTCGTCTTATAGTTGGGATTCATTCCCAACTACTTTTGAAAATACAAATTATAGCTAGTGTTTGTTTTAGGACCTTACAGTCACTGCATCTGTCGGTGATATATTGAATTTTGACGATACTTCAATTTGGTTACAGGAACCGTTAAAACAATGAAGGATCACTGTAAGGAGAATCATGAGGCCAATTTTTTTACGGCCACAAATGAAGATATCGATTTGGAAGAGGTTAACATCGCGAAGGATTATCAACGTGTTTTTCTCTACGCACAAGGAAACTGTTTATTTATTGTAACATTCAAAATTGATACTTTAAAAACAATTGCTTATTGGACAGTCCAACGCATTGGCACTGAAAATGCGGCACGCCAATACGGCTACGAAATTCATGTTACGAGTAAACACGATCCAAGGAGGAAGACAATTTTCATGGATCTCTGTTACAATCACGCTTTGAAATCCGAAGAAGTCTTCGGTTTTGGTAAATGCGTTATGATGCCTTTAAGCATGCTGTCGCACTTTATAAAAGACGAAAAATTTTCATTTAGATTCCTCATTGACATAAAAGAAGACGAGAAAGTTGACACGAAAAATGAATCAAATGAATCTAATCCTGAGCTAAAAACTAATGGATCTGATGACAAGGCACCTGTAGGTAAGGTTTAAAAAGAAACCTTTAAATTTTAATTTAAACTTATCATTCAACCTGTTTAATTGATTTAATCTGTTCGTGCCATAATTAAAACAGTTATTTATTTCGCGGTAGGTATTTTGTATTGTATTATATTGTAGGCTTATTGTACTGACTCCGAGATGGCCGGCGTACCTCCACTTTCGGGTACGTCAAGGTTCTGACGCCGTGGCGGGGCACCGAAGTCGTGTCATAACGTCTCCGCGACCCCTCCCATCAATGGCCGCGCTAGAAAGTCGTTGGGTTTTAGTTTTAGCCAGTACGAATCCGGAATAACCCCGCAGTGTCCCCTACACTGTCGGGTATCCAAGAGGATTTCTCAACGTTATAAAAAAAGGCATTATTATACTGAAAAGTTAGATAAGATAAATATGGAGATATCTAAATAAATAATCTAATAAATAAGTATTAAGTATCTAGATATATTGCAGGCTTGGCTCTGTTAAATGTGCGATTCCATCAAAAACATAAAATATAAAGAAAATGCCAAGTCTCAACGCAGTTGCGCAGTTATATTGGGTTAAGGGAGAACCTATATAAGATAGCGAGTAGGTATATACCTAAAATGAATGATATTCCTTTTAATTACAGGCTGTCAAATAGCGAATTCTAAAGCTGCTTCCGAGGACCTTTCCGAGTGTCTTTTATGCAAGAAGACGTTCGTACCGGTATTTTATTGCAAGTCCGGACATGGCTATTGTCCCAATTGCAAGCTCTTACTTCTACAATGCCCTCGTTGCCGCGAAATCGCGCCTAAGTTTAAACCGGTGATAATATTTTTTTAATTATTTATTTTTCTATATTTCAAACTAGCGACCCGCCCTCGGCTTTGTATAGAATAAAAATTTTCAAAAATCTACATTATAAAATAAAACTGTCACATATTTCAGCTTAATTTCTAGACTTATTAGTTTTAGCTGTGTGTTGATAGTCAGTCGGGACAAACGATTACATAAGCACCTATAGATAATGTTCAGATTTTTTCAAGTAAAAGTTGCTAGACAGGTTGACGTTCCAAGTGCGTGACGGTGCAAACCTTGGTACTGGTAGGAAAGAGGATTAGGACCATGGGTTTTGGCATTTATGTCTTACTCACTCACCGAAACACAACAGCACACAACCATTTTATTTCTGTAAGAATAAATTTAAGAATTTAAGACTTCGTTTATAATGAGCACAGTTTATGTATATACTCGTAGTTTGGAGAAAAATTGCATCTACGAAGACGGGGTCAGGCAATAAACGAATTTCTTAGTTTTTGAGTTGAGAGTTGAATGATTAATTATTATTAATGTGCAGGCGAAAATTTTCTGTCCCAATAAATCCTTGGGATGTAAATTCAAGTTGTCTTTGAATCGGATGAACGTTCACGTTAAGGAGTGCATTTTTCGTGAAATGTCTTGCCCTATGGAAACTTCTGGAAAATGTTCATGGCGAGGTAAATAGTGACAATGACAATTGTTTATATTTCTTAGCTTCCAGTCAATTATGTTAATTTTTCAAATAAAATATAATTTGATAGCTATAACAGGAAATAAGTGGATAGACTCGCCTTGAATCCTAATCCTAATATTATAAATGCGAAAGTTCGTCTGGCTGTTAGTACGCCTCTTGGCCCTAACTAATTAACCGATCATAATGAAATTTTGCATGCACATTACACAGGGATTGCATTTATGTTAATTTTATGTCAGGGATACAGAAAAGAACATAAAAAAGTACCTACATGTAAAATAAAAAATTCAACGACTGATAAAAATATAATAAATATATTATTAGCTGTTGCACGCGACTTCGCTCGCGTAACTTTATAAAATATGTTAGCCTATGTTACTCGCTGATAATGTAGCTTTCTATAAATAAAAGAATTTTTAAAATCGGTCCAGTAGTTTCTGAGTTTATTCATTACAAACATACAATCTTCTGTCTTTATAATATTAGTAGGTATAGATAGTCTATCGACGATTTTAGCAGTAAATAATAATAATAAATCATTAATTTTTATACCATACGTAGTAAATAACATTAAAAATTGAAAATTAAAAATAAACTAAATAAAGTAACTTTTGTTTTCGGACCTGACAATCGCTTGTATCTGTCAGTAAATTATATTGAATTTTGACGATTCTTCAATTTGGTTACAGGAACCGTTAAAACAATGAAGGATCACTGTAAGGAGAATCATGAGGCCAATTTTTTTACGGCCACAAATGAAGATATCGATTTGGAAGAGGTTAACATCGCGAAGGATTATCAACGTGTTTTTCTCTACGCACAAGGAAACTGTTTATTTATTGTAACATTCAAAATTGATACTTTAAAAACAATTGGTTATTGGACAGTCCAACGCATTGGCACTGAAAATGCGGCACGCCAATACGGCTACGAAATTCATGTTACGAGTAAACACGATCCAAGGAGGAAGACAATTTTCATGGATCTCTGTTACAATCACGCTTTGAAATCCGAAGAAGTCTTCGGTTTTGGTAAATGCGTTATGATGCCTTTAAGCATGCTGTCGCACTTTATAAAAGACGAAAAATTTTCATTTAGATTCCTCATTGACTCTATCAAAATAGACGAGAAGATTGACAAGAAAATCAAAATCTAACCCGGCGCCAAGGCATAATGCTTTAGCATTTTAACTTAGATTTAAAAATTTAAATTTACATTTAAGCTTATTAAACTTATATAAACCTAGAATTTAAACTATTATTAGATTTAATTTTAAAACTTTAATTTTTTATTCTCATTCCATTCTACTACTCGTATTATAATTTTAGACGTATTAAATTAAATTTTTGTTTTAGCTTTATATTATCTACGACATATTAATTAATTAAAACTTATTAATCAACCGGTTTAAATTAATTTAATCTGTTTTTTTTTTGTCATGATTAAAACACTTTCGATTCGTGGTAGGTGGGTTTTTTGTAAGCATCTGTAGGTAAAAGGTTTAAAAAGATACCATAACTTTTCAATCTCATACGATTTTACTACTTTTATTACAATGTTAGACATATTTAATACTCGTATAACAATGTAGAACGTATTAAATTTAATTTTTGTTGCAGCTTTTAATAATACGACATATTTATTAAAATTTATTAATCAAAATGTTTTAATTTGTTTGTGTCATGATTAAAATACTTTTTTGTTTCGTAGTAGGTGGGCTTCTTGTGAGGCATCTGTAGGTAAGATTTAAAAAGAAACCCTAACTATTAAATCTCATATCATTTTACTACTTGTATTACAATGTTAGACGAATTAAATTTAATTTTTGTTGTAGTTTTCACTTTTATGTTTTGTGGTAGGTGAGTTTATTGTACTGAAGATAGATAAGTTTCTCAGTATTACGATAAATCTTTAGATATTGATTAGATTGAGTTAGAAACCATAACTTTTAAATTTCATACCATTTTACTACTTGTATTACAATGTTAGACGTATTAAATTTAATTTTTGTTTTAGCTTTTACTTTTATGTTTCGTGGTAGGAGAGTTTATTGTACTGAAGATAGATAAGTTTCTCAGTATTACGATAAATCTTTAGATATTGATTAGATTGAGTTAGAAACCATAACTTTTAAATTTCATACCATTTTACTACTTGTATTACAATGTTAGACGTATTAAATTTAATTTTTGTTTTAGCTTTTACTTTTATGTTTCGTGGTAGGAGAGTTTATTGTACTGAAGATAGATAAGTTTCTCAGTATTACGATAAATCTTTAGATATTGATTAGATTGAGTTAGAAACCATAACTTTTAAATTTCATACCATTTTACTACTTGTATTACAATGTTAGACGTATTAAATTTAATTTTTGTTTTAGCTTTTACTTTTATGTTTCGTGGTAGGAGAGTTTATTGTACTGAAGATAGATAAGTTTCTCAGTATTACGATAAATCTTTAGATATTGATTAGATTGAGTTAGAAACCATAACTTTTAAATTTCATACCATTTTACTACTTGTATTACAATGTTAGACGTATTAAATTTAATTTTTGTTTTAGCTTTTACTTTTATGTTTCGTGGTAGGAGAGTTTATTGTACTGAAGATAGATAAGTTTCTCAGTATTACGATAAATCTTTAGATATTGATTAGATTGAGTTAGAAACCATAACTTTTAAATTTCATACCATTTTACTACTTGTATTACAATGTTAGACGTATTAAATTTAATTTTTGTTTTAGCTTTCACTTTTATGTTTCGTGGTAGGAGAGTTTTTTTACTGAAGATAGATAAGTTTCTCAGTATTACGATAAATCTTTAGATATTGATTAGATTGAGTTAGAAACCATAACTTTTAAATTTCATACCATTTTACTACTTGTATTACAATGTTAGACGTATTAAATTTAATTTTTGTTTTAGCTTTTACTTTTATGTTTCGTGGTAGGAGAGTTTATTGTACTGAAGATAGATAAGTTTCTCAGTATTACGATAAATCTTTAGATATTGATTAGATTGAGTTAGAAACCATAACTTTTAAATTTCATACCATTTTACTACTTGTATTACAATGTTAGACGTATTAAATTTAATTTTTGTTTTAGCTTTCACTTTTATGTTTCGTGGTAGGAGAGTTTTTTTACTGAAGATAGATAAGTTTCTCAGTATTACGATAAATCTTTAGATATTGATTAGATTGAGTTAGAAACCATAACTTTTAAATTTCATACCATTTTACTACTTGTATTACAATGTTAGACGTATTAAATTTAATTTTTGTTTTAGCTTTTACTTTTATGTTTCGTGGTAGGAGAGTTTATTGTACTGAAGATAGATAAGTTTCTCAGT
Source organism: Synanthedon myopaeformis (assembly GCA_944738685.1). Taxonomy (NCBI): domain Eukaryota; kingdom Metazoa; phylum Arthropoda; class Insecta; order Lepidoptera; family Sesiidae; genus Synanthedon; species Synanthedon myopaeformis. Next base: position 3,385,304 of record OX122933.1, on the reverse strand, counting down.
ATTACGATAAATCTTTAGATATTGATTAGATTGAGTTAGAAACCATAACTTTTAAATTTCATACCATTTTACTACTTGTATTACAATGTTAGACGTATTCAATTTAATTTTTGTTTTAGCTTTTACTTTTATGTTTCGTGGTAGGAGAGTTTATTGTACTGAAGATAGATAAGTTTCTCAGTATTACGATAAATCTAGATATTTTATTTACAGGCTTGGTTCTGTTAAATGTGCATTACTTTGTACTCGTCTTCGATCACTGATTGAAATTCGACACTGATGGTAACAAAAAACTAACTTTAAAAGTTGGCGATCAACCCCTGAGATGTTTATTTTTTAATATTCACGAAGTAAAGTTAAAATTCAAAGACAGATGATTTCTTTTTATGTAAATTCTTGACAATTTCGCTGTTTTTGTGTGTTTCTAAAAAATATATTTGAAACTGATCGAGATTTACACAGTGAGTTATTCAGGTGTGTTTCTAATAGTCCATATATCTTACACTAATGAATGACCTGCCAACTCTAAATTAACCACCCCCTTTACATAAGACCACCACGAAATATCAGCATGTGTGCTGTTAATGTTTCGGTGAGTGAGTAAGGGATTTCCCTATCCCTTCCTAATCCTAAAGTCGGCAGAGCACTTACAGCTCCTGTGGCGTTGCTTGGGTTATAGGCGACGGTAGCCACCACCTACCATCAGGTGGACACGTCAGCCTGTAAATTAACCTTAACAGAAAAAGTCTACATTTATTCGACAACTTTTTTTGTTTATAAAGGGGGTTGTTACAAAAAATACGAGGTAGAAAGTAATTGAAAATGAAACCTTATTTAGATATGTTTTTTATTTTATTTCATAAAGAAAGAATTGCTATTTGTATTTTAAATACCAAATTGTTATTAATAAAACAATATTATTTTGTGTTCTGAATTCTAAGTGAAACTTATAAAATAAACATTAAAACCGAACAAAAAATATGTTTGTCTCTGTAATGTTCTAAATTTTATTTAAATAATATACCTACTCATTGTACTTGCCTATATGTTGTTTTATTTATGTGGGCGAAGGAGGGGTATACTTGAAATAAATAATATACTGTAGAAAATGTACCTATTAAAACCAAAATATTTTTTTATGTGAGAGCAACACATTAAAGGGTAAATACCCTTTAATGTGTTGCTTAAAGGGTAAATACCGACAACGTTATCGGCAATCGTTATCGCAGATAGCTAAAGTAGGTATGAGACTAGCTAACTCATTTACTTATTTTATTTTTAAACATCGACGAACGAAAACCGCTCCTCAAATCTAGTTTTTATCAATAAGTACCTATCAATTTTATCTTCTGATAACTTTTGGATTGTTACATGATTTCATATAGCAGTGTATGAATGTTTTAAAAGTATCAAATAAAACGCTTTTCGTTAAACCTAAACAATAGATATCAATTGTAATTGTGTCGTTGAGTATGCTATCAGTGGTAAGTACCTACCTACAATTACCTCATTACATAATGATTTTAACATAATAATTGTATTGATTAGTAGGCATAGATAAATTAGAATGTCGATTTAAATTTCATGCTTACGATTCGCTGTTGATTTTTTATGTTACCTACCGTTACTACTATCAGTGATTTCCTCTAATTGCCTCCCTAATGCCACTATAGTTTTCTTTATTAATACTGAACATTGTGTGAGGAAATCATGCACAATACATAAATATACATAAATAAATGTCTAGAGTTTGTTATAATCTGAAGATGGCACTGATTGTAGGTACTTTTACCAGGTGCAAGAATAACCAAGATTTTCTGATGGCAGCTTCGAAAAATTTTAATGTGAAACTGCCCGAGTGTCCAGTTTGCTTGGAGGCTTTGACAGTACCAATATTTCAGTGCAAGTCTGGACATAGTTTGTGTAAAAATTGCACAACCCGCCTTTTTCCACCGCTATGCCCTGTCTGTCGTCAAAATATGACTACTATGAGAAATTTTGCTCTGGAAGAAATGATTGCTAAGGTGATAGATCTTATTTATTTATTATGTGAAAAATATTATATTTGCTTCCATAGTGGCAGGCAATTCAGAAAACTGATCATAACAAAATCTGGGGAGGCAGTTTGATACAGTGCGCAGTGCGCATGCGAACTGATTGAGGAATGCGCTAGTTCTGCGACCAAACTGATGGTAGTTCCTGAGATTAGCGCGTACAACCAAACAAACTGAAGAGTTTGTTTCTTTGCTTTATATAATAAATAAAGTATAGATTAGATTTGATTAGGCATAGAGTTTTTTTTGGTTGGTTTCTTTTTTTTATTAATTAATATGATTTCCATAAACCTAGTGGCCTACCACTACTGTTTGGATGGACTTAATACGGACATGTTTAAATATTTTTTTGTGTGAGGAAAACCTGGGCAGTCACTTGAGAAAATTATTTACAGGTGAAGACTTCCAGTCCTAACAAACCTTTAGGATGTAACAATAAATCATCTGCTATTAAGATGAATGACCATCAAATGACCACGTTAAGAAGAGTGTTCATCGTGAAATGGATTCTCCTTTGGGAATTCCCGGAAGTTCATGTCGAGGTAAAACAAGAGAATTTAAATTTATGTATACCTATTCTAGTTTTATAATATTCAGCTCCAAATTTAAATCTTAGTAATAGTTCAGTTTGAGGAGATGATAAAAGTAACTCAAAATAATAATATAAGTAATAATCCTTAGGTACATAGTATAAATTGATCTTCCGTGAAAAGTATATATAAAAATAAAATATGTTATTCCTCTATTCAAGTAAAAAAAAAAAAATTTTTTTTGCAACCAAGTCGCCAGAACTGTCCGCGTCTGTCTGTTTCTTCCCTAAGTAACTACTATTAGATTTTTGATACGGTTTTCACTAATTGAACGGGGAAGGTAGTAATAATTTATTTTCCGGCAAATTAGTCCATAGTAGGTAGTAATTAGGTACCTACCATGAAATAAAAAGAGAATCAAATCAATAATTATATAATATATTCATTTATATTGTAGGTGCAGCAAGGAAAACACAACATCATCCACCAGGCAACTCAAAGTCAAAGCCTTTCACATCGAAAGTGGAAGTTTGTGAACCAACCAAAAACCGCCGCGTCCAACCTGTCTGCTATCAAGTTCATCAGACTTTCATTGGAGCACCCCAGAAACCGCAAAATGGACAAAATGGACGCATTTCTTTTTCACATAATGGTATAAAAATTGTCTACACCAGCACCTATAAAAAAAACTGATGCACTGCAATAGAGAGGGTGTTTCAATAGAACTCTAAAGGTTAGTTTATATTGGACCCTTAGAAATCAAATCAAAATCAAAATATTTATTTATCAATTAGGTTTCTACAAGAAACTCTTATGATCGTCATTATAAATTTAAATTTACCAGGGTTTCGGAAAAAGCCAAGATGACGATCCCGAGAAGAAACCCCGAAAGAAACTCAGGATACTATTCTTTTTGTCATCTTTAAAATGTAAAATTGCAACCATTTTAACAAAATTAAAGTATACATACAATTATAGTTTTTTAATACTAAACATAAACATAACATAACTAAACATTGTAAGCCCTCTGTGTAAAATTAGTCCATAGTTTAATATTAGTCCACATGAAAATGGTAATCTTCAGTTAGATGTTAAATTATATTTAATAAAAACAGAAAGAATGAAATTTCTGCTTAATAGAAAACTCGTAGTAATAAAATAATATTATTTTGTGTTTTCTGAATTCTAAGTGAAATTTATGAAACGACAATAAGTAAATAAAAATTCGAAACTAACAAAAAAAATGTTTATATCTTTCCAACATTTGTATTTTTAATTAAATAATATTTATGTACATAATATATTGTAATATTAACATAAAGGCAATACACGACTTTTACCACATGATTTATAATAATTATAAAAATATGAAGTACTGGTGTCCGCGACTTCATTATAGTAGTTCAAAACACGTTCCAAAGATGGCGTTAGCAGATTTGTCTGAGTTGCCAATATTAAATGTTGAATTATTCTCATTTTATTGCCACTTTTTTAAATAACGCATGACCTAAAATAATGGAATTCAGTTTAGTAGTTCGGATATTCATTCAAATGGCATTTCTTCTATGCTTATAAAGAATGTATGTTTATCATTAGTAGCATCAAAAGTACAAAATTGGTTATTCATCAGAAAACACGAGAATAATTTTAGCTCAAGGAAAAATACGCGCAGGGACTTCCTCGTCAAATAAACTTGCTGCATGCTACTGTAAGATGTTACACAAATATAAACTTCTCCCTTATTCGCTAGATACTAGAGTTCACTGTAGTAATTCACTAGAGATAAGTAAGTAATATACTTTTATACCTAGTAGGTACTTACTTTTTATCTGATAAAATATCTCGAAATATGTATTTGTATATACCTACTTACATATATTTGTTAGTCGATGCCAGCGACTTCGTATGAACAGCGACATACATTATGAAGATCAAACTGTAAAAGAAATTAACACAAGATTTTTAGGCCTAGAAATTGACAGTAAATTAAATTGGAAATCTCATTAGTAAACAAGCGTATGCACTTCCTGAATTATCTAAAACCATTCTAAAACTGTAAGGATTGAAGCTATCTTATTGACATATTACGGCCTTGTCGAATCTGTGCTAAGGTATGTACTTCTGTTCTGAGGAAACTCGACTGATGAAATTTTTATTTTCAAAGCACAAAAAAGATGAATTTGAGCAATGTTTAAATCAAAAGTAACAGATAGTGGTATGCCTTATTTTAACAAACATAAAATACTAACACTGCCTTCACTTTTATATATGAGGTTCTAGTATATGTAAAAGCGAACCCTATCTTATTTAGACGAGTTTCAGAGCACAGTAAAAGAGCTCAAAGAGATCCAAATAGGCTGTGTATTTGCAAAGCACACACAGCTCTTATGCACAAAAGTGTTTTTTGTCTGGCACCAGTCATTTATAATAAAATCCCGAACAATATTAAGCAGCTCAATATTAATATATTTAAGAAGAAAATTAAAGAGTTAGTACTAATTGATAAATGTTATTATGATTTAAAAGATTATATGTCTGATAACTTAGTGGATGGTGGTGATATAAAATTATTTTGTTATGTAATGTTCTCAAAATATTTGCACATCCCAAAGGGTAGAATGTAGCGAGCCTTATTCATTATAAAACCATTGTAAGTAATTATCTATATTCAGCAAATAAATTATTATTATTATTCGTTCGCGTGGACTTCATCTTAAAATATGAACAGGTACCTATTTACGTAATTTTCTAACAACTAATATTATAAAGTATACAAAAAAAATGTAGAGATAACTAACATACCTATTAGCATAGGTTAGTTCGCACATACCGCAGCATTTTTTAATTATAGCGTTTTTATACCCATACGAATGTCATCATCTTTCATATCTCTCCCATGTTTTGATTGACTAATTTGAACAAAAGAGCATTCAGAATGGCTTCAGACAAGAAAGAGCATGCGACGGTCGAACAAATTCATAGTGTACCAAGTCTTGAGAAAAAAAAAATTGCTCAGCATATTTCCTGGATGTCCCGCAGGGCAGGCGTTTAATAGTTAGGCACAGAGGACTGCTTTAAAATAAAAACTTTTGTTACACCATAGGTTTTATATAATTCTGAAGTTATATCTGTAGGAAAGATTAAAAGGTACCTTTCCATAATATACTTGCTGCAGTACATTCTCATTTAAATTTTAATCAACAAAGAACTGTCAAGAATGTGGTATATTGGTGGCCACCTTTGCTGACAATAAAGCGGTATCATTAAGTTAATAACTTTAATTACACAATTAATTAACTAGGCATCTAATTAAGGAGGTAAAATAAACAATATACTGTAACTAAGTGAAACGTAAGTACATATTAAATAAAATCCACATTATTTTTTAAGTAATAGCAACACATTAAGGGTCTTTCCCGACATATTACTACAAACAAGCGGCATTCGTTCCGCCGTTCATTCATTATCGCTATAATCGCCAAGTTATCGCAGCTAGAGTAGATTATACCTCCTTTGTTTTGTTATAGCTAACATTTCATTTTCTTTTATTTCATATTTGAACATCGACGAACGAAAACCACTCCTCAATTAATCTGGTTTTTATCAATAAGTACCTTTCAATTTTATCTTTTTCTTATTTTTTGATACATGATTTATAATAAAAGTGTTGTTTTAAGTGTCATAAATAAAACGCTATAAATTAAATAAACCTAAACAATTTTAGTATTGTTGAGTTTGCAGTCACTTGTGTAAGTACAATTTCTCATTATTTAGGCACCTGACGACAGCAGTTCTAGACAATCATACTTATATAGGTACCTAAAATGTTTTGTAACAAAGGCCTAGTGTTTCAGAGAAACACGTAATATAACCTACATCGCCTAGGATTTGCAACAATTTTACTTCAATTTTATTATATCGAACAGTTTATTAAGAGATGATTCATGATTTATCAACATGACGAGAATTAGCAGACAATATAGGTATTATACCTATTTAACACCAGTAACCCTAACCTACCAGTCTGCCTGATAAGGGACTCGCTCAAAGGGTAATCTGAGTCGGTAAAAGTAAACTGTACCCAAATAATTAAACATTTTATTTGTTAGATTGTGACATACATTGGAAAATATTGTAAATTTTATGATAAAATAGGCTACACGATCCAGTGGCAAAAGCCTTTTTATATCACCAACAGAGAAGTTGTAAGTAACTTAATTGATTTTCATTTAGAAACAAGTTATTATTATTTTTTTATTACTGTTCTGAGTTTTATTATAGATAGTAGGTATGTAATTTAAAATTTATTGCCCCACTTAGTTGCTAAACTTTTATGCTTATATCATTTTCTATGAAGTTTCCTTTGTATATAATCATATTTTATAGCTGTACGAATATTATAAGGTTCAAATTTTGCTTTTTGTACCATGCATGTTCTTAAGGACCTACTTTAATTACACATTTGTAAGTTATATTAACCATTGTAGAAAACACCATCTTCCGCTCATCAAGCTTGAGACGTTATGCAGATGGATAACGACTCAAGCTGGATGAGTTATGCAGTTAATGCAGATTTTTTTTCTGTTGAAGATTAACTGTCCTGCCCTTAATTTAAAAAAATAGTGCATTGTTGAATGTCCAATTTGCTACTTTATATTTTATAAAAAAAAGTATTTGCCCTGGTACTATAGAGGTAGGTAATTGGACTATGGAAAAAAATATTTGCTTCAATTCATCAATGGAACTACGTAAAGGTACCGGTTAACAAAGGCAGGCAAAATACTTTTGTTTAGAAGTATTAATTTTAATAAATTTGACTAGGGTCACATTGGCAAGGCAACATATTGTTTAATGATATTTGTAATGAGAAAAACCATTAGGAGAGCATTGCCTTTACTCAAAAATTCTATTAATTAGTAGGCATAAAAATTTAAATTTCATGCTTTTGATTTTGATGTGTGATCAACATTTATATGATATGGTTGAAATGATGATATTGATCAGTGAGGATTTCCCTATGCTATTTACTTATTAATACTGAACATTATGAGACAAAATATTACACATTCTGCGTACATATGAATGGTCTTGCTAGAGTTTGTCATTTTACTGAAGCTCCAGTATTCAAATCTAAGATGGGACTAATAATAGGTAGTTTTACCAGGTGTAATAACATATGCAGGAATAACAAAGATTTTCTGTTATCACAGGTTAAGAGATGGCAGCTTCGAAGAATTTCAAAAAGTATGTGCCTACATAAAACTTTTCACATATGATTATATACAAGATCAAAACCAAAATGTTTGTTGATTTGAAACATTTGAAATATTTTTTAGGAAAGTTGAAGAGGTGCAACTGCCCGAGTGTCCAGTTTGCTTGGAGTTATTGTCAACACCAATATTTCAATGCAAATCTGGACATAGTTTGTGTAAAACATGCACAACCAGTCTTTCACCACCGTTATGCCCTGTTTGCCGTCAAGATATGACTACTATGAGAAATTGGTCTCTGGAAGATATGATTAATAAGGTGATTTTTTTTTTTAAATATAAAGGTCAGCAGGCAGACTGATCGCATACTTGATAATATGTGGCCATCATTCATCAGCTATAAATAAACAGTTGCAATTGATAAGATAAGGGATAACGAGGGGTTTAGAATCTGGTCACAAACCTAGTAACAGTAAGTTTTTGGGATTGAGGAGCCAACAAGCCCGTTGGATGATTGGTTAAGGTGTTTGCCCATTATTGAGAAACTTGTTGCGATTAGCATGAAGTGGATTTCGAGAATTGTTGACAAAGCAATTGATGTAAGTCAGAATATTAATAATTTTCTATAATGTAGAGTAACCATTAAGCAAGTCATCCACGACGCTGTCCTCACGTTCGTTATGTCTGCCGGATTGTCACTCGATGAGATGTGATGCCAGCTTTTGGTGGGAGTGATATCTTGTATGTGACTGATGCCAGCTTTCGGTGGGAGTGATATCTTGTATGTGACTGACGCGATTAGTGACAAATGTTGCCCAAGGATTCCAAACCATTACACCTAGGGTCGATGGTAATCATCAAAGACGATCGTGCTCCACGGCATTGGCCTATCGGTCGTGTCATAAAACTTATACCTGGTGGTGATGGAGTGACTTGGATCGCAGTTCTAAAAACAGCAACCAGTGGTCAAATGCAACAACCCTTAGTTAAATTCTGCTCTCTACCAATAGTAGTAGGGGAGCCCAAGAGGGGATTTCGGAATTATGGTAGATTAATTACATGCTGAAAGTGTGCATTTTAATAATCTGACGTTTTGAGCGTGACGAAAGGAAATGGGAGTCACAAAGTTGCAAAAAAAATAGTCTACGTTCTGTTGCGTGAAATCGCCGAAGGGCAACTTCACGTGATCCAACTAACTCAGGCTCTGAATCCTCTTTAAACTGTAAACGCAATATATAGTCTACTGTTATCACGTGAGTGATCAGAAATAAATTTATGCTCACATAATGATTCGTCTGGAGTTAACAGTCGAGCTTTAGGTGAAGACTCGATCCCAAAAACCTTGCACTAGTGAGTTTAAATCCGTGTCTGTTTCTGATTCTTTCAACAACGTGGTCAATGATAATCGCGTTTTTCCTACAAGAAGCCAGTCGAAAATCGATTTAAAGGCAGTGGGTTGATTTAAGCGTCCTTTTATTTGTTCGCCCAGCAAAGACTCAGCAAATATATCCGCGGCAAACAAAAGGTCAATCGGTCCGGGAATATCGAAGCCAGCATCGGCTAATGCCAATTCTGCGATATGTGACCATCCTGATGTGTTCCAGGGGCCCCGGGTTGGATTCCCGGCAGGGTCAACTTTGGGCGGGGCACCGATGTCGTCTCATAACGTCCCCGCGATCCCGCCCATCAACAAGTGGAGCGTCAGCCTGTCTGTTGACCTTAACAAATCAAAAACCTAAGTAGTTACTTACCTAAAAAATTATTTACAGGCCAAGGTCTCCTGTCCTAACAAACATTTGGGATGTATCTATAAATTGGCTAATATCGAAATCAATGACCATCTTAAGGAGTGTATCTATCGTGAAATGGATTGTCCCATGGGTATTTTTGGAAAATGTTCATGGCAAGGTAAGACCAAGTGAATTTAATATTATCTAAATTATCAGTTTATAATATTCGTTATTAAAAGTTAGTACAATTTCTTGCCCCAAGTTATTATATTACTTATTGTAATATAAAAATACCAGCTGATGCCTGCAACTTCGTCCGCATTGAAAAATAAAATTTATTTAATCTTTATTGCTGTTATAGTTTCGCCAGGTGTTGCATTTCTATTTTTATGATACCTCTGGAACCTTTTTCTGGATAAAAGGTACCCTATGTCCTGTATCATAATTCGGTTGAATAGTTAAGGCATGAAAAAGTAATAACAGACAGACAGATAGATAGTTTTTTTCACGTTTTATAATATTAGTATGGGTATTACTTGTTTTTATATAATAAATCTTATATATAAAATTCTCGTGTCACAGTGTTTGTAACAAAACTCCTCCGAAACGGCTAGGCCGATTTTTATGAAATTTTTTGTGTATATTCAGTAGGTCTGAGAATTGTAAACTATTTTTTACCACAAATTTTTTTTTTTATCAAAACAACGTTTGCGGGGTCAGCTAGTATTAATATTTTCCATTAATAACTAACTTTAGGTCAACTAACCCTTAATAAGCTTCTAGAGTTGGCTTCTACTTAAGTTTTACACAAGATCTGTATATTTCCAAAATACAATTTTCATTTTCAAACAATAATATCGTTTACAGGATCCCTTAAAACGATAATGGATCACTTCAAAGAGCGTCATACAGCCAATTACATTTCTACGACAGACGAAGATGTTAATTTAGACGAGGTCAATATAAAAGAGGATGACCGGCGCGTTTTTCTCTATGCCCATGGCAAAATGTTATTCATTGTTACGTTCAAAATAGATACTGCACAAAAAATGGCCTATTGGATTGTTCAACACATTGGCAATAAGAAGACTGCAACTCAACACATTTATGAGATTCATGTCACTAGTAAAAAAGATGTAAGGAGAAAGGCAATTTTCATGGAACATTGTTTTAATGACGCCATGAAAGCCGAAGAAGTGTTTCGCTTGGGTAAATGCGGTGTTATACCTTCGGACATATTGTTCCATTTTGTTAAAGACAAGAAACTGTCTTTTAGATTCTTTATTAAGAGAATTCCTGGAAAGGGGGACGAGAAAGGTAACACAGACAATAAGGGGCCTAATAAGCCAAAAGGGCCGAAACCAGGACCAGGACCTAAGGGTAAGGTATAAAAACCCTAGATAATTATCTCCTGTAGACAACCAGATAGCCACCTATCTTCAAAAGTCTGTGTCTAGTGTATAACTAATTTGCATATTCTGAGGTAGGCTGGTTGTGATAATGTTGTGATAACAGAGATAGTTTAACTCATGTTGCTCTTGCAACTTACATATTTTATATACTTATATGTTAATATAAGTTAAGTATTATGTCAAAATTTTAATTTTAGTTACTATATCGAATGGGTCCTATAATACAGTCATTCTTTGTAAGCAATGTATGGGGGAAACAAATTATTAAAGTTTTGAAACTTGTGTGGGTTATACCTTTGGGTCTGCTGATCAAAACCCACAACTCTCCCCCCCTTTCCACTTGCCACACAAGTTAACAGTTTTTTAAGTATTTTGCGAAAATTTTAATATATACAAAAAAGTTTAAATGGGAAAAATTATCCTCATTAAATTCTAAACAAAATATGTTCTATACATCATTTTGATTAACTTGACGGTTTTCAAACTAACTTTTTGTATCTTTGAAACTTATTAAAATTTGAAAGTTGGTTTGAAAACTAGCTATAGCTTGAAAACCGTCAAGCTAATCAAAATAATGTATACAACATATTTTGTTTAGAATTTAATGTGTTTTCAAAGTATAGGTTTTTCAAGCTAATCAAAATAAAGTATAGAACATATTACAAAATTTTTTGTTTGACCCTTATACATAGAACCCATCGATATTAAAGAAAAGTATTTCTATACACCATATATGATTATTATCTATGACTTCTATTACTCTCTAAGTTGTAAACGCCACTCTCTTAATTACATATAAGTTTGTGGCTATGGTTATTTGTAATTTTTCTTTTATATACAGTAATACGTTTATATACTTAATGCTGCTATTGTCACTAAGTACTAAACAATTGCAGTTTATTTTAATTTGTAACAAAAGTATAATTTCTTCATTTATTGTAGAAGTCTTGTGTTGATTCGTTATTATGTTTACGTTGTATTGGTGTGGCTATTGCCACAATTTCACTATAGGCATCTATAATAAGCCAGTAGGTACAGCCAGCACAGAACGAAAGTCTTCTTTTAATAGAAGTCACTTATTTTTTTAAAGATGTCTAAAACATCTTTAATGTTATATTAGTTACCAAAACATAGAAATTGGTATTTAAATTATTTAACCCAGACTGATAAAAATTGATGGTTTAAAAATTTTCTTGTATAAAAGTGTCATCCCACACATTTTTGGACTTGAAACTGATGATTTAGATGGAAAAAATTTAATAATTAATTTGCAGAGTAAGTTGTTGTCAATCAGCTTACTTTGTAATTAACTTTAATTGTATTACTTTGCGTAATGCTCTACCAGCACTCAATTTGATGTTTGTTACTTGACTACAAACAACATCAGTTACCTACTGCCTATAATATGATTTATACTCTCAATAAATTTTATTTATATTTATAAACAGTTAGGATTTCTTCATAATACTTATTTTGTGAATATGTTATACATTAATCAGAGTATATGTATTATGAAGTGCAAAATGTATAATTGTATTATCAGTATTTGTATCCATGAAATAAATATTCCATATAACATATATATGGCGGCATAGCTTTCATAGGTAATTTGTCACCTTATATGAGCTATTATATTACATTTATTTTTATATGCTAACAAACTTTACAACTATATAAATGTTAAGCAAAACAATCAAGAAAGTAATTATTCCAATTTCTCTCAATTTGATTCATGCACTTTGTGGATTGTGGAATCAACTCCGGAGAGTATCCTGAACATTTTTATATTCAGGAAATATTTTAGAAAACAAAGCCTAATAAAGTGAAAGTTGGCAGTTGTCACATATAATCATAGCGCAACAATAACCAACATCATGAGGCTTCACAATTATTAATTTTTTTTTTCTTTAGCTATAATGTTATAAAATATTCTAAATGAATAAAAGTATTGTAATGTATAATGTGTTTTTATTCAATATAATTAGCACTTGTATAGGTATGTTAAAATTGGAAAGGGTTTTTGAAATGGCCTTCACAAAATTTATTATATTCCGTGAGATGGTAGACATTTTTGAGTAGGTATTTGAGGCAAGATGAAAACTTGTCACAGAACTACAGGCCTGGCTGGGGAGTAGTGGGGCTAATCAACCCTTAAATTTACAAAAAGATATGAATTTTTTTTTTGCAAAAAATGTCCATCAGGCAATTTGAAATTTTTATACTTTGAAATTGAATATTTAAAGAGTAAAACAATTAATAAGCCAGATTATTTAGTGGGGTTTTTGCCAGGCGCTTCTAAAACTATTTTTAAAAAAAATCGAAAAAATGAGCCAAGTTTAAATTTTTACAGGATATTATTTATAATTAAAGAATAAACATTCTAAAATAGATATCATTTTGGTGGGTCTTTCTACCTGCCAGGCAATCAAGAAATTTTTTTGGTTCTATCGGTTTCGGTTAAAGTTTTAGTTAAGTACAGTTAAACCAAAAACAACAATGTTGGAATTATTTTTTATTTCAATTAAAATATCTAAAGGTCAGGGTGTAGGTTGTTTTTGATCTTTTTTGACCTTTCCGCCGGACGAAATGCAAATAGTTTACCAAACAAAGTTATATTTACATTTTTAACACCCATTATAAAAACACTATTATTTTTAGGTATTGTTGTAACTATGTTGTCCTTAGAAACTATTTTGAAGGTATTCTTTGTGTCCATAATACAAATACCTTCTTTGCCAACATAGCTCGGGCATTTTGAACGTATTACTGACAGCATACTTCCATGATAATCTGCCTTGTAAATTGTCTGAGAAAAGTTTTCCCAATTTTTTATATCTGAAGTAGACTCCAATTTCTCTAAATTTAACATCCGACTCATATAATCTGACCACATGTGATGCATAGGCAATACATCTGCAAACTTTACACCATTTCTAGGTATAGAATAAAAACCTAGGGCTTTCTTTTCCTTTCTAGTTAGAGTGATGTTTTTTTTATTAATCTTGCTCTTCTTATTATTTTTACTTCTCTTTTTCGTGAGTACAAATTCCTTCTTCAATTCTGGTTCAATGTTATCAACGTGCGATTTGGGAACGTGTTTCTTCAAAAAGTCTTTAACGCTTTCGACTGCATCTTTATCGATGAAATTTGTTGTAGACATGTTTTCTAGTCATGTAATAATATAAACAAGTAAACAAACAGTGAATAGCACTTGAACAGTTCACATTTTTTGTACTTTTGTAAATTTTGCCAGTAAAAATAACATCACATAAGTAAATTTATGTAAAATACACAAATCTAGAGTATATAACACCATTATAAATATTAAATAAAATGATAACACACCAAATAAACAAATAGGTTAAGTTTTTAGTTTACAAGATTTGTCACAAGTTTATGACATTTTGTATGGGTCACAGACTTGTCATTTTCATTTATAATTACTAGTGATGTGCGGATATGCGTATCCGTTACTTTTTGGCGGATTTTTTTTACGGATCTTTTACCTTATTAATTTTTAATTCATAGCTGAAATTCTACATATAGGTAATTAGGTAAAAATGAAAAACTATTAATTTCCATTCAGATTATTTTTTATTTCTTAAAATCAAACATTTGGCACCTTTATAATGCAAGCGTCAAGTGGCGGGCGTCAACTATTGTTTCAAGGTCACGCGCACCGACACCGATTGAGTAAGAAAGTTAAGATCCGTATCCGTATCCGCGAATCTTGACACCAAATATCCGTATCGAGTACCTATTAAAAAAAAAAAAAAAATTTTATGTACTAGTACAATTATAAAAGGGGCAATATGTTTTGGGCAGGGTGCCTATTAAAATGTGCCCGGTAATATTTTTATTTAAATTAATTACTTATTATTGACTATGAGGGAAATAATATTTACTAGGTATTAAAATAAACTATACTTCACACCACAGCCATATAATTTAATATTTTAGATAAAAGTAATTGGAAGACATTCGTTAGCACCTTTCATAGAGATTTTCGTTTTTTTCTATTACACTACTTGCCCTGCACACGACAAAAGTAGTTTTTTTTTATTTATTAAAGATGCTCTTGCTCTTGGCCAACAACCAACTGTGTAGCAAGGATGAGGCCTAAGATGGAGCGAGTTCACCCAGAAGATGCTTATTCACTCGAACTTTGAAAAGATTTGGGTTATATGAGCTCGGAAATACAGACGCCGGCAGGCCGCCAGGGAGTTCCAAACCTTGGCAGTGCGCATTATAAAAGATGTTCTAAAGCGCTTGGTCCGAAATAGAGGGATATCGACAAGATGAGGATGGTAACCAGCCGTACGTCTGTATGTCCGATGGAAGAAAGGGGAAGGCGGAATGAGTTCATGCAGCTCCTGAGCACACTCCGAAGTACATCTTGTAAAAGACACATAGACTGGCAATTTTACGTTTATGTGCCAGGCTCTGCAACTTCGTTTTTAAAAACGTACTGCCGCCAATGAGTCTCTTAGCTCTGCGTTTAATCGTTCTCTCACAAAAACAACAATATATTTCCTATAATATCACGATTTAAAATCACATTCCAAATTATATTTCATAAATTTATCACCAGTATAAAATTCAAACCTCTAACAGTTAAAATCAGACAAAAAGCTTTTTGACATTAACGTATCGATATAACACATATTTATATAAGCTACGATTCATATATTAGAATAGGGCGCCTCCATAGATTATTTACTCTGAGAAACTGCCTTCAAGCCAACCATAGATAAGTACCTAACTTTTTTGCCTGCGCCAGCGCAATGCGCACTCGCTCGCACAATTCACTCGCTCGCTCACTCACGCACCTAAAGACATCCTGAAGATTTCATAATTTTTTATTTCATTACATCAGCTTTTATGTTTGTGCACTGTGCAGTGATATAATAATAATAATAATAATTATTATTATTATATCACTGCACCTGTAAAGTGCACGGTACTGTGAAGTGATATAATAATAATAATTATTATTATTATCTTATCACTGCGCATGCACAAACATTAAAGCTGATAGAATGATAAGATAATATTATCTTATCACTACACAGTGCACAAATATAAAAGCTGATGTTCCTAATGAAATAAATGATTATGAAATCTTCATTATATACTTACAGTTTTAACTCGTCACCTCTTTATGTACTAGTGTTCAATATCATCTGCCAGCAATATTATCTAATTTAATTATCCATATAGTATTGTCTCTATTTTCTTTCTGAGGCCGTCGGAAGGACAGTTTTACGCAAAATTAACTTCTTTAAATAAAAAAAAAGTACATAGGAATTGATTATCAGATAATAGTTATAAAATGGTTATCATTGCTCCAGTCTCGAAGCTCAGCGATGGAAATCAAATGCCTATGGTTTGTCTGGGAACTTATGGTGTAAGTTTATAAATATTATTTCATTTAGAGTGCTTATGGTACATAATCTAATCATTCAAAGTTTTTAATGATTTTAAGCATGTACCTACCTATTTATAATTTTAGCGAAACGCTGAACCAGGCCAGTTCAGGCAGGCCGTCGAGTGGGCAATAGAAGCTGGATATAGACACATAGACACAGCTTCATGTTACAAAAATGAGGAGGAAGTGGGAGAAGGCATTTCTAATAAAATGAAAGATCTACTAGTTACAAGAGAAGACTTATTTGTAACTACAAAGGTAAAAAATATTTGTTGTTTGTAAATATTGTTAAAATGTTTTCCTTTTTTTCCTACTAGGTAGCTACTCAACTCTGTCTTTGCGTGGTTGCTATTTAATCTGAAAATTATAAACAAACCTTCCTAGTCTTAAATCTTTTTTCCATTGATGAAAACCATATTATCAAAATCTGTTGAGAGCTTTAGAAGAAATTAGCAGAAAAATGAACTTTAGTTGAACAGTGACTTTCATAATATTATTTTGCATATAAGAGATTGTCTGAAACAACTCATTACTTAATTTTAAAATATATTTTACAGCTGTGGAGTAATCGCCACTTGCAAAAGGATGTTGTGCCATCATTGAAAGAATCACTAGCAAGGCTCAAATTGGATTATGTAGATTTGTATCTCATACACTGGCCTTTCTCTATTAATGTGAGTATTCTTTTTAAATCCAGATGCAAAACGGGGTGTTAAAAGTCTGACGTGTGTGTATCACTCCGTGGAATTGTAGCTCCCAAACAGATGAACCGATCTTGATCCAGTTTTTTTTTTATGAAAGCTCATGTGATTGGGATTGTTCTTAGCGATAATTTATAAAGAAGATTTCTAGCAGATAAATGGATTTCTTTAACTATCATATGTTCAATTGATGTGAAATTTGGTATAGGTACTGATATTTCCATGTCATGGTCATTTTTACTTGATTCTGCAGCATCAAGTAGATTACCCAACTCTTCAAGCAACTTACAACAGATATAGCAATAGAAAGTCGGGGCATAGTTTATAACGTTTAATTATAGCTGCTAGTTCCTTGGTTTACTTGCCAGACTTCCGAAGCAGAAACATTGTTTTCTTTGGCTATCTATGTCAATGTTTTACATAACTCTTCCAGGAAAAAGGTGACGATATAGCCATAGATTATGTTGAGACGTGGCGAGGTATGGAAGAGGCCGTACGCCTTGGTCTCGCAAAATCCATTGGAGTGTCTAATTTTAATGAAAAACAACTTGGACGTGTTTTGGAAAATGCACAAATCAAGCCTGTTGTTAATCAAATTGAGGTAATTTATTTATAATTTAATTTTATTATAATGCCTATCAAGAAAATTGAATGGTCCAAAAATTCTTTCCTTAATTTGCTATGAAACAGACTCCAAAAGTTTGCTTAGGTCTGTTATAATTGAGTTTCGCCATTTTATTTTATGTAAACCACATGACCTAGCGTCACTAGTCTTTTCTTCGTGGTGTGATGGGCATGTTTTTAAAAATGTAAAAATGTAAATAGTAAACTGGTCTTGTGCGAAAACCATTACACTCGTCATGTGATGACCGCGATGCTTTTTGGGTCTTTTTTTAAAATAAATAAAATTAATATATCAAACACCCAAATAATGGTGTGATACAAACTTAACACTATGTTAGTAATGTAAATTATTGAATAGATTTTTTTTAATTAGGATATTTATACCTACTTATAGAGGAGTTATAGGATTTTATAGGAGTGATTTAAGTTCTATCATCAGTTTCATAAAAAAACTTTCAGATTAGTCCAACACTCATACAGACCAATCTAGTGGATTTTTGTAAGAGGAATTCAGTAGTTCCAGTCGCCTATACTCCACTCGGGTTGATATCTGAAGCTCGTCCTGAATTTATAGGCAAAGATGTTATAAAGACCGACCCCAAGTTGGGAAAGTTAGCGGAAAAATATGGAAAAAGCCGTGCACAAATTGCCCTTAGATATCTTGTAAGTAATACCTTTCATTAATGGTCTTCTCTAAATTATTTAAATCTTTTTTTATATGTTTAGGTCGACAGACAACAGACAGGCTGACTGTCCACTTGATGGTAGGTGGCTACTGGCTACCGTCGCCTAGAACACAAGCAACGCAATAGGTGCTGCGCAGCGGACCATAGAAGAATTAAGGATAAGGGATAAGGAAGGGATGGGATAATGGGATCTGGCATCCCTTACTCACTTACCGAAACACAATAGCACATAATATGCTGTTATTTCACTGTGTTTTTCTGTAAGTGGGTGGTTACTGTCGCCAGACGGGCAGCTCAAATGACTGCGAAACGCAGTGTGCCTCGCCACTATTTTCCAAATCCAGACTAGAGCTAACTTTGAAAAGTTTATTTCCAAAGTTGTTCCTGCCGGGAATCGAATCTGGGCCCCCTGAGACGTTAGCACCACTCATCCAACGGGCTCGTCAATATAATATAATCTGTGATTATAAGTACAACAGTACATGCAGACTGAAGAACATATTGTAACGCCGAGGGCGAAATTAATAAGCTTATAGTTCCACCTTCCTTGTCCGAACTGCTAGGGAGTGGAACTCACTGCCTGCGTCTGTTTCCTCAAAATTACAACTTCGGAGTCTTCAAATGTAGGGTAAATGGGCACTTACTAGGTAAGCGTGGTCCACTTTCGGCCGCATCTGCACCTTACATCAAGTGAGATTGCGGCCAAGCGCTGCCTTGACTCAATTAAAAAAAAAAGAGTGACAAACGCATATGTAATATTAAATAGTAGGATATGTCTTTTAAATATGTCTTTGCATTGTAGATACAGCGCGGTATCCCCGTAATACCGAAGTCATTCACAAAGTCACGGATCGAAGATAACCTCAACATTTTCAACTTTGAACTGAGTAGTGAAGAGATGGGGCTCATCGCGTCTTATAATATCGACCATCGATGTGTTCCCGGGACGAACTTCCAACATTTGACCAATTTCCCTTTCTGATTGCTTAATCTATCTTATGTGATAATAAATTGTTAAGTTTTGCGATTCATTCATATTATATATAAAAATATACTGCGTGCACATATTGAATTCTCTGTTTTTATAATATTATTTTTGACGTGAATCGTCTTTAATCCTTAAACCGCCAGAGCCGTATATATACGACAAAATCCTCTACTTGATAAAGTTTATTTTTAAATCATTGCGTTGCTTTTTCTTAAAAAAAAAAGATTAAAAAATAATAATTTACAAGTCAAGCGCACGACAACTTTTACTAAACCAAGTATTAAAGGGTTAATTGTATGGTGCTGAATCTTGGACGATTCTATCTCTGGAGCCTATAATTATTTTACCTACTTCGGAAGCAGTCTATAAACAAATAAAAAAATCACACGTTAAGATAAAAATTTAATCAATAAAAATAAAACAATAAATAAATTACAGAAACATCAACATACACGAGACAAAATATTCAAAAACAAAAATTACTTTAAAAAAATAAAATTCTTACAGAATTGGTTATCACGGAATGTCTCGAGGTCTCTCGATTAAACAATTTAAAAGTATTTTGTGATTTATTTTTCCTATTTTGTGACTATTCGAGAGAGCTCAAGTAGGATTTCATAAAACATACGAATATAAAATAGAAAATGCATTTATTAAACACAATTTGTTTCTTAGTATAAAATATCATGTTGTAAATATTTGTAAAGTGTCATCTGAACAGCTGAGCTGTCTGGCTCTGAGCCCTATGAACGGCAGAGTGAAGCCGGTTACACTACGCCTCGCCTTATAAAATATTTACTAGTGAAAATGCCAAATTGCGTAGTGAAAGGATGTAAAAACCGAGGTTTCATAAAATAAAAAGCAGGATGGGATCACATTTCACACTAAATAATCTTGGAAACCAATATTTTTTAATAAAAATAAACAAAAATTGAGGTTATAGCTTGGAATACAAATCTCAATACATATAGCAAACGGCCTAAAACCGGCTTCACTATGTTGTCCGCAAAATTCTGTCTATACTCTTAGTTCTTTTTTGGTCTGAGGTTCGAAGATTCAACTTTGGTCAAATTAGATTAAAAAAAAAACGCGTAATAATAATTAAAAAAAAAAAAAAAAAAACAAGCACCCAAAAATATAGACAATTCCAAAATTAACATACATAAATGTCATCTTAAATGCTAAATAAAAATAATAAAAATAACAAATACAATAACACTTATGTAAACTTTTTTTGTAATAAATTAATTTGTAACATTTCTTTCACCTATACCTATTTTTTGTTAATCTAAATTGTGTTCTACAAAAATATACATAAAAATATAATATATGTTCGATGTTCGTAAAAAATATTTTTAGGTGGACATATCAAACATAAAATTCACGATTTAATAAGCATTAATTATTTCGTTTTTCCTTCCTATTCTATGTCAAATGTTAACTTGTAAAATTCTACAAACACCGTTGTACGGTCAGCAGAAATCATATTTCTTCGTTTTTTTTTAAATGTCAAAACTTTCAATTATTGAAAGTTTATAAGGGACACATAATATACACCGCATATGGTTTTTTTTCCCGTACCACCTTATTTACGGCGAATTACAAATACATTTTGTACAGCCAAATATATATAGGTATATAAAACCATTATCACTACTGGTCACATATATAATATATGTAACATATACATAAACGCAGTTTCGAGAAATGCTTGGGACGTTCGCAGTTTGTGACTTCGGTGCATGGGACAAAACTTGAGAAAAGGAAATTATTTTCAGTTTTAAAAATTATGAAACTAAGATAAACTAAAAATAAAAAGTTTTAGCTGAAAGGAAATGTATCTTTGATGATTTCATTATATCAAGAGCTTTTTCCACTATCTTGATTACTGACTTTGATATTCTATTTCTAATAGATTCTAATTAAATTTGTGACAAATACCACTTAAGAATATAAAATGTCATGATTGCATTAGAAACAATAAGAAAAGTAGATACAAAGTTAAAATAAAATGTTTTAGCTGAAAGGAAATTAATCTTTGCAACTCTTGATTATATCAAGAGCTATTTCACTAACTTGATTACTGGCTTTGATATTCTATTTCTAACAAATTCGAATTAAATTTGTGACAAACACTACGTGGGAATACAAAATGCCTTGACACCTAAGGAACAATAAGAAAGTTATATACAAAGTCTAAACAAAAACGATCAGTTTCGTCCCATGCAAGTACCTCAACCCTTAGTAAAATCACTTCCAAACATAATTGAACATGTCCATAATGCTATCGTATATGGTGAAAGTGATCGCTACGTCGAAGACAACGCGACTCAATCGCGGTACAGTTCCTTTGTAGAAAGCTAGAGGTCCTTCTGCCTTCCAGGTCTTGATGAAACAGTCCCAGGTGTTTTTGTATTTGGCCGCTTCTAAGCCTTGCATACGAGTTTTCACCACGTCGATTGGAGTGTTACCAAACACAGACGCAGCACCTATAGTTTAGTAATTCATTCAGTTCGACATTCAAAATACATAAACAGTAGAGTCCGAACGAAGCTTCGGCTTCGGCCACCTTCGGCCAAAAGAGCCACCTTCGGCTTCGGCTCAAAACCCGAAGGTTCGAAGCCGAAGGTTTCGCCGAAGATTCCTAAATAAATAAATAAATGTTATAATTCACATTACTTCGAAATGTTATGATTTTTGACAAATAAATTGCAAGGTCATTTTTTTATTAACTCTAGATCAACTTTTTCTAGTATACAGTCGATATAAACCTTCAATATTAAAGTTTTAAAATAATTTATATTATTAATTGTAGTTTGTAGCTAATCTTGAACAAAATTTCTTAGAGCTTTTAAGCCTTCGGCTTCGGCAGAAGGTTGTGGCGATAGCCGATTAATTGGCTTCGTCCAGAAATTGACCTTCGGTCGGACACTACAAACAACTAGGAAATTAAATGGTAATTAAAAACAACATGCAAAGTGCTAACCTTCTCTGTAACCCGGACACATAAACCATCCATATAAATTCCTCATTCTATCGATACATACAATTAGGAACAAAATCCGTTCACAACTTTCTAAGTTTTACGCAGACATACAGACAGACAAAAAAAGCAAAACTTTACCTACATTTCAGCCAGTCTACTTATAACATTCACCTTCTTACATAATTATGTTAGGTACATAATTTATGTTCTATTTATTTAAATTTCTGCTCTACTATAAGCTCGTCTGTCATGTACACCATTCACATCCAAAAAAATATTTCATCAAAATAGTTTTTTTTTTTTTTAATTAAACACTATCGCTTGATGAGATGATATAATAAACAAAATATACTATAACTCACCAGCAATACCACCGAACAATCCAACAATATATTTAGGAACAGGCTTGTCCCTATCGCCACCTTTGTACCAATCTCTTAGAGACTCCATAACAAAGAATCGGATAGCTTGATTGCTACCTTGTTTTATTATCGTCGCGGTCACACCTTTGTACACACCACCCATACCTGGAAAACAGAACGTCATCGCTTTACTAATAGTTGAAAACGTAGACTCTATGAGAAACCCGACTTCTTAATTTTTTTATGATGAGGTTGCGATGGATTTGTTCTTGGCCAAAATACAGCCGTGTAACGAAGATGAGGCCTGTGATGGACCGTGCTCACCCAGAAGATGCCACTCACTCCAACTTTGAAAACACAGACGCCAGCAGGGAGTTCCAAACCTTGGCAGTGCACATTAAAAAGGATTTTTTAAAACACTTGGTCCGAAAAAGAGGGATTTCGACAAGATGAGGATGGTAACCAGCAGTGCGTCTGAATGTCCAATGGAAGAAAGGGGAAGACGGAAGTACATCTTATCAAAGACAGGCGATTTTGCGTCTATGTGCTAGGCTCTGCATCTTACTTTTTAAAAACGTAGTTTTATCAGTCAAATAATCATCCTACCACTATCAGTGCTATGGTGGTATTTAAGAAGAAGACGTAAAACAAAACATTGTGTGCATCCTAATCTACGAGAAAGATTTTTAGCAGGAGTTTTTATTTTTAGTTTTCGTACCCTGACATTAATTTTTTTTTATTCATGTACTGTACAAGTACATGAATAAAAAAATTAAAAAGTTCATCCGAGTATACTAAAATTATAAATAGAAAAGATTTGTATTTTTCTTTGTAATGATAATGAATAAACTCAAAAGCTACTGGTCCGATTTTAAAAAAATCTTTCACCTATAGAAAACTACATTATCATTGAGTAACATAGGCTATATTTTATAAAGTTACGAGGACGAAGTCGTCTACAACAGCTAGTAATAGATAAGAAGTTGGTCCTCACCTTCTTCCCTCACTATGGTGCCGACTCCATGGAAGAATCCTTTGAACCGTGGCTTCTCGAGCCTCATGTCGTTAATAAACTTGACTTTGACTGTCTCCATGGGAGTGACTGCGAATATGGCTTCCGCGACACCCGCTGCCAGACCGCACGCCAATTTACCCGTGTTTGTGAGAGTACCATTTTCTGTTACCATGTAAAGCTTGGCTTGTTCAAACACACCGAATCTGTTCAATAAAAAATAAACAAATTATCCAGCAAGCAAAAATTAGACACCAAGAGGATGTAAAATCAGATTCAATTTTTTTTTATATAAAATCGTATACGAAAAAATGAGAGTTTCCACACATCGTATGGCCCAAACGAGATTCGTGGAAACCATACAACGGACTTGAGTACCTTACACGCCCCATGTCAAGGCCACCTTTGAAAAGTTTATTTCCATAGCTGGCCTGGCTTAAATTAATAGCGATTTGGATACATAGCCAAACTTATAATAAACTATTAGTTATGTTGGTGGAATAAAATCTTTGAATATTGTAAGCTGGTAGCGCGGGTGTCTATTGGTTCTAATGAAACATGAAATTTAAATAATCTATGTATATTAAAGTAAAAAAATATGTATTACCTAAATCTCTTGAAAAACTTAAGAATGGGTAGACCGACTTTAATTCGGTTTTCACATACAGAAAGAGAGATAAACGGGGAATATAAAAATTTCACCCCAGGCGAAGCCCCGGAGCAGGTCGCTATTAATGTTATATTTAGTAATTGATATAAAAAGTTCTTGACCTTTGCCAGGAGAATATTTTAACACTGTGTAACATGAAAATAACATTAAATTTCAATACTGAAACTTGTAGAACTGATATAATTCTTGGCTGTGGGGTTGGGGTAACCCCTGAGGAAAACAAAAAATAAATAAATAGGGTGTGGCTGTCTCGTGGACGCGGCCGTGTGTTTTACATCAATTATTTTGTTTTACATGAATACTTGTCCGTACGTACGAGTAATATATTCTTTGAGCGTATTTATATACTCAGAATATTATTGAATTTTGAGTAACTTTTGTCAAACAAACATACTAATAATATAGGTACCAAAAATTTTTTTGATTCTTTAGCTATCGAGTGGTGTAATTACATTTTGAATGTAGATGATAGATATAGACTAGACACAGCATGAATTGCCTACCACTATTTCACGCCATAAAAAATCTAGTTATAAATAAAACATGTATCCACTAGTAAAATGTTCATCGTGAATGTCAACCAATGTCACACAATTTGCAGTGTCTCGAGTAACTTACCCTGACACAATAGACCTTTGTTATCTAACATGTATCTACCATACTACTTGTAAGTGTCGTTTTACTGTAACTGATACTGATACGCTACGTCTCCAGCAACGACTAGTCTCGGAGGAGACGAGACGTGACACTTGTTAGGTATTATCATTGAAACGTGACATATTATTTACTTATATCTGAATTACGAACACATTACTACAATATGAAAAAATTTTTTTTGGTCTTTTATCACTCTATGGATATGATTTAAAATTTAAATTACAGACTGATTGGTATAGGTACCTTACGTTGCAATATGATCTTTATCCTATTAGTAGCATATCCTAATACTATCTTTACATATTACATAGTAAGTATAAAATAAAGTCGCTCCCCGCCGTCTGTCTCTTGTATCTTTGTAAATATGAATATTGTTAAGAGCTTAATTGCTGTGTAAATAATCTCCTACTGTGTCCAACAATCCAACACTTTTATTTATATATGATATAACCTACTCATAGATTTAATATATGATATACCAGTTAATCTTCTATTACATCGACGAATGTAATTGTAATATAGTCTTAACATCGATGTTTATTAATATGAATTTAGATAGCCATTAAAAAGTTCGCAAATATGAATAGATTATTTCATACTAGCCGCTACCCGCGACTTCGCCCGCGTTGAAAAATATAAAATATAACACCTAACAAAATATAATTATGATCAATATAACGCATGACATCTTTATTGCTGTTATAATTTGCCTGGAATTACATTTTTATTTTTAGATGATTTTGGATCCCTCGGGAACAGTACTTTTTTCTGAATGAAAGGTACCCTATGTCCTTTTCTGTATTACTGACAATGTGTATGCAAAATTTCATGATGATCGGGAGTAGATAAGGCGTGAGACAGACAGACAGTTATTTTCACATTTATAATATTAGTATGGATTATTGAACATACAAGTAAAATAAACTGTGATGTTTACGAAGTACATATAAACACTACGATAAGGTGTGTTATCTGTTATACACACATTGATCTGATCCATGATATTTACTTTACATGAAGTTGCTAAGGGAACCCAATCTACGAAAAACTCATTTTGATATTGGATTAAATCATATATTATTTTATTTTAATATTGGATTACAAATGAGTGCATAGATTTCATATTTCAAGGACATTTTTGAGAGGTACCAGAACAGATTTTGTTAATAACATTAAATAGGTACTCCAATAGTACTTAAAAAATAATAGTCACTCCCACCATGTCTAACAATGTTGATTGAGTCTAGTTCCTTTCTCTTTGATTCGACTTTTCTAGTAATTTAAATAAAGTCTACAAGCATTTTTTAATCTTTGACATTTCACTGGTTTCTTGAAAGTCAGCGGAACAGAAAAATGATAAGCAATAAAAGTAGGTATGTAAACGCATTATATATCCTGCCAATCCTTTCGCATTGATGATGGTATTTATGCAGATTTTATGTCTTTTGACGAGCCCCTTGGATGAGTGGTTAAGATGCTTACCTTAACGCTCTGTCTCATGGATTTCGGGTTTGGTTACCGGCAGGGTCAAAACTTTGAAAATGAACTTTTCAAAGTTGGCTCTGGTCTGGATTTGGAAATTAGTGCAGGGCACACTGCGTTTCGCAGTCACATGTGCAGCCCATTTGGCGGCAGTAACCACTCCCTTACAGAAGGAAGACCATCGTGAAATAACAGCATATAATCTGCTGTTGTGTTTCGGTGTTCATTACCTCATCCCTTGCTTATCCCTTATCCTTCTATGGTCAGCAGCGCACTTGCAGCACTTGCGTTGCTTGTATTATAGGCGACGGTAGCTACCTACCATCAAGTGGACTGCCTGTCTGTCGACCTTATTATTTTAAAAAAATAACAGCGTGTGTGCCATAGTATTTCGGTAAGTCATTGTAATATGCGAAAAGCCTTATTGTTTAATTTTAACAAGAGTTGACAAAGTACCCAAATTGATAAGGTGCAAATTAAAATGGACAACAGACTTGTAGCAAATTGGTCTAATCATTTAACAATTTCCGTTATTGAAATTTTCCATTCCAAATACCTATGCCATGTTTAATAAATAAAAATGTAAGTTGACGTTAGCTTTGTATACTTAGACTGGCCAGAAATACTGTTACAATAAAAAAAAATGTACTGCTTAATATTAGTTAATCAATAACCTGTAATAAATCGTTGTACCTAGTTTATATTATCTACCTATTTATTTTTATTTTATGAACCTATGTGATAATCTCGGAAACTTGTGAACAGATTTTGTTCCTGATTGTAGCGATGGAAAGAGGAATTTCTGAGGATGGTTTATCTTAATCTTATTTATATTACAATTCCGAGTTTAGCTGAGTTATCACGGTTTTTGTCAAAGAAGGCGAGCGTACGCCGCAGCGAGCGTGGCCGGGTTCAGCTGGTTATAAATAAATAAAAATTGATGTATGTTCCCTATAGACTACAAAACTGCTCAATTGTTCACCGTGAAATTTTGCATACAGGTTATCAGGGTTTCGGAACAGGACATAGGGTACCTTGTTCAGAGACGCGAACGAAGTCGCGGGCTAAAACTAGTTTAAAAATAAATAGGGTGGTAAAATTAAAAAAAAAATAGAAAAATGTTACGAAATTAATTACCCAGAAAATTTTTACATATTTATTTAATTTTTTTATTAAATCCTACATGGTTTCATAGACTGTTCATGGACTACTGTTCATTGAATGGTATTATTTATCTTGTATCTAGGAAATGTATTACGGGTTATTTCGGTACTTAATAGCTAACTTGAGAAACAAGGTCAGTGCAATCATAATTGTCATATATTAGTTTATATAGAATGACCATATCAAAGGCAACTAAATGTATTTTAATTTATTGCAATTTAAAATAATGTAACCTTGACACATAATGTTCTTTAGTTTATAATACATAGAATAATAAAATAGAATAGTTAATAAATATTATATATATAATAAAATAAATATGTTTTATGTATACTAATATTATAAAGCTGAAGAGTTTGTTTGGTTGAACGTGTTATAATCTCAGGAACAACTGGTTCGAATTGAAAAATTCTTTTTGTGTTGGATAGTCCATTTATTGAGGAAGGCTTTAGGCTATATAACATTTTGAACGCGGACGAATTCGCGGGCACCAGCTAGTTTTATTATATATTTATTATAGCAGTGTGCATTATTATAATAGCATTTTAAATATTTGAAGTTAATTCTAATACAATTCTTTGAACTTTGAGATCAGTTCGATTGAAGCACATTCTTTCTCCATGAGAAAATTCGTTACTGGACATGCTTATAAAATGTGTACTAAAACAGGTGCTCAAATGGTCCAAACGGTCGAAGAGCTTTTTGATTAAATCTTTGGTAAATATTGGCCGATATTGGCCACCGATATCAGCCTATACATGTTTTTATTTGTTACAAAACTAATATGTACTATGTTTGTCTAATACAATGTTTGAGGTTACTCACCTGACTGCAGACTTTGGTATTGATCCATATAAGAGTACACTGAGCCCTCTGTAAAGTCCAAAGAAGCCATGCCCTTTCACTGTTTTTTTAACACAATCAAAGATACCAGTGTATTGTTTAGTGCCACCTGAAATTAATTAAAAAAAAACATTTAATGTTACACTTAGAAATATTTTAAGATTTTTTTTAAGGAATATGCTTCCCTTCTTTATCAACCTAAGAAAGTATTTCTAAACATTGCTTACTCTGAAGTTAGTACAAACAATAACAAATGGTATGTTATTGAGCATTAGATCTGATAATACATTTGATATTTTTTTATGTAGAGATAGTGCTGACAATATGATTGTGTAATCTTAGATTATGAATAAGTTAGTTAAGAAATACCATATAATTCTGGTCATCAGTTAGAATTTAAACATGACATAGTTCTCAACAAATGTCTTAGTAAGATTGTCAGGCTTATTATAAATATTTAGCTTTGTAATGTGAAATTTACAGAATTTTCTCTAGTGGTAAATATAATCTTTTCTTATCTATGTTCTGTACATTCTTGTATGGTTCATTAGCATTCGTGTTTAAAATGAAGCTCCCTAGATTCTAATTTCACATATTATAATCAAATAAGTGAAAATAGATCTAGTGTAATGTATAAAATTCAAATAGTTAGTAAAGTAAAGTAGTTAGGTAATAGATTACTCGAAATGCTATTGAAATTAGCTCGTTATTTACCTTTTAAGTGCTTTTAATCCAACTTTTATTACCTACACTTATAGTTAGTCTACAAAATACTATAGACAGTAATCTATAGTACTGACTCGTAAGAGTAATCTAGTATTTGGTTATACAATTTTCAAACTGCATAAATAACTCATAAATGTTTTCTAATAAGATACCAGTAAGCATTTTTTAAATAAAAATAATCTTATTTAATATTATTCATCTAACAATAGTTTCAAACATAGAGTAATAATTTACTCTATAGTTAATTCCTGTAAAGGAAGTAAAAATTTATGAATGAAAATAAAAACAAATGACCTTGAAACAAGTTTCTTGACCAAAACACTGACATAACTATACTAACAAGCATTTCAACATTATACAGAGCAAAGTCCATAGTTATGTACATTTTACAAGGCAATGTACTTTTCAAATATTGAATAGCGCATAATGAAAATAATATTATCTTCATTGAATCCTGAAATTATATAAAAACGAACAAAACATTATACCTACGGTTTATGAGGCACTTGGAAACTCAATTCAAGAATCGAGGAAAAATAATGAATTACGTAAACCGATTATAGTATTTTTAGAGGAAAAGTCACTTCCAGAAAAATAGGTCGATCGTATTTACAGCGATATGATAATGCGCGATTGGTGAATGAAAATTTGTTATTTTATAGAAATTTTACTATGCACTGACCTTTTTCGTCCAACTGAAGTTGTGTTTTAACATATTCGGTAGGGAATGTAATACAAATTTCAATTCCACCAGTTATTCCGCCGGCTACGACGCCTTTTAGGCCAATAGATCCTGAACCCCCTGCCGCAGCCGCTGCACCACTTTCGGTCATCCATGGCCTAGAAAATGGATTTTTAAAATTTCCCGTTTTATTAGTCATAGTTAACACTTAATATAAATTAATATTGCTTTAACAACGGCTGCGACTGCGACTGTACTCCCCCCAACACAGTAGAAAATAAACTGATTTCAGTTCAGGTGAGGGACAGGGAGGGAGGGAGGAAGGAAGGACCGAGGAGAGGAGAGAAGAGGAGGGAGGGGGCGGGATAGTACTTCTTGTTGTGACAGATGAAGGATAGGTAGGACTGTCAGAAAAGTGACAGCCGACAGTTGAGTGGTTAGTCGACAGCTGACATTTGGCACTCAACATTGTCTCATGCATTTCATGTGACATATCTAAATGATAGGTGGGTGGCTCTAGTATCACAGAATACAGTATCTACTATTACTGTTAAGTACTATTTACTCTATGCTACTATTTAGTTTGTGGTGTCGGCCAAACTCATAATTAGTGAAGTTAACGGAACAACATTTTTTCCAAAGCTCTTACAATTAATTATAATAAAATAAAATGACATTTTGGTCTTCCACATCTTAAAACTTAGTTGCGGAAAGTATAAAGGTGGAAACAAACTATGTGCGCGGTCGGTCACATCCAGTGCGCCAGATTTATATCGGACGTCCGAACGCTCAAGGACGGTCCAAAGTCACATCCGCGACTTACGTCCGATAGTTTGCACTATGGACAGTATTTAATATTTATTTATTTATTAAAGTACACCAACAGAAGACACAACAATACAACACAATAATACAGTTTTTACATTCGGTCATGGTCTGATGTGAATTCCAATGACAGGTATACACAACATTTAACATCAATCATCGACCCTTAGGATTACAGAAAATTCTTATACTGTTCCAAAATAATAACCATTATATTCACAAACACACTCGAATCATAACATACCTATAAATGACATATGATATTACGCACTTACGAACTCGTGAAAATAATACACACAGAAATTGTAATATTTCCTTTGTAAATGAACAAGGTATTACGACTAAAAATCCCCGCGTATACCTAGTCTTTCGAACGTTTTGGTTTATAAGTGTTGCCTACGCAGGAAAAGTAATACGCACTACGCAGTAATATCTGTTAAATTAATACAGGTGGAAATAACATCTTTTGAAATATAAAAGTAGGTGGAGTATTTGCGTGAGTTTCAGTAATTGAAACTGAATTCTACTAAACCACTAGAAAAATTCACCAGCCACTAAAAGCAATTTTTCGCCACTAAGCTGGGGGTTTGAAACCACCAGTTTTAGTGGAAAATCCACTAAGTTGGCAACACTGGCCGCGGCCTATGTTTTCAATTTCATATACGGATAATAACTTTCACATACTGATTTTTATACGGAATTGTATGTTCAGAAATATAAAATAATAATAATGATAATTTAATAAGAATTTAAGAAATACAATAAGTAGTAATAAAATAAATACATAAATAAATACGAAACTAAATAATCTTGGGAAATGTTAGTCATACATATAGCAGCAATCAATAGTTAACGGGGATTCCCCGACTTTGAAATCTGTTGTTTTAGCATTAGAGCGGGGAGCATTACACATTTAATTTTTGCACGAAGGCGATAGAACTCACTTTGCTTTGTTTTATATTAGGTATATCAATATTTTAGGTATATTTAGTTTAGTATTTTTCAGAATACAGTCAATTGTTCATAATGGCACTTCATTTTCCTAATTTCATAGAGCAAGAAAATATATAAACGCTATACAAACTGGAGAGCTTTAAGAAATAATTTCAACGTAAACTGTGCGCCTGCAGGTACAAGCGAAAATATAGAAAAGTATTAGTAGAAATTTTGACGACTTTGAATCCAGCTGATGGAAATTTGTTATATCCACATTTATCTAAATTGATTACGTCATAGTTAAGTTTGCCACATTAGAGTATAAATTTATTTATCAATTATTGAAAAAATCAACACAAAAACAAATTCATTTATTAAAATCATTTAAAATCAAACATTGTCAATTTAATTTTTAATAAATGAAGCCTATGAAAACGGTTGTTTTTTTTCAATTGCTATTTTTCTTACAATACAATACACATACGGAATTTATACAATACAGATTAAGTAACACTGGCCGCGGCAGTCGGATACGTCCGATAGTTTGTTTGGACCTTAATTGAGCTTAATCGACGGACACTTTCTCATGTATAGAGTTGGGCCTCCTTACCTTTATTCTCCATGGTTTCCACCTTTAGTTTGTGGTCATTATAAACTCATGCTACAAACACAGAGTACTATTATGAGAATTCTTCAGAGTATGTTATGTTAATTTTCTGCGACTGTGGTTTGCATCGCAAGTTCGTCGCAAGCAAGCGCGATATAGCCGCTTTCTTCGACAATTAACGTTAATAAAAGGAATAATTTATTTTATACAAAAACTTTATTGTACGAGAAGTTCTAAATTTTCATTAAGAATAAACTACAGGAAGATATAAAAATGGCTATCAGGACATACGGCGATAAGCCAATTAGCTTCCAAATAGAGGAAGGTGGAGAATTTTACTGTGTTGGTTCAGAGGTATGTTTACTTTTCTATTTGCTATAACCCATTAAAAATAAATTTCCTAATAAATAGAAGCCCCTTTTTTTATTGTTTTGTTATTTGTAACACTCATGACATATTTTCTAAGCTTACAAATTCTTTACATGTTTTAACGTGAATACGTTTTTAAATTTGCTTCAAGGAAATTCAGGCTATCCAGAAAATTGATAACAAAATCACGGGATACAGTTTGATGCTGTAGATACAGTATATATCTATCATCTACATCCAAAATTTATTTACACCACATGAGAGCTAAAGATTTTTTTGGTATATATGGTATATTTGAATTCGTTTAATATATACATATAAATTATATAATACACTCAAAAGAAAATATTACTTATAACATATACATATTCTTGTAAAACACATTTACAATTTATACTGTTTATAATTTGTTACTGTACTGTTACTGTTAGTAACAAAAATAAGAATTTTTGTTACTAAAACCTCAATTTTTCATAGCTTATACCTATTACAGTATAAAAAAACTTGTCAAATTTATACGAATATCTTATAATAAAACGGGCCTTATTATAACTTGTGAAATTGCATTAACAATAATTTTAATTGAATTGATTTTTAGGTGGGAAATTACCTGCGGCTGTTCCGTGGGTCACTTTACAAGAAGTATCCTGGTATGGTCAGAAGAACACTGACCAATGAGGAGAGAAAACGTCTTGTGGATAACGGGCTTGGTCAACATGTGTTATCAAGTTCAGTTTCTCTGCTAAAAGCTTCTGAAGTAGAAGATATTATAGAAGGGAATGATGATAAGTATGTGTGAATTTATAAGTAACTAACTGAATTTTATTTTGGCAAAAATCATAACAAATTATTTTCAAAAAATAAACCTACATTAATTACGTAAGTCTTGTGTCACTGTTTTGTTTTTAATTCTTTGCAGATATAAGGCGGTGTCGGTGAGTCAAGAGTTAGCTACTCCTCGAGAGAGTAAAGGTAAAAAGCCTCACCAGCCATCATGGCTTCCTGTGATGCCAAATTCTTCACATTTGGATGCCGTGCCACAAGCCACACAGATTAGTAGAACAAGAGTTCACAATAAAAAGGTATTTTTCAATATTTGCTTCTTATAGCTCCTTAAGTTTCTTATAATCGTGGCAAAGCTTAAATTTAAACTTCACATGTTATTAAGTTAAGTTTTCTACTTACTTTTAATATGTCAAAAACTTCAATGAATCATGTTCAAGTGGTATCCTAATCCTAATAATATAAATGCGAAAGTTTGTATGCTTGGATGTTTGTTTTACTCAATCACACAAAAACGGCTGAATGAATTTGGATGAAACACAGATAGTTTGTTAACATTAACATATAGGATTAGGTATTTACCCAACTGGGTTGGACCTTGTATATCTACTAATAATTCGGTACTTATGTACCAGAGAAGAAATTTACCAGAAACTGTCAAGATCATAATTAGACACAATAATATAATATATTATTAGATGGAACTAAATGTGCCGCTAAAAAGAGCCAACACGGACAGTGTCGCCAAAATATTTATTTATTATATTTTATAAAACTCATCTTTAAATATACTTTTAGTTTAGTATTTAATTTTAGTTAGTTTTAAAATACTTTTAGTTAAAATATTTTACTTTTCCAGGTTCGCACTTTCCCTCTGTGTTTCGATGACACCGATATGACAGCAATGTTAGAAAATGCATCGCAAAAACAAGTCCTAGTCCCAATCAGACTGGACATGGAAATCGAGGGACAAAAGTTGAGGGACACTTTCACATGGAATAAAAATGGTAATTGATTTCTTCTTTACATGTTATTTAAAACAAAGTCGCTTCTCGCTGTCTGTCCCTCTGTACATGATACTCTTAGATCTTTTGAACTATGCAATGGATTTTAATAGGTTTTCACTAATGGAAAAATTAAATATATTCATATATTTTGGTTGATGCCTTTTAAAATATTAAAAGAAAAACTTTGTATTTTGTTTTTCAAGAATCAATAATAACACCGGAACAATTTGCTGAGGTGCTCTGCGATGATCTCGAATTGAATCCGAGCACATTCATACCGGCGATAGCTTCAGTGATCCGGCAACAGATAGACGCTTTCCCCAGCGAACCACCCGCCATTTTGGAGGAACAAACCGACCAGAGAGTCGTCATTAAGCTCAATATACACGTTGGTAACACATCTTTGGTTGATCAGGTAAATTGACAGTTGAAATTTCAATAACCTTTTATTAGTTATGTAAGTTATGTGATATAAAAATGAGCACTTCTAGTATGCCATAAATCATCCACCAAGAGTACATATACTAATAAAACGAAACTTACACTCGCCTGTACATTTTCAGGTGGAATGGGACATGTCTGAAAAGGAGAACAATCCGGAACAGTTTGCGATGAAGCTGTGTGCTGAAGTGGGTCTGGGAGGTGAATTCGTGACCGGCATAGCGTACAGTATTCGAGGCCAACTCGGTTGGCATCAGCGCACATACGCCTTCAGCGAAGCCCCACTTCCAGTTGTCGAGGTAAACATAAATTTATTATGCTATAATACTTTGATGACCCATTGGGTGAGATGTTAGGTTGCATTGATAGTTCCATACTACGTAATTCCATAATTACTCATTAGAGGACCATCAGTCTGTCTGTCGAGTTTAACACATACAATAGATGTGCTGCTCAGTTTTATGATGTAGAGGCAGAGTGTGCCTGCCAAGTTAACATGTTTGATGTGGCTTGTGTCTTTTTTTCAGACGCCGTACCGACAGCCGTCTGACGCTGAGCAATGGGCGCCATACCTCGAGACTCTCACCGACGCAGAAATGGAGAAGAAGATCCGAGACCAGGATCGAAACACGCGACGCATGCGGCGTCTCGCCAACACAACGCCCGGTTGGTAGCAACATTAAGCCACACTACCCTACACCACACTTCGCTAAGCAACTTCATCAACTAATTTCCCTAAACTAAATTATAGTGACTACACTATACCACACTTCGCTAAGCAACTTTATCAACTAATTACTCCAAACTAAATTAATGTACATTACACTACATCACATTTCACTAAGCAACTTTATCAACTAATTGCTCTAAACTAAATTAAAGTACACTACACTACACCACACTTCGCTAAGCAACTTTATCAACTAATTGCTTAAACTAAATTAAAGTGCATACACTACACTACACCAAACTTCGCTAAGCAACTTTATCAACTAATTACTCCATACTAAATTAAAGTAAACTACACTACATCACATTTCACTAAGCAACTTTATTAACTAATTGCTTAAATTAAATTAAAGTGCATACTAGACACCACACTTCGCTAAGCAACTTCATCAACTAATTGCTCTAAACTAAATTAAAGTACACTACACAACACAACACTTCGCTAAGCAACTTTATCAACTAATTTATAGAGTTTATAGATATTTCGATGGCATAATGTTATGCCATCAAAAGTACAATTGACTCAAAAGACTTACAATAGAAACTGCATGGAATGTTTATTATTTATTTATATATATTTAAATAGAAGCCTAAATGAGACTTTCTGTACTGCCTTAAGATTATAGTCAAAAATTCTGTGCAATTTCTTATAGAGAATAATATAATAATTGTTGTTTATATTAAATTATTATATGAATATGTAAGTGGACTGTTGAATTTTTATATCATTATTATTTATATTAAAGTTTTCATAAGAAATTTTTGTTTCATTTCACTTAACCAACTCGCAATCGTTTCTAACCAGATTTCGTTAAGGGTTTTTTTTTCATTTACATTTACATTTTCATATGCTGCTTACTATTACGAATATTTTTGTCGTGTAATGGCAACACAGAAGGACTCAATTTTACGGCGGTCGTTAAATTTCTGTGAATACATTTTTTTCTTTTTACATACATATGTTTGTTTAGATAATTGACGTTGCTAAACAACAAAATGTTGAGTACTAATTATTACTGATGCATGATGAATATTATATTTAATTGGCATGTGATTTATTCCTATTTTATGAGGCTATTTGATAAGGCTGGCAAATCTCTTGAAGAAGCCCATATTGTAGTCACCTATTTATTATTACTTAGCTCATATTGTGTTTCCATCTAGAAAAACCTCTGAAGGGACATTGTTCCCCTTCTGAGAAGTTCAGCTCATGGCTGCAGAAATAGATGGCGGTCGTAGATGGGCGGGGTCGCGATTACGTTATGACACTACATCGGTGCTCCGCCACGGCTAATCATCGCGGGGAGGGTTACGCTCCCTGGTCTTAACCTCGGCGTACCTGAAAGTGGAGGTACGCCGGCCATCTCGGGGGATCTTACGACGTGCAGTAGTCTCCCCCAATGCCGGCTCTTCACGTTGGCCAACATTGTGGCGAATGTTGTGGCCAAGGTATTGGCCAATAGTTTGTGATGGCGTCGAGGTCATTCGTTCAGTTATTAGCTTCGGTTCAGGCCAATATGCGGACGAATTTATTAAAACTGATATTTACTTTAGCTTTTTCAGCTATGAATTAAGACTATGAAGCGAAATTAAGACTATTAAATTAAATCAAAAAGATTGACTGCCCTTTCACCTTTTTAAAGTGTTGTATATTTTGTAACAGACGTGTCCTTGGGTCGTGCCGTCAACAGAATGATAAGGGCGGATGAAGCTCTCTTCCAGAACACACCGGAGAAGAGAAGAAAAAAAATATAAGGTGTAAAACAATCGCCGGATCATTTGTAATGTGTACTGTACTCTTGGATTTAGTCTAAATAGTAATTTTCGAATATTATGTAAGGTTTTTTTTTGTGTTAGCATTATTTACATCTACACTATAAGTATTTTTTATATAATTCTTCCCAGCAAGTTTTATTCATAGTTTGTCCTATAAATAAAACTTTGTTGTGAAAATAATCTGCAATTTACTGGGTGTAATACCTTTTACTAAAAACCACATATTTATTTGATTATTGATAATATATCCCGATGATTATATTTGATTTATTATGGAATTGTTTTCATATTGTTTGGCGACAGAATTTGTTAATAAACCTATTATTTAACAAATTCAAAACCAATTAAATTGACAACAGCATAGATTTAATAGCAAATTGCCAATTGAGATCTGCTTAAATTAAGAATTTGTATTTAAATGTGTAAAGGATTTCATGTAAAGAATTTGCATGTAAAAAATCACCGCAAAAGTTTCTTTTAGAACAAACATATGATCAATATGAAATTATGATTGTTTTACCAGAAAATATGTGCAAAAAAAATGTGAAACGGTTACGAATTTCTCTACTGAAATAAAAATTTACGCCTGTAATACGTATTTATATAACCATTTGCAAAATTTCTTAAATAGCTCACTGAAAAATAATATAATAAAGGAAATGTAT
Source organism: Synanthedon myopaeformis (assembly GCA_944738685.1). Lineage (NCBI taxonomy): Eukaryota > Metazoa > Arthropoda > Insecta > Lepidoptera > Sesiidae > Synanthedon > Synanthedon myopaeformis. The sequence continues at coordinate 3,347,219 of OX122933.1, read as the reverse complement.
GTCACATTTGCACTTTTTTTCAAGAATCTCTTCGGAATTAATTTGTTTCGATTTTTTACTTATGCCTGAAAGATCTCTGAAACTTCGCTTGCATAGAAGCCAATATTACTTTTAGGCTCAATTCGATAGTAATGATAAAATCAATTGAATAAAATATTTTGGTAACTTTAAATTTTTTGAATTCTCCTAGAAGCTCTAGGCTATTTAATAAATAGTTCAATAAATTTTATAAATAATAAGAAACTATCTGGTTTCCTAATAAATAAAAAAAGAGGTCTCATCTCAGTGGTTTAAATTTGCAACTTCTCAATTTCTTTGTATAATAGTAGGGGAGCCCAAAAGGGGATTTCGGGATTTACTCGAGCGCGTCACATTAAGGTATGGTAGATTAATTACATGTTGAAAGGTGTGCATTTTAATAATCTTACGGTTTGAACGTGACGAAAGGAAATGGGAAGGTCACAGTTGCAAGAAAAAAAAGTCACCTTGACATTCTCGAGCGCGTCAGATTAAGATATGGTGGGTTAAATACATGGTGAAAAGTGTGCGTTTTAATAATCTGACAATTTGCGTAAGCCGAAGTAACAAAAATCGTCAATAAAGTTTGGCTCATACAGCTGCAGGGAATCATGTATTTCCTATTCCGCGTTCTCTTTCTCTCCCTCGTTATTTCTCTATTTTTCACTCTCGCACTATACCCACACGCCAGCGCCATGACGACACGTTGCTATTACTGCTGATCACAACACTCGTGGTATTTTATATGTACAGCGCTCTGGCTGATTTATTGAATTTTAAGTTCTACGAATTAAATTTTGTAAATTTAATATCTGCTATGACGTCGACTTACGGTATTTTCAAGTGTGTGTTTTTTGTTGTAAAATAACGTCAAAAAATTGTAAAATTAACGCCGGAAACAATGAAAAAATGCTTTATTATTTGTTTTTATTTGTATGCTATTTTCCGAGCATTTTATTTATCACCATCAGTGATTATACATGAAAAAGAAATATTTATTTTTTAAATCGTCAGATTAAGAAACGGCACAATCAGGAATTTAAGCTGAACCGTTTGTATGAAAATCTGACGCGCTCGAATATGTCAACATGGCGATTTTTTTTTGCATTTTCAGAAAACTGCTACGAGCTTGCGTCACATCCGAATCGCCAGTCTTTTAAATGGGAGCTTAGTTTGGGTTCACTTAACATCCCCTCTGAATATCTGACGCGCTCGAATAAGTACATTTTTTTTCCATTTTTAACGCTTCCGTACGGGAGAACCCACCGTCCAAACCGTCAGATTAACATAATCCATCATCAGGGACATGTGGGGTATATACATTATCAATATCTGACGCGCTCGATCAAAAATCTGTCACATGGACATATTTTTTTTACATTTTTGAAAGCCTGTAGACACTCCTCCCACCGTTGAAATGAAAAATTTCATATAACCTTTTTTCTTCTTACCACCTGTACAAATGCGCCCAAAAAAATCCCCAATCGTTAAATCGGATTTAACACCACCCAATCTTCAAAATCCAATAGGTCCCCACGACGCTCGAGCGACTCCAGATTTAGCATAGTGGGCTCCCCTTCCATAAAAAATAGATATGTTTCCTTTGAAAACATTATTATATTAACAATATCTTAATATGAAAAAAAAATATGTAATAAGTACTTGTATGAAGATATTTGTAGAAAATATTAATAAGACACACGAAGAATGTTATTATTTTAAGATTTAATTGTAAGGAACTTTCAATAATAAATACCTTATGAATAAATTAGCGTTTTTTTCTACCCTTTTTTAACTTTGTTCGTAATAAACAAGTACTAAGTATTGAGTAGTCTTTTCGGTTTGTTTCTCAAAAGGACATATTTTCAAAGGAACACATTCTCAAAAGAAAAGATTCTCAAAATACTGGATTTAATATTGTTACGGCTAGAAAGAACCAGTGCGAATGCACTCGAAACAAGTGCAAAAGGAAATCGGTCCTTACAATTACAACATAGGGTTCATGTTCCAGGAACCGAAATAGTATTCGGTTCCTGGAACATGAATAGAATGAGCCAATAGAATGAACCAATAGAACTATGTTTATAAGTTCAAAACTTCGAGTACTTACTATTTAGGCTAGACTAACTGCGCGAATATAAATACGGGATCCGCCGCTTGAGGCACCAGGTTGCGATTAAAAAGAGTATATGAGATAGAAAATCATTTAACAACTAATAATAATTAAATTAAATAAAAAAAAGTGTGTTTGTCAACTCCGACGTACAACTGGAGTTTACTCCTTACTAACGATAAACAAATAATTTAATGAATATAATTAAAACATTAAAACATTAATATAATAGATGTATTATAATATTAATATGACTGTATTGAAACATATTGTAGCCTGTAACGCGTAACGAGTGACATATGACATTTGATTTTACTCCCATAAATTTTCATATCCCGGGCTTATATATGAAAATCGATTCTTAAGGAGTAAACTCCTATAAACTCCAATAAGTGGTAAATAAGTATGGTTGACGCGCAGTTTTATGGGCTTTAAAACTCATTAAGTATTAGCGACCCGCCCCTGGCTTCGCACGGAGTTTAAAATCCTTTCTTAGCAGATGTTTACGTTATAAAACAAACCTGTTCTAAATTATATTTTTTATGTTAAGTTTGACGGTCAACTTGATAGTAGGTGGCTACAGTCGCCATGCAACGCTACAGGTGCTGCAAGTGCGCTACCGACCATTATAGGATTATGGATTGGGAATGGCTCTGGCATCCGTTACTCACCGAAACACAACAGCTCATTTGTTATTATTTCACGGCGGTCTTCTATAAGGGGGTGGTTACTGCCGCCAGACGCGTTACCGAAATGGCTGCGAAACACAGTGTGCTCAAAGTGTGCTCTGCAAAAAATTTGGTTTCGTTTTCGTCATTCGTTCCCCCCACTTGGCTCCCACGTATTTTTTTTTTGCATTTTGGCAAATTCGTTCGATAAATACATAATTTGCTTAAAGAAAATATTACTCGTAACGTACACGTATTCACATAAAACTCGCGGCCAAAAAATCGTGGTTATCCACTATACAGCCACACCATATTTTTTTAAAAATTTGTTTTTGAAACTCAATAGACGCCAGGCGCAAGGTCCGGGCTGTATGGAGGATGCGTATCAGTTTTACATTTTAGGCTTTCAAATACGAGTAAGTATCCGATTAATTTAAATCTGAGTCGTTGTAGTGGTTTAGGTGACCGTAGTGTACAGTACAGTACATGTGTTATTTTGACTAATACATGTTTTTTTTATATACATATATTCGTTTGAAATTTCAACAGCGTTTTCAAAACATATAGGTACCTATTGACATTGGAGGATTCAGCATACTTTCATCTCCCCATCCCGTATAAGATTTATAGTCATCGGAACGTTGAGATGTGAACGCGAATTCAAGTTTGGAATCGCGAAAAACATCTTCTAGGCGCATGCGTGACTCTCGACCAATGTCGGTCTACGTGCGTGGCTGTCTCCACTCAAGGAGATAATAGCGATGTAACACATTTTATAATATCGACTATCGACTCATTGTAAATTATTTCTTTCTTTGTAAGACACTATAATATCGACAATGAATAAAATGGGACTACCTGTGCACGCGCCTAACTTGATAAAATATAGCCAATGTTACTCGCTGATAATGTGGCTTTCTATAGGTGAAAGAAATTTTAAAATCGGTCTAGTATACAAAATTTCATGATTATTGGTTGAATAGTTAAGTCGTGGAAAGGTAACAGATAGGCAGATAGAGTTATTTTCACATTTATAAAATTATTATGGATTAACTTGTGGAACATTTCACATTTTTCAATAACTCTTTTTCTCTTGTTTTCAAAAGTTATATTTTTTTTATTAGTGCTACTACATACAATAATTCAGTTAACCTTAGTGGAATTGAACTGTGTTTTATATATTGTAACTTTCATTTACTATTAACATAACACAATATTGTGACAGATAATTCTTACACTCAATTCGATACCGAGCACGACACTAATGACAGATTTTCATGAACGTTCAGTACGATAAAATGTTTGGGAAAAGCGGAGGGAAGCGCGCGGGCCCCAAGCCCACTCCCGCCATCGCGAAATTTAAATTTGGAATCATAAATGCCAGATTAAAAAATTAATAAAGGTGTTATAATAAAAACCAACATACAAACATTAATAAAATCTAATTTAAAAACTTATATTTATAAATAGTGTTGCTATAATAATCTGTTGCTATAAAGTGTAAAAAATGTGTAAGTTTTTGAAACTTGAAAAAACTCTGGAGTGTTTAATTGTATTGTGAAAGTTTAAACTTACTGTGCCGATATTTTTAAATGCCAGGTTTATGGAAACGTCTAAAAAGGTTAGTGATGTATGAGAACTTTTTAGGGAATATTTTATTACATATAAATTGTTCTATGGCAAACTAGAGGTTTTATGATTGAACTAAATTAAGAAATTATTAACTTCACTTGGACTAATGACAATGTATATTTCTATAATCCCTCACTGTAAGAGAAATTATAAGATTCTGTCACAAAAGTCTTAAATTAGCCTATACAGTCTTTTATCCCAATATTGACTTACCCTGTCAGGTTAGACAAAACATTTCTGATCCTCCCGCTTTTAGCTGTATTTATAGGCGATGTCAGTTACTTATCGTCAAGTGGACCGTCAGCCTGACTGGCATCAATAATCGTAAAAAATACAAAAGCAATGAAAGTGTAAAAATATTTTAAATTTTTATAACGAGCGTAGATACCCCTTAAATCTTTATAAATTTTGATAACATATTGTATTAATAAATTAATACTCAATAACCATCCTTATAGATCGCTCTTTCTATTAGTGAAAACCGTATCAAAATCCTTTGGATGCCCCCCTAGGTGGGTCAAGACCGTGCAGTGGTGGGAGGGCTTAACCCTCGGTAATCCGGGCGGTTGCAGGGGCCGGTGGGGTCACCGGCCTTTGCTTGGCTGATCGGATTGTCGCTGGGGAACTAATAAGACCCACGTGCGTGTGCTCCGAGCGGGCTCCGATCATCGGAGCTCGTGGCGAAGCATCAGTTTGGAGGCTCCAACTGTCCGTTGGAGCTTCACTGGTCACCGCTTGTTGGGCCGAGGATCCGTATTCGGCCTATGCAGGTGTTGGCCGGTGAGAGACGGCACCCCCGGGCCTTGTGCGTCAGGCTGAGGTATGGGTCTCGGTTCTGCGCATGAAGACCGGCGCGGGTCGCAGCGGGCGGATTTTCTCGGATGGCTCTGTCGCTCAGTGGTAGTTGGGCAACGCACGTGAAGACGGAGCTCTGCGGCAGGGAAGAATGCCTAATGCGGTAGGGAAGGGGCCTTAATGCCGTAGAGATGAGCGACCACACGAGCGGTGGGTTGTCCGAGAGTTTTAGGTGGAAGCAGCCTTCAACTCTGCGGTAGGGTGTGCCGCAGAGAAGAGGTTTAGGGTGCTTCAGAAGTGAAGCTCTTCGCTGATTGCCCGCTGCAAGATGTGGAAAATAGGCGGCCTGTGCCGCTTCGTCCGGAGGCGGCGGACATGGGGTCGTCCGCAGTCATTACAACTCCGGGCAACGAGGGGAGACGTGCTGTGTTTTTCCGGTACGTCTCTTTACGGCGCGGAGGTCACACTCCGCGCCTAATCGAGGTGGATCCCGCAAGTGTGTGGGCCTCGTCTGGCGGTGGGAGACGGTAACGTGTCTTAACGTCCCTTAATCTCCGCCCATGGACGGCGCGAAGAAACACCGTGGGTTTTTAGTGGGTAGAAATCCCACATACCTCACCGATCCCCCCATGGTCGGTGGGGATCTGGTTCGCAGATTTTCCCCACGAAAAAAAAAGGTACCTAAGTAAAGATAAACCGCTACTTTAAAACGCTGATCAAAGTTTATTTTCTCGCTATTGTGCACCTGTCTTTAAAATGAGAAATAGGAGCACGTTCACAGGAATCGCTCCAGTATGCGAGGTAAGTACGGCTTAATTAAATATTTTCCTTGACTCTATAACGCGTGGTATCGCACGTAGCAGACTGTGACGTCATCACATCGACTTCACACTCCGTATTACGATAAGATTTAAACCAATAAGTTGCATAACCTAATATTTTCCAGTATTTGTTAGAAATGAGTTGATATGTCATACGAGTATTATATTTAGGGCATAACTCAAATGGAGTATGAATGGATTAGGTTGCTAAAAAATATCTAGATTTACTTTGAGTTTCGAGTAAATTAATATTAAGACATAGTCTTACAGCAGATATAGCGTGTTTGGGATCGCAACTTCGTCCGCATTGAAAAAAAAAAAAAAAACAACCAATATAACGCTTGACCTCTTGTTGCTACAACACTTTGGCAAGGCGTTAGTTTTTGGAGTTTACTCCTTAAGAATCGATTTTCATAATTATATAGGTAAGCCCCAGGTAAGCCCAATGATATGAACATTTATGGGAGTAAAATAAAAATTGTCACACGGTATGCGTTACATTCTATTTTTGAATATTTTAGAAAATCTCCGAAGTTTCAGAGATATTGGGCTATCTAGTCTAGACAATATAATTTTTAAAAAGAACAATGTTGTTTCTTATGGCGTGTTCGAATTGTGAAAATTTAAATGTATTATATACTCTTTCGTAATATGAGTAAACTCCAGTCATTTGTCGGAGCTGACACACACACATTTTTTTATTTTATTTTAGATAATCCCTTTTATTCTGGATGAAAGGTACTTTATGTCCTTTCTTGTATCCTTAACAACGTGATATCATTCGTTCATTCTTCATTCTTATGCAAATTTATTATGATCTGATGTGTAGATGAAAAGTTAACAGACAGACAGATAGAGTTACTTTCACATTTATAATATTAGTATGAAGTATGGAATATGGAATAGTATGGATAACTAGTAGTGTAAAACATAAGCTTTAATTCGATCTTTTTCGACATATACATTGGACAGACATGGGTATGTATTTTCAAATGGCCTAAACTGTAACAGAATTACCATCTCGCTATACGGTTGAACGGTAACCTAATAACCAAACATAGTCGGAAATACAGGGCCGTAGAGGGCGAATATATTTCGTCTGATATAATTCAAAGTCACCGCGTCAGCTTTTATGTCTACGTAGACTAGCTATCTGCTAAGATTACCCTTGAATAGTTCCCGCGGGGCATTGAATAAGGCGTGGCGGTCGAAATTATAGAGCTTTAGATTCGAAACCTTTTAAATGGATTAGACATTTTGAAATAGATAGTCACGAGTTATAATTACAATTATGAACTAATCACCAACTTTCTATTGAGTCCAAACACGCTATATCTTCTGTAAGTTGCTGAGGATTTGAGTGTCCCGCAGCTTACTTGAAAAAAAGTTACTGTTTCATGGAAATATCACCGAAGTAACAATAGGTATACCAATGTTCACATCAATAGAATATCTGGAAGTGAAATCCCTTCGGCAACTAGGAAATGGGCTGACGGACTTCAATAGCCTGAACAGATCTTCATAAATTCTAGCTAAGAACAATCCCGATCATGTCAGCTTTTAAACAACAAAAAGACCGGATCAAAATCGGTCTATCCGTTTGGGAGCTACGATGCCACAGACAGGAACACCAATACACACGTCAAAAATATAACTCCGCGTTTTGCTTCGGGCGCCGGAGGTTAATAAACACAGAGAATGTGTATTTTCCAAAAATAGGGCGGCCATTTTCATTTCCTGTTTTTGAAGACATATTAAAAGATAATCTTTGCATTTGAAAAAAAAAACGTCTAGGCATTACTTCAAATGCTAATTAATGTAAGTGATGTGTAATATAGCAAGAAAAACTATAATTTAGTGTTATATAACTACAAATGGTTTTGATTTTTTCAAGTTCACTAGTATTTTTTATGTGAAATATTGGCAGACATGATAACAGATCCACTTGATGGTGCAAATCAAAATATCATTATTGTTTCTATACTAAAAAGTTTAGACTTGGGCTTACAAATTAGTGTCTGGACCTTAAAAACGCATTAGCTTTTTTGTTACTCAGAAAACTTTCAGGGAGAGAATAATAAAGAGTTACATAAAACTTGCTCAGTGAAACCAAATGTTTTTTTGTTGAAATGTCCAATCCGATGACTTCGCTGTTCCCAGTTATTTGAGATCGGCATGATATATTGAGCTTCAAAATTCATGTGTCCGGATGTTATTTTTTCGCCAAAATTAAATTTCTTTTTCAACTTTCACCATGTCTGTAGATAATTATTAGATGAGACAGGCATAAAAGATGAATAGAACGATAGGTTGTAAAAATACATCGCGTATTGCGTTACTGTATTTTTTTTTAAATAGGTAAATAAATAAATAAATGTGATCATTTTCTTAATTTCTATGTCACTAGTTTATTATGCAAACAAAACTTAATGGAAAAGAAAAAAAAAGTAAATCAGCACGAGGTTTTATTTTGACGTTGGGTTTGGAGTTCTTTTTAACGCCCGACGCAAAACGGGTTGTTATAAGTTTTGCGTGAGTGTCTGTGTATCTGTGTAAACGGATGGACCTATTAAATGGGCTGTTGTGTTTAGGTGAGTAAGGGATGCTAGAGCCCAATTACTTAATCCCTTTATTCTACTAAAGTGGACAACACAAAAAAAAAAAACGATGAATTAGAAAAGGAGTTTACACAAAACTCATGAAGTGCGTCTGATATTTAAAAAAAATAGAATTAAGTAATCTAACAAATTATTCAACTCTTAACAATAACACCAAATTCCGACCTTCCAAAGTTAACACAGGTTATGTAAACGAAGTGCGGGATCGCAATAATAATGTTATCTTTATACAATAAATTTACATAAATAAATTTTATTTTAATTCATCAGGTATGGCTTTTGAAAGAAATTACTTTCCAGTCTATTCCTATATGTACATTCGAGTTACCGTTTCATACAAACATTTTCTTTCTTAAGATTAAGAAAATGGTAACCACCCCCCATACAGAGGACCACCGTGAAATAACAGTTCGTGTGCTGTTGTGTTTGGGTGAGTCAGAGCCAGAGCTCAGTTTCCCTATCCCTTCACAATCCTAATTCCTAATTCCCTAAGGTGGTCCACCTTCAGCCTGACTGGCGTAGAAAAACACATGAAATTCTATGAAATTCTATGAAATTAATTTTACTATGGAAACTTAATTTACTCTTTTCAATGTTTTCAAGACGTAAATCAATTTCAGGATTCAATCTTATATAAGTTTTATCCGATGAAAAAGACTGTATAAATTTAGACCTTAACTACACTGCAACTTCCAGTTCCAGTTTCCGCTGGTTTATCATTAGGATTTTAAAAAAATATGAGGTTTAGCAGACAGGTTGACAGTATATTTAATAATACGTGGCTATGTTTGCAAGTGCTCTGACGACCGTAGCAGAATGAAAGATAGAAATATAGAATCGATAAGCCTGGCCCTGCCTCAGCAGTTTATGAAAGTTTTTTTTTTAATTATCTTTTTGTATTTTTGGGCTTTCACTTTAGAAAGCTATGTCAGCGCCATCATCCCCTAAACTAATTAACATAAACATAATTACCATAACATAACAGATTAAAAGCTTCAATGACGCATAAACATATCACATAAGTCATTTGCCGCATCACTGCTATGAAAGTTGAAATATTACATGTCACTTTCTTCATAATATTATTAGCTAATATTGTGGGTAGGAAAACCTTCGCTTCTGAGAAAACTAATAATCTTCGAATTCATGTGAAATCTTCCAACTCCCACTAAGCTAAAGCGTAGTGAATTAGAGCAAATACCTTCTCATGTCGAGTAGAGGTTGAACATAATTTCAGAATAGCCCTGTAATGGATTTAATAGTGGCCATAGAGGTTTTAATTGACTATTGCAATTTTATATTTTGACTCTTCTAAAAATTTACAAAATAAATGTTTGTTGTCCTGACTGACTTAAACGCACAGCCAAAACTATTAAGTACAAAAGCTGTTTGGAACATAGGCTTATTTTAAGTATCCGCTAAGGTTTTTTGGAAATTTTTGTGCGTAGCCGGGGGCAATTCATTAGTTTTAAATAAAATACTAGTATAATTCCTAATCTAAAAAGGGAAAATCATTTCCTTCATTTATATCATTTATATCAGAACTTGTTCTTCTGAGAATTCGCCTTCTCTATTTTAGACATTTGGATGACACATCTAATAAATCGAAAAATATTTGCTTTGTAATTAATATTCAATCGATTACAACGAGTTGACATGTTGACTGAGCACTTGTTAGGTCAGATAGAGCTATTTACTCGTGATCTCGTAAACATGGAGTTGTTCCATTTTTATCGCTGCGCTATAAAGGGCGTACGAGTAACTAATTGCATGAGGCCAATTACGTCGCTAGGCAGCGGAGGACTGTCTTCGGTCGATTCGCTTAAGTGTTGAGAAATGTGGCGTATGTTACGAGGGTCAATTAAGTTATCGTCAATCTTTTAAAACATAACAGTCTGTTGGATTTTCGGCAAATCTCCAAATTGAATAAAAATTTTCTACTCCCAATTATTGCATCATTAGCAATCTGTTTACTGATCTGTTTGACGAGGCTACTGATCAATAATTTAAATGATTGGCATTTTGGGATTAGTCTTAGTTTCCTAATTTTCCCAATTACAAAACATTATTAGCTAAATCTTACTAAATTTATTAGTTGACCTATCAGTCAACTAGCCTGACTGAAACTGACATTAACAGGAATGAAAATTGAAAATTTGTCTCTAAATAAAATAAAAAAAAATTGCTTTTTATTGTTATGATCGGCAGACAGGCTGACGGTCCACTTGTTGGTAGTTGACTACCGTCGCCTATAACAAAAGCAATATCACAGGTGATATAAGTGCATGCCGAATATATTAGGATTAAGGTAAAGGGATTGGAAGGGGATATTGAAAACGGGCATCTCTTACCACTCACCGGAACACAAAAACACACATGCTGTTATTTTACGGTGGTCTAATGTAAGGGGGTGGTAACTGCCGCCAGACGGGCTGTCCAAATGACAGCGAACCGTGATTAATATAGAAATATCGCAAACAAAACCGTTCATAAGAAAAAGGTTGGATGACATTAAGTAGTTTTGAGTGTTCAAAGACTCATCCATTTAGTCGATAAATTTTAAGCCAATCGCTGCGGCAACTTTAATCCCTGATCTGAATCTGACATTACTGTCAATTCAGTCGATCGGAAAATTAGATTCAAAAGGGTAAGATTGTGTCGTAACTGTCTAGACGAAAATATTGTGTTAGATTTAGGTTTTACAGACATTCAAGGTAATGGGCAAGGCATTCTTAGTAAAGGTAATCGTAAACTTTTCTCATGACCGTTAAATTTTGTTAACTACAGTTCTTAAGTTGATTTAAATAGAGATTTTTAGTTTTTTAGTTGTTTTAAATTGAGTTAAATATGGAATCCTAAGTAATATTATAAATACGAAACTTAGATTGTTTGTTTTTTCATTAGTATGTTAAGTTTTCACGCCTTAACTACTCAAACGATCTACATGAAATTTGGCATACACGTTGTCAAGGATACAGAAAAGGGTTGTTACGTTGTCATGGGTACCGAGAAAAAGTAATGTTCCAGAGGGATCATCTAAAAATAAAAATAAAAAATTCCTGACAATGTATCCCTGACAACGTGTATGCAAAATTTCTTGTAGATCGGTTGAGTTGACAGACAGACAGAGTTACTTTCACATTTATAATATTAGTATGAAAATATGGAAGTATGGATGTACAACGAACCTGAATATATCATATACACCAGAAAGTTCTTTGATCTTTTAGCTATGAAGTAGAGTAATTATATTTTGGATAATCTATACACCTATACTAATATTATTAAGAGGAAAGATTTGTTTGTTTGTTTGCATTGAATAGGCTCCGAAACTACTGGACCGATTTGAAAAATTCTTTCACTGTTGGGTAGCTATATTATCAGCGAGTAACATAGGCTATATTTTATAAAGTTACGCGGGCGAAGCCGCGTGCAACAGCTAGTGATAAATATGTAGCTGCAGTATTTTTCTGAATCGCCCCTCACTATGGTTTCACGTCAAAAGTATATAACAGGAATTTTTTACATAAGAGAGTAATGAATTCATAACGATAAAAATGCGGTTCAAGAAGTCCCATTATCTGCAGACTAAACTAAGCGAATAGAGGGAACGACTATTTTTATTAACCTCCGACGAACGTGTAGGAGCATCCCTCGGGGAAACTGATTTAGGGCCAAGAAAACGTTCATTAACTCCTTAAGTAGTTTCAAACAAGTTTACGTTGAGCGCAATTAATTCCTCATCCACGTCTGCATACGAGTATAATGGAGATTAGTAATTTTTCAATTAATTTTACTTAAATTTTATGATGAAACGTATAATCTCTATTCAAGCCGCTAAAGGAGATCAATCGATTTTGTACTGAGATCAGGCTATGTTCTATTTTCATTTTAACGGTTGAAACTTGTACTATTAGCACGGCCATTAGGTAAGGAGAAGTTATAGGTTTTACTGGTGAAATATCATGTAATTTGGAAGGTTTGGGCCTATGTCTATGTCCATGTCTATATTAAATGCCCAAAGTAATTTTGGATAAACTTAAAATATATTAACGCCCTAAAACGTTGTTTGTATTATTATAAAAAAAAAAATAATAATACTCAAAAATCTTCGAATCTGCGACTAACTATGTGTTAATTAAGCATGCATGTCCATTTAGTTCTTTTAAGACTTAGAAGAACTAATTGTAGGTACTTACTTATGTGTTAGTGGGTTTCCACACCTGGTCATGTTAAAGACGAAATATAGGAATCGTTTGAACGTGAAAGTTGAATTAAGAATTGAGCATTGAGCAAATTTTGCTCAATTTCATTGAGTATCAATACCATTGGCGCTAATAAACGAGCTCACACATCACACTAAAATTTATTGACTAAATAATAGAAATAACATTTTCCTAGTGTTTTTAATTAAATTTTTAATTCTTTAACCTTATTTGTTCTATCGATGGTCAGTTTTTTTGCCGTGGTGTAGAAAGTCTATTAATGTAATAATAATTTAATGTGTGTTTTATAGCAAAATCTAATTAAACGCGAGAATAGTAAAGAGGAATGGTCACTGCACGCTAGCTAAAGCATATATACATTATGTTAAGCATCCGAGGACAATGCTGGCTACTAGTGTATATGTAGATACATATAATAAACAAAACAAATGAAAAGACTTATTTATAGGGACAAGGCTTACACGTTGTAAGGTTGTACATATATATAAAAGGAAATAAACATTTTTTCTCATAAATCTCTATCTTGTTTGCTCAATCTTACATAACAAGATAGAATCAAGTTCATTGATTCGTATGAAAATAATTGTGACCTAATATGGTGTCTGAATTATTGAATTGAATATTTTCTAGTGTTATCTGATCTAGTTTTTAATCACAATTATTATAGTTTGCTTGTTAATGAATATTTGTATTTGTTTTTTAGGTATATTCTAGGAATATATGTATTTATACCAGAATTTTATTTGATTGATAAAAAAGGTAAACAAATATGACGTCGCCAGGGTCACTGACCTGTTTTAGAGATGGGATTTGTACAATAGGAATATCAAAGAGAGTTGACTCAGTGAGTAACTCCTTTAGAACTTGTTCGTACTGTTTAATGTGATGAATTTCTTGTCTTTTTACTTGTTATTTGACACAATAAAACAACATTAACAAAGTTTCATGTCTTAATAGTAAACTTTAGTTAGTGTTATTGTACCATATTATTTTAAGTAATCTATTTAATTAATGCCAATTAATCACAAATAATTTCATAAAGTGTTTTCGTCTACGGTTATGAATAATTATAAACTAAAACTTTAAAAATGTATGTGGAATTGTGAACTTGATAATGTATGTACTAATCAATACCTCATGTGACTTATGTACGTCTCTAAAACCATAGACAACATCTCTGTGACGTCTATTGATATTATAGGTTATGTGACGATTTTATCGAGTTTTTTTTGCATTTTCCTCTGAAAATATGCAATAATTTTGGATACATATAGTAAATAATATTATGTTTAGTGAGTGTAAATTAATTCGTGTATATATGAATGAGTACTTAAGGTTAAAAATGGAAAATTCTATGTCGTGAATTGTTTGTTTACCTTTTTTATCAATAAAATAAAATTCTTATTGTGCAAAAATAATTGTATTTGTTTTACTAGGATTATTCTAAGAATATATGTATTTCTCTTCTTGTTGTACAGGAATATTTGTAACATAGCAAATGACTAAATAAATAAATATTCCCTTTAGAAAACTAGTCTTGAAAACTGTACCCACTTACATGTTTTGGGTCTATAAGTGACGCTAATTTTAAAAGCTACCCATTGCTAATGAAAACAGTTTTCTGGAGCGTTAATGATTGTTGGAAACTGCGATGTCATACATCGAATCATTCATCAGTGCTTACATGAATAAATGTGTAGAATACTCATTATTCGCATTATTTTTTTGTTTAAGTTTCTTACATATTATATTGTAACTAGTGACCCGCTGCCGGCTTCGCATAGATGCATTTTTTAAATATATATACACAAACACATTATCAGCGAGTAACATAGGCTATATTTTATGAAGTTACACGGGCAAAGTCGCGTGCTACAGCTAGTATTACATATAGATAAGACATTAGAATTTTATCTATAATAGGATAAGGGATAAGAAGGGTTAAGAAGAAGGGTAAAGGACTCTGGCATCCCTTTCTAAAATTTATAATTTTTAAACTACTTTATGTTGCGAGATCATTAGTTGATTGATTACTGTTAAAATTGAAAATTACCTGTCATCAGTATTCGTGTCAACCGCGTAAAGTGGTTCAGCTAAACTAAGTTTAGTTTCGAACAGAATTGGTATTACATTCATAGCCTATCAATTTTGCCAATTTCATCCGTACAGATAGATAACGGGACGTACAACGAGGCGGTCGCTTGCTGTCGCTAGCGTTTTTCAATTTCGTTCAATTTGTAATAGTATTTGTTTGTTTCATCTTAAGATAAGATCGCTATGACTTTTTTGTACCTATTTAATGTGTGTTCTTATAATAAATAACAATCACTAGCAAGCCGCCACGAGCTTTTCACGGATGTAATATTTTTATGCAAATTATATATAATATATGTTGCAGTATAATCGGAAAAAGCGGATTTTTGCAAAAATCCTAGTACGATTGCAAAGGACCGGATAATAATTAGAGACGCCGTTTCAGCGTCATATGTTATGACTAGCAACAAACATTGGCCCAAAAATCAGTAAAATAAAATGCAGAAAAAATATTAGTATATTATTCGAGGAGAGACAGTAACTATACTATGTGTTTCACGTATTGAAACAATAAAAAAAGTATCAAAAACCTCATTTAACTTACTAGACTACAGAGTTGATAGTGCAATGTGGATGCCGGCGTATATCTCCTTAATGTGACGTGTGGCAAAATAATTATATTTAGTTAGTGACTGCTTTTATGAGAAGTTAAAGCACGTTTAAACGAATTATTATGACCTCATAACCGTAGCAGTAAACAAACATGTTTTGCTTAACAGCTATCGAGGTCTCGTACCGTTCAAATAAATGTATTAAATGTTTTCTGTCCTTCGTAGACTAAAATATTTTTATGGCATCCACCAAGTGGGCCAGCTTATCGTAATCATTGTTTTAGAAAAATAGGTGTTTTCCACTTTGGAGGTTTCCTTTTTCCAAGGAATAATTATTGAGTGGAGAACAAAATGTAACGCGTGACTCCATTATTTTTAATTCGTTAATATTGTTTGCGCAATCGTGGGGAAACTGAATTAAGCAGCCTTGATGTTTTTATGATATAGCGGTGTTCCAACTGCTGCTTTTTGAGTTTCGGATAGTAGACAATACGAACAATTGGAACAATAAATGACTGATGTGATGGTAAGAGGTTATTGTCTTGTCAATTTGCATTAACCTGTTACAATAATTGTAGCAAGTAAGATATGAATGTCAAAATACAATCAACAATGAAATGCGTTTATACGAGTTGTCTCGTAAAACGCCCTAGTGATCGTATAAGTTACGAGAGGTTTACGTCCTATCGACACAACCGTTTATTTACATGCATTGGGGCGCTTATATTATTACACTATCGGCCTGCCCCGGCTTCGCACGAATGCAATAATTTTTCTGCAAATCATATACACAAACCTTCCTCGTTGATCGCTTTTCCCATTAGTGAAAACCGTATCAAAATCCGTTTGGTGATTTAGAAGAAATTAACGGAGAAACAGGCGACTTGAACCGTAACAGGTAGATATATGCCATCGCAGAGTTTTTTATGATTTTAAGGTCACCTTCTAAAGGCAGACATCATGACATCGGTGGACGACATCCAAATTCTTATCATACAAAATTCACGTGGTTTTTTTACATTCACGATGAGATAATGCATGAATTTGGAGTGGATGGAGTGGAGCGCTGCCAAATGGAGTGCCCGTGAATGGTAGCCTTTAGAAGGTGACCTTAAAATCATAAAAACATAATTAGGTTTTTGTTATGCATATAATATATGTAACCTGTATCAGGTATTTTTTAATATCTACCACGGGCACCAGGCTCTCGTACAGTTACAACCATTGCTTGTGTATGTACTCGTAACAATTAGGTTAACATTGTCTGTATTTCTGTGGTTTTGTGATTGTGTGGAGCTAATAAATGCATTATTACATATAAAATATCCATGAAAAATCTGACTGATTTTGAAGACCGCATTAAAATCCGTTGCTTGTTTTAAGAGGAGTTAGCGGCCATAAAAACAAACAGACGCGGAAAGCGACTTCAAATTGAAGAAAAGATAAAATGATTGACTAAATTTTTGGTTCAGTAAGAAAATGACAACAATCCTTTAGCTCTGCTATTCGTAAGCTAATTTCAACACCTTAAAGAGTTCACACATAAAATTCCCCATTCGTATTCAACCACAATGGAAAAGGACGAAATAAATATCTCTTTAACACTGCTGAATGAATAAAATTGACGCAATAATACGGCTTCGTTTGCGAGCGAGACTTCTAATCGTGTTAGTATCCAGCAGACTTCGTTCGCTGGTAAATTTTACCGCATTTTGTTATCTAGATATTCATAATATTAAACATGTCGGTGCAAAGTTCATAAAATATTAAATTAGATTCCATATAATATTATAAAAGGGAAAGTTTTTGAGGATAGATGTATGTATGGATGTTTGTTACTCTTTTACTTAATATTTGTAGTTTCATTACAAAAGTGAAATTAAGTTCACTTTTATTTTGCAATTATAGAAAATTTTAACTTTAAATCAAATTCGACAAGTCACGGTATAAACCAACTAAGACAAAAAGATGTCGTGGCTAGCTTAGGCATAGGACAGAGAACCCTTCCATCCTTCCATTAATTTTCAATTCCGGGCCTGATTTTTATAACTTCCGGTCTTGTGTTATTCCGATAGACTCTATGACTATGTCATAGAGTAAGTGTCTCTTGCAAATAAACAACTTTTATGTCTATACTAATATTGTAAAGAGAGAAGATTTGTATTTTATGTATTTTTGTTTGTAATGAATAAACTCAAAAACTACTGGACCGCCTTTAAAAATTCTTTCATCTATAGAAAGCTACATTATCAGCGAGTAACATATCTATATACTATCTATACTTCTATACTAAACTAGCTGACCCGGCAAACGTTGTTTTGCCATACAAAATACTAATATCATAAAGAGAGAAAATTTGTATGTCTGTATGGATAAACGAAAAATTACTGGGCCGATTTTAAAAATTCTTTCACCCATAGCTACGTTATCAGCGAGTAACATAGGCTATATTTTATAAAGTTACGCGGACGAAGTCGCGTGCAACACTATAGTAATTTATAATTAATTTTTATAGGAACTCTCAAAAGTGAGTGCTACGCGCATTTGTGCTGCTCATTGTATCGATAGTTCCAGGCGATAGATGCCATTGATACCTTTGAAGGTTTTCTTGCGTAATTTAAAATATATGAAATTTTATAGTAAATTTATAAATCCAGGCCACATTTAATCGCGTTAAACGGATTTCGTGTTACCTACATCTAAAGGGTTTAATCAACTTAGACTTATCTTCTTACGGGCTTTGAAAAGATTAAACAGAATTAATTTCGTCGAGGAAGACTTGTACTGGATATTGGCTTTGAACCAACACGTAGCATTTACATTAAATAGGGATTAAGAAATATCAACAGCACAAGTGCATCCACTTTTTGTAAGAGATATACTCTATGAAAGATGCACATATTTGTATGGACTGTTGTTCCAATTTTCAATATGACATTCATTAAATAAAAGAATTAAGTTACTTTGAGA
This sequence comes from Synanthedon myopaeformis, assembly GCA_944738685.1. Taxonomy (NCBI): domain Eukaryota; kingdom Metazoa; phylum Arthropoda; class Insecta; order Lepidoptera; family Sesiidae; genus Synanthedon; species Synanthedon myopaeformis. Next base: position 3,328,713 of record OX122933.1, on the reverse strand, counting down.
CACTGGGTATCAACGAGCTTCACCTCATCACAGACAACTCCAAGCGGTTGATTGAAAAACTGGCGATGACAGGGCTGGGCATTACCTGGCATTTATGTAACTTTAGTAATCCAGAGAGGTAATGCAGCCAGCATGATAGCACCTTGCCACCTGAACCCAAATTTGATTGAATTCTTAGTTTATAAATAGTAAGTTTCATTTTACTGTATAAATATTATTATTTTACTCTATTTCCGTTATATTTTAATAAATTTATTAATTATTTTTAATAACATGTAGTCCACATTCAAAATACCGAAGAAAGTCTGGAGTTTCATTAAATTTGCACGGAAAGCGGACCATTTAAAATGATAATTCCTTTGTGTTGCAGAAATGAAGTTTAAAGCGGGATCGTTAAAAAGTTAGTGATAGTTAACTTAAAACAGAAGATGCTCGTAAATCATTGAACGAGTGCTAAAAGAATAACTTAGAGAACTTAAAGTTCGCTCTTTATTTGGAAGTTTCTCGTAATTAAAAACATTAGGTTAGTGGTACTGGTACCACCTACGATTTGGAGTTTAGTTTGTGACAAAATGACAGAGTATTTTTTTATAGATTTATATAGAAACTAGCTGGTGCCCGCGACTTCGTCAGCATTGAAAAATGAAAAATATAACATCTGAGAAAATATATAAGTAAAATACCTGACACTATGTGACGACCTACGACGGTGACGCCCATTTTTTAAAGTGAAAATTTCTTTAGCGCGTTGGGCATTTTTTGTATGGGGAACGATTTTTAAGTATCGAATAAAGAAATTGAAACGTTTCATTGGTTTATTGTTTTAATTCAACATGGATTAATTCCTGATTATTCGAAGTCTGTAAAATTTCTAAGATTGAAATTTGTTGAATTTTTTTAATTAGTCAAATCATAAAACTAGATAGGTATAAATAGAAAAAGAATCATTAAGAAAGTCGATAAAATGAAATTACGATTCCCCTTAAAGATCGGGCAACACTAAATGCTTGCCATCCTTAATTATGGCAATCATAATTAAGGGTGGTCAAAGTTTGTTGGTTGTAATCAAATATAAGTACCAGGAGAGCATGTTCTGCAGTAGTGTTATCTAGCGGGCTCTGTAGAATTTTCTCATTTTCCACCGTCCCTCGAGATTGCCGGCGCCGTCGGCTGCACACGGAAATAGATTATTTGCTATTGATTGAAAACGTCGACTACGCCGCGTTCGCACATAAACAACAATTAATTTTATTTAACTCCAATAAATTTATGTTTTCCTGGTATCTTTGAATCCTTCTCGTAATAGTTTTTTTTATAGAATTATTACGTTGAGGACTTGGACGAATTTGATAAAGTCGCTAATTTCTTCTTCGGTACTTGAAACGTTAGGATTGAGAAAAGTTGGTATATATTTTGCAAAAAAAATGCGGTCGAAGCCGGTGACAGGTCGTTAGAATATAATTTCATAAAAATATAACTATTAATATAATCACAACATAATATAATCACTTATTTACAATTAAGTATAGCGTATGTGGAAGTGTTTGTCACTTTCATGGTAAATTTTGAAAGGAAATTATTTACATAAATAATATGTAAATAAAAAAGTACTTTATTATTAAAATCTTTAACGACTTATTAATCAGTATTTTATGAAATATGAACTTAATAAATTCGTTTAGGGGGAGTGTTTAGGTTCTATAACAGTAACAATGACTACAAATGACAGTTATTGTTAGGCTCTATTTTACAATGTCACTCGAGTGAGCTGTGGGAATTGATTCTGACGTACCCATATCATTTGATATACCACATTATACCTGATGATGTAATTTTATAGCTTCATTAGTAACTGCGTAGCCAGAACGTAGCTATTATAACGTTTTACGTTACTTTTCGACCCAAAACGTTACTTTCGCTTTGCGTTACATGTGTACAAAACGTTAAAAATTTGACTGCCTACCTTCAGTGATGGAGAGGCATATAAAGTAGAAATTTGTAAATTTGTTAATATAAGTAGAAATTGGATAGAGCATAGCAGATAATAAGATATTCTATTATACATATATTTACTTACATTTAATGAAGTTGATCCGTTGAACGGATTATCTGTAAAATGCGATCAGAAATATGTATAAAAATTTAATTGGGAAAGTTTCTGAACAGTGCCGAAATCTGTGTAAAATTTAAGCTGTGGACGGCTGCCCTTTGAGTGGCACGTGGTTGCCGCCAACTGGCTGCTAATATTACCTATTATAATATATAATTTTTTTACTATATCATTGATCTATTATATTATTAAGAACGAAATTTAAAACTGCATTAAAGAAAGATGTTTCAGCAGTTTTAGAAGTGTTCGACCTACTGGGCTGTGACTGTTTAGTTTTTTAACAACTCAACCGAACATAATGAAATTTTATATACACGTTGTCAGGGATACAGGAAAGGACATAGGATACCTTGTCTTTACGCTGTCTTATACAATATTTATATTTTTCCTATGTACAGCTCGTTAGAGATATATACAATCATTCATCTAGCTGGAAATGATTAATGGTAGTTGAAGAACACAAATGGATAAAAAAAGTTGACAACATGCGGTAGTACACTGCGATCTAGGGCACCTAACAAGCTGTCCCTGTGTTTGATAGATAATTCTACATGTTCTAGAAAATTTATTAGGTATTTTAAAGATACATTAAATAATTAATTTTTTGTCTTCTTTTGATTCTGCAATTTTCGAGTCGGCCGTTATCTAATTTGCCTGTCGGTTTATCTGGTAGTGAATGACTTAAGGAAATCGAGAGGCATTCTTTCCAAATTTTTGCATGTTGATCTAAAACGAGCTACAAAAAACGAGTACTCTTCGAGGTCAAAGCTATCGCAAAATACTGTTGTTTATCTAAACGTCTATGCATGTGTATTTAGGTATTACTCGTATGTTATTCTAATTGCATATTGCAAATTTCTCGATTGCATTTTGCAATTAAAATATGCACTCGTCGAGAGACCGTCGTCTTTATATGAACTCAATCAAAGAAAACTCAATATTCGTTATCATGACTTATAATTAACCATTATCAGACATTTAAATCAATTCTTTGCAGTAGTGAGTAGTTTAGCTACTAAGTTTAGGAATTGCATTGTGTATACTAACAATTTTAACACAGCACACAGAGTACTGTGTATAAGAAGTATAGCTGGCGATTTTATTAGGAGTGTTACCCTCAATTTAAAGTGGTTGATTTGCATAAAAGTCTTTATTAATAATGTTCAATCATTATACCAAATTGAATACAATGTCGTCTAAAATAGAAGCGATTTAAAGACGAAATAGTCCTAAAAGAAATGCAAATTTACTTGAAATTTGCTTTTGGTATTTTTTATTTTAGCATTGAATTGAATAAAAATATCCGAATTAAGGCTAAGTTCATCTCTTAGGCTAAGTTCATATGACCTACTAGCCGTGCGGTACAAGATCAAACTAAACAGTGTTCCTTGTCTACATAACCGCACGAGTCGATGTGCGATACAAGTTCTACAGACATGTATCGACCTGTTCAGTTTGATCCGCGCGGTACCGCGCGGTCATGTGTTTATGGCTTTACTCACTCACCAAAACACAACAGCACATGATATGCTGTTATTTCAATGGTCTTCTGTAAAAAAGTATAATGACTGCTCAGATGACTGCAAAACGCAGTAAGCCCTGTCACTAGTAGAGAAAAAATTAGAAAAGTTCACTTAAATAGCAAATATCCAAGTTATCTTTGATTGTACTAAGAAGCATAGTTCGTACAATCTTTTACAACACGACTTAGCATTGAGTTCGCATAACGACGACCTCTCGACGAGTGCATATTTTAATTGCAAAATGCAATTGAGAAGAGTGCAACATTCAAATTTTAATAAATTAAATATTATAGTACCGAAATACAGAAGTATACGTTTACATAAACAACAGTATTTTGAGATGGCTTTGAGTTTTTTGTAGCTCGGTTTAGATTAGATCGGCATGCTATAATTCGGAAAGAATGCCAGCAACGCTAAGAGCACGTCTGCTCGATAAATTAGTGAAGTTTTTGCATCATTAATCATCCGACCTCCAAGATCCTCGCATACCTTTTTATCGGCTTAATTATTACGTGCATTGTAACAATATTCTGCGTTATAAATTGAAAGTGCTTTCAACTTACTTTCGTGTAATTACAAAATATGTCAACGCTGGTTTCGGAGGATGAAATGGCATTTTACGACCATAAAATCTGTGTTACAATTAGGCATTATTTCCAATGTTTTATTCAATATAAAGTATGTGTTTATTACAAATGATATACTTGTAAAATGGCCCGCTTTTGCGTACGATACGAGTTTCCATCATTTTGGTAGAACTTAAATATTGATATGTTAACCCTCTGAAAATCATTCCAAAGTTTTAGTTCATTATTGTTCGAATAATCCTCAATTCAAATGTGTAATACAGAATTTGAGGTTAGATGTTTGATTCTCAAGTACTTACTATAAGTTCTGCTGATGGATATTATAAAGAAATGAAAGACTGGTCAATGGTATCAGGTTAGCAGAGATATGAAGAAGATCCAAACATTTGTACTAGACTCTGGCTGTACCTTTATTAAAGTCTATGTTAAATTGTATATCAAAGGTTGCAGCCTCTATAAGGAAATTTAGCCTAAGGCAACAGACATGCAAAGGAGTGCCTCTCGTCATAGAATGACACTAGAAAATCTCGCTTTACGGCCTTTGTGTGTAAAATAGCGACTTTAAAAAAAGAATTGACTACGAAAGACCTAGTTCGTTCATTTTTTTAAATATAAAGAGCGCATATCATTCATATCCCTCTTTTTCGGACCAAGCGCTTTAAAACAATCTTTATAATGCGCACTGCCAAGGTTTGGAACTCCCTGCCGGCGTCTATATTTCCGAGCTCATATAACCCAAATCTTTTCAAAGTTCTCTTGAATAGGCATCTTCTGGGTGAGCTCGCTCCATCATAGGCCTCATCTTCGCTACACTGCTGGATGCTGGACAAGAGCATCTCTAATAAAACAAAAAATATCAGGGTGACTCTGCCAGAGTTTATGGAGACTTAAGTGCGCTGTCGATCCTGGGCGTGAAAAAGGAGAAAAATCGAGAACAGTAGAGGATAGTTTCACATAATTACGCATTCAAACAATAGCACACAGCACATGTACTGTTATGTAAGATGGTGTTTGTTATCACCAGAATAAAGTTTTCCAGTTTATGATTGCAGAATCCTGCCACTACATTAAATTTCTCCAGTTTCAAGTTAATCCATTAGCTAGTTTTCGAGTTTTGTGAACATTGACATACAGAAGCTAAATTTTTTATATATAAATGAAAATTGTTCTTTCGAGAATTAGTTTTCTAGTTAATTTAATTCTAATCGGAATCAATGAGTGCATGAAACTAATTGTATAATAAAAAATCAGTCGCCTAGTTCACGGTTTGAGGTACTTAAAAACTATATTTTTACGACTTCTTCAATTTAAACTATTTCGAATGACATCTGACTTAATAAATCCTACGAAGTTTGAAGCGCTGGCGTCTAAAGTATTTTACAGAGCGGTAAAAATGGCACACACGTAATACAATAGTCACATATTACTTTTACTATTACTGTTATCTATTTGCGAAACATCAAATAAAAGGCAACTGTTCCGATTCATGACGTCGCGACAAAAGGGGGAAATAAATAAAAATCTCGGCAGAACTATTTCATTAAATGACCGACCGCGGGTTCTTTGTAGTCCTCACAATAAACATGTTGTCAGACGTCCAACAAAAGGTATCTATGGTTGAAAGAGGCGTCGTCTGAATCAGACGGAATATTATTTTACAAATTTTCAACGACCTTCCACTCCTTTTGTTTGTTGTCGGTGAATAGATGACAATTTTGAAAGACGAAATAAAGGGATGATAAGCGACAGGATAACACAATACTTCAATTATTCTTTACTAGCTGGTGCCCGCGACTTCGTCCGCGTTGAACGATGAAAGGTACCCTGTGTCCTTTCTGGTGTCCCAGACAACGTGTATGCAAAATTTCAAGGTGATCGGTTCAGTAGTTTTTGCGTGAAAGAGTTACAAACATCCATACATCCAAACATAGTTTCGCATTTTTAATATTAGTACCAACGGATTCCAAAGACTTATTACTTACTGTAAATTTAGGGATACATTTTCGCCGAAAACGCCATGTAATTATATATGCCTATTTAATAATATATGCCATTCCTTCATTATAATTTGCGTCTGTTTGTAAATATAGTAGTTATAATTTTAGATTTTATTATAAGTGCTTCTATTTATAAGCCTTAACGGTCGATAATAAAATTGTAGGTAAATGTTGTAATTGGAATTCAAATCAGACCATGACCAAATGTAAAAATTGTGTTATTGTGTTGTATTGTTGTGTTTTCTGTTGGTATACCTTTATAAATAAATAAATAAATAAATAATTGTCTCGCATGTAATAATTTGACGATTATTTTGACAATCAGTTTACAGTAATAAAAATTGAGCAGTGGTTAGTTAGTTCATGAATGATTATGAAATTTTGCATACATGCTGTTAGGGATACAGTAAAAAGACATAAAGTACCTTTCATCGCTATGTCCTTGAAGAAATGTAATTTTCTCAATAGATCATCTAAAAATAGAAATCCAACGACTATATATTCACGTTATACGACGAATAGTGCTAAGTTGTATAAATTCTCATATTATTTAAAAATGTCCTTTTATAATAAATAAAATGATTCTTTAATTACAACAATGAAGAAATTCTTTGCATCTATAATTCACATAGATACTTTGAAACGTTGAAAATAATTGATGTAAGAATATAGTTTTCCTTCTCGGCAAAATAAAACACGCTGCTCATCAGTGTCACCAAGGAAAAATGAAGAAGGCTCATCAGAATGTAAAATGCGGATAAAACCCAGGATTCATTATATATTAATTATATATCTCTAATTAAATCCATGAATGACAAAAAAAACCAAAACATAAAAAAAAAAACCCTGAAATGAAAAAGAAATAATTAAACACAAATCTAAAAGAAAAAATATGTGTGCCTGACCGTGGAAATCTAAAATTTAGATATAAGATCCCTAAATGTTAATAATTTATTCAATAAATGGTCAGGCAAAAATAAACAAGAGTAAAATAAAAAAATACAATTGCATAAGGATTAAAAATAAACTGCAAAAGATAATAGAATTAAATGAGTAAATTAACAATAAATTTAAAATGAACTAAAACACAAATTATAATAAAAAAACATTAATCAACAATCTATCATCAGAAATAAGATGAAATACGTACCCATTTATAAACCGGGTTTTTTTTACATAAATATTTAAAACTGAATAATTAAAATTTTAAAAGAAAATGAACTGGCAAATACTGGCTATTATCAGCACAAAAACTGAACCGCTCTCTGCGAGCGACAGAGAAACAAAAAACGCTCTCTGACTGAAAATTTTGAATATTGAACGTCAAATGCAATTCTATATATTTAAAAAAAATAATAAGTTTTTAAATACTTAAATAAATAAATAAACAAATAAGGTAATATAACTAATAAAATAAATAAAATAAGTAACGCTACGTTACATATCCCCTCTTCCTACAGAAGAATTTTTTTTTCCGTTAATAGGATAAAAAAAATTCTTTGCGCCCATACACAAATGCTACCACTTTCATCCTACGTTCAAAAAATAAAACCTTCCATACTATTAACATTGAGAATTGCAGCACTAGTTATTAAAACTGTGTTGTGGTACTCAAATGTTTCCTTTCAAAAAAACTAATTCAAGATATTTTCTTGAAGAAGTAACTTGCATAAGATAGGGCAGTAGTATAAAACTGCTGACCTTAAAGCAGAAGTGTTTAAGGAACAAATGAGGAAGAGTATAAAGAGAAAAAGAAAAAAATAAATAAATTAAAAAAATAATTAATTATTAACATAACTGAATCCTAACTAGAGGAAACAATTAACACCAAGCGAACAAAACGCCCAGACAACTAAGCATTCAACCAAAGAATACTTAAACAAAGTAGATTCCTTAAAAACAAAAAGGAACTACATTGTTAATAATAACAAACGCCCAGACAAATAACTAGGCGATAACTTCAAGGCTTAAATTATTTTATTTAATAATCCGCCCTGCTTATAAACTTTAGGGCTTGTTTAAAGAGTTGTAATCCGCTCTGTTTATGAACTTTAGGGCTTGTTTAAAGAGTTGTAATCCGCTCTGTTTATGAACTTTAGGGCTTGTTTAAAGAGTTGTAATCCGCTCTGTTTATGAACTTTAGGGCTTGTTTAAAGAGTTGTAATCCGCTCTGTAGGTATAATAAAAACTAATTAGTTAAATAATTAAATAATAACTAAATAAATGAATAACTAAGGAATTAATAATATTAAGTAAATATGTACATAATCAAGAATTATAATATTATGTATTATAATACCTAAATAATTATTATACAAATCATCTGGAAAGGACTGGAGCCTAGATGAAAATTTTTGAAATGAATATATGAAATATATTATTTAAAATATATGTTTATATATTTAAAATTTAAAATATATATTTAAAAAAATTTAAAAAATATAAAAAATAAAAAAAAATAAAAATTTAAAATAAATTTAAAATATATAAAATATAAATAAAATTTAAATATAAAAAAAAATATATGAAAAAATAAAAAAAATTAAAAAAATAAAATTAGATGAAAATACTAATTCCTTTTTTTTTTTAAAAACAACATCTTATTTGTGACGATAGTGACAAATTAAATCAATAACCTATTTGCCTGTTACAACAAAATAGCGAATGACATCTTAAATATTAATAATTTATTAAAATAATTAAAATAAATTAACATGAAAAAAAATGAAAATTAAGAAATAATCATTCTGAAATAACAAATTAATTAAAATGTCATTCTGCACAAAAAAACAGGAAATTGAAGAAATTAATAACTTACAAAAAATTAAATCAACAGATTTAGTGAATCAAATATTGTAAAATAAATAAGATAATATATATATACAATTTCACGTACTTTACAGTAACAACAATATATGTTATCTGTAAAAAAAAAAACAAGTTGGGCGCCAATGAAACCCGTACGTTATTATATATATATATGTGAAATTTAAAATTTGATTCAATAAACCCGGCTAATAAAAGTTAAAAACTTAGCTGGATGTGAATAAATGGCTGGATGTAATAATATAGTTTTCCTTCTCGGCAAAATAAAACACGCTGCTCATCAGTGTCACCAAGGAAAAATGAAGAAGGCTCATCAGAATGTAAAATGCGGATAAAACCCAGGATTCATTATATATTAATTATATATCTCTAATTAAATCCATGAATGACAAAAAAAACCAAAACATAAAAAAAAAAACCCTGAAATGAAAAAGAAATAATTAAACACAAATCTAAAAGAAAAAATATGTGTGCCTGACCGTGGAAATCTAAAATTTAGATATAAGATCCCTAAATGTTAATAATTTATTCAATAAATGGTCAGGCAAAAATAAACAAGAGTAAAATAAAAAAATACAATTGCATAAGGATTAAAAATAAACTGCAAAAGATAATAGAATTAAATGAGTAAATTAACAATAAATTTAAAATGAACTAAAACACAAATTATAATAAAAAAAACATTAATCAACAATCTATCATCAGAAATAAGATGAAATACGTACCCATTTATAAACCGGGGTTTTTTTACATAAATATTTAAAACTGAATAATTAAAATTTTAAAAGAAAATGAACTGGCAAATACTGGCTATTATCAGCACAAAAACTGAACCGCTCTCTGCGAGCGACAGAGAAACAAAAAACGCTCTCTGACTGAAAATTTTGAATATTGAACGTCAAATGCAATTCTATATATTTAAAAAAAATAATAAGTTTTTAAATACTTAAATAAATAAATAAACAAATAAGGTAATATAACTAATAAAATAAATAAAATAAGTAACGCTACGTTACAACTTTCTATAGAAGCAATAAAATATCCGGACCTCGAGCAATATGTAATCAAAATATACACTAAGTATGTCATGAGTCTGCGTAATATCTGATATATGAACGTCGTAGCAATACATTTAGTAGATATAATATGAAGGTTTGGATGGAAACAAAAAATTGAAATTAATTTCATATCTAGTACAATTAATTTCTAAAATTTACAGAATTTGTGACAGAATTTTCTTGTAATTATTGACTAAAAGCCAAAAATGTTTTTCCATGAAAACATCCTAGCCATAATGTAACATTTAAAATTGGGTTGTCTATAGCTATAAAGGTTTTTCTAAAATATTGGATTTGCTGGCATATGTTTTATTATTTTCGCGAGTTCAATAAGTGCCGCGAATGTCTTACGTCGCATTCTGTCTTCGGTTATTCGCATTATAGTGAGTTGAGACAACAAATTCTCCCAAATACCTATTACCGACTTCCTACGCTCGTACTAATTGTCATTCTTTTAAAATCCCAGTGACATAATGGAAAGATGTTTAACCCTAAAATGGTGTTGACTTTGTCAGTGTACTTTTACTAGAACCCTATCGTTTAAGTGGCATGCGAAGGGTTGTAGCCCATAGACTTAACAATGACATAGATCGGACACTAAAAAGATAATAATGATTGTACACACAAATTTTATGTACTTTATTAATTAATTTCTTAATTTTTTTAAAGTCTTTTAATTGAAATAATGATTAGTAATGTATAAGATGTTACAGTAAAATGATTATTATAAATAAATTGCGGTTATCTATCTATAGGTAGAAAATTAAAGTCGCTTTCTGTCTGTTTCTCTGCTAACATCATCTAAAGCAATCTACGGATTTTATTACAGTTTTCACTCATGGAAAGAGCGATAAACGTGGAAGGTTTGTGTATATAATTTTCAGAAAAAAATTGCATGTGTTCGAAGCGCGGCTTCGCCCGGTGCGTCGCTAGTTCATAATAAAACAGCTGTCCAGTTTTGTCTGTTTGTTCGCTAACTTCTTCTACACCCCCAACCCCAACAGCAGGTTTTTGTATATAATTTGATGAAAAAAAGTTCACACGTGAGAACCATAGTTTTCATTTTTCAATGCGGACGAAGTCGCGGCCACCAGCTAGTAGGTTATAAGCTACTATTAACCAATTAAGTATGTATATTACATTTGAAATTCAAAATAATTCTATATGTGCTTATGCCTGTGTTAGATTCATCTAGTGAACGATGGGTCTACAGTGGCCTATGTAAATATTGTAACATTTGAGCAATTCGGGGTTGAGCACTCCACCTTTGTGTAGGGAACGCTCTCCGCAATCACCAAACATTCGTCTGAAGGGTGTATTAACGTAATTTGAAAATGTTTTACATATTGAAGCATGGTAGCAATCCATCAATCAAAAATCCTCCCAGTGTTTATGTGCTTCATATAAAAAGAAATAGGTTAAAGTATATTTGACATTAAAAAATAGCGAAAATATATAGCCTACTAGCTGTTGCACGTGACTTTGCCCGCGTCACTTTTTATAAAATATAGCCTATGTTACTCGCTGCCTAGCCACCGTATTTCGTAGCACTTGGTCGTGTAGAGCAGTATGCTACACCTAAGCAGCGCAGGCGTAGATATTTAAAAATATATACTAATATTATAAAGAGAGAAAATTTGTATGTTTGTAATGAATAAAATCAAAAACTACTGGACCGATAATAAAAATTCTTTCACCTATAGAAAGCAACGTTATCAGCGAGTAACATAGGCTATATTTTATAAAGTTACGTGGGCGCAGTCGCGTGGAACAGCTAGTTTATATATAAAGATGATGAAGGTTTGGTTGACCATATGACTTTATTTTCTTATTACATATTCTCGTAAAAAACTTTTAAAATAAACGCTTCATACTTCACAAAATGACTATATTTGCACAATAAAAACTTACGAGTATGTTCATGTATTCCTTTCAAAGTCAACTCCAACGGAATCTATTTGTTTAGCAAATGTTATTCCGGAGACATGTGCGGAGTTGTGACGTCACTCGAACCTAATATAATTGTGTGTACAGAATGTGCTCTGTTCAGAATTAAACCATTAGGGACAGAGAATGAAGATTTGTCGAGACACGATTGAAAAGCAATCATTATTGTGAAGTCGGTTGATGTAGTTGTAAAGTATAGTATAGTTATGTCCCAGCGTCAATATAATATTCACCAGACTAAAATTATTTTCTATTTAAATTAATTTCTTTGATTTTTCTTGCTTCCCTTTGAAAGAGTGGTTAGGCTGCTTGTTTTAACCTTTGTTTCAGGGTTTGATTACTTTAGAAATGAGCTAACTTTAGAAATAAAATTTTCAAAATTGGCTATGTTCTGGATCTACAAAAATGTTAAGTTCAAACGAACTACAGCGCGTACGAAATCGCTATCACCAGGTAGTAAAAAATTAATTTTGATATTATTAAAGCAAGTATTTGTTGAAAATCGATTCTCCTAATTAAAAGTTGGTACATTATTTGAACCACAGACTCCATGAGATAACTGATACTTCGATTAATTAAATTGGCTTCGTAGTAATTGATACGTTTTCGCGACTTAATTAGTAACAAGAAAAGCAACAACATTAAGAAGAATTTCATCATGCCTGACCCTGAAGTACTTGTAAACGGCTAATAACCTTTGAGTAACTATGAAGAATTTAGAAAATTTATTAAGACAAGAACTTACCTCAGATCTAACACAATTTACCAGAATGAACGCAATGTAATACCTATGAACGTAAAAACCTATGAGTTATGGTGCAATGTTGCACAATATTGGAACGTTTTTCTTTAATATTGTATAAAATATGAAAAATAAATAAAATAAAAGCAGCTGATTAAAACTTTAGTACAGAACATTAGTTAGTTAATAAGCTTAAAAACAAATATAGTTGTTGTTGAAATGGGACAAGATTTTTTTTTGGGCAATAATTTCCAATTTTTTTATAGTAAATATACTTTTTTTGTATAACTCCTCGCCCTAAATGTTATTAAAACATTTAATAGGTACCAGCATAAAAAATGAATAATTTACAAAATACAGCACGAGAGATAAGATGATTAGTAAGGGGGATTGCGATTTGGCAGAAAACAAAGCGGTTTCTCATTTTAAGATAGAGGGAAATGTAAAATCAAACCAAGAAGCCTTCTGCAAGAAGCATAAAAATGTGTTGTTTTGTGAAGAGGATAGTTACTATGCAAAATAGTGGATTATATGTTCTCGCTCCCACATAAAATATGTATTGAATTCCTGTAGACAGCTACCAGAAGTACTACGGAATTCCTACCTACAGAAAGTAGTATAAGATTTTTTCTTCAGTTGTGAAAACCTTTTCGGTTCAAGAATGTTTAAATTCCTATAACATTTTTAATAAATTTTTTATCATAGTTTTTTTTCTATCATAGCGTAAAAGCATTTATATTTTTTTACTAGCTGCCAGCGACTTCGTCCGCCTTTGAGATTTGTATCGTTGTGACGACAGTCGCGCCGAATTTGTAGCCACCTAACGGCAAGTGACGGCGGGGTGACGGTTGTCAGCCCGCCTTTCGACTTCTGCATAGTTAAAAATAATTAATTAATAACATTACTCAATGACTGTAGCTTCCATCAAAATAAAATTCCATTACTTCCATTAAAATTACGACTAATTCAAAAAAGGACCGCTGGACTACACTGGACCGCAAAGAAAAAGGGTCGGTAGAATACAGAAGTTTTTTAAACTTTCTCTAACTTACACGAGAAATTAAAATTTAAATACAATAAAATTATTAAGAAATGACATTTGTTAAGATCATCACTTTTATAAATGATTTTTTATATATTCTATTTTTATTACGTTAGTAATATAAACTGTGAAATTTTTGGAAAGTTCCTGGGATAAGTAAAATTGGGATAGTAAGGTCCTGGGATAAGGGTCAGCTACTAGATAATAATAATAATTAACGATTGGAAATTGATTATTTCTTTCACCATTCATCGGAAAATCATTTCGATATTTGCCTATATCGATCGATATCGGTGCCTGTATTTACGACAAAGTTGTGTATATATTTTTAAATATACACAATTTAGTATTTTAATTATGTGTCTCTTAGAATATTTAGAAAATAACGGGATTATTTTGTACGTGTTACACGATTGTAATGCAAGTAACTTGTCAATATTATTCTCAGTACGTACGAAATCTCGGCTTAGGAGACGTGTTCGAAACATGTTAACTCTGGATTACACAAACATTGTTCTATGTTGACTTGTCCGTGTCCCGCAATATCTGGGATGTAAATCCATTTATAGAACTGCAATTAATTTCTTAAGATTTATTCAAGTTTCACTTTGAATAAATCTTAAGAATCATTTAAAAATTGTCTTCCAAAACATTTGCGGAAATAAAAAAAAAAGCTGAAATTATTAATTAAGTTGGAATACAATCTAAAATAAATAAATAGAATCTCTTATAAAATAAAAAAAAAAACCAGAAAAAATTGTAAATTCAAATGTTCTCGTAAGTCTAGCACTATTATAGTTTTTCTTTCTTAGATCCATGTAAAATTTGTTTCGCCTGGAGTCGGTTTGGAGCTCTCTGCATCAAACTTTTCCAATCACTGCCACAAAACTTGAGAGGGGTTTATCTTCTTATCTTTTTCGGCCCTAAGATGTTAAGCTTTGACGTAACTGTTATATTGCAAAATCGGGTTCTATTTATGTCCTCTGTACAAAAACAATGCAGATGATACATTTAATAACTATATTCACTACGAATTTCACTAAATGGTCCTTAGGATCCTTAGGATGTGTGTTTAAGTATTATCTTAAACTAAGATATTTTAGTTATATCTAAGAAAACTAAAGTAAAATAAAATAACAGAAAGATAATAGATAATATATACCGAAACACCTAAATTACTTGGTAAATATATACATAAAAATGGCAAAATGAAGTATTACATACAAATAAAAATTGGACGACAACATAACGATTTTTAACTAATATTCTACCTTTTTGCCAAACTTTCCAAGTTGTTAATAGAACTTATTAACAACTTGGAATAGCCAAAGCTAAAGTTGTTAATAGAAAACTTGGATCAGCTAACCAGTCCACAACATAAGACATGTACAGGTACTCCCACTTAGTTTTTGTTTATGTTAGTCCTGCTTAAGTACACAAAGACTAATTAGCATAACTATCTTTTAATTTTATAACTTATGTTGTGGCTTTATTATTACATTTTTTTACAATTGTTGCGGTAAAGTTACATTTTATTTTCTAAAAAACCTTCTTGAAAACGATTTTGTCTTCTCGTATTATTAAAAATTACAAATCAATATTTAAATTCATCGCTGGCAACACTCATTGGTTGTTGGTTGAAAACTTTTCTTTTAAGGCTCTGAGTAATTTTAGACCATCCGAGCTGGATTCGACTATTGACCTCCTTCTCGAAGTTAGCTCACCTATTTCGACTCTTGCCCATAATATAATATTAGTATAGTTTATTCGATTCCAATGTAATCGGGACTTCATTATATAACTTTAGAGAAACATAATATTATTGTTATTCAATAACTCGAGCACCTATATATACAAGGATAAAGGTTACACAAATATTTCTCGCCGAGAAACTTAGACGTTTATTAAAGTGGAAACCCGCCTTAATAATCGCATAAAAAGCGGTTCTATCACATCAGGATACGTGGCAATTTAGAAACAAGTGGAACGCCATAGTGTAAGTGTCCATCAAATTAAGGAACCCTCCCGGAGTGAGGGAATCCATTCGATGCCTCAACCTCAAGATTGACAAGGATAATGACACCGATAAAGTGTTTATGGGCAGCCGGGATATGTGGAACGCAGAATGAATAAAGAGAAATAATAACAAGAAAATGAATGAATCCTTTTATTAAAAAAATGGGGTGTGGCTATGTCGTGGAACAGTAGCCTTTTCTGGATGAAAGTTGTCCTTTCTTGTATCTTTGACAACATGTATGCAAAATTTCATGATGATCGGTGGAGTAGTTAAGGCGTGAAAAGGTAACAGACAGACAGACAGAGTTACTTTCACATTTATAATATTAATATAGTAAGATTATACACAAAATATTTTGATACTTTAGCTATCGAATGGTATAATTAAATTTTGAATGGTAATGATAATGTAGCTACAGCATCAAACTGTACATTACCATATTTTGCTATCGTCAGTTTTTTGAATTGCCTCCTACTATGGAAGCAAATTTAAAGACATATTCAATTCACGTTAAAAAGAAAACTTGCATTTCATCATAGTGGTCTTATGTCATTGTTTTCAAACCATCTTATGTCATTATCTGTATTATTCCCATGACTTCAAGAATACTCAAGCTCTAATAGTGCGTGACGCTTCAGTGTAACGATCATGTGACGCTTTTTGTTACAATTCTGCATGACATCTACAGCTTACTATAGACTTGATCACCAAAGAAGTTCCACTTTTGACACGTCTATGTACACGCGCATGTTTTTTTTCCAAAGTCCCGCGACTTCATACGCACTGTAATTTGTTTTTTGAAAATCCCAGAGGAACCTATCCTATATGTAAATCCAGATAATAAATTATATGATTTATTACCTGGATTTACATATACATTAATTTTCATTCATTCATTCAGACAGGCTCGACAATTACAAATAAAATAATGCGAATATTATTAATGTGACGGATGACGTACGACGAATTTACTTCTTGCCCCCATTACGGGTATACTGATAACTGATGTGCCTCCGGGGGCGCATTTAACCTAGTTAGGGGAATACTGCCTTCAGGCATAATATGATTATTTTCTTCTACGAATATTAGAATACGCTATAGTTATGATTTAAATTTTATAAAATAAAGATTCTTAAAAATCGTGTCCTTAAGTTTAAACGTAAGAAGAAAACGATCTCTACATAAAACTTACCTGTGGAAAAATAAATCTTACACTGCTACGAAGTGCGAAGAACTGCTACGAGCTCGTATCCCGCATCCGTAGCTCATACCCTACTTCGTAGCAATGTACTGTAGGTCTTATCCACTGTCGTGGTTATCTATACTGTTAACTGTTTTATCATAGTAGACATTTTTAATGTTAATTTAATGCAGAAATAAATTATTGAAATTTTTCAATTTAATAAATTTCCTTTTAGAGGAAATTAAAATATCAATCGAATCTGCTAACAATGTTGAAGAACATCAATTGTTATAATGGTTTTTGTTAATAATTAAAAATGCGTTAGTAGGTTCTTCTCGGAATATTATTTAAATGCATCCCATTATAAAACGTATATGTCAGTAGTTTTTCTTTGATACCGTGCCAATACTATTTTAAGAAGTCATTTTATTGTTTCACGGCGGCTTTTTCTTTCCTATAACTAAGAGTGTATTTACGTGTAGGGTGTAAAAGGCAAATAGAAGGTTTGTTGAGCAAAGACTATTTCTTTTATTTATGCAATCTTAAAGCACCTTAAAGCCCAAACGTGTTAGCATCCCGGCTTTGCACGGTTGCAATTTTTTTCTGCAAATTATATAGAAAAACCTTTTCGTTTTAACGTTCTTTCCATTAGTGAAAACCGCAGGAAAATCCGCTTAATAGTTTTTCAAATCATCCCGAAGATACCAGATAAACGGATGTGGCGGGGAACTTTGTTTTATACTCGTAATAGGTATACTAGCTGACCCGGCAAACGTTGTTTTGCCATATAAATTTTTTTTTAGGGTGGGCCACCCTTATCACTTAGGGTTGTAAAAAATAGTTTACGACCTATTCTCATATCGAATATACACAAAAAATTTCATAAAAATCGGTTAAGCCGTTTCGGAGAACTTTGGTTACAAACATTGTGACACGAGACCTAAAACCTATAGTTTAATAAAACAGTCCCCAGGACTCCACATAAAAAGGGAGACTATTCCTTTTATAATAGAAATACGAAACAGAATACCACTGTAACATTGCTTTTAAGGTTGTACTAAAAACCTCTAAACAAATTCAATTACTCCTATTTGTCAGTCTCTCTTCCAGTGAAGAGCTTTTGTCTCCCGTGGCGGCTTTAATTTGTCTATAGATTACTTTACATGCGACTCTCTCACCCTTACCTCTAATTCAATCTTCCGTCTCTATCGGACACGTTAATTGTGTAACGAGCGGCGAGAAACTTTCACGGCGTTATTTATTAATAACCGGAAAATCAAATAGCAATCAATTAATGTCAAATTAAAAGGAATGTTCATACGAAGCGCGTTTTTTAAAAAAAAGAATATATTTCTATAAATGTTATAACTATATACACTATACTATAATATAATATATATATATAATCGCAAGGATCCGGCTAAAAAAGTTTGCCTAAATTACCCAATATTCTCGCGTCCCATCATTCATGAACAATTTACCAACCATCACAAATCCAATTAGAATTATATGTAGATATTTTATTACACCTGCTAGTGAGCCATGATTTTCATCCCTGAGCACGTTTCAACCCAGAACAACTGGATATTGTAAATAGAATATGGACAAGGGGTTCCAAACCCGGATTATCTAATACCGCACATCATTCAACTGTCGCTGAAAGGACATACAAGAGTGTTTAGGATGGAGACAGACTATTGAAAATTGAGACGATCTGTCTTGACCTGAAATGTCCAAATATCAGTGATTGATTTTAGAATAATCACGTTTTATTTTGCTGTTGCATATATTTAATTATACGAGTAATTAAGAGCTCACTTTCAAACGGGAGCTGCTTACCAATTCCATGCTACTTAATTCCATGATCACTTCTTAGTTATTGGTCGTAGTAATTTAAAAACAAAACATGACTGACATTTGTTAGTAGTTGGTGGGTGCTGCCGACCATAGTAGGATGGATAGAGATTAGGAAGGAATAGAAAAATGGGCTCTGGCAAATCCTTACTCACTTGCCGAAACACAACAGCACACATTATTCTAGCTGGCACACACGATCAGTCCATCGCGTCAAATGAACTGACGTGAAGCCAAAATTTGATCGTGATGTTGAACCCTGGATTTCTAATCGCGCCGTGACGTAAATGCCGGTTCATCGCGCCAACTGATAGTGAGTGTAGAAATACTACGGTGTGGCATCATGCCGCGCTTCCGAATCAGAGCTCATGTCAACGTCTCTCGACCCGGTCAAACGCATAAATGAAAGAAAATTGGACTGACCGTGAATGGGCACAATGTTTGGCGTCCCTCCATTTGATTTAAGTCGTTTGGAGTCACGTCAAATGGACTGATCGTGTGTGCCCAGACTAAGGGTATGTAGTCATTGGTATGTAGTCTGCTAAAATCCAAATCCAGATCAATCAACTTTGAAAACTTCATTTCCAAAGCTGATTCTGCCGGGAATCGAACCCGGGTCCCTGAAACAGAGCATTAAGGCAAGCACCCTAACCGCTCATCCAACGGGCTCGTCAAATTAAGCTAACTGGGGTGTCTTTGAGACGCATGCGCTAATGATTTTATTTCTCTTGTGAACAAGACTTTATTTTATAGTTTAAATAATATATAGCACTGAGTAACGTGCGCGTACAATTTGGCTTGAATATTGTACAGTTGCACTACGTCGCGACAGAGCTTCCGGTTATGTAAATGTTTTTATAAGTTATAATGGACTTTTGTCGGACTGTGAGGCTTTTCAACGCGCCTTGTATATATTTATAAACTATACCTATGTGCGACGTTCACCCTTTTCAAAACTCTTCAGATTTTATATAACATAACTTTGTGACGGAAACTTTGGGATCAAGTTCAATAAAACTGTTAAACAGTTTTTGTTAAGTTTCACAAAAACTATCTAAAATTATCTAAATATTTAAAATAATATATCCGAGCTCATATAACGCAAATCTTTTCAAAGTTTGAGTGAATAGGCATCTGCTGGGTGAGCTCGCTCCTTCATAAGCAAACCCCTCTCAAATAATAAATAATTAAATATTAATTACTGTTAAGTAGTAATTACTTAACAGTGACCTAATACATAATAGCTTTTCTTAAATTCAATAACAGACACAGATTGGTCATTATGCAATCCAATTACAATTTTTTTTAACTTAAGGTCGACAGATATATTAAAGGTCCACTTGATCGCAGGTGGATACCGTCGCCTATGACAAAAGCAACGCCGCAGTCGCTGCAAGTGCGCTAAAGAACATGTATCTTACGTATCTTTACATTTCTTGCATCTATATCTTTACATACTAATCTATACTAATATTATAAAGAGAGAAGATTTGTATATTTGTAATGAATAAACTCAAAACTACCGATGGACCGATTTTGAAAATTCTTTCACCTATAGAAAGCTACATTATCAGAGAGTAATATAGACTATATTTAATAAAACTACGCGGGCGGGCGAAGTCGCGTGCAACAGCTAGTTATAAAATAAATTTAGTGTCCGCCTCTGTCTTCGCTAACTTCTTCGAAACTACTCAATGGATTTTGATACGGTTTTTTTAAAAAATAAAAATAAAAAACACGATAAAACGATAGATAATTTGCAGAAAACATTGCATCCGTGCGAAGCCGGGGTCGGGTCGCTAGTAATGTAATAAATAAAACTGTACTGCGAGTTTGTCAAATAGAAATCTAATATAAACTGAAATAGCTACTAAAACTAGTTCAATGAAAAGAAACACCTCAAATGGTTACTGGTATCTGAAACTTCCTGTGTGTACTTACTATACTTCGTCAGATGATATTACATGTTTAGAATTAATTTCTACTAATTCATTAAAAGGTGTCTAATTCAGTAAAAGAATTAAAAAACCAAGATGTCATTAGATTAAAGTGGAAGTTAAATTATAAAACGTTTGACAATATAATTAGGTCCGTTATACATTTAATTATTGAAGCCGGCCGTTGAGACATTTCTCCGGTTTATCGCGCGTGACGAAGCAAAGTCCTTGACACTGTCAACGCCCCATGTCTGGCACTTTTCCTTAGAGATACTTTTACAATTTCTCCCCTTCGGGTACGCGGAAAATGCTTAAAGTATTTTCAGATGGATGTGTTGGTTTATATGTTGACATTATGGATAGGTTTTATGCGAGATTCAACTCCGCACGGACTCATTCGCAACTTACAATTTCTTTTGTGAACATTGTTTTTATTTGGGTGCTTCAAAAACATATAAAAATATTTCATGAATTTGAAATATAAAATTATGTTAAGGGTAATATCTTGCAGGTTTATATATCTTGCAACCTTAGCGATATATTTAGCGAATATTTATTATAGTTGTGGCAACAAACAATTTTGATGAAGATCTTGGGAGGATTGTTGCTTGGTCTGTAAATTGCCTGCTTCTCAATATAATTAAAACCAAATATTAAATTTTCAGATAGTAAACAACAGCTTTCTTCTGTTTTACTATTCGCTTCTGTCACGCTCTTTGGTGAGCCTATCGAAAGAGAACATAAAGCGTGGAATTAAGCCTTATTTATGGATGTCGAATTAAGTTACCAAAAACATATTAGAAATTGTTTATTAGAAACATATTAGAAGTTTTAAATTCATTAGTTTTTGTATTTTCATAAAAATTGTTAAAAAATTCTAAAAAGAAGTGGCCTTCTTTGGAGAACTCGTCTACCCCATCGAGACATATGTAGTTTGGTAGTAACTGTGAAAAGGTTCGCAGGCATTTTAACTGTTCAAATGAATGACCACATTCGGCTGAGGCTTTCCGAAACCGCTTATTAGGGCGGGCGGTTTCGTATTTGTCGATGTTTGGATTTCAATCTTGACTCTGATTTGTGTTTCGTTTCCTTTCATGTGAACTTTGATATTTTCTTCTGTTTCTACAAAACGAGATGACAGCCATTTTTATTTTCAGAAAAAATTACCTCAATAATTCTCTATAAATATTCAAATAACATGTAATTTTGCCACGAAACTGTAATTTATATAATAGAATAGGTACTTAAAAATACGATAGGTATTTTTCTTTATTTCAAAGGAATTTAATTTTTATTTAATTATCGAAATGTAGTTAAATCACTCCCAAGTCACGTGACAACGAACACCAATCACAGTGCATGATGTCACTTGTTCGCAAACGTCACTGTTTGACTTAAACTTGTCAGGAAACGGTCAAAAATATATAAGTAGGTATGATAAATAAAATGGGGCAATTCGGACCGCTAAAACGAGCAACTCTGACACGCAAACTCAGCTTAGGTTTTTTGGGTAAGCTTAGGAAATACACGTGGGTTATATTATGACCATAATAATACTTATTAACACTTACCATGGACTACGTTACCAGAAACAAAGTACCAAAGAGCAAATATTTTATTGCCATTAACAGGGATAGTGCGTCTGTCTTGCTATCTCTATGTTTACCATGTCTCGTAGCTATTTCGTAGCAGTTGTAGCACATGTAAGATACTTGTACAATGTCAAATTGTTGTCAATTCTCAAAAAAAGTAAATTTCATAAAAAAAACATACAAAAGAGACTAGTATCGACACAAGAATGACACCGTAGTCTCTTGACCGCGTTTTCCGTATAAATAAAAGTAAGAGCAGAGGCACTTGTTTGAAAACTTGCCAAATGCTTCTCTCGATTAATGCTCCGTAATATCTTCTCCTCATTAGTTAGGAGGATCTCTTATAACTAATGTTAGTGGCATTCTTTTGACCCAGTAACAAAACTATTCAAATTAACTTTAACTGTTATAGGACCTAATATCGTTATAAAAGTTATGCATTCTCCCCCTTGTAGAAATGAGTTTCATTGCAGTTCAGTATTTTTCTAATGAACATCTAATTTCCAGGCACTGCGCAACAAAATATAGGACAAACTATTTTGCTCTCAGATATGCAAATTTTTTTAATAATCTACTATTTGACTTTCCAAAGCTTGATTTATTTAATTCAAAGACATGCAATGGTTTTATATATTATATTGATTATAATTATTTGTCAGTGAAAGCTATATCAAAATAAGTTAGCAGAGAAACAGGCGGAGGCTGTTAAATACTTTGTTTTATAATATGTATAAATACCAGATATAGATAGACATAGATATTTATAGAAGATAAATTTTGTTAAACGTATTGAAATCAGTACATAAGTTGTAACAAAGCTCTCTCCGTATAGCATACAAAAGCAAGTCTTAATTGGAGAAGCGAACTAGTGTGGACGGAGTTAATTAAAACCTTATCTAAATGAACTATGTCAGCGCAACTGCAAGCAGGGTCAGAGAAAATGTAAACAAATGTGTCTGCATTCACATTGTAAATTTACAAACAATTGCATGTCATTCCATGTATAGTGCCTGCATCCCACGCCTCCGTCTCAACCGTTGATGGAATAAATACAAAGATTAGTGACTCACTATCCGAGCATGGACCGTATATACTGTGTCCAATGAACACACTATCATTCAGTCGCTCAAAAAACACTGTCTTGTATACGGGTACTGTTAATACAAAATATTAATTTTGTATCAACAGTACGGGGGAGTAACCGCTTTCGTTGGTTATGGTGTGGATCGTAGCAATGACTCATATTATGCGTAGCTCATAGCGTAGCAGTCATCTCATTCACTCTACCATACATATGTATATATTTGTCGACTCTCTCTTCTATTACACGTGTTAGATATTGAAATTTTTGTTATGGGTTCGAGTATTTAAGCATATAGTTTTATGTGGCCCATTTTTCGATTACGTGATGTAAGAACATATAGTATCTATCTATGTATTTATTCCATCCACGGTCTCAGCTCTGAGAATATTGTACTCGGAAGCGTACAATAACAACTTTCATCTTTTCTCTTCCACTACTTCAGTACGCCTACTTATGTTAAAATTACACGCTTTGGCTTTTAAGAAAACCACTTCCCATTTCAGACTGAAATGTGCATTAGTACATATAACTAATATTTATTTACTAGCGACAATCTCCCGGCTTTGCACGGATGCACACAAGCCTTCCTCGTTTATCGTTCTTTCTATCTGTGAAGACCGTATCGAAATCAGTTACGTAGGTTGTTTTTAAAAAGTTAGCAGAGAAATAGACAGACGCGGACAGCAAATTTATTTAGAGGATTTAGAAGGGGTAGCAGCATATTAACTTATTTGTCCAGATCTAAAAGTTATATCTAACTAACATGGGTATGTAATTGCGGTTTTTAAATTTAACTCAGCTTCAGCTGTAATCAAATGTAATCAAATTCAGGTTAATGTGATTAAAAAATAGCTTAAGCTTAATGTGAAATTAAAAAAATAAAATAATATTTTATAAAAATTTTAAGGTGGACATTTTAAAAATGTGGCTATAAGAAATTTAGAAATCGTCTAATTTAAAGCAAGGCCAACGAGACAATACAAAGAATGTAAACAAACTTTTATAAGGTTGTCAAAATAGCGTCCTATATTATGAAACAGATAGAGCCGGCCGCTTCGTGCGAGGGAAAAGGACAGAGGGCCGGGTATGTTTACAATGTTTGCGTTGTCTCCTTGGCTTCACTATAGGTATAATGACGTCGATTTACCGACAAAACGATATGTGTATAAAAGTATTGAAGACACTCCAGAGTCCGCAATGATGATCTCATTGTCACAATTCCCTAAAACAATAGTTTAGTAATAGCAAACCCACATTATGAGTATCGGTTTACTAACTAAACTCCCACATAACATTGGACTTAAACAACGAGACAATATAAGGAACAATGGCAGGAACCCAAGACAAGGGCTGGGTTTTTATCTAGCTTGTAATGATAATAATTTGTCTTCCATCTTGTCTCAACCAGATCTTGAAACAGTATCTTTGAATAATGTTAGGCGACCACTCTGTCTGTGACAAAGAGATTCCATTGTTGTTTATGTTTCATGAAAATTGGAAGATTGTTCCACATTTAATATAATTTTCGAAATAAGTTATGATATATTGAGAAACGAACATTTAGTGTTTTTTTTTCCAATAGGTTTACAAACAGAAAAGTTATACCGAAATACAAAGCGTACGAAAACCGCGCTTACGAAGTTGCAGGCACTGCTGGTAAATAAATAATCGATTTTATCTAGAAATTTGAGAAATCTTAGAATGAAAGTTTTAAAATATTACTACAATTTATCTTTATTTATCTACTTATATCATTTATCTTTACTTTAGCTTCAGCACCCTTTGCAATAAGATCAACAGATGCACATATACATAAAAACTTTGACAATAATGACCCGAAGTCAAAAGGTTTTGCGGAATGACAAACGACACAAATGTGGAAGCGACTCATGACGACGCGACGGAGACTTAAATCAAAACGTACGGTTTAAGTCATAAGCTGTTGCAACATCAGGTACACCTTTAGACGTAATCTTAGGGGTTATTTGTTGCGCTCCAAAATTTATAAACCTATATCTAGCATTTATACACCAACACATTTTACCTCACACCAAATGAGGTAATTCTGATGAAATTGTAATGACAAATCCAAGTTTTTCACCTCAAAAGCCCTTCAGATTTTTTTCATTAAATTTAAGGACTTTTTTCAGTTTTTATCGATTTTTACTATCAAGGACCTGTGTTATGGCAAAAGTCACTCCAATCACTCCAAAAGGGCATATGTTTTGTTTTGTTTTGTTGGAAGTCTACTTAAACCTACTTTAAGGAAACGAAAAAAAATTTTTAATTCCTCAAATCACTTATTACTTTAGCCACAGTATTGGGTCTAACGATAGTCCCTACTATTCCCGACATGTGCTCTGTAGATCCTGTACAGATAAAAACAACCCGTATCAAGTCTCTCGGCAAATTAAGTTCATGCTGTGACGAAAATGTAATTTTAAGGCCATGTAATATGAGCCGAATAAGTAAGTTGATTTATACGTGACTAAAATAATAATGAAGATCCTATTGTAATTGTTCCTTCAGTTATTATACGGCTTAAAACAGCTTTCATTTTGAATGGAGATTCTGTGTAAAATTAATTATGTCTCCTTGAATTTTTATAAGACGTTATGAAAGCCTTAAAGTCGTTTAGGATATTGTAGTATTAAAAAAAAAAAACTTTCAAAAAAATTCTTTGGTTAAGAATTAACCATTTAAGAAACAGTAAAACCATTATAGTTAATTACTTATATGTTTTTTTGTGGAACGTAATATTTTTTGTGGAACTCAGTTATGGCAATGAATTGTTCATTTCCATTATTATTTTGATAACAGCAGTGACAGTTTAGTTAGTGGAATAAACATTAGGCTACCAACACGATAGACACATGTTCAAATCCTGGTCCGAAAAAATAACCTCTAGTGTCTTGGATTACATGTAGATTAGAAATGATTTTTTATTTTTATTTTCCAATGACTAGCTTGATTTCCTTTATGCTTTATTCCTACTATTTCTTCTATTATAAAAAAAAACTACGTGGACACAATAAATTTTTATACAAAATTGGCTTGTACTTATTATACAAATTAACTTTCAACTAGCGCCTTTCGGTTCGAGCGGAGGTTGATTGCGACCAATGAGCAGCTAGCTTGTCTCGCTCTAGACGCTCTGTAATGATTATAACGCTACTATAGTTTTTGCCCGCGATTTGAATATTGAATGAATTGTTTAGATTTTTAAAAAATTATTTCGATTTATTCACAGATAACAAGGTTTCGATGAATTTGATAGAACTGTATAAGATAAAGATACTGAAGATATGTTTTAACACGAAATCGTCTTAAAACAAATTACAGGTTTTATATTCTCATGAAAACTCGAGCACAAAGATAATATTTTTTCCCGTAGGCCACGTTACGTGAATACCTTTTTCTGAGCTGCAACTAGAAAAGGTTTTCAATTCTAACTGGAAAATAAGATTCATTTTATGCTAAGAGTATTATTTATTTTTCAAGGAATTTATTTCCATTGAAAATATTTCTAGTAAACAAGGAGATGTTAGATCTGTTTTTTCTATATTCGACAGATTCGTAATTCGTCAGAATCTTAATTAGACAACTCCTGGATTCGAGTTTGGAGAAAATTTAAACTATACTTTTTAGTATAGTTTATAAAATTTTCATAATTAATTAAATTAATTAGGAAATAAATAAATTGATTTCTTAATTAATTCTTAATTTAATAACTCTTAATTTTTGAAGTTAAAACTTCTTTAGGCGTGTTGAGCACTTTTAGTATGAAAAAAGTGGATTCATTTTAATGTATTAATTTAATTATTGTATTTAATGTAAAATGTGATGTTTAGTGCCGTGATTATAAATTCGTTTATATTGGAATGCGACGCTTGAGTATCACTCATATCGACTATTTAAATTATTTTTATTTTTACAGGTAACGCAACTACTCACAGAATTTACGTAAGTAAAATAAGAAATAAGCACACGATAGGGATAATTTGGAATTTTTGTTTTATTTATTTATTAGTTACATAATGTCTTATGTGGTTCCGTCTTCCATCAAGTGGACCGGCAGAAGAAAAAAAAAAACTTTGACGTACCGTTCTCCAATGTGCGCCGGCCTTAAAGCAGTGTGCCCTGCCATGGCCAAATACATGTCTTTTGTAAGACCCGGCTTGTTAGCCATTCAAACCCAACTTAGCGATGTACACAACTCTTACATTTCGTCACGTCCTGTCCTCTATCCATGAATTATTATCGCGTTGACCCTCACTGAATATTTTATTCCTTTGGGACATGGCCGAGAACAACTGTTACGGTCCAGATGGTGTATTCTTTTTATTCGCACATAATTGAAATTGGGATAGAAGTTATATCCGAAAATGACATTTATTTTCTTTATTATTAGAACTGTAGTTGCCTGAAATGTTTCGCCACAAGCTTCTATTTGAAATAGCATGGTCACTATTTTTAACGGTTTCTGAAAAAGTTTATTTTTATGATCTTGAAAATAATCATAAGGTTATAAATCAGCTCACAGATGGTTTATTTTGATTTTTTAATTGATATGTTGAAATTTGGGAAAACATTGATTTGGATCAAAATAGAAATCTAGACCATTACCATTAGAATTTACTCCATCCCTTATCCCTTGTCCTTAATACTTCAGTTGCAACACTTATAGCGTTGGCTGTGTTATAGGCGACGATAGCCACCTATCATCAAATGGACCGTCAGCCTGTCTGTCGGCATTAACATATACGCGAACGATGGCCGTATATAATCATAATCTAAGGTGATGTGTACGCGAACGAAGTCGCTCAAATCAGCTACTCCGATATCTGCTTTCAGAATACGCTTCAAAAAATCCGTTTTCAGAAGCAATTTCCGACTGAAATAATCTTCAATGTGGTTATAATGATGACGCAGTGAAAACTTATCGGCGTCGAGTGTTAAACAAAGAGATAATAGACGCGGACAAAATACGTTTTCTGCTTGAAGAGCGTAACTTCGCCGATGCAATAAACCAGATATCCCATAAATAACTTAACGTCACCGCCACACGCTGTCAAACTGTTAACTTTAAAAACTCCATGGCATTTTCAATTAGCCGACCGAAGCAAAAAGCTATTTACATAGTACTGTGTTGTAGGTATTTCTTTTCTCCCAGAAAATATAATTATATGCTAAAGTTGAGAGTTTTAGATGCGAAATAGAGGGTATGTTCCCTTAGCCACTACCATGTTCGTTACCAGTGGGGGTAAGTGGTTTTTTTTCTATCTATGTTAAGGTCGGCAGACATGTTGACGGTTCACTTGATGGTAGGTGGCTACCGTCTCATATAACACAAGAAATGCTACAGGTACTGCAAGTCTGCAATACTGCAAGGTGCTGCCGACCATAGAAGGATTAAGGATGGAGATTAGGAAGGAATCCCTAGAAATGGGCTCTAGCATCCCTTTTACTTACTCACCGAATCACTCATACTGTTATATTACAGTGGTCTTCTGTAAGAGGTGGTTACTATCGCCAGAATTTCTAACGGGTTGTATAATACATGATACAATATAACCCATATAATAGGTATAAAATAATCAAACATTTTCATTATTATGTTTTGCATCACAATAATGGTCGAGAGTGATATTGTTATGATTAAATACAGTTTAAAACTTAATTTTTATGAAAACTTTAATTTTATTTATTAAGATCTAAGTTAAATATGTAAGCCCCGTAAGCAAGCTCAACGACGTTCAATGAGCTATGGAGAGGGCTATCTATGCTCGGAGTTACTCTGCGAGATCGAATCAGGAATGAGGAGGTCCGTAGACATGCGGAAGTCATTGAAATAACTCGATGGATTAGTAATTTGAAATGGCAGTTGAAGTAGCAGACGGTCACTGGACGTCCATCCACAAGATGGACTTAATAATGCCGCGGGTCTACACTAGATCCAACATGCTTCCAATCCAGTCCTATAGGAATATTAAGGGGCCTATGTCCAGCAATGGACGTCCTACGGAAGAGATGATGATCTCTATACATACTCGTATTATAAAATAAAGTCGTTGTCCGATTCTGTCCATTTTCCCGCTAAGTTCTCTAAATTCTAAAATACTCTACGCATTTTGATAAAGTTTTCACTAATGAAAAGAGTGAAGTAATGAGGAAGGTTTATGTATATCATTTGCAGAAAAAAGTGCTAAAAAAAAGAAAAAGAAAAAGAGCGGATCGATACTGTTTAAATAATCCTTACATACTTCGCCGCGTCTGCATCCTTACATCCTTATCATAAAACAAAGTCCTTCGCCGCGTCTGTCTGTCTGTCTGTCTGTTTTTATTTAAACTACTGCACCGATTTTCATGCTGTTTTCACCAATGGATAGTGGTTTTCGAGGAAGGTTTTAGTATATAATTTTCACGCAGGCGAAGTCGCGGGCACCAGCTGGTTAAATATATGTATAAAAATATTATATAGCCATACGAATGCTACATCAAAATCTTAGCCGCAATCACTCACAACGATAACACAGTGCTGCTATATATTATGGGTCATGTTGCACAGAAAGGATATTGCAGAGAGTAAAAAGTCTTTGTTCCAAAGAAATTTATTAATTATTTATGTCATACAAATTTAAAAGTGAATATCTTATCCTATGCTTTAATTTCAATTATGTAGGCGGTTAAGAACTACATAGCAAAGAAGCTACTGACAATAAAGGCCTTGTTAATAATTGTTTTCGTGATCTTTGTTTTTGAAGCAATGTATCTAAGTATTTTCATTATTAAATGTGGATAGCTAAGATATAAGACTTATTAGGAACAATAGTATAATATCTGTGACAAAGAGCGGAATATAGTACCCAAATATAGCACCCAGGGTTAATTCATATTACAAAAACAGTAACATTTTCCAGAATAACCGTTAAAAAGCATTGCGAACAAGTAAGCAAACACAGTGTTGTTAACAAGTAAGTTTCTAATGTCGGACAGACTTGTGGGATTTTGACTGTTGTGTGACCTACTGTCACAATTAGGTAGGTTTTCTGAATTAAAAAAATAATTAAACAACCTATGTATTTATGTGAATTTCGAGTAGTAGATGAGTTCTCTTATCTAGGGTATAGAGCTAGTATATGTTTTTATTAAATATTTTTAATTGAGTCAGTAAAAATATATTTTCAAAAAATACAAATGATATATAAGTTATATCACTGCTAATAGTCTAAATTGTGACTCAGCAGCGTAGGTTATGAAATCGAACCGTTTCAAGCGTCCCATTTATCATCCCAACGATGTTGTCACTAGGGGCGATAAAAGAGAAAAAAACATTTCTTGGATTCCAACAAATCCTTACAACATATTATATTAATACTGACACGGCGAGTACAAAATGTGTTTGGAGGGTTTGTTTCCTTGTAACGTTTTATAAACTAAGCTCTTTGAAGCATTAATTTCTCAGTAAAGGCCCACCTATCAGCAGGCTTAAATTAGATAATGAGATGTGATTTCTACATAATGGAGCATGTCAATGGGTAAGGTGGTATTATGTTACTTAATTATTTTACGTTTAGCAAACCGACAAGTTTATTTAGATTTTTCTTTTTATTCAAAACAAAAGTATTGGTCCAATTAAACAAATTGTTTATTTGTGTACAGATACAGATCTGTGTTCTGTCAATCATAGCCGTTTGCATTTTTCTACAATACACCAAGTCATATTGAGTTTTACCTGTCATCCCAGGTACTTTAATTGCGACCGGGAGTTTTGCTGTGATAATATAAATTGTTGAATACAAATAAACAAATAAAGATTTTTTTTAACTATCGACAATATTAAAATGTAGTTAATGCTCTTCACTAAAATGTAGTTGAATATAGTTAATGCTTTATAATGAAATTATTTTAATAGTAAGTAATTGAGTTAAATTTGTTAATATTAAAATACAGTTAAGTTATTTATTTCATTAGTCACCAAATATTATCTGAGTGTTTGCAGATACTTTATATAGAAAAGATGAACCCAGGAAATAATGTGAAAAAATAAAAAATAAAAACAATTTTGTAGTCAATCTATTTTTACAGCTTGTAACGCGTGCAGCGTGTAATAACATCCGCAAAATTCCAAACACCGTATCCACTGTCTAACTCATAAAGCGAGATCATAAAACACCATAACAAAAGCTACGCAAAATATAACTTTTCCTCGTCCCAGCCAAGTTTGTTCCGCTTTCGCTAAAACTACGCACATTGTATGTAACCAACAAATGAAGGAAACACAATTCAGATGAGACAATGACCTTGTGTTCCCATTTCATTTATTGATCACATGCTAATCGCGAGACAAGAGGCGTCATAGCGGAATAAGAGAAAGGCATCAACATTACTGATGCGTTAACTCACTACAGGAAACTTAAGTGGAAATGGGTCGGTCACATCGCGCGTCATGACAAAGAGAAATGGACTAGAAAAAAAAAATACTACTTGACCCTGCCGGGAATCGAACCCGGTAACCCTTGAACAGAGCGTTAAGGCAAGCACCCTAACAACTCATCCAACAAGCTCGTCAAAAATGTAATGTTTTTTTTTTTGTTTCTTAATTGCTTTGTGTATTTACTTGTGAATTCTAATGCAGAATAAAAGGTTTTCCTTGTTTGTAAATGAACTCCGGTTTAGCCCAAGTTTAGCCAGACAAATGTGGGGAGAAAAACTTTTCGAACATTAAATAGGTTGTTAGGTATAGGATCTTGTTTATCCTTAACCTTGTGTAATATTGCCTTTATTATTATAATAATTGTATTATTACCTAATGTAGAAACCATATTTTACATTAAAAACCATAACCATATTTTTGATATGATAGAAATAAACAAGATAATATTCTAATATTCGCTGTATCTATCCCCACGTTAAAAGCTGAATGTAAATATGTAAATTTAAAATTTGAACAATCAAGTCATGTTTTTTTTTAATTTAGAATGTTATAGAATTCGTTTGAAAAAAGTTTCACTCTGAAATATGGCAACATGCTGGTTGAATTTTAATTCAAAGTGGCCAATGCTATAAAAACGCCAATTTCATATTTAAACCCCTATTATTATAAATAAGTTTTGAAGGACATATGAATTTTTGTTACTCTCACAAGCGAAAACTAATGAACAAATTTCCATGAAAACTTACACTAATATAGTTTATGCCTTAGAATAACACATAGGCTATAACTTATAAAGATACGCGGGCGAAGCTGCGTGCAAAAAAATGATCAAAAATAAAATTTATTTGAAATTAGAACCACATTTCTATAGAGTTTCTTTCACGTTTGAAAATGTTCTTTGGAAGTTTTTTTTTGGCCAAAGTCGAATGAAAGTGTTTTATCCCCTCCACAAGACATTATGAGGAAAATTAACTTTTCCGCCGAGTTATTCAGTTTACAAGTTCATTTGAAGTGATATCTAAAATTTTGCGGAAAGATAAACTGGATGGAACAAGTTTATAATGATTTTGCACTTTGTTTGTTTTGGCTGGCTCATTTTCGTGTTGCGTGTATTTATAATAAGTACACTTGTACATTACTTATAATTAATCTTATAGCTACTTAAAATATGGTCGTTTTTTGCGTGAATAAAGAAATTAAGACCTAATTTTTCTTTTTATATTAAACTCGACAGACAGGCTTACGTCCACTTGATGATCTTGAACTTATAACACAAGCAAGGTCACAGGTGCTGGAAGTGCGCTGGCGACTATAGTAGGATTAAAGATTGGGATTAGAAAGGAGGATATGAAAATGGGCTCTGACATCCCTTACTCACTCACTGAATCACGGTGATCTTGAGAAGTTTGGTTGCGATGGCGGCCTACCCCCTTAGGGTGGCTATACATATATAGTCGGACCGGCATAGCCGGGCGATAGAATCGAATATGACTGTGTAGATGAACGTTCGACAAATTGCTATACTTATAGCCGTGTCGACAAAGCCGGGCGGTAGACATTGCGGAATGAAATGTGCCGGTCCGACTATATGTATGGCAACCCTAAAAGAATTTTGTCAGATATACTAACAAAATATGTAAAGCAATATGAGCAATTTTTTAGGAGTGACTTATTATCGGGAATACCCACTAAAACCTCCCAGGATTCCACAATCAGCGTTGAAAAGCAAATGACGCTTGACATTACACTATTGCCAAGCGTTGGAACTTTATTTTTTTATTCTATTCTAACTATTGGTAAAAGAATTTTTTTAAATCAGGAGTTTAATTTTCGAAGATTACCTCTTACATACAAACAAATAAACATACTTTGACTCTTAATAATATTAATAATTACATAAAATAATTAGATGGCAAAGTAATTAATATTACATATTTGCGAAAAGCTGAAAACATATTACATGTATTTGATTGAGTAATATGTAAATTTTCGGGTCGGAGTTTCAATGTGCTTCAGCAAATATATTCGTTGGTCGATACTCGGCCCAATCCATCAAACACCCCCCAATGAGTTCAGCTCATCGCCTCCATTACTCGTTGGCAAACATAATTTCAAATATTTTGTACTCTCTCCACATACATCGTAATAAGGGAAGTGTTTTTTTAATTTACATTCAAATTTAATATTTGATTTTTGATTTAGGAACGAAAGAAATAGGTTTTTTTTTATTTTAAATGTTAGCTTGACTTTTTCTAAAGTTATCTGCGAAAATTTGTAGGTCTGGTTTTTTTTGGTTGTGACGCAAAAGCGGCTGAACGGATTTGGATGAAATTTAGCACACATATAGTTTATTCACTGGATTAACATACAGGATACTATTTATCCCGAAAAAATTTAAGTTCTCGAGGGATCGTCTAAAAATTAAAAAAATGTGGCGTCGGAGTCGTCACAGTGATAAATAAATTTATTAAAATATTGTTCTGACCCACAGTGGGTCAGACGGGCACTTAAAAGTGGGTCCAACGGGCACTTTTATTCAGTGGGTCTAAACTAGTGGGTCAAAAGGGTCCGAAGCCAAAGATGTCAGGCGTTATAATATATTACCTATTCATATTTTTTCTTTTCCAACGCGGACGAAGTCACGGGCATCGGCTAGTAAATAGCACATGTCTACAGTATCTTAACTCATAGACATGCAAATATTTGTATTTAATTGTTTTATTCTATTATTAATTTCCTAATTACCAAATATAGTATTATAGTAAAAAATAAATGAATTCTTCAAAGTCGTAATAGCAAAAGTCTCATAACCATTTTGTCTAAGTTGTTGTAAATCTTTACACAGTATAAAATAAAGTCGCTTCCCACCGTCTGTTCCTCTGTATGTACGCTTAGATTTATTGTACAACGCAACGGATTAAAATGCGGTTTTACTAATGGAAGGAGCGTTAAACGAGGAATGTTTTTGTATATAATTTGCACAAAAAATTGCACCTAAGTCGGGAGCGGGTCGTTATTATAATATATATTGTATTTATTTGGTTTCAAAATTGAACTATCGAAATTCAAAAAACACTGACGATACAAAATAGCGAACGCAGCGTTCAACATTCATGAATCATACTTCATCAATATTAACAATTTCAATCTGTTTGTTATGTCAATGTGTTACACTAATAGGGTCAAGGGACGAAGGGCATTTGGTCACTAATAAGGGTACCTACTTTCGAAGTACCTAAACTGTGGCTGAAGCCTTCCAGCCAAGTTTCTTTATGTAGATTAAGCTCGCCTTTCTTACATAATTTAGAAAGGGATTAACTGCGTGAACTTTTTTGTTTAGTAATTGTTACATTGACGATTGCGAAAGTTTATACTATTATTTTTGTATTTAAACAAATTAAAATATTTTTTAAATATATAAAAGCCTTTATAGCTTATGTCTGCTACTACCTAGGTGTTAAAACATTTATTTAATCTTTATAGGTCGTATATTTTTGGAAGAGTGTTAAACGAGAAAGGTTTTTATATATCATTTGCAGAAAAAATATTGCACAAGTGCGAAGCCGGGAGCGGGTCGCTAGTGTTTTATAAACTAAACAATAACAATAATTTTGAGCGACCAAAAAAGGTAAAACATCAGTATTCAGTACGAACTTTCCCCAAGAAAATGTTGAAAATTATACTTTAAATATTGACCCTTATCCCTTTGATATACGAGTAATAATTTAAGAGTAAACTATTTTGTGTAATACAAGAGCTTCAAGTAAAACGATAGTATTAGGTCGACGGAAATTCTTTAAAGTTTGGCCGATAGTTTTATAATAAGTTTAACCAAAGAATAAAAATATACCTGTTTATACTTTGAAAGTTTCAGTTTTTTTATGGCCATAAACTGATCCGAGTGATATTATATTGACAGTATATTGCGAAAACACAAGACTAATTTCTTGCAATCGGGATATATTGCAATAAGTTACAATAATCAACGTCTTTGTGATGGGGACAGTTAATAAAATTATTTAAAAATATATTTTAGCTTGTAGAAAATATACACATTATAATATTCATAAATAATAATAGGTACATTATTTTACAAGGCAGGTAAGTAATCGATTTACAGACGAGATATTTTGATGCCGGCGCCGGAGTGGAGCGAGCGAAACCCAAAAATAGTTTGTGTTTATTTTATTATTAAAGGAAATAAAACAATTTGTTATGTTATGTTCAAATATGACAATATCTTTAATAATTTCTCGTAACATTAAAAAAAAATGTTGACTCCATTTCTACAATATTAATATAAAATTAAGACTTGTGGCGAATTTACAACAACTCTTATCTACTTGTTGTAAATTTATATATATTTTTAACGATGGTGGCGAATTTACTTTCAATGTATGAAATATACAAAAGTGTGGCAAATTAACTTAACAAAAGTGTGAAATAGTTATGTATTAGTTATGTATTGTGTAATTTATGTACTTACAATCTAGTTCATGACCGGAAACACTGTATATCACCAGGCTATTCTACTCAGATCGATAATATTAGTACGCTCAATCTTCCTTCAGTTTCCCGTTCGTTTCCCGCAAATCTGACAACGCTAGCAATAAGAATGAAGCAACAATAAGATTGGCGGTAAGATAATAAGTAACTAAGGGCTGTTGGTCATTCAACTCTGATTTTCCCTTGGCCTTAATTAGACGTTGCCAATGTAATCTGAAACGGCAGTCCCTAAAGGACCTTTTTGTTTGGAATAAAGTGAGAGCTATAATTTTGAGGGTTACACGTGAGAGGGCGACGTGGATTTATATTGGGAAATGCAAATCATTAATCGGTTTCGGTCCGCACTGTTCTAATTTTATTTCGCAGACTGCTATATTTAAAAATTTTAGATTCAGTTGTGGAATTGGAGCTGCCAAGTGCTATTCCCTATATGCATGCACAGGGTTTAATCTACCCTTTTACGAAAGGACATCGTTCAAAACCAGGCCATTGTGTTTTTAACTTACTCTTTGGATAGATTGGTAATAAAAGTTTTTTTTAATTTTAGTAATATCCTGTGATTATTTTATTATTAGATTTTATAAAAGGGAATAACATTCGAAAATTAAAAAACTTTTATACTTTCATACTTTTTTAATACTTTCAAACTTAAATATCTATGAAACCCCATTACCAGTAAAATCTATATTTTCTTCTTAGGTACTTAATTGTACAAGTATAAACCGTTAAAACAAAAATAATAAAAAAATCTTTGAGAAGTCTACATTTTTATACTCGTATTCATTGGCGTGTCGAAATAATGAACTGGTTTAAATACCGATCCACTCTCTGATGTTACGCAGCCATTCTTTTCCAAG
This sequence comes from Synanthedon myopaeformis, assembly GCA_944738685.1. Lineage (NCBI taxonomy): Eukaryota > Metazoa > Arthropoda > Insecta > Lepidoptera > Sesiidae > Synanthedon > Synanthedon myopaeformis. The sequence goes on along the minus strand of OX122933.1, from coordinate 3,291,414 downwards.
TTTACTTGATATTTATACCTTCCTTATCAGTGTTGTATGCAGCAGTCAATATCATAAAGCTAAGTGGAGTATATAAAAAGAAATTTTCATTTGGAAAATTCGTTATTACATTTTTTTACAGAATGTGTGAGAGAAAAATGAACAATATAAACCGCTTAACGTACAAATTGAAGTCGAAATGTGTCGGAGTGTGGGAGCTAAGCCCCAGTGACACTTTTATTTTGATTCTCTCCAACAAATTACCCCATTCACTCGACCACATTCGCATTGTGCCACTACGAACTCAGAACTCGCTGTTGGCGGGCCGCTTTCACCGAATTTCTAATTGCGAATTGAAAATTTCAAAACCAAATTTAGAAACTGACGCTTAACACGATAAAAGTGTTTGTGAACTTTGAAAACGAGTTCTAGTTTCGTTTAACATTTAATTTATTGTTTTTTTTTTTATGGTAAGGTCGACAGTCAGGTTCGCTTGATGATAAGTGGTTAATTATTTTTTGGAAAGTAATATACCTTACTATTTTATAATACAAGCAACGCCATAGGTGCTACAACTGCTGCCGACCACAGAATAGTTAAGGATAAGGGATTAGGAAAGGATGGAGTAATTGGCTCTGAAACGATCGAAAGACAACAGCACATATGGTACATATGAATACACCATTTCATGGTGGTATTCTGTCAAAGGGTGGTTTCTGCCGCCAGACTGATGGCTACGAAACGTAGTGTGCCTTGCCACTACTAAAAACTGTCTAAAAACTAAAAACTGTAGAAAACAATGTCGACATATTCCCATCTCGGCACACACTAATTTATATCATAATGATATTTTATATAATAATGATTTTTTGGTACAATAATTGAAATAATATAGAAACATATATTCAGATAGTAAGTTTACAATATTATTTATTAAGTTAAAATGCTGAGATTAAAATCCAACACAATTCATGTATGAATCTAAATACTAGGAAGATTTGTTTGTAAGTGTTATGATATTAGCGTATTTTAATATTATTTATTGCATAGATCGTCTATAAAACTTTATAAAGCTTTTTTACAATATTTATAAAAGGTTACCAGTACTCGTAGTGACGCATGCAGTTAAATGATGAAATACTTCATAAATCACATATGACTCTTTACGACGATATAAATTGCGGTTACAATTTGTTACCGCTTACGTTATGACCCATTCTATAATATTACTAAAATTAATATCTTATTATTATGGTTTTCTTGTCATCATTATGAATATTTTGAATATTTTTTGTAATTTCATATATTATATATTAACAGTTTCGTACTTTCAGTAGTAGGCATTCAGACTGTTGTGTTTCGGTGCCTGTTTATATGTAGATACCTTTATTCTATCAAAGTTGGGAGAGCACTTACCTACATTCTCTTGGTTTTGTTTTACAGACAACATTTATGATTATCATTTATCAGGACATCAGCTTGTCTATAGAACTTTAAGATAAAAATAATGACAAAAAATGAAATAAATATTGCCTCTCCATTGATGTTTTTTTATTATGTTCGCTTCAAAGGTTGAAACTTGTACCATTAGGTAAGAAGAAATTATAGATTTCACTGGGAAAATATCGTGTAATTTGGTTTCATAGCACTCAATTAATTACTTAATTAATTTGGTGTAATTGTGTAATTTAGTGTAATTTGGGTTTATAAGATATTTAAGTTTGAAAATATAGAAAGTATCAAATATCTGAAATATTCACAGGAAATTACTAAAATTAAGAAATACTTATTATCAAATTCACAAAAATGAAATTTAAAAAATGGCCTGAATTTGAACGATCTCTTTTGGTAGATTAAACCCTGTGCAGGCATATAAGGAAGGACTTAAGACACTGATATATTAACTTTATATGCATACGAAGGCGGAGATAAAAATAGTTAAAAATACATTTCACATTATCTTAAAAGTGAATTTCAAATATCGCACTACATTTCGAAGTTACTCTTCTAAATAGCCACTTATAATTTGCTCAACTCTGGATAAAAAGATTCGGCTGGATAAGGATAAACTTACTTTCAGAGAGAGTATATTTCCAAGAGGAACTTATGTAATGGAGACGTATCAATAAATCTCTTAAGTCATTTCTATACGGAGAAAGGTTCAGTAGAGGCAAAAGAGAAATTGGTTAAAGTATAGGGTCGCAACAAATATAGCAAAAAATACAGAAATCACGAAAGCAAATATTAGGGCTAAAATTTAAAACCTATGGAAATAATTAATGTTATCAATTATTTAAATTAATAAATCAAATCATTTTATTTCTCAATAAATAGAATAACAAGATAGTTTTTTTGAAGTAAAAAATAAATAAATAAATTACTAAAACTGAAAAGAACTCTCCATAATCAATTGCCATAACAATTGTATAGCCACCAAACTGAGTTAATAGAATAAAAAATCAAATACACAATCCATTATCAAATTCTAAGCGTAAGAAGAACTCTAACAACTAGTTAATATATCTAACGCCAAGTTCTAATAATCTATCAGCCAAAACTACTAGGTTACTACTAATTCAACTCCGTGCAAATCCGGGTGTGGACCGCTAGTAATCAAATATGTATCTAGTAAGAAAATAGGAATAACACAGAAAATGTATGTTTAAATTCTTTCAATAATATAAATATTTTTTCAAATTTTTTTAACGCATTGTCTCTAGTTTGACTTAAGAGGTTTCTAAAGGACAAAATTTCTCATAAGTATAGAAAATTTCATTAAAAACTTCCGCCAATGGCGCACAGAATATCGCTTGCAATTTTTCATTTTGAATAAACACACAGCACGTTGTTTTGAACGTGACGTGAGATGAAATTTCGATGCCAACATTCTGTCTGCTTTTGTTGCTTGTTTTTCGCCAAAATGCTACCACAAAAAATGCGCCAGTCAGTATATTGTGTTGAAAAATGCGCTGGTTTTTATCTAACGTGTAACTAAAACTTCCAACAGTGATTGAAGTAGATTCAGCACTATCTTAAAACTTAAAAAAAAAAATGGTTAGGTTTTAAAGGTACACCGTTTAATGTCACACCTGACCAGTCCGTGCGTGCTAAAGAATTTTCTTACTTGCCAGATACTTGATACTCGATATATCGATTTAGCATTTATTATTTTGGCATTTATCGCATTATGCATAATTCTGATGCTTGCATATAATACGAGTAACTCATGTTTTAGCGGTCATATTTATTTTCAAGTTCAATTTCAAAATAACTTATTTCTGACTTTATTTATATAGTAAAATAATTTTAATTCATAACGTTAACAGAAAAAAAATAGTTAGAATAAAAAAAATGTAATTTGATAAATTAAGTAAAATTTGTTTACGGATATAATTATAGTTTTTATGTCAGCATTAAATCGACTTGAGCATTAAATCGGTGCTTATCTTAGCAATCTGACGCAGGAGACCCGAGTTCGATTTCCGGTGGGGATAATTTTGGAAATAAATTGTTTAAAGTTGTTTCTGGTTTGATATCTGACAAGTAGTGGCGGGACGCACACACACACACTGCGAGTCGCAGTGAGTAAGGGATTCAGAGCCCATTTCCATGTCCCTCATTAATCTCTTTTATATTAATTAATCCTGCTAAGGTCAGATGTTATATTAATTAATGCTGCTTTACATATATAAGATAGAAAACTATAATTAAATAATTTAAAAAAATATATGAGAATGTAGTACCACAAATAATTATATACAGTCACTATGGATAAAATTTCTGTGAACAGAAAATGCGCCCTTCTCCTATCATCTAAAGTAGTCCCTTACAATTTTCTATTTGAATGAAATAGCCAGGAAGGTACGTTTTGCTCGAGTTACTAATGAATGGAGCGAACCGCTTATTTGATTGAGAATTCGTTCATAAGCAATTTCCGTGACAGGAAGGCAGCCCCTTTATCGAAGTAGTATTGAAAGTGGAGGTATAGCCAACGAAAGAATTCTAACTTAAAAATAGGGAAAAAGTGCTTAAAAATGGTATTCCTGGTGAAAATAAGATTTAAGTAAAATAAAAGTTATATGAGATCTGCAAAGGGACCTGCAAAGTACTAATATTATCGTCGGAAAATTAACACTTAACACAAAGAGGATTGTTATAGATACCTCTGAAGATTTCTAACAATCGCCTAAAATGTTTTTGCGAACAAATTTTTCAAGCATAAACTTTTAATGACCACAACAAATTTACTAATTAATTTGTTAAAAATTTTAAACTAAAACAAAATAAATTAATGCGGTGCGCTGTAAAAACGGTTACTTCAACAAGGTGAGATGAAAGCCATTCTTATTGTCTAAGTAAGTGCTTTTTGTCTACAATCACCACATTACGTTTACAGTGTTAAGGAGTTTTGTTTGTTTTAAAAGTTTGTTTCGTGAAACCAATTTGCTTAGATGCTTCATTTCGTCGTCTTTAAATTGATTAACGAAGGGATGACATCGTCAGGACACAAATTATTTCGGGTTCTTGCAGTTATTTCAAAAGCCTTAAAACCGAGTTTGCAATACCGATTTGGTGTTGGTGTATGTGTGCTTTGCGTGCGCGTGTGTGTGCGTATAAAATAAATTCGATTTTTAAAAAGCATTATATGTATGAAAGAAACAGTCTTTATTAATAAAAATTTAGCTACCTTATGCTGATGTCCACAAAAATTAAAAACTAGCCTATGGATTATTTTAATTTTTTTATACAATATTGTATATTAATAATATTCCAAAGTTCCAACAGAGATTGAAAAAAAAAAAACGAGTCACAGCGAAGCGTCGACGGGTTCAGTTAGTAATCTATATAAATGAACATATCTCTGAATGTATATATAGCTAAGCGCAAAACTCGAAAACGGCTTGACTAATCAGACTATTTTTTTTTTTCAATTATTCCTAGAGAGGTTCTTATGAAAAGGAACATTGGAAAAGTTGCCCGAAAAAACTCACTTTTTTCCTATCCAAAAAATACGATTAGCCTTTGACACAAAGAAGTCTGTCGGGTTAGCTAGTTATGAATATAATTAAAACCACCGCTTTTGCTTTGTAAAGATTCCTTGCTGACGGACCACTTGATGATAGGTGGTTATCGTCGCAAAATAACACAAGCAATGGCCTTACAGCGCATCTGTTATTTCACCGTGTAGTGACCTTCTGTAACTATGTTACTTATTAAGTTAAAGGTAGTTACTGCTAATGTGCTGTCACTTCTAAAAGTATTAAGTCTTATAATGGCCTCTTTCACCAACTACAAGTAAAGTGTTGATTTTAGAAATAATAGAACTTTTAGAAATAATTTTATGTTTTATTAAATTATGCACTCGGTTTACTGCATCCTTCGATAGGCGAATTTTTTTTATTATTTTCTTTTTAATGTTTGGGACTTTTACCTTATAAACAAAGGTATATCAGCTCCATCATTCCCGGTGACCGGTGACTTTAAATGGCGGTTAGCCTACTTGACACTTTACTCGAAGATGGTGAAAGAGGCCGAGTACGAGTATAAAAAGTCCAAATAACTTACTATGAACAGATAATGGGAAATTGAGAAATAGATATTTTGTTTTGAGCGTAAGTTTAAAGTTAGAATTTTCTATCAATCCACATACTCATTTATTTGTTTTCAACTGTAAACTATCTTCGCAAAAGAGAAAGAATCTCGACGTCGACTTGTTTATTTTCATTGAAAAACGTTTTATTTTTCTCTTTTATAAATAGACAGTCACGTTTCACTTGTAAAGGATTTTCGTGGATTCGTTACTTTTCAAATAATTTTGTTTATTTAGAAATACGAGTTTAGGTGCTTTTTAAATTGCTTAGTCTATTTTTAGTAATATTTATTATTTAATAATATATATATATATATGTATATTATAGGCATAGTTTAGGATATATTACTTGAGAAAAAAAGGATGATGATCTACAAAAAGAAATGAGATCCCATCAAAAACATAAAATGTAAAAATGCCATGTCTTCCACTTCAGCAGTTCTTCCACTACAAAAATTTTGTAAGATCACATGTAAAACCAAGCCAGCTATTTTAGTTGGTATCTATAAAAGCACCTAATCAACATCTTTGTTATAAATAGTTACCTATCAACATTTATAGTATCAATATTTATTTTACTTGTGACCTTACTTATCAATATTAGACATATTTGTTTCTATAATAATTCTAATGACTTGGCCAGTAATAGAATGGCGCCATCTACTTTTGAATATACGCTTCCTTTCAACCATTATTGAACTAGGATATACGCTTCCTTTCAACTAATAAAATAAGCTAAACAGTGAAACGAACCGAGTTTACCACTATACACGTAATACAGTATAACTGATACGATAAGTCTGAATATCGTAAATTTTAAGGGAAGGGATGTAGGCGAAGACTGCCTGAAATGGAGCTATAAACGCCGCGGTTTAAATTGTGAAATACCCAAAAGTTTAATCGTCGGGTTCAGCTGTATTCTATTTCGAGTAATCCCAGAAATACGATGTCCGCTTTCGGCAATGATTAGTTTTTAAATACTTCTTAAATAAATGTTTCAGTATATTCTGTAGAGACTGCGTTTTTTAATAAACGTTTTTAATAACATTTAGAGAACCTCGGCGTATCCGACAGTGAAGCATTTCAGGGGACATCGCGAGTAGTCTCTCCTAAGGCTGCCAAGCTAATCAATGTCAAAAATACTTTTGGGCGCTTTAATTACTTTCTTTATTACTAAAGTATAATAAGTATTTGCGGAAAAAAATTTCGGGAGCATGGGGAACAAGCCATTTTTTTCTACATAGCATAAGAGCGTTTTCATTTTAATTTTCTTGGCACCATTGAAACTGTATAAATAAATGGCTTTTGTGTTACTTAAGTAATAAGTCCGAAAAGAAAGTGCGAACAATCCTAAGGAAAAGAGAGACCACAGGTAATGGAAGTTGAAAATTTGTTTGTTGTTTTTCTTTGGGTCTTTGGTTCACGCCATATTGGTAGTTTTATAAAGTGTCCCCTGTGAAGTACAAAAGAAAGAATTCAGAAACAACTTGTCTCAAAAATATCTTTGTTGTTCTTGAAACAAGTTGTTCGCCGTGGTTTTTTAAACTTTATTTTACGAGAACCGGGTAATTTAGTGACATGTAAATGTTAGTGAAAGATCGATGGTCCGACCGACGTCTTTGGTCTGCAACCCATGTCGCGTCAAATAAGCATACGTGCGTGATGTATGGCTGAATGCGGACTCAATTGTGGGGAAATGGACGGATTTTTCAGAAAATTCGTTTAAGGCTTGGGTATTTCCTTGACGAAGATATCATATCAGCAGTTTTGTTATACATTTTTTCTGTAGCTCATTAATCAGCTAGGAAATGCCAGCGTTCTTATTATTTTAAAATTATTTTTTTAATGGCATCAAAATATAATAACTTATATGGAAACGTAGATCGGGTTTTTTAGTACCTTACCTAATTACGAGTAATAATCTGCTAAAAGATTTAAAAAATAATTTAAACAAAAAATATTAAATATAAATTAAAAGAATATTTTATCTGTAATAAGTACGTAGTATAAGTGACACTTGTTCGTAATGCTGATTTTATTTTGTGTATTATAATATTGACTGAGAGAAAAATCATCAGGTATCCTTCATAGTAGTCCTTTTGAGATTAATATTTACATAAATACTGCTCTAATACCATATCTATATCTATGTCTGTATCTATGTCTATACTGTGTTTGTGTCTGTGTCTATGCCTATGTCTGACAGGTGGACAGATGCGGCTGGATGCGAAGCACAGAAGACCGTGCGTGGTGGTGAGCCTTGGGAAAGGTCTATAGATCCAGCAGTGGAGAGAAACAGGCTGACGATGAAGATGATGACGATGATGATATCTGTCATGGAGTACGGATCCTCTCTTCAATCGAAATATAGATGCGGTTTTAAAATTTTACGAAGCATACGAGACAAAGGATCTGCCAGGCAGAGTAATAATAGAGAGTTAATAATGATAAACTTGGATTCTTTACTTCCGGATACTTTCAAAGGATAATTTTGTAAACATATGTTATCAAGGGAGGTCAAAACTTAAAAAAAACCCCACTAGTATGAGAAAACACATTCCATATCGCAGTCTTGGGCTGCCTGTCTGGCGGGAGCTGTTTTGTTTCGGTGAGCGAGTAAGACCAGAGCCCAATCCCCTCCCCTTTCCTTTATGTCTAGTCTAAGTGTTCATTCACGTTGACTCGTTGGTGCGTTGGCGGGCGCGGTCACGAAATATCAAACACACAGCAAACGCACACAACGCGTGCACAACGCAGGTTCACAACGCAGGTGTGGCGAAAGTAGCGGCGGAGCGCGCGATTCACTCGCGACCATAAGTAACCAGTTTGAACTTGTCTCTAGAAATGATGGCACGTTTTCATTATGTCGTTCAATACAGAGGAGTTTATCAGTGAATCATTAAAAATAAAAGATAATCGTCCATCTTTTCAACCTCTGACAACATGTCACACTCGCGTAAACGCCTGGCGGTGAACGTGAACACGAGCTCGCTACATCAACCGCAACCGCACCCGCGCGTTCTATGTGAACAAGCACTAAGGCTAAGGCTAAGGAATATAAGGCATTGCTGAACACAAGCGACGGTAGCCATTAACCATCAAGTAGATTGTCAGCCTGCTGCTAAACTTAACATAAAAAAGTTAAAAAAAAAACTCAACATTTAAAGGTACTTTAAAATATCAACACAATACACATTTATACACTCAGATACAAAAATTTTGTTGATGCCACGAAACATGCAGAAGCCGACACTGTTACATATTCTAATGAATATACCAAAAACTCTTTTCATAGCGATATCGGTCAAGTATAAATTTGACAAAATTTTTAATTGAAAATGTCAATGCAAAGCTTTTCCATTTTCAATCGTTTTCCATGAAAAGCTTCCAATTACTAAGAGAATTATTTGCTATTTTTGACAAAGAGGATTAAATGTTTAAAATTCATTTTATTTTTTGTGTAATGTAAACCGGTTCTGATATCTATATATCTATATAAGGATTTCTTTCTCGGGTTCCTGATCCCAGGAATACTCGGGAAGACTATCGATCCCGATTTCGGGAAAATTACCGAGGTCAAAAAAATTGTTTTTACAATTTTTGTCTGTTTCTCTGTAAGTATGTGTGTTTGTGCACGCTAATCTCAGAAACGGTTTAACCGATTTCAATCCGGTTTTCATTGAGTATTAATGATTACTTGGATTAAGCTATAGGATACTTATTATACTGAAAAAGTGTTAGGTTTCTGTGAAATTTTCAAAAAACCAACTACAGCGCGTACGAAGTTGCGGGCACCAGCTAGTACTAACAATTCAAAAGGTCTAAAACATTGTGACAACCCTAACACAGCAAGACTACACTGTATATGAAGAACCATATGACCTTTTCCCCTTAGCTACACCCTTACTCCATCTGGAATTGACATGTCACATCAAATATTTTCTTTTTCTTGAACTCATATAATCTACCTGATATTATTTTATAAAATGACGCCATCTCACCTTGTGTAATACGAGTACGTACTGAACTTACTCAGCACGCAACATTTTTGTTAATAATATTTTGGGTGTCTTCAAACAATGATATCTTATGTTGTGAATGTTATTAATGTTTATTAATTTATTTTAGATTTAAATTAACTAGTACCTACTTTTTTCATATCATTAATATTATAAATATTATACTGTTTATAAATGCGAAAGTTTGTGAGGATGGGTGTATTGGATGTTTGTTATTCTTTCACGCAAAAACGGCTTAACGGAGTTGGATGAAAGGCACACAGATAGTTTATTACCTGAATAAAATTATAAAATAAAAACCTACTTTTCTCATATCATTAATATTATAAATATTATACTGTTTATAAATGCGAAAGTTTGTGAGGATGGGTGTATTGGATGTTTGTTATTCTTTCACGCAAAAACGGCTTAACGGAGTTGAATGAAATGCACACAGATAGTTTATTACCTGAATAAAATTATAAAATAAAAACTACATATAATATAGCCTTCAAATTCGAAGAGTATAAATGTCCTCACCATTGTTTCAAAGTAGCAATTCTATACTTTAAATGTTCAGTCAGTGCAATAATATTGCATTGTTGGATTTGAAGTAAATAAATACGGTGGATTCGTGGAATGCATAATGGAAAAAGTTGAAAGAGGTCTGCACGAACTGTAGACAAGTTTTGATCAAATTTCATTTTGATTTCAGAAGGGATACGGTCCATTGATAAACAAATTTTAGAGGACCCTCGTCTTTTCGGCCGCATTTTTATGTCATATTTGAGTAACTTAACGAATTTTCCTCTAACTTTAAGACTTTTCTTCCGTTTAGTAGTTTTTGAAATTAACATCACCAACTAGTAGTTGCACGCGGCTTCGCCCGTGTAACTTTATAAAATATAGCCTATGTTATTCGCTGATAATATAGCTTCCCAACAGTGAAAGAAATTTTCAAGTCGGTCCAGTAGTTTCGGAGCCTATTCAATGCAAACAAACGAAGAAACAATCAAATCTTTCCTCTTTATAATATTAGTAAAGTATAGAATATACAGATATCTTACTAAATTCTACTTTGATTAAATTGATTTGGCCAAAATTAGAATTTTAACTTTATTAGTTAGTTATTTAAGTAAAAGGTAGGCAGGCGGGGTAACGGTCCAATTGGTGGTAAGTATAGCCACCGTCGCCAATAAAAACAAGCAATGCCATAAGTGCCGCAGGTGCGCTACCGACCTTAGTAAAATAAAATATAAGAAATTAGGGAGGTGATAGGGCTCTGGTATTACCTTACTCACTCGCCGAAACTCAACAGTACATATTTTACTGTGATGCTCTTTAAGAGTGTGGTTACTGCCTCCAGACGGTTTAATATCTGCCCAATTTATAACTGCAAATTCCCTGCCCCTATTAAACATTAAAAAAAATAATTAAATTAAGTATTAAAAATAAAACATTAAAACTTTCAGTTCAACGTGAGATAATTTGGTATTCTCGAAACTATAATATCAATTTGTAATTTTAGAATGTTCTGTCAATGCTGCCGCAAAGTACACTGTTTCCGAACAGTTTGGGGCCTTTAAATGTCTAAACAACCATTTTGCATCCAACGACTGCTTAATTAAGATAAGGTTGCGCAAATAAGGCCCCTAATTGCTGCCAATGGGCTCTGAAGCCTTCAATGTAATGACCTCTTGGAGTTTTTACCAATATAAAATCGATGGACTAACCATTAGCGGCGTTTGAAATTGATTGTTGTTACTTAAATGTAGTTAAATAATTTTATCATTAGTTATATAAAAATATTTAACATAATAAATATGGTATAAAAAAATTGAGTTTTTTTTTTAAATTGCTCGTTATTTTTTGTAATATACAAAAAACTCATTCATGCGACAATGAGAAAAATTTAATAAATTCTATAATTACTATATATATATTGTGTTAAGGTCGACAGACAGGCTGACGGTATGATTAAAAATATATAATTATGTAGTTGATATCAACTTGCATCAACTGTAAGTCGTTATTATTTTATAATAATTTTATTTATAATTTAATATAAGTCATGTCATTTTCAAAATAAAAATAAATTATTACAAAACATTATTATTACGAAACAGGTAAAACAATGCGTCTTTTGTTCAGAATATCTGAAAATTTAAATAATTACAGGATCAAATATTTAAAATAGACACAAAAATAACATTACTTCAAAAATAATAACAATAGCAAGAGATACAAGAACGTCTTTTTGTTTTCACGGTAGTAATCTTAAAGATTCGAGGAAAATTTCAATTTACTCTCAAATGAAACGGTTTATAAACAATTGACAGTGCTTTACAAATTTAATTAAAAAATAGATTACTATCCCAAATTATTTGTACGATCGATTTAAATATGTCGTCGTCAAAACAAATCTGCTATGTGCAATAAGTACCTCGAAAAATTTTAGATGAAGATTTATTTAAAAAAGTATTTTATTTGAAACTTAAGGTTGTCAGACGTAAACTTATTTGTCTCTTAAACATAAAAAATTAATAGTTCATTTATTTTGATGAATTGAGTCAATTTTGCAAATGATTCTAGCTGCTGCACATAGGATATTTTATTAAGAGGCCACAGTTCGACAAATCTCAAAAAAGTGCACATAGGTTCTAATATATTTTCTATATTTTGTTTTTACAAATGCGATATATTATTTTGTAAACAGTTCCACATATAAATTTCATCCGCATTTCTGATTTGAATGAGTTAGTATTAAGGATAAGGTAAGTTCATCTCAACCGCAGGACGTCCACTTCTCTAAATAGACCTCCTCCACAACTTTCCAATACAGGACTGGACCGGTCAGAAGCAGCCTGGATTCATCGTCGACCCGTGGCCCTTATCAGATCGTTAGCGTAGGACGTCCACCATGTAGGTGAGGACGTCCTACGCTGCCCTTGCCGATCCGTAACCTCCACTTGAGAACCTACCGATGCCAGCCCCCGTCGGCTCTTCGACCGTACTATGTGTCCTGCCCACTGCAACTTCACCTTGCTAATCGGCCGAGTTGTGTCGATAACTTTCGTTCGTCCACTAATCTCCTCATAGTCTTCTCCATAGCTTCTTGATAAGTAAACAAGTCGTTCTTAAGATAAGTAATATAAAAGAAATAAATAAAAGCATTGTAATATTATTATTCTTATGTTTAGCTTCTACGACTTTTTATACAAGATCGTTAGCGTTTTCTCGCTGTAGCATCATCTCAAGAAAGATGCCGTCTTTTTCCCTTTTTGTGGCATTATCAATAGACGATCATTAATCAAACTGCGAAGAACGCCTGTCGGCTAGCAGCCACTGCGATATACACGATTTTCTTTTGATAAATTGACACTATGTTTTATATTGAATTGAAATATATTATAATATATAATCCCTTATCAATGATGGTTTTATTAAATTTTAAAAAATGAAAAATTGAACATTAAAAAGTTAGTAAGGTTTGTTAGTAACAAATAATTTTAGTATTAATTTTAGTTAAATTAAAATGTGGGGACTGTTGGTAACAGTCTCTTAAAGAATACTATTAGATACATACGTTTACACTATAGAAGACCTTCGTGCAATATTAGCAGGTGGTCAGTTGTGTTTTGGAAAGTAAGTATTAAAATTGCTGTCCGCTTCCGTCTTTTTCGTCGCTTTTGTAATGGAAAGAGAAATAAAAGAGAAAGGTTTATAATCATATTTTCGAAAAAAATTGCAACCGTGCGAACCCGAGAGTGCTTCGCTAGTTATGTATATATATATAAAAAAAACTATTGTCAAATTATTAACACACACACACACACACACACACACACACACACACACACACACACGCACACGCACACACACACACACACACACACACACGCACGCACGCACGCACGCACACAAACTCACTCACACACACACACACACACACAAACACACACTAAAACACGCGCGCGCGTGCGATCACACATATGTGTTTATATGTATGTATTTACGTATAATGTATAATATGTATATATAATGATGTATCTATAATGTATATGTATGTATGTATGTATATTTTTATTTTTTTTGTAGTTATAAATTTCAATATGTCTAACCTTATAATAATAATAATAAGCTATATATAAATTTAATTTGGGCTTTATTTTGTTTTAATTTTTTTAAAAGTATTTGTGAACTGTTACACACTGTAAGGTTAGCTGCTAAATAAATAAATAAATACACATATATTATGTTAACATTATAAAAGATTTCCAATTTGTGAATTATGTGAAGAGTAGAGAAATAAGAAAAACGTTCTTAGAAATATGGATTTCTAAGAAAAACGATTGTATCTATTACCTCCGACGTAGAAAAATATTTATCAAGACTCAGCAGTTACCATAGTAATTCACTCTGCGTTTCATCAATCATGTTTGTTATTGAATATACTTTTCCTTATTAGATAATTAAGTTAAAGTGATTTTCTTTTTAAGATTTAACACAATTTAATTTAATAAGACACAGTGCGTTCGTATTATTAAATTGGCTAAACACTTTTATGTTAGAACAGCAGGTGTACTTTTGTATTTACAAAGCTTTAAATTTAAAAGCTGCAACATTTCGCATTAAATTCCACCACACTGAGTTACTTTCGCATTAGTAATATTTGGAAAGATAAAGATTTATTGGAAAAGGTATTCAGAAATTCGAATAACTATATTTAGATTATTTGCATGAGGCTAATATTAAAAGTTCGCCATCATGTATGTTCGGAAAGCAACAATAATAAATGTGAAAACTTATACGATTCAACTTTACTCCCCAAGGAGACAGTGTTCTGTCATGTCAACTGCGCTTATGTGAGGCCATAGAAAAAAGTTCAAGATAAATATGGATTTAGGTGCCCTCTGCGCATAGATATAATTTGTAGTTTTTTTAATAATTATTTAAGCATTAAGCTTGACTTATTGCCGAATGTTGCTTTTTGACGAAAGTTCAAATAACTTGTTAATAGGTACTCCCTGTAATCTGTATATCTGTTAATAGGTATAGGCAGAAGATCTATACAGAAAACATATTATAAAATAAAGTCCCCCACCGCGTCAGTTGTATGCATGTATGTGTTCGCGATAATCTCAACGGATTTTCATGCGGTTTTCTACTATCAACATAGTGATAAACCTATATCCGAGGAAGGTATAGGTGTATGATCGTTAAGACACTTTTCAAGTATCACCTAAAAACGAACTAGCTCAAAACGAATATTTTTAACCTTTCAAAATTAAGGCTTTCACATAAAAAGTATTCCAAATAAAACTAAAAGTATATGACTTAAAATAAACATATACTTATTAAAAAATAGGATACAGCTACGTACGTATAACTAGGGATACGCTATACTCTGGATGGCCTCCCATTACATATAGGTAGGTATACAACCAATCATAAGTTTGGCGGTAGGTATAAGCGTGTCCTTAAGGGGAGAACTAAAGGTTTTTTCTGTTTATGTAAAATAGTTATCTGTTCCGTAGACTCGCCTGTTTTAGCGACATTGAAGTAGTGACTGGCGTACACTGGAAAAGCAACACATCTGTAAAGTTTGGTCCAATAGCTTTTATGTGAGAACAGTAACAATGTTGTCCATTAAATACCACATCATAAAAAAGTAATGTAACATTCCTTGCAAGAAGATTTAACATTATTGGAGTTATGTTTCAATGAGTTTGAGTTTGCTATTCAATTAAATCACATGCATTTATGTATATTTTGTGAAAAGGTTCAATTGTATGAATTCTTTCTATTGAATACATTTGGATTCTATGAAATTAGTATGACTATTATATTATTTATTTTATAACTAGCTGTGCCCGCGACTTCGTACGCTCTGTAGTTCGTTTTTTGAAAATAATTCAGGAACATATAGGAATATCGTATATGTTGATATATCTTTAGTTATTTTTCATCACACCTATTCAAAAACGACAATTGGCTTTAGATAGATAGAGGGAACAAAATTCAATTTTGTCCCCATGGTAGTTTGAGTTTTCTCTCTTCTGATTGGTCCGGGTTGTAAATATAATTTTTTTTCATAAAGATTTGTTTTGTTTACACTTTTAGTCCAATAAATACATACATAAGATTTCGAGACGTAGCTCTATCTTTTTCTCATATGCAGTAATGAAACACCTTTATGTAACGTACTGTACAGTATGCTGGTGCGCGAGTTGTCTAGTGAAATAATAGGTAAAAATCAAACATGATAACTCGCCGGTTCGAGCTTGTTAAATTCCAGCAAGTAGTCTAGTAACTCAAAAATAGTGTGGGGCCAAAACATTTTGTTCTCGGGCCACGTATATGGAATTCCTCGTTACGCTCAGGATTCAAAATGTTGCCTTCGAAGAACAAAATATTACTTTGCCCCTTTTATCACAAATAACAATTTCAAAATCAAAATTTTAAAATTAATTTATAAGACCGTGTTACATGAAAATTATGCCAATCAAGCTTTATTTCGTCTTGTTTGTTCCACAAATCGTTACCAATTAGGTACTTCGATTCATTGTCAAAATTTTACAACTGTCGATGACGTTTTGAACAATGAGCAAGAACTGAACTCTCTGAAGCCTACTCAATTAATACGACCAGTAATTAATCATGACCTCTCCGTTGTGAAAGAAAAAAAAAGATTGATGGCATTTTTAAATCGAATGGTCTGGCTGTTGAGAAATATTCCGCATTGATTGAATTGAAGTGCAAATGCTTGGGAGAGGCGGAACTTTAGAGATATTTATTGCCAACTTTCATTTATTTTATTTACTTGAGTGTCGAAGCGTGAAATGTATTTATCTAGAGATTTTATCAAGTGGCTTAATTTTCCCTTCAAGATTAAATTAAATAAATTGTAGATCTGTATATAGAACACTGCCATTTAATAACAGAACGTGTGCTAATGTATTTTCGTGGGTCATTAAGGAATGCCTTATATGGAACAGATGGTAAGGGAAAGCCTACCTTCTAAGTTATCTTTGTCTTACCTCCTTATACTTGTCATATTAATTTTAGTCTTTATTGATGGTCACCACTTGCTATCAGGTGGATAGTCACTGGGTATATCAGTCGTTAATTATTGTAAAAATATATGTTTTTTTTTCCACAAATAAATGCATAATATTATATACGAACACATTTTGTTTCCTACAAAAAACAAAATCAATTTTTTTATCATACTTTGCTATGGTAGCTCATACGGATATATGTATAAAAATATAAATAACACATAAGCAAATTCTCCCAAAGTACAAAGTAAAAAGTTACAGTTTAAAAACTTTATATATATGCTGCTTTTTAAAATAATAAAAAAAAACCACTTGGTAGACGAGACGCACTTCGTAGAACTTAGCCCGTAGAAATTTCTTTATATTTTACTGCCGTCCACCTCCATTTTCGCACGGATGCAATTTTTATGCAAATTATACATACAAACCTTCCTCGTTTATTAGTCTTTCCATTTGTGAAAACCGCATCAAAATCCATTGTGTGATTTAGAAGAAGTTAGAAGATAAACACACAGAAGGGGACAGAAATATTTATTTTATAATACGATAGAATATATACGTAGATTGTTTCATATACTTAATTCATGATCTCAACGATGGATAACCCTTAATCATTTTGACTACATTTAAAGTAGTTTTAAATAGTAGTTTTTATATTAAATTTTTTTGTTTTTTATATAAAACCTCCATTCTTGCACTTGCACTTTTTACATCATATAAACTTAAGGTAAGTTTCTAGCACAAGTGTAAAAAATACAAGACACATACTGTGAAAACGTCAGCTGCTGGCGAAGAACGATCGCATATCATAATCACTATATAATCAACTTGTATCAATCTAACAAGACTTAGTGCACAGTATCAACAGACATCTAAGTAGGTCTATTTTCGCTTTGTACGTTGAATTTTATTGTAATATCAAAAATGATGTTAGATTTAAGAATTGTCAATGATTTTAATTATATTTTAATCGCGACCCGCTCGCGGTTTCGCATGTATGGTTTTTTTTTACAAATTTTATACAAAAACTTTCTTCGTGTATCACTCTTTGATCTATTGAAAACCGTATCAAAATCAGTCGGATGGTTATTAGAAGAAAGACTAACGCACGGCCGTTGATTTATATATAAAAAAGAAGATACAGTTATTACCACATAGGCACAGAATCGATGTAGATATAGAAGATCATGATCATCAAGACTATATTATGCAAAGCGGAGACTATTTTGGTACACTTTTTATAAATTATAAAATACCAATACTTTACAATGTACTAAATAAACATTTTTATTTATTTATTTATTTCTTTTTAATGCTTGTGTTATAATTGATAATTACTTTTCATTAGTTAGACAAACATAATTATCAACTTTATCTTTGATTTCGATAAGTTATAAATACTTGTACTCGTACTTGTCACTACCACCAATAGCCAATATTAAAATGCCATCAAAATTGCATAGGTTTATTATGCAGTTTAGATATTTGCATTTCATAATATTTGCATATTTATGAAAATGTATTATCGAAATAGTTAAAGGCTATATTCTAAATCAATTTATAATTAAATAAATAACGGCGATATTGATTTAGATTTGAATTTACTACATAAATTTTCGGGATTTTTTAAATTAATGACAGTATGTATGATTGTTATCCTTCACGTCTATTGTCATTGCGCAAGTCATAACGTATAATTTTACAAAATATATATCATCGATAATTAGCAAGTAGTGAGAGGACAGCTTCAATGTTGGCTCTTAAAGATATTAAATTTACTTCTAGGAATCTTCAATGTACTTGAAAAGCTAACTAAGTATTTAATTGTATACCCAAATTAAAACTTGTCACGATATAATAAATTACTAAACCAAAGCAGTTACTATAAAATAACCACAACTCACACAATAGGTGTTCCCCATTACAAGTTACGTTCAAGCAATGGAAAATCACTGGTCTATTAATAGTGAATGTTAAAAATCAACAGATAAATAGGTCTGGTGTGTGTGTTTGTGTAAACGTGTACACAGACACATCGTTCAAGTGTGTGCTCGCCGTCAGAGTTCATTAGTGTTCGCACTCCACACGACAAGCTCGAGGTCGCTCCACTCGTGTGTACACGCCTTTAAGGCGTGACTACATTATTAGCGGGGTTACCACTTTACTCATATAAGCGTTTATAGTTTAATATTTGAAGTAAATAACAATTACTTATTGAAAGATCGGTCTATTTTATTCTAAACATTATTTTATTCAGTATATAATGAAGTTAAAAATTCTCCATTTTAGGAAAAGCCTTTGCGAAATATTCAAATATTTTAGCTTAGTAAAAATTTTGACAATTAAAATATTTATGTCCTATTTAAATATTTTGATGAAACATCGTATCAATATCCGTAAGTTAGCTAAGTTCAGGCGCGATCTTTCAGGGAATTGCATGTTGCAATACCACCCATATAGATGACGTTCCTTTGGTGGTTCTTGCATGATGAAATCGTAACAAGTTCAGGTCCGCTCTCTCTGCGGCCATACCCTTTGTGTTCAAAACAACTCCAGTATGTCTTGCGTCCTTATGAAAGTTTCTTCACTTTTGTTTTCTTGAATGTGTACTACAGTTAAAGGATATATCTTAAGGAGACAAAGAGTTAGTCTTGCCTTTGCAAGTCACTAAATATTAGTGTGTTTACTTAAATTTCACTGTTGTTTTTCTTTAAATAGAAAATGTCAGTATTTTTAATATGTATTAAATAAATATAATACGATTAGATTGCTACATTTACTTGAATAAATATTTTCACCTGTCCAGCACGAAAAGGGTGCTTTTGGTGCCTAAAAACAGGAATAAAATTTTGATTTTATTAGTGTGTCCAGGCATAACCGCCTAATTCCAATTGGATGCACAGCTTGGCTCCACATGTGGATCCGCGGATACCTTTATCTCCTCTTCTATCCACTAATAAAAAGATAGGCATATATCTTTTACCAAATCTATTAACTTAACATGTACCTAGTTATTTTTAAAACTAAAAACAAACAAATTTGTGAACTCTGTCTGTTTTTTACCTTTTTACGTCTTAACTACTCAACCGATCATCGTGAAATTTTGCATACATATTCTCAGGGATACAAAAAAGGATATAGGCTTCTTTTAATCCAGAAAAAAGTACTTTTCCAGAGGGATCATCTAAAATTAAGAAAATTACATCACATTACCAATCTTCATCAGACGCAATATTTTTCTTCTTTGTGATCAGAAATAATTATCATTTTCGGATCCGGTCATTGTCATGCTTGTTAATAGTTAATAGAAAAAAAAAGGAAATTTTTACAAGGGGTGTCCAGAATAATATTTCAGAGAAAAAAGAAGAAAGGTCCTGAAATAGCCTCCATAGTGGCTCCTTCCACTTGGATCCACTTAGCGGATTGTAAATTCAAGTGGCATAGAAAATATTATTTTTGGATCCCCTCGTTTGTGGATCGTAGTGGCATATAAAATTATGTTTATTATTGAATCCCATCAATTTTATATTTAAGAGGAGATTAAGGTTTCCGCGGATCCACATGGAGTCAAGCTGTGGATCCAAGTGGAAGGAGGCCCTAACCGACTAGAGTCGGCGGCCATAGTCGACTAGATTCGGCCGACCATAGCAGACTAGAGTTGGCCCAGCTGTTTCACAGCAATTCAGAAACTGGTTCAGCATTAGGTCTTGGTGGTTTTGTACTGTTTTGGTAAATATAAAAAAAAAATGAGTACGTCCAGGGGTGATGGTCTAACTCCAGAATAATTAAAAGAACAAGTTTCAAATGCCGAACTTAGCTTTCTTCCAGGAAGGTCCCGTGAAAAATATCTTCATTTGTACAAACATAGAGACAGGACCCTTACCTAACACGAAAAATAATAATACGACCATCACAGTTCCGAACAAAACTGTTACTTTTAATCTTATAAATTGCAGTAATTTTACTTTCAAATTTAATATTTTTGTTTATTTATTTAATAATTTATGTGAGTTTTTAATTTTAAATTTGTATTATTTGATTTTCTTACTTAAAGATAACCTAGTAACGCTTTATTTTATTTTATTTATTTATTAGGAAGCCAACACAGTATACAACAATCCATACACTTAATCACATTTAAACAATCTTTTATAATATTGTATACTCCACTTATAGGCTAACTCAGCATGCATTAAAAACCAACACAAAATACTTTTTCCGTTTTTTTTTTTTTTTTTTCTTGCTGTTGAGGTGAAAAGTTGTATGTTTAACATGAGAGCAAATTTTTTTATGTCTCGTGCCTTTAAATCACTCAGAAGTCTAGAATGAATTGAATCTAGACTACTTCGCTAGTTCGTGATTTAAAATCGGCACTCGCAGGAAAAAACAATTTTGCTGTCTAGTTGAACAAATTATTCAATATTCAATATCAATATTCAATATTCAATAAATTAACAAATATTCAAGTAATTCGTAGCGTTCGTAGAGCCTCGTAGCTATATTCACCGTAGGCGTAGATAAAACGTCTAATAACTACGAGAACGCTACGTCGCAGTTTATCGTAGCTGAGCAGGCAACTGAAGCTATTCTAATATCCCGTCTGTAGTTCTAGTACAAATTTAAACAATAGCTTCATTAGAAAGTTAAGGCGAACAGATAAATTATAACTGCATTTATTGCAATAATAATAATAATAATTTTATATTTATTCCTATAACTGTACAGTGTACAACATATCTGTTAATAGGTAGAATGGAAGTCGTAAATCTTACGATTTAGAAATCGGCTATTTATATCAATGTTATACTTTTATCTACACACTAGCAGGTGCCCGCTACTTCGTCCGCGTAGAATAATTTATAGAAACCTTCCTCGTTTAATGCTCTTTCCATTAGTGAAAACCGCATTAAAATCCCTTGCGTAGTTTAAAAGATCTAAGCTTACATATAGAGGGACAGACTGCGGGGAGCGACTTTATTTTATACTATATAAAGAAAAGATAATATCAGCCTCTTAATACAATTTTGACAAGAAGACTAACAAATTTTATTTATGATTTTAAGAAATTTTTAACAAATTTTAATTTTAAGACATATTTTTAACAAATTTTCAGAGGTGGCACTACCAATGAATTTATCGTGATGTACTAATTTTAGTTTTAATATTTTATTAGTTCTGTTCAATAAAGAAAAATAAAGACCCAACGCTTAGGAAAGAGTATTATGTCAGGCGTCAATGTATGATAGGCGTTGCTTTACATATTTTGTCAGACTGTATATATCATTTATTTTTCAACGCGGACGAAGTCAAGGCCATCTGCTAGTAAATAATAAATTCATCTGCAAGATAAATTATAAAAAATATTTTTATTAGTAATTTACAACGACAGAGGCAGCCAAGGCAAAGCCTTTCATGGATCTAACCTTAGATCGTTTCAGATGATAACTACAAAAGCCCTTTCCTCCTGGGTGAGGATTTAACTAATCGATATTATAGACTATGAGAACATAAAACGAATCGACATGTCAATGTTAAGCTATTAACTAACCCATTATGGATCAAGGTTAAAGTGTAACTGCAGTATAACTTTTTGCATAAGAATATGTTTTTATATGAGTAATAAGTAATTTCTAAATCCAGAACAGGCCAACTTTGAAAAGTTCATTACTAAAGTTGACCCTGCCAGAAATCGAACCCTGGGAACCATCGGGCTTGTAAAACGAATTCTTCTCAGGTGTCTTTTAAATGCTGTCTATACATTAATGTGCTCGTCTATTCGCTTTATATTGGCTGTAAGATTACTGAGGCCGTATTTCTGTACGACCTTATCTGTCGTCGTTTATATCTATGGGATCCCTTATTGGAAACGACTAAATTAGGTTTTATTACCTCACGTTGACCTTTAAATGCATCTGCAGAAATATTATTCATCGTCAACTTTTTTGCTTTTGAATTCGCTTACCCTTCGATCTATGAGTTACTGAATAAAATAAAAAGTGGAATATCAATCAGTTTAACAACTAGATAGTACACTAGATACTAGATAGTATTTTACTTATAGTTATAAGTAAAATCGGTTTAAAAAAAAAATCAGTGGCACTCCGGAGTGCCGACAGAAGTGAAAACTTGAACAATTACGTGTGTATTTTTTGAATCGTCAGGAAACTACATACTTATATACAAATAATACTAATACTTATATACTTATATTATAAGGTGTCGGTTACGGATACGGTAACAGTGTCGCGAGTTCAACGGTTTTTTTCCATCTCAAAAATTGTTCTTTTTTAAATTAATATCAGCGCTACCTCTGTTCGAATTGATGTATTATTTCAATTCGATTAGTTTTCGCAAGGATGTATTATTAAGTAACATATTCTAGTTTCAGTGATATCGTATTAATGGCGCAATATCTGAAAATATACAGAGGATTCGGTTACACGGTTACGGTAACAGGTCGCGAGTTTAATGGTTTTTTCCCATTTCAAAAATGCCCAACGCGCCTAAAGAAGTTTTCCTTTCAAAAAATACTTTTACAAAGAATTTGCTTATATCTAAATTAACGTCTATGTTGTCTATGTTAGATCCAAATGCCGCTTATTGTTCCCCGACCGGAGTATTTAAGGTGGCCTTCAGTGCAGGTGTGCGGTGATTCATACGTCCGAAAATTATTTGAAATGTTTTTCGTAAGGTTGCAATGTTTCAGGGATTCGATCGCATGTCGATGTGTCGCAATACCACCCACGTTGATGACGTTCGTTCGGTGGCTCTTGCATGCTGTAATCCTAACATGAAATGTATTTCGTAAGGGCGCGATCGTTCAGTGAATCGCATGTTGCAATACCGATGTAATCGTAACACATACATTACATATATACACAACCTCGGTATTATTATTATTGAGGGCTAGTTACCATCATTTCAAAGTCAGAGAATCCCCGTCGGTATTCCAGTGGGTATGTGTTTTGTGTAAAAAATGTCGGGACACTTTTTTTTTTTCAAGTAAAGATTTCAGCTACTTGATGGTTAGTGGCTATACTCTATAGCACAAGCAACGCCACAGGTGCTGCAAATGCGCTGCCGACATAAGGGATTATAATGGGAGAGGGAAACATACTGTGGCATCCTTTTACTCACTTACCGAAACACAGCAGCACATGTGCAGTTATTTCACGATGGTTTTCTGTAAGACTTGTAAGACTTTGTATAGAAAAATAATAATCATGATCCATACTTACAAATATTAAGGTAACTCTGTCTGCCAGTCTTACTGCTTACCTTTACTGCTTAACCGATCATATGAAATTTTGCAAACACGTTATCAGGGATATAGAAATGGTCATACCTTTTATCTAGAAATAAAGTAATGTTTCTAAAGGATAATTTAAAAATATAAATTTTACTCCTGGTAACAGTATAAAAGCAATGTATACGTCTCGCATTATATTGCTCATGTATTTTGTTAGTTTTTTTTTTTAATTTTTTTACGCGGACGTAGTTGCGAGCACCACCTAGTATACGTGTAATGTAGACAGAGTGAACTCCCCTTTCGCTCTGTATGAATGTATTTGAAATCTCGGAAAATCTCGGTACGTGTATATCGCTGTAAAGAAGAATGTCTGAAAATGATTCACGTGTATAACTCATGAATACCTAATTTGTATTTTTCGAGTGGTATTCGTCAAATAAGTCGATAAAGGTATAGGTGTAAAATGCCCCTTTTCGCGCACGTTACTTAAACCTTTTTATATTACCTTTTCGGCCATAAATGGATCTACTAAGTTAAGGAAGACCTTTGGGTTGGGCAGGCCTGTCTAGCGGC
The DNA here is from genome assembly GCA_944738685.1 of Synanthedon myopaeformis. Classification (NCBI taxonomy): domain Eukaryota; kingdom Metazoa; phylum Arthropoda; class Insecta; order Lepidoptera; family Sesiidae; genus Synanthedon; species Synanthedon myopaeformis. Next base: position 3,266,964 of record OX122933.1, on the reverse strand, counting down.
AGTAACCACCCCCTTACAGAAGACAACTGCGAAATAACAGCACGTGTGTTGTGTTTCGGTGAGTTAGTAAGGTTTGCCAGAGCCCATTTTCCTATCCTTTCGCAATCCGTTGAACCTTAATCCTACTGTAGCACTTGTGGCGTTGCTTGTGTTATACTTCAGGTATCACCTACCATCAGGTGGACCATCAGTCTGTCTGCCAACCTTAAACATAGAAAAATAACATGCCGAAATAACGAATCTAATGAATAATGAATATATAGGAAACCTCTTAAAAATATTTGCAGATGAAGTAGCTGGGTAACTTACTTGGTATTTGTAATACGTTTAGGGTTTGTTAGCACTTATTTGTTTCCCAAATATAATGAGCATATGTCGCACTCAATAATAAAAGGGGAAAACGTAATGAGACTACAGCACGTCGTCGTAGCAGAAATTAATATGTTAGGATGCTTGCGATGAGTCGACAATATTTTTCGTGAGGTGCAAAAATATTGAAGTAAGTAAGTACCAATAAATTATCACGTCATGTATAAAAGTATTAAATCTCGTGTTTGGCGAGATTTATAGGCTTCAAACTAATTCATTACATATAAAATTATAATACAATGATTATATTAAAATGATTTTGACGTTGATGTTGATTTTTTAAATTCAAATTCAAAACTTCAGTTTCAAATAATTCTAAAAATTTTCAAAATTAGTATTAGTATTACTATTAATAATTAATATTAGTACTATCACTATTAGTATTAAAATAACTGTCAGTTTTGATTAGATTAAAAGTTGACTCGCCTTTGTTATCAGAGGTGATTGATCGTTAAAGCCATCACGCGTCCTTAATGGCCTTTCAATAGCACTACGTTACGTTAGTAGACGAACGTTGCCAACGTCTTTTTACGTAGCTACGCTAATTGCAAATATATTTCCATTGAAACATTAGACTGCTCCGTTCTAACGTATTGGATGAGGCTAAATACGGTGAAATCGTAAAAATAACTATAGCTGAGCCTAGAGTCGTTGCTATGTTAATATATGTAAGTACTTCTATACAAAAAATTTGTTGAACTTAAATTAACAAATATTTTTTAAATTTATAATTTCAATTTTATTTATCTGTAATGTGAAAATAATTATAATTGTATTATAAAAAAATATATATAATAATTGTAACCTTAAACCAATTTTCAAAATTTTTGTCTCTGTCTGTTTGTTCGAGTTAATCTCCAAAATGGCTGGATAGTTTTCGGCCGGACTTTTACCGGTAGATAACTGATGTTATAAGGAGTAACTTAGCCTACTTTTACTTCAGAAAAATAAAAGTATTATATATAGTTAAGTAGTGTCCAGTCCAAACGAGGTTGACATTGGGGTCACCTTGTTTAAGTGTTATGAGAAAACTTCACATATAATGAAAGGTAGTTTAGTCCTACGATTGGCTAACGAATATTGTGTATGTAATTTCCTGATGTTAACAAGGTTGTCGTGGAGGTCGATGCCTCGCTCTGATATATTAATATCACATCTGAAGTGACAAACTATGACATGGGTGTTTTAGCGATAAACGATGCTGATTTTATCAAATATTTTTAGATTGTTAGTATGATACCGACTTAAGTTTTGAGCCAATATGTCTTAGAGAGTTCACTATGATATACTTTATTATTTAAACGTCTACATTATCCATATTATCCATCCATGTCTGTCTGTCTGTTACCTTTTCACGCCTTAACTACTCAACCGATCGTCATGAAATCTGCATAAATATACGTCGTTAAGGATTCAAAAAAGGACATAGCGTACTGCCGCGTAAATCACAACAGCCATAGAAATGTTAAACGTTTATTTTTTATTTTTCAACGCGGACGAAGTCGTGGGTATCAGCTATCGGCAGCGCAATTGTAGCACTTATGGCGTTGCTTGTGTTATAGGCGACGGTAGTCACCTACCATCAAGTGGACCGTCAGCCTGTCTGTCGACCTTAACATAAAAAAAACTAAGAGTACGATTTGATAAAAGAATGAATTTGAAAACTGACGAAGGTTTTCGTACCTCGACTGTACATTAATATAATAGATACATTTGCTTTGATGGCTTTTCTAATAAACTGCAATATTTTGATGATTATATAGTATCAAGTCAAAAATAATAATCCATTTTCTCATACATTTAGTATGGAATGGTTTTTATTCTGAGGCGGCACGAAGTTCGCCGGGTCAACTAGTGTTTAATAAGTTGCAATCAATAAAAATAATGTCTTACTGTAAAAGTTTTAACACGATTTCAATAAGAAGTCACCTTGACACGTTTCACACTTACATTTTTACGCTTGTTACGCAACCAGTAAAATACAGGGCTGTAATCTCGCGGTACCCGTGGGAGGCACAATTTTCTGTTCGAACGTGAGCAGATAACGAAACACTTATCTCTGGATATATGAGAAGTATATAACACATTTTAATTCTGTGTGTACAAGGTCCTTTATGATAATCAAGGCTTGAAGTCACCCAGTGTGCTACTGAGTGCTAATAAGCCGTTTAGATGACGATTCAATTTGTAATTTGTAAGCTCGCAGAACTGATATTTACTGAGGAACAAAGGTCACTTGATAGCCTTATAACTAGATTGTATGTAGAAAATTTTAAATGAATTTGTGAAAAAGGGAAAGCTGTAGAAAATAGATATGTTATGACACTTATGGTACTTATCTAAAATGATACTTATGGTGGTGCTATAATAAGTCCAAAACAATATAAATTTTATATAAACAAAATAAAACTAGGTATAATTAAGAATTTATTATTTATACACCTACTTTTTTTATAAGTATACATATTATCACAATGCATATTACTGGCATTAAGGGAATACCTAAACAAAGGTAACTTTTAAAAATACGTTTTTCATATTTAGTTGACTTGAGATTTCTGCGCCAAATCTTTTCAAAGTTCGAGTGAATAGGCATTTTCTGGGTGAGCTCGCTCCATCATAGGACTTATCTTCGCCACACAGCTGGATGTTGGCCAAGAGCACCCATCTCTAATAAATAATTAAAAAAAAAAAAACATGTCCTTGAGGGAAAAGTTTTGAAATAAAGATTAAAAAAAAACATTCAACCAACGATCTTATTTATTATACATAAAAAATTATCTTAATAATATTTACATCATTCCATAAAACTGGATAGCAGTTTGTCTACGGGATCAAATTACAAATACATATATTTTTCCTTCCAAATTATAGTCAATTAGTCAAAGATGAGTACCAATCTTTCATCGAATTAGAGCGAACACTACCAGTGATTGGGTCGTCAGGGAGCGAATCCTGCTAAATCCCCCTTTGTTGTCCCGCATTAATCAGGAGGATTTAGGTGGGATTCCACGCTCTTCAGATACATATCTGAAGTCGAAAAATTTACATTTTAATGGAACTCCTAATGTTCCTGTAATGCCGAAGCCGCTGTTTGTTGCTTTATTAAGTGCTTACTTAGCGAAGTCACCTTTGACATTGTAACTTTAAGTTTCTCCTTAAAATTTTATACTCAATAAACCTGCGGTTTTAAATATGCGCCACTCATTTATAGGGTTGCCAGGTTTTCCGAAGGGAATTCCCTTTATTCAAGTATTGCCAAGTATGGAAAAAAAAACTTTATTCAAGTATTGCCAGCGTAAATATAATGTTTCCTGTTAATATGTGTATGTTATACTAATATTTTTTTTTAAATAGATTTTCAGCCCTTTTTTAAATATATTTCAGTAACAAACATCCAAAAATTTATGAATGTTATGAACATTAATCAACATTAATGTTTATGAGACTTTTATTAATCTAACTCTTCACCCTTATAAACTATCAAGTATTAAAAGGAAGAATCAAATGTTAACAACTTACATTGAAATAAGTTATAAAATATAAATAAATATATTTACATATTTAAATGAAAATTTTATAACTATAACTCTGTGGCTGGGCGTCTTGATAAGAGGGTCTAAAAATAATGAAGAATACTGGGTTTTCCCCTTTGAGGTCATAAGATAGATATTTGAGCATTTACATAAACGAAATAAAAATAAGCTGTCATTAATCTTTTTTGTTGCACAACGGCCTATCGGCAGAGATTCATTGCGTATAGCCTTGAGAGCTTAGAGAAACCGCTTTTAGATAACGAAAATCGAGCGAGGAACGTTTCGACACCCGTTTATTTTTTACCCTATAACCTTTTCTGCTATTTCGAATCGAAATATTGTTATTTATCACACACTTAGCCTGAACGCTTTAGGAGCAGGATTGTAATTGCCTTACAAACTCTTACGAGTATACTGACCATTAAGTACTTAATAAATAATGTTTTTTAAAATGAAACTAAACCTGCAAAAGACAGAACTATATGTAAAATATAGTAGCAACCCGCTCCCAGCTTCGCCGGGGAAGCTATCTTTTATATACACAAACCTTCCTCATTTATTCCTCTTTGGTTGTTCGGCAGACAGACAGACAAAAAAGGAGGCGGACAGTTTCGGCGATTTGGGTGCAAAATATTGTTTCTTTTTTCTACTTTAATAAAATCTAAATTAGGTTTTATTATATATGTAAACCTTCCGAGAATTTTTTTCTAACTGATGATGAAAGAAACCGCATCAAAATCAGTTGCGTGGTTTAGGAGGAGATATTGATGATTATCTCGATTAGGATACTTTTTATCCTGGAAAAATGCTAATATAAGTTCCTGAGAGATTTTAAAAAAATGAAACTACAGCGCGCATGAAGTCGCGGGCACAGCTAATCTGAAATTAAAACTTAATCTCTCTATATATAAAAGTTTCGTGTCACGTTGTTTGACGCCAATGAACTCCTAAACTACTGAACCGATTTTGATACAACTTCATAACTATGTGTAATTTGATCCAACTTAAAAGATAGGATAGTTTTTATTACGATTTATAGTCGCAATATTTTTTTATTGCAAATTATTTGTTTATTATATGAGAAAGAGTTATAATTATCTGTGAGTTTCATAAGATTCTAACAGATGGCGGTTATCGGGTGGATTGAGTAAAAAATTGCACCCGTGCGAAGCCGGGAGCGGGTTGTTAGTATTATTATATATCTATTTTACGTAATATCTATGCTCTGCTTACATACAGCCATAAACTTTCATATCTGTGTACCTAAGTAGTCAATAATTATAGGAGCGCAAAGCTCGAAGCTAAACAATAGCTGTCCTCTATACTTGTATTAGTTCTGTATTAGTTCACAAACTTGAACAAAACTTAAGACAGGACGCTTGAACTTCTCTTGAACAGAATATGTAACGTTTACGCTACAAAATTGTTCTTAGAAGTTTTCTTAACTAGACCGACATTTACTGTATTGCTGCTACTTTAGCAATCTATCTAGTGATAGAAACTTTGTAAAAACTCGAGTGTCTAAGACTTCTTTGAACTCATGTGAGGTGACATTCATTTAAAGATAGATAAGTTTCTTCTCATAGAGTTATATAACTTAAAACGAGCAATTCTTGTATACACCATCGTGAATTAACAGCATGTGTGATGTACATCCTTGTTGACAAATTGCAACTAGAATGCACACTTGCTACAGGATGTTCTGATTTTATTAATAGTAATGTTAATTTTAGGTTTTTAAGTTTATGCATATTGTATAAAGTATTATATTTAATTTCTTAATATTAATTATATTAATTTATAGGATACCGTGATATATTAATAAAATAATAGGTGATGGTAGTCACCTACTATTTAACTGGTTTGTCAGCCTGTCTGACGACCTTTAATATACCACATTTGGTGAACTAATAAAATAAAATTAAAGGCGAGCCCCTCATTGGAAGGACTGGCCTTACAAGTCAATAAAAGCTCACAAAACATCTGTTTATGGTTTAGAACCGATTGCATGATTGTCGTACAAAAAAAGCCTAACACATCGCAGTACCAATGAGAAAAGTAAGCAGTTTCTAAAAAATCACTGTCTATGGCTTCCGGTTTTAATTAACTGGAAAGGTGAATTTAAATTTGGGTAATTTATTCGGGTCAGGATTTTTTTTTTCATTTTGATTGAAATTGCGAGGTATTTTAAATGTGGTTTATTTGCATACTGACTGGTCAGAAAGCTTCTAACGAAAAAGATTCGGCGAGCTGTGATCTCTTTGAGCAATTGCTTCTAGGTTTATTAAGCATGAGTGAATTTTTATATTATTTCTATAAACCTTTTTTATATTCAATTTTGTTCACAGCAAAACTGTTCACAGTAATATTTTCGAGATTAATATATTCATTTTTCAATACTTAGATAGAAATGGCAGAGCAGGGGGGAGAAGGTGGAGTGTCTTAACGTAGGTACCTTTCCCCCGCCCATAGACAACGTGAGGAAACACCGTGGGTAGAAGTCCCACATACCCGGGATCTGGATCGCAGATTTTTCCCACGCAAAAAAGGGCACCCTGTGTTTCGAAGTCATTGCTAGCAGCATTACCATCTCCTTACCTTGTGACCATCTTATGTTTCGTTGAATGAGTATGCTAGAGCCAGTATCCTTATTATACAATTATTATCCATTTTCCTAAAGTTCGGCAGATATGTACATTCTCCGTGGCGTTGCTTTATTTAATATGTTACTGCAATCACATAATATGTCATAGTTTCTAAATTTATATAATATTAAACCTTTTGTCGAATATATATATATAACTTTAGAACTACAGACATAATTTTACAGCTCAAAAAAATTTCAATATTTCTAACCAACAATAATAATATGTATGATTTTGAAAAGAGAGCTTAAACTGTGTAGAAAAACTTTAATGCAATTATGTACGGTTACTTGATAGCAAATGAAATGTTCGAAAATTCTGCATCTTATGTGTCGCAGTAAATCTGGTAATAAAAAGCCAATTCAGCGAAGCTTCAATGCAATTTCCGTCAAAGACAATGTTGCCTACTGACACAATGTCACTAAAGCTGACGCAGCATTGTTAAAATCGATGTAAGACTTCACATCGATTTTAATATGAAAATATAGACGTTTTACATTCATAAAGGCCAAGAAGGCCTTTATGAATGCTTACGTGTTTATAAACGAAGGTAAGTTGTTTTACATCAAGGTTGTATTTCTAACAAGCAGTACCATGAGGAAGGTAAGGGATAACTATTAAGGCGCTTAGTGCCGTCAAATGGGTATTTTCTTAAGCCAATTCCTCGTTTATGGCTAGACCAAAGTATTTTTTTTTTTTCATTTTCATTTATAATCCGAACGTCTCAAAAATGAATGGTAAGGCACAAAGCACACGTCATAATACAAAAGAACATTTGCTTTCGTTTCACTGAGCCTGTAGTAATAAGCAGCCTGTAGTAACCACCCTCTTACAGAAGACTGTATGAGGATGGTTACTACAGGCTGCTTGGTTTATGGCGATATTAATACAATGTAGTAGAAAAGTTCACTTCTAAAGTTGAATCGAACCCGCCGGGAATTGAACCCAGGGCCCCTGAGACGTTAGCCTTACCACTCATCCAACGGGCTCGTCAAGCACATGAAACACATTAAACGCCTGCCAGCCCTATCATATAAATACTATAGTCCACATTGCCAGTTGGTCTGTTCTAGTCAGATATATATTAAACAAGAATTATTCTTGTTTAATATATCTCTCTTCCATATAAACAAAAAGGAAGAGACATATAAACAAAAAATAATAATTGGCGACTTTAACAGCAAAATTGGAGTTCAACAAAATGGAGAAGAGCATATAATTGGTCAATATAGCACAGGCAAAAGAAATAAAAATGGACATCGATTAGTTAATTTTGCAGTGGAGTACAATTTGAAAGTTATGAACAGCATGTACAAGAAGAAAAAGAACAAGCAATGGACATGGATCTCCCCTGACGGTAAAATTAGAAACACTATAGACTTTATACTAACTAATATACCTTACTATTTTGAGAATGTAGAAATTATTAACAAATTAAACTTTAAAACAAATCACAGGATGGTAAGAGGGACAATAAAGACATGCAAAACTAAACGCCCGAGAAGTCACATGGGAAAAAACTTTGTGCACGTCATACCTCCCATACCAGAAGAAATACAATCAAAATTGAAAAGATTGCTCCCCAACATGAAATCAGATAATAATATGCAACATAAATACGATGAATTAGAGAAGTACCTGCGGAATATATACAAAGAAATAACAAAAACTAAAACAAAGAAAGACAGAATAGGGGCAGAAGCAAGAAAATTACTAGAGGAAAGAAAAAAACTTTTGCAACATCGGAAAAATAACATCAAAGAAATAGAGCGGATTAGTAAGGAAATTAGAAACAGTATAAGAAATTATAAAAAAACATTAAGACTAACTATAATTAAAAATGAAATAGGAAAAACGGGAGGAATAAAGAAAGCTCTCAAGCAACTTAACGATCATGCCCAATGGATACCAAATATAATGACTAAAGACTCGTATGGAAAGGTAAAGGTAATGAGGGATAGAACACAAATATTAGAAACAGCAACAAACTTCTACAGTAACTTATACTCTCTACAAGATTCACACAACAACGATCAATCAATGGGATGTCCACACAGAGAGGAAGACCCTACTCCCAAAATACTTCTAAGTGAAGTGAGGTATGCCATTCTTTCACAAAAAAGTAACAAAGCTCCAGGTGACGACAAAATTGTTAACGAACTTCTAAAAGAGACTATCAACATAATAGAACAACCAATAACCGATGTTTTTAATGAAATTGTGCTCCACGAAGAAATACCAAGTCAATGGACAAAGTCGACAATAGTCCTCATACACAAAAAAGGCGACAAAAGCAAGATAGATAATTATAGACCTATTAGTCTAATGTCAAACCTCTATAAAATATTCTCCAAAATTCTACTTGGGAGGCTAACTAACATCTTAGACAAGCAACAACCTAAAGAACAGGCCGGCTTTCGAAATGGTTTTTCCACCATTGACCATATACACGTTGTCAAGCAAGTGATGGAAAAATTTAACGAATACAACAAAATATACTATATTGCGTTTGTGGATTACAACAAAGCATTTGATTGCTTAGATCACAAATTTATATACGAAGCCTTGTATAGTCAAGGGGTTGACAATAAGTTTATAAGGATCCTAAAAAATATATACAAGAACTGCACGTCTAAAATACAATTAGAGAAAGTGGGAAAGGAATTCAAAATAGGAAAAGGCGTAAGACAAGGAGATCCACTGTCCCCTAAGCTCTTTACAGCAGTTCTAGAAGAAATTTTTAGAAACCTCAATTGGTGCAAGGGTTTAAATATTAATGGTTCAAAATTAAATCATCTTCGTTTCGCCGATGATCTTGTACTCTTTGCAGAAGACCCAGTTACCTTACAGGCAATGTTAGTAGAACTGACTATGGAAAGTGCAAAAGCTGGACTAACCATGAATGTTACAAAGACAAAGGCATTAACCAATGGCACTAAAGTAAAGATACTCATAGGTGATCAAGAAGTAGAATACGTGGATGAATATATATATCTGGGTCACATAATATCACCTAAATTACAGATGTCATTAGAGTTACAGCGTAGGGTAAATAACACATGGTCAAGATACTGGATGTTAAGAGAGGTAATGAAAAGCGAGTATATACCAATAACACATAAAAGGAAAGTGTTTGATGCCTGCATTCTACCAGTACTTACCTATGGATGCCAAACATGGTCATTCACAAACCAAATCATGCAAAAACTAAAAGTATGTCAACAAGGAATTGAAAGGAGCATATTGAAAATTAAATTGAAAGACAAGTGGCGATTAACTCAAATCAGAGAAAGAACAAAACTCACAGATGTGATCAGTAGGGTAAAAATGCTGAAGTGGCGGTGGACTGGTCACATGATGAGATCGGAAAGAGACAAATGGACGAGAGACGTCACCGAATGGTATCCCAGAGAAGGAAAGCGACGAAAGGGCAGACCAATAAGACGATGGGAAGACGACTTACCCAAAGACTGGAGGAGAGCTGCTCGGGATAGAGAGATGTGGAAGAGCCTGGAGGAGGCCTATGTCAAGGGACAACCTGACTTACAGCTTGCCGATACTGCTATTTAAAATTAATTTTAAAAGTGTATATAATAATAATAATAATATAACATGTAAAAAAAGTGTATATAACATGTATGTCAGTGAATAAAGGCTATTTTTTATTTATTTTATTTTATTTTTATTTAATATATCTCTGGTTCCAGTGTAGGTATCTCTGCCAAACTGCCGTGTAATCTCTAATATTATATAGCGTATTAAATTCTCGCATTTCTACTCGTAGGATCTTTATTAATTAAGGTGTATATAACCAATTAAGGTACAAGATAAATATAATATTAATGTAATTATTAGTTACTAATTGGATAATAAACAAGTTTGTTTGATAACAAATACCGATATCTGTGGTTACCTACGTGTTTTTGTTTAAGTGGGATTTGTAGTAGCTTTATATTATTTGTGTTTTATTTATATTGTAATTTGGAGAATGACAAAAAATTTTTGACGGACGGTGATGACATATGGCGATGAAACGTGGTCTCTAACTATTGGCCTAGTAAGAAAGCTCAACGTTGTTTCAAGAGCTATGGAGAGAGAGGGCTATGCTCGGGGTTACACTGCGAGATCGTATCAGAAATGAGGAGCTCCGTAGACGTACGAAAGTTACCGACATAAGGCTTTCTTTGGATGCGTTTTGACCGGTCCTATTGAAAAATTATGAGGAAGGCCTAGTCCAGCAATGAGCGTCCTGCGGCTGAGATGATGATTCACGTCAAAAGTATTAAAGAATAGCTGTTGCACGCGACTTCGTCCGCGTAACTTTATAAAATATAGAATTTGTTACTCGCTGATAATATAGCTTCCCAACAGTGAAAGAATTTTTCAAATCGGTCCAATAGTTTTGGAGCCTATTCAATGCAAATAAACAAACAATCAAATCTTTCCTCTTTATAATATTAGTATAGATAAGTGCAAAAAAATTAAGAATCTCATAAATTGTAAAAAAACGCGTCCAACATCCTTCTAAAAGAAGATTGAGTTGCGTTTTTGTAACTTTATAGCCAACGTTTATTTGCATTCGCTCGGTGAATATACCGTAAAATAGGGCGATGTGATTAGCTTAAATTAGCTGAACGTGTAGTGAGGCTAAAGGCTTACGATACGATGCATCGAAAAGGTAACTACTAATTTATCTAATTGGGTCGCCCATTTACTGACCAAATAGTTTAGTTAGGAAATTCAGCTTACATTTGATTACGTACAGCGAATCTGTTCCGAACAGTTTAAACTATATCAATGCATCAGCCATCTTTCATTAGAAACCTAAATTTACAAGAACATTGACGGACAGACTAAAGAATTTTATAATAAAACACACATTAATTTTATAATAAAAACATAAAATTAATATAATTTTATTATATTAAAGCATATTATTAATTAGAAAAATAATAAATTAAATTAAAATACAAATATTTGCATGTGCAGGCATGTATTACGTTCCTGAAGACATGGTGTTTATGCAAATAAAATATTATTTTTATTTTTTTTACTTGCATTATAGGTATTCTACTTATATAATTAATGTGTATGCATATCTACTACTCAAAAATGTCCAACTTTGATAACGTCTTATGCAGCGGTGTTTTACAAAACAGAGAAAACTGGAGAAATTTAGCCATGACTACTACGACAATCCTTTAGTGATCCTCTAGTATTAATTCTTGAAACTTCCATACACATTTACATAATACCATCGTGAAATAACAGCATATGTGCTGTTGTGTTTCGGTGTGTGAGAAGGGTGTGTATGAGTAGAGTCCATTAACAAATCCCTTCCTTCCTTATCCCTTATCCTTAAACCTACTACGGTCGGCAGCGCACTTGCAGCACCTGTGGCATTTCTTGTACCACTTACTATCAAATTGACCGTCAGCCTGTCTGGCGACCTTAACATAAAAAAAATATTAATACTCACTGGTTGAAACTTTAAATGCATACAAATAACACTTACAATAACTGAAATACAAACAAACTTATCACCTAGTTTTTCAAGTTTAATGGTAAATATAGGAGTAATGTGTCACCTTAAGTTGGGATAGTTTAATATGAAATATTCAAGTATTTATTTTAAATAATGGAAGTTCCATTAAATGCAAAATAGTATTTTATTTGGAGCGAGTAAAGAGGGCCCCGCTTCAAGTCGGAACAAATTTTTCGCGCCTACATTTTGTAGTGAACGAGTTATTTGCACTTTACATTGTATGAGGATTTAAAATTGCTAGATGTGTTAGGAGTGTAGTTGCTGAATAGTTGCGTATTAGGGTTTCAATTTCATGGAAACAATATTGACTGAAAGCGAATTTTCAAAAATCTTTGAATGAAGTTTTGTTTCTTTTTAAAAATGAAAATATTTACTTTGGTTAATTTTTCATATCTTCAGTATTTAGAGAACTTTCCCTCCAGGTGGAGTTAAAAGTTTACCAAACCTGTATAATATATCCTACACATTCTGTTCATTAAACTCTTAAAAAGAAACATATTAGCCAACAATCAATACTAATTTATCGTAATGTATAACGTTTAGTAATAACTATTTTCTCCTGACCTCATAGGTATCTAACGAAGCTACAGCTATCACTATCACATACATGCAGTATTTGTGCAAATGAGAAGGCAATATATTTGTGCACGAACAAAAGATAGCAACAGACATTTTTTATTTTACAGAATTTTGTAAATCTATATATTATTATATAAAATTCTCGTGTCACTGTGTTTGTAACCAAACTCCTCCGAAACGGCTTGACCGATTTTTATTAAATTTTTTGTGTATATTCTATAGGTCTGAGAATAGTTAGTAAACTATATTTTATATCCCAAAGTGAAAAGGGTGGCCCACCCCAAAAATTTTTTTATATAGCAACGTTTGCCGGGTCAGCTAGTTACATACGAGTAATATACATTTCTAATTGAGTCACTACCATTGACTTTATATGCGTGTTATTTTGTTTGCCAAAGCGCCCGCCCTCATTGCTCTGAAATGTATGTTTTATTCAGCACCCTCCCTGTCTCTGATGTACCTACCGGTATCTAGATTGGGCGGTTACGACTCACAACTAAGGAATAAAAATTCATGTCGCTTTTGTACTTATTGACGGAAGATATTGACTATTAGAACTGGAATAGTTTAGCGAATCGCTAAAACAAACACGAGTTTGTATTAGAGAATTTTAAGTAGTGGCTCGCAGTCATTTGGGCAGCCCGTCTGGCGGCAGCAACAACGCCCTTACGTAAGACCAGCGTGAAATTACAACACGTGTGCTTTTGTATGTCGGTGAGTAAGTAAGGGATGCCGGAGCCCATTACCCCATCCCTTCCTTATCACGTATCCTGATTCTTATCTGATCAGCAGCGCACTTCGGTTTAAAGAATTTTATTCTCATAAGAAAGAACAAGTTGTCCACTTAAGCTATGAGAACTTAATAACTACATTAATATAGGTACATTTAATCCATCGGAGATAAATTACTTATTTCCAACATTGGTCCATATGTAATCTTTTAATTTGTGTTTAAAGCTATGCATGGAATTACAATTTTTTACACTCTCAGGTAATGCATTGTATATCTGTGCTCCCTCATACAATATATTTTTTTTACCATATTGTGTTCTAATTATAGGCAATTCAATTTTATTTCTATTTCTAGTGTTGCATTTGTTAAGTCTTTTTTGAAAAGTGATTTGAGAATTTATATTATTTGTTTCTATTTTTCTAATTAACATACATATCGAATAATTATATAACTTTTTTAAATTAAAAAATTTAGTTTTATCATAAATTAATTTTGTAGATGTTAAGTAATCGTAATTAAAAAGAACCTTAATAATTTTATTTTGAGTTGTTTCTAATAAACGAAGATTAGTCTTTGTAGTTTGTCCCCAGACTTGAATTAGATATTCTAAATGTGGTTTTACAAGTGTATTGTATATAGAATACCGTAATTTATATGGGACACACTTTGCAATGTTTCTTAGTACTCCAGTTAGAGGAATTATTTTATTGCGAATGTATTCTATATGTGCCCTGAAAGTTAATCTATTATCCAAAATTAGTCCCAAGTATTTTTCTTTGTTGGATCTTTGTAGTTGTTGGTTATCTATTGAAAGCGCCGGAAAATTGGGAATATTTTTGTTCTTAGCTGCAAAGATTATATAAGAAGTTTTGCTTACATTAATAGTAAGCAGATTTAGTTTTAGCCATTTATTTAATATATCAAGATCGTTTTGAGCTTCAGTGATAACACTATGAATTGTATGACCAAAATAAAAAAGTGATGTATCGTCTGCATAAAGGGAGATATGCCCCGTCAACCCAACATTACTTATACTATTCATGTAAATTAGGAAAAGAAGAGGTCCCAAGACTGATCCCTGCGGAACTCCGCAAACAATTTTTGCAGGCTTACTTTCATAATTGCCGATTTTAACAATTTGGTATCTGTTTGTGAGATAAGATTCAAATACCTTGTATGCTTTAGCAGTTATACCAATGCTATTTAATAAGTCCAGTAAAAGTGAATGACTTACGGTGTCAAAAGCTTTTTTCAAATCAATGAAAACTCCCAAGACTACCTGCTTTTTATCGATATTAGTTTTAATTTTGGTGACTAGATCAATGGTAGCTGACAGTGTGTTAGAATTTGGACGAAAACCGTATTGATGTTTATAAAGGAAATCTATGTTTGTTAAATAATTAAATAAACGCGTAAATAATACTTTTTCAAATATTTTTGATAGAACCGGCAAAACTGAGATAGGTCTGTAGTTTCCGGGATCAGTCTTAACTCCTGCTTTGTATATAGGTGTAACTTTAGCAATTTTAAGGCTATCTGGGAAAATTCCAGTCTCGAGACATTTATTGATACAATTAGTTAAATTAAAGATAATCAGTTTTTTAATACATTTTATAGATTTTGTTGTTATTTTATCAATTCCTGAGCTAGTATTACTATCTAAATTATCAATAATTTTGCTTATTTCGTCTTCTGTACAAGTTGGTAGTTCTGACAGAATAGAGTCTTGATCATAATTGAATGTGGTTGTTAATACATTTTTAGGTTTGTAATTATCTACTTGTGTTATTTTCTCAGCTAAAATAAAGCCAATTGATGTAAAATAGTTATTGAAACTATTGCAAATTTCTGTTTCATTCGTTATTAATTTATTAGAAATGATTAATTGTGGGGGAGCACAGTTACATTCAGTCTTATTTTTAGTAAATGCATTAATTAGTTTCCACATTTTCTTGGGGTTTTTGTTACATTTATTAAACGACTCGTAATAAAATTTCTTCTTTTCTTGCTTGATAATATTTTTAACCTTTTCTTTAGCAGCAAAAAATTTCGATTTTATTTCTTCATTTTCTTCATCCTTCTTATAAATGCACCATAATTTATTTCTTTCATCAATATAATTAAGTATTGTTTTATTAATCCAATCTTTCTGAGGCGGATTCAGAATTTTGTATTTTGCAACTTTAGCATCTTCTATTTGTTCCTTGATAAATTTCTCCAGTGTATTATAGTTATTTTCGTTATTGTTAAAGTCCTTGCTTAGCATATTGTTATATAAATGAGTATAATCTATGGCTTCATATCGTATCTTTTCTCTAAGAGAGTTTTTACATTTCTTTAATTCTATATATATTTGTTTATGATCGGATAATGTGGACTCGATTACTGCCATATGCATTCTTGACTCCCGGATATTCGTGCATACATGATCAATTATACTTTTTGTATTTTTAGTCTCTCGTGTACAGTATTCTTCATTTATATTGTTTATTATGTGGTAGCCAGATTCATATATAAGATCTACATATTCATTAATTTTACGTTCCTTTTGCAGTAAATCTATATTAAAATCGCCAATCACAATCGCCTTCTTTTTATTTTTTTCTAGAAATGTAATATAAGTGTTGAGGAAATCTTTGAAGTTTGTATTTGGAGGTTTATAGATTACTCCAATGACTAAGGAATGTTTTATCAAATTTACCCATATAAAATTATTACCCTGTACATAATTTTCCTTAATAATTTCGAATTTAATACTCTTATGAATGTACATAGATACACCACCTCCTATGCCATCTGTACGAATACAATAAATATGAGAGTAATTAGGAATTTGTAGTAGATCTGCATCGATTTTAGATTTAATCCACGTTTCAGTCAGTAATACGATATGTATAGTTTGCTTAAAACATTTTAGGATACACTTCAACTCATCTAGTTTCCCCGGTTTCACTAAACTACGAACATTAGCATAAAATATTCTTAAGGAAGAGAAAGACGTGCATATGCTTTGGTAGGTATTTACACGTTGGTAGGTAATATTTTCTAGTAAAGATTTATCAATATTATGATGTGCAGATCTATTATCTGAACTTAGTTTTTTGTTATGGTTTCAGTTATCTTGGGAATGCCCCTTATGTATTTTATAACCAGATTAGTCTCGCCATTTTCCTTACGGCGTGATAATTCTTCACGCAAATCCTTAACAAACTTCATCTGCATTGGCGTCTGATCATTGTAAATATGTATATTTTGATTTGTTAGCTTCACCTTGTTTTTTAATATATATATAACGCTTTCCCGTTGCTGAAAGAACACTTTGAGATTTCGTGTTTTATCGGGTGTAAACTTGCCCAAACGCATTGTTTTCACGGGAGTAGGGCATTCGTTGTAAATAGTTTTGAGTAATGCGTGTGCTTGTTTACAGTCATGTTCGCGTCTCGCAGTTAAATTTTTGTTATTTATTTCTGGTATACCCGCTATGATAATATTAAGTTGTCGTTGAGTTCGATCTTGCAATTCTAAGGCCATGGTTTCATAATCGTAGTGCGGCGGAATTTTATTCGTGTAAGAATAATTTTTAGCGACATTCAAGTCACTTTCTATGATTTTTATTTTTTCCTGTAAGACAGAGTTATGACCTTTCATTATTTCCATATCACTTTTTATTTTATTTTGTTCCTGAACAAGAGTATCAGTCACACTTTTTATGTTTTTTATTTCGTTTTTAATCTCATTAAAATCTTGGCATAATTTGCTTGAATTTTCCTGTTGTTGTTCTTTAAAATTTTGTAGAAAATTCATTATTTCTAAACGAAAATCAGTAATTTCTTGTTTCAGTTCTGTTTCTAAATTGGGAAACTTTCTTTTCTGCCTTTGATTGAGAAGTGATTCGTCCCTCTGTAATGTTCTCAAATCAGAAAAGGAACCGCTCCCGCTTCCAATTAAATTTCCGCTAGGCGGCGATCTTTGTACACTCATTCTTATTATATTATCAGTTCGGAGAATGAAATGCGCAAAGGCAGCTGTAGTATAGTGATGTACTTGGAGCGAGCGAGAACGCGCGCAATAAATAAGAGGAGGTCTCGCTCACCCGAAGAGGTGAAGAGCGGTTACCGCGGCCGTTAGTTATGCTGTCCCTTTGTTCAATAAGGTCGTATAAATATTCGTATTTCAGGAAACTGAATTTTATCACAATAGTAATTGATTCACTCTTATCAAACACTTATTTTACTTTAAATATTATAAAAAGAAAAAATAACTTCAACACGTCCGCTCTCTCCGACGGCTGGCTAGCAAACGTAAGGTCAAAGCTCATCAATCAAGCTGATGTCTGAGGCGACATAGAGCGATCTGCGTTAGGCTGTTATGCAATTTCTGCTTGATTATTATTGCTTCTAGTATTGTTTGAATCTACAGCTGTTACGATTGATCTGTAAGAAGTTAAATTTCTAAGTTTACTAAATAACTTCCACAAGGTGAAGTTTTTGTTTAAAAAGAATTATACATTGGCCTTACAATATGTAAGTTTGTTTGAAAGACGTATTATTTATTTATTTTTTTATGTTAAGATGCAGACAGACAAGGGATGGTTATACCTAGGGCTTTTTTGTGGGGGCACGTGGGAGCACGCAGTGCCCCCAATTTTTTTTTCGAAAATATCGAAAAATTGCCATAAAAACTGAAAAAAAAAATGAAAAAAAAAATCAATTTTTGGTTTAGGGAAGGGGTACAAAAAATTATGACAACTTTCGAGAATTAGCCTGGTTATACCATAACAGAAAGCAACGCCATAGGCACTGCATGTACGCTGTCGACCATAGAAGGGTTAATGATAAGGGATAAGGATGGAAGGGGTGGTGTAATGGACTCTACTCATACACCCTTTACTCATACACCGAAACACAACAGCACATATGCTGTTATTTCATGATGGTATTCTGTAAGCGGGTGGTTTCTGCCGCTAGACGTGATGCCCAAATGACTGCGAAACGCAGTGTGTGTTGTGCCTTGCCGCTACTTTCCAAATCCAGACCCTGGCCAACGTTGTAATGTTCATTTCCAAAGTTGACCCCGGCAGGAATCGAAGCCGGAGAGACGAGACCCCCTAAGACGTTAGGCAAGCACCCTTACTACTCGTCCAACGGGCTCTTGATCCTGCCAGGTGAAAAAGTCAAGGACTATAGGTATATGTATATTAGGGTGTCCCAAAAAAATAAAAGTATTTTTTTTCCAACGCATACCCTCTTATTTTGTTTCAATGATGTCAAAGCTATTATAAATAAAGTTTCACGTATTTAGAACCACGGCAACCCGTGCCGACTTGCATCGAAACATGTCGGTACTTGTTTACTAAGGCGCGCGGGAGCCAACGTATTGATGTGCTTGTTGTTGCTTGTTTGTTTGATTAGTAAACGCATTGTTTTCATTCAGTCAACATGTCAATGGAGTTACGCAGTTCTAAAAAGGGGATATTTTTAATAGGGGACGTAAAACATCAAATTACCGGTTCAAAACTTCCCTCTAATGGACAGGTACTGGCAGTTCTGTTCTATAATATTCGAGAAGTTAATTTAAGTGTCAATGAAAGCGCCAATCTTACTATTCGTGAGTGCATTATTTGCTGGGAAAAGGCACGTATACCAACTAAGTCTTTACCAAACTGTGTTAAAAAACTAGTTAACTTGTACCAAGTTTGGAGAGATTTGCAAAAAAATGCAAATAAAACTCAAGGCGTGTTTGTGCAGCGTCGGCGAGAATTTATTTCAAATTTAAATGATTTGTTTGATCTCGCACACGCCGATGCCCTTAATTTAATGAGGATTAATGAAGATAAGATCTTCCTGCAGCGCCAGAGGGAGCCAGGTCGGCCTGGTCACTTAGCTGGAGTGGATAAAAAACTGGTCGAAAAGGAGGAAAAGGCCTACGTTAGAAACATTGACGAGCAAAAGCGACGTGATAAACATCTGTCATCCTTAACTCCTTCATCACCTTCTTATGAACCACTACAAGAAAATTCGTCTTTTGAATCTGAAATAATGGATTTGCAAGAAAACTTGCCCACCTTTACCGAGAGCACACAGTCTAACACTTCTATGAGGAAAAATTTCATAACTCCGAAATTAGTGGCAGCTTTAGATAGGTGTCAGTTAAGTATGCGAAATTCTGTATTTATTATTGAAGCAACTATTGAAGCGCTTGGACATAACACTGACGAATATCCTATAAGTAAGTCCTCAATTCAAAGAATTCGCACAGAAAAGCGAAAAGAGCGCGCAGAAGCTATAAAAGTTGATTTTCAAAACGAGGTACCGGATACTGTAACTGTCCACTGGGATGGCAAACTCTTACCAGCTTTAGATGCACGAAAATCTAAAGAAGAACGTTTACCGATAGTTTCGTACGATCATAAAGAACAACTCATCGCTGTGCCAAAATTAGAGAACTCTTCAGGAAACGAACAGGCACAGGCAGTTTGGAACGCTATGATTGATTGGAATCTTGAAGATAAAGTGCAGATTCTCTGTTGTGATACCACTGCTTCCAATACAGGTCGTATTAATGGTGCCTGTGTGCTTCTCGAACAGAAAATGAATAGAGAAATGCTTGTTTTTGCTTGCCGCCATCACGTCTACGAGTTGGTATTAAAAGGTGTGTTTGAAGCCAAAATTAGCCAAGTCACTACGAGCCCTGACATTCCACTGTTTAAAAAGTTCCGAGAAAACTGGAAAAATGTTGATCCCGAAAGGATACAGAGTTATTCAGAAAAGCTAGCATGCCTAAATGTTTCAGAAATTAACGAACTGCTAGACTTTTACCAATCTGAATTAATTAAAAAAATTGCTAGAGATGACTATCGTGAATTAATAGAGCTATCAATAATATTTCTCGGCGGAGATAGAGAGAAGAAACTTAGGATTCGGCCTCCAGGTGCCATGCACCAAGCTCGATGGATGGCGAGAGCGATTTATTCACTGAAAATAACTTTACTTAGCTCTCAATTTAAAATTTCGAACAAGGACAAGGTAGCTCTATTAGACGTGTGCCTGTTCATCGTGACATCCTACGTGAAGCCTTGGTTGCAATGCACTTTAGCGGTACAGGCACCATACCAGGATTTATGCTTTTTGAAGACCATGAAGGCTTACGAAAGAGTCGACAAAAGCATCTCAAAAGCAGCTTTACAGAAGTTCTGCCAGCATTTATGGTATTTAATAGATGAAGTATCTGTCTTGTCTATATTTGATGATAATGTAGACCAGGAAACAAAAGTAAAAATTGTTGCTAACTTAGCCAAAGAAAACTCATCAGCCTACGGTAAACGCTACATCCCATCGAAGGAAGAACTATGTGGCCCACTTTTCGGTTAGTAGAACTAGTAAAAATATTTGTTTTCTTTTATCACTTTGCTTAGATAACTTATTTCTATCTTTTTCAATTTCAGAGAAAAGCATTTATGATTTTGTGTCAATCAAAAGTAAGGCTGTATTCAATCGACTCAAAATTGATGACAGTTTCCTCAACGAGTGTCCTGCTTCATGGTCGAATAATACCTCGTTTCAACATGCTAAGAAAAAGGTGCTGGCACTGAGAGCAGTTAACGATACGGCTGAAAGAGCGGTTAAGTTAATGCAAGTTAATGCAAGTTACTGTGGAAGAGGAACAAAAGCAATTTTTATTACGTTGCGTACAAGAACACAGACAGGTATATCCGGATTGCAAAAAGCAAACTTTAAAAAGAAAATTTAGTAAATAATGTTCTTTTAACGATTAATACTTAATAAATATTATATACGGGTAAAAAAGTGTTTCATTTACTGAAATACGTATTAAGTTCTACAACCTCTCTATGGCTTCCATACTAACTTTTCATTCAAAGTTTGACATCAAGTCGGCACGGGTTATCATTATCCGATCGCCATAATATTTATTATTTAAGTCATTAGGGTCAAATGGAAAAAAAATAAGGGGTATGCGTAACTCCATTCGCAAAAAAAAAATTTGCCCTTATAGCCTGGGACACACTAATGTATATGGCTAAATACTTAATTGCAATCTCGGTAATGGAAAAGTAATACAAAAAAAAATCTGAATAGGATATTTTAATTTTGTATTTTGTGTATGTTGGAATAAGATGAACAAAATTAATTTTATATTTTCTACTAAATCTTTAAGCAATATTGATTTTACCTGAAGAGAGAAACAATATTGAAGCTATTATTTCACAATCTTATTATATTGAAAACTTATAATTAATTAAGTTTAGGTATCTTAATTTAACGTCTGGTCCCATTCTTAAGTTATAGGTAGCCTCTTTTAATATTATTAATAACAACCTATCTATCTTCTTCTTTTTGTGCCTCTCCAAAGAGTAATTAAAAAAAATTAAATTCCATTAAAAATTCCATCACATCTATTTTTCATTCTAAAGCGGACTAGTGCCTTTGGCATTCATAACTTTAACAAATTTTCAATTAAAAGCGGACAACCTCAGTAAAAATAAAATATTATGTAGAAAATGTTTATATTTTTGCACTGTAAACCAGGAATAAATCTGGCAAAATTAAATTTAAATTTCATTACAATAAAACCTTAATTTTATTGTAATGAAATTTCATCGGATGTCAATTTCTATTTCTTGAATAACTTCTAAAATATAAAAGTATAATAAATATTAATTTGTCGACCTACCTATAATGATAAAAATGTATGTATTTAATCTCTTCCATACAGTAAGTACCCTTAGTTTTTTCGCCGTCCTGTAAAATTTAATTTCTCGGACTAATCCGGTTTTGTTTCCCAGCTCCTCATATGTAAGTATATCCTATTTAGAAATGGAAATGCGACTTCGCTTTATCGCAACGAAACGCAGTTTTTTTTGGCATTTATTTGGCGATGGGGAATTGAAATCATATATACTTTTTTTTGAAAAAACTTTTTTTTACAAAATTTCTATTTCTTTCTTTACACATTCCCGGTATGTTTATACACTTTTTAGTATTTTGGCGATTATATACATAGGTGTAATGATACTCCGCTTGTGGTATATATAGGAATGTATTTTTTCCTCGGTACGGTAGCTACAGTATGATAAAATAGATACTTATTAGCTATTTTTGTTGAAAATAGACGAAAATATTAGAGGCAAATAAGAGAGGTTTTGCTATACGTTTATAATGCAAAAACAGTTGATATACAACAATCAATTATTCAAGACAAAGTGAGTCGTACATTTGGACTATATCTGTAAGTTGGATGGACTTGTTTATTAACCCGCCAGGGGGTGGGCTGGCAACGTTCCAAATAAGGATTAAAGTGTGGCTTTTTGTTGCGGAGTGCTTCCAGCGACATTTTATTTCATTTTATACACAATTCAAATATATTTCAAGTGAAATATAAATTTCATTAAGTAAATTGAATCCGATAGTACTCGCTCATATCTTTTTTACTAGCTTACTACATCTATTTTAGAATATATTCAATAGTATATTCGAGTCGCTGCTCGCGACGAAGTACGTGCTGTAGTTCATTTTTAGAAAATCCCATATTAACTTAACATTTTTCCAGGATAAAAGTATAAAATATGTTAATCCAGGTAATAAACTATATATGTGCCAAATTTCATCCAAATCTGGTCAACCGATTTTTCGTGATTTCTTAACAATTCGTAACAACCTCGTATTTATAATATTTTTGCACATTCGACGACTACCTTTTCTTTAAGGCGCTCGGAGTCGTCTATTGACTTGCCTGCTATAACATTGACTTATCTGCTTTGCCTGGATTAACATATAGGATACCTTTTATCCTGAAAAAACTTTAGGTTCCCAAGGGATAGTCTAAAAAAATAAAAAACACACCACTTTCGCTGTGGTAGCGCCACCGTAATCAGAACGAAAAAAATGTCAGGCGTTTTATTCAAGTATTTTCTTTTTCAACGAGGACGAAGTCGTGGGTACCAGCTAGTTCATATATATTTTATTCATGGATAATATAATTATATGTAAGCCAAATTAATTAGGACCCAAAGATTAATAGGTCGATTGAACTAATCACCGCAACGATTGTGGGTCAATTAACATATTGACCAATGAGCCGCGTTGAGTTCTGGCTTCGCAACATCTAGTTATTAGTTAGAATCGGTTAATGTCTTGGCTCTGTTTGTGATTTGTTCCGCTCACTACATTTGCTACAGAAACTAGAATTACTTAGCGACGTAGAGACGTAATTATTTAATAATAGCTAATGCAGGCGACTTCTTAACTTTATAATATAGTTTATATTACTCGCTGATAATGTAGCTTTCTATAGTTGAAAGAATTTTTAAAATTGGTCCAGTAGTTTTTGAGTTTATTCATTACTAACAAAAATACAAATTGTCTCTCTATGAAGCTCTCATGCTTGAAAATATATCTTTTTTTATCACAATAATGTTGGACACGAAATAGACAGAACGTTAGCAGACAAAATGAATGAAGATTATCGCTCCTAAAGTAGCAAGGAACCTCTTAAATGTCACAATATTTCTTAAAAGTTGTTTATAGAATGTTTCTATTTGTTGGCATAGCTTCAAGGTTATTGCGCCCTTATATCAGGAAAAAATGTTCACATTCACAGATGGTATACTCGTACAATTTTTATGGTATAGTATCAATATTTTTTTTAAATGCATCGTGGCTTTTTTTGGATGCCGGTGAACATTACGAATAAGTAGACAGTCTTTGAACATCCTAGTTGAAGAATTTAAGAGAGTGGTTTGGTTTAAGCACTCGCTCCCTCTCTAGGGCAGCAGCTTCCATGGTTAAGATAGCCATGATGGTCGCCAACCTTCGTAGAGAAACGGCACGTTAAGAAGAAGAAGACTGTCTTGAAACAGTAGAAAGAAACATCCGAGTATATGCCCCATACTTCTAATGATACGTAACGAAGGTTCGTATCCAAGTCGGTCTATACATCTCAGTTTTTATGAGTTCTACACCTTTCAGAAAATCAGCGTGTCTGATAATACTAGTAATGGACAGTGCGGCCAGATGGACAGACGACCTAAAGGGGTTCACAGGAGGCGGCTGAATGCGAAAATCAGAGGACTGTGCGTAGTGGCGAGCCCTGGGAGAAACCTAAATCCAGCAGTGGAGAGACACAGGCTGATGATGATGATGATGATGATGATGATGATGATAATGATGATGATGATGATGATGATAATGATGATTGGTATATTATAAATACGATCTGCATTTTTTTATTGTATTTAATATACGACGATATTAGTTCGGAGTTTATGTTACATTAATCCTAACCGATCTAATGGCTATTTTTAAATAGTATGATTTTTTTTTTCATATTTTCTCGTGAATATTTTTAATTAGTATGAATAATAGTTAGTTAATCGAATAAGGCTACTGAGTTATAATTAAAAATGATATCTAAAAAATATATAATCACTCAGAAAACACACAAATATAATTTATGTAATATTTCACAATGAAATAAATCATGAACATCACAAGACTGCAAGTTGCTAGAAGGTCGCCGCACTCCTTTGTGGTACTATTCAAATTCTCCATCTAAGAATAACATGTTATTACAAATTTAAAACAGTATGAGAATTGTTTCCCTCGTCATTTTACACACGAGTCATTATTCTCTGGACTAAGCCGTGGTTATATTGTAATTCATAGCGTTGCGTCGCCTTTTAGTCTACCATTTATCGATCCTCGCTTGCATCACTCCTTGTTTACGTATTTCAAACAATAGAATCCTTTGTACGAACCTGTAATAAAACATACTCTCAACATTACAATGGCAAGGATAGTTTTAAGCGGTTCCCGCAGGTACGGTATGGTCCCAAAAGTAAGTAATATTTTGGCTTGAATTGAATTGTATTTGTTGTTGAATATTTGAACAGAGCTCACTTGTCAACAGGAGCTGCTTACGAATTCCATACTAGGTAATTTTATTATTACCTGTTATTTATTGGTCGTATCAATACATAAATAAACATGAAATTTCTGAGATATAATATGATATGTTTGTCAATAGGTAAAATCTGTAAAGGTTTTTCTAATATATTGGAATTGGTGGTGTATGTTTTATCATTTTCGCGAGTTCAATAAGGGCCGCGAATGTGTGAGTTATGGCCTCTTTCACCAACTACAAGTAAAGTGTTGATTAATTACTTTTAGAAATAATTTTATGTTTTATTAAATTATGCACTCGGTTTATTGCATCCTTCGATAGGAATTTTTTTTTATTATTTTCTTTTTAATGTTTGGGACTTTTACCGTACCAATCATTCCCTTTGACCAGTGACTTTAAATTGCGGTTAGCCTACTTGACACTTTACTCAGAGATGGTGAAAGAGGCCCTTATACTTTTTAATTAATTTCCGCAATGATTGAGAAAGCAGAGCACGTACCGCATGAATATGGACTTTAGTTTTCATTATACATACAAACCATCTTATCAAAATCATAATTCTTAAGCTGAAGCGGTATATTTTCAAAAAATCTTTAAATTTGTTAACACTTCACATAAGCTGTGCTTCTAGAAGTAGTATGAAAAAAGAAATAAAAGTAGCCGATTTAAACTTTAGTACACTTTAGTAAACTTAAAAGCAATGTACTTGTCGCTGAAATCTTTTATTACTGACACGAAAGGTTTTGTTTTGGGCAGTAATTTACTATTTTTTTCTCAAAACAATTTATTTTTATACATCCAATTTTTTAAAATTAATATATAATATAATCTATTATATATTTTTATATACTTCAGTTTTAATATTTTCTTTGTGACCTTTCTTAATGTGACCTCAGATTAATATTCGACCCGCTAGCGTTTGTGCTTTAGACACGACAACATATATATCTTATCAGCACTGACATAATGGTTGATGAATTCAGTAAATTTGCGTTCAACCTAGTGGAAACTTATTCATATGCGGCGCCACGTTTGACTTGTGAAATGATATTGATTACCGAATTCTATGTATCTTTGAATTATGGGGACTGTGTAAATCATAGTTCAAGGCAAAATTATTAATTATGGTTACCTTTATGCAAATTGTTATCTTAAAAGACATTAGTTTCAGAGTGCTGATGTCATTTCATAAATGAGTCGTGACCACATTACGGAATGTAATGATAATCTGACTGATAACTGTATTATCTACTGC
The DNA here is from genome assembly GCA_944738685.1 of Synanthedon myopaeformis. Classification (NCBI taxonomy): domain Eukaryota; kingdom Metazoa; phylum Arthropoda; class Insecta; order Lepidoptera; family Sesiidae; genus Synanthedon; species Synanthedon myopaeformis. The sequence continues at coordinate 3,240,383 of OX122933.1, read as the reverse complement.
AGTGGTTGCCATGTCATTTTAATATTAAAATAAGCACTAAATTTCCTAATATGAAAGAAAATACAAAAATAAAAACTTTGTCTATATATTAATTTTTTTTTTCAAAAAAATAATTGATATGCGTTGTTGTATTTAAGTAACCAATCTTTAAAAAAAAGTTTGTAAGTTTGTGCAACGCTAACCAATTTGAATGCAATTTTCACTGATGTATTGATTATTACCTGGATTAATCTATATCATACTTTTTATCTTGGAAAAATGCTAGGTTCCTGTGGGAATTAAAAAAAAAGTTGCGCACGAAGTTGTGTGCACCGGCTATAGTCATTATACTGAACAATAACGAAACAATGACAACTCAAAATTCATAATTGTATTTATGAACGCGGGAAATAAGACATGTCGTGAAAATAATAACAACTTTAATTTCATCTCTAAATGAAAGCGCTCAATTGTCCAAGGCTTCGCGAATATTTGTTGTGCTCGTTAAAATTTTGGGGTCTGCATTGTTATTTACAATCGAATCCGGTAAACGAAAAATCGTTTTGTTTATATTTTGTAACATTCGCACTTAATGAATATTTGTGTTAAATATACATTAATATAATACACGTTATTGTAACTTTGATTAAGTTTTTTCCACTGTTTGCTATAAAACGTACACTAATTAATTTAGCCATCAATTATATACTCAAACTTAAACGATTACCGTTTTTCACTAATACCGTGCAAAAGAATAAAATAACTTTTGATGTTATAAAGAACTAGCTGTTTCAAACGCGACTTCGTGCGCGTAACTTTATAAAATATGGTCTATGTTACTCGCTGATAATGTAGCTTAGGTTAAAGAAGTTTCAAAATTGGTCCACTAGTTTTTAAGTTTATTTATTACAAACAAAAATACAAATTTTATCTCTTTATAATATTAGTATAGATATGAGCTAATAAGGATGGGACGATCATCGCCGCCGATTGTGCACCGAAGATTCATCGCCAAGCTATTTCATCGCCGACCGTTTCATCACCGGTCATTACATCGCCATAATAGTGAGGTCGATTTTGATATATTTGACGGTTTTCAAAAGTATTCAAAAGTAGATTCCGGTTAATATTTAAGTAGGTTTAGGAGATTCTTGTGTAATTCTTGCTAGTGTTTTAATATCAGTGTTAAAAAAGTAATTCAAATCATTAGTAATTAAGTTAAGCAAGCTATTTACACTGTATAGGACTACAATTTAGCAATTAATATAAATACATGTATTTTATAGTTTTATGTAATTGCAATATGTTTGTATACTCTATTAAATAAATAAAATATTTCACTTTGTAAAAATGTCAACTATTTCTTTCTTTAAAAAACGACCTACTCGAGACATGAATATATATTTTATTAAATGTCAAATATTGTTATTTTAATGAATATATGAATACTTTAATTTCTTTCACAGGAATTTACTAAATAACAAATTAAAATAAGACAGTTGGGTATTATAAGTATGTATTTAAGTATTTGTAAAGTAACATTAAAATAATACCGTACTACTTAGAAACTTAATTCTATACGGACTAAATAGATTTCTTCGTAGTGCAATTTCGTATTCCATTTTCAGAATAACTCCTTCGGTTAAAACACGCGTCTGCGAAATTGCTTCCAAATTGAACCAATCATTTCATTTTTTGTCTTTGAAAGTTGCACTTCTAATTGGTTTTCATTGTTGATTCATTCAGAAAATTGCATTATTAATTACAGAGAGTGAGTTCTGAAATTTAATTATTAAATGGAATCAAACTATATTATAAACCAATATTTTAACAAATTCATAAGTGTCTATGCTAAATATTATCAAACATTAAGGGGTAAAATTTGTTCATTTATATGTAAGATGTGACTGCTGAATTGATTTTTTTTTACTTTATAGATAGATCGCTTTTGGTCATAATAAAGTATCTTTTAAGTTTTAAACTATCTTTATTAATATTATAAAGAGAAAATAATTGTATTTTTTTTTTGTAATGAATAAACTCTAAAACTACTAGATCGATTTTAAAAATTGTTTCAACTATAGAAAGCCTACATTATCAGCGAATAACACAGGTTTTATAAAGTTACACGGACGAAATCGCGTGCAGGAGATAGGTAAATAATGATTGAGAAAAGGGAATTTATATCTTTTACTAATATAATAAAGTTGAAGTTTGTTTGTTTGTTACACTTTCACGCCTTAACTACTCAACCGATCAACGTGCGATTATGCATACAAATTGATAGGGGTACAATGAAGGACATAGGAACAAAAAATATCTTTCATCTAAAAAAAGTACACTTCTCTAAAGGCAATATAAAACTATTAAAATTCAATGTCTTAGAAAAATTAATGAACAACAAATAATTAGATAAATATTTCAACGCTTTAGAAAAAGAGTCACAGATGAAGTCGCTGGCAAAATCAAGTTCCTAAATACTAGTTGTTCTGCTAAATGAACTATTACTCTCTGAATTACTCTATTGAACTGGGTATCCCGTTAAACTGTTTATAGACTTTCTCAAAAAGCGTTAAAGCAAACATCTACACGTCACATAAAATTTAATAACTAATAGTTTGTGTCGCGAATGTGCAGACAAATTGCCTCGCTTGCGAGTCAACAAGCCACTTTACTCGTAGTGGAAGAGAAATGATCTGCCGTCAGAAGATCCGAGTCTTTGTAAAAGACATTGTGCTGGGAAATTTACTTATTATGTAGATAAAGACGAATGGCGAATTTAAAACCGAAATTTGACATTAATAATCTCGGTATTAAGTAAATTCAGGTATAACTAGCTGATGTCCATGTTCGTCCATGTTGAAAAATAAAAATATGTAACACATAGAAAATATATGAGAAATATAACGCCCGACATCTTTACGGCAAAAACGGCTGAACAGATTTGGATGAAATTTGGCACACAGATAGTTTATTACCTGGATTATTACGGCGGATACTTTTTATCCTGTGAAATTTTCAAATAAGCCACTACAGCGAGTGCGAAGTCGAGGACACGGCTAGTATAAAATATAAAAGAGAATAATTCAAATATTGGACTGATAAGCCGGGAAAATTCCACAGTATTAAAAGTTGGAATGTGTTTGCCTTTAACATATGAGTCAATCAAAAATTTTATTGCAAACAGCTATCGCATTTCCGTATTAAATTATTTATTTATTTATTTTCTATATAAAATTGAATGTATATAAAATTAAATAAAACCGCTTCTAACCAATATCAATAATTAAAAACAAACCGACTTAAAAAAAGAGTACAGCTTTTTATTTTTATTTTATGATAATTATTATTATTCAATTATTATTCAATTATTATAATTATTATTCAAACTAATGGAATTTATTATCATTCGATAATATAAAATTTGAATATATACTGGACCACAAATTAAAAGGGTCGGTTAGAAGATCTTCATTATCTTTAAAAGTACTTGACCTAGATATAAATGATATAAAGACTAAATTAAAGAATATTTTAATGTGCTTAAATAAAATAAATTTATTTAGTTTAGCTTTAATTTAGTCTTTATTTCATAAAGCTAGGTCAGGTATTTTTGAAGATATCGAATATTTTCTAACCGAACCTTTTTCTTTGCGGTCTAGTGTAATTCATGGTTGTTTTTTTACTAGTCCTTCAAATATTAAAGTGAACTTATTTTACTGACAAATTTAAAGGCAGGCAAAACCTTGCTTGTACCTGAGCACTCTCTTCAAAGTACATCTTATAGAAGACACACAGACAGGCGACTTTGCGTATGTTTTTATAACGAGAATGAAATCTTGGAACCCTATGCAATACACAGGTGCTATGAGAATCATGAAGCTCAGGCGCATTTTACACATATGTGAGATTACTCACAAAAACCTAAGTTCGTACATGGGTTCTAGAACCTAAAGGAACTTTCGAACCTACATCGGTCATTGGTAGGATGTTAAACGCATGGGCCTTACAAAAACCTTAAACTACTTAAAACTCATATCAACCGCATGGCTGGTTTGTAGAAACGTTCCCCGAGTAAGAACGTCCATCGCGGGCCCGATCCCACTACACATCTCAAATAATAATATGTTTTTTTAACTCTAAAATCATATCTGTGTGAAGGTAGAATCTAATGACTAATAATAATATTTAATAAGAATTTATAAGTACTTTTCAAAACATAATTAATATTTTTGTATAAAAATCATATCTAACATAGATAATAATAATTTGCAATAAAACCTGAAAAAAAAAAAAAAAATTGTAACAAAAAGTAAGAGGCACTTACAAATTAACTTCCAATTAACCTTCAAAAGAGTCCAAATTAACTCATAATAACGTTTAATGGCAACAACAAATCATTTTTAAGTGTGATTATAAGGAACATAAATTTCAAGTTATTTTTATCAAATATAAATATTTTCTCTTTATAATATTAGTATAGATAAACTAAAGTCGTTGTCAGCGGATTTCGATACAGTTTTCACTAATGTAAAGAACGATAAACGAGAAATGTTTGTGTAAATATATAATTTTCAGAATTATATTTAAAAAAAAAAAAAGACGCAGCCGTCAAAAAAAATGTATCGGGGGTCACAACATCGGGTAACGAATGGAGACGTGCTGTGTTATTCCGGCACGTCTCTTCACGGCGAGATCAAACTCCGCGTTTAATTGAGGTAGAACTCGTCTGGCGGGGGGAGAAGGTAGCGTTCCCTAACCCCCCGCCCATAGACGACGCGAGTAAACACTGTGGGTTTTTAGTGGGAAGAAGTTCCACATACCCCACCGATTTCCCCCCATGGTCATGGTCGGTGGGGATCTGGATCGCAATTTTTCCCACGCAAAAAAAGCGTCTTAAGTATTTCGTGTATGCTAGAAATATTAGTAGGCTATTTCACACGTCGACAAACCAAAATGGAAGAGGAATTCAAGTCACGTTATTGAGAGGAATCACGCTTTCGAGCGTGAAGTGTTATATTATTTACTGGAATTCGTTTTAGAAATAGATCGAAGAGATAACGTTCGCGTCTCTATGTGTATAACTTTATTTATGTGTTTTATTAACTATATTTGTTTTTTATTTTATTTTGGTAAAAAAAAATACTGCAATTATTTTAGTCCATCGATCGAGTGGTTGATGCTATATTTGGAGGACAGCAGGGCAAATTATTTAATTTTTCCATAGTATTTTCTACCTTAACTACTTTTAATCCATCCGTATAATATTAGTCCATACTAATATTATAAATGTGAAAGTAACTGTCTCTGTGTCTGTCTGTTCACGCCTTAACTACTCAACCGATCATCGTGAAATTTTCATCGAGAAAAAAGTACTGTTGCCGAGTGATCGTCTATAAATATAAAGAATTGGGCGCCACTGTCGCGTGGCGGCGTCACCACCGTCGTCACAGCGATAACGATGTCAGCCGTTATTATTCATAAATATTTTCTTTTTCAACTCGGACGAAGTCGCGGGCACCAGCTAGTATAATATAAATTTAATTGTATTAGGGCCTTTTTCACCAACTACAAGTAAAGTGTTGATTAGTTACTTTTAGAAATAATTTTATGTTTTATTAAATTGTGCACTCGGTTTACTGCATCCTTCGATAGGCGATTTTTTTTTTTATTATTTTCTTTTTAATGTTTAGGACTTTTACCGTACAAACAAAGGTATATCATCTCCATCATTCCCGGTAACCAGTGACTTTAAATGGCGGTGAGCTTACTTGACACATGGTGAAAGAGACCCTTATACTAAAGAAATAATCGGCATATTGCGACATTCCGCCGTATCATAAAACAATGAAATTTAAATTCTATTAAGTTACCGTCAAATAACCAGCTTATTGACAAATAACACGTTGAGGGGAACGTTGCTGGTTTCAGACGGCTTAAATGGGCTTAGCCGGCTTAATGTGAGTTAAAAATAATGAACATTCATTATCACTCCATGGTTGAAATAAATGAAACCCACATGGTCTCAAAGGTCTTCGAAGACATGGGAAGCTACTGGCTCGAGTATACTCGTAGTAGAGAGAAACCTGTTCTCAGAAGTCAAATATAATATGTTGTAATATAAAACTGGTTCAGAATATTCAAGTACAAGTTAGGTAACGACACAGAATCTCTTCACCCAGAAACTTGTTTCATAACAGCTAAGAAAAACGAAATTCTCATCTCTATTTCGTAACAAGGTTATTAAAAATAATTATTTTTCCATTTTTGTAATGAAAGTATACATTTATGCATAGACAAGCTACCCACAATTTATGTAACTAATAAAATTAGCAAATTTATCTATTTTTTAATTATACATTTAATTTTTGACGTTTTTCAAGTAAATTTACACAATTTACTTACTTGAAAAATAAAATAAAAATTTAACATGAGATAAGATATTAAAACTTCGTATAAAAATTAAAATATATACTTACTATGTTACTGTACTAAAATAAAACCCTATATTAAATAATATTATTTAAAAATATATAAGCACACCAGCGACCCGCTCCCCGGTTTCGCACGCAGATTTTTTGTAAATATTATACTTACGTAAGCCTGTCTCGTTTATCTCTCTTTTCATTAGTGAAAACTGTATCAAAATCCGTTGATAGGTTTAGAAGAAGTTAGCGGAGAAACGGGCTTCTGTCCGTTTATGGACAGCGACTTTATGTCTTTTAATGACTTTATGATTTTTTTATAGAAAAAGATAAATACTTCTAGATATAGATATACAGATATAGATTATTAAATATAAAAATCACTGGCTATGAGATATTTTGCATTGATTTGCTTTGTGTAAAATGTAAAATTGTTTAAATATTTATATTATAATGAACTCATTATCACAGTTGTGTAGATGTAATAAGGTCCGTTCCATGCGAGAATTAACAACCGTCGTTTCGTCGGACTCGACAGTACAAGACAAGTGCTCTTGTGTTTGAGGGGTCGAGAGTGCAACTCAACATCTCAGCTCCGACGAAATTTCAGTTATACTTGCACTCGCCTATAGGAAAATTTTATTTAAATAAAACATGAATTTCAACAACCATTACGTAATAAATGTCATGAATTAACGGATTCGTGCGCAAACACTGTTTTATCCGAGTAAAATAGTTCCTAAAATAGTCAATTTGTCCGTTTTGGGTAATTTTGAAAAGAAAAATATGATGAAACTAAGACTTATTGAATCTGGACAAGTTGATGGTATGGACCGTAGTCTATAATAATATATAAACTAAAATATAATACTAACGTCTGGCCAAAATGTTATAGCAAAAAGAGGTCAAGCGTTATTATATTGTTAATATATATTTTGTAATTTTCCACCCGGACGAAGTCGCGGGTACCAGCTAGTACTAAAAAAATTACTAAATGAAGGGTAGGGAGGACATTTAGTGAGATCGATAAAAGTGTGTCGTAATGTTGATTCGGTAGGGACTCGGGTCCCTCGTGGTTCGTCACTCGTTTCACTCTCGACGATGTGGCGCCACTCCACGACTTTAGAGACGGGCGTTACATTTATCGATATCGATCATGTGACTACTAAATGTGGCTACTGTTTTTTGTATTGTGTGGTAATTGAAAGACATTTCACATAGAAAAATTATCGATATATCCGACCATTACTAAGTCTCCCCGTGGTATAGATACCTAGATACCCGAGGTATTGATTGGAAATATAATAATAATATAGATACAATCTGTTTTGCTCACACGCTATAATTTACTGAATTAGCCAGCAAGCTAGTAGTGAGCAGGTACTTACATTTTTGTAAGAACTTGCTCACTACTAGCTTAGGTACTTTCATTTTTGATAAAAAAAAAACACAAACTTTATTGCAAATAGTGGAGTGTATCTTTATTTCATTTTTCACAATTGACTGCACAAGTATTTTTAGTATTGCATTTGCATATGTAATAACAAATTGAAGTTTGCACAGCGCCATCTCTTGATCAACCAAGGAACATTATGATCCAACAAAAAAACAGTCTAAATAAAAAGGCAAGTCAAAGCCCACATAAAAGCAAGAGAAAGTGATTTATTCTTTAATCTAATATAAAAATACATCCAATCAGCATCGAGGGATTATAATTGAAGCAGAAAGAAAACACATTTAAAATATAGTATACGGTACTTTCACAGTGTTCAAAATGACAATACTATATTGATGAAAGTCAATTCCATTACAAATACTTAATAAATCAGAATAAATAAAAAAAATATTAATCCATTCATTGCCTTTTGAGTTTTTATCTAATATTGATTTGATTAATCTACATAATATTGACCTTTTTATTTTTATCATTAATTACATTCAATGTGAGTACATAATTACCACAGAAAACAATTTTATCGATATAGTAATTGTGTTGATCTTGTCATCACTAATAAATGACAGGGAAAAGTAAGCGAAATCGCTTTCTTTAGATATTTCAACATTAGCATTATTTGCGAGTGCCAATGGGAGGGTTCGACAGAAAAATTGCAAAAATTCAAGCCGTGAAAGTTATGAAAAAGATATTGTATTCTCAATGGGAATTCATAAATAAACTATACAAATACAATTCGTATTGTTGGCGTTGGATATTTAAAGCATTTTGACACATGAATAAGATTGCGATTATAAAGAAGACATTCAATTGGCCACTTAATTTTTTTTAATTTATTTATTTTAAGATACACTAATAGTATACGTTAAAATTGTATTTATAATATAATGATACAGCGTATTTGGGCTGACACGCGTACCAATTACAGGCTGCAGAATTACCCCCAAGAACGGTAACAAAAACATATAATGCAATTATTTAATTATTTATTAATTTATTTTTACATTATTTTAAACATTTTTCCAAAAATATTCATCCTCGCTATTATAATTATTGACTTTTTTGCAACCATCATTCGATCGCATATATACATATTATAACATGTAAGTATTATATCGCGATGATATACATAGTCACATATAGCATGCATTTTATTTTATCAAATTTCTAAAATAACTAAAATCTAGAATCAAACATTGTAACCTAAAACTAAAAACCTTAAAAAAAATATAATACTAAAATATATTATTAAAAGGAGTCCCTTTAGGCAAGGTTCCGAAGATACTGGCAGCGTTCCCCCTTTGAATAGCTACACTAATTCTTTGTCCAAGGTAGCTGCCAGCTCTTCGGTCTCCTGTGATGTCGACTAACCTTTTTACTATTTCCATGTCTAAATAATTAATAAATTTAAATTTCTTATTGTTACAGGAGCAAAAGTATAAACTTCAATTGAAGAAACAAAAAAAGGTGTTTTGTAATGAAAAAAAAAACTTATAGTTCTATGAATTAAGTGCCAAAATTACAACCGTTAACACCAACTGAGTAAATTAAAGAAAAAAAAACATTATTGTCAATAAAATAAATATATATAGAGGATTATATCCCTATAGGGAAAACCTATAATATAGAGGAAGTGTAATATAAAAATTAAAATATCTATAAATAAAACAACATACTGTATAAATTCACAGGCCTCATGTAACTGAAAACTAAGGCAGTGTAGAATTGAATACTAAAAATCATGAAATTGAGTGTCAGTGCGTATCGCGCTCACGCATCAGCTCACAAGAAGATCTTGACGTCATCGTATCAACAACACTACGGCAGCACAGCAGCGCCACCTGTATGCAGCCCTCTCCAACCTAACTTCACACCTCAGGTTAGAGACTTAATATTAATAATATTAATAGAGACAATTGTGTTATTGTAGGCTAACCGCCATTTAAAGTCACCGGTCACCGGGAATGATGGAGATGATATACCTTTCTTTGTACGGTAAAAACCCCAAACATTAAAAAGAAAATAATAAAAAAAAATCGCCTATCGAAGGATGCAGTAAACCGAGTGCATAATTTAATAAAACATAAAATTATTTCTAAAAATAACTTATCAACACTTTACTTGCAGTTGGTGAAAGAGGCGTAATAAGATAAAAAAAAAATTACTTGTACATTTTTTATAGCATCGTCATACAACAATAAAAGTTAATTATTGATTTCCTAACTGCAACAATGGAGAAGTTTCATGATGTTGTTAATAGAATATTTAACGTAGTGGAATTAAAATATAGATAAAAACTAATAAATCATTGATTTTTTTTTAATCAATCAATAAATGATTGAGAAATGTATTATTCAAGATTAAGCGCGGAATAACGTGCCTGTGACGTCATTATCCGAAATCATCGTACCACAAATCACTTATTAGTTCGTCGTCTAGAGCAAGTGACGTCACACGGTGGATTATTCTTTAAAGCGCAACTTTAAAGTCTCATAACTTTAACTTCTAGAGTATATTTTAATATTTTTTTTCACATTTTTGTTTCATTTTGCTTAAATTTTTATAACTGAATCATAAAAAAATGGAAACTTCTCTATTATGGAAGCCGCTTGGCTACTTCTCTATTATGGAAGCCGCTTGGCTACTATCGCTTTAAGGGGCAGAGTCGAAGCGACCCATTTTGGATTTCGAAGACGCCGATTATCAAATTAAATAAAACATAATAAAATATATAAAAATATATATATAGTGAAGTTGATAAATCTCAAGTAATGCGGGGACGCATTGTCCAAAACGTAGTTAATAACTAGTGTATTAGTTCTGTCAGTGAGTATTGTACACAACGACGATATTGAATTTTCTTGGTTTGTGTGCTAGCTAACGGCTACAGCCCTACAATTGTAACTCGATTTAATATAGCCTCCTTCGACAGCGTAACGTCACTGTAAATAAGATTTAGTTCAGAAACAAATAAGGTTCTCGACGACTGGGATCCCTTACTCACTGACCGAAACACAATTGCACACATGACTGCGATACGCAGTGTGCCCTGAGATTATTATAAAATATTTTATTTTATAAGAAAAAAACTGTCAGTGGTAGAAAACTTACCCTCACAAAGTTTTCACTGTTCACTTCAAAAAATCGAAAGTAGCATATAGTTATGTTGTATAATTTTGAAATCTTGATTTAATGGGCCAGTATAACATTTTGTTTAAAAATAAGACGAAGTGTCAAAGTTGGCTGAAAAAATATTTTTAACTGTGACTCAATTAAACTGTATTTTTATATAGAAAACTTACAGAATCAATTATTGAATTGATGACCAGGATGTCGATTTTGTATCTCTTAACCTTAACCCATTATCTCTTAACACAGTAACCTGGATTTTATTTCTTATTTTTTTCAGAACTTGTATAGCCTAGTCTATCATTTAAACACATGTACATATAAACATCAAAGCATGTTTTTCCCCATACAAAAAGTATACCCAAAGCGCCTAAATAAATTTTAACCTCCAAAAACATTTTTGTCTTGTTATTAAAATTGCACAAATTTGTTAGTTTATATTCATATTGGTCTCTTTTTGTTACAAAAAAATCTTCACCTAAAAAAAAAAGAAATGCATTGGTAGAAGTTAGATAAGGAGGGATACAATAGTGCTCCGGTGGTATTACTCCTGGCCGCAGTGCGTAATGAGAAAATAATAGTCTATGTATTTTGACCGCGGCAAAGAGATGTTTCCCACAATGTTCTATTGTGCAAAATGAGATATTGATGTCTCAACTTACTTCTTCAAATATCTCAAAACATTTTTCGCCTACATAAAACATCCGTATTAAAGAATGTCTAAATATCAGCTACTTTTTTAAATGAAATTTAATAAAAATACACGTCAACCTAATTATTGTTTTCAATTAAGCCCAGCACTTTAGATTAGTAAAGCTAATTTGAGCCCAGTACCTAACAAACAAATAAAAACAAAATCCACTTTTGTTTATAAATAAATTTATGAAATAAGAGATATATACATATAACATAATATAACAACAAGACTTACAGAGAAATAGACTACATCTTAGTTTTCGCTGGCTACTTAAAAAATATTTTCAAAATTATTATTGAATCTTAAAATAAAATGCACATAGAAGACATTGTTTTAGTACGAGTATAAAGAAACAAACATTCTATAGAACATTCACATAATAAACATAAACATAATATCATTTTTAACGTACTAGGTATCAGAGTCAGTGATTCTTGCAGTAAAGATGAACAGTATCAAGATACTTCATTATAATAAGGAATATGGTTGGTTACAGGTAGCGAAGGGTAGCATTTGCTGCAGGGCAGATAATCCCCTATATAAATCACTGGCCCTTTAGGTTATATCGACTATTTTGGTTCACCGATGGATGACCGTATTGAAACAATTCCATGAGAGTATCAACGACTCGTGCGATATTACAAATGTTGGTCGTTCGAAAGCGCTTCAAACTAAAAGTTTGGAAAGTTTAAAAAGTTTTCGGCTCTTGTAACATGTCGCTTACTGTCGTATTTTATTTTCCCCATTTATCTCGAGATGTGAGAAGGCACAAGTGTAGTTATATAACTCGCTGAGCGGTTATCCAACTTTTACATGCTTCACTAGTGTAACATGCACTACATTATCCATTAGGGTTTTCGTTGTTAAATAACTAAATACATTTCATTAATTAACAACCCTTTTTTTAAAATTTTTCTTTGCTTTTTATAAGATTAAATTAAAACTTAAAAAACTAACTTAAGAGAACATTGAGACTAGCAAATATTTGAAATTTGGATACATGTATCGAAAACCATGATTTTTCTATTTAAAGAAATTATAGAACTATAGAAGTGCCGCAATTTCAAGAAAAATTCAGAAATAATTCAAGAAAAACTTAAGAAACATTTATATAATTATAAAACTTATGATTTTTTTTATTTGGAATGGCTATATTATTTTTAAGTCAGATCTGACAAAATATATGAAATGGTATTTGAATGGATGAATCTTTGATTAGTCTTCAATGTACACACAAAATAAAAATATATAAATAAAATCAGTATTACAATACTAACAGCTATTCACTGTTTCACTGAAACGCGATGCTGTATTAAAAGTAAAAAAGTAAAGTACCTATAAAAATATTCATTATAATGCTAATACGTTCAAAGATTCAGGGCCTCTTTCACCAACTGCAAGTAAAGTGTTGATTAGTTACTTTTAGAAATAATTTTATATTTTATTAAATTATGCACTCGGTTTACTGCATCCTTCGATAGGCGAATTTTTATTATTATTTTCTTTTTAATGTTTGGGACTTTTACCGTACAAACAAAGGTATATCATCTCCATCATTCCCGGTTACTGGTGACTTTAAATGGCGGTTAGCCTACTTGACACATGGTGAAAGAGGCCCTCAGACGACTAACTTTTGTGTACGATAACATTATCAATGTTATATATTTTTTTACATATTCAGCGGAGAAAATGCTGGTAAGTATTAAATAAGTTCGTAATAAAGTAATATGAGCTGGCAATCTTATACCGATTCGAGTGGAAACCAATACGATTCAATCGGTTTGAATGCAATAAAGCCTTACATATTGAACTCATTGTTGCCTACTATGGTCTATTAGTTTGTACTTCACACTTATTTATTTATTTAATTTGAAGTTTAAATTAAGCAAGGCGAGAATAAACTATATTTGCCTATTTTCTTGTGATTTAGTTTTATTTTAACAAAAGCAAGTTGAAATGTTTAAATGCGATTTTAAAAGTAAATTTTATAGTTACGATGATGGACAAAGTTAGGAGAGAAGTGTTCACGGGTAAAACCCGCATAAGGAAAATAAGGTTGATTTTTTTATACAAGCATGATATCATGAATTCATGACTTTATGACAAATGGCGAGACTAACGTTCTACTTGATGGTATGTGGCTACCGTCGCCTGTAACACAAGCAACGCCATAGGTGCTGCAAGCTCTGGCATCCCTTACTTACTTCCCGAAACACAACAGCATACATGCTGTTATTTCATGGTGGTCTTCTGTAAGAGGGTGGTTATAGCCGCCAGACGGGCTGCCCAAATGACTGCGAAACACAGTGTGCCCTGCCACTAATCCAGACCAAATGGCTGTAATGGTATATAAAAAAGAATGTGAATTTAGAAAAAGAATAAGGTAATTTCAAAATTATTATTAAAAAAAAAAAAGAAAATGTAGCTGACTCCGCGAACTTTGTTCAGCCTCAAAATTAATAAATGTTGCGTTAATATTACCCTTGTTTTAATAGTTTTTCAGCTATTCGAGGCGGAGATAAGTTCAACAATTTATAGACCATGAAAATAGATATAACTGATCTTGGTAACTGGATGTATTAGGTGTATTATTTATCATAAATAATTTGTGAACCTCTTCCAAAGTTCAAAAGGCAATCATTCTCGATAACAGCTTTCACCACCTTAATAACACTCGCGTTATAAAAAAAACCCGCACAATAACCAATATACTCGTATATGAGCATAAAAGATTAGGACAATCTTTTCAACCCTTTGTCCCGAGAGTAAATTATCTTTTATAAATAAATCTCTTTTTGGAGTATAAATGTTAATCCACCTGTAATTACTTTTCCACGGAGATTACTTTTAAAACGAATGCCTAAATTTTAAAGCGAACAACATTCTGTTTAATTTAAGGGCTGTGGGCTGTCATCCGTTACAACACGCTCTCAAGTGTATTAACTTTTTACGTTGTATTTTAAAATTGAATGTGATATTTGATAATTGGTTAAAAAGGACAAAACCACAATAGGTTTTTTTACCCTTGTTTTGGTATGACATGTGTTGTCGCATCTCGGCTTCACACGGGTCCAGTAATTTAGCATACAAAATGTGAAGAAAGAAATTTTTAAATAGGTGCAGTACTTAGTTCCTGAGATATGCCTCCACAAATAAACAAACTTATTAAATCTATTCTCTCTCTGTCTCTCTCTCTTTCTCTTTTAATAATATTAGTATTGTATAGATTATTGAATTTATATGAGTTTTAAATATTTCATTTACAGAAAATGAAGGAATAAAAAGTTGAGTAAAAGTGTTCATTTAAAATATATATAATTAAATACATACTGTAAGTAAAAAGCAATCATATTGGCTTCAAAACAGTTAAATAAGTTACTTTAAAAAGATATTTTTTCAAGTCACACCACATATCTATCAATAGACAAATCTGAACATGCCTACGCTACGGGAACATTCACCAAATTGGAGGGAGAACAATTATTCGTTTCATTACGCCATTGGGAGTTCGCGGTAGGGCACACAATTTCGATGTGGTCTATTATAGCATCAAACGAAAACAGTGTGCGATAAATACACGAAAAATAATTAAGTCCCAACATTATGGATATCATTGACAAAAAATACTATTTGATTCAGTGGAAAAGAGATGATAATAAGACCAGAGGCGCTTAATCTGGTTCTGTCCACTTCTGCTACTAGATACTATTATAGCACTTTCAACAGAGCCAACTTTCTCCACACTTTTTCGCCTTCCACTTCGACGGTCCACTTGATAATAGATTTTTTTTTTAATTTAAATTACACATCTGCTGCCAAAGTTAAATAATTAGTTATAAACTAGTAAATGCACTTGATGGTAGGTGGCCACTGTCGCCTCCAACACAAGCAAAGCCACAGGTAATCCAACTGCGCTGCCGACCATAGTAGGATTAAGGATAAGATTTAGAAGAGATAGGGCTCTGGCATCTCTTACAACAACAGCACACATGTTTTTATTTCATGGTGGTCTTCTGTGGTGGTGTTTACTGCCGCCAGACGGGCTGCCTAAATAACTGCAAAATGCAGTGTGCCCTGCCACTACTTAAACCTGTCAGCGACCTGTGTAACTGAAACGCTTGCCTCATAATCAGAGAGACTTTTCTGTCGTGTGCATAGCAATTCACACGTCGTTATAAGCGCTTGTTTAAGGCGGCTATTCACTACCATGCCAACGAGCCAAATGGAACGGTGCGACGTAAAAAATTCGTCCGTGAATGTGAAAATTGTACGTTTAAAATTAAGCTGGCGCGCCGCGTTGAAACGACCATTCACTATAGAGCCATTTGGCATAATTTTAAACGTACGATTTTCACATTCACGGACGAATTTTTACGTTGCACCGTTCCATTTGGCTTGTTGTTGTGCCCATAAATAATCATATGATATCCTTTTATCATATGATTATTTGGTTTAAGAATAGAGGCCATTTCCACGTTGTTTCCGTTTCGTTCGGATCGTGCTTGGGCTATATTGATGTTGCCGTGTGAACGCACAACGGTAACCAATATAAATGTAAAATGTCGATAGGAAATGTTAGTAGGCCCTTGCGCACTTAATTTAATTGTATATACTACAAATTCCATATGTAATGTTTTGTCGTAGTGGCAATAAAAGGGCACGATTTCAAATCATGGAAAAACCTCAAAAGGGTTTTACGAAATAAAATAAACTGCTCTCATGCAAGTCAAGCACGTCAATAATTAAAATCTATCTCTAAATAAATATATAAAAATGTCGTGTCACGTTGTTTGTCCGCGATGGACTCCTAAACTACTGAACCGATTTTGAAAATTCTTTCACCAATTATAGGTAATTATTGAAATCGTGAAAAAAAATTGCCGGCTTCAATTATTATAATTCATTAAGAACTAATTAAAATTTAAGATTATTTAAAAAAAGTTCCGATTTACTAAGTACCAAAAAATCTATATTACACTTCATAATTCCAATTAAAACTCTTAGCCTCATTAGTAATGGATAAATGTGGAAAATAAGTTCGCGTTTCGTTTTTTGTACGTATACTAGCGAGCCGCTCCCGGCTCAACACAAATGCATTTCTTTCTACAAATTACTCGTACATACCTTTCTCATTTAATAGCTCTATCCATTAGTTAGTGAAAAATGTATCAAAATCAGGTGTCACCACGACGACAGTGTCGCCCATTTTTAAAACTATTTTTAGAAGATTTATTATTTATTGTTTTTTTTTTTTTCAATTCACGTTTTTATCCAAATCCGTTTAGTAGTTTTTATGTGAAAGAGTAAAGAATATACAAACATTCAATACATCCTTCGCATTATTATAATAGGTATTAGTAGTGTTAGCCTCTGCTATTTATGTCGAATGAAATTGATTGATTAAGGCGGAAAGTATAAAAAGTGTTCTGTGACTTTGCAAAAAGAGGTGCTCATTCATTCAGATTCATTCGGTGGCATGATATTGAAAAGGCATCAGACAGTTGAACTAACGCGTTCGCGAAGAGAGGTCATCGTCGTATGTTCGCCCAACTTATAGTTTGAATTGTAGTTTTGATATATCGGTTTTATGCGATAAAAGTATTTGGACTGAACATAATGTACCCGAAGTAGAGAATGCTAACAGTAGGACTATCGTATATTTATAATATTAGTAGGATTGTAATAAGTGGATACAGGAGTGATGATGATGGTGGTAGATTACTACCGTTTTGTAGGATCTAGTAAAATCTGTGTTAACGAAGTATGCTTATTAGCCTGATAGATAAGAAATAAAGTGATGACAAGTGAATGGGTATCACCGTGCTCTTATCTCGAGGTAGGCTTCCATAAGGTGATAGTTATTGCCACCATACGCACAGCCCAGTTAATTAGGTACTGCGGAACGCAGTATACGAGTACAAATAATGTAACAGGCCACAAATAAATTCAAACATTATTAATTTACTAGTATAGTTGACTATAACTGTAGTTGACTATAAAAATGAAAAAATATTTAAGGACACACATTTAATGTATTAAATGCGTGTGTATTTGTGATACACATACATTAAAAACAATATTAAGGCAAATTATAAAATACATTTTTTAACTCCCAAACTAGGATACTTAATTCTATACTAACACTTACCAGTATTAACTAGTAAAGTATACTTCATAATAAAGAAATAAGAGTATGTTGTATGCCGCGCAGAGAAAACAAATGAAAGTTTTGTAGCAGAATGCATTTGATGCGAGTATCACGAGCTGTTTGTGCGCTGATGCGAATAACCGCATTTGTGGCCACAGTTCGGCAATAGCGGCGGGAGAGAGAAAATAATTGTTTTTACCCTCAAAAGTGCTATACAATTTTAATTAAAAAGTTTGATCTTTTCGGCCTTATTTTAAATTGGGATACTGGTTGAGAAAAAAAATAGTGCCCAATTGGCCATAGTGACTGAATGAGAATAAAATGTTCTCAATGCGTCTCGTTTTTGCACTCGGACTTTTCATAAAACACCTAAAGTCAGTACACCATCAAGTTGGCTTGATCAAGGTAGTCATTTTGCATGACAGCCATACTTGTCATGCAAAATGATATCAGTACACCATCAAGTTGGCTTGATCAAGGGAGTCATTTTGCATGACAGCCATACTTGTCATGCAAAAAGATATCAGTACACCATCAAGTTGGCTTGATCAAGGGAGTCATTTTGCATGACAGCCATACTTGTCATGCAAAATGATATCAGTACACCATCAAGTTGGCTTGATCAAGGGAGTCATTTTGCATGACCGCCATACTTGTCATGCGAAATGATATCCGATTGGACGATAGACTTAGTCTTGATTGTGTATGGTTGGCATTATATGCTCTCTATACCACACATTCACCCCATTTCACCGCATAAACTTTATGGGACCTACAATGTAATAAAGTCAGTTGAACAAGCTCCACAGATTGTGGCTTGTGGTAAAATCTTTATTAACGCGAAGTCAGGTGAAATGGGATTGGGATTGGGTTTTTACCCGGGGATTAGAAGGTTGTATTTCATTATAAACTTTTACAGCTACATTGATTGGAATTCCTACTACCAAAAGCTAACAATTTTAAGCAAGCGATAGAGACAAAACGATCGAAATTGATGAATAGAAAGAATGTCGTTATCAAACAGGACGAAAAAACGTTTACATAATTGTAGTTATTTCAGAAAAATTAAGGGATCTTTACTGGGAAGTGGTCAAGTGGTAATTTACCAACCTTATATAGGCCTAGTACTCTCGTATTTTTACTCACTCATGCTCTTCCAAATTCTTTAACTATTGTGATGACGATGACATCAATAGGGAACTGCTAAACTTGTCGCTACGTACCTCTGAAAACAACTTCTTGCAGTTTTTTTAATAAAAAATCTATAAATTTTTAATATCTTGTAAATACACTGAACAATATGTAAATGTATCAATAAATAAAGATTAAGTTAAAGAATAAATAAATAAATAAATAAACCTTAAGTTTAAATTAAAGGTTTGTGTTGTTTAATTTAAAAAAAAAAACAGTGTCAATCTATGTGCATAATATTTTTAAGAATAAACGCAACTAAGTACTTCGTTCTAAATGAATAATACTCGTACAATGTTGAAAATATAGTGGAGTTTCATCCGAGGGATTGGCCGCGGCTTACTCGGGGGGATATACGTACGTCGGTACGCGAATAGCCGATAAAAAGGCGTAAAGATGTAAAATGTAACAAATATTTGATTCGCTAACTATACAAAGTATGTATAACTTAGTTATAACCCGTTCAATTTTATTATCAAAAGGTTGCCGTTACATGAATAACTCTACGAGTATACGTCAGTGTCTCTCCCAAATACTGCGGTAGATAGCTTGGCATTTTCGGCCATTACTCTAAAGACACAGTAAAAAGAAACGCCGTAAGTGATCTGCAATAAAATAAAATGTCACTAAACAAAATATTATATTTGTATATCACAAATAATATTATATAAATTACTAGCGATCCGGTTCCGGCTTCGCACTGTTGCAATTTTTTCTGCAAATTATATATACAAACCTTATTCGTTTAATGCTCCTTCCATTAGTGAAAACCGCATTAAAATCCGTTGCGTATTTGAAAAGATCTAAGCGCACATACAAAGGGACAGACGACGGGAAGCAACTTTATTTTATACTATGTAAAGATAGGGTAGATGTATCTAACGGTCAGGGTTAATCTAATTAGTTATTAATTGATTAAGATTCTTAATAATCTGACGTCGAACAACTTAGAAATTACAAACTTATTTTATAAAACTAAAAATAAATAATAAGAATAACCTACAATTTTGAATAATTGCTATAATTTTAAAAATTAAACAATATAGTTGAAAATAATCATTAATTTACTACATCTTTTTAATATATAAAAAATTATATAAAAAAATCCGTTTGGAGACAACTTTTATGGATGTATGATGCTTTAATTTTTAGTATAGGTAATAAAATAAATTCCTGGAAGACATGCTAATAAGTGCACAGTAATTAAGCTCCACTGAAATTTTTAATTATTTTTAGATATATTTTTTCTTTTAAGAAAAGAAATATTAATGAGCATAGAAAACTTTCAGCCAGAGCAAGGAATTTAATCACAATGCACACTATTGTTGACTGAGATCTCCTTCTTTTTTTATAAGGTTTTATTAACACAAAAAAACATACACGCAAACACATCAAATTTTTGTTACCCTGCTGATTGTATACTCTTTATATTTGCACTGTGGTAATCTAGTCTCCCCTGTTCGCATAATTCACTAATCAACTCTAACGTCTTTGTGAAGATTTAGAGCTCCACAGTGTACCTATAAAAACTTATTTTCAATGGCGAATTTTTATGTCTAATATAAGGAAGGTACTGGCATTATTTTATGAATGTTTTATTCAAATGACGACAAGTCCACACTCATTAACTTTATGACTTCAAGGTTCGATCTGAACCCACGCTAATGCTGGGTGAATATTTTTAAGCCCAGCCCTGACATGAGTGGAGTACCATCCCCGATGTTTCCTTTACATAGTTGAATGGAAAAGTTAGTTTTATTTCCAACTAGCCGTTGCGCGCGTTTTCGTCCGCGTAACTTTATAAAATATAGCCTATGATAATAGCTAATAATATAGCTTTCTATAGGTGAAACTATTTTTAAAATTTCCCCAGAATTTTTTGAGTTTATTCATTACAAACATACAAATCTATAAAAATATTAGTTATAATAATATATTAGTATAGAAGTACAGATATATATGATAGTCGAATTTCAACATGAACATGAATAAACTAGTATGTATTATTTTATGTGTACCTACTATATTTTTTTGTCTTTATTATTGTAAGTGCACGATGTCTCTCTTTGTTTATCGATTATGTTATAAATTAATAATAATTCTTATATGTATGTATAGTACAGTAAGCAGTCATATAGATTTAAATATATTTAAATAGTTTACTTCCTCCATAGGACAGGCAAAGCCTTACACTAGGGGATAGAAAATTGTAAATAAATAAATATCTTTTATTTGTATATCTGTTTATGAAGGATATCATTAGTTGCAATAATCATTCAGTTTCGTAAGGAGATCGCTGTCAGTTTATTTTCGTTCAACGGTTGAAGAAATTTTACTTACGATTTTTACGGAGAAAATATCGTGTAATTTGGTAATGAGTTTCATAGATATTTAAGTTTGAAAGTATGAAAATACCGTAACATTCGGTCAACATTTTTATACTTATTCAAGAAATCTGTAAATATTTATAATCTGAATTTTATAAATCTCAAATATTCACAGGAAATTACTGAAACTAAGAAAGACTTTTATTACCAAATTATCAAAAAAAAAAAAAAAACAATGGTCTGGTTTCGAATTATGTCCTTTATTGTGTAATTATTCTATTTTTATAAATGAAATAAATAAATAAGTATTTTTTTATTAAATGTAGTTATATAAACGATACTTATTTGTACGCTTAACAGGTATATTGCAAGAAATGTTGGTGTTGAGAAGATTAATGTGCTATGCTCCTCAGGTTATGCAGGCGAAGGAATATGTGCATCCCGCCCGTGTACTCTCTCGCCTCCATGACCTGAGGAACACAGCTAAAGCTACGATAAAGAAGAATGAATCAAAACCAATGAAGAGAGCAGCTTCGATAGAGAGAAAATAGTTATTTTGATTTAGTATATAAGTGCTGTAACATCAAAGAACGTGTAAATTCAATCCCAGTTTGAGTTTTTTTGTATTATATAAAATTACAAAATAAAATATACTATGACCCCATGAACATGAAAAACTTGAATGAAATGAATCTGCTTTTCTATACTAATATTATAAAGAGGAAAGATTGGATTGTTTGTTTGTTTGTTTGCATTGAATAGGCTCCGAAACTACTGGACCGATTTGAAAAATTCTTTTACCTTTAGAAAGCTATATTATCAGCGAGTAACATAGGCTATATTTTATAAAGTTGTGCGGACGAAGTCGCTAGTAACAGCTAGTTGTATAATATTTTTGAGCCAAGATGTTCAATATTAAGTAGCACTACTTCTTTATTTTTTTTTGTTTGGGGATATGATTAGATGATATTATATATATAGCAATATGGAATAATTATGGAAAAAAATTCCCGATTATATTTATGTTTTTTTTTTATGTTATCAATACTTATTCTTAGTATTGATAACTTATTTTTTTTTTAATTTTACGTAATTAATCACCACATCATAGTTAACCCGACTTAATTATGTCGTTCTGTTAAAAGCTATTTATTGTGTTTTACATCAATATTCGAAACTTGGGATCGGAAAAACAAAATGTTATTTTTATTTACTTAAATATTTTAATTTTTTTCTTCATAAGACTCATCCTCGGACTTCAATCAACATTTAGAAAAATGCCTAATTGGTGCACCATTTATTGAGTTTTGCTCTACCATTATTTTTTTATCACTTGCCCAAATTTTTTAACCAGTGAGATTGACTCTTTGACTTTTACATTAATCGTATGTTCATTTTGAACTTACTAATTACTAATATTTGTTACACATATATACAAATATTAGTACACGATGAATAACTTAATGAATAAAAAAGATCTACTCAAAATTTTAATTATTTAGATTTCAATTTTTATTTTCATGTGTTATTGAGACGCTCGTAAAACCATTTATTACCGTGTAAAAATTTATTTACTTATTGCAACAGAATCCCAAGTGTTATTTGTTATGTTGAAGTCACGAACTTTATGATAGAGCATTTAAAACTAAGCTCTGAAACGAATGTAGGTACCTCATCTCGAGTGAGAGTTGAGTCAGACATCCCAGATTGGCGATAACAGATTTCGATGACGTATGTTTCCGATGCCAAACTCCCTTGAGACGTTGAAACTCGACTATTGAGACTGCTGACAAGTAAAGTGCATTTATATCAAGCCTGCATAAAGATAGAACCGGTCTAAATGTTTCAACACTTTTAACTAAATTGAATAGTGCAAGGTTGCAAAATATATTGTTTTTTTTTTTCTATTATATCTTATCTTAGTGATGTCATTGATATATTTTTTACTAGCTCGTGCTCACAAATTCGTCCACGTTGAAAAATGAAAAATATAAAAATAAAACACCTGAGAAAATATCTGTCATCTTTATTACGGCATGGCTGTGTACCTCTCCTACTGTGGCGACACACTGGAAAATCTGCGAGCCACCACACTTCTCAACTGGCGAATCCCAGGCGCCAAAGCCCTCCTCCGATGCCCGGAACAACCAGACGCGGCGGCGCCGCCCAAGCGACGCCGACCAGCTCCTTGGAGCCCTTTGGAGATTGAGCCAGACTTACCCGTTAACACACCCTGAGCTAGACACGCGGAGCCGTAGCCAAAAGAACCCAGCATATGTTAGAAGAACTGTCTGTTACTTTCTAGCGTTTTTCATAATGTATGTATGTACAATGTGATTTAAATCGTACATTTTCTGTGTTCATATATTAAAACGCTGCTTTTATTTGACGGTGCAAATTAGAAGCAGCAGCGGGTAAATAAATATAAATCACAAAACATTAAATTCAGTACTACTTTTCGCCCAATAAGAAAAGTTCTTTTGACTGTAAAGTTTTACTCTTTAGTTATTTGCATGCAGCTGTTATTGCACGCATTTTACGAGTTTAGTACACATGTATTTTACACTGTGCACCACTTTACATTATAAACATTATTGTGGTAAACAAAAAGTATTTATATTGAGTTGTTATTTTAAGTTTACCAAAATTAATAATAATTAGTACTTAAGCGTTGTTACAATTGGAGTATTCCCGTTTGTACTGTAATTTTATTCTATTAGTAGTAGAGACATAGATTATTTAGTTTCAGATTTATTTGGTTTCAGCATAAATATAATTAAGAAAATGCTCATTGTTTATGCGTTGTACCAATCGCCTCCAGCCGGTACCATTTTGTCACATTTCGCCGTTAACACGACTTTATTGTTTTTTTCTCATATTCACAATCGTAGCGCCACTATCCAGTACGATTTTATTCACAATCTAGCACATTTTGTCCTTGTATTACTACATATGAATTTTCATGTTCAAAGCGTAAATAATTCATATTCAATTATATCACAGTTACTGCAAAAATGAACAATCCGATTATCTACTCTTTAACCAAATTCTTAAATTTTCTACCCACAACTCAGATAAACTCAGAGCAGCAATGGATACAGCAAATGACTGCGCAACTGTCTTTTTTTTTTAACGTTGGGAAATCCTTTTGGATACCGGCATAAACCCGTAGTGTCCCCTACACTGCGGGGTTATGCCGGATTCCTACCGGCTAAAATCCAACGAGTTTCTAGCGCGGCCGTTGATGGGCGGGGTCGCGGGGACGTTACGACACGACTTCGGTGCCCCGCCACAGCTATCCAGCGGGAGAAAGGCTACGCTCCCTGTCAGAACTTCAGCGTACCCGAAAGTGGATGTACACCGGCCATCTCAAGGGACCTTACGACGGCTAATAGTCACCCACCCGTTGGCACTACTTAAATACTTAAGTAACATGATGTCTGAAATCAAGTACGTGTACTATTGTTATTGTATTATTTTATATTCAAAATCAAACTAAACAGGTTCTCATAAATATGTATCCCACATTATGTTTGTGTAATTTCATTTAGGGAATCATTTAGGATGCGTATTTTACATTTTACGAGTTGGCAACGACTCCCAAATTACGAAGGCTTTGTGGTTCAATTACAATAAATAAAACTTGAAGGTTTTTTTTCAGCTTTTTTTCGAGATTAACGGTTTAATTCGCTCATTTTCCTTCACCCAAATAACATTAATTATAATAATGTTACCCTTGTCAATTTACATTTTGAAAAATATTTCTTTTTAACCCTAGTTGTAGCTGTAATCTTTGCCCATCAGTGAAGCTTCACAATTGACATACTTAGCATTAGAGTAATTACCAGGGTGAGGGCCTCTTTCACCATCTCTAAGTAAGGTGTCAAGTGGGCTAACTGCAATTTAAAGTCACTGGTCAAAGGGAATGATTGGTACGGTAAAAGTCCCAAACATTAAAAAGAAAATAATAAAAAAATTCGCCTATCGAAGGATGCAGTAAACGGAGTGCATAATTTAATAAAACATAAAATTATTTCTAAAAGTAACTAATCATCACTTTACTTGTAGTCAGTGAAAGAGGCCCTGAGTCATACAGTATAGAAAAAATGTGTAATACTTGGTCATTTAATTAATGTTTCGACGTCTTAAAATAGACTACGAGAATGCACATTATAGTCTATACGAGCGATTTTTTACTGTAACATTACTGAGATACAGTCGTTTAAATGGGCATATACATATTAATCTTTGTCGAATTTTTTAAAATATACTTCTTACTTTATCTTTAATCTTCCTCTTCATCTGAATAGTAATTAATCGAAAACATACCATTCACCTGCACCACATTATGTGACGGCGTCGATATTAGAAACGCAGCCTTTGAGCTGCGCGCCAGAAGCCTCGTCAATCTAACGTCTAAGCTTATATTAAACGTCCCAAGAACTACCTTAGGAAACAAACTGTAGTTTTCGCAATTTTTATGCGAAATATTTATCAAACTGTTGTAACAATTATAATAAAATCTTACATAGTCTTAAAAGAATTACTTATTTTGTGGAGTCGTGTTTTATGTAAATCTAGATCATTTTTAAACCTAGTATTTTTATTAATTTTTTTATTAATTTGACTAAACTAAATTGACTTTCAACATACTTATTTGATACTTCTAAAACTTTACGATATTTTCTGTATTAATTTGTTCATCTATATTTATTGATACTTCACTACATTATTATGTATGTTAATCTTCTTTCACTGCATGGTGATTCTATACAGTAAATGATTAAGATCTCTGGTTTCTTCACTAGTTTTAAAATTTAACTGCATAAAAATTCGATTTTTTTAAATGTTTTATACTAATCGGTGAGAAGTTTTTCGAATGTATATTATCAATTTTGCAAATACTAAAAACTGTTGTTATATTATATTACACAAAATAAGCTGACAAATATGTATAGTATCGACTTTGTTTTTATTACAAAAATATAGCGATGTCATTATCCTTGTTTTCTAACTTAATATGCTCTGCTCTGAGAGATTGAAACAAATCATTGAAACCTTCATTTGAAAACCTTTACAAACATTTAACACTAACCCGTTCATTGCTTTGCTATTGTTCAACTCTGTTGAACCATTTGATTGCAGTCCCGCTCAACGCTATCAGTGCACAGCATAGTACTGATATTATTCTCTTTATCAACGAGGATATGTTGTTTTGCAAGCGTTGTTTGCGTCAAAATTGCTATGTCTAGTTTAGCAATTGTTTTTAATTGGAATATCCCTTAGGGCCTCTTTCACCATCTCTTAGTAAAGTGTCAAGTAGGCTAACCGCCATTTAAAGTCACCGGTCACCGGGAATGATGGAGCTGATTTACCTTTGTTTGTACGGTAATAGTCCCAAACATTAAAAAGAAAATAATAAAAAAAATCGTATATCGAAGGATGCAGTAAACCGAGGGCATAATTTAATAAAACATAAATTATTTCTAAAAGTAACTAATCAACACTTTTCTTGTAGTTGGTGAAAGAGGCACTTAGAATAGCTGCAAAAAATTAATATGTTTTCGTTAGAAAAGTTTACTAATCAATGTGCTGAAGATAACGAATGATGTCATTGCAGTTTTCTTAACATTTCTTTGATCTTGGTATCCATACTAGTTCACACTATCCATACTTCCATACTATATACTATTATACTATATACTATATAATACTGTGTACTATATAATACTATATATACTATATATATACAATACTAGCTGGTGCCCGCGACTTCGTCTGCGTTGAACGATGAAAGGTACCCTAGGTCCTTTCTGGTGTCCTAGACAATGTGTATGCAAAATTTCATGGTGATCGGTTTAGTAGTTTTTGCGTGAAAGAGTTATAATATCCATACATCCAAACATACTTTCGCATTTATAATATTAGTATAGACCGCCAGATGGGCTGCCCAATGTTGCGATGTAGTATGCGATTCCGTTATCAAATTTATTTAGTTATCTACTACAACCTTAATAGGTTAGTTTGCTGTGTATTGTCCCCAAACTGTTTACTTTGATACAAAGTCAAAACTTAGGGAATAATCCGAATCAAACTTGTGAGTTAAGTAATAACTTTAGAATCTCATTGGTATGCGTCGTCACGATTCCCTCCGGTAAGTCTAACGCGTTTAAAACAAGGTATTGACATCGAATCTGAAGGATCATTTGGCGATTTAACTTTTAACTCTTTAATGTATATACTTTCTAATTTTAACCAAGTTTGTGATCTATTTTTTTAACTGCCATCTATATCTGGTGCCCGTAACTTCATCCGCATTGAAAACCAAAATATATAACGCCTGAAATAATTGACGCCTGACCTTATACTTTTGTCAAGCGTTGGATCTTTATTTTAAGAGAGCTAGTGCCCGCGGCTACGCCCGCGTTGAATATTTTGCCTGTGTCCTTCCTGAATTCTATTTAACATTGATGGAAGATTTTTGTAAAATCGGATGAGTAGTTTAAAAGATTACCTTCTACATACTCGTACAATACGAAGCCGGGAGCGGATCTCTAGTTAAGTATATAAAAATCAATCGCCTTGCGTTATTGTCGCAAAAATTCAAGAATGGCTAACCAGATTTTAAATCGGTTTTCACTTATGGAAAAAGGGGATAAACGGTTTGTATTATATAAAATTTGCACCCCGGGTGAAGCCGGGGGCGGGTCACTAGAACTTAATAAAAACAAAGTACATAACAGAAATTCTCTCTGAAATTCTCGCTTAATCTAAAATTTCAGTATATAAATACTGAAATTAATAGTGTTAATAAAATGAATTTCTTTCTAGGAACAACTGCAAAATAATCTCATTTTCCTATAAAATAATTAGTATAATATTGATGGAATGAAAACTTCTCAAGGTGCGTTGGGCACTTTTAGTATTAGGAAAAACACTGAACTCGGCCGTCACGGTCTTTGAGCGACACCCTCAGAGACGTTTAATTGTATGAAATAAGCCTACCCGAATTAGTACGTACTTCTTGGTTCATAATAAGCTTAACTTCGTCAATAGTTTGTTAAGATGTTAAAGGTGTTCAAAAGTCATAGCGGTAATGTTTCACAGTTTTCACTTTTGACGTGCAGTCCTACAACTGACAGCTTTTTTTCCTGGGACTCAATTATAGTTGAATTATAATTTATTAAATTTTTTTGTAACATCATTTTATGTTTTATATCATTTTCCCATACTTATTCTAAGTCACAATGTCTATTATTCAAGCGGAAAATGGTTAGAGGGAAGGTCTATTCTGTACAGTGTATTGTCATGGAAATTGGGTAGCGACGAGTCGACTGTAGAGTGATTGCTTCATGGTCACCTTTGATTACATGCGGAATGGGTATCGATATTTAAGTTTGATCTAAATGTGCCTTTGAATACGGTTGGTTTCAGTAATGGAGGGTTTGGGTCACTATACCTACAGCTGAGTTAAATCTAGGCAACCTATCTACAGGCAGTATCCACGCCTTTAGTTAATTCATTGCGTTAATTTTTTATTTATTATCAACGCAATATTTTTTAAAATTTGCGTCTGTATGTTTGTTCCGGCTAATCTCCGAAACGGTTGGACCTATTTTGACGGAACTTTCACTGGCGGATAGCTGATGTTATAAGGAGTAACTTAGGCTACTAAGTATGCTATTATTTTGTATGCTCACGCCTCAGGGAAACCTTACATCTTTTTGGTCCGATGATGTTATTAAAACATTGAATGGATACCTTTACGGTACGGTACGATGTACCTGATACTTGTACGAAATCAGGGATTCTAATTCCCTTTCATAAGCCAGTTAGCAATTCCCAAAAAGCATTTGCCTCAACAAAGATCAGTGTAATCCTCAGAATAAAAAACAGATGTTTAAAATTCATTAGACGAGGCCATTCCTCCTTTGTTTAGTATTCCACGAAGGTCTAGGGGACAATTAAATTATACTAATCCTCTAGAAAAACGGAGGATATACGCTAAATTGGGTCGTGCCAACCTTCCTAATATTACAGTCATTATTTAAATAGAACCAAAGATAAGTAATCTATATCCTATATCTATACATATTACAAAATAAAGTCGCTCTCCGCTTCTGTCTGTTTTTCCGCTAACTTCTTCTAAAACACCCTACTGATTTTTATATGCTTTCACTAATGGAAAGAGCGATAAATGAGGAAGGTATGTGTATATAATTTGCAGGAAAATGCATCTGTGCAAAGCCGGGGGTTGGTCGCTCTAGTTTTTAAATAATTCCGCTAAAAAACTATTTTTTTAATCCTGATCGCAATATATTAATAATTCTTAGACGTAATTCTTAATGAGACTTAATTTAAATAAAGTAATTCAAGTAATTCAAGTAGATAGTGGCAGAGGGCACGCTGCATTTCGCTAACATTTGGGTAGCCTGGCTGGCCCGTCTGGCGGCAGTGACCACCCCCTCACTGAAGATCACCATGAAATAATAGCATGTGTACTGTTGTGTTTCGTTGAGTAAGTAAAGGATGCCATAGCCCATTTCCCCATCCCTTCATAATCCCTATCCTTAGGCCTACTTTGGTCGGCAGCGCACTTGCAACAACAGTGGCGTTGTTTGTGTTAATGGCGAAGCCATCTACCATCAAGTGGACCTACTGCCTGTCTATCGAGTTTAACAATAAAAAAGTAAGTCTTTTTCATAAACTTAAAGTTATACTTATTAATGCAAGTGTCGTGATTTAAATACATTACTAAGTAGGTAACTATTTAGTTATTTTACATGTGACAGCTGTATGTAATTATATTTTTTTTTAATAAATATAATTTAATTTATAACAAAAACATTAAATGATGACACACAGTGTGGCATACCAATCTTCTAAAAATTTAATGTTCATTTATTTAAAATCGCAAATCTCTGAAAGTACTTTATAGATCACCGTGAAATTTATTGTCACAGGTACAGAAAAGAACATAAGATATCATGCAGTATCATGCAATAATTCATGCTGAAAAAAAGTACTCTTAAAAATAAAGATTGAATAAAAATTTCAAAACCTATCTGTATTATGAAGACGCAGGCCAAAGCTGTTTCGAATGAAACAAGGGCGCACCCTTCGTTGGCATTAGAGAAAACATTTCGCATAACGCCGCCGTAATAAGTGCAACAAGTCGAGTATAGATGGCGCTGAAACGAATATTTCATTTGCACGAGAACTTAGATAACTAACTCCGACAGATCACGCAATGCTCTTCACAGTGAAGTTTCGGTGAAATGTGCGAGCGGCTATTATTAAAATGGCATCAGGTTCAGCAAGGGATACAAACATATTAAAATGTCCTATTATTCCGAGAGATGGTAGACATTTTTGGGTAGATATATGAGGCAAGCTGAAAACTTGTCCTAATGAGGCTAAATCAATCAACCCTTATATTTTCAAAGATACGATTTTTTTTCGCAAAAAATGTCTGAGGCAATCTGAAATTTTTATACAATGAAATTGAATATTTAAAGAGTAAAAAAATAAATATTTAAGCCAGATTATTTAATCGGGTCTTTAACTTCAGTTTTGTAGTCTCCTTTTTGTTGCAGCCAGTTTATGTTTGTTTTGTATGTTATATGTTATTTGTTAACTGGTTTATTTGTTTGTTTTTCTCTTTCTTTTTTTGTGTAATTCTTACCTTTTTGTATGTTTTCTACCAGCTCCAATATTCTTGTGTGACTTGTAATTTATAATATGTTTTAGTAATTTAGTGGAAACTTTGCTGATTTATGTTTTTCTTGTATGTATATATATAATGTGTAGCGAGATATTGTATGTTTCCCTAATATAAATAAATAAATAAATAAATAAATAACTTCGCGAAACTATTTCCAAAAAAAAATTTCGAAAAAAGTATTTGAGGCAATTATTTATAATTAAACATTAATATTCTAAAAAAGACGGGTCATTTTGGTGGGACTTTCTATCTGCCAGGTCTGTGTGTACTTTTTTTTTACAAGCGAAGTTACGAGGTCGGATGAACACCGCCGAGGCGAGGTCTGTGTGTACCTATATTCGCGATGATCTCAAAAACTACAGAATGGATTTTCATGCTGTTGAGCGTTAAATGAGGAAGTTTTTCGTATGTATATTATTTGCAGTCACTATAGTATATAAATAAAATAGAGTATTTCTATTAAATACTCATTTTCTATTGAGATTTATAAACAGACATACTCATTTGATAAAGCAATACTCAATTGATCAAGTATGTGTCTCTGGCGTACATTGAGTAATGTATATAGGTAATACAAGCTTCCTATTAAGTTGTCAGAGCTTTACAAGGCTGTCGAAAACGCATTGAAAACCTACATCATTTATCAATTAGCGAACATTGTACCTGAAGCACCGCAGCGCAGATTAAATTCATTCCATTTCATAGGTAAATCCCTATGATGCCTGTGTACCACCGCTTAATCTGATGATCGATTTCACTATCAGATTAACTATTAATTAACTAAATTTGATCACATGAACAAAGTAAATCTATAAAGTTCTTAAAGTAAATCTGATCATATTTTTTTTATAATTGAGTGTCTGTTAACTGTCTTGTAAGCAACTATCTAAAAAGAAACGCTGTCTTGTAAATAAAACCATAGAGTAAATGGTACTTAACCAGTAATAAAACTTTTCAATTATTTGAGCTCACAACGCCAAAAATATTCTAGTGACAAGGGCACGAGAATATTTTGGCGTGAGAATAAATTACTATTTAATAAACCTGAGTTGAAGAGGTCTGCACTTGAAACTTGAATTAAGTAACTTGTCTGAGAACTCAATAATGAGTTCCGTTTCCTACCAACTTAACTAACTATAGCACTACTGAGGGTTTCAACTAACTCACGATTTATATTGAAATTTTAATTAATCTACTTTATCATTCTATAGTGGAATAACTTTGGTGCTATTTATTCTATTTTAATATTATTAAAGTGTGGACAGAGGGAAGCGTCCAGATATTGTACCACCTATAAGATTGAATGGTATGCCCTTGAATATAATATTATAAATTTTAAAATAAGTTTGTTTATTTGTAACGTTTTCACGCCTTAACTGCTCAATTGATTACCATGATTGCATACTAGTTGTCAGGTATACAGAAAAGAATATCCGGTACCTTTCATCGAAATAAAAAGTCCCCAATAGATACATTATTGTACCTCTTGTATTATTGTACCAATTGTATTATTGTAAGTACCTATTATGTTACAGTTAGATAAATAATTGTACTACTACCGTGTGCAGTCAGCGTCTAAGGGTTACCTCTAAACTTCAACAACTGGTGAACGCAAGGTCTGTAACTTAATAATCCCACGGTAGACTATTCATCTAGCGTAAACGCATTGGAACACGAACAATGATAAATACCATATAAATTTGTTTAAAAGGTCGTTAAGTAAGCCTCGTGTAATACGCGTTGCGACGTCACGGGCGCCATTAGAGTCGCGAGAGACGACATCTTGACGAGTTGCCCCGCTAATTTGCTGTAGAGGAATGAAGTAATGGGTACTCAGGTCAAATTTATACGATACATTGCAATTCGTACAGCCCAAATTCGTAAAGAATTCATTCGTGTCAGCCAATATTCGTGGGATACGTTTAATTTCTTGTCAAGGATTTAGTAATATGGTTACCAAATAACGCCTTGCCGTCTGTCCTGTTACCTTAACTACTCAACCGATCATCATGAAATTTTGCATACACGTTTTCAGGGATACCTTTCATTCAATAAAAAAGTAAAATCATCTAAAAATAGAAATCCAACGCCTGGCAAAAGTATAACAGCAATGAATATTTCAGGAATTATATTGCTCATATACGAGTATTTTGTCAGTTATATTTTTTATTTCTCCACGCGGACGTACTCGCGGGAACCAGCTAGTTACACATAAAACTTAAGCAACATAAATTACTTTGATTAAGGGTGGTATTCTTATCGACGAGTAGTCTATCTGGGTCGTTACGCCTTGCTAAACGCCAATAGACTTAGAAGTTATGTGATGAGATTACATTTCATATATAAGTAAGTCATAGACCTCTTTTTATTGACTTACCTATTTACATATTATCATCGTAATTGAGAAAGTCATATTCATACAGTTCAAATCATGCAATTTTGATTGAACGCCCCATTTAGTTCCTTTTTATTCTGAGATCAAAGCTTCGATAGAAAAGCGAGGACAACTTAAGCCTTACAAAGTCAGAGGCATAAGTAGATGTGAGTACAGAGTATTTTGTTACTTATTCCATGTCAGTCATACAGCGAACTGACTTATGTGTGCTTAAAAGGATCTTATAACTCAGATAAAATAAGAACTAAAGATAGAGCCCTGTGGACGGCAGAGAGAAGCCGGTAAAACTACGCTTACGCTGTGTAAACACGATTACACGCACACAACTATTGTAACGTAGCGTTACTTATTTTATTTATTTTATTAGTTATATTACCTTATTTGTTTATTTATTTATTTAAGTATTTAAAATTTTCAAATACCACCCACCAAAATTTTCAGTCAGAGAGCGTTTTTTTTTTGTTTCTCTGTCGCTCGCAGAGAGCGGTTTAGTTTTGTGCTGATAATAGCCTGTATTTGCCAGTTCATTTTCTTTTAAAATTTTATTATTCAGTTTAAAATATTTATGTAAAAAAACCCCGGTTTATAAATGGGTTTTTTTTTTATGTTTTGGTTTTTTTGTCATTCATGGATTTAATTAGAGATATATAATTAATATATAATGAATCCTGGGTTTTATCCGCATTTTACATTCTGATGAGCCTTCTTCATTTTTCTTTGGTGACACTGATGAGCAGCGTGTCTTTATTTTGCCGAGAAGGAAAACTATATTATTACATCCAGCCATTTATTCACATCCAGCTAAGTTTTTAATTTTTATTAGCCGGATTTACTGAATCAAATTTTAAATTTCACATATATATATATGATAATAACGTACGGGTTCATTGGCGCCCAACTTGTTTTTTTTTACAGATAACATATATTGTTGTTACTGTAAAGTACGTGAAATTGTATATATATATTATCTTATTTATTTTACAATATTTGATTCACTAAATCTGTTGATTTAATTTTTTGTAAGTTATTAATTTCTTCAATTTCCTGTTTTTGTTGCAGAATGACATTTTAATTAATTTGTTATTTCAGAATGATTATTTCTTAATTTTCATTTTTTCATGTTAATTTATTTTAATTATTTTAATAAATTATTAATATTTAAGATGTCATTCGCTATTTTGTTGTAACAGGCAAATAGGTTATTGATTTAATTTGTCACTATCGTCACAAATAAGATGTTGTTTTTAAAAAAAAAGGAATTAGTATTTTCATCTAATTTTATTTTTTTTTTATTTTTTTTTTATTTTTTCATATATATTTTTTTATATTTAAATTTTATTTATATTTTATATATTTTAAATTTATTTTAAATTTTTATTTTTTTTATTTTTTATATTTTTTAAATTTTTTTTTAAATATATATTTTAAATTTTAAATATATAAACATATATTTTAAATAATATATTTCATATATTCATTTCAAATATTTTCATCTAGGCTCCAGACCTTTCCAGATGATTTGTATAATAATTATTTAGGTATTATAATACATAATATTATAGTTCTTGATTATGTACATATTTACTTAATATTATTAATTCCTTAGTTATTCATTTATTTAGTTATTATTTAATTATTTAACTAATTAGTTTTTATTATACCTACAGAGCGGATTACAACTCTTTAAACAAGCCCTAAAGTTCATAAACAGAGCGGATTACAACTCTTTAAACAAGCCCTAAAGTTCATAAACAGAGCGGATTACAACTCTTTAAACAAGCCCTAAAGTTCATAAGCAGAGCGGATTACAACTCTTTAAACAAGCCCTAAAGTTCATAAGCAGAGCGGATTACAACTCTTTAAACAAGCCTCAAAGTTCATAAGCAGGGCGGATTATTAAATAAAATAATTTAAGCCTTGAATTTATCGTCTAGTTATTTGTCTGGGCGTTTGTTATTATTAACAATGTAGTTCCTTTTTGTTTTTAAGGAATCTATTTTGTTTAAGTATTCTTTGGTTGAATGCTTAGTTGTCTGGGCGTTTTGTTCGCTTGGTGTTAATTGTTTCCTCTAGTTAGGATTCAGTTATGTTAATAATTAATTATTTTTTTAATTTATTTATTTTTTCTTTTTCTCTTTATACTCTTCCTCATTTGTTCCTTAAACACTTCTGCTTTAAGGTCAGCAGTTTTATACTACTGCCCTATCTTATGCAAGTTACTTCTTCAAGAAAATATCTTGAATTAGTTTTTTTTTGAAAGGAAACATTTGAGTACCACAACACAGTTTTAATAACTAGTGCTGCAATTCTCACTGTTAATAGTATGGAAGGTTTTATTTTTTGAACGTAGGATGAAAGTGGTAGCATTTGTGTATGGGCACTAAGAATTTTTTTTTATCCTATTAACGGGAAAAAAAAATTCTTCTGTAGGAAGAGGGGATATGTAACGTAGCGTTACTTATTTTATTTATTTTATTAGTTATATTACCTTATTTGTTTATTTATTTATTTAAGTATTTAAAAACTTATTATTTTTTTTAAATATATAGAATTGCATTTGACGTTCAATATTCAAAATTTTCAGTCAGAGAGCGTTTTTTTTTTGTTTCTCTGTCGCTCGCAGAGAGCGGTTTAGTTTTGTGCTGATAATAGCCTGTATTTGCCAGTTCATTTTCTTTTAAAATTTTATTATTCAGTTTAAAATATTTATGTAAAAAAACCCCGGTTTATAAATGGGTTTTTTTTTTATGTTTTGGTTTTTTTGTCATTCATGGATTTAATTAGAGATATATAATTAATATATAATGAATCCTGGGTTTTATCCGCATTTTACATTCTGATGAGCCTTCTTCATTTTTCTTTGGTGACACTGATGAGCAGCGTGTCTTTATTTTGCCGAGAAGGAAAACTATATTATTACATCCAGCCATTTATTCACATCCAGCTAAGTTTTTAATTTTTATTAGCCGGATTTACTGAATCAAATTTTAAATTTCACATATATATATATGATAATAACGTACGGGCTTAAGGACCACCCCCTGTTTATTTTAATTTGATCTCAAAGTATTCGGATACTTAGATGACATTATTTTGATTAGTAATGATTTTGATTCACACGTCTCCTTACTACTCAAAGTCCTGGATAAATTAAAACAGGCAAATTTGACTGTTAATTTCGACAAGTGTCAATTTTTTATGAATAGTCTCAAATATTTGGGTTATGTCGTGGATAACTTTGGTCTTCGAACAGATCCTGAAAAAGTCGAAGCTATAACTAATTTTCCTACGCCTAAGAATAGGAAGGATCTTAAACGTTCCATTGGCACCCAACGTTTCACTATGCCTCGCTTTGTTAAAATATTTACTAATGAAAATGCCAAATTGCGTAGTGAAAGGGTGTACGAGTAATAACCAGTTTACAAAAAATAACAAGCAAGAAGGAATCACATTACACACGTAAGTAAACTTGGAAACCAATGTTTTCAAAAAAAATTAAAAAATATTAGGGTTATTGCTTGGAACACAAAATCTTAATGAAGTAAACGGCCTACGCACACATGTTTATAAAATCGGCTTCACTATGTTGTCAGCAAAATTCTGTCTATGGTTTTTATTTGGTCTGAGCACTGAAATAATATTCCTCGGTAACCGTTTGGCTGGTTAGAAATTTATAGTTAGGATTTTATAAGAGATTTCAGAGTTGGAACGCTTAAAAAGTATTATGAAAATTATTTTATTTCCTCTTATCTCCAGTCCCGTCAGTTTCAAAACGCAATCTCATCCCCTCAGACTTGTGTTTCTAATCTACAATGGCTACCGACCATTAAGATGGTTGTATCCTAAGCCTACTTGCCACTTTTCATCAGAAAGAATCGATTCTCAAATTTTGAGATCAATTAAATTTACTTCGCTTCTCTGGGTCTTATCACATGAACACGTTGTTTGCTCCGACTAATAGAAGTTTTTTAGTTGTTAATTATTGTAAGTGTGGTTTTATTTATTTATTTATAATTTTAACAATTTTAAGACTAATATATAAATATAAATATATGAAAGACTAATATACTTTAGTATTCCGTCGTAAAATTCCAGAAATTTTACGGAAATATGGTTCAGGAATATTTTTTCTGAATCCACTCATTTGTACCTTAGCTAGATAGCGGATGTGCAGAGGAAATCGAAAAGTTAAGATCCAAATGTGATACTTCTTATTTTAAAGTAACATTTATTTAAAGAGTATTTTGCGTGTATATTTTATTCCCATAATTTTTTAAGCCAATAAGGAATTGATGAACTTTGGAGATTGACTACAAACCAAAACGGTTTTTGATACTCAGCTCAGCTCAATTTTATCAAATTTGATTTGATCATAATTTGATAATTTGATCATCGAAGTACTACAACTATGAAATTTGCGTCACAAATGCCAAAGCGGCATATAAAAATTATGCCTAAAACGGAATCATGGCGGAGTCTTGCCTTCGCGCGTCAATAGTAAAAGGTAGTAACGACCAAGTTCTATTATTCATTTTAAACTCCAATGTGTCGACGTAAAATCACATTTTCTTTAAATGACAGATGACATTTTCTTTAAATGACAGGTTTTGAATGACAAATGACAGAGTTCATGCACTACGCATATGTCACTTTTAAATGTTCCATAAAGTTCCTAGTGTTTTGTATGGCGTGCGAAATCCATAGTTGTAGAACATTGATGGATTTTATTGATTGATTGTATTTTGATTTGATGAACAGTTAGATAATTTTTCAATGAAGGTTTTTATATATTATAATAAAACCTAATTGAGTTTTTTTTTTTCTGGACGAAGCCGGAAGCCGGTCGCTAGTTATTTATATCTTATAGTGTTAAGGTCGTAAGCTGGTCTTGATTTATGGACGTAAAATGTCTGAAATAAATTGACTTTATTTTATTATATTTATTTTGTAGCAATTAATTAAAAAGCGCTTAGCCATTCATTGCTCCGCTTGTTAAATCCGTACCTTTCAAGCATACGTTACACAAATGTGTCTTCAACATTTTCCTCTTACGTATCTTAAAGACGAGACTCGAGTGATTAATAGCATTGTCTCTCGTCGCGACTCATCTCTACAATTCCAGCTAACCTACTTACAGACGTCACAGGATCACTACCATAATTACGGGATATATTGTACTTACAGTTCACTTCGAAGATTCTAATAAAATGCTGTGGTATCATTTTTCAAATACCCTTTTCAAAATAAATCGGCATATTAGGTTTATTGTGAGAAATTTGAAAATAAATTTGACGAGCCCGTTGGATGAGTGGTTAGGATGCTTACTTTATGCAACGCTCTGTCTCAAGGGTTGGATTCCCGGCAAGGTCTACTTGGGAAATGAACTTTTCAAAGTTATTTCTGCATTTCGCAGTCATTTGGGCAGCCCCTCTGGCGGCAGTAACCACCCCCTTACAGAAGACCATCGAGAAATAACAGCATGAGTGCTGTTGTGTTTCGGTGAGTGAGTAAGGGATGCCAGAGCCTAACCCCTCTATCCCCTAATCCCTTCCTTAATCCTAATATGGTCGGCACCGCATTTACAGCACCTGTGGCGTTGCTTGTGTATAGGCTACGGTTGCCATCTACCATCAAGTAGGTATACCGTCAGCCTGGTTGACGACCTTAACATAAAAAATTTACCTACTCATATATTAAAGATATATTTTTTTTGTTACAGGTACTGAAATAGCAGATTAAACATGATAACGTAAGTCATATATATATGGAATATAATATTCGAATCTTATCTTCAAATTCATAGCTAAGCTCTTTATATATTCAATACAAAAATCGGATATTAAAGAGAAAACGTTAAACTAATGAACGTGGTTAACCGGTAACGTTCAAATTCAAATTCAAATTCAAAATAATTTATTTGCTTAATATAGTTATACATAAGTAGTTGTAATTTTAATAGATAATGTCCACATATTCAACCGAAAAGCGGTGTGCAATATTTAATAATATTTGTATTTATTTTATGCTATATTTATGTAAGACATAACTTGCATTGCTTGCACTATATAGTTTCATCATTTAGGAATTTTTTAAGTGAATAATGTGCCTTTAACTACAGTTAGATTAAATTGTTGTTTTTCTTAGTTTTCATTAAACTGAAATTTACATTGTAAAATATTTTGGAGTTTGGATTCTTTAAATAAGTCGGTAACATATTATTATACTATCGCATATGTCTGTATTTACTAGCAAACCGCTAGCTTATTAAGAAAATAAATCTCATTAGTTTTCTTAGTCTAATTAAAATCCTTACAAATGCTTCAGCGCCATCCACTGAAAAACTCTGGGATTAAACTTCCACGGTACAAAGTTAACACCACTTTCATATTTACAATTTTAGAAATTACTCTGAAGAAGGGTTAAAATGACATACATACATTAAATTACATAAACTTTACAAGCATATGAGTTTGATTTAATGTTATTTACGTATTTATTCATTACTTAGATTTTCAAAAGATGCGCTACAACTAAATATTTGTTTTAAAATTAGCTGAACCCTACCACTTTAATAATGTAATATTAACTTTTATTTTGTTTTTACTTAAATAGATCGAAGTACTACAACTATGAAATTTGCGTCATAAATGCCAAAGCGGCACATAAAAAGTACGCCTAAAACGGTATCATGGCGGAGTCTTGCTTTCGCGCGTCAATGGTAAAAGGTAATAACGACCAAGTTCTACTAATGATTTTAAACTCCAATGTGTTGACGTAAAGCCACATTTTCTTTAAATGACAGATGTTTGGGTGGTTTTGAATGACAAATGACAGAGTTCATGCTCTACGCATATATATGTCACTTTTCAATGTTCCATAAAGTTTGTAGTGTTTTGTATGGCGTGCGAAATCCATAGTTGTAGTATAATACATTGCCTAAATATTAAAGTAACTT
This sequence comes from Synanthedon myopaeformis, assembly GCA_944738685.1. NCBI lineage: Eukaryota > Metazoa > Arthropoda > Insecta > Lepidoptera > Sesiidae > Synanthedon > Synanthedon myopaeformis. The sequence goes on along the minus strand of OX122933.1, from coordinate 3,199,960 downwards.
GTCTTAAATAGATATACTTTAACTCACATAATTGCATAATAGTAAAAATCCTAACATAGCTAAATCACATTGACCTACTTGAACTTTTTCAGTTAAAAAAAAAGTTAAGTACGAGTACCTACCTAAAAACAATTTGGAATCTAATGAAACACTTGAACCATGGCCTTACAATTTCAACAAAATATTCCTGTCACGGTGCTCTTCATATAGAAAAAGGTTTAAGGAGTCTTCAGAAAAGGTTATTGGACGACACAGGACAAGACGCGAGGAAAATTTGAATAATTTTCATAGTCCCGTCAGATTGTAAGCGAATCTTTGTAATATTTCTCTCCCACTTGTTTACGCTCCTGTTTTATGAAGACTTCTTTTAATACTGTGTGTATAGTGAAGTTTATGGGAAACCGTGGGGTGGAACTACATAAAATATAATATATTTATACTTATGGTGTAATATATGTTGTTATAAATTGAAGATTGCGTTTGTTTGCAGCTCCCAGCCTACATAGATTTTTAAATCCAATTTTTTATGTATACCTACTTTATTCAAATTGTAATTTCATCGTAGTGAAAATGTTTCGCTTTTAACAAAGTTAGCAGATATTGTGTTAAGAACACTTTGAATAACAATGCTCAATAACGAATTTTCGCTTTTATAAATATCTTCTATATTAATATTAAAAATGCGAAAGTATATTCGGATGTATGGATGTTTGTAACTCTTTCACGCAAAAACTACTGAACCGATCACCATGAAATTTTGCATACACGTTCTCTGGGACACCAGAAAGGACATAGAGTACCTTTCATCCAGAAAAAAAACTATTCCCGAGGGCTAAATAAAAAAATAAAAAACTAACATGTTATAGCAACAAGAGGTCAAGCGTTATATTGCGTTTTTTTTTTTTATTTTCAACGCGGAAGAAGTTGCGAGCACCAGCTAGTATCTATATAAACTGCGTTGTATTAATTTATTTTGTTTATACTGATGCAAAGTCAGTTTCTGTCAAAAGCAGGGTTTTTATGTCGTGTTATTTCATAGTTGTCTTCTGTTAGGGTGTAGTTACTACCGTCCGGTGGGGTTTAATCGCTCTGCAACGAGGTTGCAGCACACATCACGAATCTAATTGGCCTTTCCCTTTAAACCTCTTTATGTTTCTATTGCACATTCGGCTTTATTTTTGTTCCAATGTATTCCAAATTCCCTGAAGACAGTTACTCGGTAACCCCGTCTCGATGTAAGTATGTCAAGGCGAACTTTTATTTTACTTTATGAAAGATAACCTAAAATTAAACTTAGCTAATTTGACAATAACAAATCCTAAGTAGTTGTGATAATTTATTTTACAGGATAAATAGCATTATTTAAAGCACGTGCCATTTGTGTCGAGATAGAAATGCAAAATCATTAATAAAATATCAAAATTAATCCGTTGAGTGCGGAATTAGCTTTTTTATTTTTGTATGAGCAAAGGTCGCCCCACTGGCCGTGGGAGGATACAAATATAATGTCACCTCACACAAAATAAACACTCGATTCAAATCCTTTTACAGGAAATTCTGATTACAAATGAGGACAAATACAAAGGCCAATATAAAAGGGAAATATACATGTAAAAATCTCTTATTTATAGATATACTCTTATGTATAGTGCTAATCAATTATGTATAATTTTGTGACCATTATTTAATGAAACATGTAGATTACGAAACATTAATGATTTCTATGAATTACAGATTACATAATCGCAGCTATACATATAAAATAATCGTATTTATTATGTCCTATTTTTTGCTCTGGAACTGAAACAGTGATTTCCAACTAAAGACGAACCCTTGGAAAGAATTTCTTGAGTCTTGCCCTTTGTTTTTTTTTTTTACCTATGTTTTTTGCATTATAGCTGCCTTGATAGGAGAGAATGTGAAGCATAAAGGAGCCTTATTATAGAGGATAAGGCCCAGGAGGGGATTGAATTTTGGAGCAGAGTGTATTCTCATTCTAACCTCTGTTATTCACTGCAATTGTTTCACAAAAGTGAACAGTTTTCTATCCACAAGAATGCGTTATAAAAGATATAATATTGTACTTGACTATAAAACCTAATGCACCGAAAGTTTAAACATTTATATTTTTCAAAAGAACATTTTTGCTTTAGCAACGCTCCATTGGTTTGGAAATATCAGTGAAGCCAGCAATCTTTCAAAACTAGCAATATTTAAAGTTTTTTTTTTATATCGTCAGTGTAAGTACCTGCCGCATTTAACACGGCGATTTTAGATGGTTTCTTAGAAATATTCACTGCAAGAATTAATTTACAAATTTTTTTTAAATTTCAACCTAGAAAACGAACCAGGATTTTTTTTGTGTGAGTCGCTACCATCTTTCTGAATCTTAAGTTTAAATTTAAATTTAAGACCTAAAAGAAAACACGTGCCATATAAAGTAAATGTTTTAAAAAGAAATCTAATCACTTTAATAAACGCGTGATAGAAAATTGTGACACTCCTTGACGAGTCCGTTGGATGAGGCACGGGTGCTTGCCTAATGTCTCAGGGGCCCTGGATTCGATTTCCGGCTGGGTCAACTTTGGAAATTTTAATGTAATTTTCAAAATTGACTGGTCTGGATTTGAAAAGCAGTGGTAGTGCACACTGCGTTTCGCAATCATTTGCATCGCAATCATGTAACCACCACCTTACAGGATACCACCGTGAAATGACAGCATATACCTGCTGTTGTGTTTCGGTGAGTGAGTAAGGGAAGCCAGAGCCCATTTCCTCTATCCCTTATTCTTAATCCTTCTATGGTCGGCAGCGCACTTGTAGCACTTATGGCGTTGCTTGTGTTATAGGCGACGATAGCCACCTACCATCAAGTGGACCGTCAGCCTGTCTGTCGACCTTAACATAAAAAAAAGACCATTGAATTTTATTAATACAAAAGTCAGTAAAATCCTCAGAGGATGGTGGATTCGTCAATGTTGGGAAGAAGTTTTGTTCTTGTTTTGTCCGAAGAGGGCTGGGCTGATTGTCTACCCCTTAGGGAACGTTTTGAGTTTGTGCGTAAACCTTGCAAACTATAAAAAGTTTTATTGTAATAAAAATAGTTTTATTTTTATTTGACATCTGTAGGTTCTAATATTATAAAGAAGTAAAGTTTGTATGTTTGTTACTTTGTTTGTAAGTAGGAGGAAAGATAGAATATGTAGACTTTCAGGATGACACAGAACATAGGCAATATTCAAACAGCTATCTAAAAATAAAGATTCAACGCTTGGCAAAAGTATCATGTCAGGAGTCGAAGTATATCAGGCGTTATATCTTTTATTTTTCAACACGGACGAAGTTGCGCGACCTAGCTGGTATGGTATGGTTTTGAAGTGAAAATATACGTTAAAAGCTAGAAAGAAAAAAATATTTAGTTATAAATCGATACATCGGCTTCCTCTCGAGCCAAAGCGCCCGCAGGTTTTACCACGGCTCTACCCTATGTAAATATCAAATATAAATATCAAGATTGAGTGTAAGCCCACACAGCTGCCATATATATATTATTGATAAAATCGAAGAATGTCATGAGTGGGACGACGCGACAACGATAGAAATGACATTTTCAATTCATAATCAAAATGCGTGTATGTGATTGAAAAGAGATGAAAATTACACGAAATTAAAATAATAATAAATCTCATAAATAAATAAGAATATTGCATAAGAGAACGCATGTTATTTATGTGATCAAAATATAAAATATCCCAAAGGGAATACAACCTCATTTATTGGAAAGGGAATTAAGTTATTATCGTGTCGTATACGCGTATGGATTTGTCGAAAATGTTATTTTTATTACGTGATATGTTTGCGTAAACGCGTTCTTCCTTGAGTGTGCTTCAAGAAAAATATACTACAATTATTCAGGATTTCTCTAGTACAGTTTATTAGACTCTTAGATAGGTGTATAATGAGTGGAAGGACTAAATCGCGTTCTGATTAAGTTACATATTAAATTAGCTTTAGGACAACAGGACGTTCAATAGTCAATAGTGCATAATATAATGTGAATTACTGCAGTAGATAAATAATTATTTTCTAATTTATCTTATTGTCAATATTCATGTCTCATTCAGCAGTTATGTACTTTTGAAAAGTACATAACTGATTTTCAAGCATTATGTTGATGTATTGAGTCGGTCTTAAAAGTATTCGGCAAGCAGACAATACTCTACTTGGAGGTCATTGGCTTACAAGAATACGTTGCAAGGATTTAGTTTACAAAAATCAACTTTCTACCCCTAAAACCAGAGAGCAAAGAATCGCCGCGCCGCCCGCAGTAATATTAATGTTTATACCCCGAAATTGCGCTGAGCGCAACTCATGGCGTGTTTTTTTAACTCATTTTTTTTATAATGTCAAAATTTTTTATTATTATTTTTACCACTCCTTCTACGTTTGAAAATTTCTTTCACCGATCGATATTACATATGTATATTCTAGATACTGATATCAAAAATGTCCCCTAAAGATCTCAAATTTTGTTTTGTTTGTAAATTTTCCTCAACTATTAATTATTGGTGTAGTTCATTTATTATAAGTTAGCAATCAATGATGTTATATTTATGAGGGTCACGTATCTACCCTTGAAACAGTTGCTCACAATCAAGCAACCAACACTGACCTGAATTTATGAGGCGTATACACGTAATATCAGTTGATAGGAATTTATACGAGTATGTTATAAATAACTTACATGAGCCAGTAATAAATGCCCTTAACACCTTTATGGAGGGTTTTAGTGAGATCTGCTTGAATTGAAATAGTTAAATACTAATACTAGGAGACGACACTCAGGAGATCACCCTATGAACCAATAAATTGACTAAGGTCAGTGAGGACAAATCTGAAACAATGAGATTGTTTACAGGATTATTTTAATTAATTAAGATAAACTGCATTCAAACTTTTTAAAGTTAACATTATTAACATTTTGTCAGTTAAAGCAGGGCACACTGCGTTTCGCAGTCATTTGGGCAACCCGTCTGACGGCAGTAACCATACCCTTACAAAAGGTTTGGTCCCATAACGTCAGAGTTTCAAATGGTCAGACTTTCAAACCGCAGGGTACACTTGGCCACCGTAAAATAACAGCACATGTGCTGTTGTGTTTCGGTGAGTGAATATGCCATCGGTAGGAATGCCTTTTCTCTTCCTAAACCCTTATCCTTAATCCTACTATGGTCGGCAGCGCACAGATCGACGCGTTGCTTGTGTTATAGGCGACGGTAGTTACCTACCATCGGTCCATCCATTTGGGAACTATGATGACAGACAGATACACAGATTAAACTTATAAACACTCCTGTTTCGCGTCGGGCGTTAATGAATAGCTGAGGTCACTTGTACATAAGATACTTCTTTGAACGTTTCTACGAAATGAACTAATTGAAGTAACAAGGAACGCCCCAGACATATCAGGATGGTTCTAACAATATTTGTTAGGGAGCACATTAACCCGCTGAGTGCTAATGACACCAGTGGGGTGCCCTCGACCTCCCTCCAAGTCTGCAACTAGTCGCTACAGAACAACTGCTGGCAATTATCTCGACACAATAAAACACAGTTAACACTGGACATTATTGCAAGCGAAAGAATTTATTCCTTCATTTGGAAAACATTTACAGTTTCGCTCACTACTCTATGGAAAATCAAAAGGCACTTAATTTTTATTAAATTGAATTGTTAAGGGAGATCAATCTTTTTTGTATGGAGCCATTAAGTTGAAACTTAAACCATTAGATAAGAAGAAATTACAGATTTCACTGGGAAAATATCCAGTAATTTGGTAATTTGGTTATGGGGTTTCATAGATATTTAAAAATGCACCCCGGGCGAAGCCAGGAGCGGGACAGCTAGTCGTTGATAAACATGAAAGTTTCATAGGTACAGGCTTAAACGGAATTTGTATCTGCTATCAAAGCAAATATCGTCGGGTATATAAACAGCCCGGGGCGGCAGCACGATTCATTCCGTTTTAAGCGCTCTTTAATGTAACAACTTGAATCTAAGGTCACGCGAGTTATTGTTGTGTATGAATTAGCATTGTGTATATAATAATAGTAAAACCTCATGATAATTTGTGAAAATTATTAAATGTAATGTGTGTGTCAATTCACTATCGTTTTTGGAGTCGCGCAAGTGTTCAATAAAATGTAATTCTTGTATAATAAAATGTAATACAGTTATAGAAGATCATAGGAGTTTAATTTCCGTCATACTACATTTCTGAGGCGATACCATATTATATATATAGAGGTTTCGGTTACGGTAACAACAAAAAAAAAAAAAAAAAAAAAAAAAAACAAAAATGCCCAACGCGCCTAAAGAAGTTTTCACTTTAAAAAAATAAACAAATAAAAAATAGACAGAATTTCTCGGATAACCTAACGAAGCCCGTTTTATAAACATTTTCCATAATAATTCATTTCTAATTATTTTTATTTTATTAAAGCGTTTACAGATAATCCTATTACAATATTATTTACAAATGTGAAAGTTTGTATGTTTGGATGTCTGTTCCTCAATAACGCAAAAACAGTTGAAAGGATTTGGATGAAATTTGGCAAAAGGATAATTTTGTCAAGCATTATACCGATGTTATTATATTTTATATTTTTCAACGCAGACGTTGTCGCGGGTGAATAATAAAAATGAGAAATAAATCTGTTATTACTGGTTCGAATAGTCTCCGTAATTGGGAGTGAAGTAGACGAATCCAATTATAACCTATATTAATAAACCCGACTTAGTAACCAATTAAATAATGTTTTGATTACCCAAGCAGCTTCGATTACATTCGAGTGAAGAATAACATTCGCTCGCCTGCGGCAGCGCGCGCGTTTGCCTCGGCCGAGGCACTAACCGCGCCTAATAGGCCTAATCACAACAATCACAAGATAAGAATCTTATTCTTATCTTCGACCTCATCTTCACATACCATCAGGTTATATTGAGGTTAATCGCTTTCCCGTATACAAATAAAAAACAAATTTGTCTGAGTTTCACAGTTTATAATCTAATTTCCTCATTAGCACTAAAAGTGAATTTACACGATACACTAAAGCTGCCTTCAAATTCAGTCTGTGAAGCTATTTTGCCACATAACATTCGCGTTTTATGTAAGAACTTCAGTTCCTTGAGATTTTATACTTAGCTCTTCTTAGAACAGTAGTAAAATATTTACGACGCATATCCAGACAAACGCTCCAAGTTTATAACACTTATCTATCTGAAGCTTATATTTAAACACACTGTCCACGTTTTAACGATTGATAACTTTATTCTTACATAGGAAGAAGTACGTACTTAAGAATAAGCGAATATCCGTAAAATGCCTGAAATTGACCGAAATTATCAGTAGTCAAACAAACAAAAACACAAATCTTTTCTAATTGTAATATTAGTATAGATTTGCAGAAAAAAATCCGTGCGAAGCGGAGAGCGGGTCACTAATATGTAATAAAGTATGTAACTTTGATCATTAACAGTCCATTAGCAAGTTATTTGATATTATTTGGAAAGGTACAAAGTGAGCACTTCATTTCATGTATGGGCGGACATTTGATCTCAGACTTCATCACAATTTGTACAAGCGGGTAAAAGAAATTAAGGTGCTTTGCATTCATTCAGGGCTCGCGAACATTTGGATCAAAAAATTTTGTAAAAATAAAAAAATATATAAATTAAGTAGATGGTTTTAATGAATAAATTAAATGAAGTTAAGCACCCTCTTACAGAACACCACCGTGAAATAACAGCATATGTGCTGTTGTATTTTGAGTGACTGAGTAAGGATAGCCCATTATCCTGCCTTCCTTATCCCTTATCCTTAAATGAAATAGAAATGGTCGGCAGAGCACTTGCAGCACCTATGGCGTTGCTTGTGTATAGGCGCCGGTAGCCACCTACTGTCAGCTGACTGTTCAGTCAGCCTGTCTGTCGACCCCAATATAAAAAGTCTTAAAAAATGCCTTGTTTGCTTACAGTTAGTTGCGGCGTAAACTTATATGTTTTTGAAGATTTTAGCGTATTTCTTAAGGTGGAAACAAAGGTTAAATACTAAAAAATGCATTGTTTAATGAAGAATTTACAAGAAAAGGACAACGCAATTGCTTAGAAAAAATTTTTGAAACGCAATTGAATTAAAACAATTTTTTTATAAGTATATTGTTCTAATGGTAAAAAAAACAATAATTGCGTATTAAACATTTCATATAAGCGTTGAAGGTTATATCAATAATGTTATTTGTCAAAGTAAATCCCTTAACAGATGTGTTAAGGAATTTACTTTGTTAAAATCCCTTAATTGTGATGCTAAAAAAAAATCAATTAAAATATGTCGAATACTAAAAGTTTTTTCATTATTTTTAAAACAACTTCAAAAGTTAACAATCACGATATAAAAAATATTGTATGTTCAATTAAATCCATTCAAAATTTATAAGCAATTCTCAACACGCTCAGTGCTTATGCTACTAAATTCAGCCTAACTTTGTGCTTGGTCACAAGAGTTAATTTATAACATTAAAAAATTCTGTACACCTCCTGTTATGACTTAAAAAAGCAACAGCCACTTTTCATTTTATTGCCTACTAAAGTTAGCGATGCGTGAAATTAATTTTGTTAGAAGCCCCTCACTGCGGCATGATAAAGATGAAAGAAACGCCAGAGGGGTCATTTCCGCGATGGTCATTTTTAACCACATAGATTGTCACCCTTCCTTCGTTTGTAATTAGTGCAAAAACATTTTAATATGTGTCGGTATGATTGTTTTCTGGTTAAGGTACAACACGTGAGGAGAATGCATTATCGTTGCTTGTTAGTAGAGGTGGTTAATATAGCGCATAAGGCTGCAAAAAAAAAGTCCGCGTTGGCGTATGTCTAAGAGCTTACTATACACATTCTAACTTCTAAAATAATATCACAATATAATGTGGTAATTGGAAAAGCTATTTAGACGTATACACTATTAATAATTATTAAATTAAAGACGTTAGTTACCTTAAGAATTGAATGTCTTGTGAGTTGTCATAAATTAAAAACTAGGTAAGTGCGAGAAAATATTTCAAGCTGTAAGCTATTTCATCTATGAATTAAAAAAAAAATAAGGTAAAAGATCCGTCAAAAGATCCGTCAAAAGATCCGTCAAAAAGTAACGGATACGGATACGGATATTTGGCACATCACTAAAAGGAAACTCTAATTTAGTTACGTTAAGTTAGCGAAATTATTATTATTATTTTTTTAATTTATTTACATACAAAAAAATACAATTGGTGGTACACAGTTTAGGTGTACTATAAATTCAATTAAGTTTGTACCGTACACCTGTGTTGTCTACAATAACAGAAATTTACAGAATTACAAACATAATAACAGAAATACAAACAAAAGAAAGAAGTACATATTCGTAGGTAGATACAATTTTAATACAACTCTTATGTTACTTATGTATTCTTTTATTTCGTACTCGTAGAGCTAGTTCCCTCTACCCATCGTAGCGACATTCGTAGCCATTTGTAGAATATTGCAGCAACACTTCGTCTACGAGTACACTCCCAAAATCTACATCATAGATCATTGGCACGTAGTTTGTGTATAAAATTAAATGTGCAATTTTTATGCAAATACTAGCTGGTGCCTGCGACTTCGTCCGCGTTGAACGATGAAAGGTACCCTATGTCCTTTCTGGTGTCCCAGACAACATGTATGGTAAATTTCATGGTGATCGGTTTAGTAATTTTTGCGTGAAAGAGTTACAAACATCCATACATCCAAACATACTTTCACATTTATAATATTAATATTTATATTAAGTACGGACCGATGTTACATACAGGCAGACAACCTATTAGATTTAATGTTATATTAAAGCTATCTGTATTTTGTGTTTTAACAAAAGTAACTGTTAAAAATCCATAATAATATTAATGGTGTAAGTAACTTTGTGTGTCTGTCTGTTACCTTTTAACGCATTAACTACTTAACCGATCATCATGAAATTTTGTATGTATATTACATTGTCAGGGATAATGGACATAGAGTACCTTTTAACAAGAAAAAAGTACTGTCAAAACAAAACAAAAGGTCAAACGTTATATTGCTTATATATATTTGTATTTTTCAAAGCGGACGAAGTCTCGGGCACCAGCTAGTATGCAATAAGTTTTCTCTGTAGTTAAAGCATATTTTTCAAGTAATAAATTGTGAATTACTATGAAGAATGAATGCCAATATCGAGTTTAATTAACTTTCAATTAGTCTGGCATTAACAAGCATTATCAAGTTGAGGGTCTTTCGTGACCTACATTAATATGTATAGCTAGGTGTTATTACTGATTGTTGTACTTAATATACATAATAATATATACACACTAGCTTACTCCCTATTTTTAAGACATTAATTTTATAAAAGAAAACTATATTTCACAAAAAAGAAAATGTAGCTTCTTGGAGAAAACTGAACGAATTTAAAATTGGAAGGTTTTTTTTAAATATTGTGTAAAATATGAAAAAAGTGGTAGATGAAAACTTTAGTACCTACCGAATTTAAGTTAATTAGTAAGCTTAAAAACAAAAGTAGTTGCAGCTGAAAATTTTATTATTGTGACATGAAATGACAGGTTTTTTTGGGCGCCTTCATCTATCAGCCCTGGGAACCACTCGAGCACCTGACCCATCAAAAGTATATTTATTATATATTATTTATGTATTACAATATATAAAGCTTCAAAGTTTGGTAATAATATTAAGAATTATGCGAGTTATGAATTTTTAGGAGATTTGAAACTTTTTCAATTAAAAGTTTAAAGAATCTGATTTCCCTCAAAAATTCAATTTTATGTTTACACTTTTTATTAAGTACTAGCGGGCCGCCCCCGGCTTCGCACGGATTTTGCTAAAAACCTTCCTCCTTTAAAGTTCTTTCCATTATGGAAAACCGCATTAAAATCATTAAAATGAGGAACCAAAACAACGAAGCAACAAAATACGATCTAGACTCTAGAGGAATGTGGCCGCTTTTCTTTAGATCGAATTTTGTTGCTTCGTGTCTAAATATGAAACTTTATAAAAGATATTAAAAAATTGTAGACATACTTACCGAGGGTCCTGATTAAGCCGTTATTAATAAGCCTTCTCAGTCACGAGATAATATTTTTTTAAATGAGTGCCGCTAGTGTACCTTTGTACGCGCTGTTAAGGGGCATTGATTATAATATTTAAAAACAAAACAAATAGTATTTGACAAACAAAAAAGAAAATTAAATATTAAGGACATTAATATTAAGGACATTTTCAAAAAGTGGGTTGTTCCAAACAGTTCTACTATTAGTTCTACGATAGAACTGTTTGGACAAAAAAAGTCCAACTAAAATAGTAAGTGCGACTGTTTGAATGGAAACAGAATGGAATGGAAAAATTAAAAATTTTATTAGAAAAATTCTGTTACGAAGAGGAGTCTAATTTTATGTGACCATTAGTTGAACCCGGCCACGCTTCGCTGCCACGTGCGCGTACTGGACACTGATTATATAATTATTTATTATAATATTATTTTTATTTTTCTGAATTAAAAGCCTAAGTTACTCCATATAACATGAAATATCTTCCAGTGAAAGTCCTGTCAAAATCGCTCAAAATCGATGAAAAAATGTATCGTTAATTAAATCGTCATCATTGCACATTTCAAAAGAAGGTTTATTTGTAACAAACCAATTATGTAAACAAATAAAACTGTGCCAAGTACTTTTAATTGTTTCCAAAAAAAAAATGCCGTCGTAGTTTTTTTAGTCAACATTTATTTATCATTAGCAATACTCAAATTGGAATGCGCAATTATATGCGGAACAATAATTAGAATATAATTTAGACTATCTAAATTAAAAATCGGTCTTAGTGCAGCATCAGTCTGTAAATTAATTCTCTTTCTTTAAATATTACGATAAAAACAGTTTTTTCATTGGACATAGTGTATAGAAAAGGCACATTGAATTCCACAGTTTTAAAATGAATGATTGCGGGTTCGTCTAGCTATAGTAAGCATCTCTAGGCTATCCTATTATAGGCGACGTTAGCTACCACCGTCGCCTATAATAGGATAGTAAACTATACCGACCATAGTAGGATTAAGGATAAGAGATAAGGAAATTGGATAAGGCGTCTCTTATTCACTCACCAAAACATAACAACACACATGCTCTTATTTTACGGTGGTCTTTTGTAAGGGGGTGGTTAATGCCGCCAGACGGGCTGCCCAAATGACTGCGAAAATGCAGTGTGGCCTGTCACTAAAGCTAAGCTTCAGTGTCATATAACTTTAACGAATTTAAATTCAAGTTCACGAAAATGGCGATGAAAATGCTATATTTAGTTAATGTTGGGATTAGACTCGGTCAAAAGTAAGCTCAAATAAACACTCAGACGAAAAAATCCCCAAATTATTTGAGCGCCCGATTGTACATCTGGTGTAATCGAAACACAGTATGTGTACTAAGCGTTGTAGACGCTTAGTCTAATCTAGATTAGATGAAATAAATAAATAAAAATTAAATTCATTTATATTTCCATACTAATATTATAAATGTGAAAGTAACTCTGACTGTCTGTCACGACTTAACTACTCAACCAATCATCATGAGATTTTGCTTACACGTTGTCAAAGATACAGGAAATGACACAAGTTCTTTCCTGTATCCCTGACAACGTTAACATAATAACATATATTAGTAAAAAGTATACAAGCTAGTAAATAAATAAAAATGAAGATAAAAACACATTTTATAAAAGCTTTTATTGGAACCAAAACAATATATTCTTTTTTGTATCACAATTTTTTTTCAATACATTACAACAATCGTCAACAGTTTGTTTTATTGCTGCAGCGTATTTAGTTATAATAATTATCAAAATCGAGCAAAACTTTTACTTAGGATAACTTCTATAGTACGTTATTAGTTTATATATTACTTATATTTATTATATAAATATATATCTCAATAGTAAATGTTTTGAAAACTTTCGCATTTATAATAATTTACTAAAAACTTAGTTTAACAACTGACACTCGGTTGTACTGTGGCAACATTTCCACTAAGTATGATTCAGTAGTAGATTGGCGGCGGCACTGTACAGTCTTCCGTTGGGACCGCGCAGCCGCCCGCCCGCCTTCGCGCTTAGACGGCGAGAAAAAAACCACAGTAAACAAAGTTACACAAACAAAACAATTAGGATCGACCGCGGGAAGTGGCGGACAAACGTGATAGTGATGTTAATGCCAATAGATGGCGGTTAAAAAAAATAAATTAGTGCGTTTGCCTTCAGTGGTAAGAAAGTTAGTTACATGTGAAATGCACAAAAGGGATTGGTAGAAGCATGGTTACAGGTTTTTACATACTGCATCCGTAGTTCGTGTTGCTTTCATATTATATTCCACTTATCGCTACTAAGTACTTGTCCCCACTGGTAGGGATAAGTGGATTTTATTTTCATTAATTTACGTTGTTATTTTTATTGTAGTCCTATGTGAATTTTTGCAATGAATATGCGATGATAATGTTTCAATGATGAATTTGTAGTGCAAGTATTTGAAAATATGAATTGTTTTGTAAGAAAAAACTTATTGAGATATAAGGAAACCTTTCTTTTCTTTGAAATTCTTTTCTTTGAAATAACAAAGAACGAATAAGATTATTTGATGTTTATTTCATTGTGTAAAAGTAGATAAAAAGTTATTTAAACAACTGATATTAATTATATCTTTTATATATAAACAAAATAAAAAAATATTTTTGTTAAATTAACCATAGAATCAAATGGAAATTATTCCATACGAGTATAAAGTTTAAAAATATTCGTTCCTCTAATTAATCAATCTTGGCTATTTTTATATAAGCATTTATTTTTTATGCATTTATTTATATCCTTTACAATAAAAATCAGATTATTACTTGACTATTAAAATATGTCAATATATTTGTTTATTTATCTAGTGACCCGCTCCCGGTTTCGCCCGGGGGACGCCATAGAGGACACAGGGACATTGACTTAAGAAGATTGACTATTAAATCGTATATATCGATTTCTTTAAATGACAGTAGTGACATTGACATCTGTCACTTCATTTATCTCAATTTTCATAGTTGTCGCCTCCCTAGTCCTTGAATAATTTTAATATTCGTTTTTTTTCGTTTCCGTTGGAACCTCAGAATAAAACTATTAAAATGAAATGTTGTGTAAAAATTTCAAGTCAATCCATATACTAGTTTTTGAGTTTTGTGGACATCAAATTACGGAAACTACATTTTTATAATTACATATTATATAAATTTAATGTTACGGTAAATAGTATTTTGACTAAGCCCAATAAATATACTTTCACCCTCTTACTCGGAAATGGCTTCATTATTAAAAAAAATACGTCAATCGACTCTTTTCTGTCCGCATGCCGGAATGTCCAAGAGGACAATAATAGAAATTGGTGGACAGTATTAAAGCGTAATCAAATTAGATTACCGAGTCTCGACCGTGGAAATAATATATCTTTGCAAGCAGGCTCGACCAACTAGATTGATGAAGTCGACCAAACGACCGCCATTTTGTTTTATTCATACTGTCAATTCTATTCAGAATTAACGAATATTTTAGACAGTTTTATATTTAGAAGTTGTTATTATATAATATAAATATGATTTTCCTATTATTTTCACGCAATTTAGAAAAAAGTACAACACATGTCTCGTCCGAATTAGCAATTGACTTCCTCATTTGTTTTGAAAGAGCCTCGACGGGACGCCTTGGCCTTTTTTAATAGACTTGGGAACTTAGATGAGTGATATTACAACATCTAAGCATGAAAAGTACTCTGCTTCGCGTCGTACATCCAATACTACTCGTCCGACAATTTGCTTTATTTCCGGCCTATTGCTTGTATTGTGGTAGCTTATTATAAGTAAGAGATTATTATCAAATTTAATCGTATAGTAAAGAATTACAAATAAAATTTCCAATTTAACTTAAGTCAAATTTAAGTAGTGGCAGGGCATACTGGGTTTCACAGTCTGCTGGGTAGCTTTGGGTAGCTGTCTGGTGACAGTAACCATCAGACACCTTTAGAAGATCACCGTGAAATAACACTAGGTATGTGTGCTGTTGTGTTTCAGTGAGTGAGTAAGTGGTGGTAGAGTCCATTACCCTATCCATTCCTAATCTTTTATCCATATTCCTACTACGGTTGGCATCGCACTTGCAGCACATAATATGGCGTTGCTTGTGTTATAGGCTAGGTTATACCATCAAGTGGACCACCAGCCTGACTTATAATTAAAAAAAATTAAAAATCAACAATTACCAGATAGCTTTAATCATGGCAACTAACACTTGGGTAAATTATTTTATAACTTTTCACACGGCTGAAAGAAATCTCAGTCAACATTATTAATAGATACCTACTCAAAAAATGATGTCAAAATATTTAAAAAAAGCACTTCGCAAACGCAATAATCAGACAGGAAATCTCTCAGGTATGTTCGAAGGACTCTCCTCTATCCTTCGAATGTTTTATTTCACTTCCAATATCTCCTATAAAATAGAGAGAAACGAGCTACGAATATATTACGTCGAACGGGGCCCCCTTTCGGCATTCCTTCTGTCTGCCCCGCGCCCTTGAAACTTTACGTACGAGGGTTTTTTTTTTTTTCGCAAAGTGTCGTCCAAAGATTTTTTGTCCCTCGACGATATCGGTAGTTACGTAAACATCCGACGAAATAGTTCTGATTAGTGCCGTTAAAGGTATATTTGTTTCAGCAAACGACCCGATATGTTTGTACAGATACCAACACATTTCTTGTTATGGGATTCTAGTTTGCAATCAATACTTAAGCAAAGTATTCAAAGAAATAGGTATTCTTATTTCTTTGAATCTAAATTACTTTTCCAATAATTAAACAATGTGTAGATTGTTTCATGAAAAGTAATCTATCAGTCAATGAAAGTAGCGATGAAATTTACGTATCACTTAAACTTAGAAACATAATCAATTTTGTACGAGAGACATTATATTATGTAATTTGGAGGAGACTAAAGGTGTAGAGCAATGCATATTTTTTAGGATTGGGATAGGGATTAGATTAGGGATGTTGAAGCTTGAATGAGATAAATTACAGTATTGTTTTCGCAGTAATAAACTAGGAAGCCCAACAGGAGATCGTTGTGAAATAACAGAATTTATGTTTCGGTGATTTTATCTACTGTAACTCGAGTTTACCTACGAAGAGTTCCTTCAAAATCACTTTCAAAACTCACCCTTCATACTTTAACACTAAATCACAAGTGAAATAGAGCGCGAAATATCTCAAAGGAGGATAAAAGTGTCTGGACTTCTTATATGTTTAGAACAATTGTTCTTTTATATAGACTTTTGTTCGTGACATCGCCCTCATAAAAAGTAGATTAAGTATTATCTTTTTATATTTTTAACCCCCCCCCCCCCCCCCCCCGGCTCTATAAACCTTTATATAATTTTTATTTCCCCGTTTATCCCTCTTTCCATAAGTGAAAACAGAATTAAAATAGGTTGAGCGGTTTTGAGTCCATAGAGGACAAACATACTTACATTGTATTTTATATATAAGGAAGTAGCTATATATTTATTATTATCTTTTTATGTTTTGGGGCTTTCGCTTTACAAAGGTATGTCAGCCCCATCATCCCCTAAGCTAATTAACATAATATGACAAATGTTAAAAGCTTCATTGAAGCATAATTATATCATATAATAAGTAATTTGCCGCATCACAGTGCGGCTCCGCTAGCACAACACTAAATGTATATGTATATGTATGTAAATGTATGTTTTGTCTATATATGTTGAAGTACATATCTATAGATATAGATGAAAGTATAGATATCTTTTACAATGTCTGTCTTTCTAATACAGCGTCAATTTCTGCATAATGTGAAACTAACTTCAATTAAGTTAGAATCTATCTAAATCCATTTCCAACATTTTTATCAACCATTTCACTTTGTTTGGATAAAATCGCTCGAGAGAGCAAAGCCAGCAAGTAAACCGTTTGCAAAAAACGATTTTTCTTAGTCACAAGAAAGCGGCCTGAATAATACCACAACAGTTTGTGTCTAAATTTAACAGAATCATTTTTTTTTGGACAATTTAACAAAGAAGTCGCGGATTTGAGATGGGAAACGGAATAGTTTGATACGTTTCACAATTTCAATTGTTAGTCGAGTTTTTCAATGTTTAATTTTGGTAGTTAAGCAAGTATACTCTGATGGTTTAAATTATCAAATTAGTAAGAAATATTGTACATATGATGAAGAAATACAATGTTTCTAGAGTTATTTCAATAATATATTTATAATAATACTAATGACCCGCTCCAGGCTTCACCCGGGGTGAAGCCCGACGCTGAAAGCGACTTCAAATTATATATTTATTAAAATAGATAAGATATGATAAGATAAAATTTTAAAACTATATTTGTAACTGTTTAATTTAAGTGTATAAAAAATAATTAGACAATTGTGAATTCCGTCTTTATTCTATTTGTTTAATAAAATTATTATATTAAAACATAAAAAAAAAACATGTTCGTTTATACACCATCTGCTTACTTTGTTCATTTTGAAATTTAAATTGCATTCATATATTCTTGTAACAGCTGTTACTCAATTCCTCTTGATTGTGATTGATTTTGTTTATTTTAATTAAGAAATTGATTAAAAACAAGAAAAAAAATCATTTAAAATGTCTTTTTTCTTTAGTTTCGACGAGAATAAGGTATTTAAATTTGATATAGTAAAATTCTAGATTTAAATAAGTCTTACTCCAATATTCGAAACTGGAAGTATCACGACTCCGAGGACATTTTAAATAATATGTTTCAATAATTTTCAAACGTATATGCAAAATTTCATGATTATCGGTTGATTAGTTAGGGCGTGAAAAGGTAATAGACAGACAGACAGAGTTACTTTCACATTTATAATATTAGTATGGATTAACACTGTTATTTGTATCCGTAAATATTTTATTGGCAAGGCTTGGTAAAATATTTATCTATTATAATTATCTGACAACATATAACTTACATTTTGAGAAATGAATCGTTATCTTATCTTGCTGTTTCATCTCCGTTATGCCTTTTGGATTCAGTGCGAATGAAAATAGATTAAAGAAATCTTTATCTTGTGAGTCTTAGAAAAATGGACGCATAAATAGTATAAAAATACATTTAAACTTATTCACATGATTAAGATTTATTTATTATAAATTGTTCTGTGTTTCATTGATATAATTACCTACATACCTACTATTATATATGTATATAATATCTTTTTCTATCTGTATCTATTACATATCATATCAGAAAACAAACTGTCTTTTTCTCCGCTAACTTCTTCTAACTAAACCATACAACGGATTTTGATACGGTCTTCTCTGAAGGAAAAAGAAATAAACCATAAGTCTATTAAGTACTACTGAGTAATGCCTACTCATAAGTACTTAATAGTCTAAATCTGTGGACACCCTTGTGGTATATGTGTTGTACTATATTTTTGTTTTTGTTTGTGTCCAAAGATTAAAAAATAAAATAAAAAAATAATAAATTTGTCAACAATTCCTTACATTTCTATAAAGATTTGCGTAAACAACCTTATAACAGTAAACGTAAACTTGGAATGTAAAATTTATTGTACATTTAATGGCAACATTACTTGGATATACTTTGAATTTAGTACAATTCGTTGTACTTAAAGTAGAATGAATTACTATACGTTCCGTTTCAATTTTATTGCATCGTTCCCCATAACCTTGTACCGATTTTATTAAAGAAAGCATTACTTGTTCTAACCTTGTATTTAGAGACTCGTCATCCTGAAAGCTTACGAATACATTGAATTCGTGAGAGGCAGAACTAAGAGTATTTTCTTCGACCACATTACCAAAGATATGGCAAATAATTTATGGCATTTATTGATTACTAGCTGATGCCCGCGACTTCATCCGCGTAGAATAAGGAAAAATATAAAACCTGATAACGGCTGACATCTTTATTGCTGTGTCGATGGTTGCGCCGATTTCGATTCCTAGGTTTTTTTTTGGAAAATAAAAGTATGATATTTGTTAATCCAAGTAATAATCTATCATTGTGTCGTATTTGCGTTATTGTTTAACAAACATACAAACATCATTATAAAATAAAGTCGCTGCCCGCCACTGTCTGTTTCTCGACTAACTTGTTCTAAACCACTCAACGGGTTTTGATATGTTTTATACCAATTGAAAAAGCAATAAACAAGGAAGTTTATGTATTAATATTATATAAGTTTTTATAAGGAAGTTTATATATGTTTATATAATTTAAAAAAAAAATTGCATACATGCGAAGCCGAGGGCGGGCCGCCAGTTCACTATAATTCCTGATACGTATTAGGTTTAATGTTATTTGTAAGAGTGCTAATCTGCTAATGTTATACAGAAAATATTTAGGGCAGCAGTTACAAAAGTATGCGCAGACAAATTCGCTAGAAATCGCTAGTTTTAACAAAGGCTTAGTCAACAATATTTTTTTACGATATACGAAGTCACCAGCGATTATCGTGTAGACGTCTAAATATCCGATTTTGCGAAGGAGTCACAGCCGATTTCGTATTCGTATGGGGCGAATTTTGAAAGGAATATTTTATAAAAGAATTGTTCTTATGTGTTAGACACGTG
This sequence comes from Synanthedon myopaeformis, assembly GCA_944738685.1. Taxonomy (NCBI): domain Eukaryota; kingdom Metazoa; phylum Arthropoda; class Insecta; order Lepidoptera; family Sesiidae; genus Synanthedon; species Synanthedon myopaeformis. The sequence continues at coordinate 3,180,174 of OX122933.1, read as the reverse complement.
AACGACACGTATTTAAGGTAACCGAAAACCCTGTTAACTAGATTATTTATTTAACTGCAGTTTGAAAAGATTTCTTTAAATTTTATCCACATTATTCATGTCTCCTGTGGACCAGTCCTGCCGTGATTGACCTTCGGCACCAGTATGTAACTACTGGCAATATAGCTCAGCTCAGCTCGGAGCATCTTTGGTGAATAAGTTTAGAAAAATTAGGCGCCTCCATCGTCACAGTGATATTTATTCACGTGTTTATTATTTTTTAACGTAGACGAAGTCGCGGGCACCAGCTAGTTTCAATATTTTTTTTTTACTTGCCCAAGCAAAACGAAATCAAAAACAAAAAACACATCGATTCACTATGATTTATTGAACCATGACGTCACTATCATAGTAAGTAAGTAAGTAAGTATATGAATAATATTGTTTTGTTCGCGGTTAGTAACCTCCTTAAGTTTGTTTACGTTGAAGGGCATTTTCAGTTGTGTTCCTTTATATCAGCTTAAGCTCTCTCAGCAGCACTACTCTAAGCGACGGCCATCTATCAAGCTACACGTCAAGAGACCTACATCAAATACGCATCCACTATTACACACCATCCTATCTACGTTTAGTAAATAAATAAAAATGATTTCCCGCTTCCCTGGCCTCCTAGCCAAGATGCAAACGCTTCGTTGCGTACTTCGGAAACGAATAGAGAATGCCGAGAGAAAGCTTGGTGATTGGTTGTTGTGACGCCCTAATAACATTTTGAACAATCTCTCAGCGTTCTCTATTAGTTTTCTAAAGTACGCAACGAAGTGTTTGAATCTTTCTAGGGCCACTGTAGTAATTTCGATTATTATTTAGTTCGATGAAAGTTTGTATTTACTTATTGAGAAATAAGTGTAATTTGTTTTATAAATCCATACTAAAATATACCTACTACGAGTAATCAGCTTCTAATGCTAATCCATACTAGTTTACTATAGTCCTATTACTATATTACTATATTTACATTTTACTATATATTACTATATTTTCCTATAATTGTTTAATATTTAATATTATATTATACATGTATGTGAAAGTAACTATGTCTGTCTGTCTAACTTTTTAATGTAATTTTTTTTTTCAAAGTCTATTTTTTCAATGTAGAATAACTGACAAAATGGTTTTGTTTAATTACAAGAAGTATAATTCTGGAATAACAATGTACGTTAGTAGTGTAGGTTTTTATAGATTTTTTATTGTACGTAAAAAAGAAAATCCCTTTATAATATTACAACAACAACTTGCACTTTATTATAATTTGTGAAAACATTTATCGCGCCGGCTTACTTCGGTACTGTTTACTCGACAGTCCGGGATTACGGGCCCAGTAAAAATCCACACCCTATATACAAACAGGAAAATGTTTGAAATAACGTTCATAAAACACTTAAATATTAAGCGATTAAAGGAATTTATTTTGAAGCCATTTAATACTTAGCCGTAGTATATAATATATCAAAATGGATAATATATATTATATATGTTATATTATATTATATAATATATAACATTATAAATGCGAAAGAGTTTGTAACTCTTTCACGCAAAAACTACTGAACCGATCACCGTGAAATTTTGTATACACGTTGTCTGGGACACCAGAAAGGACATAGGGTACCTTTCATCGTTCAACGCTGACGAAGTTGCGGGCACCAGCTAGTATATTATATACTACAGTCAATAAAGTTTGTTGTTAACAAGGTTTATTATGGCGAATTTACGCCACAAAGTAAATTCACCACTGAACAAAACACGTATAATCTCGCCACACTAGTTTTTCTTGAATAAACTAAATAAAATAAAAATAAACCATAAGAAAAATAAAATCGTTATTTATTTATTTTAAAAATAAAATACCTTTTCCAATTTTGTATTATACATGCTCTATCTTTGCTTTTTTTTTTCACAATTAAATGATTAATTTTTACTTCATCATCATCATCATTATCCCATCCGCAGGTGACGACGGTGGCGCCGCCGCAGCAAAAGTGAACCCAATTGTTTATATTTATAGATGATCCCTCGGTAACCAAAAAATAATCCAGGATAAAAAGTATCCTAAATGTTAATCCAGATAATAAACAGATAATAATTTGTTTGCCTAATTTCATTCAAATCCGTTGAGCCGTTTTTGCGTGAAAGGGTAACAAACATCCATACTTTCTCACAGTCTTTCACATTTATAATATTAGTAGAAAGTAGGATTTATTCTACATATATATAATAAATATGAAATTTAAATGGAATATGGTACTAACTAACTTGTGAATATATAATGAACTCTCCGTTCTGGTCGTTAGACAACAATTATGTTATGCAAACTAAACGTTAGTTAAGACAGCTTAAAGCTAAATGTTGTTGCCAAATTGCCATTACAATCTTTGTTTAGTAAGTTAAGCATTGTTTTGATACGTTTATTGTTTAACAGAAGCGATTTTCGTAGAGTTGATACTTTTCACCCAAAAAGTAAGGATAAACTACTTATAAAACGAATATATTACAGGTCATTATGAATGCATACTACTTATGCCTTTCTAACTGGTCAAACAAGGAAGTTATTCGTCGTTTATGTGATTCTATTCACGTCAAAAGGTCAGAATTATGGATTTAAAAAAAAAATATGGTACTTATTTTTTACTTAACATTCTAGGTTTAGTAAAAACAGCCTTATGTTTTTAACAAACTTAGAATGTTGCTTGCTAACTCTACTTTCTGCAATATTAATAAAAAAATTGTAGTTTGTGGAGTTTACTTTCAATGTATGGGATTTACAAAAGTGCGGCAAATTTATTTTGTGGCGAATTAACAATAAGCCAGAATTAATAAACACAATTTAATAGACGTTACTAATAGAGTAAAGAATATGTTGTCCAAGTGCATCGAATATTTGGTGCATGTGTAACACTGGAAACCATAAGAACGGCCATAATTGGATTACCAACAAGAACTTGTATTCAAACGGCATACACACACGAGGGATTATTACAATAATCGCTTTGTTATAATTTAAGTACGTTGACGCTTCAGAGAAAATTTCCAAGTAAATCTTGGGAGTTCATTAAATCACCTGTTAAAATTAACCACGGGTTGTGGCGGGGGACGTATGTGTTTGTCTTTCTATATGTTACCTAAGTATGTTCTTAAATGTCTTTTACTACAAATAAAATTTTATTCTATTCTATACTATTCTATTCTTAAATATTATATAACGAGTAAAAAAACTTTCAGTCGTAGGATTGCACGTCAGAAGTGAAAACTTCTCACCTACCCAAACTAAGAACAATATTTGAGTTTATTCATTACAAACATACAAAAATATATCTTCTCTCTTTATAATATTAGTATAGATGAAAGGTGATACCATCGAGTAGACCTTTGTTGGCCTGTCTGACGAGCTTTCCATAAAAAAAAAGGTTATCCTAAATATTAAAACTACCGCAAACTCATCAATATTAGGAACAATATAAATTGGGTAGTTAATAGCATTGTCATTAGGGATGACTCATTGTATCTTCAGTAAAAGCACATTATTGGGCATGATAGATGATCTGTGATTGATTTATTCTGTGGTAAATCAGACGAAATATTAAAAAGGAAATGAATGTTCCAACTTTTATTAACAAGTTAGATTCACAAACGAATATATTACCACCAAGTAACTATACAACCCAGGGTATATGATAGAGTACTAGCTGATGCCCGCGACTTCGTCCGCGTTGAACGATGAAAGGTACCCTATGTCCTTTCTGGTGATCGGTTCAGTAGTTTTTGCGTGAAAGAGTTACAAACATCCATACATCCACACATCCATACATCCAAACATACTTTCGCATTTATAATATTAGTACGGATAATGGACAAAGTCGCGTGCAACAGCTAGTTGTTAATAAAACACATCAAATAAACTCAGACATCAGGCTTCCGTCACAAACAAAGTTATCTTCACACCACTCGCAAGTCGCATCAGTTTCAAACGGAAATTCCCCAGGGCCTTTCCCTTACTAACAGATTTAGGACGTTACAGCCCTTAAAACAAACTTAGCTTTGGTGTAGAATGGCAAATTGGTTTTACATTAAATATGACCTCAAGGCTGTGTCAATTACTGGGATTTATGTTTTGATGTTGAAGTATATTGCCGACCATAGAAGGATTAAGGAAGGGATGGGGTAATGGGCTCTGACATCCCTTACCCACTCACCGAAACACAACAGCACATATTATATTATGCTGTTACTTCACGGTGATATTCTGTAAAGGGGCTGCCTTCTGCCACCAGACGGGCTGCCCAAATGATTACGAAACACAGTGCGCCCTCAATCTCAGTGAAACGAGCCTTGAGCTGATTGATAGCAACCTAATATAGGTATACCATTACAGCCAAATGAAAAGCGATCAATAGTGCACCTTTTCGCTTTAATAAAATTAAAATAAAATTATTATTCACTAGCTGTAGCCGCTATTTCATACGCGCGGTTTTCTTATGCTTGGTATTTCGGTATTCGGTATAACTTTTTTGTTTGTAATCCATTAGAATGTAATAAATATTAAATGTTCGGGAAGCTTGCTACAATATATGAGTGAAATGAGATTAGCGCGTTCAGACAAACAAACAACTGTTTGTTCGATCTATTCGAAAATCTATTTTTTTGACCTCGGTAACATAAGTATAACGTGTATAAATTGTTATTTTGGAAAAATATTTAATTTAGGTACAGAGACAGTACGGCTCGTTTACGATTTTATTATAGGTATGTAATATATAGATAGAATATTTTTCTGTAGAAGTGAGTGGCGAAAAATAGCATTTTTGTTAAACTAAAGTCAGTAAGTTTAAACATAAATCAGTATTATTAAAATAATACTCATTTGTGTTTGTTTTTATTAGAATACGGTTAGAGAATTCCAATTTAAAATAGAAGCAAACTTCGTTGTATTACATTTGAGAACCAGAAGAATAAATCTGACACAATAATAATGATGAATAAAATATAAAATAACATGAAAGAAAATTAAAGACAGAACAAACAGGTCGAGAGAAGCCAGGGTTCAAGGCCAGTAGGGCAAATGGATTATCGCTTTAGTGCCTCGCCTGCTATCAAATTACGCAACTTTCTCCTTTGTGGATCGGCCATAAAACTTATTATGCCTTGAGATGAATCAACGCCTGATAATAATCAATACATATCATATCTGTTAGTATTTTTATATGCAAGATGATAAAACTCACAAGTTATTCTTCAGTTTGCGACGTTTCTAAATTATTTATAACTGAATACGTGGTTTAGTCAGTTAGAATAAAGTAAATTTCACTCAAACGAACCTAAAAATCACATTACCTATCATAAAATACAGCAGAAAATTAATCTTTTATAGATACCGATTCCAATAATAAAAATTTATTGATTAATTGTGTGAAATATATCATTTCTATGTATATTATATCAAAAACGCTCGTGTTATTAAAGTAAAATAAGAATATTTAATGGATAATTACATTTTTAATTTAACTTTGATGACGAACTGGCCGTTTTTATTAAACACGGACTTGTGAAGAATTTAATTTTCAATTACAAGCAAACGTAGTTAGAGTGAATTAATTAAATTATAGGAGATAATCAAATTTTACTGTTTGTCCCTCTTCTCCTAAGCATTAATTTGATTTGACTTTCTTTTATTAGGACTGGCCCTGCTATCAGGATCTGTTGGGAAATTTACTAGGTACTAAGTCCCCGGGAAACTGCGTATTTATAAGTGTAACCTTGTTAATATTTAAATAAAAACATCGAAGATTTGGCTAATAAAGAATGACGAGCTGGTGGCGAACTGATTCATCATCCTCATTCGCATTTCATGTGTTTTCATCAAATTTAAATTAAATTTAAGCGCAATATCTGAAAATACACAGAGGTTTCGATTACATTACATTATATTGCATTACATTACATAACTGTGTCGCGAGTTTAATGGTTTTTTCGCACCTCAAAAAATGCCCAATGCGCCTAAAGAAGTTTTCACTTTAAAAATTCTATTAGGATCGGCAGCGCATTTGACCTTGACGCGGTTGTATTTCAAGGTGACAATAGCCACTTACCTACCACCTACCTTCAAGTGGAGGCATCCTTCGAGCCGCTCTTCATCGCTGGAACTCCTTGTTACAACTTCGCATTTTACAAAAAGAAAATGAAGCTACTAAGAGACCGTCAATAATTTTTTACGATAAAGTATATATAAAAATCAATTTAAGTATATTTGTCTTCTATGAATTCCAAAATCGCTCAACCTATTTTAATTCGGTTTTCACTTATGGAAAGAGGGATAAACGGGGAAGGTTTGTATATAATAAAAATTGCAACCCGGGCGAAACCGGGAGTGATTAATAAAATCATATACAATTTCCCGCGACCCCGCCCACCTACGGACAAAGTTCGGCAAACACTTTTTACACCTTTTTTTTAGATGACATTTATGCACTATCCCTCGTCGACGGGGACAGACGATGAGGGGGAGTGTGGGACTCTCCAGGTGAAGTGACATATCAACGGGAATACCCACTAAAAATCCACCATCAGCGGTGATGTGTGGGTCCGAGATCACAGCGTGGCCTTATCCTCGGATCCTCACACACCGCTACGTCCGCTCCGATCTCAACCGGGTATTAACCGGTAGAAGTTTGACATACGTAATCCCGTAGCGTCCCCTACTCTGCCGGGTATCCGTTACTCACACACATCGGGGCCCCTGTATCCCGGATCCGCGGGGCCCCATACAATAAAATTCATACAGCGTTAGCTACGCCCCTGACAATACTATCCACCTGCCGTCAGCTTCTATATAAAAAAGAATAGAGCCGATAAACAGACATAATTATATCGACTTATTTTACTACTTAAATATGTGTAAGTTAAATTAGTTTGTTACGTTTCATCACTCCGCTTCACTTACTCTTGCGGTAAACTTTAGTTTACAGCGTATTAGAATTTCGTCCAACCTATTACATTTCCCAAGTGTTCCGTGCGATAATATAAATTGGTGGTTTGAAAATTGCAAGCGTTTATCAATCTTGTGGGAAACTTGTCAGCGGAGCTACAACGAGGGTGCGCGAATTAGTTTCGGAGGAAAAGAGAAAATAGTTGGGAGTTTAGAAGCTACATTGTGTAACTAATAACACACGCATAGCCAGCCCTCCCTTGATAGGTACGAAAAGGCGAATAGAAGTATGTGTAACTGACGACCTTTAATAGTATGAGTATTCTATCTGCGTTTGAGAGACATAGGTTTATTATTAAGTCTTTAATTTTTTGAACCTTTATATTCAATTTTGTATTATTGTGCAAGGTGCATGTTAAGTTTGTGTGCATGTGACTTGTTATTTCATAAATAAAAAAGAATTCAATTAAAAAATAATAATTGGAAAATATAATTATTAACTTTTAAAAATTATTAAGCCACATTATTGTAGAAAGATTCTTACAATAAAAAAAACTCATTCGTCACATCAAAAATTTTCTTATTTAAAAAAAAATATTTAGGTAAGTAGGTATTTTTTTTAAATCTTACTTAAAAATATTATTTTTGATTGTGAAGTTGTGTGTTTTTAATTTATCCAAATTGAAAATTAAAGCATATAATTAGATAAGAATTAAGAGAAACTTAAACCAATACAGGTGACAAATATTATTAAAAATTTTTTTTTTAAATTTTCAGACGAGAACACCACTTACACAAAAGCAACAAAAGGTCAAGTGTTGCTTTTTTTTTCAACGCTGACGAAGTCGTGGGCGCCAGCTAGTATATAATTTAGTAAATAAACTCAAATAATACTCTATTCTCTATTTACAGAATGTTAATTTTAATTTACATTGCCTTGTGTAATGGTGCAAAGTGTCTTTGAAATATTAACTTCGTTGTCTTAGTTTCTTTTATTTTATTTGTCTAGGTACATGTAATATAGTAATTTAGTAGAACATGTTTAAACATTTTTTTATAAAAAAAAACATTAGCTATTTTCGTGGTAGTATAGTTCTTACTCTTAGTTGTTGCTAGATAAGTTAGTGTGTCTCTATTACTCTTCTAGACAAATAGAATTTTATTTTAGCTAACGGAAATCCGCTTCGGTTTGAAAGTGCTTTAAATGTTAAGCTACTCACACAGCTTCGAAACTTCATGAATAAAGAATCATGCTTTAGTTCTTTATTGCAAAATATTCCTACATTTAAATGGGAAACTTATTTTTAGGGGAGAAATGTTTTTATTACTTTTTAAGATACATATTGAATCCATACTAGTCCATACTAATTTATACTATATATGTACTATATACTATACTATCCATCCATACGTATATGTATTATACTTAAATGAGAAAGTAACACTGTCTGTCTGTCTGTTAACTTTTCACGCCTTAACTACTCAAACGATCATCATGAAATTTTACATACACGTTGTCTGGGATACAGGAAATGACATTTCTGGACTTCTGGACGCAGTTTTACAAAGTGTAAGCGTCGAGTATATAAGGCGTGAAAGAGTACCAAACAAAACAATTTCACATTTAATTTAATTAATATATTATTATCAGACACAAGTTCTGATACATAATTATAAAAAATATATAGTAAAAATAAAAATAAAAATATTATATCGCTAGTATATTAAACGCAATTCGCAAATAATTTCGTAGAAACCGTAGTGGCGTTGACATCGCTATGTTGCCTTTTTTGCTACGTACTACAATAGTCATAAAACTATAGACATTAGTTTTTTTCTTATTTTAATCTCGTTTAAAATTAGCTTTAATTTCTAATAAGCAAGTAGCCAACATCTCGTGCTTTGAGTTTTCATTGACTCTTAGACAGCCTAGAATAGATAAAAATGCTAAATCAAATGTAAATTCCTGTAAAAAGTAAAAAGAAACATTTGAAAATAATGGAATATATTAAGTGATATGTTTTTTTAATCAAGTAATGAACCGAAAGAATTTATACTTACAAAAATGTATGACGCACGTTTGGAAGAAACTATACCACTTATAAGAATACAGGTGAGTAACATTATTTGTAACGAATTTTGCGTTATAAAAGAAGTCTCTTGTAGTAATAAAAAATATTAGCTTTTGTTTAATATTATAAATACTATTAAGGATGTAATAGATTGGTTCTTAAAACATTCAAGCTGGAATAAAATATTATTTTGACATGACAGTTTTTTTTATTAAATAATCTATATACATAAAAGAAAATCTGTTTAACTTTGTTCCTCTGCTAACTCCTTATAAATAACCCAACTGACTTTTATACAATTTTCATCGTGGTTTTCACAAATGCAAAGAGCTATAAAGGAGTAAGGTATGTGTAACCGGGGATCGGTTGCTAGTTAAAAAATATATTTTTATATATGAGTTCAATCATATTGAACGAGTTGTCTTGTTATTGTAATATTTCTTTTTATATTTTTAGTTTACAAATGGATTGTATATTTATCCGTATTTTACCTATACATATGAAAGGTTTTATCATGTTAACAATTTTCGGAGAGATTTCTAATGAGTATCATTACAAATTAGAAGGAGGTTAATCTATGTGCGTGATTGTCACGTGTCAAGCGAACGCGCCAATCTTTAATGTGACATAGAGTAACAGAGTAAAACGCTATTGAGGTTGAAATGTCATCTGCATGATAATCCGAGCACAGTTTAGCACAAAATGCATGACAAATCCGCACACTATTTTATGAATAAAAATGTGTATAATTAGTTAATATTTAATAAAATATATTATATGATACTCTTTTATCCAAAGCGTTGTTAAATTTTGTAACAGGAAACTTGTTTAGTAAAATTTATTTCTAATGAAGATAATTTTGGAAAATGCAATAATGAATTTTGAAAAACTTCATGAATCATAAAATTGTTAGTCAAATGAGCAATATTTAATTATTTATTATTTATTCATTGCAAATTGAATTCGATTGTCACCAAAATACCGATGATTACAAAACTTTATAAAATATTTTATAGAAACCTGTCAAACTTGTGATAACTTTTAGGAATTCATTATAATATTCTTAAAGTGAATTGAAAGGAACATTAAATTTTTAGAATGAAATTTTGTTCTATTAGGTCAATTAGGTCGCCTATTATATTAGGGAGAATTAAAATAGATGATCTATTTACTTGCAAGTGAAATCTTGTTTAGGCGGGTTGGCACTTTTTGTATAGTGGAAAAAACAGTGAACTCGTGTCGTCACGCTCTGTGAGCGACACCCTCAGTGACGTTTAATCGTATGAAATAAGCGCCATCTATCCGAGTAGTAGTAGTACTTCTTGGTTCAAAACGTAATTTCGTCAATAGTTTGTTAAGATGTTAACAGATGGCGTAGTTTTCTCTTCTGACGTGCAGTACTACGACTGACAGTTTTTTCTGTTAAAAGTTTTCAATATTTAAATATACAACTTTCAAAAGATCGCTTATATTGTGATATCTTCAGGAATTGAACACGAATCCCTGGATTAATAAATCACTTCAGGGGTCCTATGAACAAACAAAAGGTCAAGTGATTTCCTACTATTATAATATAATATATTATTATTATTATAATATAAGATTGAACGCCAAATATTGGTTAAGATTACTAACTTACAAAGAGATAAAAAACTTACTACAACTTATGGGTAAATTTTGGAATCGAATTAATAACTGTATGTAATTTTTGATTTTTTCTTGTTATTTACAGGCAGAAGAAGGAACTAGTCGCACGTCTGAAGGCGAAGACAATGATGGCAGTGAAATCAACGCTGGATCTTCTAGAATATTATCGGCAGCCACGTCGAGGGAAGAAGATGACGACTCTAGTAACAACGCGAGCAGCGAAAGCAAGAGTCCCGGTCAGAGGTAAGATATTTCTATACACATACAGGATGTTTATTTTTTAAGTTTAAATGGTATATGGCCATACCTAATAGTGCAACATATTAAAGTTAATATCTTAGTTTCTTACTCATGTAACGCTACGATATACATAACCCCTATTTAAAGATTGTATAAAACGGAATGTTTAGCCATATTGTATTATATGTATATCCGATATTTCACGCTTATCTTTCCAAAATTTCATAGATATACCCAAACTATTTTTACTATTCGTATATTATCTGCGTTTTATTAAGACCCTATTTAGCCGTACTTTCAAAATGATGTGCCTGCGTAAACAGTAAAATAAATTTACATTTTCTTCCCCTTAGTAATTAATTAGATAAATTAGATGCATCTGAAAATGCTGACCGATAATTCAAAGAAATGAAGCTTTCTTTCAGACATAATTGACGAAAACATTACGAAATGTAAAATTATCCTTTTTTTAAAGTAAAATATAACTTAAATTCTTGGAGATTAGAGGTAAGCAGTTATAGGATTTGGAAAGTCTATTAATTCTTTTTTGAGATTACTCCGTGTATGAAATAAACTGATTTATTTTTAATTATTTTTAACCCTCGGTAAGAGTACTTTTTTGTCTTAATGAAAGGTACCTATGTCCCTTTCTGTATCCCCGACAAACTGTTTTATAGCACATTAAAAATATACATATACCTACCATCGTTTCGAAATGGCTTTACAAGTATACAATTATATATACTTCAAGTGCAACATAAATGCTATAAGATTGAAATATTAAATATCATCGATCGCTCACCGTCTGGCTGACATTTTCAAGATTCCAATTATAGGATGCACTTCGACTTTATAAATTGTGTCAGAGAGATAAACGTATACCTAAAACCTTACATGAATATATAAACTAATACTTATTATAAAGAAGTAAAGTTTGTATGTTTGTTTGTACGTAGGTGGTAATCTTCGAAACTACCCATCCGGTTTAAAAAAAATTTCACCAATAGTTAGAATCGAATTTCTAAATATTATTCTAATGCCCTATTAGCTATTACCAGCTATTTAAAAATAAAAATCCGACGCTTGGAAAAAGGTAATGTCAGGCGTTATATTTTATTAATTATACTTAAATGTATATTTATCTTAATTTTTTTCTTTACTTATTGCCATTATACAAATGTAAAATCCGTAATTGGCTGTTAGTTATGTTTATTTTTGTCCGTAAATCGTATATTAAAAGCTGTGGATTTTGAGTAAATAAAGTTAAATTATTTTTAAATATTTACTTAGTTCTAAACTTATTCACTAGGTGGCGCGAGAGAAGCCGTTATATATAAATATACTCTGTGCTTATTGGAATATGAACTTTTTTGTTCACGATACTCCTGCATCGAGCCGACTTCTCTTCCGGTTCATTAGATAGGATGTTAATGTAAAGAGCTCGATCGAAGGAAGGTTAGTGTTTCCGGAACGACTTTGTGTTGTAGTTGTGTAATGCGCCATTTAAAGTCTAACCAGTTGACTGCACACATAAAGAATAAAAAATATTGGTTGAGCATAATAAAATTAGGTATGTAATCGATTGGAAAAAGTTGTCAGAAAAAATATAGAATATTATTTTAAGTTATTGGGGATAGTTAAGTTAGTTAGGACACTATCGTTTCTGAAGTTTAAGAGAAAAAAAAATACTAAATGAAATTAAAAAACGTTTCCAATAATAATTCACATGATACATAGACAGAGTGACGATAGACTTTTTAAAAGATTTCTGTGAAAAGTTCTTTTTAGTGTTATATTTACGAACTGTATCTAAGTTTTAAGTCTAAGTAAGTAAAATATATTTAACAAGCGAGCCACCTCCGGCTCCGTGCGTATTTTTTTTTTGCAAATTATATGTAATACACACTCCTTTCTTGTTTACCGCTCTTTACAATTAATATACAATCAATTTAAAAATACGTACAATAGATCCTGACATTAATAATATTATGTATTAATTTAAATTATCAAATTATATTTTACAGGAGCAATATAATATGCTCGTTTCTTTTCATAACATAAAAATTACTGTCTAAAATCTTTTTGTGAAATTTATCTTAAGTATCTTATTAAAATTGTACTGCATCAAACTTGGATGGCCCTTAAACCTACATGTATACCTACTACATCTTTCTGTATAATATACGGATGTATTTATGGAGTAAAACGTGTCTGAGAACCGAAGATCTTATCGCGAGTATTGTGACAGAGTATAAAAATATTTTTTTATAGACATATATCTGGCTTCACGTGATCATAACCAAAATACTGCAGCATTCGTGATTTCTTATGTTCCAATTTTGTTGTTCGTAGGAGGTTGGCACGTATTGGTATTTAAATAAAGGAGACTTGGATTAGATTTAATCACACCTTTTTAATTAGACACTTAGAGCGAGTACACATTGAGCGCTTGGCGTTGCGTTAGGCGCGCGCATATAGCTTACAATACTGGCCTGCTAAAGGACGTCGACATTGACATGACACAGACAGTATAGTCTACTGAGTATAAATAATGACAGAGATACACCACACCAATGAAGATACATACTTGGCCTCTCCTATTTATAAGGAAGACTGTCACGTATCGTACGCCGTCCATTGCTGGATATATTCACCCCGGCACTAGTTTGTCTGTTCATCTCGTGAGAGGACGTCCTACTGGCCCCACTTATAAGAACTTTCTGGCCCCAGTGAAAGATCACTAGGAAGTGGTATAGTGGCAAATATATGTACATAATTTTAATATACTCAGATCTATAGTTTCTATGCCTCTCAATTCGAAGATTTGGCCAGCCTTAGGTATACTTAGGTATACTTGAACATAACAAGAAAATTTCCAAGTAAAGAAAAGTTGGTTCGGTTACAATTTCGGTTTGGCACACAGATTTTTACTGATTCTAATAGGAACAATCCAGCAAAAGTCCTCTTGGATGCTCCCTCGGGAGTCTAAAAGTCTAAAAATATAAATATAGGGATAGTTTTTAACCAGGATAAAAATTATTCTATACTTTAATCCAGGTAATAAACTATATGTGTGCGAAATTTTATCTAAACGTTTTGCGTTTATTAAAAAAATATCCCAAACATACAAACTTTCGCATTTGTAATAAAATAATTCGGGATTTGTAATAAATAAATATTATAAGGATTAGGATTTCAACGCTCTTTAAAATTATAATACTTTTATATGGCTGGAAATGGAATTTATTTAAGCCTCTTTCAACAAGGGAGGTATACTTTATATTATTAGCTAATTTATAAATTGCATCTCCATTTATGTCAATGTCAACGTCGACCTTTGATACTAGAATAACACAAATCGATATTGGATAGGGGAGAATTAACGTTGAAATGTCTATTCTTCGTTTGTTTAGGGCATCTACAGAACAATCGCATAGAAAGATACTTGGATTTATTTATTTCTTGATTTATAACCTACAGGTTAAAAACTAAATAGTTACGGTTGTATATTATTTATATTAATAATTAAGATTTTAAGTCTTAAATGGGCTAAAGTTCTTATTTCTCAGTGGTCTTCTGTAAGATGGTAGTTACAGCCACTGGACGGTCTTCCCAGTCTATGACTGCCGAACACAGTATGCCTTGCAAAAATGCAGATTGTGATGATCATCGGTTGAGTAGTTAAGGCGTGAAATCTTAACAAGTAAACAAACTCGCTTTCGCATTTATAAGATTAGTTAGGATGTTACTGCAAAATTAAATCGAAATTTGTTTAAAAGTTTTTTTATGAAAGAGTAACAAACATCCATTAATTCTCATAAAGTTTCCAATTTGTAATATTATTAGGGTGAGCCACTAGGTATAATAACATTGCTTTGCCCATAATTGCTTATAAAATAGCTTACCTATAAATAAACACGAATCACCATCAGTTCATTTGAATGTTATAATAAAACCTAATTAGTTTTTTATTTAAGTAGGAAATAAAAACAATATTTTGCAACCAAATCGCCGATAACGTCCGCGTCTTACTATTTCTCCGCTAACTGTCTACTTCTAAATCACCCAACAGATTTTGATACGATTTTTCACTAATGGAAAGAGGGATAAACGAGGAAGTTTTGTGTGTATAAAAAATGCCATCCCGGGCGAAGCCGGGAGCGGGGCGCTAGTAAAATATAATTTTTGACAACTAGATTGTTCAGTACTACGAGTACTAGCTTAATTAAATTCTTTAGGAGAAAAACATTGGTTTTTTTTGACAGACAGACTGACGGTCCATTTGATGGTAGGTGGCTACCGTAGCCTATAACACAAGCAACGCCATAGATGCTGCAAATGCACTCCCAACCATAGAAGGATTAAGGATAAGCGATAAGGAAGGGATGGTGTTATGGGCTCTGGCATCCCTTACTCACTCACCGAAACACAACAGCACATATGCTGTTATTTTACGGTGGTCTTCTGTAAGGGGGTGGTTACTGCCGCCAGACGGGCTGCCCAAATGACTGCGAAATATAGTGTGCCCTGCCAATACAAAAATTTGCTAATTAGGCTGTGTACCTAATGTTTGATTTTTCTAGTTACACCAAATTTTTGTCAGTGATTCAATCTCAAAGACTAGTACGTGGTTAGATTGTATAAAGATTAATCAATCTCTTTTATTTGCTCTTAAGTGTGGACTGTAATACAAAAATTACCATTATGCGGAAGTTAATTTAATGAAACATTTACCGAAATCTTAATTCAATCGCCGTCGAAACAATTCGTAAGTATGTTGGTAAATTGGAATTTGCGCCTACAACTTTATTATTACAATTTTGTCCTTGTCGTTGGAACTACCTTCTTGTAACTACAAAACAAACTAATAAGAGTTTATGTCTTGAATGACTAGTACAGACATTGAGATCTGAAGGTTTTATGCCAAATGAAAAAGTCTAATTTATTCCTTATTTTTATATACGTGCAACTACTGTTCTTTCTTTGTTGTATATTAAAGTCATTGAAGTCACATTTATAAAAACACAACATTCATTAATTCATTACTAAATAGTTTTTGTTAAAATTGAGTAAAACTCTATTGAAATACTAATCGGATATGACTGTTCTTTTTTTATTATAGTAATAACATTTACAAGTATAAATGTCATTTTAAAATTATCGTGTTTTCGATCGCCGTAGTCATTTTTATGATATTTTACCATTGACCCTCTAGCTAGACATATAAACCAATAGAGTTATGTATATTAAGATGTCTAGTCTATAATAGACATATTTTGACTAAAATTTTAATAAGCTGAAATTTTGTCTGATCATTTATGAATTTAACTGTGTCATTTAATAATGATAAACACATAGTTTATTTTACAAAACTAGTTTTACAACTACCACAATTAACTACCCGATTATACTAATGATCAATTTGTCTATAAAAATTGGAACAAAAATTTTAAATAGGATTTTTTTTGACAAGAATATGAGTTCTACAGGCTCTACATGTCCACTGCTTAATAAAAATGTATATTATTATACATTATACAAAAAAAAACAAAGTAAAAGATATTTCCTAAAATATTCCATGCATTTCAATTTTTGTTGGATACTACTGACACAATGCAGGGTTAACTCAAGACTAATTCTTCACTCAGACTTTTTTCACTACTTTAGCCTTTATGAAACCACATTACAAACCCCATATCTACAAATATAAAATAAGCGCATGAAGCAATTTAAAACTTTGATTTTCTTAATCTAGATTGATGACGAAGTTTTCGCCATTCACGACAAATGCGAGGCCCGATGATATGTAAGTGGGCAATTATAAAGGTATCATGGCTTTGGTGACGCTTAGCTGCGATCCTAGAAAAGAGCACGAAATCATCACCCATTACGTATCTGTTATGTCGAAGTCAGTTGCTATGGCTATTCGAGTGACGTTAAAAATTGTTATTGCTATCAAAAAGTTGTTGTCATATTTTTTTAAATATTTCGTGTAAGTTTTATTAGACATTTTAAAAGAATAGAAAAGACATATATTACAATGAAAGTTTTAGGTTAAGAATGCAAACCATAATCGGTTAGATAAAACCATCGCAGAAGAAACCACTACTTAAGAAGCTCGTTCCTTTTTCATTTCAGCAGATAACATAAATGCGGGAAACTTAGATTCTAGTAAATTTTAAAAACCTAAGCATTGTATTTTTTTTTTATGTATTGGTTCAAATATGTATATTTACCTATTTTTAGGCTTTTTGAGATACAACTTGTATCTCTATATATATATTTTAATGGCGTTTGTTAGAAATTTAATGAAGTTTGCAGATTGTTCAACAGTGCTAAATATCACAATATTATTTAGATATTTACTAAACTTAGGTAAGTCAGGAAATGTATTCAAACGGATAGAGATTGTATCTCTAACAACGCGAAAATAGTTTTATATAAATTATTCAGTTTAAAACTTCTTTCTTTTTTCAAAATGTTAAAATTGCAGTCTTTGCAGTCATACTTGCATTTTCACGTACTTTTGTCTAAACCTTTAGTGACAAAAAATATGATCCACAAAATTGGTGCATGTCAGAATAACGTAAATATATTGAACTATTTGGCAACCCGTCAAAGGTCGTGTAAACCTCGAGAGTCATAGCAACAGAGTGATACGTAATTGGTATTCCAGTATCGCCTATCACGAGAACTATTATATGTGCATAATAAACATAGTGATGTATGATATATGATTAGTTCACGACCCTGCACAGCTGGACGAATAGACCACATTGTAATGCTATCCGTTTCTATTATGACACGTAATTGTTCTGTCCGTGAACGACATAGCGAGAGGCTGACTTTTATTTTATGCATGTTATGATTTTTGTGAAGTCCTTAATACAGCAAATTTGAGGGACAGCTGTGATGGAAATTTGACGACTATACTTTATATTATTTTGAATGAAAACTATTTTGATAATAATGTCAAATTAAATTTATGTTGAAAGAGAAGTCGTCAAAGCTCCGATCACGAATAGATTAGGACAACCCATGAACAAACTTTACAGTACACTGTCACCTGTAACACGATGCGTCCCTTTATAGGCGACCGATCATTGCATCGAGCTCGTCAAGCTCTCGCAAGTCCATGCAGGACACAGAGAGGCAAGGATCTGACTCAGACAAACGCGGCCATAAATGGAGGCACGTCCAAGCTGTCATGGCCTACTACCAGGCTCTCAGGAAAATAAAGAGGTTCGAAACGTGTTCGGACAACGGTAAAGCCGCATCGTTGTCAATTGTTTATCTATTGTTTGTTTATGATTTCCCAATAATGTGTTACCTTCGTCTCTATGTAATAGGATCTTCGAGAATGGTACTATCACTTGGATTATGTGTGTTTTCTTGTAAATCATTGTGTTCTAACTAGATCACCTTGCGAATTGTCTAACTTTCTTACTGTCACTTGGGAGATCAAAAAACGTGTTCATTGTTTATTAATTAATTGCATTTGTATGGACGTTAATTATTGCGATTGTCTTACAACTTAGTTATCTATTAAAACCTGACTAGAAATTAGTTTGAAATTAGTTTTAGAAGTGGTTTCTATAGAATTCTTATACGACTCACTAATCTCACTCTACAAATATTACTTTATTTACCGACTTTTTTGTTTTTCTAGTGTGATTTGCCGCATGACAATAAAGGTAGTCGTTTGCACGTTTATAAAAACAACACATCGAAGTTTGTGCAAGGCACTGAATAACAAAAGAGTTATTTCTAGAAGCATTTTGATTTTTTTAGATTGTATTGTTCAATGTCCTTTTTAAGTATAACTTATTTACTATACTTTAAGTTCCCGTGATATAGTTGAAAGAATTCTCACAATCTAACTTTTCTTATCAAATAACAATAAAATTAAAGTGAATGACTTAGTGAACTTTCTCATCTACCGACTCGTTAAACTTTCTGGACGCATGGCTACTTTTGCTTACCTCGACTTTCCTCAAACTTTGTCTCCATTTCAATATGTTTCATTAACTTCCCTTTTGTGGAATAATCCAGAACAAAATCGAACCAACGATGGATGAAGCTGCGAACCACGGTCCAGTTGAGTTCTGCGATGCAGAAGAAACCACCGTTGAAGAGAGAAGACTCGTTCTTGAAGAGATTTTCCACACGGCAGATACCAGAAACTCAAGAAACTGTGAGATTTTAGTAGATTTAGGTTTCAACCAATCTCCAAACATCATACTTATTATTAGCATCAGCCTTTATGATTACATTGTAACCAGACTACTAGACACTATAGGCTTCACCTCTATGTATGAAGGCTTTAGTTCTCCACAGGGCGACTTACTAAGTATTTGCATTGTTTTCTGATAATGACAATCTAAAGTTCACACGTTTGTGGGTAAGGATTTTCGCCATAGACGTAGACGTATATATATATGTACCGTTTTAAGAGAATTTAATTTCTCAATAACTCGTGCAGCGTTGATCATTTAAAATTAAAACAGAATGCGAACTTTATTAAGTGCTTTAAACGTCAATTCGTACAAAAGGGAAAACTATTCGAACATTCTTCGCCAATAACTAAACGTATATTTTCTATTATCTTCAAGTAATCAAATTATATAATAAATTAAACTATGCTACAAACCTGGTCTCTTTTAGTATTATAAAGGCTGATGCATCTTAAACATCCAATTTCTCTATGTATTTTCAATCGAAATAAAAAGCACAAGCAGTTGATCATACCTTAGTAACTTCCTTTTGAGTATTATATTATAAAAAAAAAAACAATTTCATAATGCAAGAATTTAAAGGTTCAGGTAAATACTATTCGCCTGCCTTTTAAGATTTTATATATAACAGACTCATGTGTGTCCACAACTTGTCATATAAACAAATGTGGATTTCAACCTACATTTGTGTGACTCATTAAGTTAAAGTATTGTAATCAGTGGCAGACTATTCAAATTTTGCCACCCGTATCTCTACAATTTGATACCCTAGTTCACAATTATAGGTATATTGTCAATGAAATTGTAGCTTTATGTTTTGTGTGCTATCGTCCTAATTACACCACCCCAATATCATAATTAGTGTGATTGTGAATAAGGGAATCGATGTGTTAATTCCTAGATTATATTTACAGCCAAACGATTTAGTTACGATTGCACAAGAAATAGTTTTTGAGTGAATTTCTATGCGAATAAAAGCCCAATCATGTATTACTACTAATGTGGAGTAGTAAGTAATATGTGCCTTAACTTAATATTAATTTCTTAGACATAAAAAATAATTTTGCCCCATATCTGCCGCCCTACAGGCTCCAGCCTACTCAGCCTACAAATACAAAATGATCTGAACAAAAACTAGATAAAATAAAGTAGAAATCGTCAAGAAATTTATCTCTTTTCGCAACATTGTGCCTATTTTTTAGGATCATACGATCATGCTTCAAATAACTTCCTCATAAAAGCATTGCACCGATTATATTCCGGATCTTAAATACATAAGTGTGAGTAAATTGTGAATTTTACAAATGGAAGTTAAAATGTTTTTCAATTAACAGGTGGAAGACACAGGATCAGAAGGTGCTACAGGTGAGCACAGATCAACTAACAGACAGAGGCGAAGAAAAGTACGAGCGCCTCGCACAGTTGTCAATCCAGATGAGAATTTCTATTTCTACTGGCTATGGATGATCACCATCTGCGTACTGTATAATCTTTGGACGCTGATAGTGAGACAAAGCTTTCCAGAGTTGCAGGTACGTTTTTGTTCTATTTCCTTCGATATTTTTTCATATTGGCTTGCCATGTTCGCAGACAGCCTGACGGTCCACTTGATGGTAGGTGGCTTGCATCGCTTGATGGTAGGATTAAAGATAAGGTGATTGGGAAGGGATAGGGAAATGGGCTATGGCATCCCTTTACTTTCTTACCGAAAAACTACAACACACCTGCTGTTATTTCACGGTGGTCTTCTGTAAGATGTTGGTTACTGCCGCCAGACGGGTTGCACAAATGACTGCGAAATTCAGTGTACCCTGTCACTACTTTCAACTCCAGATCAGAGCCAAATTTGAGAAGTTCATTTACAAAGTTAACCTTGCCGGGAACTGAACCAAAATCTGACGATTTGAAACTCTGACGTTATGGGACCAAACCCCCGGAAACACTGAAACAGAGCGTTAAGGCAAGATAGGTATTTAGGTAGATACTAGGTAGATATTACAATAAATTTAATACTATAAATTACAATAAATTAATAATTTCATTATAACTTTAATTTAAAACTGTTATAAAACAATATACACAAGTGGACATCAGCTAAGATCACAAAGATAATTAAGTAGGTACGCTATTCGAAAGCCCTCAACCGCTTTACTAATGAAGATGCAATCTGCGCTTACAAAGCCTATTTGAGGTCAAACATCCGACCTCACTAACAACTTCTGAAAAAAAAAAAAAGTGTTTCTAAAGCTATTGTTCTAGCAAAGTACTGCTCAGAACTTATTAGAATTCCATAATATCAAGTTTCATAAGCATATTTTTTGT
The DNA here is from genome assembly GCA_944738685.1 of Synanthedon myopaeformis. NCBI lineage: Eukaryota > Metazoa > Arthropoda > Insecta > Lepidoptera > Sesiidae > Synanthedon > Synanthedon myopaeformis. The sequence continues at coordinate 3,158,701 of OX122933.1, read as the reverse complement.
TAAATTGACCATTTAATATTGAGGTAAGTTTGTAATTTCTCTCAAATATCTAATTATTTTAACGAATTTGATAGTTAAGTATCTTTCTAAATAGTGTTTTCCCTCTTTATTATCTTTTTTTGCTAAAGTTCTGTTCCATCACCTTAAAAATTTGGAAGGAGGAGAAAAATTAACTTATAGAGTTATGTAAAGTTAAAATATAATCATAAGTATATGGGTGAAATTTGTTTTAATTTTGATTTGTTATCACATTTTCCTGAGCTATATTGCGAAATTTAGTAACTTATATCAAACTAGCTGTTACACGCGACTTCGTCCGCGTAACTTTATAAAATATAGCCTATATTACTCACTGTTAATATAGCTTTCTATAGGTGAAAGAATTTTCAAAATCGGCCCAGTAGTTTTTGAGTTTATGCATTACAAACATACAAATCTTTTGTCTTTATAATATTAGTATAGAAATGCTTCTAAGGGACTCAAATTTTGATTTGTTATTAAGTTTTCCTGCACTATATTGCGATCATTAGAAAATTGTGACTGCTAATTTAATATTGTAAAAAGGAAAGCTCTCACTTATTCACCGTTTAACATTCACTCGATAATTTAAAGTGTGATTGAACTATTCTTGAATAAATTTATTGGAAGCAACATTCGTCGGTCGTGTCGTTGCAACCAATGCAAAACTTCGACTCTAAAATGTACCATTGTTATTTCTGTTCCACTTTAGAATAACTACGAATTTGAATTTAAGATTTCCTTGTAGAGTGCGATGAACGCTCTCGATATATAAATAACAATTGTAAAGCAATGAACAGCAATGTACCCTACATATTCTTTCAGAGTAAAGAAACGGTAACAATCTAATTCTTTTGTAAATCTTTTATTTATTTTATTACAATCTCTAATTTTAATTTGTGTATGTATTTCTCTTCTTTGTTAAATAGATGGATTAAAATATTTTCTATAACTATTTTTACATAAAAAAATCACTTTTCTTTTTACATTACAAGAAAAGAAGCATTTATTTTCGTTTAAGAGTGCTCCTATATAGGAGTCCTAAGTAGTATTCGTCGAAATGCTAACATTAGTTAGTGGAACCCATTTTTTGATTCTAAGTAATAGAGAAAGTATTATCTTTGCAGCAGACAAATGTCGCAGGCAACATCTGTTGAAATAAAACTGTAACCCGTAAGCCATAACACTTGAAATCTCAAAACCTCGCCTCTAAGTTTGTTCAACCTCAGATCGTATGCACTGGCATCGAAATCCCTTTCTTTATTTCCCTAGACGACTGGATAAGTAAATACATGAAGTGATAGTGGCGTCTTAAATACTCCCCGTAGACATTCGAATTTCATTCAACATCTTTCGCACACAACCCAAGTCACAAAAATAACTTTAGAGAGAGTTCACAATTTTAAACCCTCTTCACTTTGTCTAAAGTTCAAATTTCAATGTCAATGCGACGCTTGAGCTGTTGTTATCGATGACGTTTGTTAGTGGGGTGAAAAAGGGATTTTCAATTTTCGCCAATCGTCGACAGATATACTGTGAGCTTTGCATCTCTGTTATTGATTGGTTTTATTTATTTACTGTGCATACTGGAATCTTTCGTTCAGTTTATCTATATACGGTTCTTTTATATTTTTTTATAAAAGAACCTAAAAAAATTTCAGGAGAAAAGTATTCTATATGGTAATCCAGGTAATAAACTATCTGTGTATCAAATTTCATCCACATCCGTTTAGCTGTTTCTGCTTGAAAGAGTAACATACATCCATACATCCTCACAAACTTTCGCATTTATAATATTAGTAATATTAGTAAGCATACGTCATAAAAAATAAAAAATTGCCTATATCCGTTTCTATAGTCATGTGTGCCTATTCTCTGTTCCTCTTGTCAACTGGTAAGTCTAAATTAAGACTTAAGTCTTAATATAGATGTTATTTTAATGAAGATGTTACTCTAAATATTAGAGTAACTTGTGCATATTCTCCACGAAATATAACCCAAAAGCTTCTAATGAAAGTGCTACTAGTTAGGACACTTTTAAGAATTTAAATAAAGCACTAAAAAATCATTTATTCTGCTCAAAAAGAATGAATAATTCATTACATTTATAATTTTAATATATTGCAAAACATATTTGAAATATGAACTGACGAGAGAAAAGGTTTGCTTATACTCTGCTTCGTTTAATGTTTACGACAAGAGTATTGAACTTTCTAAGTGTATTTATTATGTTTTTAAGTTCGTGTCATGAGAGAGGTAAACAAAATATTCGAAAGTTCCTCTTTTAATTAACAAACTGCAAAAAATGACAGAGACTCTTTAAAATATATTTTTTGCTTGTCCTTACAGAAATCTATGATAATAGATATAAGTTTATCTATGACTGATATAATATTAAAATTAAGCACCCGAAGAAGTACTTTGCACTTGTATGGGTCAGATTGCAACGGTAATATTGAATTTTACAGTTGCTTTCTGAGACAAATATGTAGTGACTCTAAACAGGTTATCCAGAAAACCGTCGTTTGACGTAGACACAATGGCCTTCAGACGACTTTCACCGTGTATGAAAGATAGTGACCTCTTTCCTCAGACCGGCCATCGAATTTACCAAGAAAACCTATAGAACTCGATACCTACGTAAAATGCTTTTAGCGTGATATTACTTCTTAACTTATTTTATTATCTATTCATCATACATAATATTATATATAGTAAAAATATTAACGATATGTAGATTTTTTATTTTACAACACATACCTTTTTTGAAATATATTTGTGATTGGTATGTTTTATTCATTTATTTAGTCATTAACTCCAACAGCCTAACATACTCGTTCAATGACATAGAAAGATGCTTTAAATATTTTAAGTATCCTACTTCACAATTTGTGATACATTCGTCTAAAACTTCTAACAAATCTAAGGCAAATATTGTTAACTGTAAAGTCAGAAATGAAGTTACATAATTATATTACAAAATAAATTACATAGTTGTAATGTAATGCACTGTCTTACATAGTTTTAGTAGGGGCAGGGCACATTGAGTTTCGCGGTCTTTTGTGCATAGCTCTTCGGTGCCATAAACTAGAATAACTAGAATATATTATTGTTTGCAGATAATGTGTCACTACTTCTGGCTGACATGTGATGGTATCAGCGACGCCGTCTTCGCCCTAGACCTGGTTGTACAACTGAGAACTGGCTATTTGGAGCAAGGATTAATGGTAAATATTTTTTTTAATAATGGGAATATAGGACGGACGTAACGTCAAAATAGCTGTTCAAAATAATGTTGACGACACGTTTGGTCTAGTGGCTAGTAACCCTAGCTGTTAACCAAACGGTCGCGGGTTCGAATCCCGCTAGGGGCAAATGTTTATATGTTAACATTTACCTTTATACCTGAGTCATGGATGTTTGTATTTATAATATGTATGTATTTACAAAAAAAAAGTATTCAATGTAGTATATCCACTGTCTGGTATCCATTATACTAGCATTAGTTGCTTAATGTGGAACTAGATGGTGCTGTGTGGAATGTGTGAAGATGGTGTGAAGATATATTCCAGTTCTATCATTATCATTTATACGAGGATTGGAACTCCCTTCCTCCTAGCGTCTGTTTCCGAGCTCATGTAACCCAAATAAAATAAATTAAAAACCCAAAAGTATCAAAATTCGCATAAAACAAAGCTTTGCATAAGCAACATCTTAACTTCTATCAACGTACACATCACATTTGGAAGATAATAGCAGGTATGACTAAACTAGCGATCCGCTTCTGGCTACACATGGATCCAATTTTCTTCTGCAAATTATATACACATACATACCTTTCTCGTTTATAGCTCAATTGCTTCAATTTTATGCCAACTTAGCCAAGTCCTTAAGTCTGTTCATCTTAGCGACTTATTTAAAATGCATTTAAGTAGCGAAGCCCTCTTTTCTTTTCACGATATTAAATTACGAGTTCGTCCACATTTTTTCCCGTTTTTTAACCTCACTTCTCAAAGCGTTTGCATTAATTTTCCAACTTTTATATTTATTTTTTAAGAACGTAAAATTCTTTGGGCAGTAAAAACGTCTCAACCAATCACTTTGGTAATAATTGAGTCGGTCGGTCGGTAAAAATGACTCGGTTAAAAATATCAGGAAATATATCTAAGCCTATTTTCCAAATTTTTTTTAATGAAAACAATTGAAAATCGACTTGTCCTTTTGGGTTCTTTTATTATATGATGTGGCAAGCATCATAAAAGAGGTTATAAACTCATGCAATTTCTGAGAGTGCTGCACCGATCCTAAAAAATTAAAGTTTAAGAGACCAAGTGAGGATAGGTGAATAGGCTCTGGCATCCATTATTCAAAAGTGTCAAAACACAATAGCATATCTGCTGCTAATTCACAATGGTTTTTCTGTAAAAAGTCGGTTACTGTCTCCGAATAGGCTACTTACTTTATTAATGCGAAATACAGTGTGTCCATGAGAACTAAATTTTTTAATTTCTTAAATTAAATTACTTTAATTTAAGAATCATCTATATTTCATACCGCACTCGTTTTTTAGTTACAAAATCTCTATAATCTCTATAAATTGTCTAATACTTATATAGCACGTATATTCGCAACTTCAAAACTTATATCATTGCTAAGACGTACAATATGGCGTCGTTGATTTATTGTTAAGGTCAGTGTCACTTTGGATACAAATTTATAACGTATGGTACCATATGTCGTTCGTTGGCCGTACGAGTTTGGCTACGCTTTTCTCCACCTCAAAGACTGGTAGATAATATTCCGTACTTCTGATAAGTAATATTAAATATGTATATAATAGGTAAACTTATTGTGATTTTGGACGTTGTTAGTCATCATCATGATTATCATCAACCGACCCCAAGTCTCAAATGTACTAAAGTGTCTGTCCGTCATACATACATCATTTCAAAAAATCTAATCATTATTTTCTTTTACAGGTATACGACTCTAAGAAGCTTGCGAAGCATTATTTAGCATCAAGGTCTTTCCTGTTAGATATCGCATCTCTAACTCCCCTAGATCTTATTCAGCTGAAGATCGGCACCAATCCAATTATACGTTTTCCTAGATTTTTTAAAGTAAGTACTTTGAACATTTTTTTGTTATCTAATAGAATCCTACTTATAAATAAATACTAAATTAATAATAATAAATGCAAAAGTTTGTGAGGATAGATGTATGGATGTTTGTTATTCTCTCACGCAAAAACGGCTCAACGGATTTGGATTAAATTTGGCAAACAATTTATCACCTGGATTAAAATATTACTTTTTATCCTGGAAAAAATGTTAGGTTTATGTGGGATTTTCAAAAAACGAACAACAGCCCTTACGAAGTCGCGGGCACAGTTAGTAAAATTATGTCTCGGTGACCATACAAGTACAAATTTCAAAATTGAAACCATTGTGAAAAAAATATTTAAAAAATTTCAAATTTTTTTTAAAATCTGAATAGGATAAAATGACGTCATTAAACTTGAGTCAATTATTTAGTTTTTTAATTTAGACTTATTTTATTTAGTTCAATTATTACGAATATATTGTTTATGTATTCATTTAATTACAAATGACACACATTAGAGATGTAAGGTTGTTCATAATATACTTTAAAAATAGAGGTTTCACAATGAGCCCCAAACCTTCGCTACACCTGTGAAAAGGGTAGGTAATATCTACGTGACATTAGCAAGATAAGGCTTGAATCGTTAGTCATTGCTTACTGTAAAGAGCAATGCCTGTGAGAATAAAATGTGTGGATGACACACGATTCTATTGTGTTTAGACACAAGATTCCAGATGTTATATATACGAACAGATTCTAGATTTATTTATTTATTTATTTAAAAGGATTACCAACTAAAGACAAATCACAATATACAACACTCACAGAAAGAAACATTACAAGTATTAATTTAAATTATAGGAAAGCACAGCATTATTAGAAATTAGTTAAATTAGTCAAATAAATGAATCAACAAATGTCAATGAGATCAAAGATATAATACCCACCTAGAACCATTTCAATGCTACAAATCAATAAATAAGAGAGAAATAAAGTATAGTAGGTATAGTATACTTGTTTCTATACTTTATAGTAGGTGATTCGAATTATTTTGCTAAATTAAATTATTTTGCTTAAAAAAAAAGAGTTATGAGCTAAAATGTAAAATGTAAGATGCTAGTACTTATAATGTAAGAGTGTTTATAGTCTTGTGACTATAAACACTCAAAGACTAATAAGCAGAATGTCAAAAAGCCATATGACTAAAAATCGGATTTCACACTCTGACTATAAATAATAAGCAATAATAAGCAGAATGCTTAAAAGGTTAATATATAAATACATATAACGTTGGCACTCGTAGTAAGTAGTTTCAGAAATGAGGTCAGTAAAACAGTATTGAGATGGGGAGATGCCTCGTCATGAATCCCTTTTAATGGTCGACAATAAATCTAAACTCTACCTGTTTAATTGCTACTTGGAGGGATCTTTATATTATTGTATGTTATAAAATTTTATTACATAATGAAATTTTGAACACACCCTAAAATTATCTACGTCGGGATTATTGTAAGCGTTATGCATTTAAATAAGTAATTCATCATCATCATATTCAGCCCACAGGCTGGTAGATATATTTTTTAATGTAAAAGTCGTCAGACATGTTGACGGTCCACTTATCCACTGTCTGTGCAGCAAACAGATTTAGTAGCACTAGGAATAAGGGATAGGATAGAAATGGGCTTTGGCATCTCTTATTCACTGAACAAAGTACACACCGAAGCACACGTGCTGTTATTTCATGATAGTCTTCTGTAAGGGGGTGGTTATTGACGTTAGTCGGGTTGCCCATTTTATGACTGCAAAACGCATTTGCGGGACTGGGCCCCCAAACCACTCTGGGCTGTATTGGTTTTCCGATAGATTTATGTAATTCATATTATTATCATATTTTCCACAGAAATGCCGAACATCGGCTTCCTAAAACCCCCTGAGTGACTTGCAATTTATGGACGAGACATTTTGACAATATGTAGTACTTAACTACCTATCTGATTAATATTTTAAGTCAACTAAATATATTAATTTAGTTAGGTACTCAAATCGAAAAAAAAAAAATATCATGGTGTGACATAATTACTTACCTTATGAACATGTAAATAAATAATAGCTATAATAATGGTTCATTATATTAATATCAACCATGTCCTTTGTCCTTTTTCCTAACATTGCCGGCTTGGCAATTTTGCATACTGTCATTTAATGTCTTTCAGAACTCCCTTAAGAATGCTTCAATTCAAAAGTTAGAAGCTACAAATGCAGTTAAAAACTAGAACTGTCATAAACGCTTGTTGGCGTGCCCCGGGGAATTAAATAGCTATTGTGATCAAAGTAAAGGATTGACGGGAAAATATCAGCTAAAAGCGAGAACTCTGTTTTCCAGACCTCCACACAGAAGTGGATTAATGAGTAAGGGATCGTAAGAGCCCATTCCCCTATAACCTCCTCATCCTCTGTCAATTATTCTACCAAGGTCTGCAGAGCATTCACCTAATAACAGGTGTTAAGAGCTCACTTGCCAACGGGAGCTTCTCACCAATTCCATATTACGTAATTCCATGATTACTGATTAGTTATTGGTCTATGAGTAATCATGGAATTACGTAGTATGTCATGTCGTCATCTGAGACTTGCAATGAATCAAAAACTGAAATTAATATCATATCTAGTATAATATAATTATACCAAAATATTATATATCTGTAATAAGTATTATTTTGTATTATACTTATTACGTATAAATTATAAAATAAAAAATCTAAATGCGTTGCTCTGAAAGAGAAAATAAAATAATTTTACATTTTCTGTTTTATAAAATACCTTACTAAATACTAATCTTGCCTGAAATAGAAACAACATTTATTTCTCTATTCTTGTTTACTTCTTTAAATGCTTTCAATTATTTATTATTTATTCACACGACTCGTTTCACAATTATACGGTGTTATTCGCTTTTAAAATTATAAACAACTACCTACATACCTACTAAGAAGTTTACAACGCGGGAAATACGAATTAAATGAAGTGAATTTTCGCGAGTTGAATTCTTGTAATTACTCATTAAAAGCGAATAATGTTTTACAATAAAAACTTCCTAGCCATACTACTACGAGTATTTGTATAACCAGTGTACTCCTATCTCAAACATCCTCCCCGAACAGGTATAAAAGTTTGTGTTAAATTAATTGCTTTTCGCAGGTGTATAGGGCAGTAAGTTGTTACTACATAGTTGAATCTCGCACCGTTTACCCCAATTTCTGGCGAGTCATCAACCTGATCCACATTCTCCTCATCTTGGCCCACTGGTTCGGATGTTTCTACTTTTTGTTGTCAGAAGCTGAAGGATTTCAGGTTTGTAATATTTACTTTTAAATCCTTCCAATGTTATACTTAATAATAATAATAGCTTTTCAAACAAAAATCCAAAGAAAATTTCGGCTTCTAAAGTGTTGGCATCATACTAGTATGTCACTCTTTTTTTTTTTTTAATAAATCCTACTAATATTATAAATGAATGTTTGCTAGTGAGGATGTAGGGATATTTATTACAAAACTGCTGTACGGATTTAGATGAAATTTATCACACATATAGTTTATTACCTGGTTTAACATATTGGATACTTTTTATTCTGGAAAATGTTAGGTTCCCGAAGAACCGTCTAAAAATATAAAAAATGGGTGTCACCGTCGTCACAGCGATAAAGATAGATGTAAGGCGTTATATATCAGGTGTTATATTTTTCATTTTTCAACACGCATGAAGTCGCGGGCATCAGCTAGTAAGTAATCTATACTAATATTATAAAGAAAAAAGTATATTTGTAATATTTTATTCTATATTTGTTTGTAATGAATAAACATAAAACACTACAGAACCTATTTAAAAAAAATCACCTATAAAAAGTTACATTATCAGCGAGTAACATAGACTATATTTAATACAAAGCTACGCGGACGAAGTCGCGTGCAACAGCTAGTATAAGTAATAAAAGCTAGTGACTTCCACAAAGAAAAGCGCAGTTAATTGAATACTCCATTTCCTTGAAAACGACTCCATTTAATTTTATTGTACATTGACACGTTAATTAAATCCCGAAGGTCCACCTTAATTGCGGTGACAGTAATTACTTAGGAGAACATTATGGGGTTGCCAGCAAGGAATTAAGTTACAGCTGACATTCACAAAAGACTTCCTAGGAACTTTGTAATGTATGTACGATGTTAACACAAGCTATGGTCTAACTAAGCTATGGTTTAAGCCTTCTTTGTCGGTGGCTTACTTGCAGCACATAAGGCGATGCTTGTGTTATAGGTGACGGTAGCCAGCTACGATCAAATGGACCGTCAGCCTATCTGTCGATCTTGACATAAAAAAAGCTATAATTAAAATTAGAAACTAACCCCCTACTTTCTATCAAGCCCAAATACGTCATGTCTGCTGTAAGATGCTGAGGTGTTGGTTATTCCGCAGACTACTTGATACTGCAGCACCAGGTCAAGGTTACCAAGTTATGAAAACACCACCGAAGTAACAGTTTACCGAATTTCACATCAATGAAACATGTGAAAGTTAGTGAAATCTCTTCGTTATGTTAACTAGAAAATGGGCTGATGGTCTTCAAACGCCTGAACAGATCTTCATAAACTATAGCTAAGAACAATTCCAATAACGTCAGTTTTAATGGTCCATCCATTTGGGAGCTACGACGCCACAGACAGATACACAGATAAAAATATACACAGGCACACACGTCAAACTTATAACATCCCTTTTTAGCGTTGGGCGACGGGGGTTAAAAATGAAAAATCAATGCATTTTATTATTCAGGGAGATTGGGCGTATCCTCATCGCCCTGGAGACTACGCAACTTTAACAAGAAAGTATCTGGGATCACTGTACTGGTCAACATTGACTCTCACGACTATTGGCGACTTACCAACACCAGAGACCAACGCCGAGTAAGTACAAATATTTTAAGAATATTTATTATAAGATCACTAAAGGCACATAGAAGATATTTCATACCTACTAAATTAAGTGTAATCAAAGCCGGTTATTTTGTACTTTACATACATAAACTAAGAAGTATAGTATAGAAAGAAATGAAGATTGAGAAAAACACGTTATATTTTTTGAGTTGTTTTATTTATTTATCGAGCAAATAATCAAGTAATGGATCCAACAAACTGTAAAGGGATAAGGAAAAATTCCGTAGAATCAGATGGGTAAAGGACAGCTCTGTGAAAAAATTCCGGTGAAATAAATTTCTACCGGGACCTTGTCACTGTCTTTTTTTATTGTGATAAATAAAAATAAATTTTCGAAATATATTTTTCAAAACAGTACTTATGTATTTTTATTGAATAATTATATGTTTGAATTTCATACGTTAACAGGTAAATCAGGTCACAGATCGGTATCGTTTATGTAGGGAATGCAAAATTTATTTGCTACTGGCAAAATTATTCAGTATTAATTTATTCGTAAAGTGTAATACCACTTTTACTTATAGTCCGTTCGTTCGTGAGCCACGTTTTGCTCACACGGGACTGCTCTTGCATTTTTGCCGGACAATATAAATATTATTTCCTATAGATATGTTCACAAGAGTATATAGTGCGAGATTTAGTCAATCAAACGTTACGAACGCGTAAACGTGAATTTGTATGGAAATTAATCAGCGCTACCTAGTGGCTAACGTGTAGCGCTGCTTCATTCCCATACAAAGGGATAAATTTACCCATTACGTATAAAAATGTTACATTACAATATTTTAATATTAATATTAAATTTATAAATATATATTATTGAAAGATATTTTAATATAAACATAAACTAATATAAGGATTGTGTGTTAGCACGCACGGAGGCCCCAAATTTCTGCCACGTCGCGGACTGAAATCCCGCCTGCTGCAATTTAAATCGAATCGAGGGTACGTTTTGCACACTCGCTATTGGTCAGATCGTGTATTTTAATCTCTCCTCATTGGTGGATTTAAGTAGTATTGAATTCGGTTTAAATTTTGTGAAAATGAAAGCACTGTGTTAAACCGAGTTTGAAACTCCTCTGGTTTCCACAGTTTCGCGTTTCGGTGGCGTATTTTGTAAACAATTTGCGAATTAATTTCAACAATACATTTAAGTTTCCTGCGGAACGTGTTTTCAAGCTTTAAACCGTGTTCTGTGCATCAATTTTCATATTCAGCAAATACAATATATTAATTTATTTTTTTTTATAATTTTCAAGCAATATTTACTTAAAGGCTGTGATTATAAAATAATGGATTTGTTCGAAATAAATGCCATAATTATTCTGATTAAGATAAATTTCTAATTAAAAATCGATTTACGGGATTTATGGGAAGAGAGTCTTAGTAGAAATGCTCTGATTTTCTTTTATTAAACTTCATAAATTATATAATAAATTAGCTATTTTTTAATTTAGAAAAAGATAACAGCAAAGATAACAACGACAAACACGAACAAATGTTCACATTTGTCTTTTATTCGTAGATTATGTCTTTTAGACTAAATATGTATTTGTTATCTGCCTTTTATAATATCGTTATAAGAATGTCTAATAGCTAAATTTATTGAAATAAATAGCTTGAGTCTAATTACGTAATTGCTATTAATGGGACGACAATCTACGTTAATCGTATTCATCTAATCAATTTACCTAGACAATATAAAACAGTATTTGTTTGGATTGGATTTGCTTTTATGAAATTCAAATGTAGGATTAGCAATTCACTTAACAGAATTAAGTCAATATAGACAATAAATAATAGTATGTAATGATGAATTGCACATAGACATACGATCTGTATTGTTAATATTGGTATTTTAATTTATTTTTGCATCCATTGTAATAACTATGTAATGTAAATAGGTACTTCACCTATTTTTAACTTTATTTTATAATGTTACATGAACTACAATTTACATTTATAAGTTTTTTTTGTTTCCGTTTGAACTTTGGAATGAAAAGTATAAAAAGACTGTTATATGTTATAATCTTCTGTTATAATAAAATGTTGTGTAAAAATTTCAAGTCATTCCATTGCCTAGTTTTCGAGTTTTGTGGACACAAACATACGGAAGCTATATTTTTATACATGTATAATAAAAATTTAATTATTGTAGCAGGAAAAATTAAGTACCTACTCAGTCAGTAATTATGAAAGTTAAAATGTACTCGAAATAGCATTTCAATTCAAGCAAGTAGGTAGGTACCTAAGTCCAACAAAATATCCCGCAACTACCGAGTCTTTCTCTAACTTTTCTCTTTTCTAGAAATATCTGAGCGCTTGAATTGTTCTTTGAACCAAGATTTCTACGAGACAATTTGTTTTTTTTTTTTTTATCCTTCAGAATCTCACAAGAAGCGTTGTATTAAAGTTGACAATAAATCTAGTGAGAACGTTATTATGTAGGAAGAGGCTCGACTCGCAATAAATAACATAGCAGGTCAAAGAATGGACAAAACTGTCCGACAGAGTATGTCGTGTAAGTTATGAGCTCTCCAGGCGCCCCTTAACGTATCCCCAAAACACTGTCCTTAGCCCAAAAACACGCCTAGGATACGACAAATAAATATTTTAATATTTACAAAGTCTTAAGTGTAATTTGATAATTTTAATTTCGATAGTGACACTCAAATTTAAATAAAATGTTACTTTTTTCGCAGTTAGTTTCAGCGATTAGTCTTGCGATTTTTGTGCGTGCTTGTCACTCGGTCGTGTGTTAGTTGTGAAATAGGCTCTTCACAACTTCAAATATTTCTTTTGTTAGCACCCTCTACTTCGGGTACATTAATTAAACCACTTTATGTTTACTACCAATACTTTTAGCGTCCGACCGACATTATCAGAACTATAATTCCAATTATAAGTTGTGCCTTTTTAATATCATGTAATCAAATGAATCTGAATGAATGAGCATCTGTATTAGCAATGTCACAGAGCACTTTTTACTATACTTCTTCAGTTGACATAAATAGCAGACGCTAACACTTTTGATCGTATTCTTATAATTAGAAAATACATTTTATTTAACAAAAATTTTTTACATAAGTTCTTTCTTACAAAAAAAAACACTGAGCTTGGTTTGATTTGATCCTTAACTAAAGGTATAAGATGATGAGTTTCTCTTAAGGAAAGGTCAAGCTTATCTTATGGGGTCACTAAAAGAATGGCAACTTTTAAAGTTCCTTTGGTTCTTAGAAATCAAATCTCTACGAACGGATAAGAGTGAAAAACTTTTAACTGAAATAGAAAACATTCTTTTAATCATGTGAGTTCTTTTACAATAAATTATTTCACGTAATGTAAACACAAACTATCACAAATATAATTGCATTCTTTGAAAGTACTTAGCTTGAGTACATACTCTACACGAAGAGTCTTAACTTTCAATGTTTCAACCCTAATTTTTAATTCAGGTGCCTTCTTATTGGCCCTTTCTATTTCTAATGTGCAAATATTTTTCCACATCAATATACTTTAGCATATTTCGATTTTCTATAATATCACATTAAATAACCACAAGATAGATTTTATCTAAAATCTTTAGTTAGACGAGGACTCTCATATCTTCTTAGATAATCAAAATATTCATTCCGGTTAGATTCGGTTCCTACTAAAAGCGGGACTCTTTTGTTTTGTTTAAGAGCTTATTTCACCATGTGTCAAGTAGGCTAACCGCCATTTAGTCAGCGGTAACCGGGAATGATGGAGATGATATACCTTTGTCTGTACGGTAAAAGTCCCAAACATTAAAAAGAAAATAATAATAAAAATTCGCCTATCGAAGGATGCAGTAAACCGAGTGCATAATTTAATAAAACATAAAATTATTTCTAAAAGTAACTAATCAACACTTTACTTGTAGTTGGTGAAACAGGCCCTAAGACTGTAAAATCTGACAAGTAAAAACAACGAATAGAATTACAAAATCATACTCTAAGGATTGCATTGTTTTAATTTCTATTTAGTTTTATATAATACAGTATTTTCAAAATAGATTAAACTTCTCGTTTTTTTTTTATTTAAGACCAGTTTAAGAAGGTTTTCACTTGATTTTTTTTTCGTTTAAATTTCTTACATTATTTACATTTAGATTACAGAACAATTGTTTGCATTTTCGGTTAAATTAACACATAGTTTCTGTGATCAAGATTTATGTTTCAATATAGAATAAAACTTTTTAAAATTAAATTAGAACTATTATTGATGTTGGATTTCTATTTTCATTTTAAGATTTTAGAGTTTTAAAGCCATTTTTTTTTATTTACCAAAGTAATTGAAGATAGATTACGACTGTATTTTATTAATGAAATTTGCTTCTTCCAGTCAAATAAAAATACCATTAAATAGCTGATTCTAAAAATGAAATTAATATCCAATGTAATCCAATGTAGATTTTTAACTTATTGCGATAAAATTTCTTTAGCCATTAAAAGAGGAAAGCGTCCGTCGACACGTAACGCATTCAGTGCGAACACGTCTTGGGGGAATTTTATTAAACCCTTAATGCTCTTTGAAAGTCTGCGAGTGCTTCAGTGAATTTTTACGTGGACAAAGGAAACCCCTTGTAACTGATTCGATAAAGATGGGTATTCTTATTTAACTTCTGGTTTATATAGACCGTTCTATATTTTATTCTACCTATGTTAGGTACCTACGTTGAAACTATTGTTAAAGACAAAATATCGTATGTCTAGTTGTAGATTTTTTTTATTAAATCATCTAGTAATCGGTTGCTCCGTAGAATATGTAGTGTTTTTGAGGATATATTCATTATTCTCAAATCGCGTTCGAAACACAACAGGTTGTGAGAAAAGAAGGTTTGTGAATATAAAAAAAAGTGCATCCTGGACAAAACCGGGAACGGGTCGCTAGTTGCAAGATAAAATTTTACATTGTAAAATAGAATAGTTTATTATTTAGATTTTACATTGTAAAATAAAATTTTAAATTAATTCCTACAACAAGAAGGCTGTGATGGTTTTAATTAAAGCGATTAATTTCTGTAACAACGTCGAGATCCAGCTAACATTCCTCCGGCTAACTGCATGATTAATTTGTGTCGAAGACAAGACGTCCAATTCAAATTTGGAATTATCTGTCATCTCGGAAATTCCTCGTGACTTTAGAAATTGGTAAATTTTGTATTGTTGAAGTTTACCGCCAAGCGGGGTTAATTGACAAGGTTTTGAAGGTTTTTTGTTCCTATGACGCGTTTCTGCGATATTTGATATTGAAGTGAAAACTTCTGTAGGCGCGTTGAGCATTTTTTGAGGTGGGAAAAAACCATTGAACTCGCGACATTGTTATGTAATGTAATGTTTTTTGTTAAACTTTTAACGTGCAGTCCAATGACTGACATGTTTTTTTTTTTTACCTCTATAGTACAATTAGTCCTTTGGCTATATAGTCCAATGCTCAAATGGGGAAAAAATGAATTCTTCTATTTTTAAAAAAATAATTTGTAGGTGTCAAAGTTACCCAGAGTGAGGGGCTATTTTGACAAATGATAGCGCTTAAAAGCTTACATTGAAAGCTTTTTACAAAAATAAGAAGCAGATTCATCATTTTTGATCAATGATCAAGCAGGATTTTTGGATTTGTTACAGATTCCGTAATTTCTGCAGAATACAGTAATTTCTTGCAAGTGACACATTGGATCCATTCCTTGCGAAGTCGATAGAAATATAGTCGCATTTGCATATAGAACAAAGTTCGAATTATCCTTCTTTACCAGCTCAATCAATGGAACTGTTCTAACCCCCCTGTCAATTTAGCCCCAAAATCTGTCAATGTTCCCTTGGAAGTCAAAGTAACCCCGTTTGTCATAGATATTCTGTGTTCTACGTAAGGGTAAAGGGTGCGTAACAGATACGAATATCACAATATTTTACACACATTATTTGAAAAAAGCGTCTCGAGATGAAACATTACAAATCGTATTAAATGTAGATTAATATTATTAGCTCGTACAGACTAATATATATTTACAAATATTTACTCTATGTAATAAGATATGATGTCTGAAAATGTTACCATTCCTTTTTTATACTTGCAGAGGCAAAATAACCTAGGGAGCTATTGAAATTGGTAATATTTTTCTAATAAAGCTTTCATATTTGATATAAGTTTATTTAAATAATCATTAAGAAGAGAACACTACTTGAATATTTAATAAAAAGAAAGTGTAATTAAAGTAAAAACAAGCAAATTATTTCGACGGTTAAAGATTAACTTACACAATATAGCTCCTAACTTTATAGGAAACCATTTCCTGTTTCATTAACTTTAAAGTAAATCCGTTTTTATGTTCAAATGTTTCTTTATTGATGTAGTAAGTAGGTGCCGATCTTAATAAAAAGATACGCCTTGAAAATGATCCATGAGCGGGCCGTCAATTAATTTTATCTCAAATCCGTCCCTTTTTTCGCATATATACTCTCCTTACCAATCTATCTTCCTTTTACGTGAAATATAATAATGGCCGCCGCCACCATGAACAATGCTATTCACAAGTTATTTAACAAGTACCAAAACATTTAGTACCTACACAATCTGACTAGTAGCGAGTTTTAATATTTATAAGACAACAATGTTATTATTGCACAATTTATTTAAAAATATATATATATGTAACTGCACCTTGTTTGTATCGTATTAAGACGTTTATTAATAAAATAATAACATGAAAACTATAAAAAGTTTCATTAATTAATAAACTGGCGACGTTTGTTTTTTTTTTTAATACGACGCATTCAAATTAAGTATTTAAGAAAAGAATACTGCAATTAAAAATGGCGGCGGCAGAAATTTGGAGGCTGTTCGCTTCGCAGCGACAAAGTTTAGGTAATTAAAGCTTGATGTGAATAATTCCTATTTTCATGAATATATTTCTTTTGTTTATTACCTTTTGTTAATTTATCCATTGATATCGATAGTTGACGAGTTATGAAAGTTTTCGAACAGCCTTCACAGATTGTAACCGCCATTTTGAATTCATGTCGCTTATTATTATTTGTACATTGCTTTTGGGGTATTTCATTATTGCAACTGTTCGAAAACTTTGCACAATTATTATTATTTTTTCTACGCAAATTAATCATTTTTTATTAGTGTCTTAATTTAAGTTATTATTCACTGCTTTTATTTATTTTTTTAAACATAGCGTTGTAATATTTATGTAACTATAAGCATTGAACGTTAATTTTCTAATTGTCTCTTTAATATATTTTTCTTTTCTTTTTCACCAATTAGTAAATTGCCTTGTCTGAAAAATAATTATTAAACGATATGAAATTATAAATATTGCCTTTCTAATTAATTGGTGTTAATAATATTTAGTCAGTTATTATAACAAACTCTAGGTTTTATTTATAATAAATTAAATTAACATTCTTGGTAGTTAAATATTAGGAAAGAAATAATTTTGCTAGGTAATTTGTTTTCAGCGAATATTAAAGAAACCATTACTTCCACACAGGATTCTTTCTTTATTCGTTTAACTTTGTATTTGTGTAGTTAAACTTTTTTTAAAGTTCTATTGAATCTCAAACCTCGTAGCATCTTCGAAAATGTCAAAATTGCAATTATGGTGACCTGCTTAAAAATTTGCTTAATGTTAGAGGGTATTTAAGTTTATTAAAATAAAATAAAAACAATTTTTCTATTATTTTAAGACACTTTTTCCTTTCCATCGCAACTACATAGCTAAGCCATTTAAATATACAATCTAGCAAAGTATCGGATAAACTTTAAAATTTAAATATTCTATTAATATGGAATTTTTAAATATTAATAAACCAAGTTTTACATTT
The DNA here is from genome assembly GCA_944738685.1 of Synanthedon myopaeformis. NCBI lineage: Eukaryota > Metazoa > Arthropoda > Insecta > Lepidoptera > Sesiidae > Synanthedon > Synanthedon myopaeformis. Next base: position 3,140,738 of record OX122933.1, on the reverse strand, counting down.
AATATTTTTATTGAAAATATTTTTTGCAGATATATATTTACAATCGTCAGTTATTTGATCGGAGTATTCATTTTTGCCACAATTGTCGGCCAAGTTGGCAACGTGATCACGAACCGAAATGCCAATAGGTTGGAGTTCGAAAGGTTGTTAGATGGAGCCAAAACTTATATGAGACATCATAAGGTAATTATTATTCAAGACATAATAACTCTATTTTTACTGGAGAATCAATGTGCCATAAGACGCTACGAACAAATAAATGGTGGTGAATGGGAAAAATTATCCAATTTGCCACCACTGGTGACAAACATGGTGATAGCGAATGGGAACATACTTAGCAATTCTTTCTCTCGTATTTAAATTCCACACTCACAAGATTCATACTTGGCACGCCAGCATATTTGGTAGCTACTCGTATTATGTTTCAAAATATCCAGAAGTAGGTGGATTCCTGTGGGAAAAACGCCCTAGGTGCAAATACTGTAATAGATGAATAATAATATAATAATCTCTAAGTAATAGAAGTCTTTGCCTTGGTGTCTCAAAAAAATGACTTTCATAAATGTGCTATTTGGAATAAAATTTTATTTATTTCTAATTTTAATAATTTTAAGGTTATAAAATACATGTAAAATGATAACACTAAAAACCACTGAGGTTTAATCTCGTGTTATCATTTGTAATTAATATTAAAATCTAACTATATATTATTAATTACATTTTAAAAAATATTGCTTTAACTTAAATTTAATATTTTTAATCGTGATGTTACATAGATCTGAATGAGTTTTATAGTTTTGAAACTTTTGCATGTATAAATTAAATTTTGTTATATAGAATAAGCTAATATTTTGTGACTGTGATATCAGGTTCCAGGGGGAATGAAGAGGAGGGTTTTGAGGTGGTACGATTACTCTTGGTCACGAGGTCGGATACAAGGTGGCGGTGACATCAACACGGCCCTAGGATTGCTCCCAGACAAATTGAAAACTGAGTTGGCTCTGCACGTCAATTTGAGCGTTTTAAAGAAGGTTATTGTTGAAATTTTGCATTTTACAATTTTTGTTTTTTTAATAAGTAAAATTTTTAAAGTAATTTTTGTTTTTATCGTATTATAGGCCCTTTGACGGGGCCAAATTCTCAATTTTTCAAAGTATTTTTATTCCTAAATCGATATTATAAGTATGTTTTCTTAATTTTCCACATTATCGCGCTTTATACTGTACTTATAAAATATAATAAAAAAGAGAAAGGGAAACAGATGAAGTCAGTGGAGTTAGGGGTTGAGTTGTCTTTTATATATTCTTTCCTTTAATTAATATACGTTTTAAAGTAATATTGTTAATTAATATTGGTGCAAACAATTTTAATGTGGTTAATATTTCACCCAGTAAAAGTAGTATTTCTGAGGGATTAGACGATTAGGGCGCAGACGAAGTCGCTAGCAAAAGCTATAATAATAAACAATAAAATTAATTTTACTTACTAAAAAAATACCTATGTGTCATTATTATTTTTTTAAATTCAACCTCTCTGCGAGATGAATGTTTGAGGTTGTAAACATTTGATTACAAATTGTTTGAGACTACAGAAAACACAGTCGCTTAGGGGCGAGTGCCTCAGAAAAATTTGTAATATTGAGCCAATTGTCGACTGCTGAAGCCCAATTGTAAAAATGTAGGTACTTACACGAAAAATAAAAACATTCTTCTATTGCGCCTGATAAAAGTGATATTCCCTTGGCAGGTAAAGACAACCACTAACTTTGTATGGTTGCTTTGGAATCCAAATTAAGGCAAAAAAACTAATGCAAAGAGCGTTAAACGAGGAAGGTTCTATACATACGCATTCAACACGAACGAAGCCGCGGCCACCAGCTAGTTGATAAAATAAATATTATGTTTATTTTATCTTAAACATAATAAATATTATGTTTAAGTTGTGTAATTATTATGTTATGTTATTATGTAAACTGTACGACTTGCCAATTCATTTTACGTCTCAATACTTAAATTTTGTGGTTTATGAAAATTTCTGCGGATAATAAATCACATTAAGAATGAATTAGATTTTTTTTTTATTCCTATTAATTAAGAAGAATTAGGGGATTAATAAAACCTTAAAGCGTGTATAAATTTCAGGTGACAATATTCCAAGAGTGTCAGCCGGAATTCCTTCACGACCTCGTCCTGAAAATGAAGGCATACATCTTTACTCCGGGCGACTCAATCTGCAGGAAAGGTGAAATTTTGTAAATCGTAAAAATAGAAAAGTGGTGCCTATTAAACTATAAATAATAAATTTTTAACTTGGTTTACATGGAAATATGATTTCAAAATTGAAACGAAACTAATTTTCAGTTGGTGAAATCGCATTAGATTTTCCATTCTTCAAATTTGCATAAATTCGGTTTTCTTTCGAGATGTTTACTGGAATTGAAAATGGGATTTCATTCACAAGAACGAGTGAACTACTCGTGCGGCTTATAGAAGCTTATGAGCGTGTAATTTTCCTAACAAATATCAACATTTGTTATTCAGAAAAATATTACAATTCGATGCTTCAGAAAATTTTTAAAACTGCCTCGAAGATATTGGAAACTATACATTTTTAATTGGATAGTATTTTATGAAAAGGTTGGTGTGTAAAGAAATTGGTTTTTTAGGTTTAAAATATAACTTCCAAGAAAGATTTGCTAAGACTAGATTTTAGGAGAAATTTGTATGGGAATATCACTAATATAACTGCAAATACTACGAAAAATACTTTTTGTTATTCATTCATGAAACTCAATCTCCTGAAGAATTCAATGTGCATAATATTTTCAGACAAGGAAAGCGATGTGCTTACAATTTTTATACTCACAAATCAAAAATACGAATTTGGAATCAATGCTTATTATATTTTGATTTAAAATTGTAGTGTTAGGTATGTCAGAGTCCGTTACCCTTGCCATCAAGTATCAAGCGGCAATAATAACTTACCATCAAGTAATTTATAAGTAAATTATATAAGTAGACACATGTTTATAAGGGAGTATTAAAGAATAATTAAAAGTAGTACGTTTATGATAAAAAGTTACGAAATTACTTCATTTGCATTTAAATTTAAAAAACTAACAATGCAAGCTTTTTGTAAACTACTCTGACGGTGCGCCACCTGAAAATAAAATCGTAGATATTTGAGTTTTTGTAAGAATGAAGCTTACCTATCGGGTCATTTACAATATTAACGATACAGGAGATATAAAACATAATATTTTTTTTGCTTGTTTTGCTCCACCCTAATAAGTAACAGTTCTAAAGTATCAAAATAAGTAAGGTATGTCCGAGTCCGTTTCCCTTGACACAATCCTTTATTCTATTGAAGTCGGCATCATACTCGTACGTCGCCTTAGTGTTGCTTAAGTGTGCATACAAGTGCCAACAACCACTTACCATCAACGTAGTCGTAAGCAAATCAAATAAGTAAGTTAAAGTAAATCTGATGGTTGATACTAAATAAATTTCAGGTGAAGTGGCTCGCGAGATGTTCATAATAGCTGACGGCATATTGGAAGTCATATCGGAGACTGGTCGCGTCCTCACAACAATGAAGGCTGGAGATTTCTTCGGGGAAATTGGAATATTAAACCTAGATGGACTTAACAAGTAAGTGTTCATGTTTTATTAGGTAACTAGTTAAATCTGTAGTTAATACTGTGGAAAGAAGGGCGCGGCGCGGCGGCGTGCAAGTGGAGAGCGCGCGATACTTGACACTGCTTATACATATAATATAATGTAATAAAAAAAAATCTAAAATAAAAGTAGCCTAAGTTACTCCTCATAGCATTAGCTATCAACCAGTGAATGTTTCGTCAAAATTGGCCCAACCGTTTCGGAGATTAGCTGGAACAAACATACAGACAGAAAAAAAATTGGTTTTGTTTTAAAATACCGCATAACTTTGATATAGCAGCTATTTTGATAATTCAAATACAAATTACTAGGTATAGGTAAATAATTTTATCAATAGCTTCTAAAACACAAAACTTCGTATATTTGCCGCTACAGAACGGGTGATGTTGCGGCCTATTTCTTGTAATGGCATTATTATGGTGACGATAATCTTGAGTAATTAAAAAAAAAATATTGTGTTAATAATGATAACCGTATAACCGCTTTTGATGGTTAACGCTTCCATCAAATAAACTAATCACGATAAATGTTATCAAATAAACACAAAACACCATGAAGGGCACTAAGTGAAAGTGCGTACCTCACTTATGTTCAAGAATATAAAAGACAGGACAAGAATAAAGGTTATTCATTAATATTATAGCCTTTGAAACCTGTCAGGGTCATTCTGAAAGTTGAGAAGGTAAGAGACAAGCAAGGTGAAAGGTCAGAAGAATGAACCCTTGTATCAAAACACAATTAACTGTTATTTTGCGACGAATATAATAAATAGTCTCACAACAGAAATATATTACTATACTAACGTCCCGCTCCCGGCTCCACGCGGTGTTGAAATTTTGAAAAATCCTTTCTTAACGGATGCTTATAAATCATAAAATAAAAGTAAGTTCCAAACAGCTTTTTAGGCTTAATAGTTTTGGCTATGCGTTGACAGTCAATCAGGACAAAAAATTTTATAAGTATAATTGATTTATACCCTGGTAAATTTGTATATATAGAAGTTTTACCTCTAAAACAAAATTTAAAAGGCAGTCAGGTTCGTCTGTCTAAAAAATCTAAAAAGACAAGCTATTTCCGTGCCCACAAAATACGATCAAAATCAGATTCAAATGTTTTTAGCCACATATAGACATAGTATACAGACATTAGTACTTTTTCATTTCTAATGTTAATCATGAACAACAGTTCTAAACAAACTTGAAAACAATGTTAAACAATATTGACATAAAATTTACTACAGAGCTTCAATGCTTATTTAAACATCCAAATTTGGCGTCAAATCAATAATTGCTTCTATGAATATTCATTTATCAATCAAAATGGTAATTTTATTTCAACTTCAATACGGGTTTAAATTGGTTAACATTTTCATGTATCTCGTTTGAGTTTATATTGCTAAATTGCATATCGATTAACTTTACCCACATCTGAAGATAATTAGCTCAATAGAATAGATTCATATTACATACATAGATAGATACACCTATAATAGGCAATTATTTTATTTCCGAGAATTACTTTATTTTTTCAAACTAATTCTTATATACTAGCTGTTGCACGTGACTTCGCCCGCGTGTCTTTATAAAATATAGCCTATGTTACTCGCTGATAATGTAGTTTTCTATAAGTGAAAGAATTTTTTATAGTTTACATGTGAATACTTAACAACTACTTAACAATTATTTTCAAAATCCGCAGGCGTACAGCGGACGTGCGTTCCGTGGGATATTCGGAGTTATTTTCGTTGTCACGAGAAGATGTTTTGGCGGCAATGAAAGATTACCCAGAAGCGCAAGACATACTCCAGACCCTGGGCAGGAAGCGTTTGCAAGAAGCGAAAAATATGTCACGACAGAAAGTTAAAGGTATGTTTATTATTGCGACTGCATATAACAGACGCTCATAAACCACTTCATTTATTTCGTATTTTATTATTAAAGGAAAATATGAGCTAAATAAGTATATTGTAGCAGTTCTTTTGGAATAAACATAAATTATGCCACTTAAAAATTATAACTTAATTTCGTTTGGGGTCGAGTTCCGAAGATGCTCAACGAACACAAATATTTCAAATTTAATCGTCTTGCTTCCAGGTGAATTGAGTCCTGATAAAGGAGCTGGAGACGACAGCGGTCCAAAGCGAATAGTTCACAAACTGCGTAGTGACGTTAAGGTATTTATTTACATAATTTGATACATGAAACCTTACTTAATGCAACATGATGATTGTCAGTCTGTCTGTCGAGCTTAACATAATAAAAAATAATAATTGCAGGGTATCCGCAACGCCATTCGAAGTAGATCTCGCGCCGGGCGTCGTTCCGGGGAGTCCGTGGAACTGCAAGCGTTGGCCGGCGCCGAAAAAGCTGCGGTCGACGGGAAGGTGTTGCGTAGAATGCCACGAGTCGAAAGTGACGACTCGCAACATCACAATCAAGAGGTAAACCACAAACTTACTACAACAGACGTAAGGCGACACGTCGTCACGTGACAACAGACAATGAAACAAGACAGTGATGGTTAGTGGTAATAAAAATATTATGTGTGACTGACATGTGAATGACAATCTATTAAAATACACGCAACACTATAAAAGTATAACAATTGCTAACACCATTGTCTCCATTGCATCAATCACTTGTGTTCTGTTTTTATGCTCCAATTTAATATTTGTGTATTATACAGTAAAAAAAAAGAATAAAAATAAAATAAGGAAATTATATCTCTGAATGAAACTTGCTATATAGGGCATATTTTTTAAAAGAAATTTAAAGCTTGACATTGTCCTACCTAATACGCCCTAATATAACTATTTGCAGGATATTAATGGGGAGACGACTTCTGGTACTAAAGAAGAGAAGTGCATATCACCTATCGGGGCTGGTTTGCCTTTATTATCAAGGTTAAAATTACTTAAGGAAAAACAGGTACATAATCGTTGATGGATATGTAATATTTTATTTTATTTTTTATATATATATAATATATACCTGATAGTCACTTGTAACATAACACTCTCGCTTAGTAGTAGTGAATATTATGATGTCTTGTACCTTACCTTAGTACTTTAACAAACAATTTAGAAATGGCAAGGCACCAATGTGTTTAGAAGTCAATCATTTGATTATTCCAAGGTTTTCAATGTTATTAAAAATATTTTAAGCTAAGTTATTAACGGTATTGCTATTCTTTTAGGATCGTGAGGAAAAAGCAGCAAAACAAAGACACTCGTCATCATCTGTAGTGTCTCCACCGCCAGCTCAACCCACCCCTTCAACCAGCACAGCTCCAGACGCTGAACCTGAAGTAATAGGAGCCGGCCTTCCCCTCCTACAAAGACTTCTGCTACTAAAAGCCAAAGAAGAGCGAGAAAAGAATCAACTCACACCAGCTACTAGCAACCTTCCATCTAGCACTGAAACAATTAGCCCTAGTTCAATAAAAAGTCCGCTAAGTCCCACTGTAAAAACGCTAAGTCCAATTAGAAAAGGGTCCGAGACAAGTTCCCCTGGTAAGTTACAAAGCCCTACGGCAAAAACTTCTCGGAAAAATTCATCGGGTTCAAGCGACGGCGCCACACGTCCTAAAGTTAGCTTTAGGGATAAAATATTGCAAGTTCAAAGTGACGGAACAGCAGTGTGTCAACCGTTGAATAAAGATGTGAGTGAGAAACCAGCCGCTGTCGTAGAACCGACTCCTAAAACTGAGAGCAACTTAATCTCAATTCCACATTCAGTTGTGAGTAAAATCAAATCACCCGCCAAAGTTGTAGGAACAACTTTCCGTGATAAATTAAAATTGCTACAAAGTGGAAACGCGACGAAAGAAAACGAAACAACATCTTCAGAAAAAAGTAAACCGTCCTCGATAGAAAAAGCTACTGTGGAAATTACTCCGTTACAGGCTGAAATTAGTGAAGATATTAAAAGTAAAAGGCCTTGGTCGAAACTAAAAAAGGCTGCAATTTTAGGAGAATCTAAAAGTCAAAGTAAGTCTAGTATAGATGAAAAGAAGGTTGATGAAACCGAGACAGTTAAGGAACCTAAAGAAGACATTAAAACTGAAAGTATAGTAACTACAAACGTTCCACTTGTAACAACAGCTGAGCTTGTTAAAATAGACAATAATAACGTTGATGTTGATAGTGATCATAATGGTAAACAAGATAAGCCTAAGATATGTTTAACAGGCCCTTTGGAACCCGTCCAAGAAAAACCTTTAGATTTAATAACTATGTCTCCGAAGAAAACCAACAACACAAAAACGGAACCTAAAATGTCGTGTTCAACACTACTACCGAAACCTAAAAAGTACAGATCCGTCGATGATCTCTCACCAGAGTATGGCGGACTTCCCTTTGTGAAGAAGTTGAAAATATTAAATGAAAGACAGAAATTAGCCGAATTAGAAAGAGTGGTCAAATTTCGCAGCTCAAGTCTCGACTGCACTAGTTCTTCAGAAGATTTGTTATGTGATACGTTGACCAGAAGCCACTCCGAAGGTAGTACTATGGACAAGAGAAAATTTAAAAGAAAATCAATAGATTCTGCGGGAACCCACGAGTCTAATGAAACTTTAGAAAGGCGTACTTTGAAATCAATTTTAAAGAAATTGTCTGAAGATGTGACGCCAGCAGAAAGTCCAGATAGAAATAAGGAATTGAAAAGGCTAATACGTGCGCCTACAGTTGAAGGTTACGCGGCAAGACATTCAAAGTTTTCAAAGAGCGTTACATTTCATCGTCACACTTTACCGTCTCCTCCCACAAGCGCATCTTCTGACAACAGAAACGAAATATTTTCAATGCCAGATACACTTGACACCTCTAAAACAATTGTCTCGCCGACAGTAGAAGCTGTGATTACTGAAACGCCTACACAGCAAGAAGTAGTGCCAATTAATGATACAAACATCGTCACTTCAGATTATGAAGTGAACATACAAGCCGATTATGAGTTGCAACAGACAATAGATCCAATGTATGATTTCAAATCATTAAGACCAGAGGAGATAAAAGTGCCTTCAGAAAAACCAAAACTTACATTAATTTCGGCTGTGGCTAATCAAAGGAAATTATTACGTGGTAAATATTTACATGGTTTATATTTGCTTGAATTTCTAAATTCAGTCATGAATTTCTTTATAACATAACAGACCTGTATTCCATTACAGGGTCCATTGAAGAGCAAGAATATTTTGGCGAAGTCTTGCTCGGAATTAAGCAGGTGATTCAAGGTCACTTGCATGACGTCCAAGGAAAGTTTCAAGAAAGGTAGCTGTACAATCTTCACTAGTCTAGTTATTACTAATCTTACTTGCAATATTGCGAAATTTTGTGAAAATCTTATGATTGATTTGCCCTTTGCGACTTTATTTATTTTAGAACACCATTATTTAACTAGATGGTGTTTTTTGGTATTCTGATCGCAATATAGCTTTATTCGGTAATTTAGTGCAAATTTTCTTAAAACTTTAAAGCACAAGCCGATTATTTCACATGTCGAACTCCATGTGGGTAAAAAGTGTGTGAAGATATTTGCTTGTATGTATGCTTGAAATTGAAAACTTGACATTCAGATTTTAGACAAATTATAAATGTTCTGAATTGTCCCAAAAAGTATCAATCAAAGTATCACACATAGAAATAAAGCTTTCAATTTTTATTTCAGGCCAATATAGCAAGGTACTGAGAATATTTATGCTTTCAGATTTAACAGTTTAGAGAACGAAGTGCGAAAACGCGACGAGATAATAAGCCAATTACAAAAACGTATACAAGAATTAGAAAGACTAGGTTTATCGGGAGCAAGTCCTACTACTCAACTGCCAGTTATTGAAACTGATGGAAACGAAGCTGAAGACATTAATCAGTCAGTAACAAAGAACGGTAGTTCTGGCAGTGATGACGTATCTGGAGCTGAAGAAGGATTTATGGTAAGAAAATCCGGGTTAGGTCCATGAATTCTTTTATACTTAGTTTATAGTGGTGTGTTATTTTTATTTAAATTTGATTCAAGAAATGTAGTTGGACAAGAAATTTATTAATTTATACTAAATATTTAGCTGGTTCTCCTAAAATAATATGATATTTTTACCTAGCTTAAATTAGATAATCTAAAAAAAACATGTTTTTTTCCATATTTTAATTATAGTTTCATTTTTCAGTGATTTCTACTTTAAAATTTTATCTTTCTTTTTGAAACACACACTTTTTTTTTGACCATTTAAAATTAATTCAATTTTCAGCGAGGTGACTCCCTTGACACAGTATTTGCAACATCACCGCCTACTGTTGGTGAAGAAGAGGATAAGGAGAATGTTTTAGAGAAGCAAGAGACAGTAGTGGAAACAGAAGTTGTTCCAGCAGAAACGATATCTGAGGATAAACTAGCAGAAATGACTGAGGGCATAGAATTATCAAAACTGTCATATTCTGAACTCCAGAGTTTAGCGGAGACCATAGCAAAGGCCGACAAAACATCTTCAAGTAAAGAGCAATGGACAGTTAGTAAATCGAAACGGCTAGACCTAAATCTAGATGGAAAAGCGGGAACATATTCGAGAAAGCGAGCAGCCAAATTGAGGCAAAGAAAGTCATGGGAAGACCAAAGCGATCAAGAAAGCATGGAATTACAGGATTTGACAAGGTATGGTGTAAATAGATAATCAGAATTTTCATACACAAAATCCAGTAACATAATTTCTCTGAAATGCCATAGTTTTTCATTTCTATTTGGGCAAGGCTTTGATGTTGAAGTAATTTGATTTTGGGTAACGCGAACATGTTTATGAAATGCTAAAGCAAGGGAATGCAGAAGACGACGGAAAGAATGTAAACAAATTTTCAGGAGTTTAAGACTTTTTTTAATAAAACAAATAGTTAAATAGTTATTTATACAAAAGTTAAATAAAAAAAAGCGCTTGACGTTGTAAAACTCAGTATGGATCGGGTTTGTTTACATTTTTGCTTTGTCTCCGAGGCTTTACTTTAGTTTGAACTTGAACTTGAACTATATTCACTTTAAGGCTTTTTGGACTTAAAGTCATTACTTGAAGAGATTATCGATTCTCGTTTACTAAAAATGAGATAAATTATTTTTATTTAAATTTCAGACCAATGTCTCCACAAATGACCTCCGAAAACCGTTCGCTCCTCAGTCCAGAACAAACAAGCCTTCGCTCCACTAGACGGGGAATCCCATTTCACTTCTTTGGTTCTCACCTAGACAGCACCAAGTCTAAGATCAAAAAGACGCTCTCAGTTGATACGGGCATGCATCACACTGGACGAAAAGATATCAGTGAGTTTTCCAAATTTTTTGTGAAGCAAATACCTTTTAGAGTAATTTAGTGTGTCAGCTTCTCTACTAAGTAATATGATTTAATAATGTGACATTTTATAAAGATTCATATTTATCTAATATTACGTTGATTTACAGCCATTATAGTGCATAATAGTCACAGGGCACACTGCGACTCATAGTCATAAATTGGGCAGCCAGTTTGGCGGCAGTAACCGCTCCCTTATTGAAGACCATCGTGAAATAACAGCATTTGTGCTGTTGTTTTCCGTATGTGAGTAAGGCAAGCCAGAGATCATTTTCTTATCCACTTCTTAACCATAGTGGATTAAAGATTACCCTTATCCTTAATGCACTATGTTTTTTCACTTAGAAATTACAATTAAATTAGGCACACAAATAGTTTATTACCTGAATTAACATATACAATACTTTCTATCCTGGAAAAATGATCGATTTCCGAAGGATCGTCTAAAAATATCAAATATTGGGCGCCACTGTCGATGTGGCAGCACCACCGTCGTCACAGCGATAAAGATGTCAATATTATGTTTTCTCAGGTGTTATCTTTTCCTTTTTTGAACGCGGACAAAGTCGCGAGCACCAGCTAGTATTTTATAATTGTTACTTAATTGATAAAATTTCATTCAGAACTGGGTCGACAGCGATCACAGCGCAAGTTCAGTTTGGGCTCGTTCTTTGGATATAAGAGCGGCGTACATCAGAAACCTGCCCACAATTGCAATGAAGTTGTGCTTGACATTGGATCTGACTACAGTTGGAGCGACACGTAAGTGTATCATTTTATTTAAATTCCGCTTCACCAAAAATCATAAAATCGACAAAAAAATGTTCATTTTAACCTCACAGTTTTAAAAAAATGTCACATTAAGGAATTAATGAAATAAAAGTGCTAATAGAAAATTGAAAACACTGCTCTACCCTTTTCCTCTAAAAAATGTCATTCTAAAAACTTTAAAGATGAAGGACATATAGAAAATAGGTAATTGTGGGAAGCTAATGTTTTATGTATTGGCAACTTATAGTACTTGGCCTGGTACGTCGCGTATATTTCGATTACGTGCAGTCGTTTTGAAAATATATTAATTTATATAATTTACTGCTTAACCAAGATAGAGTAATCCCAGAGGAGAAATAATTATGTCCAGCATTAGGTGACAAAAAGCTAATAATGATTCATCATGATAACATTTGAAATTTTAAGATAATAAAATATTTTAAGTAAACATACATAAATATGTAGGCTCAGGCTTACCTACGAAAGATGATTATATTTTTACTTTTAATAGGTAGGTATAATATTCTTTCCCAGTTTCAAGAAGGGTTTGTAAAGTGGGTATAATAAAGAAGTAACAGGACAATGTTGATAATTTCAGGACTTCTACGTCATCAAGCAGTGATTCCGAGTCGATGCCTCGAACTCCGATGTTCGAAGAGTTTGTCGAATGTGGTTCGAGAAGAGTTCGCGCCGGCAGCTCCAGTCTTGGCAGCGTGTCGCCAATAAGGGGTAAGGAGTTAATATCAACTAGTTACGTATATCTAATCGAGAATAGTTATTACTATTTTTATTTTTTTTAAAACATCCCACCTTTTATATATTAAGGTCCACAGACAAGCTGATGGTCCACTTGATGGTAGGTGGCAACCGTCGCCTATAACGCAAGCAACACCACGGGTGCTGCAAGTCCGCCGTCGACTTGCCGTTAAAAATTCGGTAACAACAAATGTAATAAATGTTTACTTTGCAATGATGTTCTAGGAAGCGGAGGAGATTGGGAAGTGATGATGCTGGCTGAAGAACTAGAGAAGAGAGAACGAGAGAAAGAAAGAGAAGAAAACAGAAGACATCACTATCCCACTACACTCAGAGAATTGGAAGAAGTAAGAAATTTATCCATGATGATTAAAAAAATAGACATTTATAGACAATAAGTTTTGAATAAAAGGAAGTTTTTCCTTTTAACCGAATGAGTATTAAATATAGATTTTGATATATTAATTTTCCATAGTGCAAAATATATCATTGCCTATCTTAAATTATAATTATATAACACATTAAAAGGTATGTATGATATTGAAAAAAAAAATTCACACATATTAATGACAGTTTATATCTGCACATTTATGGTAAACGTTTTTAAAAGATATTTGTAAAACAATTCTTTGGATACATATTTATACACTTACTAGACTCTACTATTTCCAGCAATGGATTGGATTATTCTTATAAATTATAATGCTGCAATCACTACACTAGTAAATATTATTTGCAAAGCTCCTCAGTTGCTTTACAAGTTTACAATAATGTTTTTGCTTCGACTTGCTTGTTTTACAATTATAAAAATCGAATCAAAAACTATCAAAGATGTAGTCGGGGTACTAAAACCTTCATCACTTTTCAAATTCATTCCTTTATCAAGCCGTAGACTCTTAGTACCTATTTAAACTAAAGTACTAAGTAGACAACTGACAGGCGTTTGAAATGAAATTTTGGCATGACTGATAACTGCCCTGGTGCCAGCAAATGTCGACTTTATGGTGTCGTACCTTTTCTTACCCCGACTTTACCTAATAGGAGTGAATTCTAATTAGTAAGGTTAACCTAACTCCTTTAATATTTCTTTCAGGAGAGTGACACCCCTCAAAGAGAGGACAGTCTGGATGAGTATTCTAACATTGAAGACTCAAATTCCTCATCGACAATGCACCTTCTTTCCCATTCTATAAGTGAAACATCACAGAAATCCATAGAAACCTCGTTCACTGAAAGAACAAGTCGCTCCGAGACAAGACATCGCGTTGGTTCAGTAGGAGAAGCGGTAAGATTTGCTTTTATATGCTATGGTCGTATTTTATAAAGACGAAACTGCGTTTAATTCGAACACTAAGAGAATGAGGACAGAAATAACATTAGCTACGACTAAGTATGTTAGGAATTACTGTCCACAAATATTGTCTTACTATTTTTATATAGTATATAATACTATATATATAGTATATAATGAGAGTTATGGAATTACGAATTTTGTCAGATTCATACTTTTCATAACCATACCACTGAAGAGAGAGAGAGAGATAAATAACTTAACATTTCTAAATTACCTAAGATCTAAATTTGGTTAAGAAGCTAGTTGTCAAATATTGTGTATAGAATTAAAATCTACTGTAAAATATTGTTCATACTGCTTTGTATTTTCAGCCACGACCAGAATCATCGATTCATCAATCGAGAGGGCTTATCTTGCGAGCAGCGAGTCTTGACAGAGAGACTGCGCCGACAACTTCGCAAACCAGACGCTTCGGTTCACTGAAGAGCTCGAGCACTGATTCGCACAAGAGACTCTGATCCGCTTTGCGACACGGACCGCGCCTTGGGTCCGATGGTCCAATCAATGGTCCAAAAGACACAGAGATAAAACAGAAAACTGACGAAACAGTTAAAGCCGAACGGATTCACATAGATGCTGAAGATAGAGAGGGTATCAGAATCGATGTAGTTTTCGAATTGTCTGTAGAAGATAATGAAAATGGTATAGAAGGAAATTGTCGTTTAAACGAAATTGGTATTGAAAATGAAGGCGAAGAAAATAACTCAGATATGAAACAAACACATTATCCCGATGAGAATATAGCTCAAAATGATATGGAAATTACTGTAAATGCTCAATGTGATGAAGAGCAAATTATATCTGTAGGAGATATAAATAATGATTTAGATATAAGAAATCAGGTTAATGGAGGTGAAAATTTAAGAGAGATTATAAGCGGAGGCGGTAACGAGAGAAATAATCTTGTAAGTATTGTAGAAGGTAACGATCAGCGAACAGTGAGCGGTCAATTAATATTCGTGATCGTTTTATTTTATGAAGAATTCGACAGTTTGTTTATATTAATTATATAGTTTTTAACAACATTCCATATAGAGTTCGGAATCGCTAAGTATAAGTTGTAAGGTCCTTTTAAGTTGTAAGGTTCCTAGGTATTATAGCTGAGGTAGAATATTTCACTTGGAAATTTATTAATAGTCCAGTCAATTACCGTTTTCTCGTATAATTTTGCCAAAAAGCACACACTTTCATGAAAATTTGGATTAAGGTTCTACTTACACCCTAAAAGTGGCTGCGAATTAGTCAATCTATTCATTTTCGGGCTTATTTTCAATTAGACATTTTACACTTCCGAGAAGAGGCGGCAACCTGGGGGCTTAAAGTAGAAGGTAATTAGAATCTAAATCCAAATTTTTGTTAAAATTCAGTGATATTTGGTAAATTATACAATATCGCAGTATTTCACCTTCAATGACTGGACTATAATTCATGTTTGTGAGAGATTAACACATCGAACAGACCTATAAAATTATAAAAAAACTAATACAAAAGCCTCTTTCTTTTTTTCTAAATCTCCTAGATTCATATATTTAATAGTGATTATGAACTCTGATATCGTGATTATGACGTGAACAAAATTTGTTTAACGAATGATTAAAAACTTAAAAACAAAATTTGTTTAACGAATGATTAAAAACTTAAAAACTTTATAATGATAATAACTTTTTAACTTTTTAATAATTAATTAAATTAAACTTTTTAATGATGATTAAAAACGAATGATTAAATCCATGTTAAAAAAATTATCAAATGGTTTCTCTTATAAAACAGAGTTTGTTATTTGCATACATATAAACAAATATATAGGCACAATTCCATTTCTATACTTGTCCAAGGAAAAATTAAAAGAAATTATATTCCAGAGGCGTTTAAAAAAGCATAATAATATGTTATATCACCAAACAATCAAAAGACAAACTGGTCCCATGGTATGCGATGCTAAGTGGGGATTTTTTTTTTCATTCCATGTATGTCACATTACTTTTCATATGAAATTATAAAATGTCAGTGTTAATGTTTAATATTTTAACGTAAAAACATAGTTAGCCAATACTCCAATGAACATCAATGAAGTTCCTTAAAAAAAAATTAAAGTTAAAATTTATATAAACATGTAACTTAATCAGTAATGTTATAGATCATGAATGTCCTTTAAAATGTTTAATTCTAATGTTATACCTACGTGTTATTTTAATATATTATTATAATATAATAATACTTTAATATGGAATATGGAATAGATAGGTATCAGGGGCATTGCATTCCTTTGTAATGCAGTTAACTCGCGCGCGTAGTAAGCCTTCAGATTTCCAAAATTGAAATTTATTTATTTATTTATTTTCATCCTATTGTATGCACAAATTAAACTTGAAATTTCTTAATTTTTTAAAGTCTTAATTTACCCCAAGATAAGGTATATTCACCTTTCATCGATAAAAGAGTAAATAGTATTTAGCTTAAGCCAACGTTTTTTATATAAAATAATAATAAGATTACTTAAAAATTAATTAAAATGAAATTGTAGTGCCAAATGAAATTTATTCATAAGTAGTTTTTAATAGTTTATTTTAGGTATCTAATATACTTAACTACAATCTGATTTAACAGTATACCTAGATAACTATTTACCTAGGTTAGTAAATCAGACTTTAGAAATTTTAACAATTCTAACAAAACTTATCTACATGTTTTGTAAATATAAATATAAGTAGATGTTATAATATAATTAAGTAGGTTTTATTAATAAAATATTGTTAAATTAAAAACAGATGTAATAAACATAAACGATACACATTTTTTAATAAAAAACCAATGCATGTATTTAAGGCGCTTAGTGCCATCAAATGGGTACTTCCTTAAGCCTACTCCTCGTTTATGGCAAGACCAAAAAGCTTGAAAAAAATATAGGTACCTATATGAAGTTGTCACAGCTTAGACAACATTTGGTACATATTTTTTTCGTATTATCTGTCTTCTATATTTAAAAAAATATGTTAACCAAACAGTAGGTTTGTTTTTGGCATAACTTCCCTACACGCTACAAATATAAAAAATCTTTTGTACTTTAAACACAACATAGCATTATGTAAATCAATTAACATTTTCATTCCAAACATCGAGTTATAATAATTCCGGGCCAACGCCGTTGACGACTCCAAGCGCCTTAAGCAAAATATAATATAATAGATTAGGTGGTTATTCTATAAAAAATATATCAATTAATATATTATTTTAAAACTAAAAAAAAGTATTCAAAAATCTTTAGAAATAATTAGACACCAATTTAAAAAAAATATTAGGTCATTCAAAAAAACAAGGTTGCTAGGTTCATGCTCACTGTAGTGTATATGTTTTTTCTTTTTCTGGTAATAATTCTTAAACAACACATAGCACAATATATTTGAACGTCTGTTTCGTTTTGGAGGAGAAATCTCAGATATAATTAATTTTATTGTATTGGTATATAATACCATAGAGTAAATAGTACTTAACCAGTTACTTACTTACTGGTTAAGTACTATTTACTCTGTGATAATACTTATTAATATGAACCCAACTGTGTACTTATAAATAAAAAAAGAATTTAATGATGGCCTATAAAACCATAGTTAAAACAATAAACGGATTTGCTGTTAATTATTGCTATGATTAAATTATACGGCAAGATTTTTTTAGTTAAATCTTGATGTAAACGTCAGTATTTTTTTATTTCATGGGTCCAAACTCCTTTCTCATATATTATTTTTAATTTTAAAACGAAGTCCAACCACCTAGTATAAAGAATGATTTAAAAGGTAAAACCAAAACACCTAGTGAGATACATAAATAGATATTTATTATTACGAATATTGAGATTTAAATTTAGTTTTAGCAGTAATGAGCAAAGAAATGAAAATAAAAAAATAATTAATTGAATCCAATTTGTTTTATTAATGTTTCATGTACCTAAGTACCTATAATCAACAGCGAACTAGGTATGTATATAAATGTGATTTTTTTTCTCGAAAATTTTTGTGCTAGGTAGTTATATTGTGGTTGCAATGTAGCAGCCTTTGCACATAATGATCTTATACCTATATATTTAATCCCACTCTGTTGGACGGACACAGGCATCTATTGTACGAGAAGATATGGCTTACCACACTTGTATATTTTAGACGAGCCCTTTTGATGAGTGGTAAGGTTGCTTGGCTAAGGTCTCAAGGCACCGGGTTCGATTCCCGGCGGGGTCAACTTTGGAAATGAACTTTTCAAAGATGGCTCTGGTCTGGATTTTGATAGTGGTGCCAGGGCACACTGCGTTTCACAGTTATTTGGGCAGTCCGTTTAGCGGCAGTAACCACCCTCTTACAGAAGACCACAGTAAAATAACAGCATGTGTGCTGTAATTTCGGTGAATAAGTAAAGGTTGCCAGAGTCCGCATTACCACATCCCTTCCTACCCCTTATCGTTCATCCTTCTATGGTCGGCAGTGCACTTGCAGCACCAATCTGTCAAGTGGACCGTCAGCCTGTCTGTCGACCTTAACATAAACATATATACAACCTTGGGAGAATATTAAATACTAACAGGTGTCTGCAACTTCGTCCGCGTTGAAAAAAATTATATTATTAATAATATAACGCCTGACATGTTTATCGCTGTTATATTTTTAGACTACCCGATCCAGGTAATTGTTGTTACCTGGATTAACTTCTAACAGTAATTATCTATATATATTTAAAATTTCATCCAAATCCGTTCATCAGTCCTGCTGGTACACAACTATGGAGGGTAGAGTAAGAAGGACCGTCTCTATGTATTAAAAAGTGGTCCCAAAATATCAGTAAATTAAGATAGTAGTGTAGCAAAGCATCGAGGAGTAAATTAGACAAAGATTTACTCCTCAATAGAAGATCTTTGTTTAATTTACTCATATATATAATATCTGCTACACTAGCGCCATTCTGGCCACTTTTAGAACCCTTATTTTATTGTTGAAGGACCATATTTTTTCAGTTTGATTGTCATTATGAGTCGGTCCTCCTTACCTTACCTCTACTCTTCAATAAACACAACCCGGAGCGAGTAATTGTGATCTGTGGTAGCTGTAACTAAACCACAGAGTACTTTATATAATAAGCATTTTACTCTTGTCAATCAAGTCAATCAAACAAATGCATAGAATAATAATTATTCTATGATCAAATGTCAAAGCAAGCAAATTGTTGACATTGCTAATGTTGCTATTTCCCATTATCAACACAAACAACGAAACGAAATTGATTTGTTAAATATTTATTTTATATTGCAGAAAGAAAAGAAATATACTTGCAGTGTTGTTAATACCTATAATTTATAACTTTGTCACAATTATTCTTGTTACTAATTACATATTTGTTCTAGAACCACTAGCCCGGACTAAAACTGATGTCTGTAAAAAATGTCACCTCACAAACAACCGAGATCTCTCTTCGATTTAACCGTTGATTGTTGCAATAATCTTATTATTTCGACATGTTTTCACTTAGGAGCAAGAATTTCAGATGTTGCACTTAATGATTATAATAGTTACGAAGAGTGTAAAGTGGAAATTGCTTCATTGAAACAACACTTAATGTTGATGTTGCCTTATAGGTAAGTTTAGGTAATTTTGTTGTCAATGTTATTGTTTTAAGTTGTTAATTATAATAAGTTTATATTTTCAATTATTAGCTACAACCTGTAACCAAATTAAAGGTTTGAATCTTTTGTAAATAAACATTATTTGCCAACCTTAAAATGAAAAAAATACTTTGCATAATCCTGAATGTTTATTCTTAATGTTGCTTTGTCATTAAGAATAAACGTTCAGGATGAAGTAGCCGACTGCTCATCATTTTTTTTTTGTTACAGGCTATTTGATGTCCTCTGTTCACGGCGAAAATACTGCAAAATTATTGGTGATCCTAGAATGCAACTCACTGTTTTAATGCACCCACTTTTGTCCGTGTTCCACAAATGTGACATTGACAATTATATTCCCCAATCATTCTGGCTGGAAAACCTTCCTAACTTAAAAAAGTTGGTTGTTCTCGACCTTAGATTCATCTGTACTGATGAAATCCTCGAAGTGATTAGCGCAAATTGCCCCCTCCTAGAAGATATTAATATTGTCTCCAGAGTTGGCATTTGCAAGTCAGTTTTCAATGCTTCCGTTCTGTGCAGGAATGTTTCCGACACCGGTTTGACCTATGTAAAGAACCTGAAGATGCTAAGGAGACTTGCTGTGGATCCACCGAGGAACGCAAGAGCAATTCGCGTGGGCCGTTTCGTTTCGCAGATTGGCATCATAGATCTCATCAGACATCTGCCTCGTTTAGAAGAGATAAAAATTGAATCTTGCGATATAGGCGCCGCTTTGGTCACTTCGAAAGTTGAAATAGCCCCTCTCGCCTTACACAAAATGAAATGTCATTTCATATCAGCCGAAGGCATAGAGAAACTCCTCAGGATGTGTCCTCAATTGAAAGAGTTGTCCGTAACTAATCTGTCCGAAAACAACAAGGACGATATATTGAAACAAATTTCGATCTGCAATTTGCAACTTAATAAATTGAATCTATCATTTTTTCCATTTACTGACGCCTTGCTTCATATGTTGGTGGTTAAGGGACGTTATTTGACACATTTTTCCTTATGGGATGTCGATCACTCGATAACTTTAGACTCAGTCGTAACCCTTGGAAGGTGTTGTCCGAACCTGAAATCCCTTTGTCTTGTCACACAATCTCGATGTTTAAACGTGCCAAGATATTTTGATTCAGACAAAATATTTACAAAACTTACCTCACTCACAATAGGGAATGACAATTTCGATATTGACGACATTTTGAGGTTTTTTCTCGCGTGTTCGTCACACAATTTGGAGAAGTTGATTGTGAAATATCAGAAAAAGTTAAATGTCGACGCGATAATGTTGCGACTTTTAGAGCAGGGGAGCTTGAGTTCTCTGCGCTATTTGTGGTTAGATTGTACATTAAAAGTTTCGAAAGATGTCGTTATAAAAATGATAAAGAATTGTGACCGTTTGGAGACTTTCACTGTGGACAGCCACGAAGATATGAAAGATGTACACGAATACATTTTAAAAAACAATTACGACTTCAAATTAGGTAGATATTAAGATAAAATATTATTATTATACTTGGTATCAGCTTGCCTTTTGACAAAGGCTTCCCCTAGAACTCGTCACAATCCTTTCTCCATAGCTTTCCTTCTTAGTGTACCTGCCATTTCCCTAATTTCATCTTCCCATCTTTTTCTTTATATTCATTTTCTTCTCTTTCCATCTTTCACATCTTTCAACCATTTGTTTTTCTTACTCCTCAGTGTATGTCCAATCCATTTCCTTTTCAATCTCTTCACATATATTATATGTGATATGTGTTACTTTTGCCCTTTCTCTGATAACTGAGTCTAAAGCCCGTCACAAACGAAGCTTTAATATATATTAATATTAGCTGGTGCCCGCGACTTCGTTCGCGTTGAACGATGAAAGGTACCCTATGTCCTTTCTGGTGACCCAGACAATGTGTACGCAAAATTTCATGGGTGATCGGTTCAGTAGTTTTTGCGTGAAAGAGTTACAAACATCAATACATCCAAACATAATTTCGCATTTATAATATTAGTACGGATACCGTGCTATAATATATATTACGGTATACAGTGGTGACTTCATAGAAATATATATTATAGCTATATGTGTGGTCACTCCAATATTTGTATAGAAAATATATCGTAATGGCTGCTACAATTTATATTAATATATATTATAGCTACTTGTGTGACGGGCATAATTCTGTCTTTTAAAAGAAATATTGTAAACTGTCAGAAATATATGCATTATTTATTTATTTATTATTATATTTAGTACTGTTAATTTGTATAACAATAAACGATTTTACAACTAATTCTGTTTTTATTCTTAGAACTTAATTCTAAATGAAAGAAAGAGCTTGTAAAAATATATCTTTATTTGGATAGCATAATATTTAATATGTACAGCCTGTCACAAATTCACATAAAATTGCTTATATTATGTGATAAATAAATCAGATCGTATAACAAGAGCATAAAAAATGGTGACTATTAGTCGTAGTAGATAGTCGGAAGCGGATTTTTAGAGGATCATATCCGCAAATGCAGATGCGGATTTCAATTTTTTTTAAAGTAAGCTTTTGGTAGAAAATTGAGCAGAAAAAAACAATTTCATAAATTCATCATGGGAACATCTGCCCTATTTAGGACTACCTCCAAATTTACTTCCGCCAAATATTCACAACAAAATCAAATTAGAAATTAAAACATTTCTACTGATAATTAATATCTAAAAACATATGTACACTTAAGTCGAAATTGACATAATATTATAATTTATTTCTTTTTTTTTAATGGATCTGATAAGTATAGTAATTATTATACATTATTAATTATAATATTATTAAATTAGAAATCAAGCATTGCATTACAGCAGTGTCAATTTATGCTAAATACCTACGTCAGTTTCCTATATTCATAAACATTTTATTTCTAGAGACAAAATTCTAAGCTAAGTTCCAAAAATTCTAAGCTAAAATCTGTTATGTGCAAAAAGTACACTTTTGAGATATTGTCAAAAAAAAAATTTCAATCATACACGGAATAGAATTCTATCTAACATCAATGATACCCTAAGCCACAAAAGATCTTAGCCTTAAAAAATAGGTTCCTTTTAAAATTCTTAGTACATATTGATGAGGTGGTTTAAATGCGTTTTTAAATTAATATGAAAATTTCTACATAACTATTGTAAATTATGTATTATAGATGTGAAACTTTTTTTCTGGATGAAAGGTACCTACCCTAATGTCCTTTCCTGTATCGCTGACAACGTGTATGAAAAATTTCATAATGTTCGGTTGAGTAGTTAAGGCGTGAAAAGGTAACAGACAGACATACATTAAGTATGGGTAATTGGACATGTTCACCAAACTTCGCAAAACTGTATTTGAAAATAATAGTTAGGTAATAATAATAGCTTTTTTTAGTTTATATATATTGTGTTTGTACTGTAATCACTTTCTTTTGTTTTCTATTACCTTTTTCAAGTTTTTTTTTTTTTTTTTTGTATATTGTCTAATTAAATTTAGAAGGTGTATTCACCTTTAATTGGTCACCACACATGTTTGTTATAGTTTTTCATTAAATTGTTGGTTAAGTGTACATGTGTGAGCGAATGTTGGTGGATCTTGTGTAAAAATAAATAAATAAAACACAATTTTCGTGTCCTATAAAAGTGTCACTATAAAAGTGTCACTTGTGCAGCCGATCAGGTGATGGCGAGTGGATCGGCCGGGATCTCCGTATGCTATGGCTCCTTGGCCGTGTTCAGGGGCTGCTCCGACTCCTTGTCGTTGTCCTTGTCGTCGTCGTAGAACTCGTTCTTGGCGTCCACCGCCTTGTCCGCCTCCTCTTGGCTGATCCTCACGTCGGGATCCGGTTCATCCTTGATGCGATACTCCTCGGGGAAGAAGTCACCTGATAATTTGGCAATCACGTGTTAGAAACAAATTGCATTCGTAGATTTTTATTTACGTTTCAATCAAATCTATATACATATTATAAAAGGCGATGTGTGTATGTATATGTCTCCTATAGACTCCAACAAAACCGTTGGACCGATTTCGATGAAACTTTAAGACAATCTTCAGATTAGTCCAGCGGGTGTTCCTGTGAAATTTGGTAGCGATCGGACGCGGACGAAATCGCGGGCACATACTAGTAAATAATACTGGCCACTCGTCATCGGCTTCGTACCGGTGGTTTTCAATTTCAAAAATATTCTCTTGAAATTTAAATTTGAAAATTTCACAAATATTTTCAATGAGACTATATACTCGTAGTATGAAATAAAGTCGCTTTCCGCCGTGTGTCTGTCTGTACGCTTAGATCTTTTAAACTTAGCGACGGATTTTAATGCGGTTTTCACTAATTGAAAGAGCTTCAAACGAGGAAGGTTTTTAAATTTAATTTGCAGAAAAAAAAATAGGAAGCGTCTTTATTTTATACTATGTAAATACTAGCGGTGTCCGCCACCGACTTTGCACGGAAACAATTTTTTTCTGCAAATTGTGTAGTACACAAACTTTCTAATCGGTCTTTCTATCCGTTATTGAAAACCGTATCGAAAACCTTTGCGCGACTTCGGAGGAGTTAGCGATTATGCAGACAGACGTGAAAAGAGACTTCCAAAATAATTTCAAAATAAAATAATTTAGATATAAATGTAAAGATACCTTATAAGATTAGATGTAATAATAAACATTATTTCATGTTTAATAAATTACCTGGTATGTGGGTCATTTGCACGGCAGGCGAATGTTGACACATCTTCAGATTGTCGTAAACGTGTTTAGTTATTGTTTCCAGGTACTGCTTACTGTTGGCGTTCGCTGTACTGTAATTATTAATACAATATTCATTTATTTACTAGCCGGTGATTGCGACTTCGTCCAAGAAATATATAAATATTTCGTGGACGAAGTCGCGGGCACCAGCTTTCTATGGGTGAAACAATTTTCAAAATCGGTCCAGTACAGTTTTTGAGTTTATTCATTACAGACATACAAATCTTCTCTCTTTATAATATTAGTATAGATTATAGATATAGATGATCACTTGGGAACAGTACTTTTTGTCTGGATGAAAGGTGGGACCCTATGTTCTTTCCTGTATCACTGGACAACATATATGCAAAATTTCACGAAGATCGGTTGAGTAGTTAATGCGTGAAAAGGTAACATTTTTATTTATTAAATTTAACACGGACGAAGTCGAGGGAACCAGCTTAGTGTCTTTTATATATGCGACATACATTGTATATTATATTACATCAGTCTGCTGGACATAAGCACTTACAACTTTCGAGCCCTCTGTGGATAAGTAGAACTTCACATATCATCGTTGAGTGCTGACTATATTGTATATCAATTTCTAATCAACTTGTAAATTTTGAATTGTAGTAGATATATATTTTTTACAGTATTGGTATCTATTGGTGAAAGGTTTAAATACCTGTTAATGTCTGGATGCAGTTGGAAGTCGGGTGCAAATATTTCCAGATACTCCGTGTAGGGTAACTCGTTCGATATGTTCTCATCGACTAACAGGGACGTCTCGTATGTCCAACAGCGTGCTACGTTGCGTAAAGTGTAACTGGAATTATAATAACAACAAACATTAATTCAATAAGAAAGCAATACTAGACTTTTTTAATCAGTCCATTAGGCAGAGCCAACTTCGAGAAGGTCTCTGAGATATGGGCAGGCGTTAGTGAAACTCAGGGACTCTTTTTTTTATTTAAAATCGAAAGAGAGGCTGACGGTCAATTCGATGGTAGGTGGCTACCGTCGCCTATAACACAAGCAACACCACAGGTGCTGCTAGCGCGCTGCCGACTGCAGTATGGTTAAGGATAGTGCCTTACTCACTCACTGAAACACAACTTATATTTATAAAATATTCAATATTTTTTAGGATAATAAAATAACTAAAGCAATTTACTACTGTTTAAAAGAAATTGCATTGATTTTTCAATGTTTAAGCACTTGTTATTTTTGAAGAAAATTAAGATGTCATTGATTGATTTCATAAACTCACCCGCCTCCTCCGACAACTAAAGTGGGCACATTGAGGTCCTTAACAAACTTGACGCAGTCTCCATGACCCCGGGTGGACAATGAGAAACAACCGAGCCGATCCCCTGCAAGTGAGTCCGAACCGCACTGTAGAACTATGGCCGACGGTCGGTAGAAATCCATTACGTAAGTTATTACTGGTTTAAACACCTGAAAATTCAAAGTTTCCTTCATAATACTCACTATAATCATTATAATAACTCCACAAGCATTAAAATTATTCCTTTTCAACTATGTATTGAAGACTTTTAAAGTACTGATCAGCTGCTGGTCTTCTTTTTCAGTCAATATCTTCACCTCCTAATTACCCTAATTTTCTTAAATTTTGTGATATTATATATTTCTAACTTATTAATTAAATCTCACACAAAATAAAACACTAAAAAATCATTTTACATTAACTAACCTGAAAGTAACTTTGGTCGTCAATCCCTTCCTTCAATGGTACATTAACTGAGTAATATCGCCCACTTTCAGCCCCTATTTCATACATATCTCCTGTGCCAGGGAAAAAGTAATTGCCATACTTGTGGAAGCTCACTGTCATTACTCTGTCTGTGAGGTAGAAAGCTTCTTGTACACCATCTCCATGGTGGACGTCTATGTCCACATATAGAACTCTCGGATGATACTTCAAGAGTTCGAGTATTGCAATTACTATGTCGTTAACATAGCAAAAACCTGTAATAAATTAGTTACACATGTTAGTACACATGTTAGTAAATTACAATTTCAAATTGAATATATCGCATTTTAATATACGGATAGGAAACAGTCATTACTGTAGAAAATTATGTATCACCTAGCTAGTGCCCGCGACTTCGACTGCTGTGAAAAATGAAAAATATAATACCTAAATAATGCCTGACATTTTTATCACTGTGATGACAGATATGCCACCATTTTTATATTTTTAGATGATCCCTCGGAAATCTAACATTTTTTCAATATAAAAAGTATCCTATAATTATGTTAATCCAAGTGATAAACCATCTGTGTGTCAAATTTCATCCAAATCCAGTTTTATGCGAAAGAGTAACATCCTCATAAACTTTCGCATTTATAATATTAGTAGGCCTAGTACAATTTAATACAATATAAAAATAAGTCTTCTGTCCAAATTTAAAACTAACTAACTTCAATTATTGCACAAAGGATGCAAAAAAATATTAGTATTATACTTATTCAACTTACTGTAGAAACTAAAAAAGAAAAACTATAATAAGGATTTCCAAAATGTACCTGAAGGTTCAAATTTCTTCGCATGATGTAGACCACCCGACCAATTGATAGCAATATCACAGGCATTGTTGTTCAATTTCATAGCACCCTCAAGAGACGCTCCAGTATACATTGAGCAGAAATCAAACAAACCTTCGAATACTGGACAGTCATCACCAACATTGTAATGAAGCAAGTCTTTGGAATAACCTGTGGAATAGATCAATTTTATAGTTAAATATCAATAAGCCAATTAAATATGTGCTACCAAATTAGACACTTTAATACTTAACCCTTATTATCGTCAACCCTACTATGATTAGCATTCTACTATACACTTACAGCACCTGTGGCGTTACTAGTGTTATGTTATAGGTGACAATAGCCACCTACCATCAAATGGACTATCAACTTGTCTTTAACCTTAACAAAAATAAAATCTGATTTCTTTTTTATAAAGGGTGGCAGACAGGCTGACAGTCCACTTGATGGTAGGTGGTTGCCTAAGAGCACAAGCAACACTATCGGGGGTGCTTGCGCTGCCCACTCTGATGAATAACTAGTGGACCTGCATCTCTAAGTATATTCATATGTGGATTAGAAATAGTTAGTTATCATGGGATAGCTACTAGAGTATGGATTTATAACACACAAAGAGATGTAATCTTATGTGTACATCTTTTAATGTTTTAAATAACCTAGGTATTATATTTTAGTTTCCTTTGGATATATAATAAAATGCTGTTTTATTAAATAATAATTATATATTAATAATAAAACTTTACAAAAGATTATACTCACTTTGTATATTTTGTGGTGTTACATTTTGCAGAAATTCAATGTAATCTTCACTGTGAAATCTACACATGTCGTGAGCACTTGCTCGGTATGGTTTGTATATTTGCATCTTTTTATGAAGTCCATAATTTAATACCAAACTATGTGTTACAGATAACCTGTGTGGTTTCATAGGATGCCCCGGACCATAGTGGAAGTTACCAACGTCTGGGTTATAGAAGTAAGCCACCCTTTGTTGAGTCATAATGGATAAACAAATACGTACTCTTTCAAAATTAAAATAATGCCAAGAACCAAAGCGATAACAATTAATTGTTTAGTCAATTGTATGTCGCCTATCATAATTCAGAACCAAAGCAAATAGCAAATAGCATAATTTTTGGTTATATTTTATAAGAAATATTACTGAAACTGTTAGGCGAAGAAAAACACAAACCTATGATATTAATAATAAAACCTTCTGTTCTCCAATTGTATTTATTTATAAAAAATCACTAGAGTAGAGAATAGGAGGATAAGTTACGATTTACATTAGTATAGTATTAGTAATAAGTAATCTGTTATTTGGATCTTTTCTTTTATTTTCGTTTATTTTATTATAAATTTACGATTACGAACGAATGAACGTCGAATGAATGAAATCCACAGAATAATGTAAACAAACAATTAAACCATAGATAAATTATTATTCTTATTTATATAAATCAATAAGATACAGATTATTTCCAACAATTCAACAAC
Organism: Synanthedon myopaeformis; assembly: GCA_944738685.1. NCBI lineage: Eukaryota > Metazoa > Arthropoda > Insecta > Lepidoptera > Sesiidae > Synanthedon > Synanthedon myopaeformis. The sequence goes on along the minus strand of OX122933.1, from coordinate 3,112,391 downwards.
ACATTTTTTATATGGTTTCAATGCCAAAGTTTTTATTTTATTGTAATGTTTAAAATCATTCGTTTTTATTGGCTATTTTTTTATTCCATCACATTATTCGAAGATTTTACCGAAATAATATGTCACAAAATTGCTTATTTTATAATTTAAGTATTACATAAAAGAATTTTTAAAATTGTCAAAATATCACCGACTCGAGAATTTGAATCGGAAGTTGCTTGTTAATTTATAAACTTATACTAGGGCATTATACTCGTAAGCTCATACTCGTAGAGCCCTCTACGCTCATACTAGAGCTAACGCTAACCGGCGGCGATGGAGAATACACAGAATAGAAAAGTGTAAATAATAATGTGCCTGCGCCTGCCACAGAGTATTAAATGTTGTATTTTAATGTTTTTATTTTATTCTTCAATACTTTCTTCATTTCTTCATAGATCATATATTTTTTGAACCGGTATATCGATATTTTTAGGTGAGTAATAATAATTATTATGGTTTAGATATAATATTATTATTTAATATTAATATTATATTGATAAAATCTCTTTTAGTTTCTTAAAACATTCCCGGTGTTTCGTAACCTCAATTAGATAAACTTTATTTACATACCTACCGGAAAACATCGGTTACATAATATTTTCCACAAATTTTATTTATCTTGAACATTATTGAATGCTTACCCTACGTGGTTATCTTTACCTATAAAATGTTTAGGAACAATATACAATATGGTAACAGTATACGTTCAAATTTTGCCAACGAAATCACTTAAAAGCTTTAATTCTCGATAACTAAATCTGAATAGCGGGTGACTATGTAATATTGAAAAATTAGAAAATATTTAAATTAGATTTTTAAAATTATTACTTAGTTGACAACAAAGTAAAAAATATAATTAAAAATGACTACATAGTTATTTAAAATTTGTGAAATATTACCTATTAGCAGGCCTTTTTTGTCTCATCTTTTATGGGGGCACGCTAATTCTCGAAAGTTGAGTCCATATTTTTTTGTACATTCCTTGCCACTGTGTTTTGAGGAAAAAATAGAAGTAAATTATTTTTTATTGCTTAAAAACATAATATCTTGGGAAATAAAACGTGAACTAATATTTAGATGAGTAACAATATAAAAAAGTAACTTTCGTTGTCAATATGCTTAGCCTAATGCAGGTACATAAATTTTAAAGCAGTCTCCAATTTTTAACCAAATTTTCATAAATCTGCGCTTACGAATTTTACTATTTTGATCCGTGGCAGAATGATGATTTTTAACTATACCCCACATACTTCAAAGGGTCAAAGATATTTAGTGGTGGACTGTTGAACTTGATAATCAATAGCGATGAAACTGTTTTCACTAAAAGAGAAGCTCTTGGAATCATTATCAAGTTCATCTGCAAAAATCGTCTCTCACATTCGTTCATTGAAACTGCTATCGTATGGACAGTAATGATGAGCAGAGTTAAACTTTTTGGCACCTTTTTGTGCCAAAAAGTTGGCAATTACTAAATAATTGCGAAATGGCCGGATAATATTTCATTCATTCAAATGGAACTTGTTTGTCAACATACAAATCTCTTTTTCTTGTTTTTATAGTTGTTTCAACTTTATTTGCCGCCACAAAAAAAAGCCCTGCCTATCAGTATAAAACACAAATTCACATTAGTAATCAATTATAGTCATGGACTCTGTGTCAGCTAAGGTGATGAATACACACTGTACAAAGACAGTGTCTTCTGGAAAATCAGTAGTTCCTATGGTACATAACTATTATGGCATAAACCTAGAAAAAATTTAGGTGACAGAACTATAAAGAAGCAGTTGCCATACATTCTGAATAGTGTGCCCGAAAACATTGCAAGACTAAAATAAGTCTTAAGTTAAAAAATAAATAAATTAAATTTTATTTAAAATCATTAATTTAATTAACTATTGAATATATTAATTACTAAAAATTTAATTACTTTTAATTTACTAAGCTTAAGTCATTTAGACTTAAGTAATTTGATTCCATAGACAAACTGCTTTCTAGTTTTATGGGTCAATGTAAATATTATTAAGATATTAGGTAGGTAGTTTAAGTGTACATTGTGTTTTATAGGCATTATCTGAGCAGCCCTAAGTTATTGATTTAGTATATTTGATGTTATAATAGATTTTTCCTTATCATTATGAAAATGAAATTACACATCAAATAACAGTCTCATCTTCGTGGATTATCACATAGGGTGACTCGTTAGTCACACTATGTGATGTGATTAATGATAGTTAGATGAGATACATAATAGTGATTTGATATAATTAGACATGATTGGCAACATTTGATTTCATTCTGCTAGGTATTGGAGTGCATTCAGATTTCATTCTTGTAATTTTTTATTTTTTTTAATAATAATTATTATTATTTTGAATGAGGTTTTTACATGATGCTAGACAGTGGGCGTAACAAGAGTGACCAAAAAAAATTATTTATTTTTTTATTATGATTTTGACCACATAAGTCAAAATCGTATAAAAATGTAATAATTACTGAAACTTATTTTTTTTATTTCTATAATGAAATATAGTACAGTACCAAAAACATAGGTTTTATTTAAACGAAATCTTATGATCTCCTAATGTAGCCTTTATTTTGAGGCATTTGCATTGCTTTAAAATAAAAGCCAATAATGTACGTATCGAAGCTAATTTTTCAACGTTTTATCGCTTTATCAATGTGTTGACAATAATATATTTATATATAGTAGTTATTATCTCAAAATACTATATTAGAATTACATAATTTTCTTGTTCAGAACTGTCTGTTCACATCTCTAAAACGGAACAGTTCATTTCTTTAACCTCATTATTGTGTAGCTGGTTTGAACTGGACCAAATCGTTTATATCCCAAAGTGCTTCACTTAGTCCTGTTAAGACGAGGCTAAATTAATATATCCCTTTTCTCGGTAATTTTTTCATTTAAATATTTGCAATTTGTTTATTCTTTGTCCATCGTGATGTCCTTATCTCGCATAAGTTTTCATGCAATAATTGTGTAACTAAAAATGTTGCCTTCATATTTTTTTTATATCAATTTACATTAGCTTTACATTTTTTTTTACATTAGCTGCTGTCCACGTCTTCGCCCACTTTGAAAAATAAATTATATGCGTAACGTAATATAGCGCCTGACATCTTTATCGCTATGCCGACGGTGGCGCCGCCAATGCGACAGTGGCGCCCAATTGATCCCTCGGGAACCTAATATTTTTCCAAGATAAAGAGGATATATGTTAATCTAGGCAATAAACTATCTGTATGCCGAATTCATCCAAATCCGTTTAGCCGTTTGCGCCGTTTGAGCCTAACAAAAATCCATACATCCATCCTCGCAAACTTTCGCATTTATAATAATTATCATTAGTAAGATTACTTACTAAGATGCAAGAAGGATACAAATATAATCATTGTAGTTTAACGGGAAATATCGTATACTAAGGTTTTTATTTGTGGGTTCTAAAGTAGTTATCAATATTATAGTTTTAAAATGGCCCATATCAAAATAAGTTTTGATTAAGTTTACTTGGGGCCATATTTTATATCATTATACTTGATGCTAACACACGTCTATTTGTAAACCAAAACCAAATTTTATTTTCACTCTAGACAGAATGTAGGCTTTGAAAAATACTGGCCTTTGAAACAGATGCTTGGTAGTCATTTTATAAATTACTGTTATAACTACGTACAGGCACTGACAAAAGAACAATGGTTCTATAAAGTTATAATAATAACTGATGAATGATTTCAAACCTATTCTTGAGGTAGTCGTTTTACATAAGTATTTATATATTTTCTATAGGTGTTTTTTTATATTTTATATGTAATTGTGTTATTTCACGGTGATCTTCTGTAAGGGTGTGGTTGGAGGAGGTTGTAGGTGACTACCGTCGCTTGTAAACACAAGCAACGCCATATATATGCTGCAAGTACGCTGCCGAATTAGGTGGTATAAAGGATAATTCATTACTTGTTCATTAGTTACAATTTCTAAATAAACGATCTTGACAACCCTTTGAAACCCTTTTATAAATTTTCATGATTCTTTATATGAGTGGTTGCACTATTATAATAGATAAAAACGTGCTACCTATTAGTAAAAATACGCGTAAACTATATGTTTAAAATAATGTTATGTTCCCCTAAAAGCTTGTTTACATTTGTTGCGATGTCTCTATGATCTTGCATTAGTTTCAAAACTCAAACCATTTTTGTTTTGTCGATGTAAATATATAAATATACAAATTGTACTAAAAAGAAACTGTACTGAATCGCGGTTTGTTTCTAGTTTATGAAGCGTAAAAACCGGCTAATTTAGGTACGAACATAAATACGAACCTTTGGTGAAGGTTTGCTAATCCTAATAATATTATAAATGCTAGGGTTTGAATGTTTGTTACTCGGTCATGAATGATTTGGTTAAAATTTGGCACTCAGATAGTTTAATTCCTTGATTAACATATTACATTTATCCTGTAAAAATGTTATGTTCCTATGGGATTTTTAAAAAACGAACAACAGCGCATACTAAGCACAGCTTAACACTCTCTCATCCACTTTCTCATCATTTTGTTTATGATTTTTCTATATGCCAGTACCTATAGTAAAGGTAAACACACAATATAACTGCTTATATAACAGCAACCGGTCTCAGACCGGTACCAGCCGTCACTTGCGGCGGACACAGCTTGAAATTATTTGAAATTCGAATTTCATTTTTGTTCGTGAACGTACCTAACCATGAAGGAGATAGTTTTTATATTAAGATGTGCTATTGTTTTGTTAATAGCAGAGAGCACTATGGTCAATTTTAGGGTGCTTGCGAGAGCGATGTCTTCCGTTGCGAAATCCTTCGAGGCCAATGGCGTGGTACCAGACGTCGTTCCTAGAGCGCCGCAGGCCTTAGCAACTGTGAGTATGGCAATTAATATATTAACGCATTCTTTGGCTTTCCTTGAATTGTGCGCATATTTACCATTTTAAATGAAATTCTTATTTTTGTATTAAATATTCATAAAATGAAACTAGATTGCATGTAATCACATGAAGTTTGTGGCTGTATATGTGTTAAGGATATTATACACTATTCACGCATAAGCTACTATTTTTCATTTTTTCGGGTGCCTCGAATAATAAAAGACGCAAAGACGTTAACAGACCAGCCTTTGGAAGTTACCAAACGGAATCTCGAAATCATTGAACGTAATCCAGATTAATTTTGTCGACATAATGTAACTGCGTGGGTCCATGTCCTGGAAACGCCCATCTTCACCGCCAGTAAAGAAATTTCGTGTTTGTCTGACAGCCATTAACGTTATACTGTTATACAGTAAGACCCTCTGGGATTGGAAGAAATACTTTTTAAAGACTATTTACCTAAAAGTAAAACGATTATGGGTGCCAATGACACCCAATAAATTCCAAAAGTGCGGCAAGCAATAAAAAGTAAGGTTTTCAGGCAAAGAAATTAATGGATTAACCGGAAAATTAAATATTTCAGTAGATACTCGTATGTATCTACTTTCGGAAGTCTGGTCAGGGTTACAGAACGTCCTTATTATTTAACACCAAAAATCTGTCCCCAAAATCAAGATAAAAATACTCCGTCCTTATTTCAAACTAACGACCCGCCCCCGGCCTCGTTAGCCGAATTTATCCATAAGAAAAAATTAGAATTGGACTAAAGAAAAAATCTGAGTGTGTTGATGCCTCAACCACCTTATTCACCAGACTTATCTTTGTGTAACTTTTTATGTCCCAAAGATAAAGAAAACTACAAAATCTTGGAAAAAATGTTATGTTCCTCTGGGAAGTTCAAAAAACACGTACGAAGTTGCGGGCTCCAGCTAGTATACTCAATATACATGACTTTGTTTACTCTAAAGAATTTATGCGAGGAAGTGCATGCAATTTATTTCATTATATTCAACAAACGTTTGCTGGTTCTCTTTCATTATATGTCATTACTCATTATGTAAGTGTATAGTTTACTTAATTATTATATTAATAGTGCTTCCGTCAAATGACTACAATAAATCGTAGACTATACTCATTAGTAGAAAAATATATGGTGTCAAAATAATTTATGCTTATTCTAGCTAGATGTTAAGTTTAAAATATCTCTTTTCTGTTTTTTTAATGGCATCTTTAATGGCACTTTTGGCTATAATCACAAATAACATTGGGGCCTGAGAAAAGAGAAGGGGCTCTGCCATCCCTTATCTCACACATCTATACTAATATTTAAAAAGAAGTATAATTGTATGCAGGACTACTCATCCGATTTAAAAATTTCTTTCATTAATTTCATTAATTTAGGAATTTTAGGATGGACATAAGGCTTAATATCTTATATACTCGCTACTTCTATAGAATTATTACTACATAATATCAATAAAAAACAATTGCCTTAATTGTCTTTTTAATACAGTTTTCTGTAGTAACTTACCATTCCGCTTGGTATTCCCTATCATGGGCGACGATAGTGGACCGGCAGCCTGTCTGCCGACTTTGACTAAAAAAAAAGTGTGTGTATCAGCTCTGACGCACGACTCGAATTTACACCCCTTACGAACGATTATAAAATACATAGATTAGTAAATGATGGTAAATGAATGCATTTTGTTAGCTTTATTAGTTGTTAATTTTCTCAATTCACAATTAATGGATAGAAATATAAATACATGTATTATATTAATATGTATTGAAGCATATTTTTCTAGTCTGTAACGCGTAACGTGTAACACGTGACATTGGATTTTACTCCCATAAATTTTCATACCCCGGGCTTATATATGAAAAGTAAACTCCAATAAATAATTTAATAAATATAATTATATCATATTAATATAATATATTATATGTATTACATTATATTAATATGGATTGAAGCATATAGTAGCCTGTAACGCGTAACGTATCACATTTGATTTTACTTTCATAAATTTTCATACCTCGGGCTTATATATGAAAATTGATTCTTAAGGAGTAAACTCAAAAAAATATCAAATTTCAGGTGAAATATCCAAGTGGCGTCGAGGTGAAAGAGGGAAATGAGTTGACGCCCACTCAAGTGAAGGACATACCGACAGTGACGTGGCAAGCGGAGTCAGGACAATTCTACACGCTAGCTATGACCGGTGAGAAACTGTTGCTTTCATTAAATGTATTGCATGCATGTCTGGAATGAGCATTTTTTAAATGTGAAGTTCGACAGACAGGCTGACGGTCCACTTGATGGTACCATCGCCTATAACACAAGCAACCGTAGCATACACAAGATGAGTCCGTTTTAGGTGTACTTTTTATGTGCCGCTTTATCACTGTGACGCAAAATCCATAGTTGTAATAGATTGATTAAATAGTTGTAGTAGAAAACTGGAATATGCATCGAAGATTTAGAATCCCTGTTATCAAATACATATTGACTCAAGGCTTGAGAGGGTTCAGAGAATGTTTGATGCTATAGATTGTAGCAGCCTTATAACTCTATTGATTATCGTGGTATTTGTAGACGTCATCATTTGTTACCCCTTAATATACGCCGTGAATATCTGATATTTCATATCTAATTAATGTTATCAATGGTCGTGTGGACTGCCCTGATATTCTCTCGTTGATTAATTTTAGTATACCTACCAACTAGATCTGTAAGGTTATACAAACCGATCTCAATTTCAATTGCTTCTTCTAATTATAGACAGAATAGCTTTCTTTTGCGGGCTGGGTGTTGATATTTATGTATTTAATTGTAAATCGGCGGAAGTTAAACGTAAATTGTCGGCTATACTGTTTAGCTGAGCGGTTTTCTTTTTGTTATTGTTTTATTTTATTGTTATTTAGATATTGTTTTAATATTTTATTTGTCTTTGATTTTGGGGTTTGTTCTTTGTTTGCGAAAGTTATAAATTACTGAAAACTGAAGTAACTGAAAAGTTATAAATTGTTTATTTGCTATAAGTGTGTTATCGGTCGTCTCAATTTCTAGTTTGCAGTTTATCTGTGTATGCCTTAAAATTGCCTCATGTTACCTATTAGCAAGCCTTTTTTTGTCACTTCTTTTTTGGGGGGGCACGCTAATTCTCGAAAGTTGTAAGTCCATAATTTTTTGCCACTGTGTTTTGAGGAAAAAATAGAAGTAAATTATTTTTTATTGTTTAATAACATGATATCTTTGGAAATAAAACGTGAACTTATATTTAGGTGAGTGACAATATAAAAAAGTAACTCGTACCCACAAAAAAAAGCCCTGCCTATATTTTTTTGCGCTGTTAGGTGTACCTTTTGGAATAAACAAATAAGTGACATAAATTTTCTTTTGTAGATCCCGACGCGCCTTCCCGCGCCAACCCGAAGTTCCGCGAGTGGCACCACTGGCTGGTCGCCAATATTCCTGGCGACTCGGTGTCCAGCGGCGAGACCCTCTCGCAGTACGTCGGCTCTGGACCTCCGGAGGGAACTGGACTGCATCGATATGTCTTCCTCGTTTACAAGCAGCCTTCCAAACTGAGCTTCGACGAACCACGTCTTACTAACAGGTACTGTCCGTCAATTTTATTTTCGCAATCATTTGGGCAGACCACCGTGAAATAATAGCATATGTGCTGTTGTGTTTCGGCGAGTGAGTAAGGGATGCCACAGAGGCCATTACCCCATCCCTTTTTTGTTCCTTCTATTTACAGCACCTATCCTATAGCGTTGCTTGTGTATAGGTGACGGTAGCCACCTACCATTAAGGCTCGAGTTCACCAACAGACGGTTACTTTTAAACAGCCGTTTAATAATATTTTGTCGACCACCATCGCTAAACTGAGGGTTAAACGCCCCAAACATCAGGTTAATCATTAAGTTAATCAGATGTTTAGGGCGTTTAACCCGCATTTTAGCGATTTTGAACAACAAAATATTATTAAACGGCTGTTTAAAAGTAACCGTCTGTTGGTGAACTCGAGCTTAAGTGTCGACCTTAACATTTAAAACAAAAGGTTTAGTGTATAGAAGTGGCAACTTCCTACTAATATTATAAATGTGAAACTTTTTGGGGATAAATGGATGTATAAATGGGTTTTTACTCATTCACGTAAAAACTTCGAGACGGGTTTGGATAAAATTTGGCACACATGTAGTTTGTTACCTGGATTAAAATATAAGATACTTTTTATCCTAGAAAGATGTTAGTTTCCCGTCTAGATCGTCTAGAAATATAAAACCGTCGTCACTTAGTAGTTTTGGCTGTGCGTTGATAGTCTTATCAGGACAAACGATTTAATAAATATGGATTTATGTATTATTGAAATTTTTTTTTGTTTGTCTTTATTTAGGTCAGGGGACAATCGCGGTGGATTTAAAATCGCCAAATTTGTCGAAAAATATAAGCTCGGCGATCCAATAGCCGGAAACTTTTATCAGGCGCAGTGGGACGATTATGTACCGATCCTTTACCAACAGCTCGGCGGTTAGAACAGAACTTGATTGACATCTGTTCCATTGCGATAATTCAACATGTCATCTGTCATCTAGATTTCATTGCTCTGTGGCGTCTGTCTTTCGCCCACAGAGTAATTAAAAGTTAATGGTCCATGAAAGTTTTTTTTTTTTTTCATCGCAATGGAAATTTTTTCGGAAGCGTTGTGAGATAAATATAAAAACACGAGTCACCCATTACAGATTAATATTAATAATATTCCATAGAGCATTTATGTTTTTAAAATACAATTGTCATGTTGTATTAATGGTTTTTGTGGTAGATATTGTGGTGTTTATAATATAAACACACTTACAATTTGAAGTCTCGCAACGTGTTTTGTTTATGGTAATAAACTTAAGAAGTTGTCAAAACCAGAGTATAATTTAAGAAACAATTGAATGTTAAACATTTTTGGTACTAAAATAAGATAATAAATAAAGGTATAATATTAAAATTAAATTTAGTATTGTAAGCATAAAGGTTTGTCTTATTACACACACATTTTAAAAGAAATATTGGGTTTTATTTAAAAAAAAAAATATTTGTTTAAAACTAAAAAAGTTTTTAAGCCCTCACGCCAGATGCAAAAGATTAAAAAAAGTTTATGTTTATATAAGTTTGACCTGTTTATCTTTGTGTATCGTAGCTCTCAAACGGATGGTGAACATCCAGAAGAGATTTTAAATACTACAGAATATATTTATAGAATCATTGAAAAACGTATGGTTAAATAAAAGTTATTAGAAATGGATCTAACTACACACCCAGATCAATAACCTAAATAGCTGATAAAAAAGTCAGAGGAGTATGAACCTATAAAAGAGTAAAAATAATAAAAATACCAAGTTAATATTTTATTTATTTCCATATTTAACCGTTACATTAGTACAAAATTAAGTAGGTAGGTCTTAAAAACATGAAATTCCTGAAAAACATGAAATCTAAACCCCCAAGCTCTTATAAAGCTGTGGCACATATTCGTCGAATTGTGCGCGGTAAAAATTGCCAGCAACCGGAGCACCCAAATTATACTTCTTAGCAAACATATTGGTTGAGAAAGATGCTCGGCCGTCGATAGATCTGAAATTAAAAATGGAAAAACTGAAACTTATCCATACTAATATTATAAATGACAAAGTAACTGTGCCTTAACTACTCGAGCGATCATCATGAAATTTTGCATGTCCACGTACAAGTTGTTAGGCCTGCAGGAAATGTTATCATATATTTAAATATTGGCGAAAAAAAGTAATTAAAAAAAACCACAACATCAACTTCTGTTTGTCTTTCTATCGTCTAAATATTGTTTTAATATATTCAAAAATAAGCTCAAAAAAATTAAACAAAAAGCGTGGTCAAAGTTAAACTGCGATCGGGGTTACTTTGATAGCCCTACTTTTTTTTAACGAAAATCTAGTAACCCCCACTAGATTATTATTATGGTACATTACAATGGTACAGTAAACAAAATTATTATGGTGAATAACAAAAAAATACTTGACAGTGGATTTCATCAGAATAATGTGTTTTTAACAACCACATTAGTACATTGAAAGTTATTCAGGCTTACAAAATCAGTGAAAATAATACTTTGTGTCGATTTTTTTCATCACAATGACACACTCTTAGACGCTGCGTTCGAGCAAAGAGAGAGAAAAATAATCAGTGATAGTAACCGAAAAAAAAAGTTGGATCTGCATTCAGATATCAAAAAAATTTCATTTAAAAACAAAATAAAGTTTTTATCAAAGTAACCCCGTTCCACGGTATTTGTCTGCTTGATCATCATTAAAAAGATTTTAAAAAATCATCATTCATTGTAAAAAAGATTGTGGTTGAAACTTACTTGTTGGTAAGTCTTTTCTCGTCGAAGCTTAATTTTCCAGGTTGTTTATACAATATATACACATATCTGTGTATTCCAGTGCCTTCTGGAGGTCCAGAGCCTATGTAACCAGATAGTACTTCGCCTTCAGAGACCTTGTTGCCAGGAATATTGACTACAAGCCAGTGATGCCATTCCCGGTATACCTTTTCTGGTCCATCATAGTTGTCTGGGTCTGAAAAGATTTATCCTTACCTATTATAAAACAAAGTCCTCCGCCGCGTCTGTCTGTCCGTCTGTACGCGATAAACTCAAAAACTACTGCATCGATTTTCATGCTGTTTTCACCAATGGATAGAGTAGTTCTCGAAGAAGGTTTTAGTATAAAATTTTCACGCTGGCGAAGTCGCGGGCTCACGCTAGTAAAAAAAAAATGCTATTTCTGTTTATTAAATATACTTTTGTGTATTTAAAAAACTGGAAAACATTATACTTAAATCTTTTATTCGAATCCATAAAGTGGACCGTCAGCCTGTCTTCGGACCATAACATAAAAAAGTCTAAAAATATGAACGGCCCTAAAAATTCGAAATATCTAAATAATATAAGTATTTATACCTATATAATAAATGAAGTATCTATATTTGAAATGCATCCTATCAAATATAATATAGGTTGGTTTATTTAATTCTTTATACAAAACTTATATTAATTAATATATTTACCAGTAAACACGAGTGTATAATATGCGTTAGAGTCTGCTTGATAAGTGACCGTAGGCTGGTCTTTGACTTTGGTCGGTGTCAATTCATTTCCCTGAGAAGCTTCCACGCCGCTGTTATATTTCAACTGTAATCAACCATAAACTCGAGATTTTAATATCTAGGTACGTCACATTTTGAATCTATGTCTTATACGTTGGGAATTTAATTCATATTTTAAAAATAAATTTGTTCTCAAAGAAAGATGAAAAAAGAAAAAATAGATCTATACTATCTTCTATACCTATAGAAAGCTTCATTACTGGTGAAAATTCTTTTACTTGAAATATTTTTTAAATCGGTCCTATAGTTTATTTCTATACTATACTAATACTATACTATAGACTCTACTATACTAATATTATAAAGAGGAAAGATTTGATTGTTTGTTTGAATTGAATAAGCTCCGAAACTACTGGACTGATTTGAAAATTTTTTTTACTGTTGGGAAGCTATATTATCAGCGAGTAACATAGGCTATATTTTATAAAGTTGCGCGGACGAAGTCGCGTGCAACAGCTAGTAATTAATAAACTGAAAAACTACTGGACACATTTTAAAAATTCTTTTACATATAGAAAGCTACATTATCATATATTTTAATCGGCGAGTAACATTGGCTATATTTTATAAAGTTACGCGGACGAAGTCGCGTGCATCAGCTAGTTAATACAAGTCTTTTCTCTTTATAGTATTAGTACGTATAGATAGCCTCAATGTATGTCAGGCTTTATATCGTTTTACATAATTCTTCAGGCGCTAATCTTTTATTTTTCAACGCGGACGAAGTCACGGGCACCAACTTGTAAATAATAAAACAAATTTCAATAACAACAACAGTATTTACCTATTGATAATACTTAATATTCTATAGATGATAATACCTATTTATCTACTATGTAGGTGGAAATTTAAATGTTTACAAGATGTGGTTTTTTGATTGATTGCCAAGTTATGTAATAGCAATTTAACATGACCTTCATGCTTTATCGTGAATTATATGTGACATTTATCACAATGCGATAATAAATCACAAATTATTTTCTACTTGTAGAATTTTGTTTTCTATATAATTCTCATTCTAATCTACAATATAAGTATTTATTATACACGCAAAAGAGAATCACAGTTTCCCAATTATGGTGGGTAACACAACCGTACATGTTGCTTTTATTTAATTTCACTAAGTTTATTTGTTTATGGCACTAATAACGAAGTTATGAATATATAAAAAAATTAAAACTATATCTATGATCGTATTTTATGAACATGAATTGATGAAATATTTTAATTAAGTAATTAACATTAAAAATGACATTGGTTAGATAAAAGCAATGTAACGATAGCAAATTAATTAAATATCTATGTCATATAATGATGTATATTTTATGAAGAAACTAGCTGTAGCACGCGACTTCGTCCGCGTAACTTTATAAAATATAGCCTATGTTAATCGCTGATAATGTAGCTTTCTATTTGTGAAAGAATTTTTAAAATCTGTCCAGTAGTTTTTGAGTTTATTCATTAAAAACAAATATTCTCTTAAAACATTAAAACAATCTTTTCTCTTTATAATATTAGTATTGTATAGATAATCAGAAATAAAACTTCTTCTTACGGATATAGTTTCATTGGGTGCTGTAGGTATCACATCTGGAACGATCTTGCTGGATTCAAAAGCCTTGGCTACCAAAGACATGATGTTATCTAGATACAAATAAAAAATATAATTTGAATTATTTATTAAAATTACACATTTATTATATCTATACATATAATAATAAAATCGTAAACGAGCCTAGTTGTGTACATTAATTAAAAAAAAAACATTTTGTAAAAAAAAAACATGCTAATCTCAGAAACGGCTAATAAATTTGGATGAAATTTGGCACACAGATAGTTTATTACCTGGAATACCATATAGGATATTTTTAAATAAAATGGGATTCAAGGGCTGTAAATAATTATCCTATGATCCTTTGGGAGCCAAGGGAAATAAAAAATACTTTAGAATCCCATGGGAGCCAAAATGAAAAAGAAGTATCCTAGGATCCCATGGGATCCTAGACGTGGGAGCCAAGTGGACGGAGGCTTTTTATTCTGGAAAAATGTTAGGTTAAATGGTGATTAGACGCTTGTATATAAAACAATTAACTTCTAAATACACCAATGTAAATTCCAAAACAGTACCTACATTTTATTTAAATTAATCGAAATTCGAAGCAAATAAACAAAACCTTTTTTTTTTAAATAAAAATAGGTGCTTACCTTCTTCATGCACAGCACACACTGAAAAATTATACTAAATATTTCTCGATAATGCAAACGAATAAAAGTGCGATACCCATTCAGTCAGACAGACCTATTGTTTGTATCTCATTACGTTTTGTGAATAATGTTTCTACTTATAACAAACGTGAACAGTTATCGCAGACTTGAAACGCGCTTTGTAGCTGATATCAGTAACCTTGTAGTTTAAAATTAAATTTAGGATTTTATCAAAAATGTTGTATAACTGGATAATCAGAATTTTTAAGTAATTTCTATTTTTTTTACTTATACTTACAATGTATTCTGATTGGTGTGTTGTCACTTCAATAAAACAAATAAACAAAATACGAGGCGATTCATTTTTATTATATTACTAGTGACACGCCTCCGATTTTGCTTGAATTTGATAATTTCTAATTTTGTTAATATCTAATTTGAAAAATCAATTTAATGAAAGACGGTGTAAAATAAAACAATATTATATTAACACAAACATTTAATTCTTTTCAAAACAAAATTAGGCCAACACGAAGTCTAATAACAAAATAAAGAAAGACAATTTATATTAGTAATAATGTATTCTACTCATTGCGAACACGAATCTACGAAATAACTACAACTTCTACATATCTAATAATATAATATTTATTAATTTACAAAAAAAAAAACATACACTTTAAAACTAAGTAGGTAAGTACCTATATTCATTTACACATGACTTCTTGTGTTAAGTCTAAAATGCAAGTAGCGAAATACTTAGGTAAGTAGATAAGTTTTATCTTTACATATAGGTAAGCAAATAATTAATGTCATAAAACAATTCAAGGCTATTATCTAATACTAGAATTATTAATAGTTGTTTGTTCAACTAGAAAGCAAAATTTGTTTTTTGCTACGAGTGCCGACTTTAAATCACTAACTAGCGAAGTAGCCTAGTATTGAATCACGATCGTAGCGAGTGATTCTAATATAGACTACTGAGCGAAGTGAGTGATTTAAAGGCACGAGACATAAAAAAATTTGCTCTCGTGTTAAACATACAACTTTTCACCTCAACAGCGAGAAAAGCTAGGTCATCTTTAGGTAAGAAAATCAATTACGAAGCTAACATTCACATAGCCAAAGTCACATAAATTATAACTAAATTAACAAAAATATTAAAAGTTGAAAGTAAAATTACTGCAATTTGTAAGATTAGGTAACACCGTTTTGTTCGGAACTGTGATGGTCGTATTATTTACTAGTGTACGAATGAAGATATTCTTCACGGGACTTTTCTGGAAGAAAGCTAAGTTCGGCACTTGAAATTTGTTCTCTTAATTCTTCTGGAGTTAGACCATCACCACTGGACGTACTCATTTTTTTTATATAATTACCAAAACAGTACAAAAACACCAAGACCTAATGCTGAACCAGTTTCTAAACGGCTGTAAAACTATCTTCACAGCTGGGGCAACTCTAGTCGGCTATGGTCGGCCGAATCTAGTCGGCTATGGCCGGCCGACTCTAGTAGGCTATGGCTGGACACACTAATAAAATCTAAATGTTATTCCTGTGATTCGCTCGCATCAAGAATCGATTTTCTGCGAGTTTTTAGGCACCAACAGCATCCTTTTCGTGCTGGAGAGGTGAAAAAGTCTATACAATGAATTAAAAAAACATGTCCGTTACACATACATATAGGCTAGGTTCATAATAATAATAATATGTTAAATAGATTATTTATAAATTAATAAAAATTAGTAAAAACAAGAAGCTTAATTTCGTTATTAAGTTATAAGTACAAATTTTCAACTTATAAGAGAAAAAGAAAGTTAACGACTAGGAATCACAATCAAAGGATCACCTTTATGAATAAAATTCTTTTATCATGAATTTGTAAATAATAATACTATTTATAATAAATATAGGTAATAATACAATTTCAATGAACAAAAGTTATTGTTTTTACATGACAATTTTTATTTAAGTGCGAGTATATGTATATTTCATTGTCATTTGAATTTTGAACATAATTTGAATGACACGATTAATTATTAATTTATGAGAAATTAAGTTTATATTCATTTTTAATAAATAAAAAATTGCAGTTGTACAATATTAACGTGAGCGGCTGAGCACACTTCTTACAGCTGTTATGAACTAAGATGCTTATCTGGCGACAGTAGCCACTTGGAGAACGATCAGCAGAAGTGCTAGATACTATATTTCGCCACATTATTAAAGTATATTGTTATAGATTAAGACTAATGCCCATTTATTTCCTTATTACTTTTTGTTATTGACAGGACGCCATTGCGCCATTGTGTTTTACCACAGGTTTATCAGTGACATTACATACTTACATATAATAGGGCTGTAAGCCTGTACATCAAACATTTGCATAAAATATACCTACAAATCAAAATATACATACGAGTTTTATACAAATTACAAATATCTGAAACTGACCGACAACAATCTTGGTAAGATTGGTGGCATTTCACTATTCTCGCGACGTTATTTTCACTTGCCATTTTCTATTACTCGTTGGCACTGAAAACAATCACGTGGCATTTCTGATTCGTTTTAAGGACTGTCAGTTCAGATAGTTTCAAAGGTTTTAATATCTATATGCGGGTAGACGTTAAGAATTGTTTAAAAAAGGAAATGTAGGCAATAATAATGTTTCAGTGTTGTAAAAACGCCTGATCAAGTCCATGGACGGTAGAGGTAAGGAGCACCAGCTCTGTAAATGTGAGTGTCCGGTCTACCTTACCTCTACCCTCCATGATCAAGTCTTAAGTCTCAGTATGTTTGAAACCATAATAGATAAAATTTACAAAGAAAATTATTATTGAAAAATCGGAAATTTTGAATGATTAAATGAAATATTGGTGTATTTCTGAGTTAAGAAAGACGTGTTCTACGTGAAAAATTTTAAAATTAGCATGTATATTATTAATTATATTTATATTACATAAAAGCATATAATAATAGCAAACAGTACGCATTTATCTATGACTATTCGTATACAAAGTATACAATAGGTACTTATTAAATTATTCCTTTATTTACACAAAATTCCCGGCCTGTCCTCCAAAGTGATATTTTTAAAACTACTTAATTAATAATTTATGCAAATTTTAATCACGAAATACGATGAAAGCTGCTAAGCCCAACAAACATTATTTCATAGAAGAAATAAATTTAAAATCTATAAGATGTTAAAAAAACAATAAAACCTAAAATATCAACACAGTTATTTCATAATCAATCAATGCGATCTTAGTTATTGAACTTCATACAACATACAACCTAGAATAGGTTTTGGTACTACCCAAGTTTCATTTACATAGTTTTCCTTAACACATTACAGAAAGCGACGAATGTATTTTACTAGTCAACAAAAAAAAAATCTTAAGAGCTCCTTCACACTAAGCCGCAAGCGACGCGGCAGTAGCAGCGACTGTCGCGCTGTTCACAGGCGGCAGACTCCGTACTAAAAAAAGCAGCGCGACACGTGATTGTCATTGCGGACGGTTGCGCGGCAGCCACATGCGATCAGTTTGCCTCGAGCCAATGTTGCAAGCGCACATACGCACGATTTGCACAATTTTTCTCGTTGAATACTTTTCTCAAGAAGACGTAACAATTCGCCGAAAGACCTTTGACATTCGAACGTAATTAAAGAAATTTTTATTATTACAATTTTTGAACAATTTGTATACTGTTACGTAATCACTATTCACATGCCGATTTCGAAACAAAGGATCAATCCAGTATTGTCTTTTTTTATTATGAACGCGACGTCGATGGTGCCGAAGGAGAACCAATAAAAGCAGGAGCAGCATTGATGTTTCCTCGTTGGAATTCATTGAAATGAAGTGCGCCACCCTAATCTAAACAAGTCGCGCGGCTGTAGTTGTAATAAGAAGGCATCCGCTGCAGTCGCGCGGCTGCCGCACTACTTACGACCTAATGTGAAGGCGCCCTAACACATTTTCTCGCATAGAACCTTCCCGAATATTAACCGCCGTTCACACAACTTGAACCGTTGCAAATGCACTAAATGTTACTTTTTTTGGTGGTTCAACACTGCAAGTCCTTACCACCGACCTTTTTGCACCATCCTGTCCATTCATTTTGAGTACTGGTTTCAAATTAGCGACATCATTGTGAGATTGAGCTTTGAACCTCCCAATCGTATTGCTCGGAGTCCCCAAATCTCTCAGCTTATTCGTCAATCCTGTTATCCTGTTTGAAAGATTCGAATAGTTTGTTTTCTTCACTTCGTTCTGTTTTTTTGGTTCGCTTAGTTTCATTGGTATTTCGAGGTGCTGTAAGGAAGTGTATTTACGGTGTTCAGTTGTCAAGTTTCTCTTGACGTCCACCGGTCGAGGCAGCCTCGGTGGCCTTTGAAGGTAGTTGTTGGGCCTGAATTGTATTGGTGCGAGTTTTGGTTTGTCGTTCACGCGGTAGTATTGCGGTACTGGTTCCAGCCTCTGTGGTTTCGGTGCTCGAAGTGTTAACGCCATCGCCATTCTGGTCGGTCTCGCGAGACTGTCGAAGGCTGTGGTCGAGAACTGTGAGCGGCTGTTCCTCCACTCCTCGCGGTCTGATTCGTAGCCGGTCGTCACTGGAAAATTAAACGAGAAATAATGTCAGTGTTAAATAGAAATTTTTAAGCGCGTTGCCTAAGCGCAATCGTGTTAAAGTTCAAACTAAAGATAAAGGATCTTAGTGCCGTCAAATGGCGTCAAAGTCTATTAAGGCAATAAAAAGTACCAAAGGTACTTTTTTTCGTATCACCAAAACTTCTAACTTCTATGTTTTTTTATTTAGAAATTTTGATAACCAAAATTGGTACTTTTTTTCGATCACCAAAACGTTTTTTCCTTTTTTAAAAATGTTGACCAAACAGTATTTTTTGGCATAAATTTTTTACTGCTCCTAAGCGGGTACGGCGATTGGAAATATTTTATTTGTTGTACTTAAAACACAACAAAGAATATGTACCTAAATCGATTTAAATCTTTGACGTAAATCATTCAACATTTTCATACAAAACATCGAGATATACCTAGGTACTAATTTCAGTAAATCCTTAACGATTTAAATTTATGCGCTTTTCAATTTCTTCCTGTAACATTTAGTGTGTCTATATGTGAGATGTATATGTCTAAATTACGTCAAAATTGCAAGGTTTTAAGTAAGTGAATACTTAAAATTCACATAAAGTAAACATTTCCGTGCACCTTTGAATATTAAACGGTACTTGACAAGTTGATGACCTAGAGCGCATCGTTCTTTGCAAGGATGTCTGTATCGATTTAGGAAATCTGCTGGTAGATAATTCTTATTAGCTTTTATCGGTACATCTATTTTGCAATTATTTGTATTAACATCTTTTTATATGTTAAGGTCGACAGACAGGCTGAATGTCCACTTGATGGTAGGTGGCAGCTGTCGCCTATGACATAAGCAACGTCACATGTGATGCAAAATGCGATGCCGACTGCAGTAGGATTAAGGATAAGGGATTGGGAAGGAATAGGGAAAATGGCCTCTGGCAATACTTAAGGGCCTAGTGCGAGTTTTACTAAACGCATCGAACGCGTCAACGTGAATTTGTATGTGAACGAGCGCTACGCGTTCGTCACTAGGTGGCGTTGATTCATTCCCATACAATTTGACGTTTACGCGTTCGACGCCTTTGATCGAGTAAAACTCACACAATAGTGGAGCCGTTTTAAGTATGTACACTTGACGATGGATTTGAGAAATCACGAAAAAATAGTGCAATCTTAATTATTAACTAACAGTTTAAGAGTTAAACGTGTTTACATTTATTGTATAGCTACATACTACGAGTATATATCTCATTTTGTTTTAATTAGTGAAAATGTAAAGTTGAAATATTTCGTCGTAATGAGCTCGCCGCTTCAAAGTTATCCCGGACGTCCGTCACGAACTGTCAAATGTGCAAACTTAAAACGGTACCACAATAGGTCCTCAGTTCACATGCTGTTATTTCACGGTGGTCTATAAGGGGATATATTTACTGTCGTTAGACAGTCTTCCCAAATGACAGCGAAATGCAGCGTGCCCCGGCATTACTTTACAAATCCAAATCAGAGTCAACTTTGAAAAGTTCATTTCCAAAGTTGATCTTACTGGGAAACGAACCCGGGACCCTAAAACAGAGCGATAAGGCAAGCACCCTTTTTTTAACGTTGGGAAATCCTCTTGGATACCCGACAGTGTAGGGGACACTGCCGGGTTATGCCAGATTCCTACCGGCTAAAACCCAACGACTTTTTATCAACGCGGCCGTTGATGGGCGAGGTCGCGGGGACGTTATGACACGACTTCGGTGCCCCGCTATGGCTATCCAGCGCGGGGAGGCCTGTGCTCCCTGTAAGAACCTCGGCGTACACAAAAGTAGAGGTACGCCGGCCATCTCGGGGGACTATACGACGGGCGGCAGTCTTCCCCAAGACCACCGCCCGGGTCCCGGTCAGGGTGGAAGGCGGCGAATAAAGGCCAACCGCCTGGGTCCGAGCCTTCTTCGGCGGATTGGCTGGAAGAGGGAATCCTCTTCCCGCTGCCTTTCCGCTGCTTCCTTGCGCGACATAACGTGCTCACAGAACGTGAGCATCGCTTGCCACGCAAGGTCACTGCCAATCATCGATTTCACGACGGCCGGCAGTGAGAGATCGGCGCCTACGACGAGAGACAGACTCTGCCCATTCGAGGCATTCAGCCAAAGTGTGCTGCGCAGTGTCAACCGCGTAGCCACAATGGTGGCATTCCTCCGGCGGCTCTCTTACGGCCACCCGGTGAAGGTCACGCCCGAAGCAACCATGCCCCGAGAGCACCTGCACCCGGCGGAACGTGAGAGCCCCGCGCCGCTTCGTCAGCTATCCCTCTAGGGAGGGGCGAATGGCCTCAATCGTCGGGCGTATCGCACTGGGCTCCGCTAGCATTTCCTTCCACTTTTGGAGGAGGAACAGGAGGAACGTCTGGGAGTGTCTCCTCAACCTGATGACCTCCTCCGATGACAAAACCGAGCCGCGTGAGAGCGCGTCCGCGACTTCACGGTACACCGCCGCCAACACCCCATCACAATCCTGACCGCCATGGCCCTTTGCGCGCGGCGCAAAAGTGGCCTATTACGGGCGGTCAGGCGAAGGCAAGCATCCTAACCACTCATATAACGGGCTCTACAAGAAAAAAACTACAGACATTATAAGTATATAGGGTACCTACGAGTAATTGGAACCCTTGCCCCTGTGCTACATTATTCAAGCATGAAGGACGACATGGCTACAGATGTCGTTCCCGCGCAGCTCCATTTACAGTTCCTACTTACATTTCCTATACCTAGCTGCTGCACTCGACTTCGGCCGCATATTTTTATAAAATATAGCCTATAACTCGTTGATAATATAGCTTTCTATAGAAAAAATACAAATCTAACTAGATAACTAGAGACAGAGACAGATAGAGACATCCTTACATATTATAAAACAAAGTCCTCCGCCGTGTCTGTCTGTCTGTCTGTCTGTCTGTTCGCGATAAACTCAAAAACTACTGCACCGATTATCATTTACTAGTATGATTTAAGTTGAAAATGAAGTTGAAGTTTTACTAATTAAGTTAAAGCTTCCGTGACCTTTATTATACAAGCAGTGCTGATTGCTTGGTAAACACGAAATTGCTTAATTTTGCCGCTCAACGACAAACTGCCTCCACTTTTTAGGACATGTTGATACGTGACGGAATGATGCACAGAGTACCTACATAGTTCTCTTGAATACTTTTTCAATGAAATAGTCAACGATAATGTTTTGTATAAATAACCAATATACACCCACATTAGATTGTCTATATTTTACAAATTCTGCATTGATCTTGTTTAAATTCTTGAGACCGCGTGGTCCGACTGCTTCGTCCGACTGATCGGACGACGCGGACTTTTTTTAGTATAATTTGAAGTCGCTTTACGCGTCTGTCTGTTTGTATGGCTGCTAACACCTCCTAAGCCACGCAACAGATATTGATGCGGTTTTCACCATAGGTTTTATAATTTTTCACGGAAGTTTTATCTATAAACAATCTACAAACAAACCTAATTAAGGTTTTATATAAATAGAAAAAAAAAACCATATTTTGTAACCAATTCGCCGAAAAATTAATTTACATGGCTTCGTCGATAGATAATTACATGGCTTACGTAGGCTTAACCTTAAAAGATAGATAGGTACATTAAAACGATGTACTACAGAATTAAAACTTTAATCTCTACATAATATGAAAAATCCGTCATATCTGTTTCTCCGCTACTTCTAAACTACCCAAACGCTTTTAATTCGGTATATTTTTTTGCGGTATTAAAAAAAATAATGACGTATTTTTACCTAACAAAGTCAACATAGTATATAAGTAGTACAAAGTACGATATATTTTTATTAAGGTTTTATCTTATACAATTTGGCTGATATCCAAATTAATTTAATTTATAAAAATCAAAATAAAAGAAAATTAATGGAAGTACTTTGATTGAAAATAAAGTAAATTAATTAATTTAAGTAAATATTTTTTACTCATATTAAAATAAATTATTTGTGTAAAACTTATTGCTCTGTGCCCCCGCAGATTTCGCAAGAATGCTACGAGGATATATATGACGAGTATACGACGTGGTCTCTTGTATTGTAAATATATTTGTAATACACTTGCTAAGTACACACAACTCTTCAACAAGACGCTGTCAACAACCTTCTAACAGATTCAATTTGCCTACTTTACCTACCTATTCAGACAAATACGTGTTTGAATAATACTTAAGTAGATACTAATAAAACTGCACACGCGTCTTTACTTGTGATAAAATAGGAAATTATTTCTATAAATGGCTTTTCTAAAAAGCTATTTTTACACAAAGTCATTTGGATCTTAATTGAGCTGTAATTCTTTGAAAACGTATAAAAATGTAACCGCCGTTACATTGTAATTATTGTTTTTCTTTTATTACATTCTACAATATTTTATTGACAATTTTCCATTTGAATTTGATGTTTATTTTATTTCACAGTTAAAGAAAAAAGCGTCTCTTCGCAACATTGGAAGCTGACACCAATAATGATAATTAAAAACCCTATCGTTGGACATTAACTATTATGCTGTTGTTGGATACTTAGAAATCGTACATAGGCTATTTAGTACAATCTTTACATAGTCATTTACTAATATTATAAAGAGGAAAGATTTGTTTGTTTGTTGAATAGGCCCATTTGAAAAATTCTTTCACTGTTGCGAAGCTATATTATCAGCGAGTAACATAGGCTATATTTTATAAAGTTACGGGGGCGTAGCCGCGTGCAACAGCTAGTAAGGTATAAAACAAAGTCGCTCCCCGTCGTCTGTGCCTCTGTATGTACGTACGGATTTTAATGCAGTTTTCATTAATGGAATATATAATCAAGAATATCGAGTGTAAAACGTATATTTTTTTAAGTGAAAACTTCTTTAGGCGCGTTGGGCATTTTCGAGATGGGAAAAACTATTGAACTCGCGACATTGTTACCGTAACCGATACCTCTGTTGACAATTATAAAAGAACACAGTAATTTCAAATAAAAATAGAAAACGGCCAGTGATATTCCAATTTTTTGGACCTTTTGGTCGTCAACATGTTCATTATAGAGGAGCTACTGAGAGCTTACTCGTTTTACTAGTAGTGGGTAGTATAATTTTTGTAGTGGGTAGTATATGAAATGTACTTTACTTCAGATAGTATTTATTTAGTACTAGCATAGAGTAAATAGTACCTAATTACTCTATGGTACTAGATACATTCACGCTGTCCAGATATTATCCTTACATATTTTAAAACAAAGTCCTCGGCAGCCTGCCTGTCTGTCTGTTCGCGATAAACTAAAAACTACTGCACCGATTTTCATGTTGTTTTCACCAATGGATAGAGTGGTTCTGGAGGAAGGTTTTAGTATATAATTTTCACGCGGGCGAAGTCTCGGGTACCAGCTAGTTTATTATATAACACTCCATTTCTCGTTAACCTAAAATGCAGCGTGACTGTTAACTAATAATAATTAATAAGAAAATAGAAATTTAAGAAAAACGTGTAGGTGCAAAAAGGAATTGTTATTTTCACTCACTTCCGCAACAAATACTTACCTAACAAAATGCAGACAGTTAAACAAATATATTTTGTATTGTAAGTATTTGTAATGGCCCTTACCTAATGAGCATTTCTTGTGCAAAACTACTCTGTGTACACAATTAATACTGAACAAACAACTCTGTAGTAAAATACTATCTACACAATATGTGGTTTGCAGATTGCACAATCATTTTAAGGACCTATTATCTAGGTACGTGAGGTAAGTTTGAAAAGCAAGTTAACAATTGTTATTACAGAGAAATTTAAATATTGTTAATGTTTTTGAAAATATTTTTACTAAATGCAAGTTCAGTAAAACTGCAAAAGTTTCTGTGTCTATCAACCTATGTACCTACATACCTAGGATTACACTAAATATCTACTTATTTTCAGGCATTAACATATCTAAAGAAACCGTCGTGGAAAAAAGCTCAAAAATTTTCATAATCTATACTAATATTGTAAAGAGAGAAGAATTGTATTTTGTAGTCACCTTGATGACTATTAAACCTATTTTTTGGCTTTGATCTCTGATGCATAATTAACCGGGAATCGAATCTGCATCTCATTGCATTAAAACGAGTGTCTTATTAATTATGTTATACTTCGATAACTTCTAAAATCTGTTGTTTTTAAAAAGCAGTGAAAAAGTTTTTTTATCTATCTAAACAGGCATTTCGTTTCTGAAAAATGAAATATTCTCAGCGCAAAAACATTGAAGCCAATAAATTAAATTATTCATGATCGTGGCGTAATGAAGAAGTGTTGTTCATAATGCATACGATTTTCTGTTTGTTACTATTCAATAAATTGCATTGCAGAAGCGCCGCCCTAGTTAAGTCAGGCGTTTGAAACAATTTGCAAACGATTCTAGAACGATAGAGTATTGCGTAGGATGGTGTACAGATATGACACTGGATGTGGCAAGAGCGTGACCGCCGAAAGGAATCTTTGACTCAACACAATTTACTTGTACATAAACAACTAGCGGCTCGTCCCCGGCTTCGCAGGGATTTTTTTTTAAATATTATATACAAATATCTTCCTCATTGATCACTCTTTCTATTAGTGAAAAGCCGTTACGTCGTTTAGGAGGAATTAGCGGATTATACAGACAGACAGACGCGGAAATTTATGTAAGGAAGGATACTTATATAGAAAATTAAAAACAACTTGATTTCATCTTGAGCACAGAACATGTAGGTAGGTGCGAGGCGAAATTGTTATTACAATGATCTAAATTTGTTTGCAAATTTTATATAAAGGGTTGTAAGAATGGAGATTCAGGTATCGATTTTCTTTCAATAAAAAAAGGGACTACAAAATATAGGATAAAAAGCTCTGACATTCCTTTGCACCCATTTTTCTAGTTTATACTGCGGAAAGGCAGATAAAAAAATCCCATTGTATTTAATTACATACTTCATCTGACACTTTGGAATTGTAAAATAAAGTAAGTAAATTAAATGATGAATCGGTTGATTAAATCATCTATTTGTTTCCAAAGCTATAACAATTTGTTTCAAAACAGAAAAGTGATGATAACAAAATCGGGAGACGGAATTTGATACTGTAGCTACATATTACAAATAATTATTTTTGGTACCTATATATTGTATATTCGAATTCGTTGGATAATATACACATTAATACGCCCAAAGAAAATATTACTCGTAATGTACACGTAATGACGTAAAACACCAGCCACACCCCATTCTTATAACTAGAAATACAAGAAGTAAACAACAGCCGCAGTGACAATATAAAATATGTTGCAATTTGGCATCTTCTTTATGGGATAAAAATCGATAAACGATTTAGTGCATTATACAATACTAGCTGGTACCCGCGACTTTGTCCGCGTTCAAAATGTTATATAGCCTTTAAGGTTTTTTCGATAAATGGACTATCCAACACAAAAAGAACTTTTCAATTCGAACCAGTAGTTCCTGGGATTAACGCGTTCAACCGAACAAATAAATATAGATTTGTCGCAACATTTTTCTAAAATTTCGTGTCGCTTCTAGACTAAAAGTTCAAATCTCGAATCTCACCTCTGTCGCATCGTGTCTGAAAGTTTTGTAACTCTGACATCAGACACTCGACCACCGTTCATGGAAATTAGTTCCGCGAACTATCCGTGATAAACGCAATTGTTCGACAATACAACAATTCATTCAACTGTGCAAACTTTACTTTCTTTACGTAATGAGCTGAACGATAGTCTGAAAAGGTCAAATTCAATTCAATCCTTTTTTTTGTCATAGCTTATTTTATTTTACAATTTGTTTATTGTGACCGGATAGTCTATTCGTAAGAGTCGTGCCTTTTATCAATTTATTTCTTTTGCTTAAACGTTTTTAAATCAGCTGAAAACCCAAGATAATATGGATCCCAAGTACCTAGTCACTCTGTAGCTTACTTTTAACTTTAACATTAAGTTTTAAGTTTTCAAGTCTAATATTATTTTCTCAAATACATATTTTATGTAAAATTGTAAAATTTTATAATATGTAAGTGTAAAACCGCTCCCGACTTTAGACGTATAAAATTTTTCAAATTTTTTTCTTCTTAAGAACCTTCCTCGAACTTTAAAGAAAATTTAAAAAATAAATAAATTAGGTGGATTAGCGACAAATTTAGCGATTTTTTTTTTTAATTTATACCTATATAGATTAATTTGCATCTTAATTCTTGCAGATAAGAACAAGTATAAGAACCCTTGCAATTGCATAAGTATCAACAACATCAAATTAACCAATCACTACCGCTGTTTGTTAACAAACCAAATTCAAACAGTTCCATCAGAATTCGAGTGCACGTCCGAACGTTAGAGTGACTACGGAATACAAAACATTCTCCACAGCTAACCTATTAGTTAAAGTTTCGTTGAAGCGATTGTACAGCAAATTCTCCACAAAATTGGAGAAGTGAATGACCTGTATTATGCAAACTAATCGTCAAACGTTGGCCTTGACTTAGTTACATTTTAACAGTAACATTACAGATTCATCGGTCGTTCAAAGAGAATTACAAGTTGACGAAAGAGTTTCGTAAATATAAACGCATACTACAAATAGATTATCCAAGAATTTAGATTTTAAACGTAAAATTAAGCAATAAGAGATCTCAACTAAATCATACTCAATATAGGATTCATGATCGTAAAGTTGTTTATGATCATCATATTTCATTTTTTGCAGACCTGAAAAAGCTCTACTTGATAGTATTCGCGGCTACCGTCGCCACCATGCCGCAATTAGGCTGCCAAACTTAGTGGGATAATGACAGAGGATTAGAAGGGTACAGGGAATTATTCTCTCTGGTATCCATTACTCACACACCGAAACACAATAGCACACATGCTGTTATTTCGCGGTGGGTTTTTATAAGGGGTTGGTTGCTGCCAACAGGCGAGTATACAACTTATGATTGGATTAACGTTCAGAAGGCTCAGCTGAGGAACAGACCAACAAACCATCATACATAGAGATATATACAGAGAATCTATGCATGCATGTCATCTCATTGTCAGCGACTGTGGTAATTATAACGTAAACTAGAAAAAATCATAATCTTTCTTTAACCTGTGCGACTAGCGACACCAAGAACTTATGTATTTTGACTAAAACTCACCTTTATTATTCGTTGACCAGAAGTTGCTCGGCGGATTGTTCTTTTTTGTCTTATTTTCTCTGAACATAAGGATATCCGGAACTTTATTCGATTTATTATCCTTTGGAACGACATCAGGAACTCTTTCAACATTAACCCTCACATATTCTCCTTTTAATACTTTCTGATTGTCTTTGTTATAAAGTACTGGCGGCGGCGGAGCTTTGGGTTTTTTGTGGAACAATCTTTTCCTGTCGGGTTTTGTAGGAATATCTATGTCTGTATAAATAACGCTATCTATCTCACCGACGTCACCTGCGTCACTTCTTATACCAATAAGACTCATCGGTTGATCGAAACGCGAATTTATATTCTTTTGTTGGACA
The DNA here is from genome assembly GCA_944738685.1 of Synanthedon myopaeformis. Lineage (NCBI taxonomy): Eukaryota > Metazoa > Arthropoda > Insecta > Lepidoptera > Sesiidae > Synanthedon > Synanthedon myopaeformis. The sequence goes on along the minus strand of OX122933.1, from coordinate 3,083,854 downwards.
GATATATGAGTTATTCCATCGTTGTCAGTCGTGCGAAGATTAAATTCTTCTTTCGCTTTGTCTATTAGACTGTAATCGTCAACACTGTTCTTTCTACCTTTAAAAACGTCATAGTTTTTCTTTTTGGAAAATAAGTTATCAGTACTAGCATAATTATTTGTATTCTTCGTCAGTCTGTTCCTCATTTTAAAATATTTGTATGTGAAATATATTCTCTTAAAGTCTTGTTCACTCTCGAATTTCAGTGCGATCGCTTCCTTAATAAGGTTTTTGGTTACATAAAAGACTAGAGTGTTCTCACAATTTGGATAGTTCTCAATATTTATACAATTTACAATGTCATCTATATTTATATTTTCGTATTTTGTTGCTTTTATTTCTGTATAGTCTTTGATTAGTTTCTTTTTCTCGTCGTCGCTCGTTTCCTCTTTAGTAAGAAGCTGAAGTTGATCTTTTTCATTGAATCCGACTATAATGTTGTTGACTTGTACTGAAGGCGTTTTTGTTATAGTCATAATATCAAATTGTTGCGCGTTGCCGTTAAGTTTCTGCCTCGCCACAATGGTAGCGAGACCGCCACAACGGGAGGTCTTCTTCACCGTCATATTTGACCTGGAAAACGATAAAATCAAATATAATTATCTGAATGTACATATATTTTATAAATTACTATTCTACTAAAAAGTAGTTTTAAATGCTTCCCTATCTCTTGCTAATCCTACTATTGTCGACAGAGTATTTGCAGCACCTGTGGTGTTGCTTGTATTTTAGATAATAGTAATAGGCCTTTTCGGCGACCTTTAAATAAACATAAACTATTAATTATGAGCTTTTTGCCTGTTATTCCGAGAGCGATGATCTGTGATTAATGTCTAAAAAAAAAAAAGCGAAAATAACACTTCCAAATTTCGTTAAGATCTATTTTGAACCCCGGGTAAGGGCGTGGGTTTCTTACCCTTTTAGCTAAGCGAAGCCGCTTACAAAAGGGGTTTTTACGTAATAAAAGTCCCCTTTCAAATATTAATCAATCATTCTAATCTTATCAGGGCTCTTTTGATGTTGCGGCGAAATATTTTTTTAATAAGTGACTTTGGATTATTTCATATTGCACAGTTCATTGACTCAGCCAATATTAGATCATACATACTTATGCGGTGTACCTATAAATAAAATTATTTTTATTATTATAATTTAATTAGTTTTTCCATATTTATTATACCCAGTAGAATATATTTACTATTATATTAATTACACTAGTACGAAAGCTACATTTCATAATTTGGCAATATAAAAATTGTTAAAGCTTGCAGGAAACAAAAATATACAAAAAATATATATTTCTTTGAATTACTAACTCCTGTTCATCTGATTTTTCTACGTTATTGACCATGAATAGTGTTTCTATGAAACTATGTTGAGTTGTACTTATAAAAATAATATTTCCTTAGATGAAAAGTACTCGCAAGTGCGTTTTATTTTCATTTCATTTATTGTTGGGAAAAACTCACACTTGAATAAAAAATCGACAGAGAAAATTGTTTTCATGTAAATATAATACGTTTTCACGAAAATTGCTCATCACATGCACAACACAGCTACACCCCATTTTTTTTAATGTACCTATTTAGTGTAATTAAATACACTTTGAAAACTGTCTTGTAAATTCTTTGAATACAAATTCGCAGTCTGGTTTTCGTTTGCATTGTTTATAAATCAATTAAGTACGAGTATGCTTATTCCCTAAAACATTATATTAGGCTTTATTGGATGATGTTTCCTGTCTGCTAGAAAGTTAATGATTTAATAAAATATTCGCATATTCTTTATACTCAATTAAACGTTCATAATAGCGGCGGATCACTTTCAAAGCCGTAGAAATTAATGTGTATAAAAATTTTTTTGACGAAAAGTTATCACGTTAATGAACTGCTTTCACTTTTTTACAATTTATTCTTTTAATGCGTTTCACGTATCTCTTTGTGTGCACTTTGAATCATTTTTGATTGCTTACAGACATATATTTAATGAATAAAATATATTATGTTTGATTCAATGAAGACCCGATCTCTCCCGGTCTCAAGAGGAATAGAAAATGTTGGCTTTTCTTTTATGTTAAAGTCGGCAGACAGGCTGACGGTCCACCTGATGGTAGGTGCTACTGTCGCCTATAAGAGATTAAGAAGGGATAAGGAAATAGGCTTATACACCCCATACTCAATCTTCGATATATAATTTCACAGCAAGGGGATGGTTACTGCCGCCAGACGGCTGCCTAATTATGACTGCGAAAGGCACTACTAGACTACACCCAGACAAAAACAAATTTTGAAAAGTTCATTTCTACATAGAAAACGTTTCTGTATGAAATTAGGATTAAGATTAGGATTTTTCTTTACTAGTGGTAGGATACAATTAATTGAGTTTCGCAGTTATGAATTGGGCAGCTCGTGTGGCTGCAGTAACCATCCTTACAGAAGACCACCATGACATCATGTTTCGGTTTTTTTTTTCTAATTTTTTTTTTCTCTTTTGTTTACACTGTCACTTGGCAATCTGTCAAGATTAACAATGAGCCAATCGTTTGTAGTTAATTTTTTTCTTCTTCTTTGGATATGAACATCCATTAATTTCCTATCTCCCAATTTAAAATCTGTTCTTCAGATTGGGAACATCTGTCTTTTTAATCGGGGATTTCTTATACGCCCTGACACTTCCAGTTTTGTAGCCAGCTGATTAATGTATATGTAGCCAGTTTTGATATTGTTTCGGTAAGATATTGTTTTTATATATTATGTAGGTATGTAGGTGGTTCCGTAGCCTAGGGCGTCGGGGGTTAAAAAAAGTTGTTTAGTTCTCATTCTCTACTTAATAATATTAATGTAATTGTATAAATTATTGCTTAACCAATAATTAATAGTTAGTTAATGCGGAAATCATACATTTAACTTCTCTAATGTTGTGTTACGTCCGGCCTCTTGTTATAGGATGTTGTAAACACTCAACTTTCACATTCTATCTAACATTATCTATAATGTATAGATTGTACTTGTTGGTAAATTAATGTGTAATTTGTTAAGCAATAAATCGATTATATAACATACAATAAGTGTTTTTTATATACCTACATAATGTCTACTATTGTAACTTTTGATGCCAAACAATCAATATTAATTATCTGCGTGCCAAATTTCATCAAATTTGGATGAAATTTGGCACGCAGATAGTTTATTATTTGGATTAACATATAGGATACTTTTTATCTTGAAAAAATGTTAGTCTCCGAGGGATCATCTAACTAAAAATATAAAAAATCGGCTGTGGTTAACAGAGGCTTTATTACTCATATATTTTTTCATTCAACGCGTACGAAGTCGCGGACACCAGCTACTAGTTAGCTATATAATCCTACATTTCCAGTAGTCGGAATTATTTATATAAAATTATTCTTTTGCAAAATACTAACTAAAAGTTATTTTCATTTGTAAGTATAAGTAATTTCCTACGAAATTACAGAAAAATTAAATGCAAGCATTGTTTAAGAAATAAATCTTTGAGACGAAGTGAAATGCGTAATTGTGTGAAAAACATTGTCACGGGGGAAATTGATGGGACAATGTTGCTGGGAATGTTAGATAAAAGTTAATTTGCTAAAGACCTTGTTGATTGTTTCCGCGTTCGGGCTTCGAAATCTACAATCTGATCGCAGTGAGGAGTATTCACGCACTGGGACATAATAAGGCAAAAAGAGCTAAAAGAACTAAAACTAAATACAAAATAAACTAATAAATTTTCAAAGTTCGAGTGAATAGGCATCCTCTGGGTGAGCTCGCTCCATCATAGGCCTCATCTTCGCTACACAGCTGGATGTTGGCCAAGAGCAAACCCATCTCTAATAAAAAATAAATAAATGGAAAAATTGGGGTATTTTTATGGTAGCTGGTCACCGTCATAAGGAACAAAAATTAATTTTATTTCTCTTCCATACTATCCATATTTTATTCCTCTGTCTTTTTGCCAGATGTGCTTACTTTATGACCTTTAAACACAGTAATCCCTAAGATTTTTACTTTTATAATCTGGTCAAAATCTCGCTCTGGTCAAATAAGCTTCGACAACCAGGACCGCAAACCGGTTAATAAGGGCTTTGCTAAAGTCTGAGCAGAAAAGTCATTCTCTATTTTAAATAATAGAAAACTAGCGACTCACCCCGGTTTCGTACTAATGATTTTTTTTTTCTGCTAATCATATACACAAACGTTTTTCGCTCTTTCTAATAATGAAATCCGTATCAAAATCTGTTGAGTGGTTTAGAAGAAGTTAACGGACAAACGACAAACGCAGAAAGCGGACGCGATATCACAGAACCATTTAAAAATTCGATACAATTTAACTAACAGTTGTGATAAATATTAATTTCTAATGAAACGACAGGTCACCTAAATATTGCAGCGACTCGGAAATGCACTGAATAAAAGAAATTATGTAAATGCGACTTCCCACGTGCAATCATAACAATTTAGGTAACACCTGACTTGGTGTTTGGTTTAAGTCATAAAATAAAAACTAATATCGGAATCAATAGTTTCTGGAAAAATATCTACGATAGGTTCTGTTGAATTATTGTTTAAGGTATCATAGTGATTCTGTTTTTGCACTAAATTAGATAAAGATTATATTCAGAATTTATAATATATTTATCAAAAAAAAAATATTTTATTGCAATTTATTCTCAAAAATATTTATTTAGATATTTCCTATAAGGCCATAAGCTTATCGTTTGGACCACGCTTCAATGTTAATTCATTTCTCGTCTCCACGAGGAAGCACAGACTTTTTATCAAGAATGTCACACGCTAATCAACCATTGTTTTATTATTATTTTTTTTCTATTACGCAGGCAAATGCGCTTTCTACTATTAGATTATAAGATTAGGAGTTCTATGACAATGTATAACATATCTATCTGTGTATTGGTCTGTAGCATCGTAGCTCCCAAACGAATAGACCGATTTTGATCCGTCTTTTTTATGTTTGAAAGCTGACGTGATCGGGATTATTCTTAGCCATAATTTATGAATATCTAATCGGGCGTTTGAAGTACATCAGCCCATTTCCTAGTTAACGAAGGGATTTGACTAACTTCCACATGTTCGATTGATGTGAAATTCGGTATACCGTTACATCGGTGGTGTTTCCATGACATGGTAACCTTGATCTGATGCTGCGGCATCAAGTAGTCTGCGGGAAACCTAACTCATCAGCAGCATAATTTATAATTATAATTATAGTTTGTTTTAAGGAGACACACTCGAAGACAGAAATATTTTAAGATAAGAAATGTATATACACCTTATGAAATATATTTGATACTTTAATTCCTAGTATAAATATAATTTCAGGGAATGTTTTTTTTATAAAATTATTTTCTATTGCTTTCCAGTTTTGTTTTTATTACTACTATCAAGTCCTATGTCCAGCTGTGGACTTCCTACGGTTGAGATGATGATGATTAAGTTTAGTTTAATTTAGTTACTAATGCAATGGAGTTGATCAAATACAGTTAAAATTGAGAACAAGGACATGAATTAATAGCTCAGCCAAATAAAGTTAGCTCTCGGTTCATCGTTGGCCCTAGAACAAGTTTCACCTTGATTGAACAATTTAATAAATGCTGTTTCGTACCTTTTAAGGCATAATCTTCGTCCTTTGGTACTAGGTCAATGATATATAGCCATGAAAGTGGAAATTAAACCGGTCCAATACAGCCATCAATGTTTCTTCCGATATATAAAAAAGGCAATAAAGGACGAATCCTATTTATAAAGTGCGTGGCTGACCTTATTTCTTTATGGCCAGTATGACTAAGTGTATATCTGGTTTTTATTACCGTGTGAGAATAACACAAATGTCACTATACTTAATCCTAATCTATACTAATATTATAAAGACAGAAAATTTGTATGTTTGTAATGAATAAACTCAAAAACTAGTGGACCGATTTTAAAAATTATTCACCTATACAAAGCTACATTATCAGCGAGTAACATAGCATAGGCTATATTTTATGAAATTATGCGGACGAAGTCCCCGAAGTTTCCAAAGGATTTTCTAAAACTTTAAAAAAATGTGATGGCACCACCGTCGTCCCAGCCATAAAAAATTGAGCCGTTATATTTTCTTAGGTGTAATGTTTTTCATTTTTCAACACGGACGAAGACGCGGGCACCAGCTAGTAAGGAATAAATTAAGAAAAATAAAACTATAATTGAGACATTAAGTTAATTACAGGCTCAAATTGGTCGCGGCGATGTTCCTCATTAGTTGTTTCGACATAGCGCTTAATTAATTAACAAAATTATTTGTTAATTAACTTAATTAACACATTATTGTCGAATATTAAAAATTTATTTATTACGAAGACCGCTTCCAACACTCCACACGCGTTCTTCATATTTCTGTATCCATTTGTGTAACTCGTATAAAACTTAGCCTTTTTGCTCTATTTTTCCATCCTAATATTCATTCATCCTTATTTACTCCTTCTTTTTTATTACTCATAATCCGCAATACGAAACATATGTTTCACGTATTGAGAGGATACAGAAGAAATTTCTTCGGTACCTTGATTACAAAAGTCATCGAAAGTTGCAGGATTAGATTCACAGATGCAGGTGCTACCATTTCCTACCTCTTCAGTATAGGCGTAACATCAGTGACGTTTCCAAAACTGCTAAGTGCAATCAGTCTTTTCCAATTATAGCAAACAAAGCCCACTTTATTATCTTAGGTTTCAAAGAAGAAAATAACAAGTCTTCAAATGAAACCCACATAATAATGTATTTAAGTAACGTCGGCATCTGTCGGTTTGGTGACCGCGTAACCGCCATAATACTCGCTCATACGTAGACAATGTGACATAAAACATGCATCACAGATTGTATTACAATCTTACGTTTTCTAGTACAATCGCCTTTATTGCATTCGAAATAAAGACGCAATGCATCCAAAGTTAACTGCAGAGCTAAGTGAGTTGATACACAATAAGGGTATTGTCTGCTGAACGTTGTTCTCAGAGAGATATCAGCAGTTTCCAGTGCCGTCGAGAAAGTCACCTTTCTCGAAGATTTCAAATGCGGAGGAACTGTGAACTTGTCAAATACGCAGAATATACCATTGGGTGTTTAATACGATTAAATCCTACTAATATTATAAATGCGATTTTTATAATGAGCGCTGCTAAGGATTGGAACTCCCTTCTCTGTGTTTCCGAGCTCATACGAGTATAACCCAAATCTTATTAAATTTCTAGTGAATAGGCATCTTCTGGGTGAGCTCACTCCATCATCGGCTTCATCTTTGCTGCACCAATTTTTAATCACATTAAAAAAATGCGAAAGTTTGTGAGGATGGGTCTACATTTGTTACCCTCACGTAGATACTACTGAACAGATTTGGATGAAATTTGGTACACAGATATTTTATTACCTACCTGAATTAACAGATAGATACTTTTTAACCAGGAAAATTATTAGGTGTTTATAAGTATCTTATATTAACCAGGTAATAGGTAATCCTTGTGCAACATACAGTAACAACATACTTACAAACTTTCACATTTTATAATATTATAAGGATTAGCGATTCGCCCCCGACTTAGCATGAATACATTTTTTTGCAAATTATATACACGAACCTTGGGCCTTAGTCAAAGTAACATTTTAAAAACGATAACAAAGTTCGAAAGAATAGTATGTATGGGATGTATCACGTGATTTAGCGACGACATATGTCAATCCCATACATTTTATTGTTTTCTAATTTCGTTATCGTTTTAAATTGTTACTTTGACTAAGGCCCCTTCTTCGTTTATCGCTCTTTCCATCAGTGAAAAGGGTATCAAAATCTGTTGGGTGGTTTAGAAGGAATTAGCGGAGACACAAACAGAAGTAGACATAAGCGAATAATCTGCAAAAAAATGTATGAAACCGTGCGAAGACGAAGCGGTTCGGTAGTTTATTAATTATAAAAGAAATACTGTCAAGGGTCAACATATATTTGAAATATATATTTGTATTTATGTTATGAAATATGTATATTTTTATTTTTGTGACTTTTAGATGTAATGAGATAATTTATAATTAGATGTGCTTACAGGTCATTGTTTCATTATAAATTATTTCTGTTCACAAATTTGTCTTCATACTCATATTATGTACATAATAGGCCAATCTCGTTTAAAAGTTACACACAGTTGCGTTTGCGCACAAGGTGTATGATTAACACTCAATATTATACTCAATGGATGTCTATCACACCGCACAAAATTAACTTTACCAACTTCTAAATATGAGTCGAGGGATCCTCTAAAACTAAAAATTAAAAATTCTACGCTTGATGAAAATATTTGAGCAATACAGAAGGATTATATAATAAATACTTTAACACTTTCATAAAATTAATAATAACACACTTAATAAAAATTAGTGCACAAGAAGTCGCGGGCAAAAGGGAATAAAAAAATAACCAAAGAAAATAGAAATCAAAAATAGGTTTTTTTTATTCGACAGATTCGTTTTTATTCAATCCTTGAGTTAGAGTACCCATACATTAAAAATTCGGTAATTATACTTTAGTTAGCGTTGTTCGGTGTGACAGTCAGCTTCCATAAAATGTGCATCCAGTTCCTCCACTTTTACTTTATAAATGTTGAGAAAGTAGTTGTGGCGTGATGAATGTGTCATCACGCGCTCACATCTTTTATCACGAAACATGTCTTCAAAAAATTGGATGTTACTTAATTACAACAAACACTATTCAATATAAATAAACATTGTAGATGACATTGTAGAACATTGTATATAAATTACATGAAAAATTATAGAAATCTTTTAGAAGATTTCTCATTGGCATCTGCGTAAAACATTTATTTTTATTTTGTTGAGAATAAGCTCCTTTTCCTATTCCTATCATTTTTTTTACCCTTCCCTTCATCTTCGGCAGCGCACTTGCATCCATCCTATTTATTTATGTTTGTTCAATAGGTGACGGTAGTCATCTACCATCAAGTGGATGTTATTTAATCCTTTTTATCTTTTTTTTTTATCTTTTCTGTGATAGGGTTATATTAATAACCGATTGGGAGGTAAAGGATAAAATTACTGTACTGTTTAATAATTTAATGAATCGTGATTATATCAATTCTAATGTATATAACAAAAATAACTAAAATGTACAATCTGATAACTTGTTCAGACCTTAGATAGAAAAAAAATACAATAAGTGCGATACCTGATGCAAAAGAAAAAAAATTCTAAGTCAAGTGTTAACTTTGGAAAATGTATTTAATTCTATAGAAAACGGACTAGTGAAAATTTTATAAGCGACATAAACAATTACCCATTCTTTTTCCATAACGGTGATATTGGTGCTCAAGTAATGTCAAAGCCAGCAAATTATTACAATGTTGCACCCACTGTGTGGTCTAAGTATTCCCACAATGGATCCTAATGTTCAGATTACGGGCTTTTTGCACGCAAATGCACTATATCGAGGTACAGTCACAATATGAGCGGAGCGTCTAACGATTTCACGTTAGATTTTTATTAGCAAAACTCTAATAAAATGTATAATAAAAATCTGGCTCTACAGCAATACCCTCAATTTAGTAAGGTCTCCTTGTAGTTCAAATAAATTACCTGATAATTAGCTATAAGCAATAATACCAAAACATTTTTTATTTTATTTTATTTTATTTTCTTCAATTATAGCGATTAAATTTACATTGGTCAATTACATAGTAAACCTTTATTGGTCGATATATGACTAATAAAATTGGTGGAAAATTTGAAACTGCTCAGGCCACTGTGTAAACTATCTATGTATTCATTGTTGGGGAAAAAGTACAGCCCTATTTTATTAAGTACTAGCTGGTGCCCACGACTTCGTCCGCGTTTGAAATAAAAGATATAACGCGTGACATAATATTAAGTACTTATGTTGGCTGATGCCGTTAGGTTAACGTTTTCGCTATCTGCGTCGCCATCACTGAAACCGTACCCTTTAGATGTGAATCGTTGTAACAGCGTTATGTAATGTACATTTTGATATTACACGCGTTATCATATTGGGAATCCTACCTCCATCTTTACGGTCGCGGTTCCGGAGTCATAAACTTAATGTTTTGTTTTGCTCTTTCTTTGTAACGTTATGTTCAATAGATGTAATCTGTATTGAATTATTACCAATTGGTTGTGTTTGTTGCCACGCTCTTTGTATAACAGTAGTTTTCTCGAAGGATGGCGGTCATTACGTAGATCGTATGTTGTATTAGGGAAATATTGACAATCGAAGCGACTAAGAAATGTTTTTACACATTGACAGTGAGCATGCGTCATAAACCAATGAGTTAATGAGGCGTCAGAAACAAAAAACGAAAATGGACATAATTTCCAATCAATGGACTCAGGAATTTCACCTTTCCATTCGATTGATCATGAGCGTTACATGTAACAAGAGGGCGTTTAAAGGTAAAAAGATAAAGGTAGATCTACATACATATAACTTTCACAGCGTGCATTGACTATATGTGGCTTTTGAAAGCAATGAGTTGTTTTCAAAAGCCACACATTTATGTATTCTGTTTTTTTATATGCCAGTATTTTACTTAATATATAATACTGTTAACATAGGTATATACATTTCAAAAATTAATGTAGTCCTATTCATTTAATATTAATAGTCTATTATTAATAGAAAAAATGTAGGGAATGTCTTAATAAAGAGTAAAAAATCATTCATTGTTCCTAACAAAATTCATTGAATGTTCGTCGAATAGCATCGACATTAAACTGTGTACTCTCATCTTAAAATTAATAACAATAGGACGACATGACAACAAAAAGGCGAATCATTGTTTACAGATGGGAAAATTAAATAAAAATACAACTGCAAGTACCTAGTTATAACCAAACTCCCCTTAAGTTGGTCAAGGTGCGGATGATAAAATCACGCACAATATACAATAATTGTTTTCTCAGCGAGTATAATTTTACGTGGATGGATTTCGCAAAATACTTATTTGCTCATTCGCAACTCAACGTTTGATAAATCTTCACTGGAACACCTATATCAATTTTTTAATTTAATTCTAAGTTATATATATGGTTTGTTCGCATAAGGACAGATCTTATTTTAAATCAATATCAGCTACATCAATTGTTACATTACATTACATCACATGACAGTGTCACGAGTTCAATGATTTTATCCCATCTCAAAAATGCCCAACGCCCCTAAAGAAGTTATCAATTCAAAAATTATATTTTGCAACCAAATCGCCGAAAAATAAATTTAAATGGCTTACATAGGCTAAATCTTAAAAGATACATAAAAATGTTACTTTGTAGTACTTCTAAAATCCTCAAGAAAACACCTGGATGCAGAGATATATTATTTCGATGCCTGGATGGCATATCTATTTGTTACGATCATCGAAATAATATATCTTTGCAAGCTTCTTTCATCCTTTCATTAAAACTTTAATCTCTACATATATATTATAAAAATCCGTCATGTCTGTTTCTCCGCTTACTACTACTAAACCACCCAATGGATTTTAATTCGGATTTCACTTATGGGAAGAGGGATAAACGAGGAAGGTATAAAAAAATTGCATCCCGGACGAAGCCGGGAGCGGATCACTAGTTTATTATATTATACTAGCTGTTGCACGCGGCTTCGTCCGCATAACATTATAGAATATAGCCTATGTTACTCGCTGATAATATAGCTTCCCAACAGTAAAAGAATATTTCAAATCGGTCCAGTAGTTTCGGAGCCTATTCAATGCAAACAAACAAACAAATATTTCCTCTTTATAATATTATTATTATTATAGATATACCTACTAGTAGGTCATGAAACATCCACTAATTAGAATGACATAAATAAACCTTGAGCGCCTGACTGATTGTTTTGTCTATTCTCGCGTACAGATCGCTACGAAGATTAGTTTTTCTTCATGGTATCATATCCCGCGCTTACAATGCAGTGAAAACGAAAGTTTCGATCACTTTTTGTTGGTGTTCACTTTCATCAGGTGCCGAAGGCGCAGTAATGAGTTTTATCTCTTAGAATCTATAATTATTATGCATTGAAGACATCTTGTGACATATCAATAGGGAGTTGAGTCGTTTTGATGGACGTACGAGTATTATGTGCATTGGAAATTGCACGTTCTCGATAATTGCACTTGAGATGTGTTGCAAGAAGCTAGTTCTACAATAGGGAGAATATGCGTGTAGTTTAAATTTCTTACAAATATTTTTTACCGAATCTTTATCGACCGGACATTACGAGTATATCCAAACCATTATCTAAATCACTATCTCAGAAGCGGTTGGACCGATTTTGATTGGAATTTTAATGGCGGATAGCTGATGTTGTAAGGAATGATTTTTATTTCAGAAAAATATAAACATAAAATAAAAAAGCAGTGTTTAGAACCGCACGCGCCCAACGCACACGCCGCAGTGAATCGAAAAATTATATTGTAGATATAGTTCAATGATTTATTGTAGCACATAAAACGCGTATCCATAATAATAACAATAATAGATAAGTAAATCGATTCAATAATAAGATTTTAAAAGAAGTTTAAAAGGTTAAAAATAAACTTAGTCTTTTTTGAAACCTATTTAATGTATAAATTAGACACTGTTTCACTGTTCCTTTTTTTGTTCCTACAATTATTGTTTGTAATTAAAAAGTTAATTTACGGCCATTTTGGATGCATAATTGCTTTTTTTTTTGTTTAGTTAAATTAGTAAGACCTATTTTATTGTGAGCAGTGAAACGAGACGGCATTGATGCCTCAACTACCTTATTCGTCGAACTTGGCCTCGCGCGATTTTTCCTTTTCCCGAAGATGTAGAAAACTATGAAGGAGGGACTATTTGTGACCATAGACAAGATGAAAATTTCCCACCTTGGTAAGATAAAGGATAAAAGATTGGGAAAGGATAGAAAAGTGGACGCCTGCATCCCTCACTCGATTTTTTTAACACCTTTAATAGTTTTTATTTATTATTTTGATAATAGAGTAAATTTTGCACATAACAGATTCTAGCTGCTGCACAAAGCACAAGTAGGTACTTGACGTTTTATTAGGAGGTCGTAGTTCGACAAATAGTGTTCATAAGAATTCAGCAGTTTTTTATATGATAGATAAGGCAGTGAACTGTTCACTAAGGTCAAAATGTTGGAATCTTAAAAAAGTATACAGCCGATTTTGGTTTGACAACAACGAAATGTTTTCAATTCGAAATGGAATCAAAGGAGGTTTTGGAGCGCGTGACAAGACGTCCATGTCGCTATTCGTGAGTTCGCATGCAGTCGTGCCACAAACCGAAATAATTAACCAAATGACACACAAAGGTAAATCTCCACCCTTCAAGGTTAAGGCCAACTTGACCCTGCACGTAGCGTTCACAACTAGATTGTCTCTGCGTGACACATATACCTACGTGAAAATAGATGTCTTATTTTCAAATAAAAACCGTTATGTCACTGACTTTTATTTTCTATTAACTTATTATTCTATTTTTTTTTATTAATTTTTTCATTAAGTATCTAGAAACAATAAATATTATTTAAAAAAAAAACTCAAAATTAGCTGTCCGTTGGTAGCGGGGCAAAGCCCAAGCTACCGGTGGTTAGGCAGAGTGAGCAACCTGACAAAGTCAATAAGGAGGTACCGCCTTCTGTATCTGTGGTATATTATTTTATATTAAAATATAATACGAGTATCTTATTATTATTTTCTATCTTAGATCGGCTTTATAGCCTTAATCATTAAATGGCGACTTAAAGGGACTTTGACGAGCCCATTGGATGAGTGGTTAGGGTGCTTACGCTCTATCTCAAGTTTCGATTAAAAAGTAAAATATGCATACCTATGTAAATTAAACAGCATATGAAACCTCGGTAAAATTTAGTTATAAAGTAATACCAAAACACAGCAAAAACACTTGTCATAGCTCTTCAAAACGCGCGTGCAAAGTAGCATAAATTTGTTATTAGATGTGAATGATGCAGTCACCGTGACCTTTAACGACTTGGCACATCACACATCACATGGAAAACAATACATTGTGAATCACTATGGTTTATAGCAAATGGTCCCGTCGAAGTTGTCATGCATTTGCATTCATTGTCTTCCTTAGTAGCCTTCGGTTTTAGGGCCGTTATGAATGACAGGAAATAAGTGGTACTCGTAATAAATTAACGCAATATCATGTTTTAGAGAGGTTCATTTTAAATGTATTTTAGGATATAAACTAATATTATAAATAGGAAAGATTTGTATTTTTGTATGTTAGAAATGAATAAATTAAAAATCTACTGGACAGATTTTAAAAATTCTTTCACCAAAAGAAAGTTACATTATCAGGGAGTAACATAGGCTATATTTTATAAAGTTACGCGGACGAAGTCGCGTGCAACAGTTAGTATGATACAAATTACAATGATTCATTTAAGAACGGAACTACCCACAAAGCATGTAGGTGTAGAGTATGACATAGGTGCATTTAATTAAAACAACGCTAAAAGAAAGTGTGGGACGATTTCTAAAAAAGCATCGAATGTGGTTATCATAAACACGTCAACTCGTGGGAACACATAACAAAGGGTTGCTTTCTAAAGTAAAACAATGTATTTTTTAACATTAATTCACAACAGAATAAGGTGCACTTTATGATTATAATTAGTTTATTTTAATTTCAAATAAAATGACAGTTGTCAAAGAAAACAAATTTAAATTTTGTAAAACCATTTGTACGATGGAAGGAACTTTTCAAATTAAGAACGAACGAAACGCGCAGAATTTTTTTTACATTGACTAATAATGATAACATATTTTAAATAAACGTGCTTTTTATCTCGTGCCTTTAAATCACTCATTTCGCTCAGTAATATTAGAATCACTCACTACGCTCGTGATTCAATTCTAGACTACTTCGCTAGTTCGTGATTTAAAGTCAGCACTCGCAGCAAAAAACAATTTTGCTCTCTAGTTGAACAAATAACTAATACTTTATTACAACTAATATACGTAAATTCTTTAATACAAAAAGAAAAACTATATTAATAGAAACTAAATTGACAATGGAGAGGAATAATTTCTGCTGCCAGTAATAACAAATAATTAATTAATAATTAGGAATCTGGAACGTGGCGTGGAATGCGTCGCGTTAGGAATTATGTTGCATGATACACGCAGAAATAAGAATGGATTTAAAAAAATATCAATAACTACAAAAAAATGTAACCATGTAATTTAAAATATCACGTTAATTAATGGATACTTAACTTTATTTCATTTATTCATGATAAGCCATCTCAAATCGGCCAGCCAATTATGGTTTAAAATTATTGCTGTTTTTTTTTCTATTCATGATGGTCTTCTGTAAGGGGGTGGTTACTGCCGCCAGTTGGGCGGCCACTACATAAATTAAATTACCTAACTATGTACTTAATTGTTTTCATAATTCAATATTACAATTGAGAATTTGACAATTTTTTTAGTAAAAATAATATTTATAAATTCTAAATTCAAACAATTTATTTATTGAATGTAAATCTTAGACCTATGTTTTGTACAACATACTATTTTTTTAAATATAATATAATATGACAATTTCGATTGTTTTTCTATCTCTAATATATCCAATATATCTAATATATTACTTTTAATTTTTGCGTTTTTATCCATAGTATGTAATATTGTTTCGATTTTCCCTGCATTTCCATCTTAAAAATTTTAGACCTTTCATTAATAGCATCAAACTTTTCTTTGATCTGCAAGAGATAAAAATGTATGTAACATAATATCTCATTAAAACTTTTGATATAATCACGAGAAAACGTGATGATAAGAGTAATAATCGTATATACGATAATCGAAAAAGTCGATTACTTCAGAAGAGCTATTGTGTTTGAATCATTATCTCGTATGTGCCGAATCAATGTTGACCCCACGACATAGTCTTGTGTTGTAACTATATTATTTTAACTGAATTAGCCAGAACAGTTGTAATACAATTGTTATTTATACAATAAAATTCCAAAAAATATAAGAAATATTAGAAATGTGGCAGTGTTCAAGGAACACTTATGTAGTCTTTCTTGATGATATATGTTAATATGCAATTCTTGTCTTCGTGATCTTCTATTTCATGGGCATCTGTGTGTATAATATTTTATGTATTTTATTTTAATGCACTTTATGCTTTTTGTGTAAAATTTTAGCTCTTCATAGTATAGTATTGTTTACATAGCAAGCGTTTAATGAATTTGATTTCAGCAGCATTTCATTCCGGATACATTACATTTATCTTTTGATGGCTTAAATTTTATGACCTAAAATTTTATTATAGAAGTGAAATTTTCGATATAAAAAAATATAAAATGTGATAAATTATTAATCTATGTTTAACATCCTACTAATAACAATAACATAAATGCGATAGTTTTTGAAAATATATGGTGTTTGTTACCTACTCTTTCACATAAAAACTACTGAACGGATTTGGATGAAATTTGGCACACAAATAGTTTATTACCTGGATTAAAAAAGAGGATACTTTTTACCTTGAAAAAAATGTTAAGACCAAAAAAAATGTTTCTTTTAAAAATATAAAAAAATTGGGCGCCACTGTCGCCGTGGCCGCGCCACCGTCGTCACAGCCATAAAGAAGTCAGTTTTTTTTTTTTCATGGTTATATTTTTCATTTTTCAAAGTCTCGGGCACCAGCTAGTAGACCAATAATTAACTTGACTCAATCATACTCCAATCGGTACTTTGTAAGCCGTATGAAATTGTACACTACAATCCATGTATCAAGTTTATTTGTGTGGACAATGTTATGTGATATGTTACGAAATAATCATAGTTTTGCACCGCAATTTGGAAAGGCTACACGTCAGACGTCGCCGCTAATAAAAGAGGTCAGCCGTAGTCATTCCTTTTTTTGAGCTGTCACATTCACTGTCAATTGAATAGTGAAATTGACATGTTTGAAGAATCGTTTGAGACAGCTTTATTTATGTTCAAATGACAAAGGAAAACAATATGTAGAGTTCTTATAAACAAAATATTGGCTATTCTTAGTTAGTTATTGGCTATTTTTAGTATTTCTTAGGATCGAATTTTGCTACTTATAGAAATAATATACTTTATGTTAACTGTAGGTATACCCAATAAAACCAAAAATCTACTCTATTTGTTATGACGATAGATGACGTTGATATATATATTTATTTCAATCTGCATTCTCACTGTGTGTAGAGAACACTGCCTACTCTCCCCTGTGCATGGTATAAGTCACAGAAGAGAATAATTTTCTGAGCATAATTTGTGTTGGGAATGGGACCCACGTGCCCCCATATTTAGAGCACCAGTATTAAAGTCGGCAGACAGGCTAACGGTCCACTTTATTCGTAGGTGGCTAGCTATAACACAAGCAACGCTACAGGTGCTGCAAGTGCGTTGCTGACTATAGTAGGGTTAAGGATTTAAAGGGATTGGGAAGAGATAATGGGCTCTGGCATCCCATACTCACTCACCAAAACACAACAGCACACTTGCCGTTATTTCACTATGGCTTTCTGTAAAGGGTGGTTACTATAACTGTACTGCCAACTATGAAAAGTTCATTTCCAAAGTTAATCGTATCGAACCCTGGAACCCTACAACAGAGCGATAAGGCAAGCACCCTAACCACTCATCCAACGGGTTCGTCAATCGTTAATGTAGAACAGGGAAAGTGGAAAACCTATAGGTATAAACTTGTATTATCCTAAATGGACAAATTTAACATCTGTTCTCATGATCATAATCTTTATTAAAAATCATGTTAATCTTACACGCTAATCTCCAAAACCTGTCCACTTACCATTTTTGATAATAATAGCAAGTGATCTTATAAAAATATAGTAGTATCAGGTATCACTTACTATTTTTGAAAACTAATCAAAGGGGCAGCTTACGCGTAAAATGTCAACTATATTACGGCACCCACCTGAAACAAAACAGATATTTTCCTGATAATTTTATATTGTTGTATTAATTTCTTCTGTAACTAAATTAATTCTGTAAATTATAAGCTTTTTAATTCTAGATTTACATTAACATCTAGCTGTACATCTAGCTGTACATCTAATCTGTATAAATAAAAAAAAATGAATCGCTAAATGTGTTGCTAAGCGCATATCTCAAGAACGGCTTGTTCAATTGGGCCGATATACATATTTTTTAATTGAAGTCTTAAAAGGTTTTTAAAAAGAGAAAAATTGGAAAAGTTAGAAAAATTTGGATCTCCATGCAAAGCCCGGGACGTATAAGAATAAATAAATATTGGTTGGCCTATAATAATATATTACGTTTACATGTAAGTCACTACTTTGCACGGACCTTTCCTCAGCCATGAACTCATAAACTACCATGACTGCTCGTGAACTAATGGAAAGAATGATAAACTAGTAAGTTTTGCAGAAATAATTACATCACTGCGAAGTCGTTAGAGGGTCGCAAGTTTTTTTTTTATTTAACAATTTAACAAAGGTAACAAGGTTAGAAGATTGTAAATTTTCTAACATTTAAATCAGTTAAAAAGTTCAGTCCCCAAATGCTGGTATAGTGTTCTGCTCGGAACTATTAGGGTTTCGAAATGATAACGACCGACCGCGCCTGTCTGGGTCGATGTCTACAGACTTTTACGATGGATTTATGCTAAACATTTATGTTTGATAATTGAATATAATTTAATAATATTTTCTAATGTCGTGGGGTAACTTGAACTAATTTAGTGTTAACCATCAATATTAATTCATAACAGTATTTCAAATAACTTATGGGAATGAATACTTAAAAACTAAGTAAATGGTAACCAAATAATAATATTTTGTTATGTAGCCGACGTATTTTACCGATTTGATAGACAAACTACGAGTATGTAGCCCATTTATAGATTACGCAATGTAAGTGCCGTATCTATTGTATCTATTCTTCATTTCTTATATCTGGTTGTGTATGACTAAGAAATTTCATGTTGTCACAAAAAAAAACAGTTCCTCGTAAAATTTAAAGGAAAAGTGACGAAATATTGCAACGAGACTGATTCTTAATTTAGACATTACATTCTAGATTATGTACTAATTATTGTTCCGCATATTATACAATGTGCATTGCAATTTGAGTGTTGCTAATGAGAACTAAATGTATAGAACTACGACACGGTTTTGAAGTCGAACGAAACTGCATTGTAATTTTTTTGGAAACAATTGAAAGTTTTTGATGGCACAGTTTTATTTGTTTACATAATGGGCTTGTTACAAATAAACCTTCTTTTGAAATGTGTTATGAGGACGGTTTAATTAGCGATACCTACATTTTTTTATGATCACTTAAAGCTAGTCTAATGAGAAATTTTCGTTGCAGAATTCTTACTAGCTAGAAGCAGAGTAATTATTGTAAGGAATTCACTTATTAGGTATATTTGAAATTATTAAAAATATATAAAGCAAAAAATATATATATTAAATTTGTTTTTTTTTTCTCATATATAAAAAAAAAATGTTTCTCATTATAAAATGTTATAAAAAATTGGTTAAATAAAAAATTTGAATTCATAATATGTGTACCATAACGACTTCTTGTGGGACTCGATGAGAAGACGCTTAGTCGGGAATGATCTAAAATCTCATCTACTCGAGAAAATATCTTATATAAATGGCTACTCGAAAATTTACGTATTTGATTATATATACTTACATATGACGCTGAAACTATGGGACTCATAAGAAAGCTCAACTTCACTCAACGAGCTATGGAGAGGTCCATGCTCGGGGTTACTGCGGGAACGAATCAGGAATAAAGGGATTCGTAGACAAATGAAAGTTACCGAAATAACTCGGCGAATCATTACATTGAAGTGACAGACAGAAAATAGTACAGAGAGCCGACGGCCGCTGAGACCTTAAGGCCACGGATCGGCAAGCGCAGCGTAATCTACCCACAAGGTGGGCAGACCACCTGATAAGGGCCGCAGGTCGACGGTGGATCCAAGCTACTTCTGATCGGTCCTAACTAAAAATGATAAAGGCGGTGATGATGATGATGATGATGATGATGATGATGATAACTGTCCACAAACATAATGGTTGCAAAATTGCAAATAGATCTACTTATACACTTGTCAAGTATTTCCTATATGTATAAAGGAACTGTTGCTTTATTGTTTGAATGAACATAGCGTATTGAATCGGCAACAACCTGTGACCCCGGGTGGTCATCGTGACATTTGTCAGTGACAGGTAAACACGATTTAATCGCGTCGCAACACGATCAAAGCTGCGGTGCGCCTGCGACGGTGAATCCGCACCCTTTCACTTTCCCGTCGCGCGGGTCCATTGTCACACGTCAAAGGATAAGTCAAGTTTTTACACTTCATCATTTACATTTATAAAGTACTAGCAGCCCGCCCCCGACTTCGCACGGATGCAGTTTTTTCTGCAAATTTTATACAAAAAAAAACCCTTCATCTTTCCATAGTAAAAACCGCATCAAAATCCGTTAGCGGGTATACAGACAAACAGATACGCTCGCGTCGGGAAAATTATGAAATTCAATTAAGTGTAACTGTTTCAAATTATATTATATTTTATTTACTTATTTTATTAAAGAAAAAAACTTTTGTAAGTAACTATAAAAGATAAATGTTTACTCTACAAAATGATCTACCAAACTTAATAAATAAGATATAGTGAATAAATTACGAAAAATAATGTTAGTTGAAGAACAGTTTCCCTATACTGCTTATAGATAACTGCGATATTTAAAAATTAGAAACATTTCAAATCAATGCAAAATTTACAAAACTTTTAACCTCCAAATACTAGTCAGTCAATACTCGTTAATTAAAATAATTAATCGAGTTGATGAAGTATGTTTAATTAAAATATCATTGTATCCTTATATGTGTAATTATATGTCCTTATATGTGTCATCCTTATATGTGTAATTAGTGAGCCCACAATTCTGTACAGTTCTTTGCATGGCATGTCAATTAAATAATTGTTTTTACATATCATAAATTATTATCTTAATATTGTAGTGTTTCACAGTGTTTGTACGGTATGCGATTTCGATTGAATGCATCTAGTTTCTTCTTTATTCTGAGTCTTCAACAAAGATTTTATTATATTTCTATAGTATAATAAAATATCTCATGCATCAGATGCAATGGATACGTGCAGACAGTCACACATACCTCCCACAGGGGCGTATAGCCAGTCCGGCTGGTTTTTGCAGTTCAGAGAAATGAAAGCCGATGCGCACCCATCGGGCAAATTGCTACCAACCTGCGTCTGCGCACATTTCCGGATAACGCGGAACTGGGAAATATTCCCCTTACCTATCTAAGTGCGTACATTAATTACACGAACCGGAACTAATAGTTTAAAAATTATAGAGGATTGTATGATGGTCTTGTTTTTAGATGTGCTCGAGTGTAATAGATATTTCTTTTTACTATCATTTCCTTATTACCTTAAACGTCCCGAGTTCGGTTCCAAATAAGACAATTTGAGTAAGTAAAAGGGAAGTTTAAATTTTGACGTCAAAACGAAATATTATATTATTCATACTCAGAGCTTCTATGAAAGCTATAAGCTTCCTAAGACACTAAATTTTTTTCTATATTTTGCTTTCTTGAGAGGGTGAAGTCTCATTTTAAAATGTGTTTTCTTAATTTTTTACTAACATGTGTGAAATCATCAACACATCAGCGCAAATTAGTTGACTAAGTTGAATTTTCATCGACTTATTCTGTATCTGTTTTATTTTGCGTCTTAATACTGGGCACAGTCTTACTCAATGCAGCAATATCGAGGAAATATTAGCAATTTGTCAGCCATTGTCATTGCTGACTGACTGGACATCACGAGTCTTCGAATTAAAAGGGAAGGTTAGTGTAAAATTATAAAAATTGCATCTATGCACTGTATAAAGCCGGGTTCTCAATCAGTAATATAAATAACAATTAGCGGGTCGCTAATTATTTGTTGTTACAATATTAACTAACTAAGTAGCTTTTGCTCGTGATCTTATTTATAGCCTTAGGTTTACAATAAATACCTTCAAAGAATATATTTATATCTTTACCCACACCACATTCGCGATTCTAATGCGTAACCTACATACATGTCGCTCGATTGTTAGTATGTTAATACTACATCATATATTTATAACTACTATCGATATAGTAAGTACCTAGGTAGTCTATATATATTTAAGTTCATATAAGTTTTATATCTTCTCTCAGATGAATGTTTTTCTTCACCACTAGAGCAAACATTTCTAATCGAAAACATGAAATCGAAAACTTTTAGTGACGAGGCACACTGCATTCCTAGCGGTAATTACCGCTCCCTTTTGGAAGACCTCCGTGAATAACAGCATGTTTTCTACTGCTTATCCCATATTCTTGATTCTCTTAAGGTCAACACAACATTTGTAACTACCATAGTTTTGCTTGTGTTATGATGACGGTTATGACTTTGTTACCATCGAGTATAACTTCCGCCTTCCTACCAAGTTTACATAGAAAAAAAAAACACTGATACGACTGGGATTCGAACGTCTGTCTTCTTTGTCTGATGTCCCAATGGTCTGATGTTTTTTTTGCAGTTGTAATATTAATATGAATTGCAGAAGTTCGGTATTAAGTAATAGGGCTGCATACAGCACACTCTACTATACGAGAAAGTATGAGCCCACCACATTATCCCAGTGATTCTCTGTCTATGCTCTGCTGGTTTTCTCGTGTCTGTGAAGATTGCTGTTCTACTCCGACACGCAGAGCTTAACATAAATCTAGGGACGGTTTGGACTTTTGATATTTTTTGCCTTCATAATATATACCAGATTATAATATTTTGTTTTGTCATAAGAAAAATAAATTAATTCAAACGAACCTCAAATTAGTACTAATTTTTAATTCTTCAGATATTGATTCCAATTATGAAATTGAATAGTTTTTTTGTTTAAGAAGTGTCAAATTTGGGAAAATATTAAAAAGTATCAAGATCACTCGTAGTAAATGCCTTAACACGTCGTTCCGTTGTTTCCAATCCTAATGGGCTTGCATTGTTATATTTGAAGTAGGGTCTCAAGTGTTTGCGTTACTTTAAAAATTTTACAAACTGTACACTATTACACGAGACATTTTAAGCCAGTAAAATGTATGTGCGAGGGTAAAATTAAAAATTAAAACGGACCTATAACTTACGTATACCCTACCACACGATTATAATTTAGAATTAAATCAATACAAAATTAGAAACGACTTCTGTTCACGTTCCGAAATGGACATAACGTGTAAGTAGAACATAAATTATTTCCATTTTATTTGTTTCCTTATTAGATTGTTTAATGAAGCGCGGTGTTCTTAAACTGTGGTACACCTTTAGGTACGTACTTAAAACTCGATCCCGCTATTTCATTTAACCTTCCAAAGGCGATGGGAATGAAAGTGTCAATGTAAGATTTATTCGCCGATTGAACTTGCGTTGAATTTTATGTTCGCATTTAAAAAGACCAGTCTCTCTGTTTAATTCATTAAGCACCAAAGTGTAAATCAATTTGTTATTCTCGTACTGTGGTTTATTTTCGTCATGATGTCCTGACTAATATCTATCTATATCACATCCTGACTTTTGTTTGTTACGCTTTAACGCCTTAACTACTCAACCGATTATGAAGAAATTTTGCATACACGTTGTCAGGGATACAGAAGGTACTTTAGCGAACATCTAAAAATAAAACATAAAAATATATGAAGAAAATATATGAGCATTAAAGATTGAAATACTTTAACACCTAAGAAAAATGGGCCCGGACAAAATCGTGGGCAAAAGCCAGTTAAAAATAATTTAAAGCGACTTTCAACTGGAACCACTTTCATTTTTATTTTTATTTTTGAGAATTTTGAAAAAAAAAAAAAAAAAAAAGAGAAGCTCCGGTGACCTTTTTTTAATGTAAAGGTCTTCTTGACGGTAGGTGGCTACCGTCGTTTATTCTAACAAGCAACGCCACATGTAACCTTACTAGGGTTAATGATAAGAGATTAAAAATGGCTGGGGAAATGTATCATGACTGCGAAAAGCAGTGTGCCATTTGACACTACGAGTACTATAAAAAAAAGTTTAAAAAAAAGTAAGTTTAAATAAGAGAGTTAATATTCCTTTTAAAAAATTACATCGCAAACCAATATTGCAACATAAAATATTATAATGAAAGAACATTGTTCCAATTCCAAACATCGATGGTTCCAAAGTGGCGTATATACTCGTACACATCTAAAATACTGGTACACATCTAATATTTTAATAAAACATTTGAACGTTGCCTCACTTTGACATTGAACTTAGACCGTTCAAAAAACCAATTGGCAGATTGTTTTGCAACGATTAGCGGCCATATTTGATATTCTCGTGACGGTAAACGTTTCGTATGTATGATACATCAAGTATAAATATCAAGTTTCTGCTTTGATACATTCAGAGTAGAAAGGATCAACCTGTGTTACAAGAGTTATTCCGTGGTTACAAGCTGCTTGTTGCAGGCAGGCTATAATTCCGGCGATCAGTGATCAGATTCAGAGATCGCACGCTGCAGAAATCATTACTAATCTACAAGACGTCCATCCCAACAGCCTTCCAATAATTTTCCACTAGTATCGATCGGAAAATACCTTTTTCCGAATTGAAAATCGTAAATAATTTAAATAAAAATGAAAAAACTAAATACATTATTGAAAACCTTACCTATTAATTAATTTATCTATTATTAATTTAAGTAATTTTAATTTAAGTATTTGTTTCTTTACTCTTTACATACTTTAATAGTGTTATGTTTAGAATAAGCTTAGTAATTAATTACACATCTTGTTGAAGACTAACCTATTTTTTATCTTATTTTGTTACCGATCTATTTTTGTTACCGAGTTAAAAAAATAGATTTTAGAATTTTTGTCCCATGGTCTCTTTGTCTGTGCACGTTAATCTCAGCAAAGGCTTAACAACCGATTTGAATGCGGTTTTCACTGATGTATTGATGATTACCTAGATTAACATAAAGTATACTTTTGTCCTGGAAAAATGTTAGGCTCCGAGGGATCGTCTAAAAATATAAAAAAATCGGCTGTGGTTAACAGATGCGGCGCCACCGTCGTCACAACGATTAATATTACTCATATATTTTCTTTTTCAACGCGTACAAAGTCGCGGGCACCAGCCAGTAATATATAATCTACATTTCCAGTAGTCGATGTTTCTGTCGGATTTTGAAAAAACGAACTACAGCGTTTACGAAGTCGCAGGCACAGCTAATTCTTAACTAAGTCTACTAAGCTAAGGCCTTATTTGTACACGTTAGAAATTAACAGCAACACCAAAGTATTAATAAAATCTATGATTCACTATTATGTCATGCAGTCTAAAATAATACTCCCACATGAGGTGCATACTTATAAAATTCTGTTGATATACTTAAGTATCAACAAAAAAACGATCAATTCGCGTTCCTTGTATACTTTTTGTTTATCTAAGGTGATTATGGTTTTTCCATGTGAATATTTACATTGACTTATAGTCCAACTGTTGCTATCTGCCGCTTGACGGGCTGCCCAAATAACTACGAAATGTGCCTTGCCAATACTTTTATTGCAAAGGTAAGGTAAAGTCTGGGATACGAAATCTTCAAATTCATTCCTATATCAAATACCCTTTGAAACTAAAGAACTAAGCAATCAACTAAAAGACGTTTGAAATGTAATTTTGGCGTGATATGAGCATGACTGATAAATTGTCGGTGCAAGCAAATGTCGATGTTTAATGTGACGAACCTTTTCTTAACCCGACAGTACATGCATTTATGTTCAAGCCTTATTACAAATTGAGGTTAAAGAGGAAATTACACAAAAGAATTTGAAGCCTATAAAATGGGTAAATACTCGACAGCACATACATATTTGTTGGTAGCAAAATATATATTATTTCGATGACTAATGGCGAGTTAATGGACTACTCGCCCAAATTTATATCGAGTTATCATATTTGATTTTTACCTATTATTTCAATAGACAACTCGCTCAATAGCATAATGTACAGAGCGACCGTACAGTTCGAACGGATGCAAATTTATCTGCAAATTATATATAAAAACCTTCCTCGTTTAACTCTGTTTCCAATAGTGAAAACTGTATGAAAATCCGAGCAGTAGTTTTTTAGATTATCGCGAACATACAGACAGACAAACACGGCAGGGACTATGTATTATAATATGTAAGAATTACATCGCTGTAAAAATTTTGTCTAACAGCAAGTCCCATGGGCAATGCAATGTGGATACACTTCTTTCATGTAATGGATACTAAAACATAACATTTTATTATTTTCAATTTATTATCCACTTACGAATAACTGTTAGAAGATAATTCGAAACTTAACGAAGAGTTGACGCAATTGGAAATAAATACCCATCGGTTATGGATAAGCGTATAATTACTACGGACGGATATAAAACCATCTGGAAAATGAAAACACAAGGAAAGAAAGGAAATTATAATATTTATTTTTTATTGTATACAATTGAAAAATTACTATTATGTTTCAGCCAATTGTCAAAAAGATGACCTGCTCCCGGCTTCATCCTGGATGGAATATTATAAAGAGAGAATATTTATATGTTTATATAAACTCAAATACTTGACCGATTTTAACAAATGTTTCACCTATAGAAAGCTACGTTATCAGCGAGTAACATAAACTATATTTTATAAAGTTATGTGGGCGAAGTCGCATGCAACAGCTAGTAATATATTACCAAAACTTCCTCGGTTATCCCATCGCTTATCTTACCATAAACGAAAACCGAATCAAAGTCGGTCTAGGCATTCTTGAGTTTATGCGATACTAATGCACGGCGATTGATTTTTATGTAAAGAAGATAAATACGAGACTTAGCAAATCAAATCTCGTATATTTAGCAGAAAATTACCCATTTTCCTGACTTTCGATTAAGGTGAATGTTAAAATCAAATCAAATTCTTTACAATCCCATAACTTTAACGATTTCAAATAATTTTATTGAGCTATAAAACTAGTGTTAGAGCCCACTTTTGCAAGTAGGCTAAACTCAACATTATAAATATCTTGAATGCAGCGAAAACTTAGTAAATGCAGATTAACCATGTCTGCTACAAAACTAATTTGCACTTGACTAAAAACTAGGTCGAATGGTCGATAAGTGTATAGTTCGGAAACTAATCTAGTCAAAAGTTTGCCAAGTGCATACGTAATTGGGCGAACGAAAGCGGATAGGGCACGTCTTTGTTTGAAAATTATTTACGTGTTCATTGTTGTAATTTGAAATTATTTCAATGTTCGCTGCTTACTTTTGTATAATAAAAAGTAAGGGATTAGGAGCAGATAGGTATTAAGGCTCTGGTATCCCTTACTCTCTCACCGAAGCACAACAGTTGTTTAACCGTGGTATTTATATGGGGGTGGTTACTGCATTACTTCATATTACATCCTATACTTTGAGGTTACATCATCAACAAATACATATGAAGATTTCTCGCAAGTCAATCTTTACGCACGTGACGATAGTCACTAAACAAACACTTAATTGCGTCAAATATATGTCATTATAATTTACTTAATACTCGTATTTGGAAATGGTGAAATGTTTAATTCTTTAAATATTAAAGGTAACTTACACACTTTAAAAATCAACATAGTATGAATATATTCAAATCATATGACTTAACGTCGAAACGTTAAGTTCTTTAACGTCGAAAAATGATTTTGTAAATCTTATCCTTATACGAGTATATATAAATAAAAAATAAATAATAAAATATTTTTGAATTGGAAATTTGAATTTACGAGGTACTTTTAACTTTTTTTATATATAGCCATCTATTAACTAAGTATTTCGTCTAGAACTGATACAACGTCTAAGTTTATATTTATAACTCTCTTGTTGAATGACTGTTTTAAAGATAACGACATTTTTAAAATTGTTTTATTTATACATATATTTATTATTAATTTTGTTAGTAATACATAATATATATGTTAACCTCATTTAAGTAATAATTAAAGAGTTAACTCAAGTATTTAAATAATTATAAAATTTAAAAATAAGTTTTAAACATTTGTATAATTGATATTGGTAAAGTGCTTTTGAAATTTTCTTAACTAGGAAGCGGCTTAAATTACATTATAGGTAGGTATTCCGTATAGTTCCAAGATATCGCGTGAGCCTGTCAAAAGTTCAAACGGCCAACACTTCATGTTTAAACTCTGCAAGATACATAATTCGTGGGAACCGATGTACCCGAGTCATAAAATTAAATGTACCTATAAATTCTAAAAATAAATTCTTAAATAATGTATATTTTTAAAATAGTGTTTTCAGTGTAGCTACTGAATACTTTCCTACCCCTAAAGTCTAAAGAAATATTTCTTTTGGTTTTTCTCGAAAAGAATATCACCGAATAATTCTATCTGTAATATTTAATGAATAAAAAAATATTTAGAAAAAACGTCTTAAGTATACACCTAGCTTAAGTTACAGGTTTTAAGTAAAACGCCAAACTAGTTAGTTTACTTACACTTAAAATGCGGACCTGCATAATTGCACCTACCTGAAACAATAAATAATATTTTTTAAATGTATTTAAGAAATAATGTAATAATAGTTTATTTCGGACGAGATATTTAGATTCTATTCGGACATAAGTAAGTATTTTTTGTTATGGAAATCTGCATTCACGCTGACTTTTCACAAATTGTCTAGGGGATAGATCTATAATATTCACTCTGGCTTCCTCTACCCACAGCGCCAGTAGCGCCAAATTTTTTATATTTTATGACGATCACTCCAGAACCTAACATTTTTTCAAGGCAAAAAGTATCCTATATGTTAATCCAGGTAGAAAACTATCTGTATGCTTTTCATCCAAATCCGTTCAGTCGTTTTTACGTGAAAGAGTAACAAACATACATACATCCATCCTCATAACTTTCGCATTTATAATAATATTAGTAGTATATAAAATTAGGAATGTTAATAAATATTTTTAAATATTTTTTAAAGAAATAACATCTCTAAGTTCCTTCAAAATAATATTATTAAGTTATCAGATCAGAAACAGCTCAATTAATTACATTAATAAAACAACAAGTCGTATTATAGGTGCAAAAAGTGTTTTGTTTAATAAAGTTTGTTATCGTTGTCAAAATCAATGTTACAGAAATAAAATCGCGTGCCGCAGTGTCATAACAATAGGTCGAAAAGTCGGAACTATCAAAACCTTCACCGGCTTCCCGCTCGAATGAGGCGCGAACCGTCACCTTGAAAATATTCATTATTCAAACTTTTGATAAGAATCGCTTTATTAGAGACCATTTTAGAAACAAGCAGGGTATAATAGTCGTAAAATTTGCAAACATTAGTTTATAAATAGTCACTAACGAACAGCCCCGGGATTCGCTCAGATATAATAATAATAATTCCTCACTCTGCAGCCCTAACCACCGGTAGCTACTTGCGGCACTCTAGGTTTAAGTTTTGTTATAATACTTATTGTTTTTTTATTTATATTGTAAAAAATTTAAATCTAAGAAAGAAAATATATACTTGAATATAATAATATTTATTTCAGATAATTATCCATAGCTTATACTTACTTTAAAACTACCTTAATACAATAATAAATTAATAATAATAAAATAACAAATAACATTTCAGTTCTCTGATATAAATGTACCAGATGTAAATGAGTGTTGGCTGGCTCACCTAATTGGGAGCAGAAAGTTAAGGAGACACTCCAAATATGGAAAGACTGGCCTATGTCCGCCACCTTCTTCCTTGACCGGGACCTGGGTGGTATTCTTAGGTGAGACTATCGATGAAACATCTCACTCAAGAATATGATCTAAGGATAAAAGGATAAGGGCAATTCGTTTCGGCGTTTACTGAGATATACCTAATTGGTACGTACCAATACCTGGTCAATACCTGGTAGGTATCAATGAAATATACCTGATTGGTAGGAACCTGAAATATACCTGATCTAGTTATTAGCCGAATTGCATCGAGTGCATTGTTTTACAAGACGTAAACAATAAAAATGAAAGCACACATCGCGAATGTCTTACGCAATTCGTATCAGCAAAACGATAGGTCGATGACATTACACCAGTGGTTTCTAAGGCTACTCGTAATATTGCGCGCAGAGACTAACTAGACATAAAAATAATTATATCTAATGAATAGATGAATAATAAAATACAAAATTATAACAGCAATCATTGCTTACCGCACTGATTGGAGGCTGTAAAATTGCACTCGCGTTACAGCAGTCCTGTTCCAATTAGCGACGAGTAACGTCAGCAATAAATGTGTAACGCGTATCGGACCAAATAATAAATATGTCGCTGACTTTAATGTGTATATTGTTGCTGCTTTGATTTACTGTGTGTACCTGATACAGGTGATGTCTAATTCAATCCAAAATATAATCCTTAATATGTGAGATAATTCTGTCAGTCTGTTACCTTTGCACGCCTTAACTACTCAACCAATCATCATGAAATTTCGCGTATACATTCTCAAGGATACAGGAAATAGAATAACTTTCATCCAGAAAAAAAGTACTGTTCCCATGAGATTATCTAAAATAAAATAAAAAATTACGCCTGGCACAAAAGACAGATTTCATTCGTTATGTTGCTTATATTTTTTTTTTTTTCAACGCGGACAAATTCGCAGGCAATAGCTAGTCCAATATAATCCATATTCTAAAATCCAAAATATATATTATATACTAGCTAGTGCCAGCGACTTAGTCCACGTTGAAAAATAAATAAATATATATATGTCGGATAAAAAAAGAGAGGGAGCGATATTATTTTAATAATGAGATTGATTTTGTTGTTAAACAGAACGTATCATATTATAGAAAATGAATGAGGTAGAGGGGGAGTCAAAAAAAAAGATGGCAAATGATGTAGTCGTGTGTAAATTATGTGTATAAAATTTAATTTTAAATAAATAGACGCAGTTTAATTGAGCCAAATGAGTAATTATTATCAAGAAGAAGACCCCACATTGTATATAAGCAATGTAACTCTTGACCTCTTATTGTTTTAACACTTTGGCCAGGCAATAGTTTTCTTAATTTTAGATGATCCCTCGGGACCAGTATTTTTTTCTGGATGAAAGGTACACTATCTGGTATCAACATTCTATCTTCTGGTCCTTTCTGGTTGAGTAGTTAAGCCGTGAAAAGATAACAAAAAGACAGACATACAGATTTACTGTCACATTTATATATTTAGTATGGATTGCGCAGTACCAAATTTAATTCACTTGCAGATGCAGGTTCAAAATGCAGATTCTGTGAGCAACCATGCTTCATAATGGTTCATAAAAAATATGGACAATGGTCTGAAATAACGTTACTGTAACTGTTATTATAGTATATATTATTATAAAAAATATATCAATACACTTTTAAAAAATTTCAAAGCTATTGAATTTTTTAATATTAGATACTATCCGAAAAAAGGCATTAAGTTGAATCTCTTCTCCAATTACGAGTACGTACGTATTTTAAAAATATTTAAGTAAATTAAGTTGTAAATTGAGTTACTCGTATATAAGTTCTTTGAAAAACAAGTTATAACCGATTAGAAATGTACAGTAATAAATAAATAATTTCCATCATATATTTTCCGCTTTCACATCAACTGTCTTATTTACAAACAAAGGGTAATATTTATTTATCATTTGTATTATTTACTTTCTGTTTTCATAAATATGGGAAACGAGGCTTAAGATGCGAAGTTAGTTTCTGTTCTCAAATAAACTAGGCTTTCTTCTTACTTACATTTATTAAAAACTTCAATAACATATTATAAATCTGCTATTACAAATGAAATATTTCTTACAACATTTTTATTTTATGTGAATCTTGACAAACAGTCTGACAGTCCACTTGATGGCTACCGTCGCCCATAATACAAGCAACACCAAAGGTGCTGCAGTGTATGGTGCTGCCGACAATAGTAAGATTAAGGATAAGGTATAATATTAGTTAGGAATATTATAAATTTGAAATAGAAAAAACAATGGCTTAGTTTTGTTTACTTAAGATGTCTGTAAGACAATTAGATGTAAAAGATTTCTATAATTTTTAATCCATTTAAAGAAACACTTTGTAGATTTGTTCAGAAATTGTTTAAAATCGCGTGCAAATGTCATAAAAAACCCACGTATTTTTTATTATAATGTTCAATAAATAAATTGTATTTGCCAACCATACCAAGTACAAGCGGAAATCTCTCTCCAAATAAAACAAATAAATAAAAAGTTTAAAAGTAAACGTTATATGGCTTTCTCTCGGACGTTAGACGAAACCTGTTTGTTGGGAGCGGTTCAGATGATACGTAGAGAGAGGCGGGATGTTGCGGTAGGTTATGTGAAATGAAACCTTTGTCTACGGGGTTTCACTTGAACTGTTATTGTTTACAGTAAATTTGACTTGTACGTTAGTTCAGTGGTTAAGGTTAAAGCTCGATTTTAGAGCGTGATTTCTGTCAATCTTATATTGAAAAGATTCCTGTAGAGATGTTACTTGTTTTAATTTTTTTTTTTTTATAACCATAGTGCTATTTTCTTAATAACATGTCTACAAAAAGTCTAAGAAAAAACTTGTTTTTAATTAAACCTCTTTATATCAGCAAACAAATAAAAAAGAATCAATATTCTATGTCATTTACAATGATTTTTGCGATGAGTCATGTAAAGGCCATATCAATGGAAATCATATACTTAACACATATTGAAATCAAAATTAACCAATTTGGGCCAGCCGTTCTTGAGTTTTGTGCCTAGCACCATAGAAATGTTTACAATATCAACTAGGAATTAACCGAATTAGTCCAGACATTTTCGATTTTTACGCTTAGTTATTTAGTTATAATTTATATAGAAGTTAAATAAAAAAAACTTACAATAGACTTAAAATTAGTGTAGTAGGTATTCGTTAAATTATATCTTAGAATCTTCTCAGTAGTTTCCGAAATTGTCTAATAAATTAACTAATAAATTATTTACCTCTTTGTAATATTTAGTATGTCAATAAACATAATATGTACCAATAACACGAGAGTGCGAACACCGCCAGCACAATATTTTCCGCAAACTCATCTTGAACTTTCTCTCCGTGAGAACTAGTTACAATTAATAGACGTTTTAAACACCGACAGCTAATTACTAATTATACTTATTCAATTAGTTAAAGTGACTAAAATTATTTTATGTACTATATATTTTTATATATAATTTTATGTACTATATTTTGGTTTTTGGGAAAAAACCAAAAAAAAAAAACTAAAAATACAGAAAAGTGTGTGTATATAAAAAATTCAATGCCGGGCGAAGCCGAGAGCGAGTCGCTAGTATCAAGGACGCTTCCGGTGGGAGTTTAAGAAAATTCATTGTTGTTCTTCCTAAATTTCTCTACATTACATAACATATTGTGTACGTCTTCTGAAATTAGTTTTCTCCTGTGTAAAAGGTAAGGGCAAAAGTTCACCACGCTAGGCCACGCTGACATGACTTCCCGCATCTTTGAAGATTACTATACTTCTCACACGATGTTTTCAACATTAAAGCGAGTGGCTTAGGCGCGAGACTACATCCGCGTTGAAAATTGATAATATAACACCCGAGAAAACGCAAAAATGGCTGAACAGATATGGATGAAATTTGGCATACGGATAGTTTATTACCTGCATTAACATCTAGGATACTTTTATCGTGGAAAAGAGTAAGGCTAAGGTTCCCGAGGAATTGTAAAAAAAAATTATATACATATTACAAAATCGCTGACCGTCTGTTTCTTCGCTAATATCTTCTAAACCACTCAACATATGTTTACACGAACTAAAAAGAAACGAAAAGAAAACCTGTAAATCTGAAAAGAAGTGCAAGGCCCATCTTGATTAAAATAGGGACCTCCGTACATTGTCAGCTGAATGACAGTTCCACTGAGCAAATACTGCTTATTTTCTCAAATTGAGTACAGATTAAAAAAATATATATATCTAAAAGTCGACATAGAAAGTTAAGCGACCTAATTACAGGAAATGAGGTATCGGAGGTTCTACAGACATTTAAGCTGAAAAGAAGTGCAAGGCCTATCTTGATTCGAATCAGGCTCTACCTTGTCGGCAGCTGAATGACAGTTTCACTGGGTAAATAATACTTATTTTCGCAAATTGACTACAGATAAAAAAAAAACAAATCTAAAAATCGACATAGCACGTTGAATTACTTAATTACAAGAAGTGAGGTATCGGGGAGCGTTCACAATTTTGTGTTCTGCGGACATTTATAAGGAATGCGGTCAGCCAGTGTAAACATTCCACGTGAACGTGGGCATTACCTGTGGCATTACTGTGGGTTAAGTAAGAACTATTCGTTTTTGTCTTTCAATAGGTCTCGTTGGAGACAAACATAGTTTTCTGTGAGACAAACCATTTTCGAATAAAGGAACGCATTCCAATTTCAAACGGACAGATATATATTTAAAGTTGGAATTTATTTTTTAAAAGTTATATTATATACAGTCAGGGTACGAAAATCTTTGTCAATTATCAAATTCATTCCTTTACTCGTATCAACTCGTAGACTTTATAGTACCTTTTGAAACTAAAACACTAAACAAACTACTGACAGACGATTGAAATAAAATTTTGCCATGACTGATAAATTGCCCTGGTGACGAACTCAAAATTTCTAAATATTATTACGATTCTGATATTATAACTATAGATACCTTAACCTCTTAGAGTGTATCCAGGTTGGTGAGATCACGTTCCTTCATACAAATTAAGTGTAAACGGATTTAGATAATTAATTCGTAGCTATTCAGGTCGTCTTAAATATTTAAACGCGTTCCAGGAAGCGATGTTTAAATTAGATACTCATCACTTTAGATCTACAATCCGTGTTAAGGTTTACAGAAACGCTTCAAATATATCTAAGCACATTGAAGCTGTTTTTGAAGATAATATGCATTAGGGTACAAAACTTGCCTTCTTCCATTAATGTTCACAATTAATAAAAACCTTACACATAATTCACTACATACTTGTGTTGCAGTGTAATATAATCCATACTAATATTTAAAATGTGAAAGTAACTGTCTGTCTGTTACCTTTTCACGCCTTAACTACTCACCGATCATTATGAAATTTTGCTTACAGAAAAGGACATAGGGTTTTTTTTAGAGATGAGTTTGCTCTTGACCAACATCCAGCTGTGTAGCGAAGACGAGGCCGACGATGTAGCGAGCTCACCCGAAGATGCCTATCACTTGAACTTTAAAAAGATTTGGGTTATATGAGCTCGGAAACACAGACAGGGAGTTCCAATCCTCGGCAGTGCGTATTATATAAAAAAATTTAAAACGTTGGGTCCGAAAAAGAGGGATTTTGACAAGATGAGAGTGGTAACGTGCCGTACGTCTGAAGAAAGGGGAAAGCGGTATGAACTCATACAGCTCCTGAGCGCTAGTGTTATTATAAAACCAGGTATATTATAAAATAAATTTCGATTAATTAAACCCAACGAAATATAGTTTGTACAGTTGTATAAACTTCGAGACGTCTTCGCCGAACGTTCTGTTTAGTCATAAACAAAATTCGATTTACGCAATTGCATTGAAAAAACACAATAACAGAAATCGGCATATAAAAAGTTTGCGTCACAAATTGATGTTTTCAATGCTCTGTTACGCCTTTCGTCGGTCCAAGCTCTGTACACAACCAACAAATGGGGCATACGCGTCGAAATTTATTGTCAAACAAGACCACCCGCTGTTTTGCTGACGCCCGAAGCTGATCATTACCGATAAATAACGACATGTTTTATTACAAAACAATCGAATGTTAACAGTTATTCTAGAAATGTATCTATTCTAATATAAATGCGAAAGTAACTCTGTATGTCGGTCTATTTCGTTTTGTTCATAGTCGGCATTCGATATTTTATACACGCCCCCGGCTTCGTATGGATGCGATTTTCTGGATATATTGTCAATATTTTTAGGACTTAAATGGTTCTCCAGTTCTGCGCTTAGTAACACATTTAGCGATTCATTTTTACTTATAATAAAGAAGATACTTAATAATAAGTAATTATCAAAAAACATTTTGTGTAATTGTTTGATACGTTTTCAGGCCGTATAACTAACTACTCATAGTTTACTCAACCGTTCATCATTGCATACACCTTGAAAAGGACATAATGTCCTTTTCTATCCCCGAGGGACGCGACTGAGGATTAAAATTAACACATTTAATTTATTTAGGATGTCTTGTATCAGATAATCATTTGAAGTTGAATGCCAATGTCTATATGAGAAGACCATGCTCTTTTATTAAAAATCAATATCTTATCTTCTTTGTAAAAGAAGATATATCTTTTTGTAAGTTCTTTATAAGTTGTGTATCTCTCTTTATAAGAACGTGCTTATTGTCAGCATTAGGTCGTTAGTCTAACAAATTTTGCTTTGAATTTTGAATGTGTCTTATCTTCTTTGTAAAAGAAGATGTTTATTTTTGTAAGTTCTTTGTAACTTGTTTATCTCTCTTTATGAGTACGTGTTTATTGCCAGTGTTATTGTTTATTGTATTTATAGCATTAGGTCTTTAGTCTAACGAATTGTGCATCGTAACTGTTGCTCATCAGTTCTATAACACCAGAAGTTGTCGCTAAATTCTTATGCCCATGTTATGCCCACGTTAACCGTGCCACCTAGATTGACAGTTGAATTTGACACCCTGTCATCGTTACATTGCCTCGTTGACATGCGACTTTCTCCGCATCTATTACATTATGTGACAGGAGATTACATAAAGTGACTTATAGTACAAGTGGCGATTACCATACTCCTTCATGTGCGACGTCATTGGGATACGTAACTGGCTCCTTAATTTGCTTAGATAAAATGTGAGGCCGTCAACAAACAGACCGGAACACAGACGTAAAAAGACATGCTTCACTTATGCTAACATATAGGTATGAAGAGTGAATTTTTGAAAGTGTTTTTGAATAAATTTGTTGGTTTTCATATTATACTTGTACATGAGAAACATCAGAGATTTTTTAGTGTTTCCACTTCCGTGAATACAATAGTGTTCTGAAAGTCGATGTGTTCTGTATTTAATTATACTAGCTTTTGTTAGCGACTTCGCTTGCGTACGTATTTTTGTAAATTATAGGCCACATGTTATTTTGTTGTATAAACTGTAATACTGTATGTATAGTTCAACAAACCGTTCAGTGGTTGATGCGTGACAGAATAACAAATATTCTTAAACTTTTGCATTTATCGTTTATTTATTTATTAACTCACGACTATGATAACAGGCATGCCTAATGCCTAATCATATTGTGAGTACCTATTAAATTTAGTATTTTTTTTTTGAGGCGTTAATTTAGTTTTTAAGGATTTTAATTGGTACATACTTATAGCTTTTTTTAATTTATTTAATATTGTGGAATCTAGAATTAGAACTCTAATTTTACATTTAAATCTATAAATCTAAATCTAAATGTTATTGACATTTCATATAAAATAACAATAATTAAATTACTTACTTTACTTGAAAATTTGAAGAGCACGTTGTCACATATTTTTAAATAAGTCGTTTTTCGTTTTGTTACCTAGTAAATTATTGTTACCTAGTAATACTTCTAAAACAAATTCGAAGGGAATATTAAAATTGTACCTGTTTCAACATACTAGCAAATAGAGCTGGTCTAACTATACAAAAGACTATTTGAAATAATATGAGCTGCCTTTGCTTCTAGTTAAGCCATTAAAACAACTGAATAGGTAAGTACTAATGAGTTATCTATGTTTCTACTCCAACTATAGGGTACCTAGTTAGATTGCCTTTCACTTTTCACACATTACTATACTATCAACTTATTAAACTGTTTCGTTTAAATAAAATCAAGGCGTAGTTAATAAAATTATTAATTTATATCATACTCTCTTTAACAATTATTTCTTTACTTAATAAACTGGATCACTCTCACTAGATCTATTCACCAGATCCAAGATGGATTTAGTTTTTCTCATTAGATCGAGATGTCAAAAACAATCAAAAAATACATTTTACTATTAGCATCAATTAGCATCAATTGCACAGTCAGCCGACCTACGAGACATTCGTAACATTCGTTTTTTATCACATTAGACATTCATCATATTATTCGTTATTGGTCACACCCATTTTATCGTAAAGTACAGTTATTAACATTGTTAGTTCTTTATTTAACTAGACATTCGTTATATGCGTTATTGACCATACACTAAGCCAATTCCCTGTGACTATACCTAATGAAGTTCTATAATAGCTAGCCTGACGACCTTTACGTTACAATACTTTTATGAACTATTTTATGAAATGGTACTATAACATGTTATCTTTGATTTGCCCCAGTGAAAGCGAAGAGCTAACAACTGTGGCTGTAATAAGCCAACAAAAAATACACGCATTCTACTGTACATGAGGAGAGTACTCATCCGTGGCAGCTTCTTTCGTGGTTTATATCGAATTTATTCCAACTCCAAATATTTTCAAATGAATTAGTTTTTTTACCATACTAGCCGGTGCCCGCGACTTGGTCCGCGTTGAAAAATAAAAAATAAAACGCCCAACAAAATGTTTAAAGCAATATAATTCCCGACACTTTGGCCAAGCGTTGGATCGTTATTTTTAGACCTATTTGAATGTCCATCCTGAAACATTATTTTATCGGTGAAAGAATAAGTAAGTCGTTTCGAAGATCCTACAATATACCTCTTTATAATATAAGTAAGTATAGATTGACAAACTCAGAAATATATATTCGAATATCTACAGGAAGTATTGCTAGAAAACCGTTTATAAATACTGACAGTAAAGCAACTACAATTTAGTTTGTAGTCTTGTAAAAGCGACCCTTAGTGTTTCAAAATTTGTCCTTTACGTTAATTGCACGTATGTATAGGTAGCAGAGAAAGGTCGCTAAGTAATTAATGAAAAAACTATTATAGTAGGTAGGTATTGGCTATAATTTCAAATAACTCTCAACTAATATGTAGGTACGCACACAATAATAAGCTAATTAAGTATAATAAAATTTTATAGCATTTTTAAGTCGCATGTCAGTAGCAAGACATTGTATTGGAGTCGTTTGAGTGCGTCGAATAATTATAGCTTCGATAATTGCCTAACGATAATGCATGACAATGTTTGTTTAGCAAATTGCAGTTGCTAAATACAATTATTAATACAAATGAACCTTACAAATGAATTGATATTCAAAAAATTTGATTTTTTTTTTGAGCCCAAACACGTTGCATCTGTTATAAGTTTGATATCTGCTTGATTCTGCAGCATTTAGCCTAGATTACCATATCATGGAAATACCACCGAAGTAACAGTATACCAAATTTCAATTCAGCCGAACATGTGAAAGTTAGTGAAATCCGTTCGTCGACTAGGAAATGGGTTGACAAGTCTGTTTGGGCTGACGCCTGAACAAATCTTAATAAATTATAACTAAGAACGATTGTCACATCAGCTGTCAAACAAAAAAAAAATAGGATCAAATTCGGTCCATCCACTTGTAAAACTATAATTTTTTTCCAAAATTTAAAATTAGCATAATATATATTATGTATATATATAGACAAAAAATATCTCTCCTAAAAAAAAAATCAATTTGTCTACATAGTAATGTTTCTTATATCAAATGAAAGACTCGTCAACAATCATTACCGATTTGACAATCCGATTCGGCCGATAAACCAATACAAAAATTGAATTCAAGGGCGTGTCATCGGTTCCCATGACGATTGCATCATCACTTCCGGACGGATACAACTTGTTCTGGTAACAAATGGCGCATTACAAAGTATTTAGACAGTCCGAAATAATAAACAACCTTTTGGTTGTTGACAACTATGAAATGACTGACAATTTATGAAAAACCTATTGAGAGGAGAACGTTTTACTCATAAATATGTAGAACTTTTGTGGTTGGTCAGTGGACACCTCAAAAAGAACATAACTTTAATTAAAAATAATAAACTTAACAACCCGTTTTTTTTTTTCAGGCGTCGAGGGTTAAAAATTATGGTAACTATTGCCAGAAGTTCTTCTCAGCTTAACTGCCCTAGCCACTACATTCTAAAATCACTATGTTTACAACAAAAAATAAGCATGTTAGGTATATTAATGAGAATAATAATAGCTTTTGAACAAATCACTAATCCATGTTGGAATCATCGGTCACACCTTGATTGAAGTCATCTTCGTTTTATTTTTAGAAATAAACACAAGTATTGTATTTGTGCGCAGTTTCAGTTCATTCTCGTTGAATAAAACCAAATGTGTGCCAATCGACTACTACGATTTTCTGAAGGTGTCATGTCGCACTCAAGAAAATAATATTTCTTAATTCTTTAATAATTTTGCGATGAATACTAAGTTAGCTTTTCGCACATTTCGTACGAAACAAAATCGTGCGAGATGACAACTAAACCGAAGGTTTTTCGCAAAAACACCACATGGGCCAAGCTGGTTATGAAAAATGGTTATGAATGTGGATGAAGTGAACTAGGCACTGCCAATTTTATCAATATTAACTTTTTACTTAATTAATAGCTGGTCATACGCGATTTCGTCCGCGTAACTTTTTAAAATAAATATCTTTTATGTTCCCACTTTTATCTTTTTGGACATTTTGCAACTTTCAATAAATATTTAGTTTACTATTCCCAGAATGTCCCATGCATAACCCCACACAATATTAGGAGGGTGAATCAAAAAGTTCTTGGAATCACTATAAAAATATAAGAAAATTTAAACAAAAATATTTTATTTGAGGAGTATGTAAAATAATGTATTGAGTTAGAAGGAGAACTTATGTAAGGTTCTCCTTCTAACTCAATACATTTATAATACCGCTTTTCTAACTTTCTTATTCCTTCCGAAAAAAAATCTTCTTCTTGACTCTCAAAAAACTCATCTACGGCGGCCATTACCGCGTCATCATCGTCAAATTTAGTTCCACGGATATGCTCTTTTAATTTTGGGAA
Organism: Synanthedon myopaeformis; assembly: GCA_944738685.1. Taxonomy (NCBI): domain Eukaryota; kingdom Metazoa; phylum Arthropoda; class Insecta; order Lepidoptera; family Sesiidae; genus Synanthedon; species Synanthedon myopaeformis. The sequence goes on along the minus strand of OX122933.1, from coordinate 3,042,551 downwards.
CTTTTTGATTCACCCTCGTATATGAACTAAAAAAATAATTAAATTAGTTTTTCTATAAAAAAAACAACTAAGCGCCAGTCACATAGGTAATTTTTTCGATCAGAAAAAAAAAATCAAGACCTTTCAACACATACCATTGACAAATTAATCCGCGTATGTTAGTATTAAAACACCAAAAATGCGGTAGCCATTTTGCAAACTCGATAGTAAGGTCATGTTGTAGGCAGATTGTGACTTGATGAATAAATTATTTGCGTATTCAAATATGGTTGAACTAGTTATTCCGTCTAGATAGGCATTATATCTGATGACATTAAGAATTACATTAAGACAATGCAAATTTAATTTAAATTTATACATAAATTTATTTTAAATTATTATCGGAAGTACCAGGTTAAGTGGAATTAAAGTCTACTTACATGTATAATATTTTATGAACTTATAATTTTAGCCCATGTTACTCGCTGATAATGTGGCCTTTCTATAGATGAAAGAAATTTTAAAATTAGTTTAAACTTATTTTTTTATTTTATTCATTACAAACAAAAATACAAATTTACAAATATTCTCTCTTTATTACTACTTATTATTGACAACTGACAATAGTTTTTTGAGTAAAATGAAGCAGTAATATAAGGGCCTCTTTCACCATCTCTGAGTAAAGTGACAAGTAGGCTAACCGCCATTTAAAGTCACCGGTCACTGGGAATGATGGAGCTGATATACCTTGGTTTGTACAGTAAAAGTCCCAAACATTAAACATAAAATAATAAAAAAATTCGCCTATCGAAGGATGCAGTAAACCGAGTGCATAATTTAATAAAACATAAAATTAAGTAAGTATTTCTAAAAGTAATTTTAGTAAAAGAGGCACTAAGACTAAAGAATGAAAATCCTACTAATATTATAAATGCGAAAGTTTGTGAGGATGGATACATGGATGGATGTTTTTTACTCTTTAACGTACAAACGGCTTAACGGAATTTGATGAAATTTGGCACACATATAGTTTATCAGTTTATCGTGAAAAAATATTAGGTTCCCGAGCGATCGTCTAAAAATATAAAAAATTGGGCGCCACTGTCGCCGTGCCGGGGCGGCGCCATCGTCACCACAGCGATAAAGTTATCCAATATTCGCGGATGAAGACGCGGGCACTAGCTAGTTAATTCTTATTTTAACTTATATTAAACTAAACCTCGCAGGAACACCCGCTGGACTAATCTGAAGATTGTCTGAAAGTTTCATCAATATCGGTTCAGTGGTTTTGGAGTCTATAGGGGACATACATACACACATCGCCTTTTATATATTAAAGATCTATACCTATACTAGCTGTGCCCGCGACTTCGTACGCGTAGTAGTTCATTTTTTGTAAATCCCACAGGAACCTAATATTTTTCCAGAATCAAAAGTATCCTACATGTTAATCCAGGTTATAAACTATCAGTGTGCCAAAGAAATTTGGATGAAAATCAAAATCCGATCAACCATAGATACAAAATCACCTCATCGAATTTCACGTGGCGGAGAGAGAGGTTCGGCAAATACCACGTTTTTTTCCGCAATACAGTGCAATATTAAAAAATGTTTTTTCCACTAAAATATGCCTAAATCCTACACAATAATATTATAATAGTGCGAATACTTAATTAACTTAATAAAAAAACCAATTGTAGAAATAATTTTAGGAATAATAATTGTAGAAATAATAATTATAGAATAATAACACCACAATTATAAAATATCAACCTGACAAGTAAAGTGTTGATTAGTTACTTTTAGAAATAAAAGATAAAAGAAAAGATGCATAATTTATTAAATTATGCACTCGGTTTTGTGCATCCTTCGATAGGCGAATTTTTTTTATTATTTTCTTTTTAGTGTTTGGGACCTTCACCGTACAAACAAAGGTATATCAGCTCCATTTATCCCGGTGACAGGTGACTTTAAATGACGGTTAGCCTACTCGACAGATGGTGAAAGAGGCCCTAATTACAATAAAGTACCGATTAAACACACAGTGTACTCAATCTGAAGAACAGATTTGAAATTGAGAGATTGTTCATTTGTTACTCTTGACAGATTGCCAAGTTACAGTGTAAACAAAAGAGAAAAAATAATAATAAATAAAAAATATATAATAAGTAGTTCATTGAGGAGGGCTCGAAAAGTCGCCAAAATCGCCTCACGTAATCAATGGATGCCCTCTTGACAACTTAGAAGATAATTATAATATAAACAAGCGCTTCTACGTTTCTTAAAAGAAAATTATTTTCCTTCCGATATGATAGATAAAACTTAGACCAACATATTTAAGTACTAAAACCCCTTGGTTTTTTATAGACGCGCTTACCTTCTGCACTTTTCTCGGCATATTAATAATGTTTTCAACGCGTAACAAGGTCGAACACATGTGGCGTGCGTTCAACAGATATCGCCCGATTACGGCCGTGAAATTTGGAGCAAAAATCTAGATTTTTATCATTAAGCACGTGGTACATGTGTCATACCGTTATTTGCCGAGTTAAAAGAATAATTGAGACAGTTTGATATGTGAAAATGTTATTTTATACTTCGACGTATAAAGAAAGTAATGCCAATATTAATCGCGATATATAAAAATAAAAACATTTGACTTTCGCTCGTTTGAAATGTTCAAACGAAATTGCTCCGAAAGTTCTAACTTATTTTTGAATATTTTGGAAACTTTGAAATGACGCAGGATTATAATACATGTGAACCTTTATATTTATTTGTATAAACAAGCGGATGAGGCGACTGACAAAAAGTAGTCGCAAATAAAATCAGCGTGGAAGAGATCAATCAAATAATCAATAAACTATCATTGGATATTATTTAAATTGGGCAGCCTGTCTGGTAGCAGTAACCATCCGCTTATTTACTAATATATAGAAATAATTAAGTGCAATTGTGTCAGGGAAATTAACAAAAGTTTTAACACAAAGGTAATGGTAATTATATAGAGAAAAAGAAAAAGAAAAGAAAAGTTCTTTGAAAGATACTTCATAAATACTTTTTTTTATAAAATACTACTTCTACACGCGTATGCGACAAAAGTTTAACTGAAAATAGTCTCCCCGGTTTTCGTGTGAAGCGGCTATTCTCGAAAGTGTTGTTCGTACAATTCCGCTGTTATTATTTCTTTTATTGTACCATTTCGTGATGCAACTATTGCCTTGAACTTTGCAAAAACACAACAAACAGTTTAGAAAGTAGCATCCAACTGCACAAACAAGTGTAGTTTTCACAACAAGTATTTTTCTCTTTAAATGCTTAGGAAAAGCCTGCTGCAGCACAGAGTACTGATAAAAATAAATATTATACTAAATAATACTAAAGAATAACAATACTTAAGAAATACTCTAAGTTCTTAAGCCTACCATACACTTGGTTTTGTGATAAGAATTTTCAGAGATTTCAAGAGCGTTCTATTTCAGCTCTTTAATAATGCTTATGTGACTGACTAATAATATATAATCATCGAAGTACTACTATGGAATTTGCGTCACAAAAGCCAAAGCGGCACATAAAAAGTACGCCTAAAACGGAATCATGGCGGAGTCTTGCCTTCGCGCGTCAATGGCAAGTTCTCCAATGTGTTGATGTAGTCAAATTTTCTTTAAAGGACGGATGTTTGGTCGGTTTTAAATGAGTTCATGCTCTACGCATATGTCACTTTTAAATCTTCCATAAAATTCGTAGTATGGCGTATTATGTTCCATAATGTATGGCGTGCGAAACCCTTAGTTGTAGTAGATATATTGATGTATATAACTAAATAATAATATAGATTTTCCCTTAGTGGGTAGGTAATCCGCCTAGATGCATACATCTTCTTTGATGTTTGATTGAATAATATTAATAATGGTAATATTATAGCTTGTCAACAAAATGTGTGCCAATCGCCTACTACGATTTTCTGGAGGTGTCATGTCGCACGCAAGAAAATAATATTTGTGCGAGATGACTACTAAAATATATTATTTAAATTTAAAGTTGGCTTTTCAACTAAACCGTTATATTTATCTGTCGCTGACAATAAACGCAATTAAATTGGCACGAGTAAACGAATGAAATTAAAAGAGTATTTCGAATGAGGATCTGCATTTCACGCCAAGTAAATGTCAAGGTGAGCCGCGAGATGGCGTTATTAAAAAGATGGCGGCCACGAATGACCATGCAAAATAGCCTTTAATTTTTTTTTCTCGGCTATTTTTATGTTAATTGCAATATTGCGAAGAGTAGGTAGGTATATTTAATTATTTTTATGTATTTAATCAAATTTATTTTCGTGCACTGTATCCAAAAACATTTGTAATGCAATGATGTAATGTAATCTCAGAGTCAGCTCGTTTTTTATAATGAAATCTTAAATTATTTATAATCAGACAGCACAATTTAAATAAAAATAACCCTAAACCATCTCTTCGTACCTTTGAATCCTATTTTGTTTTGTTACGTATTCTAAGTATAAAGTGTAGGTATTTTGTATTGTTGACAATATAGTGGGCTGATAAAAATAAGGTTGAATTTGTCAATTCTTTTATCACGAATTGAGGTTTTGTAAAACATGGCGGCAACGTTACCGAGAAGGTCATAAGTACATACGTACGAAGAATAACATACAACTGAACAAATAAGTATAGAAATGTGAAATAATTATATATTTTGTGTTAATGTTGCGCAAAGTGTAAAATTATAATACATACGTAGATGAAACAAATACCTATGTACCTATATATAATGAAATTACGATTATGTTTTAGGAAAATAGTACACATTAAATTAATTAGATTAACACATTAGTTAGAGGAAAAAAATTATTTTTGTCGCCCAATTTGACTTCTTACATAACACACCGGTTTTGTCCCCAGGCCGGTGTGTTATGTGAATAAAAAAAAAACTTAGATAAAAATAGACTATATTTTAGAAAGTTAGAATAGGGCACATGAAATAAATTAATTTCTTAAAAAAAATAGTAAAAAGCCTTCTCGTCACAAAAATTTTCAGCGACATCTACATTTGTTTTTAAGCTTAATAATTAACTTAAGTTCTGTGCTAAAGTTTTAATCGGCTACTTTTACCTATTTCATTTTTTCATATTTTACACAATATTTAAGAAGAAACCTTCCAATTTTAAATCTGTTCAGTTATCTCCAGGAAGCTACAAAAATTTGTTCTGCAACAAATTTTTGTTGCAATATACGTTATAGGTATATTGCAACACGGGAAGTTTATATATACCTTTTAGTGCTAAAACTGTATTTTGTGTGGGGGCTTTTAATTATTTTTATATTATATGTCTTATTTATTCTTACTTCGTGTTTTTTAATCACTGCAACAATTAATTTTTTTTATAAAAATATCAGTTGCAACAGGAACAAATTCACAAATTTTTATGATATTTTAGTATGAATGTTTAATTGGAATAGCTTTCCTAACTTTATTGGAGTCAAAGGTTATTGAGTGAATTGTTTGATTTGAACTCTAGACCTTAGCTGGCCTTTTCAAAGATGGCACAATAATAATAAGAATTGACGGCCTTTCTGTCTACTTATCACACATCTGATAAGAAAGTAGAAAAAAAGTTAGACGGGTTTATTACGAAATCAGAATAAGATTGATCAAGTCTGCGTATCAAGCCTCGATATCGATCAAGTTATCGAATGTAATGTTGGACACGAATCTTGAAAATATGTGCTAAACTTCAAGTCTTTTATTCTGGTTCTCCGAAAAATCTGGGCTCAAAATGCCGAAGTTCTGCATCGAATGCAGAAGACTAACTTATTTTTGAGTACTGTGAAAGACAGGAAGTTACAGATAGTGATAGGTACAAGGAAAAAGTTGAAGGCAGAAATATCTAATGGATACGAATTTACAAAATATGTGCTGAAGTCTGGATCTCCGAATATGCTGGGCTCAGAAAGTGACAAATGTCGAAGTTCAGTATCGAATGAAGAAGACTATGTAATTTTTGAGTACTGTGAAAGAAAGGAAGGAAAAATCAAGCCTGCAAACACTTTACTGACTTAAGAGGAAGGTTGAGACTTAAGACTCTGTTCTTTACTTCAGTAAAGATGGTCCCAAACTTCACGCAGAGAAGTGGCACATTACTGGGAGGATTAATAGAAAAAAAAAATGACAGCAAAAGTAATATAAAGTAGCCTGTAACATGTGCAGTGTCGATATAAATTCAAAAATGGCTACCACAACTCACATGTAAACAAAGTTGTTTAATAGATTCATCAATTGGTCAGTAACAGAAGGCGAACTCGACTTTTTCATTAAAATTTAAAATTATAACGTCAAATAACTGGAATTTCGAGGCTTACCGGCTCTCTGGCGTACGCATTATCATATCGTGGAGGCCGTATCGGGGTATAGATACAAAATAAGTACAAAATGTGTTTTGGTTACCACGCGTCATCAATTTAAAGTTAAGTAACTTAATTAATAGTGTAAATAAAACGCGAATGTGAAGATGTTTTGCGTTTTATTTTCGATGAATAACAAAATCCTATAACTTTTTTGTTCTCATCAACAATTTGTTATGGACAACATATAATATTACGTCATATATTACTAGCTAGTGTCCGCGACTTCGTTTGCTTGAGTACCTATTTCGAGTACGTAGCCATTTTTTTTTTTCAATCTCGTTAATCTCCATCCATAATTAAATAAAATTAATAATCTTTTGGTTGCTCATACAATTTATCATCCCTTATTTCACCCCTTTCAAGTAAAAAATAGCCTATGACCTATGTTCTTCTACAAAGTACCTACCTGAATTAACATATCTATACTAATATAAAGCTGAAGAGTTTCTTTGTTTGTTTGGTTGAACGCGTTAATCTCAGAAACTACTGGTTCGAAATTGAAAAATTCTTTTTGTGTTGGATAGTCTATTTATCGAGAAAGGCTATATAATATTTTGAACGCGGACGAAGTCGCGGGCACCAGCTAGGGTATTGTAAAGTTTAAATTCGTCCCACATCTATTAATTAATTGTAATTAATTCTCTTAATAAAAAATTGATATATTTTTTTCTCAATGCAACGAAAGCCAAAGGCACAGGCAAAAAGATTACAAAAGTTTGTTTTGGTTTACCTATTACCTATTAATTTTAATAATCCGCCGAAATGTCTGCAGTGAGCGTTGCTTTTTTTTTAACTCCCGACGCCCGACGCAAAAACAGAGTAGTTTTAAGTTTGACGTGTTTGTCTGTGTATCGTAGCTTCCAAACAGATGGAAAAATTATGATCAGTTTATTTTTTTCGTTTGAATGCTGACGTAATCGGAATCGTTCTAATGAAGATTCGTTCAAGCGCTTGAAGACTATCAGCCCATTTCCTACTTGACTTCTTCACAATGTTAGATTGATGTGAATTTTTGTATACTGTACTTTAGTGGTATTTCTATAACATGGTAATCTTGACCTGATGCTGCAGCATCAAGTATTCTGCGGAATACCCAACTCCTTAGCAACTTACAGCAGACATAGCGTGTTTGGTCTCAATAGAAAGTCAGAGGTAAGTTTAAAGGATTCTACAAAATTCATAAAAATGGCAAACCGGATTCCACATTTTCATTTCCAAAGAGATCCAAATGAAGACTATACTGATCTATCATATATAGATAAATCTCATGTAATGTTTACATGACATTCACAAGGACGTCGTCTTTAACTATCTAAATTTTAATGGACACCCAAGCGCAATATATCATAGCATCATTGACATAGTGTCGGTTGTTGGAACACGAGTTGAGGCGACCGATACAAGCCGGTTCCGTGGGGTCAACACTTTCACGAAACATCTCTTCTCTTTTTTTTTCTATTTCGCCAATACGTAATAGAGAACGTCTTATTTATCAGTAAATAATTAGAAAACCTTTCTCGTACGTAGAAAATTTGTACAATATTGAATCGTTAGAATTCTTAAAACATTAGAATAGGTATACTTAAATACATAAGATTTAATGTGAGATTAGTTTGAACATAAAATTAAAATACTAAAATTTAAGTAGTTTTTATGCACTCTATAATTAAATGAACATTAATTAATGCGGAATTTCTATTAATTATTGCGGAAATCTAAGAACAAATTTTATTCGAATTAAATGAAGCTGTTACAAGGAAGTATTTAAGCATCATACCTCTCAGTAGCCTTTATCTAACTCAAATAAGCATAACCAGAAAAACACAGATACAAATTAATATAAGTTTTTTTAACAATTTTCAACTTTTAATAGCTGTCAAAAAGCACTAATACAACTTCGGTGCTTTCGGAAAAAGAATGATGATAGATAAGAAATTTTCACTGCATTTCTGAGTGGCAGGTCATACTGCTATTCGCAATCGTTAAAACTATTCAGCGAATAAAATTATTATTTATTTATTATATAAATAAATAAAAATAAGCAAATAAAACAGATAGTCTCATATTTAATTTTAAAAAAAAGTGATGTAAGTACACAATATCAATACTAGGTTTAAAAATGATCTAGATTTACATAAAACGCGACTCCATAAAGTAAGTAATTCTTTTATGGGTCAATGTATACGGTTTTATAATAAACTACCTAAGATAATCAGAGCCTTATCTATAAAAAAATAATTTAAAAGTGTCATTAAAAACAAACTCCTCTCGAAAGGCTACTATAAAATCACTGATTATTTAAGCGACAATGAAGCCTGGATTTAAGCGATTCGGAGCTCATACTATGTTTTGATATACTTTGATATGTTTTTAAGTGTAATTGTTGTTATTTTATATTTTAAAAATGACAAAAGAATAGTATCCTGAGTTTCTTTCGGGGTTCTCATCTTGTCTTTTTTTTTCCGAAACCCTGGTAAATTTAAATTTGTAATGACGATCATAAGAGTTTTTTGTAGAAACCCAATTGATAAATAAATATTTTGATTTTATTTTATTGCTAGCGAGCTGTCTTTCTGCAGGACATGTGTCTATTATTTTTTACATAGTCTTATGACTATTTGCGTGATGTCAATGTACCTTTTCAATGAACTTGCAAAGAAACAGGGTGGGCATAAATATATCATGTATCAGTTATAAACTGTAGTAGATATTTAATTGTTAAACAATTAAATTACTAATATTTAGACACTTCACGAAATGCTATTTTTATAAAGCTCTCCTTCTAGCTTGTTCTTTATTAGAAGGTAAGTAGTGCTTTGTTTTTTTCCATAGTATGTATATTCTAAATCTATGTTTTTTTCTGTCACCATATTGCATTCAATACATGCGTACAAAATAGGTATAAAAACCTATATATACTTAGGTACTAATTATCTTTCATTAATAAAACCGTCTATTATTGATACTAAAAATCTAGTTACGACATCCATGCTAGACAATCTGGACATAGGCCTCCCTATAACTTTCCATTAGAAGATAATATATTAATATAATTTTTGGAATACTTTAGAAATGTTAACTACAGAGTTTAATTCAAAATTGACAATATTAAAGGGATATTTGTTGGTAAATAAAAAATTAAGTAGGTATACTTAGAATACTTAACATAAAGAAATAAAACTTTATTTATTTTTTATTACAAAAAATAACTTATTTTTTTTATTACAAAAATAAGAAAATACGTTTTTAATTACTTTTTTAGACATTTAGTTTGCAAACGCATAGAATGGACGGCCGATAGAGCAGCATGCAGTACAGCCATGTACAGCAATGCATAGATACTTTTGTAAGTAGTTAAGTACATACCTATACATATTGTACATTATGTATCGTACCTACCTTGAGCATATTTAGTACACCTTGTATGCATTGTAGATAAAGTTTTATAGTTTTTTACTGTAATAAAAATTGAAAACATTTATTATGCAGGTAAGTATGTAAAGACAACATGTTTTCCGTTTTTCTGCAACTAGTTGAGGTACTTAAATAATTTCTTGTAATAAATAATAATTAAACACAAATAAAGACGAGCTTCACAACTACTCTACAAGATGAGCAAGCCTTGTTTTTTTGGCAAAAGTTCGAACGACAACTTTGAAAAGTTCGTTTCCATAGGTTGGCCTTGCCAAGAAATGAACCTTTCCCGGTTTAGAAGCAGAGTTAATTAACATTTTAACCTTTCAACCAACGGACTCGCAGTGAGTCATGGCAACGGGTCGGGTTTGATTTTGAAATCGGATGGGAAAACGGAAGTTTATATTTCTCTGCCTCTATTTTTGTTCCCTTCTCCTACGAGTTTGATCGAATAAATCAAATTATAATGGAGGAACTATTATAATTTGATTTATTATAATAGTATAATTAGGATAAGGATATCTAGGCTGCAATTTCTATACTGTTCTACTATATACTAAAAGATATTCTCGAGGCACCCTGGTTTATAACTTTTATACCATTTTTTTTTTGCCAAGCATCTAGCCATGCAGGAAAGACAAGGCCGACGATAGAGTGAGCTAACCCAGAAAATACCTATGTTCATTCGAACTTTAAAAAGATTTGGAAAATGTCTGTACCACAATGTCTACACAAGTAATATCATATTGATTTTTATAGTATATTTTAAATGGGTAAACTCTAGGCAAAACTCGTCCTCTTTTTAAAATATGATTAGCTACGATGCTTGTTGTCCATGAAATTATGTCCGTTTAAAAATGATGAACACAAGGCAAAAAGAGGTCCATTCGATTTCCTATAATCAGTTTTTAACTTTTTATTGCCCCGATTTTAATATTCCATGGTCCTTTGAATTCATTTATACCAATATTTATTATACCTACTCTTCTTCTTCTTCTCAGCGTGCCAATTCTCTACGAAGGTTGGCAACCATCATGGCTATCCTCTATATTAGTTTATGTCTTTTCTCAAACACTAGATTGTCCTTGTCCTAATCGACGGTATCGTAAAGATCACAGATATTTTTCATACAGGAAAAAAATTAAGATAGTAAAGATAGGTACCTAATAAGTAACTATCAGGCGAAGTGTAATGATCTCTAACACTTTATAAAATATAAAAATTGTTTTATTTTAATATACTTAATGAAAATAAATCATTTGAACCAATGGAGAGAACGCAAAGAAGTGTGTCGTTTCAAATATAGGTAGGTCTAGGTTCTAGTTATTTCAAGTGTAGTTCTACTTATTAACTTTTCTTATGTATATCTTATCCTTAGGTACCTATTAAATAATTTATTAGTTAAATTATTTAATCCCTAAAAATATTTAATCAATTGATTTTAAAAACTTTTTTATATTTCTTAAATATGTACTCTTTACTTCTTTAAATGACACAATGAATAAGTTTAAAAAAGTAGGTAGGTACATTGTAAGTTTAACCTATGACTTTAAACCTTTTTATTCAATTTTTGTTTCCTTTCATTGCCTATAACAATTACCTACATTAATTTATTTATGTAAATACTCGTACAAAGTATTAAACCATATACACTATTAATATATACACTATTACTAATTTTGTGGTTTTGCAATTTTGTTGTGCTTTTGCACGCGGCTTCGCCCGCGTAACTTTTTTTTTTTTTATAAAATATAGCCTATGTTACTCGCTGATAATATAGCTTCCCAACAGTGAAAGAACTTTTCAAATCGGTCCAGTTGTTTCGGAGCCTATTCAATGCAAACAAACAAACTATCAAATCCTTTCCTCTTTATATATTAGTATAGAAGTATAGATTATTATTACTTTTGTGATGAAAAGTTAAACTCGTTATATACCGATAATGGATAATAAAATACGTATGTCGTATATATTAATAAAATATTATACGTGAGTATAAACCATCGCAAAAGTAATTAATTCACCAATCACCAGAAGTTGTTTAGCTTTACCTGTCACGGAAGCGCGAAGGGAGAGCCGACCCGTTCTTCCGGGCATCCAGTTTTCACATCCACTCCCACCACCCTTCGAGAAGTTTTTTTTTTTTTTTTATTAAAATAATATATTTATATCTCACAATATATATTCACATCATTTTTTTAACTATCACCAATATTAAAAACTACATAGCAGTCCACTTTCGCGTTCGATAAATAGTCGTAAATCCGTATTCGACGATCGAATTAATTGGTGGTAATTTCGCCGAAGCGTGTGTACAAATTTAAAAATTGGAATGTCACTTCACTGATTTGTTTCGTTCGAAAACCGGTGTCGAGAAGCAGCGTGCTCACAGCAAAGAGGTTGGTTATCAACTAGTGTCAGACGGTCGGTGCATGCAGCGCAGGCGAGGCAAAGCGTGCGGCCAGCGAGAGGCTGGCCGTTTAAGACTATGTGAATGTAAATTGCAGAGGCTTTTCGATTCACTGTACATACACTTAATCGTGTAGTCCATTAGCGCGATGAGCGCGTGCTGTTGATCATCAAAATAGTTTATAAAATAGTATATAATAATATATACATATTTTAAACTAGCTGTTGCATGCGACGCCGTCCGCGTAACTTTTTTTATAAAATAAAGCCTATCTTACTCGCTGATAATGTAACTTTGTATAGGTGAAAGAATTTTTAAAATCGCGCCAGTAGTTTTTGAGTTTAATCATTAAAACAAAAATACAAATATTCTTTCTTTATAATATTAGTATAGATAAAGTAAGTAAACATCGCCATCGCATAAAAACATTTATGAACGTTATACGAGATGTTATACTTTCCTTAAATACAAATTAAATGTAGCTCAACTACCGACAGGTAGCAAGAGTAGGTAATTACCTAACAAGTACAGGCTCAGAACTCTTCAGCCGGTCTAGTACTAACAGGGCACACTAGTCCTCGGTTATAAACTGTGCAACTCGTTTAGTAGCAGTCATCATCTCAACTGTAGGACGTTCAATGCTGGTCACAGGCTCATAATTTTTCAATAAGATCGGCTAGAGAAACCTAGATCCAGCGTCTACCCGCGACCCCTAGGTCATCGGTCCATCTTGTGTCGACGTCCTACACTGCGTTTACCGATCCGTGATCTCCACTCGAGAACCTTCCAGCCCCAGCGGCTACATTGTTGGCCGCTGGGGCCATAACAGCATGTGTGCTGTTGTTTTCCTTAATCCCCTGTTGTCGGCAGCGCACTTGCAGCACCAGTGACGTTGCTTTTGTTATATAGGCGACGGGAGCCACCTAGCATCAAGTGGATCGTCAAGTGACCATCAAGTCTCTGCCGACCTTAACATAAATAAAATTTAATTATTATGTTTTTATCACATTAATACCACTATGACTAAAAATATATTAATTAAAAAGAGTTTTGAAAAATGTATCATGATTTCAAAAAATCTAGGTACCTGAAATTTGATCTCAAAACCAACTATAGAATATCGTTTCTCAAAACCAAAGATTCTTCTAAAATATATAAGTAAGTATAGTAAGTAGGTAACTATAAAAATTAGTAAATATAATGAAAAAACTAAAGCTTACATTGTTTTGTGTTTTTATTCGTTATTTGGTTGTTTGTATTCTAAACGTTCATTATTGCGTTTTATTTCCATCAAGCGCACGTAACCGCCTTAAAAATACATACGTAGCCATACCTATGTATATGTATTTTTAGATTTCCTTTTAAAAATACAATATGGGGTAGGTAATAAAGTCATATTGAAAATTCTACACTTTAACGACTATTCAGGTAGGAACACACTGTTGGAATATCTTACACAAAAATTTACATTGTATTAAAGTATTAAGTGTATTATTTATTGTTAAGTATTATTGTGTATTTAGTGTCATTTGATTAAGTAGATATCCAAATGACGTGGTTGATAGTTGATGACGTGATGATGTAACACGAAAGGAATTGAGTCGGTTACGAAACAAATCCAGTTAAAATTATATGCTAGAGAATGGCACAAAATATAAAATGACTTGGTAAGGTTTTCATATACTTGACACAGACGCGTTGTTATAGAGAAGATGTAAATAATTTATTCAAATTACAAATGCAATGGACCATCGCGAGAGGCATAATTTTTGTCGAGGTACATAAGAAAAGTTTCGTCACCTTAAAGTCATACAGAGACAAAGTAACCTGTTTGACTAACTACAATTTGAAAGAAAACATCTCCTATAGTAGTATAATAATTATTTTGGATATAATTAGAATTCAAAAAAAAAAAATTACATTAGATGCAAAAATTACCTTTTACATAATGAACAACCTGTGATATATAAAAATTTCAAGTTGGTTTGTGTACCCTTAAAAAAACCCGAGAATGGGTAGACCGATTTTAATTCGGTTTTCACATATGGAAGGAGGGATAAACGGGAAAGATTTTCATATATTATATAAAAATTGCACCCCGACCGAAGCCGGGAGCGGGTCGCTAGTTATCAATAAATAAAATGTTAAAATTACACTTATTTAATAAAGTTTTTATTGACATTTTAATATTCAGCTACCTACTTACCTCTACACATTATACATCTACCTATAAAATTCACTCTTCCACACACTCTTTTTTTATCAAAATGACATAGCTTTGGTTATGGTGAAAATTAGATAAATTTTTGAATAATTGAAATCCATCAATCATTATATCCAAACAAAAAATATATCTTCAAGATGAATTTCAATTTTTCCACAAAACTGTTTTACAAAATTACTGAAAAATTTAATATAGACAAATCAATTTACAATTCTACTTTTTTTTTCTTATTTTACACAATTAATAAACATTTGAACATTTAAAACAACATTTGAACTTTCTAACTAGTGCCTCTCTTGTCAAATCATTCATACAAAGTTTACAAACACATTAATCTGTATACATTTTTTATTTACTTAATTTAATCATTATTATATAATTACTATCCCACTATCCCCATAGTCATTCGGCAGAATTACCGGTAGTTGCGTTACTTATTCGTCGTCGACTGAGCAGACGAAAAAGATGCTGGGTGTCACCGATAGTTGCATCAAGACTGACAACCGGTCAGGTTTAATACACTTTACCGAGAATTGTGAAATAATTCTAAACTATTCAAATTTACTTACTTTAGGATGTCTTGAGCACGTACACAAGCTTATATGCAAAGAAAAAACACTAATCTCAAACCACCCTGATAACTGGTCATTCTTGGTTACAATGGGGACTGGGGATAGTGGGATGTACCGCATTTGTTAGCTGTGAACATTTAACAGACTTACATTTATAATATTAATAAGGTTTTGGCATATTTTCCTGGGTTTTTAGTGGACTCACATGATTGATGTTAACATATAAATGGGCTAAATCCATCATAGTGACTAAATTACATCAGTCCTATTCTTGTAATATTATATATTGTAGACACATAGTTGTGAATGTCATTTTCAATATCTTGAGAGCTGTGAAATGATAGTATCAAAATATACTTATTATCTCATCTATTTTTTGGAAGAAATACAATCAAACAAATTCTTGCATACATATATTATCTCTCTGTTGGAAAGACTTTTTATTCATTCTAACACCCAATGCCTCTGTTATAACATCCATAATAATATCGAAAATAGAACTACAATGATACATTATTTTGTTATTAATTCTCCTTTTTTTTACTTCCCCTCAATTTTAAGTAATAACTCCTTACGCATTGACTTATAATACCATACATAGCTGCAGAGATTACAGTCATATAAATTTAAAAGTCAGGGTAAGCTGTTAGTCTATTTTCATTTGTAGAAGTAATCAACCAAAGAGAAATAATTCCCCATTGGCTTGTCCCTAAACAGACAAAGGAAAATAATCCCATAACAAGTTTTTTTTTAGTTTCTCAATATTTATTTAATTTTATATATGAAATATAAAATTCTAACATAACACCATAACTATAATTAAATCATAAAACAAGTAAATTCGGTATTCTGTCCAATTAATTTTTTTTTTTATTGAGTTCTGTACCTTTTCTGATACCCACTATGTAATATTGTCTCCTATAATTGAGGTTTAATATCTTTATTAAGTATCAGCGTAGGATTCTGCATATCAAGTTGACTCTGAGCTATATCACTCAACGCGCTCTGTATCTTCTCCAGAAGTATTTCACCTTGCCGTACCACCTGATGTCAACATTAGTTTTATTATACACACAAGAAAAATATTTAAGTCATACTCTTATCACTGCAATCTGATCTGAGGATCTGAGGATATCTGAGGATAAAAGGGAAATGCAATAAAGATTTCAAAATGAGAATAAATTAAAATGACCTAATAACATCATAACAGAAGTACATTAGCAATTAAGTGGTATAATGTTAAAAGGCAATATCATTTCTAAAAGTCTGATGATCTAGCAAAAACACAGGGAGCAACCAATCAAACTCATAAAATTATTATTTGTTGATAATATAGTTAATTTTTTTAAACTAATTTGAAATTCTTGACTTGACAAATTGCAAGTGTGCTGCTGACCATAGTAGAATTAAGTATACTTAATTAATTACAAAGGGATAGGGTAATAGGCTCTGGCATCTCTTACCCACTCACCGCAACACAACATCACATGTGCTGTTATTTAACGGTGGTCTTCCGTAAGAGGGTGGTTACTGCCGAAAGACGAGCTGCCCAAATGAATGCGAAAGGCAGTGTGCCCTGCCACTACTTAACTTACAACTTACTTCTTCTAATTGTTCAGCCGCTTCTTTATTCTCAGCTTCTAATCTTCTTAGACCTTGCACTTGGAGCTCTGTAGAGCTTTCCTCGCTCGGCAACGATTCTATAAGAGCGTCGATGTCTTTCGCACATCGCGATATGAGCGTAGCAAACAGCGTCGCATAATCTTCCTGATTTTGTTGCTGTTGAGGCGTTTGTGAACCGCTACGATCAAAACCAGGGAATTTACTTGGGGTAGAAAACTGCTGCAATATTCCAATACTGTTGCAAAAATGCTCAGCTTGCTGTAAAATAAAAAATGATTGTTAAGAGATGTAACTTCATAGTAGGAAAGTAAAGATTACAGTTATCACTTACTTGATTTATAGTGTCCTGAAGTTGTGTTAATCGATCGGCCATTTTAAATATTGAAATAACTTATTTTATTCAGGTATTTCAACAATTTATGCAAAAATCGGTGATCCAAAATCAAACCTTTTATTTAGATAAGTAAGCATATGCATAAGCAATGAATGCAATGATCCAAAACCAGTGACAGTGACAGTTTGACAATGACAATTAGAAATATGATGTGAATGGAGAATGAATGATTAAATTATTTTCCTAAAACTACCTATACAGAACACTGTATAGGTACTCACCATGGATCTAATATAATAAGCAGGATTTATTACTTGCAGCTAAAAAGCGAGCCGACCAGGATATGTAGTAGAGAAGCCCTTTCTAATAAGATGACAATAAGATTTTTGTTATGCGAGACAAATAAAATGTAATATACCTACATATAGTAATAGTTTCTTATATTTTTTTTTAATCGAAATATGAAGTGACCAACACTTTTACCAATTGTACATAATCATATCCACTAACGCTACAAATTTATGAACATTTACCGTCATGTCACTTTAAAAGGATACTAGTAGAAAATAAAATATAAAATTAGCATTAGAAACCCATTGATTAATAACTATATAATGTTTTGTGATTTAATATTATGTAATTTTGCTCTACTTATATTCATTTCAAGTATACTTAGCTACCTGCATAACTAAAAAAATATTGTTACTGTACTTACCTCATTTATGTTGAACTTAACACAGCTCGTAAAATCAACAATCATGGAATAATGAAATGCTGATGTCTCAATATTTATTTTTATATCGTTCAATTTTCATAGTGAACAGATTAGGTGTTAAGGTTTTTAAAATAGGTGTTAAGGTTACAAAGAATGATTAAAAAGAAAAACCATTTAATCACATAATTATAATTTAAGCAGTGGGTGTAGTAGGTAGGTGTACATATATTAGGACTAGAAGTAAAAATATCACAATCCTTTACAACTAATAATAAATAAATATGAATTTATTCTTACAAACTACGACTCACAATAACTGGGTGTTTCATATGTAGGTAAGTACATAAGTTTTAAACAGGTACACAAACAAAACAACTAAAAGTTAGGCACAATATCACAAACTTATAGAACAATATTGAAATGTTTTGCAACACTTTCAAAATGTTTTATTTTTAAATCAATGCTTAAATCTGTTTAAATATTAGTAATGAAAACATCAATTAATTAAACACGTCAAATAGGGTATTTGCCTATTTTCCAAAAAGTGTGAATTTAATTATTGACCAGTTTTAAGTTTCAATTTTTTTGTCTTGCATAAATAATAACTGGATACCAACGATAAAACAAAAAAATCACATTCAAATGTTCCCGCCTAAACACCCATACGTCGTCACGTGGCCTATATGACGTCGTATTACTCAAACAAGGACTGACGAGAGACTGGAAATCTGACCTTTTGAAAGCAAAGAGAAATAAACTATTACCTACCTACCATCTACTTTTGTGAAGATAATGACGTCTGTTATATATTGTGAAGATTATTAACTCTTTAAACTCAATTATTGAAAACTAGGCAAATTCCTTCCCTAAATTAAAATTAATACAAAACATTAAAATATCCACATTAAAATGACTAGATGAATACAAATCCTACATAATACGAGATTACTAATCTGAGATTTTAGTTTAGAGTAGGTATCTAACCATTTTAAGTATAATTTGTGCAATACACACATCATACCTTAATGATAGGTAACTATTTTTCATTTGTATTAAATTTATAAAATAAAAAAAGATATTTACTAATTTTGTTACAAGGAAAAATATGGAAATAAATATTACTTTTTCAACACTACATAATAAGGCTTGTGTATGAGTTGCGGTTTTTTGGGCGGATAATCAAGGACGTACAAAAGAGGGACAAGAGTCAAGGACAGTGAATACAGTGATAGTAAACTAGTACCTATGCTTATTGGTGGCAAATGTGAACAGTTGCCTGAGCATGCTAGTTTTAAGCATGCTAATGAGCATGTTTGTCAGTACCTTACAGCACTACATGATAATGGCAGTAAGTCCTGATGTGCTCTGAAAAACTGTCCATTTCCCTACTACGCCTTTGAGAATAACTTCACATTACTAGTTATTATGATTGAGTCTTTATAGTTTATAGTCAAATAACAATGAGTGATTACACAATAATACAAAATCAATACTTTTTTAGAACATTATTTCCACCCTTACCAAATTTTCCATAAATGGAAACAAATAAATAGGTAATATGACTTACATAGCAGTCTTTTAGGATTGAAGATTATAGTTAGGTACTAACTTATTATTGTTTCGTCTTTAGCAGTATGTGTTCAGTTTTAATGTAAAATTTGAAAATTAGTAGGAATTAAATAAACTGTCTGCCAAGGTTTACCTAGGTACTAAAAGACAAATTCTTAAGTGTGTGACTTAATGCGCTCTATTGACTGACAGTATAAATTACTTTGTTAATGACTATTTTCCTAAATGCTATCTTTAATCGGGTTCAGGGCACTACCTTCATGATAAATATATATTTAATTGTTCATAACAGTAACAAGTAACAATTTAACTGAATTTCACAAAACAAACTTAATAAATGATTAATTTAGGAGGCAATATAAGCTTTCATGAAGTGTAGTACTGAAAAGTACTACACTTCATGAAAGTAAAAAAAACTACCTTTTGTTTCTGTACAAAATGCATTAGAACTATTAAGCAAAATGTAATGTTTTTTTTTTTTTTTTTTTTTCAATAAACAACTTCATGTTACTTTTTATAAGTCTTGAGTCTATAAAACACATTAGAATTAAAATTATGTAGGGTATGGGTATCAATTATACTTATAATATACCTACTGTCTTAATTTTGAAGAAATATACAAATGTGAGTTGATATGATTTTTATATACTTACACAATTATGAAGTGTAAAATCATTGCATTGTAAAATATCACTTTCACAGAGAATTAAAAAAACTATAATTTAGTTTGATATTAAATATAAAAAAATATAAGAAAATAAACTATAATAGACTAGAATAATAAGATTCTTGCATGGTGATTGCAAAAATATTCCACTGAAATATTTATTCCGAGTGAAGTGATTACAATTTGTAATAAATTCAATGTACGCAAAAAAGAACTATACAATATACCTACATTATTCTGGTTTGTGTAGGATACAAACTAACACTAACAAAACTATTACCTATGGCAAAAATAGGAAGTATTGCTACAATATCTCGGATATTTTTATATAAATTTACCTAATGGGCAGTTTTACTAAAAGTGGATCGTTTTATATCTAAAACTTTAGAATAAAATTATTGTGCCAAAAGACCCAGCTTGTTTCTTAAATGCGAGTCTGCTGGTAAAGCAACTGCCCATTTTCTTAACCCGACAAGAAGTACAGAGCTTAAAACTAAGATGGCCCCAAAAACTGAATATTTACTCGGTATCTCATTGAAGAACATCACTTGCCATAAAAATGCAAAAACTATGTCTGCGGAACGCGCTATAGCCACGGGACCAGCCTGCTCCATTTGCAATGACATTGTCAACAATATCTGTCCTAAATAACTAAATAGAGCCAGGCATACAACTAGAAACCTTTCCGTGCCGCAATTTGGCATACACAAAACTCCAACAACAAATGAATAAAACAGTGTTTGCACTATAGCGAAAGCACCAAAATTCGTCATTATAACAGAGAAATGCAACCCCTTTAAAACTCTCAACAAAACATATGCATTAGCCCCAAATATTGTTGATATGAAAGCGGCAACTGCACCCCTTAAACTACTGTAGTTTTGACTCTTTTCGCTGGTAGGATTATCACCAAACAAAAATGGCGGATGAGTTATTAAAATAACGCCAATAAGAGTGAGTATTATAGATATCGTATTCCATATACCACACGGTTCCTTTAAAAACACCCGCGCAAACAGTGCAACGAACACTGGCACGGAAAAAACAATTACCGAAGCGTCAGCAAGTGGCATGTTACGGAAGGCATAAAAACTTAACATCAATCCAATAGTGCCGACTATGGATCGCAAGGCAAGTAAAACGCGCTTCCCATATGGAAAAACTGGTTGTTCTGTGTAGATGACTATTGGTATAGTCGGTAATAGCACTCCAATGAATCTGAACATAGCTAGCTGCATAGGATCTATGTTAACAAGGCTCTTCACGATAACTGAACACAAAGAAAAAAATAAGGACGATAAAGTGGCTAAAATGAGACCAAGATAGGGGCATCGTTTTATAAGTGGCCTTTTGTTTTCCATTAGATTCGGCAGAGTCTCGTCACCACTGCCGGCCGATAGGTCGACGAGATGCTGAAGTTCAACGTGCTCTGGCATAGCTTCTGTCTGAAACCGCACCCAAATATTGAATTAAAAACAGTGTTGCAAAAAAAACTAACAAATAACCTACAAACATATACAGAATACAGATAAATATACCTGGGCGAATGATATGTATAATTATAATTAAGTATTCATGTTGATAAGTAATGCTATATTATTACGTTTATGAAACAAAAACACTTAACTATCACTTCAAAAATATTAAATTAATACTCATTATAATTTCATTTAATAAAAAAGTGACAGACAACTGACAACTTGATTGAATTAAAATGACTTGAATAATGAATGAATATTTCATTTCATTCGACCATTCACATTTAACTGTCAACTGTCAAAACAAAAAAATATTGACAATGACGACCACCTAGCTAGTGTTGTTTACAAACGAAATAGTAGATTCTGTTTTGTTAAACATATTCATAAAAAAATACTTTCTAACCATCACAATACAATTTCTAAAACACTCAAAAAATTATGTTTCTTAAATTTTACACCAGTGTTTAAAATTCAAACCTCTAACACTACGGCCTGCTTTCTTGCAGGTCATATCGCGTCAAGCTGAGACGACAGCCGTGGGAACCTATGCATTCGATGAGGCTTGCATTGGCCTGTCGTCAATCGTCTTGATCTTTCAGAAGTCGATAAGTAATTAAGTAAATAAAAGGTAAATAAGTTCAGAAGCGCGTTACTAAAACTTCGGCAGAAACACGCCATTGGTGTCATAACAGTGTTCTCTGTGTGTGTCATATGTCATATATGACGCCTGTCAATTTGTCATTTCATTATTCGTGGGTGCTGGTGGTTGTGTGTACTGTTTGGCGGGAGCGTGAAAACTGAAAATAATAATATATTTTATTTTGATTGGTCTGTCTGTCATAAAAGAAAATCACAAGCAAGATTATATGGCCAAAAATGTGTATTTTCAATGGATTATCATATTAAATCAATTTACATTTAAGTTATGAATGATGTTGAACAATATAAACTACCGACTGTTGCAGAAGTAATATTGAATCAGTTAGAAATATCTTTGAAAGAAGCCGACAGTAAACGACGTAAGTTTTGATTTTGTTCGAAAATTATTTAAATTCTTATTTTGGAACATCGACTGGTGGTAGAGAATTTTCGTCTTCTATAACCTACATAAATACATGTTAATATAACAGTATAATTACTACATAATAAAGGCTTAAACTTCTACAGAATAATAGTAATGAGTAACGTCTTCAATTTGCTCACACTTTCATTGATTAATATTCAAATTTAATAGTTTCAGATGAAGATTTGTTGACTCTATACTCGGTTTTCGGTGTTGTACTCCAAAGAGCGCTTGATATTCTAGAAAGATATCAAATTGTTGATGGTTATATTGCAGTAAATAAACTGAGGTGTCTTATAGAAATCAAAGGGGAAAAAGATAGGTGTTATCGAATATATCCTAGAATAAATTTTTGTCCGTGCTTAGCTTTTAAAATTCAAGTTCTAGAGAAAAAACTTGAGGTGACTTGTAAGCATGTACTGGCTGGTAGATTGGCTTTGATTTTGGATAAAATTTCTTATCAAGAAGTAACATCTAATCAATATTTGATGTTGGTGAAATCTATGTTCCAATTAGATGTATGAAAAAATGGATGAAGGCACTTCACAATATTATTTTACATTATCTATGGATTCCGGAAAAGCCTTATGTAGCCTATTAAAGGCTTTACAATTCCAAGAGGTTAGTGCATATAAAAAACCCAATATGTTAATGATAACTTTATTTGTATTAGCTCATACAATTAACTTCATCCTAAAGATGGCTAAACAACGTGATGTTTTAAGTTTTTAAATAGATTAGCTTAAATTTGAATTTGGAATTCATAATCATGCGCCAGATGTTTGAGATCAAATTAACGCCTGTTTTGCATTTCATATTATGTATTATTTCATTTCATTCATATTATTTCATATCACTAATAAATATATGAGTTTTAAAAATTAATAATATTGAAATGATTGATTTTTTCTTTTCTTTAGTTCGCTGTATTAACTGCTCTGCCTCAAGGTTTGAAATTTACAGTGGAAGAGAGCAAAAGTGTTCAAGCGTCTGCTTATATCCCGACGAATAATTTTACAGAATACAATTTGAGAGATGATGTGGAAGTCATTATAAAGGTAACTTTACAATTATTTGAGTTCATAAATTACCATTTCGGATAGTTGTACTGGCCATGTGTGCCCAGGCGCACATTTTATTCTGCGGCCACAAACCATCTAGAGGCAGTGACCGCCTTCTTAGGCTTTTCGCACATTACAATACTCAATCCTATATATTTTTAAACAATTTCTCGCGAACCTAACGTTTTCCAGGATAAAAAGTATCCTATATTATAATCCAAGTAATGAAATATATGATTGCTAAATTTCATCCAAATCTGAAATCCGTTAAGCCGTTTTTGAATTAAAGAGTACCAAACGTCCAATACATCCATCCTCATAAACTTTCTCAGTTATATTTAGTAGGATATAAGCAAAATTAGCAAAACAAATGGCTCAAGACAATACAAGCCACACGTCAAGTTAAAAGAAAAGATCTGAAATGAATACTTAATGTTTTCAGATAAGCATTGCAGTGCTTGCTGAATGCCTAAACATGTTTGGGTCCAGTGAAGATACCAGTCTAAAAATGTATTATAGGTGTGATGCATCACCGTTATTATTAGTGTATGTATTTTTTGTTAATTTTTAGTATGTTGTTTTTTAAATTTTAATTTCCTTACTAAAAAATATATAAGCAATATAACGCTCTAGATCCGCGTTTTTATTTTTGCCAGGCGTTATTTTATTTTATTTTGAATTCTAGATCTAGATCCCATGGGAACAGTACTTTTTTTCTAGTTGATACCCTTTTTCTTAATTTCCTGTATCCCTGAGGGGTATTTTTAAAATTGACAAACTGACAATGTGTATGCAAAATTTCATGTTGATTGTTTGAGTATTTAAGGCGTGGAAAGGTAACAGGCAGACAGACAGAGTTATTTTCACAAATATTATAATATATTAGTAGGTATGGATTAATTAAAGAATCTCCTAATTATTAAGGACATCTTATAGGATGACTCATTGTTGACACGAATGTTTTACTTCTCACATACATATAGGTTGCAGCCTCAATCGGTTGACAATGTAACCACGGACTGTGAGATATTCACGCAAAGTGCAGCCTCCATATTGCAATTAAGAGACGACGATAGTCCAGAAGTCGGGAAGGTTGTGCTTAAGGCACCCGCACTTTTAGGGATCCTAGCTCAGATCGAGAGGTCCAGTGACACCATAGAGCTGAAACTATCACCGGAACATCCGAATTTCAGCTTAATAACTCATGGGCTGCAGGTGATTTACGTTTTATTTGTGTTTCTTTTTTTTAATGTTAAGCTCGACAGACAGGCTGACGGTCCACTTTTCCATACTTTTCATGTTAAAATATTAGTATGTTGCTTAAAAATTTCAGGATAAATTGTGCATAGACATACCAAAGAATTCCCACATGGTTCACAGCTTCAGTTGTGAAGAGGCAATCACACTAAAGTACGATTTGCGTCACATTAGACTTATTATGAAGGATCTCGCTATATCGACGAAGGTATAATTTTTTTTTTTAACTTTATAGTAAGTAAGTATTCTTGTTATGTTAAACTCGTCAGACAGGCTGACGGTCCACTTGATGGTAGGTGGCTACCGTCGCATATAACGTCAACGGTGCTGGTGCTACGTCACTGATTCTACGGATAGGGATTAGGAAGAGATAGGGCTTCCTGACTCTGGCATCCCTTACTCACTCACCGAAACACAGTTACATAAAATATGCTATTATTTCACGGTGGTCTTCTGTAAGGGGATGGTTACTGTCGCCAGACGGGCTGCCCAAATGACTGTGAAACGTTGTGTGCCCTGCCCTGCCCTACTTGATTTGGGGCCTTAATCAAAGTAACATTTTAAAAACGATAAAGAAGTTCGAAAGAATAAAATGTATGGGATGTATCACGTGATTTAGCGAAGGCATATGTCAATCTCATACATTTTATTGTTAATACAATAAAATTAATTAATTATTGTTAATAAACACAGCTTTAATTCGAATAATTCGGTAAATTTCGGTATTAATTCTCTGTACACGCGTATGTCTTTTAATTCCAGGTTGTTCTCAGATTTAGTTCCAACGGTCTTCTGTTGCTTCAGATGCATTTAGAGAAAGACGATCAGAAAAAAATGTACTCTGAGTTCAATATAGTGCCCTTGCTCGACGATCGTTAAGATTACAGTTTTTTTGAACATTCAATATTTATTTGAAATAAAAAAAATAAACTGCAAAATATATGTTTATATATTTCATTTTCCAAAAATTACAGTACACCATTTAAGGAATGTTTATAAATTAATTTCATTAAACACTTCAAATTGTATAACTCGTATTGTTGCGTTGTGATACAAACTTGTTATAAAAAGTGGTATTGGTATATATATACATATAATACTCGTAGTATAAATGATCCTAAAACTAATCTGTATTGGTGGCGAGAAATATGCAAAGAAGGCGGTAATAAAGTGTCCTATTCGTACTTCTGTTACTTAAAGTTATTGAGTACAAAATATAGGTAAGTGGGTAAAAACTCGCTGTAGTCTATTTGCAGTCTACCAACGCTTGATTGAACGTAATACGGTTTTATTATTGTCTTTTCACTTCAATAACGAATCACATTTGTCATCAATTGACAGGATCATAAATGCAAAAGTAACATTGTTTTCACGGCTAAACCACTGAATTGATTTTGATGAAACTTTGTACGGAAGCAGTTTGTACCCTAGCCTTCCCAGAATGGACACACGTTAGTTTTAAAATAAGTATTATCCCGAGCATAAGTTAACATTTATTACAATAAGGGCCTCTTTCACCATGTGTCAAGTAGGCTAACCGCCATTTAAAGTCACCAGTAACCGGGAATGATGGAGATGATATGACCTTGTTTGTACGGTAAAAGTCCCAAACATTAAAAAGAAAATAAAAAAAAAATCGCATATCGAAGGATGCAGTAATTTAGATCTAAATGTTAATGAATTTAACAATGATCCGTAAGGCTTTAGAGGTGGTTTCGTGTGCAGAGAGTTTTTACGCAAATACATATACTCCAACTATTATTTTGTTACTAATTTTCACATTAATATTTAAATATTCGACAGTAAAGCACTTCCATACTTTTTATATTCCATTTAAGGGCAAACATTACCCGGAAGTACTTCGCTAATTCTTTAAAGAAATATAGGAGCGTATATGACTTTCGCAGAAGACAACATAAATTCGCATAGAATACGTTAAATATAAGAAGTGCTTTATTGTTTAAAAGGCTTAAATACTGTTATATTTAATATCAATTCCAACAACATTACATCGATAAATTTAGTCTAATAATTTTCATATGAATGTGTTTATCTGTCGCGAAGGACCATCTACTTTGCCTATACCATTTATAGGACAATGAATTCATTACCAATTATTTATTTTATAATATCTATTAGTCTCTTTATTTCAGTTCAATATTTTTAAAATATTTTTCTTTAATGGATATTATTAACATCAGAAGTATCAACGCAACGTTTCCCTTTTGATAATCTCATTTTAGAACATTTAAATTTTTAATAGTAGTTTCCATTAATTTGGACAATGATTTTACAGTAATTTAGCACTTAAATTCTTCTATTATTTATACTACACTTTAATTGCCTTCGAATAGAAGAAGCAAACAATGTCAACAAAAATATTTTTTTCTTCTAAATCGTTAATTTATTCGAACACTTGATTAGATATTTATAGTCAATGAGAATGGCAATATTTTTATTTATAATGACTCAGAATTCGATTAAATCTTGAACAATTGTCTTTATTATATTGAAAATGTTGTTTGTTAACGAAATCATGTAAAGAAAGTCGAGCGTTTGAAGAGTATTACTATAACTGTTATTAATAAAATTAATTCGTAGCTTTTATTATTACGAAAACATATGCAAATTTTTAATGGCAACACTATCTAACCCCTGTATCCTAAAACAACAGCTAAGACTAGATTAATTTTTGAAAACTTTAGTTTCCATCGTACACTAAGTACACAATAATGTTTACTACAAACTAAAGGTGAACTGTAACGTGATTTATATCATATTAAAGAGTATGAAATAACGAAGTTTTTAACAAATTTGGAAAGACTAAATATCAATATTTTTTTATAAAACTGTACTTTAAAGTTGAACTTTGAAAATTATTTTAGTACAATGCAAGAGAAAGTTACGTCGTATTTTTTTTAATTGCTATTCAAATATCTAGTTATTGTTTGTTATTTCAAGTACATACATTTAAGTCAGAAATAAAGCACGCTTTAGACTGATATCTTAATTAGCAAAAATGTTATTAGTACTTAATAGTCAATTTTTGGGGTAAAATAAAAAATATAGAAAAATTTAAATATTTCAAAAACCGTTAGATTTTTGTTTGGACAATTTTGGTCATAATGGTGGCAAATGACCTCAGCTATGACTCACTGAAAAGTTTACATCGTTGTGCCAAACACGTTGTATAATCTTCATTTGAATAAGTTTAAAACAAACTTTCTATCATTTATTAGTTTAGACTTTTATGATGTCCTAAGCTTTTGTGTTTTCTTGCTTTTTTATTTCCTGAATAATTAAAATACAAAATATATGTTAATTTTTCTGACTGCGCAAGCCAGAACTTTTCGTGTCTATGAAATAACACTAACAAGGTCTATACTAAACGACCAAACGGCACATTAACTGTTAATATTGATTAGCGTCAACAGTCCACCCCCTTACAAACATAACAATATGGCCCACAACTAAATTGAGTATCTCATTATGACCGAAACTAAGCCTAAATTAATTAGATTGACTGACAATAAATATTCACAGAATTATGCAAAAATTGTAAGAATTCAAATTACCATTTATTACACTTCTTTGCAGATAAATAATTACGTTTAGTTTAGTGCGGTTACAGTTAATAAATTAAGTACGACGAGACCGACGAGTTATGTAATTAATATAAAACACTAATATTAAATTCGACTAAGAATATAATATTGATAAGTACCTACACAAAGATATGAATATAATGAACGATGAATTGGGCTAAGCCGACGCCTTTAACTTCCATCTATAAATTAAATTAATCTAAACTCAGTTATCATTTTCTACAATAATAATTTAAAAAAAAAATTTCAAAAGGTCCACAAAAATATATTGCGCCTTTTTAAAATAATTTTATCTAATTGCACAGAATCACAGAGCTAAGAGTCTTCGTGCCGCCCCTTATTAGAGACGGTAGGTCAACGCCTTCCATACAAACCCAGCGTATTAGGGGGCGTCACCGTCTATTCAATAACCAGTCCCTGCACTGTTTGTTCGACTCGCATTTTTTTAAAGCTAAAAGTTGCATTTAGATACTTTATTTAGTGCATTTATTTTGCTTATTGACGTTTTTACTTTGGTTATTAAATTAAGTACACGAAATAAGAGCTAATGAGGCATTTCTATCGCTTTTTTGGATAATGTTTACTTGACAACGCGCAAATCGAAACTGGCGGCCGAATGCGCCTTGAGCTGCGCTCAAGGTAAAAGTACCGATGCTAGAAAAGGGCGGCGCAATTCTTTGCTCTGTGCACAGAATACAAACATTAAAAAATTAATCGATTATTGTTTAATAAATATTACACTTATTATAACTTACAATAATTAAATTAAAAAATTGTCTACATTGCACATTATGTTTTAATTTAAACAAAAAAAAAGGATTAAAGTATTTTATCGTTTGGTACCTATTTGTTATACAGTGGAGCGTAGCCATAGACAAACAAGACTGACTAGACATTATGTCGACCGATTAAAGCGTTACACAAAAGTTTTCCTTAGATCACTGAAAAATTAACTCAATTTCCTTTTCAGGAAAGTGCCATATTCTGGACAAACATGCGTCCTTTAGGTTTTTTTTCATGTATGTGTCAGCAAAGTGGATGCTGACAAAGATATATAATCTGTACCCATTTTTCTGTACAGAAAGACTACCTGCGCAGCAGGCTTTAAGGACCAAACAAACTATCGGACGCGTCTGACAGTCGCGCAGTGTTGCCATTTATACGTATTTATCCGTATATGTACGAATTTTCAACTTCACACACGGATAATTTCAAATACAGATTTTTATACGGAATTATATGTTCAGAAATATAAAATAACTTTATATTTTTTTAATAATAATAATAATCTTATAAGGATTGAAGAAATGCAATAAGTAGTATTTTACATAAATAAATACGAAACTAAATAATATTGGGAAATGTTAGTCATACATATAGCAGCAATCAACTAAGTTGAAATAGTTAACGGGGATTCCCCGACTTTGGAATCTTTGTTGTTGTAGCATTAGAGCGGGGAGCATTACACATTTAATTTTTGCACGAAGGCGATAGAAATCACTTTGCTTTGTTTTATATTATATCAATTATTTAGTTTCTTTTGTCGTGACGTATTTTCAGAATACAGTCAATTGTTCATAATGGCACTTCATTTTCCTAATTTGATAGAGCAAGAAAATATATAAACGCTATACAAAATAGAGAGCTTTAAGAACCAACGTCCCAACGTAAACTGTGCGGCTGCAGGTAGGTACAAACGAAAATATAGAAAAGTATTGGCAGAGATTTTGACGACTTTGAATCCAGCCAATGGAAATTTGTTATATCCACATTTATTTAAATTTATTATGTCATTGTAAACTTTGCCACATTACAGTGTTAATTCATTTCAATTAATGAAAAAATTAAAACAAAAACAAATTCATTTATTAAAATTATTTAAAATCATACATTGTCAATTAAGTGAAGCCTATGAAAACGGTTTTTTTTTTCTTACAATACAATACACATTTGGCAACACTGGCCGCGACAGGCGGACGCGTCCGATAGTTTGTTTCCACCTATAAGAACCTCAGTGTGACTGACTTAATACTGACAGCACTTGATTGATTTTTAATTGCTTAAAACAATATTTTGACGTGACTACTTCTTTAAATTTGCTGCCACAGTGGGATTCAGGAAACTAATGATAACCAAATCGGAGCAACAGTTTGATGTTGTAGCTACTCCAAATCCATTCCAAATTTAATTACACCACTCCATAATTAAAGAATCATAAAATGTTTAAAGTGAAAACTTCTTTAGGCGCGTTGGGCACTTTAGGATGTTGAATTTTGTATGAGGGCAATACACTGAACTCGCGAGATGACGTCAGCGTCGCCCAAAAATACAATTATTCGACGTTAGATGACGCTGTGGTTAATTAATAAAAATCATTTCAAATAAAATATACTTCCTAAAAACATATTTCTTAACAACCCAAAATAATGTTTACAATTTTGTGAAACTAAGAAGTTTTTACTTCTGACGTGCAGTCTCCTGCAACTGACTTGTTTTTTCATGTAATCATTCTTAAATCAACGATCATAACTGTCAACAATAATTTATTTCAATGAAAAATAATAATAATAATAATAAACGAATGTCAGTTACGAATCCAGTTACAGACGTAATTAATTCTTCAGCACTGCACTATACGAGCACGCCTGCTGTTAACATGACTGACGCTTGACTGATGTGATGTGTGATTGACAGCAAACCATCATACGCTCAGTCATAACCTAACCTTGTACCATTCAAAACAAATGGCAAAATTTGCTTGTTTCAATTCAGAATATCCCGTTCTTACACGACAATAATTTAGTAAGTATTGCATCAGTCAGACTGAGCGTCTCGAGGAGAGTAGTACAGTCAAATAATGGATTTAGTTTATTATAATAATTAGACAAAACTGTATTGATTGTCAACAGCTCTTATATCATGATGCGCACCGCTTGCCAACAATAGTGCCTCCAATTCTGCTCTGCGCATGCGGACATCACTGCCGTGAGTGACTCCCAACTGAAAAATAAACAAAATACAATACAACCTTTTTTTTTTGTTGTTACTCTTTTACGCAAAAACGGCTCAACGATTTGGGTGAAATTTGCAACACAGATAGTTTATTACCTGGATTGACTTAATCTTAATCCTAAAAAATAAAAAAAATGTGCGCAACTGTCGCTGTCGTCGTCGCAGCGATAATGACGTCAGATATTTTCTCAGGTGTTACATTTTTCATTTTTTTACGCAGACGAAGTCGCGACCGACAGCTAGTATAGTATATTTATTTCCTCATAAACGTTTTCAAAACAATAAAAAGGAGGCTCTAGTTGTGTTTAATTAATAAAAACATTTTGTGCATTAAATAATATTAAAAGCGAAATAAATAAAAAAGAAACCAACACTTACCACAGAATATGTGAGCACACAAACAGTACAACAGGCAAACAAAAATAAAACAGCAAAATAAAAACAAAAGCCATTCCACATTAAAAGTTTAATAATAAAATTGACAATTGAAATTACGATTAAAGCTGTAAAGAACATTCATTGATTGTTCGCATTGTACAAATTACAATAACTCTTACCCCTTACCACGAGTTTTGCAATATCTAATTGACAGTGTGAATATTGTTTTCATTTAGTAATAATAAGGGAAAAATTGCCTCTTTTTAATATAAAATTATCTGGTGAGTGGTGAAACATTTAAATCCTACAAATTAAATTGACAAACAAAAATCATGGTATGGGACATTTTATATCTTAAGCTAAGTTTCCACGAGACTATTTATCTTTATTCCTTCATAGTATGTCTACAACGTCCTTTTCATAGTAGAATTCGAAAATTACTAAATAAACTGTGAATGGATGAGGGCTTTTAAAAGTCCTATAAGAAATAATTTTTATGACTGGCATTATTTAAATTTCATAAATTCATATAAAAACTTAGTATATACTAAGGAATCCTAATATACAATATTATTACTAATTTATATTATAATATTAGTAGAAGTATGATAGGATTTTTCAACGCGAACGAAGTCGCGAGCACCAGCTATCCATATCATATATATGGAACATTTAGAATATCTATTTATTTTCGATTTCGATTTGCGAATTCTACTGTCGAAAGAGATGTTTCTCTATTTCGACTAAAAAAAATAAACCCGTGTAAGATTTAAGAGCTGAGATCAGCTTAAACAGAGTAAAAAATATTGCATATTACTGATTTGTCCCGTTTTTTAAACTATCTAAAAGAGACAGTTTCATTTTTTTTTAGTCCCCTTAATATGCAACATTTGTCCACTTATACTAATGAACAGTCAGACGAGAACTAAACTATACATTTACTATGGCCATGGAAACTTTTGTGATGCATAATCAACTATTTTCTTCTACAAATTCACTGGTGGAGATAAAAAACCTCAAGGATGTCACAATACAAAAAGATACAAAATATCAAATATTTTTGAAATAGATTTCATATCTAAATTCTTTAATTGGAGCAGTGTAGGTACATATTAATCTAAACAAC
This sequence comes from Synanthedon myopaeformis, assembly GCA_944738685.1. Lineage (NCBI taxonomy): Eukaryota > Metazoa > Arthropoda > Insecta > Lepidoptera > Sesiidae > Synanthedon > Synanthedon myopaeformis. Next base: position 3,009,639 of record OX122933.1, on the reverse strand, counting down.
ATATTTACACCTTAACCCGCACATTATGTAAACAAATAAGAGAATTTTATTATATACACGAATCTTAAAAGGAACCCTCATAGTATAAATTATGAATTTACATTTTTTTTTTTTATAAATAACTTATGGGTACATGTGACTATGTTGTAGAATTTTCTAATGTACGAAACGATAAACATTAATTACTCGTTAATTATTGATCGTAACAATACACAAAAGAACATGACATTTATAAGATATAATATAATATGAAGGTTTGGATGGAAACAAGAAACCGAAATTAATTTCATATGTAGTATAATTAATTTCTAAAATGTGCATGATTTGTGACATTTTCGCGGGTTGTATTCTTGTGAAGAGGCGTAGGTATTTTTTATTTTTTTCACGAGTTCAATAAGTGCAGCGAATGTGTTGAGTTGCATTCTGCCTTCAGTTATTATAGTATTATGTTGAGACAGCAAATTCTCACTATTCACTAAGCAACGACGAAGATATGTTTCACGACATACATAAAGGAAGTGTTTTCAAATGCCACTGTGTAAGATAACACTACGGCAATGCAACCAGTCCTATGCTACGTCTGCTTATAGTCTGGTAGTTTAAAAAGTACGTGTTCGACGCACATGAAAGCAGTGGGAACGTCAAGTTTAAAAAAAAAATGCATGGCACAACAAAAGCAAAACACAAACAAATAACATATCACGTTAATAACTATGACATCTGTCTGTCACTTTGACAGTTTAAACGTCAGTCCCTTTAGCACCTTATAATAATGTTGCCATAGCAATTCATTATATTTATTTTAGTTTACATTTAAACAGACATTCGGTTTTAAAACGAATTTTATTGACGAGAAATAAAGGTGTTAAACTAAAGAAAAGTTTATACATTTCTATGAATATATATTTTTTTTTTTTGAAATTTCAATTAACATAAAAGTTTAAAGGCCCTTGTATAGATTAATTATTTCCAAAACATCGCAACTATTTTTAGAGATTCGGTAAAATCGGTGGGTCTATTATTATGCCTCTTTGACTTATTTATTATAATACACCACCTTCAAATCTTTTTTTATTTATTTCATTCTTATATTAATAAAAAAAAGTTCATGAAATTAGGCACATTAAAATTAAACTGTAATGTGATCGGATTAATGAGTATTTTTTTTTTTTTTTTTCATATGTTAAACAGTTTCATACACACAAATAAAGAATTCTCCAATTGATAGATTGAGTATATGGCAAAAATAACAAAAATACAAATCTACACTACCCATGTATATTGTAAAAACAGAACTACAAACTATTTTTTTAACTATCAACTTTTACAGTGCTACAGAATATATACAATGTGCAGTATCATTTATACATGAACAAAAGATCACTACAGTAATGTTAAAAGCTAAGTAAATAAAGCTCAAGTTTACTACGTCACTGACGTATAATTACTATATCTAACTCATAATAATATGTATTTATATAAAAAAGAAAAACAAAATTATTGTCTAACATTCGATTAAAATATAATATGTAACTATGTACAAATTGTTGCCATTGCAATAAATTATTCATTCTTTTCCTTACAGTTTGTTAGACAATAATAATTCCTTTTTGGTTAACATGGCCACGGTTGGTTTTCATATGTTTATTTTGTACAGAGCATGTGTCAATATCAATATCAAATATGAAGGTACATTTATTCCATTTAGTTGTTATTACGAAATTAAATTGTCTACATAAAGTAGAAATTTAATAAATACACTAATAAATTACTGTCAATAAAAATTGAAATAAGCTAAAGTGACAAAAAATTGTCAAAGATAAATTAACTCCCTTGTAAAATAAATAATCTACTGATATGCATGTCCATTAAACATCTACACTAATAAAAGAAAGCTGAAAAGTTTATTTTATCTGCCGTCGCAGGACACCTGGCAAAAAAAACTGAGTCGCAGGGCTACACTGTCACAAGTGAAAACTATGAAACATTCATTACAGCTATGACTTTAGAACACTTTATCGCCACCTGTTAACATCTTAACAAACTATTGACGAAGTTAAACTTATTATGAATCAAGAAGTACGTATTAATTCAGGTAGATGGCGCATATTTCATACAATAAAACGTCAATGAGGGTGTCGCTCACGGAGCGCGACGGCGCGAGTTCACTGTTTTTTCCCCATACAAAAAGTGCCCAACGCGCTTATAGAAGTTTTCACATCAAAAATTCTTTATTTAAAAAAATCATATTAGTTCCGCCAAAGTGTTGGCCAAATGTTTTGTTTAAAAAAAAAAAACAGTGGCATACCGGGAGTGCCGACAGAAGTGTAAACTTCAACAATTACGTGTGTATTTTTTGAATCGTCAGGAAAGTACATACTTATGTATATACAGAGGTTTCGGTTACATTACATTACCTAACAGGTCGCGAGTTCAATGGTTTTTTCCCATCTCAAAAATTGTTGTTTTTTTAAATTATTTTAAATTAATATCAGCTACATCAATGATTATGATACATTACATGACAGTGTCGCGAGTTCAATGGTTTTTTTCCATCTCAAAAATGCCCAACGCGCCTAAAGAAGTTTTCACTTCAAAAATCTTTATTTAAATAATACATTTTAGTTCCGCCAAAATGTTGCCAAATGTTGGCGTCGCCACGCCAACAGCCGGTCTCACCCGCCGCAAAAGATGTTTTTCACATCAAAAACCTAATTGTTTGACATGGAAAGATTACAAAATTTGCTATTTAAAAAAAAGATACAATCCGGTTTTTAGTACTCGATCGAAAACCAGCTAGCATTACACATTAATTATTCACTGCGGCCATGTTAACTCAATACTCAACCTACATACGAGTGTTCTATATGAGAGTGTGAAGGCTCACTTGTTGTCTGGCCGCGTCCTGGCTGACGACGTATTCGGTGAGCGTGACGTCAGCGGCGCCGCCAGACTCCAGGGGGATAGGGTTGGCGCGAAAGTGTTCCAGCATGTCGTGCACGTTGGGGAACCACAAATGTTGCACCCTGCATTGGCCCGTCTCGCTCAGAGTCATGCGCAAGTGTTTTGCACGACCCTGAAAACATTGCAACCGATAACTCAGTACAAGGTTGTTTCTCTTACTCTGTAATGGTAATATCGTTACATAGTATAAAGTCACCATTTTTCTCTATTTGTATACGCCAATTGAGTCTTTCTCCTTCACACATAAATTTTATTGACTCTTTGTTTCATATAAGAGGCTTATATTTACTTTGTGACTTTTTGAGTGTTAGTACTGTTGTAACTGCGCCTTTATGTCAAATCAAGTAGTGTCTAATTAGATTCCCATAACCCAATATTTAGTTGAGAATTGTGTTATTAAAAGGTTAAAATTTTCTATATTTTATATTTTTATATTTCATATATGCATGAAAGGTTGCTTTATAAAAGGAAATTTAATTTAACAATCTAAATTTACATTGAAATTTTCAGCTAAAATCAACGGCTATATACAAAGTATTGTCTCCATAATGCATAATTCTATAGATAGGGTCTACAAGCTCAGTGCGGTGGGAGGGGAGATTGTCGAGCCAAGTAGTCTTAGAGTTACAAGGGGCCCTAGTCAAAGAAACAATTTAAAACGAAAACGAAGTTCGAAAACAATCAAATGTCCCATACATTTTTTTGACATATGTTACTTTGACTAAGGCCCCAGGTCCGCCAAAGTGTTGACCAAATGTTGGCGTCGCCAACAGCCGGTCTCACCTGCCGCAAAAGATGACATCAAAAGTGTCATGAACCACTGAAAGTTTTTAAGTAAGTACATTCTTTTCGTTGTCTCAAAGGCTTTGCTTTATATGATGGAGAGTAAAACAGTTTGTGGTGGATGAATGATTTGTGGGCAGTTGGTGAGTGTGTAGTGAAGTGATTTACCTGAAAATTAAAGGTGAGCACGTATTCCCCGCGACGAGTCTCGCTCTGTCGCACCAGATAGCAACCGTGAGCGGCCGCCCCACCAGCAAGCACGCTAGCCGCGGCGGCCGCTCGCGCCAGTGTCCCGTGAAACCACGGCCACTCGCCCAGAGACACTCGCGGCGACGACTCGCACGCCTCCTCCGCTATCGAACCTGCACCAAACCAATCGCTTTTATCTTTCCACCTCTCACCACCATCTCAACATAACATGTGTTAAGGTCGGCAGACAGGCTGAAGGTTCACTTGATGGTAGGTGGCTACAGTCGCCTAAAACACAAGCAAAGCCTTACTACGATTAAGGATAAATGGATGGGCTCTGACATCCCTTACTCACTCACCAAAACACACCAGCACACATGCTGTTATTTAGGGGTGGTTACAGCCGCCAGACGGGCTGCCCAAATTGCGTTTCACAATCAAAAGTTTGGGTTTCTAAAGTTGATCCTGCCAGGAATCGAATCCAAGAACTCTTAATCCAACGGGCTCGTTTGTAGAATCAGTATAGTAATCGGTGTTCCTTTAATATTATCTTGACCACGTGCTTAGACATTTTTTTGTCTGCTTCAGTTTTTGACAAGCCCCTTGGCTGAGTGGTTAGGGTGCTTGCCTTAACATTCCATCTCTGTCAGTGGTTCGATTCGTGGCAGGGTCGTCTTTGGGTAGTTTTAAAGATTACCTCCTACATACCAACATACATACTTTACCTCTTTATAATATTAGTATAAATCTTACCTAATTCAGCTTCCTCGGGGGTGTCTGCTGCTAAATCAACATTACTGGTACTTGCAGGTAAGTCCCTTCTGGGTGGTAAGTCTGGTGGGGCAGGTTCCGGCATTCCTGGTAGCGCATCCGGTGGAGGTTGTGTTGTAGGTGGTGATCTCATACAATATTTTATTGTTGCCAACCATGATTTCATATCATCAACATCTGCAGCTTCTATTACATATTCCATATTGTTATCAGCCTGAAAGTTAAATGCAAGTTGCAATTAGGCATTTTTTGTTACAATTGCATATCTGCTTTAATGAAGTCTAATGATTAGTGCCAAACTGTTCTAACATATAAAAAAACTAGGTTAGTCAAACTAATTCTACTATTTGTTCTATGATAGAACAAATTGGACAAAAAAAAATCTAAGTAGTTCTACTGTAGTGTGACAGATTGGACTAGAATAATTTTAATGGAGCATTTCCAAAATGTTCTACTGCTTATTTATAATAAAACAAAATAAAAAAAACATGCAATAATTTCTACTGTCCAAAATGTCCAATAAGTTGGACGATATAACAGAATGGATAAAAACAAAATACTCAATATAATTATTTGGATTCGAATAAATTGCATCTGATTTGTCCATCTAGTTCTACTTTATATTTTGGAAATATTAATTGACCACTTGGATTATATGTGTTAGTTAAAGTTGATTAAATATTTTACTTAAATATGTGTCACATTTTCTTGGTAAACCAACCACAAACATGATTCATTTTAATTTAGTAACGATGACCTAATTATTATATTAATAGATTGTATTCTAAGAAGTTCAATATATGTTATCATAATTCTTAATTATACAAAGGTTCCAACCAAAATCTCCATCAAATGATCGCTAAGGCACCCTGCTATGTAAAGTAACAAGGTATAATTAAAAATTATGAACTAACCCCAGACTTTCTATTGAACTCAAACATACTATATATCTGCTGTAATTGGTTCTCTGCATTTTTGCTGAAAATTGTTCTGCCGATTATCACTTGCCAACTAATGTTTTGAAGAATTCTATTTCGCGGAATAATCAAGTGATTTTATAATTTTGTTTTATTTCCCAACCTCACAGTTGCAAACTGTAGGTTTGGTCTGCTTTTTATAATGACACTTTTCAAAATGCAAATGTTTTAGTTTAGCGTAATATTTATTTAATTGTTTATTGTTTACCAAATGTTGTATTAAGTAGAAACATTCCGGAACCTAACCTATTTGTTTCCAGTACAAATAAGTCTTGTAACACATTTTGTAATAAGTGCACAGTCATTTTGCTACAACCATTATTCCGGTTAGTAGTGTCCCACCAGAACCAAAGAATAAAAAAAATACTTGGACAAAGAACAAAGAATCAACAGAAATCTTGAACACAAATCTACATACTCAGAGGAAAAATTATTAATGTGCATTGCTGCCAATTTAAAGGTTTAAGGTTATTTTTGAGATTCTTAAATAAAAAATGCATGTAAAAATTAGTTTATTTTTTTATCATTATATCAATGTACGAAAAGGGAACTGTTACACTGACAAAACATTATTCGTCTAATAGTTGTTTGGCCTAGTGAAAGATTTGACAAATGATAGCCCCAAATGTTTTGTGTCATTATAATAATCAGCTTAACAATAATTCTACTAAATGATTTTTTTTCCCTTTTATATCAGCAATCAGCCCACAGAGCTCTAATCTGATGTGGTATTTTGTTTTGTTTGAATTATGGTTGATATTCCTGCGAACATCACCCCAAGATTAACTTCGATGGTCCAAGTCAAGGATTTGCCATTTCTTTAGTTGATTTACATCTCTGTCTAGGAGATTTTTGGCCAATTGGTTACTGTGCTTTTTTAATCTGTCTGTATATATCTAACACTGCCTGCATTGATTAATTCTTTAATTGTTTCTATACCCAGGTGTTCATGTATTTCCATGTTTCTAGCAAACCAGGGAGCGCTACATATGGATCTCAAGGTGATGTTCTGGAATCTTTGTAGTATTTCCACATTGAACTGACTGGCAGAGCCCCAGAGTTCAATACCATATGTCCAGATTGGCTTAATTATTACTTTATATACAAGTATCTTATTGTCTTCGTCCTATAAGCCAATATAGGCTTTTGAATCTCAAGCTGGCTTCACTCTTCTTTGCCTTTATGTGGTTTGCCCATGTTAATCTTTTATCCAGGTACACGCCGAGATATTTGGCAGTGTTTCACCTCCCAGATTCACAGGTGCAAATGAAATGTTGTCATACAAAACTTCGATAATCGTTAGTTGTCAAAGTGATAAATAGGCGAAACGTTGGTTAGCAAGTGATAATCGGCCAAACAATTTTCGGCGAAAAGGCAGGATTGCGCTGTAATTTGCTAAGGAGTTGGTTATCCCACAGACTACTTGATGCTGCAGCGTCAGGTCAAGGTTACCATGTCATGGAAATACCACCAAAGTAACAGTAGGTATATCAAATTTAACATCAATCAAACATGTGAAAGTTAGTGAAACCCCTTCGTCAACTAGAGAATGGGCTAAATCTATACTAATATTATAAATGCGGAAGTATGTTTGGATATTTGGATGTATGGATGTTTGTAACTCTTTCACGCAAAAACTACTGAACCGATCACCATGAAATTTTGCATACACATTGTCTGGGACACCAGAAAGGACATAGGGTACCTTTCATCCAGAAAAAAGGGACTATTCCCGAGAGATAAATAAAAAATAAAAAACTAATGCCTGGCCAAAGTGTTATAGCAACATGAGGTCAAGCATTATATTGCTTTTTTTTTAATTTTCAACATGGATGAAGACACAAGCACCAGCTAGTAAATCAATAATCTTGTGTTTTATAGTGATAGGCATATCCAAAAGCACCATAGAAAGATTCTGTTATCATGCAAAACAATATTTTGAATAAAAGTACAAAAATGTGTATTGATTACCTTCAATACAAAAGTATTTTCATGATCCGGCATCTCTAAGGCAGTTGTCTCCCTAGCTTCTGATATGAGGAAACAAAACACACCACTTCTAGGTTTTTGAGCCTTCGGCGGTGAGTAAAATTCTAACATATAACCACCGACAGTCTTTACCAGAGCTAATCTACACTTCTCCCATTTCTGTGGCCCTCCAGGTTGCTCTAAGCTTTCGGGAGTCAAATAATTCACCAATCCTTCCTTTCTACATTCAACAACTATTTTAGCTAGCTTTGTCTTGCTTTGCTTATTCAAATTAGACGATAATTCGACTTCATCCGAATGCTGTTTGTGAAAAAGACCTTTGCCTCGCCGTAAACCTTTGAATGATAACCTCCTGAAAAAAGGTTTGTGCTGTGTTTTAGGCGAGTCTGTGTCCTCTGAGTAATCGCTTTCATCGTGACCGGTATGAGTCCCGTTTGGCACCTTGTGTTGAGCTTTTAACTTTCCGATTTCAATCTCGAATTGTTCGGAAAAAACATCTACAAATTTCTTCAATAACTCCTTGTGCGATATTGTAGGTCGTGCTACGTCTCCAGCACCGGTGTGTATATATTGCAAGCAAGCCTTGGCGAAGTCCTGGGCGGAAGATTTGGCCTGACGCTCGCAGAACTCGACCCATCCTTCGGGATCACCGTCGGACGGGCCCGCCATGGCAAGCAACTTCTTTAGCAGCTCCACTTGGATATCTTGGAATGTGTATAATTTAAGCACCACATTAAATCGTATTTTAAATTGAAATAATAATTCAATAATCACTCATTTTACACCACTCAATTTTTGACAATTCCGCAATCAAAATAAAATCACTTCAGTCTCACGATGCTATACATACAAGTTTTCTTTGCGAAAACACGTTTTGTTGCCAGATTACAAAATTATGTTGAACCAAGTTGCGGTTGATTTTTAATTTCTGGTACCTATGTCATAAAAATTAAAATATGTTCGGAACATCTTGATGAGTAATTTAAATATATTTATGATAATAAAAAGTTAAAATCGTGTAAATTATATTTTATGTGATCGTGGCGTCATCTGTAACATTTCGGTGATAAATGATTTGTAATTAATTACAGCACCTCGCAACAGATGGCGGTAATATTAGGTGTCACATAGGGTGAAAAGGTAACAGACAGACAGGCAGTGTTGTTACTTTCACATTTACAATAAGTAAGTATGGATATCAAATCAAAAGATATGAACAACGCCTCACATAATGCTGTAATAGTTATTTTTGTTAAAGGTTTTATATGACTATATAGTACTTGTTTATACTTACTAGCTTTTGCCCGCGAGTTCAATTGCGTCCCTTTTTTATTAGAGGTCTTTTTGTCCCCCTACTTTTTTCTGGATGAGAACTTTTTAGTATCCTTGACAACATGTATGCAAAATTTCATGATGACCGGTTGAGTAGTTAAGGCGTGAAAAGGTAATAGGCAGACAGATAGAGTTACTTTCGCATTTATAATATTAGTATGGATTCGTTAAGACTAGTTAGGATTTAGCCAGAATCTGTTAATAAAGAAATCGTTACTGATAACTATGATATACCTACTACTTAGTTCTAATTTTAAAAAAATGTTTTAAATTAGTACTTGGTCAGCAGAACAGTCTAAGATGATTGCTCTAGAAATATATACGCAAGGATCATTTACATGCGTCATATGAAGAACTTTTCACATAAAATTCGTCTAGCAGCTGATCGTAAAGTGTGCGCGTTTGTGTGTGTCAAATTTCCAATAATCTTATTTTGGCGCGCATCAGACGCATCGATGATGGAAATATGGGCGCCATCTTGCGAACGACGCGCGCGCGCGGCCATTCACCTGAAACGCGATGATAGTTTTACGACAATGCTATATTTGCCATGATAAAAATAATAAAATCACTACCTTGACCAAAATAATAAATACTTAGTAAATATCGGTCGAGTCTCTTCCTAGTAGTTAGATTTAATAAAATAAAATTTATTAATCTACAATAAAATATATACCTATTATGCGCCACTTTATACCATTTTACCTACTTAAATCTTTTTGCTTGACTTCAGATAAATTAAGCTTCTGAATACTTAGTTAGTGTGTGCGCGAGTGTGCCTTTTTGAACAAACGTTTGTTGTTTCTGACTTGTCAAATGCCCTGTATTTGCTAAAAAATAGAATTTCATTTCATGCGTAAGTAAGTATATTAACATGATATCTACAATGAAACCATAATATAACGAGCCTCAAAATAACGATATTCTTCCAAAGCGCCTAGAACTGCCCATATAAGAGTTAAGTAATGCAAAATAGACTTTTATATTACTACTAATACTTCTCGTCAAAACACTCTTTATAACGAATTTTCAATTATTGCAGAATATAAAAAGAAATTATATTATTTTATTAATTTTTGGGACACAAACAGAAATAAAAACAAAAATATAGAAAAACGACAAAAAAAAATAATACATTCCATAAACGTGTCCACAGACAGATAATTTATAAACTTACATGTAAGATAGTTAGAACAGAAACTAAACACTAAAAATTATTACATAGTTAAAATTAAAATCAAAAAATTAAAACAGAAATTTAAGAAAAAAGCAATCAATCAATATAATAGGATACAACAATTGAATACCTAAATGAATCTACCAGGCAGGTGTAACTCCTCAGGCTCAGATATAAGACCCTCGATTGTGTAGCTTAATTTGTTCTGTGCACATACATGATTGGTCACATAGGTGGGATGCGTTTTCACTAATGGAAAAAGCGTTAAACGAGGAAGGTTTTCATATACCTATGATTTGCAGAAAAAAATAGCACACGTGCGAAATCGGGAGCGGGTCGCTAGTCTTAGTATAAAGTCCTCCTTTTTTCTGTCTGTCTCTCTGTATATGTATGCGCAAATCTAATTAAAACTGGCTCAATAGGTAAGTATGTACCTAAGCATTAAACTTACTTTATATCACAGAATTCTACAATATTACAAGTCAATATTGTGGAAAAAAATATTACTGGTCAAAAAGAAATAATTTTAATTTTCGAACGAAGCCAGTCGAGAGCTCTTCCCGCGCTTTATTTACGTTTATGGTGCTGCGCAGGCGACGACAGCGCTAACGACGCCATCTTCCTGCAGCGCGTTTGTCTGTCAACGGCCACTCGGTAACGCGGCCGCTCCGGATGCACCCACTACAAAAAAAGTTTATTATAAACTTTCTGCCACTACTTTATTGAGACAATCTGGCTCACCCACCTACTTCTAAACAGCTTCAACGTTTTGTTAGATCGTTTACAGATTTTGTGGTAGATGAAGTTCTAAATAACATTCACACTTAAATTTTTGTAGTAGTTTTTTACCTTCTAAGTCCGTCTGGTTCCTCCTAAAGAAGAGCACAGTGAAATGTGCTATAAGGTTTCGGCCTGTGAACTATCTAAGATGTAGGTAAGTTACCTAATATTTTGCCAGAGCCAATAATCACCATCTTATATTTTATCCTTTCCATATCTTCGACGAGGGTCGGTAGAACAGTTACATCTATAGGGTGTTACTTGTGTTTGTATTAGTAAATTGTCGGTCTGCTTGCCTTTTTTTTATAAAAATAAAATTAGAATTAAAGTAGTATTTTATTATTATAGTAGTAGGTAAGTATATAAGTATTTTATATAAGTATTTATTATGGAGTTGGGCGACGTCTGTGAAGTCAAAATAAGTAGGTAGTTACCCCAACGGAAGTAGGTACAGAGCTGTGTAGCTTGTAGTTTTGTTGAGTTGGGTGCCCATTTGATGCGGTGAACTGGTGCATGCGAATAAAGTATACCGAAAAAATCATTCATCCTTTAGCTAATTGCATCAATTTAATTACATAATTTTGAATCTACCTACAGCATCATGTTACCCCCTACTTTGTTATCATGGGTTTTCTGAATTGCCTCCCACTGTGGAAGCTAAAAGACATAGGGATTTCAAAGTTGCAATTATATTATAGGAAACTTGTTTTGTACCCATGCATTTTAGGTCCGTTTTCGAATAAAATGTTTTGAGAACTATATTTTCCGTCATCAAAATTTATATTTTGTCATCAACTTGTATCATCTAATTAATAGATCTGTCGGCACGAAATATTTTCATTGTCAATTAAATAAATGTGTCGCCTAGTATGAATTACCAAATTAATGCCAATATGTATCTAAAATAAGAAATGTATTATCAAAAAAATAATAGTTTGTCCTATGAATAAAACTTTGTTGTGATAATAATGGGTTTTCGTACTCAAAATAGTAGATCTGTCAGCAAATAAATCAATTATCGTCGCCAGATTGTGACTTCTTTTTATTTGTTATTTTGTGACAAGTATAGTACCTAGTTACATTTTATATTTTCAGTTATCAAATAATACAATTCGTTCCTAATTTAAGAACTGAACTGTTAATAAGTAGTTCAGTTTATAAATTTAATGAAAAAACGTTTAAAGGGGCGGAGCCAAATTCTACTAGAAATTTACTTAAATTATAGTTTATTATAAGTTACGAAGTTATTATGTACATTATAATAATAAATAAATCAATAAAACCTAGCAATTTACCGGGTGTAAATCTAGTGTAAATAGACAGCTACCACAGATGTAGATATCTGTTACTAAACCACATATTTTACATACCTACAACATGTATAATATAATACGTAATATAAAAAGTGGTAAAATACTATCTACAATAATAGGTTTTTTTTGGAACTTTAGGTGACATATTTAATTTTTTTAGTGATCGTCTTCAATTATTTTGATTATACAGTTATCAGGACAAACTAATTATAATAAATACAAACCTATTTATTTGATAATTGATAATATATCCCGATGATTACATGTGATTTATTATGGAATTGTTTTCATATTGTTTGGCGACTACAATTTGCCGACAATCTACTACTTATTTTGCAGACAAAACCTAATATTTAACAAATTCAAAACCAATTAAATGGACCACAGCTTAAATCATACCCAAACGTTTTTTCTTCATATCTTTAGAATTCATACAAGCTGGCTTATGCGATTTAGACAACTAGCGATTTTGTATAACAAAAAACCAAAGTAATTTTTGCTTTTATTGTATTAGTAGGGATATAATCTATTATAGGAAGTTTGCGTAACCTTCCTCGTTTATCGTTTTTTTATTAGTGAAAATCATATCAAAATCCATAGGGTGATTTAGAAGTTACTTACTTATTAGCTTAGAAACAGACAAAGGCGAACAGCGACTTTATTTTAGGTATATATATATGAATAGATATAGATACTACAAGACGAAAGAAATTTCTGGACACTTAAATAAAGTGAAAATCCTAAAAAAGGCATTACAATAAAATCTTGTCATCTCCTCATAGTTAGGTATAATATATATGTGTCACGATCCTAAGAACGTGTTTGTATGACCAAGCTAATCCCGATACATTCCCATTTCGTCTCGAACAATTCGTACAATGAATGTATCTTTTCACACATCTATTAACTGATCATTTTTCAGTTTTCTTTTTTTAAAATCCTTCCGAACATACGTGGGATGACTGCGAAGCTATCTTCAAAGCGCCGCCCAGTGTTTGCCTCTCTTTCGCGCTCGCCTTGATTGTGAACGTCAGAGCGAGATAGCTAACAGTCGATGCGATCACGCCCATGGCTGAAAGAAGCTCTGCGCTGTCGCAACTTTACTTTGTATATTATTGCAGTTTAGTTGCTTGGAAAGACTTTTTAGGAGCTTTTATATTTTTGTGTTGAATTTATTTCATGAACGGTCAGTAGATAGAATATTGGTTTAAACTTCAGTTACCTACTTGTCAACTCGACCGAAGGAATATCGTTCGTCGAATATTTTTTTTTGTATTAACAAAATTTGTAATAAAATTTAAGGTCCTAAAGGGATCTAACGCCGTTTTTGGAAATAATACGTTTCATTTTTATAACCTTTATAAGTATATTCTTTTTAAGTGAAAGTCAAAGACAGAGAGATAAAGTTGCCCTGGCAATTTATAATAACAGATAAGAAACACTAAGAAACTAACAATTTGAAACTGACGATAATTTTAAACAGTACCTACTTACCTTCTTTTTTCTGGATGAAAGGTGTCCTATGGCCTTTCCTGTATCCTTGACTACGTGTATATGCAATATGCAAAATTTTATATGCAAAATATGCAACATTTTATGGTGATCGGTTCAGTAGTTAAGGCGTGAAAAGGTAACAGACGGCAGACAGAGATACTTTCATATTTTTAATATTGGTATGGACTTAACACGTGGTACAAGCCAGTCTATTAAATAAAAATTTGATTAAAATATGCGAACCCACTTTTCATTATTTTCTTAAGTTTGGAAAACAGTTCCTATACCTACCTATAGACACTGAAATAACGAACATGAAAACCAAAATATATACCTATTCCATTTCTCACATTAGTCTAAACACTTATTAGAAAAATTAGAACTAAAAACACATGTGTACCTAGGTACCTAACTAAGCAGAAAGATTGTTTATAAATGGCGAATACCAGGTAACCAAGTCGATTATAATCAGGTCTGGCGATTTGTTTATATTTAGTATTGATTGACGATCTCTATAATGTATCCAATGAAATCGTAAGTAGGTATTAATCTATCTACATAGTAGGTAAATTCATATACTCATCTACCTACTGCAGAGTATTTTAAGATATATTTTGCAGTAAGTGCTACACATTAATATTATTCTAATATTTTACAATTGACTATGACGTATTTTTTATTAAGTATTATTTTCGTTTTATATAATTTTTATTTAAATAGAAAGATATGTAAATTATAATTTTACACGCCAGACGGGGCAGTGCATGAGGTGGCATATTCTAACTAATGAGAACTGGTTTACATTGACCCATGTCACTTGTAAATAAATAATTTGAATTTGAATTTGAATTTATTCTAGCGCCATAATTTCCTCACTGGCAGCACAACTACTGTACTACATGTTATGGTATTCCGTGACACAAGTAAGACATATTTAATTTAAACTAGTGACCCGCTCCCGGCTTCGCTCAGGATGCAATTTTTATAAACACACCAGCACAATTAGTGGAACAAAAAAATGGCTGAGTATAAAATAATAAAGTGTACCTATATTGAAAAAAAATATTATATACTTACTTAATCAGACATAGAGTAACAAACCAATTGACATCTATTAACATCGACTTTATTCAATTAAATTTTATTAAAAATAATCAAAATTAAAACAAAGTGCACTTTTTCTATATTTACTGATAACATGAAGACTGTAGAAAATTTAAGATTAGTGAGATTTTAACTTTAAATAAATGAATAACTAATAACGAGTGTTTCCTCCTCGTGCTCTGACCAGGGTTTTCATCCGTCTGGGCACTAACGACCACCATTAACTGCGTATGAGCTCCCAAACATATTCCTCCCCACATCATAACTGAACAGCCTCTATATGCAACCGTAGGTACGTATTATCAAAATTAGACTAAATGTAACGTTCTTCTTTGCGTTTCCATATTCGCTGTCTTCCATCAATCTGGTTTTAAAGCACCCTGCACTCATCAGTGAAAAGTACCCGTCTACATTGGTTCACGTCCCAAGGGCGATTTTCACGTGCAAAGTTTAATTGATGTACACGAGGTGTCTATCAAGTTTTAAAATTAAATTTTTTTTAAATTCATCGCTGACCGAACAAATCAGTATTAACGGGAAACAAAAATAAATAAATGAAAAAAATGACTGCCGCCTAATGTTCCATTTTTAAATGAGAGTTCAAGATAAAAAAGTAACTTAAAATAAAAGAACAGTCTTTTATGAAATATTACGTTAATTAATACTTTTTTTCTGTATATACAAACCTTCATTGACTGTCCTCTTTCCATAAGTGAAAACTGAATTTAAATCCGTTGGGTGGTTTATTTAGAAGTAGTAAGCGGAGTAACGCACGGCGATTGATTTTTATATATTCGTAGGTATATTCCTATACATATAAGAAGATCAAGCAACTCAAGCAATCGATCATGTTTTCTGTAGCAGGTCATTTGTCGCGAGACTGATTTGAATAAATGCTTTTATTATGTAAAATTCGACAGGTAAACTGACCGTTAACTCTATTATATGTAGCACCTGACAAAGTATAAGGGTAAAACAGAGGAACTGACATCTCTTACTCACTCACCGAAACACAATAGCACACGTGCCGTTACTCTTCGACGTTCTTGGTTACTGTCGGTACTGGGGGGCTGTCCACTTTATGACTGCGGAACGTACCTAATGTGGTCCTGACACTACTATTTTCACACTTAAAGTAATTGAACTACACTTAAGGTAATGAAGGCTTTATAGCTAGGTATTCATTTAGTGTTCCTTTAGTAGGTATTACAGTGTTAGTAAAAACTGAAAAAAGAAGGAGATAATATAGGTTCATTATACAATGCAGTGAAATATTTAGTGGTTTTCAGTTGCAAACGTTTTTATGGATCTCTATGCACACCATACGATAAAATAGAATGCTGCAAAAAATCGTTTCATGTTAATTCTTTCGGGTTTTTTGCCGAAATCGTAAATTCAAGTTCTTAAACTAAACGTAGAAGTGACACAATCCAGTATTTTATAACAGACTAGCTGGTGCCCGTGACTTCGTTCGCGTTCAAAATGTTATACCTATATAGCCTAATAAAGCCTTTCTCGATAAATGAACTGTTAAACACAAAAAAAATTCAGTTCGAACCAGTTGTTCAGAGATTAACGCGTTCAACCAAACAAACAAACAATTTATAATATTAGTATAGATAAACTTTAAAATTAAAGTAATTTGTATTGTAAGTAGTATCTTTATCTAATTAAGTACCTACAGGTATGTATCACTGTTATCATTTTTCATAAAAAAAATGTAATTGTAATGAATTATTTACAAAATTTCTTTGTTATTCAATGTACGATTTGCAGACATACTTACAAGACAAGACACAGGTGTTGGCATGGTCCATGCTCAACTAGGTTTTAGAAATATAGTAGGTCCATGAAATACCTATATAAAAAAAAAACATATTGTAGGTATAATATTAAAATAATATCTATTATAGGGTTTGTTTGAGAAAAATCTCTGCAATCGAGCAGGTAAAGTGAAAGCAACAAACATTGCAGTGAATAAATCGTAGTGGTAAAATATAAAGTTGCGCCGGAGTGGTCTATTGGGCGGTGGGCGTATTCTGGGCGGGTGCGCTCGCGTCGAAACGTCCCGACGACAGAAAGGTTTCTCTCGCGCCGCGGCCGCCCGTGCGCGCGCTTTGATTAACGTGCACAAAACTGATTTATTGTGTCCCGTTGAAAAAATAATCACCCCAAGGTGCCGCAAGGAAATGTGATGGAAGGCCAGGAGTGGCGAGCCGAGTGGCAACAGCCGCGACACTTGGACGGTATGTGCCCATTAACACTATAATAATAAATAAACGGATCTATCAGTGTTTGAATTTCATAGCCTTTGTGGCAATAGTGAATTCGGATTCTATGCTCAAATGTTTTTGAATTCAAATAATGTAGCCATTTATTAATATCGGCACTTAATTATTCACCACACCCAGAGAGAATAGTAAGTCTTATATCAGTTTTACAATATTGTATCTAAGCTTAATAGTATGCCTTTACATGCCCTTTTTGTAAACAATTTTATGTAAATGACTTTTTTCAAATTAAAGATTACCTAATTATTTTTTTAAACATGAAACATAAATTATACTTATCTTTACATAAAATATCAACTTGATCGAATATTTTGTGACTTTGTAAAATGTAAAATTAAATTTTTTACAATTCCATACGAAATGACATATAAAAGAGTTTAAAAACATCCATATTTTATATTTAAAAAAAGTTTATGTTGTAACCTATAACTACACAAATCGTACCTACCTAAAGTCCAAAGTTGGCAGAAAAATTAGATTTTAAATTTTTTAGTTCTTTTAGTTATTATTATTATAATTTATATTAAAAAGCGTGAATAATTAGATAGTAAAATTGTGCTAAATTAGTAGATATTTACTTATATTTTGTGACAATAAAACAGGATTAATAAAAAAAATAATTAAATTTTGTATGAGATTATATAAGCTAACTAAATTTTTAGATACTTAAAATTATTATCTATAATAAGTATACCTTTTAATAGATTTATAAAAATAAAACAATTTAGTTGTTTTTTTATTGGAGTATTCATAAACTGTTCTTAAAAGAAATAATTTATTACAATTCTACTTTATTCATTTCTTGGTTGTACCTAAATGCATAAATAACCACCATGTAGGTAACCTATTCGTCTTTCGTCGCATGTCGGTAAAGCAGCGTCGGACGAGCACTTTACTTGTCGATGGACAGACGAAATGAATGAGTCATATGAATGAACGCAAACCTTTTCAATATTATTAACTATTTCTTCGTAACCCACTTTGAATTTAGATATTACTAGCTGGTGCTCGCGACTTCGTCCACGTTGAAAATTAAAAAAAAAGCAATATAACGCTTGACCTCGTGTTGCTATAACACTTTGGCCAGGCGTTAGTTTTTAATTTTTATTTATCCCTCGGGAATAGTCCTTTTTTTCTGGATGAAAGGTACCCTATGTCCTTTCTGATGTCCAGATAACGTGTATACAAAATTTCATGGTTTTCGGTTCAGTAGTTTTTGCGTGAAAGAGTTACAAACATCCATACATCCAAATATACTTTCGCATTTATAATATTAATACAGATAGTAGTTTGAAAATCAATGTGTAACTAAAAAATGAAAAAAAAAATAATGGAATTTATATTTTGAAAGTTGACCATGCCGGGAATCGAAACCGGACCCCTAAGACGGGAGCGTTATCTATGGCAAGCATTCTAACCAATCCAACGGGCTTGTCAAAATATTAATAAGAATCTATAGAAATGGAAAGAAGTATTTAGCTTATTTATCTACTTACTTGTTTCACTTAAATCATACTATAATACTTATAATACTGTGTATTACTTAAGTGGTACAAGATTTATTCTGATAATTAAATTTCATTAAATATTTGGACCATGGTGGCATTGTACGTCAAGTGGGCGATTTTTTTTCCACGGTTCGCTCGTTGGTTCCACTAATTACTACAAAAAATCATTTGTCGCCCACCCCTGTGGACTCATTAATATTATGTTGACATTTTTGTTACGAATTCATACGACGTGGGCGGGTATTCATCATTTCACTTTAAAACCTCTGTAGTTTTAAACTATGCAAAAATTTTCCTAAGAGCTTCATAAACACTTTGTTCTTTTAAACCATGCAAAAAAATGTAACTATTATTTATGAGTTTTTCTACCCATAGATTCAGTTATAATTATACAGCGTTGTATACCCAGGTACGATAACCAATAGTTCCTAAGTTTATCTCACAATCAAACAGCGAGCAAGTGTGCAGACACAGATATAATATGTTTTAATATTACTTTGTAATATTAATGGGTTCTTGAGGAGAAACCCCGAAAGAAACTCAGGATACCATTCTTTTTGTCATATTAATTATAATAAATATAACGATTACAATTATTTAAATTAATTATCCTTTTGGCGGCTAAGGACTATCAGGGAAAATGATTAAGTATATAAAAATGACTATACCGTGATATTGTCAAGAAAGAAAATTGGAGAGAAGATTATTAACTAAATATACAAAATCAAAGTATCTTACAATAGTAAACATGGTATGAACTCAGAATCGCTTAAACCCTGCCCCCGGCTTCGCATGGATGAATTTTTTTTTCTGCAAAAACCTTTCCTATTTCCATTTAGTGAAAAGAGTATCATGTAGCGAGAAATGTTTGTGTTTTTTTTTTTTTGTATTATTTAGGTATAGTTTAAAAAACTTCGTCTTATAAAAAAGATTGTGAGAAAATAAAAAAATAAAAATAACGAAGCTGTAATTTTTTACGTTTTTCCACTGAATAAATTTTGCCTTTTGTTTGGGGCATAGTTCGCTCATGAACAAACTTCTGAAAACTCAATTAGAGACCTTTTTAAGTGAATGTACCGTTTTAAAAACTAACTTAAAAGTGTATTTTGAATGAACACATGATTCAGATGAGTTGAGAGAGTTAACAGATGTTGTGTACCTAGGTGAGGAAGGGCAGATTGCGAAAAGGTAAAAAATACCAGCGTGTCTAGATAACGGAAGATTTATGCGTTCTCAATGGGAGCCTCGAGTGTTAGTCAAGGGTTCGTGGAATTCCAATAATCTTGCTCGCCTTTCTATCTTTATGACACGGTCGTTTAAACAAACGAATATTATGGTTATTTGCGAGTTCATAAAGTAAATTTATTTATAAATAGTCACAAAATTGTATTTTCTTTCTCTTGTCTTTATACAAAATTACAATAGGTACCATCGTTTAGCCAAGAAAGCCCAACAAACAGAATTGGTACTTTAGTAAATTAGTCGAGGAAAATGTTTGTAGATAATTCGCAAGAAAAATTGCATCCATGCGAAGCCCACATAAATATTTTAAAATTATATTACATTTGATTTACTATAAAAATATTGGCTGGGCACGGCGTTCCGCAGTCATAAATTGGGAAACCCGTTTGGCGGTGGTAACCATCCCTTTACAGAAGACGGAAGGAGACGGAATGTCTGTTTTACATAGATGGATATTATAAAGATGGAAGATTATAGCCTTTGTAGCCGTTTTTAGCCCCCAATAGGTATAAGAAGGGGCACGTAAATTTATGATTTCCACTTTTTTGAACCATGGTTCATATTTTTTTCATACAAACGTCCTACGTCTTTTTCTCTCCAACCAGTAGCTTTTGTACGTCTATGTATCTCCTCATTTCTGATTCGAACTCGTAGTGTAACCCCGAGCATAGCCCTCTCCATAGTTTTTTGATCGACGTTGAACTTTCAAGTCTAATTAGAGAAAACTTATCAACGCGACAGACCCTGGTAACACAGACTGGTCGAAAACTTTTTATTTTAAGACACTGAGGAATTTTGTACGGGAAGATGTCTCGCAGCCTCCCGAACGCTGCCCCTTCGAGCTATGATAGAACTTATTCACGTATTTTGTTAATAATAGTAGTTTGTGCAAAACGGTTTTACACTTTTACGTAACACAAATAGACAAATATCCTGAAATTAAAGCATATTTCACAAGATTAGCACACGACACAGAAGTATTACTTTCAAAAGTCTTAATTACTTTCAAAAGAAATGTTTGGATCGTAGTAGAATTTCGCTGTCATTGCCGGGGCCACCCGCATGCGACAACCCAGAGGCGATGAGGTACTTTACTTTGGATATTTTTTACATTATAAACAAAAAAGTGTTTGTTTACATTAAGGGGGACCGTGGGGTCAGTTTGTAGAGGAATCTGTTCATTTGATTTACGACCTTTGACATGTGTATTTCTAAACTACTTACTTACAAATACAACCTAAGTACATGAGTAGATTGGTGATTACTTTATTTGTGTATGTATACACTCGAGAGCAATAATTCCGGGTCATCTATAAAAACCTTAATAGGTATCTCGGAAACTAGGAAGGAAATGAATCTATAAAAACTTGGTTAACTATAAAATCCATAAAAAAACCGGGTCATCTATAAAACCTGAATATCTCTGAGACTAATTAGAAAATGAATGACGAAACTAATTTTTAATGGTAAATTATATTACTTACTAACCAAATAATCGTAAAGGGACAGGAAAAATCAGTTCGCGTCGTCCGATCAGTCAGACCACGCGGTCTCAGGGTGATTTTGTCGGAGAATCATCATGGTTCATCATTTCAGCCTAAGTACGTCCATTTCTATAAGCCTCTTAGAAATTTTTTATTACACATAATTTTGCAGTAGGACTGGTCAGAAGCAACCTAGACCCAGCGTCGACCCACGAGGTTCATCTTGTAGATCCGCTTTCTTCTGATGGTGCCATCTCCTAACGGAGGTTGGTGATCATCATTGTAATTTTAACACTGTTCGCAGCTGCTTTGAACAATGATCGCGTGCATAGCCCGAAGGTTTTTAAGCCAAGACGTTTTACGTCTGTGCCTTGTCTTTTGGCGCCCTTATTATTTAGCCTGTATATCAATTGCAATAGATCTGTTGTGTTGATGAGCCTATAATAATTGTGCTTACTGCTCCATGGTCTTCTGTCTGTCGAGTATATATAAAAAAAATTAAAAGTGATTAATTAAAGTTTAAGTGTTAAAGAAAAATGTTCTCTCTTTGTGTAGGATAAAAACTAACCTATTTTTATAGACATAACGTTTCTTCGACATTATTTTATCGATAAAAGAATGCCAGAATTGCCAGAAAGCGTTATTTTTAGCTTTTTTCGTTAAGCGAGATAAAATTGTCATAAAGTTGCTTGTATGAAAAAAAAATGAACACATTTCAGAGTTCGTCAGCTCGTCATCGCTCTCCACACGTGGGCGGCTATCTTATCGACTTTTGTTTTACACAAGCCATTACACTATGATTGTCGTTAATTTTTTTAATAGTTTCAGAGCGTTATACCCATATATACCTACATTTATTTTGTAACGTATACAAAACTAGCGGTCCTCCTACGGCTTTGCATGGATGCATTGTTTTTCTGAAAATTGTGTACCTACACAAACCTTCTATATTGATCGTTGTTTACATTATTGAAAACCGTATCAAAATACGTTGGGTGGTTTAGAATAAGTTAGCGGACAGACCAGACGCGGAGAGCGACTTCATTTTATATAAGTACTAGTGGCCCGCTCCCGGCTTCGCCCGGGTTCAAAATAAAAACTATCCTATCTTTTAAGTTGGACCAAAATTACACATAGATACAAAATTTTATCAAAATCGGTTCAGTAGTTTAGAAGTTCATTGCGGAGGAACATATGACACGTAATTTTTATGTAAGTATTAAGATGAATGAAAGAAATGATTACTGTGAGTCAACCGCAGACAGAGATACGCCATCGCGGAGTTTTCTTTATATTCTCTAGTACATAATTATTCTATCTTAAGGTTTAGCCTACGTAAGCCATGTAAATTTATTTTACATGGCTTACGTAGGCTAGTTAGTTTTTATTATGTAATAAGTGTAAACCTTCCGTAAAATATTAACTAACTGATGGTGAAAACCGCATCGAAGGTTACCCCTGTACATATTAACTTTACCTTTTTATAATATTAGTATAGACATAATTTCAAAACACCGTACATTCAAAGAAAAGAGCTGTTTTTTTGGTGCACAACTAAAAATCAAACGAAAACCATTAACTGTGTCGCAAAGATATTTTTTTAAATACAAATGAGACTAGCAGTACGCATAAAAACCCTTGCTTCCTCTTCAGCCGGTCGTAAAGAAGTGATTATGCCGATCCGTCAGTCATCAGCACGAGGCGCGCGTCTGACGGAATGTTGTCCCAGTGACGGGAGTAATTCGAAATTCAAACGATGGAACGACTGTTCGCTATTTGAATGAACAAAACGATAATTTTGTTTGTTGTTAGAAATCTTTGTTTGTTGTCATGTCTGCTTCAAAAGAGTTTGTACTCGTATGCGTTAGGTGCCAATAATGACGAGGTTTTCTGCCTACATGAATTATAGATAGGTATGTTCCAAATCCAAGCACAGATCTTGTTCAGAGAACAGTTTAAGAAAAGAATTGTTAGATTCTTTCTTAATTGTTAGAATTGTTAGAATTAATTAATTGTTAGAATTGTTGTAAAATTGTTCAGAGATCTATTGTTTAGGAATAAATTTTATTTGCGACAAAGGACAATTTTAGGATCTATAAATGTGACAGAAAAATAGAAGCTGTGTATTGGAAACGGCCGTATGTTTTATATGAATAGAATACTTACGTATAATACTATAGTTTACGAGAAATATTCTCTTTTACCGTGTAATATGCAGCGAACTTGCTTGCAAAGATATATTAATTCGATGGTAATATGTATATATCTATAGAATTCGAATATGCTATAATATATATATATATATATACCAAAAAAATCTTTGATAGTTTAGTTATCGGGTGGTGTAAATTTTGGATGAAATTCGAGCAAAAATTTACGTTGGCCCGTCGTTTTGATGACTTTAGCTTTTAAACAACAAAGACTCTCCGCTTGCCCCCGTTCACGATAAGTACTTCAAAGCACTTTAATCCGCCGCTGCTTATTATAAACAAATTTAAAATTAAATATAACAATAACAAACAAAAGACTGCCGCCGTGCGTTCCGTTTATTTTCCTTGCGCTATATCGTACCACGTCGAAGATAAGTTTCCGCCGCACGAAAACACCAGCACAATAGAAATAGATGCGTTCATTTCAACTTTTCAATTTACGGACAATTTTCGAACCGGAGTGTTTGTTTGAAATAGAGATCTCATTGCCTGCTCAGATATTTGTTTTAATTTATCGGATACTTTACATCCGGGTAAACGATGGCTACCGTAGAATACCGTAGCGCGGTCAGTTAAGAAGAAGAACTTTTTTGTCGACATTCAACATAGAGGACTTTTCACGAACCGAACCTCGTGATTAATTCCTATGTATGTTATATTTTACAACTTTTTGAAATAATGTACACAACTAGCTACCCGCTCCCAGCTTCGCCCGGGGTGCAATTAACTATCCTATGTTTTAAGTTGGACCAAATTACACATAGCTACTAAGTTTTATCAAAATTGGTTCAGTAGTTTAGGAGTTCTTCGAGGACACACAACGTTACACATAATTTTTATAAATAAAGATAGATATCACTAGCTTTGTCTGCGACTTCGTCCCTTTTTCTTACGTGTATACACATTTTATTCAATCTTTCATCATCATCATCACAATCAGCTCGTGTCATTCTCTCCGAAAGCTCGCCACCTTTGAGCTTCGCATCCACCCGCTTATCACGAAGCCTTTCAGGTCGTCTGTCCACCTTGCCGCAGGACGTTACACATTGCCTTTTCCAATTCGTGGTCTTCATTCAAGAACTCGTCTACTGCATTGGTTATCCGCCCTGCGACAGAACTAAGCGGCCCATTGCCAGCTTGCTGATTCTTCGTTGGAAACTGTGTTGGAATCTGCTGAACATAGATTCAGTATGGCTGGTTATAATAGGACAAAGCAGGGACTGGAATAATTTAGAAAATACATTTAATATTGAAATTGGCCTATAGTTTTTTATGTTGTCATTATCACCTTTCTTATGTATGGGAAAAATTCGAGCTTTCTTCCAAAGCTAGGGAATACGCCAATACTGAGAGATGAGTTAAAGATTAGTTTCAAAGTCGCACATCTTTTAAGAAAAAGAGAGGGTAAAAACAGAGGATTCTTTCGGCTATGTCGACAACATTGGTTCTTTGGCGAATTTCAAAATTTATGATCTTATTCACTTAAGAAACTCCGAGCATAGCCCATTCCATAGCACGCTGAGAGACTGAACTTGTTGACCCAGTCTTACCGTGAGAGGCCACGTTTCTGCACCATACGGTTATTACTGGCAGGTTGAACTATACGATTTCACGCCTTAACTATTCAACCGATTTTGCATAAATTTACAACCGATGACATTTTGCATACACATTGTCAGAGATACAGAAAAAGATTTAGGGTACACCAATTGATTTCAATATTATCACCGATTTTAACACGCTCCTTAAGTCGTCCTTCCATACATTTCTATGAAGTTATCTTAAAAATAAAAACCTAACTTAGGTGCAAACTTAAGAACACAACATGTGTTAATTGAATTTGGCCACAAAAATATCAATATAATTAAATTACCACAAAGTAGGTGCTAAGACTGAGTTAAACGCCTCCAAAAATAATAAATTCCTTGTAAATCATAACTCATAATAACCGTTTGGGACGAGACAGTTAAATCTAAATCTGCTGTGAATCGACGGCACATTGTAAGCCTAAACAACTATAAATGTTTCAAACGATTATCGTCTTTATTGCTACCACACAAACACTTAAATAGTGTAAAACTTTAAACAGATGCGAAACGTTGTTGTGCGGTTAATTGTACGTATTAAGAATTTATGCTGCCATTGTTTGTTTTCATTTGTGTGAGCGTTTGTAATACCGTTGTTTTTTCGTTAAATTTTCAAACACTTGAAATTGTATGATTTGTTTTCTAGGCGTGAGAATTTAAGACAAGAATGAGCAATTAATTATAAGTACCTATTAGAATGAATCACTGGAGTAAGTGGTCTTTTTACGCCTTTCGCTACTGCACTTCAACAACTTTCAGGAGACCACCGTGAAATAAATTTGTTATTAGTTATAGACATCGTTCCACACTTAAGTGTTTTATTTTTATTAGTACCTACTGTAAACGTTTTTATTAGAACTGAATAATATTATGTCTAGACGAAATAAAGTCTTACATAGACTGGCAACAAAAAATATATATAGGTATAAAGCACATCTATATCATGAAAGAAGAAACTGAAGATCGATCGCAAATTGATAAGAAAAGGACCTCGGTCATAACTGGAGTTTGTCGTGCCAAATCTATGAGGAAGCATTGAAAATTGATTTTGTTGCACGTAACCAAAAAGGCACCAAATATATCACCGGTTACAAATCACCGATACGCGGTTGTAATTTGAACTATGCGTGAACGCACCCTTGCGAGGCCATATTTCTACTTGGGATAAATTAGGCCAATTAGTTGGTGGCACCGCGATGCGCCCGCGCAACTGTATCCCCACGATTTGTTACATTTTTCAGGAGAACTGTAGGGCTGCGCTTATACAGATTTATTGCTTTTGCTCATGAATAAATTATTAATTTATCATTTTAAAAGAATATACTTATACACCACTTTTCTTTCTATCCTAACTAATATTATAAGTAAATATGAACATGAGTTTGTTTCTTTGTTTTGCTTTCACACCTTAACTACTCAACTGATCATTGTGGAAATTCGCACAGACGTTGTCAGGAGTACAAAAAAACAAAAGGTATTTTACTAGATATATCTCAAAAATATCTAGGTGTACTAATATTATAAAGAGGTAAAATTTCTGTTTCTATGTTTGTTTGTTTGTTTGTATGTGTAAAAGGTTATATTCGAAACTAGTCATTCGATTTAAAAAAATCTTCCATCACTAGTTAGAATAGAATTTCAGGATGAACATAGGCTATACCACGCGAACGAAGTCGCGGGCATCGGCTAGTATACAAGGGTAGCCTCTGAAAATAATTTCATACAAGGAGGACGAATACTAGTATTCAACTAATACTAGAAGGCTTAGGTTTCGGATTGCAAACAATTTTCAATATTCAGTATATGGTTTATATTTTGATAAGTTGTAATGTCTGCATATTTATAATTTAGTACAGGTATTAAAGTTGACAACCATTAATTTATGCTTCAGTAAGGGATACGTTAGATTTATGTCCCGGGCAGGTCATCACTTCCCGCCCAAACTCATAACTTTTGACTTACATACCTACTCTAATATAAATTGCCATATGCTTTCAAACGCTTTAAGAATCTTTGTCAGCAGTTTGTCTTCTCGATTGAAAACAGTAGATATCAGAAATTGTTTTTTCAAAATTTCATAATTTCAAAAATCAGCAAATAAATTAATTTGAATTTGAAAGAAATTCTACGAATATACTTGAAATTTAATATTTTTATTTATACAACTTCATTAATTTGTAATTATCTGACCTATGAAACTGCTATTCCCACTTTGCCGGCTCGTATCCCGTTCCAAGCTTTGAGTACCTATAATCAAATAGTCCAAGAAAAGTTTTAATACCAAGCTCAAACCTGATGTATATTTATGGAAAATTTCAATTATGGAATATTCTTATTCCATATTTTTTTACAATTGAGACTATACTTAAATAAATATATGCACAAATTTAGAAGTTGACTATAATGTATACCGATCATGGATTCATTCTAGGAACAAGTGTAACGATGTCGGCATCAATCCGATGTTGTGACTACCGATTGACTGATGCTTGCTTACATCTGCAAGCTATTCTTGGAAACCAAGACTGTTGCACAATGCGAGAAATAGGCAGGCGTAGCTGATTATGATTGTTTAGGGTTTGGGCATAGAGTTTGGAGTGAACATCAGAAATTGAAGCGTTTTGGTCTAGTCTTGTCTTTAGCAGCTGAGAGATCAGAAATTCATCGCAACACAAAACAGCATACGCGTTATTATTTCACGCAGATCTTTTGTAGGGTGGTTACTGCGGCGAAACCCAAATTGATTGATTTTAATTTATAATACACTAAATAGAGACAAGATGTTGTGATTGCTGATTGAGTTGTGCCAAGTCGTTTCTATTCTCGTCTTTGAATTGTCTTTGGCTCAACATCTGTTCCAATAATGTTGTGACCAAATAGATAATTAATAATTTAAAATCAGAAAATGGGGCTACAAATTACATGTTAGGTTCCGTGGAATCGTGTAAAAATATTTTTAAAAAAATGGGAGCCACTCTCTTCGTAGCGGCGCCAACGTCGCTACAGTGATAGATATCGGGCGTTATATTACTCATATATTTTCTTTTTCAAGGCGGATGAAGTCGCGGGCACCAGCTAGTAAAAAATAAAAAACTTTGATGTTTGGTCAAACATTTGACCCAATATGTGTGTCGTATTGAATTTAAAAACACAAATAGTAGAAATGTTTTATCCACGGTCTGCCGCTTTCACTAATGGTGATTTGTGTCGCAGGCCTCGTTTGGTGTCAACTGATCCCACTGTAACCTCATTAGAGATATTATTAAACGCAACGTAATCGCATTAAAAATGATTTTGGGATTTATATTAAACGTGTACAGAAACATTTCAGTATAATAAATAATTATTATTGATAAATGCTGGCAATTATGAGCGACTATCTGAACTCTGCTACGAGCTACACATTAACAGTAATCAGCACTAACAGCAACAGCATTGTTAATGAAATTAATTGACGAGTTATTTAGTTTATTTTTCTTCTTAATGTGCCGCTTCTCTTACGAAGGTTGGCTACCACCATGGCTTAACTTTGGAAGTTCTACTGCAAGAAAGAAGGAGCGAGTGTTCTTAAATTTTTCAACCAGAATATCTTTGTCTAGTCTCAGATATGTTTGCTCTATATTTTGTTAATAATATCTTCTTTTAAAAATATTTTTTTAAAAAAATCTTTCTCACACACACCTTACCAATACGGAATATGGAAATCCGTCACATAGCCTAAAGAATCAGCTAGCTGAAGTGGTAATGGACGGGACATTATCATAAACTTTTAAAATCTAGCTCATGTTTTTATGAATCTATACTCATACTACATCGCATTAAGTTGTAGAAACAAAATGAAAACAATAACAACGCTTTAGCAGCTAAATTAATTGAATGGGAAACGCAATAATATCCCTATTATTTTCTCAGATACAGAACCTCATTGAGGTTAAATAACACAAGATATAATTTTGTGTTTTTCTTGTAATTTTTTATCGTCTCCATTTGTACAATGATACTTCCTTGTTGCCGAGTGCAGAACACTTTGCATTTTCCCCCGTGACGTCTGTTGATTGGCTTGTTAATGAGGTTCGTGGGGAATGTTGACGCGAACAGTTGATCAAAGAATTAGTTTCTCTCTGCTTTCGTTAGGTACTTGAACGCTTCAGTTTTATTTGTAAGACTATTTGTAAGACTCAATTCAAGTGCTCAAATGCAATGAATCATAAATACTAACCATTTCGTGGTTAGGGTAACATCAAAGGTTTTAGCTTCGCTTTTAAGACGAGTTTGTGAATGAATGTGATTTTTGGTAACTGTATATTATTATTTATAATTTGTACTAATTATTTTTATTAATTATTTGAAACCATTGAACAACTTATTTGAAACCATATGGGAAACATATTATGTCAGTGTCTATCTTAAACGTTTGCATGGTGTGCCCTTTTTGAATTTATTATCCTCTCAATCTCAACAGAGTAGTTAAATATGTGATTAAAGAGAATTAAAAAACACACACCTAGGAATAATTTGAAAGTCATATTATTAATATAAATATTTTTTATATGAATGTCATTGAATCTCATTATTATATTATGGGCTTAATATCATGCTAACTATTCTTCTAGTTTCTCTTTATGCAAGCTGACGGTCCGTCCACTTGATAAAGGAAAAGGGATTATGTTATTTCACATAGTTTTCCTGTAAGGCAATTTACGGCTGGCAGTATGTGAAACTCAGTAGGTATTGCTCTTTCACTATTAGCTAAACAGATATTTTGATATTTTTAAAAATGTTATATAATTATTAACGTTTTTAAAATTATATAAAAACCTATACATTTATATACAAAACTTTTCTCTTTTTTTCATTAGTGAAAATCTTATTTGTGAGAAACAAACAGAAGCAGAAACTGACTTTATCTAATAATATGTATAAATTTATATTTTATAATTTATAATTATATTGTTTTAATACGATACATAGATCCTTTAATTAAGAAAGAAATATATAGGTACCTAATGCTCGGAGTTGTGTTAGATCAGTCAAGTGCTAGTGTAATAATTTCATTTTGATGTCATTTCGAAACAATTATGTATCTGAATAAATTAATAACTGACTGCTGGGTACAACAATAATGCATTTTGTTTTTGGGCTGGCAATTTGTAGTGTGGTAAGGGCGCGTAAATCAAACATGTCTCGGACGCCATTGCAACCCACGTGGTCTTCTGTTAACAGGGTTGCCACAACTGTTTGTAAACTCAGACCAAATACAGCATTTTGCGGATAACATAGTAAAGACGGTTTTATAAATCGTTCCAAGATAATACCTTATAGGCAAAGAGGAAGAATCCTCTTGTAGGCAATTTTGCAAGTTAATTTGGCCCTATACACAGAATAGGACGTTATGTAATATAATATTATGTACTAACTGTGTCTCTCACAGAAACTTAATATTTTTCGAGGACCAAAAGTATCAAAAAAAAAACTATATAAACTAATCCTAATCCTAGTTTATTAATCCAGATAATAAACTACCTGTGTGAAAAATTTCAGCCAAAACCGTTAACCTGTTTCTGAGATTAGTATGCATGCACAGACAAATAGAAAAACAGGCAAAAATATTTTTAATCGGTACAAGTAAGCATATATAAAAGTACAAAGTGTAAAAATGTTTTATTTTTTTAATTTTAATATTTAATGTGCAGACACAGCTCGTTTACGATTTTGTTATATGTATGTATAGTTTCTGTATAACCTTAATAGACAGCCCTAGTTGAAGTTAAAGCGCGGCGCCCGCGCACCGCACCGGTAGATTTATAGCGCTCAATCAATGCGGATTTATTGCTGGGGAAGCAGTCAGCTCTCTCTCCTTTTGTTACCGATGTTTCTTTATTTAGAACAACTATGCTATTATAATTGGCTGCGTACCACCTGAGTTGTTAACATTTTGTCTTATCATAACTAATTATGTTATTTCCTCTGTGTCACAACATTTGGTCAGTCCGATATATATAAGTCCAATATAACATATTTTGCGTTAACAATAATAACGCAAAATATGTCTACAGATAAAATTATATATATTTACCATTTTTAGTGGTTTACATGTTATTTTATATATTAGTCTTAAAATTGTTAAAATGATAAATAAAAAAAATACGTATATATATTAACACTTCAGGAAATGTTGCGAATTTACTCTGTGACGTCATGAGTGCGCAAAGTATCGCATTATATGCCTACTCTATATATGTTCCTAAAGCACATATATTTCTCCGAGCACATTGTGACACATTAGTGCCTTTGGCAGCACACAAATAACTCATAAAGTGACAATTATGCGTTATTCAACGCGTATGAGAAAAAATTTATCGTTTCCTATAACATGCAACGTGGACGCTTTAATGCGATTATTACGACGAAAATAAACCGTGGAGCGATGTTGAAACACTTGATTCATATCATAATATACTTGTCACGGTTCATTTTATTCAATATTTTATAACTCCAATAAATTAGAGCGTTTAAAATGTTTACAAAACTTACCTACTAGTCAATTCGAAGGATAATATGTCTTTTGTGTCATAATATGTTACATTTGTTTACCTTTGATCAACCTGGATTGGAGTTTCAGATTAAACCATAAGAAATACGAAAATTTGTTCTTAGGAATTAAGGCTTCGGTTTTTGACCAAGATTTTTTTAAAACTGCATTTATATATATATATACCTATAAAAAATTTGCTTTTATTTTATATAATTAGTGAAGTAAGAAGATTAATCTAGATATTATAACTAATAAATGAATTTGAATTTGAATAATAAAATAAATAATGAAATTAAAAAATATAATAAAAATTAATAATATAATAAATAAACGTATAAATAACAAAAGAAGAAATGAATATTAACAATTTTAATAATTGGCAACATTTTAATAATATATCAGTTCATTGTAATGAATCAATAATTATTTGAAAAGGTGCTTACACTTACGTGTATGTAAGTCGCATCGCATTCCGCCTGTCTGTTTCTTCGCTAACTTCTAAAATACACAAAACATTTTGATACAATTTTCACTAATGGAAAGAACTATAAACGAAGAAAGTTTGTGTATATAATTTGCAGAGTAAAATGCATCATTCTGAAGCCGGGGGGGGGGGGGGGGGGGGGGTCCGCTAGTTACGAATAAAATACAGTTCTAAGCAATGTTCGTCAGTCTCTTAGGTTTCAATTAAGTTTCAAGTCAGAAATACTTTCAATTAAGAGAACCAATAAAAGATCAAGAGAATTTCGTACCCTTTTTTTATCTATTTGTAACGTGTGCGTAAAATAATTAAATGTTTTTACTGTATGGGGATTTGTTACAAAAAAATTTAACCATGTCGAAATTACGCATTTGTTTTTTCGTTGACGAGTATCCAACAATAAATCTACCAATCCTAGTGCTGTGTTCTTGTATCTTTGAAATTTATATCTAACTATATTTTTTATGAATTAATTCTGTAACAATCAAAGTGAGAGAGTGTCGTCAATAAATATATCCAAAAACGCGTTAGCTTAAAATAAAACCTGAAGATCATTGCCGCTTCTACGTAAGTATAGTTTTCATCACCCGTCTTATTTATAATCCCATCTTGACAACTCGCGATGAAAATGATTGCAGCCATTTTAGAATGTTTTCGTTTTCCCGCCATTACACCAATTAGTTGAGTGAGATGTCCGCGGCGGAGTGGACGTTTTACGGTTTTATGGGATTGTTTGTTTGGTTTTAGTGAGTTTACGGTTTTATCTTCACTATTACCTTACCGCGTACGCGTATAGTGTGGTTTGTGTGAATTCAGTAGTTTTACAAGTTTGTGTCGACCACTGTAGTAGACCCAGGTTCGAATCCCGATCGGGACAGCACCTCTGAGAAAACAGCATTTTCTCAAATTCATGAATTTTCTATACAAGATATACTCTCCTATCGAGTGTGCATAGAATATCGAAATATAGAAAGTGCATATAGAAAGTGTATAGTGTGTGTATTACATATATTTACAGTTATATTTTTGTGTCAAGGAGCACTTGAAAAAATTTTGGAGGTAAAATTCATTGTACTAATAATGTATCTATAGAAATTGACGATATGTACCCGTTGGATGTGTATTAAGGGTACCAAGTCTTACTGGCTCCGGGTTCGATTCCCGGCGGGATCATCTTTGGAACTTTTCAAAGTTGACTCTGGTCTGGATTTGGAAAGTAGTAGCAGGGCACACTGCGTTGGGCAGTCCGTCTGGCAGCAGTAACCACCCCTTACTGAATACCACCGTGAAATAACAGCATATATGCTGTTGTGTTTCGGTGAGCGAGTAAGGGATGCCAGAACCTTATCCTTAATCCTTTTATGGTTGGCAGCGCACTTACATCACCTGTGGTTGTGTTAAAGGCCACTGTAGCCACCTACCATCAAATGGACCGTCAGCCTTACATAAAAAAAAACAAATTAAAAAAAAAAAAAAAACTATTTACCAGAGATGACATTTAGTTATCCTGTTCCTTCATGACCAACCGAAAAATATTTGGGTGTAAAAATCTTGACAATAAATTAAATTTTAATAAACGCCATCTGTCATTAATGTTTTAAAAAATCGTGAATATAATAATACGATTTACTTATGAGAATATAAAAAAAGAGTTTGTTGAAGGTTGAAGGGCAACATTTTAATACGATATCGTACATTCTTTCATAATATAATCAATAAATGGTCTACATAAAACTAAATGCCTAAAAATACTCATCCCCCAACTAAAAACTCTAATATCGATCACGTATATATAGAGAAAATTGATAAATGTGTTCAAATTTTTTCATAAAAACTTTTTAACGTATCACGTAGGAAGAACGTGTATATACATCTTTTCTTTACTTCTAGTAAAGGAAAAAATCCGGATATTTGTGTTTACTTATAAAATCCATACACATATAGTGGATGTAGAAGTCTCATGTATCTATTTAAGTAATCTATTGTTTCAGGTCTTGTATCGACCAGCCAGTGTCACCGTGCTAACGTTGCAATACAGCATCAATCTCTAGCAGAGCGGATAGGAAGGGATCATGAACAGACTATTCTGTTACCACCATTGCATCATCCTCGAGACGTAAGTCTTTTAAATTTAAACTTACATAAAAATGGATATTAGTATATATAAGTTTTTTTATATTTTAAAACGTTTTTAAAATATGAAAAAAAAAAATGTCACATGATTGTAACTAAGTGGAGTTTATTAAATCAGTATGGTTGCTAGTTAAACTACTATATTGTCTTTTAAACTCGACAAGAGTTTATGTAATTAATTAACATTAAGTGGAAATCATACTATTTTCTAGACGGTGAAAATAACCGTCTATATCTAATTGTAATATTATTATTTATTTGTTAGAATTCCCTACAACTATGCACGCGCAGCACATATTCTCCGCTTCAGGCGCTCAGCGAAAGTACTTGCCGCGACCATGGCGCGCAATCGGCTCCCCCGCCGCAACCACCACCTCCAAGAATGGTAAGTAAACTAGCGATAGTGGCTCTGGGAAGTACGCAACCATCCGCACACACACTGTCCCGTCGTACACGATAGAACTGTTCCCTCATATAATCAGTTGCTGAACCGACAAGAACGATCACTCACGCTTCTGTGCAGTTGCGAAGCTTGCACACACGATAACTGTTGCATAAGCGACTATTTTGTCGCTAGAGCGATTAATTTCCCTCATAAAATAAGTTGCTGAAGCGACAGAACGATCGCATGCGTCTGTGCAGTTACGAAGTTGTCGAAGTTGTTGCAAGCAACAATGGGGAAGCCGAACCTAAACGAAACTTATAATAATCAATAATATTATAAAATCTACAATACACGTTAGTAAGTGATAACTCTTAATCATAAAAACATTAATAACAAACCAGGTACAATTATAAAATATTTTTCTCAGGTGTCCTCACAAAATGTAACCCTCCACCCAGCAGTTGCGCGTTGCACAGCCTCTTTAGAACTGTCCGCTCTTTGGCGGAGTTTTCACGAATTGGGCACAGAAATGATAGTCACAAAAGCCGGAAGAAGAATGTTTCCTGCCTTACAAGCGAGGTTGGCAGGGCTCCTGCCTAACGCTGACTATCTGCTATTGGTGGATTTTGTGCCGCTGGACGATAAAAGATACCGCTATGCATTTCACAGGTGAGCAAGTTTATAAAATTATCGTTCCTCCTGACTGACTATCAACACACAGCCAAAACTACTAAAGTTTAGAAAGTTTAAATTTGGAACATAGGTAATATGTTTATTTTATAACGTAAGAGAGGATTTTTTAAAATTTCAACTCCTTGCAAAGCCAGGGGCGTGTCGCTAGTTAAATATGTATATTTTCAAATTTAATTCAATTCCAAGTGATCAACAAGAAAATTAATAAAATTTAAAGTGTTTAAGGTTTCACAGTGGCAGATATATGTGCGTATAAAGGAGAAAAGGAGATCTGATTAAACTAACGCATATTTTGTGATAGTTCGAGTTGGGTTGTGGCTGGTAAAGCAGATCCGGTGTCTCCACCACGAATCCACGTTCATCCGGACTCACCGGCTCCCGGAGCACACTGGATGCGACAGCTGGTCTCCTTCGACAAACTCAAACTCACTAACAACCAGCTGGATGACAACGGACATGTAAGTTACTGACAAAAATCACCTCCAGTATATAATTTTAGCCATTACATGTATTATAAAAAAATCGGTGACACTGTCGTCAACAGTGGCGGCGCCACCGACGTCACAGCGATAAAGATGTCAGGCGTTATTCAGGTGTTATATTTTTTTCATTTTTCAATGCGGACAAAGTCGGTGGCACCAGCTAGTACAGTAAATAATATGACCACTTTTTCCTTAGATTATACTAAATTCCATGCACCGGTACCAACCTCGCTTGCATGTGGTCTACCTGCCTGGTGAGGGACAATCGACGCCTGGCACTGTTCCCTATAGAACTTTTGTCTTCCCGGAGACAGGCTTCACTGCAGTCACAGCCTACCAGAACCATAGGGTAAGTTTCATGAGGTGAATAATTGAAGGCAAAATAAAATTTATGGAATAAGCTTGAACGTTGTATAAAGTCAAACGTATCAAAATTCGTTTTGATCAATTTTTTATATATTTTTTACCCATATTTTGAACCTTTACCTTTTTTGTGTTAAAAAATAACAATAAAATAACAATAAAATTAAACCCTTCAGCTTATCTACAATTACCGAAAGGTTTAATTCTGTTTTAAACAATTCTACAAAAGGTAAGGTATTTGTACATTTTATTTCAGATAACACAACTGAAGATAGCAAGCAACCCCTTTGCGAAAGGTTTTAGGGACTGTGATCCCGACGATTGGTAAGTCTGCTTTATATCATTATTATTATTAATATCTTAATAAGGAACGCCACGTAAAAATGTTTAGATAAACGATCCCACATTTAAACCATCCCCTGTCACAACCCGGCTCCATGAATCAAATAATGAAACGTTTTATTTCCAAAGAAATGTCCATAGTCAATGAGAAGGCGCGTTTCAACAGCCGGTGACAATTTAATTTTACGACTTAGCCATAGACTAAAGAGTTACGCGACAGTTATGGCGGACACGACGCGTTTCCCGTTGCCGCCAAAATAAAAACGTCTGCTGCGTTGTGTTGCGTTACCCGTTACACAAACATAAAATTCGATGCTCACGGATATTTGAATTTATAGTTTTAAATTACCACTAAATTACTTTCGAATGTTCTTCCCGAAATAATGAAGATAGTCTTCGTAGAAAGTTTCATAAAAAAATATTGACATATTTTAACAGATTTATTTCTCAAATTCTAATTTTGTGAGAATTACGTTAAATACATACTTATATTAAATATTATTAAGATAAAATCTTAATAAATATATATAAATTATATATATTTTAACGCGCATGCGCTCTCTTTCTTATGTGCATGGTTTTTAAATATCATTGTGCGCATGAGTACTTTCGCATGCGTAGCTTTTTCCTCAAATTTTAATTTTGTGAGAATTGTATAATAAGTATTAAAAGTCAATATTACTTTAAATGTAAATATATAAAATATTATTACCAAAAAAATAAAACTTATGACATTAGCTGTCTGCCTGTGAAAGTCCTGTCAAAATCGCTCTAGCCGTTTTGATGATTAGCCGGAACCAGCGAACTTGAATACATGGCCGGAACAAACATACAGACTGACAAAAAATATATAGAAAATTGGTTTTATGTATAAGTACCGTATAATCTTTTATATGTATTTAGTATATAGCAGTTATTTTGACATTATAATCATACCTAATTTTAAATTTTATTTATTAGTATAGACATCAAACCTTGTCATAGATGTATTGACACATATGAAACTATTTTATTAAGTAATTTTAAGTAGTAATTAGTTGTTAATATATTACTCAAACATAAGATCACGAGGGTTCGTTTTTTTTTTAATCTAAAGAAGTTTTTATGAACCTATCTTCTCTTACTCTATAGGCCTTAGTTATTGTTAGACAATGTTAGTTAGGTATCTTCACGTCTAGCTACCAATATAGATATAATATGTATACTATAGCTGGTGCATAAAGTTTTCTTGGTATTTATACCGGCCACCAGCGCGCTGGGTAACCGTAAACAAAGAATTACGCAGATGCGCTCGCGCAACCAGCGGTCGTCTTGTTTATACTGTACATCTCGTTAATTCCCGATGCCGATCCTGCATTGGTCCGTTACCGTGTCGATAAATCTTCATATAACGTCTGCGTTTATTCTCGCCACTCACAAAACATGTTTTATGGGAGCAATAAGATTTATAACGATTTCGTGGTCTCGTAAAACACGCCTATAAACAAATGTGGGCGGAGAGGCGGCCGCAGAGCATTGCTTACTTTCACAAAGGTATAACTGAAGTTAACTAGAATATGTTTCATATGACGTAGGTAGGTAATCATTTTGACGAGCCCGTTAGATGAGTGGTATGGGTGCTTGCCTAACGTCTCAGGGGC
This sequence comes from Synanthedon myopaeformis, assembly GCA_944738685.1. Classification (NCBI taxonomy): domain Eukaryota; kingdom Metazoa; phylum Arthropoda; class Insecta; order Lepidoptera; family Sesiidae; genus Synanthedon; species Synanthedon myopaeformis. Next base: position 2,971,391 of record OX122933.1, on the reverse strand, counting down.
CCTGAGTTCGATTCCCAGCGGGGTCAACTTTGGAAATGAAATTTTCAAAATGGAGTCTGGTCCGGACTTGGAAAATAGTCGAAGTCGAAAAGGAATATTTTTTTTATTTCAATGAAAAAAGTTTTTGTTTCTAGACATTTTATAGCCTTTTTTATGTTAAGGCTGCGAAAATCAGCGTGCCCTGCCACTACTTTCCTAATCCAAAACCCAAAGATTGGAATCGCCGTAAGAAGACCGTGAGACAGATCATTAAGGCAGCACTCTATTCACTAATCCAATGGGCTCATCAAACTAGGAATTCTTTGAAAATATATCTATTTTGTATGCATATATTCGGTCCTACACTTCTTTTATGTAAAGGTCGCCAGACAGGCTAACGGTCCATGATGTTAGTTGTTCTGTTAACTCAAGCAACGTCACCATTTTATTAAGTGTATTTTTTTTTTCTTTAGGAAGGACGTCCCAATACTCTGTTAGAATACTTCTTAATAAATTTTAATAACCAATATTCTTGCTCTTTGTACTACCTATATACTTATATAGTCTTTGGCCTTTTGGTTTGAATATATTCGCTCAAATATTTTGACATTCCAGATCTTATAACCGTATCTACTTATAAAAACCTGTAGTACTTACTTTCCACTAGACCTAGAATCAAGAATGAATTGGCATGAAGCAAAACTTCACAGAGCTAATAAAGTTCAAAATCTGAAAACAGCCATGTTAGTTATATAAAATTGACGTAAATTAATAACAGTATCAATTTTATAAAACGCTTTTTCGATTTTGAAATGAAATGGACTATGAAATAAACAAGTAAATATTAGCGTAAAATTAATAATTAAATATAACGATTAAGTATTAATTTTCCATAACCTTTTTAAAATTAAGATTTTAGAACTATTGAACTTGTAGGAAGTTATCAGTTAATCGTATTATAATATAAATGTTATAAAAATTAAGTAAGAAAAAAAAATCAAATTAGGTTCACACAACCGATATATATCAGTTATAGTTCACACGATAATTCTAATACATACTTACTATTCTATAGTAAGTATGTATTTTTTTTAGCAACTCACAAAAACTTTTATTAAACGCTGAAGTTATTAAGACATCTGCAAAGCTATTAATCACGCTGGGACATTAGGATAGGACTAATCACCACGTGCACAAACAGTTGGAAAGAGACAAAAACTATCATAAGTTAGAGCCGACTTCCCGGTAGAATCGATTAATATATTGTGACGTATACGAGGATACCATTTGTCGCGGGTTGTCAAAACAGAGAATTATCACTAAAACGTAACAGGACCCCGCCTTTGGGCGGGCGATTTTATTTTTATGATTATATCAGATAACAGTGATTCATTTAAGTACATCTTTTTTTAAGTATTACTTACGTGTAAGATTTTTACGACACAACTCAACTGGCTGAAATAGTGTGGTATTTTTGGAGTACGGAGCCCTTTCATTTGATACCCCACACGATAGGTTAGTGAATAAGAAAATTTTATTTTCATATGAGTACAAAAAATTGATGACTGCGAAATTTTTCAGATATACTCTAAAAAATTCTTCATACGCGAATTTTCCCACAGCCAGATGTTTTTTGAGTATGACATTTTTTTAAATTGAGTAACACCCTACCCTCATACACATGTGATATGCTATGCTTCTTTGTTATGCTAAAAACGATGATATTACATTTTCAGTCCACCAGAGCAGTCGCAGTCGCGCGGACCACCAGGAAGCAGGCGTAGGGAGCAACCATCAACGGAGCCGTGTCCTCAACTCGCACAGCCATATGCGGCAGAACCGAGCGCATGCGGACCATTGTACGCTGCGCACGCGCACACCGTGCGGTAAATATATTCTTTAATTTATTCCAAGGAGACTAAAAGTTTTTTATAATTTAAATAATAAATATAAAATATAGTAAGTAATTTTAGTAGTGTATTCACCCTGCGTTTCGCACAGTCATTTATGCAGCCCGTCTGGCAGCAGTAATCAGCCCCTTACAGAAGACCACCGTAAAATAACAGCAGTTTACACTTACGAGTCCGTAATGGATCCGTTCCCTTTGAGGTAGAAACCTCGCTTAAAACACAATTGAAGAGACTCTTCAAAACTAAGTAGGTATATAAGAAAATATTTTATTCCAGATATCAACCTCACACAAGCCACAACAGCGCGTACAGCGCGTACTATGCACATAGGTAGCTTTTAAGCTTTTTGTTACTTAAAATGGTAAGCTATTTGTCTAAGGTATGTGATACAAAGTATATGTGCTAAAATATAAATTAGTTATTATGTAAAGTTAGGAGATTAGTTTGAAATAAGTCATTGCTTTTGCTAAAATAGGTAGCTATGTAGCTAAAATAATGATTTCCTCTATACTAAAATGTCTGAATTTATTTCAGACTCAAAAGGTATTTTAAAACATCTTGACAAGCCTCCATACGCTTGTTATCTCTATGTATGCTTACTATTCAAAAATCTGAATTTGGTTTGCAAAATTAATAAGAATAAGAAAGAAAACAAGTGATTTACCATTGAATTAACATTGCAAAATTTTTACTTATGAATGCGAAATTTTACTATAATGTTATTAAATTTGTGCCTTATAATGAAAAATCAAAATGGTGTATACCTATATTTTATTGTATTATAGTTATAAATTATACAGATTATATATACCTAGTTAGTCAATACATTGTTGTTACCAAAGATATGGTTGTTTATCAAGAAACCTCAGAATAGAATCAGAAGACGCGATTATTTTTTCTTAAAACCAATAGTTTGGAGACAAGTCGCGAGTTACATGAAATATATTTTATTTAAATTACCTATAACGTATTTAAATCGTTCATTATATAAAATTTCCCCTAGAGTTAAATTTTGATTATACGCTCCTTCTAGTTAATTTTTTATTTTAAGGAAAAACTGAAAATGTATAGTATTATATTAAATTTAAAATGCAACAAGCAAACAATAGTTACTTATTAATGTTAAAAGTATAATAGGTACGAAGTACGAATGCTTGTTCTATTTTGTTTTATGTTAAACTTATGAACTTTATGTCATATAGATAACATTCAATTTACAATAAATGTATAAAAAATATTATTAGGAAATGTGAAGTATTTCAAAATAAAAGTACCTAGAATGAATCAAATCACGTCTTGTTTAAACTGTCACATTACGAAATATTGGTAAACGTTTATATGGTAGGTATATTGTGTAATATAAATGTAGGATTGTTTTGAGTCAATTGAAAATGTGCCAAATGTAACCCAAAAATGTATTTTTTTTTAGTTAAATTAGCATAAGAATTAATATTACATAGTGTATCTTTGTATTTATTAATAAAAGAGATTTTTTAATATTTTTCTTTTATTTTGTTCACCGGTTTGTTGCATAAGTTAAATATAATCACACAAATTAGCCAAACATAATATAAAGTAAACAAATATTGTAAAGATTAGCTAAAGAAGCATAAGCTACATTATAGATATAAAACAGTCGTGTTAGTAGAACCATTTATAACTCAAGAACGGTTGGAATTTTTTATTATCTTTAATTTGTTGAATTCGTTTCCTACTCGAATAACTATTAAGAAAAATAAGTGTTAAGAAAACAGAAACATTCACGAAAAAAATATACAAAGAAAATTCATTTTCTCATTCATTTTTTTATGACCTTTATTTAGACCTTATTTATTCATACTAGATCTTTGTGCTTAGAAATATGTTTAATTTGGGTCGCTAAATACTTTTCTAAGCGGTTGCTAAGCGCAAAACTCGAGAACGACTGGACCAGTTCGAATTTTTTTTTCCAAATGTTCGTTTAAATCCGAGGAAGGTTTTTATGATGAGAAAAATTAAAAAAATTACCGGGAAAATTGCATCCTTGCGCAGCTGGGGGCGGTTCGCTAGTTTCAAATAAAAATTCATGCTTTTATAAAAATATTACTGAAGACTGACTGAATCTGACACTGACGTTTTAAAACAAATACTAAGTTAAACTGTATTCAATCACATCATCATAAAACAATATTGCAAATGCTCCGGCAGATTGTCTTGTGGTGTCTTGTAATGTGTCTTTTCCGCTAAAGTGTAAGTCATCACGTTATTGACTGTACTAGAACCAGGTTCATCACCGTTTTCAACAATCACTTTAGAGGAAATTGTTTCTTCGTATTCTTCACCAACTACTTCTGGCGCCGGCTCAACTAGTTCCTCAGGTATAATGATTGAGGATACTGATTCCACTGAGCAATATGGATAGAAATCTGGTATAAGTGTTGTTGCTTTTGGCTTAGAAACTCCTGCGCAATTACAACGTACAGGCGGTTTAGGTATTTGATTTTCACAGCGACAGGGATTACAGTTGCAGCGAGATTTTATTTTAGGTTTATTGTTACCATCAGGTCTGGCATTATTTATCTTTTCGGGCTTATATTCAAAAGGCGGATAAAGGGTGTTAAATATATCTTCACCCGGACAATAGATAGTGTATTCGAAGAAAGTACTGTTTTTCCTATTATCTACAGGCTTGGTCTGTTCGCTTTTCTCTTCTAAAGGAACGAATGTAAATACTTCTTTAGTATTCTGTTTACAAACGTCTTTAGCTGTGGAATCTGATTGTTCACTTTGCTTTCCAGCAGCGCCTAAAATGTCTTCTAACATATCAATTTCTGGTTCAAATTCAATGTTGTATTTGTCTGCAATTTCCTTAGGGCTCATAAATTTTTCTATGGCAATGTTTTGATTCTCATTATTGTTTTTAATATGATTTAATAATCTCGTTACCAGTTTTGCGCTATCCATTGGTGTTTCAATGGATCTTTTATTCAGTTTGTTATCATCAGAGCTCTTGTCGTTACCAACTATTGCAAAGGAAAGTAGATTTGTCATCTCATTTTCGATTGTTTGAGCAATTTTGTTCGCTATACATTGGATGTCTTCTATTTGTTGTTCCTTCGTTTTCTTTGGATCTGTCGCATACGCCATCATCGTGGCTGATGGACTATGAATGATTTCACTCCTTACGAACGGATCCGTCCATTCACTATTATATAACCTCATGGGAATTGTAGTTTCTAAAATATTATTTTCTGCATCATTTGCTTTAGTCGATATAATTAGACTCTGAAAATAATAAGAAAATAAGATATAGAAAATAAGTCCCACCTATATATTTTAGTTGAATTAAAATATAAATAATATTTTACCTGAATTAAAAATATTAAACACATGTATAAATGACTCATGATGAACGACTAAAATTTACAATAATTATGTCTTTTTATTATATATTTAATGCCTACCTATCTTTATTAAGAAATGGTTTGGAAAATATTGCTGCACTATGTAGGTACTTAGGGTTCTGATACGACATGTTTCGCATTTAATGATACACAAGTCTTTACAAAGATTATGCAAGCATATGTTGCAATTTTTCATTTCCACACCTGCTTTTTCTTACAAAAGTGATATTGTCTCATTTTGATCATTATTAAAACAAGTTTCAAAAACAAATAAATGTTTAACAAAATCTTACACACTCCGGTTTGTAAGACTGCTTTTTCTCCTGACGACCTCAGATTCAGATTCGCAATATTATTTAGTTACAAAATATTATAGTTGTAATATACCTATTATGATTACTAAGATAACTTATTACCTATATTATATCGTATTCTCGAAATAACAAAATTTGACAAGAAATGTCAATTTCTCTGCTTCGACTTATACTTGCCTGCTCTTGCGTGCATAATGATTAGGTATATATATTTTACTTAACTGAAAAAAAAAGAAAGAAAAAAGATTTTTTTTAATTTGATTTATGTCATTTACTTTTACATCCATCTTTTACTTAATTTGTTAATATGTTCATAAATGTGGGTAAAAATTAAATGCGCATGGAACTTAAAGTAACGAGAAATTTTTTTTTTTTTTTTTCAATGAATAATGAAAATACCAGAAAAAACCTAACAATGTTTTTTATTGAAAGAGAAGAAGAGAGAGCAGATGCGGCAAACTCAATATTTCTATAGGAAGTTAGATTAAGTAATTATAGTGGCAGGCCATATTCCATTTCGCAGTTATTTCGGCAGTCCGTTTGGCGGCAGTAACCACCCCCTCACAGAAGACAACTGTGAAATAACAGCATGTGTGCTGTTGTGTTTCTTTGAGTGAGTAAGTGACTATCCCTTCCCACCCCTTATCCTTAATTCTATTATAATCGAAAGCGCAATTCCAACACCTGTGGCGTTGCTTGTGGTATATGCGAAGGTAGCCACCACCCATCAAGTGGACCGTCAGCCTGTCTGGCGAGCTTAACATAAAAATATATATAAAGGGTGATTAATTTCTAGAAAATTAGGTAAGTGAGGATATACTAACATAACTAGTACACACTCAGATTTCACAGTTAGATTTCTAAGGTGTGTGTAGACAAAATTTAAGGCATTCTAAAATATATATAAAAAATATGTTTATTATATGTTTATTCTATAGAGGGCAAAAAATATTCATTAGATCTTGATATTAAATTAGCTTATGATCATATTGAGACGGTCCAAACTTTAAAATATTTGAGTATTCTAGTGGATGAAAACTGTCATTGGAAACCTCATTTGGTATTAACGCTTATTAAAGCAATATAACGCTTGACCCCTTGTTGCTATAACATTTTGATCAGGCGTTAGTTGTTTATTTTGTTAAGTTTTTATCACGAACAGTACTTTTTTCTGAATGAAAGGTACCCTATGTTCTTTCTTGTAACCCTGACAACGTGTATGCAAAATTTCATGATGATCGGTTGAGTAGTTGATGATCGGTTCATGATGATCGGTAGAGGAATGAAAAGGTAACAGACAGACAGAGTTACTTTCACATTTATAATATTAAAGTATGGAGTATGGACGTTTCATACAAGTATACAAAATAATTAAAATCTATATAATGTATATAAAAGACCTCCTATAGACTCCAAAACCGCTGAAGCGATTTTGATAAACTTTCAGACAATCTTCAGATTAGTCCAGCGGGTGTTCTTGTGAAGTTTGGTACGGATCGGACGCGGACGAAGTCGCGGGCATATACTAGTTTTCAATAAAATTCAAGTTCTTTTTGTGTTCAATTTTTATGTGGAGTTTCTATTATTTTAAACTAAACAATTTATTTTTCGTATTGTTTTAAGTATGTTATATATTTTTTTCAAAGCAATTTCTCTATCTATTTCATTAAATAATTAAACAATGAATATTTTTAGTATTTAGCGTTGGTTGCTACCTTAAAGGCAGCAACATTAACAGTATCCAAATAAGCTGCCCTTTAGCTGACTTTTTGTTAAACGAGATCCCCAGCGAAAGCACACACAGCACATGCTGAGTTGGTTGCCTATTATATAGTCAAGGCACTGGTGCATGAACTGGCAAGGAACTGGCAACTTTCTTTCTTTCTTTCAAATGAGAAAACTTTGTAGGTGGATAATGGTTGTGAAATCTTCTTATCCAGAAAATTAATTCTATATTTAATGAAAGCTTTCTATCAATGAGCAGACGTACCTTGAGCTAACTTATTCATTTGGTAGTATCATTATTCCTATTCATTTAGTTAGAGTATCATTAGTAGATACAAATTAATATTGGATTAGTCTATATATCCACATCGTTGGTTAATTGGATTTTTTCAGTTTTGATAAGAAAAAAAAATTGTTTATGATAATTTTTATTTCCTTTTAAATAAATATTATTAATTAAACTTAACTATTGACTTAAATTTAAAAATTCAAATTAAACTTAATTTGCTTGAATATCTGGTTGCGCAGGATATTGAGGACAGAATTGTTGTTGGTAGGGAGTTAAATGATAAGGTTTGTGCGGGAATGGTTGCGGATAGACACACGTAGGACGAGGTAAAGGTTGGTTTAAAGTATTAACATTCGGAAACCTGTAATTTGAAGGATAAAAAGGTTCAGGCCATACAAATCTTCTCGCGTTAAAGGACGGGGTTGGCATTGCATATTCCGTGGGCTCTATTCCTCGACCTAACGCGAAATTTGAAGGCTGCGGACGTGGTGAAATAATCGGGCTTTGGAGAGCATAAAAAGCTGGAACTGACGTCATCACTGGTGCGCTAAGACGCGGCATCATTGGTATAGTTGTTGGTACAAACGAGTACAATACTTGTGGAGCTTGCGAAGAAGTAGCTGATTGTGCATATGTAGTCGGCAATGTATTGCGTGACGTTTCTTCTGAAGATGTGTTTGATGATAATTCTGATGAAGACGGTGATGTTGTCGGAGGCCTCAACTTCGCAAGTAAAGCTGAAAACCAAATACACATACATTCATAAACACATCTGTACATTGTTCTCAAAATAAAGGTACGCTTTAAAAACCGCGGTTTCGATTACAAAAAACTGTGCATTTAAAACCGTACGTGTGAAGAGGCTTTAACAAATTTATTCAACTAAGTAATGTTAAACAAGCAAAAATTAATTGTAACATGAAGTAACTTACGTGACGAATACAGAGCGTCGATCATCTGACTCATTCTTTCATTGAGGGCAGCGAGCTGGAAATGAAAAAACATATATAATCATATTACTAAACTGTTCACTATTTTACCAGAATAAAGCTACCTTTAGCACTGTAGTTGATTTATCTCAAAAATGCAACAGCCATACTATACTGGAATAAAGCTTATGTATGTTTAAGTATGTACGCTTCAATTATGAATATAATTCATAATTATTTTCATAATTAAAGATAAATTAATTTTGTTTTATTTGTTATTAATAAACTCAAAAACTACTGGACCGATAACATAAGCTATATTTTATAAAGTTACACGGACGAAGTCGCGTGCAACAGTACAGTACAATACAGTACAGAACAGTACAGAAAGGTAATATTTTCTTAGAAATATTCAAATTAATTTACCTGTGTTTTATGCAAGTCAGGGCAATTGGGAGTTGCCGAACAAACTCCAAATGTGAATGTAAGTACTACAATAAATAACTTCAACATTTTGATTTACGGCTCTATACCATTTGATTGCTAGATTTTTAACACATTGAGTACATTTTTCACACAATTGTTATATAAATATTAGACGACTAGTTTATCAGATCTCAAACGTGATCAAACATGAGATGGTCGATTGTAAGACGCCAAATTATTATGAAAAGATTTATCGTCTTGATTGCAAGATTACAGACTATTGCTTAATGTCGAATGATTAACATTGATAAAATTGATATTTTGAAATTGAAAACTTGATTGACACATCCGAAGATTACAAAACAAAATAACTAAAGAAACGTTATAATTACCTACGACTTTTTACTGCCACAAAATTATTAAGTACTAGCTGTTGCACGCGACTTCGTCCGTGTACTTTATAAAATATAGCCTATGTTACTCGCTGATAACGTACCTTTCTGTAGTGAAAGAATTTTTAAAATCGGTCCAGTAATTTTTGAATTTATTCATTCCAAACATATTATACAATTTTTCTTTCGCTATAATATTAGTATAGATATAGAATATTATTATTAAGGAAAATATTTATATTATACAACACATAAACTCTAACAAAGAAGATACAATAGAACACAATTAAGCAACTTAAGCAAGGTGACAGGTGCTGCTAGTGCGCTGCCGAATACAGTAGGATTAAGGATAAGGGATTGAAAAGGGATGGGCTCTGGGATCCCTTATATAAAAATATACTTTTTTTCTGATTTTGATTTAAAATGGGTTGGTTATCTACAAGTCATCATCAAGTCGACTCTTGGTTAACAAAAGCATTTGATATATAAATAATGTTAAGGATATCGAGGTAATCTATCAAAAAAAAAAAAAAAAACAAATCGGTGATTTTGGAATAAATTTTATTTCCTTACAAAATACAATATAGCAATTGCTGTCTATTTTTTTTTTTCATTTACCTAAAATTCTAATTTGAAAAACAATAGTGAATTGAAGTAAATTTCTGTAACTGTTACTGAGAATAATTTTATTGTGTATGTGAAAGATTTAGACTGAGATTGGTGTTCTAAAGTTTAATTCTTGTGCAAACTACTCATTTAAAAATAATTCTTCTGCCTGCCTGACATGTCAGGTGAAACTAAGCTTTGAGGATATATCGATAGCTCATGTTTGAGGACTCCACCTATCTGCTTGCCGACACCTCCATTACAGTTGCAAAAGTTGGCTTCGTTTTCTTTGAAAATTTCGCACAAAAAACTTCCACGCCAAGAATACATATCGAAAGCAAGGCCCCCAATGCAGTTAATCCTAAAAGAGGTGCCACATCTCCAAATTTGACTCTTTCAGCCAGCAATGCAGATCTGCATGGCGGTGGTAAGATGCGCCATCTAGAAACACTTCGCTTCGCAATTCCAGTTTCGTGTAACCAATTACTTTTTGATCTTAGAACATCTGTCCATTGCCCGCGCTTCGTTGAAGTTATCCATGACATTACCTGTAAGTTTTTTTTTATAATATATTATAAATTATATAATTACATTACACATGTTGATTGGTACCTCTGGTATGGTGTCGACATATTGCAGCTTGCACACATGCTCGTCAGAAAACGTTCTCAAGAATTTGTTTATTTGATTATACTCTGCGTGGAAAGCTGTATTACCCTTTTGTATCAACTCTACTCCTCTTTCTATAGTCTGATAGAAGCTTGAAGTTATACGCTTCTTCTTTTTTAAATACTCCAGGTCTGTAAAGTTTGTTACTACCTACAAAAAAAATTTTCTATTTAAAAAATAACTATTAACCAATTCTGTAAAGAGAACTTTCTAGTTATCTTAATTTAGTTAGTTAGTTCTTTTTAGTTTCTAGTTCTGTAAGATAACTGTTCTCAGTGTTTAAGTTTCCTTAGTAATAAGCCCGGGGGTATGAAAATTTATGGGAGTAAAATCAAATGTCACATGTCATACGTTACGCATTAGAGGCTACAATATGCTTCAAAACATATTAATATAATATAATACATATAATATATTTATATCCATTGATATTTATGGAACTGAAAAAATTAACAAACTAATAAGCTATCATTTAGCCTCATTTACTAATCTACTAGCTGGTGCCCGCGATCGATTAGATCGTTAGAGCAAGCACTTTAACCACTCAACTAAGGGTCTCGTCAAAATATATTTATAAGTGGACTCACTGTAAAACTAAATGGAACCTACATCAAACATTTGATACCGTATCCAGTCATAATCTTCTGAAGCGATGGCATATCTCGAATCTCCTAATGCCCTTAAATTGTCCGGTCCACCGCTTCCAGCACTCATGAGAGCTGATACAATGGCTGATGTATAGTACGAGTGGACCAGCATTGATGAAATGGACATGACTATAAAAGTCCATCTGCCTGACACGCCTTCTGGTACTGCACTAGCATCTAAAAACATATACAAATGAATAGGATTTATAATTTCAATTTTTTTTCCTCTTACTAATGAGGGTGCTGGGGTTTTTGCTCATATCGCGAACATATGTACGAATAGCATCTACAAATTCAAAAATTTTCAAAAAGGTCGTCAACATTTTCAGTATAGAGGAGCTACTGAGAGCTTATTCTTTTTACTAGTAGTGGGTAGCATAATTTTTGTAGTAAGTAGTAGTGATGACGATAAATGCATACCTTGTTGCAGCCAAGTAGCGAGTACACCAATGAAAGCACCTTCCTTTTCCGATGGTTTCCTAGAAGTGACCCTTTGTGCCACAGCCAACACGAAGCAAATGCAAAATGTCGTCAACCAAACGCTCGGAGTAAAAGGCTCTACGTACATATTGTTGTTACTCATACGCTCCGATATGTATGTGAATCCAACACTGAAGGGTTAAAACAAAAAAATCAGATTCTAGAGCATAGGGTAGTAGTTTAACATGGTTAAAAGTTTTTAAACTTTACATTTTTAAATGTTCTCGAAAAGGAAAGGATTTCTTTAAAAAAAAAAAAAAATCGGCACAATGAATGTCGACCCACTAGCAACGGTTATACAAGTTCGCTACCTACTTAATGAAATCGATCTTTGATATGACACAGAATAATGGATAATATAGGGACTTTCTGCCTTTATTTTCCATTTTTACTTTTAAACCGGAACTGAACAGCATAAGTATATGATGTTATTTTGGGGTCTTTTTTAAAGTGTTGCCTAAATTTCTTATTACACATTTAATATTTACATAAATAAGCTTTTATATTTATAGCTTATTTATACATTTTAATTTTTTGCACATTTATTACTTTTTCATTACTTATTATGAAAGAAAGAAGGCGACTCCTTGCTTTAATACTCGTATATTTAAAAAATACTACGAAAACAAGAAAAGGTGAGCGAAAATCTACTATAATTCCAACGCTCTCTATCAGGGTCCTGGGTTCGATTCCCGGTTTTGTAAAATTTGGGAATAAATTTTTCAAAGTTTACTCTGAATTAGGTCTTGCAAGTACTGACAAGGCACACTGCATGTCGCAGTCATTTGGACAATTGGTCTGGCGGCTAATCACCCACACTCAAAAGGCCACCGTGAAATAACAGCACGTGTGCTGTTAATTAAACAACTAAATATTCATGCACGACAGACATTCTTTTCCTGGAGAGTATATATGTGGTGCTAGAATACCCAAAAGGCCATAAAGGTGTGATGTAATCCAAGCGTTTCATTCGATAATGTAATGTACGCAGTATAGAACCACTCAACTCTGCGTTTCCCGAAGCCACCATCAACATCATGCTGCTGTTGTGGACTTCTGTACTCCACAATAGTGTTGGTATAAGCACCTCTCTAAAATTAAAAGATAAAGATGGTATATTTAAGACGTTCTTTCGAATATCCGAAGTGCAAAGTGTGTGAGTTTTGAGCATAGCATTTATTATGCTTACAATTACAAGGGGCGGAGTACATATTGAGTTCATCAAGTTTAGCAGTGGTGCGGCACACTGCGTTTGCATTTGGACAATTAATGCAACCATTTTTTTATTCACTAAAGACATTTTTCATCCATGTCCTTGTTCATGGACGTGGAAATGGGCCACACGTAAACGGGGTATAATATAGCCGGCAGCGTACTTGCAGCACCTATACTGTTGCATGTGTTATAGGCAACGGTAGCCACCTACCATCAAGTGAACAGTCAGCCTGTCTGCTAACCTTAACATAAAATATAATAATCATAAAGCCTAGATGTTAAGCAGGACATTACAAGTTTACATGTTTATGTTGGTTTCTACTATGATAAGAATCTATATCTTATTAAATAATAAATATTTTTTGTTTCTTACGTAGCATTGAGGGATTGGAGGATAAGTGATGACACACCATAAGTGCACCGCGTTGCTGAATCACTTTCGGGTGTTCGAGTGTCTGTTATGTAATCTTCAAAGGTACCTTCATAAGTGTCTTCAGAATAATGACCGACCTGAAGATATTAATGCTTTTCTTTAATGGCATAATAAAAACAAGAGACTCACTATTCAAAAAAAATATATTAAATAGTAAAAAATCTTTAAAGAAAAAGAAAATAGATAATAGTTATAACTTTGGTAAACGTCTTATTATTGCAGGGAAAATTAGGTGTTTAATTTTTCGAGAAAATAATAATATAATGAAATCAATGCAAATTGTTAAAACTAAATGAATATAACGAGATTCTGTTATTTTTCCTTTCAACAATTTGACGTTTGGTCTAATATTAGTACCAGTTAATGTTTATAAAAGGGCCTTGTCTTATTTAATTTGGCCAGAGGACTTATTTTGATGCGAGTACATGTACTCGAGGTAGGTACTTACTCATCGTGTTATGAAGACGCTAATGGAAATTAAGTGGGTTAATTATGAATTTTAGTGTCGGGATTAATCTGTAAAGTATAACTTCACAGACAGCTAGTTTTCTCTAATTCTTTGGTGATAAGATTTGTTTTCTAATCATAAATAGTTCTCAGAGTTGTATGCTCAACCTAGAACTTGGCACCTAGCATCGCGAACTAGCCGCCTTGCTCACTTTTTTACGATGCTTTATTACGTATGTTAGTGACATTGCCCAATGAAGGGATGTATTCATTTAGAAAAAAGTTCCTTATAACTATTAAAAAAAGAGGCTTAATATTAGTACTAAAATTTAGATTTAGTTTCTCTACCGGAGTAGCTATGGCCATTTTATGACCATGAACGTTAGTTCTGTGTAATATCCTCTCTCGGTCGTTTGTAACTTGAAGCTGACCTTGACTCCAATAGCCCCATGGACTGAAAGTGACTCCTGATGTAGGATTTACGTATACGTCTTCCAAATAGAAAGTTTTCTCCTTTTTTTCATTAGACATTGAGATAACTGGAATGAAATACATTATCAAATTATATGTATGAAAATGCAAGGAAACGTAGCAGAGGCAGGAGAAAGAGAAAGTAGTGGCGCAGTTCGAGTGCACCGTCCCAATGAGCAGTGTCCGGATGCGGACCCCCGCGGCGGAATTGCGGAAGAGTGTTTGTCCGACCTCGCTACGGAGGACGCCAAGAGGTTTAGTCGGTAGGGCTACCCTACTACCAACTCGAGTATAACCCACCGGTCTGTCCCCAGGCCGATGGGTATCCATGATGGATTCCTCTTTAAAAAAAAGCGTACAATGCGTTTCGCAATCATTGGGCAGCCCGTCTGTCTGGAGTCCCTTACAAAAGACCACCGTGGAATAGCACCACATATGCTGTTGTGTTTCGGTGAGTGAGTAAGGGATGCCATTTCCCTATCTCTTCCTAATTATCCTTAATCCTACTATGATCGGCAGAGCACATGCAACACCTGTGGCGTTGCTTAAAATATACTTAAGTATATTTTACTATCAAGTAGACCGTCAACCTGTCTGTCGATATCCAACTTATGTCACAATTGACAAAAAGATTAAATGAATACAAGGAACTTGCCATTTTCATTAGGAATATATTGAAGATGTGTACGCAGAAAGGTTACATCACTGTCATATCGCACATTCTGGAGTGAAGGTACAGTATCTCCAATTATCAGCCATTTGTACCAATTCGAGAAGTAATTCGTGTGTACCTGAACAAATTTTGTACTTATAGATAAATTTAATCTTTAGTTAATCAAACATAAACCTAAACCTGACAGTTCATAAATTGTATCATTTATAAAGACATAGAAATATATAACTAAAAGATAAAGATACAGACGAGAGTAAGATGAACATATTTAAAGAGAAGTAAATAATCAATCCCATCAAAAATACAAAAAGTTGTGACTTTACAATCAAGGATTAAGCTTATGGGTATTATGATTACATATTTATATCTTAATCTAAATTTCATCAAGAACTTACTTACCTATATATAACAATGCGTAAAAATAGCAAAAAATAAATAAATCAAACCGATTCAAATAGAGAGTCGTTATTATGCAGGTAAAGTATTCCTTGATATCCATGACTGTTTATTTCATTAATTGCAACTGGATCACATACAAATGTTGTTCTCAAGCCGCCTTCTCTCAACTGACGAACAAATTTGACGCGATCTAAAATATACATTTATCATTAACTAGAACGTATGCTGGTGATGGAGATGATTGTCAAAAAAGAAAAAATTGGCGTAGAAAGAAGTCCAATCTGAAGAAAATCAGAGTGTTGACCGGGTTAGTTAAAAGCAGTTGAGCTGTTCCGACTATCAAGAAATAGACTGCCAAGCTAATCGCCAACTTTCACTAGTTGGAGATGCACCATAAGATGAAGACGAAAGACATATAAAAGGAAACTATATTTATATATTTATACATAAAGTTTTTTTTATATTTCATACTGTACTTTTTATTAAGTGTTCAGAATCTTATACAATAACTGTCATACTCAAAGACAGTCAGTTCTTTTTTAGTGGTGATGCGTTTGACACAGCAGGTTTGACGAGTTGGCTGTCTCGGGGGTCAACTTTGAAAATGAACTTTTCAAAGTTGGCTCTGATCTGGATCTGGAAGTAATGGCAGGGCACACTGCGTTTCGCAGGCATTTGGGAATGTCTGGAGTGAAATGTCTGGAGGCAGTAACACCCCCTTACAATAGACCACGGTGAAATAACAGAGAAAGACTTATTGAACAGAGAGAATAAATTTATTCTTTAGATGAAATAAATCTTTTTCACCTATCTTTTTCATAATTATTTAATTTCCATTTTTAATTATTTATTTAACTTCACTTACCCATTCGTGAACAACATTGTAATATTATTATGCTGCCGACAAGTTTGAACTTAAAAAAATCTGTAATAACCTTTAAATTCATTTCCACACATGTACTGCGGTCGGAACTGCTGTTGAAAATCTGCTTTTGAAGTTCTAAATTTTGTTTATATATTATTCAGATTTTAAGTGATACTTAAACGATTCTAACAAGTACAGATAACAACTTTAAATCTCAACTTTAAAACTTAACTTTTTTAATTTTATGCAGTAATGATATCGCTCTGAAGCGGCTAGGTATTAATATAGGAATTTATTTTTAAAATCAAATATTTGGCACCTTTATAATGCAAGCGTCAAGTGGCGGGCGTCAACTTTACTATCGTTTCAAGGTCACGCACACCGACACCGTCACGCCATGCCCTTACTCACCTACGAAGGTACCGAAAATTATACCGAAAAATGTAATAACAGAACACTTTTTATTTCACTGTGCTTTATCATTCTACTAACTGCAATTACGGAGTAGAAAGTATATGATGATATCAAGAATATACCATTGCCATTAATTAAATTAAAGCTATTAATATAAGCATAACTATACCAAACCAAAAATAATATAAAGAAGAAAAGAATAAAACAGTAAAAAAAGCAATTAATATTATATTTATTATTGTAAACTTAATACATTTAAAAGTTAAACTTAAAAAAATGTGATCACGACTGTACCTGTTATTTAGTACGCTACATATTTCATGTGAAATGTGTTTGTAAATTTGCGGGCGTGTATTGCAACACAAATAATAGGCTTAGCTTTTGTACAGTCAAGATAATTTGCAACTGCAATTTACATGAAAATTTTACATGAAACTTGAAATAATTTTTTGATTTGGAATATGACTATTTTTTTAAAATAAGGAGGACATAAAGAGAGTAATTTTGTATAAAGATTTTTTTGATAAGATTGTTTTGAAATACGTACGACTGAAATCCAAATTTTAGGGACGCAATTTATAGACAACTAGCTGGTGCCCACGACTTCGTCCGCTTTGAGCTGTATGAGAGTCTGGTGCCCGTGATAGGTATTGAAAAATACCTGTGTTACCAGGTCATATTTGGAACTCCTTGAAAGTTTGTTTACATATTCTTTGCATTGTCTCGCTGGTTTCTTTTTAGATTGAAGGAAAAATGGAAAATAATTTACACGTTTAAAATTATATTATAATTATTTATTAAAATATACACATTTTATAAATTAAATTTTGTTATTTTACATATTTAACAAAGAAAATAATTTATTATAACTTATGGGTAACAACACGAGCAGGGAGGGGGTGGTAGCGGGGGGAGGGGTTTTGCTTCTAAAGTAATTGGAACAGGGGGAGGCATTAGGAAGGCATTCATTGGTATGCCAGGAGGAGGAGGAGGTGGACATGCATGTGGGTATTGAGGTGGAGATGGTGGCACTATCGATATGACTAAAGGTCCTGGTAAAGCTTGCGGTGGTAACAATGGCGGTGCAGGTGGCAGCAGTAACGGTGGAAGATTCGCAGGAAGCATTAATGGGGATGGTCGCCCGCATGGCAAAGGTTGAGGAAGTATTAATGGAGGAGCTGGTGGTGGGAGACATAATGATGACGGTTGTGGTAATAATAAAGGCGATGGAGCAGGCAGTAAGAAGGGAGGGTGAGATGGGGCTGGAAGCATCAAACGTGGAGGAGCACGGAAAATTAAAGGCGGAGGCGGGGCCTGTAACAATAATGGCGATGGAGGTGGTAGACATAACGGTGGAGGAAGTATCAATGGTGGTGCCCCGAATAGAGGTGGCCTAGGTCCACACAAAGGTGGAGGAGCAGCAAAAATTATAGGTGCTGGTGGTAATGAAGGAGGAAAAATAGGAGGTTTTGGCGGAGCCGGCATTAATACTATAGTTGGAGGCGGTGGTGGCGGTAGAATTTTCTTGATTTTCACTTCATCTTTGTCTTTTTCTTTTTCTGAAAAAAATAAATGAAGTAATTTTACTTAAAAAAAAAACAACATTCACTCCCAAATAACTTTTTTGAGAAATTCGAGCAATACATGCCTCCTTATTATTTATTTTTATAGATCTCATATACAATCTCCATCACGTTAGATTTTAAACAAAAAACGGTATCAAAATCGGTCCATCCATTTGGTAGCTCAAAAGAAAGTCGGAGGTCAGTTTATATTTGAAATAATTATGTCTTGTATAAACTTATGTAACTCCTAGTGGGCTTCAGAATGTTTTTCTCCTATATTTATTAAGTTTGAAAATTATTCATAAATTTCTTAAAAGTTTTTGAAATAGGTACGAGTATATTTCATTAGGGCAGCCCGTTATCAACTTACCTAGTAATTTCAAATCGAGTAACGGCTTTAGTAATCTGCAAACAAAATTTTAAAAAATAACATAAAAAATAAAAAATAAATTATATGGATTCATTTATTGATTTACAATTATGAAATACTTACGAATCAAGCAATGACTTTTTCGTCTCTTTCATCTCTTTCAGGGCATCAAGCTGAGAATAATCAAAAATATAATCATTATCATTGTTGTAATCAATTACTATGATTACAGTACCCAAAATGACTGAATAGATTTTGACATGAGTTTTCAGAACCTTTCAGAGTTCCTAAGCTACATTTTATCTAGTAAATATTTAAGACTAATTAAATATTTCCTAGCGACTTCGTCTGCGTCCCTTTTTCTTAGGTGTTAAAACACCTCCAGTGTAATTTTTTTAGTTTTATTTTTAGACAATCCTTCGTGAACGGTACTTTTTCTAGATGAAAGGTAGCCTACGCTCTTTTCTGTATCCTTAACAATGTGTATTCATAATTTTGGTCTATTCCCATTAGTTCAATAAAATAAAGCATTTAATATTACTCAGGATACCTACGAATTTATTGAAAAACTGTACGCGAAGAACCTCTTGAACGAAAGCTAGTATTAGGAACATAATATTTATTCAAAGTTAACACTTTTTTATTTGTGAAATTAATAGGCACCAAATTTAGTTTAGTTCTTCCAACTGGAAAGCAAGAGATTCTATTTTATTATGGCTTAAATAAATATGTGCTTGTATTTTTAAATACTTCATTATTTATGGCCAGGAAATTACGTTATCATTGGAAATAAAATTGACCTTATTGCTAGTTAAAAAAGTCTGTTACAACTTACCAGTTTGTCGTCACATTTTGCAATGTTGATTGCAAGAAGTACGACCCCTAGGCTCGTCCAAAATTTACAGCGCCCCATTGTGACCCCGCCCGCCTTGATCAAACCGAGAGAAAATATTAACTGATTTTTCTTAAAACATTTTCATTTTAAATTCATCCGTTTGAGATTTCTACGTGATTTTGAAATTAATTTATCGTATCGACCATTCGCAGAGCAGGAGTTTCCTGAGATAAGATTGTTACGTGTTGATATTTGAAATTGTTAATCAGATTTCTATATAGATTTAGCAATCTGTGAAATTTTATTTTATTACGTAAAAAATTAACTAAAGTTTGTTAAAAATTATTTCACAAATGAGTTTCGATTTGTATAAAACAGTAGTATTTAGTATTTAAAGCGTAAAAATATACATTATTCTACGGAGACAGGAATACGCGCCTATTAAATTCAAGCTTATTCCTGGAATATAAAATTTAAAGAATCAACAAATAAAATTATTAGAATCAACTATGCAAAATCAGTAATTTCACAAAACTTTCAGGAAAACTTTTTTCAATTTCTGAACAAATTTTCATTTAAAAGCTATGCAATACAATTTTGTAACTGTTATAAAATTGTGTATTTCATAGCATAATTTGGTCTAGCCGTTCTCGAGTTTACTTAAGGCTTAGGAACACATTTAGATATTCATTATTATTTATATAGATAAATTAGCTAACCCCGCAAACGTTGTTTTGCAAAAAAAAAATTGGTATGTAAAAAATAGTTTACAACCTATTCTCAGACCTACCGAGTATACACATAAACTTTCATAAAAATCAGTCAAGTCATTTCGGAGGAGTTTTGTTACATACACTGTGACACGAGAATTTTATATATAAGAAGATGACTTCTCCTATGGAGAAATAGCTCCTAAGGGGAATTCTTCTCTACCCAATTGAAATACCGGAAGCAGGATGAAATGAATAGAAAAAATGAGATACTTATTATTCATTGTATACTCGTATGGAGGCTCCTATGTTACGATATTGCGTAGAAAAATGCCATGATTGATTAAGAAATTTTTAAATTTTTAAAAAAAAAAAGAAAGAATTAGAGAATATCTGTTTATAGTGTTTTTGTCCCGATAACAATAATGCAAACTCTTGTTATTTTCTCGCATATCTACAATTAGGTTCATTACCTATGTCTCTAGACTCCATTATGACTTAAATCCATTATGTCTTAAAATTACTTTGAAAATCAGGAAGTGGTCTACAGATCGCATATGAGTGCGGCGTTAGGTCATATTATCATTTTACCTATCATTTTAATCCTTATCTTTGGTTACATATTATAAAACAAAGTCGTCCGCCGTGTCTGTCTGTCTGTTTGTTCGCGATAAACTCAAAAACTAATGCACCGATTTTCATGCGGGTTTCACCAATGGATAGAGGGATAATCAGGGAAGGTTTTTACGAAAAAAAAAATATACACCCCGGGCGAAGTCGGCAGCGTGACAGTATAGTATAATTTGAAGTCGCTTTCGCGTCTCTCTGTCCTCTTCTCAAACCAAGCAACGAATTCTTGATGCGGTTCCTCACTCTGGAGCCCTAACCAACGATAGCTTGTGCCTTGCCCAAGCTGCCTACGGACTACTAGTTTTAAGTTTTTTTATAATATTTATTGTCTTTATATAATTTGTAAAGCTTTGTAAATTTAGAATTAAGATTGAAAATAAATATATGTGAATACTAATAATGATGATAAAGATGTACAAGATATTGTAGTTCTTCTAAAATCTTAAAGAAAACTCCGCGATGCGATGCGATGGCATATCTCGATCTGTTGCGGTTGACTCACAGTAACCGTTAATTTCTTTCATTAAAACTTTAATCTCTAAATACCAGGTATAAATCCGTCACGTCTGTTTCTTCGCTAACTACTTCTAAAGCACCCAAAGTATTTTGATACGGTTTTCACTAATGGAAAGAGCGATAAACAAGAAAAGTTTGTACGAGTATATATAACTTGCAGAAAAAAAATCCGTGCAAAGCCGGAGGAGGAAGTGTATACGCTTAAGCGCTAAATTGTCTTATTTTTATTCAAATTGCGTGCTTTGTTGGAATTATAAACGTTGCTAATATTCTTATTATTCTTTTATCTTGAAAATAAGCTTTTTTATGTTAATGCTGACGGTCCACTTGATGGTAGGTACAGCATGGTAGGTACAAGTAACGCCACAGATACTGCAAATGCGCTTTCAAACTTAAACATAAGGGATTAGGAAGGAATATGGAAGTGGGCTCTGGCATCACTTACTCACTCACCGAAACACAACAGCATACAATGACATGCTGTTATTTTACGGTGTAAGAGGGTGGTTACTGCCGCCAGACGGGCTGCCCTAATGACTGCGAGACGCGGTGTGCCCTGCCATCTACTAAATTTAAAATTAAAATTAAGAATCGATCATTTTGTTTATCACATTATTTGGCTTGAGAAACAATTGAAAAATAATATTATTATCGTTCTTAACAATCGTTTGAGAAACAATTGAATAACGTGTTCAATCAATTCATGAGTGAGATAATTCTGAACAAGTATATCTTATAAAACTTATAAAAGCTAAAGATAACGGTTTGCCGCCTTTTTATATTCAAATCAACAAAGTGAGACGGTCTTCCAAATGAAGTGCACAGAATTTTTTTGCGTTCTTCTATGTTTAACCTTTTTTGTGAGTATTTAGGTATTTAAGTAGTATATTTTTTTTTTATATTAAGACAGGCTGACGGTCCACTTGATGGTAGGTGGCTACCGTCGCCTATAATACAAGCAACGAAATAGGTGTTGCAAGTAAGCTGCCGACCATAAAAAGATAAGATTGGGATGGGGTAGTGATATTCTATAAGAGGGGTATTACCACTACTTTCTAAATCCAGACCAGAGCCAACTTTGAAAAGTTCATTTCCAAAATTGACCCTGCCGGGAATCAAATTCGAGGCTCCAGAGACGTTAGGCAAGTACCCTTACCACTCATCCAACGGGCTATATTTTAATTTCAGATACAAACTTCGCACTGTATAAATTTTGGCCTGTTTGCCGGCGATTACAAGAGAGATTTGAAACCACTCATCATCAGGAAGTACACGCGCAACTCCCCTCTAATTATCAACATTAAACCAGGAGTTGCTCCAACCAGAGTACCAAGATTCACTCCTTTGCCTCCTCTATTACCTTTGAAACCAATAAAACTTAAACCGTTACCGTTATTACCTAGAATACCAAAATTACCATTATTTATTCCACCATTGATTCCAAAACTTCCTCTACTTCCTTTAATACCTCCTTTACTGCCTCCTTTAATACCTCCCTTAATAAGACCAATACCATTATTACCACCACTACCTCGCTTGTTTGGTCCACTGAAGGTACCAATAATAAAGAAACCTACAATTCTAGGTTTAGCATCAGAATTAAAGCCTATACGAGTTTTACCACCAAATAGACACTGCCTACAACTACAAGTAATATAATATTGAACAAACTCATGGATTTACGAAGACAAGGATCTCTGACATTACCGGATTATATTATGTTTAGAAAACTTTTTATGTCATAGTTAGAATTAAATTGATTTGTTTTAACTAGAATTGGATAAACAGTGTATTCTACTAAGCGTTACAACTGTAATTTTTCCCATTATTTTTAAAAAAATCATGAAAGAAAGTGCACATATGTACCCAATGTTAACAGTGCGATCCTACAGATTTTTTATTTTATTTGACCTGCTTTATTGTCCTTTAGTGCACTGAGCTACACATGAAAAAGAGTTTAAATATGGAATATAAAAGTGAGTAACTTACAATGTAGCTATCGCATAAATAATATTTGTGTAATATTTAATAACATGTTTAGCAATCTCTCTCTCTCTCTCTCTCTCTCTCTCTCCCTCTCTTTCTCAGTGTCTCTTCAGTCCTGAAGGTTGGCCTTCAACTCCTTAAACCAACTGGTACCTACTGGTTTATCTCTGTTATAAACCAACTGAGGCCTTTCCAGTCTGCTTCATGATGTTTCGTTAACACGACTTCCTCATACCCCCAGCGCCTCTACCATACTACCTTTGACCTTACCATAATTAACTGTGGTTCGCATCATCGTCCGAGGCTTATTGATATTTATAATTATTGGCATTATGTTTAAGAATAATGAATAAACGATACATACTCTAGAATGCATATTTAGGACTTGAAATTTGCCGCAATACAGATTTGATTAGTCATTTAGAGACAGCATAGAACTCTTTTGTAACTTCCACATTTACTAGTCTAAAGATGTTTTAGGCATTTTGTACAGCTTTTAGTGGCTAATTTTTTACAACTTTTTCAACTTTGATGAATAAGTTGATAGGAATAAATAAGTTTATATAAAATAATGAAAACAAGTGAAATTTAATTTTATGTTTTATTTAAGCAAACTTAATGAATATTTATAATTTATTACTGACATTAAATTCTGTTAATTTAGTGTAAGGAGATAACATAGCAATTGAATTTTTATTACTTACTTAGTATAAAAATTACTTAGTTTTAACTTTTACAACAATATTTGAATTTGTATTATTTATTTTATAATCGGACAGAGCATCGTAACATCTACGCATTATGTCTCTAAACTTATTAACATATGAAAGAACAGTGTAGGTGAAAGGACGGTCTTCTGCGCGACATGTGAAGCAGGGGTCCAAGTTATTAGGACGCAAAAGCGAACGGCTCGTTAGAACACTGCCCTGAAAAACAAATTCAAATGTTTATTTACTAGTTATATTTAAAATAAGAATAAATATGTTTACTTTTGTGTTTTTTCTTTAAAAGAAACCCTCAAGATTCCACATACTGTATTAAAAATATTTTTTGTTTTTCATTAAAAATAAATAATACATTAAAAAAAACTATACTTTTGGAGATTATCACGAACATACATACATATGGACAGACAGATGCGACTGGGGGATTTTATTTTATAATATGTAAGGATGCGGGCAAAAGCTAGTATATAATAATAAATATTATAAAGAGAGAAGATTTGTATCTTTGTAATGAATAAACTCAAAAAATACTGGACCGATTTGGAAAATTCTTTCACCTACAGAAAGCTACATTAGCAGCGAGTAACATAGGCTCTATTTTATATAATGAAATGCTGTAGCTAGAATATAATAAGACATGATAAAACTATTATAAATGTAAACTAATATATTTATTTTAATTAAATATGTAATATATTACATAATAAAGCTTAAATGTAACACAAGTATAATCAATACCCACTTCTATTGCAACAGCAAGAATCACCAGAAGAAATACAACCAGCGTTCTCAACTTCATTCTTGTAATAAACTTTCGCGACTAAATACACCACAATTGCAGCAGCATAACAGCTCTTCAATAGCCACTGCATTGTCTACCAGGCCAAAGATGTCACGATTCATATAAACATTGAAATTTATCGGAAAATCACTATCGGC
Source organism: Synanthedon myopaeformis (assembly GCA_944738685.1). NCBI lineage: Eukaryota > Metazoa > Arthropoda > Insecta > Lepidoptera > Sesiidae > Synanthedon > Synanthedon myopaeformis. The sequence goes on along the minus strand of OX122933.1, from coordinate 2,946,449 downwards.
TGTTACCGATTAAAAACGTGTCTCAGGAATGAATTATATAACACGTAGCGCATAATTATATTGGATCGAATAAAGAAACGCCACGTACAGCGATAATGTAAAGAGAAACTAATGCAAATTCAAAACATTAACACTCACTAGGTTTTAATGAAGTGTTAATATACTAATTGTCATATCATTGCACTAATGCATTCATTTATTATTGTAGAGTCAGACAGCATTATTGTGTATATTTCGCTTGAGTAAGCAATACCCTTATTATTAAGCAGTAAACCAGAGACAATTCCCTTATTCTTTGATATTGTCTATTTGCCTTATATTAAATCCTAAGAAGGGTGGTAGCAAAGTTGTATTTCCCTGTTGATGCTTGTATTATATATCCACATTCAAACAGGCTTCCTTATAAACTAAGACGGGTGTAACACAATTTTCATTTACATGGTGAATGGTGAATGGCCTCACAGAAGGTCGTGTCTCCTTCTGTGAGGCAGTAATGCTCCAGAAGGAAGCCTACAGCGGCTCCTCCTTCCCTCCTTAAATCGAAGGGATGCGACCAGCATACCTGCGTATAATGGGGGGCATAAGGGGGGAGGGCCCTGGTGCGCTAATGCGAGCCCAGGATCCTCCTTGACTGCCGACAAAAGCCGTCGCGTGGTTTTAGTGGGTATATCTCCCTCATTAGGGGAAAGGGCAGTCCCACATAACCGCACCGTCTCCCCGGACGGTATGTGTGCGGGTAACACATTTCCCAGAGTAAAAATAATGCCCCATACTCGATCCAGGCTGCTTCTGATCGGTCCTACTGGAAAATTATAGGGGGAAGCCTTATTCCAGCAATGGACGTCCCCCTGCTGAAATAACGATGATAATGATGCTTATATTGATAACCACCTATAAAGATGATCGTCAGCTTGCCTGCATAAAAACTTTAATAAAAAAATTAATTAAATGTCATGAATTACATTTAAGTATCATTATAAATAAATATACGAAATAGACAATAATCTAAATACAAATTTAAGCCAATATATTGTTCTCAATTAGTACAGTTAATTAAATAGATTTGTAGTTCAATATCTATATCTATAAGTACATTACTATAAGATAAAGTCGCCATTGCTTCTGTCTGTTTCTCTGCTAATATCTTAACAGATTTTGATAAGGTTTTCACTAAAGGAAAAAGCGATAAACGTGGTACCGTTAATCTATTAGTTACCTACACATTTAATTTTTTGTTTACTTTATTATATTATATTCATATAGTCATTTAAGCAACGGTAAACTTCTTTTTAATAAGATACATTAGTAACTTTACAAGTTTGAACATTAATTTTTAAAAATTTTCATTGATCATTTTCTGGTGTGTCCAGTTTCGTTTTCCATGAATTCGAAATGTTATCCATAATCTTAATTTATCCATAATGTTAATTTTTTACCAATAAACTGACTTACACAAAATGCTTAAACGTAGTCATATTTAGCTGGAAATTTTGCTGAGTTTAATTATCAATTATATCCGAACGTGATCGTCTGAGCCTGAGCACATTGTCAAGATGTAGTGAACGAAAGACGGACATGCTGAACGTGTCAGTTATTTGTTTGGCGATATTGGTTAGTAATTTTATTTTTATTCTTAATTTAGTCATTGAAGTAACTGCGGAGACTATAGTGAAATAACAGCTAGTAACAATTTGCATTCTAAGAGATGACAGAGCCCAATCTGTAGACTGATCTATGTATCAGGGTCGGCAATGTCATTGCATTACCTCTGTCGCTTAAGTTTCTTGCTAGCTGTAGACCAAAGTCAAGTGGAATTTGGGCAGCGCACTTGCTTGTAATACTTATCATCCGTAGGCTGCCAACCTTTATATAATGAAAATAGACCATGACTCGATGATTTTTTTTTTATTAATAAAATAATCATTATAATTATATGTATAAAAATATGAAGTGTAATGATGTTTTTCACGCTAATCTCCAAAACCGCTTAACAGATTTCAATTAAATTTTGCAAATGAATGTGTATAGTTAGTTCCACGATATCTTTATATATAATATATAAAAATTATGTGTCACATTGTGTGTCCTCGATAAACTCCTAAACTACTAAACCGATTTTGAAAAAATTTCGTAACTATGTGTAATTTGGTCCAACTTAAAAGATAGGATAGTTTTTATCTCAATGTATAGTATTTTTTTATTGCAAATTATTTGTTTATTATATGAGAGAGTTATAAATTACCTTACACCGCCATTTGTGAGAATTTTATGGAACATACAGTAGTTTTAAAACGTATTTTAAAAGTTATCTGTGAGTTCCATAAGTTTTTCACAGATGACGGTGTAAGGTAATTTTTCGGCTGGATTAAGTAAATATTTATTATAAAAATTGCACCCCGGGCGAAGCCGGAAGCGGGACAGCTAGTCATTTATAAAGATACGTGGGTGCTTGTATATTATATTTATAGTCCAAGTTCTAATTGGTAAAACATAGTATAATTTTTAAACTATGATTACAACTAAATTTCAACACAATGATCGGTGTTCAATAATTGATACCTTCTCGAAATAATAGATAATACTAATAACTTAATTAAAAATTTACCATAAACAATCAAACAAAACTGTTAACGGAGTTGACTGGACTAAAAAATTTACCGTTAAAAATGGAAAATTGACTACAGAAAATTGTGGTTGCGGCTCCACCACTGCGAGTGACAATTGACTGTGCATCGGATGCGAATGTAAGTAGTTCATCTTCCTTAAAGGTAATATCTTAAAGGCACTTGGTAGTAGGTCAATGATTGAGGAGTTTAGGTGTTTGCCTTAACGCTCCCTCTCAGTGGTTCCGGGTTAGATTCCCAGTTGGGCCAACTTTGGAAATTTACTTTTCAAACTGGCTCTGGTCTGGATCTGGCAAGTATTGGCAGGAAGCACTGCGTCTGGTGACAGTACCCCCTTACAGGAGATCACCATGAAATAATAGCATATATGCTGTTGTGTTTCGATGTGTGAGTAAGGGATGCCAGAGCCCTTTTTTCTATCTCTTCCTAATCCTTTACCCTTAGTCTCAGTATGGTCTTCAGCACACTTGCAGTACCTGTGGTGTCGCTTCTTTTATAGGCGCCGGTAGCCACTTAAAAACAAGTGGAGCGCCGGCCTGTCCTAGGATATTTACATAAGATAAGTAGCGTAATTGCGTTGTACAAATGGAACCCTAGTCTGTAGGTAGACCTCTCCTGCTGTGAAATAACAGGAAGTATTGGGTATTTGAGTAAGGGATGCATTCACATCTTACCCTTTACGGGGATAACAGGTTAACATTTCCCTAGGGACGCTTGTGTTGCTTAACAATCAACCATCATGTAGACCAAAATCTTTAATGTTGGCTTTTGTCAATAATTTTTTTTTTATTTATTATTTTTTTTTATTTTATTTTTCAAGGCAGCGTAGGATGTCCGCGGACAAGACAGACGACCTGATAATGGCCGCGGGTCGACGGTGGATCCAGGCTAGATCCAGGCTTAGGATGAAACTAAAAATACAACCAGGAATTCAATCCAATCCATTTAGCTAATGATTAATCTCTTTTCAGGACTATGCGGAAGATACGCCGATAGGTCGGCAAGCATACACCTCAGATCAGCATTTCGACGTGGAATCCTTCTGCAGACTTATACATAAAGCCATTCCAAAAACAATTAAGGACGGCAAGTTCGTTCTTGTCGAGCCTGATTCGGATCAAATGGGTTTCAGTGACACTCAAACGTTCGTTGCTGTGACGCCACCTGACGGATTCCATCCAAAAAAGGGACTTCCATCGTTAAGATTACCAAATTTAAAAGTTCCAAAATTAAACGTTCCGAAACTTAGAGGTTCTATTGGTGGACCTCTAAAAGCTCCAAGGATCGGCAAACCAATGAAATTTCCGCGATGGAGAGCACCTTTCGAAGAAGATACGAGCTCTGAAAGAATGGAGAAATTCAAGAAAGGAGTTCAAAAGATGTTGCACGCGGTTAAAGTTTTGGGTCAACTCGATCAATATTTATCGGAGAGAACTCGAATTATTATCGATAAACTTTCCAAAACTTTTGCTGAATAAATTTTCAAAATGATAACTTGTCTTTTACATTTTTGTTACTATTATTACTAACTTAATATAATAATTTTCTTGTGTCCTTCCTCCCAATCCCAATTCCCAATTCTTGAGGAAGATTATGGGCTATTTATCATCACGCTATGACACTTAGAAGCCAAGTAAAAAGAAAAAAGTCAGAAAATAAATAAAAAAATAAATAAAATAAATATCTTCACACATTCCACACAGCACCATCTAGTTCCACAGTAAGCAACTAAAATACAATAAGTAGCAATAGAATAAATTGTTGACCATGCCATTGTTAATAATCAAAGAAATATTTTATACGTCGATTGTTTTTTCATAAATACTTGACCTTGTTTATTACGTTGCACACATTACAATATGTTACCGCTCGTGAAGAAAATTTGTATTGTATGCAAATCGAGTACTTATTTATTACAACGAATTTAATAGCTGAATTGCTGAAGTTCATTTAATTATAACGAAACAATTAAGTACCTAAGTCTTAAATATAAAAATACATTCGATTGCGAAAAAACTGCTTACTGCTTGCAATTATAACATTACAAGGCATAGTAGGTACAATTGTATATAAAAAATTGACGTTTGTTTATATGTTCGTATTTTAATGTTCTACACCTACTAGTGTTATATAAATAGGTTTGGTCCCATAACGTCAGAGTTTTCATCATCATCATCATCATCATCATCATCATCTCGGTCGAAGGATGTCCACTGCTGGACATAGGCCTCCTCCATGATAGGGGGGATATTTGAATTAATTTTTATATCTCTTTCTCACGCATTGAAACACAACAGACAGTGTGTGATGGACAGTTTACAAAAAAAAAGAAATTATAATTTTCTGGGACAATTAGTGATAATAAAAATAAAGGATAAGATAGTACAATATTGTTTATTCTTTCGATTGTAATAAACAATTATTTAAGTGACTTATTGACAACTTATTGACCTATTCAAATTGAATGCATATCATATATACTTAATTAAATACACGTATTGGTATTGTAAATAATTCACTAACGTCATATTATAAAAAGCGCATATTTTTCTTTTTTCCCTTAGTGTCGTTTTAGTGGGAGTGAATTCTTGACTTGACTGTTCAAATTATTCATTCATTTCGATCTAATTTTACATTAGATGTAGGTATAGAATTTAATACATTTATTAATATATTTTAAATAAATATGCAAATAAATATTTTTTATTTATTAAGTTCATCAAGTGATTGGTTTAAGTTTTTTGACTATATGTAAATTTACTAAGCAAATTTTATAACTATAGAGTCTGCAGTGGAATAGAAAAGGAAGCTTATTTTTTTTTCTATACTGTTTTAAGAATAATGTTTTTTAATTTCTATTAGCGCCATAGTCTTTTTATTTCTTTTAATTGTTGCGCCAGTGAATATAATAAAATAATTATCTACTATTGAAAGCTCACTAACATTTGAGTTTTAAAAACGTTCCATTAGGTTTTTTTTTTTTTTTTCAATTGTTTTACAATATAGGTACTGTAATAAGATCTAATCAAAGTTTAACTTAAAGATTAGGTACACTTCTATTATTTTCCCAGTATCCATAAAACTATGGCACCAATTTCGAAAGATCGCACGAAAGGGGGACAACCGAAAGAAAGTGAGGAATTGTTCAATGAAAATTCTATTGTCATCTCCGGTACATCAGGATTACTGCCCGGCAGTCACAACTTGGTTGAATTTGCTGACAAACTTTATAAAAAGGTATGAAAAATTCAATAAGAAAGGATAACAGTGTATATAAATATTCAGAGATTTATTGTACATACAGATCATTTTTATAAAATTTCGTGGTTATTGTTTTTTTTTTAATATTTTTTAATTTAGGGGACTTTTTTTAATTTTAAGAATATAGCATTTACATAGCATACACTAAATTAAATTATTACGATACTCGTACTGATAAATTTAAATAACTTGTTAATTTTATTATATTGATAAATTTAATTGTAATATAATTTTATTATTACATATTAATAATAATAATAATACTCATTGCGAAAATTTGTAAAAGAAAACTCTACTTCACAGATTTATATCTCCTATATCCGTGAAATTATATCTGACTGCATATATTCAGGAAAACTTCGTGAAGCATGGTGAAGCCCGTTGGAACTATTCCCATCCGGAACTGTCGGAGTATTATGGCATAATACCGGAACTGAATCGTTTTGATGCTCAGTTCTTCATGGTCCACTACCGTCTGGCCAGTTGTATGGACGCGATGGCACGGAAGATTCTGGAGCAAGTGTATCAAGCTATTTATGACGCAGGTTGGTCCAAATCAGATCTCTATAACTGTTCTATCGCTGCACTTTGTCCGCAAGAGCAACTCGTAAGAACTTTGCAACTGTATGGTTGTTCATAAATAAAAAAACACAAGACACATGAAAGGCATAATTAACAATATATAAAATACTTCGTCCGCACTCCGGGCGAAGCCGGAAGCAGGTCGCTGGTATAATATAATTTTACAATGGCAATAGAAACGGTTTGACAGTGTAGACATACTCGTAGCGAAAAAATGGCGAAAGTTTGTGATGATGAAGTTTGTGAATGTTTGTCACTTTTCCATGCATAAACTATTGATCAGATTTTGATGAAATTTTTTAATAATATAGTTTTTACGTTGAAATAAAATATAGACTACAATTCATAAGAAAACGGAGATGAAGTCGTGGTCAAAAGCTTGTAGATCATAAGTACATTAAGTTTCTATTTACAGGGTTAAATCCTACTGAACTGTATGGTACTCGAACTGGGGTGTATGTTGCCACTGGCCTGGGTGAAACCGAGAAGATGTGTACTTACAACGAAATTAAATTTGGATTATTGGCGTAAGTAGAATATACTAATTTACTCATTTTTCTTGTTTCCAAACCATTGTGTGTTGCCAATGATGACATATGGCTTTGAAATGTGGTTTCTTAATAAGAAAACAAATACAAGAATGAGAAGATTCTATTGTCCTGTTCCAGTATCAATCGAACAATGTTTGCTAATCGAGTATCGTACTGGCTGAATACGTTTGGTGCTTCATTGGTGGTAGACGCTTCATGCTGCAGCTCCATGGTAGCTTTAGAACAAGCTGCTGAAGCGCTGAATCGCGGTGTCTGCGAATATGCCATAGTTGCTGGAGCCGCCATTATGTTACATCCGCAATCATGCATACATTACAACAGGTATGTTCCATTTTTACATCATAAAATTCAATGAAAGTATGTTTGTTCTCTATGGACTCCAAATTCGCTAAACCGATTTTAATTTTGTTTTCACTTATGGAAAGAGTGATAAAAGGGAAAGGTTTGTGTATATAAAAATTGCACCCTGGGCGAAGCCGGGAGCGGGTCTCTATATATAAAACAAAGTCTTGTAACAAAGTAACAATTATAACTCAAGAACGGTTGGACCGGTTTTTATGATCTTGTTGAATTTGTCTCCGCCCCGAATAGCAGAATAACTATTAAATCATTGGAAATATTCACGAAAAAGAATATGAGAAAATTCATACCGACGTCGTTCTGTCGAAAAACTATTGGACAGTGAATTTGACCAAAAAATAATCCAGGCATTTTTACAATCTCTTCACAAGAACTTTACTTGGACTTCAATGAATATATGAAAAAAAATATGTCTGCACGTCAGAAGTGAAAAGTAGGGAACATTACCGTCTTTTGTATGTTCCCTACTTACTATGTTAGTAACACTTTATCGCCATCTATCAACTTCTTAACAAATTATTGACAAAGTTAAGTTTATTTTGAACAAAGAAGTACGTATTAATGATGGCAGATGGCGCTTATTTTATGGCATTAAACCTCACTGAGGATGTCGCTCACAGAGCGTGACGACCGAGTTCAGTTAACTCCTCATAAAAGTTTTCACTTTAAAAATATCCGGATTGGTTCAGCCATTCTCTAGTTTTGCGCTTTGCAACACATTTAGATTTATTGTTATTAATTGTTTATAAATTAAATTATAGATTGGTTCAATTAAATATGGATGGAAAAACCAAGTGTTATGATATAAATGCAGACGGTCAAGCGAGATCTGAAGCTGTTAATGTCGTTTTTATGCAGAAGCTCAAGGATGCCAAGAGGTAAGACTTCTAACTTGATAGTTTGTGTTCTGTCTAGGTGATATATTTTCTTTTTATTTGTAAAAGTTGTCAGACATTTAATTGTATGACCATTTGATGGTAGACGACTACCGTCTCTAATTAACACCAGCAACGCCACAAGTACTGCAAGTGTGCTTTTGACCTAACATAAAGGATTAGGAAGGGATATGAAAGTGGGCTCTGGCATCCATTACTCAATCGCCAAAACACAACAGCACATATGCTGTTATTTTACTATAGTATTCTGTAAGGGTGTGGTTACTGCCGCCAGATGGGCCGCTTTTGAATCGCAGTGTGGCAAGGCCATTACTAGAGACAAGAGAAACTGAAAATTTAATTACTAAATTTGGCCATGGAAATCGATCTTGGGACCCGTAAGTCAAAGCATTCTCAATTATCCTCTGTGTAATTTCCGATCTACTGCCTACTGGTTTAAGATTCCACGTGATATTTATTTATGAAATGTCACAGTATTTATTTATGAAATGGATTACTAACCAAAAGATTAGAATAGTCGGAATGTTTTCTATTTTATCTGTGAGACAGAAGTCACGTAGGTAGAAGTTGGTTTTAATTACATTTTTATATTTATACATTTGCTTAGAGGTATATTTGCTTTTTAGGGTATACGCTGTTGTAAAACATGTAAAATCGCAATTCACAATTAGCGAAGATGAAAAGTTTGCTCTTAAATTTGGTCCATACCGCGAACCATCAGTGTTAGCGGAATTTTTGAATAAATTTTACGAGGAAGCAGGAATATCTCCGAACAAAGTTGAATACGTTGAAGGTTTTGGACCAGGTTTGTTATCCGTTTCTATATTTATGCAAATTATAAAATAAATTCGCTTTACGGCTCTGTCTGTTATTCCCCTCTGTGGTTTCTCCGTTTACTTCTTCTGAACGACTCAACGGATTTTGATACGGATTTTATTAATGGAAAGAGCGATATACGAGAAAGGTTTGTGAATATAATTTGTAACAAAATATTACAAATAACTAACGACTAAGCCGGGGCGAGCCATTAGTTAGTTCACCAAATAAATCATGTAGGTAGGGTTATTATTACACAAATATGTAAATATAGATCAACGAAATTAGCAAGTAATTCCGACTAGAATGAAATTTCGAATATTGTCACAATCTCTCCTAAACATAAAATATCATAAACCATGATGTGTTGAATTTAATTAATGTAAGTATTTCACTTATTAGTAACATAATTTTTTTTAAAAACAAAAATTATTAACAGCTCTCCCAGACGCCGATAAATCGGAGTTAGAAGCTATAGAAAAAGTTTTCTGTAAGAACCGCACTGATCAACTTTTAATTGGTAGTGTTATGTCTAACATTGGATACACAGAGGCAGCCTCGGGACTTAGTAGTCTATTAAAGGTAAGGTGATTTTTTAATTCATTAATAATTAAGCAATCAATTATTTAATTAGCTTTTTTATAATAATACTATGTATGAATCACATAGTACTTTATAAGATTTATAAGATTTTCTATAGGTTTAACGATCGTAAATAAATAGATGTAGTGTTATTAATAAAATAACTGACTGAATATTCAATTAAATAACAGCATAAAATTACTTGACAATATATTGTAAAATTAGAATTAAGTAAATTTGTAAAAAATATGATGAATGTAAATGTATACTAATAATATTATAGAGAAGTACAGTTTGTATGTTTGTTGTTTGTATGTAGGATACGAACTTCAAAACGACATCCGATTTAAAAAAATATCTGTTACAATAATTAGAACAGAATTTCAAGATGGACATAGGCTAAATATTCCACGCGAATGATGCTGCGGGCACCAGCTATCTAAAAATCAAGATCCAACGCTTGGCAAAAGTATAGTCTCAGGCATATTTTTTCAGGCGTTATATCTTTGATTTGCACCAGCCAATAAGTCATATGGAGCGAATGTCATTACAAATACTATTACTTATATGCACTAAATGATCAACTCACAATAACTACAATTATAATTATTATATTTTGGTATAATTTTTGCATTTTAGGTATTAATAGCATATCAAAGAGGTGAGATTGCTGCCAACATTCATTGCGAAAACCCACGTCAAGATATTGCCGCTCTGTGCGATGGACGGATGAGAATTCTCACTGACAATCAATACTTCAATAGATCCTACGTTGGCATCAACTGTCTTTCAGTTACTGGCGTAAATTCCCATTTGCTGCTTCAAGGACATTATAAAAAGAAGGTATTTTATCTTAGTTAGGTAAAGAGAAAAGAACAATTCTTAAAAATCAATACTTTAGTTGTGGCAGAGGCAGAGCTCATCATGACAGTAAACTATTCTTAGAAAGCTCAACATGAAAAAAGAGCACGTGTTGCGGTGAGTGAGTAATATCAGAGCCCATTTCCTTATTCCATCCTAATCTCTTTAAATCCATAATATCCTATTAAGGTTACTTGCATATGTCACTTATTATGTATTATATGAATATCGACAGCGCACTTCCCAATACCTATAATACACATAGACAACATCCGCACCGCGAGACATTTAATTTTTATAATAATCAATTATCATTACAGCATTTTATTTACTAGTTTACTATATGTTATGATTATTTATTGAAATCAACACCATAATTTTAAAGATTTTTTTGTTTAGCATACTTATTTATGTAAAGTGTTGTAACACATGTTATATTTTAAGGATCTCAACAAATACGAGTCACAAATACCGTACCTAGTAATATTGTCGGGTCGGCAAGAATCTGGAGTGCAAAAAATTCTGGATGACTTGAAAGAAAGACCGATAGACCCAGAAGAAGTTGCACTGTTTCAATCGATACATAAAATGAGAATAAAGTATCATTTGTCTCGAGGTTTCGGGATATACTGTAAGTTTAACATCTTATGTTATTCAACAAAGTCTCTTTTAACCCCTGACGCCCGTCGCAAAAACGGAGTGTTTGTTATAAGTTTATAAGTTTGACGTGTGTGTCTGTGTATCTGAGTGTCTATCCAAACATATGAGCCTATTTAATCTGCCTTTATTTTTGAAAGCTGACGGATTTTAGTTAATAACTTATGAAGATCTGTATAGGTTTTTGAAGACTATATTAGGCCCATTTCCTAGTTAACGAAAGGATTTAACTAACTTACATGGGTTCGATTGATGTGAAATTTGGTATACTGTTACTTAGATGGTATTTCAATGACACGGTGACCTTGATCTGATGCTGCGGGATCAAGTAATCTGCGTGACACCCAACTCTTCAGCAAATTACATCGGTATAACGTGTTTGGGTTTTAAGTATAGCTTTTACGTACAACTTTTTACAGCAACCGATGAAAACAACAAAACGATAACTCTGAATGAGAAAGTGGATTATTATGATGACGCCAAGGCTCCTCTGTGGTTTGTGTACAGCGGTATGGGTTCTCAGTGGAGCGGAATGGGTGCAGAACTAATGAAAATACCTATATTTGCGGATGCTATTTATCGGTAAATAATAATATATATATATATATCCATATGCATAATATAAGTACAGTCTCCGTTAGTAATTATTTTATTATTGACGAAATTATTTTATCAGACAGGTCTTAGTCACATAGGTTAAATCTAATAACATCCTATTATATGATTCAATGGACAACCCTTTAGATCGAGTGATTAAGGTGCTTGCCTTAATTCTAGGCTTTAGGGGACCCAGGTTCGAATTCCAGAACGGCCAAATGTTACGGTGAGTGAGTAAGGGATGCAGGGGCCTACTTTTAAATCCCTTCGTAGTCCCTTTAATTTTACTAAGGTCTATTGGACCGTCGCCATATTTGACGGCCTTTAAAATAGGTACAATAGGTTTGCGCTTTAACATTGCATCGCGGGGATCTTTTTCTGCAAATTATATATATATTTATTTTAATTCATAAAATATTTTTCAGGTGCCATAAAGTTTTGGAATCCAAGGGTATAGACTTGATCCATATTTTAACATCTCGAGACAAAAATATTTATAACAACATATTGAACTCATTCGTCGGCATTGCTGCTGTTCAAATTGGACTGACAGACGTACTAAGGGCTATTGGTCTTGTTCCAGATAAAATAATCGGTAATTGTTGACATCCACATATAATTCTCTGGTAAAGGGATCATAAAAATATCTAATACTTCATAAGCGTTGTAGTTAGTTTTATGAAAATCCCACAGGAACCTAACATTTTTCTATGATAAAAATTATGCTATAGTTTAATACAACATACATTAACATGAATGGTTTAAACAACAATATACATCTATACTGACTTGTATATTGTGCGATAGAGAGAACGCTCTACAAAACCGAATAAAGCCGATCTTTAGCCGTACATCTTGTTCTTGTTCCTGATGTGCCATATTAAATGCCGCTTACTGTGTACATTGTGTATAGTTTTTTTTTTTTTTTTAAATTTAATGTACCAGGCGTGGCTCGTTTACGATTTCATAATATATATAGATTTTTTGTACCTTAACATCGTCATAATATTTTTTAAATAAATTAAGGCTAATAATCTGTTTTACAGGCCACAGTGTTGGTGAGTTAGGCTGCGCATACGCCGATGGCTGTTTTACAGCTGAAGAAATGATACTATCTGCATACAGCCGCGGTTTAGTTTCAATAGAAACGCCGTTTATACGTGGATCTATGGCAGCAGTTGGCATTGGATATGAAGAAGTAAGTGTTTACACGTTAAAAGTCTCAATGTTAATTATGATTGATAAATTGATCTCCTAAGATTGTGAACAACAATGACATTATTTTAGTCACTTATTATCAAATAAAAATCAAACAATGTAAAATCAAAATAAATAAATACTTTGACAGTTATCATCTATGTGCCCACCGGAGATTGAGATCGCGTGTCACAACGGTCCTGAATCAAGCACCATATCAGGACCAGCAGACGCAATGAAACAGTTCGTTGCAGAACTGGCGGTGAAAGGAATATTCGCAAAAGAAGTACCATGCTCCAACATCGCGTATCATTCAAGATATATTTCTGAAGCGGGTATGTGTACACAGTTTTGTTAAAATTTGTTAAATTTATATATTGTTGTTTAAAAAAATCACTATACTTGTTTGTGATTCTGATTACGTTTATTTCATCCATCTATATAAATAAAAATGAATCGCTAAATATGTTGTTAAAGAATAGAAAAATTGGAAAAATGTTCGGAAAAACTGGATTAATCTCTTTCATAGGTTTGATTCGAACTGTATTTCATAGGATGTACGGTGAACGAACTGCATTTTATCGAAAACTTTGTAGTGGTTGCTATTATTGTTTAAATAATCGCAAACAAAAAACTATATTACTATACCAGTTACAATACCTCTAGTATATAATTTTGTACTTCAAAATATTTTTGCATAAATTTAGCAATTAGCAAATTTTTACAAAATTATTACACATCAATATGTAGCTAAATTAGATATATCTACAACTTCATAGGTCCCGGTCTACTGAAATATCTGAGTAAGGTCATACATACTCCGAAGCTTCGAAGCGAACGTTGGATGTCAACATCTGTTCCGCAGGAGAAGTGGAACGAATCAACTGCCAAATATTCCTCAGCGGAATACCACACCAATAATTTACTAGTAAGTAAATATTTCTTACTTATGATATATTATCAAGAAGGGAAGAGAGATCTTTCATTTGGTAAAATTCTACAACGCAAAAAGGATTACAAACAGAATACTTACAAGATTCTATATTTATTCTATACGCTACAAACATTGTGATTTAGCGATTTTTACTGGCAGAAAATGTGAAAAAGATTTCAACGCGATGTTTTATTGCCACTTAATATATAAAATGTGTTTTATTTTTGCATAGTTTTTGCACCCTTTTACACAAGAACTGAAAATTTTTTATTAAACTTTTGTTTGTGATTTTTGTTTAATTTAATTCATAAAACTCTATTTTATCTTCCATAGAATCCGGTTCTATTTGAAGAGACGTCACGCCTGGTGCCATCAAATGCTGTGCTGGTGGAAATAGCTCCTCACGGACTCCTGCAAGCGATTCTAAAACGCTCCCTACCATCAACCTGTCAACACATCCCACTGACCAGACGTGGTCATCCTGATAACGCGCTATTACTTCTGGAGGCTATCGGAAAGTATGTTTGCAATTTTTATGTTACTGAATGGTAACTTATATATTATGTTCAACTGATGAAACTTCAATTATTTTTAATATTTATTCTTGCGTGGTAGGCAGTGTAATGCTTAGTCCCTGGGCGACGGTAGCCACTTGTTATCAGTTTCACGGTTCACTTGATGTGGTAAGTGATTACCGTCGCCTGAAGACACAAGCAACACCAAGATTACAGATGCCATGCCGACCCTGCAGGAATGTTTACGGCAAGTTTTATGTCCATTTGTAGCTAGGTGGAAATACCTCAGAAGGGAGAGTTTCAAAGTTCGCGCGTCGGTGGATTAAAGTATCCTAACTCTGGACTATACGTACCGGCATCTATACCTATATATTATATAGACATCATAAAATTAAATTTCACATTTCAGGATATACATGGCTGGATATGACGTGAACATTAGTGCTTTGTATCCGAAGATAGATTTTCCAGTGTCTACTGGAACCAGATCTTTGTCACACCTGATTGAATGGGCTCATGGGGAAGCTTGGTAAGGATCTCTTCAATAACAAACAGAGATACTTGTAAATATTTAACTGATATATCTAATACCTTTTTATTTTTGTTTCACGAATGAAATTAACGTATCTTTTTTTACTCATTAGGCTTAACCCTCGGCAATCCGGGCGGTTGCAGGGGGCGGTGCTAGATTCTGCTAGGTGGTGGTTATTGCCGCCAGTCAGGCTGCAAAGTTTATGACTGCTATACCACGCTACCATAATAATTTTATAATTATTTAAATACTAATTATGTAATTTTGTTTCTTCGCGTCAACCTAATAACATTATGTGTTATTAGGCAACTTTGTCCTGCCAATGTTGCCTATATGCATAAAATCATTATTATTGTTGCATTTCAGGCCGATATGTCTGTTTGAAGCTGCAGAGAGATCAAACGCGTCAGTTTACAAACCAATCATTACTCTTCACGATGAGGAATATTTACGTGGTCATGTTATAGATGGTGGGTATAACATAACCCACATACAATAAATTAATACGAAATCCAACAAGAGACTTGTTGTAAATTTTCTATGAAGACTTTTTCAACTTAGCAGCCGTAGAACGTCCACTGCTGGACATAGAACTTCCAATAGCTTTAACATATCGTTCCAAAATTAACATACCAACATTCTAAACCAATAGTGATTAGAAGCAGCCTGGATCCGGCGTCGATTTCTTGATAAAAGGCACTTAGAATATGAAACATGAATGTTCTTTTGATAATTTTACCAATGGACGTCATACGTTATACATCTCGGACATTTCATAGAATGATTCGTTAATTCCATGATTGCGGACGATGAAAAATTACATTTCAGGTAGGAGAGTTTTACCATTCGCAAGCTCTCTGGTAGCTGTGTGGGATACATTAGCGATGTCTATTTCTAAACCAATAAGAGAATTATCAGTGCAGTTCCGTGACATTCATCTATACGTGCAGCCTCTACTATATGAAGATAAACCATTGAATCTAAATGTTATGTTGCTAAAAGGAAACGGGCGATTTGAGGTAATTTTTAAATACGAGATATTTTATATATTTAATATAAATATATCAATGTATAAAACACCTTTGCGTTGTAGAAAGCCTAATGATATGCTACGTGTGGAAATATTTGAATTTCTAAAAGTAATTTGGGGTGCCCGTCAGGCTAAGTCCATCTGGAATTATGTATTTTACAAAGAATGAAAGATTTTTCCAAATATGGCAGTGGATCCAGAGAATATCTAGTTATAACTCCTTTGAATGAAATTACCTATACAATTTAAATTAAATTTGTGAACAAGGGCTAGCCCAGATTCCATACATTTTTCCTATAGCATTTTATACTCTTTTCTTAGCATTTAATTTTAAAATTTTAGGTGACTTATCAGCATGGTTTGGTGGCTGATGGATATATATTAGCTGTCAATCCAGACATACCACACCTTACGGCTGAAAATAAGGATCCAATGGAACTTAATTCCATTGACTTCTACAAATTACTACATGAGAGAGGATACCAGTATACGTAAGTTTGTCATCTTAAGATATGAATTATTATATAATTTTAGAAACAAAAATTAAACAAAAATAAAATTGTAGGTAATTAATAAACTGACTAAACCTTAGGGTTGTTCGCTCACACTGCGGCATTACTACCCATCGTAACTTCTTGACGAAAGGTGCGATTCGAATAATTTAAATAGAAATTTACATGTATAAAGTATTAGTTGGATAAGAATTAATATTATGAAAATATGTAGTTGTAAATTTAAAGTGGTCCCTAGACGATCATGCGGCATGACATGCGTGAATTATCATGCTGCATGATCGACCAAAAAAAGCACGTAGTTTGCTTGTCATTCACATCAATCAATACAATTAAACGGTCATGCATTCATGACAGCACGTAATGCATGTGAATGTCATGCCGCATGATCGTCTAGGGACCGTTTAAGGATTAAATCACCGTGTTTTGATTGACTAATTCGAACAGGAAACGGTTGTTGTGACTTAATTACATTAATTAGACATAATATCATATAAACGTTTTTGTGGATAGGCAAGTTTTTTTGGTACCTTGGGATATATTATTATATAATGTAATATTAGAAAAGTTTACATAATTTTATCTCTAAAAAAGCCTTTAATATGGACGACTAGTTAGTATTAAACTTATCTTGTTTTATTTAGGTACCTATGTAAACAACCATTTTGTCTTACAGTGGTGACTTCCGTAGCATTGCAAGTGCAAATTTTTCTTTGACTCGCGCTAAAATAGCGTGGAAAGACAGCTGGGTAACATTTATTGATGGATTGCTGCAAATTTGTATTATGAGGAACAAACACGATGCTGTATCACTGCCAAAATACATTAAAAAAATTAGTATAGACATGAAAAAACATTGGAATGAGACGACAGGGGATGTTAAGGGAGATTTTATGGACGTTGAAGTGGATGAGATTCTAAATATGATAAAGTAAGTGTTTTAAATCATACAAAAAAATAAATTATTTCTATAACTGTCTTCACAGTAGCACTTAGGATAGAGCCAAATTGGCTGTTACATCATTTACTCACTCACCGAAACAATAAAAGCACACGTTCTATTATTTCCCAGTGGTCTTCTGTAAAGAGATGGTTGCTGCTGCCAGACGGATTAGGCTTAAGTTACAGCCTGACGCGGTCTGTTCGGCTTTATTCCAATATGTGAATTGATATACATACAATCCATTATTATAAATGCAACAAAGCAGGTCGTGGGACCGCGGCATTAGACTTGAGGAAGTGCCAGAGAAAAATTAGCTTTTATTAGGAGGCTAATAGTAAATCAATCAAATCTCCTCATCCTAATAAAATAACTGTTATGTTTTTAGTGAACCAATCCTATTAACATTTTAACGGTGTTACAGATGCAGTGGACTCGTGATAGAACACATAAATTTTGTTGACAAACCACCGATTTCTAGACAGAAAAGTGATCTGAAAGTGTTACACTTTTATAGATATTTCCAAGACGATAACACTGATGTAAGTGTAAGCTCAAATAACTTTGATATTCTGATTGTGTAATCGTTATAACCCACTCTGGCTTCGCAATGATGCAATTATTTTCTGCAAATTATATACACAAACCTTCCTCGTTAAACGGTATTCCCATAAGTGAAAACCGTATCAAAATAGACAGCGACTCGTGTTATAGTATGTATAGAAAAGTTAATAATATATATAATTTATCTTTGTTCGTGTCAAAACAATTAATAAATTTATTGTCATTTCAATCTGGTAGAAGCTTTTGCAGTTAAGCAGTTACATTTGAAAATAGAAGGCTGCAGTCGCCTTAAAATATTATTAATTAAGTTTCTAATTATTTAAGCATTCTACAAATGTCTGGTAACAACACTAATTGAATAAAATGTCCTAGAAAGAAAAAAAAATAGGAAAAATTGCTGGATGTAGTCGTAACAGTATTTTTTCTTGCAGATATCAACAGCATTGTACATTTATATGCAAATCGTTGCTGAGAATATCAACAAAAATGTAATTGTCGCCATTGATCTTGTTTCTCCAAGCAAACCTTCTTTAATGGATAAGGTTAAACATTTATTGGATAGTCTTAGCGATATTAAAATCGAAATAATAAAAGTTAATCCATATGATCTCGTTAGTGGAAAAGCAGTGATATCAGAAGCTGATCTCGTCATAGTGAATCCTTCAAATGAAAACAAGGCAGTAAGTATATACAAAGAAAAGACCCATCAGTCTAACATATACATCTACATTTCTTTACTGACACATCAACACCATACGTGTACAATTAATTGCATACAGATAATAGAACAAACACACAGTCCAATAAAATATGAAAGCCTCATCAAATTTAAAGTTAAATTTAACTATTTTTTTAGCTAATTTTTTAACTTAATAACACAATATTACAGAAATATGAAACTAAACCCAAAAATTGAAATCCTTGTAAAATGGTAAAGTAATAAATTATTTAAATGCCTTTGTTTATACTAAAAAAAAATATTTCTGAAAAGTTTTTTATTGATAAAATTAAATTACATTTGTTTCAATTTAAGTATTTTTGGTTAATTTTAAAAATATATTTCTTATATTTTTTCAGTTCTTCGAATCCGTACATAACAAAATACCATCCAATATATTCCTAATCAGCTTCGGGGATGTGCAAAGACTTGCCGGATTTGCCCCTCATCGTACAATTTGTTCGATCGGTAAAGGTCAAGCAAAACTTGTATTGAGACGTTGGAAGCCTCTACCAATACCACCTACAACAGCTGCTGTTTCCATTAGAAGTCAAAACGACTTAGAACAGCTGAAAACTGCCAGAGACCACCTTCAACCCCAAAGTAGACTGCTAGTACTAACTAACTATCCACCAACACCAGGAGTTATGAAATTGGTGAAACAGTGGAGGAAAGAACAAGAACGGAACGATGTTTATATGGCAATGATAAAAAACAAAGCTGGGCGAGAGCAAAACATGGAAGATTTGCCGAATTTGGAGTTGGCCTTCAATGTTCTTGATCATGTAAGTCAATTGGCTCCAAAAAAATACATTTGGGTTCTTGCGC
This sequence comes from Synanthedon myopaeformis, assembly GCA_944738685.1. NCBI lineage: Eukaryota > Metazoa > Arthropoda > Insecta > Lepidoptera > Sesiidae > Synanthedon > Synanthedon myopaeformis. The sequence goes on along the minus strand of OX122933.1, from coordinate 2,926,892 downwards.
TGCGTGACTGCGTGCATCTGTCTTCATGCATTTTATGGAAAAGTTTGAAAAGCATTCTCTTATGTTCATAGAGGATACGGAAATACAGCCAAGGAACAAGTTGAGGAGTAAATGGACTCTAAAATCTTCTCTAGCTCTCTAAAAAGAACAAGCGCTGTTTTTTATTGATAGTAAGTGGGTATCAATAAAAACATCTTCAGTAAGTGGGTAGTTACAGTAATTGGGACAAGTTACTGCGCAGTTTGCGACTATAACATAACACAGGGATGACTTTTACTCTAAATTGGCTTCTATTTCTTAATTCTATTCTTTCTATTCTTCAATAGAAATATTTTAGCATTTAAGGAAATTCTAACTTGCCTGAAAATGTTCTATCTCGAACTTCTGTGAGTCTATTTGACTCACGAAGAGCACTTCGGTTTCATGCTTTATGTATAGATTCATTTGTAAATATGTATTATGCCTTAAATTTTTCTGTATGTCGGAATAATATTTATCCTGTCTAACATTTGTAGAGTTTACGAGTTAGACTTCATCAATATTTGAAAACTCATCATTTACTTCATCGTTTTTTGTTTACTAAAAGAATTAAGAAATTAAGAAAGAAATTAAGAAAATTCTTATCTTAATTTCTATTATAATGTAGTTGCTTTTTCACTAAAAATTATATACTTTTCTTGAGATTTATTGATTCTCTAGAATCTCTTACGCCAATTGATAATACGTATAAATAAACATAATACCTATAATTTATGGCAATCATTAAATTTTTGTTTCAAACGCTTTCAGGGTAAATGGGGCGGTGAATTTTATATTCCACTTCGTGAAGAAAACTCAAACGATTTTAACGTGACCCTTCAATGTAAACAACCCGGTGACATAAATTCTCTACATTGGTTGGAGGCACCACCTCTGACTGGAACTGGCATACCAGTTACAGTAAGTGTTCAACATTAAATAGATCGATTGTAATTTTTCTGATCAAACTTTAAATGAAGTAGTTGTCAGAAACACAATCAATTTGAGACTGCTCCTAAAGGATTGTAACCCACCACTCTAGCTCACTGCGAAATAACAACAGTTATCGTGTCATGAATTTTCCAATTCTCTCTCACATGCAGGTTTCCTTACAATTTTTGTTCAGTGTTATAATTTATAACCCCGACGTGAAATTTAAAAGACTCATAGTATTTTCATTTTACAATAAATTGCGTAAAATTCCTCAGCAACCCAAAGTTGGTTGCCCAAGTTTGTCCAGAAATTGCCACAGGTGATATAATTAAAAACACAACAACTAAGAATTATAGGTACAAGCCTTTATATAGGTATGTGGATACGGAAGCCAATACAATATGGTATATGTGTGCATACAATTAGTAATCTTAAATAATTGCAGGTTAATTTCGCTGGATTGAGTGTATACGACGCGAAACGGGCAAGAGTTGAAATTCCACTTCCAGAATCTTCTATACAAGGCTACGGCATGGACTTCAGCGGAGTTACCGAAAGGTAAACAATTAACATGTTCATTTGGTAACACGGTAATACAAATTATTTTAAAAAAAACTTGTTTCCTTGCTTTGGCGCTTTGACTCAGGGCTAACTTTGAAAAGAGTATTTTCAAAGTTTTGCTGTGTCGTTAAAGGCCTTATATTTAGGGCTTTACCACAGAATAAGTAATAGTACTACATGGCTTTACCTAGTTTGAAATTAAAACAAAAACTTAATTAATTTGATACAAATTTATTTCAGAGGTGATCGCGTCATGGGTCTTATCGCAAATGGATCTGCGAGCAGTAAAGTTATGGCTTTTCCGGAGCTGTTATGGCCTGTGCCAGAGCACTGGAGTCTCGAAGACGCGGCCACTGTACCTATGGCATATGTTCACGCCTTTTACTGTCTTGTAAGTGTTTTAGAAAAAATATATTAACTAAAAAAATAATACAACATAAAAAATTTCCAGGATAAAAATATCCTAAATGTTAATCCAAGTCTATCTGTGTGTCAAATTTCAACCAAATCCGAACAGCTTTTTCTGAGATTAGCGTGTACAAACGCACAGACACACACACATAAATTATAAAAACTATGTCTTAAACCTCGGTAACATACGTAGGTATAACAACCCTATGTTTTTAGTAAAATACTATTTTTTTTTAAATAAACCTTCACGTAAAAATTTTCAGGAAAAATTTTTTGGTCTATATCTGAAATATCTTTGATGAAATATTATGTGATCTTAGAAAATTTGTGGCAGGCACAGATGAAAAACTATTTAGTCTACCTACATTGTATAGTTTGGCAAAAAAGTTAGGTAAAGTGGCAATACTTTTAGTGTCCTCCCTTTCTTATCAACAAGATGGTTGAAACGGGACAACACTACAGTTTTGCCACTTTTTCTAACTATTTTGACATTATTAAACATTTCTTAGCTATTTCGCCATTCTTTGGAGTGTGAGATAATGAGGCAACGTTTTGTTCCAGGGTATTAAAATAAGTATCCGTCGTGGAATGAACATATTAGTTCACGGTGGAACTGGAGCCGTTGGACAAGCAGCTATATCAATTGCACTCGGTGTTGGCTGTAACGTGTTCACGACTGTAAGCGATGTGAGCAAGAAGCGGTTTTTGCGTCAACTTTTCCCCAATTTACCAGGTAGGTAACGCATTTAATTAATAGGTGTCAGTTTTAATTTTTTTGTTTAGGTCGGCATATATAATAATTTTATAATTAATATAATATTTCCATAATATGTATTTTTAACTTTCGACCACAGACGCAAAAACGGGGTGCCCAAAATTAAATGGATGGATCGATTATGATCCAGTTATTTTTGTTTGAAAGCTGACATGATCGAGATGGTTCTTAGCTATATGAGTCTATGAAGATCTGTTCAGGTGTTTGAAGATTATCAGCCAATAGAACCTGTGGAAGTTATTGGAAGTACCACTATTGAAATTGAAATTTGAAATTTGGTATCGATAGGGGGCGGGATAGTAAATACATATTTAATTACAGTTTGTTTATATTATTGTGCGACAGGCAGATTTCCCACTAGATATATGGGCTGGCTGCCGCTTATTATTTTCGTCCAGTGTGATCGACAAAGCGTAAAATATGATTAGGTAACTATAATCTTAATATCAAACAACGACATTTTTCTTGTCTTGATATCTTTAAATTTATCCTGAAAGGTTGACAGGGGCCTTATATTATAACATGTTGAAATTATAGTTAGTTCAACTAATCTACATAAAGGTTTGAAACATAACGGTCCTCTATTTGAATTGTAGCTGAACAAATTGGAAATTCAAGAGACGGCACCTTCGGAGATATGGTCCTGAATGCAACACGCGGCGAAGGGTGTCATATTATTATAAGTTGTGTGAAGGGAGAACTGAAAAATGTAAGTTGGTACATTGTCTTCATTCATTTGAAACTTTGAAATGTTCATTTCCAAAGTTGACCCTGCCGGTAATCGAACTCGGGAACCCTGGAACAGAGTTAAGGCAAGCTTACTAACCACTCATCCAACGGTCTCATCGTCGGGTTTACTTATTAGAGAGTTGGAATATCACCATGAACTATTTGGGTGCAATCGTATTGAAGTCAAAACATTCACAGGTGTTGTTAATGTGTGACTCCTACCTTGCGTTTTTTCAGATCTCACTGCACTGTCTCTCACATTTCGGGACCTTATTGGACATCGATCAGATCCCCAGCAGAGAAAACTTCAACTATGGCATGTCGCACATGTTTAGGTTCACATCATATCAGACTGTTGATTTTTCATCAATGTTTAAATACCAAAACTGTGATGAAATGAAAGTGAGTATAAATGTTGTTATTAAATGTGATAAATATTTATTTTCATAAGCACATCTCCAAAAGATCTCAATTCCAATACAGCAGTTAGATACAGTACAAAGTATGTCGTAGCTAACAAAGACATGTAAAATGATTTCTATGAGGTAAGAATATATAATATTTAACAGCATCGGTACGCGATTTAGCTACGCAACCCATTTGCAATTTATATTATAAAAAATTTAAGTATCACCTACTATATAATCTTTGTCATAATTAAATAACAAATGAGGGTAAGAGAAATTATCTTTTATGCCGCATCTCGCACTATAAAGAATTGTTCAAATGATTGGAAGCAATTAATGTTTCGACAGAAAATACAATTAATGCTGAGTGAGGGTATACGGCAAGGTTACGTGAGACCACTTACGCGTGTGGTCTTCGGACGTACAGAGGCGTCACGTGCGTTCCGATTCCTCGCCGGAAGTAGGCACCGAGGGCGGGCGTTGCTCAACATTAAGGAGACTCTCACCTCAACGCAAACACACTCCAGGTAAATCTATGAATGCATAGTAGCTCAATCTTAACACTTACCCTTAGTTCGGATTGAATCTAGCAAGAAATGTCATAATTTTATCTAAGCATATTAATATTATAAGGAGGTCAAGTTTGTATGTAAGCGTTAATCTTCGAAACTACTCATCCGATTTAAAAAATTATTTCACTAATAGTTAGAATTGAATTTCAGGATGGACATAGGCATATTATTCCACAAGGGCGGTGCCGCCGGCACCAGCTATCTAAAAATAAAACCCTACGCTTTTATTTTTAAATGCGGACGAAGGTGCGGGCACCAGCTAGTCAACTATACATATAAACTTATCATCCATTTAATTAGTTTAATTTGTCATACAAGAACTAAATCACTGAATTATTGAATTAAAATAATTTTAAAAAAACGCAAGAGGAAAACAAGTTGTGTCAAAACGTATGTCTATTATTGTGTCTTTGAAAACTTTGCTAGTCTATACTTATATTATAAAGGAGAACAGATTTGTATTTTGTATGTTTGTATTTTTGTATTTTTGTATTTTCGTTTGTAATGAATAAACTCAAAAACTACTTGACCGATTTAAAAAATTCTTTCACCTATAGATAGCTACATTATCAGCGAGTAACATAGGCTATATTTTATAAATTTACGCTTACGAAGTCGCTACAAAAAATTACTTTGATATCTTGTTGTAAAAATACCAATTATTTTACAGACTAGTCTGTTCGCCGGAACTCTCGCATTTATTACTTTGCGATAAGGGTGATTTCGGAATGCAACTTGCTGACAGACTCGTGAGTCGTGGTGCCAGAAAACTTTACATACATTGTCAACAAGCAACCCCATATCTTAAATACAAAATGCAGTAAGTATCGCTGAAAAACTTTTTTTTTGTTAAGTCAGGCGGACGTGACTGTCCTTTCCCGACCATAGTAGGGTTAAGGATAAGGGATAAAGAAGGATAGGTAAATTAGCTTGGCTTCCATTACTCAATCACCGAAACATAACGATACAAATATATGATTTTGTAATGGAGTGGTTACTGCCGCCAGACGGGCCACCCAAATGACTGCGAAACTGTTAGAGGTTGGAATTTTAAACACTGGTGTTAAATTTAAGAAACATAATTTGAAAAAAAAAAAAAAGAATTGGTTTTTACAAATTTAAGTCAGTTGATTCGAAGATATTTAGGAGTGTGTTTTAGAAATTGTATTGAGATGGTTATAAAGTAGTTTTGATGAATATGTTTATATGAAGTTATCTACAAATAAATAAACATAGCTATGTAAAATGAAGTGATTAAATTTATGATATGGAAATATAAGAAAGTTTTCTTATTTAATTATCTTATGGGGTTTAGAAGAGCCTCATTCGAGAACTCTTCTACCCCATCGGTTATCCGCTTTACGACTAAAATGTGACCGGCCAATTTCCAAGAGAACTTGCTAATTATCTTGGTTATGTCGACAAAGCTTATATGATTTTTTAGATCATGGCAAAAACTTGGTGTCAAAGTCGACTTGTCATCATCGCATTTAAACAATAGAGAATCAGTGCTGGCATTGTTAAAGCACAGCAATCGTTCAGCCCCATTAGAAGGTATTTACGTGGTAGCAACAGAAGTAGACGGCGCATGCAAACCGAAGTTGTCTTCTCTATTGGAGTCCCTTGATGTCGAATCTAGAAAATTGCGCCCTTCTCTAAGGTTAGTTTAAAGTAAACATAGTTTATTTTTTATTTCTTACCTTTTTACGCTAAGGTCGACAGACAGGCTAACCTTTCACTTGTTAATAGTAGTTGGCTACCGTAGCCTATAATACAAGCAACGCCACAAGTGCTACAAGTACGCGTGAAGCAGTGTGCACTGCCACAACTTGGCAGATCCAGACTTGACTAGGTAACTTTAAAAAGTTCATTTCTTAAGTTAGTTCTGCGTGACCTAGACAGAACGTTAAGTTAAGACACGCATCTTAACCACCCAATCTCCACTGCTGTATGTGGGCCTCTCCTAGGGCTCGCCACTACGCATGGTGCTCTGCGCTAGCATCCAACCGTTTCCAGCGAAGCCTTTCAGGTCGTTTGTCCACCTAGCCAGAAGGCCTTTAAATATTCATATTATAAAATAAAAATTATTATATACAATGGTTAGGAATTTTTGATTTCCTCATTTAAAGTATTAATTTTTAATATACATTATCTTATTTCAGATATTTCGCAGTAATAGTTGAAAAGGACAACTCCTTCGGCGAAGAGATATCTTTAGATAGAAATCAAAACAAATTGCCATCTGTAACAATTGAACTGCGCAACTTACAAAAGGTAATGACGATGATAATGTTATACAAGTAATACGAAAGTTTTTGCCAACGTTTGTATTTGTTTGATTTTGATGAGACATTACAGTGATACAATTTATACACCAGATTAAGATTTAACACATCGATTATGATATATAAGGATACCCGGACGTAGTCGCGGGCAAAAGCTAGTCCTATACATATGGCGTAAATTTTCATTAGTCACTATTATTATTATTTTGTTGGTTACAAAATATAACATTCAATTAGCAATGTTTTCTTTTTTATAGCAGTGTAGCGATAAATAGATATTTTACCAATATTGAACTCTTCTTACTCCTAATAATTATTAAAAAATATTCCCTAATTTTTTTCTGCAAATAAAATATAAAAACCTTCCTCGTTTAACGCTATTTCTATTAGTGAACAGCACATTAAAATCAATATTTAAATTTACATAAAGTGAGACGACAGTCGGCTGGAAGCGACTTTCTTTTATACTATGTTAAAAAATGTTATACTACAATTATGTTATTATATTTAAATCCAAAAGTATATATTCTAGTAGAAATTAAACACCTTACGTGTGTAGATAATGGTAAGAGAGAATAATAAAATGTTTAATTTTACAGTTCGTAAACGAAAACCCATCGGACAACGAGTTAATCGCAGACGACTCCCTCAAATGTCGCGATGCACTCAACTTGATTGAGACAGCTCTTCGAAGTAAGGAGGCCGTAGCATTCGCTAGTTCACGACCTCAAACACAATATGATCTTTTAGAAGAAGTGGCTAAAATACCTGGTAACTAAATCCAAATATTCAATGAGAAGGTTTCAATCAGGGTGGTTGCGATAGCTAGATAAAAATGAATTTATAACATATATTTTACAGGCGTCACCTTAAATAATAGCACACCAGATGGGACCTCGTTAGAGCACATTGGCATCGACTCAGGGCGCGCTCAAGAGTTGTGCAATGTTCTTGAAAATAAATTCTATATTACAATTCCTAATCATAACTTACCTCAGATGACGGTTGCGAAGTAAGTTTTAATATTAAACTTTATATTTTATGGTTTAAGCCATATTAAAGTGGCATGACACATTGCGTCTTTTTTAAAAGAGTATCGTGAGATTAGCTCTTGTGCTGTGGTGAGTGACTAAGGGGAGCTCATTTTCTCAACTTGGCCTTATTCCTTACGTCATGAAGGTCGGCAGCACATTAGCTACCACTATAACATCAACATTGCTTTGTGTTTTAAAAGCGAAAAAAGATAATGTAACCATAGTATACCGTCACCTTGCTGCCGACCTTTAATAAAAAAAACAAGAACATACGACATTATCAATCTTGGAATAGGACACTTGTACTTACAATTTATTTGTCAACTTATAATTTCTGGAATGCATACATGCCCAAACCGAAATGTTCCGGAATGTACATTTTTTTTAAACATTGGGAAATCCTCATGGATTCCCGGCAGTGTATGGGACGCTGCGGGGTTAAGCCGGACTCCTACCGGTTAAAACCCAATGGGTTCCTAGTGCGGCAGTTAGATGGGCGCTATCGCGGGGACATCATGCTACGACATCGGTGCTCCACCATGGCTATACAGCGTAGGCAGGGCTACGCTCCTTTTCCGGAATGTTCCTAGAAACTTACTGTATGAACCCCAACCTACAAATTGAAGTAATATTAAAATTAGTTCACCCCTTCTACAGTCTAGCCCATATAAAAATAGACAGAGATACATTTGATAATTCATGTTTGGGTTTTTCCAATGGATGAAATAGATTAATAATATTTTAAAAACAATTTCAGATTAAAAACGCTGCAAACGAAAACCGTTAACCTGCTAGTCGAGTTGAGTGGCTTCGATGCGTACTTCAATTACATAGATTCAGATGAACTTCTCGCCACCACCGAAATAGTTTTAATGCCCACGCTAGTTCAAAGTTCGGAAATGGTGAGTAGGTACCCAGAATTATACATATTGGAGCAAATAAATATTTTCATTTAGGTACTGTCGGTGTATGAAAACTTTCGTCAGTTTTCAAATTCATTCCTTTATCAAGTCGTAGACTCTTAGTACTCTTTGAAACTAAATCACTAAGCAGGCAACTGACACGTTTTAAATGAAATTTTGCCATGGTGACGAACCTTTTCTTACCCCGACTGTACAGTCAGGGTTGACAGTTAAAGTCTGCACCAGGGCAATTTCACTTCAAAGGTCTGTCAGTTGTTTGCTTAGTGCTTTAGTTTCAAAAGCTATTAACAGTCTTAAACTTAATAAAGGAATAATTTACAAACTGTACCTAAAATGAAATGAAATGAAATGCTATACTATAAAATGAAATGCTATTGCTAAATAAATATATAAGAGTATAGCGATAGGAGAATTCTACACTGTTTAGACATCCAGATTAGGACTCTATTGTCTATGATTTAGCGTTCAGATGAGTTCGACATGAACCAAACGTACCTGTGCATTGTGCCCGGCATGGAAGGTCATCACGGTCGATTCCGGTTGCTCTGTGAACGTCTACGGCTGCCGGCAGCAGTACTCCAACTCGGGCCGGACAACATCAACGAGACTATCACAGATACTGCTAGAAGACTTGTAGACGTATGTATCCATATTCCTCCACACTTAGTGGTTTGAAAATATAGGACAAGTTCTTGATAGTAATTGATTTTCATTTTCTATTTACTTCAGGTGATGATAAGAAAGATGAATATGAAGGAACGCTTCCATTTGTTGGGCTGTGAATTCGGTGTACCAGTTGTACTGGAAATGGCCGCCATTTTAGAAGAACACGGTACGTAAATGACAAAAGACCTCTACTAATTTAGGGAGCGTTACCGTTTATTCACGCACGACTTACGAATTGTTTATGTTTTGTGTAAAAAACAATCTCTACAATAGACTAAGAAATTGTGCGGCACGAATATTCCTGCCGTCTCTAGTAGCAGGCGGCTTGGCGATTCTTTGTTCTGTGTTTTGCTCGCACATTAGGACAATAATGAAAAAACTTACTTCCGAATTAAGAAAACAGCAAAATACTATTGACAGAATTTTGCTGCTAGGCAGCGACGGTAGAGTCAATATTGATGGAATATAGAATAAGGTATAAATTATGGGACAGGTAAATGGGCCCTAGCGTCCTTTACTCACTCACCAAAACACAGCGGTAAAAGTGCAGTCATTGCACGGTGGTCTTTTGTAAGGGGGTCGAAACCTACTGTCGTCAAACTGGCTACCTAAGTTTAGGAATGTGAAATGCATTGTGCCCTGTCACAACTAAGATTGAAACTTATATTAATTTTGCAGGTTTAAGAGGAACCGTCTATTTACTAGGCGGTACACCGGATGACATACGATCCTCAATCGATAGAAATTTACCGCATTCAGATGCAGAATTGCAAAACTCCCTAGCGCAATTCATGCACAACTTGATGACTGGCAACACTTCCGTTGAACTGGAGAAGAAACTTTTAGAAGTGTCAACTTGGGAGGAAAAGGTCGTTGAGAGTTTAAAAACACTTCGAGGACACGTTCCATATTCAAGTTATTACACTCAAGCCCTAATAAAAACGGCTTATGCGAGAATACAATCGTTACGTTACTACAAAACGGAAATTAAAGCGTTACGCTCAAATGTTATTCTGTTACGCGCAACGTTGCCAACATCGCTCGATATTAAAACTTTGCAACGTTATTCGCAACAACCTGTAGCTGCATACGAATTGCAAGCATCGCTCCCTTATGTCGCAAACGATCTGCGCTGTTCGACACTGATAAACAATCATCTGGAGCCAGACGTTTTGGAGGCATTCAATAACAGAAATCATTGCGAGACTTACCTCCTAAACGATGAACAATATCTGGTTATGCGTTCCGAATGATGAAGACATATTCTCTTGGTTTTGTTTCTGATTAAAATGTTAATAAATATATTACTGGGCAAGGTTTAAAATGGTATTACTTTGTGATCTAATCTCTATCTCATCAATCGCTATCGTAATAGCTAATTTCCTTAGAACTCTAGTTTTTATCCGCGACATCATCCGCGTATCTTAATAAATTATAGACTAAGTGTTATGTGTTATTTTCATGTGTAAACTGATTATCATTTTACAATTTTGTTCTATTAGTAGTACAAACAAGAGATTTTTCCTTTTTGTTATATTTAAGTATGGTTTATGAGTGATTTGCAAAAAACTGAAACCCTTCTTTAAATCTTTAATTAATTGTTTATAACTTTTGTAATTGAACTTTTGCACATTTTTAGATGTCATTACAAATCAAATGAGCTGTCAGCCCATTTACTAGTTAATGAAGAGATTTCACTCGTAACTTCCACAAGTTCGATTGATTGGTATACTGTTACTTCGGTGGAACTTCCATGACATGGTAAACTTGACCTGATGCTGCAGCACCAAGTAGACACCCAACTCCCCAGCTACTTACAAGAGCGTATTTGGGCTCATTAGAAAGTCGGGGTATAATTTTAATTATAGCTTATAAGAAATAATGAATATTACCTGTATTGGCAAAGGAAACGATTCTGAGAAATCCTGCCTGTCACAGAAGACTAGAATTTAAAAACAGAAGACAGTGTCGAGTGTTTTCGTTAAATATATTTACTTACTTTCTTTTGATTTGGTACTTTCAGAAAAAGGCTTTTAAATAAATAAAAAACAAAACACTTTATTACTATCATTTGCTTAATATTAATAAGTTTGTTACATTAACTATTTACAATGTAATTGTTAAAAATATGACTAATATCTTTGTATAATTTGATAGCATCAGTATTCCATAACAGTATTGATCCAACTCAAATATTGTGCTGAATCGGTGAACACGATATACTCGTTGAGGTTACAGGTGTTGTCTCCGTTGCTAGGCCTCAGAGACAAGGACACAACGCCGCGAAGTTTCCATCGACCGTTGTCCAATAGATAGAGACCACCGCCAGAGTCCCCTAAGCAAGGGCCGGCTCCGTTGCGGTCACCTGAAAATACGATCAATTTTTCTTTATTCATTCATTCATTGCCGTTCCCTCTATTCACACCATTCTCATTCACATTCAACACTAGCCTAGCGAGTGGGAATGAGAACGCATAATCATATCGCGTCCAAATGTGACAAAATTTTATGGATTTTATTTACATATTTATCTAAATTCACATAGTATCTAAATTCTAAAGCTGTCAAAATATTTTTAGATCCATTATCGACTGATAGGACATCAGTCGAACCAACAGGAAAAAAGCCGCGTTGTCCTATCAATCGAACCAATGGGAAAAAAGTTCGCGTCGTCCGATCAGTCGGACGAAGCAGTCGGACCATGCGTTCTCAGGGATCTTTCAGCATTTTTTCCTTTTTTTTTTGTTAAAGTTTCATACAGAAAATAAGAGCAAAATTCGTTTGAAATTTTCTAAATGCTGATTTATTTTCTAAAGCCTGGTTTATGTTGTGTAGAATATAATTACAACATAATATTTAGCACTGATACACACTTTCCTTGGGCCACAACTTCTGCCAGAAGCTTTAAAGCTGCTAAAAATCAAATATAGAATTTTAATTATTTTCTAAATCTTGATTTTCTATACATGTTACTTGGGGCACTATTTCATTCTAATTCTAAAGTCGCTGTCCGCGTCCGTCCGTTTCTATGCTAACTACTTCTAAACTACTACTAAACTACCCGAAGGATGTTGATGTAATTTTCGATAATGGAAAGAGTGATCAATGAGGAAGCAAGGCGCCAGTTTATTAAAATCGTTTGATTAGTTTTACCTGCACACAGTGTATTGGCGTTTGTGAGCTTGTGGAAGTCGAGTTTGCTGGCTCGGCAGGTGGATGTGCTGACTATGGGTAGCCTCACCATACGAGGGTCTCCTTGTCCGGCCGGACCAAATTCGCTTCGACCCCAACCCGCCACCTACACAGAGTAGTTCTGTATTTAAACATGGCTCACAATAAAGGATTAGTGTAGACTAGCTGTCGCACGCGACATCGACCGTGTAACTTTATAAAATACTAGCCGTTGCACGCGGATTCGCCCACGTAACTTTATAAATTATAGCCTATGTTATTCGCTGATAATATAGCTTCAAAACAGTTAAAGAATTTTTCAAATCGGTCTAGTAGTTTCGGAGCCTATTCAATGCAAATTAACAAGCAAACTAATCATATCTTTCCTCTAATAATATTAGTATAGATAGCCTATGTTACTCGTTGATAATGTAGCTTTCTATAGGCGAAAGAATTTTTAAAATCGGTCTAGTAGTTTTTGAGTTTATTCATTACAAACAAAAATACAAACATACATAAATACAATCTCTTTATAATATTAGTTTAGATAGGCGGGCCTCCTACCCGCATTGGTATGAATGGTGATGGATGAAAGAACGAATAGGTATGTAAAATATATTAAGTTATTTTTTACTTAAGTTCTAAAGAGTAAAATAAAAAAAACTTACAACTCCAGACGCACCAACAACTCGACTCAGTTCAGTTCTTCCACTCCACAAACACGCCGGTCGTATATTTGTATTGAATTCCACCGTCCTTTCGAATGTAAACACTAGGATGTCGTCTATTTTAAAAAATATACAGAAGTGTTAATAAAACTCAGTCAATTAAAAGGGATTGTAATTTAAATAAAATTGTAATTGGGGGTCTGTATACATATCTAAATTCCTCCTAAGCCACGCAACGAATTTTTGGTTTGATGCAGTTTTTACAATAAGTTTGATATTTTTTCATGGAAGGTTTAAACCTTGAAAGTCCGATCGATCGAACTACGCAGTCGAACCACGTGACCACAGCGGAAATTTATAAGTAAAAAAAAATTTTTGGTGCAACTAAGTCACCGAAAGTCTCCGTTTCTCCGCTAACTGCTTATAAAATGCCCGACGGATTTTGATACGGTTCTCGCTATTACAAAGAGGAATAAACGAGGGAAGTTTGTATATAAAAAAAATTGCAAACCGGGCAAAGCCGGGAGCGGGTAGCTAGTGTTTAATAATTTATTCTCTAATTCAATATGAGTATTATGGATAGAACAGAAGGCAAGACATTGACGTGGTTTAAAAAAGTAAGACAAGAGTGTGGAATCGTAGTTGCGATACAGAATCAGGGCCCTGATCAGTTAGTCAGTGACCAATTATTATTTTTTATAGGTTATACTCGTATCATCAGAACACTATACACTCGCAATGAGCACTTTTTTTAAATAAATAAGATTAATAAGATAAAAAATATGCTAAGTGAACTTACTTGCAAGTGTAGACGAGTTGTAGGCTTCGTGTATGAATGCGGACGACAAAGTTCTCGTCACGCTGACGTCGTCGCCCCAATCTTCTAAATTGTATACACCCACTTTCACCACAATATCCTTAATGTCTGTCATGGAGTTTTTCTGCTGCATGCAGTGCGCGGCTGAAATCGATTTATTCAGCAAGTAATAATTGTTGTAACTTTTCCATGTAAAATAAAATTATAATTAAAATGAAACTAGCTACTCCTCACGAATTCGTCGCTTTGAATTTGGATTACCTATCGTCAATTGTACTTACATAGATCGCTCCTGATTTATATTGCAACTATGTTTTTTCAAAAAAAAGTTTCATATCAAGTTGTATAACAAATTACACAAGTGCATAAGTTTATTAAAAGTGTTACCGCTGATAATGTCACCACTAGTAACATAGTACTTTATGTCAAAGATTAGCGATAAGCATATCTTTTTAAAGTCTTTTCTAGGTCAACAGTGCATTACCCCTGGCATTGTTTTTGCTACCAGCGACTGATAGCCATACCAAAAATCAACAGAATTATACTCCAATTTGTCGAATTTTACTTGAAATGAAAATATTATTATAAGTAATTTTCGTTAATAACATCGTTAATAATACCTGAGATAACATGGCGATTAGAAACCAAGGTTCCAGCACAAATGAAAGTGAGACTGAGGTCCTTCCTCTTGTAGATGGCTACGAGCCACGGCCAGTTACCACGCTCGTAACTCTGACCGTTATAAATGAGTGGTATCCTCTCGTTGCCACCGGCGACCACGCCGCATTCTATGCGCGCTGGTTGAGACGCCACCGGGGCTGGAGGCGGCGGTTGAGGGGCTGGTGTTCTGAAATCATTATTAATAGTTATTAACTAGCTGAACCCGGCCACTGGACTAAACACTGCTTATATTCATAATAATATTTCTTTTTCTAAGATAAAAGTAGCCTAAGTTGCTCCTTATAACATCAGTTTTCTTCCAGTGAATGTGCCGTCTAAATCGATCCAGCCGTTTCGGAAATTAGCCGGAACAGACAGACAGTTTCTTACTGTCGATAACTTTCGTTCGTCTACGGATCTCCTCTTTCCTGATGCGACCTAGCAGTGTAACCTCGAGAATAGGTCTTCTGAATAGTTCGTCCATTGTCATTTGGGCTCGTGTGGCGGCATTATCCACCCCCTTATAGAAGACCACTAAAAAATAACAGCACGTGTGCTGTTGTGTTTCGGTGAGTGACTAAGGGATGCCAAAGCCCATTTATCTATCTCTTTCCAATCCCATATCATTAATCCTACTGTAGTCGGCAGCGCACTTGCTGCATTGAGGGATTGCTTGTGTTATAGGCGACGGTAGCCACCTACCATCAAGTGGACCGTCGGCCTGACTGCCGACCTTAACATTTAAAAAAGCGACGTTGAGCTTTAGAGAAAACGTTACATTGCCATATGTCATCACTAGCGACTCACATTGGTCGAAAACTTTTGTTTTAAAGCACTGCTGAATTTAGGACAAGAAGATGTCTCGGTAGATGTCATATATAATATGAATAACAAAAAAATACATTTAACACAAGTTTTGTTCTAAAATTGAAATGTTTTGCACCTTTGGCTTTTTACAAACTATGGCGTAACATAATGAAGACCTTTTTACAATGTTGGTATTTTTTTTTTGCTACCAAGACTTTTTTACAATATAGCAGGACCTTAATTATGAATCCAATCCGCACATTGAAGTAACTCTTTTAAAGTAAAAAAAAAATAGTAAGTAAATATATAGAGTACTAACTCTCACCTCCGGATTCGCATAGACTGAATTTTGTTTCAGTGAGTGAGTAAGGGGTGCTAGAGCCTCCTTATTTCCTTACTCTTGTGCCTACTATGGTCGGCAGCGCACTTACAGCACCTGTGGCGTTGCTTGTGTTATAGGCGACGGTAGCCACACACCTTCAAGCCTCAGCCTGTCTAACGACCGTAACATAAAATTTAACTTAAATAGTAATTTAACTTACACTTCCTGCGGCCTTGGTCTTGGAGCCTCCGTGCTTGGTTCCGGATAATAAAAGGGCTCCTCAGGCCTAATGGATTCCGTAGTCTTTTCTGGAAACCCGGGGAACATGGGGTATACAGGATGTCTTTGTGGTACATTCGTATCGAATTCTGGCCGAGTTTTGTTTACTACAAAAACGTCTGTAAATATTAAATAACACATTTACATATAAATGACTATAAAGTTCATATAGGACCGCTATGATATCATACGTTTGAGCTCGTTTTATAAAAAAAAATGAATGGGTACCTACATATATTATTTAAAAGCCGGATCAAAGTGTACGGGAGTGAATCATTATTATTGTAGTTACCTTATTAACTAAGAAGAATGTATTTGATAGATTCAATACGCAGCCATAACCTGATCCGCTTCGATTCAAGGGCGTCAACGTCGGATTTATCGAAAGTAGGGGAATTTTAATTAGACAATATTGACCTTTGGTCATTGTATGGTTCGTGTTACAACAGTTTTGACTCAAATTTTTACAATACCTAGGTACATCTAATATGAAAATCTGTGGGTAGAAGCAACAAATTTAAACGATTAAAAAATTCGGATAATTGACATTTAGAAAAATAAAAATTTAAATAAAGAATATTGAAAATTTTATTGGGTATCTACGAATAAATAATTTGGGTATATACGAAGACGTCAACCTAGACGAAGATTTTACCTAAAACTTATATGATTTAATAAGTACTCACTTAATCCCCAATTTCCGTGTCTGTCGTCATCAAAATTGTCAAAGTTGATCACAGAGTTATCCGAGGATGGTCTAAATGAGGTGAAGACTTTATCTGGCTCTGGTCGCGGTCTGAACTGAAAACCTCCTACGTTTGAACCAGGACGAAGGTATAGCATGTGTTGAAGGCTCACCGTAGTCACATACTGGTATGGTCGAGGCGAGTCTGAAAATGAGATATATTTATATTGTACTAGCTGGTGCCCGCCATTTCGTCCGCGTTCAAAAAGAAAATATAAGTCACCGCTGTGACGACGCGACGGTGACGCCACCACGCGACAGTGGCGCCCAATTCTTTATATTATATTTTTAGACGATCACTCGGGAACAGTACTTTTTTTCTGGATGAAATGTACCCTATGTCCTTTCTTGTATCCCTGACAACGTGTATGCAAAATTTCATGATGATCGGTTGAGTAGTTAAGGCGTGAAAAAGTAGCAGACAGACAGAGTTACTTTCGCATTTATAATAAGTATTATAACAAATACTTATATGAATTAATAATATATGTTTTTCATATAAAGGTCGTCAGACTGTCTAATGGTCTTCGTCCATCACCAAGCTTGTCTGAAACCTTAATCATAAAAAAAGGTAGTAACGGAATCAAAATTCCCCGCCTTCTACTAAGAATGATTCGTACATTGTTCCAAGGGCATTCCGTCGTATTTCGAAAAATGATTCGGCGGTATTTCGTATAGAAAAACCCACCTCCCGGTCCATAGCACAATGTGTTGCCGTTGACAATCAATGCGGTTAGTCGCGGCAGCGGTGACGTCACAGGAAAATGAACTCTATACGTAAGCGGATGGCCATTGTTGAAGTCTTGTAGTGCACGGTTCGAATTTACTGGTTCTATACTTCCAACGTATTGCTGAAACAAACCAAATAGAGAATTTTGATAAAGAAACTGACGATCGCATTGCTCTAAGATTAATAATGCTTTTGAGTTTTATTCTGTCATATATTTGATACAAGCTGAACCCGCCATTCTTTGCGTATGGAGTTTTTTTCGCTTGAGTTTTTTTTAAATCCGTGTAAATTCGTATTGACACAGGTCGAATGAGAGCAAAATAATGCATATTGTTTTGAAGGTATTACTTTTGAGCAAACTACACCAGAATATTTGATAGAAATAAGTATACGATGAGATACATGAGATTCATAGAATACGTAGATGAATATATATATCTGGGTCACGTAATAATCACCTAAATTACATATGTCATTAGAGGTACAGCGTAGGGTAAATAACACATGGTCAAGATATTGGATGTTAAAGGAAGTAATGAAAAGCAAGTCTATACCAATGACATATACTTAAAAAGAAAGTGCATTCTACCAGTACTTATTTATGGATGCCAAACATGGTCATTCACAAACCAAATCATGCAGAAACTAAAAGTATGTCAACAAGGAATTGAAAGGAGCATATTGAGAATTAAATTGAAAGAAAAGTGACGATTAACCCAAATTAGATGACGAACAAAACTCACAGATGTGATCAGTAGGGTAAAAATGCTGATGTGGCGGTGGACTGGTCACATGATGAGATCAGGAAGAGACAAATGGACGAGTCGTCACCGAGTGGTATCCCAGAGAAGGAAAGAGTCGAAAAGGCAGACCAGTAAGACGCTGGGAAGACGATCTACTCCAAGACTGGAAGACTGCTCTGGATAGAGAGATATGGAAGAGGCTGGAGGAGGCATATGTCAAGGGACAGTCTGACTTAGAGATTGCCGATGTCAGTATTTAAAATTAATTTAAAAAGTTTATGTATGTTACGTCAGTGAATAAAAGCTATTTTTATTTTTTACTAGTATATGCCCGCGTCTTCGTCCGCGTCCGATCGCTACCAAACCTCACAGGAACACCCGCCGGACTAATTTGAAGATTGTCTGAAAGTTTCATCAAAATCGGATCAGCGGTTTTAGAGTCTATAGGGGACATACATACACACATCGCCTTTTATATATTAAGAAAGAAGATTTATTTAAGTATACGATGAATAGTGAGATTTCAACAAAAAATAACATAAAACAATTAATCAAAAAAATCTAAAATGTCACGATACCTACGATTTAATAAAGTCTTATTTAACACTAGCGACTAATAATTATTCAAAAATCCCCGACTGTGACATTAAGTAACACGATCTATTATTTTAAAAAAAGAGAAAACATGTGCACGTGCATATTTAATTTATAACAGACATACAAATTGTCTGATTAAGTCCTCACACGTCCGCAATACTTAAAGCTCATTTTCCTAAATTAGTGAATCTCTGCACGTGCGAATAGTCTTACAAATGTAAAATTATTCATCATTCCAGTCAAGTCATAATAGCGTAGATTGGAAAAACATTATCATCGTCGTTTTTAGGAAGCCCATAAAATAGAACCAGCGCGCGCCCCATAGCACAATGGGAATGTCCATAGAGGACAATATTAGAAATTGCTGGACAGTTTTTAACTTTTTAAGCCATAATCAACTAAATTACAGAGGCGCGTTCAACTAGATCAGAAGTCCACCGCCATTTTGTTTTATTCATTTTGCATTTAGAAGTTGTTATAAAAAAGATATCGGAAGAAATGGATTTTTTTGCTTAGTATTTCCTTGCAAGTTAAAATCCAAGAGAAAAGTAGGAAATTGGGGTGTTATTTTTATATGAAATTGACAGGGTAACGACAGTCAGTATATAGTCTTTGGGGTCAGCTAGTTTTACTATTTAAACTTATAATTGCGAAAATTTGTGACGATGGATGTATGGTACACAGATAGTTTATTACCATGATTAACATAAGTATAAAATTACCTACTTTATATCCTGGAAAAATGTTAGGTTCCCGAAGGATCGTCTAAAAAATATAAAAAATTGGGAGCCGTCGTCACAGCGATAAAGATGTCAGATATTTTCTCAGGTGTTATATTTTTCATTTTTTAACGCGGACGAAGCCGCGTGCACCAGCTAATTCATTGTACTTAAATATTTATTACCCGTAGATATACGTAAAAGGTCCTACAATCAAAGAATCGTAATCATGAACCATTATTCAAATTAGACAGAAAAATGTGTTATGTGGGAGTATTTATAAAAAAAAAACATAAAAATGTTTACGTAGATACTTATATGTATGTTATACTTACAAGCAATTAGTAGATAAAATAGGTGAATTCTATTGAATGCGGTGAGCCAACACATTTAGTGGGCCGTCGATCGCATTAAATAATTGAATATTGATTGAGGAACTAAATGTTAACCTAATTATTACAGACAAATAAAGTCATTAATCTGGTAAAGAAATCTGATGTGGAAATGTTTTATTTCTTAATATTACCTTTTCACTTAAAATAACAGATGTTATTGCATAATTTGCATAATAATAATTAACAAAGCCAATAACCTAACACAAGGGCAATAAAAATGTAGGCTTTGAATGCGTATTATCCCAGGAATTGTATTTCAAAGATTCATTGTGTTTGCCTTGCCTACTTTGCGTGAATCTGTGAGTAAATATTCAAGTGGGTACTTCCTGTTAGTACAGTCGGTAAAATAATTGACTGACCATTTATAATCCATTTAAAACTAAAAACTCTTAATAATCCTAAGAAATATTAGTAATTTCTATGCGGGGTATACAGATTGATTTTTTCATTTCCTACTTACTGAATATATTTTAATTTTTTATTTCTGATTACCGCCAAATTGCCTTTTGGATTGTAGATTATTAGGGAATTGTGCTGTACGGTACAATACGCAATTCTACAAAACAATATGTAACTGTTGGTGTGTATATATATGTATAGGTAAATACTTCTTCCTCTACTTTCCTCAAAGCAACCGGTATGCGCGTTTAAAACTAATCTATAAATATAATATTATAAGCAATTAGTCATGCCTACAGCGACCGCAAACGAGCATGGGAGTTACCTACGCGTTCACAAGTCATTCCTCTGTCGTATGACGCTTGCTAGAAAAAACCTATCGTTCAGCAAACCCGTACGGTTATTAAGAAAGCTTTTCCTCAACAGAGTTCTTAAATTTCTATTTTAATTACTATCTACCTACTCGGAGATGTGAATTATTTGAATATACATATAATATTTGAAATTAAAGCATATCCCCAAACTCATATAAGGAATGGAATTTTTGAAAAAAAGAGAAGAAACGAAAAAGTATGTTCTTGTTTTTTTTTGACTGGGGGTGGTATGCGGGGTTTGAAAAAATATGTTAATTTTTATTTTACTTTTGAAATACTTTTTTAATGAGTTTTCTATTTTCATTTGGAGTACTATAAATAAATATTCATTGGTAAAATGCAAACGTTTTTGTTATTTTTTCTTTCTTAAATTCAAAATTAGGCACTCCTCAAATAAGTACCTAAAGTAAGTCGTTTGTTTGGTGAAATTATTATGAAGCATTTGAACAAATACTACTAGTGTTAAAATCAGTGAAATATTATAATGAAAGGCTATTTTGAAAATACTTATTTTGCGTTTTACATTTTATGTCAACAAAATTACTCTAAATATTTAATTCAATGACCACAAACAAAGTCTATTAAGTCATTGTGTGAGTTACATCTTTGTATGCAAACTACTGCAAAATTAACACTCATAACGTGATCTGATAAATTATTGATTCACGATTTATTGTGTATAAACATAAGATCATCGTAATCTATTCAATACATGGATGACTTATGTTGCGCGTACAATTGTTGTTATGTTATTATGTTTCATATTAATATTTACTGTGTTCTACACAAAAGTTAACTAAATACCTGACATCTATAGGTACATATTATAAAACAATTAAATATTATAAAACAAAGTCCCTCGTCGCGTCTATCGTTGTATGTTCACGATGGTTTTAAAAATTACTGAACGGATTTTCATGCGGTTTTCACTAATGGAAAAAGCGTTAAACGAAGAAGGTTTTTATATATAATTTGCAGAGAAAAAATGCACCCGTGCGAATCCGGAAGCGGTTCACTATAGTTTATAATATTCTCATCTTTTGCTCTCGGCATGGTATCGACAAGAGACAAACATGAATTCGTTAAAGATAACCTTTGTCTTTATTCAGGGTTCAAAACTTTCACCCCACCAGATTTCATTAAAACCCTAAGAACATAACAGAAACATAAAAGAAAATTTTAAAAAAATGTGTATATTTTTAGGGTAGGTATTTTTTAGGTTTTGCCAATATTCCAGCATTCTGAACGTCAATGCTCTAATGATTGTCACCAGGTTATTAAACTTTGAAGTGAAATGCAAGGGCCCTTTCTCTTTTGTCTTAAAATTGTCACTTGTCTTTTTCCTGATAAAATTGTCACTTGGATACGAACCGGATTTATATATAAATAATTTTGGTTTTAACAAACTGCGAGTCTTCGTCCGGTTCTCTTAAACATTCGATAAAAACTCAAATGCCAAATAATTCGACAAAAACTTTGAACACAATAAGGTTAATCATTTCGGAACGAATCGTAAGAATACTGACGCTGCTTAAATATATATGGTAAAAGTTATAGCTAGTTATAATCATAGGTAGTAGATCTTGTAATTTCTACAGAATAAAACAGTTCCATTTTTATGAAAAATTTCTACTTTTTTAAAAATTATCCTCAAAGTAGAAAATGCCGCTGTAAATTATGGTACATTTACTTTATTATTATATTAATTTTAATTCAATACTAAACAATATTTTAATTATTCTTTTTTTTTATTAAGGTTAAGGCACACTTACCAGCAGTGCATTTGTTGGTATGTTACCTTCCGCAGCCAATTAACACAAGCAACGCAACAAAGGCTCCAAGTGCGTTGCTCTGTTGACCTTCTGTCTGTCTGTCTGCTACCTTTTCACGCCTTAACTACTCAACCGATCATCATGAAATTTTGTATACACGTTGTCAGAGATACAAGAAAGAAAACCTTTCATCCAGAAAGAAATACTGTTCCCGAGTGATCGTCTAAAAATATAAAGAATTGGGCGCCACTGTCGCGTGGCGGCGCCACTGTCGTCACGGCGATAATGATATCGTGCGTTATCTATACTTTACTAATATTATAAAGAGGAAAGATTTGTTTGTTTGTTTGTTTGTTTGCATTGAATAGGCTCCGAAACTACTACATCGATTTGAGAAATTCTTTCACTGTTGGGAAGCTATATTATCAGCGAGTAATATAGGCTATATTTTATAAAGTTACGCGGACGAAGTCGCGTGCAACAGCGTGTTACTCATATATTTTCTTTTTCTACGCGGACGAAGTCGCGGGCACCAGCTAGTAATAATATATATTACCTACTAGCTACTACTAGCTGGTGACCGTGACCTGGATAGGCTAATTTTTATCCTAGAAAAATTTTAAGTTCCAGAGGAATCGTCCAAAAATACGAAAAGTCAGCGTCATTATAGTCAACAGTGGCGGCTCCACCGTCATCACAGCGATAAAGATGTCAATACATACTCATAATATTATGTTATATTTTTCATTTTCCAACGCGGTCGAAGTTGCGGTCACCAGCTAATATGGATAATTCGGGATCTTGGGATTTAGGTGAACTGTTCAACAAAGAATTAAAAATTATTTAGTTGTAAATGGGCACCCATTTCATGATCGTCAATTAACTTATCTTCATAAGATTGTGATCGAATAAAAATGCAATTTTGTGCCCTATGTAATTAAGTTTCAGTTAATGTATAAACAAAAACTATGTCAGATTTAAATAATCCTCTGAATGGTAGGGTGAACTCACCAAGATTATGTTATTCTCGTAGTTTATTAGAAGAAACAGGAAAAACATAGACATTATTTTGCGACATTATTTTATTCATTTGAATAAGCATCTTGCGGAATTAAATAGGTCAATCTTAATTATATATATACATAATATATTACGTATAATTGAATGAGTAGTTTCTCCATTTAATTTATGAGCACTATTTGTCGAACTACAACATCTTAATAAAATATGCTGTGGTGCTACACAGCATATGCTAGTATCTGTTACTCTTTTTTTTTTCAAAATAATTATTAAACTATTGAATTTTCATGTTCAAAAGACAAATAAGTTTACGTATAACCTCTCTAAGTTTCAAATAAAATAAGCTTTCATGTAAAAAAATTCAGGTTAACTTTTTTGTCAATATCTCAATAGTATTGTGCTCATAGCTAAAATAATTTTGGTTTGACAACGACGATATATAAAAAAGAAGTCCTTACCGATGGCAATCGGGTTGCTATTGTAAAATTAACATTAATTGTCACAGAATTCACAGGACCACTTGGCACCAACTTTATAACACCATAAACACCAGTCTCGTCACTTTGATAGTCGAAATACTCCGGACACGGTGACTGTGAGAATTGAGCTGTAGTTGATAAAACATTTACGAGCCAAAAAAACACTGTTAAACAACCACCAAACGGGAGATTCATTTTTTAAATTTCGTTTCCTATATATCACATCGTTTTCGCGAGACAAACAAAACGTCCGTTCATTACACCGGTCAACAACGAACTGAATGGATGGGATGGTTATACTGAAGCAGCCTTTGAGATCATTACTCATTAAAGTGAATCGCAAAACTATTTCCCATAATTCACAACTTGCTAACATGCTTTACAACAAAATAACAAAATAAACATAATATTATAGATAAAAAATAGTATATGTTTTCTATACTTATAAAATCGTTTAGACTGATTTATCAACGCACACAGCTAAAATTCGGAACATAGGCCTCCGTGCGGAGGCATAGTTATATATAACGACCTGACCCACGAACTTCGTACCGCCTCAGGGATAATAAAAACCTGTTTCATACAAAATATATGAGAAAATGAATTTTCTTCATATATTTTTTTCGCGAATATTTTTCCGAAATTTTAATATTTATTCTGCTAAGTATTCGGGATGGAGACAAATTCAATAAAACAAAGATCATAAAAATCGGTTGAGCCGTTCTCGAGTTATAAATGGTGTAACTAACATGACTTTCTTTTATAAAATATAAAGAAGAATGTGCTTATATAATTCTAGATTAATTTTTTTGATTTTTTGATCTATTAGATACTATAATAGAATAGATCTATTAGATTCTATTACATGTTTAGTGAATTTACACAGAATCTCCTCCAAAAATCAAATTTACATTATTTAGAAGAAATATAATAACAATAAAAAATGTTAAGTATTGTTATTGTTTACTAACTACTCTAACTACTAGCAAGTAGCGACCCACCCCTGCTTTTTTTCTATAAATTCCCGGAATCCGAATTATGTACGCAGACAGTCCTCGTTTTTAAAGAATTTTTCCTTTGGGTGGTTTAGAAGAAATAAGCGGATAAATTGATAAAGGCGGACAGCTACTTTACTTTGTAATATGTAAAAAAAAGTTATATGCAAAAAGTCCTAGTTGTTCGAATGAATAAGACCTCAGATTTAAAATAAATAAGATATTTTGTTAAATGTGCGAGTTTTAATGTATTCGGAATTCCAAGGGCCAAGGGGAATTACCGATGGCTCATACTGGGCAACCGCAAGCTCCTTAACCTCCAAGGTTCTCGAAAATACAACAAATTTAAAAAAAAATCAGTTTGATACTTATCAAGGTAAAATTATTCAAGTACATACATATATAATTCACTCTAATAAGTAAGAGTAAGTTCAACATTTTGTGAGTTAGTGAATATTTGAGGCGGTTATAACAAGGAAAAAGTTATGGCAATGTAAGGCTATACTCTAGTTGTAGTACCTAAGCAAATAAAAAAATGGAGGGGAATGAACATTGGAAATACCAGTTTGTCTGGCGCCAATCTGTCAACACGTTTGACCTGTGCGATAAACAAATCGCCCGTAAAACGTAAACATGAAGTTTTTTTTAAAAAAAACAAGTTCATAATGATTACGTAATAATTATATTATTCATTGAATTTAATTAACATTTGGCATGTCGGAAAAACGTTGTATCTTTTAAATGGGAATGCCAAATAAATGATTAATATTGCCATTTATTTTATAGATATAAATAGCCACCCCTTGTAGAAGACGACCGTGAAATAAAAGCCCTTGTGCTGCTGCTTTTTGATGCGGAAATGAGCGACGGCACAGCCCAACTCCCTGGTTTGTAGCTATCCGCAAAGTTGATTTAAATACCTACCTACATACGACTTACGTTACAAGTGAGTCGGAAGATGACGAGTCGCCCAACGACCAACAGTCCGTTTTGGAATTCCCCTTGGCCGTCCTCCTTTCAAAACGTTATACGGATTTCGAAAGTTACGTTGTATAGAGCGTTGGGAAATTTGTATTAAATAATACTTAATAAAATTAACTATCTAAACTTAAATTATAAATCATTTGAATGCGGTTTTCACTAATTTATTGATGATCACCTGGATTAACATATAGAATACCTACTTTTCATTCTCAAAAAATGTTTGGTTCTTGTGGGATTTTCAAAAAACGAACTACAGCGCCAACGAATTTGCGGGCAGTAAGTAAGTATAAGTATAAATAAACTCGCTGTCCGAATCTATCTGCTTCTTACCACCTAACGGATATTGATACGCTAATGGGAAGAGCAATAAACGAAAAAGTTTTTTGTAGGTATATAAATGTAAAAATGTCTATGGTAGAGTCAATAGATACTCAGTATCTCTTTGTCTTTCTTATCATCAATTTCTTATTAGGACTATCTTTACATATTTAACTAGTTAATCATTTTTGTAAGTATATTAACATCGATAAAATGTCACAACATTAAACAATCTATTACTTAACAGTAAATAGGAAGCTGGCGCCAATGCATTTGATTTTGTTAAATGTCAATTAATTCAGAATGAATTTAAAGGAGACACATATGAGAAGATTTTTAGAGACTAAGGAACAAAATTGTAGGTTCTAATAATTGTAATAAATTAGAGAAGAATTTGAAGAAAAACAAGTCAATTCAAGAAATATAAGATCACGCCCGTTACCAATAGTTTTAGAAATGGATCTATTTCACTTTACTAATTAATATGGAATTTTTTTCATTACTTTTTGTTAATTATATTGTTCCGCATACAAACATTTAGCTTATTTGTATTAAAATTTATGTTCAAAGTTTTTATTTCAGTTTTGAATTTTAAGCTTTTGTGGACTGCGTGCTTTTTGACTTTAACTTATGGCTGCCAGGTCAGTGTGCCGTTTAAAAACATTTGTAAAATTATTATTATCTTTTTAACTCCGATTATTTTCAATATGCTGCCATAACAACTGTAAATATCATTGCAACCATGAAACTATTTTTAAATTTTCCCGCTAGTAAATAATGTTGACAGCAAAAAAAATACTCAAATATTATTTGTAAAAAACTCGACAATTACAATAATATAATCATATATGGCAATAATCAAGGACGTTATATCCTAACAACATTATAAAAAACAATTGCAGCTTTTTTAACAGCATAAAGACTTTTACCTAGTCACCTTATTTTTCATAATAATTTCTTTTACATTTCGTGTAACCTGGGGCAAAACCGAAAGCGGATCGCTACAATATTTAAAAATATGTATGGAACAGAAGAATTCCTAGCCTCCAAAAAAAAATTTAAACAAAAAAACTAAAATACGATTTTAAATGTGGTAAGTACTGTAAACTGAAAAGAAAAGAAAGCTGTCTGCTTTCAGTTATTTATTGTTTAGTTTAGTTGCCATGCGTGTATTATCGATCGTCTCAATTTCTAGTTTGTAGTTTATTTGCGTACGCCTTAAAATTGCCGTATGTTACCTATACCTATTGTAAGTTTTTTGTTTGTGCTGTTGGTATACCTTTTGGAAAATAAATAAATAAGAAAAGCAAGCACTTATCACAAATTGCAGTTGGACAGATTAGATTTGAGTTAAAAATATTAAATTGAAATATTTTTTTTTTTCTATATTAATATTAAACTTCTTCCGCCGCTTATAAAATAATTAGAACTCATATTAAACACAAATAACATACCAGTGAACATTTCGTTCACTATAGACGACCCTACTATCTACTACCTATGCTACTACTTATATTGGACTCAGTTTTTCGAAAAAAAAAAAGAAAAGAAAATCGTCGTAGCTTCTTGTGTAAAAAAAACATGTCACTTCTACAATTATTCTACAATCTTAAACTGTTCATTTCCCGAACAGACAATGTGAATTGTTCATCCAATTATAATATACTGAGGTGCTAATTCATAATTTGGTTATGGTATGATTGTCAATTTTGGCAAACGAGAGAATTTGTGAATGGCAACATTTAAAAATGGACGTCGTAGCTTGCTTATGTTTCCGGCGTTTTGTTTGTAATATTTATTTCTAAAATATGTGTTATTAAATGGTTATGTCTTACGTTTTGTAACCTCGTGGTGAATTAGAAAATGGTAACGATTGTTGACGATATAGAAACATTGACTTTTCAAGAGCCAATTTTCAAAGATGTCAAATATTACCTCTCTGGGGATGTCTCTGACAGGGTTTGTTTTCATTATTTTTGTTTCTTTTTTCATTAACTTACAATCCTGTTTTTAACGCAACCGTTTCATATTTTGCTGTCATTTTAGATTATGCATCTACTTCAGTCGAGTGGCGCCGAAAAGAAGATCTATTTTTCTGACTATGTTACACATTTAATTTGCGGTCGGAATGCTGCAGATACTGACCTCGACCAAGCTCAGAATGTCTATCAGATACCTGCTGTGACTGAACACTGGGTGCTCGCGTGTGCTAGATTAAAAAAGTTAGCAAACCCCAAGCCATACACTCCCAACAAAAACAAAGTGTTTGACAATGTTGTTGCCTGTGTGTCAAGAGTGAGTGCAGCAGATGCTAAAGCTTTGTTCGCTTTGATTACATATCATGGTGGAAAAACTAAGTTGAACTTGGATGCTCAGTGCACTCATTTAATCTGTGGTTCCGCTGGCGGCAAGATATATACTGCAGCGCTCACCTTACCTAGCAATAAAATAAAAATAGTCACACCCGACTGGGTTTTAGAGAGCATAAGAGCTAGTATTCTTGCTGTGTGTGAAGTGTATCACCCGAAACTGTTAATACAACCGCCGCAGCCGAAGGTGATGGATCGTATTAGTGCAATCACTGGATTTGATTTTGAGGAAGGTATAGCAAAGAATGAAGTACCTACCCAGAACATGAGTGATACAAAAGACGATAGTACGCAGGCATTGTTGGACAAACTTAAACAGAGGATGCCATGGAAAATTCCAGCATCTACTTCAAGTCCATCTGCGATACCCACCTCCGCTACTAGCTCAATAGGATACACATCAACCTCTATACCCACATCTGGAGTTATGAGCCATTCAATCCCAGGCCATACTACTCAGAACCTACAAATACAAGGTGGCCAGCAGGCTCATCCACAACTCATGCAGAAGTTTAGCCAAAATACGGTTGTTTCACAGGCTAGTATGAATTTGCCAAATCAACAAAGTAATATACAACAACAGTCGTTCAACCAAAGCCAACAGCAACAACAGCCCCATGGTTTATCAGCAATACAAATTCAACAGCAAAAGATGTTACAGCAACATCAGTTTAGAATGCAAATGTTACAGCAAAATAAAAATGTAAACCAACAAACACAGCAAGGGTTCACACAGTCAAACGTGTCTGTGTCACAGATGAATCAGAACTTGTCTGGTCAATTGCAGCAAAATATACAAAGCACTCAACACCATATGCAACAGAATCCAAACATTAATCAAACCTCAAGTACAACAATGACATCGGCGCAACAGCAAATTGAAAATATTAGTCAAATGCTAAGCCAGAGTGCAAACAATTTGCAACAGGCTCAACTTAATCAACAAAATATGGCTATGAAACAAAGTCTAAGCCTTAGCCAACAGAGCGCATCACAAGCTGTTCAGAACATTGCACAACAGCTTGCACAGTCAGCAAATTTGCAGCAAAGCCTTCAAAATGCGAAACTTAATCAAAATTTGAGTCAAGGTCAAGTTTTAAACCAACAGCAGCTGTTAAATTCGGGACAACAAATGACATCCCAAAATCAGCCTATTATACAGCAACAAACCGTTCAATCATTGACAAATCAGCAGCAGAACTTAAATATGAGTGTTGTAAATCAGCAAGGTCTTGTGACATCATCTCAAGCTCAAAATGCACAAAGTGTTCAAATAAATCAACTTGTCAGTGGTTCGGGACAACAATCCGTCATTGGTCAACAAATCCAGTCTGTCCAACAAAGTATTCAAGGTCAACAGACTGCAAATGTACAGGCGGCCTGGAGACAGCAAAACATACAGATGGTGCAAAATGTCCAAGGACAGCATCAAATTATAAGGAACCCACTAGTTCAATCTAGGAATCCACAGAATCAAGTAATATTACAGCAACAAATCATGCAGACCCAACAGCAGGCTTTGATCAACAATCAACAACAGCAGTCCGGCTCGCAGCATACAATCCAACAATCATCTCAGCAAATTTTGCAACAATCAATCGGTTCACAGGGTCAGGGCCTGAGTCAGACCCATCACCAAATATTAATTCAGAAGCAACAGTTGCTTAATGGATCTGGACAGCAACAAATTGTGCAAGCTCCTCAGCAGGTGCTGATCAATCAGCATACTGGTCAACAGCAAATATTGGTGCACGGAAACCAGCAGGTGTCTTTGCAGAGTGGCCAACAGATTGTGTCACAGAGTCAAATCGTTCACCAAGGAGGACAAATTGTGAATCAAGGTCAACAGATTATACAGGGAAGTCAACAAGTTTTATCACAAAACAACCAGCATGTCATCACTCAACAAGGACAGCAACATCAAGTTGTAATTGCTCAGCCGTCGCAACAGATTGTAACACAGTCGGGGCAACAGATAATTGGCCAAGCGGTCGGTCAACCAGTAGGGCAGACACAACAGGTTTTGTCCCAAGTACAACAATCAAATCAGGGCTCATCGCAGCTCACAACTGGTGGTGGTATTCAACAGATAATCACCCACGGGGGAGGTCAGCAAATAGTTTCCCCAGGAGGTCAACAAATTGTGTCTCCAGGAGGACAACAGATAGTGCAAGGGGGTAATGTAACATGGCAACAACAGCAACAATATTTGCAAAGACAACAGATTGGACAACCTGGTGCAGTGGGGCAAAGGGTGAGTATTATTTTGTGTTTTATTTTATTTTTTTTATGTAGAATTAAGAAAATTTATATATTTGTTTATTTATTTTCAAGGAAAACTTACAGTGTACAGAATTCTACAAATTTCTACAAATTTACTTTTGTACAGAAAGAAAGTAATAAAACCACAAAAAAAAAATCAATAAAATCTACAGATCTACAGATTTTTTATCTGATTAATTTAAGAAGATGCAAAGAAAAAATAAAAAAATAAATGAGTTACTAAGATGATCCTAACTTTGTGTTTTATATTTTTATGTTTTTTTTATTTTATTGAAAATAAACATAATCGTGGACACACGACCTAATAAAGGCCGCGGCTGCTTCTGACTTGGACTTCTGACGTCAAATTGGAAAATTATGGGGAAGGCCTATGTCCAGCAGTGGACGTCCTGCGGCTGAGATAATTATGAAGCTTTGTTTAGTTAGCACTGGTTTTATTTAGCTGAAATTATTATCCCCAAACTATGTAGGTGGTTAAACGTGGGCTAAATCTTTCATAAATATAAGTAATTGCACGCGACTTCGTCCGCGTATCTTTATAAAATATAGCCTATGTTACTCGCTGATAATATAGCTTCCCAACAGTGAAAGAATTTTTCAAATCGGTCGAGTAGTTTCGGAGCCTATTCAATGCAAACAAACAATCAAATCCTCTTATAATATTAGTAAATAGATTATCTACGTATCTAAGTTTTTACAGCATTTAGGACTTTTAAAACTGGACCAATCGAATCCGTGCCACCGTGAGCAGCCACGGCGGACATTTAAATGATGTTACGTTCCATATGTAATGGCATACACGGGCTTTTGAAATAAAAATAGAATTTCATTATACCTCACACACAGCTTGTTTATTCAATTTCAACATCTACACGTCCTTATTGAAAAGCTCTTTATAAAATTTATATGAGGTTTTCTTGTATTGTATTGCTTAAAGTGCCAATAATTGGGTAGTTTCCCCTATTTGTATTATAAAATCTTAAAAAGTAAAAGAATCATACTAAGAATTGAAGAACACTAGAAACCTATTTAATTTTACATACCTAGTTTCAACCTAAAAAAATGAATCAAGTTTTGGATTACATTGAAATCGCCTATGACTATGATATTTTTACTGCAGCTCATTTTGTGTAAAAATCCTGTTTCATTTAATTTTGTGTAAAAATCCTCTTTTAGTTCAACATCTGAAGTCTGTTGGTTCATACCTATATATTAAGTATGGGTATAATATTCTCTTACAGATACCCTTGAATACCATGATGTTCTTTAGTTCTTTTTCTATTAAGAAACTCGTCCCAAAAAGTTTTCTTTGTTTCACCTTTACAGTAGGAGATATAGTTGCTACACACCCCATTTCCTCACTTAAACTTACTTTGCTAAGCTAAGCGCTTGGCGTGCTTGTTCCAGTTCTTGTAGTCTCATCGGTTCTTAAGGTTAATGTGTTCAAGGCGTTTGTTCCACCCAGACAACCAAGTTTTGATAACTGGTTAACTAGATGGATATCTCACTCTTCAGTTTGGTGTTTTCTTCAATTAAGGGTTTTAATTTTTCGTCTATTATTAATGTCTTCTCTTAGGGTTCTTAATTTTTTGGAACTCGCTTGGCATTTCGTTTATTTTGTTTTGCATATGGGCATCCATTTTTGTAAATTCAGTAATTGGGAGGGTATTTTGTACTTTCTTTTTATACAGCATCCAAACTAATAGTCTATGATACCAATTTTCATTATTTTCTGATTTTTCTCAAGTTCTGTAGTTTGTTCCTGACGTCTATAAAGTGACAGGCTTGACGTTTTGACTCTTAATAAATATGTAATTGTAGGTATTTTGTATATTAATTCCGCCGGCTTTTAGTAATTATCACATTGAGTTGTATATTTCTTTAATTAATATTATATTTTTGTGACGCTCGGTTAGTATTACGTGTTTTTATATAATTTTGGCACTAGCACTGTTGTTTTAACAATTATAAAGGATTTAAACCGGAAGTATTATTTATCCCATATTTAAATTTTTGTGTAAATATTACTGTAAAATAACATTTTTATTTTCCTGTTATTTTGCTTAAAATTATCCAAAACCATCTTATTTTCCTTCTTAAAAATAAAACAATTTTAAAATAATACTTTTTTTTTGACATTTTGAAATATGTAAGTAAATAATTTTTGAATAAGTTTTGCAATATAAGTAAAGGTCTAACATTACTAAGTGTTACTCAAACTCGACTAAACTTGAATCGAGAGTGTTCTGAAAGCAGCTGTCTACTGGTATAGTCCTGGTTTTACTACTTAGCATAGATTTATTGTCCTCCGTCCGTCGTAACATATATGCAACTAGCAGAACCCGGGCACACTTGGCTGCGTGCGTGTGGGGTGTATGCCTTCTTTGGCAAAATTTGTGATAACTGCAAATACACAGATATGTATCCTTGGAAATTCCTGTTTCCATTGTTACAATCAGGAACAATATCCGTTCACAACTTTCCGAGATACAGAAAAAGGGAGGACTTTATACTATATAGTGATGATGATTGTGCGTCGATTGCAGGTGTCGTGGACCGCAGGAGGTGGCGGGCGCCAATTGATCCACCTGGACGCGAGGACACACGCTCAGCTCCAACAAATGGATCCACAGCAACGGGCCATGTTCGTGGCGCAACTGCAGAAGCGACGCCAGCTTACTCTGCAACGCACGCATATACAGCAACAGGTCAGTCAGAGAATTCATAAAATACAACACTTTCAAAGGCTCTCAAGACTCTAATTCGAAATCAATTAAGTTAATTCTGTATTTTTGAAGGTATATTATGTGAAGACAGTAATTGACTTACACTCTTACAAATATGACTTGCTAGCTGGTGAACGCGACTTCGTCCGCGTTGAAAAATGATAAATATTACACCTGAGAAAATATCGTGACATCTTTTTTGCTGCGACGACGGTGGCGCCCATTTTTTATATTTTTAGAAGATCATCCCTCGGGAATCTAACATTTTTCCAGTGTAAAAAGTATCATATATGTTTCCAGGTCAATAAACTATATGTGTGCCAAATTTTATCCAAATCCATTGAGCTGTATAATATTAATACGACAGCTTTATCCGTTTTTTTTTTTAAAGCTGACATGATCCACTTGGTTCTTAGCTATAATTTATGAAGATCTGTTGAAGCGTTTGAAGTTCATCTTCGCATTTCCTAGTTGACGAAGGGATATCGTTAACTTCTACAGTTCAATACATATGAAATTTGGTGCTATTTACCTGATCTGATGCTGCAGAATCAGGTAGTCTACGGGTCTTTAACACAATTTAATATAACAACAATTTTAATATTTGGTATACAACTATAGGTTATATTTATTCTATACTATTTAAATATAGTTAGTTAAGCTTGAATATATTAAACTGTAGAACTGTCGGATTTCAAAAATTAATTTTGCATTTGATTGCATAATTCCTGAGGAAGGTTATTATAATGAATAATACAGATATAATATAATAAAATATAATTATGGTTTGTTAGCAAGCTGGTGTGGTGACTGGAACCCAAGGTGGTCAAGCACAAGCCGGTGCTCCGCAGAGTGTCACATTTATTCGCAGCCAACTTCCGCCAGGGCTGACACAACAGCAGCAGGTACTCCCTTTCTTTCTTTATGTATTTTTTATTAGCCATAAACACAGAATCTTTTGAAAGAAATACACACTGAATTTTTTTCAAAAGAGTTCATTTAGTGGTTAAAGAAGTGACGTTTTGTAACGGAGTAAGTTGAACTATTTAATAGTCCGACAGTAAATTGAGATCATAGTAACACTCTTAAACGGCAATTTTGATCGTATACTTTTTGGTTCAAGTTTAAGAGATTCTAAATTCTGCCACTTTTCGTGAAATTGTTTGTTTTCTTAAACAACGGCAGCCCCTTACCATCAATGGGATCGTCTCAGTCTGCTTGCCGAAAAATCCGTGTATTAATAGTTACAGATCTTGCCTATGTGTCTGTATAAAAAAGGAATAAGAATGAAAACTTAAGTTTGTTCGTTTTGTAAGGTACAATGGCTTCAACAGCAGGGTGCACGCGCCGCAGCCATACCCGCCGCTGCGCCTGCGCAACCACCACACTCACCAGGTTTCTTATATTTCTTCTCTTTTTAAAGTTATTGTATAAAGTTACTAGATAATAATATTGTACTAGAGGTCGCCCAGTGGTCACTAACGACCCGCTCCCGACTTCGCACGCGTGCAATTTTTTTCTGCAAATTCCATATAAAACCTTTCCTTGTTTAACGATCTTTGCATTAGTGAAAAACGCATTTAAATCCATTGTGTAGTTTAAAAGGTCTAAGCGTACATACAGAAAGAGAAATGACGGGAAGCGACTTTATTTTATACTGTATGTAAAAATATACTCTAATTTATGGTTGAATTTCGACCACTGAGCCACCATTAATCGCCTAATTTTAATTTGATGCAATTACAACATATATTCTTGTATGAAAATAAGAAAAAAAACTAGAAGTTTATTTATCTATTTCATCTACATGTCTCTCTTGTATTCAAAACCCAAAGTCGCTAAGTTCGTGAATAGAAATTTCAGTTTCTCAAATCGTCAGAATTCAATGTCGTAAGTATAGAATGGATGAGGATGATGGCATCTTCATCCCGTCTGACTATATAAAAAAAGAGTTACCGCCGAGGCTCTCTGAATAACTAGCACATATATAAACATCGTGGTGCGTGCCGATATTTTCTCTTAAGGAATAGATTACGCTCTGCGTATTTAAATTTAGTTCCATACATAGTGATGAATGGTTTGACGCGTTCATAGCCGCATTATAATTTCAATTCGTTATCTAGCTTATGTCCGAAGCCTTCCATAAAATGCGATCTAGTTTAGTATTTTTTCCTCACCCACACTCGTAGCCAGTGTTCGATAAAAGATTGAATTTTCAAATGTTTTTTTTAATATGGACTATGTAGAATGTAAGTTGAGTTAGAATTTTATGTCGCGAATGCAAACACATTTGATTAACAGTGTGACTACTTAAAATATTACATTTTAGTGCACTTAGGGCTGGAATCTTGGGCCAAATTACAAAGTGTTAGAAAAGTCAGTATGTGTGTTCCAGTGGGTGGTGTGGGCGGTGCAGGCGTGGCGAGCCCAGTGGGCGGCGGGGGTGGCGGTGCGGGGGCGGGGGGCGTGGTCGAGTCGCAGCTGCAGCAGTTGCAGCTGCAACGCCAGCAGCAGTACCAGCGCTTGCAGCAGTTGCAGGCGCAAAGGGATCACGTGGCGCATCACCACGCCGTCAAACAGGTTATCATCATTACAGATCTATCACTCTAAGAAGGCGGCGCTTGAATTATTCCAGACTGACGTACCCGCAAGACCCTGCAGTCGCGACACGTCATTCAATTTGTAATAGCGGTACAATACACCACTACATACAACCGCCGCTTTCTTATAATGATAGATCTATAAGTTAATCGTCATTAAGGGAATAACCACAACCAACCTAGAGTGACTGTGTAAGGTACTCTCCACACAGCTGTGTACATTTAATTTAGTTGATAGCTCGACTGTTATCCTATACTTGAAGCGAGTAGCTACATTTAGCTCCGTTCAACGGACTTCTAGAGACAAAATTTGAATTGAGTTACTATAGGTCTATATTCTGATATATATACTATTGACATAACATTATATATACTAGTGACTCGCTCCCGGCTTCGCCCGGGGTGCAAATTTTATAATACAAATGTTTATCCCTCCTTCCATAAGGGAAAAACGAATTAAAATTGGAATAATCATTTATAATGAAAATAATTTTTAGGTTGCTCCTGGTGTGACACAGCATGTGGTGGGAGCCGCATCGATTCCGGAGCAGCAGGTCGATGGCACTTTGCTAGCGCAGACCACCCCCGAGCACCAACAGGGTAAGTACGATGATACCTGTGACCATCACGACCATCTCGGGTGCAATGGCAAGTGGTCAACTATGAAAACGAGCTTTTCAAAGTTGGCCTCGTTCAGGGTGTACTACTGGGTAGAGTTCAGTCTTCAGTATATTTTCCAGAGAATATAGTTTTGTGGAAAATATATCGACTGAACTGAAATCCTCTAGCTAGAAGCATATGTACGGAACCGACAACAAGCCTTATGTTACCGAGGTCGAAATAATAGTTTTCAGAATCTTTGGCTGTGCGTTTATGCACGCTAATCTCAAAAACAGCGTAACCGATTTGAATGCGGTTTTTACTGATGTATTGTAACAAAAGCTTCCCGTAACATTTAATATTTGTTTCATTCCAATCGGTTTACAAACAAAAAAGTTATACCGCTCATATATTTTGTCAGGCGTTATGTCTATTATTTTTCAACGAGAAGTGGGTAATTTTAGCAGGTGCCAGCAATGCACTGTTGGTGAATCCGAAGACGAAAACCGCCCTGGCGAACATGTTGAGCATCAGATTGCAAGGCGCCACTCCCACGCCCGAACACGAACCTTCCGCCGCCGGAACTCTCAGGTCGGTACCATCAAGTTTGGGGTATTAGTGATGGTGATAGTTCGGTTCGAATCCCGGATAAACTCGCATCACTTGAGCCTTTTATATTTAAGGAATTATATTATTAAAGCTTGAGTTAGAAAACGCATACGCACCAAATCTTGTATCGTTCAAACGGAGCTAATTCACACCGTCGTCTCATCTTCTTGGAAAAGGCCATCAGTGAGTTCTGCTGATGTATTCAGATTAATTTAACAAACACACCTGAATACCTAACGGTAGTCACATTAATATTAATGTGTTACAAACTAACATATGTTATTGGAAAACCGTTACTTTGTGAGATTTATTTGAAGAGAGGAAGAATGTATTATTTTTTTAGTATGAAGGGTTGTTTTCGTGGATATTGTGGTAGAAATAAATTGTTTTAAGTGACATGATATCATTGGACTACTCGTTATAAATTATTTGTTAATTTTTCCGTTATGATAATTTATGGAATCTATACTAAAATTAGTTATATTACGAATAACAGGCACAAAAGAAATCATTAGTCATTTAAATAAAAAACAATCACAAATATAAAGAAAGATCAGTGCTCACTTCCTGCGTTATTTTTTTTATAAGCAGAGAGCTTTTGGTTTCATGTTCTCAATTCAGCTCTGGATTTCCTTTATCTTTTATCGTCCCTTAAGTTTTATCATAATTATATCATAATTACCCCGACATGTATACCATCTTATTTACTGTCTGTATTGTGATAAGTAAAAATTCGTTAGTGAAAATCCCTAAAACACTGCCAATTTGCTTAAAGTTTTAACTCAAAGAACTTCGGCTTTGTTTTAGTCTGATACTAATTAGAATCGTACTCGAGCACAATGTTGAGTGTATCTAAAACTAACTACTGACATCGTAATGTATTTTTCTTATTATAATATTCTTTTAAACTATTCGTTGTGGCCACCAACCAGCCAGTTGCCAACATACCCACCCCTTATTTAACCAAAAACTTAAGTAGTTTTCATAGAACATAACCGATATAACTGTGCTTAGGCTGTAAATATAGAAAAATGATTTCAGATTGATGACGGCCGCTCATGCGGCAGGAGGTGCGGTGCGGACGCCAACCAGACTGTTGCTAGGCCCCACGCATCATGCACACCAGGTAATATAACTATGTTTTTATTCCTTACAGTATTAAAAACTTTGATACAAATTGTTCATGTCATTGTTAATCATGAAATAAAGTAAACAAGTAGCTCTTACCATAAAAGGTACAAGTGTGAAAATCAAAAATTAGCACTGTGGGATTGAAGATGATG
Organism: Synanthedon myopaeformis; assembly: GCA_944738685.1. Lineage (NCBI taxonomy): Eukaryota > Metazoa > Arthropoda > Insecta > Lepidoptera > Sesiidae > Synanthedon > Synanthedon myopaeformis. Next base: position 2,888,114 of record OX122933.1, on the reverse strand, counting down.
GAAATGGACTCTTGCATCCCTTACTCACTCACCGAAACACAACAGCACACATACCTCACGGTTAGTTCACGGTGGTCTCCTGTAAGGGGGTGGTTACTGCCGCCACACGGGCTGTCAAAGTGCGCGTGCGAAATGCACGTGCCCTGTAACTGCTTTCCAAATCCGGACCAGTGCCACCTTTGAAAAGTTTATTTCTAAAGAATATTGTATTAAAATTTTCAAAAATTTAAGTATATCATATTAAGCAAATAAAAAGTTGTTGTGCTCATCCAATGGGCTTGTGAAATTGTTCACTATAATGGAAATGCTATGTTTCAGGCTGCGGGCGTACCGGCAGGAGTGACAGGCGTGCCAGGCGTGACGGGCGTGACGGGCGGCAAGGTGTACTCGGGCGTGCGGGCTGCACCGCCTCGAGCACAGTTCTACGGCCACAACCCCAATCTCAAACTGCCCCCGGACCTCTTCCTCTTGGGGTGTGTCTTCCATATCGTAAGTAACGAATGACGATTTTTCTCTATGCATCTCAATATAAAAATAAATCAATCGACTACAAATCGACTTACTAAACAGTTAAATGAATACGCCAAGCGTATCGCGGCGCCGACATCACTTAACCATATCCATGAACTGCGTAATTTTCTGCGTAGTAAACTAGCTCAATATTGCATTGCTCAAATTTTCATTCATTCATTCAAAAAAGAAAGAAGTTCATATTCGTAGGTAGATACAATTTTAATATAACTTTAATACAACGAACCTGCTTGTCCCACTCTAAGTGCATCCTTGTTGACAACAAGAATGCACACTTTCTACAGATGTTTTAATTTTATTAAACTTTATTTTACAAATTTATAAATAATGTATAAATTAGGTATTATATTTTTAAATTCTTATAATTAGTTATATTTATTATTATTAGTATATACATACATACATACACGCACGCACGCACGCACGCACGCACGCACGCACGCACGCACGCACGCACGCACGCACGCACGCACGCACGCACTCACTCACTCACTCACTCACTCACTCACTCACTCTCTCACACACACACACACACACGCATACACATACATTGCTTTCATATGCAGTTATCCGCTTAATGCTTTAGTTTCAAAAGGTACTAAGAGTCTACCACTTTAATAAAGTAATGAATTTGAAAACTGACGAAGGTATTTCTACTCCCATCGTACCATATTGCTGGACTTTTTCTATATCATCTATAAATCATTCAGTATCAAAAGATTCCGTGTCCATTTTGGACGATTACTACTGACCAGGCCAATACGTTTATCCGCGTCGAAAGCGCGCACTCAATCACTCGACTGAACTGTAGCAGGGTAAGCAGATGATCTCAAGCGCGCGTTGACAACAGTCGGGCGTTAGCGCAGCGTTTAACGCATTTGAGCTAACGCTGAGTTATTATCAGGTGGAGTATCAGCAGTCGATGGGCGCCGAGCGAGTCGCCCGCTGGTCGGAGGCGATCGTGCGGCGAGGTGGCGAAGTGGAGGCAAACTACAGCGCGCGCGTCACGCATGTCGTGTGCGAGACGCAGCGGCACGGCGTCGTCATGCAGGCGCTGCGCGACTCCAAGCGCTGCGTCACCGCCTACTGGGTGGCCGACGCGATGATGCGGCGCGCCGTCGCGCCGCCCTGGCAGGCGTTGCACCTGCCGAGCCCGTTTTCGGCGCGCGAGCGTCCCGCGCGACACCACCGCGCTGCACTGTCCGGCTGGCGCGACGAGGAACGCACGCGACTCATGAACTGCCTGCGCCACGTAGGCGCCCGCACAACGCCGTACCTATCGCGCGACAACACAGTGCTAATATGCAAGCGGCCCGAGGGAGCAAAGTACAGGCGCGCCCGCGACTGGCAAGTGCCAGTCGTGTCGCCCCTCTGGCTCACGGATCTGCTGCTCGGCAACACGACGGCCCTCGCGCAACTGGACAGCGCCAAGTATCACCAGTTCAACCTGCAGAGCCCGTTCCGCATGGACTACGCCCTCGTCTCTCATCTCATGAGTGAGTGTCTCAAACCTGTCTGAACAGTACACTGGATCACTGGAATTACTATAGCACCGGATCTACCTATAGTACTATAGCAATGCGGACTGATTTCGCTTTCGTTCTGCGTACGAGATAGAGTATGTGTAACGCATCATTTAAAACTTATACTAAAGCCAAGGAGTCAACGCAAACAATGTAAACAAACTCGGCTCCTCTGTTCTTTTCCCTCACACATCCTATTAGGAAGCCATCTTGACAACCCTTGAAAGTTAGTTTACATTCTTTGCGTTGTATTGTTAGCCTTGCTTTAGACAGAGTTTCGCTATTACGGTGGTGCCGTTCCGGTACATTTCCGTATCGTTTTCGTTGCAGTGTGCTAATGGCCTGACAGGCGACTTATTGTTACTCTAATACATTTTGCAGACTCGTGGAAGATAGCTATAAACATAACGCAGGAGTCGCACGAGCGAGCCAAGCGCGGGGCGGCCGCTATAGGCGGAACTCCTCGTCGCGCTAAGCGACCTCGCCTCGAGCCTCCGGCGGAGCCCCCGGCGATCCTCCCCAACGCCCCGCCTCCCCCCACCCTGCCGCTACACCTTGCCCCGCGAGTTCTATTCTCCGCGATTCCCGCACACGAACAAACCCGGCTGGCGAACATAGTCAGGTATGCGTTTACAAGTTTCTATCAAAACTTATTAAAAATTAAAAAAAATCTTAGTATGATTTTTGTAAATATACAAAAATCTTGTCGTTTTTCTAAACTAATGAAAGTTTTTAAATTACAATTTTCTCTTTCAGACAACTTGGCGGTCTCGTGGTGAGCAAACCCAACGAAGCGACGCACCTCGTTATGGAGAAATTGATCAGAACGTCCAAATTGATCGGCTGCTTGATCACCGTCAAACACGTGTTGAGTCCCGAATGGGTACTGGAGAGTCAACGTCTCAACAAGTTTGCAGACGAAGCCAAATATGGCCTCAGGGACGAAAATTTCAACAAAATGTACAAATGTGACCTCTCTGACATTCTTTTGTGCGGGGAGCAAAGAAGAAAACTGTTTGAAGGGATCGTATTCTTCTTGACGCCCTGCGTGAAACCGTCCAGGCAAGAATTGACAGAGATGATAGAATTGTGCGGCGGCAGGGTTGAGAAAAACAGAAGATCCTACGTCTCCATACAGGAAATGCACAATCAAAGACCTTACAGTTACTTAGTGTTGACGGTGCCAAACGATCTCCATCTAGTGTATTATTTGTTGCAATCCGAGAAGACTTTGAATGTCGTGTGCAGTACTGAGGTGGTTCTGTCTGCCATAATGAGACAGAAACTTGAGGTGGAAGAACATCTTGTTCAATTTGATTAAGGTTACTACCGACAATATTTATTTAAACAGTGGGTGTAAGACTGAAAACTGTCAAGCTACAACCGTGTAATAAAGTGGCCAAGAATGGCGCATGTTTAGCATCGGTGTTTGGTATGATTGGTTGTAGTAAAATGTTATTACATTTACTACAACCAATCATATCAAACTGTAGTAAAATATTACTACATCGCCACACCGCAATGCTACTGCAGCGCCTTTTTTCTCATGTATACAGCTGGTCCCCCTTACTTCTATTCTCCATGATTGAAATTATACTCGGTCCAACCATTTATTTTACTTTTGACGTTTGCACCCCTATCTAGTTACGAATTGGGGTAAACGCGGAAATTTATGTTATGTCTATGGAGGGTAGAGGTAAGAAGTACCGACTCATATGACAATCAAACTGAACTATTTGGAACGGCCACTGCGCCATAATGAATGAATAGGTAAATATTGATCATTCTTATGAAGAGAAAGCAGAGGCTCATTACAACCACTTATAACCTACTTTTTTGACAAACCAATTGAATTTCCAACTAATCTTTTTTGCACAAAAACTAAAACTAAAATTTGTTTTTATAAAAATAAAAGCATAACTACGAGCACAACCGTCTACAAAACACTGATGTGAAATAAAAGAACTGAAATACTTTATAATTATTTTTATATTAATTAAATAATTAATCTTTGAATTCTTCTCCACATGAACTGGAATCATTACTTGAATCCTCAGTATATACAATTAGTAGTAGTTATATAAGGCCTTAGTATGATTATAGTTATTAAACAATACAAAATGGTGAGCCAAAATAAAATATCAATCAGTTTAATCTATTGAACTGTTGAACATAAGTCGATTGTATTAAGAATTAAATCGATTCGATAATTGGGATTTAACTAACTAGAGCTGTAAAAGTAAAATAAATGGTTCAACGAAGTATAGTCTCTGATTAATTGTGCATTGTATTGATTAGTTATTTTTTTAAAAACTTCAAAGTAATCTAATGGCTGGTTTTCAGAAAACATCTTTGATACTTAACAATATTTGTTACTTTACAACTGCTACTGAAGATGTGTTCTGAAATTTTCTTTATTAACTTAAGAAAAGGAGGAGTACTAACAACCGATGGCTGATTTATCTTGTTGTCGTTTTTAATTAGCAGTCGATTCTAAAAAACTAAATCTCAATTGCTAGTTATATCTATATCTATTTTTGAGAAAAAAAAACTGGATCATTTTGTGGTTGAAATATTCAAATGGCTAAACTCCATAAGTCAAACTCCTAGCGAACGTAATAATCGAAGCTCATTGGTCAAGTAATTGTTTGAGTAATAAATGTCACATGCATTAGCCAATGGGTAATTTTATTTGGGAGCTCAACTTGGAATGCAGTATAGTGGAAGTTTGGTTCAATTCATTGACATATCTTCAAATATTTTTTAGATCATCTGGATAATTAGCATACTATGCCAATCTAGGATAGCTTCAAGCGCCTCACGCTTTTATTGTTTCATCAAAAAGAGAGTTTATAAGAGAACAATATTTTAAAGGCTCTTCACTTTTAAACAAATCTCGAATGTTGTGAAGTGGCACAATTATCTCAGTAAATACTTTTTTAAAATAAATACTTAGTCCTAATTGAAAATTTGGTACAAGATCTTTGAGATAATTAATTAATAACAGAAAATTTACGAAAAATGGAAGCATGTCATCTCAACTAGTGGAAGTATATTTTTGATTGAATGGTTTTATAAGAAGATAATATTATATGTAAGTAAATTATTTATAAATGAATATTTTTGATACATTTTAAAGAGAGTTTAAATGTTCTGTTTTTGATTAGGTACTGCGTTATTTTTTTTTAATTGAGCGTTATTTTTCTATTTACTACACATGGCCATGATTTCACTGTTGAATTTAAATTTCTAATTTCATAATTTTACCATTGTTGAAATTAAATCTTTAATCGAATATTTCTTTGTGGTTTTATTGGAGTGAAAACTTCTTTAGGCGCGTTGGGCATTTTTGCGATGGGAAAAAACCATTGAACTCGCGACACTGTTACCGTAACCGACACCTCTGTATATACTTAGTACTTGTATATACTTACTTACTGTGGAAAGTATGTACTTTCCTGACGATTCAAAAAATACACGTAATTGTTCAAGTCTTCACTTCTGTCGCACTTCCGGAGTGCCACTGTTTTTTTAACCATGACTACCAAATGTTTAATGACCATTGTCATTTTGTTGTATATAGATAGACAAAATATAGAAATAAGGTAAAAGGTACCTATTGTAAATATGACAGAATGAAAAGATTGTAATACACTTTTACGGAAAATAAAAGTTGATACTTTATATTTGTTTTCTTTGTTAAGATTCTAACCGAACCTCTAAAGATAGCTGCTGGCTGATATATAGTAGTGGCATTTTTTACAACTTACTTATTTGGTTTTCACTTTTGACATAACTAATAACTTTATATGAGTTAGTTTTACAGCGCCACCTTTCGGATCCAATTGTAAATCAAAACTTTTCAGACCACACAAATTTTTTTATATTAGTTATTATATACAAAAAAACAAAAAAAGGTTACGACAATATTGTGAGGTATTAATTAAGAAAATGGAGAAGATTGTTAATTATACTATGAATTCTTCTTTGCCGTTATAGATTTGTAAATTTTATTTTATTAGACAATAAGTTATTAGGAGTTCAAAAATTCAACTAGTCATTTTTAACATACGGAATTTTATGTAGACATTCCAAAGAGTATACTTGCTGTGATAGTTACTCTTGGTTACTTTATACTGTATTTTTTTCTCAAATCATTATTTAATTGATAGTCTAGTCAGGAAGTGTGTTTCCTGCGAAAAATAGAAGTCTTCGAAAAATATGAGTGATAGCTCTTTCGACGCGGAATGCAATTCTGAGAAAGGCCTTTTCAGGATTTTTCCTAGCAATAAAAATTGCAATTGTTATTAACAAGAAACAAAAAAAAATCAAAAACTATATATGAGCGAAAATCGCAATAAAGATTAATAAGAAAGAGGAGGAAATTTCTGAAAAAAAAAAACGGGAGGATCTCTATATCTAATATTTATAATTTTAATTTATTGTGAAAGTAGGGTTCCGCGCAGCCGTTTTGGCATGAGTATACCGCCGCAAAACCGAGTACCACATCTAAAATATTTTTTCAAAGCTTTAAAAATTTTAAAAAAATATTGTGTCATCTGAACACTTGAAAGAAGAACGTCTCGTTGGAAAAAAAAATTAAATGCATTTTTCAAAAAGCAAAGCAAACAATTTTAAGAAAAAAAATTTTTTTTAATCAATTTTCTTAATCAATTTCTTTTTAATCTTTAGAAATATGAAACTAAGTTATTTTTTTATAAACAATTTTTAAATAAATAGCTTTAAAAAATCTTACTCACAATTATTTAATCCTTCCGTCTAACATAAAAACAGCTGTAGCATAACAAGTGTTCAGGTGACAATAAATTTTTCAAATTTTTAAACAAATATTTAATGCTTTGAAAAATTATGTTAGATGTGGTACTCAGTTTCGTGGCAACGGCCGCGCAGAGCCATACTTTCAGCAACAAATTAAAATTATAAACATTAGAGATAGAGATCCGGGAGTAGGGAGTTTTTTATCGGAAATTTCCTCTTCTTTTAAGAATCTTTTTGCGATTTTTGCTATCATTTATAGTTTTTGAGTAATCAAAAATTAAAATGGTCCTTTTTTTTTCGTTTTTTGACAGAAAAAAATCCTGAAAAGGTCTTTCTCAGAATTGCATTCCTCTTCGAAAAACTTCTAACTATTTTTCGCAGGAAACACACTTCCTGACTAGACTATGATTCATAGATCATTTTAAAAAGTACTATTATACTTTCTTAATTTAAAATTAAATGCGAGCTTGATTTGATTAATTTTATTTTTATTTCCGATTAAAGACAATAATACTATTAATCTGTGTTACTACAGTATATAGTGTTCTGTGGTAATAACGTAAATGTCATATGTCATTTATCTACGCCCCTTTTGCAGTGTTGTAATTTGTAATTCAATAAATCGAATGAAATTGTATCAAAATTTGTTATTAGATTATATTTAAATCTATTTATTATCTAGGCGTCTACCTTAGTATTAGTAAGTTCTTAAACTTATAATAAGGAATTTGCGCTTCGTATTATTTCTTGTTCTCTATTGCTATCGATTTTTCTAAAGTGTTCAACTCAATAAAAATTCTTGTTTCTTATTAAAAAAAAGTGTAATGTTTTAGCACGAAGAATAGCAGCTTTATTTTATCAAAATGACCGATTCCAAGTACTTTACAACTACGAAGAAGGGAGAGATTTTTGAATTAAAATCAGAACTAAACAGCGACAAGAAGGAAAAAAAGAAAGAAGCCGTTAAAAAAGTTTGTATTAATTTATTTACTATTTAGGTATTACTATGCAATTACTTTTGGATAGTCAATAATTTTACGGTGTTTTATATGATTGATTTAGTTCTACTGAAGTAACATACTTACTAGGCACCCATTTCTTAAAATTACATCCCTTATTCGAAAATTCCCAATTCAAGTTACATATCATCCAATTTATATGAAATTTTCACATAATTTAGTACATCGAACCAAAAGTATCCTAAAATCACCGAAAATGAGTTAGTTTAGAACAGAATAGTTCTTTTATCTATTATCAGTGAACACAACCTAACAAAATAACATTTTGGCAGTCCAACTAAATAATTTAAAAGAAAGGCATCAACAAAAGAACATAATTATTTATTTCATATCATTACATAAGATGAGCTTTAGTCAGCTAGTCATTAATCTTTACATAGTATAAATTGAGGTCACTTTCTGCGTCTTTCAAGATGTTCTGCTCATATGGTGTTTTACTTCATGACCTTCAGATACCAAGGCTTGTGTTAGTTATTCATTTTCTGTTTCAGGTGATTGCTTCTATGACAGTCGGAAAAGATGTATCCGCCTTATTTCCTGATGTCGTAAACTGCATGCAGACCGACAATCTCGAACTTAAGAAGTTGGTCTACTTATACTTAATGAATTACGCCAAGTCACAGCCCGACATGGCCATAATGGCCGTCAACACATTTGTCAAGGTACATTCTCATATCAATATTACATAGTTACACATAATGACTAAAAAAAATTAAACAAATTTAAAGATTATATTCGGATTAAAGTGATTTATCGCTTTATAAATTACTTTTTATTTGCATGTTACATTTGGGTTACCGTTTCATGCAGGGTTGTTGCGGATATTCACATCCACAAATGCAGAAATTCCGCATCAATTTGGACATCCACATTTGCAATAATCTATGTGAATCTTTTGCAGATACAGATATAAAGCTAGTCCTAAATCTGGCATACACCCCAGGATGAACTATGAAATTTGTTTAAATTTTTTATTAAAACCTTGTTTACTTAATAAAAAAATATTAAAATGATCATTTATGTATTTCCATATTAAATATTAAATTTATTAAATAAATCTTGAAATCTGCATCTGCGGATATGAAAATTCTGCATCCCCAACAACCTTGGTTTCATGTCTCTTAAAAATGATGTTGATGAAACATGAGCATGGGATTATTTCAAAACTTGTGCTTTGTAATTTTGAAGGCAATCGAAGTGAATTTATTGAAATTAAGTTTAAAAAAGAACTACGCATAGTGTAGTTTACTGTGTGTGTGTGTGACTTGTATTTTTTTATCGTTTTAATGTCTACTGTACCATATTATGATGGGTGGAAGGATCTACCAACATACCAGCTTGTTAAGGTAATCTAATGATCCAAAAAAAAAAAACCAATCAACTCATCAATCTGTAGATTTACACATTTCTTTAAAAATTTTTTTTTGTGGAACAGAAAGAAAAGCTGTTAAAGATTTGGAACTACAATTAGCAAGTTTTTGAGATTCTTTCTGTTTGGCAAAGCCTATGTTTATTATCAATTTAATAAATAAATCTAATTGGAAACTTAGACTGCAAATTCAGTATTATTATAAGATGAAATAGATCTTATCTTTTCGCAAATCTAAATTACTAACTAGATTCAAGTTAAAAAATTGACAAAATTGCCAGTCTAAATTCTCAATCGAATCACTTCATCCATTGCCGCCTTTTAACAACAAAAAAAACCTGCATGTTTTCAAATTTGCATGAAGTTACACACTTATTTGATCAACGGTAGCGCATCACTAGCACTTAAACTAATGTGTAAATCTACATTCTATCCGAACATTATGTTTTGCAATAATAATTATGTTTAATGCTAAAATTAATATAATTTAATACTCGTATTATAAATTCCATGCCTCATTTTACCCATTTGTTGTATTGTTACTGAGAATAGACCACATAGTCAGATGTTACTTGTACTTTGACCTCCTTCAGTAAAAACCTTTTTAATCTGTCTCATGTCAATAAATTACCCTGGCTTAAAATTATACACGATCATGTTTTCAAATTAACAATTTTGCAATTGGTCGCCATATTGGTTTCCGGAGCACGCCAACATCTACATTTTCCAGAAGTGTCATTTATTTTTAATGAAAGTTGGCTAATTTTAAATATTTTACTTTTTTTACCTGTTTTTATGTTCAAAACTAGTTTTGCAGTATAAAAAAATGCGAATTTTTTGCAATAGCCTATCCTTGCGTGAAATTTTATCTATAGTAATATTATAAAGAGGAAATATTATTTATTGTTTGTTTGTTTGTATTGAATAAGCTACGAAACTACTTGACCGATTTGAAAAATTCTTTCATTGTTGGGAAGCTATATTATCAGCGAGTAACATAGGCTATATATTATAAAGTTACGCGGACGAAGTCGCGTGCAACCAGTGATATGTTAAACAAGACAGGATGCACCCTTACCATACTACCAGTGACAAAAAAACGGTCTTTATTTGCACCTTTACTTGCACATCTACATCACATCGTATTCTGTTATCGTAAAGTGTTCTCATTGGTTAGTTGGTTCTCAGAGTGGTCGAGACATGTGTACCACAGAGTTGTCAAACTCTGACTAAGACGTCAAGAAAGCAAACGTATCCGTGCGGATACATTGCGAAGGCGTCACATACATTGCTTAGGGGCGCATCCTGTCCTGTTTAACATATTACTGCATGCAACAGCTAGTAAGAAAATAAATTCTATTATATTAGTATAATATTTCATCTCGATTGGATGCATATTTTCCAAAATATTGACAAAAATTAAAAGGATGTTCCCAACCTTCCACGAGTCCACAATGATTAGTATTGTATGATTCACAGTTTTTTACTAATTTTTAAGCCAGAAAAACTGCATTTATAATGTTTTTGAGTTAATTCTCCTGGATTATAAGTGTATGTCAGATTATAAGGTTTCTACTAGTGCTTCATATAGCCAGTATCGCTTCAGTATGATTGATGTATTGCTTTCTCTTTCTTTTTATACACATTACCGAATGCAAACGACATTGAAACGCCTCCAGGACTGTGAAGATTCCAATCCGTTGATACGAGCGCTCGCAGTCAGGACCATGGGTTGCATTCGGGTGGATAAGATCACAGAGTACCTGTGCGAACCATTACGGAAGTGTCTCAAAGATGAAGATCCCTATGTGAGGAAGACGGCGGCTGTCTGTGTCGCCAAATTGTACGACATATCTTCCAGTATGGTTGAAGATCAGGTACTACTACTTTTTATATCAGATAACTTAAACAATTTGGAAGGTTGAACTACTGAGGCAGGTTATCATTTAAGCAACAATGCTCATAAAATAAATATCTTTTTCCCAACATGAATAGTGTATATTGAAATATAATATACAGCTGTTCTGTCTGTCAAGTATACAGATAAACCCTGCGGGTTTTAGTGGCCCAGCATATTGTTTATTTAATGAACTAATCTTTTTGTTTTGAATAAAATATAACCCTTCTTGATTGGTATCGCTTTTTGCCAAATAGACGAGTCTGTTGCGTCTTTCTGGATGTCACTAAATAAATTAATATATTTAAATAACCTAAATTTATATTTTACAGGGATTTTTGGATCAGCTCAAGGATCTGCTAAGTGATTCAAATCCGATGGTTGTAGCGAATGCAGTTGCAGCTCTCTCCGAAATCAACGAAGCCAGTGTCTCGGGACATCCTCTAGTTGGTGAGATTAATACACTTGTTCACATTTTTGTAATTTTATCTTTTGAAAAATTATCTTCTATTTCATATGAGATGTTGGAACTCATTGTTAAATATGTAATTAATATAATATTTTAACTGTATCAGATAATTATATAATATTTACTGTAGTTATACAGAGACATATATATTTTTATAATTAACATCTAGGTCATTGACTTGTGTAGTTTTGATACTAAATCCACTTTCTTTCATAAAGCTAGGTCAGGTACTTTTGAAGATATTGAAGATTTTCTAAACGACTCTTTTTCTATGCGGTCCTGTGTAGTATGTTCGAAATAGGTAAATGTTTTGTATGCCAGTTGGCTTACAAAACATTCGAAATTCTTCGAAGTCATAAGTGTTTGGAGCGGATGATAGATATTGCTTTCTCGCCTCCACACCGCCTTGCTCCTGTGGTTGGCAATTCCTTTATCTTTTTGTGTAAATAAAAATCGTCGATCGTTTTGTTGCGTATATTATAAGTTTACATTATGATAAAAGGATAATTCATATAGAAGACATTGGACGTATATAATCGTATTATAATAAAAAAAAATATGACAGTGGAAGATAGAAATTTAAATTTGCTTTTGGCGGGTAATCTCGGCGACGTTGGGTTAATGCTTTAACACTTTTATTTTTATTCTATGACAGAGACAATAGAGCACTGTCTTAATTAAAACAGGAAGAAGTACATCATTTTTTGAATTATTTAAAAAGCAGTTTTAATATTTCAAGCAGCCAACATTATTTTAACGCGTACGTTGCGAAGCGCCCGTCAGTTACCGTCCGCCGTTGCGACCGCTTCAGAGAGGCAGCCGGCGGGCGGGCGATTGGTGACGTCATGCGTATTGAGAGCGTGACAACTTTTAACTTTTTATTTTTTTGAGATATTAAAAAAAATCACGTTGTTGATAAATTTTTAAATAAAAATATACAATTTATTTATATTATAAAAAAAAAATACAGGAGTTTCCCTCATTGTTGTTAGAAATGAACGCGCCGACGATAAACAAGCTGCTGACGGCACTGAACGAGTGCACGGAGTGGGGCCAAGTGTTCATCCTGGACGCGTTATCCAACTACTCGCCGCGCGACGCCCGCGAGGCGCACTCCATCTGCGAGCGCATCACTCCGAGGCTAGCGCACGCCAACGCCGCAGTCGTGCTATCTGCCGTCAAGGTTATATTAACATATCTTTCAAATTCAAAATAATTTATTTGCAGATTATACACAATTTGTTGTATATTTTAACGACAAGCGGTATTCAAATTTAATGAACAAATTTAATATTCATCTTAATATTTTTTTTATTTTTTCATTTTATTTATTTTGAGGCTTTTCCCTTCAGGATGTCGCCTATACAACTTAATATTATTTAATAAATGTATCTATGTTGTCACAGTTTGTATCCTTTGCACTATATAGAAATTCGTTCAGAGAATAATATGCCTTTCTTACATAGTATATTTCCATAATATAAAACAAAGTCTCTTCACGCTGTCCCTATGCATGTACGCTTAGATCTTTGGAACCACGCAACGGATTTTAATGCGGTTTTCACTAATGAAAAAAGCATTAAACGAGGAAGGTTTTTGTAAAATTTGCAGAAAAAAATGATCGCTAAAAATATTACCAAGCAGTTCTACCCAAATGCGACAGATGTCGCGTGACATACTCTATTTCACCTAATCTTAACTAGATGGCGCTATTAAATGCTATCAAGCGCGGACTAAGTCGTTGAAACCAGCTAGTTGAAAATATATTATAGTGACTAATATAATACACACGGTATATAAATATTTCGATAACTCGATTTTCAGGTGCTGATGAAGCTGATGGAGATGGTTTCCGACGACACGGAGCTGGTGGGCACTCTGTCGCGCAAACTGGCGCCGCCACTGGTCACTTTGCTGAGCGCAGAGCCCGAAGTGCAGTACGTGGCCCTAAGGAACATAAATCTCGTCGTGCAGAAACGACCGGACATACTCAAGCATGAGATGAAGGTATTAGCCTCACTCGACTGGTTCCTTGGGGTAAATCAGAAACATTAGCATGACATGACTCAAAAATGACCACTAATGTATAATTATTATACTGTCCAATTTTAAATTGACGCATTCGATGTGGGTGTAGCTTAGGTCGAAAATTGTATACTTAAATTGTATATAAATTAAATTTATAAATTTTATAAGTTATACATTGGAGGTAAGCGTTCAAGCGCCCGTAGGGTTCTATTTCAAGATAGAGCATATTCTTGTCTTTACGCACAACAATTTAATTGATTGTCGGCGTTGTTTTGCAGGTGTTCTTCGTGAAGTACAACGATCCGATCTACGTGAAGCTGGAGAAACTGGACATAATGATCCGTCTCGCGTCGCAGGCCAATATCGCACAAGTGCTCGGCGAGCTCAAGGAGTACGCCACCGAAGTTGATGTCGATTTTGTGCGGAAGGCCGTTCGAGCTATCGGCCGCTGCGCCATCAAGGTAAATTCAAACTTAGGTTTAACAATATTTAGAAAATTCACACACAACTGCTAAGTATAGTCATTCATAAGCAAATTTTTTTTTAATACTCGACAGATACTCTGAAAGTCCACTTGACTGTAGGTGGCTACCGTCGCCTATAAAACTAGCAACGCTGGTGCTGCAAGTGCGCTACCGACTCACCCACTCACCGAAACACAACAACACACGTGCTGTTATTTTTTTACGCTGGTCTTCTGTAAGAGAGTGGTTACTGCCGCCAGACGGGTTGCCCAAACGACTGCGAATAACAGCTTGTCCTGCCATTACTTTTCAAATCCAGACTAGCGCCACATTTGAAAAGTTCATTTCCTAAGTTGACAATACCGAGAATAAAACCCGGGAACCCTGAGACGGAGCGTTGAGGCAAGCAACCTAATCACTCATTCAACAGGCTCGTTATAACTTATCCTATTTATAATATAATATAAATATGTATTAGGAGATTGCATAAGCATGGCAGATTGTCAAATAAGTTTTTTTTTTTTCAGGTTGAACCATCCGCCGAGCGGTGTGTAGCGACTCTGCTAGAGTTGATCCAGACGAAGGTGAATTATGTGGTGCAAGAGGCGATTGTGGTCATCAAGGACATATTCAGAAAATATCCCAACAAGTACGAGAGCATCATCAGCACTCTTTGCGAGAATTTGGACACACTCGATGAGCCTGAAGCGAGGGCGTCCATGGTTAGTTCATTTCTTTTAAAAAAACTATGATCACGAATATAAGAAAGTGCAAATGTATTTCAATAGTTCTAGGTTAAGTTATTCAAACATTAGGATTATTCAAGTAACTGAAAAATTGAAAATTAATACTTAGTAGTTTATAAAAAAAAGAGTGGCTGACGGTTTACTTTATGGTAGGTGGCAACCAAAACTAAAACCAAAACTAAATAAATACAATAAGGAGCTATAAATAATGTTCAAGGTTATAACCTTTGATCAGAATTTCAGCCCAACAGTGTGAGACAAATGATACTAATCATATAAAAAATACGTGGCCCTTTTGACTCAATTAAATGATAGTTGACTTCTTTTTGTAATCTAGAAAATTATTTGCTCAACTTTAGAATTCTCATAGACGAGTATTTGCGTAAATTAATTATAATGTTGTTATAGTTTTAAAAGTGAACACTTTAATAATTTTATGTAATATATTATACTACATGTTAAGATTATAAATGTTTTATTTTGTTTTTTATCAGACAGACACTTATCCTCCAAATATTTTAATTGTCAGTCTTTTTTATGAAACGTTGTCTTGGACAGTTGCACAGAGCGCATCCCGATGTGTCGATTTCTTTCTCCAATTTATATATTTATTTAAGTTTTTCGATAATGAATGATGGTGCGTATTTCAGGTATGGATCGTAGGAGAGTATGCGGAACGCATTGACAACGCCGATGAGCTGCTAGACTCGTTCTTAGAGGGATTCCATGATGAGAACGCCCAGGTATATTTATTATTCTCCTCACGTTTTCTTTCTAAAGGGGTAGTTGGACGATTTTGATTACAATTATACAGTTCTGTAGATTGGGATAGGGAAATGGACTGTGCCATCACTCACTCACCGTAACACAACAGCAGACATGCTGTTATGTCAAGGTAAGAGGGTGGTTACTGCCACGAGACGGGCCGCCCAAATGACTGCGAAACGCATTGTTCCCTACCACTAGATCCAGACCAGAGTCAACTTTGAAAAGTTCATTCCTGCCGGGAATCAAACCCGGGAACCCTGAACAGCGTTAAGGCAAGAATCCTAATCACTCATCCAACGTGCTCGTCAAACTTAGTGTGCTTTTAGTGTCTTTATAATATTTATAACTAGCTGTAGCACGCGGCGTCGCCTGCATAACTTTATAAAATATAGCCTATGTTACTCTCACTGATAATATAGATTCCCAACAGTGAAAGATTTTTTTTAAATCGGTCCAGTGGTTTCGGAGCCTAGTCAATGCAAACAAACAATCAAATCTTTCTTCTTTATAATATTAGTATAGATAATAATAACAATAAACTTTATTCATCATTTCGACCTCTAATCCGAAAAGCAATAATTATAAGACAGAAATATAAAATTACAAAGAATTAAATTATTTACATATTAAATTCTATTTTATTGGATATTAAAACTATTTATTTATATAGGCAGTTTATTAATGATATTGGGCTATTCATGCCGTACGCAGGTGCAACTCCAATTGCTGACAGCAGTAGTGAAGCTGTTCCTGAAGCGGCCGGCGGATACTCAGGAGCTGGTGCAGCATGTGCTCAGTCTCGCCACTCAGGACTCCGACAACCCTGATCTCAGGTTCCTATTTTACCTTTTCTGTTCTAAGTGGAACCCTCACGAGCTCGTCATATTTAATATTAAGGACTTTTTTTGTTACCCAGGGATCGAGGATTCATATACTGGCGCCTTCTCTCCACGGATCCGGCCGCCGCCAAGGAGGTGGTGCTGGCCGACAAGCCTCTCATTTCCGAGGAGACGGACCTTCTGGAGCCCACACTCCTGGACGAGCTCATTTGCCACATCAGCTCCCTGGCATCCGTGTACCACAAGCCTCCAACTGCTTTCGTGGAAGGTAAGTAGCGTGTGATGACAAAAAAGTGCTACGAGGAAAATAAAGGCTATAGGGAAAGGCTTTCTCATATAAAATATTAAGGTAAAGAGTGGTTTTAATATGTGATGTATTGACAGGTCGCGGCGCAGGAGTTCGCAAGTGTCTGCCAGCCAGAGGCGCGCACGCAGAGGATACACACGCCCCACCACCTGCGGTCATTCCCAACCAGGTGCCATCACTTTTCTCTTTTAACTCCAAACCTATATATTTAAATCATTGCCATATCCCCGTAAACGAGTTAGGAGTGACTACATTTATTCAGCTGAATTGAATTACTCATATAATTGAGACTTTCTTGAGCCAAAGAAAGCCAAGAAAGTCAGTGCTTGTACAGTGTAATAGAAAAGGACGCAGCATAGAATCTAGTTTTTTTTAATGAAGGATATCCATGAGCATATATATATATATATCAATATAGGCAACACAATCGCACAATTTATTTTCGCATAGATAACAATTGATAAAACATACTTTTCGTCTGGTAAACAAAAGATAGGTCAAGGCTGACCTCTCTTCGGATCCTGTACTATTAGTGTAAATTGAAGGAATATGTCGTTAAAAATTTTAATGTGTATTGTTAGGGATCGTCTTCAAAGTTTTGATCTGTGGCGATTGTTGTTACCATTGGATAGCCAGATTTTTATTAATATCTGATTATCAATAAATAAATAAAACCAAACACTCCGTTATAATTCACATTATTGATTACTTGAATTGAACTGATGCTACATACAACGCCATCTAGACAATTCGTGCGCAAACATGTATAATATGAAATAAAAATCCCATACTAAAGCGACCTCGTGTGACAGGAGTCATTGATCGGTGACTTGCTGTCGATGGACATCGGTGGGCCGACGAGTGCCCCCGCCGTCCCTCCCGCGTCCAACGTGGACCTGCTGGCCGGAGGACTGGACGTGCTACTGGGGGGCTCTGCGGGCGCCGAACCGGCCGCTCCCACCACCACAGGTCTTCTGGGTGACATCTTCGGCGTGTCTCAACCTCCCGCCTCCTATCTGCCTCCCAAACAGTGCTGGCTGCCCGCCGACAAAGGGAAAGGTATGATCACATTATTTTTTTTTACCCTTTAACCTCTTATGGTTTTGTAGGAGTTTTAAGTTTTAATTGTCGGATAAATTAACGAAAATAATTGTCGGATAAATTAATCGGATTTTGAGGATATTTTAAAGAACATTATTTTTGTTGATTTCGTGCGTATAAATAGTCGCTTTCTTAGTAGCTACTAGTGATGTGCTGGATATACGTTACTTTTTGGCGGATCTTTTTATGGATGTTTTACCTTATTAATTTTTAATTCATAGATGAAATTCTATATATTATAGGTGATAAGGTAGCAATGAAAAACTATTAAATTCCATTCAGATTATTTTTTATTTCTTAAAATCAAACATTTGGCACCTTTATAATGCAAAGGTAAAGTGGCGGGCGTCAACTATTGTTTCAAGGTCACGCGCACAGACACCAAGAAAGTTACATCACTTAAACATAAGTGACAAAAGTTTTCTATGTAGTTAGAAAACTTTTGTCACTTATGTTTAATACATTGTAAAATATGTATTAATTTACTATATGATTTTAACACATAAGTCACATATCGTGTTATGTTAATTTTTTTCAAAAGGGACTTTCCCTTCAATACAGTTGGTCTCAGTTGTTCAAAACAGATAATTTCTTCACTAGTATCATTTTATAATAGATGACTCATCCTATAACAATGATCAGTATTATGAAATTGTAGAAAACCTAAGTCTCGTTGATTTAATTTAATCATCTTTGAAATATAACTCTAAGTGCTGAATACAAAAAAGAATCATACATATGAAATTTATTTATTTCATATAAAGAGGGTAAATGAAAAATAATATAAATTTTTATGAGCATAACTTATAGTATATTTCATTGATGTAAAGACCTGTCTATAATGTGTTTGTTAATTGATGGAATATTGATCATAATTTTAAAACAATACTTGATTTCAATTAATACAAGCGACATATTTAACAATATATAATTTACGGCACAGGTTTGGAAATCTGGGGCACATTCAGTCGTTCCAACGGCCAACCAAGGATGGAGATGACATTCACCAACAAGGCGATGCAGCCGATGACTGGTTTCGCCATTCAGCTAAACAAGAACAGGTGTGACAAGTAAAATGTAGTAGTAAAAGTAAGACCCAGTAAAATGAAATGAAATGATATCCTTTGGCAGCTTCGGCGTGTACCCGGCGGGGGCGCTGTCCGTGGGAGTACTGGCGGCTGGGGCTACGGCAGACGCACCCTTGGCCCTCGCCACCAGTGGGCCAGTCCAACGCATGGACCCACTCAACAATTTACAGGCGAGTTTTGTTAAAAAAATCAAAAAAATACACTTTTTCATATGATACGTTTATCTTTCTCAACACCAAATCGCATATAAAATATGCGTAACTTGAGCAGTTAAGTCATGCGGACGAAGTCGCGTGCAACAGCTAGTGTATTATTATAATTAATTTTAAAAACTGTATGAAAACTTGTCCCAATATAACATGTTTTTCTGTCTGACTTGTTCAAAATGGCAATGCGGTAATACATACTGTTTTTGGTAAAGACTGTGAATTTATTAAAAATGGTTTAAATTTCAGGTCGCAATCAAGAACAACATAGACGTGTTCTACTTTGCGTGTCTGATCCCCGCACACATTCTCTTCACGGAGGACGGTCAGCTCGACAAGCGAGTCTTCCTCACCACCTGGAAGGAGATTCCGGCCGCCAACGAGGTGCAGCACACCCTCCCCAACGTCATCGGCAACGCCGACACCATCGCGCAGAAGATGACCCTCAACAACATATTCACCATCGCCAAACGGAACGTCGAAGGCCAGGACATGTTGTACCAGTCGCTCAAGTTGACCAACAACATTTGGGTTCTGTTGGAGCTCAAACTGCAACCTGGCAACCCCGAAGCGACGCTCAGCCTCAAATCTCGCACGGTAGATGTCGCCCATTGCGTGTTTCAAGCGTACGAAGCGATCATCAACTCGTAATCTCGTCCCACTAGTGTATTGTTGGTCTAAGATAATATTTGTGGAGTATTTCTTAAGCTAGAAATTTGTACGAATGTAATTTCGATTGTATAGTTGAATGAATGTTTGGTCACCGAGTGGACTAAGTATGTATTGTAGCAATGGTGATCATGTTCCAGAGTTATTTGCGGTTAATAAAATTATTATTATATGAATAAATAATATGTTATGCAAATGTGTTTTTTTTTTTGGAACTTAGTGCCGGCGGCGCCGCTGCAAAAAAAAATTTTTTTTTTCTAACATTTTATTAAAACCTTATTGCGATGATTTTAGCACTCGCACTCCTTTGCTGTGCCGTGCCTACTATTAGTCAAATAAAAACTATCAGATCATAAAGAAAAAGTCTTAGACAATTTCCCCGCTAACTCCTTTTATTACTACCAAACGGATTTTGACACGGTTTTCACTAATGGAAACAGTAATGGGTCGGTCGTAGCCATCTATAGTATGGTTAAAAGGAAAGCATAAATTTAAAAAAAAATCAAGTCTAATTTCATTTACTTTATTAAATAGTTATATTTCATTTTACAACCAGTACTGAATGAATACAGTAACATTTCATTACACTATAATACAAATACATTTACGTTATGAACATTGTATATTTGGGGTTACAGACACATAGCTAAGTTTATATATGTATACATAAAAGGAATTAAAGATTAATGGAGTTCAATTATTATTATTATGAGGAATATTTGATTAATCAATAGATCTGCTAATCACATAAAAAAATAAACGAAACACTAATTAATGTATGAGTTATCTAAAAAAATCTAACAGATATGTCCTCAATGTTCTACAATACCATAAAGCAACAATTCACGTGTAACAAGTTAAAAATCATAGAATAACAGTCTGATCACACAAATATATCAAAATTAAATAAAGATGTGTATATGCAATCTATTTTATTTACAAAAGTTAGCTAACTAAATAACAAAGAACTTAATACAATTAATTTGTAAGTTTCGCCTCCTTTCCTAATAAATACTGGCTGGTCGACGAACGCAGTGACAACTGCTCTAACCATAGACAAGAACACACTACAGCAAATATTTCAAAGGCCTACGTTACGACGGCCCCAGTTTTAGCGCCATCTAGCGTTACAACTTAAACTTAAAGCCAGATTAATTGTGATGAGAGTCCGAAGAGATTATATTCTGGAATGCATCCACACAATACTAATTTATTTGGGTCTTCGCAAACATTTATTGCTATATATTTATTTTAGCGCCGCTGTTTAGTATTTCGATTACACGATAAAAAACTCTTAAATTTACAATATTTAAAAGAGCGATATCAAAAACATATTACGTCGAATAATAACCATGTAAAATCTTATAGCCTCTGCACACAATAAATACCAGTGAGCGGTCTA
Organism: Synanthedon myopaeformis; assembly: GCA_944738685.1. Taxonomy (NCBI): domain Eukaryota; kingdom Metazoa; phylum Arthropoda; class Insecta; order Lepidoptera; family Sesiidae; genus Synanthedon; species Synanthedon myopaeformis. Next base: position 2,866,909 of record OX122933.1, on the reverse strand, counting down.
CGATGAGCTTTATTAATTATAATAATACTAATCAAGCATTGAGTAATGATACTTATTGTTTGCAAAACTGGATGATTGATTCAAAAAGTCCCAGAAGTCATTTCGATGCATTTATTTCTTTGTTGAAGTGAAAACTTCTTTAGGCACGTTGGGCATCATCGCGATCATATAATATTTATTGAAAACTTTGTTAATAATATCAAGTTTGTTTTTACTTCCGATGTGCAGTCAAACGACTGACAGTTCTTTTTTTTTTTTTTCTCAAAGGTTAAATTGCTTTAATAATGAGCGCCATTCGGCTCAATAAACACTGGAGCAGACGAATCAGTCCGACTGGTTAAAAGTGTTATATGGATTAAGTCTTTGGCGTTTACAAACATCATGCATAAACAATCACATATAATCGAATTCTCATCCAGTTTTGCCAACAAAACCCTATACTTTGTAGTGTAGGATGATTTATCGTCCCACAATTTACATGGTATACAGTATTTGTGTCATGGAGAATAGAGGTAAGAAGTACCAACTCTGTACATGTGAAATTGTCAGTCGGCCATCATAAAATTGGAGGCGCTCTATTAGCATTGGAGTGTGGCGCTGTACTAGAATTTTATATACGGTGGCCTAATGAACTATTCAACCAACCAATCATATCAAACGCCGCCGCTACACGAGCGCAATTCAACCCCATTTTTAATTAACGGTACAACGTTGACAGTTTATCAATTTAACACACACATGAGTTAGTCCATCTTACGTAACTCCATTATCTATGACGTATAAGGTGTACAATTTCGTGGAAACGTCACACGTCCGCGTTGACAGATGTCAGTGTGACGTGTGACGTGTGACGTGTGTCGTGCGTGTGAGTGAAGTAGTGTTCAGTCGAGCACGACGTGGGCCGAGTCGTGGCGCTGCCGCGAGCAGAATACCGCGCAGAGGACGGGAAGCGCACTCGTCAGTATTCCGGCGGCGGCCGGTTGTTATGCGAACGACTCCTTCGTGGGAGTGAGCGGCTTCGAGCCGGAGCCGGCGCTCGATCGGCTTTGGCGGCCCTCGGGGGTGTGCGATCTGCGAACGATGCGCGACTTGCTATATTTACAACCTATCCTTACGCGTATCAAACGACAATTGGTGTCATAGCAACATACCTTACATGTTTTAAAAATATCTTTTAATGTACTCAAATACTTAGTCATCAGAGAATAATTTTAATGTGCAAGACAGTTTCTAATGAATTCAATAAATTTTACAAATTCACAAGTTGCTGTTTTATTTCTTTGAATCGATTCAACTGCATTTTAGTTTCAATCCATATATAAATAAATAAAGACAAAACGGTCATTCTCTTTTGTTTGCGAAACAATTTATGTTTAATAAAAATTTGAAGACATTTTTTTTTTTACTTTTGAAATTTATAGTCGAATTTCGATGTAAAACTTAGCTAGTATAAACTTTTAAATTGAACTTCAAACACTATAGAACACAATATGAAACTTTAAAGTTATTTTTACTACTTTTAAAATTGACTCGTTTGTAGAAAATGTATTGAAAAGATATTTTAATTCTCTATATCAAGAAATTATCAAGAATTATCAAAAAATCAAGAAATAACCAAACTTGTATTGCACATACTTGTTTGAGTCGAGGTGCAAGCTGTTGCGCGACGGCGCCGATGGACTCAGCTTGTGGTTGGCCAGAAAAGTGCCAATGGACTCGTCCGAGCTGTAGCTGTCGTTCTCACTAAAAACACAATCAAATTCGCTTATCATCGTTGGAAATATGGAGTAGGTTAAAAACATTACGAATTTGTTTACAAAAAAAAAAAACATTGTAACGATAGAAATATAGTTCGACCTTCGTGGACCTTCGTCGACCTTTTTAAAATAAGAACGTCAAAAACGTTATCGATTTCGCATGCCATATTCGACTCCAATCTGTCATACTTTGCAGTAGAACTGCTTGGGTTTTTTTTTTGTCCAAACTATTCTATCGCAGAACTAGTTGGACTAACCCCAAAAAAAAACTACGAACTTTATGGAACATTTATAAATGTCATATGAACAGGATGCGTACAGGATGAACTATGTCATCTGTCATTTAAAACCAACCAAACATCTGTCATTTAAAGAAACTGCGACTTCACGTCAACACTTTGGAGTTTTAAAGTCATTAGTAGAACTTGATCGTTACTACCTTTTTATCATCGACGCGCGAACGCAAGACTCCGCCATGATACCGTTTTAGGCGTACTTTTTATGTGCCGCTTTGGCATTTGTAGTAGATTGATGATTAAAAAGGCTCACCTATCGCTGTCTCTGGAGTCGTGGGCGCTGGAGAGGTCTCCGGCGATGGCCTCCTGCAAGGCGGCGACTCGTCGTGCGGCGAGACGAGCCTCATCGCGAGCCGCCGCCGCCTCGGCTGCCGCATTCGCTGCACTGGCCTCTGCCGCTGCCTTGGCCCGCAACGCCTCGCTCAATTTCGTGTTCACATTCGTGTTCTCCTCTTTTAACTCCCTGGAACAATGCAGTACATATTTCGCAATGCCTCATTTTATTTTATTCTGTTTATGTTTTTGGGCAGACATTTGGGCAGCCCGTATGGCAGGCAGCCGTAACTACTCCCTTACTGTGTAGTTACGTTGTGTTTCGCTAAGTGAGAATAGGATGCGAAAGCTCATCACCCCTATCCGTTCTTGATCCTTATGATCGGTAGCGCACTTGCAGCATTTGAGGCGTTGCTTGTGTTTGTTTTATAGGCGACGGTAGCCACCTACCATCAAGTGGACCGTTAGCTTGTCTGTCATAAAGTAATTAAAAAAAATGAGAATTCATAACTATATTCGGTCTGAGGTTAGTCCTCTTCTTAAGTGAGTCTTTTTCTTCTTTTTTAAGTAAGTAAGTATTTGTTGATTTATACACCACCTGATAAATATTTGTTTACTTCTTTAATTAATAATGATAACACATTAGATAAGGTACAAAAGCTTCATTTTTTAAAGGGTCATCCTATAGGGGGAGCTGAATTATTATTAAGAAATATATAGAAAAAAAAAATGTTACAGAATAATTAACCTAAGGTAAGTCTAAGGGCTTCTTTCACCAACTACAAGTGTTGTTGGTGTGATTAAATTTTGCACTCGGTTTACTTTTACCGTACAAACAAAGGTATATCATCTGGGTCATTCCCGGTTACCGGTGACCGGTACTTGACACATGGTGAAAGAGGCCCTTGGTCCTTTTGTTAGTACCTGAGTTGTCTGTTGCACTTGCGCAACTCGTCGCCGGCGGCGTGTTCGCGCGCTCGAGCGGTGGCCAGTTCGGAGGCCACTTGGTCGTGAGTGTCGCGCAGTCTCGACAGTTGCGCCTCCACTCGTGCGCGCGACGTCGCCTCTAGCTCCAAGCTTGACTCTAATTCCTATAACATCATTGTATACATTATTTTTCATGTGCCAAATTATTTTTCAAGATTTTGATGATTGATGATGAACATGTCATTACGGTAGTTGTTTGTGTTACAAAGTATTATTTTATTGTTGAAGAGCATTGTCGCCAAAATCAAACAAGACAGTAACTTCTTCATACATTATGCGTTCGACCTCTTTGATGAAATTCTTTTACTAGTCAGCAAATTTATTAGTATTTTAAATAATACAAACTCTTTGCTAACCAATTACAAAGTTTTATAGAGAATTGAATGTCAGTTAGTGATATTTATATATATATATTAAAGAGAAAACTCAAACTCATATGGTGACAAAATTGAATTTGGTTCCAGTTATCCTCTTAAGCGAACTATCGTTTTTCGTATAGATGCGATGAAAAAGTATATTTCCAATACCTTGTTCTTCATTTCGAGACGTCTTTCGGCCTCGTGATGCGTGTGGTGGTGTCCCGCCTCGGCCTGCGCCAAGCGAGCACTCAGCTCGGCGAGCTTCTCTCGGGCGGATCGCGCCTCTTCCGCGGCGGCGTCCGCGCGCGCACTCGCTTCGCGCGCCTCCGCCTGCGCCGCACACACTGCGTTCTGACTCGACCGATACTTCTTCAACAGCTGTAATCGCAGAAATAACACGGTGTTGCTTGGTTTCCGTTAGGTTAGAGCAAGCAGAAATATAATCTGGCTCGAAGGACCATGTGACGGCTTGAATTCTAGGGTGGTACTGTTTTCAATTTGGTTGAAAGATGCCGAGATAGAATATAATATTAAAATATTTATTCAAAAACTAACACACAATTTTATCTTAATTACACAAACACAGATTTATAAGTTAAGTTCTATACTTAACTTACAATTTTAACTTAAATTTTGTACTAAAGTTTTAATCGGCTACTTTGAATTTCTTTTTTAATATTTCACACCATATTTAAGAAAAACCTTCCAAATTTTAAATCTATTCAGTTATCTCCGAGAAGCTATAAAAATTTACTGTGCATGTATTTTTTATTTCATTCACAACAGTGACATAGAAAACTGGTAACCTCAGCGGCCTCCTCCTCGGCGTCGTCGAGGGCGGAGGTGGCGGCGGCCGCGTCCCTTTGGGCGGCGTGAGCTCTTTCGGCCGCTTCGAGGCGAGCGCGCGTGGCCTCCTCCAGCGCCGCGCTCGCCTCCGCCGCTTCGCTCTCGGCCGTCGCGCGCGCCTTGTTCGCCGCGTGCAGCGACATCTCCAACTCTTCCACCTACACACGAACTCATCCCCATTAGTCGAATACTTGAAGTTATATAAATACATTATGTCGAGTGACTCTAGTGGTGAAGGCACACGTAATATTTCTGTATTATAAAAAATTAAGATTTAAAAAAAGAAAAGAAAAAAAAACTGGACATCCTTCTATTAACCTGAATCTTTAGCTGACCTGAATCTAAAAAAAAATTGACCTGATTCTTTAGCTGTCGAATCTGCGCTTTGGCTCCGCCCTCCTTCTCCTTTTGCTCCAACATTGTTTGCGCGTCGCGAAGTAAAGCACGATATCGCTTTAGATCCCTGAAACATTATCATTTTAAGAAATACATAGTCTTCATATCATTTTGTTGCTATTTAGCTTTGGTTATTAATAGCGATATACAATCGTATAGACTAAGAGCATAAATTAAAAACGTTTAAAATGTAATGGCCATGTTCAACAAAAACCATATTTCAGGAAATTTTAAAATTACCTTTAACTCGTAAGTTATGTTTTTATTTTGGGTAAAGGTAAATAAAACTAAGATAAAGGCAGGCTAATGGTCATTTTCCCCCCCTAGGTGGGTCATGACCGTGCAGTGGTGGGGGGGCTTAACCCTCGGCAATCCGGGCGGTTGCAGGGGCCGGTGGGGTCACCGGCCTTTGCTTGGCTGATCGGATTGTCGCTGGGGAACAAAGAAGACCCACGTGCGTGTGCTCCGAGCGGGCTCCGACCATCGGAGCTCGTGGCGGAGCAACAGTTTGGAGGCTCCAACTGTCTGTTGGAGCTTCACCGGTCACCGCTCGCTGGGCCGAGGATCCGTACTTGGCCCACGTGGGTGTTGGCCGGTGAGAGAGGGCACCCCCGGTCCTTGTGTGTTGAACCGAGGTATGGGTCTCGGTTCTGCGCACAAAGACCGGCGCGGGTCGCAGCGGGCGGATTCTCTAGGATAGCTCTTTCGCTCAGTGGTAGTTGGGCAACGCACGCGAAGACGGAGCTCTACGGCAGGGAAGGACCGTCTGGCAGAGTACTGCAATAGCGGCTTTGTGGAGGGTGGTGAAGACCCGGTAGTACCTAGCCGGGCTAGTAACCGCCCTCTGCAATCGTCCGGAAGAGTGAACACCCGGCCTCGCCACCCGGCCTAGTAACTCTTCCGACGATAACACGAGGTGGAGCCTGTCTCTCGGGCTGCCGCGATTGATGTGGAAATGTCAGGCGGAAACCCCCTTTGGGCCGTCCACCCTTAATGCCGTGGAGATGAGCGGCCACACGAGCAGGGGTTATCCTAGAGTGTCAGGTGGAAGCGGCCTCCGACTCTGCGGTAGGTTGTGCCGCAAAGTAGAGGTTATGGGGTGCTTCATGAATGAAGCCCCTCGCTGACTGCTCGCTGCGAGAGGTAAGTATAGGCGGCCTGTGCCGCTTCGCCCGGGGGCGGCGGACAGGCGGCGGACATGGGGTCGTCCGCCGTCATCACAACACCGGGCAACGAGGGGAGACGTGCTGTGTGTTTCCGGCACGTCTCTTCACGGCGCGGAGGTCACACTCCGCGCTTAATCGAGGTGGAGCCCGCGAGTGTGCGGGCCCCGTCTGGCGGGGGGACAAGGTAGCGTGTCTTAACGTTCCCTAACCCCTGCCCATAGACGGCGCGAAGAAACACCGTGGGGTTTTAGTGGGTAGAAGTCCCACATACCCCACCGATCTCCCCATGGTCGGTTGGGATCTGATTCGCAGATTTCCTCACGTTAAAAAAAAAAAAAAAAAAAAAAAAAAAAAAAAAAGGCTAATGGTCATTTTGATAGTAGCTGGCCACCGTCGCTTATTAACATTAGATACACGATATGTTGTCGACCTCGATAAGATAAGATATCCCATAAGGGATAAAAAAAAAGGGCTCTGGCATCTTTTACTGACTCGAACACATCGAACATAAAACAGTATATCTTATTAAATACGTTTCCCCCATAAATTTAAACACAACAGTAGACTAATCTTGTGTCAGAACTATGGAGGGTAGAGGTAAGGAGGACCGACTCTATGTATCAAAAAGTGGTCCTAGAATACCAGTGAATTAAGATGGCGCTAGTGAAGCATTGACGAGTAAATTAGACAAAGATAGATATGCTACACTGGCGCCATTCTGGCCACTTTTAGAACACTTATTTTATTGTTGGAGGAGACCATTTTTTTCAGTTTGACTGTCATATGAGTCGGTACTCCTTACCTCTACCCTCCATAGTCAGAATGTAGTGTTAAAAGTTGATGGTGTAATACCTCTTGAGCCGCTGCGCCAACTGGTGTTGGTCGTGAGTCTCGGCCCGCGCAGTCTCCTCGAGAGCCGCCAGACGTCGCTCCAGCTCGTGGCGCTCGCGCAGAAGTAGGCTACGCTCCGCGTGCTCGCTTTCCAGCTGACTCTCCAGCACTACGCACAGAGGTTATAGCCCATTTATTAGGACGAACGTAAAAATCAATACAGAGTCAAGATAGGTCTTCTGTAGAAGGAAATACCTATTTTTTTAACAGTTTAAGCAGTGTGTTCTTGGAATATTGGTATTGTTAATAATTCTCGTGGTAACTTTTGGAAACGACAGCATGATTATAATTACAATGTAAATGAATCCTAGCCGGGAAACTTCATATTTCCAACACGTCTGGTGTGTTTTTGGGTCATACAAAAGAACACTGTGATCTTTTTAAAATGTTATTATTTCGCGATCTTGATGCATTGCATTTGCTATTTAAGAAAGAATTATGGACAGACTAAATGATCGCTGCTTTGAAATTAAGTATTTTTCTATGGAAACTTTCTTCTGCATGTTATACTGACTGACTTACTTACTTATAAATTTACTATAATATAACATCTAAGTTCTGCAAGTTATCTCGTTTATGAAATGACATCAAAATAGATGTGAGTATTAAAAACGAACATTAATTTTCACTATTGGATGACAGTGAAAATGTGAGAGTACTCACTCTTGAGTTTCTTGGCAGCATTGGCCCTGGTTTCCTCCATCTCATCATCGCGAGCAGCCGCCTCCAGACGCGACTCCTTACGCTGTTGCTCCAGTAACATCTCCACACGAAGCTTTGAACTCTCCAACAACTGAAATGTCATAACGCAATGCTTAACTCTCAAATAAAATATTGCATAAGAATGGTCCTTAATGGCCCTCTTGGGGCCCCTTGCCACACCTGTGCTTTAAGCCACTGGATATGTGGATGAAACGAGACTCACTTGTATCTGTCCAGCGAGATCGTCGAGCTCCTCCTCCTGGTCGCGGATCTTCCTCTCGAGTTCGGTCTTGGTTCGCCTGAGCGCCGTCACCTCGTCTCCTCCGCCGCCGCGCTCCTCCAGTTCTCGACTGGCCGCGCTCAGCCGCTCCTCCTTTAGCTCGAGTTCTAACCGGGCTTCCTACAATACCAAGTGTAGTGAACTCAAGTTAGTGCTATCATGGATCAATAACTATATGGACACTATGATGAATGATTTGACTAATAAATCCAATAACTTTTAAGTTACCTAATACTTACAATACCGATTAAACTAATAGAATTATAACTCCAAGACTAGATGAGACACACACTTAATTTTTTTTTTTTTTGTTTTATTATAAATGGATCACGTCACAAATGTAAATTTCAAAAAATGCACTTTAAAACTAGCCTTAACTATTAGAAAAGTTACATAGAAAATTGTAAGGATTACATTTCATTAAAAATATGGTAGTTCCGCGTTTGTGGCGACATCTAGTGTAATAACTTTCTAAATTCCCAGTTTTTACGCTTGTCTATTATTAAAATAGTTGGAGACTCACAGAGAGGCTCTGCTCGAGCACGTATTTGTCGGCGTAGGCCTGATCGCGTTCGCGAGACAATCGCTCTTTGGCGGATCGTTCGCGCTTCAACTCCTCCTGAGCGGCGTGCAGCTCGCTGTCGAACTTGCGCTGTCGCTTCTCCAGCAAGTTGTTGCGGCATGTCTGCAACACAACAGCATGTGTGCTCATTTCACGATGGTCAGACAAAAGATTTACTAGCATATGGTGCATATCGCAAATGGTGCACTAGTCCATATCTCAAACTATAACTGGTCACGATTATCTAACTGCAACATTAAATGTACTTAAAATTAAATATTTTGTGGGAGATCGTGATAAAAAAAAAAATACGACAAAAATAATAATTTTTAATATTATATTCTGAAAAAATCCTTAATTTTCGTTTACAAATTTTCTAGTGAAGTATTGTGTTAAATCCGATTTAACATGGTGTGGCGACCATTTGTGACTAGATGGCGCTAATACGAAAACGTACGCGCGAACGATTGTTTCATTGATTTGTTTATTTAATAAAGAGATCGAAATTGTCTTTTTAAGAGAATTAGAGCGATTTACCTATTTGTATTCCCTGTTTTATTTTGAGTTGAACCTGAACGATTGGGGATTTTTTGGGCGCATTGTACATGGTCCTTCGAGCCGGATTCGGGCAAGGGAAGTTGACTGTACACTTGTACCGTCCGCGCTTAGATCAGGATAGTGGGTCGCTATCCAGCGCATTCAGCAGCAGCCGCAGCCGCAGTGGAGGGACTGCCACAGCACGGATCAGCTTCGGTACGAGGAGTGAATCTCCTCAAACAACCAGCAGACTTCGTGAGGGCCGAATCCACAACACAGGCGGAAGAAGAAAGCCACAGCACGAGCCAGCTTCGGATCGGAAGGGACCCTTCCTCTGACTTCCAGCAGACTTCGTGAGGGCTGTCTTCAACATCGTCAACGCTGTCAAACGGACAGCTACGTTTTAATTAAACTCGACAGTTTGATCGCAACAACTGTCATCAGTGCAAGTGTCGTTTGCTGTCACCTGTCAGTAACAGGTCAAAAAGATTGAGTATCAGTCAAGTGTCAGTGTCAAAGGTAGTGAGTAACGTAAAATTTGTGACGTCAATTGTGTTAAGTGTCAAGGAAAAAACTGTGAGTACATTTTGAACCTTATAATTAACTGCAAATTAACTTTGAAAAATTTCGAGTAAATTCCAAATTGTGCATGAACTGTTAGAACTTTTAAAAAATTACAAGTGTTGCATGGACTTAGAATAATTTAAGGAAAAACGTTCCGACGGGGAACCTATGCCCGATTTTGCCGCCAATAAGTTAAAAACACTTGTAAAAATTTCAAGAAATATTTGTACGCTAAATTTGTGTAAGTCTTTTATATTGTAACTGTGTAATATTTTCATTTTGTTGTTAATTTGTAAAGTGTTTATTTTTTAACTGTTAAACATGGCTGAATATCATTTAAGAACACAAAATGATTTAGGTACAAAAATTCTCAGGGGCAAAACCAACTTACAAAAGTTGCCAAAAGAGCGTCTCACCTTTTATTATTTAGAATCCAAATTAGAAAATTTAGAAGCACAATGGATTTCATTTGTAGACACTCATCGAAAAATAGTTAGTTTACTCAAAAGCGAAGACTATTTAAACACTGACTACAATAAAAATGACTTTTATATTGAGGTTGAAGAGGAATATTTATATTTTAAATCGTTTTTAAAGGATAGTATGAATAGTTTAAAGGTCAGTCTCGACAGTAATCAAGTCAATCTAAATGACATATCAAAGTCTTCACAATCAACTGCAAATGAAGAATATTCATGCTTATTTTGCTCAGAGGAGCACAGATTAACTAATTGCAAGAAATTTATCGAAGAGAGCGTCGACATTAGACGACAATTTGTACAAACTCAACACTTGTGTTTTAACTGTCTTAGTCCTGAACACTCAGTGTATAAGTGTACTATAGCAACTACTTGTCACATATGTAAAAAACGACACCACACTTCATTGCACCCTGAACCACCATCAGTAGGTAAATCCGATAACATATTTGAGAGTTATAGGGCTGCGGCTATCATTAACGAAGCTGCATCGCCATCTAGAGAGCCTGAGTCGGAATTTGCAGGCAGTCCCGATTCAGAGATGCTTACTAGTTGTTTTTCAACATCTCGCCGTAAGGCTTTGTTGGCCACCGCGTCACTTAAAGCAAAAGCACAGACCAAGAACGGATCCGCGATCGTTTTGAGATGCCTATTAGATCCGGGGTTTGAGACGTCTTTTGTCACAGAGGCAGCGGTTCGTTTATTCGGTCTCAACAAATTCAATGATTCTGTTAAAATTTCTGGATTAGATCAATCAACTTTAACCAATAGAATTTTAGGTCGTGAAAAGAAAGCTAGAAAAAAGGTATTCACTATCACTAAGATGAAACAGGATCAAAGAAGGTACATGATCAGACTACCGTTCGATGGAAGGAACCCAGATTTTAAGCATGGAAGATGGAAGAGTATAAAACGAAACCATGCTAAAATGCGATTTCTCCCGCTCGATAAGCGTTTATTGAATGATCCATTTCTCCAAGTAGGTAGATTTTTGTAGAAATTTTGCCGCCATGGGACGGTTTGCCCTTGAGGATGGTTTGTCCATCATTCTTGTTATTACATGTTAGCGAATATCTGTATATGTGTTATTTTTTATGAAATTGTTATGTTGTACATTACTTGTTGCCGATTGGTTTGTTATGGTTTAGGTATAGAACTGGTTTATTATTGTATTCTCTTGTTGTTTTTTATTTTTTATTTTTGATTTTGTTGTTAAGCTAAGTAGAATTATTATTTCAATTTTTGTATTAGTTTGTATAAGATTCTTCAATAGTCCGCAGCCGCATGCCCCATTGTCGTTATGGACTAGGTCCATGGGGGGCGATATGTTAAATCCGATTTAACATGGTGTGGCGACCATTTGTGACTAGATGGCGCTAATACGAAAACGTACGCGCGAACGATTGTTTCATTGATTTGTTTATTTAATAAAGAGATCGAAATTGTCTTTTTAAGAGAATTAGAGCGATTTACCTATTTGTATTCCCTGTTTTATTTTGAGTTGAACCTGAACGATTGGGGATTTTTTGGGCGCAATTGTACAATTGTTATCTTTTTTTAGCATTTATCATAACGAGACTTATAATCAAAGTTCTGACCATAGTCCTGTGGGGAATTTCGCGTATGGAGATTTTTTTAGTAAAGTTTAGTTAGTAATTTGGGTTGATATCCGTTACCTGATACATAAAAAAAATCTTCAGAAACCTATCGAGTGAGGTATCAAATGAAAGAGGGCTTCATGAGCTGATTCTATTGTTTTGTAAAAAAATAAATACGTTTTTCAATACACACCAAGGTTCGGCTCTTCTTGACAGGAAACAGCTGAATATTATTTATTTTTTTCTAAAATATACGCCGAATGACTCGCTATATTTTAATATCTAACATAATGAAAGGAGTTCGAAAATTATGTATGTTTACTATTTTTTGTTTTCTTTTTTTAATGTTTTATTTCGCTCGCGTCGCTCTTTTCGTGATCGCAGCCTTAAGTAAATATTGTAAAAATACATAAGGAATAAGGCATAGGCGTCTAATTGATACTAAATTAACAATAACTTTTAAAAGATCTAGGTGCTTATAATAAAGTAGTAGGTACCTGTTCATCGAGAAGTGACCTGAGATCGGCCATATCGTTGGTCAGCTTCTGAAGCTTACGCTTCCATTGCGCTGCAACTGCGCGCTGCTCTTCAACCTCTTCGTATGCATCTTGCACCTAAAATCAAAACAAACACTTTCATTGCTATGATAACCAAGTATCCCATTTTACAAGGAAGGACATTGTACAAATTGTTATATTTGTTATAGTACCCTACATGACCTTCAGGATGCAGTCATTGAGGAATGGGCCAACGTTCCACAAGAAAGCGTTGTTAAGTTGGTGCGATCGATGAAGCAACGTTTGGAGGCAGCGATAAGCAGTTTTGGACCCAATGAAAGTCGTTAGAAGTTCACGTTTAGAAAAACTTATTAGCCATCGACTCGGAGGGACTAAACTGCCCGAGCTTTTAATTCTTTTTAATTTCTTTAATATTCTTTTTTAATTCAAGGATAACTTTCGTTAGCATTGACCAGCAAATACCAACCTAAGACGCCAGATCGTAATAGAAACACTGTCAACATTCTGGAATGTATCCAAACCAACCCGGTACCTACTAGAACTACGGTGTTTTCATATATTTTTAAAAAGTTATTGTTTTTTAATAGTTGTGCAAATATTCAATGTTACATACTTGTTATTTTTCATTTTGGAATTTTGCCAGTAATTTTAAAACTGCAAACTGATGTCTTAATAAAATACTTAAGTTCTTTTTTATTAGGGACAAATGCAAATGCGGATTTACCTCGGGTACGTCGACCTCTTGAGTTTGTTCTTCCATGACTTTTGATACAAAGATTTTATAAGTGCCGCTTCACATAATGATTTGAATATTACACAAAAACAGATTGTTGTAATTATCGTTTCAAAAGCTATTTCACTGTATAAAAGACAAAATAAGTTTTAAATCAAAATATTACAACTTCTATTTCAATATGTCCTTTTTACATGAGCCTACATGCCTAGACGCTTAGACAAAAAATAAATAAAAAATAACGTTAGAAACTTATCGTTACATCTCAAGGATGACATAAGATAAACAGTCTGGTATGGCCCACTTTAATCTGATCCTTATCAGCATCACTGACACCTTGAATTGATACCAACATTATGATACCTTTATTAGGGCATATAGGTAGTTTTTATAGTTGTTATATACAAAAAACTATAAAAACTATTAATTATATATATCCGTTTATTATTTAAACACGTCAAAAACCGAAAATATATTTCCGAGTTATTGCTATGTACATGTCTGAATTGTATTTTAAACTTTAAAATTAACAAAATATTTTGTAAAACTAAATAATTGTTATGTTGCGTTGTTTATAGGGGTTTGACGGCCCCTTGGTCAAGTGGTTTTAAGATCTTTGCTGTTACGCTCTGTCTCATGGGTCCGAGATCGATTCCTGCCAGGGACAACTTTAAAAATAAACTTTTCATAGTTGGCTCTGGTCTGAATCCGGCAAGTAGTAGCTGGCATACTGCGTTTCGCAGTCATCTTAGCAACCCAGCTAGCGGTTGTTTTTATTCCTTTTACATCGTGCTGTTAGCAAGTAAAGGACGTCAGACCCCATTCTCTTACCTCTTTCCTTGTCCTTTATCCTTATATTTATGTTTTAGAATATAATATATAAAACACCCTTTAAGCCTGCCTGCAAATCTTTACATTAACGACTCAAGACGTTTAAGTTTCACACAAGATCTTTTCCAGTAACTCAGTACAGTGTGTTACTGGAGTTATTCACTATCTAAAAACCTTCGGTTCGTATAAAAGAAATATATATATATAATTGTGAATAGAAATAGAATAAACAGCAGTCCAATTCTGCTGTTTAGACATTCCACTAAAACGGCCATGGAATCAGTATAACGTTATAAATTTAACAACACTGACGCAATTACATTGAACCATTTGTCAAACTCAATATTAGCACCAGAGATAGTTCGGTTGGATATTATTCAAAACAGACCCGCCTTCGTTAGTCTGGAGAACTTACTCAGTTTTGTTACTAAAACATTTGTAAATTATTAGGTACAAAGGCTTCTCCGATAATAAAATTATATTATTTTAAATATGTAAAGACAAAAAATGGTCAAAACATTTTTCTCAAATGATTCTAACTAAATTTATTATTTTAGAAATATTTTATTAATTTTATCGTCAATTAAATATTTAATAATATTAATATTTAATAATAAAATCATAAGATCACTTAAATGTATTCTTACCATGAGTGATGATAATCATCACTTCATCACATCTTCAGGGGGTTAAACTTTGAAAAGTTTACTCTTATTCCACGATGGTCAAGCTACACCTATACCAAGTTGTATCAAAATTAGTTGAACGGTTTAGATGTGAAAAACGAGAGATCCTTTCGCAAATAAAATATAAGCAATAATATGGATTAGTATGATGTGAATATAAAAAGGAATGTTTATAAAATATGAACCTGTATTGTACTTTTCAAATACAACCTAATTCTTCTTTAGAATGCAACCCTCGTGAGGTTATAAAAGATTTCTTACTGGCGACATAATTATTATTATTTTTGAACACAAGTATATAAAACATATACTATATACATACTAAAAGGTAGCACTGACCTTCTTTTCGAGTTGCTTCTTAACAGTGACAAGCTGTTCGAGATCATCTTCGTGTTGTCTGCGTAGTTGTGCGCGCAGAAGTTGGAGCTCCCTGTGCGCGCTTTCAAACCGTCTCTTGTATTTGTCGTTGACGCCGGCCGCGTCCGCTTCGGATCCTTCAGAGTCCGAAGGATCAGCGCCACCGTTGTCCGCGGACCGCCAGTGCAGCAATTCAAGTTCGAGACGTTCCGAAGCCTGTGGAGATATCAGGTATAACTCGTGAAAGTGCAGTTTTCTGCAAGAGGGTGGTACTGGTTACTGCTTTTGACCCGAATGACCGATCTTGATGTTATAAAGAGTAAATTAGACTACTTTTCTTTTAGAAAAAACTAAAAATAATTATATTAAAGTCGTGGTACAGCACCGAAGCGTGGCCTCGTTCAGCTAGTTTTTAGAATAAAACAAAGGATCTTATATACCTGCTGCAGCCTTTGATTGTTGGCGAGCAGATCTCTGTTGTCCCGTTCCACTCGTAACCTCTCGGCCGCTTCAGCATCAGCCCTCTCTGTTGCCAGCGCCGCAGCAGCACGTTCTTCTGCGAGTTCGCCACCGACTTCCGACAGCTGCAACAATTCAAAACTTATTAAACTTCTCGTACCCTTCAACAATAAGATAATTATTTACGATTTAATTTTTTATTTTTTTTATTTTCGATTTGTTTGCTCTTGTGATATTTATTTATCAATAAAAAGTTTTATCAGTTGTAGATCTTCAAATTTAAAATTTCAATCTGGCAAGAAACCTCTGCAGTTGCTATATACATTCAATGTCATTTCCCATTGTTGTTAATAACATGGGTAGTTTGTAACGATGTAGTTAGGTTTAGTAAATAATTCTGTTGTAATAAAATATTTAAAGTTAACATTGTTTATTGTTTATTTATTGTTTGGTACCTCATTTTAATTTTATATTTCTATACTAATATAATAAAGCTGAAGGCTTTGTTTGTTTAGTAGAACGCTTTAAACTCTGGAACTATCAGTTTGTAAAAAAAAATGCATTTGATAGCCCGATTTTTAAGTAAGGTTTATAGGCTATAAACCTCCTAAAAGGCGTTAAGATGCCGATGCGTTGGGTCTGGGGTCAAAGGCTCTCGCCCGCGTCGAGACTCGAGAAACGTGCATGCTTTTGTTAAATTTAATTAAACTTTAAAAAGAGAGGCCTACTCAATAAGTCTCTTAAACTCATCGATGTCTTAAACTGCTCTAATCGAGGATCTATCTCTGTATAATAAAACGCTTAGCCAGTATCAATATATTTCTACAGAATTGTGGTTCTCGTGCAATGAAAATTATAGGCAGTACAGCATTAATTATTTCACCAATAGAAGTAGGTACATCAAGACCAATTGAGTGTTACACGTAATTGGATGTTCCGTAGCCGCCTTGTTAATCAACGCTAGCTTGTAATCTATGAATGAAATACAAACGAGGTATCAATAACTCAACCATAATATGACGGGTTTTAAAATTGGAACACGCTCGCCTTATAGTGTAGGTGGTCCACAACGACAACGATGCATAACAACCGATGACGGATTCGCAATACCAGAATTTATATAGCTTGCCAAGCGTCTATACAACTTCCTTTGACTTCAAATGCACAACTAATTATAGGCAACAAAGCAAAAAAAAAAAACCACAAGCTTCCGGTCGTGCAGAGACAAAAAAAAATGTTGAAGAGACAAGAGAGGTTTTTTTAAGTCGTTTGTAAATTTTACCAGTAACAAAGATGTCAACAATGAAAAAAGGTTTTGGCATGTGGCCCGTCCGCAATAATCACGTTCATATCGTAACAAGCGCCACTGTTGGCGTTCTCTCTAAACTATAATTTATTGGGGCATGTTAGTTGTATATTTCTCAACTCAATCCCATTTGTAATATGTTACGAGTTTAATCGTCTATCAAAACAACTAACCTCCTCCATTTCAGATATAGTCGTCCGGTCTTCGGAAGCTTCGCGTGTCGATCTGCAAACGCTACTTGCCCTGCTGCCGTTTCTACTGAACATAGTAAATCCCTTAATCATTATATTAGTAGCCGATTTGGATCTTCCAATTTTTCTCTTCTTTCCACCATAGTACATTTCCAAGTCAGGCTCATCTTTGTGCCCTAGCCTACGCCATTCGTCCATAACATGATCAGTTCTCTTAAGAAAATTATCGATTTTATTACTTAGGTAGTTTGAAGATGTGCCTTCTTCTAAATGAGCTGCTATCGGTTTAAACCTTTGCCGCACTGGTTGTTTATTGCAACCGAGAACGAATGTTAAGTTAGCGTCAAAAACGACAGGGGCCTGCTCCTTTGACCTTAGTTCTTTCATGTCAACGCCATTGCTATAGCTGCAACTTTGTGGATACAATCTCCGCGGTGTTGGTGTTCGTCCACAAATAGTGGATGTCATGCTGGTCGATCTGGACAAAGGCACAAATGTTCCATTGCTACTACAAGTTGAATAATGACTGGCGGTACTTCTGATGCTGCTGTAATAAGACGCCGGACTTGGTGATCTGGAGACTAGTATATTACTGTTAGGACCATGTCGTTTAGCGAGATCTGCAATAGAACCTGTTTCAACAGAAGTAGAAGACAGACTTCTATTGTACACATAATTTGACGATTGCCCATTTTCCGGATTAGAGCTGTAAGGGATTGTGTGAATTTCCTTCAAAGGCGTTGTTGTGACTAGACGTTTCTTACTACTGGGAAGTGTTGGTGGAGTTTTCAGAGGCACTTTCTCATCAAAGTTTATCGGCAGTGTTTTGGCTTTTTTTGTTGGTAAAATGGGTCGACCGAACGGTGCCTTGGGTGGTTTTTTTTGCGTTGAATCCAAAACATTTGGAGATAGGGCTCCATTAGAAGTCGGTGACAGTGTTCCGTTTAAATTTGGTGACGAAATTCCAGTTTCCGGTATGAGTATCTTGAGTTGATCAGAATCCTTTGTGGGATTTGACAGAACGCCGTTAAGATGAGGCATTTTTGTTTAGATTCTCTTGCTCATAGTAAAGCAGCGGAAATGTATCCCGCGGTGAAAGTCCAGTGCCATTTCACTGTCATACGGTGCAGTATTATTGTCGCGAGCGACGCGGGGTGCGTCGGGACATCGTGGTAGAAATAGAACCGGCGCGAGAGCGCTTCGCGGACGCACTGCGTCGGATATCTCGGTCGCCGGGCTGTGGTACCGGCTAGACTATTTTAGTTTACGTAGATGTCGAAGTGCACGTCTGACGGACACTATCAGACCTTCAAATTTAGAAGTTTCCGTTGCACTATTCTCAAACGTTTAATATTCATCACGCAACAAATTTTAATGCCGTTTTCACTTTCATTTCATTCGTATGAAGCCTGAGGGTCGCTAAGATTCTAATAGGTATACCTATTCTTTTGGAAATTTCATATTCCAAAAGAATACCTACCTACACTAAAATATTTTTTTTAGATTTAAGATGAAAACTTAATAATTTTGAAAAGAAAGCATCAGAAGACACTACTAACATTAATAAAAACACGTCAACAGAAACCACGTGCGTAATAGCAACGGAGCGGACACTGTGAAGGCCGTGTTGTGTTTGTTGTGATATAATAAGTTGCTATATTTAATTTTAAATTTGACCAAAATAAATATTTTCCAATATAGATAGCTTAATGAAGGAAAGGAAGTTTCAGTATATTAGACATAATTATGTTGAAGGGCCAAAGATAAAGAAGGGATGCTATATTTAAAAAGGCAAAGGGAGCTCCGAAAAACGGTAAATATCTGGACTGAAAATATTAGAAAATGGTTGTCTCAATACTCAGTCTTTATTGCATCAATTAAGTAAGACTGTCAGTATGCTTCTGATCTTTTTTTTATTCATAAAAATAAGACCGTGTTGCTAAAAATTTGCAATGCAAATATATTTAATTTGAAATGTGGGGGCATTCCGCGTCTCACAAAAACGCGTTGGCAGTAATAACTCTTACAGAAGACACAACAACATTTTTTTTATCGGTGAAAGACTAAGAAATGCGAGATGTCCTCTTCTTGCCCAACAACCTTCATTATATTTCCTCTATGAACGATCTGATCGACAACGCAACTGCGTTCTATTCTGACCCGTTATTGCCTGGCTGCGCGTCACATTAAATTCACATAAATACATTCAAAATAGTTCCGTCTATCATATTGACCGTTATTCGTTAAAAATGTAATCGGTGATAGGACAAACAGTTGGTACAAAATCTATTTAATAACGAAAATTAAACAACTGTAAAAATATGAAATAAAAAATTTTGGACGTGTCCAAAATGTTTAGACCAAATTAGTTTATTAAATAAACAATTAAAACTGTAATATAACAAGTGATGAAAAAATCAAATTAATTTTGCTTCAAACGATCCGCGGGTATTTGTGGATGGGAAATTTTCACAAGCAGTAAATTGTATGAAACAAGTCGTTTCAGTTTAGTCATGACCTACATCTTGTGAAATAATAGCTAACTGAAAGTTAGTCTAAAGTTCTGGACTAATTCTATTTCTCCAATGTTCTTGTATCTACGGATCGTATAACGTCTTTTTGTTTATTTAAAACAGAAACAAAGAGAATAACTTGCCATTAGCCGAGATTTTTTTTTGGTACAATTTAATTATAATATACCTACTAAAAAAATTGCCTATTTTGCCAATATTGAATTTAAAATAAAATTGAAATGCCTAAATAATTAATTAACGCAAAAGATATCATGTACTTTAAATGCTATTGCCTGAGATGGCCAGTTGTAATAGACTGCCCTACGATCGCCAAGCCATCGATTAGCGATTTGGGAGGAAAACCTAATTGTAAAAAAAATACCTTACAGACCTTCAGTTTACGATAGTGTAGCAATTTCCGATCTAGAATCAATTGCGGTATCAGCTAGGCAGATGTAGACAATATAATACGGGTTATGGATATCGGCCATCGGTCAATTTCCAGGGCACAAGTATACAAAAATTTGGCGGTCATTAGGAGAGGTCTATATCAAGCAGTGGTTACAAAAGGGCTGATGATTATAACAACCCAACGAATAACTTGGCATGGAATTGATCTTACTAAAAAATCCAGTAGATAATCAAAAATCTTCTACCACCCCCGGGTCTCCTAAAGAATGGGACAATGAAATATTGAACTTTATTTAGTTGCGTGGTAAATGCTTTGCGAGTTAAGATACTAAATAAATTTTATTTTTATTTAAGCACATTAAAATATTCTTTAATTTAGTCTTTATTTCATTTAAAGCTAGGTCTATTTTTCTAACCTACCCTTTTTCTTTGCGGTCCAGTGTATTTTCCTATATTGATTTATTGTTAATTTAGAACTTATTACCGTTAAGAAGCAACTCCAGAAAAAGATCATTTGGGAATCATCCAATCATTGCAGTATCCAAATTCTGATTTCTGTGGCAGCTATGGGGAGTAATATCTACAATAAAGAACGGTCTCAAAATGATTGCAACATTAAGACGAGCGCCATCTGGACGTCTAAACAGCTCGTATGCTCCAATAAGAAATAAATAACTAGCCCCGACGTCTGCCAATGCGTTCCACTTGATGCACTGCATCTCGATTCGTAACTAACGCATTCACTTGTTAATATTTATTGTATTATAGCAATCCAAATTAAATGCATATAGCGTTTTATTACTTGCGCTAACCCTGATTGAGACATAGAAAATGTAATAACAGGGCAACTCTGGATGTGTTGGCACACTTTTATAAATAGCATAACGGTAATTAAGTGTTATAAACGTTATAATTAACCAAGTTTTATATGCTCTTATTGTTACTTGTCTATTATCTGAAGTCAACCATTCAATCCAGTAATCCATCCAGCTGGATTTAATAGTTTTTTAGATAGTTATTGAAAATGATATTGAACCAATGATCGAGTGGTTAGTCAAACTGCGTTTTGTAGTCATTTGGACAGACCATCCGGCTTCAGTAACGACCATGAAATAACAGCATATGTGCTGTTTGTTTCGGTGAGTGAGTAAGGGATGCCAGAAACAATTTCCCCATTCTTTCCTAATCCCTTATCCTTACTCGTACTATGATCGGCATCGCACTTGCAACACGTGACGTTTCTTGTGCTAATAAGCGACGATAGTCACCTATGGGATCAAATGCACCGTCAGCCTGCCTGATGACCTTTACAAGAAATAAAATTGGTAATGTATGATGATAAATAAATTAGTTACATATTTTTTTTAGTTAATAAAGATAACTTGTAGACAAATTTTAAAATTTCATAACTCTTCATAACACGAGGGGAGTGAAAATAGCAGGCGCTACTGATACGAGTAAATTTATAAATCAAATGATGGCACTTCAAAAATAATTAAAAATAAAGTAATACAAATTGAAAGTGAAGCTATAGTAGCACAAAAACATTGAACGGGAGAAATCAACAAACCGCTAATGAATAACTATTCTATAATAGACAAGTGACGTTGTAATGCATAAAAAAACTAATTAAAAGTAAAACCACAGACAAGCTCGAGATGTGACTACATAAAAGTCAAGAATCGAGACAAAGATGGGAGAGCAATTAAAATTCGCACGCTCTCATCTCCCATTAAGGAGTATCATAGTTAAGAGAAGAGAAAAACCGACAGTAACGCAACATTTTCAACTAACGTGACACGAGCTTATGATTTTCACTTTCCTTTAAACAAGCTTACGAGTATTATTTACACTACAATAGGGCGGGCAGACAGCTGAGATCGAAAAGCAGATCATTCGAGCAGACGATTCAAGATAAGAATGTATGAATATGTTGATTTCATTGCGAAAGCCGCTCTTTACAATCAGGATAAGGGAATGTTGATCGGCTAAGGAGTAAGCTTACATTTGCTTAAACTCATAAGGACTGACACAGAGATGGCGGGATTGAGTGAAACGGGAAATACAAAAGGGTGGGCTTAGCACCTTACTGATTTACATTATCGCGTTTAATGTAAACATTAATACTTACTAGAGATTATTTAACAATATGGTTACGGTGGTTGGTACTTAACAGTTTCTCCGGTTAGTAAAACTGAAAAGTTGTAAAACTGAAAAGTTTAAGGAAGATACTGCAAAGAAGAAGCCGCAAATTGAACTACAAAACGTATTAATTGGTAAACATAATCACAACGACACAAACATTAATGGTAAGCACAAAGAAGTTCGGTAAATTCGCCAATTTTAAACATTTTTCGTGCTAGAGTCTGAGTCTCTTTGAAATAAACAAGCCACACGATGTTTATGTCCGAAAATGAATGCATCTTTCTGTTTTGACGTTTGCATTTACGCACTCAGAGATAAACCCATTATAATAACAGAAATATTTGTAAACACTTTTTTTTTAAATAAGTAAATTTCGGCCAGTAATAAATAAATGTTCCATTTGTGTAAAATTTTATTTATATATGAATGGCGTTGAACAAATTCTTGTTTATCTATACTTGCATACTTATATAATATTATAAATGTGAAAGTAACCCAGTCTGTATGTTACCTTTTCATACCTTAACTAATCAACCGATGTCCTTTCTTGTATGCCAGGGTACCAAAAAATTACTGTCAACAAGGGATCATCTAAAATAAAATAAAAAACTAAAGCCTGGCTGGCTTGTTTATTTTTTAATTTTGAACGCGAACGAAGCCGCGGGCAACAGCTAGTAGGTATATTATAAATGTTATAAATGTTACTGTGCCATGTTTACCTTAACAACCCCAGAAGATATCAAATCTAGAAAATCTTCAGTAGTTACAGACCATTACTATATACGAGCAGCTTTCAAGAGATTACCGAACTGATTCTACTCCGTTCCTCTTAAATGACAGATTAACACAATAGAAATAATAATAAATTGAACAACAAAGCGTTCGAAAATAGAAACTATAATTTAGGAACATAAGGCATTAGTAAATCACCGAAATTAGATTGCTGCCGACGTACGAGTTTCTGGAGCGTTGCTGGATGATCGACACGCGAACACATGTTAAGAAAACTGAAAAATATTAAGAAAATTGTGTCACGCGGATATTTGTTATAGACTATTAATAAAAGATAATTTGAATGTTCTATTTAATAATACTCGGCTTTAGTACATGAGGAATATATATAGAGCTTTTAAAAATTTTTGCAGTAGTAAAAAAGATTTGACAATTTATAAAAGGTTACGTACCAGTAACAAACGAACATTTTCTAAAATTATATACGGTATCGAATTTTTCTAAAACCTGAATTTGTTAATTTTTAATAAAAAGAAGTGTCAGTAAACTCACCTTGAGCAGCTAAATTCGAAAGTAATGAATAAAAGTGTATAAAATAAGAAACTGTTATAGCGTTGTAAAGCGGAGTAAAAGAGCACCTATGAGGTTTCTATTCTTCCTCATAGAATCTGCAATCCGAACCAGCACAGTAATTGTAAAATATTAACGATTGCATATCACATAAATTTGATCCTAAGCTTTTGAAAAATATCACTATAAGTATTTATATTTTTTGATTTCCGAATATCGCAAAAAAAATTGTTGTATTTTTTTGAAGTTACAAATACGAGTATATTATTATTTTGACATATATTTTATACGGTGCGACCTTATTAGATATTATAATAAAGTTTAATTGGTGATGAAAGGTACGATTCATGTTCTAAAAAGCAGACTAGCCAATTCTGTTATTTTCTGAAGCTTGAAAAGAAATCATCTTTTCAATGTTGTGTAAATAAACAGGAATCAGCGAAGCGGAGACTAATAATTACGTTTTACTACTGCAAGACAAGAAGGTAATCAATCAACGCGCAATATTTACGTTTTCAATTCATAGAAAAAAAGCTCATTAACATAGAAAGTTCTCGTGCAAGTGCGAGAAGACGACAGACGGAGCGGACTATCGACGTCGTTGGGTGACTCACGCACGCACCAAATTAGGGTTGCCAAATCACAACTCCGGAACTCCGGAAGTTCAAGAAAAAAACCTAAATAAGTTTTTAAATAGATCTTATAGATTATGTAAGATGTCCTCTAATTACTTCTAAAACAAACAATGGATTTTGATACGGTTTTTACTAATGGAAAATTGCAAGCCGAGAGCGGGTCGCTAGCATTGTATAATTTATGTTGTGCAAACATATATTACATTAAGGCGCTGCTCAAACGTGTCTTGTGTTAGTTATGTTATAAGATACCAGTGAATATTAAAATTTTCATATAACCATATGAAATTAAGCACTCCCTACGCAGATTTGTGTCCAGTTGCTTACATTTGACACATACGGAATATACATATAAAAATATTTTTTATATAATATTAAAATCAAATTTCAAAAAATATGATGGTGTGCCGTATCTGTAACGTGAAAGTGTTTACTTTTATGCAGCGTTTTAATTTGTAGTAATTGAAATGTTGTTTAATTAAAAATAAAAAATATATAAACCATAAAAATGTTAATATCGCTAAATATGCATGTTTCACTTGATATTAGTTTTAGAACCAGGTTTTAGAACCAGAAACCAGGTAAAATATCGGTGTTTTTTCCTAAATTTCAAGATGGCAACCCTATGTACAAACTGTTGAAAATATTCTCGCCATTCTTCTACATTATGTAAGAAGCTTACACGTATTTTCGTCTCGGTCAAGGAACTAAATATATTACTTGTCACATTATATTCTCTAGGTCAACCACGTGCGAATTGATTAAACAAAAACTTATATTTTCAGATGGCGCCTATTGACATGATGACGCATCCCATTAAATGAATTATCACATTATTTTTAACTATCCATATATAGCTAACTAGATAATTAGCTAATGTGTTATTTCTTTATAAGGGTTTGAAATCTTGTATCTTGCCAGTAACTTAACCTAACTAAGTCATGTAAACAAATAAAACATCACCTTAAACGTTAAGTGACTCACACTTATTACTGCGATAAGTGGCCTAAACATTCTGTGCAAAATGGCAAATTGTAAATGCCTACCAAATTTGGATCGAGTGTCAAATAGAAGGACGAGTACCAACTACTTCTTGTAGTCCAGTAAAATTTACTAACAAATCAAAATTTGCGACTCTTGGGAGATTTTTTGATATAAGTTTCTAAAATATATTTAATATCGATGGGTGAAAGAAATTTTCGAATCCAACTTGTAGAAGGGTGGAAAAAATTAATTTTAAAAGAAATCCTCAAATTATACAAAAATGGTGACTTACAAAAAAAATGTCAGACAAATATTGTAAAGAATTAAGTATTACATAAAAATCTTTATATAACTTTTTTGTTAAAATTAAAATTAACAGAGTTAGTGAGGTTGGCAGATATAGAGTTGAAAAGTATATTTATAAAAAATCACAGTGATCCAAAAAGAATCAACCCTTCGTCTGAATTCGTTGCACAGTTTAAAACATCATTAAGAGAACCAACAGCAACAGACATACATGGATAACGATCTTGTTTATACTATTTATAAAAATACCAATCATTATACATTAATTAAGTATTCAGTTGAAATAACCAATTAGGAACTATTAAAAGCACCAATTTAAAATTCATAAAAAGCGCCAATTTAAATCATGAATTGTAAATGGATATGACTGGAGTTTTTTATCATGATGATCAACATAATTTATAACATATAAACAATAAACATTACTGTTATTGAGTTTGAAAAGATTAAATTAAACACACATTTTTTGTTTATGATTTACCTAAAACCATTTGTTTTGTGTTTGGGTAATTGTAAAAATATTTTTTTAATATTTTAATACTTACATGCATTATTATCTGAACTAATTGGACAGTTTATTGAATACATTTTATTTCACTTGTACATTTTCAATTATATCCAATAACATACTATTACCATTAGTCATAATGCAATTGAAACACTTCTTGATTTACTTAATTTTTTTAAATTACGGGCTCTTCTTTTTTTTTTGGTAAATTTGGTTTTTTTTTATTGTCCGCACTGAATCGCGCAAAGGTTTCATAGACACTAAGTGTCATAAGGTGGCAGGTATAAATCCGTGTTCAAGGAGAGCTAGAAGCAGCGTTAATAATGCGGTAGGCGGAGCGTTCCTTGCAAACGCACTCCGCTCTCGGACGTCAGCGGGAGGTAATTAGATAAGCTATTGTTTCTATTGTTCGCGGCTACCGATTCACCACGATTATGCGGAGATAAGGATCCGCGAGAAAACAATTGATTTATAAACGAATTTATTACTCGCGTTTTGCTACGGTTATATTGTAATTTTGAACGCTTAACGCTAAAATAAATAGATATTTCATTTTTATATTAACAGAAAACATTGATGGCAAGTGACTACCGACTGCGCAAGAGTCAGAGAAAACTTGAGTAAGACATGAAATATTTATAAAAAGTCAAAATCTAAAGATTGTAATATGGGAAAACAATGTATATTGTATATTATAGTTTAATAAACATAAATAATAATATGCTTCATGTAGCTGTAGCGTTTTCTTTTAGAGGTTACAATAGAGATTTCATGAGCTTAAATTATTCAAGAGATGCAAACACATTAACACTAGAAGCTGGAGAACGAAGGGTAGCCCTGCTATGGTTGCCCTGAATTATGGTTCTCTTGGTGGTAAGTCCTATTGGAAAGTGATGGGGAAAGCGCAGGATGTCCACTGCTGGACATCCTGCGGCTGAGGTGATGATGATAATGATGATGATGATGATGGTAGGTGGATACCGTCGCCTAGGAACACCAGCCACATCTCCCATAGGATTTACATATCTCCCGTAGGTGATGCGAATGTGTCGCCAATCTTAACATGTAATAAACAGGATACAGAGTAACAGGCACAAATTATAATAATTATTACTATAATTACCATAATATATTACCATAATGTATACATTATGCTAAATATAAAACCTACTGTTATACTAATTACTCACGTGGGTCTACTAGACACTGAAGAACAAAGACTAGCCCTGCTTACTATTTTGTTTTAGTGCTTTAGTTTGTAAGGTGTATATGGGCAGATGCGTGGAGCACCAAGTAGATATCCACTTTTGGAAATATATATTAAGAAATAACTCACGCTTTTTTCTCCTTATTACACCCATTTCGTGACCACTTGTGTTTCAGTTGCTAAGAGTAAAATAATATATTATATCCGCAAGAGAAGTGGTATTCCCGTCTGTGTTTCCTATTGTGTGTGCTATTATCGCACGTCAATCAACTTGTAGTACGAGCCGGCTCCCTGGCGCATACCGAATCGGTCATTGTCCAATAATAATATAAAAATTAAATTACAGAGCAAACTTGATGCCATTATTTACAAATAATTAAGGAAAACCCAAATTACAACACCGCATCAGTGGGCATCTCTGATGTAATGTAACGGAAGTAGACTTACGGAGATATTATATAATTAAGTAACAATGAGTTGTTACTTGTGTATGAAATCTCACATAATTTGCTGTTTGACTTTTTGTTGTTTTCGTACAAGAGTTTTGCACAAAATAAGTTTAGCAGGAAAACACAAAATATTACGCGATTAAATCTTGATGACTAAACCAAATCCAGTCCAGGCTAGCACTGAAGATTGGCTGGATCTCTCACGATGAATTTCTTCATTGTCAGAGCAAATGTGTAATTCTTATTCACACGTGAAATCGAAAACACTCAAAGGAATAATATTTTATACAATTTTTTTGATACGCCACTTTTCAGATCTATTGTAAATCTTATTACGTATTAGTATAGAAAAAAACTTTAAAATCTCTCACAAACAATTGGTACAAAGAGATGTCTTTGTTTTTGTTGTTGAAATCGTCTTGTCCGGTTTGACCGGATGCAATAAAACATACAATTTCATGATTTTTAATGTTAAATCTTTAACATCTTTAAAAATATGTTTAAGTGAAATATTTTTAAGTGTAATATTTTGGAATAATTTAATTAAATAACATTTTATTTTATTTAGTTTACAATATAACAGACTTATACTTAAAGATATACGTTGGTTATTGACTTTTTTGAAGTGAAAACTTCTTTAGGCGCGTTGGGCATTTTTGAGATGGGAAAAAAACCATTGAACTCGCGAAACTGTTACCGTAACCGACACCTCTGTATATAAGTATGTACTTTCCTGACGATTCAAAAAATACACATGTAATTGTTCAAGTTTTCATTTCTGTCAGCACTCCCGGAGTGCCATTGTTTTTTAATTTTTTTTAAAGAAATATCGCAGTAATTAAATAATGTTTTCTCTACAATAAAATTTTTTAGGAACATTCCTTATAAATTCTGATAAGTATAATATACTATGCTCAAAATCGGACCCCTAGCTGTTCTCTTCCCATCTTTTATAAGTATCATTTTTGCCCCCTTTTTTTTTCTTTCTCTTTTTCTTACTTCAGTGTTACAGAATTTTAAGTTACACGTTATAACGAACCGGCAATGTTTGTCTTTTTGATTTGGATTTTATAGTACCCGCTTTAATTCATTACTGTAATTCGAAAAACTAGAATCAAGAACATACCTTAGAATCAAGCCTCTCTGTTTCATTTTTGAAGTGTGTTCGTTCATTTTCAACTTTCTCCAGCTTCGTTCGCAGCGTCTCCAGCTCTTCCTGTAAACAATATTAATAACAATGTTAATTAATATAGCAAAATAATATTATTATCTGTCAACATTATTATTCTTGTTTCTAACAGATGCTATTTGAGATAAGTTTGTGGAATAAAATCGACGACTGATTGTCTCAGCGCAAGTAACTCTGCCTGCTGTGTCAGAGGTCGCGGATTCGATCGCGGCTATAGAAAAACATTCGTATGCATAAATATGTCTGCTTAATTTAATTTGTGTGTTTTCTATATTATGTTTTCTATTCTATGTACAAAAAAGTATAAAAGGATATATCAGTTGTCTTGTCTATCATTAGTAACGGTTCTGCTTAGTGTGCGCGAGCGGCTAGATGGCGCTTTGTGATACGACCTAATATAAAAAAGTAATTTATTAAAGGCCTATTAAATTACATTTTTATTTTAGATTAATATCATAAAAAAACGCATTGCTTTCTTCAATCAATAAAATATTTAACCAAAATTATCAGGCTTATCAGGCGTAGCGAAGGATCTGTTTGGTGTCTACTCATTCTAGAAGTCAAATTAGATTTTTTTTTAAATTCTATGTTTTTTTTAGAAAATACTTCAAACGCCTTAACTAAAATGACTATTCTGTAATATCCATCCAGCCTGTAGAAATTCAGATTTATTTTATGTTTTAAAAAAAATTGCATTGTGATTTATGCTTTAATGACACGTTAATGTTCATCAACCTCTTTAGTGTACATTATTAATGCAGCATTAAGAATAAATAGCACGTCATGATGCAAGAAAAACTAGCAATATGTCGCATACTGCGGTGATTGATTATGTCAAAGCAAAATGTGTTCAGTTAAGTTCAAGGCCCTCTCGTAATTTAATTTTCATTAGCGAACGAGCGTTAATAGAAAATTTCAAATCAATAGGCAATATAAACATAGTTTTAGTATCAGTATTAGACTCTATTGAATTTAGGTAGCTGAAAAATGTTTTGATATTAATGAAACTTCTTCTTCGTTGCGTGTCACTGTCCTAAAGAGGAGACCCTAACTAACCGTTAACCTGATGAAAAGGATAAGGATTGCTCCACCTGCTGCTATGGAAAGAGCTACTATACTCGGACTATTTTTGATCTGTTAATTATTTTAATAAATAAAATAAAAATATACTTATTTATTTTATTAAATATATATTATTATTTTTTTTTTTTTTTTTTTATTTTATTTAATTATTTTAATACATTATATTATAGTCTACTTTCAAGTTAGTACTTCTTTTCTAAGATTAGTAATATTTTGTTATGTTAAAGTCGACAGACAGGCTGACAGTCCACTTGGTGGTAGGTGCCTACCGTCGCCTATAACACAAGCAACGTCAAAGGAGCTGCAAGTGCGCTGCCGACCATAAAATTTGCTTGGGCACAATGAACACGTTCATTTGAAACTGACAAATCTTAATAGCAATGCAGGGGATGGGCTTGTATTTTTGATGTTCAAAATCTAAAGCAAAATCTTCAGACAAATTCCAACCACATTTGTCTATATATAAGAGCAGTACTAATATTGCATTGAAACAAAATATGTGAAAATGAAAATATATAAACAAACCATATGTGCAAACGAAACAGTAAAAATATTTGAAAATTTCTCACTGAAAATAATACGAATGAGAATTGAAGAAAGCTTCTATAATTCAGGTTCTAATAAATATTGAATTTTTTGCACACATGCAACGTGAGTGATCGAGTTATTCGTTAGACCGAGACAATAATCGCGTGACAATTTGTAATAGAAATATTATTTTTTGAACTACATATTACCACAGAGTAAAGCGCATTTAATATTATACCTGTGAATAGTACTACAATGCAAACATGTATATTATAAGAATAGTATCCTGAGTTTCTTTCGGGATTTCTTCTCAGGATCGTCATTGACTTTTTTCCGAAACCCTGGTAAATTTAAACTGGTAAATTTAAATTTATAATGACAATCATAAGAGTTTCTTGGAGAAACCTAATTGATAAATAAATATTTTGATTGATTTGATTATACCTATCTTCATTGTTAGGTACATGACATACATCCGACATCAATGTAATGATGATAAAAAAATGGAGGAAACTTTTCGGTGAAGATTTTTTCTCTAGTTTGTATTTTAAATACGTTATCTATCACTTTATTATTATATTGATATGTTCAAAGAATGATCGAAATGAAATAAAGCATACTTGGTGGGATTAGCTTACGAAAATTGCTATGATAATGTAATAAATGTGTGTGTGTACGTACTAATGTGACTTAAGTTATATTGCTATCTTTATATGCATATAGATAGATACATATACATTTATGTATACAAAATTACGCTGAAAGCAGCTGCCGTCGACCACTGTTTTCTTTCTCTTAATACTTTTTGTGACACACACACGCGCGCTCGCCAATTAAACCGGTCGACATGACGGAAGTGGTACATTTCTAAATTAAGGTGTGGCCTCATTGACGGCGGTGCAGAATTAAAGTGAAGTCTCGCCACACTTCGCTGTGGTGACACAATTTAAAGGGTTGAATTTTTAAGATGTTCCCTTTTAATAATCTTTGAAGTTAAGCACATTAAGGCTAAAGTTAACCAACACTGTACTAATCGGGCATTAAGTAATTAATTTCTAACAGTTGTTTAAACAAAAGACGGTTATTTTGTTGTTCACCAAAGCTACATCATCGGCGGTTTCGTAACCAAGCGTTTATGTATGAATGAACGAATGGTTGAATACGGCTGAATAAGATGTACGTTAGATGTCAACGAACACGCTTCAAAGTAATGGCTTCTTAAAATAGTAGCGTGATATATTATTCTCCAAAGTAAAAACACTCTTTCATATGTAACTTCGAGCTAATGAAATGTAAGTTTGTAATTTGGTAGTGTAAACTGTCAATAGACAAGTGGATGTGTTATTTATTTTGATTTAAAGTCCTAATCCTAAAGTTTTTTGCGCCTTAAAATGATAAACCTTTTTTTACCTCAACAATTTAAACTATGATATGAGGTTTACGAATGAATTAAAATATTTTTATTCATTCGTATTAAAAAAGATAATAGATCTTTTTGTAATTTACATCCGCTGACGCTTAAGAAACATTATGACCGCACCGCCATCTTATTGACGTACGGTATTCGCGTAAAAAATTGCGTTACACACGATGCAGTCATCTGACGCCGCTGCATCATACTTCATTAGGAAATATACGGTGAATGGCACGAGAAAACTAATTGTAAATTCTAAACGAGATCTTCAATCTAACTTTAAGAAAAAGTAGTACCTAGGTAAGTAGTCTGTCTTTGTAGACTACTGTCTCTAGTATTGACTTAACAGAATAGCGTTCAATATAATGTCTAATTTTGAAACCTATATATATATACACTATTATAGCACTATATATATTGTAGTGTCTCCATTGGAAGTATAATATGGAACCCACAATACGAGAAGCATATACTCGTAGCTAGAATCGAAAAAATATATAATAAATTCTTAAAATCATTAGATTATAAAACAGGAAATATATTCACTGATTATAAAACAAGCGCTTCAAGACACAAACTGCATTCTTTAAAGGATAGGCGATCGTATATTGACGCAGTCTTCTTATGTAAAATATAAATAATCACATCGATTCTTCTTCACTTTTAGAATGTATTCACTTCAATGTACCAAAACTCAGAACAAGATCAAGAGATACATTTCACATTCCCTACTGTAGAACTAATCATTCTAAAAATTCCTTCTTTCATCGTTACAAGTAGGTATCACTACAATAAGGTTCTGAATGATATTGACATATTTTCCGAAAATGAATGAATGACTGAATGACATAATGAAAATTGGCGAATTACTTTTGAAAAATTAATTTTTATCACTTATAGAATATCCTCTTCTTTTTCTTTTTTGGTCTTATATTTTTTTTAATTAATAAATAAATGTAAAAATATAATTTATGTGATTCTTTAGGCCTATTTGTATATAATCTATAATTTTTTAAATTTATGGCTGTATGTAATCTAAATAAATAAATAAAATAAAACATAAGATTGACTGTATCAACTCGTCTCCAAAAAAAACCAATGACATAATGGAATTTTATTGAAGCTTTCACAACAAAAATCCTGATAATATAATAACAATTACATAATAATATTCGTCATTCAGTTCAAAATGTAAAAGCTGTTTAGGTAAATAAAATATTATAATGAACGCTTTTACCTAATCGTTGCTAATGTTATAATATAAATACTAAATTAATATTATATTAATTGTGTTTGTTTTTTTTTATATTTTGACACATAAACAGCTGAATAGTTATTGTTGAATTAGTCATACAAATAGTTTCAACATGGGGCTACTTTTTTTACAAAATTTCAACCTCCATAAACTATAAAGGATAAATTGAACTGATTATATAGGATTAAGAACTAATTTACAAAAAAATTAACTACAATGATATTAACTTCAAACAATTACGGCACAGTTCTAGATAAAAATAAAGAAAAATAGGAGAAGGTCTATATTACGTCCTGTCACTAGATGTTTTTGCTGCAATTGGATATGTCCAGTTCACTATGGATGGTGAAGTGACTCGCTTAAGACGGGTTTTAAAGTTTAAAAAAGACGACCAAATTCAACGGAGACAGCGAATAAGGCTTTATCTGTACATCTAATATGGTTCGAAGTGGGAGCAATAAAATTTAATGTGCAAAATGCAGGAGAAATGTAAATCAAATCCCTGTTTCTGTTGCGAGTTAGTATCCGTGAGAGAAGACGTTCCGTTACCACTCTGTGTATACGTCGCGTCGCTCATTCATTGCAATGGACATAAATGTTGGTTTTTCGCTTCGATGACAGTTACCTCGACCCTGATCCAATTACCCGTTTCGTTTCACGGATGAAACGATGGAGATTTAAAAAATTTAATCAACAATTAGTGATTATAAAAAGCCATAATTTTATAATAAATGTTCGTTAATTGAATCTAATGTGTTTTTCATATTCTATTACAATTTTTCATTTTATTGCTATAGAAACTGTACAGTGATATTTTAAAGTTAATATTCCACGCCAGATAGCCATATAGCCAGATGTTCTAAAAATGTAATTAAGTTTGAAATATTTTCGAGCTATATTTAATTATTTCGACTGTAGTGTACTCAAACTGTTGTCATAATACAAAATAATAGAGGCAGTTCAAATTATGTCCTGTATTTATAAACTACGCAGCCTGTCTGGCGGCATCAGTAACCACTATCCTCACAAAAAATGAAATAACAATATGTGTATTGAATCCGCAGTGCCGTCGCTGCTTGTGTTTCTCTGAGGTGTCAGCGGACTTCACTTTTTTTTAAAATAAAAGCTCTCTATATACGTAAATCTAAGAAATTGCGTACACCTCCATATAAATATGTAGGTAGCATCGATGGTGGGTAGTAAATAAACCAGGGCTATTTTTCTTTAAAAGACCATAACAATCAGCTTTTTGTACATTTTCTATATACAGTGAATTTTCTTACGCTCTATGTTCTTCGGTTGGCTACCGTATAATTATTTTAAATGGTCGTTTGTAAGCACATTTATATAATTTGCAAAATTTATTATAAAACTTTTAGTAATCAAGGTATCACCAATTAATTTACATCGTAAGAGCCAAATTACACAAGTTGAGATAAATTAAAATGTTAATTTGTGGCGAGCCCGTGTGATAAAACAGCCAGGAGTGCTACAATTTATAATCTAGTCTTGCTGGTTAACATCATACCAATATAAGACTATGTGCACAACACTGCTGATTCTCTGTTTAGTCAAAAACCTTTGAACACGAAGGACAAAACAATTAATAATAGAAAACAGAGGACATTAGTCACGAGTAATTTTGGAAGGATCATGACCCCAGCAGTAGTAGGATAATTTCATAGTCTAGCTAGGACATGGGTGGCCAACCTTTTTGGCAGCTGGGCCAAATTTTTCAAAAGAGATTTCCAGCGGGCCTCACTACCTAGTTTACACAAAGCAAACAAGTTTTTTTTTTGAGGAAAATAAAACAAAACTTTTGAGACAAATTTTTTGAGGAAAATGAACACCCCGCATCTCGTAAAAGCGTACACGCGCGACCACGCTATATTTTTATTGAAAGGCGCGGACGATTTTTGTAATCATCTCAACTTTGTGAATTAATTTTAAACACAAGTTTTATCTAAAATCTAGAAGAATTTCACTGTGTGTGTTGTACAATAGAAAAATGTTTTGCTCCGCGGGCCACAAGTTCACATCCGGCGGCTCGCAAGCGGCCCGCGGGCCACGTGTTGGCCACCCATGGTCTTGGATTATTTCAGTATTGCTCGGACACATCATGTTCCGTTGTCAACTTTGACAGATAGCCATTCGGATGACAATAAATATCACTTGACAGAAGATCATCATCGATATTCAACATACAGATTACATATTACAGTGAAATAACAGCATTTTATTTTATTTCTGATCTAAACCTTAAAAAAATATATAAATAAATAGATATATAATAGAAAATTTAGACGATGTTGAAAAGAAAATTTTGACGATGCTCATTAGATTTTAATCAGGAGTATCAGGAGTTTTGCTAATTAGACTTTCTGCTAAATGGATATTTTGTCTAGCTATAGATCTTTTGCTGCTTATATCATCCAAAGTAAACTTAGAATAAAATCTTACTTCAATCTTATTCAACTTATATAGCAAAGAAGATTTTTTTCAAATGATTCAGTTTTCTGAATCATTGAGTATTTGAGTATTTGTCCCCCTAATGATCTATTACGGTTGCATAGGTCAACATGACCGTTACATTCTAACATAAAAAAATAATGTGAAAATCACGACCCAGAGTGTTATAAACTACGCCTTACACCCGATCTATGTAGTTTGTGGTAAGGTGCGCCTGCGTCGGACGTTATGAAAGGTGCAATCATGCGGAAATGAGCCGCATTTTAGCGGTTCAACAACATACGAAGGTATTAGTTACACATTTTTATATGGTAGGTACAGGAACACCAGGAAAAGTTTAACATGACGGTTGAAACTACTGCCCTTACTTTACGGCGTTCTACGAGTATTGTTTTGGAAAATCACACATTCGTCAATACTAAAATTTTTATTAAAAATAGATACCTACATATCTCAGAAATATATAGGTAATGTTGTATTGAGAGTACCTGATTATTCGCAACCTCTAAATGTGATATTGGTAAGTCGGGGAGAAAGTATGTAACGTATTTTGTTTGTATGAAGATGAAATTAAAAAATCAATAATATATTTGGTTGTACCGAGTGTACCTGGCCTGGTTAAGATACCATTAAAAAGGTGACATTTAAAAATCTATGCACAAAATTTACTTATAATTAGTATTCCACCATTTTTAAGATAACAAAGGAAATGAATGAATGCGAATTGGCAAAAAAAATGCAATACTGAAAAAAAATCAGTAAATAATTGCTTCAAGCGATTTTAGTAGAAATTAAAAATGCAATAACATAAAAAAAGCCGCGTATTAAGCGTTTTGCTAATTATATATTATATAGAAACCATCTTCCTTTAGCGCTCTTTGTATAGTGAGATACAGACATAGGCGGCCCGCGACTTTATTTTAAAATATGTATATGTACATATAGATATATAGAAAATAGAAAAGCATTGGCATTGAACTTCCCTCTAACAGTTACGCCCTACGACAACGCATATGTTTTATCCTATTAGACAAATAGTGCGTCACTCGATGTGTGTGGGCTTCATCAACGAACGTCATAAACACTTTCTTGTTGATGGTTCAACGTGGATCGTGAGAGTATCTTTTTTCCCATTCAATTTAATGGACACCAAAGATTTAATTACGGTAGGTTATTTATAACATTGAACCATTATGTTTTATTTAAATTTAAATTATAAAAGTCCGATTTTTATACGGTACTCTCTATTTCTCTTTATGTCATCTATACTGTAGATAGTTTATTAGATTAAAGGTACTCCAAAATTACTCAATTTTTTGAAAAAGTACTCCAAAATAAATAAACTAATCGTCTAGACTTAACACACCAATAGGACAAGGGGCGAAACCTTGCACACATAGACCAAAGGAAACTTTCAAAAGTTCTTTTCCAAAGTTGGCCTTGCCAGGAATCAAACCCGGTAAGTACAGGGTACCAAGATAATTCGTTGAAGATTTATAGCAATTTTATGTGAATGGCGTTGACTCGAAAATATTCAATAAGAGTCAGAACAAATCTAGTGGGAAATGCCATTGTGATTCTAAGTTAATGCTACATCATGGTTTTGCTGTTAATAGCCAAGAACTCGTTTTTATTTTGTTACGATAGCATTTTTTATGGTTTTTGAGATAAAATCTCATCCAATACATAAAATGTTTCAAGGCTAAATCGGGATTTTTTTTTTGAAATGAAAAAATGTATTTGAATAGCTAATGTGAAAAAGATTACACATATGAAATTGATGAAAAAAGTATTATTTTTTACTTAATCTAACAAAGAAAATAAAATAAGAAAGATCTAATGCAAAAAAATTACTTTTTTGTTTTTGTCGTCAGTATTTACTTATTATAAGTACAAAGGCAGGCAAATATGTTAATAAATTTATTTCATTGGCCAAATAAAAAATGGAACACACTTTGTCCTTAAATCACTAAATACAAATTATGTCTTACAAATTAAGTAAAAAAAATATTAATTTAATAGTAAGTTTCTAAGTTTCTTGCAGACGACTGCAACCGCTATTATATTCTTAGGATTTTTTTAAAGACCGTTTAATAAGAGAGACCGATTTTTATATAAAAGTAGTTGGTTAATTTAATGTGAAAGAAATATTTGAGCGGGTTCCATTAGGAGTTTCGCCATTAGAACATTACCGATTTGAATAAATTTAAATATATTAAATGGATAAACAAACTAATAAACATATTTTATATAAATACACGTTTTCGAATGCAATCGAAGTGTACTACAGAGGCAATCATCCTAATGACCAATAGATAGCGAGTAATATGCTATAAATAACTTTTACTGTATTACAAATGTTTAATTAATTGCATTTCTATGTAAGGAATAAATTTGATAACGTTTTTGGGAAATAACAATAAAAATTTAATACATGCTGAGAGAGTGTTGTGAAACGAATTTTTTTTACATTTACATTTAATTTTACAGTTGTGAAAAACTTCATTTCTCATTCATATATTTTAAATAAATATACACTTATGAAGAATGGCACTTTAAATTCCATCGAACTTTCCCATTATGAAATTTAAATTAATACAATACAATTTAGTATATCACGGTGGTCTTCTCATAAGTGGATGGGCTGCCCAAATAACTGCGAAACTACCTGCCAATTTTCTTTTAACCCTTCAATATTTGCCTTGTATCAATACTAATATTGTTATTGGAATGATATGTAATATTGACCTGTGCGTATATGGGTTCGTTGTCCTATTTCACATCATGAACGTAATAACAGGAAGCTCCGTAGAGGCGATTCAAGACGAATGTAAGTCCGAGATAACCTATGACCGGTGCGTGTGCGCACACCGAATGTTGCGACATTGTCTTTTAGTTGATACCTAGAAGAGGATACCTTCTTGTTGTGAAACTTACAAATTTAGGGCATCGCGTTAACATCGTTCTATGAAATCGTAAAATTAACACTCAATCCGAATTTCTTGCTGTGTAATTTAGTTAAATAATAACCGAATTCTGGGGGCGAGAACCATTCCCATTCCTATGGTTTCATAATTAAACCATTATGACGCTATGGGTGCTATTACAGAGCTTGCCTAACTTCGCCTGCTTCGTTGAATATTAAGTACCTAGGTTTAACAAGTTTAACCCGTCCATTTGCCATTTGGAGGCTAAGTGAACCCAGTTATAAATTAGAATTATTACACTCCAGAAAAACTCGGAGAGCATTGTCAGCTCATTGAGCGAATCTTAGCTTGTGGACCAAATCTGACCGTGTCCGCGTTTTGCGGCTGAGAAGCGGAATGAACGGCAGAATTCATAAGATGCCAAGATCGGCCCGAGATTTATCTCATGTGTTGATTTCTCCTATTCTCTAGTGGCACAAATACCTCTCTACCGTTCTCAGTGCCTCTTCAATCTTGAAGATCGGCCGGAACAGTTGCTCGAACGAGGCAATTCCAGTCGAAATAAGTTTAACGTTAATAAAATTTAGTTACCTGTGCTTGTTTGAGCCGGTGTTCGGTGCGGTGGACGGCAAGTAGCGGTGTGACGCGAACGAGCAGCCGCCACCAAGGCCAGTCGCGCACGGCGAGGAACGCCCGCACGTTGCGTTGCACGCAACGCGCGGCCGTGTGCTGCGTACGTAGACGCTGAGCGCGGCGTCGCGCGAGCACGCCTCGGGCCCGCGCTTGCAATCGCACGAGAACGCGGGCCAGCGCGGCGTCGCGTCGCGCGTCCAGTCCGCCCACCACGCCACCGCGGAACATAATCTGAAGCAAACAACATTTCCTTTAAATTCAAATTCACAAAAAGGCTGACTGTCATTATCCTGTGGATCTTATCATAAATAGGCATCACTTGCGAACTTAGTTAAAAATTTGATTGTATCTGTTTTTACCAGTAGATTAATTAGACTGAAAAAAATATCAAGTTTTCAGTTTGGCCTCAAAATTAAAAGAGGTTACGATATATTGAAACTTTTAATATACGAACCAATTATTTCTGATCCCTGATAAACCGTGATATTTTTCACAATGATTAGAAAGGCAAAAAATATTTATTTAATTGCTTAATATAGTTTTTTGGTACCTATGCTGATCGAATTTTTATATTGAAAAGTATTTTACTTTTCAATATAAAAATATCAATATAATCATCACCCAATTTATTGGTATACTATTCACTATAAGTGACAATACAGCTAGACAATAAATGAATGTATCAACTACCTACATAACTTGGGTTTTTCAACTTGAGAAAATTTCAATTTAACGATGCGTTATTTACATAGATTAAGTCATATTTAGATATTTAGAAGCTGACTAAGCTAAAATATAAACTGACTGACTAAGTATAAAATATTAAGTGTTTAAAAAAAGAATCTCACTACATTCGATTGCGTTAATTCGATCGCGTTATTTCGATCGAAGCACATCTGATATTCAGTAACACCTTAACAAATGAAGTTGTACATATACAGTTGTTCGAAATCGTAAAAAATGTATCTATTGACACAGCAGCCAACAAATATATCAAAGCCAAACATTTTATTAGCCCAAATTGATACAAAACAGCATTCGACATTAACGAGACGCTTCTAGTATCAATGATTCGACAATTGCGAAACAGAGCACGTGAAAGAAAGTTTAATTTCCTTCTATGTAACAACGCCTGCAATGATCACTTTCAAATTTCATACAATACCCATTTCTAATATATTCAATACAATAGCCACTCGTGTTACAAGAACAATTGAATAACTATGAGATATAATTAGAAATACACCAGCCAGCGTATTTCATTTATTCCGAATTGACGATTCATTGATGATAATTATATGCTAATGATGCTTTAGTTATGCAATGTTGTTTTGTGAATTCATTAGAATATAGCTGCGCGTGGGTATGAGAATTTGGTCTTAATATGTTTCAAGAATTTATATCAGCACATTTGTTTGATATGTCTTTATAACGTGTAAATTATTATAGTTTCGACTTGTTGTTTTGTTGATATTATGTTTTTAATTCCAAATTTGTTAATAAAAAAAGAACGAAATCCTACTAATATTATAAATGCGAAAGTTTTGTGAGGATGTAGTAAAAACTATTGAACCGATTTGGATGAAATTTGGCACGCATATAGTTTATTTATCTGGATATATAGGATACTTTTTATGTTGAAAAATATTAAGTTCACGAAGGATATAAAAAAATCGTCTAAAAATATAAAAAAAATGAGCGCCACTGTCGCCGTTATACTTATATATAGCTTATAGCTATCAAATGCAAAATCAGACTGGTAGTTCTAGAGTCTAATACGTTTAACCAACTCAACAACTACAAACAAACTCTTCAGCTTTATTATATTAGTATAGCTATTAAATACTATTATTTTCTTGTTAAATATATTTTTTAAACTCATCAATAATATGTGCTTCAACGACTAAAGTTTATTAGGTGACCCACTAAACACAATGGGTATCACAGTAGTGTAAGGAACTCGTGCTTGCTATTGATAACACTCACAAAAACAACAACAACGACAGCAAATTCAAATTTGTAATTGCTCTAAGAACTTTGCTACAACAAAGTAAAAGCTATTTATATTACTAGTGCTCCCCCAGCTGCGGCAGTTGTAACTTCCGGCACTTTAGTAATTCACATTATGCTTGAAATTTATTGTTACTAAAATAAGAAATTTATAAAATCTGCTTTTATGTCAATTTCGTAAGCAGTATTTTTTTAAACTAATATAATAAAGCTGAAGAGTTTGTTTGTAATTTGATTAAACGCCTGAAACTACCAGGGATTTCAAAAAATATTTTTGCATTTGATATAGCCCCTGAGGAAAGAAGGAAAGCTAAAATTGGAGGAAAGAAGGCCGCTAGTATAACATATTCATATAAATGTCTTTAAAAACACGTTAATTTTATATATACATTTTCGTTAGGATTTATATCATTAACATTCTCCATTTAGATATTATATGTTACCTACTTATAATGCCACAAGTCGTCCTTGTCACCAAAACAAGGAAGGCAGAAGAAAATAATAGTAATTTTCAATAGCAGCTATAATAAATATTCATACAATTACAATATAGACGTACATAGGTCTGTTGACAGATTGTACAAAATTCTCTTTCATTCATAGATTGGCCTTGACGATGAAAGATTGATGAACCTCAAAAAAGCATGTATTTTTCCCCAATACAATCTAAGAATGAGATCTGAGATTTCTTGTCCGTAACAAACAGTTTTTTATTGTTGCAAGGTAACCTTGAGACCTCACATCTACTGCTACAATAACAGCATCATCTGCAGTTAACCCATGGCGCGTGAAACGAGGCCGGTCCGCTGCACTGTACATTGTCTATATAAAAGAATAATCAAGACACGAGATCGCGCGCTTTTTTTATACGTTATGTTACATTAACTGGCCGGTGATTGGATTCGTTATCTTCGGGATGTAGGCCATATGAGCAGGAAGTCAGTAAGTAAGTTAATATTGAGCACAACTAAATTTTTGTGTTCTCTCAAACCCAAATAGTTTTGTAAGTCATCTATAACCAGAATTTCTATCTCCCAAAAACTCACAAGATCCTATAAATTTTTGAACGACTGAATATGGTAGACATAGTACTTTTAGCAGTCATATTCCAACTGTGAATTAACAGCACTCGTGGGAAGGGTTGTTAAGAATATTCACTCATTTTCATTCTCGTGCTTACTGGCTTTCGTGCAGACCATAATAAGTAGTGGCAGGGCACACTGCATTTCGCAGTCATTTAGGCAGTCCTCATGGGCGGCCCCTTACAGAAGACCACCATTAAATAATAGCATGTGTGCTATTGTGTTTTGATGAGTGAGGTGTTTTGATAAGGGATGCCAGAGCCCATCTCCTTATCTTTAATCTAATTAAGGTCGGCAGCGCACTTGGAGCACCAGAGACGTTGCTATAGGCCACGATAAGGATCATCAAGTGGATCGCCAGCGTGTCTAACGATCTTTATATTTTAAAAAACTAGGCTGTGGGCAATAACAACAGTATTTGTGTGATCACATTATAATTCAAAGTATTCAACCAATCACATCGATAAATTTTTACAATAATTTTACTATAATAACGTAGTATGCCAATCCAACCAGCAATGAGTCTTGCCGGAGGTCTGCATTAGTGCACCTACGCTATAGAAATGATAAATACCGACTTGGACGTCTTTACCAAGTAAAAACAAAAACTTGTCCAATTCAGAGAGAAACAATGGCCGTGTTTAACGGCAAAATGAGAATGACATGAATGAAAGATTTCATTACAATTCAAAACAAACCTTAAACATTTCGTGTATTTGATTTTTCTTTTTAAACAACGTCTTTAAACATGTGATAAAGTGGTGAATATTTAATATTTAAAAAATATATCAATGTTACGTTAAATATTTTAAACGCATTTCAAACTGACAAAAATAAAACTTTCAACTTTTTGTAAGTACTAGTAGTAGCAATGAAAATATAAAGTTACAAGCTTTAACTTTAAAGTAGTACCTAATCTATATCTATATCTAAACATACTAATACTAAGTATACTAATATTATAACGAGGATGTTTGTATGTTTGATGTTTGTAACTACGTACACATCCTTTTAAAAAATCTTTCACCAATAGTTAGAATAGAATTTCATGACCGATATATGCTAAATTATCATTGATGCTAAATATTATACGCGGGCGAAGCTGCGGGCACTTACTAAAGTGATTGTATTTATTTACATATTTTGACAGGCATTACTTATATATCTTTTATTTTACAACGCGGACGAAGTCGCGGGCACCAGCTTGTTATAAAATAAAGTCTATCGCTATGGGCCTAACAGTGAAACGCCATCACATTTCAAAAACAGATTAATACACGAAGCATGTGTTTCAACATTTAGATCACATTTACAGCAATTAATTTATCGCTTCCTTTTCGAAACGAGTATTTTCTAATGAAAATTAAATAAGATATTTCTTGCACGTTATCACTTTTCTTTGTCGCATGTCGTTTGTTAAAATTGTCGGTCAGTCAGCGAGTCATCATTAGGCGAACGTCCACCTGCGGCTCGGCAATTACTGCACAAGATCAGGGTTGTCGATTGCGATGATTTCAAGAAGCATTGTCGTGTATTACGAAGCATTTCATTAGTTCTTTTAACGACTGGAGATCGACCTCATTTAATACTTGATTTAGCTTTTCGCTTGCATAACTAGGTAAATAACACTACTCAGGGGAGTTTACGTAATAAAAAAAGTATATTTTTTAATGTTTTCATTTTTTTTTCTTAATTTAATATTTCAATAATATGTAATTGAAATGAGAAAATATATAAAACATTGCTATGATGTGAGTCAATAAAGTTTTCTAATTGAAAAAGTGCCGAAACAATAGCAGCAGAAATAATTGAAGCTGCTAATAAGAAGAGTTTTTTGCTATTTATATGGAGATAAGCTGTGTACTTGTTTTAGCTGGGTTCCTAATAAACAAGATAAGGCATTAAAAAGAATATGATTAAAATAAAAGTTGTATCAACCCTGAGTGGTATTATTTGCAAACCCACTTGCGCCTACTCGCTAAATTACACTAACAATTTGTTGTATGTAAGTGTGT
This sequence comes from Synanthedon myopaeformis, assembly GCA_944738685.1. Lineage (NCBI taxonomy): Eukaryota > Metazoa > Arthropoda > Insecta > Lepidoptera > Sesiidae > Synanthedon > Synanthedon myopaeformis. The sequence goes on along the minus strand of OX122933.1, from coordinate 2,823,070 downwards.
ACTCGTAAATTGTTGCCTTTTTGAGCCAAATATACATTAAGTGGCAACTAAGTAACACCACGACCAATGAGAAAGTAGCAAGTATTTAGAGCAGTGTAACGCATTTGGTGTTGTTATTCTTAGCAATTCGATTTATTGGAAAGTTATTGTTTGTTTCTGTATGAATTCGCACAGTGGTAAAAGGAGAAGGGTAAAGAGAATCAAAAACAAGATTATGTTTCTTTAATACAAACGCGAGATTTAAAATATAAAATTAATTAACTATAATTTGTCAAAATTTATGGACTACATAATTTATTTAAATCCAAAAATATTTATTGAATTAATATCCATTAAATTATTTGCAGTCTATCAACTTAGGTTAAATTTCAACCAGTATTTTATAAACCATTACCGAGTGCATTCATTTCAATGGGCCAGTCAAAATTAAGTATTTGCTAATGTCAAAATTTTGCTCTAAACATTTAGAGATCTGATTTTTCTTATAAGTATTTAAAAATATGTCTTTAAAATGTTTTTATTGGCAGCCTATATTACCAACAAGACACAATTGATCTACAATAAATAATAAAGAGAGAAGATTTGTATTTTTGTATGTTTGTAATGAATAACTCAAAAATACTTGACCGATTTAAAAAAAAATTCACCTATAGCTACGTTATCAGCGAGTAATATAAGCTATATCTTAAAAAGTTACGCGGGCAAAGTCGCGTGCAGCAGCTAGTATAAAATATAGTGAAATAGGAGTAGCTTTAATATGCGTCTATTTTCATAATTACGAATAATAACACGTACTCTGACAAGTTAGTGTGTACGTTTTAAAGGACTTTGCTTTCGCCGCTTACGCTCACGTGGGGAAAGCTTTGGACGTGATGAGCATAATGTAGAGAATAACTATATGCATCGCCTTTTAGATTACAGCTTTGCAATAAATTATTATACTTATATAATTTACATTTACACTGTAACAATAAATATCTCGCACTATATATTTATAAATACCTCGCAATGTCAATCGATGTGAATTGGTTTTCATGTTGAATTTATTTAATTTATACTAATACTATAAAGAGGAAAGAATTTTTTGTGTTTTTTTTTTGTTTGTAATAAATAAACTCAAAAACTATTGGACCGATTTTAAAAATTCGTTCACTAACGAGATCTACATTATCAGCGAGTAACATAGGCTTTATTTTACGAAGTTACACAGACGAAGTCGTATGCAACAGCTGGTGTTGAAATAAAATCTGTTTCTTGTGTATTTTATTTTTTATAATTATACATACTATACATACTCGCAGAAGTATACAGAGTACAATCCTCCTTGAGTCATACTATTTAGTAATAGTAAAGGAAAATAGAAACCGTGACAACACGTTGCTACGCGACGGCTGGGTCGCCGCCATTACGATAGAAACATATTATATGTGGGTTACATTTTATACACGTGAAATTACTCTCAAAAAAATAAAATATTATATGTATGTATTTACTTTTCATTTATTGAATAACTGATAAGATTTTTTTCGATAATTACGTCAACTGTAAGTTCTTCATATTATCTTCATTTCTATTAATGGAAAAAGTCAGAACGAAAACCATTAAATTTAAAAGGTGTTCACGTAAAACGCTTGCATTCTACGTAACATTCTTCTCTTATCGCTGCTTAAGACGTAATAATGGCGTTTAAAATTAGTTATGCAAATATATACACGATAAATTAGACATCGAAAAACTAAAGCAATGAGCGTCATTCCGTTGCAGCGTTCTCTTTATATCAGTAAATCGTAAGCGATTAAGCATTGGCATTGCATTCTCTGAAGGATTTAACCATTTTCAAGTAGGTGCACGTAATATTTGCTGTCACATAACACAGTGAGAAAGCAGAAACGGAAAGTGACTGGCTTTTACATGCAATCCACTACGTTGGCGCTGACTTGAGTATGCATTCGCGAATTTCGAAAGCAACAAATACGGAACTGCTATCGGATATTCTGCGGATGAACCAATAGACTCAATACTGTCTGCAAATATTTGAAAATTTGCGTAACTCAGAACTCATCGATTTATTCTTCTCGGATTGTTAAGGCAATCCATTACGGTCTCTCGAGACACGATCGTAAAACGTAAAGTAATGAGACAACCGTAAAAAGCATCCAGTGAAAGTAAGAGCGTAAATAACTCAGACCCCAGCATTGACCCCTGCGGAGCACCTGTTGCAATGATAAATAAATAAATAACTCTTTCAATGTATACTGCCTTACGTATAAAATGTACTTTATGCAATCAATAATTGGGTTGTAAACGTTACGTATAGATCATTCCAGACAATTAATTATAAGCGTGTTTACTGCATGATTATATAATTAAGCAAATGCTTCGACATTATAATCTCCAATAACAAAATGCATAATTAAGTCGAAAAGAGCGAAATTTGAATGTGAATTTTTAACATAGAACACAAAATATATTTGACCAGGAGTTTTATGTCAATATGGTAAAGGACGGAAGCTAAGTTATATCCACAGAAATAAAATGGTTTCCGTTATCTATGGTTAGGTCATATTACATAAATAAATTGACGTTGCGTGTTCAAGAAATAACAATTCACGGTCCGTAAAAAAATAAAAAAATAATGCATACATTTGCATAGTAAATAGCTGTGCATTGAAAATAAATTATGTATTGAAATTAATGTAGGCATGTGAAAGGACCTCTTACTCGTTTAAAATTCACGATGAGAAGTTACAATAGCATTTTGGTATGGTTACGCATCAGTGTACCTATAAATATTATGATATGAAGTGCACAATTCGTACTACTTTATGGTACAGTAAGGCATATTTGTGCTTAGAACATTAAAGTCTTAAGTGCCGACTGCTTTCGAGATGTTGATCTCGTTTGACTAGATAAGTGCGTTTGATAGATACTGCGCAGGCAGCTATCTAAATCGTTCCGCATTTGCACCGGGAGAGCATAACTGCAGATAAATGGCAGTTGTAATTTGCTGTTATCGATATGTAAACAGTGTCGCGTACCTGTTCGTCCACTTTCGGAGCGTCAGTGCCGCGGGTACCGCTAGCGACCTCGTTGCCGCGCCCGCCGCGCCTCGCAGGCCGTACGGGAACAACGCTCTTCGCATTTTCCGGCAAATCTATCCCGAAATCTCTAGGTTCGAAAACCTTGCAATCCACTTCGTCCACACTCGATTGCAAAGGGCTTGTATTATTAGCGTTATCGAATGACTGATCGTTGTCATTTGCAGCGTCATTAGATACGTGACCGGAGTCGTCGCTGCAGTCGGAATGCGTATCAGATATCTTGTCCTCGGATTGTTTATGTAATGGTTGTTTCTCGACTTGCGAACAAGTTTTCACGTCATCCCTGCACTCTATACATTTAACCTGCCGGCCGACGAGTGTGCTCAGGTGATTGTGAAAGATAGTGTTCGCTACGCACAGCTCCTTGTGTACCGCCGGAATAACTTTACAGTTTACAAATTGAGACGGCTCCGCCTTGAACTCCATAGCGGTTTTGAGCTCTAATTTTTTCACGATGGCTTTGACAGGTGACAGTGTCGAATCAATTTCAATCGGTTCGTTTTCATTTCGTTTGGAATCCGTAGAGGCAGTCACGATGTCTCTTTTGTTGATTTTTCTGTGTTGAAGCTTGGCCCGAACGGCGTTTATTTCATCCGAGTAATCCCTCATTGATGGTTTCGGTGATGACGTTGCTTTTTTGTCGAGAGCCTCTCTTTTGGTTTTATCACACTGTCGTTTGGCGTCGGACTTTAGATTGATTTGAGATTTTTGTCTTGTTTTCATTGTGTCCGGTTTCTCATGATTTTTTCTAGGCGCAACTGGCTTCTTTTTCTGAGCACACTCTCTGGCCTGTTCTACACTATTTAGATCAACCGGAGTGGGAGAAAAAAGCGCCCTCGTGCTACTGAATTTATTATGTGACATTTGACTCCTGATCACCGGGATCTTGCTAGGAGAACCCGCGATAGAAGTACTAGACTTTGTTCTTTCTAAATTAGGTGAAATCAATACCTCATTTCCTATCTCCCATACACTTTTTGCCTTTTGCATTCGTGATTTGGGAGGCTCTCTACTTTCGAAACTCGTCTTTATATTTGTGGATCCATTATCCGTACACACTTTAGATTTTGTTTTCTTTGGATCACTCAGCTTTTTCTCAACTTTTTTTACCACCGATTTCGTCTTGGATATAACTGGAACGGGTGTCGATGGTGGGTTCGATAATGTTTTCTTTAATATTCTTGTTTTAACGTCCAGTTTTTTCAAATCTTCTATTTTAATGCCATTCGGCCGAGACGAGACGGTTTTCGTAGTTACTTTATACGTAGCATATTTGTCAGCATTCATTTTGTCGGTAGGTACAGAAGACAATGGTACTAAAGGGGAAGTTAATTCTTTGCCTTTCATGTCATCAAGGTTCCACAGGCTTGTTGTTTTATCAATTGAGTTATTACGAGAAACTTTATTTCTGGCTTTTGTGTCACTTTCAGGATCAGAATTGACTTTTTTTAATATACAACGCGACTCTATGATACTACAAGTCTTAGATTTCTGTAATTTAGGCGGAATAAAGTTTGGTTTTGTTGTAACACAGGGCGTTAACGATGTTGAAGCAGAAAACTCAGATAAGATTTTGTCAAAAGATTCCAAAGCTTTATTCAATTTAGATTCTGCACTCTTATTATCGTTTTCTATTTTAGGATTATTACTGCATTTACCAACGAAGGTAATATTCTCATAAATAGAGGAATATCCTTTAGATTCATCGAGAAGTGTATCTTCTCGCAATGGATTCCTTTCGCCGCCAGATATGTTTACATTCTCGTACGGCCTCTGCTCACGTGGATTTGAACAGTCCAATTTGTCATTCACTGCCGCCTCATGAACGTTGATTTGAGTCAAAAACTTTTGTACATTATCACTGTTAAGTTTCACTGAAGGTTCACTGATTATTTTCTTTTCGAGGCAAGCGGCAATAGCGGTCACTTTTTTGCCTTTGTGTTCGGGCGAGCTTTCAGTTCCGACTGAAAAAGTTCTGTAAAACTTTTGCATAGCCCCCTTGTGGGCGGGGGGTACAGGTTGCTTCTCGGTCGGCTTCTGTCCGCCGAATATATTGAATACTTTCACTACGGGCATATCGCGTGCCCGGCGCGCGGACGGGCGGTCGCGAAGCGTAGATGCGCGCGCGCGTATCGGCGAGCGACGTGCATGTGCGCGGGCGCAACGGACCACACCACGCTGCGCTATCAGCCCCGGCACAATAAGAAAGTCAATGTCACTTCAGCGTCTCTTAAACGTGACAGTGAATACATTACACTAACAGTGGTGCAAGTTCAAGAGAAGCACAGTAATATGACACGACGCATAATTTATTTGTTGCCGATTGTTTGAGTGACCGTATGCGCAAGCGTAATGTAAATGCCGAAGGAACTTTTATGTAATATTAAGTATTAAATAAAAATAAAAACTTTTACTGACGGCGACTTCCTTAGGCGGTAATGAGGTTGCCAACATGACATGTAACGTAACACGATTCATGAACCCACATCCGCCGACATATGAAATTAGGTTGCGAAAATAAACCGAACAGAAACTACATAGAAAAAAGATAAATCTCGTGGCAACCTAATTAACGTAGAAACACGGTTATCCTTTACTGGATTAGATTTAACTGACACTAACTAACATGTATGACGTACCGTTAAATAGAAAGAACATTAAAACGCCTGTAATTTGATATGTGTATATTTTAAGCGAGAAATTTATGAAGTCTACGGTTAATTAGAGAGATAAATGATACATTTCTAATACGCCAGAAATATTCCTTAGATGGAAAATTAAATTATTTAAACACGGAGTCATTTTACAAATAAAACATCTGGAATTTAGTTACTCATGTTAAAAATTTTATCTAATGGGGGCTACGAGTATAATAACAAATAATTATACAAAATGATAAAATAACGACATACTCAGCAAATGGCGTAAGTATTTACGTCGATCGCATAAACAATAGATTTAAACATTAGTTCATATTTAATGATTGCAATAGGTTAATAAGGAAAACCTTGCCCGTGGGAATAATTTAACAATTACTTTCAAGTTTAACGAAAATCGTGTCTTGCATTCATAACAAATAAGGATATCCTGTACTTGAGAGATGAGACCAGCAGTATCTAAAGAGCACACAAATTCTGATTAATGTTTATAAAACATGAATCTAACAGAGTTATAAATTGTAATTATTGTAGATATTTAGATTTGAATATTACTACATTAATGATAGGGTCACTTGATATTGGCTGGCGCACGCTCGCCACCTGGATCCCTGACAGGACTAGGGCGGTAGATGGGGACTACCACCCGCTTCATCCTGATAGGCATGGCGTCCTGAGTTGCAGAAGAGTGTTCGTCCGATCTCGCAACTTCGCCTTATAGCGGACGCGGAAGACGCCAAGAGGTCGGTAGGTCTACCCCAATACCATCTCGGGGCGAGAGTCCGACATAACCTACCGGTCTGTCCCCAGGCCATTGGATATCCATGATGGATTCCTCTCGTAAAAAAAAGATTATCATGACTACAAGAACACATGGGATGTGTTAGTAGGATAATTTCATTATAATTTTTAAGAGTAATGAAATGTCAAGCTTTTTTGTAGGCAATATTCAGAAGACATAGGTATAATAAATGAAGTGAAATTGAAAAAAAAAATGAGGACAATCTTCATATTTACCTGAAATATCTTGAGTGATGATTGAAAAATGTTTTAAATGCTGTTTCTTGTGAAAAATCTTTTACACAACAAGCCGTTAAAAATCTTAATTATACGGTATGAGATATCTTAATTTGGAACTTTAGAACAGTCACTAAATTATTGGTCCGTGACGAAACCCGTGTAGACTCATCAGTGTCGCCCACTATAACGTTCCATATAATCCGCAAAATTGATGTACATAATTATATGCACCTTCCCAACTCAGTAGTCATATAAAGCAGACGATATACAAACACTTAAATGTTTAACTAAAAATTCAGAATTTTTAAATAAATGTTTAGATTGTTAACAGGGTTTTCGTTTATTAATTAGGGAAATTAAAAATTTTATCGTCAATAATTGGCATTGACCAATTACAAAATATCATTCAAAGCCTTTACACAGTTAACAAAAGAGGCTCTTCCTAGTAATTATACTTACTTTAGTAATTATATTTACTTTAGTAAATATACATACTGCCGTAAGAAAGACTGAATGTACGAAAGACATAAAATTTATGGGAACAGGAATGGTATGGGAAAAATTGTTTCTAGTACTAATACTAGAAAGAATACTTGTACATACGCATCTAATCCTTGTTTAATGGTACACTAATGGAAAAAATTAAAGGATCAATAAAAATTTCGGAAATTTTAGTGATTTTTCAAAATGCTATATCTCAGTGAAAAATGCTGAATCGAGGTCTTAAAAAAGCATTTTAAAGCTACAAGTTTCTAGTTTTGAGATCTGACACAAAAAAAAATTCAGAGCTACATGTTCCATGCAATTTCAGGAAGTAGCGCGAGAACAAAATTTTGCAGATTTTTTTGATTTTTTTTAACTCCACATGCTTGAATAAAATTTTTCCAACTAAGCCATGGTCTAGACGGGATCTATACACACACAAAATTCCTGAAACTTCATTTTCCGACTAGGATGGACAGTGGAATCGAGTTGCGACAATAGTTAACTACATAGCATCAAGTGCTTCGTATAGCCTATTTGCCGACTTTAAGTATAAAAAAATCTACATTAGGCTTTTGCATACTAAAGGGCGGCAAGTATAAGGATCTTCTAAAAAAGTCTGTCAAGCTCAATTTACTTAAGTTTATTTATCTATCACAAAATTCACAGTTCTCAACATAAAATTTACAGATAAAAACATGTTTTATACCTTAATTATATATAATACCTTAATATATAGTTAGATATAGCGCTCCAGTAAGATGTCAATAATATATTAGAACACAGAAACGGAATTAAAACGGTGCGTACATGACCTTAGTTACCACTTTAGAACAATAAAGACATTAATAAACTCAGAGAGCGGTGGAAGTTTTAATTGGCCAGAATCAAATCAGATGAACGTGTGGTTTTATTTCCATCTACGAATGGAGTGTCAAATTGAATTTAATTAATTACCTAGTCTCTAAAAACCAGAAGTGAACTGGGGAAAAATAATTTTGGCTTAACGTCTCCTTAAAAAACGGATGGCATTTATATTCACAACTCAATTGAATAAATCAACCAGCATCACAGTTGAAGTTAAACAGTTGATAACAGTACTCCTAATAAAATTATTATAATCGGTAAAACATTTAAATATAATAATAACAATACTCCTAAAATTAGCACTCCAACTATAAAAAAAAAATAACCAGTGGAATTTCCCGGTTTATTCTTTGCTACGATTCAAAGCTTCAAGCTACTAATGATGTACTACACAATTTATGTACAGTAGGAGATACCATACAAGTGAGTAAATGCAGCAAAAGAACACATGCACATGGTGTTCTGTACAAATATAAAACCCTCGAGACGTTTCACTTCCTTGTACCTACATAAATGGTGTACGTTTTCTCATTCATAACTATGGCACCACAGATCTAAATATTGTTAGATTAAAATCTTTATATATATAAATTACGTGTCCTCGATGAACTCCTAAACTACTGAACCGATTTTGATAAAACTTCGTAACTATGTGCAATTTGGTCCAACTTAAAAGATGGGATAGTTTTTATCTCAATTTATACTATTTTTTCATTGCAAATTATTTGTTTATTATATGAAAGAGTTATAAATTACCTTACACCGCCATCTGTGAGAACTTAATGAAAATCACAGTTGTTTGAAAAACTTATATTAAAAGTTATTTGTGAGTTCCATAAGTTTCTCACAGATGGCGGTGTAAGGTAATTTATCGTATGAGGTACGGGAGGGGAGTCAATGTCAAGAAATAAAGTGAGCGCAGGCTCCCTACGCAGCGGTCGTGTGCGGAATCGAATAATTTGTTAAAAATACCCGTGCGAAGTCGGGGCGGGCCGCTAAGTTTATAATATATTATTACAATTTAATAAAATTTATTAATTTTACATGATAGTTTTTTTTATTTTTCGCTTCCATTGGTTTTTTATCAATGGATATCGCTGTAGCCGCCGCTAGACTTGAAGCTTGGTGTGAACAAATATTTTGGGAATGGTCCAAACGACAGAAGACAAAAAATGTTTGAGTAACTAGCAACATATCAAATAATTGTGAGCGTTTTATTATCATTATTATCCCTTAGGATAAGGGATTAAGGAAGGGATAGGGCAATTGGCTCTGGCATACCTTATTCACTTACCGAAACACAACAGCACACATGCTGTTATTTCAAGGTGGTCTTCTGTAAGGAGGTGGCCGTTAGAAAGGCTTCCCCAAAAAAACCAAGAAAAGAATCGAATCCGGGACATCTGAGACAGAGCGATAAGACAAGCACCTGAATCACTCATCCAATGGGCTCGTCATAAAATTTAAATAACGATAAATATATCTTAAATCTTAGATCCACTAACAATGGTGCTTAAAAAAGCTGTAAGCTTATGACTTAATTATAAGTTGAGATACTATGTACTTTAAGGAATGTGCGACCGAACTAATATTTAGTCAGTCTTGACGGTAGTACGTGGGAAGTGTGTTTAAGCATGGTGTCAACTAAATACTTATAATATTTTAAGGGTCTCTTTCAAAACAGGCACTATCTCGGAAAGTGTACGACAACGATATTTCCTTTCTTGAGATTTCTTGGCGCTAACCTGTCTGACAACCTTAACATAAAGAATTTCAAGTTTTTAAATAAATATCAATACAAATTGCACATGTATGTAACTTTGAAAGTTAAAACAAACAATAATTTGCTATTAAGATACTGTTTTATCTCGTAACAAGAAATTAATTGATATTGGAATAGACATCTGTTTCCTGCAGCCATTAACGTTTTTAACCCTTGCTCATCCAGAGGGACAAGAAAGCAATAACTGTCCATACCAGTCTTACGAGAAAACTTTCTAAACAACGCCCACTCGTAATTAATTACACACTATGTTTATCATTCGCGCTTCGCTTGCAATTAATAGTTAATCCGTCGTTTCGTAATTATTAATATTTTTTGTTACAAAATAAGCGTCATTTTTACAATAGAATTCGCACGGTTTTCACTTAAAGAAAGTGATCAATGATCATACACCGATGAAAAACTTAGTAACGCAAGCCGCTAAAATGTCACCCAGAGACGAATCGCTAGGTGGATTATTTTTAATACCTAAAGTATGAATTAATTAATTCAAAAGTCAAGATTAGCATTAATCTCGGCATGCAAGAGTAGAGCTTTTTTCGAGAAAAGAGCTAATATGAAAGATTTCATAACGATGAAATCTAAAGAAGAATTAAAGTCACCGATATATTCTTTGTAATAAAATTAGCAAGCTGAAGTGGCAACGGACTGATTATATAGTTATATCTAAACCAATATAATAAGGTGAGCAGTGTAGTTTGTTTGTTTGAACGCGCTTAAACTCTGGAACTAGCAGAGATTAACAGTTGGATTTTTAAAAAAATCTTCTTGCATTAATACAGGCTATTTATCATTACGCTGACACTTAAAAGTCGCGAAAAAAAAACTCGCAAAAACGCGACGCCCTCACGGCATTTGCTATTAGTCAGGGTCAGGGGCCCGTGAGCGGCCCCGCCACAAGAAACGAGCATTACCGAGAAAGCCGAAACGGAGGGTGAAACCGTGGGGCACAGCTAGTATATATATATAGTTATGTGACCACTCTGTTGCTATATATGTCAACTAGCAGAACTGATAAACGTTGTGGAGGAAAGATTCTGGTTTCGCCGTTTACAGACAGATATTATTATCCTGCACCAAAATGTTGGCTTATTATAATGATAATAAAAATGTAATTAAGAAAGAGTATCCTCCAAAAAAAATACTCATTAAAATAATGTTTAATGAATTTATATAAATACATTTTCTTCATTAATCTGTATAAGCTTATTCCGACTAATATGTATGAGTATACTAATTTCGACGTTATGGTCATATGGTATTTAATACAGCGATTAGCACCGACAACACTTTTTAGCTGCGCTTGCGCCGTCGTGGGAATAACGATACTAAAATCTGAAAGCAAAGTACACTTTTACTGATTTCCCTACCAGCAGGAGAGTCCAGCTGGATATAATTTGCATTAATTTCTTCGCATTCATAAATCTATAATTATAAAATCCTTTTAAATAGAATAGAATTTTAGGATCGACATAGGCTAAATATTCCAATATCAGCTACCTACCTAAAAATAAAGATCCAACGCTTTGCAAAAGTATAATGTGAGGCGATATGTTGCTTTAAATATTTATTCAGGCGTTATATCTATTACAGCGGGCACCAGCTAGTATTAGTAGTATTAGTAATTATTTATGCGTACGGTGTGCTTAGTAAAATTGCAAAACAATAGACACTCTATAAGGAATGTTGTTGGGAGACGATCGTTTGAAGATTTGCATAATAATTCGTGATAGTTTTACCTAAAGTAAATGAGAGGTGTGCATCCATGACTGTAGTGTGTGCGGGGTCATTACTCTGTCTACAAGTCTGACAACCTAAGTTATCTGAATCTTTGAGATATTCTGCGTCCAATAAGTTTTTTTTTATAGCTTCGAAACACTACCTATATGCCTTGTTACTATTTAGATTAAGTGTCTTTTAAAAGATTTTTACCTCATTTTTTCTGTTCGCTATGGTATTTACTTTTCCAGAATTTCAATGTATTTTCTTTAAAAGCTTTTGATTTGATTTTTATTTTGGCCGTCCAAAAATATATACGTCTCAAAAATAATTTATGAAATATAGTAAACATTACGTACGACATTAATGAATGACGATTGCAAAACTTTTCGTCACATTTTTTTTTGCTTTTAACTTTTATGTTTAAACAACTTCTTAAGAGTTAAATAACATAACATCTCCTTTGACGTTTAACTTAGGTACTTGGATAAGTAACAACGTAACAACCGAGTAACGAGTCGTTAATCATGTTTGACATTGCATTACAATAGAATTTAGTCGAAACATGAATAAAAATGACAGACACGCTGATAACTATGTAATCTATGTAAGTAGGTATATACCTATTAAACCACATTTAAAACTTTTTTTTAAGGTTCGGAGGTTGGCTACCGTTGCCTAGATACACTAGCAAATCAAGAAGTATGCAAGTGCAAGTTTTCATATATAATTTGCAGAAAAAAATTCATGCGATGCCGGGGGCGGCCCGCTATTACTTACATAAATTAAAAGTGACATACAGTTTCACAACATAAAGTTCACATCATACGTGTTATATAATGCTGCTAGTGCTAGCAGACGAGTTGAAACTAGATACGCGATGCGAAGACATTGACTTCGTGCCATTATAAAGACGCCACTACACAATGTAATCGGATTTTTTTAAATAATTCTACTCTCCCAGTGCGCCCTGTAGTTAGGTGGGTCAAACGACCTGAAAGTCATCGCAGGAAGCGGCTGGATGCGAAGGACAGAAGACTGTGCGTGGTGGCGAGCTTTGAGAAAGGCCTACACCCAGCAGTGGAAAGACATGGATTTATGATGATGATGATGACTCTCTCCGGTCGGTTACTCATTACTGAGGATCGTGATCACAAAATCCCAAATTTCGACCGCATCATCTGCCTCCATAGTCAATGTCCGTCCTCACCGCCAGGTGTCTTCCTATGCTTTTTTAGATCTTTTTTTTATTTATTTAGAATTCGGTTTATGGGTTTTAAATGAATGTAATTTATTAGAAATATTAATAAAACCTGATACATACATCATACTGACATCATATACATATCGAGGGAGGCGTTTTTTAAATAACATTTAAAAACTTAAGACTTAAAAATACTCTAAGGAAAATCAGAATTTTGTAACATTGCGATTTTTTTATCTTTGCATACATATACTGCCCAAAATATGTATTTATACAAATCATTTAGTATGCAACAGGCCGATGAACCACTCGATCGGTAGTAACTCAATAAAACCTATTAGAATACAATGGACATCTATCAACACCAGAATATCTGCATGTACTCTGTATTTGTACTTTAACGTGATCTTGAGATTTGCTTATTCTTTATGTTGTAAGTGTTTTGAAGTCGCGTGTACACAAAACTTTATGAAGTTATAGTCAGTGTGATTTATGTCTAGGCTTGGATCCCAGCGATATCAAGATGTGTCCGATTTATAAATCGTCTGGAATTGTACACGGGCCATTTTCACTTGCCAAACGCTTCGCTCTTCCCGTGAGAGTTATCATAAGGCAATGTGCTCTGCTCGAACTTTTTACATACTATCCTAACTTAATAATAATACTTATTATAAATGCTAGAGTGGGTCAGTTTATTTGTTTGTTGTTTATAATGAAACTGCATATAGAAGCCATTAAAAAATAGGATTTTATATCACAACAAGAACAACAAAAATAGGAACCTTAAGAGTTGTTATATTTTTTCAAAACATAGATTTGACGATAGTCTTAATCTGCTTAACATAGTTAAAAATTTATATTAAGCATAGTTTAAAATTTATGACTATTATGAATTTATATGTTTTGAAAACATATATATTTTTAAACATTTAAATTCGACATTTTATTTAAAGAATAATGTAAAAACATATTTTAAGTACAATAAAATAGAGGATTTCAGCACCGAGAAAAAAATAAAATACAATAATACTATTTACACGCTAATTTAGTAGATAAGTATAAAAATTATTTCCTATTTATTACTTATCACATCGTTCGAGCGGGTACTTTCATTAAATTATTACGATATATCTTTACATCCCACTACTAATAAATACATATAGTAATAAATACATTATGTAAGCAATAAATTATTATTACCAGCAATATTATTAGATATTCCAACTCAAAATACACAAGTTGGACTTTCTATAGTTTCTTCAAGCCTATAGAGCCATTATCTATGGCCGTTTAGAGGAGTGCCCGTTAGTTGTAGAAAGGAAATACCATCCCGATTATTCATGGACTTTCACAGCAGTGGACGTCGCACTTCGAATGGACCAAAAAGGACACATTGCGACACAGTGTCACACAATTTCTATAAATTTCAAAGCCACAAAGAACACGTTTCGTGGTAGTTGAAAAACAGTAGCGTTTACTAACGTATGGATGTGTTGCATCATATCTGTGATGTATGTTAAGTAAAATACATACAAATATTATTGTTTTATCAAGGTGTATCACAGCAAATAAAGTAGAAAATAAAACAAAGACAACAACAAAAAAAGATTGAAATATTGTAAATGTAAAGATGGAATGTTATGGAGTTAGCAAGTTAGCTGTTAGCTAGCACCCGCGACTACGTCTGCGTTGAAAAATGAAAAACTTGAGAAAATATCTGACTTCTTTATCGCTGTGACAACGGCGGCGCCGCCACGGCGACAGTGGCACCAATTTTTTATATTTTTAGACGATCCCTCGGGAACCAAACATTTTATCGAGATAAAAATATCCTCTATGTTAATCCAGGTAATAAAGTAATTTCATTCAAATCCGTTGACCCGTATTTGCGTGACGAGTAACAAACATAGGTACATCTATACATCTTCATAAACTATCGCATTTATAATACAAGTAGGATGCGAAACATATGGAATTAGTACTGAGGGGAATTTGTAAATGACTTCCGGATTCTAAAGAACTAGAAGCTTCTCAAAGACGTAGGACCAACTCAAAGACTAAAAGTGTTTGAGAATATTTTTTTAAAACCATTTGAGTAGTAGGTCGAGTTTTATCGATCTCTGGACGTTAGTCTCCAACTAAATTACTGCTAAGGATATTCAAATCAGTTGCGCTCCATATGAACAACTCAATATGATTACCATAACTTACTCTCAATTATTTATTTCGTACATTTAATATCTAGGTCGAATTATTAGGGGAAAATTTGTAATATTAATTAAAAAGTATTCTCCATGAAGTTTCTTTTGTAACTTGAATGTTAAAAAAAATAGCATAATCTTTGTAACTTAAAACATTTGCTATTTTTTTTAACTAGGACAATTTTTTATTCGACAATCTTCAATAAAATTACAAGTATATAATAAATGTTTCGAATCAAAGTTGTTTTAAACATTTACACTTCAACTTTACGTTAATTTAACTCAGGAAATCATTACAATCATCTTAATGAATTACAATTATTACTATATTTTATTTTTGAAGTACCTGAATATTTGAATTTGTGCCGTCTACTAATCTGACTATAAGTCTACATTAGTAATAGTTGCAATACTTATAAGAGAATTTCCGATTAAGAAAAGTAAATTATAAGTTCACCTGTGAGAATAAAATATAGCTCTCGATTTTAAAAAAGTGAAATTTTAACCAGTAACATGTGATTTCAAATTATACCCAGAATATTATTCTCAGAATTTACTCGAAATTATATCGTACGACAAATTTCAATTTTAATTTAGTAGCGCCATCTAGTGATTGCAAATGAAAATATTTTGGCGGTACAATTGACTTAAAAATGTTAAATCAATGGTTAAAAATGTTTAGATTAACAAAAACGTAAAATAAAAAATAACTGAGTGTTTTTAATTAGTTCCTATAGAAATTGTATTAAAAATTTTGTCTTACAATATTATACAAGACGGTTGGAGGATTCTTGACAAAAAAAAAAACAAATTACTAGGTACTAAATTATTCTGGAATTAATTTTTTTTTTTGGATGCAATAATTTAATTCAAAATTTTAAAACAGTTGAAATTATTTTTTAAACGTAAAATAAAAATCGGCACGCCGCATTAAAACTGGTACAATATGTTAAGTCTATAATATTGAGTATTAATTATTATGGTCCTTTGAAAATATTTTTTTTAATTTAAATTTATCCAAAAATATCCAATTAAAAATGACAGATTTGTCTAGTCCGCACAGTTAGACTATGTCGGACGGGAGCCTACTCGCTACTGATTGACTCAAACGAACGACTGCTTCAAACGAACATTATAACGGTGAAATTCTCTCTCGCGTAGACATCTACAGTATGATGTTTAATTTCACAGCGAATACAATACTAAATTAAAAATTAATGTTGCGTTGATTAAAACACAATATTAGATTAGATTGAAGATATTTAAATATTTTAGTTGAGAAAAATATTTTAAATATTACCTTAAAAAACACAAACAACTAAATAATAAAATCAATTGTGATTTGTACTATAATTTTGACAAGTTATTTTCAGAACATTAAAAAGAATCAATTGAAAAATTATAATTTTACAATTAGGTCTAATTTGCAATTTATACATAGTGTGAAAGTGCTATTCAAGATAAAAATAAAGCCAAAAGAAATGCATAGAAAGCTCTCTAAGCTACGTACACATTGCTCACGTAGAGACGGATCGTACGCTGCTGCGTCTTCGACCACAGACAAGCCATAATAGGAAGAGTGCAGCTGCAAGATAGTGCGCCCACTCTGGCACCGACAGCTCCACTGCAGCGGTCGTGCATCTGTGCAGGTGAGGTTCTGTTGCAGGCGCGCTCGCGGACGAATACAAACACGGGCTACATGTGATGCGTTTCAGTGTGAGAGTGTGTGTGTGTTTTGGAAGTGTTATTCATGACATGATAGTAACTAAAAAATACATTTCCGAATTATTTTAATTGGTTAGAATTAAATTTTAAAATCAACATTTTGCCCTTTACAAATTTACAGATAAGTTTACAGATTTGGTCGGGCTTTCTCTTTTATAGGCTCTACACAACTTTAAATTAAACAAAGATTCAGTTTCTTTATTTGGAGGCTATTATTAAAAGTTTTAATGTAAGATTGACTACCGGAGAATCTATTCCAACATTTCCGGTGGCATTTGTAAAAATATGATTTCATTGGTCAAACAGTTTAAAAAATACACAACCACAAGAATATGTAGTAATTTTTACCAATGCATATAAAACATATTAAAAAATCAATAAAACGATTACCACTTACCATTTTCACATATTTAGTAAAATTCATTTATATAGTAAAAGTAAATACAGATTTAGTAAAATTCAACTTGTAATTAGTACGTAACAGTATATAAGAAAAATATAAGTTGTCGAAACTAAAATAGCTTTCTTGTAAGTAAACAATTTATTTATTTCAATAATAAAGAATTATAATATATGATTATATATTATTTTTAATTAAATTAAATTTAAATTTGTTAGCCTCAAATTTCGCGAATGTTTAATTTGGTTGGTTAATACGAAATCGTTTCAAGAAACATCAGCCTGTATATGCTACCTTTCCCCTCTCTGCCGCCGCAGTAGAGGTGGTGGGGATACGAGGTGTTACATCATCAGCATGCAAGCGTGCATCTCAGTCAGGTTTCCGTAAACATAATGTTATGATGAGTTGCCTTACCGCTAATCGCTAATGGTATCTTCGGTGGTGAATATTGCAAATTAAATAACAGCTGTTGGAACTTGTACTTTATATAATGAGCGATGCAGTTTCTTAGGAAAATTTCAAAATATACGCGGCTCCTAGAGTCCGACTGAAAAGTGTACACTAAAAATAAGAACAATGCTATATTTTGTTCGAAATTTATTTAAGATTAAAATCAAAATATTAAAAAATATTTGCCATTTTTATTTAGAACTATGATTAAAAGTTTGGTTTGATATTGATTTGATTTAGAAGATAGAAAACAAAAAAGTTTGTAAAAAATTAATACAAAAAACAATTATGTTCAATTAATTGATTTACACGTTTGTTTTATGATAAATAACGGCGACTAAGTTGACAGTCCAATTTTTTAGAGGTCACCAGGCCCCACAGGACCTTCACAGGACCCCCACAGGTCTAGGTGGAAAAATGAGCTCTGGTATCTTTTCTCATGAATTGGATGCCAATCATTGAAAAGAAATATGGAACAAGTTCAAAATGAACATTTTACGTTAACCTATTAAAAACTCTTTCATAATACGCACTGCCAAGGATTGGAACTCCCTTACGGCGTCTGTGTTTCCGAACTCATATTACCCAAATCTCTTTAAAGTTCGAGTGAATAGGCATTTTTTTGGTTAGCTCGCTCCATCATCGCCCTCGTCTTTCCTGCACGGCTAGATGCTGGCCGAAAACAAACCTATTATTAATAAATAAATTAAAAAAAAAAATAGAAAACATTAATGTACCAAATTATACATTTTTATAAATTAAAAAAAAAGAAAGCATTAATGTTCCAAATTATACATTAATATGCCGTATTTTTACGATTGATAACGAGATAGTTCAAGCAGTAGGTGGAATTATATTTCTTTATTGCTGCAATTATGTTATTATAAAATAACTTATACCAATCAATTTCAATTTTTTTTTCGTAACCCTAAATACCCATACACTTTTTGTACTCAGGTACAAAATGATGTTTGAACTCATTTGGAGCCGAGTGGAAATGTACAATTTTAAAAATCGATTACACGCTATTCAAATCGAAATCATAATCAATTGAACGTTTAATATATCAAGATAAATGGAATTACAGTTTTTATAGGTACATTCTACTTTCAGTGTCGTACAATCGGAATGAGATTAATTAAACACAACAATGTTTTGATATAAATAATAAATGGCTGCATTCAAGGGCAAATTTAATATATAGTTATCTTAATTGGCAAGTCAGCTAACTCCATTTGTGTGGGGGATATACATTGCCCCTTGCGTAACAAGTACTTATTTATCTTTAGGTGTTATATCTATTATTGTAGTTGTGATAATATTAGTTTTTGTATATTCATATCTTAAGATGAAGTCCATGCGAACGAAATCGCGGGCATCGGCTAGTCAAGAATAAAGGATATAAACAAAAAATAATAAGTTTACTTGTAGTACAAAGAGTGTGTTCCTATATCCTTCAGACTTAAAAATTAAGGTCTTCTTACTTCTTTCGTAATGTTTGGTAGTGAAATCTTAGCATTCCATTATTTTGATCCGAGGACATTGCAATTGCTTGCCAGTGCAAGCAAACATTGCACTCAATTATCTGGAAATTTCAAATTGAATTTCGATTCGTTTCTGGGTTGCCTAAAACTTTACTGTAAAGTTATTACAAAACTTTAAAAACAATTATACTAATTTTTACTGTAGGACTCACCACTACTTTAAAAAAAAAAATTATAAAAATAAGTAATAAATTATATTAAAAAAGGTCACAATCATTATATGCTATATTTCGTTGTTAACAGGACATTAAAGTAAATGTTTACCACAAAGTTAGATGATTTGCATAAAATAATATATAAACTCAAACAGTACATTTTCTGGCTCTAGCTAGAAGCTTGTATTAATAATCATTAACTATACTAGTTAACAAGAGAACGAATTGTTTCGATTCCATTAAAAAACTGCACAGTGATAAAATAACAAATAAATCTACGTCTATACTAAAAAAAATCTATAGGATTTTTTCAAAATTTAAAACTAATCAGCCGAAAACAAGAAATATAAGACTTTAAACTTTGTAATAACTCCGCGACTGTACTGAATCACTAATGACTATATATTTCAAAACAAAACATCTATATAAAGACACCATTAAATAGCAACGATTAATCAAACTCACAGTCTATCTATCTATCTATTTATATAAATAAAAATGAATCGCTGAATTTGTTGCTATACGCAAAACTCGAGAACAGCTTGACTAATTCGTCTAATTATTTTTTTCAAATACTCCTTGAGGCCCCAGGAAGGTTCTAGTAGGGGACCAGAGGCGAATCGCTAGTACGAAATAAAAGAGAAGATAGTTAAACAAGGGGTGTTCAAATATAAGTTTATAACCAAGGCAGTATGCATAATTACAGTCATGTAAGTTATAGGAGACGATAATAGTTATTTTTAACTCAGCCTTAGAGCTTCAGGTGCAAGGTCCAGCTCCTTAAAAGCTGTATTAACTAACATAGTACATTAGAGAAGTAAGAAAGTGCAGTTCATTTATAATCGTATTTCTTTAAAACGTACATATTTAATTTATTTTGAGGTTTTTTGAAACGTCTCCGAACGACTGCATATAACAAGATGTAATTATATTGAACTTAACAATATATTGAACTTTTAAGGGAGTATATTAGATTTAGTGCAGAAAAAATTCTGTTTGTCGATTTTTTTCTTACAATATAATGAAATGTAACAATGGTATTGAACAAAACCGCATTAACAAAATATCAAGTTTTGTTAATTTTATTCGGATAACTCACGTTTGACTTAAATAATATTGGCTGTGCCAAAACTGTCTTTAAGAAAATGACCTAGTTATTCCCAAGAAAGCTTTCATAACCTATTGTTGATTCGAATTTAATCATGATCTCGGATATTAAGTTAAAAAACTTATTATTTATTATATGTAATTTTTTTCCGCACATTGTATATACTATAATAGAAACCTTCCTTGTTTATCGCTTTTTTCATTAGTGAAAACCGTATCAAAATGTGGCCAAAATCCGTAAGGTGGTTTAGAAGAAATTAGCGGAGAAACAATTAGAGGCGGATAATGACGACTTTATTTTATGACGTGTATAGATAGATGATAGTGCAGTTTATAACATTGTTAGGTATAATACTGTCTGTAATAATATTACTATACTAATAGAGCAATGAAAATTAATATTTAGGTTTTTGAGTAACAAAAAAAGTCAATCTAAAATTTGTTAAGAGTAAAATATAAATTGATACTTATAGTTTATTTATGTAGGAGATATTTTAATCTCTCAAAGTATTCGAGTTCAAAAATTCCAATGTATACCAAGGACTTTCAAGAGTGGACTGGAATAATTTGAAGGCTTTAAGCTTATTTTATTCTTTTAGGCACCTAAACCTAAAGGAATTTATTTGCAATACTAAGTAAATGCTCATACCCGCAAAAATTATAAATTATAATTACCTACTTAAGCATGTTTGATAACCTTATCATGACCTCGCTGGCATTGTTGTATGCAAATTAATTTAAAATATAATGCACACGGAACCGTGTTTTATTCTATGCAAAAATATACATACAATACACGAAAAAAAAATTGAATATAATTATATGCATACGAAAACTTGTAAAGGGAACCACCCGTACATTTTAATATACTTATTAACTGTAAGAAATCTCTTAATTAAGGTGAGATTCTTATCTCAATACGAATGTCTTATCTCTCCAAGCATTCACTATACACCAAAATGCAGTCGAAAAAATATTTGTAGTAACATTAAAATAATTAATTACATAAGTAATAAGTGACGTTAACTTGACACGTATATATACGTCATTGTTAGTTACAAAATTTATTATGAGCAAAAAAACACGGCAATCTACTTGAATAATTTTGTCAGGGGTTGTTTACGAGTTTTACAGCAGCCAAATAATATTTACACAATGAATAATAATAATAATGTAGAACTGCCTAATCAACTGTTCATTATGTAGGTAAATATTATTAGAAAAGGAATTTTAGTAGACAACATTTTTATTCCACTATAAACATCGAAGTACCTACTATGGCTATAAATGATTAATTAATATTCTATTCAGAGATCTCGTCTACCCGTACAAGTTTATTTTGTACCCAACTTGAACGAATTGTTAATTAATTTAAAAAAATCAACCACACTATCACAACAATAATCTCTCATTATACTGACTTATTTGGAGGATCTCTTCCTAAATTCAAAAACTTTATTAGAAAGTAATTTTTAGTATTGGGTATTGTAACTATAGAAAACTTAGTATAATATAATATTATTTGTATCAATTATAAATTATTAATTTCTTTAAATTCTCAATAAAATAAATAAAATAAAACAATGCATTACTTTACAAGAATTCTAAAATTCTAAGACAGAAGAATTCTAAGACAACCACTGAATGCTCGGGGGTTTGGCGTAGTTGATTGAAAATATTAAATTAATAGTGATCAAATCCAACTTTGTAGTTACAATTAACTTTTATTTTTTCATGAATCTTTCGATTTTAATTTTCTGTCGTATTATATTATTTTAGATAAATGCTGTCAGATTAAAAGCAACTGACCCGCTTTATGAACTGAACAGAGCGTTTCATAGATCGGAAATCGGAATGACGTATTAGATTAGAGAACTGTCCAATTTGATATGAAGATGTAAAAATTAAATTGTTAAAAGATGGACAATCGAAATAACGGACAGTTAGATTAACTCGTTGAACAGATTACGAGGTACATACTTCTGATTCGATGAGACCTTTGATTAAAGTTATAAATGAAATACCAACGATAAAAATGAATCTTTGATTGGATAGCTATAAAAAGCCGCTTGACTTAAACCGTTTTAATTTAGTTATTATTTTGTTTTTAATAAGACAAGCCCACTTAACTTGCACACTTTCGAGTTTCAGAACTAAATAAGAATATCATAAATGAAATGAACCGTAGAAAGTTTTTTCGGGCACATTCGACTGAAGCCCTGACAAATCATAATACGTGACCGGCGAAGATGATTTTTTATAAATAAACAATTACAAGTTATAGTAGATAAGTTTAATAGCTTTTCTATTCAGCAGAGTGTGTTACAAAATAAAAAGAGCGAAAAAAATACTTTACACGTCGATCTTGCCATTGTTAGACGGCAAACATAATGGCTTTTTTGACAGGTTAGAGTTTTTGAAAGGAATTGATGTGTTATTTAAGATCAATGAGTAACATACAAGAATAATACTGTCAAGAATTAGTAATGTAAATTCAATCAAGACAATATAATTTTTTAGATCTTTTTTATGGTACCGTCATCAGACATGCTGACGGTCCACTTGATGGTAGGCCTGACTTAATACAAACAACGCCACAGGTGCTCGAAATGTTCTGCCGATCATAGCAGGATTAGGAAGGGATAGGGAAATGGGCTCTGGCATCCCTTACTCACTCACCGAAACACAACAGCACACGTACTGTTATTTCACGGTGGTTTTCCGTAAGGGGATGATTAATTCCGCCAGATGGGCTGTCCAAATGACTGCGAAGGGTAGTGTTCTGTGGCATGTCTAATTCAATAACTTGGCATCGCCTTTAAATAAACAATCATCAGAAGATCACAATATTTACAAATAAAAATGCGTAGTAATTTTTCTTTTCTGTACAAATTAGTGGACATTTACCTAAGCAATGTTGACTTTGCACCCATATCAACTATGCATGAGCATTAGTGGGCAAAGACGAAATCATTTCAAATATTTGCTTGATTCAAAAAAATGTTTCCTCACCCACAAGCTCTCTACAAATATCGAAATTCAACGCGGAGTCGACAAGTAATTTGTTTGCACTTTTTTCTATAAGTTGCTTCAAAAATAATCATTTTTGACATGTGTTACGTTTCGCTGAGCGAGCAAGAAAATAAAGATTAAACCAGTTGTACATTTTGTCACATATACATTTTCACACTGACGTTTTTTTCATATTGACAATTTGTCGTTTGTTATTTGTAACAAATACTCATTCCGATACGTTTCGACCAATGTACATTTTGACGTTGAAGCAATTTAACCCTTGTATAATCAGACTTTTACACGTTAAAGTTCCGCCGCCGACGCATGTAACGCTTTGGGCTCTATTTATTGCATAAGATCTTTTGACATCATTATCACAATTACACAGTGATGTATACAGGGTGCCCCATAATTAATGAATAACCTTCAATAACTTTTTGCGTGGATTAATTAAAAAAAAATCAAAAACAGTATAACTCAAAATTCCGTGCAAATAAAAAAATTAATAAAAGCAGTTTGTAGAGGTACTTTACCTTTATCTATAAGTACGTGCAAGGTTATCCATTAATGATCTAAGATCGGTGATCGGTGTCCCACCTAAGTATATGAATTT
Organism: Synanthedon myopaeformis; assembly: GCA_944738685.1. Taxonomy (NCBI): domain Eukaryota; kingdom Metazoa; phylum Arthropoda; class Insecta; order Lepidoptera; family Sesiidae; genus Synanthedon; species Synanthedon myopaeformis. The sequence goes on along the minus strand of OX122933.1, from coordinate 2,799,026 downwards.
AAATATGTATCATTCGCATAAGATAATGTATATATTTAAGCAAAATGAATCAAAATTTACTTATTTATTATAAGCCCCATTATATCCATTTTTATAGGACTTAGCCTTAACTATATAATAGTATAAGCACTAATGCTATTAATATTTATCCATTTGTAATTAATTTTCTAAAACTAACTAACTACAAAGGAGCAATATTAATTATACCAGATAACTTTTCATTATTCAATTTTCTAAGCTTTGCCTGCCCTATGGGGAAAAACAATATATCCATTGCTTTCTGTTAAATGCACCCAGAGAATAAGAGAACATCAACAACCGGTGTCAGTTCCGAAGTCCCCTCGGGGCTAGAGCTAATTCCATGTACGAGCGTTTTTTTTTTGTGGGGCAAAATCCCACATACTTAACCCCATAAATCTCATACGCACTTTATATCCTGCGTATGTGCGTATATTGATACACTAAAAACGTGGGGAGGGAAGGCAAAGTTTAATTTCATCATGTCAGTCAGGATAAAGTTTTAAAAAAAGTGACTATTTGTGCTCTCGTATGGCAAATAAATGAGATGTTTACAAGGAAAATACAAAATTACCGCTAATCAGTAGTCACACATACACGCGATCTATTACAGGGTCACTTTCATGTTATTAGAGGAACAGTGCGGAATTGAAAAGTAAACTAGACGCGGGCTTTCTCGAGCAAAATACATGTGTTTGCGAAGCATACCTGCAATCTGTGCCTACAAAACTATTGGTACCGTAATTGATTGTCTTTAAAGGCTTGCCTGAAGTCCAGTGGATATATAATTCTATGGATATATATTCTATGATTTGACGACTCGTTTGGTCTAGTGGCTAGTAACCCTAGCTGTTAACCAAACGGTCGCGGGTTCTAATCCCGCTAGGGGCCAATGTTATGTGTTAACATTAGACCTTTGTACCTGAGTCATGGATGTTTTGTATTTATATTATGTATGTATTTAAAAAAAAAATGTAATCTATGTATTATATCAACTGTCTAGTATCCATAATACAAGCATTAGTTGCTTACTGTGGAACTAGATGGTGCTGTGTGGAATGTGTGAAGATATTTATTTATTTATATTTATTTATTTATGGGTCAAAAAGAGCTAAAAAACTTTAAAATTAAAAAAGAAATAATAAAGATTTCTATAGATTACAAATACCTAAATCACTATGAGTAGAGTATATGAGTATGAGAGTATGAGTATGAGAAGTAAACGATACAACTTTACTATTATTAGGACTTCAATTAATTAAATAATTATATTTTAATATTATATTAAATATTATGGTCTACAGTTAGTTTGAAAATACAATATAATTAAGAACTGAGCTGTAATGATAAAGTATTAAATACTTTGTAATTGCATTTTTTTTTATATTTTACTAGCTACCCGCTCTCGGCTTCGCCCGGGGTGCAATTATATCTTATCTTTTAAGTTGGAAATTAAATACTTTTTGGCAAAAACCAAACGATAGGGCGAAGCTCACTAGCTGTCGCTATCTAACAGCAAAAAGCGGAACTTATTGCAGACTGCGTTTATATTAGTCAGTCTCAAGTTTGTAATCCAATGCGATGATATCAGATGTTGCTAGGCGATATTACTATTGGCCAACTCCCGGCTTCGCTCGGATTCAAAATAAAAACTATCCTATCTTTTAAGTTGGACCAAATTACACATAGTTAGGAAGTTTTATCAACATCGGTTCAGTAGTTTAGGAATTCATCGAGGACACACAACGTGACACATAATTTTTATATATATGAAGATTTCAAAGAATGACAAAAATAATTGTATCCTGAGTTTCTATTGGGATTTCTTCTCAGGATCGTCATCATCGTGGTTATTCTTTTAGTAAGTTTTTTTTAACCTTAGTTTTTAAGTTTTATTTAAAGTAGTATAAATTTAATTACCAAAGCCTACTTAATAAAAAAAATTGTGTGTGTCAGCTCCGACACACGACTGGAGTTTACTCTCCTTACGAACGATTATAAAATTTAAATTTTCACAATTCGAACACGCCAAAAGAACAACATTGTTCTTTTGTTAAATAGTATTGTGTAGATGGCGCAATATCTCTGAAACTTCAGATATTCTAAAATATTCAAAAAAGTAGAACGTAACTATAACGCATAACATAACGCATTCGTGTGACAATTTTGATTTTACTAACATAAATTTTCATACCACGGGCTTATATATAAACTAGCTGGTGCTAGCGACTTCGTCTGCGTTGAAAATTTAAAAAAAAAAGCAGTATAACGCTTGACCTCGTATTGCTATAACACTTTGGCCAGGCGTTAATTTTTAATTTTTTTATTTATCCCTCGGGAATAGTCCTTTTTTTCTGGATAAAAGGTACCCTATGTCCTTTCTGATGTCCCAGACAATGTGTATGCAAAATTTCATGGTGATCGGCGGTTCAGTAGTTTTTGCGTGAAAGAGTTACAAACATCCATACATCCAAACATATTTTCGCATTATAAATTAACTACACATATACTAAGTAATATGTACATATAGTTCATTTACAATGACGATAAAACCAATATTTGATATTTGTAATCACCTAATAACAGTGACCCTGACGACCAAAAATACTTAACATTTAGTAAAAACAATCATGGCCTCTAATGCAGTCTTTAAATATTAATCAAATATTTTCAAAGAACGTAGAGTTTATATTTGAAATAAAATATTCACGACACAAGCAAAATTGGTAAAAAGCTGAGTAAAAAATTAATAAATACTTAAATAATTTTCCATAAATTTTGACTTGAAACTCCCCATTCAAAGCCATTTAAACAAAAGTGTTTTTAAAAGAGAAAATCTTCTAGATGAAATATCTAAAAACTTATTTTATCATTCTTAAACTCCATTTTGTTTCTCATACAATAGTGTTTAACAACATTAAAAACCTTAAACATACCTAAAATCACATAAATGTTTTACATAAACTAATTCATGGACATTACCTAATAAAAGCTAATATACCTAATAAGTCCCACAAGCTAAAGTATACGTAAGTATAATTATGTTTTTGTTCAGTATGAAGATAGGTTGAAACCTGAAGAAGGGTTAGAGGCCACTTTTAATATTGATGGCGGGCCAGGCAAAAGAAAAGCTAGTTAGAATAAAAAGTACTTTATAAAAGTTAATGGATTGTACATAGACAGCGATAACTATGAAAACTGGAAAGTGAACCCATAACCCACTTGTAGGGTCAAATTTCTGTGCACAGGTGGTGGATGTTCGCCGCAAAACTGGGTTTAGATAACAATAAAGATAGTGCGAGAGTACGCGGTGTAGGTAATTGTGTGGGTATGAAATGCATTGTGAGCGCCATTGTCTCGTTAAAATACATCAAACAGTACGCTCGCTACTCGTTCGAAGATTTCCTGAAGCCATAATAGTTTGCACTTAAACAATACACGCAAGTAAAATTTGAACTACTTTCTTAATAGTAAATTCTCTAAATATGAAATAACAAGATAGGTATTAGGTGTGTTTTGACACAAAAGTATTATTAAACTTTACCCAATTCTTTCCCACAAGAAAATTGTCAATGCAATTTTAATTATTTCAAAGTGTAATATTAATAGGCTAATGTTAAAAAAACATTTTAAAAAAATTCGCAATACATTATAATTTCATAGGACGTATGTTTATTTTCAAAATAAAACAAAATACTGCTTTAAACAATGCAGATTCGAGATTAGTTTAATAACTTAGCTTTAAATTAACTTTAATTAAATTTGCTTTTAAACTTAGAATTCATTAGATTACTATTAATAAATAAATATCTTTTGGTAAATTTGATAAAAAAATAAAATCTTAAAATTACTTTAAAATAAGCAAAGATTGTGTATTATTATTTATATTACTACAGTCGTTAAATTATAATAATTATGACCCATTTTTTCGTATTCGATTCTTTTTTCACGAAAACTACCCAACAAGTTTATATATCCTCTACATAACTAAATTAATGATGATTAACGATGTCGCAATTAATTTAGTAAAACAATATGGCTCTAGACCTTAAGATTAACGATATAAATAACTAGGATTAGCCTACATCTCTGACGTGTTAAATGAAAAGTGTCGAATTAAATGTCGCTTTAAAATACTTACAAGACAAGTCTATTTTAAACAGGATTTACCTACATATAATATATTGCTGACCTCGAATGGTTATTGTATATTTGCAAGTAAACAGTTTCTTTGTTAATTAATATTAAACTGTATGTATACGAAAAGAATTAAAGAACGAAATGAAACGAAATATTAAACACAATAATAGTTCCAGTAAAATTGGTAGACTAGATTTACTCTTTGCAAATTATGCAAGGATTTATACTTTTTGTTTCGGAAATCATTTATATAGGAACGTAATCAGTTGTATTATAAAATTACAGACAACTTTCGAGACTTTACTGATGCTTGATTTAAATAATTCTTTGGCATTATTTAAATCCATGATCAAAAAATTCATTTATTATAACGCGGGCAACAATCCAGTGGGAAAATGTTAGTTACATTATATTAGTTTAAAAAAAAATGTCGCACGTTAACCATCTACCAGCCACCTACCATTAAAATTCAATAATAAATTATGTTTTAAAATCATTAATAATTAATTTATTTAAGGGTCAGTCAGATCAGTTTCTTCTATAGAAATTATATTGTGTACATGCCTCTTAATATTGCTGTATTAATATCAATGCAGTGATAACAAAAGCTAAGGTCATTTTCTAATAACCTTCTGTAGTATTGCGAATAGTGACCTTCGTTGTTTCGAAGCAAATAAAAAGGCCAATTACCTAAATATAGACCTTGAATTGTGTTTAGAATAACGTTCACCGGAGATTCTGTGTTATGTTGAGATGTTATTAAAATTAAAATAAGCTATAGCTAAGTATTTTTTTATTCATTGTACTGCAATATGTAATTCTGCTAATCTTTCCCACAAAAACTACTAAAAGGATTTTGATGAAACTTTAAAGAACTATAGCTTATATATCAAAATATCAAATACGTTATCATTTATAAAGATAAGCCATTGTACAAACTTAAAATAATAGTATAGAAAAAATATGAAGATATACAAAAGACTGTTTGACTATTTGACTGGTGCTTGGGACTGGTGACAGGTTTTTTTTTTGTTTTTATTGTATATTATATGTATTTGTATCTCAAATTGTTGTTCATAAAAATGAGTTTTAAATTTCTTGACAGTTCTTCCTCAAGTAAATATGCTTTCCGAACTGGTGGTAACGTAAAAGTATTGACTGTTGCAAAAGATAGAAATTCGACTGTAAGCAATGTTTTTTATATGATTTCTCTCTTTATAATTATTTATTTACGGCAGACTAAGTTGCACGAAAAAGATAGCAATGACAATATTGAATTTAAAAATATTATTTATTATGCATAGAAAGGTGTAAGTAAATTTGTTCCACGTTTAGAATCACAACAAACTTTATATGGTAATAAGGTCAATTAGATTGCAAATTAAGTTGGATCAAGTTATGAGTGGTCCTGATTATTGAACAATATCAAGACAATAGTGTAAGGCTTCAGTACAACTTCAATACGTTATAATGGATGATACAAGCACATAGGTGTTTAAAGTCAGTTAGATAAATCCTATATGATACATACAACTTATGAATACATTCGAAATTTTCAGATACCTTGAGGATTTTACAAAGGTGTACTCAATGACATTTAAGTCGTATGTTACCAAGTTCTTGCATAAATAAAATTTTATGAATATCTGTAGTCATTATAATATGTCTATCAATTACTAAACACGACTGCTCATTGTGTTACTATTTAGGTCATAGCTTCTTGTAGTGCGTGTAATCATATTTGCAAAGTTCTTATGATATAGCTGCAGTCCAATCAACACTATTGTTTGATTGGACTGATTAATTTGATTAATATTTAAAATCTATAATAAATATTAAATAAAAAAAAAATTCCACTAGGGGTTATCATTAAGAGAATTTCGTTCAAAAGGTTTATATTATACAATAACATTCTAATTAAAATATAAATAGCATTAAAAAGTCAAAAATTTGTAGATATAAGTCATCATTAAAACTAGTTTTCTAAAAAAAATCTTTAAAAAATAACTTAATTCATAGTATTTTTTTTGTAATTACTTTATCTACTCTTTTTTTTTTTTCCTTTTTTTGTTGCGTGAACGTAATTAATAATTGGTTGTACGCCAAAATTTACAAAAAAAGACGCCATAAAAAGACCTGCTAATTAATATAATGTTCGTCATAATTTCATGAGTAAAAGTGCAGAAAAGCAACTTAAATATAAAATTAATTCAAAAGTAATAAAAATGAGACTAATTAATTATGCAAACTACTCTCTTTTACGTGTGCATGTAAATAAAAATACAATTAATGAAAAAATAGTTGTGGCATTGTAGAATTGCGTTTCCATGTCTTTAAATGCGTATTTATATTAATACAAGATTTTAATCTTACAAATTCATTTACATGATTATCACGTAAACTAGTGGGTTTTTTTTTGTTTTTGTGTGCAGTGTTTAAGAATCACATGTAGCCAAATATACATATTAATATATGTATACACAACACATACTTCCTCGTGTAGCATTCGTTGGCGAGCGCGCGAGAACTCTGCCTGGACACATGGAGAGCGAAGCGTACTCCAATAAACGCAAGGATCACAAACATAGTCACCACACCACGACACAGCACAGCACTAGCAACGCAGGAACCGAAGCGCGCTTGTAACGCCCGTCCACTTATAGTACACTACGGGGGTAGTTCGAGAAAAAGAAAAAAAAACTAGTGCGGAAAAATGAACGCAGGCAGATCAAGGAAGCGGACAGCGGAAGTGCACGCAGCGTATTCGAGAGCGAAAGTGCGCGCGAGTCGCGAGCGTCTCAAACAGAGACTGCAAGACCGCGCGCTCTGCGGTCTGGTCTGGCTTGGCCCGCTTGGACCTCTCGCAGTCCCGCGATCACGTAACATGCCCAGATTCTATTCATTTTTTGTGCAAACATCGAGGAATAAACTATCGCTACATTCTAACCGGGCCACTTGCGTTTACACTATTCGAGAATAAAAATTATTTTTGATAAGCACATTAATCCTTTCTTTATTTACGCCTGCTGTCGAATTATATAAAAAGAGAGAAATAGCATTTTTTTATGTATCTAAGCTGAGGTAATAAAACAAATTTAATATAAAAATTATTAAATTTAAAAATAAATAATTGGTTGGGTTTTTGGTTGTGTACATAAATGCCTCATAAATGCAAACTATTTTTGAAATGTGATTCCTCGTACCGTAAAATCGTCTAAACTGAAACGTACTAGCTGCTTTAGGTTACAATACAACCCATAGGTATTCTTAAGGAGGTATCTCACTAGACCATGATGTATCTAGTTTTTGAAAAACATTCAAATTTTTGAAAAACATGATAGATCAAGTTCTATATGGTTCTAATCTAATGCTATGTGAACCTTTGAAAGTGTCAAAGTAAATATTAACAAATTTGATTAATTTCGTTAATCGTTAATAACAAATTGATAAATCTTCTATTTATTATTACTATTATTATTTTAATAGAAATATACAGAAATATTCTCCCCATATTTCAAAAAACTCATCTAAAAATAATTAAAAAAACGATCATCACATACACATAACGGCTTTTCTGCTCCACATAACATGTCAATAAATCGAAGTCATTAAAAAAGACATAAGTAGGTGGGACAGTTAACTTTAAAATGCTTCGATAGTAAACATTATTTCATTTACATAAACTGGCTATCACACAAGTTCTAAATTCAAATTAGCATACAATCTTAATATATAAAAGGCGATGTGTGTATGTATGTCCCCTATAGACTCCAAAACCGCTGAACCGTATTTGATTAAACTTTCAGACAATCTACAGATTAGTCAAGCGGGAGTTCCTGTGAAGTTAGGTAGCGACCGGACGCGGATGAAGTCGCGGGCATATATTTTCTTGTAATACAAATATCCTTAGACTTGGAATTTTATTTAACTTTACGATTTCCGTTAAAACATATTTTGTTTAATTTTTTTTCCATTAATTTACACTAAGGTTTTAATTTGGACTCTGTGATAAGAACACTACTGTACAACTTGCCTAAAAATGTATTTCAAGGCTACAGATAGCTCTATATAGAAATCACCTTCACATATAGTAGTAAGTAATACAGACTTAACCAAGAATTCAGGTTTATCTTGTTCTTTGTCTGCAAGGAACTGGTGCCATTTAACTATTTATTGAAATTAACGACAAAACACTACTTAAGCAACTACCTATATTATATTATACTCGAGAATTGTTGTTTTAACTGCATATACTTGTAGTTATGTTTACGCTATAGGTACTATAAACTATAACTATACGATAAGATTACCAACAGAAATGTAGCAAAAATGAGGCAGACATTTGAAAATTTGTTCAAAGTTAGAACACACAATATTTTTTAAGCATACATAAACGTTCAATTTTCTATAACACTGTTCAAATATTTGAAGTTATGAGGCCATAGTAAATAACAAGGTGCAAAATTCAATAAACTGGCATATTTAATAAATAATAAAATAAAATGATTATTTAATCAAACTGTCCTTTATAATTTAAGTACGCAGTACGCGATCCGTTACCATAAGCACCAAAACTGATTTTTTTTTTTCATGTAAAAGCATATTGGTTGGTCATACTGCTTTCCGCAGTCATCCCCTTACAGAAAATCACCGTGAAATGACAGCACGTGTATATTTCTAACTTGCTCTATTTCTAACTTATACTTTAATCTATGAAGGCTGCAGCACACTTGACTTTGCACCTACCATAAAGCGGACTTTAAAGTTATATATTACTAGCTGTAACACGCGACTTCGCCTGCGTAACTTTATAAAATATAGCCTATATTATTACTTGCTGATAATGTAGCTTTATGTATTTAGGTGAAAGAATTTTCAAAATCGGTCCAGTAGTTTTTAAGTTTATTCATTACAAGCATACAATACCTATATATAATATGTATATATCGCAAAATATAAATTAATAAAAATTTATCACAGGAGGTGAAATATATCTTGAAAGTATCGCTTAGTCGATTGAAAAAATATTATAGTTTGATATGTAAAATATATTAGGAAGTACATCTCGGTACAGTAGCGATATTAATTTATATCTCGAGATGTAATATAAGTTAAATTTTTATATTCCATAGTGCAATGTGTCCTTAATCATAAAATGAGTATCATTAATGACAGATGCAAAAACAGTCAAAGCATAACTTCGTACATAATGGTTAATACTCATACACAAATAAACAATAATTTATGACTTGCAAGTATCGCAAGTTTCATATAACAAGAGGTCGTAAACTACTGCTGCCTTTAGTCAATGTGCTAATCTTGCCCATAAAGTATTAGAAACCGTTTTAATGGACTCGATGCTAATATATTTATTTATACGTACATCTATATCGTAAATTAACTTGACCAAGTTTTTAATGTAAATTAGAAGTTTTAGATTACCGATAAGAAGAAAAAATGGTTGTCAATAAATATCGAATCGAATGAAACTAATACATGCAACTTTCATTCAAGGCCATTATTATCTCCAAATTTATGTTCGCTTTAGATGTAAGACGCAAGCATTTAATTTCCACTTTACTAACAAAAAGTTTAACTTAGTCAACAACAAACAACAACTTAGAATACCTTTAAAGAATAATTAAAAGGATAACATTTTGATGAAGCTAGAAAAATATAAAAAAAGTCAGCAAGTTATAAAATATCTAAATTGCATAGTTGATAGCTAGGAATTTGTCGAAGATATAGTTATAATTTTTTCTTATAAATTAAACTTTAGTTTTAGGCTATTGCCAATTTTGAGACGTCTGAAAATAATAGATATTTTTAAAGTATAATATAACTTCGTTGAAAAATTATTACCAGTTTCTGGTCTCTGTTGATTGTTTTAAAAAAAAAACAGCACTTGTATCTTTACTCTAAAGTTAGTTTGAAGATAACAGTGCCTAGCTAGCTAGCTAGTGTATCTTCATAATGTAACTTTGAAAACTTAAGTTGCATTAAACAACTATGTTGCCTCTAAGAGCTGGTCCGTAACCACTCTCACAATATCAAACATAAAATTGCTTCGAAAATTGTTTATAGCCATAACGGTAAAATGCCATTCCTACCGCGAACGTGGGAGAACCTTTTGGGTTCACGTCTAGATATCAAATCTATTTTTAAAACAATCAATGCATATTTTTATTGACGTATTGTTAAGTGAATATTTAACCAAAGAGGAGGACGAATTTGATATAAGATTTTTTTAATGTTAAGTTCGACAGACAGGCCGATGGCCCACTGCCGATGGTCTGCCGTCGCCTATAACACAAGCAACGCCACAGTTACTGCAAGTGCGCTGCCAACCATAGCGGGATTGAGGATGAGGATGAAGGATAGGGAAATGGACTCTGGCATTTCTTACTCACTCACCGAAACACAACAGCATACATACTGTTATTTCACGGTGGTATCATGTAAGGGGGCAGTTAGTGCCGCCAGACTTTTCAGATTCAGACCAGAGCCACCTTTGAAAAGTTCATTTCCAAAGTTGACCCTGCCGGGAATGGAACCCGGGACCCCTGAAACAGAGCGTTAAAGCAAGCATCCTAACCACGGATTCAACGGGCTCGTCAAGATTTTTGTAAGTACAAGAAGAGTAGATACAGTTAGAGAACTGTAAACAGTTTTTGTAAGAAAACTGTAAGTTTTTGGTCATTAATGGTAACATAAATTTTACTAATACGGAACCACTGACTGTTAAAATAAACCGTATTATCGTCAATGATCGTTTTTTATTAGGCGTCATTATAGTCCATCAATATTTTTTTGTCTACGATCTTTAGCGATAATTGTACTCGTACCTATGCCAAGGTCAAAAAAATAGTTTTTAGAATTTTTTTCTGTTCGTCTATGCACGCTAATTTCTGAAACAGCTTAAGCAAATCTTTATATACAAATCTTTATGTTTAAAAATCGATATGTGGATTATGTTACCTAAGTGACTATAAAACCGAGCGATCGGATAAACAATTTCTTTTTGTTTTTTGTTAATTATCTGTCATGTTTTCCCTACAAATTAATTACTAAATTGGTTTTTTTTTTTTTTTTTTTTTTTTTTTCATTTTAAAAGTAAGATTGAAATATTCAATGCCCGAAAAAATATATGTAAGCAATAAAAACTGAATAAATGTAACACCTAAGAAAAAGGGGCGCGGACGAATTGTAATAGTTAATAGAGGAATAGTTTAATATGTGTCAGAGCAAAAGAGTCCAATGCACCCATTAAGTAAACTGTTTTTTTCTTTAATAATAGACTTTTAAAATTGCGGATAACGGGATACGAAATGAAGTTTCAATCTAACGTGAATATAAGATAGTGTGTTGCAATATGAATATTAATTTTATCGCTCTCGATCTAAAATCAATCTTGTTTTAGAGATATAAAATAAAAAAAAGATTTGATGAAATATTATTATTATTTTTTTTAATTTCACTATACATTACAATATAAACGTTTGGATCGTCGTGTATACGACGAATTGGCAAAAGCTTTCGTTTAGGGTTAGCCCTTGAATACATATATGTATTTTAATTAAAATATTTAGTCAATTTCACCAGTGCAAGTCTAGAGAAGCAAGCAGCTAATATTGTTTGTATGCATTTAAAGACTGGTTAGTAGTGAATTGAATTAACGCCAAGTTGTTATTTCTCGAAAGCTTCAAAGGTCGGGAATACGACCCGAGCCAGTAAGCCAGTCTCACAATTGTACTGATGCCGATGGAAAACGTCGGCTTAACCCTTCTATTCAGCAGGTAAGTGAAACTTTATGGCCAAATAAAGCAAGAAAGTTTATTTCAAACTTGCATATTTTTACAAATTTTATATTAACTTTATGTCTATGTCCCTCCTTGATATAGGTCGAAGCGAGTAAGATGGTGATTAGGGGTTCACTGCACAATTTGCGAGACATCTTCAAAATCCATTTTATTATTATCCTCTACAAAACTAAGTAGTCCTGAGGCAGGGCACACTGAGTTTCGCTGTCATTTGGGCAGCCTGTCTGGCGGCAGTAACCACCCCCTTATAAAAGCCCACCGTGAAATAACAGCATGTGTGCTGTTGTGTTTCGGCGAGTGAGTAAGGGATGCCTGAGCCCCTTCCTAATCGCTTATCCTTACTCTTACTATTGTCTGCAGCGCACTTGCAACAACTATGTCGTCGCTTGTGTTATAGGCGACCATCAAGTGGAACCGATGACCCACATCAAAATCCGATGCATTATTTAGTAGGAGTTAGCGGTATAAACATACAGACGTGGAAAACGACTATGTAATGAAGGAAGCATCCGCTAACTTAACCGCTAACGAACTTTTAAAAATTTCAACTCCATGCGAAGCCGGGAGACGAGCCGATAGATAGGTATTTCTTTTAGTAAGTATTGCACGCAAACAGAGCTGAACGCTGTCCGTGATGGATCGCTATCAGGTTAACTTAATTTTAGAAAATGGTGGTAAAATTTTGCGGTGATTCACTTAGCCGAATTTATAATGGAGGTGAATGTGTTTGTAACGCTTTCTTCGGCTATTTATTGTTGGATTGTTTCGCTGTTGTTGTTTAAAACCACCGATGCGTAATTAAAAACAAAACTTTTTCTCATAGAGCAACCTGATCACGTTGTTCAGAAATGAAGAAGTTATTTGATAAACACCTCCATATCCTCAATTAAATTTTGTATTAAAAATATTTACACATAAATAACTATTTGCTACATACAAATGACCCTTGCTTGATAGGAACTCAGGAATATTATTTTATATTAGCTTTTGCCCGACTTTGTCCGCACCCCTTTTCCTTAAGCGTGAAACGTTTAATCAATCTCAAGAAATTGAGAAATTTATTTAATTCAGCCATAGCCTAGCACACTTAAGGTGTGCTAGCATTAAGCGGGCTCTACATTAAAGTCAAGTTTAAATTGCTACAAGAGCAAAATAAGGGATGACATTTTGCTCTCAAATCCTAGGATTAGTTTGACACGTATTACTATTATTAGTATGATTTAATATAAGAATCAATCAATATGTAAATATTAATATAAGATTTTCTATATTTTGAAGCACTATTTCTATATTGCTTATTATTGTCACAAAGCAAATTGCTGGCTGCTGGCCTCAGCGGGAATTTATAAATTTAGGCCAAAACTTTATACGAAAATCAAACGAAGTCGTAAATTAAGTAAGTATGAAACAATACTGTCTCAATTTTTAAGGTGGAGCATTCCAAAAATGTCCAACAGGTATGATGTAACATTACAAGCACTTTTTATCGAGGACGCGTAACACTTTCGTTGCCTTTATAGTGAGCATACGTAAATATCGGTGCAAAAACGTCACAAGAAAACCTAAGACTTTTTTTAATTATTCCATTAAACAAGAGAATAAACGAAAAATATCAAATTGTTTGTTGATAGAAGTTTGTCGATGTCGATGGACGCCCTACTTATGAGTTTCCAATCTTATCGCTGGAAAGGAACCTTGTCTGGGACTCGTACGTTGACCCTCGCAGTCCCCTTGGTGACTGTAAAATATGTGTGCACAATATTTTTTTGCACTAATTAAATTATCAGCGCAAATCAGGTTTATGGGCCGAGTGGTCGAGAGATCAATAAACCCGACCAAGAAACATTTGTCGTAAATATCGTAGCGCCAGCGATGTTTAACTCTGATTATACCGAGTGTTGTTATAATACAAAATTAGCAGAGGACTGTGATTGTTTTGTAAATGTATAAAAAAATCTATAATTTTATATAAAAAGAAGATATCCAACCTCTTCCCACATTAAACTCGTCACTGAAAATAATAATCTATTTCTTCCAGTGCTAACTCCTCACAACTCCTCTCTAAATTAAAAAAAATCCTTTCTTAGCGAATGATTACTTTATAAAATAAACATGTTCCAAATTTCAGTTTTCTAGACTAAGTAGTTTTAGTTGTGCTTTAATAGTCAGTCAAGACGAACAATTTTATAAGTACTTATAGATTACACAAACTTTATAGAAATCCGCGAATCGTCATTGATCATCTCTTATTAGGAGGTGATCACCTCTTACTGAGGTACCTTGGCTCTTAATTTTAATGTTAATGTACTTCAGTTTAATTAATTGGAGGAAACCAAGTCATTAAATTTATTCAATTCAACCGAGTATGTATAGTCACAAGTAGTCCACAAGATTGTAGTCGAGGAATCTCAATAGACAACGCGAAAGAAACACTTTTGTTCGGAAGTTACACTTCAGTTATGTAACACTAATGGAGAATGACTTGCAGCTAACAAAGTAGGTAAGCCATGACATAATGAATAGACAGCCAATATCAATTATAGTACCATTGAAACTAAATAACCCCTTCTACACAATTTGTTGGGCATACAATTATGTAACTTTTTCGGTAATTTGTACCTTAAGCGGTAAATGTAGAGTAGGTATTAAACTTAATAGGCCTCCAGATAATGTATCTTTTTTTTGTAGATATAAGGTTATGTTCTAACAAAATTATAAAAGTAAGTATTGACGGTAATGGGCGATGAATTATATTCAATGTGTTCTTCCTGTCCACGTGTTTCATCCATGTCGATATAGAAGAAAATTATCATGCAAGCAAAAAAATAAATAAACCCATCTTATCAGTATTCTGATAAGATTGACAATTTATATGCAATTGTAATGACATAATTAAAATATTACAATAGTAAGTGGCTAGTAATATTTATTCCCAACTAATCTCAGAAACTGTGCTTACGCGTTCTCTTAAATTCTAGATTAAATATCTATCTCAAAAACGCATTTATGGGGACAAAAAGTGTCACAAGTGGTAATTCAGAAAATCTCTGTGTGTTCTAAATAACAAACATATTAAGATCAAAGAATATATTTTTATAAATAAAATTTTTAAATTTATATTATAAAATTAATAAAATAATATTAAAGTAGATATACATTTGTGAAGTGAATCAAGTTTATTTGAACATAGATAAACGTTTTAAGCGCTTGGCACGGCAAAGCTACATATTTCTCTCTCTCTTCTCTCTGCAAAACGTACTCGTACATGTTACGCGAAATCACTTCGATGATGTAACAATGTATAATCGGGGACAGGTATTACTTTCGGCGATGGGTTCTTGCCGCAGAATAAGGTCAACGTTCGGCACACAGAGCCAGTTCGGAACTAAAGTGACACAGTGTTCGCTGACGTAACACTTTCCGTCTTATTGCATAACCGTTTTCGGACGGGCACGTTGCGGTATTATAATGCAATTGGGATTGAACGTATTTGATACTTGAAGATCTGCTGATTTGCTACAGCTTAAGTTGCTTCCTGAGGTGTCGTATCAATTATTGAAATAAAAAAAGTAGCAAAAATACACGCGTTCGAGCAAACGAAGGACAAAAACTAAAGAAATGATAAGAATTATGCGACTAACCTTCACTGTAGAAAAAAAAAACGCTAATCGCGAACTCTAGTTAAAACAGAGGAAATCGTTAGCATTGTGTTTGTTACTTGATTACAATGTGAGTTGACAGTATTTTGAAATAAATTTAATCATTTTAATCACCATGAAACTCACTTTCTGTAGGTATAACTTTGATAGTTGTAAGTATTATACCTACTTTTTGAGAAAATCGAATCAGAGTTCCAAGGAAGCGTGTGGCCTGGTTTATTTAGTGTGGAGTGTTTAAAAATTCAGATGTTTTAAAATTTTAATCAATTTAAAAGACAATATAATTTAATAATTAGTTTGAACGGATTATAACCTTAAATAACAAAATAATGTCCCACAAAAATACTGTGCTAATTTTGACATATTATATCTATGATCTAATTTACAAAAATTAAGGTCGTTTTTTTTTCCTTTCTCTATACTAATTCTAATGTTAGTTACTAGTATCAAAACTAACGAGTCGCAGTGCATACAGTGGTGATAATCGTTGCATAAGGCATACTTTCACCTCTCCCAATGACTAAACTTTAAAACACAATAGTTTAATATTGGTAAACACAAAATGAATTATTACGTTAGACGAATGTTCAACGTGTAATCACTAATTTGTCATGTTAAAAAATATGCACACAAAAAGTCTTTAAATTAGACAACTTTTATCGTAATCTTTACATAGTATTAAAATAAAGTCACTTCCTTCCGTCTGTCTCTCTGTATGCATTCTTAGATCTTTTAAACTACGCATCGGATTTTAATGCGGTTTTCACCAAGGGAAAGATATATAGGATAACATATAGGATTATCCTGGAAAAATGTTAGTTCCCATTAGAACATCTAAACATTTGAAAAATTCGGTGACACCGTCGTCACAGCGATGTCAGGCCTTATAATATTTTCATTTCTCAACGAAGTCTCATACGAAGTCGCAGACACAGATAGTGTAATTAAGACTTAGTCAGAGTTTATTTAGTTACCTACATTATCTATTCATTGAAAAGATAAAAATATAATTATGATTAACAAATATACTTGACAGTTTAGGAATTTTTAAATCGTCATTCGATGTCTTACATATATTACTTGCATTTAAAATAATTTATTCTCACTTTTGACTTATGTTTAGTATATACATTTAGGGGAAAAAATAGGGTAATTTCAATTAAATACACGAACGAACGAATGTTGCCATACACTTAAGTTTATTATTAGTATTACATAATTTCCCAGTCACAACACTCTCACTTGTAACATTCTAGGTAACAAATACCTCGGTTACCATTTTATGTAAGACATTCATATTTTTATTGAATCTGAAGGTATTACATTTTACATGATCGGTAATAGCAATTACATGTTAGCCGACGGCATCTCCATGCTCGGAGTGTTCAAAATAGAATAGAATAATAATTTATTTGTTGATCATATGTACATATAGGTATTAAAATTAACATTTGATCTATATTAGCTATTATTACTGGTATAAAAAAACCTTTATTTTAATTCTAATTTAACAATGTATTATGAAGTTATCTTATAATATTATTATTTAATGTCAAGTATCAATTATTTAATGTCAAGTATATTATTACCAGAACTAAATTTTGTCATTAAATAAATCATGAATGAAGTAAAGTAAACCCTTTCGACCAAAACCGTTTTGATAAAGAACATCAGATTCACTACAGTGCCACAAGTCCCATGGTAAATGAGACGTAATGTTCATAGGAAAATAAATTATTTGCGTTACTAGAAATGTTTTATTTTACCGTAAAATGACGTTTTGATATGGCCATCAATCGTAAGCATATTAATGACTATCACAATAATTTATCAATGAAAAGGCGATTAAAAATCTAACTAGATATAACTAATCGGAACATAAACATTATCTAACTGAATGATGTTAAGTTGATTCCAAGAGTCATAAATAGATTTCAAGAAACCAAATAAAACACATTTTCATGTTGATGCATAGGCTGAATTGTACCAGTATGGTTATGGTCGTAATAAGATTAATTATAAACAAACTTAATATATAAAAAGTGAGAGCGGATTTCGTAAGATTATGTCTATATATGGCGAGTAATCTCCGGAAACAACATTAGAAAAAATCTTTTACTATTTGAAAGGTACATTATTCCAGATTAACATAGGCTATATACAATATTATGTATACGAAGGCGACGAGGGGCCCCTCCTACGAGTATTAATATTATAAATGCCAAAGTTTGTATGTTTGTTCCTCAATAACGCAAAAACAGCTGAACCGATTCAAATGAAATTCGGCCAGCTCGAAGCCTAATCCGATCGAGCACTTGTGGGACGAGTTAAAAAGAATAATAAGAGGCAAAAATATTGCTCCAAAGCTGTTATTCGGGCAAGAGGGGGTAACACTTCTTATTAATAAATGTTTTTTCACTACATTTCGTGTTTTTTTTTTTTTTTTTTTTAATAATCCCTAGGCAGTAAGGTAAACTTATCGCCGCTTATTATATCATCATTGAATAGGTATTGAAATAGCCTTTCATCCCAATGTAAAAAATATATGTGTTTTTTGAAATGAAAACAAATTACACAATATTTTTCAAAAAATGTTTACATGTGCGATTTCATTGCACCAGAGTGTAGTATACTTTTTATCATGGAAACATTTTACGTTTCCTAGAGATCCTGTAATAATATAAAAAAAATTAAGCGGGGCCTCCGTCGTCACAGAGGTTATATTTTTCATTTTTCATCGAGGACGAAGTCACAGGCACCAGCTTGTACTTATGTAATAATTACGTTTGGTCAACAAAGTCTGGTGATAGCACCAAATATAAATAAATCGTTACGAGTTACTTTGAACAAATAAAAACATTTATATAGGTACTGAGACAACTATGTTCTGTAATTTCCAAAAAAAAAAAAAAAAAAATTGATTCCGCACTGTTTCTCCTCACCAACGAGCGTTATATTACAAAATTTCTATTATCAATTGAAATTACAACTAAACACTGACCTGAGTAAGTCCGAGCCTGTAGCTGGTGACGTCTAGATCGAGGGCTAGCAGCATATCGTCCACGACTTGACGGTCCGACAACTGAGCGGTTGGTTTGTTGGTTTCCGAGTCATCACTCTCGGACGTAGCCAGTAGACGGTACCTAGGCGAAATTAATTCGCTTATTAACTCTTTGACCGCTTGGTTTTGTAAGAGTTGTCGTGATGCTAAGCGCTTGACTCGATTTTTTTTTAAGAGGAAGCAACGCAATGATTTAAAAATAAACATTGTACAAGTAGAGGAATTTGTCGTATATAACCCTTGGCCTTTATCAGGTCGTCTGTTCACCTTGTAGGTGGATGTTCTGCGCTGCGCTTGGCGGTCCGTGGTCTCCACTCGAGAACCTTCCGGCCCCAGCGTCATTTATTCACTTTAAAATTTCCTTTAACAATTCCTGTCATTCACTTTTTAAAAAAAAATTCAACATATCTACTTTTATTTTTTTATCTTATAATACTTAAATTGTGTAAATATAAAACTATGTTAGAAGAGAATTTGAGACTGATTTTCTTTATTGGTTTGAGTTGGTTGACGCTTTTAATCAACTAATGGTGCAAGTCAACTTTCGTGATTAATCACGACAACGAAATTTGTAAGGGCCGGCGCACATTAGAGGATTTGCACGGCAAAGTATTCAATTTGCTGTGCAAATAAATATTATCCTATCCTAAACTAGTGACATAGTAATATGAGGGTAACGTGTTCTGTTTTCAGTTTTAACATTTTTTAGATTGAAGAAATTTATATGTTGACAAATTTTACTTTAGTTGTGGGATTCAAATGTGCTTGTGACATATCGGCAGCTGAGGATTAGCCACTACTGCTTCTACACAAATATATTTAAAAAAAAAATTACCTTCTAGAGAATTCTGAAAGCGGCATGTGTTCAGGGAACCCTTGCTTGTAAAGACGTGCCGCATCGAGGAGTTGGAAACCGCGAAACTGTTCAATACAAATTATTACCCTTTAATTGCGATATCCCACGCCATATATTGCTCTGATGAATATTTTTGAATACCTCATACCAAATAAACACATAATTAAAAAATTCTAGACTTCCGTCAAAAAGTGGCAACTGTGTCGTTCGGGACGAATAAAAATTAAAAGGAAAATGTAAATGAATGTGATTAGTGAAAAATAATAATAGTACTGATAATATAATAATAATTGCTGAACATGGTTCTTTGGTTATGCAAGGGGTACCTGTTATGATTTGGCGTCTTCATACCTGCGACCTCAAGAGAGGTATGTTGACGTCATCGGCGGGGTCCGAGGGGTGAGCCGCCAAAAGGCAACACACGAACTGCACTCCGCCGGAGCCGCAACGCCGCAGCGTGTCCACTACGCCGTCTGCTACGAATTTCGCTTGGAGGGCGGTCGAGCGACGCTTCATGCCGGCTGTACCTGTACAATCCAACGAATCAATTGTAGCCTCTAAAATAGCAAACAATCGGTCCACATGTAGGGCGACAAAGAAGCGAAATAATAGGCTAAACATATATCGTTATACAGTTGACTCCAACGATCGTTTTGCAAAGTGTTTGTCGGATGGAATTTGTCGGATTATAGAGTACTGCCACAGACCCCTCTGTGGTTCGCAACTTGTTATCCAAAAAATAACATATCAGTGTTAAGTATTATGATTCTACATTTACCTATTACAAAACAATCATTAAGCGGCTATGACTGTGTCTACTTAGTGAATAACATTGTAAACTAACGCTGGTGAACATGCGCCTTTATATCGTGTTATGCATAAGTACAACTGTCTATTTACAGGTGTTGATCCATTTTATACTAGATCATGGGAATATAAAAATAATATTGTTAAATTGATTTAGTTTTATGGTGTTGTTTTGTTTTTGTTTTTTGGTGTATTACTAATCAATACTTCCATATTGTCCAATGATTGGAAGTTTACCCCTTTGATACTCGTCGAGCAAAATTTATGGTGGCGTTAACTTGTTAACAACCAGTTCACACACGCATTAACGAAGATTTGGCGAATATAAATATGTTTTGTACATGTTAAAGGCATATCGGATTACATGAGGTAGCGTAGTCAACTGTAGTTAAAAAGCGTGGTTTGATACCTGACGTAAGTGTTCTCCGTATGGAAGATGCTCTTCGCAGTGTGGAGGCATCGCCTACGGCTGCAGACCAGGCGCCAACTCCGCAAGCGCCTCGGGCCCAAGACGACAGGCGACCTATCTCTTCACTGTGAACAAATACAATATCAGAAAAAAAGGAAAAACAAAACTGCAATCAGTCGTTAAAACGTACCCAACGTCGAATTTTAAAGTTTGCAAGTTAGGTTTTTGGAGATTACTCCTTAAGAATCCATTTTCATATACTAAATCTGTGGTATGAAAATTTTATGGGAGTAAAATCAAAATTGTCACACGAATGCGTTATGTTATGCGTTATAGTTACGTTCTATTTTTTGAATATTATAGAATATCTGAAGTTTCAGAGATATTGCGATATCAACAAAATATTATTTAAAAAAAGAACAATGTTGTTCTTTCGGAATTGTGTTCGAATTGTGAAAATTTAAATTTTATTATCGTTCGTAAGGAGTAAACTCCAATCGTGTGTCGGAGCTGACAACATACAATTTTTATTTTTTATTTTTTTTATATTCTCTCCTTGAATCATCTTCCTCAAAGTTATATTTCAAAATATTATTATCGATGAATATAAGTTAGGCCAATCTCACAAAATGACACTGGGTTAGTGTGTTAAATTTTTATCTTGGTTAGTACGCTCGATTTAGAAGTTAGACCTAGAAAGTCATGTGTGTTTTTTTATTCAAAAATTATGCGACTGATGGCGTCAAATTTGGCTTGAAGTTCTGGATTTGCATACTCACTCACCAAAACACAACAGCACACATGCTATCTTTTAACGGTTGTCTTCTGTAAGGGTGTGGTTACTGCCGCCAGACGGGATGCCCAAAATTACTGCGGAATGCAGCATGCCCTGCCACTATTAAATTCTTAACAAAAATTGTTTAAAATTACTCACTTTTGACTCTCCTGAAGCAGAGTTAGCGATTTCTTGGTGACAGGGTTCTCTCGACTCGCTTTCACCCATCCGGTGACGTCATAAAGCACAGGATTCGTGCCCTGTGCATAATATTTTTATTGTAAGACAAATCATTCAAAATAAATGTCATAAAAATAAGTCATAAAACCAAATTGTTAAAATCAAACCAAATTTAAAACAAAAAATGGTGCAACTGTACTGAATCTGAATTGCGGCAGAAACCAGCACGCACATAATTATGTGCAAACTAGCTGTGATGTCACTCACAATATTAAAATAAAAAAAAAATTGCTGAATTATTTATTGATTAAACTACTCAAATACAAAATCCATTTTCATGTTATTTGCTATATGCACAAATAAAAGTGGCTTGCTTGTGTTAATAACTAACAAATATAATGAGAATAGTCAGATAAAAACTTGTCAATGAGACGGTACATGCGAGTTCAAATCCCGGTCAGAACTGAATCTGAATTGCTTTTTTTTTTTTCGTCTTTCGATTGTGTGTGAATTGGTAACGACCAGCACTTTCTCAAACAGTGAAAGAGAACTGCTTGAACCTATTAAGTGATGCAAATCTGCAGGAGACATATAAACGCATACCTGAAGGTGTTGCAATAAGAACTGTCTCGCGTGAGGCGCTTTCTTGATAAGGTGGTGTGTGTGGTGAGGGGGTCCATAGTGGGACAAAACTCGCTCCAAAAATGTATCGTCTGATGACCCGGGATACATCGATTCCTCGTCGAGCAACCTGCCGTCAAAACAATATTAAATCTGTACCTAATGTGCCAGAAAAATTATAATTTTCAATAAGAAATTACGGTATCTATCTATATCTATATATATACATATTTTAAAATACTATCTGGCGCCCGCGACTTAGTCTGCGTTGAAAAATGAAAAACATCGCCTTGACATCGTATACAAGTAATGTTTATTTGTAGAAAAGTGGCACCAAGTTCTATTATAGAATTGTTTCGATTACTTAAATTTTAATTCGGAAGGAGTAATTGTTTCCAGCTCAATTATGACCTCAACCAAAATAAGTCTTTTGGATAATAAATTTCCAAAATTGATAAATATAATTGTTATCTCAAATATTTTTAAGAAATTCGATGTTAACATTTTGTAAACATACATATGAATACTTCTCATGAATTTTGAAAAGAAATTTTGAGTGTGGTCGCGAGCCTTGGGAGAGGTTGATAGGCTGATGATGATGATGATGATTATAAAAATGACACCAAGCTTACCACAACAATCCCCGCCTGTCACACTCTCGCAGGTCTGCTTGCGAACTGCGTACGATTGTGTTCTGTGGCGCTTTGTCCAACAACTCAACCATCGGCCCCGGGTTAACTGTCTCCGACAACCAATCTGCGGGATATCAAAGCAATTATGTAGTATAATATTATATATTATATGAGAGATGTACATTCGGAACGTATGAAAGAAAAAACCTTCATCGTTGCCGTCGTCGAGAGCGATGCCTTCTTGCGCGTATCGTTCCCTCGGCGAAACCAGCGCGGCCTCGTGGAACACCGCTTGTAAACGCTCCTGGAACACAATTACTAATTATTCGCGACAAATTATGTTAGTGATAGTATAGAATGCTAATTTCTGCACACAACAGGACAACCAGTCGAGAGGCAGTGACCACGCTCCTACTGAAAACCATCGTTAAGTATAAGAGAGAGACACCCGTAATCTGTTTAAAGCGCGTAAGAGATAAATTACATGTTATAGTATTGTCTTTCTATATATTGTCTCTAACGAGTATATTAAATTAATATATTAAATTAAATTAAACGAGAACCAAATATTAATTTTTGCATGTTTATACAAGTACAAATGAGAAAAGATATCCAGTAGTTTCTTTGTTTTCGAAGTGGTCTTCTTCTGTTTGTATAAAATAGAAAGACCTCGAGTGCTTCTTTATCACTAAAATCACTCGATATAATTTAAAAAAAATTAAAAACGTCAAAATGTCGTGTTGTGTGATTAGAAATGATAAAATTAGGTTAATTTTCAGTCGCGTAATGTACGAAGGTCTAGTCGCGAACGAGTACGCAATTGGTATCCTACTGGAGTATAGTAATATATCTAATGAGTATCTTAATATGCGAAGGACCTTAGGGGGCTGGTTACTGGCGCCAGACTTCTCTTGGTAAAATTGCAATACTGTTTAGCTGAGCCGTTTTCTTTTTGTTATTGTTTTATTTTATTCTTTTTATTTAGATATAGTTATAACAGTTTATTTGTCTTTGATTTTTGGTCTTTGTTCTTTGTTTGATTTCAGTTATTTATTGTTTAGTTGCTATGCGTGTTTTATCGATCGTCTCAATTTCTAGTTTGTAGTTTATGTTACCTATACTAAATCTATTGGAAAGTAAATAAATAAATACCTGTAAATAATTGGATAGCAATTTGGAGAGTGGCGCTCCGCTCTGTTGGCCCGCACACATTGGGTTGTCGGCGCCTGGCGTGTCCAGAAGTAATATAGATGCTAAAGTTCTCGCTGATGTTGATAGACTCCTGAAAAAAAAAGGTTGGATTTCAAGAACCAGTGGACTCGCTCCAGCTTCACACGACTGGAATAAGAGTCATTCACTTTTTGTTAAGCATGCATGTTAGATTTGGTAGATTTATAGTGTTAAAAAACAAAAGAAAACAAAAGAAAAAAAAAAGGCAAGAAATTGATCTTTTTAAGATAATACTCTTTGAGTCAAATTTCGGTAGTCAAAATTTAAAAAGAATATCAACAAAACAATTTATTAAGCTAATAATTTAAAAAAAATATCTAAATTACATAGTTAATTATACAGAAGTTATTAGTAAATTTATAAATAATGGTAAAAAATGGATCAAAAACAAAAAAAAAAAAATAACTAACAACTTAACTGACAATGTCGTGACACTATTACACTATTTAGATAATTTGGTTCTTTTCTACAACCAAATTAGCTGATAAGTTTTTGATTGCGAAATGCAATATTATGAGTGCTAAGAAATAATCCATACTCTTCGATAGGATTTAGTTACTTGACAATTTTGATAAACGGCGAAGCTTTAATTTTATATATTTGTATAACAATATAGAAGAAGTACAAGTTTTTTTTTTTTTTCTTTTTCTTTCTTTTAATTTTGCCTACATCATTTCGACACTAGAATTCGAATATTTTCTTAAAACTTTTTGTAGGGGTTGAAATTCTTACCTATTAACAAGTGCAGCGATAATGTTAAACGTCTCGTTGTAGAGTCCGTTGACGAAGGCGTCGAGAGCTTCAGTGCCTGTTATCTCGCGCTCGTTAGAAGGCGATGGCGTTCTGGAAAAAAAAAATCGATTAGGTATTTCTCTTTTTTCTTTCTTTTGAATGCGAATTCTTCCGCGTAACTTTATCAACTATAGCCTATGTTACTCTAAGCAGCTGGCAGGCACACAATTTGCATGATAGAAAATTTAAGACTTTCGCTCGTTGACGAAACATTATTGGAATTTTTTTATAATGTGATAATTGAAATGGATAGGATGTGGAACTGAAAGAAATACCTGAGATTAGCACTAGGTTGCGGTGAGGTTGGTATAGCGTTCGCGAATACCGCCCTAGTCAACTCCTCCACTGAGACGCCGAGCAAACGCGCCGCGCGTTGCGAACATCCTGAACTTGCGAACTGGTACTTAAGGCTGGATCCTACATTTGCTGATAACAAAAAAAAAAACTATTGTAACACGAATAGACTATATTTGACTTTAAGCACAGCACACAGCAATCTTTTGGATCAAAATC
Organism: Synanthedon myopaeformis; assembly: GCA_944738685.1. NCBI lineage: Eukaryota > Metazoa > Arthropoda > Insecta > Lepidoptera > Sesiidae > Synanthedon > Synanthedon myopaeformis. The sequence goes on along the minus strand of OX122933.1, from coordinate 2,773,513 downwards.
AATTGTTTATTTATTTACTTATTTCATTAGCGATTGTTAAAACTGTCCTGTGTAACTTGTCGTGAGTCTACAATTAGCTGTCTGCAAATTCGAAAAGAAATTCTCAATTGTAGATCACGAAAGCAATGTCTTTTTTAGAAAAGAAAAAGGTCAGACCTTTGGCGACCCCGGCCCATCCCAGATGACACACGGCTGCGAGTATTTTCCATATAGCCGTCTGCTCCTGCTCGGTGACATTCAGCAGATGCAGCGCTTCTTTGAGCGCTGAAAACTCAGTGGGGGCGTCGGCTCGTTCGCTTGAATTGATGAACGGATTGGGAGCGCTCGCCGGCGCTTGGTCCAGCAGCAATTCGCGACGAAGTCGACCGTCGCATCCGTGGAACAACCTACACATGAAGGTATCACTTCGCTCACTATTTTGGTTCCAATATAATATGATCATATTTTTTTCAAACATGTAATATCTTTTATAAAAGAATCAAAATAACTTAACTTAATATTATTTCCAATAAACATTTAATTTCGCTCAGTCCAAAGTTGCTAGTAATGGAATTTAGCAATGACTTGTTAAAGGATGTTAAACTTAAACATGTGTTTCAGGTTATAATTTAAATTATAAAATAGTAAATTATAATTTAAATTATATGTAAATAACAAGAATATAAGTTATAAATAACAATAATATAAGAATACAAGTTGTAATTTAAATTATAAACTAATACGCTATAACTGCTGTATGTTGTTGAGGAGTTAGGTATCCCGCAGACTACTTGATGCTGCTGCACCAGGTCAAGGTTACCATGACATGGAAATGCCACCGAAAAATCAGTATACCAAATTTCACATGAATCGAACATAATGAAATCCCTTCGTTAACTAGGAAATGGGGTGATAATCTTCAAAGACCTAAACAGATCTTCATATTTAAATTATAGCTAAGAACCATTCCGATCACGTCAACTTTCAAACAATAAAAAAACCGGATCCTAATCTTTCCATCCGTTTGGGAAGTACAATTCCACAGATACACCCGTAAAACTTAAAACACTCCGTTTTTGCGTTGGGCGTCAAGAGTTAAAATGGGCTCGTGCCAGTGTTAATAGTGATTAAAATAAACTTTAAAGCCAAACAGCACTCACGTATGCAAAGCTCGAAGAGGTGCTTGACCAGGCTTGAGATCCGGTAGTAATGTCTGCACAGAGGCCGACACCAAGGCACCTCCGCCATCGAAATCGAGGGACGTAAGCGACACGAATCGCGACGCGTGTCCATTTGAACTTGTACTGAAACAGGATACAACATTCAATTTAAATAAATTATAATAAACTAGCTGAGCCCGACCACGTTTCGCTGCGGTTCTCTTTGACGTTCAACGGTCAGCGGCTGCCATGACGACGGCTAACTGCCTCTTTAAATGTGACAGCGGTTATCGTTGGCGAGTTAGTTCTCCTCGCTTTAGGCAGATGGCGCCGTAAAAAAAAGATATATTATTACGCAAAATATAGATAAGATCAATCCTTGTAGCGGATTGCATATTGTGTAAAAAATATCAAGTCAATCCGTCGGCTAGTTTTCGAGTTTTTGAGAGATACACAAACCAACACAACATTTTTATATAATATATTATATATATGTATAGATTTTAATCAATTTATATTATTATAGGGTGGCGAGCAAGCTGGTGGCTATCATCGCCTAGCAAAGCAAGCAATACATTAAATCAACACAATTTAGCTTAGTAATTTGTTTTTAAGTATAATTTTTAATATTAATGTTGAAGTTTAATTTTATGTAACTGTGTACCAACGTAATTACTTTTAATCAGGTTACAATAAAAGTTAGTGTAGTGGCAAAAGGCACACGTTTTCGCAGCCATAAACTGGCATTCATTTGCATTCTTAATTATGCTTGTGTTTATGTCCAGTGCCAGTTATGGGCCATAACTGCTAACGTTTAATTAAATTATATTCCAAATTCTTACCGACAAGATCCAAATGTATGCAATATATCAAAGGCAACGCTAAGCCTCTCGGGGGTTAATTTGGACCCTTGCGCCGGATAAGTACTGGCTAGGTACCAAACGCAGTGACGCATTGCAGAGGTCTTGCCGGAGCCAGATCTGAAATTAAACATTGCATTATTTAAAAAAAAGTCATTTAGAAAGTAGTAAGTTATCTGGTAACTTAATCGTATTATGAAATAAAAAAGTAAAAAATACCCCAAAGATTTTGTAGAAAGTTAATTATTTAGGATAGCAAAGTTTTTTTTCTACTTTATGTCATCGTTAAATTCTTGTTTGCTTCTATTTGTTTTTCTTTATTTATGAGAATTATATTTTTGAAAATTTTACTCCTCTAGGTCAACGAGATGTTGGATCCCTTTGTAACTATATATATCACATTGATTTCTCTATTCGTTTTTGTAATCACGACAAAATAATCGGCTTTATATTTCCACGCCAAAAAGAGGCGGTAAACAATTTTTTGGCTTTTTTTGTAATAAAAAAGTGCCTCAGCAAATAATTATAGTGCGGTATAATAAAAACTTATAGAACATAATCACCTATTTTAAAATACAATAAAAACATTAATTTAATTCATAAACAGCAGGAGATCAAAACCATGAACATGTTTCGGTGATTGATTATACACCATAAAACGCATTAATTTTTAATTTACACAAATAACTTTTAGGAGGTCATGGTGTTTATGATTTTAGCCTGAAATGAGAAATTATTTTATCAGTTAAGTTAATATATTTAACTAATATAGTTGTAAATAAGTATTTACCTATTTTAACTAACCCTGCTGATGGTTCGTTAAAATAGTTCAATTTTACCCTGCTAATTTAAATGCTATAAAATTATAAAGTCTTTAAAAAAATTATTAGCAAAACTTAAGCATCGGTAGTATACGAGTATGATCTAGACCTTTAACCTGTAATTAAATAAAAGGTTATAACATTTATTACACAGCAATAACTTGTTAAAACGACATCTATGCACGTACTGAAATGTCGTTTATAAACTGAAATGAAGTGCCGATTCTATTGCGCTGTTTGTGGCTTTTTACTATAAAACCTTTTTGTCATTTATTTTCTTTTAAATTTTTGGTAGACATTTTTATTGAATAAATTTATTGTCTGTGGGGTTTGTGTGAACGCGCTAATCTCGGGAAATTGCGAACGGATTTTATTCCTGTTTGGATCGATGAAACAGGAATTTCTGTGAATGGTTTATACACTTATTTCATTAATATCTTATTCACCCGAGTTATCATTTCCAAGGAATCATTATCAAGGATCAGGAGTTATCACAATCAAAGAGTTGATAAAATAAAGGTATGAAAAATCCGTTTTGTTTTTTGCGTACATTTTATATAAGTTATATGACAAAAAATATTTTCTAGGAGATTTTTATAGTTTTCACAACTAGTTGTTAAGCTAGCGTGACTTTAAAGGGCTATAATAATACTTCAAACACTCACCTCCCAAGGAAAACGATGGATCGATCTCGACGCGAAGCAAGCATGCAGCGGTGCGCGGACTGCGCCGCTGCGAACACATGCGGAGGCATATCGTCAGCACGACAACCGCGAAACATCGCTGCCACCTACGAAAAGGAAACACAAACCAGTGGTATAGGCAAAATCTGTAACTTATGAAAACATACCGGATGTCGTAGATTGAGTCTCCACCTACCCCACAGTACTTCTAGCAGGTCCGAAAGTGGAAGTACGCCGACCATCTAGGGGGACCTTACGACGGGTGGCAGTCCCTCTTAGATGTTTGTAAAACTAACCTTTTCCGTGTAAATAGGCGCAGTCCGCTTGGGCGGTCCAAGTACCAGGAGAGCATGACCGGCGCGGGCATGTGGTAGACCTGCAGCATAGCGAGAACGAAGCACGTGCAAAGCACCGCACTCGTTAAGACAACGAAGGGACGCTATGTCTTCACAACGTTCCAGTTGCGGTGGGTTAGCCTGAAAGAAAAAACACGTTAACTGTGAATTAATCTAAGACTTATATTTTGATAAAAAAATCCATTACGATTTCAAATTATTAGTCAGTAGGCATAGTATAATAACTGTCTAAGACGAATTGGAACTCCCTGTCGGCCTATTTCCAAGCTATAACCCAAATATTTTTAAAGTTCCAGTGAATTAGGCATCTTCTGAGGTAGCTCGCTCCATCATCGGCCTCGTCTTTGCTACAGGGATGCTAGCCAAAAACAAACCCCTCTTTAATAATAATAAAAAAGAGTATTGCTTGTGTCCCCGGCTGACAGTGCTTATCCCGTAAACAGTTTAATAATTTGAAACAGATGATCATCAGATTAAATTATTAAATAATTATATTATAATGATATCAAGAAATTTGTAAAAATCAGTACCTAAGAGTATTAATATCATGAATATTAATATGGAAAGTATGTAACATATAATATAATAATACTTTCAAGATGCTGTTACGGCTGCGCTGCAGTGCTATAGGTATAATATAATTGCTAAAGTGCTTACCGCTGTAATAACATCCTGAGATCGATATCTATAAGATATGACTGTCCTATCCAAAATCATTAGATGAGCCATGACTTATATAATGCTTAAATTACTAAAAATTAAAAAGAATATTGTGAAATTAACGTATGTACCGAAAATTAACACCGAGATAATATAACACTTGTCAGATATATTAAAACAAATATTACCTTTTCCAAATCATCATCGTCGACTGTTAGCACCTCGTCAGTCTGTATGACGCGAACTTGAGTGCGACCTGCGTCTGCGTCGCCTTCGCGGACCACTGCAGTGAAACCGCCTCGATGAGCTAACCACATGTGTCCTGCTTGTAGCCATTCTTTTTCGCATGCTAATTGCTCCTCCGATTTCGCCTGTAAAATATAAAATACAATTTTCACTTAAAACTGTTAAAGATAAGAAATATTACATACTAAAATTATGTAGTGGATAACATTAGCATCACGTCGCTTCCCAACGAGTCATGCGGATTCAATTACAGGGACGCCGACAACCACTTTTACGACAAATTACGTTTAAGCTGCGTCATAATATTATACACTTATCCAAAGATCACGTACGGTGGGAATCGTGTCGACAGGGTTGTCTCGGGTGAAAATCTGCATTTTATTTACCAGCTGAGATATCTGCAATTAATTATTTGTGAAGTTAGATAGATAGCGTGTTAGAAGTAAAATCCTACTTGATATTTTTATTGTCAATCTGTTTGAGGTGCTATGCTATTTTAATACCTTAATACGATCACTTCATCGCATATAATTTCAATAATAATACTTAATTTATGAATTCCTAAATTCCTATACCTAAAATTTCTAAATAGTTGTAGCGTTGTACTGAGATCAACTCTGCTATAAAATTAATATGACTTTAATCTTTAATATTATTTATTTGACAATTTGGACATATTTTTTATATATTTGCTCCAATTAGTATCCAATTAGTAAACCAAAAAGCAGAATTCAACCCTGTAAATTACAAAAAACACACTGTCAATTTCTTTTCTATTTTCAATTTTTGATTAGTCTCTCTGCACGTAAAAAGTATATTTTATTTATCGGACAGATATCCGCATAGTCCTAAATTATGCAACCAATTCACATGTGTAATACTACTTTTTTTTTTTGTGAAACGACACATGAAAAATATAATACATTCTAGTTACATTTACAAATAGTTAGACAGTAAAATATAATAAAAATACAGTCGGTTTGCATGCAATGCTGCCCCAGTACCCAGCAAGTCAGTGCTTACGCTCAAAACATAACCAAGTCGCGCAAAAGCTAGTACCTAACTCTATTAAGATGGAGCTTACGGAAAGTAGTAATTTGGAAACAACACTATTAGCGACATTACGGGTACTTCTTCGTGACAGCAAGCTATTAAGTACAAAGTGCCCTTAATAAGCTTCGAAACGTTAAGTGAAATATCTCTTGAAGCCACGGACATTGTGTAGTTTAACGCCGTTTTAGACAGTTTGCGGAGAAGTAAACGATAGTTGTTTTCGGTTTACGCTATGTACGAGGCATTTAAAAGTAAATGTATATAACTATAAATTGTTTTGTTTATTTGACAAGGAAACTATGTCAAATAAATCCATACTTTTCCAAATAAAGGACGATAAACTGGTTGATTGTGGATCCACTTTATGGTAAATTCTACAGTCGTATAAATACAAAAGCAAAAATCAGGGAGATTCAACTGAGCTGATGGAATAAGGAAATCTGGCATCCATTACTGCAGCACATAACTATGACAGCGACTTTCGACTTTCAATTATAGTACTTGTTAACTTTGAGCTGATATTGTCGGATTTCTGTAAGAGTATCGCACCATAGCCAACTGAACTGACATTTAACAGTTTACAATAGCTTGGGTATTTTATGGCCAAAAGATAAGGCTCAACATAAGCTGGGTGTATGTAGAAAACAGTTTATTATCTGGATTAACCTAATATATACGATACTTTTATCCTGGAAAAAAGTTTGGTTCCCGAGAGATGGTCTTTTAGACCAAAAATGTGCGCCGACGTCGTCACAGCGATAAATATTTCGAACGCTATATTACTCTTCTTTATTTCAACGCAGACGAAGTCGCGGGCACCAGTTGTATATAATAAATCAAAAGTCATAAGTCCCCCACACAAGTAATCCTTAGAAGGAAGTGTGCACGACTCTTCCCACGTGCCATTGATTCACAGCTAATTCAATGCAATTATCCGTAAACACTGGCGTTTCCGCGATCGTTCATACAATTAATCACAAGTAATTACTTAATCTCACTGAACGCCAAGTGAAACCCAACTGTGAATCGTAGAAAGTATCGCCACATTTCCAAACGGTTGTCTTTCTAGCACACAAAGAAATACTTACTTTTTATTAAATATTTAGTACGGAGGGAAGGCTTCCACCGTAACAGAAATAAGTACCTACTATTTAAAATATTTTGAGATAAATGTACCTATACATACTTTTTTATTTTGTTAAAAATTACCGTTTCTTACCGATTGATCAGCAAAATAGTTTCACGACTGAGAAAAATCTTAATATTCGTTTATATAAACAATTTCATATGAAATTATTTTAATTAGAAAATAAAGCAAACCAAATTATTAACATCCTTACATTGTTATATTTTTCAGTGAAACAGAAAACAGTAAGCAAATTATTCAAATAAGCAAATTATTTACCAAAAAAATAGCCCTAATCTAGGATGATAATACTTACAAGAAACCCCGAAAGAAACCCAGGATTGAGAATCATTATTGGTGCACATTAGTGCTTCCTGACATTAATGCATATATATATATGTATCAATCAAAAAGACAATCGCGCGATGACATAGCTAGGCACTGGGTCAGTTGCGTACCGCTCTCACGCAGCCAGAAATGTACAAGGAACAAATGAGGTATACCAACAAACATGATTCGTGTAGCTTAACCACGTTATCGGACAGGCGCATGCAGCTTGGTGTCCTGCGGTAACACTACTTCAGACGGCAGCCCTAGAAAGCGGCTGTACCAAGAGAATGCGAGCAAAACCGTTGCTTTATCTACTGCGACGGGCACTGGGGAATTGGCTTGATTTCACTACACTTTATAAACATTTTATTTATGTGTTGGCAATTGTATAGTTTTGATGAATTACAACTGATATCGACTTTATGTGTATCATAATTCTATGTCTTATCTCCATTGTTAATGAAACTAGGGTTGCACTTAAGGCGCTTGTGAGAAGTTGGACCATAGAAATTTCATGAGAGCACATTTGTTCAGGCGATTTTCATAAATTCAACGGTGCGTACGTAAGTCTTCAAGTGTAATATATACTAATATAATAAATTTGAAGAATTTATTACCTCTGGAGCTACCGTTCGGATTTGAAAGTCCTTTTATATTTGACAACCCAATTCTTGAACAAGTTTTTCTTAATATTTTTGACCTCTGGAGCTACCGTTCGGATTTGAAAGTCCTTTTATATTTGACAACCTAATTCTTGAACAGTTTTTCTTAATATTTTTGACCTTATAGGTCGTAATTGTTATCCAGGAAAAACCAAGTGAATTCCACTACATTACATGCCGTCAATAGAATTTTAATTTTTAGTTGAACGTTGGTTCTTAAATTGGATTCGCTAAATTTCTCGATCGGATGTGAGACAAGTTCCACAACTTACGTCTATAAACAAGAATTGCAATTCGTTGGTCGAATGTCGCCGGTCGGCAGTACCGCTAGTGCAACATTATGGGGCCCTGAGTCGACAATAATGTCCATACCTCGACACAGCGGCTCCTTATATGTAACAATGATGTATTTTGACCCGTCAATGCTTTGTCAATGCAAGTGGGGAATCAATTTTTATTTTGTGGGTGGTATGGTTTCGTCGCGGCCGTAAATTCAGACCCGAATAAACTTTACGTACCACTCTCCGTGTTTCATGTAAGGGAAAAACAAATAATACATAAGTAATTGAATTTTTATAGAAATCATATGTTTTCTGTTAAAATTTACTTAAGTACTAACAATTGATTACTTCTCAACTGATTGACATTGTATTTTCTAGAACGAGGTTACTTATTTCCTGAGAAATATTATTTAATAAAAGTAAATAAACATGTACTAATTAAATATCTCTAAAACGCTTTCTATAGCAATACGAATATACCACACGATAATTTGACAATAGCAAGACACCAAGGCACGCAAAGGAACGTTGCCACCGCCATTATCGCCGCGACGTGTTTTAGCGTCAGTTAAAGAAGGTATCTCTTGGATTAGTTTCACAACACTTCATAGTCAGAATAATGCTAATCTCTTTGAAAATCAATAGATATATATAATAAGATTATTATTATTCATACTCTCAAATAAGTTACTGATGTGTCTTAATGATATTAGTATTTAAATTTCATTCGCAGTCGTCACAGGTGTCACTTGACTCACATTTCTAACATTAAAAAAAAGAAATAAAAAGAACTTACTTTAACAAATGCCAAATAAAACCTTTTTTCCTAAAATTATATGCTAACTGTGAGGGTAACGTTTAGTTTGCTAATACTATAGTGTACGGGATATAGATAAATAATGGAATGCAGGAAACAGGATACCAATGTAAACAAGAACGCAATGCAAGAAATTTAATTATGAACACGAACTATTTTGGTAGTTACCTATTATACATGCATACAACTTTTCCGGGTGCATTTTCTTTTACGAAAACGAACAACATTACCTATCTTTGTTTGCGGTGATTAACCTACTTTATATACATTGTATAATTTATGGGAAGTTTATGGTGTGCGTTTTATTACAAGGATGGCAGCAAGACTTCCGAAGCCCATGATCGTAAAATAGGACAACGGAGGTACTTCCTCAGTATAGAAGATGCCATCACTTTGAAATATAATACCTTCTAACACTAAGTATTAATTAAAAAAAATGTAATATTCACAATCTCGATACCTGTTTTAAAAACAATAATGTTGCACGAGTCTCCTAAAAGTAATACCTAAGTAATAAAATATATTACATTTTATATGCTACATTAATTAAAGCCAATAAATTCAACTTAGATTTAGTAAAATATTTAATGAAATATGAATGAAATATATAATGAAACAATGTAATCTCCAGGAGAATTCGTTTTTTTATTGAACACTAGTTGTTGCACGCGACTTCGTCCGCGTAACTTTTTAAATTATAGCCTATGTTACTCGCTGATAATATAGCTTCCCAACAGTGAAAGAATTTTCCAAATCGGTCCATTAGTTTCGGAGCCTATTCAATGCAAACAAACAAACAATCAAATCTTTCCTCTTTATAAAATTAGTATAGATTCATATTCGGAAATATAGTATTTCGGAAAATAGATTATACCTACGGAAGTTGCTACCTTGGCGACTTCATTGGATCATAGGGGTCTGTCAATCGAGTATCAATAGTACTATTAATGCTACAGTCCAATGGTACTACTAGAGCAACTACATCAGAAACTATCGGTTAAAACTACCAGTAAGGGGTTGGTTGCAGTCTGCCCTGGTATTCAATTTGAAACAAATCGATTGAAAATCGGTAAAACTAAGTGAGTAGATGCGCTCTGCTCTATTCCAGCCTCCGGAAACGGTTACAAAATGATGCATGTTATGTTTACTTGCTTAATGTCGACGCCCACATATTTAGAACTTAAGTTCTAAGGTTGCCTACACACTACGCATACTCTGCAACATATATATAAGAAAAAATGAGTTTTTAATTATATTTTACATTCAAATCTATACCAAAATTAAGTATAAATAGAAAAGATTTGTATTTTTCTTTGTAACAAATACTACTGGACCTAGTTCTTTTATCTATAGAAAGCTACATTATCAGCGAGTATAGCATAGGCTATATTTTATAAAGTTACGCGAACGAAGTAGCGTGTAAAAGCTAGTGTAGTATAAAGTTTCATATGTAATTTATGCAATTTACATTCAATGTTATCAAATTTTAAAGTAACAATTATAGTCTATAAAAGTTGCGTATTTGTAATGGATTGTTTTAAATTTGTCATATAAGAAAATTCGTCACACATTTGCAACTCCACACATTGAGAGTTAAAAGTGAAATAAAAGTGTTAATTCGCCACAGGTTTTAAATTTGGTTGATTTGATTGCTCATCAATTTTTTAGATCAATTTTTTGGGTTGCGTTATTTTTAGATGATCCCTCGACAACGGTTTTCTGAGCTGAGTAGTTTTAATTTATAACAAACAAACTCTTCAGCTTTATTATATTAGTACCTACCTATACAGATTTTATGAATTGTATGGACAAAATAATATAAAATCTAGTGTAAACTTATTTTCTATTTTAATAATTCGTTAAACTGCTCATGTGTAATACCAATATATGTGTGGAGGATGCAGATAGTTCTGCTTTAGTAAATGTTATGGTGTATTATGTATGAGTCATCAGTTACGAAAAATAAATATTTCATAAACATTACGATCAAAATGTGTTCAATGCATGGAGCGTTTATGCACGCCTTGCTAAATGAATAAACAATTTGAAATTTAGAAGAAATGACACAGTGTGCAACCGATCTGTTGCACTTAGCAGGTGTTTTATAAATGGTCTGTTTGCGTTGAAAGGTGACCCACTGTACCGCGTACGCATTTGCTTGAATTGGGTTTATGGTCTAAGTAAGCACAACGTCCGATCGAGAATGTCAGCATTAATGAAACGAACGAAGGACAGGACAACAGAATACAATTTAAAATTACTATTAACGCGATAATAGCGAAAAAATAATTTACTTTAAAATAAATTGCCTGTATAATTTATTGAATATGATTTGTGTATGAGTCTAGAGAAACTTTTTAGGATTTTGCTCGGACTGAAAATAACTTCTTTTATCTTTACTACAGACCTACATCTAATTAGATGTAATGAATTTCGTTTACTTGAAAGACGATATCAATCATTTCATACTCACCGGTCATTTCTGCAACATAATTTTATTATCTAAATCCGAACGCATACTGATATCTACTGATTAGTGCGTAGTGGGCAATAAGAGAGACGTATCATAGGCCATTTAATAGTACATCAAGTGTAGTTGGTATAAATTGTAGTTGGTTGCAGACAACACCACAAGATACAATATTAATAGGCATTAAGGGCGAAGCATGTCAATTCTCTAAAACGAAACAATATATAAACACTGTGAACAGATTTTCGCTTAATTTACGCAGTATATCAACTCTAAAATCCAGCGTACTTGTACGTGTCGTGAATAATTCATAAACAACTCCGGACTAGACGCTTTCTTGTAACAGATATATTGTGAAGAATTTAAAGCATTTAATTCAAATGCCCGTGGGGATAATAATTTAGTGTTGCCAACAAAAGTATAATACAAAATGGCCGCAGATAATAATGTATTCTTCAAACGTTTAATACATATTTTGTATGGGAAAACAAATGTTTTTCTTGTTACTGTTGGAGAACAAAAGAATTTAAAACACAAACAGAACCCTGAGAAAATATATAAATAATAATAGTAAAATTAGTTTATTGCATATGACCAAATTTTAGTAATATAAATCCCCAAAAATTTTACAATTACCACCGGTTCGGACAACGAATCATTTATGAAGAAACAACCAGAGAGAAAATCACAGAATTTCTTTGAAAAAATAAATTTTACAATTGCAATATCCCTTAGAAAAACTGATGTTTTTATACATCCTTGGGCTGAACTAAGTGAAAATCTATAGATAATAATGTAATGTCAATACATTATTGTAATCGCTTCAGAAATCTGTGTCCGAGCAGCGTTGCCTAAACGAATGCATTTAGAAAATAACTGTCCAAGTTCCGGGCGCCATGCTGTTTATTATCTCAGCCGATATAATTATTTCGCTGTCCAGATTTGTCGTAAATACATCGAATTGCTCTATCATTTACAACCCTTCGACGAATCTGTCGCATATCCGTTGAAATTGAACCAATTACCAGCAACTCGTAAACACCTCAGACACTTACTGCAGCTGTTGTAATGAAAAGATTTGCGACATTTCCTACTTTAAATTTGTCATTTCGGAGTAAATGCAATTTACAAACCAGACACTGATAATGTACTGCACGATGAACGATGAAGCGGTTCTCTTAATTTCTGAATCTAATGCCCCCATACTCTTCGGTATAGTGTAATGGTTAAACTAAAATTGCTCATCAGTCTTACGGGTAGATAGTAATTTTAAAATGTTAGGTATAGTACTGTCCAGTTAGTTACACTCTTTTTTTAATGAATATCAAATATACAGTAAAGGTTTAGCCAGGTTAAACAAGATCGCCGAAAACTGTTTCAAAGATAATATTTAACTTTATTATTCAATGGACGTGATGGAATAAGGCTTTAAAGAAAATTAGATTAGCTTTTAAACATTTTCACCTTGTCACACATCATGTCCAGACATATCATTACGTTATGTGATCAAATGTTATTAGAGTAGTGCGCTAGAAATGTTGATGTTTCCTGTCGTACCGCGTCATTAGTGCCATCACCTTCGTTAAGTCTGGCATAATGATAGTCGCACTGATCTTAGCTGCATTAAACAATCCTAAGTGGAAAACTGTAGGCAGTCACTGAGTATCACTGCTTGTGTTGTAGGATTATGTAGAAATTTATTTATCATTCGGCCAAACACTGAAAGTTTTGCTTAAAAAATAAAAGCTTCTACCTTTATTGATACGGTATTCAAACCCATAAGCTTACATTTGATTCATTACATACTATTGGTTTAGATATTATAAAATTATAAAATGTTTGAATTATAAAATGTTATAAAATGTAGGGAATTATAAAATGTTTGAAGAATATATTCTTAATAAGTGTTTGAGTATTTAGGGTTATAAAAAGTAAACAAAGAAAAATCGAAAAAAAAAACTCAAATGAAAATAATATGACCTCTAGTCAAAATTACTTTTCGTGGGCAAATTTCGTGGATAAATTTGCGTTGAATAAGTTATTCCATTGACGAATATATGAATGCTTATGTTAAATCGATTCTGTATATAGAAAGTAAAATGAAATATAATAAATACAATAAAATCTTCAAAACCGCTTGTTGATTAACAGGTAGATTACCATACAAAGAGCATTAATATAATAGTACCAAGTCCAATTTGTGTTTAAACCTTCTATAACTATATAGATTACGAGTATATGGCCAAATCAAATTGTAAACATATAGTAACTAACTAACTGTACTTCCACGCCATGGTATTGGTGTTTCATAAGTGCGAATGTGTTTATTGTGTCATAAATCATTGCGTCACGATATGTCCTAATTTACAGTCTTCTATACTAATATTACAAAGAGAAAAGATTTGTATTTTTGTATGTTTGTAATGAATAAACTCAAAAACTACTGGATCGATTTTAAAATTCTTTTAAAATTCTATAGGTAGAAAGCTACATTATCAGAGTAACATGGGCTATATTTCATAAAGTTTCGCAGAAGTAGTCGCGTGCAACAGCTAGTATATTATAAAATAGAGAGCAGCAAATGCCTCAAAGGCTAAGAGAAATTTGTAAAACTACTATTAAAGAGAAGGAGTTAAAACTTTAAAACCAATAGGGTTAGACGAATATTATTAGAACGTTGCTTTTACTCCAAACTTTGATATGGGAATCTTATATTGTCTCTATTAAACCCTCAATAAATTTTGGTTATACATAAGAATAGTTCACCTATATACATTCTCACTAAAACGAGAGCCAAGATCTCAAACTCATGAGGTTTATGCTCGTACATAGGTAAACGCTTTCGAAACACTTTGATGTTTATTGATAAATTATGAAACAAGCAAGGAATGGCATGGCGTTGTGGTTACGGGTATCGATCATCATAACTATGAAGATTTGTTAACAAATGAAATATTGCACATGTGTTTTGTAAGTGCACTTAAAGCTTAAGTAACACATGTTAAGAATTCTGCTACTTTAGGTATCGCATACCTTAAAAGGAAAGAAATAATGAAACGAAACCTAAGAAGATTTTGTACTGAAACAGAACCTAAGAACCTAAAGGATAACTGAAAAATGTCTAGGTATGTTAAAAACAAAGTAGTAACCAAGTCCCTGTTACCTAACAATCAATAATAACAAATCAATATCCTGAAATTTGCTAAGTATAACTTCTTCATAAATATGCTTATTTCTATGGTATGGCATCATCAGCTTTAATTACAATGCTTAAGCGTTCTCTGAATCAATTTCAATAAATTCTATATAGCAGAAGTTGAGTAATATCGATTGAAGTATGCCGATGTGACCTTTAAACAATTATTCGATTTAAACAAATCGCAAACTAGAAACTACGAATAATTGATGTCTTCTTGATCCAATTCCAGAAAGTGGATAATTGTAGACCATTACATTATTTTATCGATTGAATTTTTTAAAACAAAGCTTTTTATGTTGTTTGATATAAATTTTTTAGTCAAGGACCATGCTCTTCAAACGCCAAAACCACTAGGGACGATGTCAATGCGCTGTAGACCCTGGTAAGATGGAGGTTACTAAGAAAATTTGTGGAAAGAATATGAAAATGCGTTCTGAGGTCTCTTGCATACGCGTACAAACATAAAAAACACAGATATTGAATTTCATGGTTGTCTTTAATGGATACATATCTGGCAGCTTACTGCTGCCAGACAGGTTGCCATAGTTTACGGGTTTAAGGTGACTTCTCTCATGAGTTGCTTCCGATAGTAAATTATGCCTAATTACCCCATATTACTTTACTATAGTTTGAGTTGCGGAGTTCTTACTCATTATATCTCATCTATATCTAAGTTATTAAAAATAAAGTCGCTGTCCGCTTCTGTCTGTGTCTCTGGTAACTTATTCTAAACCATATTACCTAAACAAACCTAAACCTAAACACTTATAGTATATAATTAATAAATAATTTTCTTCAGAGTTATTCTAATTACTAATTTATTACCTACATTAACCCATGTAATACACGGTTCTTGGTGTACTACTATCCCTATTTAACTCAGACTTAAACAAATTTATGAAATAGATTTTATTTCTAACCGCTCGAAATCAAACGAGCAATCAATCATCCAATAAATCTAAAGATATAGCAGTACACACGGAATAGTGCCATAAGACCCGTAAGAGTATTGACAAATCGTGATTCATGACGCTCGTTTATGTTATCGTCCTAATTTTTTGTAAGACGTCGCCCTAAAAATATATTCACTTTTGAAATATTACTGTGCCTAATGTTACACACAAAAGTGCCTATAGTTTTGGTAATAATATGGTTGCGAAAATTTTAGCTTCTAAAACTATAACAATAAATATTAATAAAAATATCGATCACGAAATAGTTCCAATATAGCAAATTGGAGCGGTAACATTAGGTAACATCAGGGCGGGTAAAAAGCCCCATACATTTTTGCCTATGCTCCTTTAACATTTATTAGTTTTCGGAAGAAATTCTCTATTTAACTTAAAAAAAACCATCATAATTCTGTGCGTAATTTTGTTGAACCTACATATAAGAATTATAAGAGGAGCAACTTTCCTTTATATTAGTATGAGTATAGTATAGTAGTTATGAGAGTAAAGTTGACAAAAGAACATTTCAATAAATTACTGTTCAATCGTAAATATTTTAACGATCCAATAAGGAGGGTTCTCTTGTTAAAAAGCGTGACTTCAAAAATGTATTAACTGTAAAACTTTAGATCCCGTCCAAACGATCCTGTCCTTATTAGGTAACAGATAATCCTTATATAATGTTGTTTAATTTTGGACTATCACAAACAAGAAACAAATAAAAATAACTAAATAAGACGATATGTCTCGTTTAGGGGATATTATTGGAAACGGCCCTTAGACCGATTCAAGAGGTTGATAAAATTTGAAACAAAACAAGATCGATATAATAATCTGGTTAGAGCACGGGGCGTGTCGCGAACCAGTCTCTTAATAGAAATAACCCGTATTAAAACCATGCAATTATAGGATTTCACTATATTGAAGGTGTTCGAGCGTTGTTTAGAAACCGAATAGGGGCATGAATCGACTGATTAAAATGGAAACTTGACACGGCGCACAGCTAAAACAAGTAACCACAGTCATTATGTCAAGTACTATGACACTCGTGCCCGGGGATTTTTTCAATAAATTAGAAAGCATGATATATATATTTTCTTTGACGCGATATAGTCCGGCGGGTCATGGGTAGTTTACTTCTAAGACACCTTAGATGGACTTGGATATACGTATGATCGTAGAGTAAATAAATAGTACTTAATGTATTATTTACTCTATGGTATGATGTACATGGTGTTGCAGGCAAAGTTTTAAGCACAGTTAAATCTAGCTTTTACTAGTGGAGTTTCAGCTTTTGACATCAGATTACCTAATCTAAATTGGTAGCACAAGAATTAAGCGTTTCTTCAGAACGCTCAGAGTATGTACAGAAGGTTTTAATACTGTAAGGGCCTCTTTCACCAACTACAAGTAAAGTGTTGATTAGTTACTTTTAGAAATAATTTTATGTTTTATTAAATTATGCACTCGGTTTACTGCATCCTTCGATTGACGAATTTTTTTATAATTTTTTTTAATGTTTGGGACTTTTACCGTACACACAAAGGTATATCGGCTCCATCATTCCCGGTAACCTGTGACTTTAAATAGAGATGGTGAAAGAGGCCCTAAGTATAGTTTCGTCTGTGTGGATACAGTAAGTAGTCAGATTTTCACTGACTCATTTTAGTCGAATAATATTAAAAATGCAAACCAACCAAAAACAAAGTTTAGCAGAGAGACCAAACATCAGATTTTACCTCCACACGACTTTGTTTTTTCAGACTTATCAGACTTTTTACTCCTTACTCCTTACTAACGATAAATTAATAATTTATAAATACGAACGAACGAATAAATACGATTATTATTGAACGCAAGAAATAAAAGAGAAAACATAAGACACTGACACAATGACAATTAAAGAGAACATAATTATTTATCATGAACTTCATAATGACAAACCATTAATAAATACACCTTACGAACGATTATAAAATACATTCTAAAATCAGATATTCTAAAATATTCAAAAATAGAACGTAACGCATTCGTGTAACAATTTTGATTTTACTCCCATAATATTTTCATACCGGGCTTATATACGAGTATATATACAATAAACTCCAAAAATAATCGACACCAAATCATAAGGTAAACAATGTGGACATTATAAAATTATCCGAATCCAACGTCGAGTCTGCATTAGGAATACATAAGTCAGGAAGCGAACGTAACGTTTGCATTCCACACACACTAATATGAACCATTTAAAAATCCACATCTCTAAATAGTAATGTCAACATCCTGAGGGTATATTAAATTTAGTCGCTTTGCACGCCTCAAATGTAGTAGTGAAGTCCCGATCCGGATATCTGCGCTGTCGGTTGAATCTATAATGGATCATGGTATTCATGGTAGGTATATTTCCATTAAGCCAACGTTTATGGGTTTCGATTACGTGAGATGGAAAGTATATGGAACTGGTTGTGGGGGAAGTCGGAAGACACATTCCCAATAGACGGACACTGAGTGACGGGGAAGGAATTGTATTTTCTGACTGAGCAAACGTGTCTCAACTCAACTGAGAGCTTTCAACATTGAATTCAAATATACTTAACATGGTAATGGAATAGAAAGGAAATATTTCAGATTTCAATAGTAATGTTTTAAAGTTAACTGACATAGCAAACTTTGACGGTTGACTTCATCGTTAATCTTTCATTTAGATGAACAAAATTATTACGACACTAAATGTAATTTAAAATTGGCTCTTGATTATTCGATTGATATTAAACTATAATAAGCTTCTTATAAGTTATTTTAAATTGAATGAACCTATCGATTATTTTTAAAACCGTTTTTAAATATAAATGGAACCTACCTTCTAATATTATGGGCTATACCTTAGCAGAGTGTTTTAAAGCAACCTTGTTGTGTTTGAGGTCTTTACATTAGGAGAAATAAAAAGTCTTAAGGAAATAATCAGTCTCAAAACTATTGTCAAAACTATTGTCTCATTCTATTGTTAAAAACCGCTAAATTTGCATAAACTATTCTCCATTCTTAGCTAACATACTTATACCGTATCTATTATTGTCAATGTAAAATAACAATATACTTTCATTCGGTGAGATATCTTATTACCGAATGAGATTCGATAAGAGAATTCTATAAATCACCTATCAAAGCTCTTCAATCGAATGCAATCTAAAAGTAAACTGGGCTTGTGTTCGTTTACAAACATTAACCATTCTATTGCAGAGGCTTGAGTGAAGTGGTTTTAAATAAACGCTGCTATAATAGTGAGATGTTCTCTTTATCAAATATAATTTATGTATATGGTGATGGTACAAAACATAATCTCTTCTTTAACTTACAGGTTAACCAGAGTAAACGAATAGTTTTAACTGAAAATACTTATTAGTTAATATGATAATTATATCCCTTAGTTTTACTGCATTTTGTGCTTTAGGTGTGTATTATTAGATTAGAAAGTAAAACGGAAAGAATTTCTTTCTGTCATGTTTGTACTAATGTAAGGATGAGTGTAAAATGTATTTAAAATAATTGTATACAAACTAGTAAACTTTATGCCACATTATAAAGTTTACTTGTTTTGTATGCAATTATTTAAACTGGATTACTTTACTGGTGAATTTGCATGTGATAAAATATTGATAGAATATATACTACAGGAAATTGTAGCAAAAATATACAATAAAGCAATGGTGTTCCAATACCACCTGTCGAGTTCGATGTCCATTTCCAATAATTAATCATCCTAGCTTAAATAACACAATAGAATCAAGATATCAATGTTCCCTAATAGCCTAAGTGTTAAGTGTAAAATGGCAGCACCGTCAGATAGGCCATCGGACGCGTGCCTTACACTTTCGAAATTGTAAAGCGCGTGGGTGATATCTGACCGTACTTTGTGCCGTAACGTAGTTTCGGCTGAGCCCCTATTAAAAGTTATTATATTTGCAGTAATATTATAGTTTCATTAATCTTAAAAATTAGTATAGTAGTAGGTATATTTATAACAATCTGTCCGAGTTTATAGAGATGCCAAGAAAGTAGACTTTATAGCGAGCGTTGCGACACCCATTTGATTTTTTTAAATTCAAAGATTATTTATCTTAAAATATAAATAAATATAAAACTTAAAAATATAATGATAATATAATAATATTTTCTAAACACGACGTAATAGAATTTATCCACATGTAAAAACGAAATACATGTAGAAATACTTACATGAAAACTAAAACGATATTAATATATTCAATGCATAAATTTTCAATTCAATGATTTATTTTAATATAATATAATTTAAAATGTAATATGGGCCATTATCAAATGCCTGAAATAAATTAATTTTCAACCGACGAAAAACAAAAACGGAGGAGGTTCTCAGGTCGACGCGTATTATATATATTTTTATCTATGACCACGCATAACTTTTTACAGAGGAGTCCGATTTTGATAATTCTTTTTTTATTGGTAAGGGTATACCCCGAAGGTGGTCCCATATAAATTTGGAAAAAAATTCAACCCTAAGGGTAGGAAAACAGGGGATGATTGATTGTTCACCCACTGATTTGTAATGTATGACCACGCATAATGATAATTCTTTTTTTTATTGGAAAGGGTATATATACCTCGAAGTTGGTCCCATGGAATAAAAATTCTTACCCTAAGGGTGGGAAAATAGGGGTGATTTATTGTTCACTCACAGATTTTAATGCTGAGTTGTGTATTACAATTTAAAAAAAGTAGTCAAAAATTTAGCATGTAGTAGGTAATTAATACATTATAGCCGCAAAAAATAAAAGGTTTATTATTTTTTACTTTTCAGTTTTTTCGGCGGTTTAAATTTTTTGTTAAAAAGTTTTTATAACTTTCATTTCGTTTCATTTATTTAGAAAAAATCTTTGTCATTTATTCTAGAATTATTCTTTAACTAAGAATGAAAAACACATGAAAATCCTTCGCCTTTGCAGGCAGGGCATACTACCTTTCGCAGTCATTTGGGCAGCCTGTCTGGCGGCAGTAACCACCCCCTTACAGAAGACCACCGTAAAATAACAGCATATGTGCTGTTGTCTTTCGGTAAGTGAATAAGGGATGCCAGAGCCCATTACCCTATCCCTTCCTTATCCCTTATCCTTCACCTTTCTATGGTCAGCAGTGCACTTGCAGCACCTGTAGTGTTGCTTGTGTCATAGGCGACGATAACCACCTACCATCAAGTGGACCGTTAGCCTGTCTGTCGACCTTAACAGAGAAAAAAAAAAGGTTAACATAATTGACGACGACGTTAAAGAACATGTAGGTACTTAATGAAGACACAAAATGCATCTAAAATTATATATCTATGAATATTTTATTTGACAAGCGCTTAATTTAATGTGTCTTCGGAGACAGAATCGATAGGAAGTTGGTACACTAGTTATTTATAGAGGAAACAGAACTCGTTTGACACAATTCACGGTCAAGCTTAATTAAAATTGGACATTTGACGTTGATTTTGTATAATTTATATGCATTAGTATGTCATTTTAAAGCCAGGTCAACATAAACGCTAACATACCATAGAGAGAATACCTGGCAAGACAGTGGCGATTGAAACAAAAAAAAACAAGCAAACACTCGACGCAAAAACACAAAGAATTCACTAGAGGAATGTAAACTGACCACGTTAGGACTAGGCTCTTTAGATGACCTAAGAGATAGAAGCGTATTTACATAAATGTTTAGACTAATGTAATTAGCTGGTTAAGGCGGTTGTTGACGTACAATTATAACTGACACGGTGCCATATCGGGAGGATCCCGTTGGAAGCGGGATTCCCGATCCTCTTCAACCGGTCGACATTGATACAGATCGGCAATTAAAAGGTGATCTATTTCTTATAAGAGATCTGTAAATAATAGACAAAAACCGAAAAAGTTTTCGTTGTATTTTTTTTTGTTAGGGACCTCGAAACTAAATAATAAATACACTCAACAGTCGAATAATGTCGTAGTTAGACGTAAGTCAGAATACTGAGAATGTTTAAAGTAACTGCATGTGTGTTGTTATGTTTCGGTCAGTGAGTGAATGTGCCAGAAATCATTTCCTTATACCCTCCCAAATTCCTCGTCCTAGCTATTAACTTTATCCTAAGAACTAAAGTCGACGACGAAGTTGCAGCATTTATGGTATTGCTTGTGTTAATAAAAGACGGTAGCCAAATACCATCAAGACAGTGTACCATCAGCTTGCCTGCCGATCTTTACGTAAAAAACGCTTTCTGTATGACCCTTAAGAATAAGTGAAATAATATGAGAGAACTTTCAAACTTTTCCCACTTCAACTACAGAATTTATTCCACTCGTAGTAGACGTACCTGTAACAAACAAAAAATACTTTTAATTGGAAGTTTTGCCATTTGAAAAAGATAAAAAAGTAGTGAAGGAGATCAAAAAACAACTAATCATGATGGGGTTATGCCTGCATCATATCAGCGCTAACTATTCCCAAACCACCCAACGGATTTTGATACGGTTTTCACTAATGAAAGAGCAACAAACGAGAAATGTTTGTTGTACACTTATAGAACAGTGAAATGAGTTCTTAAACTATTATAGAACATTCTCAAAGAAATTTGTTTCGATTACTTAAATTTAAATTCGGCGGGAGCATTTGTATCTAGCTCAATTATGATCTGATTCAAAATGAGTCTTTTATAAAATAACTAGCGAGCCGCTACAAAATAATAATTAGGTTTTATTCGTTCAGGTCCACAACGTTGAAATCTTTAATTATACCTACATTATAAAAATTCCGTGAAAAATGAATTAACTGATGGTGAAAACCGCATCACAATCCGTTCCAAAGTTTAGGAGGGTTAGCGGCTATACAGAAGCTACCTTGAGATTTAAAAAAATCGTCTATTTTGTTTATTTCGTGTTTAATATTGGTCATACAAAGCGACACCAAATTTTATATGCTTGATGAAACACACAAGTCAAGCGATTTGTCAGATTTGTGTATACATATTTCAAAGGTAAACACATTCAGAGAAAACTGACTTTCTATTAATTCCAAGATCAAAAAAGCAGAGTTTATAATATACAAAGAGGACCGACTTGATAAAAATCAGTCTAGTGCCGAAGGAATCATTAACAACTTTCGCCAAACATGTTGACAGTGCTATCCATCCAATGCCTAATGAACATTAAGAATCTAAAGTCGAATTAAAACTTTAATTAATTTTAAAACAGATGAAGCTGGATTATAAATTACTAAATCGTGTTTAGTAACCTGTTGTTAATTAATATCATACGTTAAGTATATTACAAAAAATACTAAAATAAATAAGAATTGAGTGATATCTGAATATATTATTATATATTAGGTGATGTTTGTGTCATAGAAGTTGCCAATAGACCATTATTTATAAATATTATCATTAATTCGAAAGGTAGATACAATGTACAGATACGTTTTAAAAATTCTTGCTGAAGTTTGTTGCTTTTTATTTTAAGGGAAACTGAAATCGAAAGTCAAGATTATAGGCATCTCCTATGAACGAACACAAGATATTATTGTCAACGAATAGGATTCATTACAATGAATAAAACTTGAATTCATCAACATACCGCCGAGTCAAAACAACAGTCCCAAGTTTTAAACAATGGATAAGACTTGGACATCCAACTTCAAAGAAGTATTAGTATTATTGGATGCAAAGGGAGTGGTGGTTAGGTTTAGGTTTTCGTTGCTAAGAACTCTTTGATTTCAAAAAATAGAATTTGTCAAAGTTAATTACAAGCTAATAGACAAATTAGTGAAAGCAAATACCATCGTCCACTAATGAAGCCTACATTTAATACCTTTCCTTTGATATCGAGAAGACGAATAATAATACAACGTTTCTATACAAAGGTTTTTTGTTAAATATTAAATTGATTGTGAAAGAAATTATTTTTATTTTCACAAAAATTTGGGCCAATGTTGAGCAACCAAACGTAGACAAGTTGTCGTCAACGTCGTTCAACAAGTATCTATCTGCCCACACCTAAACATACACGCTACATACAACATACATGTATATTTCAATAAAACAATGCACACCCTACCGTTTTGCCATTGGTGCAAATCTTAATTTTAAATACGAATACAATTACATGTCAAGTATTACACAATAGGCATTTTATGTGTAGGTGACAAATTATGTATACTTGACATTAATTATGCCCTTGAATGGTTTTCGTATCTCCTTTACGACCTCTTTGAAAACATTCTACCCAAGTGCCTTTATAGAGTTTTTGTCTACTTATTAGTAAGTACAATTAACTATATATGTTTTTGTAATTAATCGGTCTTTGTTTGAATGGAGACCGAGCTTGTTCAATATAGTGTAATCCCCGGGAAATTTGTTATTAGAAATTAACCTGAATTAATTGTATTGCTTTTTTTGATAATATTTAATAATCTCAATACATTTCAGTACATCTCAGTACGCGTAAGTATAATTTATAATAAATATAATCCTAAGCTTTCATTTAACCGTAACATAAGTATAAAATGAAAATTGAAATTCCTTTACGAGCGATTCATTCTCGATTCGATAAATAGTTTTAACGATTTCGCAACAATTCCAGAGTGTAGGAGACAAATTATACAAGAGATTAACTTTATGAATGTAAAGACGTTACGAAATTACCATTGTTTGCCGATACAAATAACTCGGCAACATTTCAGCATTACTGACATTAGTCAGCTTTCGCACGCTTTCAAAGCTTCAAATACAAATAACTTGCGATAAATTTTGACAACCGTCATTATAAAATGTACTTGGCAACTACTAGTTGCAAATGTTACACCTGCAGGAAAACAAAACGCAAAATTTGTAGGCACAACAGAAGATCCTTCAAAAGATTCAAAGCTATTAAAGCGGTTTATGAGTAGTGGTAGGTACATTATATATTGCATTTTATTACCAATAATTCTGTAAAAACACATCAAAACGTAAATTTCTTAGGAGCAGCATTCAAGAAATAATTGATTGACATAGACATTATTCGAGCAACAAAAACTTAAACTTTAGGTCGTCACATGGGCTGATGGTCCACAATGACATTGTGAACGCATTGCGCCCTTCCACCACTAATTAGCGAAACAGCAAAATCTATTTTATCTAGTAAATACAGAATTAATTACATATAATATTTTCAAGATAAGTAATCAAATTGCTACAATCAATTGTTTACAAAATGCTTGTTTGGTGCACCATTCATTTGGTATGCATTATTCGCACCTCGTTATGCAAGTACATCTCGCAAATCATCAACGGTTGCGTTTTGTGTCTTCAGATCGTCAACAGTTTTGCATTTGCAATAATTTATTGTACAAGTTGAACGTGATACCAACGATGATTCATCTATACTAATATTATAAAGATTGCATTTTCAATTGTTTGCATTGAATAGGCTCCGAAACTACTGGACCGATTTGAAAATTTCTTTCACTGTTGGGAAGCTATATTATCAACGAGTAACATAGGCTATATTTTATAAAGTTACGCTTGCGAAGCCGCGCGCAACAGCTATATTATATTATAATGTTAGCTCCTATTATAAGTTTTCATTCAAAATAAGTTCAATTGAATCTTATTCCAAATCAATCTTTACTTTATTAGTATTAATTGGATGAAAAATACAATTGTATATAAATAGTTACAGGCAAAAAGCAAATTAAATATGGGTCTTTCCATGTCAAATCGACCCCTTTTGATTTGGATGACTTTTGAGATTTTTTTTTCTTTCAAGATATAAATTTTATGTACCTACGTTTTATTTATTTATTTTTTATCTCAAAAATTTATATCTTTTGAAAGAAAGAAAAATCCCATCTTGAAAATTTCAGGACAGGATCTTTTAAGATCAGTTAGAAGTCTTAGAAGTACTCTAGAAAAAAATTAGACCAAAAAATTTTATGTCAAGCGTCCATTTTTACGATTTTTTTATTTTCAAAATCTTGCAAAAAAGCGATTTTTGGAACAAAGTGTGTGTGTAAGCTCCGACGCACGACTGGAGTTTACTCCTTACGAACGATAAATTAATAATTTAATAAATACGAACGTACGAATAAATACGATTATGATTGAACAAGAAGTACAAGAGAAAATATATGACACTGACACACAATGACAATTAAATAGAACATAATTATTTAACATGAACTTCATAATGACAGACCATTAATAAATACTCCTTACGAACGATTATAAATAAAACATTAAAAAATAGAACGTAACACATAAACATAACGCATTCGTGTAACAATTTTGATTTTACTCCCATAAATTTTCATACCACGGGCTTATACGAGTATATATATGCAAAATCGATTTTTAAGGAGTAAACTCCATTTCTGTAGCCCCTAGTATCCCCTTTAAAACAAAGTTTGAACTATTTTTGTAACTATAATAGTTTTCGAGATATCTATTTGAAAAACAAATGTTAAAAATAATTAAAATGTAAATGTTGAAATTTTGAATTTTGCAAAAAAAATTCCACACTTGTCAGACCATCTGAAGCGATTTGACACCAAGTTACTATTTTTATTATTTATCCATATTAAGGGAATAACTAAAAACTAAATAATAATAATAATTACTTATAAAATTTATCTCACTTAAATTTCCTCAAATGTAACAGAAGTCCATATAAGTAACAACGTCGTCGTCGTCGTGTGCAAACAAAGGTGCGTCACCTCGTGCGGTGGGCGCGATAAGATACGGTATCTTTCTAAAAGCTCAAACGCAACTTTGTAATGCACACACACCTTTTTATTTCACTCGGCAACAGCATAATATAATTGACTTTATAAACAAGGGGGCACTATTGAAAACATTATCGCGTGACCGCCTCTGCAGACGTAATGGGTATTCGTGCGCTCGACCGATACGGGGGCGTTGATGTAATCAGACGCTTCCAAATAAGCCGAGTGAGATATCAAAGTGCACAGTGTGCCCGGGGCTCGTGATTGACGTCTGACTTACCGTGAACGGTGGTAGCTGATGGGAAGACAGTTCGCTCCACGGCCTCAGTAATGCACGCTCTGTGTCTGCGCCGACGGCGGCGAAGCTCACACCACACTTTCTCCATAGCGAAAGTTCGTAGAGCTTCCGCCATGTTACACCGTCCTTCCTCGTCGTTTTCTTCTTTATGCTGCTGCGCGCAGACGCAGTGCGCGTCAGGGGTTCAGGAGGTATTCCGTTTTTACTTGCACCCCTCCACGGTGGTTTGTTACCGTTTGGACTCTTTCCGTTTAACACCGCGTTGCCTGAAGATCCTTTACGTTGCAAACACTTATTTTGTGTAGACGACTTCCTTTTTTCATCAAAAAGCACAGCGTTAGCTAACTCTTCGTCATTGTTAGAACCATCTGACTTCACTTCTTCAATAGTAACCACGGCGGATTTCCGTTCTCTGTAACTCGCTCTCATGGGACTTCTCGAAAACGATTGCTGCTTGTTTCTCTCACCGTCAATCTCGTCGTGAATAGAAGAAATTATTCCATCATCTGCGTATCGCATTCGAGCCGTTTTCATCAAAAAAGCCATTGTATTTTGAGCGAATAAACGTTCACACGGGTCAGTCACTTTGCTGATGTCTGACCTAGTTTTGGAAGTGCTTTCTGAATCAGTATCACTATGACCTTCATACGAACTGGTGCTGTTACTGAAACTCTTCGTGAATGAGCCGTCGTTGTTTCTGAAGCCGTGATGATTCTTATCTATCTCCCTTATTTCTATTATACATTCTCCACGGAAAGACTTTTTCGAATGCAGACTGGTGTTTGAGTCAGATTTGGTGAGAAGATTTAACTTATGATCAACACAACCGTTAGCGTGAGATTTCCCGGTGCAATGCTTGTGAATTTTAGCAAGAGCAGCTAGTGTTTTATTGCCGCTGGGCGATACATCGTCACCGCTACGCAGTGATAGTTCGAATGGTCCTTGAACGTGGAACATTCTTATTCTATTCTCCGTAGTTCTCACGGGGATTGTCGCCTACCACGTTTGGCATTTTCTGAGGTTAAAGTTTAATCCTTATCGATGGGATCATGGCGTGTGTCACTGAACAACGAGAGCATTTAGTAGAATTATGATCGTTTGAGTGCAGATCGGCGCGATTGTATGAACCATTGAGGTAGGACAACGAAACGTGATAGTAAATCGTGATTATTGTACGTTACAAAGTGTGATTGACGCTAAACATGATCGATTTAACTGAGAAATTAAGGATTATTGTAGATACTTCACGCTTAAAATTTGCACATTCTAAATTTATAAGCCTAAAGGCTTCGTTGATTCTTGTCAAAAAGGTTCATTTCCGAGACTCTTCAAAGAGTGACTGAACTGGTAAGCCGGACTGCGCGTGTTGTTCTGCACGCAATCACTTACGAAACGCGTAAATTTACTTAGACGCATACAACTTTAACATTATTATGATACAACGACCAGACATAATAGACTCGCAGCGTCGCAGCTGCCGTGTATTTTCTTGTCGTACTGCAATATTGTAATCTTTTATAACAATGGTGTTATGTTTCTTATCGTAATTTAGCTTTTGATTGGAATTTTAAATAATTGTATAGTATTTATTTATCTTAATATCATGTCTAGAGGTACTTTTAAAACTTTTCAATTGAGCAGAGGAAGACACGGGCAAGAAACAAGTAAAACATTTTTGTCAAAATTTCAATATTTTTATGTAGACTAAAGCAATTCATTTCCATGCGTTTTTGTTAGCAAAATACTATTAGTAGTATTTTTTAAAAACTAATTTATTAATTGGACCTAGATGTGGAAAGTTATTTTTGTATAAACTATAATATCTTCTGTTGCGTTATTTGTTGAAGCCAAAAAGGCTAGGTGTTTTAAATATGTATACCTAATACCTATATTGCAAACATTCGCTAAGGAGAGACTACTTTACATAAATCATAATATGCAATAATGTGGCCTAAACTTGGTATGTGGATTAAAATTATAATTATTATAAAAAGTAAAAATCAAAAAAATATAAGACATATTTAAGTGCTTATAATTATAATACATATTAATACGATAAAAATTATATACTTACACGTTAATTATTATGAAGCAATATAAGTAGTATAATCAAATGTGGCTAATATGGCTTTTTCGTGTTGAAAGTAAAAGTAATTCGTAATATACAAGTATTTGGTGTCGGTTGTATGAGTAATAAATATTCACATTGCGATTGGCGTTAACGTTGGATTAGATGTATAACTAACCACCCCCCCCCCCCCCCCCCTCAAACACACGTAATAATAATTGATTAAATTGAGCACAAACAGTTACGAAATTCCATAGAATATGACATTTGTTTCGATGTTTAATACCATTTATCATTAAAATAAATAAAAAATACCTATTAAAGAAAGCAAGAAAGAAACATTTATTCCTCACACAATATATAAAAGCAACGAATACCTATTACATTTATTTATTTATTTATTATCAACACGTATTCACACACAAGACCACACGTATTCACATACAATGTCTGAAAACCATTACCTATTAGATTTGTCTAGACATTTACTTCACTTACTTCACGCCAACACAACAACACAACATAACATAACACAGACAATAAGTGAGGGCACAGTGCGTTTCGCAGTCATTTGGACAGCCCGTCTGGCGGCAGTAACCACACCCTTACAGAAGACCACCGCGAAATAACGGCATATGTGCTGTTGTGTTTCGGTGAGTGAGTAAGGGATGCCAGAGCCCATCACCCCATCCCTTCTCCTTAATCCTTCTATGGCAGCGGCGCACTTGCAGCACCTATGACGTTGCTTGTACACAGTCGCCGTGGTGTCGCCACCGTCCTCACAGCGATAAAAATGTCAAGCGTTATAATGTATTAATAATCATATATTTTCTTTTTCAACGCGGACGAATTCGCGGGCACCAGCTAGTTATAAATAGGTACTCGTCATAGCAACTAGTATAATTACACAATATTCTGTATTGTTTATAATTGTCTTGTATGTAGACCACAACCTTTTTTTCCTAATTATAAGAAAGTCTTGTTTATTTTTCTATTACGCCTTCGCCACTCGCGACTTGCTTATCGCGTTCTGTCAATATTTGAATTCACTATCTGCTCTCGTGCGTGTGGATAGTCGTGGGAATAGGGCGTTACCTACATGTATTTACGAGTAGGTATATGTACGCTATATTTTATAATACAAGACACCTTAACGAAATTACCTAGCTTAAGAATTCATACGCAATTTTAATAAAAATGGCTTTCAAGACATTCTTCATTGGTTTCTTTAATGATTGAAAGCTCATTTTCATTGGTCGATGAAAATGACCAATGAAAATGCAGGGTGCGGGAAATGTTCTGTTTACGCGTGCCATAGAAATATTGGCATTCATCTCAGGCATAGCCTGGATGCCTTTCTTACAATGCCTCTGGTGTGAACCAACTATGCATATGTTTATATGTGTGTGTTGCTAACTTTAAGGAAAAGGCGAGCGAAAAATATTTCACTAGACACTTTACCTCGTACTTAAATATATATAAAAAACGAATAGTCTACAAAAGAGTTTAGGGGACATTGGTTATTGTATTCGGCATCAAAAAAATATTGTATACTTTACTAGCGACCTGCACCCGACCTCGCACAGACGAAACTTTTCGAGCAATTTTTCCAAATTTTCTCTTCATAAGAACCTTCCTCATTGAACTGATCTGGTCCCGCCGTTCTCGAATTTTACACTTAGCAACACATTTAGTGATTAATTTTTGTTTCAGTTTGATTAATAACAAAATATAAACCTTTTATACGTTGGAGAGTGTAATAACATTAGTACACACGAAGTTAGTCAACTTCGCATGCAAATTTCTTCTAACGACACAGATCAGATCCCACCTATTTGATAATATTGAAATTGTTGTTGCATAATAATACTGTCTCCAATGTGTCACGTCACAACACGACTGGACACGGAATATATCCAAACCTAACTGTCTTTTTTATTTAGATTATTTACCTTTAATATATCTCTTATATTTATGTTATTAATTAATTTAGTTGTTAAGTAACTTTAAGGGTAACATATAGCTGTAATAATAAAAATTAAAAAATAAAGTAACTAATAAAATATTTTCCAAATCACTGCCTAGTCTAATCTATCTAAATTATAAAAAATATGTATTTATCATGTTTTCATAAAATAGCCAGTAACTCCTGAACCTAACCTAATCATATTTCCAACAGCGGTATAAATAAAATTCATCGACCTGTTAAGAGAAAATCATTTAGAACTTTAAATATTATTTTTTTAATTAATCTCACTTCACGTCAAAAAAATGTGATAATGGATACGTATAGGAAAACCAGTTGGCCGACTGATCGAGCGATCGATCGTGACTCGCATACTAACTCTTGGACAGATTCACTGATAACTCGCAGTTGAGTGTGGAGCGAACAGCGAATCACATTGCCTAATAAAGTATGGATGTACCTACATATGGTTAACAAAAAAATTTTCGATACTACCTGCGATGAAAAAATTTACAACTTTCAAGCTTAAACAAGAATAATGTAGCCACAGGTATAAGAATAGTATAGTTAGGCCTTAGGCTTTAACCAGCATAAGCCAAATAACAATATGTCAGCGAAGTAAAATAGTTTCGTATATCTATACTAGAGTGTGCACATTAAACTCATCACAACCTCGAATAAAATGAGCTTGTGTCGCTTTCACTGATATTTTCAAAAGTACATTAAAGCCTAAACTTGGCTATAAACATGAAAGATAATATCTGATATATCTGTTTTGAGGCGGCTAATTATAAGTATTTTTGATGTCGCATAAAGCAGACGGCGATGTTTTTCTTGCTTATGATGAAACTGTTGATATCACCAATAATATTTCTGATTTTAAATTTTTAACAGAAACCAGAGATATATTAAACAAGACAGAAACAACTTCAAAAACCAGTTAAAAATGTTATAATATATATATTAAAAAAAAGCATAAGGAATTATAATTAAATAAGTTATAAAATAAATAAAAAAGTCTATTAAAATGCTAAAATAGAAAAAACAAATTCTCAGAATTAAAACCAGACGCCTAGTATGTTATATACGTAGGTTAATTGAATACCCTGAACCACTATTAAATATTTAAACGGCAATAAAATAATCATATAGGATACTATTACGCTTCATCAAAAAAAAAAAAAAGAATGTCGCGAAACCTGAATTATTAAATCGGAACGGCAAAGTCCTCATAAAATAACAAGTGGCATGTCCTTGGATCAACGCGTTTCGATCCTGTGAAGATACTAATCTATATAGGTATAGGTATAAAAATACAATCGTAGCCGCTAGATTGGTTACAGTGTCTACTGGTATTTGAAGTTACAGTGTAAGTGATCAATAAATACTGATGGTAACCGAAAGTTCACAAAGAAGAATCCGTGTTATCCAACAAAAACAAAATAAGATGTAGTAAATATGATACTCGTATGTATTTATGTACATAGTGACGAGCGACATTTTTAAAATGATTATCTATTGAAACTTTATAGCCGACTTATCCTCTATTAAAGCCTGATTCACATTGGAATGCGTAATGTATTCAACGTCCGCGTAGAGGTAGCGGTGGCGCCAGATTTTTTTCCTAAACATTATTAACACTGAACAACTGTCATAATATTATTTGGAACCAGTATTTAGAATATGTAAAGCGAAGATATTTTAAGGTATCAAGTTAGAATTTATAGTCTTTATTTTGTTATTGTAAATTAATATCAGTCATACACATACTTAATTATAAAGAAATTTTGATTCGGGTCAAGGAATTTTGCAACTTTCATACATTTACAGAAGATAATAATGTAATTGAATGAAATTGATTAGGTTAGCAAGTACTTGAACTTACTAAAATTATCTTGAAACGCACAGTTGAAATAATAGTAAATAATTATTGACTATTCAGATCGCTTTATGTGCGATACGGATTCCACTAAATTTAATGCAAAGTCGCGGAAAAGCGGAGGATTTTCTGATTATAATAAAAGCTATAAAAATGAAAAACTTAGAATTTAAAAGAGCTTTATTATTGCAGTGAAGTGGATACGAAATAAACAAAAGAAACTAAATCATCGACAAATAACTGTTGGTTCGAATAAGAGCAGTGTTGATGCAACGATTTATATGGAAGACGACATCCACACGACTACCGAGGAGAGACGTAAATAAATCGGCCGTCTTGTTATAGCTGTTCCTTTTTAAGTATAACTCGTTGATGGTTTATGACAAGAAATGCTTTTATAATGTAGACTTCTTATTTCCTATACATTTTTGAACAATCTGCGTGTATTCTTATTTCTCTGAGTATCTACATATAGATAAAAATATTATTTTCCTAAGATTTTTTTTATTTTAAGATACAAGTTTAATGTATACGTTTTTATAACGAGATTTCCGGGATAATTAGTGACCTGCCAATAAAATTAAAGCTAAACTGTGTTCAAAAGGTTATTATAAAATCGCTGATTTATTAAGCGAGCATTGTTTGTGCTCGCTTATTATTTCTTATGTTATCTATTCTTTGTAACGAAGACAAACAGAGTGGTATCCTGAGTTTCTTTTGAGGTTCTTTTTTCAGGTGTGTCATCAACTTAGCTAAATTTTTTATCCCAAATCCTGACGATTAAACGTGTGTCTTTGAACGTGTGTGTATTTAATGAATAAATTATTGTTTTATTGTGTCACTTATAGCGTGTTAAAATAAGCACAAATTATTACCTTTGGTTCTTAGTTCAAGTATTATGTCAAACATTATGCATACCTACATCATGAATGCAAATTTTAGTAGCAACAGAAACACAACGCAACACCTGTGACTCTGTGACATTAGCATATATGAAATGCTAAGATAACTTCGATAACATATTACACATATACTATTGTCGCAAAGGAAGATATATTAAGACTTTATGTTAAATTATTTAAAACAAGACTTAATACTGAATTAATTGCTTTATTTTCAACTGAGAAAAGTTAATTTTGTTATTAGAACTTCGTTCGCGTATAAAAAGATAATAGTAATATGACGCCTGATTTTAAAATTTTTAGACGATCCCTCGGGAACTTAACATTTTTCCGGATAAAAGTTTTATTCGACTGTCAAACGGTTTAGTAGAGGTTTCGCACAATTTTGTTTTTAAACGTAGGCAGTAAGTTTTCAGAGTATGTTTGTTAATTTTGAGCGCGGCCCTCTTAACATACCACGAGAGTTATAAACAGCCCTTTGAGAATGCAGTCAATTGCCTGATTTACACTGCACACTCACTTAAAGAAAATAATTAAGAATAACTGAAAGAATGTGGACAATTTAAGGCATATTGTGTTCAATGGAACTTATCGTACCCAACGAAGAAGGGCTAAGTGTCCACATTAGCATCACAATGCAATGCAGACAAATCGATGCGCTGCAGGCTACTCGGTATGGTCCATTAGAAACTGGTTATCCTTCACACTAGTCGTGGAGCAAATGTCAAACGTGCCGTAATTTACAACGCGTTTGCGGAAAATGCACGACTTTAGCGGCTTCCTTAGCGGCGGAAAATCGCTTGTTAATGAAGTCATCAATGTAAACCATTGACAGGATCTATAACATTTTTCTCAAAAGAAATTATTAGATGAATGTAATTGTAATTTTGAAGACGGATATCTACCTATTAAATTATTTATTTCAATAATATATTCAAAAAACGTTAAAGTTAAAAGTTGACGTTGAACGCTGAAACAATACATTTGCGTCAAATGTACAATAACAAGTAATGATAGCGTAAGGAACACGAGTTATTTCTCTTAACACGAATATGTAGAATGTAAATTATTGTAATCAATGCGTCTAATTATTATTCCTAGACACGACACAGCCGTTCGTAAACATGTCTTTTGAACCTATTACAATAGGCATAAAGACTACAGTGTTCACGCAAATACACGTCGTTGAGCATTTGCATGAAAACCAGCATCCAACACACACGATGTTTTGCAATGCTTAGCAAGTAATCACCGAACGGGAAGTACTAATTTTGTGAAGAATATATACTGCCCATAAACAATAGCTATGAATATTATGTCTAGACATAATAAAAGCGGTAACAGCATTTTGTAATGAAAAGGAAAATAAATAATATTTTTATGAAGAAACTAAACCTAATGATAATTATGATTAACAATACGAGTACTATGGACTTTTATATGACCTCCAGACATATTGAAGATGAACAATTATAACATTGATGAAACATTTGACAAAATCATATAGACAAATCCACAACAAGATAAAGTATACTACAATTGGTTGATTGAAATTTTCTTAAATTAGCATAATTTCATTTTGAATGCATATCATTACCGTGAATGTCAGTCAAGTCGTTACAAATTATTTCTCGTGTGTCCAATTCTCATTCTTCGTCTGTACAGTGATTTTGCTTTAGATTCCCCATATTTATGTTCAACACGTATTATCTTTATTAACCAATGTAACCTCTAGGGATGTCCTCACACATTCCACACAACACCATCTAGTTCCATAGTAAGCAACTAATGCTTGTATTATGGATACCAGACAGTTGATATTAATACATTGATTACTTATTTTTGTGTAAATACATATACATATTATAAATACAAAACACCCATGACTCAGGTACAAAGGTAAAATGTTAAAACATAAACATTTGCCCCTAGCGGGATTCGAACCCGCGACGGTTTTTGTTAACAGCTAGAGGTACTAGTTACTAGCCACTAGACCAAACGTGTCGTCACTACAAGTACTTATTTAAAGGTAGTTTTTTTCACGTCGGATGGCAACAGTCGCCGTATTAACACAAGCAACGCAACAGGTGCTGCAAATACGATGCCGACCTTAGAAGTATTGAGGTAAAACCTTACAAGGAATAGGTGAATGGGCACTGGAATCCCTCACCCACTGAAACACTACAGCACATATGCTTTTATTTGACAGCGATCTCCTATAAGCCGGTGGTTACTGCCGCCAGACTTGCCCAACTTATGAGTGATACATTACTTAGTATTATTGCCCTGCCAATACTAAGTAGTTTACTATGGGATAATATCTTCTGCTAATCTATTTTAATTTTAAATTTTCAAGGAAGCTTATCGACCAGAATTGAACCTATGGAACCTATGGAACACCAAAATTCCATCTCAAATGTAAAATTGATGAAAACAATACAATTCACTTTCAATGCACTTCTCGAACAAAGTTAAACTGTAAGCTGTAAATTGCAGTTTTGCATATTTTAAACGTTTAAAAAATCGAAATATCATTTATAGAAGCGAGAAGTGAAAACAAAGACGCCCCCGCATCCTCCCACACTTTCGATATGCGACGCGACGCCTAATTTCCTACAGTTCACGGCTGTTTAATTTAACAATGAGTTAACAACATATGTTTTTTTTTGCTTGACGATTTCACTTAACATTCTAATTGTTTCTGTATTCTCCAACTGTGAACAGAGAACAGTGGCAAGACGTGAAAATGAAAGAATAACATACGTGAAGAAAGCATGAAAGAAATATTTATTTATTCGCAATGCAACGCATTTGACAAGCGACACCGTTTTAATGAGCCTCTCAATAGATTGTAGAAGAGAAATTACCACATGATGTTGAATAAGTACGTATTTGCTTATTCAATTCGTTTAATAAAAATGCTATGTATGCAAATTCGGATCAACAAGTCTACGACGAACACGATTAAATGACATGCGATCTTGTGGTGAAATTTTGTGATAAATGTATTTTTATATATGATATTTAAAAAATTCTGGCAGTGAACCACCCGAAGACTACAGAAGACCACTGTGAAAGACCACGTGTTGTTGAGCTGTTTATGATATCATATAAAATAAACATTTTACAATAATTATTCTTTGGACATTGGAATTATAAGTTGCTACATACTATAACGTTCAACAGAAGCAATCGTTGCAGAACCATCATGTAAATTTCAATTAATAAAATTAAATTATAATGACAAATTGTGTAATATTAAACGAAATCTTGATTAAATTACAAAACAGTACATTTAATGTGATGACTGCGAGAGTATCGTGTATCGAGTGTGGAAACTGTGTCTTCCGTTCGTCAGCTACCAGTTCTAAATCGACACCACGTGCGAGCAGATAATCTTGGTTCCATCATAATTATCGTATTATTTATGGATGTTTCTCTTTTAACACACATACTCATATCTTGTTGTATTTTCTTAAATTTTATTACAGTGAAAACACTAAAACGCGAACTTTGTTTCTTTAATAATACTGTACTAATTTGTACTAGCTGTGCCCGTAACTTCGTACGCGGGATTTTTGTACGCTTGGCATTTCGATATTCAGTATAACTTTTTTGTTTGTAAACCGATTGGAATAAAACAAACACTAAATATTACGAGAATCTTTCTACAATACATCAGTGAACAATAAAAATTCTAACAACTATTTTTTGACCTCGTTACATACCTACAAGTACAACGTGTACAATTTGTTTATTTTATTTTTTACATTTAACGTACATACCAGGCACGATTTTATTATATGTATATAGATTTATATACGTTCAAAGATGGTAAACATTAAATTTGTGAGGAAACCATATTAATAATGTATTAAATTTCTTTTATCTGTTAAATATTAAAACGCACTTAATATTAATTTCACTTTAATTAAAATAAGTTTTAAACAATAAACAAAGATCTAATCCCGTTTGACACAATCTCAAATGAAATTTAAAGTTCAGACGTTTAGTTTTCTTGGAACATCAAGGAGTGTGGGAGGTCGAGTGATGGAGAAACTTAAGCAAACATCACTGCGTTCGGTAGTCAATTTCTATCTTAATACGCTTGAATTTGAGTTTCAAATTTTAATGTTTATTAACTTTGTATAGTGGGAATAAAATCCCTATGTAGTGTTAATTCATAAAGTGGTCTTAGTGGCACGTATCATAATGATATACATAGAAATAAAATATGAAATGAACTAGGCAAGCTGCTGTAGAAAATAGAGAAGTTACGTTTATTGATATGTTTGATAAAAAAAAAACAGCTTTTAGAATGTAACGCACCAATAGGCAAATTGGTAACAAAACCGCCTCATGTTAACCCACTAAGTACGACTCAGCAAATTACACATTTAAAATGCCACCAAATAAATGGAGCGAGACATAATCTACTGTTTATGCTAAATCTGGACTGAAATCCGTTTCCATGTCCAATATACGAAAATAAATCGGAATAGGCGACGAGCAGACGCTAAACCCAATTCCTTTTATAGATACACATTTCGAACTATCGGAGCTAAAAGAACCATAAGAAGGTATTATCAAAAATGCATTTATTTATTAACAATTGGGTTAGTGATTTTAGCGCTCAGTACCTACAAGAGTAGACAGAATCTACTGAACTAAGCATTTGGTGGTCAACCAACGATAAAAAAACATCACTTGGATTATGTGAATTTCCATGCACATAAGACAAACTATCAAAAGTGAAATATTAACATCACCAGAATATCCATCTGAAAATATACCATAAGTAATAATATAATCAAGATATTTTTAAATACCTATACAATAGAGCAGTAATTGATTCATTTATATATTACCTAATAACTTAAAGATGTCAGATATATAATGGATCTTTTACGTGTAATTTTAAAGCTTGGTTCTAGAGATAGTGTCATCGGTTAGTCTCCAAGTTCTCGAATTTCACACGAAACATTCCAATACTTCCGAGACAGTCCTGTGCTCCATTAATCGCCTTTTTGTTTTGCGTCTTAGTTGTCTGAATGTCGACACCAGAATAACTCAAGGTAATGTGAATGTGAATAAACTTTTTATCAGTAAATGAAGATTTTCCAGAAATTCTATCTGGACTAACAAAATAATTTTCTGATGCTATAGGAAACTGAACAACATTAATTCAGATTTAATTTGAATATAAGAACCAACTGTTTATCATTTTGGTAATAATGATATAATTTTCTTACGGTAAAAAAATACTGTGAGCGAGTGCTAGTGAAATTTTTTTGGTACATAAGTTGACAAAGCTTTAATAAAATAATGGCTTATAAAGCATTTTTTTTTTTTCGAGTTTACTTGAAAATTCATTTCGATTGATTTTCGTTTTGACACTATCATTTGCCTTTTTTCGGAATTCAACCAGCTAGGTAAAAGATGAGTAGCAAACTGCAGTAAAGTTATAGTTTGTGCAAACCAAGTGGTGTAAGTTAAATCCATATTTAAATTTAATAAAATAAACAGTATTTAAAATGTTGATAACCGATCCAAAAACATAGGTATCGTTCCATGTGAGATTCCTACTCAATACCTATAACCGTCTTGAAGGACTAGCTTATGCAGCGAACTTGAATGCAAAGATATATTATTTCGATGAGCTGATGCTATAGCCTCTTTGGAATAATGTCAATTCTTAAGTAGAACTCTGATTTCTGAATGACTTAGAAACCGTGATTTCCTTTTTTATTGCCTATTGTGATTTTCTTTTTGAAATAATGAATATTATTTATAGATTAATCGCTAAGTAATATTCATTATTATTATTGATATTCTTGACTGAAATAAAAATTTACACTTCTTCAAACAGAAACATAAATATAAACACAGTTAAATGTTTTATAAACATAATGAAGCAGATATTATTATATAAATTTCATTAATTTAAAGAAATTTATAGAGAAGGCGACAATAACTGCAATATTATACAAAATTGTTTTACACATAAATTAAAACATAATCGTGGTGTTAAATCAATAATTGCAATGAATATTTTTTGCGCTGAATCGTAGGCACGCGCCAGTCTTCGATATAAGATCGCTCAACCGACATTTTGACGTGAGACCACATTGAGTGCATTAGCGAAAGTGCATAGATGCACTTACACGTTAAATGTGTGATATTCCGATATCATAATTAGAAGCTAATTGACATTTTTAAAAGATTCGTATCTGAGATATTCAAGAAAATTCTTTTCGCGTGAACGCAACCGCTAATTGCATGTTAAACATTTTTTGTTATGCTTAATTAATACTGTATAAACACTTTAAAGCAAAACATGTATCGGTATATATCAATATAATTACAATTTTAAATTCAAACTAAAAACAAATTGTAATTTTTAATTTGAAAACTGATAGATGCCTCTTAGACACTAACTAAATCGACGATATTCTTTGAAAGTAATCGCTAGTAAATCGAGGCCAAAAATTTCCCAATATTCCTATACCCGTTGTTAATAACCTCGGTTAATTCAGACGACAATATAATATAGTCAAAATCCGTATTATTAATTATATGTATATCTAAGCTACAGTCGAGTCTAATATTCTTGTAACGTTACAAAATCACGATAAGGCTGTTGACAAAACTGGAACGGTGCGACATCCAGTTCTTATTCATGCGATGACAAAAACAACCCGATCATTGCTTAATCAATTATCCGACTAAACGAATCGTATTAATTACGATGTCAAAACGCATTAAAACGAATTGACACAACAATTGAGAGCGTATACAGCTGTCAAAATGACATTCGGAAGCTTGTCAACCCGCACGGAAAAAAAAACGCCGATCTGCACTATAAACATTATAATATTAAAATCACTTTCGATATCCAACCTCTTCGAATCACTCAATATAATAGGCCACTTCACTGATCACAAAAAATGGGTTCGCGAATTTAAATTTCGAATTCGTTATGTCTATGGCTACTGCGAGCGGCGCGTGCGCAGCCTTCGCGACACCGATTTTAACTGTATGGTATGGTATGGCTGCGCTTTGTTTGTTGCTTAGGAGTGTCTCATGTTTCTTACTATGCGGATAATGAAATAACCACACGGTACACAAAACTTAATCTGCAGCTATCACATGTTCATCTCATCACTTAAAATTCGAGCTGAATTTTAAGTCATTATCTTATTTTAATGATCAGATTTTATTTCTACATTGACTTAATAATAACAATTATTTTCGTTTAAATAAGTCAATAAATACACAGAGATCACGTATAGATGGCGAGTCATTAATAGAAGAAATAACTTTTTCTGAGTTACAATAACAAACTATGCTAACATATAAAAAAATAAAAAGTATAATATGTGAAGTTAATGACTAAACATATTTAACCCCCGACGCATAAGCGGTTATTTCATTTGGGGAAAAAATTATCGATTTGGCATTATTTTTTAGTGGGGGTAGTTAAGAGTCATAAAGGTTTTAATTATAGAACGGTAGAAATGTAGAAATGTAAAAGCAATGTGGCGTTTGTGTGAGCAAGTGAAAACGTTATTATTTAACTAGGGTTGACTAGTTATTCTTTACAGGGTATTGAAAGGTCAATTTCAAGATGCAATAAATGCATTATGGGGGATTATATAGACGTTTATATAATCTATCTCCCATAACTATATTTTTCTTGAATTTGCGTATTTTGGTCATTCCGATGAATTTTCATGCATGCATTGCATCGTCTTTAATGATTTAAGATCTATCTAGCCGCATCGTTATCTTTAATATTAATATTGTAATTTATATTTAGTACCTATTTAGATTTAGATACACACTAAGCGGATTTACAGTTGATCGGTCACCCCACATTAAAATTGTCGGGTGACAATTCACTGGGTAGAAAGTTCTATTGTATTGAAACATATTGCATTAGCATAATGTACTCGTATGTGTTACCAAATCGTATGGCATGCAAACTGGCCTTAGGACCAATTTCTCGTTATTAATTACTAGCTGGTGCTCGCGACTTCATCCGCGTTGATAAATAAAAATCGCCTTCATACTGCGTATCATTAATACTGCGTCAAGCAGCAGTATAAACTAGTATAAACTAGGCACCCAGTTTGGTAACAGTAACCGGGGTGGTTACTGTCACCAAACGGGGTGAATGCCGTGAAATCAGAGCGTGTTTCTTCGAAAAGTGAGGGATATTGTCCGTTCCATTCTCTTATCCCCTCCATATCTTTATCATAAATTATCAAGCCACCGGATTTGCGTTCCCTGCGACGGTAGCCACCTACAAAATGTAAAGTTTGATTACGTTATTAATTAAAAAAAGATGATTAATTAAAAAAAGAGGCGACAGGGGCCGAAAGGACATCTCGAATTCCTTTCGAAAGGTGAAATTCCTGTCAAATTTACAAACTATATATACCTATATGTACCACATTGAAGAAGTAATTATAAAAAAAATACTAAAATCAAGTGAAAGAAATATTTCCAAGTTTAATGTCATTGTGATAAACCTTCAAAGGGAGATCCGAAACAAGATTCCATACATCTTGGACTAATTAACAAGACATTCTTTATGCTACTTATTTTTAGAATAGTTGCAACAGAAAAATTACCACTACTACTTGTTCACGGGTGCACTGTGTATCTGCATCGCATACCAAAATAAATATTGCAGAAAATGATCAACTATTTTGAAAGTAACTAATAATGTATCTAAGCATACCCAAAATTCCATTTGTGGAAGTTTTTTTTTTATTTATTAGTGATGGGTTTGCTCTTGGCTAATAACAAAACACAGCAAAGGCGTTCGCCATCCTTGTCTAACGAACGATGTAGCGCGGTAACTCTCTTTCACTATAAGTAATCTTTAACAGCTTGGCACCCTTACATAGGCAACTTTTACATAGGCAGAGGTAGTTTATCATATTAAAAAAAAAAATAGCTTTAATTTGATGTATAACTTATTCATTGGAGTTATGAAATGTTATAAAATATTACGAGTCCTGGCTGCGAAGAGGTTGCGTCACCTATTACTTTTCAAGTTTTCTATGTATATGGCTGTCTGTGGTGTGAAGTATAGTTTATTTTAATCTCTAGTAAATTTTTTTCTCTAACAGTCAATAATCATTAATTTAATTAAAAATATTAGCGGGCACATTTTAATCGGCACCCTGCCCAAAACATATTGCCCCTTTTATTAATTGTACATAAAAAAATTATTTTTATTTAATCCTCGATTGGTACGTATTCTTACGGCCGTATCTCGTACTATTAGTAAATTCGTATTGGAGTCTAAGCAGTTTCAGATGGGTTTTTTTAACGATTAACAAAACACTACTTTTTTTAAACTAGCCTTTGTTTAACCGGGCTATCTTTTTTCTCAGAGTTAAAGCTATATAGATAAAAATAATAAAGCCTTAATATGTAATAATATAATATAATATAAAAACTTAGTAAAAATCAAGTTAGTACAAAGTTATAGACACCGTTCTTTATAGAAAAAGACACATGTCATAAAAATTAAAGGTTTGTTAAATTGTTGTTAATAATACTTATAGGTATTTTTATTATTATTTTAATGTGTGACTACTTTCTTAGCAGCCAGTTCGAATAATAAAATATTATAATTGATTGATTATCTTGGTACTGGATATTAAAATGGTACCGGTAAGATACATTGTTGCGTTTCGTAGATAAAAAATGTAATCGATTTTGAATTTATTTTTTGTGAGAAGATCAAAAGGAAGATCGAAAACAAAACCACACAACACGACAGTTATCAATTTTATTTTGAAATTTCCGTTGGAATAACAAGACAGATATTTATAGATGCTTATTCAATGGTTGTCTCACTTTTTGGTGTACCAGCATATCTAATCAGTTAAGGTAGTCTTAATGTTAGGTATACGTAAGGCATTTTCTCTCTTTTAGTTACCTAATAATGGAAAATGCTTTTAGATACCTATAAGATTTTCATAATAACATCAGTCTGTCATGTTTTTAACTCGTACTTATTAGAATTTCAATTTACCCCAAGAAGTTAAGATACCCATTTCTGAATAAATTTAAAGGAATTTATATCAATCTTTAAGTACCTTACCTATAAGTATTACATCTTTAAGTACTTACATACCTATATTTACTTAAGAAAAAATATAAAAACTTCAAAAATCCCAAGTAACCGTTAGCAAAGCAGTTTTTAAACGGCAAATAACGCTTGTGTTGAATTCTTCATTGCAACTTCAGATTTATGTTTTTATTGGAGTGATACGTAAATTAAGACATCTCTCATTCATTGTCACTAATGATGTATATGCAACTATCATTGGCCCCAGTGATTTTTACTGAAGTTAAGAATAGGAAAACCCGGACAAGTTAAGGAATAGGAAAAGCCCGACATTGGGTTCTGTTCAGTCATTCCTTATTCCCGCATAAAATTTCAATAAGACGATGCTATGCTTGATGGTTTTCTCTGTAATCTGTTCTTACCATCAACAAACTGGGTGGCTCAGTTTATAAATTCGTTACACAGAAGCGCCATCTATGTTTTAAAATCAAACTACCAGAATAAGCTCTCTCTGTTGGGGAATAGCAACAATTTCAACGAACAACTAGCAAGTACACGGTTTCAACGGTAGATGGCGGACGGAAGAGCTAAACTATTCGGTAACTCATAAATCAAAGAGCCAATCACAATCGAGTTACCAGCGTGACGTTGTGATGCGCAGCAAACAAATGTATGCTATTCGGCCATTCGTGAATCGTGATACCCCATACGGGCGACATTTTGTTTTGATTCGATATTATTGTGTGATGCTGATGCATACGAACTGTGAAACTGAAATTCCGGCTCCGCATAATCCGCATGCCTTTGAACGCGTTTGGTTGGACTGATGACGAAGACGAAAAACTTGCTGAATTAGTGGAACCTAATACTCATTTGTA
This sequence comes from Synanthedon myopaeformis, assembly GCA_944738685.1. Classification (NCBI taxonomy): domain Eukaryota; kingdom Metazoa; phylum Arthropoda; class Insecta; order Lepidoptera; family Sesiidae; genus Synanthedon; species Synanthedon myopaeformis. The sequence continues at coordinate 2,729,024 of OX122933.1, read as the reverse complement.
TAACCATTATAATCCCTCAAGAAAGAACATTTTATACCGTGAATCAACATGGCAAGAAATAGCGCAAGCATTATCTAAGCCAGGTGAGTGGTGTTGTTTTAAAATAAACCAAAATAAAATGCCACGATTGGCTAGTGTTATTCTTCGTGAATATGCTGCAAAACGACGCTATAGGTCATTGGTAGATATAAATTCGACATTAGATTGCTTTGTTTACTAAAATACTGATTACTTATTTTCGTTTTAGATTTATAAACTTTTAATATACATACCTACTATAACACAAAAAAAAAATCCCGATGTTGGATTTAGTGTTATTTATTTTTTAAATACATAAATAAAACAATAAAATGTGGGCAATTTAAACAGTCCACATTTTATTAGTAGTAAAGCTTAATTCTAAATTCTGTTAATGTTCTAATATATCTAAGAATAACAATATGACCCTTATGTAAACCGCTTACTCTGGATTCCTACAGTCATAGAAAGCCAGCAGCAGCAATTCACATTATAGGCAGTCTGTTAAGGCTGGCACGCACATGGTAAACCAGGGAAGCATATCTCTTTTGCATTGTTGGATGGAAGCAATACACTGGCTTCCGCGAACATTGCACTATAGAAGTGGGGCAGACCCATGCACTATAGAAGTACTGTATACGGAGGACACCACACGATTTTTGAGTGTACTGGGCCAGTTTTACTTCTTCTGCACAACATGCAAACTTACGAGCTAACATTATCCCTGAAGTCTGCAGTCAATATATACCTCAAGTACTGAAATCTGTCAACTCTTACTAATGTTACTACTCTTACTCAATGTGAGTCCACAGACCGATGCACTAAGCAGTACCTTATCGTCCGCATAACTAATATTGTTGACGCAAGCACCATCAACATGGCAACCCACACGATGACTGCCTCAATCTGCCCGTTTACATACAAGTTGAAAAGTGTAGTGGAAAAACTATCCTGTCTCCAACCCCGTGTCAGTGTCAAAAGAGATCCAGCCCATAAATAAAATGAGCTAATATAAGTAGGAAATGTCATAATCTAATTCACTACATATGAGCCAAATTTAAACATTTTTATTAAATTCAAATACTTGTTATTTCAGTTGAAGAATGCAAAAAACGTTGGCGCGGCCTTCGTGATGGATACTTGAGAAGTAAGCGTGTTGGAGCCCTACACAAGAAGAAGATAGGAATTTTTGAAAAATTAAGGTTTTTAGAGAGCTCCGAGAGTGACGATCTGCCTAAGTTGCTTACTTGTCCAAATGAGAGTGAACTGCAATTCTTCAACCAATCGGGTGATACCATTAGCATGACCCAACAGTTGGTGACAATGGATAAAAATGAAAATCAGAGAAAAGATGGCAACTTTACTACAGAACAGCAAGTTATAACCGATAACCAAGAATACTATGAGGTAGTTAAAATCCTATTTTTTGCTTAATTTATTAGGTTCAGCTAAAAGTTATATCATGTCAACCATATATGTATAAACCCTTATGGTATTCAATTATTTAAAACTAGCTAGTGCCCGCAACTTCAACCGCGTTGAATAAAAAAACTTATATCTGACAAAATACATGAGCATTATTGTTGTGATAGCTTTTTTGGCAGGCATTGGTTTTAGATGATCCCATGGGTTCAATACCAAATAGTATTCAATACTTTTTTTCTGAATGAAAGACCCTATGTCCTTTTACACCTATGTATACCTGACAATGTGTATGCAAAATTTCATGATTCAACGTAACAGACAAACAGAGTTACTTTCACATTTATACTATTACTAGTGTGACTGCTTTATAATGAGAATTGTAGTGTAATTAATGTGTACACTTTTGCAATATGACGCGATCTATTTAGAACCCCCAATTTATGTAAATATCATCAGACTAAGAAACTGTTTAATTTTAAGGAAAATGTGATTCATATGCATTATGATTCTACACTAACTGAAGAAATAGGGTTGAGACTTGAACAATAAGAAACTAAAGTTTTATTTAAAATTAACATACAAATGTTAAGAAAAAAACCATGCATTTGCGATTATCACTCTTCTCAGAAAGGACTCAATTATTCACTTTGTTGTGTTGTGCTTATTTTGACATCTAGAACTAATTTATGAACTCCTGCATTTTCAGATCACACTTGTAGATCCGCTACAGGAGCAACAGACAGAGCCAATTTTGAAAATATTATCACCAAAAATAGAAGTCAATTCAGATGAACCACCAAAGAAAGTTCGTCGTAAGAATGTTGGGAGGAAAAAGATTCTACCAACGCCCAGAGACATTCCACCGGTGAAAATATTGCCAAAACCTTTTGTAGTCAACGGGCCAAAAACAAAAAAGATTCTACCAATGCCCAGAGACAATCCGCCAGTTAAAATATTGCCAAAACCCTTCGTAGTCAATGGGCCAAAGATAATCAGGTATGTGAAAGAACCAAAAACACCCGAACAGAGGACAGAAATCATAGACCAACTAGTTGAAAAAATACTTAAAGAGAGCACCAATGAGATTGATGTATTCTTTAAAAGTATGGCAGCCAGTGTGAAGAAATTACAGCCTAGTTTAATTCCTAAAGTTAAAATGGAAGTTTGCAATGTTATAGCTAAATATGAAATGCAAAGTTTTGATAAAAATCAACAAAATTATTAAAATTCTTGTTATATTTTAATTGTTTTAATAATGCAATTGCCTCTGTAAATGGAACTACCATCTATTATGGTAAATATTTTTTAACAAAAATATTAGTTCTAAAGATGATCATTGATGTGAAATTAGCATTTCTTATGTTCCACTTAACTGTAATCTATGTCTTTGTGTTTTGTTCGCCTAGTGTGGGTACTTGTAAATAATATATTGATGAATTTTTATAGTCATTTCTATAATAATTCCTGAAAGATTTACAAGTAGCAGAGAAGAGTCAACAAAGTAATCCATTTGCCAAGTATTATTTTTGGTTGTTATCTTATTTATGACTTCAAAAAAGTGATCTTGCTATCCATCAGGAAGGAATGAATCACTGGGTATAGGATTGATTTGAATCTGTTTCACATGTGCTGGAGAGTGGTTCACCAGCCAATAGAGCAAGGATGTGACAGTTTTTGTTTTGAACCCCAAATTCATCACAAAATACTCAATGTAAATATCATAAGGAAAAATAAAGAAAGTGTTTCTCGTTAACATTTAAGTTATAATAAACATAATAAACAGCTTTTATGATGTACTCTTATTAAGTATTATAATTATATAAGGAGAGGTCAACAACGTAAACAAATTATAGAAAATTAAACATTCAGGTATTCTATGTAAACCGATTTTCGGAAAATAATATTTAATTAATAAATGTCTAACTTTTAAGAAAAACATACTTAAAATTATCTTTCAAGACAATAATGCCCTGTACAGTGCAATAATTAATATTTTTTATTTGGTTTCTTGATGTTTCAACAATACAAAAATTTCCCAACCGGAAAACATAGTTGGGCAAATTTGTAAATATAATTGTAATTAATAGTTGTAAATAAATACAAGTTTGGTTAATATTTGTAAAGCTGTTTTATTGAATTTTATTATTTCAATTCATAGATTGTGTGCACGTGGTAATTGTTTATATGTACAAATAAAATACATATGTATAATTTCACCAATGAACTCAAAAGCAAAATGAACACAACACTCAAAATGAACAAAACGCAGAATGTATAAAAAGGCTAAATTCATACAAATCGCTAAAGTTTTATTCATAACTATATTTGAGAGATATTATACAAAGTTTTACACCACCTACATATTTAAAAAAATATCTAAAAATATAGATCCAACGCTTGGCAAAAATATAATCAGGCGTTAATTATATCTTTTATTTTTCAACGCTGGCACCAGTTAGTTCTTATTAAAATAAGTTTTAATTTGAATTAACATCATCTAATAGTTAGATATCTATCAAAACTATGCACTTCAAATGTAGGCCAAAAACCGGATGACCTCGACATAGCGGCTGAGATAAAGAATGCAACCACACATTGAGAATTCTACACACACACTAATAAATAAAAAAACAATTATGGTTTAAGTTTATTTCTGGACAAGCGCAAATAAGCAGATATAGTTTTATTTTGGATCGTAACTAATCGAACTTTTGTGAAATTTTGTAGACACAAATCTAGACTAAACGCGGTGTCTATATGTAAATTAAAAACATTTCGTATCGGTTCGTTTTCTGAAATCACAATCACCTTAGCGGTAATGATCCCATATGATGTGTAAAATAATTGTATTACAATCCTAGAATGTAGATAGAAAATAGTTAATTTCAGTTTAGTGTCTTTTTTTATGTTATGACAGAAACGTTATTATAGGCTTGGTGGCCTAAACCGAATTATAGGGTAAAAAAATATTTAAGAGTTCACTTCCCAACGGGAGCCGCTTATCGATTCATTACTACGTAATTCTATGATTACTCCTTAGTTATTAGTCGTAGCAATTAATAAAAAAACAATTGGGTTGTCAATAGCTAACAAGATTCTAATATTTTTCTAAACCATACCAAATTTATTTCATAAAAATCGGTTCCATGGGATAGCCGTCAAATTGCTGAGACAGTTACTTCCAGAATTTATACAACCCATGCTGTTTTTACCTCTATAACTTATACATAATTACTATAATGTATACAATATATGTAGGTATTTAAAATGTGTTTAAAGAAGGTCAAACGAGAAATCAGTTTTCGTTTCGAATTGACCCGGGTAACGATCCGTTCCGTAAAGGGTTGCACGGCGTGTTTACATGGGGCGGGGCGTCTAGACTTGCTATCACAGTTCGCTGGGTACACTAATATTGATATATTTATGTAAGGTCGCACCCAGACTGCCAACGGTCGATGAACGGCAAAAAATTCTAAACTTGGCCTTGCTAAGCACTATTTTACTTGCACACCACACACAAGCATATCACGGATTTGATTCTCATCATGGTTAACTTTGGAAATGAACATTTCAAGATAGGTTCTGGTCTGGGTCTAGCAAGTAGTGGCATGACATATTTGGGCAGCCCATCTGGTGGCAGTAGAAAGTAGAAACCCCTTTACAGAAGACCACCGTGAAATAACAGTATGTGTATGTTTCGGTAAATGTGTAAGTGATGCTAATTGTGTAAAATATTAGCAATAGCAATAACATTTAAAGATAAACTTCGAGACTTTTTCACATCTGTCTTTTTTGAATTTTTAAAAATTGCTTTTAAAAAGAAAAGTATGCCGCTGATATGCTAGCACTTTATTTCTTAAGCTCGCGTGAAACGCACTACGTCTAGATACAACTTAATGTTTCATTATAGGGCGTCGAAGGATTATACACTCTTGACTGCTTAATTAGGAGAAACTGTCATGTGTGTGCTTGCTAGATAGAATAGATGCTTAGAGCGGCTTAGGCTGTGCAATTTTCACTATTTAACACTAGAGAGATTTATTTAAAGTTTAAATAGTATAAAAAAACGTGTGACGACATTATAAACAACTAGCTGGTGGCCGCGACTTCGTCCGCGTTGAACGATGACAGGTACCCTATGTCCTTTCTGGTGTCAGACAACGTGTATGCAAAATTTCATGGTGATCGGTTCAGTAGTTAAGTATATGCCCGCGACTTCGTCCGCGTGCGTTCGCTACCAAACTTCACAGGAACACCCGCTGGACTAATCTGAAGATTGTCTGAAAGTTTCATCAAAATCGGTTCAGCGGTTTTGGAGTCTATAGGGGACTACATACACACATCGCCTTTTATATATTAAGATTACTGTGTCTTTTTATAAGTATCAATAATATGTTTTTATGTTTTGATTCATTAGCAGACTTGGCAGTGTAAATACATTCGGTTTTACTTGAACAATCTTTTTCCTTCTTCCGCCCTTACTTAAGCTTTAACACCCATGTAGGCATATTTGTAATAAACAACATGCGTTGGTAGACTTTGGTGAAAATGTAGTAAAGTACCATAGAATGAAAGACATTCACATGTAGACTTAAATACAGCTACAAGTTCGTAGCCACATCAAAGTACCCTGCGTTTCCTGTAGGTACGTATATTGTTCCCTGTGAGAGTACTCGACTCGGCCCCTCCCTCAGTAGCTGAATTGAATGGGGCACTAAAAGATTCCTTGCAAGTGTTAACGAGACGCAGTGAGCGAAAATCGTGTAGTTACCAGAACTTCTAGCTTGTTTTGCTTCAATCCTACTTTTAAATTCTCTAACAACCATACGACTTCTTAAAAATGTCATTAAATCAATTGCAATCTGTTGAAAAATGACTTGAGTGCCTCTGCTCTCTGATTTATTTCAAATTTCTTATTAATTTTAATGGAAGATATTAATATTAAGAAGGATGTTATTTTATGAAGCACCATTCGTTTAATTGCAAATCGTGCATTGAAAAGGGCTAAAATTAATTTTACATGAAATCATACCAATGGGTCGAGTGGTTAAGGTGCTGCCTTAGCGCTCTGACTTTGGGGGTGTTGGCTTCGATTTCAGGCAGAGTGTGTAACCAGCTCCTTACAGAAGACCACCATGAAATAATAGCACGTGTGCTGTTTTGTTTTGATAAGTGAGTAAAGGATGCCCATAACTCGTTTCTCTATCCCTTTTTCTTAATTCAAGAGTTTAGATCTAGCCCAAATAAAATATACCTAAATAATTAGTGGGCAGTAGTGGGCACACTATCTACGACAGACGACTGTATATTATTATACTTATAGACAGATACTTCGCCAATCTCGAGATTACTCTGTTATATATTATACAAGTCTATATATATGTGAAGGGAGCGTTTTATTCCGTCTCAAGCCACAGTCAAACCGACTTCTAATCGTTCCACCAGACAGATTGTGCCATTGAACTCTTAATTCCAGTATAGCAGATAAATGAGTTTCATTAATTTTTAAATACTCTCGGCAAGTAATTTTTCCAGCAAATCATCCTTTTTCATCTCAATAACGTCAGCCTCAAACGAAGACGTATTGACCCCTCAGGGTAATGTGTTCCCCACTAATACAATAATGCACTTGGCAATGACTCACGCTATAGGGGATTGATTGTATGAGGGTATGTCTGGGTCACGCGGTATACACGCATTCGGCATTAGTCAATGAAGCAGTATTGTCTCATTAATTTATTTAAGTTGTTAAAAAATTTCTAATATCTTATATACTCGTAAATTACGTATACTAATTTTAATTTATCAATTACATCCCGCAATGTGTACTCGTAAAAATTAGTTCCTAAATTTACTTAGGAACAGATTTTCGCGGAAGAGACTCAAGTGCATTCCATTTTTCAATATGGTGTCATAACTTTTATTAATAACGTTGAATGCAACACGTTTCATACAATGATTGCAGTAAGCAAGCACTCGTGCCGCGACGGCAAGAGCCCTTGTGTGCACATCGTCTCGTGCCGCAATTGTTTTGACGTCAACATTGTTATGATGTAAGCCGTAACCCGACACCGTAGTAGGCGTAGTCTGTTTCGCGATAAAGGTCGTTCACATTTAACGCTGAATCAACTATTTTTAATAATTTTACAATCAACGTATCCGTTTACTTTTAAAAATCACTGTACCAATGTTTTTAGAAGTATTATTACTTAGTTACCTATGTTAGTACCATAGTAGTTACCTATATTTTTAGAACGTCTGTTCATGTAAGACATACATACATATTATAAGTTATTAGCGCGTCCGCGCTAAAGGTGTACATTGACTTACATTAACTGTTTTGACCTTGCTTAATAACCTTTACTAATTTTTAAATTGTATAATTAACTTAAAAGTTATAATAACAGTAAAGAAAAATATGTATTTTTTAAATTGAGCTTGACTTATTTAATTTTTTTAATTTTATAAACAAATCAATACGGAAAAATACGGAATGTTACTTCTGGAAACGGTAAATTGGTGAATGTTTGAAAATTGGTGAAGCAGTTAAAAATAGACGAATTTTAAACAAATTTTTATTACACGATAAAACTGGTCAATATGAACCTAACACATTTTTACAAACTATATACATATATCAACATTAGCTGTAAAGGTTTAACTTTAATGATTGTAGTATTCATCGAAATAATATATCATTGGTTGTATTAGATAAGTATATCCACTTAAAACGAAATTTATAAGAATTGCCACGAATTAAAATTAATAGGACTTACTACTATTTTCTATTTACTATAAGTAATAATGATTACTAACCTGTGTGTTAGTGAACCGGCGACTACCAGATCGGCTGAGGGTTCCGTCACGTACGTTGCTTTCAGAGAGATCAACATCTCCACCGCCGTCTACAGCACGTCTTCGCGATAGTTCACACAACTCCGCTATTGGCTGCACCTAATCGTGAAAATAGAAGACATCAACCCTCATATTCAAGCTTTGTTCCACATAAAGGGAATACTAAATTCAAAGTATTCTCTGGAGAAACCTAATATGGTAGCAGTCGTATAAACAAACCGAACAGCAATAATTATTACAAGATTTTTTGTTTTTGTAAATTGGGCTATTGTTTTAAAAGCATATGCATGCAATTTTACCATATAAAATACGTTTTCTTTATCATGTCAAGTATCATATAATAGGTACTATCAAAGTAATATCTAAACATACATAATTATATTATAATATAACTCCCATAGTTAGAACAAATCCAGATGTTTTTGCTACTAAGAAATTCTATGAATTTATCTTGTAAATAAACATTTTTTTTTTATTTATTTAATATTATTCATTAATTCAATTGGATTATTCAAAAGACTTTCCCAGAACGCAGTGTGCCTTGCCACTTTCTTATGCAGCAGGAAAATTATTCAGCTATAAATGCAGTATTTTAAAAGAAAAGTTAGTTGGCTATAAAACTGGAAAAAAGTGAGTCACATTTTTCTTTCTGATATTAAGTAAGATAAAATAGCGTTACAGAGACCTAAATAAAACGATGCGACGAAAGTGGTATTTCGTGTAAATAAAGCGAACGAGAAAGTAGCGTGTGTGCTCACACTGTTTAATCATTTACCATACATTAATAAAATTAAGTTCTAGCTTCAACAATGAATCGTATCTCTTTAATAGATAACTATAGCACCTTGCCCGTGGCATCGCACGCGATAATAGTTAACCCACGTCAATTCTGAACACTCGAATCGGATACCAATGATCGAATTGGATGATTACTTCGGAGATTACCTCCTATATGCTACTTATTCGAAACTTTATTAGTGGCAGGGCACTTCCAACTGGGCAGCCTGTCAGAACAAAAAGAAAACCACCACCTTACAGAAGAAAACGTTGAAATAACAACACTGTTGTGTCTATGCGTGAGTAAATTATGCGAGACCTTATTCCCCTTGCCACGGAATACAATAATAATACAAATACCCTTGTCTCTTATCCCATCAAGGTCGATAGTGCACTTGCATGTTCTATTGCGTTGCTTCTGTTAATAAGCGATGGCAGTTACCTTCCATCAACTGTAGCTTGCTATGTCAGCCTGCATGCAGACTGACAGATAAAAAAACTCTTCTCTTCATTATATCATTATTATGTAAGTGTGGATAAATTAGAAATAATAAACATCCTTCATAATAGTTACAAATTTATGCGGTTTTGGGAAATAAAATAGTACCCTATTTCACTAATATCCTCTTAGTTAAAACACAGACACGTCTAGTATGTTCTTTGTCTAGTATGTTAATACTATGTCGAATGGTAAATAAGACTTTTTTATTATATACTAGTTCGATATAGTCTAAAATATTGTAAGAGAAAGTCATTTTAACGTAGCTGATTTATTAACGATTTCTTCGATCCTATTAATTATGTTGTGAATAATAAAAAGGCCCAAAGGCAAGAAAGTACCTGTTAAAAATATTAAAAACATCCTAACGTCAACATTGCATCATATAAACGACTTTTAAATGTAATAACGATTGTTTCTTAAGGCTGTAAGGTTAAAACGTGTAATCTGTGACAAAATAAATGATACTTTGATTGGCGTAACATTTGCAAAGTCGTTATTTTTAAAACGCCAAATCATCAGACCTCGCAAGATTACTGTTAAGTTTCTGCTCATTCTATACCCTTTCACTTTACTGTATAATTGGCAGCTGTTTGCATCTTGATTTAATAGTTTTGTATAATTATTTTATAATACATTTCAGTTGGTTTGTCTATGAAAAAGCATTGCATATTTAAAACACCTGTCTATCTGCTTCGATTTTCGTTCCAATACCTATATATTTTTGAGGTAGACATAATTTTATTGCTTTGAATACTTTAGTAAAGTTGCTTACTTTGACGTTTATTAAAAAATATTTACAACAGACCTATATTACCATATGTTTAAAAAAATAAACTCACCTTAATAGTAACAGAGTCTTGACTGCCTTTGATTAAATCGATAACTTCCTCCCTGTTTTTGCCCTCAACATTGATTTCATTAACTTCCAATAATCTGTCTCCGGGCAATAGTCCAGTTTCACTAGCCCCAGGGTAAGATCCCGGTTCAGCTAGAATGACAGCTTTATACGTCAATTTGCTAGCGATATCGTTCGTTAAATTTCCATTACATTTTCCGTTACCATTGAACATAGTGTGTTCATTGTGCCCATTCATTTCTTTTCCATCTCCAATAAATATTCTTTCCTGAATCATTGCCCGACGAAGACTAAATCCAAAATCGTTTCTAGGCGCCTTTTGCCGTAGAATTGTCAATTCTCTAGGTTTAGGTAAAATGAGGGGCGTCAAAGCGGGTAAAGGCAAATATGTATCCTCAAAGTTGCTAATTCTAGACCATCTGTGGAAACCCTGAGATTCGCCAACTGGCGAGGTAGAAAACGGTGGGGTTGCGAATGAGGAATTCGTTGTGGTATCTGTCAGGGAATCGGCGCTTGGAGAAGTTGAAGTAACACCTACATAACTGTTTCCATTCGTCTTTGGTATCTCGTCAACGTCCTGAGTTGTAATAGTAGGATTGTTGGCGTTTTTGTAATTCTTATACTGGTTCTCTATTGGACTGTGTATAACCTTTTTCGTAAAGTTCTGTAGTTGTTGCATGTCATCGCTTGACGAAGCGTTCTTAGCTCTTAGCATACCGTAAGATATCACCTCATTCTGTTGCGTATTCCGCGCGAGTAGGTTCGGATCTTGTCCGTTAATGTAATCGACAGTATCGGTGTTTTGAACGTTACACTCTAAAGAATTAGAACTAGTATTGCTTAGACGGGGACCTTTGAGGATCCCCCGTTTTGGTGGACGCGGTGGTATCGGAGGTAGATTTGGCGGCTGTCTAGGGCTATTGTTAACGTTGTTTGGATTATTTAATGAATTCAAGGAGGTCTCCGAGCTATCTGACTGCAAGACTGTATCTTTCTTATTATAGCTATGCTTATTTGTGTAGCCAGGTGATAGCAGCATGTTCTCGTCGCTGAGATTTGAATTAGATCCCGAGGTAGGTATGAGTGGATAGTTGGAGAAATTGGAATCTTTTTCGAGGTGAGCAAACAAAGAGGCTGTATAGTCAGCTGTGATGCCTGAGGGAAGTTTCTCCTTTTCCTTGCGTCTGCCCCGCAATTTAAGAGATCGTCGAACCTGCAAACAATAAAAAGCAACATTGAGTAAATTGACTTTAGTTTATATCGATTCAACCACGGACACGGCTCACTGGCCATGAAGGCTAAATAATATTCACCGGTTACATTGGTTAATATGATAGATGTTATATTTAATGTTTAAATAATATCCGATCGTATAAATTTATTGTTATAGTCTTAGCTGTTAACAAGTCGTGCAATAAAATCAGTACACAATATAAACTTAAACAATAAGAAATAAACACCTAACTATTAATAATCTTATGCAGTTTTGATATACAATATATTTATACCTACTTATGCAAATTATTAAGGAAATATAAAGTTTTTAATATAAATCCCATATATAAAACATGTCTTTGTTTCAATACCGTCGTTACTGTAATTGGATGAAATCGTACAATGTCTATATCAAGGTTACAAAACTAAACTACGTGTGTAAAAAACAGACAATATAAAATTATCTGAATTCTTATTTCTCGTTGATTTGTTAATTTCTCATCAAAAAATTTATAGTTTTTTAGTACAGTTTTTAAATTGTGAATTTTGACTGTAAACTAACTAGGTAATCAGAAATAGCTTCAATGTTGAGTTGCAATTTCCTGCCGTCATCCAATTGCAAATGCTATCATTTGCTACTTATCTTTTTTTAATATAAAAACTGTTTACAAATATACGTGATATCGATCGTCGGACCGACTGCGCTCTGATAATTTCGGACAAAAGCCTTTAAAATGTGAAAGCAGGACGGTAGACGATTAATTACTAAATTAATTCAATTTTAAAGTTCCGTGTTCGCAGTTAAACCAATTTCAATCAACGTTTAGTAAAAGAAATCAGGTTAATTTTACGAAACAATTGTTTAATTTATTCTCAATAATTGCAGGGTTCACTAAATACATATTTAACTAGAAGCAAATAGCTATTTCTTTGGTCTGTTTGTGGGCTCAATTTCTTATTTAAAACTTTTTAAGAAAATTCCCGCCCGGAGCGGGACAGTAAATGAATAAAAACATTATGACTGTCTTTTAAAATTTTCACATTTAGAATTTCAAAAAACTGCAAAAAATCAATAATTTCGTTATGCCTTATAAATAAACCCCCTAAATAATTTACAAATGAGAAATAACTCCAACTATAATAAGTCAATCGGTTTAGTCTTTCAGATTAGCTTGTTTTACGAGTATTTGATGGCATTTTATTAACTAATGGAAATATTTTATATGCACTTCAAAGCCAATACACCACACTGACCGGCTTTGCGATAAAATAAGCAATAAAACACATCAAAGCACTCAGCGTCATTCCAATAACTTTTAAAATCCTCGACTCCGATTTGAAGGGTTAAGCATGCGCCACAAAATCACAAACTATAGAACACACGGAGTATCGATATACAGTAATAAACTAAGTAGGTAAGTACTGTTTGTTAAAATACTATTACAACTTTGTATCATTCCTATATTGAATAGATAGATTTACAGAACGAAATGTTCACTACTGTTGACAATTGTTGATTAGGTATAGTAAGGGATGTCGTCCACGCATGAATTTATTTTTCAGCGACATTGGCTAAACGAAATTTCGTTTTGTCTAATGGTAGCGAAGAGAAAAATAAAATTATTAATAATTTTAAAAATACTAGCGACCCGTCCCTGGCGTCGCGCGAAAGCATTTTTATCTCTAATTACAATGTCTCCATCGCCCGTCACTCGTGTTCGTTACTTGCGAAAACGAACTCTACAATACCTACTAAGCAATCTAAGTTGGTGGCAACCTCGATTTAGAAATAAATGTAGAAAAACGAAAAAATAATTTCTAAGACTCGTTGACGACATTTTTAAGTATATTCTCATAAAAATACATAAATAATCACCACGTTTTACGCAGTAATTAAAATTATTCAAGTAGGATCTATCGAATAACTGCAAGGAAGTATTGTTAAATTTAATAATAACTGTAACTTTGTTTCACTTCCTACTTGAAGTCTTCTAACAAAATACCCGTAGTAGTGGATTCGTCTGCGCAACAACCGTGACGTCCGGCTGCAAACAAAGAGACAACGGGACAAATTTCTCGTTACCGCTTAAGAGCCAAATTCCACTATTATATGTAATATGATTTCGACTTTATGTAAAACTAACTTATTTCTTAAACGCTTAACTAACTGTGCTACACGAATGCTGCCCACCTTTTTTTTAACTTTGGGAAATCCTCATGGATCCCCGGCAGCGTAGGTTACCTATGCCGGACACCTACCGGCTAAAACCCAACGACTTTCTAGCGCAGCCGCAGATAGGTGGGGTCGTGGGAAAGTTGTCACAACATCATCGACCCGCCACGGCTGTCCAATGGGGGGAAGGCTACGCTCCAATGTCGGAACCTTGGCGTACCCGAAAGTGGAGGTACGCCAGCCATCTCGGAGGACCTCACGGCGGAACTCTGCCCACCCTAACTGGATACGAGAATTGTTACTTTGCTATAACTAACTATTAGATAATTACAATTTTTTATAGACTCGGAAAAGTTGGTCAGTATGACAGTATTTGTCAATTGTATTTATAAGATGCTTGCGTATTTTATAAGCGAAATTACAAACTAAAGCTAGTCGTCCTCTATACCAGAAAGCTATCATTACTTTTAGACAGCTCTCTATTTCTTAAGACACATTAAACTCTGTTACTTTGACAACTATCTATCAATTTATGACATAAATGATCAATAAATCATGACGATAACTCGATTATTCAAAGGAACGATATCCGATAGATAAGTGTGCGTTTACGTCAAATATTGTGATTACTGATCGTTTATCTTGTCATTGTTTCACTGTTATTATATTACTATATTAAGTATATATTATCTTACTAAATAAATCTATCTCTGGGAAATGATAAAACGTATAAAATTGTGAATTCACCATCGTCTTATTTTCTTATTCCTTGCTTCTTTTCTTTCTTCTTCTTTTCTTATTCTTATCTGATATATAAAAATAATATTGTTATAAATTTTCCCGAAGCGTTTTTCTGATCTCTTCTCCCGGCAACCTTCTCACTAACTCTAGAACCTTAACTGTCGCTGGTGGTTGACTCAACCAACGATTGTGCAAATTATTTTTAGTGAGAGTTGTTTCAGACTAAGCTAGCTTCTATGTTAGTTGTAAGTTTTGTTTATGGGGTATGAGGCTTAATAAATCATTAACTTAAACTTAAATGTTAGTCTAACTAATCTTCTGGACACCTCCTTAATAATCCTTAATAAGTACATATTAAACTGTGCAAGAGGAATAGTAAAATAATATATCCATGATTCGCTCTCGCGCTTGTGATTTAAGAATCGCTGATAAGTTGTTATTTTTTTAAAGAATTGGTCGGTAGGCAGGCTGACGATCCACTTGATAGATGCCTATTAACACATGTAATGTGGTGTGTTAATGCTTGATGATAGGTGCTGGACTGGGAGGGGATGGAGAAGTGAACTCTAGTATATAGGGATGCCTTTTACACTGCTTCTATTCTGCTGTTTTTACACGGTGGTCTTTTGTAAGAAGTGCGAAACACAGTGTGCCCTGTCCCACTGGAGTGGACTGTCAGCCTGTCTGACGACCTTTACCTTAAAAAAAAATGGGTACCCGCGGCGAACTTAATTTCTAAATGATTCCGCCATTTTATAAAGACGCAAGCGGTGCAGTAATAAATATTACAAGCTAGTGTTTCATATTGGAAGGAGTAAAATGTCGTTCATAAGTAGATATTTAGATTTAATGTAATTTTAATAATGCGTAAAAAAAACTATTTTGTAGTAGCAAAATACAAAAAGGTTATTTATACAATGTCGAGTGAGGCATGAAATTTGAATGTCAAGCATGAAGCAATGGTGTAACAAGCATCCGCAGCTGACCTATTGCATTGCTCAAACTATTCGATCTCTACTCGGTTCTATCCATATCTAGCTGTAGGATTACGTTGACATTTCAATTCATTGTAAACCTTTGCAAATTGCAATAAATTCAAATGTTTAAATGTTAACAAAAATCTTCGTTCACATTGGTTTTAAACAAATAATGGGACAGAACTATAGTCATTTCGCATCGAAAAAATAATCAAAAAATACTAAGAAATTTATTAGAAAATACGGTTCATTTATAATATGTACTTCCATTGCAGATAGATCGAAAAAAGGGCAAAACAACACGAGAACGAGGTGATTCATATGAGGGTGACTGAAAGGTCAAGGCCACGGTATACTAGTGTAACCGTCTGGACGGAATTATAGATCGTAACACACCCCCTAGCTCCTCGAAACATCTCATGTTTTGACTAGACTATACACGAGAAAAAGTCTTGATCACTATCAGGTATTCGGCAACTTTGCTGGCGTAAATCTAAAAGAATTTGTTTGAGCATTACCGCTATGTTTACGTTCACTATAGCAAACAATTCTGAACGTTAAACTAATAGTAAAATAAATACAGGTTTTTCTAAAGGTGCGGTGGCACTGAGAGCGAGAAATCGTGAATGCAAAATAATTTACGTCTAAGAATTGATGACTAAGTAGTAGTATAATATTTTAAATTAAAATATCCTAAATAGTTTTCTTTAAATAATTTGATTAAAGACCTTAACTTTTTAAAATCTTAGCTAATATATATTATAAATACGTTAACTACATTTATAGACCAAGGATTTTTTTATATTTATTATCCAAACGCTAGCACTGACACCGACCTCTCTCGGGGAATGCAAATTAAGTGATTGTATCAGAAGTCATAAATAAATTCCCTACAAAATGAATCCTTGAAAGTGACACTTTAGAATTTAAAAAAGACACTGTTCACTCAGTCAATAAAATCTAGTTTTTACCGTTGGAAATAATTGTAAAATGTCTTCATTCATCTAGGCCTATCTGGGTGCCGATTAGCGCGATCATTTCGCGCAAATTTTATCCATCATTTTATTTCATACGTGCATGTCTATCTCGATAAAGTACATTATGATTTTACGACTACAAATTTCTGTTGCTATCGCTATTAGGCTACGGCTATGTAAACCTATAATTCGTTAAAACAGTTTCATTAAATACTTATATCCCGCAGGAACCTAGGATAAGTATTTTTGTCACTATTGTATAGCATAGTTTATCGTTTAGGTATTAAAGTGGGGGAGGAGACACACAAGGGTGCGCCAAGGGTGATATTAAAAAGAATCAATAAATAATGTAGTCTCATGCTTGCAATAGTCGATAAGTAAAAATTATCAACTTATTAATAACTATTAAAATAGCCGGGATTCCACGGATGATTTTTTTTCTGAAAAATTTAGACAAACTTTCCTCGTTTATCGCTCTTACCCCCTAAGGGTGACGACAACTTCTTAAAATAACAACTTCCGAAAACGACAACTACCTAAAACGTCTTCCAAAATAGACAATTTCCGAAAACGACAACTTCCGAAAGCGACAATTTCCGATAATGAAAATTTCCCATAAGTGAATGTTGCATTAGAATTCGATGAGTGGTTTAAAAGTTACTGTAGAAACAGAGAGGTGGATAGCAACTTTATTTTATACTAGCTGTTGCACACGTCTTCGTCCGCGTAATTTTATAAAATATAGCCTATGTTACTCGCTGATAATATAGCTTCCCAACATTGAAAGAATTTTTTAAATCGGTCCAATAGTTTCGGAGCCTATTCAATGCAATCAAACAAACAAACAAACAATCAAATCTTTCCTCTTTATAATATTAGTGTAGATGTATAGATATTAATAGATATAGGGTTACATATTTTACTAACCACGTGTAAACAAATAAAACATTGTGATTTTTTCAAAATTTTCTACATTATATGTTACTAATAATAATTACACAAATTTAAATTGTTTTTTATGGATATCGTTTTACCAAAATAAAGGATCTAAATAGCAAAGAACCGTTTCTATGCCAAAAAACAAGACTATCTTGAACTTTTCATAGCTTAATAATAAACTTCCTCGTGGGCTATCAAATGCAAAAATAATTTTTAAATTTAGAGATTAACGCGTTCGGTCAAACAAACAAACAAACAAACAAACAAACAAACAAACAAACAAACAAACAAACAAACAAACAAACAAACAAACAAACAAACAACTCTTCAGCTTATATTATATTAGTATAGATATTAAGGCTTACCTCCTCAAGCCTTAGCGGCTCCTCTAGTCCGGCTGCCATTCTCTCTTTCTTCTCCCTCTCCTTCCGTTCTTTTTTCTCCTTCTTTCTCCTTTCCTTTTCGCCATCTCGTTCGTCGCAACCTGACGCGTCGCCAGTTAGGACAGAAGATTTTTTCATAAAGTTAAACATCTTCCAGTGCTGGAATAAAAGAGACAATAAATCATCATTGGTTTCGTATTTAAACACTCTCCCGGCTCATATTCGCACAATATTACTTTCGCAAAATGTCACGTTCGCAAGTAAGTATAAAAGTTTCGTAATTGTCATCGTAAAGTCATTAATTATTATATTAATATTAATTAAATATTATATGAATATCACCAGTAATCTTAGTATTTTTTTAAAACAATATTTCATTTGTCAACATAAATATTAGCTACGATATAAACTTAAAGACGATTGAACTTCTAATTGTTCAAATGTCAATGAATGGGTTAAGTATATCTAAGTACTTTCTTTTAAGTGTCTATTATTTTCTTAATAGTAGACAGAGGTTAATGTTTAGTCTTCATCGAAAACGAGGAAATAATTCGCCTGAAAGCATAATTATACATCCATTAAAAAACATAAGTAATATACACATCCGTTTATGGTAATTGATTACTCGATGTAGTGTAAAAGAGAGATCTTATTATCATATTATGTTGCGTGACCTTAAACCTATTAACATCGCAATACAAAGAGATGCACAAAACGATTTACGTTAAGTGATCAATTACTTTGTTCTTGCATCGAAACGATTTGTTCTTTATGAGGAATGTCCCTCTTAAAGCGGAGTATTCTTTCCGTTTTTAATATGACATTTGAACCGGTATTTTAATAATGTGTAATCTCAAGAAAAAATACATTGCGCCAAATAAGACATAGCTACTCAAGAAAAAATGAGACAATTAATATTGTAATTCTTATTCAAAACAAGCCAAAAACACGTACCGAAAAATAGCCCCCCTCGAAAAATAGTTCGAAAAATAGGTAAGGGTATGATTGTAAGGTATCAATTGAAAGGTAATAAAACCTATTTTTTTAGGAAAACTAAAAAAATAAGACTTTCATTGGGTCCAAAAATTAAAGTTAAAACGTGACGGTCAGTTGAAAAAAGTTTATTCAAACTTAACTCTAGAAATGCTTAACAAAAATTTACAAAAAATGCTTAAAATTAACTTTAAACCTAGTGTTTCAAGTAGTATTTCAAGTACAAACTAGTTCAACCTAGTAGTCCAAATAAAATTTGTGGAATCTTCAGCTGAAGAGTCGCAGTTAGAGAAGCCACTAATCAGTTTAAATAGCCTATAAGTCGGCAATTTTATTGTCCAATTAAGCATATCCTAAAGAAGGAAGAGGAAACGATGGCTATGAGCATAACCTCTCCTTTTCTGGTACAAAATGAATCCACTTATCACTATTCCGCGACTGAAGTGCGACAATAGTCATACCATTAAGTTGTTCCGTGGTCATACCGTTATTCGTAGAATCGATGTTCACTGTATCCAAAGTAACTGTCGCCACATTCTGTCCGATTGTGTGGTTTGAATTAAACGGGCGTCGTCTGAGCGTTTGCATGCAAATAAATACAGAATACGGGACTTTCATCCGATTAGTCGTCCTATACGTTATTTGTTTATTTATTTATTTAAACTATCAAGTGCTAATGATGGCATATTGCATATTGTAACATCTGCTTTATTAATTTATGACATACATGACAAACATGACTAACTATAAACTATGAGAATATACTAAATTATTTTACATAATAATATAATTTAGTATTACACAATAATAATTACTGTAAAATACAAATTCAAACTGTAAAATAGATTTTATAGTTTTTTATGTAATGGTTGGCAGGCAGGCTGATAGCGCTGATGGTGGAATGCGGGGTATTTTAGTGGGTATTCCTGGCGATATTCCTGGCGATAAAGATACTAAGCAATTTATTGCTGTACTTCAAACTTAAAAATAATATAATCACCTATCGACGCCAAGCCCGATCCTGTCTAAAACTCTATAGAAAAACATTTCTGTTGTCATAGCGCGTGACGAGTATGTATAATAATTAAGAGAATATTGCTACGGTCAATGGGCATTGACCTGGATACTTGGCGTTCCAGACGTGACGACGCCGAACGCATATCATATGCCTTACACCGCAAAGTAACATTTCTAGTAATAATAATTGTTCCCACGACTATCGAAATAGAACAATAAATTAATAACTTAATTATATCTACTACAATAAATTAATTTATACTAATAAATTAATAAAAAGTACTTTCCTCTTTCCTCGATTTAATTCGTGTATCAAGGTATATAAATTATGTGTTACTCTGATTGTAGACTATATTATTGTAAAGTTTCATCAAACCCCGTCCAATAATAGTCTTTGCATGAGAGAGAAACAAATATCCATACATTGATAATCACAAACTTAAGCTTTTATAATCATAGATTAAATAACTTGAAATTGAAACTGCTATGATCGTAACCTACAGGAATTTTAAATTTTAAATTGATCAACAGTTTCTGTGTCGTAACTACTCAAAAATTTTGCAATTTTAAGCGTGGCTTTAGTAAGGAGAAGTGGGAGTGATTGACATCTCTTCACTTTGAATTTACTGGCTTCTATCCGTCGATAGTTCTATTAGATGAAACTTGCAGTGAGGGATCATAATTGACAAAGACATGTCTAAAAGGCGCGATAAAATATAGAAGACGTTCGTGAAGTTGCAGGAATAACTTGCAGGAATAAAATGACATAATGTATTGAATATTTAAAACCAAAATTCTATGTAAAAAACGATGAATTAGGAAAATAACTTTACCGTTTTATTATTATTATTATTATTTTAACTTCACATAATATAGATCTATAAGAGTAGTAATTTGAAAAATTTATAAGCTAAGATAAAAATTTATTAGGTGATTAATTGATGAAACAGTCCGCAAACTAATAGTAAACGATTTTGTTACTCGTAAATTACGATTATGATTAACAATAGAGGGACCAAAAAGTAATCAAAATTTCTTCGATTAACTAGCTCATTTGTTTGTCTCGAGACATAGTTCTGTAAACGCGGTATTCATGGTGTCCATATCATGTACAATGGTATTATAGCAAAGATATTATTTCGATGGTCTACAGTTCAAGATGAAATTTACATTTAATGAAAGTATTACCATTGCCAAGATTTTCTATTGCCAGTGTCAAAATAAAATTAATGTAATGAAATGTTAGTAATATGATCGAATTGAGGTTGAAGGAAACTAGGTATAATACTGTTGATCCGACTAATCTCTATTGAAACACGAATTTACTCGTAAGTAGCTTTTGGCTACTTTGAACTTAATCTGCCCTACGATAAGCCCGTAATGGATAGACACAATCCACCTAGATCCTTATAGGAAATTGCCACAATAAGCATAAGCATTATTGTTGCTTATTCAGATTACCACTTGGGTTCCCCACGAACTATCTGAGACCAATTTAATCGTGACCTTAAATGATTTATAATTAAAAAAAAAAAAATACAATCAACTTTTTAAAAGACCGTTTATTTGAGATTAAAAATAAATTGCCTACGAGATAAAGCGTTAACAGATGTTGGATTCAATTTAAAGTTTCATATATATTTACTTATTTTTTCTTTTTCATGTATGCTTTGACAGACTTTTTGGCCAACTCAATTTTTTATGGTTATTTTGTTAAGTACAAAGAGTTCTATTGACCATTTTTTATTATAAACAACATAACATTTTTTAATATTAACATATAATATATTAATGTCTCTGTACACAGAGAGCAACTTATTGTTGTTCCTTAATAAAAATATAAATAACCTTATTAAGGTAAGTATACACTTTCTGTCAAAAATAACCGTTATCGTGTATGAGTGCTACGAGATATTTGTACGAAATTATGTCTTAATTTATCTCTGTGGTAAATTTAAGCCAAAGATAACTAATAAGGACTAATCTTTACATGTGTTACGAACTGTTCCTTATAATCGATTTATCGTTGTTCTGAATCCACTCCGAACAGTTACAGTATAAACGTCATGTTTTTATGTATCAAGTCGTGCATAGCTCGCATAGAGCGTGATTGCTACTTTTTTCAGCGCTATTATATATCTTCGTACACTCATCTTTGTATAATGCGCTATAAATAGCCAATATTGAGTCATTGTCGCTCCATTCAATTAAAATGAAACTTTTTTTATAACAATCTGATTGCGTGGGCGGAAAAAAAATCAATGTATTGTGTGCGACTGGCATAATAATTCGATTTGTAAGTTAGTATTTAACAAAATAAAATAATATATTCATACATAATAATAACTATAACGCCTGACATCTTTAACGCTGTGACGACAGTGGCGCCGAATTTTTAGACGATCCCTCGGAAACCCAAAAAAAATTTCCATGATAAAAAGTATCCTATATATGTTAATTCAGGTAATAGTCTATCTGTGTACCAAATTTCATCCAAATTTTAATAGAGTAGTGGCGCCATATCTTAACCCATTCATCGTCAACATCATCAACATTCAATATCAGCATATAAACAGCTGACAGACGCCCAGTGCCAGGCATAGGCCTTGCATTCACTTCGCATTTCTAAGGTCTTCGACGTTGGACCCCCTAGTGGGAGGCTGTACGGGCAACCGCAATAGTAAAATATTTATGTGGGTCAAACCATTTCCATTTCCAATTTAATGAGCCATAAATGTTAGTATTTAAATGCATATAAACGTATATTTTACAAATAAAGACAGCTGTAGCGGTATTAATTGTATTAGCTGTAGTGTAGTGGTAGGTATTGGCCATTAACTATGCTTACAGTTTATGTTGTGGAAGCAAAGTTTTTGCAAAAAAAGAGAGGGTTTGTATACTTAAACCTAATGAAACTCACCCCGTTGAGTGATCTGTTGACATCGTATTTATTTGTAAATATGCGTTCATCTATTTTATAACGACTAATATTTGGTAAAGTTATATTGTGTGGTTGCCCGTTCAGAGGAGGTTATACAGCGTTGAGCTTCCACAAGTACCTAGTCATAATCATGGAGCAGCTTCTAAATCAATGGAACAAACTATTTAAATTCAATACACGGATACTTTCAATAAAACTTGCTTGACACACAATAAAATTGTATGAACATAGGGTACTCGTACGTTATACTGAGAAGCAATTCGTTTCGCACGCGCTACGGTTCAATTACCTGGGCTTGCGTAATCAATGCGGCCCCACGGACATTTTTCGATGGATTTTTTTAAACTGTTTCAAATGAGTGTACGGTAATTACAGAGCACGTGTTAACTATTCTGCTGTTTATGTTATAGTGCATCGCATCCTTACCTATCTATTTTATCCAGCCTAAACAAACTTTTACGATATTTACTCCAACCTCCCTGGATTATCGTTTATTCTATTAGTGAAATCGTATCAAAATCTGTTGGATTGTTTAAAAGAAGTTAGCGGAGAAACAAACAGAAGCACACATCAACATTATGTACATATAATAAATATTACATTTTAGATATAGACGAAAAATATTTGAAAAATTGTATGATTTAGTTATCCTTGCATATTATAAAACAAATTCCTCTACCGCGTCTGTCTGTCTGTGTCTGTTCGCGATAAACTCAAAAACTATTGCACAAATTTTGATGCGGTTTTCACCAATGGTTAGAGGGATAATCAGGAAAGGTTTTTACGGGAAAAAATGCACCCCGAGCGAAGACGGGAATTTTGACATTTCTTCCTTATCCTTACTACCAAAATACAAAGCATACGTGCTGGTGGTCTCCACCAAAGGAATGTATACTCCTTTGGGTTGGTTGGCCAATTTATGACTGCCAAAACAAAATTATATAATATATAAAAAGTATAACGAAAGTATAAAGTATATATAAGGAAACAATGTGTTGTAATTTAAAGTTATTTTTCATCGTTATTCCAGACGCTTTAGGGAACAAACTATTGTTTAATCGTATTATAAAAATCTTCCTAGAGTTTTCTTCCTACAAATAGTTCCGGGATATTATAAAGATTGTCGTGGCGTTGCCGGAAGAAATTCCCACGACCAACATAATATTATGATTGACAAGTGTGATGTTAGAATGGCCACATTATAAAGAAACAGTGTCGATCTTTTCAATATCTTTCATAATATGCTAAGAATGGTATATTTAAAAAGATAAAGATAATCGGAAAACAGTATAGTTAACTGGCGACTTTATAACCCAAAAATATTGGTAGAGGACATTCTTGATCCAACTGGAAGAGAATTTGCTATAACAAAATTTGAATTGAGTTCATACACTGCTTATTAATCTATAATGTGATAATTGTAACTCTATAGCGTAATCAAAGATAGTCTGCAACTATATCCGAGAACCAGCTTCCGTGGCGCCACTACCGCGTGCCAACAATCCGTTTGAGCGTGGAAGGAATTAATGTGGAAATCTATCAACCCGCCTGGTTTATATAGGTTTTATTTCCGAAAGCCATTTGGACCTATAATTAAAGCATTTTATTTTGACTCCAGAACACCGTAATACTATAGAATAAGTAGAATGTTGTTTTCTGACACTACTTTCAGAAATATTATTATGAAATATTTCAAGGGACTCCTTTAAGGTAGGCAATGCACTTTAGTAATGTTTATAAGCCATGGTATGCAACATAGAAATTGAAATTGCAACAAAGTATATTATTCTTTCAAAAATTCAATCTGAATAACTATGAAATGAGTAAGCTCAACAGAATATTTATTCAGATTTCTGTGGTAATCTCATTAATATGCACTATTATGACCTGAAAATCAATACCTAATCAATCAGTAACTAGACTTCGTTCCTAATCAACTGTAAACAAGTTGCTTCAATGATTTCATCATGTTTTATGTCTTCTTTTCCATCTGTTTTTTTTTTCCCTACACCCTAATATTTTATTCATCAAATACAACTTATTAGTTTATTTAATAACCTATTAAATTAATTGTTAACTTATGTAGTTAGCGTAATCGAACCTTGAAATAAATAAATACTACTTCATGTTAATGAAAGTAACGATTCAATTCACCCGTACTAAAGAGCCCGTTACTCTTACTCATCAATTTAACTGAATCATTCAGAAGACATATGAGACGACAGCGGCGTGGTTATCCATTTAATTGAAGAAATGATACGTTTTGTTTGAACCGAGCCAATTGAACAGTTTACCGCTCACAATTGGAGGATTGTCGAAGCTCTTGAATGGCCGAAGAAATTATAGTAAGTAATGCTAAAAAGTTAACGGTTTTCACGTGCATTTACAAAACTTTACAACTCAGCACATACGTTGGAATAATATATTATACTAGCTGTTGCACGCGACTTCGTCCGCGTTTCTTTATAAAATATA
This sequence comes from Synanthedon myopaeformis, assembly GCA_944738685.1. Lineage (NCBI taxonomy): Eukaryota > Metazoa > Arthropoda > Insecta > Lepidoptera > Sesiidae > Synanthedon > Synanthedon myopaeformis. Next base: position 2,703,760 of record OX122933.1, on the reverse strand, counting down.
GCCTACCTATGTTACTCGCTGATAATATAGCTTCCCAACAGTGAAATAATTTTTCAAATCGGTCCAGTATTATTCAATTCAAACAAACAATTCTTTCCTCTTTATAACTAATAAATATTAGTAAATATAGATAGTTTAGAATAGATTAATATGTGACCACCGTGAAATAACAGCAAGTAAGGTATGCCAGATCAAACTTCCCTATCCCCTACTTAGATAGGATTAAAGGTTAAGATAAGGGTAAGGCTAAGTCTTATCCTTAATCTTACTAAAGTCGGCATCGCATTTGCAGCACTTGTACTTGACGGTAGCCACCTACTCGTACTATGAAGTGGACCGACAGCCTGTCTGACGACCTTTTTATGTAAAACTAGCTGGTGCCCGCGACTTCGTCCGCGTTCAAAATGGTATATAGAATAAAGCCTTTCTCGATAAATGGACTATCCAACACAAAAATATTTTTTCAATTCGAACCAGTAGTTCATGAGATTAACGCGTTCAACCAAACAAACTCTTCAGCCTTATAATATTAGTATAGATATCTTTATCTATTTTTCTTTAAACCCATTGAGAACTAAAAGCCGATTAATAAATTTTTGTTCAAATTTATGTTAAAACATTTATTTAGTTTACAGATTGATGATATAATATATATATCTCAGCTACACGAATTAAACTTTAGACAGATATTTTTAACACAACTGCAATGAGTCCGTTAGACTGTTGCAATTGCCTCGTGACTTGATAGACACCGAAGCCCGTTAGATATATGTCTGTGCACATCCGTCCGGAGCACACACTGCACTGTATTATTTGGAATACGGTCAATGTACTCCACCAGTTACGGAAGAAAGGAAACGGGGCCTTTTATAAACCGGGAAGGCGTAGTAGTAGTAGTAGTAGTATTATTAGTAGTAAAAATCAAAAGTTACTGAAGGAGTCAGTTGTAATTGAAAATATTTTTTGGCATTCCTTCAATTAATATCAATTTTTAAAACTTTGGCCAACGGATTTTGGACCAACGGTGTTTTGCTTAATAATAGTCATGTTATTACAATTTTCATATTATTTTAATGCACAATTTAAATTACCTATTTATTTCAAGTAATCCACACTGCATTTCGCAGTCATTTGGGCAGCCCGTCTGGCGATAGACCAGACGGTCTACCAGTGACGTCTATAAAGAGGTAACCCCTTACAGAAGACCATCGTGAAATAACAGCTGTTGCATTGCGGTAAGTGAGTAAAGGATGTCAGAGCCTATTTCAAAATCTCTTCCAAATCCCTTATCCTTAATTCTACTATGATTGGAAGCGCACTTGCAACACCTATGGCATTGCATGGGTTATAGGCGACGGTAGCCACCTTAACAGATAAAAAAACACCTTAACATAAAAAAGACAGTTCAAATTTCCCTTTAAAAAAAGTTTTTTACTGAGGCGTTTAACATTTCAATATAAATTTACAAATACATAAAAATGTTTACAAGAAAAATTTCAGCTTTTGTCAGAACACATTATGAATTATGAAGATTATAATTATGTCCCGACCACATGTACATTTACAACATAAAATAGGCTTTTCTGCGGTAACAATGTACCTGTTTGTTTACAGTCTAAGAACAATGCACTATTTGTAGGCTTGAAATGTCTTCGAGGCCTGTAGCTGTTTTCATAACAGCATCCTTTCACTTTCCTCCCGACTGGATTGGTTTCGTGATAACTACCGCTTTATTATAGTTGCGGTTATATGAATGGCAGACAATAATGCTTGTCTTATAAAGTGCTTATCTTTGACAATAATCATAACTAAATCTAGATAACTATCTAGATTTAGTATCTAGATAAGTAGTACATAATTATAATGTTTTAAAGCAACGTTCCACCTTTACTGCCCAAGTAGTTACGAAATAAATATGGATCTTTCTTCTCCCTCGGATATCCGCGGATACGGATATCCGGCACATCACTAATATGTATTACCGCTGTTTTAATACAAAAATAACCTAGCTTTAAAATGCTTACATATTATGACGAGATTTTGTATAACACGTCAAAGGTACAGGTAAAGGGCAAGTACCTATCGTTCTGAAAAAAGTACCGTTCCGAAAGGGAAAAAAAAGGGAAAAAGCAGACGTACTAGCGGGCTTTAAAAGCTAAGTAATAGAAAGATACTTTTCAGAAACCCACGCAGACGTAATAGCGGGCTGAAGCTAACTAAGTCAATATCATCGTAGAAAATCCACTGCTGGACATAGGCCTCCCCCACAATTTTCCAATAAGACCGGTCTAAGGGAGCCTGGAACTAGCGTCGACCCATGGCCCTTATTAGGACATCGGTATTCTCAACAAACATTATCTTAAACATACGAAGACCAAACACAGTTAACACTGTAGTATTGCACAATACGAAACGAACAGAAAACATAGTGCGGGCTATTTCGACCGTAGAAGGTCAATGTCTGCATTTATAACCGCCACTACGGAGAAATGGCTTCTCGTAAATAAAATGTCTCGTAAAACACGACGCCGCTGGCCGGCCTACAATCATATAGTATGATTCACATGTGGGCTAAAATTACTTTTATTGTCGCTAAATACAATTTGAATGAAGCACAATATCTACATTCGTTCATTGCTTTGTTTTACTTCGTCAACATTTTTAGATACGATTTGGAACGGCTCCAGTGTTCTCGTATAAATGCTCGTTTGAAAGCCAAAGATTGACCCTACAAATGTAGCTATCAAATCCTGAGAAAAGGAACATGCTCACGCATTTGTAATTATTAGAGAGGGGAATGATACAGCATAAATGATGTTTGATATGAGTGCGATAAAAAGTGATATATGACAAACGAGCTTAGATATTAGAAACTTGCATGCCCACAATATTCATGAAGGTTGTGTTAATAATATTATTTAGATGTTTACCCAAAAATTTCTTATGATTAGTCAAGCACAAAAAAGCCTGGTCTTAAGATTCATTTAAAAGTTTTTTGAGAAATTTCTTCATGTTCTAAAGTTCTAAGATGATGGACCAATACGTTTTGATGCACTCGACATGTGTTTTTGGAGAATTATGCTTTTCAGATTGCAATGGGCGATAATTCAGACATAAAAAATTGATTACGAACAAACCCCAGATAAACTACTGATCTATCCACCATTGTCAAAGTTTAAAAGTGCTCCCGAGAGATCGTCTAAAAATATAAAAATTCAACGATTTAGTTATAAAAATATAATGCGTTACATTTTTACTTTTTCAACGCTTAAGAAAAGGGGGCGCAGACGATATCGCGGGCAAAATAGAGTACTTAGGTAATAAATTTAGGAAGTTTTATCAACAAATTAATAAAACAGAATGGAAAACACTGTGCTCGTAGCCTGGTGTATTTATTTTTATTTTATTTAAAAGGATAGCAGGCAGGCTGTTTGTAAATTAAGACCAATTAATATGGCGTATTGACACTGAACCAATATATTTTACCTATCATAATAATATATAATTTTACAGACACGAGAGCATTATGACGATATAACGCGTCTAAAACGTGTACAGATAAAACAACAAACAGTCCATTGACTTAAACCGGTGTACACTGCAGTAAGAATGAGAAATCCATTTAGTTGACGTGTTTTCTTTGCTATAACCCATCCGTGAAACTTATTAGGACTACCGGGTCACCTAGATCCCGTTATGTTTGTTTCGCTGTTCATACAGACCTAATAATTAGTTTCTTCCTGTACCTACAGTGCATTGTTTACGCGTTATAGCGTATGAAGTTATGTTGTTACATTTGCACACGATGTAACAATGTGAGCCATTTCTCCAATTCTTTTTATTTATTTATTAATAATGGTTTTGCTCTTGGCCAACATATAGCCTTGCAGCAAAGACAATGCCGACGATGGAGCGAGCTCGCCAGGAGATGCATATTCACTCGAACTTTAAAAAGGTTTGGATTATAGGAGTTCCAATCCTTGGCAGTGAGTTTTTAAAAAGAGTTGCTCCAAATCCTTTCATCGCTTAAATATTTTTACAAGTTCAAACCAAAATATATATATATATATATATATATATATATATATATATTAGTGTGTCCCAGGCTATAAGGGCAAATTTTTTTTTTGCGAATGGAGTTACGCATACCCCTTATTTTTTTTCCATTTGACCCTAATGACTTAAATAATAAATATTATGGCAATCGGATAATGATAACCCGTGCCGACTTGATGTCAAACTTTGAATGAAAAGTTAGTATGGAAGCCATAGAGAGGTTGTAGAACTTAACACGTATTTCAGTACATGAAACACTGTTTTACCCGTATATAATATTTATTAAGTATTAATCGTTAAAAGAACATTATTTACTAAATTTTCTTTTTAAGGTTTGCTTTTTGCAATCCGGATATACCTGTCTGTGTTCTTGTACGCAACGTAATAAAAATTGCTTTTGTTCCTCTTCCACAGTAATTAAGCCATGGAAGTCTTGCATTAACTTAACCGCTCTTTCAGCCGTATCGTTAACTGCTCTCAGTGCCAGCACCTTTTTCTTAGCATGTTGAAACGAGGTATTATTCGACCATAGAGCAGGACACTCGTTGAGGAAACTGTCATCAATTTTGAGTCGATTGAATACAGCCTTACTTTTGATTGACACAAAATCTGTATCCTTTCGGGATCAACATTTTTCCAGTTTTCTCAGAACTTTTTAAACAGTGGAATGTCAGGGCTCGTAGTGACTTGGCTAATTTTGGCTTCAAACACACCTTTTAATACCAACTCGTAGACGTGATGGCGGCAAGCAAAAACGAGCATTTCTCTATTCATTTTCTGTTCGAGAAGCACACAGGCACCATTAATACGACCTGTATTGGAAGCAGTGGTATCACAACAGAGAATCTGCACTTTATCTTCAAGATTCCTATCAATCATAGCGTTCCAAACTGCCTGTGCCTGTTCGTTTCCTGAAGAGTTCTCTAATTTTGGCACAGCGATGAGTTGTTCTTTATGATCGTACGAAATAACTATCGGTAAACGTTCTTCTTTAGATTTTCGTGCATCTAAAGCTGGTAAGAGTTTGCCATCCCAGTGGACAGTTACAGTATCCGGTACCTCGTTTTGAAAATCAACTTTTATAGCTTCTGCGCGCTCTTTTCGCTTTTCTGTACGAATTCTTTGAATTGAGGACTTACTTATAGGATATTCGTCAGTGTTATGTCCAAGCGCTTCAATAGTTGCTTCATTAATAAATACAGAATTTCGCATACTTAACTGACACCTATCTAAAGCTGCCACTAATTTCGGAGTTATGAAATTTTTCCTCATAGAAGTGTTAGACTGTTTGCTCTCGGTAAAGGTGGGCAAGTTTTCTTGCAAATCCATTATTTCAGATTCAAAAGACGAATTTTCTTGTAGTGGTTTATAAGAAGGTGATGAAGGAGTTAAGGATGACAAATATTTATCACGTCGCTTTTGCTCGTCAATGTTTCTAACGTAGGCCTTTTTCTCCTTTTCGGCCAGTTTTTTATCCACTGCAGCTAAGTGACCAGGCCGACCTGGCTCCCTCCGGCGCTGCAGGAAGATTTTATCTTCATTAATCCTCATTAAATTAAGGGCATCGGCGTGTGCAAGATCAAACAAATCATTTAAGTTTGAAATAAATTCTCCCCGACGCTGCGCAAACACGCCTTGAGTTTTATTTGCATTTTTTTGCAAATCTCTCCAAACTTGATACAAGTTAACTAGTTTTTTAACACAGTTTGGTAAAGACTTAGTTGGTATACGTGCCTTTTCCCAGTAAATAATGCACTCACGAATAGTAAGATTGGCGCTTTCATTGACACTTAAATTAACTTCTCGAATATTATAGAACAGAACTGCCAGTACCTATCCATTAGAGGGAAGTTTTGAACCGGTAATTTGATGTTTTACGTCCCCTATTAAAAAAAATATCCCCTTTTTAGAACTGCGTAACTCCATTGACATGTTGACTGAATGAAAACAATGCGTTTACTAATCAAACAAACAAGCAACAACAAGCACATCAATACGTTGGCTCCCGCGCGCCTTAGTAAACAAGTACCGACAAGTTTCGATGCAAGTCGGCACGGGTTGCCGTGGTTCTAAATACGTGAAACTTTATTTATAATACCTTTGACATCATTGAAACAAAATAAGAGGGTATGCGTTGGAAAAAAAATACTTTTATTTTTTTGGGACACCCTAATATATATATATATATATATATATATAATGATTTAGCATCAATGTGAAACCAATTAAAACTTCAATCAAGTTACTACAAAGCATGACAATTAAACGATTGCCCTCAAGTGCGACAGCCACACTAACTTATTCAGGCAGGACGTGCTCTTTGCCTAGAAAGTCGAGTCCTTGAATGACGAGCGAACAGTACTTGTAAGAATGGTACCTACGCGTGACACTATTACTAAAGCGAATTGCATATTGCATTAATCTCATTACTTACATTTTCAAAAATCTTTTATTCATTCATGTAAGTAAGTACGTTTATTGGTTATAGATTTCTAGCGGGCCGCCTCCGGCTTCGCGCGGATTTTTTTCTGCAAATTATATATAAAAACCTTTCTCCTGTACTTAACACTCTTTCTATTAGTAAAAACCGCATTAGAATCCGTTGCGTAGTTTAAAAGATCTAAGCATACATGCCATACAGAGCGAAAAATTAGAAATTAGAGAAAAATACTTGTTAGTTAGACGTTGTTGACGTTGTTAGTTAGATGTTAACGAAAATTGGCACACAAATGAACCAAACTTAGAAGTCGAGAAAAACAATTGACATTGTCCTGTATTTGGAATATTTAAAACGAAGAGTGCAGACAGTTAAATTTAAATAATAATTTTGATATTACTCACATTTCTCAGACACGTATTTTTAACAGAGATCTCTGACAAATAAAATAACCCAACCAAGTTTTAATGAATTTTTTCGTCAACTTCCCAATCTTTTTTTAGAATACTGCGCCCTACTTCTACATATTGCGATTTCCTTATTTTACTTTACTGCTACAATAGGAACACAATAGATGATAGATAACAAAGTATGATGACATAACTACATTCAACCCATTGGTATTCTACCACTTGTATCTGCACTGCAACGTATGAATCAAACTATAAAACAAAATACATAATCCTGCTGCAAACCGAGAACAAGAGTTGTGAATCTTAAAGATTCATATTATGGAAACGACAATAAATCTTTTAAACAATTACTTAACTCTATTGTAACATAACATACAAAAGAATTTTCTATAACATTTACAGACAGATTGTACTATGACAACCATAAACAAAAAGTTATGTTACAATGATTGTTTTCCAAAGTAAGACAGAGGCGTACCATCTCTCTATAACTACACCCTTATCTCTCTATAAGGGGGGTGCACCCCCTTGCACCTTGCTGTCGGTGTCCATGGTACCCACGACCACGACGCGTATTTAAAAATTATAAGACGAAAAAATATCCAATAGTCCTTGGAAGACATGCTACGAAAATTAAATATTCGCCTGGAGGTCTGGTGGCGGGACGAAATCATATGCACATTGCGCCGCACTGCGTCGCATGACGTCAAAGCTGGTCTGATATGCAAGACACATGTTTCCATTATACCGTTCAACTGGTCTACATTAGGATAAAGGATATGACGGCATCGTACTGTTAATTTTAATCAGCAAGTGACAGCCAACACGTAGATGAATTATTATTAATATACAAGTTTGTTAAATTAGTTTTAGTATTAATTTAGTTGCACGTTTTATTATGACAAAATAACGAGAAGTCGAGATTTATCCAATCAATCAAATAAATAATAAATAAATTCTTTATTTACCATATATAATTTTCTTGAGTTGGGTTCCTGCAAACTACTTGATGCTGCAGCATCAGGTCAAGATTACCATGTCATGGAAATACCACCGAAGTAACACTAGGTATCCCAAATTTCACATCATTCGAACATGTGGAAGTTAGTGAAATCCCTTTATCAATTAGGAAATGGGCTGGTTCAAACAAAAGAAAACAGGATCAAAATCTGTCCATCCGTTTGGGAGTTACGTTTCCACAGACACAAACACATTCATACACACAGACACACACGTGCACACACATCAAACTTATAACACCCCGCTTTTGCGTCAGGCGTTTAAACCATTTTATTTAGTCTTATTATTATAAAAAAAGTTCTCCTATTGTACCTATAAAGAGAAAGTCAATTTTTTCACATCCATGGATGTTATTAGGCAAGATGTTTTGAATTTACCAGGACTAATTCAAATTTACAGTTATCTAATCAAATACTTTTAATTATGCAGTTTTTAATTCTATGACCTACATATTTCCTTCGCGGGTTTAAAACCGGCTATTAGGTTAGGATTCATAGTCACTGATGACTATAGTGCCCAGCTTGGGCAGTAACGTTGTAGGTATCAAAGGACATCTTGACGGACGGGCAACTCGGTGTACGGAAAACGGACAGAGAACTAGCCTATCTCTCAAGAACACGTTGTGCTTTTAAAGCAAATTCCAAATCATGGTGATAATAGATAAAATACACCTTTACAAACATTTCAAATTATTTTCACAATAAGACGCGAGGCGCTTTAAGGTGAACATCTACACTAACAATACCTACCTAACATTAAATTTACTTTAGTGTTTCGACAACAATGTAGTGTGTCCAAAAGCCTAATGTTCTTTATATTTACATACAACTATCTTCTATTTTATATAGTATACTTAGTACTAAAATATTAGTATTAATAAAATAGGTATAAAGAGAGAAGATTTGTATTTTTGTAAAGAATAAACGCAAAAACTATTGGGCCGATTTTAAAAAATCTTTAACTTATAGAAAGCTATTATATTATCAGCGAGTAACATAGGCTATATTTTATAAAGTTACGCGGGCGAACTCACGTTCAACAGCTAGTATAGTATAATTTGAAGTCGCTTTCTGCATATGTCTGTCTGTATAACCGCTAACTCCTAAAACTCGCAATGGATTTTTATGCGGTTTTCACAATCAATAAGATAATTTTTAAAGGAAGCTAAATTTAAAGTCATAATGATTTTTTGCATAAATTTTTCAAGAGTACACAAAAGGAAACACTGTAGTTACCTTTCATAGCGAAAAAAGTACTGTTCCCGAGGGACGCGGGCCAAGTCGTGGGCAAAAGGTAGTTTCTTATAAAATAAATTTTTTTTAGTTCTTCTCGTGTACTGATCTTTTTAAAATATATTGTGTTTAACATAAGCCGGAAAGAGCCGTGGGCTAGGAAGAATTGAATAAAATTATTGCCTAACAATTGTTACATTGTTTTTCTTACTTCACGTTCCTAATCCGACTTATATGTGCATAATATTAAAGTAATTAAAATAAAATAAATTTTACAGTTAAATAGCGTGGGAAAAGTTATGATAGCCATTACTTATTATCTGTATTAAATAATAGCATTTTAAAATTGAGGCCCAAAAAAGGTTTCATCGGCGACAAACAACGTGACACGAAATTTTTATATATTTTTATGTATAGAGATAAATGAAAGAGAATATAGCTTTTTCTTATTTTATGGAGATAGAAAAATAATAAAGGCGGACACTGTTAGCAGTAAAGCTCTGTAATAACAAAACAGGAAAATAAATGGGTAGGAAAATACCTACTGTTGTGTTATTATGTAACATCTCACGTAAATAGGTGTAAAATATTATTATTTATAATATAGTTCACAGTTTTGTTTTTACAATATATCAATTTCAATCGATAAGACATGTTCTTGGTAGGTAGTTTCTTAATTTTAAATTAAATATGATAAGTAGGTAGTTTATCAGAAGGCTTAAAGACAGACATGTCTTGATAATTTAAATAATGAAAAGTATTGTAAAGGCATTTTGAGAATGAAATAAGTTACATTACCTATAAAATGCATGGAATGGACAGAAATAAATTAACAATAGTATGTACAATCTATTAAAAAAAATAGAATATTTTCAGTATTTTACTTGACTGTGACGTAATTATCTCAGGAATGATAGATTTGTTTCCATAATATTCAATCCTACCATTGATTCATTCACAAAACTTAAGTCTCAACTACTTAAATAAATTAAGTTTGCCTTTCTCATTATGAGAAGAAATAAACAAATTCAGAGCAGCCCACTGTGGTTTCCCAATTTGTATATCTTTTTAGTAGTTATAGTTAAGTTACTAATAGGTATATTAACTTTTATACGATTTTTTTAATAAAAAAACATTTATGACTAAATGTGGCTGTATGGCCTTGCCTTTGCCTTTTTCATAGTAGCAGAACTCTGTTTTTAATAAGGATATAAAAAATATGTTGTTTACATTTCAAGAAAAATAATTTATTACTTATTGAGTAAAATAACTCTGGTCAATGTTGAAATGTTTTCAAATATGGCTGCTGCATTGTGTGTTTAAATAACAAACAGTTTGAAATTCCAATGTTATGTCTTTAGAATAAGAATATATTATAACAAATTAAACCCTTTACGGGTTAATGGGTGTATAGGGAAATTATTATTACAAGAACAATGGTAAGTAGGTTAAGATTCATTAATACATTTGAAAATAATAGTCCCACACTATACTTAGTTCAAAGTTGAGAAATTAATGAATAGTTCACCTATGAGATAAAAAAACCATTTTAGGTTTTTCAAAACTATGCAGTACCTAAACAGAAGCAGTAGAATGTGCCACAAATATTTGCTAATATACTGACTTAAATCTCATAAAACTCTTATTCCCTTGAGTTAGGTAAGGTTATGTAAACCTGATCATTACTTATAACTATATAATAATATACTTATTTCTTCAACTCAATAACTAATGTAACATGTGTATTGGTCTAATAAAATTTCAATGATAATAAAATTTGTTGTCCTAGTATTGTTAATCTATTTAACCTATTTAGCAGTGGTCTGTTTTACTAATCAACTTTGATAGCATACCATAATAAAATTAAAGTTTACTTTGAATATAATAGGTAACCAATTTCCCCTGGCTTTGTATAGCAGATTACAATTTTATTGCATTGCATATAATTTAAATCTTTATTTCCTTTCCTTAGGTTTAAGTGACTCAAAAAAAAAAGGTTTGTAGCTGCGTAGTGGATAATTATGTCCTGTTGTGGATATGAGTAATACGAGTATACTTTAGCTAATGAGCAGTTCTAAATCTAATTAAATTTTGGATGTAGATGATATATAATATACAGAATCAAACCCTATCCCCTGATTTTTTAACATCAGGTTTCTAAACTGTCTACCACTATGGAAGTAAATTTAAAGATTATTCACATCAAAAATATTGTAATTAAGTATCATATTATCAAGTGACATAATATAGACATATAAATAAACAGAATTACTTTCATATTACATTCATATTATATTAATATTACAATTTGTCTGCCTGATTGGCATATTTTCACTGCTAAAACACAAAAATAATTTTGGTGATTAATAATATAATTTGATATCAGATGACATCTTGACATAATAAGGCAGTGTGCCATTAAAACTTACATGAAATTCATTCAGTTAAGTTTAAAGTTATGAAGATAAAAATGTTAAAATTGCTGTTTTTGTACAAATAAAAAAAAATCAGATTTTTTTTTATATTAAGGTTATCAGACAGCCTCAGTCCACTAGATGATAAGTAAAATCCATTCCTAATTTTAAGGAAGGAACATGGCAAAAAAATCTGTAACATTATATCCACATATGGTTTGTGGTTTATTTTTAATTAATCAATTATTCATATAACAAACCATTAGTAGCAATAAATAAACTAATTAATATCTAATCTATATCTAAACCTAAGTTATATATATTTACAAATTGTACATAATATTTCGGTCCCCTAAGCAGGGGTTATGCTGCTAAATATGCTGGTTAAATAACAGTTCCAGATAATCTGATAAGAGCGGTGGGTCGACGGTGGATCCAGGCTGCTTCTGAACAGTCTTATTGGAAAATTATGGAGGTCTATGTCCAGCAGTGGACATCCTACGGCTGAGACAGTGATGATAATTGATAATTGCAATGCATGCAAAGCATTGTATATATTGAAATATACCCGTTTGTTTAGCGATATCAGTAGAAATAAAATGACGTGTATTTAAAAACCATTATAGAAATATCAATATTTTATCACAAGTGTTGAAGCACAGACAATTAATATAAATATCTATGCGCAGACGTAATTTTTTTTTCAATCTTTTACATCTAATTTAATTCGTGACTAGATTAAATAGATAAAATAACACTCTTTATATATTTTTAGGGAACATATAGGTACATGGCAATTCAAAAGATATATTATAATATAAACATAAAAAGAGTTAACCGTTTATGTACTTACTTGTGCGTATTTTTATATCCAAAAAGTGAGTATTTAATCCTCACAAAAGGCGCAGTGGCCAGTTTTAAACACAAAACACTACAACACAAATTCCTAACATTATATCCACATAGTTCGATGTTAACAAGAGATTATTCACAAAATAACACTCGCGACATATTTTTTAGGTATTACATGAAATTCACAGGGGTCACGTACGACTTACTTTGACAGATATCGATAATTTACTTACGTTTCGTTTACATACCCGAATTAAAAAACAATATCCACTACTATCACATATCATAGTATATAGATAAACTAAATAATACAACCAAAACCAACACGGCTACAACATAGTGTTGCCATCACTATCGATATGATGTCGCCCCAGACAAGCCAGCCAACCATACTGATTTTTGTTATGATTTTTACTAAAGAAAAGAGAGGTAAACGAGGAAGATTTTTGCGACAATGAAGTGCAAAGTTTATATAATTGCCCCGAAAGAAACACTGGGCTGTAATTAAGAACCTAGTGAAATAATATGCGTGATATTAGTCAATGTTAATTTCGTAACGTCGATCTGATGTTACTTAATTTTTGTCTTCAAGTATACTTTAAATTCGTTTTAAAAAAAGATAATAAATAAAAATTATTAATAAATCTCCCAGATTTAGGGACAAAATCGCTTAAGCGGCAACATTGAAACGAGACGCAACGCCCCCAATTTAAAAACCTACAAATTTAGAATGTTGATGACGAACAGTGTAACGATTGAATAAGTTGTCTATTAAATTTTGTAGCATAATACTCTGTATTTCTTTTTCACACAGTGTTGTTGAATTTGCGACTGTCAATATTAATGTTGCCATAATAAACCAAAAACCTTAGATTTCTTATTGTTCATTGTTTTAACACTGGAAAAATATATATTATAATATTTAAAATTTTATATAATGCTTACAATAAAATAGTAATGTTGAAAATATTTATTAAATGATATTGACTACTCTCCCATACCAATACTTAAATGAGAGCGACATCTGTTATCGGGTAGCTAAATTACATATTGTTTCGGACACTTCATGTTTACTACATAGTTGATAAATTTGTGCACAGATGTCGCTTAATACAAGAAGTCCGACGAGTCGCGGTCTCCGCGAGTCTTCTCTAGTGAGGACGGATGTAGGTAAGTAGCTGGTAGCATAGAGTAAATAGTACTTAATACTGGTTAAGTACTATTTACTCTATGGTAGTAGGTATTCGCTGGGTGCGAAGTACTAGGTGGGGGGTAATATAATCGATCGCAGCGCTCATAGTGGCCAAAAGTAAAAATAAAGTTGGAGCTATCATCTGTCATATCTCAAAGTAATGTGTTTAGACTTGGTTACCTAATTTTAATAGTCGCAATCACATTTCAGACTTGTGATTACTCGTGCTGCATTCACCAGCAATCAAATGAATATTTAAATATTACGTCTATTAAAACTCAATCAAACTGATTCTGACTTCAAACGGAGATTAATTGTTTTGTAAGGTGTAAAAACGTTTTGTAAGGTGTCAAAGTAATAGATGTTTGTCTTATGATGCGAGCTTAAATTATTGAACTCTGTCCTTGTTTTGTTCTTAATTCCTCTACATCACGGACATGTCCAGCAGAAACTAAAAATTTTCCTTTAAAGACGGTTTGTGGTTGAAATTTTATATTGTGAGTGATACTCACAAACCCGGTCCTTAAAATAATTCTCATTTCGATCTGAAAACGATATTTAATTTATCACTAGCGATACAGGAACGATTATATATGTTTATTATTATTGAATGAAACCATTAAATTTTATCTTCTTGTTTTACAGTAAAACTACACCTAAAAATGAATTAAACAAATCCTGACATATTCAAAGTAAAATACACTTTTTGAATAAATTTTACTTACCTCAATTGATTTGAATGACCAAAAATGATTTCACAACCCTTTTCTCCACCCAAATCAAGGTATAAATTATATAATAATAATATTTTGGAAATAAATTAATAGATAATTTTGGATTATAATAAATTTTGTCACAATGTCGCGATTAAATTGCAAAACGTGAGAACCAACAAAGTTGCGGACGCTAGGTGGCGCTAAAGTCGTGCACAGAGCCAATAGACAGATCTTTACTTTTTCACGCAAAAACGGCTCAACGGATTTGGATGTACCAGCACACAGACAGTTTATTACCTAGATTGATATATTGGATACTTTTTTTCCTGGAAAATGTTAGGTTCCCGAGGAATCGTCTAAAAATACAAAAAATGGGGTATTAATGTCGGCAGCGTCACAATTCATTTTTCAATGCGGACGAAGTCGCGGACACCAGCTAGTAGTAAAATTTCAATTCGTCTTAGGGCACGTACTTAAAAGCGCGTACAAAGGTACACTAGCGCCACTCGTTTAAAAAAATATTATCTCGTGACTAAGAAGGAATTATTAATAACGGCTCAGTCAGGACCCTCGGTAAGTATGTCTACTATTTTTTAATACCTTTTATAAAGTTTCATATTTAGACACGAAGCAACAAAATTCGATCTAAAGAAAAGCGGCCACATTAATCTAAATATTGCTGGTTTAATCTAATCTAATCTAAATAAAATTAATATCCTAAAATTTCTTTCACTCAGCCGTGGGACGTCTCCCACGTAATCTTCCAAAAGGACCGGTCAGAAGCAGTCTGGATCCATTGAATTTAGCCTTTTTGTACATTTTGCATTTTGCATATTCTGCGTTCTGTACATTTTGAATATGTTGCTTCACCTTTTGTAAATTTTACTCTCAAGTGGAGTTTTCCTTGATCAGACACGGTTTAACTGCGCCGGAATAGGTTACCGTAGTCGACGTAGTTAAACTAATGTTAGAAAGATTAAAGTAAATGCAAAAAACACACAATAGGTATACAAAAACTTTATTTAAATATGCACTGATATAACTTATACAATAGCTGTTACGCTTTCAACGACTCTGGCCTTAACACAATAAATGCTGACGATTCATAGCCTACAAATATAATATTTGCTGAAATTTCTGAAGCCAGAGTTCGATACATGACATGACATGACATGACATACATTACTGTCACACGAACCCCTAAATAACATAATTTAGTTTTTTTTTAATTATTATATAATAACTGTTGTGCTCTATTTAATAGGATGATGTAGGGCTGAAACCCGCAGTCTTGACTCGTTTACTGCACTTTGTATACTCGGGTGCAGACGACATCCTTAACGGTCATCGTCTGAAATAAAGATATTTTATTTTAGCCACATAAAACACTCACATCAAAAACATATATACAATGTGTCCAAAAAAAGGGTGGTGGGATGTAAAGATTAGAAAGTTCACACAATTTCATCGATGAAAAACAAGGGGTAAATCGGATTCTACATACCTAAAGGGTAAATTCAATTCAATTCTAGATAGGGGTAATTCTATCCTGTATTATTTTATGGCCCTTTGATTTTTTTTAATGCAACAGATGACTCGGTCTGAAAACTATTGGATTATTTCTCCTAATCCTATCCTCGGCCAGTGCACTGGCAGCACATGTGGCATTGCTTGTGTTATATTGGCGACGGTATCCACTCCACCGTCAAGTGGACCGTCAGGTCTGTCGACCATGACATAAAAAAAAAAATCAAGTGTGGCTGTGTCGTGGACACGCCCGTGTTTTTTATGTGAATACGTTACGAGTAATATTTTCTTTGAGCGTACCTATTATATTATATTATATGTATATATCCAACGAATTCGAATATACCAATTACAAATGATTACACAAGATTAAACCTCAGTGATTTTTAGTATTATTTTACATGTATTATATTATTAGCCTTAAATGTGTTAAAATTAGATATAAATAAATAAATACTTTGATCCTTTAACTATCGATTGGTGTAATTAAATTTTGGATGTAGATTATAGATATGCTAAGCATCAAGCTGTGTCCTCCGATTTTGTTATCATCAGTTTTATGAATTGCCTCTTGGCTACCATCATTAAGCAAATTCATTGACGTAGGTATTCACGTTAAAAATAAGCATAATAATAATATTATATGTACTTACAGCCTTCATTTCTTCAGGACCGAACTCCCTGATGTAAGAGACCTCAGTACCGTCAGCGGCTTTTTGGATTTGTTTAAGGGTGTTGCCATCGAACGTGCACACCGACTTTACCTGAATAAAAAAAAAAATAGGTGATACAAATTTTCATTGGCTGAAGTGTCTTTTCGTCACAGTTGCCTTGCTCTGTTCGTGTCAACCATTTCAAACGCTAATTATATTATCTAATAGAAAATTAGTTGGTGTCAGACGACTTCGTCCGCGTTTAAGAAAAAAATAAAACAAAAAACCACTTTACTTGCATTTTTACCGATTTTTATTTTTAAAGGATCATTCGGGAACAGTATTTTTTTTTGCATGTTAGGGATAAAGGAAAGGAATAGGTCCTCTCCTTGACAAAGTGTATGTAAAATTTCATGGTATCGATTGAGTAGTCAAGTGAGTAGTTAGTTAACAGACAGACAGAGTTACTTTCACATTGACAACATTAGTGTGGATATCTTAAATTGAATTTCACGCGAACGAAGCCGCAGCGCAGACATGGGCTAGTCTATACTAATATTGTACAGAGAGAATATTTATATTTTTGTTTGTAATGAATCAAGTTACTGGAGCAATTTTAAAAATTCTTGTACCATAGAAAGCTTTCTATGGTACATTATCAGCGAGTAACATCTATACTATTATTATAAATGCGAAAGTATGTTTGGATGGATGGATGTTTGTAACTCTTTCACGCAAGAACTACTGAACTGATCACCATGAAATTTTGCATACACATTGTCTGGGACACCAGAAAGGACATAGGGTACCTTCCATTCAGAAAAAAAATAACTATTTCCGAGGGATAAATAAAAAATAAATAATAATAACACGAGGTCAAGCGTTATATTGCTTTTTTTAAAATTTTCAATGCGGAAGTCGCGAGCACCAGTTAGTAGCCTATATTTTATAAAGCTACGCGGACGAAGTCGCGTGCAACAGCTAGTAATGTATAAAAGAGTACCTTGGCACCATCGGCACGCTCTTCATCGAACTCTTCGCCTGGTTTGAACTTCATTTCTGTGGTCTTGAAGGTGGACGATGTCACCAGGACGTACTGATCTCCTTCGCTGCGCAACTCAACTGTCGGTGTTACAGCATTTGCCGCAGTCCTAGTTATCATGCCAACGCCTGGAACATAAGATATGCAATATTTACTTACGGCAATTTTTCTTGACTTTAGTCCACCTCAATAATATATTGTTTATTGTTTGAAACAGGGTTGTTGCGGATCACAATTGCGAATGCGGTCGCAGATTTTAATTTTTAAAGCAGAAATAAATGATTGAAATTGATACATATACGTTTATTGTTTGGAGCAGGATTGTTGCGGATGCAGAACTTTCAAAAATCGCGGATGCGGATATGGATTTTTAGATCACATCCGCGAATGTGGATTTCAAGTATTTTTTTATAAAATTAATTTTTAATTCAGAAATAAATAATTAAAATTGATTTTTTAAGTAATCAAGTTCTTACTACAAAATTGAATCAATTTCAATTAAAAAACAAACAATTTCGTTATTCATTTTGGGGAAATCTGCTAGATTTAGGACTAGCTCTGTATCCGAATACGCAAAAGATTCACATAGATTATTGCTGATGCGGATACGGTTGCGGATGTATGCATAGATTTAATCCGCAACAACCCTGGTTTGAAAGCTGTTTTAACAAGTGGAAATGACTAGGTACCTATATTGTTTAAATATGGTCATAGTCACCTAATCTTTTCATGAACTCGTCAAAGTTTTTAGAAGCAGTTAGTTTGTATTTCTTTCCGAATAAATCCTCGCAATAGTTGACTTCCAAGTCTTCCAACATCTTATATGTAGATGAACTATTTTTTGGATATTACAACACCGGACGAGAACGAGTCCGTCAGTCGTCAACTTTGACAAGAGAGAAAATCTATTTTTATTTTTAACCTCTTCCTGGCCTACGAGTTTTCCAAATAGTATCTAATACAGAGATAGTTTTTAGAAAGAAAATATTTTATATAAGCGATTATTTTCTTTTTATTGTTCGTTCATATGCCTTAGGTATCCAAATTGATTTTAATCTATACTAAGTAATATAATCAGAGAATATTTGTATTTTTGTATGTTTGTAATGAATAAACTCAAAAACTACTGGGCCGATTTTAAAAATTCCTTCACCAATAGAAATTATCAGCGAGTAGGTAACATAGGTTATATTTTATAAAGTTACGCGGACGAAGGCGCGTGCAACAGCTAGTTTAATATAAAGTGGAAGAGTTTGTTTGGTTGAACTCCCGAATTACCAGTCGGATTTAAAAAATCCTTTTACCATTTGATAGACTAATTCTTGAGAAAGGTCATAAGGTTTATCAGCACGCTATGACCCTTAGAAGCCAAGTAAAAGGAAAAAAGGTATATTTAAATACTTTTTCTAAAAATCGCTTATATGATGTAGTATAATTAATCTTTTATAGGGCCATCTAGTGGCGTGATACATCAAAACTGATAGCATAATACCATCTATGTTGTTATCTATGTGACACTGATATAGGTATAATAAGTATGTATGAATTTGTATGTATAAAAATTTATATTACATTTCTAAATCTATAGTACGTGACTATGTCAGCATTGCCTCTCCTTAAAAAATGCAGTCTGATAATCATTACTTCAAACAATACCATATGAAGAAATATGATGGTTCAAGAACAGATAGACTATGTTTGGCACGCTATGCGTCAACCATCTTGTCCTGCCACCGGTTACTCATGAAATGTGTAAAAAATATATTTAAAACTAGCTTTTTGTCGCGAGTTCGTCCGCCCCCCTATTTCTGAGGTTTTAAAACATGTATTCAATTTTTTTTGCTCAATATATCTCTATCTATACTAATACAATAAAATGAAAAGATTTTGTTTTTATTTTTTATTTTTAGATAATTGCTTAGGAACAGTTTTTTTTTTATGAAATGTACCTTATTCCTGACACCGTGTATGCAAAATTTCACAAAGATCGCTTGAGTGGTTAAGTGAAAGCGTTATAAACAATCTGACTTTCGCATTTATAATATTAGTTAGGATTAGGATGGTTAATGTTTGTTAATTTATTACTCTGATTCAATAATCCCGTTGTATACCGGTTTGTCGTTTCCTTTTGTGCAATTAACTCCCACCTAATTAGTGAGTCACATCGCGTGTGGTCGCCGCATAAGCATCGGTACACTTCTATCTTAACTCGAGCGGACACGACATCACGTATTACTACTATGTGCTTGTATTATAATAAACATATATAAAGGGAAGTTTCATTTGTTACTTAATCCGAATTGATATGACGTGGGAAAAACAAAACTATAATACTTTGTCAATAGTACGTGCCAACTTTAATCAAGTATGAACTATGAATTAACTATAAAGCGATAAATGCAACTGCTCAAGCTACAATGGAAATGTCAGATTGTTTTTTAATAATATATTTAGTATATTCACTCATTTAAAAAAAAAAAAAAAAAAAAATTGTCAGCTCCGACGCATGACTGGAGTTTACTCCTTACGAACGATTATAAAATACATAATAAAAATTATAAAAACATTTATCATTACGAATTAATATCAGCGCCATCTCTGGTGCTCAGGTGCCATCTAGTTTTCGCAAGGATATATTAGATACAATATGTGTTGTCATGATTATAGCATAGATTATGTCACAATGGTTGAAACTTAACGTGGTCTCTAATTATGCATCGTATGTCACTCAAAGAGTTTTGGAGATGGCTATGTTCGCGGCTACTCTGCGAGATCAAATCAGGAATGAGGCGATCCGTAGACAAACGAAAGTCCGGGACATAACCCGGCGGATTAATAAGTTCAAATGGCAGTGGGCAGGACACATCGTACGGAGAGCCAATGGCCGCTGGGGCCGGAAGGTTCTAGAGTGGAGGCCACGGACCGGCATCCGCAGCGTAGGACGTCCACCCACAAGGTGAACTGGGACCTAACAAGCGCCACGTCGACGCTGGACCTAGGCTTCTTCTAGACTTGTCCTACTTGAACATTATGGGGAAACCTATGTCCAACCGTGGACGTCCTATGACTGAGATGTTGACGACGATGATACAAGGCGAATATAAAATACTTGGAAATGTTTCATTAGTTTATGTATAAGGATGCCGTATTGATAACTTAAAAAATACATCTATTACTTAGCTCAAATATAGTCGGCAAGTAGCAGTTTTGGTCGCCTATTATTTATGTCAATTATTACCCTCTCGGCTTTTCACAATGGTAAAGTTCAATTAGACATTTTTCATTATATGGTATAGTAATACCCCAATGAGGAATAACCGGGAGACCGCTAGTGTTATACGAGTATAAGGAGGTCGAGGAGAGTCTACAGCGAGGCTTATCCATCGTGGAGCGATGCACTACCGCATTCCGACGGTCGGAGCAATGTGCTAACTGCATCCGTTGGGAGTTAATCCATCAATTGTATTCAATTCAGATCCATTTACTATTAACTTGCTTATCTGTGGACGTGAATAAAAATACAAATTTTTAACTGTAAGATAGACCAGCATTTTTGACGTAAAGTCTTTAAATTTGCTTCTATATGGGGAGGCATTTCTGAAAACTGATGGTAACAAATTCGGGGGATATAAATAGTTTGATGCTCTATCATCTACATCCAAAATTTAATAAAAATTAATAATACTCGATAGTTGAAAAATCAAAGAATCGTTTGGTATGTATGGTATATTAGAATTCGATGGATATATAATTATATACATATAATATGCTCAAAGAAAATATTACTCGCAATGTATAAGTATTCACATAAAACACACGGCCGTGTCCACGACACATTCAAGCCCCGTTTTATTATTAGGCACTTATACCACCTAGCTATAGGTAGCGAAAATCGCGTATCAACATGAACAGTACTAGTAGATACTGCATCCTACAAATTGCTAACCGTGATAAGATAAAAGATTTGGGCCGGCGCATATTGGAGGACGGCATGGCAAAGTAATTATTTAAATTTTGTCATGGTATTTTATACCTTAAGCGCTTTTGATATAATTAAAATATTATTTTATTATGCTACGCTGACTGTTCCTATAGCATAAATACAATGAAATTTGGCAAAATATACATAAATTAGTTTGATTTATCTTCACGAGATCTGTCATCTCGTAACTCGTAGTATGCGGACACTGCACACGGTTTTCTATTACAACGGATCGCATATTGACCGTTGTTGTGGTTGTAATGTAAGAATCTATGAACCGTTGAAATAAGGTCAAAGTATAAAATAACAAAAATTCTGCAACTCTCTCGGAATGGAAACTGTATAATACTGTTCTCTCTAGCTCATAAAATAACTTTATTGGACAACTAGCTGTTGTCCGCGACTTCACTTCGACTGCGTCGCCGTTTTCTTGAACGTTAAGAAATAAAAAAATCTAATCCAAAAAATAAGTATATTCTGTATTCCTGACAACGTGTATGCAAAATTTCATCACGATCGGTTGAGTAGTTAAGACAGACAGTTACTTTTACATTATGATATTAGTATGGCTTATATAATATAATATGGGACAAACCACAAGGCGAATGGTTTCCAATTAATATAATAATGCTAACCATATTACAATAAAGTCGTATGTATTTACGTGAAATAGTCGTATGTAAATGTATACCTAGGTAATTAATGTAAGTACATATATTATTGGTATTTGATAAGCGGGAACGCGGCTTTTCATCCCGGACATTCCGTTGCGATAAATATGTTATTTTATTATAACTGTAACAACACTATGCACTTTTACAATTGAGTGAATTTGTTTTTTTACTGATAACTCTGATAAGTAGATAATTACTTGTCAATCAGATACAGATAGAATCTGTCATTTTGACAAGTACCTAACACAGCTACAATTAATTACATCAATATTAATTAATCAATCATTAATCATTATTATTTTTGTATTATGTAAATTGATTACACCGTCTGATGTAATTGAAGTACATAATAACAAAATAATTTAAGAAATTTGTAGTTCTTCAGATTTTTTTAAATCTTAACAAAGATCTATATATCCCACAAAGCGATTACCTCTATGTGGCGTTGATTGTCATCAAGATCAAGATCAAGTGGACTGTCAGCCTGCCTGCCAATTTTTACCTATATTAAAAATGTGGGTAGTGTTGACAAACAGACGCGGATAGAGATTTTGTTTCTTCTTATTTATAAGAATTTATCTAACTTATTTATAAGCCAAGTATATAGGTAAGTACCTACATGTGTTTATTTTTGTTTCAACACAGTGTTTTTATAGCCATTCGGTTTTTATTTACAAGATAATTATCACAGCTACTCACAGTAACTGAGCACTACAAGAGGACGATTTTGTAACGTAACCGCATATTATTTAAGTTTATTTTGCTATACACTAATAAAAAACATAACAAGTTCTTGTGCAAAGGTGAAAAAGTCACATTGTGTCAAATGCTAAATAAAAAATAAAAAATAGGTACCTAAAGTTTCTGGGAATGGATGCATGGATGTTTGTTACTCTTTCATGCAAAAACGGCTCAACGGATTTGGATAAAATTTGGCACACATATAGTTCATTACCTGGATTAAGATATAGGATACTTTTAATCCTGAAAAATGTTTTAATGTTCCCGAGGGATTGTTTAAAAATATAAAAAAATTGGGCGCCACCGTCGTCACAGCGATAAAAATGTCGGGCGTTATTTAATAATACCTACAATATTTTCTCAGGTGTCATATTTTTCATTTCCCAACGCGGACGAAGTCGCGGGCACCAGCCAGTTATATGAGTTTTGGATGTTTGGCAAAATTAAATATAAAATAATCATAGCGGAAATATTTGAAATGGTTCGCCTGTTGAATGCATCGCATCTCGTGAGGGGCACGCACGCGAGATAAATCGATACACAAATCGGCCTCTCCCATTGGTCCAATAACGGGGCGCGGCGATCTGCTATTGGCTAAAATGCATGGTACGATGTCAAGGTTAACGAACTTGTAACGCTGAATTTATTGCCTTCCTCTAAATGATGATAGATGGATACATAATTATTATATCTGTACTAATATTATAAGGAGAAAAGCTTTGTTATTTTAGTTTGTAGTAATGAATAAGCTCAAAACTACTGGACCGGTTTTAAAAATTCTCACCTATAGAAACCTACTTATCAGGATATTATATGTGCTGCTGCTGTTATGTTTTGCTAGAGTATATATGTTCCTTGGTTTTGCTCGTACTTAATGCTCGTAACTGCCGTAACATTGTTTAGTATCATGGAAATACCACCGAAGTAACAGTATAACGGTACCGATTTTCACATAAATCCCTTCTTCAACTAGGAAATGGGCTGACAATCTTCAAACGCCAGAACAGATCTTCATAAACTATAGCTAAGAACAATCTCTATAACGTCAAGTTTCAAGCAAAAAAAAACGAAACAAAACGGTCTACCTATCCGTTTGGAATCTACGATTCCAGACAACCAGACAAGTCAAGCTAACTAACACCCATTTTTTGCGTCGGGCGTAGGGTGATAAAAATAAAAAGCGCATTTAGTTAACACGAAGAATAAACTAAAATAAAAAGTGTCCCACTCTGTCAGCCAGACGAATATAGCGGTACAATGTCCATTCACAAATAACATTGTTTTCTATGCGTTTGTGAACTTGTTGTGACTTTGCCAACATTATAATATATTATTTAACACTTCTAAAATGTATTGGGAATGCGTTCCACTTTCAATTAATATTAATATTATAAATTTATATTATAAATAGAGTGACCATTAAATAATATATAGAAAATATTTACAAATTATCTGGGATATACGTACTAGTAACTAGAACATTATAGATTTATTATGGAAAGAGCTATAAACGAGGAAGTTTATACAATTTGCAAAAAAATTGGATCCTTACTAAGCCGGGGGTGGGTCGATAATATACTCGTAGGTATCATAATATCTTACACAAAAATATTTGTAATATTTCTAAATAAAAACATTTTAAATTTTATTTTTAAGAAAGAGATTCATAAAATTCTTGTAATGGACGTTCCTTTTCCAATTCCAGTAATCAGCAATTGAAGTATTCATATTATGTATTAGGACGAAAATAAAATATAAAGTTTTTATTTTCATAATTTTTCTTTTATAAATTATGTTCATGACACGTTCGTTACATATAAGAAACCTTTCCCACATCCCATCCAATTTGGTCAATTTTATAATAATTGCTAATTTTAAAGGGTAGATATCCCTTTGATACAACATATATAAAATTATCTTTCAACAGTTCATTAAACATTTTCATTCACACACTCAATGCAGACATGCATTGAGACAAAAGGTTTGTCACAGTACGCGATCCCTTAAGTGTAATAGTAAGTAAAAAAGGGAATCACAGGATTTGAATGGTTATAAAATAAGAAACGGTCTCAACAAACCGCCTCGTATGTTATTGACGACAATTGGACTTGATTGTTGTCCATTTTACGACAATTGGTCGACCAACAGAAGGCGACCAATGGCTGCTTAATCGCCAAACTATGCGGTATTCTCATGCCACCATAATTAGTTGAATGGACCATACGTCGCTTTGTGAACCCCCCCATATACAGACAGTCTTTATTTACTAATGACCATTTCCTAAGTAATTTAACTACGTGTTTTTATCGTCCTAACTTAACCCTAACTACTTAATTATCCCAATACAAATCTTCTTTACATAGTATAAAACAAAGTCGAAAGAAAAAATAAATACTCAAAAATTACAGACAATAAAATATTATGTTAACCTAACTTCGTGTACCTACTTTTGATTATCTTCGATAGGTGTGGTAGTATTGTTGACAACGGAATTATTGATAATAATATGAATTATTTTTATTTAACTAATCCAGCTTTAAAATATGTGAATTTTTTTTTTTGATAAAACTGATCCCTTAATCGTGTTTGTTGATTACCTATATATACTTCAAATGCGCCGAAATTGTGTCAACGGTTTAACCACTTAGTATTACCAGGTAATAAACTATCTATGCGCCAAATTTTATTTAAATCCGTTCAGCAGTTTTTACGTGAAAGAGTAACAAACATCCATCAACCCTCGCAAACTTTCGCGGATCCATGATGCATATAACTTGGTGATCTATACTAATATTATAAAAGAAAAAATATTTTATATTTTTGTTTGTAATGAATAAACTCAAAAACTACTGGACTAATTTTAAAAATTCTTTCACCTATAGAAAGCTATATTATCAGAGAATAACATAAGGCTATATTTTATAGTTACGCGGACGAAGTCGCGTGAAATAACATGTAAATTATAAAAATCGGTCTCGCCTGTAAACAAGATTATAAACAGTAAATCGTAAATGTATTGGCAAATTTCCGAGTCCAGAGTTGATGTCAGGGTCCGCGCTAAGTCCAAGGCCACTATTAGTCTGTGAATCATGGCCTTGGCCATATAACAATTGGTGATTTGTGTTATCAGTGTGAAAATAGAATATCGTTATGTAACATTCTTTAAATAGAACTGTTGAAACACCTTGAATGTTATTTTTGATGGAAAATTTAATTTTTCGTTAAATAATGTATTCCCAACTTTATGTGCATTAACATCAGATTAACATTGACTCCAAACTTGAACTTTAGTGACGTTATTTTATTATTGTCACTTTAGGTAGTAACAATCTGTATTCACACATGTTTAGGTGCTTTGTTATGTTAAGGTCGGTAGATAGGCTGACTGTCCACTTGATGGCAGGTGGTTATTAACTCAAGTTCGCTGCCGACTTAGTAGAAATAAGGATAAGAGATTAAGAAGGGTAGGGAAATGGGCACTGCCATTTCTTACTAATTCACCGAAACACAACAGCACATATGCTGTTATTTCACTGTGGTCTTCTATATTACTTATTATTATTATTAGTTTAAGTGCTATACAAAATAAAAAATCAGAGTTTAAGTGCTATATATACAAAGGTTCCTATTTTTTAAGTATATAATTTTGAAAAAGATTTTTTTATTTTATAAATACGAAAGTGAGTTTGTTTTCTACGCTTTCAGCCCTCGACTACACCAACGACCACAATTAAATTTTGCAGAAACGGACATAGGGTACCACCATTCATCCAGACAAAAGTACTGTTTTCGAGGGAATAAATAATCATCTAAACATAATAATTTCAACGCCTGAGGTGTATGAATAGTGCGGAATAAGTCGCGAACAAAAGTTAATTGAAGATAATTCAATTGAACTCAATTCGCGAAAAACAATTTATGTAAATTTTCTAGAATACACTGTAGACTTTAATTGGATTCTAAGTTTTTTTGTGAAAACGCTAGCATAGCATTAGCATGTCTACTTTTTGCTAAATCCATCCACTGTAATTGAGGAAGTCGTTTTTTTTAAATTCTTATTGAATATTGCATTGGACCATAAAATCTTTTTAATCCTCATAACAATACTGAATATGTTAAGTAGGTACTTACGGGTGTGTACTAAAGAACTTCAATTTTGGCGGACAGATAGTTTATTACCTGAATTAACATAATATAGGATACATTTTATCCTGAAAAATGTTAGGTTCACGAGGGACCGTCTAAAAATGTAAAAAATGGCACCAACCCGTCACGTCGTCATAGCGATAAAGATATTTGGTGTTATGTTTTTCATTTTTCAACGCGGACAATGTCGCAGCCACAAGCTAGTATACATGTACCTTATAATACTTTAAGGTAGCAGTAGTAGCAGGACACACTGCGGTTCGCAGTCTTAAATTGGGCAGCCCGTCTGGCTGCAGTAATCACCCCATTACAGAAGACCACCATGAAATACCAGTAGGTATATGTGCTGTTGTGATTCGATGAGTATGGGATGGCAGTGCCCACCTCCCTATATTCCTTTCCAGCTCTTAATTCTTCTAAGGTCGGCAACGCACTTGCAGGTTGTGGCGTCGCTTGAAGCCACATACCATCAAGAGGACTATCAGCCTGTTTGACAACCTTTACCGAAACACAAAAGCACACATGCTGTTATTTCACGATGATCTTATGTAAGGGGGTGGTTAATAAAATTAATTCAAATATTTCTTACATACTTACACTGCATTTATATAAATGCTGGGACCTTAAAGCTCAGTGTAAAAAATCCGATCAATGCATTCATTGGATTTTTTCCACGCTCAGCAGTCCACACCATATAAAGTCTAGACTAGACCATAAAAATAACGTCATCCAAAAATATAATAAAGTGAATACAAATGTGGAATTTTGAACGGGGCGTTATTAATAGTACACCGTTGTCAACTCTCTTATCTTTAAATTAATTCCAATAATCATAATTGTTTTTAATGTTTCATTAACTTTATCTGAGAACAACAGTTTTCTTCACTCGTTATCTGTTAAAAACAACGGTTAAACTGAGCAATGAAAGGTTCATTTACAAGTTTATCGAAGGCATTCATTTAGTTTCGCGAAATGACATAAATACAAGGAAAGGCAATGACTAACTCCAGTTTTCAAGTAATCTAACAGAATGTAATGATTCACTGATAAAATAACTTATGAATGTTACTTTTTCAATGACTTTTACATATTTTTTTGTTAATGTAGGTACGTTTGTGTATGATGACGGCACTAATCAATTTTCTTAATAATTGAAAAGTGAATTTGCTTAATTTGCTGCTTGTTATTTTTGTGAGAATCAGTATCTGTGTATACATATGATAAAACTAGCTGTTGCACGCGACTTCGATTATATGTTACTCGCTGATAATGTAGCTTTCTATAGGTGAAAGAATTTTTAAAATCGGTTCAGGAGTTTTTGAGTTTATTCATTATAAACATACAAAAATACAAATCTTTAGTCTTCTATACTAATACAAATCTTAGTATAGAAAAAGTGAATATGATTGATTTGCTGCTGGTACGTTATTCTTGTCAGAATCTATATATCTATAGAATAAAGTCGCTGTCCGCCTCTATATATTTCTCCGCTAACTTCTTCTACACCAATACACATTTATTTTTTGATATGGTTTTCACTAAACAAAAGAGCGATAAACGAGAAAGGTATGAGTGTACCTATAATTTGTAGAAAAAAATTACCTACATCTATGCGAAATCGGAAAATGTATTCAATTTTTTTTATATTGTATGAATTAAAAAAAAAG
The DNA here is from genome assembly GCA_944738685.1 of Synanthedon myopaeformis. Taxonomy (NCBI): domain Eukaryota; kingdom Metazoa; phylum Arthropoda; class Insecta; order Lepidoptera; family Sesiidae; genus Synanthedon; species Synanthedon myopaeformis. The sequence continues at coordinate 2,674,996 of OX122933.1, read as the reverse complement.
ATATATTTTCATTATTTTTTACTATTCTATTTTTTGACAATTTTTACATACATACCTACATTATCACAAACATTGCAACAGTCAATTCAAGAAAATATTATCAGCAGAAATATTATGGAATTGTGTTTTAGAAGTTCACATCTGAAAAATCTTTAATCTTGACAGGTTGTCAAGATTACCTACAGCAATGCAATGTATCTACTTTTGACCTTGTTTTTTTCCTGTCAATGCAAGGCAGAAATAACTTTTATTTATCTGTTCACTGTAACATAATTAATTCTGAATTGCAATTGAAACATTTTAGGCATTCTGTGAATTTTTAGGACTCATTTTAGCAATGCACTTTCAATGTAACAACTATATTGTCTATATATTGACAATCTATATAAATAAAAATGAATAATGTGTCGCTAAGAGCAATACTAGAGAACGGCTGGAACAATAAATTCGACAATTTTTTTTATTTTCATTGAAGTCCGAGTCCTTATGTTAAAAAAATATTAGAAAAATTACCGGGAATAACTTAAAACTTCATTTTCTTTTTCCAATCCAAAGTTCCTAGGTGACAATTCAAAAATTTCTGTCAAATATTGACGTCAAATACATCACCCAAAAAACAATAAATTACAAATAAATACCAATCGACAAATAAATTAATACGATTTTAACACTGGATTCGCTTCTATTCTAATGATAATTAGATAATATCTATCATAAAAATACTTATTTTGCATATCAAAAAAATTTCCTCGGCAGGATTAAATAAATCTATAAAATGCAGCCTTTTAAAAAGCTTCGATTTTTTTTTTTTTTTTGGTAAAAATTGCTGAATATTTTTACAAAACAAAAAATTATCCAATGCTTTTTGTTGTTTTCTGGTAGCTTTCAATGTCCTATGTAGGTAGGTATGAACAATTAAATCTTAACGGATTTTGAAACGTTGTTCTGGTCGACAATTTATTAGCAGAAATAAAAAAAAAATCTAAAGTTTTCGATTAAGTAAACTGCTGATCGCGCTATTTAGAGAAGAATTGCTTGACAAACAAAATAATTAATAATACGAGACAATGTACCGAATGATCATGTATATTGGCTGTTGATAATAAAATTATAGTTAAGTAGGTACCAATTTAAAACATAAAAAAGAAATGTTTTTAAATTTTTAATTAAATTAATCATAACAGTAATTAAGAAACCAGTATAAACAAAAACGTAAAAACATCGTTATTTTTAAATCAAGGCAAATTTTTTAAAATATTATTCTCAATAGATATTTTAATCTATAATTATCTTTTTAACGTTTGCTAGTTTATACCAGTATATGTATTATAACAACCTTCTTCTAGTGGGTTTTATAAATCTACCTACATACTGAAGAGAAATTTTGTTGAAAATAGCTTTATTATTGGTATTAGGTATAAAAGATAATTGTTTAATAATTGTAAAAAATTAAAATTTCAATAAAATACAAGTAGTTTATAAAAATAGCAATAATATTGTTTCAATAACTATTATATTATTAATAAATAAACGTTTTATTTAGAGGGTAGAAAGGTCGCCTCGCCTCTATTGCAATTACCGGCCGGCACATTCGTTATTCGGTTGCATTCCAAAATTTAAAACAAAATATCTCTGATCGTACTCACCGATGGCTTTCATGAATTCATCGAACTTATCCGAGGAGATCATCTTGTATTTTTTGCCAACGAATTCCATTTTTCTAGATTAAATATTACTTCCAATTATGAGTTTTCAAAAAGGTATGTTCGCTCACGCTACCGGCTATAACTAGAATGAATGTAAATGTAACTTTGCTTGGGATAATGAATGGCAGCGCAGCGAATCTCGAACGAAGCATGCGCGTTGAAAGGAACGATCTGATACGAAAGGACTGAATGAACGACAAATAGAGATGTGGCAACTGTTGCGAGTTGGATGACGTGTATCGACAAATGAGTTAAGTCGAGTTCATTGGACTCGGCTGTAGCTAAATTTAAATCACGTGCGGCGCGGTGCAGTTTTTGTTCCCATATTTAACTTGTGTAATGATTTTTTTTACGCTTTTCTTAAGGTAGACACGGATTGTCTCAAATGAGATGAAAATTACATAAAATCTATACCTACACATGCAATCTATACTCGTAAATGCAAGATAATTTTGCCGACTTTTTTGATAAAAACACTAATTGTTTATTATGATAGAATTTGTTGTTGATATAGCATGGACTTTTAACTTTATACAAAATACTTTTTTATAAAAATTTAAGTAAGTAAATGTTTGTATGTCCGGCGGAGCGTAAAAATCTGAATTTCTTAAATGGCTTAAATCTGAAATAAATGCACCGTATTGGTAACGACTTTCAATATCCTTACATATTATAAAACAAAGTCCCCATGTCTGTCTGTATGTTCACGATAATCTCAAACACGATAACTAATGAAAAGTGTGTTAAAATGAAAATTGCATTCCTGTGAAGCCAGGAGCGGGTCGCTAGTGTAATCTAATTTTATGCTTAATGCTTTAAAGGTATAGAACCGCCAGAAAGAGGTAAACAATAGAAATATTAATTGTTAAAGTATTAGTTTAAAATTATTATTTATACATAATTAATTAAGTACATATTACTCTTTTACAGTACCCTATTTATTATTTACCCTATTTTGCAGTACTAAATTGCTGAATCATTTTTGGTGAAATTTTTATACAGGTTAAACCATGGAAAAAGACATTAAGTGAACAAAACTAGTTATTTAATAGTGATGACAAATAGTTATGATATTATTTGTAAAAATGATAATACAATTAATTATTTAAATTTAAAGGTGTCAATAGAAATAAGTAATATAATTCAAAATGAAATTGAATATATACAAAAATGTATTTAATACATACATGCCTACCTCCACACATAAATACTTATGTTAGCTTATTCAACTATTTTTTATTTAATAATGATATATATTACTTGTAATTACTTGTTTTAATTGTATTATTAATTGTTAATTTCGTATTTTTAGAAAAAAAAAAAATTAGAATCCAGCTTCGCACGGATGCTATTTTTTTTCAGCAAATTAAATACGCAAACGTCCTCGATTATCGTTTTTTAGTAAAAACCGTATCAAAACCTGTTGGGTGGTTTCGAATAAGTTAGGAAACAGAGACTTTTAAATAGAATATATATGATTAAAAAAAAATATAATAAGAAATTGTGTCGAAAGATTTAAATATATTAACATCACTAGCTGTTTCTATCTCTTTTTGAGCAGTTCAAAGTTTATATTGTCGTCACTTTCGCGATTACTATTCATTAAATACAAAAGGGCATAGAGGTCATCCTGTACAGAAGGGGAGAAACTGACTTTTTAATATTTTTTTAAGGTCCACAAAGAGAAAATTATACTTTTTTTTATTCCGATAATAAAACCCGCATACACCTTATATAATATATAAGATAAAGCATACACTATATCTTAATTAATTAATTTTGTATAATTTACAATTCCTATTCACTGAACTCGAATTTCTATTGAGTCCAGTCTGCTGTAAGTTGCTGAGGAGTCTGTTACCCCGCAGACTACTTGATGCTGCAGCATATGATCAAGGTTACTAGATATGTCATGGAAATACCACCGTAGTAACACTACTAAATTTCAGATCAATCGAACTTGTGACAGATTATAATTTCTCTTTGTCAACTTGGAAATGAGCTGATGATTTTCAAACGCCTGAACAGATCTTCATAAATTATTGCTTAAAACCATTTAGATCATGTCAGCTTTTAAAGAATATAAACCTGATTAATCTCGGTCCATCCGTTTGGGAGTTATGATGCCACAGACAGACAGACACATAGATACACAGTTACACAGAGACTAAGGTCAAACTTAGTGAATCTTTTGCATCGGGTGTTAAAAAGAGTTTGATATAGGTAACAGAAAATACTTAGATATTGATTCTCGCGACTTCGTCCATATCCCTCGGAAACAGTACTTTTTCTGGATCAAAGGTACCCTTCGTCTTTTTTTCTGAACTAAAGTGTGTTCCATAAAATAACTCGAGAGTAATTTGACAGGTTCAAATGCCAAATTTAAAATAATGTTACCAGCGTTTTTTCCGTAGTTACTAATATCGGTTTTATTTGAATAGTTATTATATTTTATGGTAAAATATTTTTTGTATTGGTTAATTGAGTTTACAGTCGTTATTTGTTTCCCAATAGCATATTTCTTCCTGATAATTCCAGCTATTGCAAAAACCCAACCTCATTCTTCTAAACAAGTAACGCTTATTAGGATTTCTGGTTAGTCTGCAGAACTACGGTCTGATGCTAAAAATGTAACAAAAATTTGGAAATTAATATATTCAATATAGGTAAGTCTGTAGTTGTAAATGAAATCACAAGTTTGTAATCTGTTATTATATTTTATTAATACCATATAATGTTGTAACATTGACACATATAAATCCCGTTATTAATTATCTATTATGTTTATGTAGTACTTTTACATATTGTTAAGCTACGTTGCCACTGTTGGCTTGAAACTTGAGCATTAGTGCAGTTAATGGACTTCGCAAATAATTTATTGCCCCGACTTTACACCGGTCATTTAAGTAGTTGTTGAAATACGTGACATAAAAATTAACCCACAAAATTAACTGGTAGCATAAAAAGACTAACGGACGATAAAGGATAAGTTTTTTCCATAATTAATAACTGTTTAAACTAATTAGCATAAAAACGCACACTTTTACAAGTGTTAAATTAATCACTAGTTTTTGCACCGCGACCCTTTTCTTACATTTTTACAGGCGTTAAACTTTTTATTTTTACTTTTAGATGATCCCTTAGGAACAGTTTGTTTTTAAATGAAAGTTACGATGTGTTGCGATATGATGAATTTAAAACAATGGGCTTATAACGCATACTCTAACCTATAAGTGAACTTTTAAATACTAAGTGGATTTTTTTATTTTTCATTTTAAAGGGATTTCTAATGTACATATATTGGCTCTAACTATGGGCCTCGTGAGAAAGCTCAACGTCGCTCAACAGGCTATATTCGAGGTTACACTACCAGATCGAATCAGAAATGAGGAGATCCATAGACGTACGAAAGTTACCGACATGAGCCAGCGAATCAGTAGTTAAAGTGGTAGTGGACAAGACACATTACTACGGAGAGCCGGCGGCCACTGGAGCCGAAAAGTTCTCGAGTGGAGGCCACAGACTGGCACAAGGTGGCCAGACGAGCTGATCAGGCCCCCTAGGCAAGATGCAAACGCTTCGTTGCGTACCTTGCAAACGAACGTGATTGGTAAAAGTTTTATATGGGCGTTACAACAACCAATCACCAAGATTTCTCTTAACGTTCTCGGAAGTACGCAACGAAGTGTTTGCATCTTGGCTAGGGCCCAAGGACCGCGGATCCACGGTGGATCCAGGCTGCTTTTGACCGGTCTGTTTGGGAAATTATGAGGGAGGTGTATGTCCACTGGATACACCTCCCTCATAATTTCCCTGCTGCTGGATGTCCTGCGGCTAAATGATGATGATATACATTTAGAAAAAAAGCTGATGTCCGTCTCTATCTGTTTCTCCGCTAACTTTTGTAAACCATCTAACGCATTTCCTATAGATCATATCGTTGAATTTTTATATCGCATTTTATAAAACCACACCTTAAATAACGAACCCCGTATACGCGTGCGCGGAAACTTTGACATCAGAAATACAGCATCCATGTTTCAGTAAAGCCACACTCTCTTCGGGAAGACACGTCCGCCTTAAAAAAATAGAAATCTACTGTGACCCGATATTTATTCAGGTTAATTACAGTGACATACATTTCCTTGTAACTAAAGGTAAGCTTTTTTGATAACACAATTGTTTTTTTTTTATCAATAAATTACAAGTTTATTTATAAAATCTCTTAAATACTATAGCTCAACTAAGTAATTCATGTCGGAATTTGCATAGCGTTTAGAATCTAATGAGAATTATTTACAATGTAATTTCATTTAGACGTATTTTATAATAATTATTAATAGATATTATAAATTTAAATAATATATGTATATTTATACTGTCTTACTCCGGCTTCGCTTGGGTTCGATCGGGAGAGTTAATATAATATAATATAATGCATAGCCTATGTCCTCGTAGAATAATAAGTAGGTAGGTATATCTTTCGAATAGTGAAAAATTTTTTCAAATACTTAGATGCAGTGGTTACGAATTTTACAGGCCATAAATGAACAAATTTACAAAATATGCTGTATCTCTCTAAAAATTATTAGTATTTTTTATGTAAAGGTCATCAGACAAGCTGACGGTCTACTTAATGGTAGGTGGCTACCGTCGCCTATTAAACACACAAGCAACGACACACACACACATATACACACACTTGCTGCAAGTGCGCTGCCGACCATAGTTAAGGATAAGATTAAGAATATGGATGGAAATGGCTTGTGGTATAGATATTAAAATAATATTATTTTTAAGGGACAATTTTATTTGCTTTTATTGTTTCTACAAATATGTATATAATTTTACCTTCGGATCTAGGAAATCCTACTTAGGTACTATCTGTCGCAATAATCCATTTAAGATGATTGAAGATCATCCTACGATTATGGCGAATAAACTTGCCTACAATGATTTTGGTCCGAGGACCTTGAAAGCGTCATCGGACTGTGGGCCGAGCGTGAGGTGCTCAACCAAGACCAACAAAAACTGTTACATGTAAAAAACTATGACTGAAATTCTTTTTAACCGCCAGTAAATCGAACTGCCAAGGCCAGAAATGATGAGATCAAACTGGGAAGAGAATAAATGTATATAAGAAATCTATTAATTCCTTTTTTTTAAAAGTACAAACCGACGTAAACCGTATTTTGGTTTTATTATATAACTACTGCTTAGTTAGTGGCCGCGACTTCGTCCGCGTTGAAAAATAAAAAATATATATAAGAATTATAATATTACAGTATGGATAAGACTCTAAATGAGCCTTTTTTTGTTAAGGTTTGTGTGGCGGGCGTGCGGACGCCTGCCGCCTTAACAACGGACAAACGTACAAACATATTCTCCGCGGTGAATAACTTCTTCGCTGATTCGCCGCTGGTGAATCAGCTTAAAGGGATAATGGTGAGTTTTAAACATAAGTTTAAAAATTCCAATACAGAAATGTTCCATAGGTACAAAAATCAATGCAATCCGCATTAATTAATTATATGCTGAAAAAAAAAATCATTAGTAAAAGCAATTATGGACGCTTTAATTGAACAAAATAATAAAAATTCAAACAAAATAATTCAAATTTTAACTTATTAATTTAAATTAATTAAATTAAAAATAAAATGCAGGTGAAATTTTGAGCTACAATAATAACTATTACACAATTTGTTTGAGAATAATTTACTCTCAGACAAATTAGTCCAATAAAGGTTGTAACTTACAATAAAAGTAAAAAATCGAATTAATAAACTGGTTCATTTCTATATAGATGCAAATCTCTCCTGTCAAGTGCACAAACCGATAAAATTTTATCCAGTCAGACCAAATACTTAGGTTAGGTTTATGTAAAGGTACTTCCATTTTCTGTTTTAGTACAAAAACTTTGAAAGCGTTATATGGGCGTTTCACTTTCATATTAATTATACTCAAGTTTACCTTTTCCTGTGTTTTAGAAATAATGCAACTATAGATAAATACTCGTATTCTTTTTATTAACATCTTTCTTGACATTTGAAATGAATAAAATATTAAAATACATCAGCAGCTTTAAATTTTTCTCGTTATATTTGATAAAATTTGATAAAATATTAGATCATTACGAAATGTTGAAAAAGGAGTTGCTATCTAGATTAGCTATACCTAGTTTAGTTATGATTTGAAAAATATTAATAATCTCAAGGGGTTAGAAAAAAATATGGTTTATTAGTCATCTCGCACAATTTTATTTTGTAAGGAATGTACGAAAAGCCAATTTTAAATTTAAATATATTTTTTGTAGTCACTTTGGTTTTTATAGAAGAAAAAAATGAAAGTACAGTCGTGTACGACAATGAAATAGGTATAGTTTGACACATTAGGAAAACTAGACTAATATGACTGACAAATACAGGAGTTTAGGAAGATATTTTCCTATCAATGGAGATTGTTTAATTTTTTGATTCATATTAAATATGCGAGTATATAATAATTTTTATCCAGACTCGACAAACAAGTAGCAGCGGTGGAGAACCAGGGCCACCAGATGAGACTTTACGACCGGATTCCAGGGAGCCGCCTGTTATGGCTTTCAGCATTTCGGAAAGGTATGGTTTTAATGAAAGATATAATAATAATAATAATAAGCCATTTATTCTACATAAAAAACATTTGAACAATTTAAATAACGCAGATACATGTAACATTTCTTTCTTTTCATATAAAAATAGAAGCGTCCACTTTATAAATATGTCATTGTTATTATAATTTTATGTAGTCGCCTCATCGGCGTAGGCCTCCCCCCATTTCCTCCATAATTTCCTGTCTCTTGTCTTCCTCATCCATTTCTGTCCATATTTTGCTACGAAAACATCTGCCCACCTTCTTTTTGGTCTTCCTCTCTTCCTTCTTTCCTCTCGAGGCACCCATTCCGTTATAATTTTGGTCCATCTTCCGTCGTCCAATCGACATATGTGTCCAGCCCATTTCCATTTTAGCAGCTTTATAGTTTTCAGAATGTCTCGTACTTTTGATTGTTTTCTGATTATTTCATTACTAACCTTATCAGACAATTTTAGGTTTAGCATACTACGCTCCATCTTACGTTGACATCTTGCAAGTTTTTGTTCTTCAACGTAATTCAGCGCCCAAGTCTGGCAGCCGTATGTAAGGCAAGGAAGAATGGCAACATCGTATAGCTTGCTTTTAACTTTTCGGTCAATATGTTTGTTTTTAAAAATTTCTTTTAAGCTCCAATACTTGCTCCAAGCTAAGGAAATCCGTCTTTGTACTTCTTTCTCTGTCAAGTTGTCAAAAGTCACCGATTGCCCCAAGTATACATATTCCTTGACGCACTCTATCTCATTACCATTCAACACGATTTTTGCTTCACCATCACTTGCCATTACCTTTGTTTTGCTGTGGTTAATAAGAAGGCCTACCTTTTTGCTCTCCCTGACCAGTTCCTCTAGCATTCTTTCTAGTGAACTTGGATTTTCCGCGAAGACCACAACATCGTCTGCAAACCTCAGATGACTTAAGTATTCACCGTTAATTTTGAGTCCTTCATTTTCCCATTTTAAGTTGCGGAAGACAGTTTCTAAGACTGATAAAAAAAGTTTTGGTGACATTGGGTCTCCTTGTCTAACACCCTTTTGGATGGGAAATTCCGGACCATCCTTCTCAAGCCGAATACTCGCTGAAGCTTTTGAGTAAATATTTTTCAATAGACTGACGTATAAGTCTTCTACACCCTGTTCCTCCAGAGATTTCCAGATGGCGCAGTGCTCAACCGAATCAAATGCCTTTGCAAAATCGATGAAGCAAATATATAAGTTCTTTCCATATTCTCTGTACTTTTCTAAAATCTGACCCAACACATGAATGTGGTCAATAGTGGAGAATCCGCTGCGGAAACCTGCTTGTTCGCGAGATTGATTCTCTTCTATAACACGTGTTAGCCGCTTTAACACTATCTTAGCAAAGACCTTATATAAATTGGACATAAGGCTTATTGGTCTATAATTGTTAAGGTTTTTCTTGTCCCCTTTTTTGTGCAATATTATTATGTTTGTTTTGGACCACTGTTTAGGTATCTGATGAGATTTTAAGATATTATTGAAAAGGATCTGCAATGTGGGTACCAAAGCATCTACAAAGGATTTTAAAAGCTCATTGGCGATACCATCATCGCCTGGTGTTTTTTCATTCTTTTGTGACATTATAGCAGACTTGATTTCAGACTTGAGTATGCCAAGATAAGGATCCGATGAATCGCAAGTATTAACGATGGGTACATCATCAATATCTGGTTGGGAATCGATCGTGACTTGTTTTGAAGCATACATGCTTCTGTAAAAATTAGTGGCTTCACCAATTATATCCATGCGGTTGATTAAATCGCTGCCCCTGCCGCTCTTCAGATTACTCGTCCATTCTTTCTTTTCCCTGAGTACATTGAGAGCCTTTTTTATTGCACCAGATTTCTCAATAAATCTTTGGAAGGTGTTATTTCTATGTGTCTCCCTATCATTTTTTAAACTTTTGTTTATTGTTTTGCTAATTTTTGCAAGTTTCTTTTTCATCTCTCTTGTTCTTTTTAATTTATACATTTCTTTCCTCTCCTGAAGAAGTGCTTTGGTGTAGGTACTTAAGATGACTTTACTTTCTGACGGTTTATTAGTAATTTGTTTCATGTATAATTTCAATTCCTTTTCAAAGTTGTCGTATTGTGATTGCATTGTTAATGTATTATCTACAGATTCTAAAAATTTCTTTTGTAGGAATATTTTATTTTCTTCCAATAACTCCGTTACCTTTCCTACCTTGCGGTTCGCAGACCTCGTAAAAGATCTATTCCTTTTGTTCGATAATTTTAATTTACACCTTATCATTTTGTGGTCAGTATTAAAATTTAAGTTATTAATTATATCAAAGTTCAACAACATTCCCGGCCGGCTTGCAAGAAAATAATCGATTTCATTAAATATTTTTCCATTAGGTGATCTCCATGTCCATTTCTTATGTGATTTTATTTTGTACATACTATTAACGATCTTGAAACTTCCCTCTAGTGCAAAGTCTACCAGTCTTTGTCCATTGTTGCTTCTCTTTCCATAACTGTATTTACCAAGGGGTGCCTCCATGCCCTGGCGGCCTCCTACTTGTGCATTAAAATCGCCCATTATTATCGTAAGGGGATTGCTTGTATTATCTAAGGCAGTCTCTATTAGTTGATAAAACAATTCGATCTCTGCAACATTGTAAGCTTCGGTGGGAGCATAAACTTGAATAAATGACCATCTTTTCCCTTCCAGTTGAATATCTAAGCATGCAACTCTGTCAGAGAATGATTGAAAACTTATTATTTTGTCTTTAAGATATTTTTTGACTATAAAGCCAACACCATTTCTTCCGCGGTATCCTGCACTGTGGTAGAAAATAAAGTTCGTGTATTCTTCAATTTTTTCATTCTCTCTTCTTACTTCGCATAGACCTAGGATGTCCCACTTAATGTCTTCCATAGCGCAAATAAGTTCTGTAAGGTTTTCTTCTCTTCTTAATGTTCTCACATTCAAGCTAGTTAAATATATATGTTGATTTTTATTGTTTCTTTTTGTATAATTTTTATAGATTAATGTTTGTTTATCAATTGGAGAATCATAAATGGGGGGGTTTTGGTCTACATCCTCCACGGGGACCAGCCGGATTGGAGGTGGCCGAGAGGCGACTATTACATGTTTTTTCTTTTTTCAGCTGAACTTCTTTTGTTCCGCATCGTGTCTTCGTCGGTGAGTGTAGTCATGTAACTTGTTATCATTTTACTCCTCTTTGCCACGGGTGAAGTATCGTTTTCATGATGAATGTTCATTGCATTGGGAGAAGCTGTTGATTTCTTTTGTCTTTTTGGTTTGCTCTGGTCATATGTTCCGTGTCTATTGTTCAGTATAACTATTTTGTCATATCTTAAAACAGCATTTTTACCTTCGTTTCTTAGGACTGTCAGTTCTTGTTGTAGTTGTTTGCGTTTTTCTAAAACATTACGAGGAAAATCTTCTTTAATATAGTACTGGGTTTCTTCTAACGTTTTCTTTTTCCTTAATACTTGTATCTTCATACCCAAAGTTGTAAAAGTTATAATTACTGGTCTTATGCCTCCCAATTTCTTTTTTCCAAGTCTCCTTACTGAATCGATATTTATATTCGTGCAAGCAATATTCATATTCGTATTTATTATATTTAAAATGATTTCTTCTAAATTAGCATAACTCTCGCTTTCTTCGACGCCAAAAATTATCACATTTTTCCGTTTTGTATGTCTTTCTAGTTTGTCAATACGTATACTTTGTTCGTTTATAGTTTTTTCCATTAAATTACATCTATCCATTACACAATCAAACTTGTCTTTTAAATTATCAATAATCGTGTTTGTTATGCTTTTCTCCATTTGTTTCAATTCGTTTTTTTGTTGTTTCATCTCTTCTTGAATTTGGCGTAAAACCTTTGCTATATCGTCCATTTTAAATAATATATAATGAAAGATAATAATAAATAATGAAAGATATACCTATGTATAAATACTCACATGTTGTAGGTATCCATCGAAATAATATATCTTTGCAAGTAGGAAGGTAGTCTTCCAGACTTCCAGTCTTCCAGGTTATTTCCAGACCTTCACTGACATACATTTTAACACTTTATATATCCGCTCCTCAAATATCAATATCACATGCAAATATTACTACTGCATAATTCCATATTATACACTCCATAATAGACACTCTGTATAAGCTCTGTATCCATTTCATGTAACAAATATATTAGATATAAGTACTCCACATCCGTGCTAAACAATCTAACAAAACATCAACATAAAAAAAAAACATTGTTTTAAAACAAAACAATTAACATTTTTGAGACTAGCTGACCCGGCAAACGTTGTTTTGCCATTTTTTGGGGTGGGACACCCTTATCACTTAGGGGTATAAAAAATAGGATACCACCTACCGAATATACACAAAAAAAATCATAAAAATCGGTCAAGCCGTTTCGGAGGAGTTTGGTTACAAACACTGTGACATGAGAATTTTATATATATGGATAAAACAGTCGATCGACTATAGTAAATTGTAGATATGAAAGCTGCGCCCAAAAGCGATTATATGAACTCATTTTTGATCCCATAGAAACTTGAATATATTCTGTAATGAGCTCATTAGGCCCGTTGAAGATTAAGTGTACGTAAGTAACGGCTTCCTCGATGCCATAACCTGGCACTTTCATACTTTCAGTTGTTTATACGATATTTAGACAACCAAATAGATGTAATGGTGTGATTAGTCGTAATTAGAGATTACCAACAAATCCTCATTAAGTTAATTAATACAAGTGAGCTGTGAGCAGAGCACGTTAAGTCTTGCAAGGAAGCGGCGGAAAGGCAGCGGGAAGAGGATACGCCGCGAGAAGTGGCCCAGGCGCAGGCGGCTGGCCAATGGACCTGGGCGGTGGTCTTAGGGGAGACTATAGGTCGTCATGTGGTTGTCGGGTATCTATGAGGATTTCCTAATGTAGGAAAATATGCTCTGGGCGTAGTCATTTGTTGTAAAATTTATTTGCTTTTACAAGAAAATTTTCACCCAATGTCTGTATATTCTGATTCAGAATTAATTATAACGAAACATGAAAGAATTCCCTCAAAGGGCTAAATATTCAACGAAGGACGGATGCGAGTCGTGAGGGAGGAAATCTTTATTGATTGCCTTCAAGTGCCTTTATAAAGGAATACAGAGAATATTTCCAAGTTTCGCCCCTTTTATGTCACATTTTTTTGTACCATTTTACATTATGTAAGAATATTTCAACAGTGTTGTCAATTTTAAAATATAATTTGCTAAGTTGTTATTTTATTCACTAAATTTACACCAACTTAACACAAATTACACGATTTATGGGGGTGGTTATTTATGGTAGCACCCTTTGGAAGGCTCAGAGCCTCTGTCTACTGTTATCAAGTAATTAATTATTTAAGGTTTGGGCATCTGTCTGGGCAGCGACTCGATAAAACAGAATAAAACAGACATAAGCTCGGAAAGAAAATGTATTTTCCGCATCTTCACATGTGCTGTGTAGATGCCTACATTATTTGAAAAAAAAAAAATCTACTTTGTATTTTATTTTATTTTCATTGAAAATATAGAGCAATGTAAAAGGGAACGTAGGAGGCCAATAAGTATTCAGAATATTGTTTATAATATAGGTATACAAATATTAGCTGGTGCCTGCGACTTCGTCCGCATTGAAAAATGAAAATTATAACTTCTGAGAAAATATCTAATATCTTTATCGCTGTGACGAGACAGTGGCGCCCAATTTTTAATTCCTTGGAAACCTTGGAAAATCATCTTGGATAAAAGGTATCCTAGATGTTAATCCAGGTAATAAACTAATCTTTTCTCTGTTAATCTGTTGCCAAATTTTATTCAAATCCGTTGAGCCATTTTTACGTGAAACTTTCTATTCATACATTCATTAACACAAACTTTCGCAATTATAATATTAGAAGTATAATAAAAAAATAGTAAAACTTCTATCTGTTTGAAATAAAACTGAAGTATTTTGTTATACTTATTCAGTGTTCAGTGATAACGGCAAGGTTTACATTTAGGTTCTTATTTCACAGGAACGTAAAATGTAGACAGGTATTGTTTGGCGTTGTAGGTTTACATCTGTGTAAGTAAGCGAAGAACCATTGAATATTAAAACAAATACCTCACAGACCGCTTCAAATTCTTTTAATATTTGACGAACTTTATTTAAGTTTTTTTTTTCATCAAATTACGCGTTTAATTTACAAGAAAAGTTAAAAGACGTGGTCTCTTCGGAAATTTTAAATTTTTAAATTTTATCCAAATCATTATATAAGAAAAACTAGAGTTTGTTGTATAAAATATACAATTACGAGTATATAAGAAAAGTACATCTAGTTTGCGAATAAAGATCTATTTTACATTTGAATACGATGGGAGAAAGATTGAAAATGACTTCAACCTTCACAGCCAGCCCATGGTTAGAATTTAAATTGATATTCAGATAGCGGGCGCTATTTCAGTGCCTATACTTAATATGAAAATTAATTTTGTTTTAATTGATAATAATCACATACATTTTTATGGTTATAAAATATAAATGAACCCATTAAAACTAATAATAATCCGAGTATGGCTATAAGTTGTATTACAAGTAAAATGCAGTTTTTATACCATTGAGTGAAACTTAATTATAATAGCACTAGCGACCCTCTCCTGGCTTCGCACGTATGATTTATTTTCTGAAATGTTAAAAACCTTCTTCGTGAGAACTTTTTATTAGTGAAAGCGATATGAAATTCGTAAAGTTAGCGGAGAAACAGACAAAGTCGCAAAGCGACTTTTTTTTATTAGGTATACTTAGTTACTAGTGACCGCTCCCGGCTTCGGACAGGTGCAATATTTTTCTGCAAATTATACGCTCTTTTCATTCTTTGTATCTTATTATTGTTAGTATACCTATATTATGTTACTGTTAGTATATAGTATACATATATACTACATATATGTAACATTATATGGGTCCAGTGACCTGAAAATAAATGAATTAGATTTTTAATTTTTTTTAATTAGTAAGTCGTATCAAAATCGGTTGGGTGGTTTAAGAGGAGTTAACGTATATACAGACAGATGTGGAAAGCGACTTCAATTTATATTGAGGGTGTATAGAATATTACAAATGTAAGTATATTAAAAATATGAAGTTCATTCAAAATGACCTCGATTGGCTTCAATACAAATTCTTTACGCGTTGTGACTAGTTATCGATGAAACACGCACTTTCTCCATGGAAAATGTTTTCCACTTAGGTTCTCGTACTTATGGAATATTGTTGGGACTTATTATTTCTATAGCGCTTACAACAATTTTGAGATCTAATGAATGAAGATAAGCTGTTAAAACTGGGCAGTCCGACAGGAATAGACTGTCATATAAGCTATGGGTTGTTCAATTTTGCTAAATTCCATTGTCATCATTAATTTCATATGTTTATGTCTAAACAGTGAACTGATGGATCGATCACCTTCTCCAAGGCAACATCAGCGTCAAGTTACTTTTCTGAAGCCTGCCGCGGACACTAACCTAGATAGGAAGGCGTCCATCGTAGATGAAACCAGCGGCATTACAAGGACTCAAATGAAAGGTGATACAATTTGAAGAACTTTCAGACACAGGCAATCTTCGGCATACAGCATTCGCTGTTAGAATAATTAGGTCAAGGGTGGTTAACTTTGCTAAATGGACTAGACAATTTAAAATTTAAAATCTAGATATACTGTGAAATTTACTTATGTTTACCTAAGTACTTATATATTTTTTAAAGTTAACGATAATCACAAAAATGTAATTATTTCTTACGTCATACCTTAACACTTATTCAAGAACAGGTAATGAGACTTAACTAATTAATACTTACAGAATTTCGTGAAGCCTTCCGCTTGTTCGACAAGGATGGGGATGGAACAATCACTAAAGAAGAACTCGGACGGGTTATGAGAAGTTTAGGACAGTTCGCGAGCGTTGAAGAGTTGCAGGATATGCTGCAGGAGGTTGACAGCGATGGTAAGTTTTGTTGATGCTGAATGACCTTACTCATTATTACTCAACCAACCGGTCACTCAACCGGTAGACCGGTATACATTTCAGCGCACACAAGAGAAGATACATGCATTCAAAGCTTCTTTATTGCACAATGCGGCTAAGTGCAGTATCAGGCAAAGGGCGCAAACTCTGGAGGGGCGCAGAAATGACCACAAACAATACCTATTATTTATAGCGTAATTGGGTTTAGTTGCGTCCTACTCTCAGCAGTACCTACGTATACACTGCTGTTAATATAAATAAATATATTCTTCTTACAAGTACTTAAATGAAGTAAAGAAACTCTATCAATAATATTAAAAATTTATTTCAAAACACTAGATTATAATACTTAAGTTAAATTTTGACCCCTACACTAAGCTCAGCTTGTATCGCAGGAGTTAATTGATAATAAAAATAATAGTAGATATTAAGAAATCCAACGAATATTTAAACAGTTTAATGTTAATTTAGTAGTACAATATGTTTCTTCGGCCTCTTTTATTATATTTAATAATAAATATTACATTACACCTACTATTTAAATTGTAGTATAAAGCCCTTACATTTATAAGACTAGGTGCCCTTAATTGCTTTAGCAAACCTATAGTGATGCGTGTTTAGTGAATAGATACGAATAGGCCCTTAATGAATACGAGAGCATCTACTATAGGTGACGGAAACGTAAGCTTCGAGGAGTTTGTGAGCATCCTGTCGAAGTCAATGTCAGGGGCTGGAGCGGGCAGCAGCTCGGCAGAACAGGAAGAACGCGAGTTGCGTGATGCCTTCAGAGTGTTTGATAAACACAATCGCGGCTACATTTGTGCCTCGGACTTGAGAGCTGTCCTGCAGTGCCTTGGGGAAGACCTTTCGGAAGAGGAGAGTAAGTATATATTAATCTATACAAACTAATAATAATTACAAAAAATGTATAGATATGTAAATAACTCGGCTTAATAAAATATTTAAAAAAAAACGGTTATTATCTAGTTTATCTATTATTTATTATCTACTTATTATATAGTTGATCCTCATCCTTATCCTTATCCTTATTATATAACTCAAATCTTTTCAAAGTTCGAGTGAATAGGCATCATCTGGGTGAGCTCGCTCCATCTTAGGCCTCATCCTTGCTACACAGTTGGTTGTTGGTCAAGAGCAAACCCATCTTTTATAAAAAAAAAAATCCTTGATCAAAGCAGCGCCGATATTGATATAGGCTTCGTTCGTGATACCTACAGACGACTGGCCGCGCAGGTTTGTATTCAAAATCGCGGTGTCATTTTGAATAAGCTTAGTCAGTATAAGAATCTATGTTTTAGTAAGTTCCTTTTGATATATAAATGATTACTATAAAAACAAACATATCTCAATTATTTTACAATAAACATGTGGCAGAAATTATGACAGAAAGAAAAATATTAGTCCCATCCATCGTACTCGTACTTATATTTAGTTAACTTTTTGTATAAAATCAGTTTTGATATTATCTAATAAAATTGTTTGCAAATATGGCGGACCGTACAAATATCGTCCGCAGGCCACAGTTTGACGAGCACGGAACTAGATTGTTGCAGATAAGTATTTAAAGTTCTCGCTAACACCGTGGGAGTTGTTAGAGTACTCGCGGGCAATTAATTCGGCAATTAACTCGCATTAGTTATCAAGTCAACCCTTAGCTATTCGATGCTTCAATTACCTAATCTGTAAAACAATTTCCTTTCAGTCGAAGATATGATAAAAGAAGTGGATGCAGATGGCGATGGACGCATCGATTTCTTAGGTAAATAGATAGTAATTTGTATAAAATAGTTATTTATTTCCTATTAGCTACTTTAATAAAAAGCAAACATCTTTTTTACAATATGGAAACTGTGACGTAAAATAGGAATAAAGTTATCCTTAAGGGGATAATTTTTTTATTTCAGTAAGTAAAGATAAACATTTTATAAATTAAAATTGTACCCCGGGCGAAGCCGGTAGCGGGTCGCTAGTCTTTTATACATAAAAATCAATGTAAGTATGATTGTTCTCTATGGATTCCAAAGCTGCTGAACTGATTTTAATTCGGTTTTTAGTTATGGAATGAGGGATAAACAGGAAAGGTGTGGACATATAAAAATTTCACCCCGGGCGAAGCTGGGAGAGGGTAACTAGTAATATTTATATAAATATATTTCAGAGTTTGTTAGAGCTCTTGGCGAGCCAGAAGACGCTTGCGATGACGATGAAGACGAAGATCCAACAGAAGTCACAGATATTCCGCTTCCAAGACCTGTAGCTGCTAATTAAAATTGTATTCACTAATATTAAAATTTGCTCTTTAATGTACGAATATTTAACTAATTCCATTAAAATGTTCAACATTAATAAAAGATATCATCCGAAATGTTCCTTAGAATATAAAATTTAATATATAAAATCCAAGTACATATATTATATACTTATGAGCTATGCGAAGTAAATTTATAAATACTCTGCCGTCAAATGGGTATATCAAGTTTAGAAAATATTTTGGCATTTCTATTTTTTCGTATTACTGACTTCTATATTTAAAATGAAGTGTTTTTCCCTACTGCTCTTAAGCAAAATTGGAGATATTTAGACGCTAAAAAATAAAGAATCCGTTGTACTTTAAACTCAACATAACATTATGTAAATCAATCAACATTTTCATTCAAAACATCGAGGTAAACTAATTCTGTTATGCGGCGCGGGCTTAGCGGGCTACATCCGGCTTAGACGAAGCGCCTTGCAACCTTTTAGAACTTCGTCTAAAGGCCTGTAACGAGTAATTTGTTAGAGTTTAGATTTAGTATCATTTTAGTATCGGCAGGCCCATTCGCAGTCACAGGGCAGCCGGTCTGGCGACAGTAACCACCTCCTCCTTACAGAAGACCACCGACCATAACCAGCCTGAATGAATCAAGAATTAAATGAAATTAGATTTCGGCGCATAAAGTCACCTTTAAATCAAGAAATTGGATTCTTTTATAAATTCACTAGCTTTTGATCGCGACATCTATACCGCTCATATATTTTAGTCAAGTTATTGTTTTTGCCTGTTCTTTTTTTTTTTCATTATAATTAACCTGTACTTATTATATTAAGGGCCTCTTTCACCATCTCTGAGTAAAGTGTCAAGTGGGCTACCCGCCATGGAGCTGTATACCTTTGTTAGTACGGTAAAAGTTCCAAAAATTAAAAAGAAAATAATAAAAAAATTCGCCTATCGAAGGATGCAGTAAACCGAGTGCATAATTTAATAAAACATAAAATTTATTACTTGTAAGTAATAAATTTTAATCTACACTTTACTTGTAGTTGGTGAAAGAGGCCCTTACTCAAAAACATATTAAGTATAGTAGGTATTAATTTGCCTACTATACGCTAAACAACTTTAAAGACAAAAATAAGTAATTAGAATGCCTAATAGCTTTGTAAATAGCCTTTAATATTAATGTCTAACAAATGTAACAAAAATTGAATAGTGAATCTTGAATATTTAGTTTTCTGAAATTTATTCACCTACTATGATTGAATAACTATTTATTTAGAAATACATTTAGTTATATATACCAAACCTACATTATTACAAAGAGCACAAGAGCTAATCAATATAAATAATTCATATTAATTATTGGGTAATTGTAAAACCCATATTGCATATTGCAACTTTAAATAGTACTTTTCAACTCTTTAGGTATCTACAATCAAATGAATAAATTAATACGATTTCAATATTATCTATAGACGTTGTGAACATGCAAAGATCCAGATTCCAGACCAATAAATAATTGAATATTTTTGTGCTTTCATTTTCCACTTCCTTTTGTATTTTGGTCATACCGCACTATTTATTACCTATATCACGCGGATTGAATGTTAGCACTTTGAAATAAACTACCTTCTGAGGTGTTTCTGAATAGGTACAATATGTATGTGTTTCTTCAAAGGCTGTAAACAAATTCTTGTAGAGTCGGCAACGCATCTGTACTCTGTGGTTTTGCTTGTGTCCTTAGGCAACAATAGCCACCAAGCAGTGGATATTAATAATATAAGAAAATATTTTAATTTAGGATATGCTCTATTAATGTGCTAAGTTTTATCCAAACCCGAACAATGCAATTTCTAAATTAACCTTTAAATTTACAACATTAATAGACTCAGAAAATACTAATAAATTTGGGGTGTATTTAATAAAATAAAACAAAAATATTTTAATATAATAATTGAATCACTTTTATTTCCAACTATATATCAAAATATTTACATTCACTTATTTATAGTTTATATTTTTAATACAATTTCATACATAATTTACATGACTCCATACATTATACATAATAATAATTACAACAACATGGTATGAATTAAGTATCCGTTTTTTCCGATTCCGAACATGACTGCTGCGCGACAGGACTGACGTATAATTAACCAATTTACAATAAGTTTTGTTCAATAATTTACAATAATCTCAAAAGTACAAGTTTTGCTCAAATTTGATAATAGTTATAAATAAAACGCTGCAGCGCTATACCAAAAATTATGAATATAATCAAACGATACAACATGCTACCTATATCGATGAATAAAGTTGTAAGCGTCTGGTTTTCTACGGCGCTTAAAACGCGTTTTGTTAAAAGCCTTACTAAGTAAGATGCATTTAGTACATACATACTGAGGGCCTAGTGCGAGTTTTACTCGATCAAACGCGTCAAATGCGTAAACGTGAATTTGTATGAGAATGCAGCAGCGCCATCTAGTGGCTAATGTGTAGAGTTGCTTCATTCCCATACAAACTGACGTTTATGCGTTCGACTATGTTGGTTAGACGCGTTAGATCAAGTAAAACTCAGGCCTAAGTACGTAATAATACACTTGCAGTTGTTTCCAATTGTGTTGTATGAGAGATATTTATTTTATTTTGTGGCTTTTGTTGGAAAAAGAATAAGACTCTATGGCGATATTTTCCTCTATAGTGTGAAAGGCGAAGAAAACCAACGACACCTTTATTCAATAACAGACCATTTGAAGACTCATATTCATTGTTAATCAGTGGTGATAAGTGAAAAAGTATCCCTACTGGTAAATATAAGTTGAAACCTACTTAGTAGGGATATATCCCGAACGGGCGAAAAAATCGTCTTATGAGTCTTATTGGGAATCAAAAAAACCGATGAGAAATTCATTTCAACATATAAAAAACAAAGAAAATACGTCCACAAACTTTGACACTATATTGCTTCGCGAGCGGCAACGATTTCATATGGCTGGCCGCCATTTTGGTGACGCAATCTCGTGACACACTCAGTACCGTTAGCTACACTGGCCGGCATATTTCTAGTTGCGGATGACGTCACGTGGATGTTAATGTGACAAAGTTCCTGCGCATTATTTATAGTCTTTCCTGCCGTCGGCAGTTTTGTTCGTACTTCGTAATCATACCTTTACAATACTATTAATTATTAATTTAATTAGTTATTGTTTATTAACAAACAAAATCAAAATTTTAAATTTATAATAATAAAATGTTTCTTAATAAATATTAAAGACTGGAAGCCTGATTTTAATGTCAGAGGCTTTATTTAATATTTAATCTAAGAATATTTTTAATAAATTTTGTTTAAACAATAAAAATACATTTCAAATGAAAAACTTCTGCTGTGTAAAAAAATAGAATTATTACTTACTTAATGACTATTCCAGCATCGCCATAATTATGCACATATATCAAAGAAGAGCTTACTTATATTTCTTAGTACGCAAAGTAACTCTACGTAATAAATTAATCATTTTGTTAAGAAAACCATAATGTTTCTGACTTAATTTTAACAAAAAACTGCAACCATAAGTGTAAACATTGATCACAGATGGCGCCACTGAAGCGTATTGTAAAGCCTTTAAAATTATAAGACCAAAGAACCACGGCAGAATACTAATTATCACAATGCACTTATTTATTTATAATATAAATGCTTACAGACACAAGTACAATACATTTACAATGGCGCCTCTAGGAAGGAAAACAAAATCATAAACAACTACGCGGTAAAGAAGTAACTACACTTATTCAGCTTCATTCGAGTTTCGTTGGAAGATTTTTGTTACACTTAGTTTCGCTTCTATAAGCCGCGTACGGCTTTTTTTTCTATTAGAGATGGGTTTGCTCTTGGCCTACAACGAACCGTGTAGTAAGGATGAGGCCTATGATGGAGCGAGCTCGCCCAGGAGATGCCTAATCACTCGAACTTTGAAAAGATTTGGGTTATATGAGCTCGGAAATACAGACGCCGACAGGGAGTTCCAAACCTTGGCAGTGCGCATTATATCATGCACGAGAAAGAGGGATTTCGACAAGATGAGGATGGTAACCAGCCGTACGTCTGTATGTCCGATGGAAGAAAGGGGAAGGCGGTATGAGCTCATGCAGCTATTGAGCATAGCGGTCATCATAGCGTCAGATGTCTTCATCATAGCGCTGATCCGCCTTTATGTCGCAACTTGTTGAGAATGTTGGCTCTAGTATGAGTTTATACTTAATGGCCGCACTCGCTAGCGATAGCGTAGAATTTTGGAAAACTGTTGTTAGCAAGGGAATGATAAATAAAACACACTTGTCCTCAGATTCTTCCTGTTTGGCGCGAAAGACTAAAAGTTGTACGGACGCGTACGCGTCTCCATACAAAACTGCTGTTTTCTATGGACTAAAGCTGAATTGTAGTTACATCCTAACTTTGAGATAAACCACGTGAGAGTTATTTAATGGCGCAACTTATTGAAGAATGTGTGATTTAAATCATATACATATATTTGTTTTAAATACATAACTTCACCTTCATTCAGATTACTAAGATGACAATCTGTGATTGCTTCAAAAGATCCTATTTTTTTTTAAGAAGCCCTTGAATATCATTATTGTAACAGTTTAACAGCGAATTATTCTCATGTTTTTATTTTCCATTTGTGAATTTAAAGTTTATATTTATTGGATAAAATTTCTCTTGATTCACTAGGTGACAATATTTTAAATACAACGTGAGAAATGAATGAATTACAGGAATTGAAATTTAAAAAAAAGAACAAAAACACTTTAATAGATTATTTGGAAGGTCCAGACAATGTCTAAATAAGAACAGATTTTTTATTATTTAAAAATGTCTGTGTATTTTTCTAGTATTTGTGTAATTTTATATTATAAAAATTTATAGTAGCAATTATCAAATTTGAAAACTTTGGCGAATTTAACAGGATATTATAACCTTAATTTTTTTTTTCTTACATTGGCGATTTTATTTTATTCATAATTGTATTATTGTTTTCTTATGACATAGATATAAATAAACATTATTCACAGTTATGACTTAATTTCTTATTCTAAAGTTAACTGAACTCGTTACAGCTTAGTTTTTGTCTTAAACGGTATACATTATTAATCCCGCGACTCATGTCAGACGTAAGAGCAACCAGCTTTTTTTACATTAAGACAAAATCTAAGTTGCAACCAGATATTCTAATGTCCCATATGACATACAGCTTATTTGGAACGACATTGACGCAACTGAAAATTTGTAAATTTTACACTGCGCCAGTTTTAAGATTTTTTTCGTAACAATACTCAATATTCCTTACTTTTCATACGGCTTATGACTATCTTTATATTTTATTATTGTAGTTTGAACCCTTCGCTTAAAAATAGACACATTTCTTTTTTATTACCAGATAAGAACATTTTCATTTTAAGACTTACAGTTGCTTCGTTGTCACCCTAGAGATAAAGAAAGTTCGAGTAGTTATGAACTATGTTGTCTAAGGTAAATGTAACTAGTTTATATCAAATAAACACAATTTGATTTATTACAATAAAATGAGTGACATAGTTATGAATTCATTTATGATTTTATACCTTAGGAGATAAATTTGGTTAGTCAAATTCTAATTTTTTTTTTTTTGGAGTTGTGTCAATGTCGCTCCAAATGAAGAATAACTTTTTGGATGGTCTTGCTAAGCCTATTGTTTGATTGCCATTTAAAAAACATAAAAACTCAAATAACAAAACTAAATGTGTCACTTTTTTCCTTTTCTGCTCTTAATATATAAGTTTTATAATATTT
This sequence comes from Synanthedon myopaeformis, assembly GCA_944738685.1. NCBI lineage: Eukaryota > Metazoa > Arthropoda > Insecta > Lepidoptera > Sesiidae > Synanthedon > Synanthedon myopaeformis. The sequence goes on along the minus strand of OX122933.1, from coordinate 2,650,501 downwards.
AATTAAGTTATGTATATATTATTTTATGAACATTTAACAATAATATCAAAAGATACAAATTGTCTCGTGCTGTATGCATTTACAATGCAAAATGATGTATTGGCCAAAAACTTGCGCGCGTAATCAGTTAACAATTATTGACATTATTATTAAATAAATTTAATTAATTAATTATAAAGAAGCTTTCTCTTGAGTTTTCGTGTTGGTTGATCTCAATGGTCGTTAGTTTCATTCATAGACGTTCCTGTTAAAGTTAGTTCATTTAATATTAATTGAAGCGAGGCGACACACAAAAAACGCTAATGTTATTGACACACGTTAATTAATATAAATGTTATTGAAATTCTATAGTGAAAAGGGACTCTTTTTCTAATTAGACCTCCGAACGCACAGCTCACGTAAAATAAAAGTCAGTCTGAGTAGTTTTACAATTACAAAGCAGTTATTCATACGGCATTTGTAACCGCTTCTTAATGAGAAAATTCTGGCGAGTTATTATTTCAAAACGGGGGTTTCATGCAAAAAATAGACTAGACTTTAGCTTAGAGCTTGGGGAACATAAAACAACACAGGTTAAACAATCTTAAGCTGAAACACTGCAACTAAATACACAGATTTGGTTAAAATTATCGCGCGATAGCACTCACGCTATCTTTCTCGCTCTAGGAAATTACGATCTTTCGCGATAGAAAAGGATAGAGCATGAAAAAATACGATTCCGTTGCTGACGGATGTGGTTCAACCCTTAAACTGTAGATGATGGATCAAATACTGTGAATGTGTAACAATTACAACTGAAGACGAATGAAACCAAAAGCAAAGGACCATTTCTAAAAGCTTAACAATATATACCAATAATCATCAGTAATCTAAATCTACTATAAAATATATAACACATATAATACAGTTAAAATAAAACCATGGAGACTACGCAATCAGAGTAAATAAACGCGACCCATACAACATCGAGTGATTTTGGATATATTTCGGCCCTTTTCCCTGGCATGTAAAAAATGTCAGATGCAGTCGGCACTTTCGTAGTACGGGAAAGTGATTTTTTCAACACTTGGTCTCTTTTATAATTTTTTATTATGAATTTATTTATGAATAGTTGCGGTACTAGTAAAATATGTACTACTAGCTGAACCCGGCCACGCTTCCCTGTGGCTCAGTCTAATATTAATTTTGTTATAAGTGTAAATAAAAGTATTCTAGCGAATAGAACAACTTAAATAAAAGTAATTCCAGTTACCATAGTCATGATTGCCATAACAATGGCTAACGCTTGCCATAGCAACATTCCACGGTCCCGGTTACATCACGTTTTTTTTTATAAAAAAAAATCAGTCCATCCCTTTTGGACCTACGATTCCACAGATAAACAGACACACACACACACACACACACACGTCGGGCATTAAAAATATGTCTTAGCTATATGAACCCCAAAAGTTTGTTTACAACGCAACGTTGTCTCCACGGCCTTGCTTTAGCTACTTATTTAATTTTAATTAAAAAAAAAAGCTATATTATACGCCCAACTTACACCAAATTTAAATAAAAACAAAATTGTATAAATTTTGATTGCTCTAAATTATTCTAAGCCATTAAATACTGCCTCAACCAATTTGACACCTAATCCCTTTTAGTTAATGCTTAAACTACTTCAATTTAGGTTCAAATATACAATACTACAAGAATATACAGGAAGGATTTTCGTATAATCTAAAAAAATCCTGTAAAGTCAGTCAGGTTAGGTACACTCGGGGTAAGAAAAGGTTCTACACCTTAAAATCGACATTTGCTTGCACCGGGGCATTTATTTATCAGTCATTACAAAATTTCATTTCAAACTTCTCACAGTTTTTTTGTTTTATGCTTTATTTTTAAATAGTACTAAAACACTACGACTTTATTAAGGAATGAATTTGAAAAAAGACGAAGGTTTTCTTACTCTGACTGTATATATTACACTTTAACGATTGTAGTTACAGAAAAATTTCTTAGAACTCATTTTCAAATTTTTTTTTGTCCTATTTTTCTTGTATTGACAAATTTCGGAAAAATGTAGTCAGCTAGGAAAAAAAACTTACAAAAAAACTTTTATGGTGTCAAATGTACAGTCAGCTAGAAACTAACACAAAAACTTCTGTTCTGATCCTGTTTCTCATGAGGTTTATGACTCTATAGGACCTAAGGTTAGAGTATTAGCCCTATCTCGAATATCCTTCATGTATAATCTAATCAGTGTTTTTAATTCGATCTAGTGGTTATAAAAAAAAATGCCACTAGAGTGCGTTGTTTAAAGCTTTTTAAATCAATAAGAAATTATATAAAAAAAATTTAGCTACCGATTTACAAGATAAAATATTATCTAATAATAATAATAATAATATAATTTGGCACCAATTGTAAGTATGAGCAAGTTGGATCAAGTTTGTGATTATCGTGAATATAGGGAACATGCATAAAACTTATATTTTAAGTATAATTTTTATATCAAAACAATTAAGAATACGACTAGAATTATATTATGATTACTTTGTGTAATGATTTTATTTGACTGAATTAAACAGATCGTGATTGATACGTTAACTATCAACTATACTATACTTACGTTAACTAATTAGAGTTAATTATACTGTTACATTAACGTTTAGTAATTGTTAAAAATAAATAAATAGAATATCTGTGAAATTAATGACCGGATTCGTCTACGGTCTACGTTGAAATAATATCACGAAAGTGGTGGTACCTTATTTTAACAAGTAACTTAATTAGAATAATAAAAACCTTTCTGAGTAACATATCTAAGTGATGTTTTAAAAATTTTTAAATATTCGACATCAATTTTGCATTATACGAATCCAGTATAAATTTAAACGCAACATGTTTAAGTATAAAATTACATTTTTTTTTATGTGCACTAAAATGAAAATTCTATTGCGAACGAAAGTTGTATAAATCATGAATTTGTTTACTAAATTGTATGCATGTTTTCCCTGACTGTATTAAAAACGTTGCCATTTACCGGCTGGTGACATATTTGGGCTCCATGTGGCCAGTCTCGCTCAAGGTGCGAAGTACGACGCTGCCGTTGGGCAATATCGATATCCAAGTTATTGATCCGTGATTTAGGGATATCCGAAGCCACCCTTCAGGTGGAAACTGGAGTGCTCTGAAATTCAATTGCATTTATGCCCAATTTAGTAGCATACGAAAAGCACTCGCCACTATGGTGAAGTGAACGTTTCGATGCACAGTAAAGCGGACGTTGTCGCATTGTCTGTGTCACATTGAGACCCGAGTTGTGTATTTTAGGTTTGTTTAATTTTTCGTATACCCGGACGCAGTCACACACCAAGTTAGTTCATTAAAAAATCCAACAACAATTTTGAAATGGCTATATGGGTTGCCATGAAAAATATAACATGGAGTGTTCTGCGCAGGCGAATGGTTAACTCGAACGCGTCAACCAATCAGCGCGCGTATCTTCATACATGGTGTATGGCCCAAGTTACTATGAAGCGACGACACATGTATTGTAGGGTGGTGGTCCAAGTTGGACACCACAACTTGTATACAAATGGTGATGTCTGTGCATTTGTCTTATACAAAAGAAAGGTCTGTGCTTTATATAAGGGGTTAGCGCTCTAATCTGGATAGTAGTGGCATGGCACACTGCATTTCGCAGACATTTGGTATTAAGTAACCACTGTGAAATAACAGCATGTGTGGTGCTGTTGTGTTTCGGTGAGTGAGTATGTGATGCCAGAGCCCATTACCCCGTCCCTTCCTTATCCCTTATCCTTAATAATTCTATGGTCGGCAGCGCACTTGTATCACCTGTGGCGTTGCTCGTGTTATAGGTGACGGTAGCCACCTACCATCGTGTGGACCGTCAACCTTAACATAAAAAGGTAATAAGTGTAATATAAAAATACAGGCAGGCGGATTCATTGAGTGTTTTGAATGAATTTCTTATTGGAAAATTTTTTCTCTAAGTAAACTAATTTTACCCTGCATACAAGAGATAATATTAAAAAAATACTGAATAAAATAGAATAAAATTATATCAAAATATTTTTTATGTAATGGTTTGACATGCGTTTCGATGGCCCAATTGATGGTGGGCGGCATCATTATCATATTATTAACGTAGTAAATGTTGATATGCAAAACAATGTTATATTGTTTTGTTATCACTGGCATACAATAAGAATGTTTTAAATGTTATCAAAGTGATATGAAAAGAGACTTACTTGCAGACAAAGTATCTAATGACGTTCGCATGGCAAACGAGAAGAGAATAGGTGTCGTGTTGTTGGTCGGGCGGGGCCCGATGGAAGTATCGGCGGAAGCCCGCTTCGATTCTCGCACTATCCTGGAAGAACTGCTGCAAATACCACCATGTGAGGTTAAGGAGGCGGCAGAGAAACATTCAAAGCGACACAGGACACCCACAACCATACTCTTGCTTATGCAATGTACCCCATATATGTATAATTCCCCCAACCGTAATGTTAATAATTTTATGTTATTATGTGTTTGAAATATATGACTCACGTTTTTTTATATAAAAAAAAACAACTTCCCATCGCTAGGAAAGCAATTTTAACAATTGTCATTTGAATCTTTTTAAAATTTTTTAACAGTTAACTTCCACATCGATTCTGACTCATCCACAATAATCACAGGATCTTTTGCGGATTTAAATATGGAGCCAGTCTTAAAGTTGGCAAGATTTAACGAGGATGAATTATTATGAAATTGTTTCAGTTTTTTAAATTTAAATTGTTGCAATTTTCTACTAAAAGCTTGATTACTTAGTAAAAATATTAATTAATCTGATTAAATTCATAATTTCAATAAGCAATACAAATCAAATTGAAGCCGGAAGCGGGTTGCTAGTATTGTATATTTTCATAGCCAATTATTATATAAGCAGTCAAAAATCTTCACGTGTACTTACTCTCGGTTCCGGTCTCCAATGACCAACAGGCGGCTCAGGTGGTATAGGCGCTCCCTCTTCTATTAGTTGACAATCCTTCACTTCCAAGTCCTCGGGAAGGTATTTCGCTATTAGGGATGCCGTCTCCTGGGCTCTCGTCATCGTGGACCTCACAAGAAGATCCCATTTTATGTCTAGACTTGCGAGTCTTTTGCCAGTCAACTCGGCCTGTAGTCTTCCTGAAATTTTAGAGAAGTAAATATCTGTATATCGGAAGCAAACTATCCTAAGTCACATTTAGCAAATTATTCAGTACATCTGAGTGTAAGCATTTAACGAGTTGGACTTGTTAATGGCAATATAGTAATTTAAAAAAATTGATTAAGATACAAATATATTAAAGCAACTATCCTTGAGCTCGCTTCAATGCCTGTGACCTATTCCCCTGTGAGGCTGTGACACTTTATAAAATTTGTTACATGATTTTAACTGATTTCTGTCCGTATTTGCCTTATCATCAAAACATTTTAAAAAAAACTTTAAGCTGATTTAATACCCCTTATTTGTATTTTATCAATGAAATTGTGAGAACTTTCTAATCTTTACATCTGAGCACTTTTTTAGACACATTGTATATGTAGCAAGCAGCTTTTGGATTATGTTATTAAAGTCTTAAACATAATTTTTACAAAAACGAACGCAACCTAATAATCTATAAATTAAGGTGCAATATTGCACAACAAATTTTTGTAGCATCTTGGAGAAGATCTTGGAAAAGGTTTTTTTTTTAAAATATTGTGTAATATATGAAAAAAGAAATAAAAGTGGTCGGTTATAACTTTAGTACAGCTTATTAACTTAAATTAATTAATAAACTTAAAAACTATAGTTGTCACTGAAATTTTTTATTATTGTGACACAAAAGACTTTTTTTGGGCAGTAATTTATATACAATTTTTTTTTGTATAAATGTGCCAGATTAAAATTTTTTAAAATACTTATAGTCTATTATGTACTGTAGACAAACTATAAGTCAAACTAGGTGACTAAAATAACTCTTCTCTGCTACTTAAAATTCAATAATAAATATTTATAAACCACAATCTAAAAGGTGTATCTTACTTGAAAGGGCAAGTTATCTGGAACACATACATTATCATTTCTTATTATTACCTACAATAGTAAAAATTTATTAATGCAAATATTTACAGACTTGTATTTAAATTACCATATTTGAATGGTAAGAGCAAGGTTCATATTTTGTAAACCACCCACATTAATATGAAGTTTGATTTTTTTTTGGGTTTATTGATAGATAGCACTTGTTGCTGAAAAGTTGCTAGGACCTCATGGTATTGAAATAAAGGGATGTAAGTGCTAAAATCATTGGAATAAGGGTTAAAATTACATGTACAGAAAAAATAATTTTCAGTGCCGTCTTTGAGTTTTAGCAATAATAGTTAGTGACCGACTGAAGCTCCGTTTTCGGTCATTTTCGGTTAAAAATCATGATTCGGCCATAGTTTAGTTTTCGGCTGAAAATCCATTTTCGGTTGGACACTAATAATAGTCAAATAAATAATAAATCATTTTGTTTCATATGTTAACAAACAGACAATTCTAATAAGAAAGAAACATGTGGGTATTTATTATTATATTAAATTGAATTGTAATACTAGCTTTTGTCCGCGAATTCGTCTGCGAAACCTTTTTCTCAAGTGTCAAAACATTTATTCAATCTTTATTGCTCACTAGCTGTTGCACGCGACTTCGCCCGCGTAACTTTATAAAATATAGCCTATGTTAGTCGCTGATAACGTAGCTTTTTTATAAGTGAAAAAATTTTCTTAATATTGATCTAGTAGTGTTTGAGTTTATTCATTCATTACTTCTCTTTTTATAATATTACTATAGAATCTTTTTATAATATTACTATAGAATATATATTTTCCATATAAAAATAAAAATATGTATTTTTTATTTTTATATGGATGAAAGACGTGTATGAAAAATTTAATATTAATCGGTTGAGTAGTTAAGGCATGAAAGCTTAACAAAGACATAAACTCATTTTCAAATTTTTAATTTAGTTAGAATATATTGTGATAGATCAAAGATCTTATCTGAGATAGATCTGAGATCAAGGGTTTTTATTTTTGGGGTATTTTAAGATTTTATTTATACAAAATAATAAATAATCAAAACCCAAGAACTATTAGAAGAAATACTAAATTGGTTGAATTTTCAAATTCAAATTATGGGGTGTTCAAGTATTACATAACGCAATTTTTGTAGATTTGTCTTAATGATCATGCTATGGATACAAATTGATATTGATATGATGTAGCTGTTTACATACAGGAAAATAATTACCTAGATCAGTCAACGATTTCTCCTTATCAGTTTCACCATTTAAATTGTACTGTCCATGTCTAATCAATATCAAGTGCCTCACAGCTTTACTTTTAGCTTTCTCCAATTTCTCATTATATTTGTTCTGATCCTCTGGGCTGTCACTTTTAACGGGTCTGACTATGGACTCTGGTTGGCGACTGAAATAAATATAAAAATAATAATAAGTTATTGAAAATTTCAAGAAGTCAAGTGAATATATCAATCTTGATGGAAATTACTGTAGTCATTTGGGTAGCCTGTCTGGCGGCAGTAACCAACCCCTTACAGAAGACTACCGTAAAATAACAGCATGTGTGCTGTTATGTTTTTGTAAGTGAATTCCCTATTCCTTGCTAATTTCATTATCTTTAATCCTAGTTGGCAACACACTAGTAGAACCTGTGGCATTGCTTGTGTTATAGACGAAGGTAGCCATATACCATCAACTGGACTGTCAGCTTGTCTGTCAACTTTATCATAAAAAAACCTTTAAAATTGTAGTTTATTGACCTGGTAAGTGTACTCTTAACATAAGATTATGTGCAATAATTTATATATTTGCTACTACAACTAACTTTTATAAAGTTTCACATAAGAAATAAAAATACATAAAGACATCATGATATATTTACATAGAGAAAATTAATGCAATTAATAGAGAGAATTAATAAGGAGTATTTTATAAAAAATATTCTCTAAGAAAAAAAACCTTTCTATCCACCCATAATATCAAATGAAGGTCATCTGTGGTTAGGCCTATCAATGAAAATTAATTAATAGCAATTACAAAATCTCGCCACTCTGTTCTACATGCACTAACAGGGGCTTCCCCTTAAAATATATTTTAAAACACTTGTCAATAGAAGGCAAGTAAGATATGACAAAAATAAAACATGCATACTTACCTATTTATAAATTATTATTTTTTAACGGGTTATCATTAAGAAGTAGTAAGTAACAAGTATTAAGAAGAATAGCATTATCATTGTTAAGTACCTATTATTTTCTTTTAGAGAAACGTATTACCGTTTTGTGTATGAAAGTTTATTGACCTTAATATTCATTTCGGAATGTCACATAGGTACTCAGACTCTTCCATATAAAATTTCATAACATGGGGTACATACTTTATTGAACGTTTTAAAATAAATAATGTAATTATTATACTTACTGGTCCCAATTATTGTCCCACTTGACACTGGGCGTAAAATTTGTAGTCCACGAGTTATTCACGTGTATTTTTCTTTCATTTTTACCACTATTAAGTTGATAATAAACTAATCCGCCACCGATTGTGCCTAGGCTGACTAAAGCTACCTTTTGAATTCTAGAAAAGGTCGCCATTTTAGATTTACTGAATAATGTAAAAATACTTAATTGACCTGTTATTAATTTTAGATAGTAAAAAAATAACCTCTCAACCACCGAACGAAATTCATTCCCAAACTTAAATTAAAAAACGGAAGGCCGCCGAGCGAGCGAGCGAGGGAGACTGAGACAGAGACAGACAGACAGCTGTTTGTTGGATGACACTTTGATTGACAGTTGACACTTAGATATAAATTTAACGAACAGTATTGCCATTTGATAGTAAAAAAAATATTATGGCAAATGAGGAAAATTCACATATTTTTTATAGTAAATACAAAAATAGATTGTATTTAAAAAATTATTACAGGGTACAGTAGCTGATGGTTTTACCTTCATGGATTTGCGTGAAAATTTGTAAGTAGATAGCGGATGTGCCAGTAACAAAAGTGGCTTGCGCTTTTACCCTGGGTGTCGATGGCACCACTTTTCGGGGTTGGAAAAAGTAACCCCAGGAATCTATAAAGGGACTGATTTTAAGCAAAATATTTTTAACAATTTTTTTTTAGTTAATAAGTTGGAACGGTTCGAAATGGTTATTTTTATAAATAACTTCAAAAAAATGTTTTTACGAAAATTAAAGCTAATTAATAAAACAAGAGTATGTTTTTTTATAAACATTTCAAGTTGAATCGATAAGCGACTTATAGCTAGTTAAAGAGTTATTTTTTTGGCAAGTACTCGAATCCAAGTAATCGAGGTAATAGTCCAGTAACTTTGTCGTCTGAATGTATGGGGTAGTATGCGTCAAATCCGGTAGTTCTGATTTTTTGCAGACTTGTTTATGATGTTGGCCTAATGAATAATCCAAGTTTGTGACCTCGAGCGCCGAACGCAACTTTGTCAAAAATCGAAAAAACCGCGAAAAAATCGTTATTTTTTCAAATTTTGGCGATTATAACCCTAAAGGACTAGTTTTTGAAAAAACTTTCTTAGGACGTTTTTAAAGTAGACTAAATTTGCTACAATATGATACTAGAACTGTCTCTGTAGACCCAACAGTTACCGAGATTAAGCCTTTCAAAATTTATCATTTTTTTCGAACTTCGCAATTTTTGCAATATTTTAGACGTCACTCAAAATTCTAGCGGGATGAAGTTCCAATTACCTCCGACTGAGTGTGCTAGTCTTTGGCTTAGGGAAGATGCAAATGATGTCCATAGTCGAAAAAAATCCGGACATTGAAAAGCAAGCTGCGATTTTTCTCGTCACCAACTCTACACCAATCTCTCTCTCTCTCGCACGAAGTGTTACAGTTCCACCTTCCTTGTCCGAACCGCTAGGGAGAGAGCACTTACTAGGTAAGCGTCGTCCACCTTCGGCCACATCAAGTGAGATCGCGGCCAAGCGCTACCTTGATTCAATTAAAAAAAAAATACACCTGACGAGATAGCAGCAGCAGAAGAGCGAGTCATAATTGCTCTATACGGAGGCAACCCCAACACCCGTAACCTTGACGAGCTGCGGTACCAACTATTCGCCAAGGCTGCGACGAAAACCAGCTTCAATCTAGCCAGGTTACCTCCTACACGAGACTGCTCGATTTCACTCCTTGCGGACATACCATCAGGTAAAAATTCGTCCTTGCATCAGTTACATATCATTCATCATTTTCTATTCTCATGTACAATCTTCTTAGAGGTACAGGCATGGTTGGGAGTCACACTGAACCCTCTCTCCTGGGGGTGGCTATCCACCCCACAAGGCCTCAACCCCAAAATGATGACCAGAGATGCAGCCCCACAACACCTCTTGCGGATGATTTCTTGCGGCTGCACGAAGGGTTGTGGGAACGCGTGCAGCTGCATGAAGGCAGGATTAAAATGCTCATCAGTCTGCAGGCACTGCAGCGGGGCCTTTTGTGACAATATACCTGATGTTGCAGTAGTAAATATCCCAGAAGGCGACGATCTGTCCGATGTCGAAATGGGGGTTCCCTCCGTATAGAGCAATTATGACTCGCTCTTCTGGTCATCATTTTGGGGTTGAGGCCTTGTGGCGTGGATAGCCACCCCCAGGAGAGAGGGTTCAGTGTGACTCCCAACCACGCCTGTACCTCTAAGAAGATTGTACATGAGAATAGAAAATGATGAATGATATGTAACTGATGCAAGGACGAATTTTTACCTGATGGTATATCCGCAAGGAGTGAAATCGAGCAGTCTCGTGTAGGAGGTAACCTGGCTAGATTGAAGGTGGTTTTCGTCGCAGCCCTGGCGAATAGTTTGTACCGCAGCTCGTCAAGGTTATGGGTGTTGGGGTTGCCTCCGTATAGAGCAATTATGACTCGCTCTTCTGCTGCTGCTATCTCGTCAGGTGTATTTTTTTTTTTTAATTGAATCAAGGTAGCGCTTGGCCGCGATCTCACTTGATGTGGCCGAAGGTGGACGACGCTTACCTAGTAAGTGCTCACTCCCTAGCGGTTCGGACAAGGAAGGTGGAACTGTAACGCTTCGTGCGAGAGAAAGAGAGATTGGTGTAGAGTTGGTGTCAAGAAAAATCGCAGCTTGCTTTTCAATGTCCGGATTTTTTTCGACTATGGACATCATTTGCATCTTCCCTAAGCCCAAGACTAGCACACTCAGTCGGAGGTAATTGGAACTTCATCCCACTAGAGTTATTTGAGTGACGTCTAAAATATTGCAAAAATTGCGAAGTTCGAAAAAAATGATAAACTTTGAAAGGCTTAATCTCGGAAACTGTTGGGTCTACAGAGACAGTTCTAGTATCATATTGTAGCAAATTTAGTCTACTTTAAAAACGTCTTAAGAAAGTTTTTTCAAAAACTAGTCCTTTAGGGTTATAATCGCCAAGATTTGAAAAAATAACGATTTTTCGCGGTTTTTTCGATTTTTGACAAAGTTGCGTTCGGCGCTCGAGGTCACAAACTTGGATTATTCATTAGGCCAACATCATAAACAAGTCTGCAAAAAATCAGAACTACCGGATTTGACGCATACTGTGATGTATAAAGTTACTGGACTATAAGAGCATTGACGCATAAATATAATATAATATAATATACAGGCAAAACATAGGCGCTTAGTGTTGTGCTAGCGAATGCGGAACTGACATATGATATGTTTATGGCAACACTAAGAATATTTCAACGAACCGCTCCATTGCACGCAATTTTCAAATATTAATTTTGATTTCAAATTACATTTATTATTCGGTCATACAATAATTCACATGCATTTTATAATATTTTAAATTAATTCCATATTATTTTCTATATTTCAAGTGATCACTTAAAACAAAACTTACATTTTTATAACTAAATATTCTTACCCACTGTTTTTTTACTTTTTTTTGACGGTAGTTTAATTTCAATTTTAAAATTTTGATACAGGGAAGGGTATTTCTATACAGGGATGCTTGTATGAACAGTAGTTCGCGAAAAGAGATTTAGATAAGTATACCCATATAAAAGTTTGACGTCTTAAAAGGAAAATACAATTTCAGTTAATGTTGAAAAGAAATATATGAAAATTAAAATAATAAATTTATGTACCTATCGTAACTAAAAGTAAGTAAAATTGTGATTTTTTTAAAATATTATGGTCGACAGACAAACTGACGATCCACTTGATGGTAGATGGCTACCGTCGCCTATAACACAAGCAACGTCACAGGTGCCGCAAGTGCGCTGCCGACTACAGTAGGATTAAGGATAAGGGATTGGGAAATAGCCTCTGGCATCCCTTACCGAAACACAAGAGCACACGTGCTATTATTTCACGGTGGTCTTCTTTAAGGGGGTGGTTACTGCCGCCAGACGGGCTACCCAAACAACTACGAAACGCAGTGTGCCCTACCAATTCAAATAATTTATTTACAAATAACATGGGTCAACCTTCCCCATTTATCCCTCTTTCCACAAGGAAGACCTAATGAAAATCGGTCCAGCCATTCTTGAGTTTTTGCGAGATTGATTGATTTTTATAAATATTTATTATTTAACCAAACATACACAACTGAATATACTTATCACATTCTTTCTTTTTTTCAGAATGAAGCTTATAGGATTTCACCGATTCGTCAATGATAAACTACTGGAACCTTATGTCTTAAAAGACTGCACTCTCGTTGTAGATGGAACAAATTTTGCGTATCATTGTTTTAAACAAAGTAAGCTTCTACACAGATATGGATGCGAGTGTGACGAAATAGCAAAGCATGTAAAAGATTACCTGAGCATGTTCGAGAAAGCAAATGTGAAGTGTATTTTTATATTTAAAGGTGGGGATGAGAATTATATGGAGAAAATAAAAAACAATAAATTTTGCAGTGAGTACACGATTTTATTATATGACACATTTAGACAGTCACTTGAGGAGATGGGCATTGAATACACAATATGTGAATTTTCAGCAAAATTGGAATGTATAGCAGCGGCTCAAAAATTAAATTGTCCACTAATAGGCTTCAATGTGGAATATGTTTTTTCAAATACCGCATATATTCCTATTTACACTTTAATTGAACCTAAAGATAACGAAAAGGGCATTCGTTGTAAGTTATTTGAAATGAATAACTTTTACAACAAATATCAAATTACTAAAGAGAAATTGGCTCTGCTAATAGTGCTAAAGGATATCTCAATATTTCCAGAAGATACGTTTGTCAGTTTTTTTGAAAACATAAGAGCACCTTATGGATATTTAAAACTGCTGAAGTGGCTTTCAGAGATCACGTTTGATGAAGCTATTGATGAAATATTGAAACTCGAATACGAAAATGTAGTTAAGAAAACATTTAATGAAGAGATACAGAGAGTAATAAAATTCATAGATCGCGCCATTCAAGGTGGAATACCGGTACAATATTTATTGAATGGGAATGACGCTCAATTTAAAAGCGGGGATATTGATTGGTTTAAGAAAGGTATAGCTTCCAAGCATATAGCAGTCCCATACGTGGACATGTACCGTTACAAAATTATTCGCGGGTTTAATTCTAATAAAAGAGAAGTAGTTGATCCAAAATTGTTGTCTATTGACATTATTAAATATACATATGATCTTCTGACAAATTTTCAACAGGAGTCTCTAGAAGGATTCACTTTAATAAAACACTTTGGTGACTTAATAAAACCAACAGCTGAAGAGGAAAAAATATTGAGCGCAGTGAAGTCTATAAGAAAACCAATGTATGAGGCAGTTACGAGTGTTTTTGAGAATGGATGGAATGAAATAAAAGAACTTAAACTTTTCGAACATTTCTTAAAGGAAACAGTGCAGTTTGACTTTCAACAATTGGAGGGTGTCCGTGAAGACATGAAGATGCTTTTTATAAGCTTGGTTTATTTTTCACGTAAAAATGTGGGAAAGTGTGCGAGGAATATAGTATACTGTGTTTTATTGTCATATGTAATGTTGAATATGGACAATGAAAATGATGAAAGCTTTAAATCGCTCAAGGAAAAATATTCCACAAATACCACATTACACTTTGTACAAACGAATCTTCAGTATAACTTGAATCAATATGTAATTTGTTTAGAGAACTTAAACTATTTAAATACTTTATGCGGTGCTCCATACAAAACTACAGCTTATAGAAAAGTGTTTAACGCCACATTAATTTATAATATGTGTAGAATCATAGTGAGCCGTTATGGGGGTAAGGGGTTACGCTTTATCGAGAAGGATATTAAGCCTTGCAATTCGGCTTTCTCACAATATGAAAGTCTCAAGCACATGTTTAATAATTTAAAATTATAATTATTTTAATGTTAATTATATTATATTTTGATATGATATAACTTATAATGCACAAGTATTTGCAGTCTATTCTTGTGTGACTTTGACTTTGTTTTCCTGTATTTTATTATTGACTAAGTATTGACTAAGTAACTATAAGTTATGTTTTATTCAATTTTATTTTAAAAGTGCTGTCAATGCGTAGGTAGATGGAAGAAAATAGAAAGATGCAGTGCCCTTAAGCACGTGTATGCAAGACAGTGTCCTTTGAGCGACTAAATGATAGAGAGTTCATTGGATTCAGTATACAAGGTGTGATGAAAAAAGAAATTGAAAATATTTTTGTACAAGTTATATCATAAAGAGGACAAAAAAGGAATTAGCATCTAACGTGAATAGAAAGTAAAGATACATATGCTAAAATATATAATATTTTACTACATACCTATAAATTTTACTAATTTTTTTTTTTAAATAAAATTTGACTTGTTTATATTATGTAATGTAAGTTACAAAATATACATATCTTACAAATAATACTTGATTTATAAGGATTAAGGATATAATATATACTTAGGTAAAAAATATTTGATTGAAATTTAAATTCTAAATGTATGTAAGAGAACCAGTGTGTTTCAATTTAATTATAACTACACTTAGAAAGTTATCCTTTTAAACATATTCTTTCAAATTAAACGTTATATTAAATTAAAATTTTTGCTGATTTATAATTTCAAATAGTTTTTCATTCACTTAGTAACATTATATTTTGAGTCGATGTGTAGAGGAATTATAAGTATTTTGAGTTATGAAGTTTATTAAGTATTCTTAGTATTACATGGAATACTACTGAGTTACTTTTATTGCGATTGTTGACATTTATCAGCTGTTTTGAATCTAATGTTATGGTCTAAGATCCGGAGAGAGGTTGTCCTTCACCCATTTAATTATCAGACGAAAAGTTATAAATTGTTATCTATGAGAATGAGAAAGTAAATCGCGATTGTGTGGCCTATTAAAATATTAAAATATGGATATCTTTAACTTAAAGAAAAAAAACTATATTACTATCAATGTTATAATTTTCTTATAGATAACTATAGATAAAATATACTTTCCTTTGGTAAACAAATGGGTGAATGACGACCTCTCTTCGGATCCTATAACTACTAAGTACCGACCTTAGTAAAGGTGTAGCTCTCACTAAAACAATATCATCCATAGCCTATGCTTTGCGCATTGAACAATTTTCAACATAATGTACTATTTTTTTAAGCGTGACATAGAAGTTTGTATTAAATAATTGAAGACCAATAAATAAAAAATAAATTGACATGACTTATCTTTTTCATGAATTTTTTTTAAATATATATATGTAAAACGAAACGAAGTTTGAAATATACAATTTGAACTTAACTTTAAATATATTGTTTTTATTTAATACTAGCTGTTGCACGCGAATTACCCTATCTTACTCGCTGATAATGTAGCTTTGTATAGGTGAAAGAATTTTTAAAATCGGTCCAGTAGTTTTTGAGTTTATTCATTACAAACATACAGAAATACAAATCTTAGAGACCATGTTTCAAGGCCATAATTGTCATCATTGGTGAAACACATTTGATGAAAACCTTCGTTTTAAGGCACTGAGGAATTTCGGGAAAAAATATTGCAGATCCTAATCGGGTTCATTACCACACACAAATTCATTACCTTGGTCAGAAAAATTTAACAAAACTTCTTAGTTGTAATTAACTTTCGTCGACAAATCTTCAAAAGAAAAGATCATTCTGCTGATTTCTTTTTCTTAACTGTTCGAAGCAGTATGATAACAATTCTTGCCAATAAAGTCAAGCTTTATTAGCCAGAATAGGCTTGACATTCTAATAATTCAAGCTATACTTACGTTATGCTAATAAATAGATGAATTATGTTTTTCCACCGAAACTCAAAAAGGACATGCGTTGCTATATAACTTAAGAAGTTAAGAACTTAAGAACTTTTAAGAAGTTGGTCGGAATGGCTAAAAAGGTTATAACAATAGATTTTTCTGTTAAATAAATTAAAAAAATATATAATATATTAAAATATTTTTATTTTGTACACGATTTTGTCACCCGTTCCACATATCCCTACTAAGTTTCCCCACTGGTAGGGATAAGTGGATTTTTTTTTCACTTATCCCAAGTTCTATCGATAATCTTCTTATTTCGACGTGTTTCTTGGATGGACAGTTGCAGGAAACCCGTTGACAGAAGCTACCGATATAGATATATTCAAACGAAGGTCCTTGTATGACTGTGAGGATGAGAGTTTAAACTCTTGGATGACGCGTACGCACAACATTTTCACCAATTTGGTTCCAAAGTACCGACCTGAAAATATAAATGTAAACATTGAATTTTACAAAGATTTAAATCGAAATGTTTTTTATCTATTCAAATTTAACCAAAGAATTGAGAAGGAATATTTTTTTTTAGTTGAACTAATTGGAAAGGACGCCCCATTTGTTTAAACTCTCACGGAAAATTAAAAAATGTTGAAATAAGTGGAATATTTTTTCCAATTAGTTCAACTTGGAACTTGGATGGTTGAACTTTGACTTGAACTTTCTGGAATAGGTAGAGTTTCACAAGGGTAGTAACGCAGCAGTTGCTACTTATTAAAACATTTGAGATATTTCTCCAAGTGAATTAGACGTTTGTAAATGCCAAAGGTGATTTTCTAAGTTCTAATCCTGTAATTTTAACCTTTCCGACTTGTATTCGATCAGGAAGACCAATAATTTTGGACAGTGACATTTATAGAATTAATATAGTAATTAATTTTTATATAAACTTACCTAAACAATCCATTGGTCCTAAACTGAATGGTATGTAGCAATTGGGATGTCTAAGTTTCGTATTTTCCGGACTAAACCGTTCCGGATCAAAGTCGTTGGGATTTGACCAATACCTTGGATCTCGTTGTAGTTGGAATATTGGAATGACAAGCGAACAGCCAGCCGGTAAAACGTATGATTCTGTAATATAATTAAAGCCAGGTTTAATACTTAGAACACCTGTTAGGTGCATTACACCTGGTTTTAATATAATTAAAACCAGGTGTAATGCTTCGAAACTTAGAAACCTTGACTTAGATTCATTTAAAAAACTAGCTGTGCCTGTGACCCTACATAAATTAACCCCCGATTTTCTATTGAGCCCAAACACGCTATAACTGCTGTAAGTTGCTAAGGAGTTAAGTATCCCGCAGACTACTTGATGCTACAGCATCAGGTGAAGTTTACCATGTCATGAAAATACCACCCAAGTAAAACAGTATACCAAATTTCACATCAAACCATGTTTGAGCGTCGGGCGTCGTTGTTTAAAAAGGGCTACGTGAAGACTTCATTAAAAAGAATATGAAAATACTTGGATATGTATTTACGAAATTTGTGTTATTTTTACATAAAAATACAGGTATTCTTACTTAAAGCAATATCTTCTGTTATAGTCCTTTGTAACATAGCTCCGATGGGAAACAATCGTATGATTTCTTTGAATATCATGTCCAGATAAACCATTTGATGCAAATCGTCATCTGTTATTGGTCTTTTTTCCTCACCGATTACATTCTGTATCTCCTGGTAAAGCTTCTCCTGAAATTAAAATCGAGAAAAATAATAAACTATTTATTTAATAATTAATAAAAAGATCGCTATATGTACGCTATGTATACGTGTTATATTAAATAAAGTAACTGTCAGCCTCTGTCTGTTTCTCCGCTCACATCTATAGTATATATATTATATATCTATATCTATATGACTTATTACTATTATATAAAGTTGAAGAGTTTGTTTGGTTGAACGTGTTAATCTCAGGAACTACTGGTTCGAATTGAAAAATTATTTTTGTGTTGGATAGTCCATTTATCGAGGAAGGTTTTAGGCTATATAATATCTTAATTCCACGCGGGCGAAGCCGCGGGCACAGCTATCATGTATATACCTAAGTGATTCTGATTATCCAATCGTAAAATTTTGAGCGATAAATTTCAACACTAACTGTGATACTTAGGTACAGAAATAACATAGAGTTACAAACTATTAAGTTAAAACTGAATTGTATATTAATTTGGTATTATTCTTATTTTGTATGAGAAATAATAATAATATTTTTAATGAACCGTTAAGTTGTACGCAAAATACAAATCTAAATTTGATTCTTAAAAATAGTATTACATTTATTATAAGTTAAATTGTGATCAACTTAAAACAAAACATACATTTTATGACTTATCTTACTTACTGTCTATTACCTACTTTTTTTGGGGGTAGATATAAAGTTTTATTTCTTTTTAATTTTCGAATATAGGTGGTATACATGCTTGTATGAACAATAGTTCACAAATAGAGATTTAGAAAGAAATAAAAGTTAGACATATTGAAAGGAAATACATGTACAATTTCAGCTAAAGGTGAAAAGCAATACAAGAAAATCTAAAATAACACATTTATATATCTGTCGTTACTAAAAGTAAGTATAAAATTTGAGTAAAACTCCAATCATGATAAGCTCGAAAGTAGTCAGAACCAAATATGGAGATATAAGAGGGTTCATTGTCACACCAGAGTCCAGATTTTTGGAGCCAGTTGAAGTTTTCCGTGGTATCCCTTACGCCTCTCCGCCCGTTGGCTCTTTAAGGTTTATGCCTCCCGTGTCGGGAGCTCAATGGTCGGGAGTTAAAATTACAGAAGAGTTCAGTCCAGTTTGTTCGCAAGTGTTGCCCGATATAAGAAACGAGACGGCTGTTCTGAGAAGGATATCTAAGGGTAGATTGGAATATTTGAAGAGAATCTTGCCATTTTTAACTAATCAATCAGAAGACTGCCTCTATTTGACTATTTATGCGCCGGCACAAGGTGAATTTTCATAAAATTCTTACAGAAACGACCCTTGTTACTTACTGGTGCATTAAGTTAAGTACTCATCTTAGGGTGCAAACATTTTTTGTAGGGATAGCAATTTTTTGTACATGCATGATCATGTACAAAATATACATTTTACATTAAATATTTCTTGAAAAAAAAAAAAAAAAAAAAATTGTACAAGTCCTTATGTCATCGCAGTCAAAAAAAATGTTTTAAAAATTTTTGTCTGTTTTTGTGTGCGTTTGTGTACGACAATCTCAGAATCGGCTTAACTTATTTGATTGCGGTTTTCACTGATGTGTTGACGATTACCTGGATTAAGGATCCTCTAGGATATTTTACATGTTGGTTCCTGTAGGATTTTCAAAAAATTATCTACAGCGCGTACGAAGTTGCGGCCACCTACCTGCTAATAGAATATCATTATTACGTCTGTGATAGTCTTTACATGTTATATGTGTATTAGCATTTTAACGAGTAGGTTCGCAATGATCTCAATTTACGAAAGTTTAAAACAAATATTACAGCAATTTTAAAATAAATTCGCTGCCGGCGCTCAAGTTTTGAACAAAGGCCTGAACATGCAGTGCAATTTGTGCGAAAATATCAAAGCAATTAATCACTTTCGCGATAACGCCACCACGCGTGCACTTTGTCACGTATGCCTAGGGCTGCCATCCGTCCGGGATTCCGCTGATTTGTCCTAGTTTAGAATCGTCCGGGAGTCGTCCGAAGGAGGATTATAAGAAATGCGTTTCGCAGTCATTCGGGCAACCCGTCTGGCGGCAGTAACTATCCCCTTACAGAAGACCACCGTGAATTAACAGCATATGTGCTATTGTGTTTCGGTGAGTGAGTAAGGATTGCCAGAGCTCAATTAACCCCTTATCCTTAACCCTACTGTAATCGAGCTCACTTGCAGCACCTATTAGCGATTGCTTGTGTTATATAGGCGACGCCATCAGTGAACCCGTCAGCCTGTCTGCCGACCTCAAAATAAAAAAAAAGTATTCTGGCACAAAATGTACTCAGTGTGCCCTGTTTTAATTTAATTTTATTGAAGAGAAATCTTTTTTAGGCGTATTGGGCACTTTGTGCATGGGGAAAAACACTGCGGCTCACTTCTGACATGCAATCCTACGACTGACAGTTTTTTTATTCCTCATAGATACCCGGCAGCGTAGGAAACGCCGCGGGGTTTACTCCTACCTGCTAAAATTAAGCTCAACGCCAACAATAATTTGGGAATTGCTAAAGTAAACATCTACTTTTATTACAATTATTCTAAAAATAAATATATAGGTAATTATAAATAATTAATATTCATACAATTTTAAAATGCACTAATTTTTAGATATGACACATAATCTTATCTTTTGCTTATTTATGAAGCCAGTCATAAGCTAGCGATAGCCCGTCGCATAGATAGACCGCTCGGCTGCTAAACCAGACGCAAGTTAATTCCTAAAGGTATTTATTTTAGACTTTATGTAAAGATTAGAAAAATTTTACCTTCTGAAACGGCGAAGATAATTAAACGGGGAAACCTGCTTGCGTGAGATAACTAAGTCTTAAAAAAGGTGAGTTCAGCTAATCCACAGTACGTTAACGGGTGTAGTTAGATGCATAGATGACTTATTAATAATAAGTCTCGCTGCATCTAACTACACCCGTTAACGCACAGCGGATTAACTAAACTTTTTTTTTTTTTTGTATCCGACCGAAGCTTCGGCTTCGGCCACCTTTGGCCAAAAAAACCACCTTCGACGAATCACACACACACACTTAACTATGTAAGAAGTATGTAAGTTAAAAAGAGATGAGAAAAGAAAGTCAAAGGAAAAGAATATTACCTACACAAAAAATCTTTTAAGTGTAACACAACTTAGGTATAGGCAGTGATATGTTAGTCTTGTTTAACATAATATATTTTAGAGTAGGTAATTTCTAATAGGCACAACGAACCTTAGTCAGAATACCTAATTATTTAAAATTTATTTACATCGAAGTGGTCTTCATAGCAAAATGTTCTTAGGACCAGCTGGATCTACTCGTTTTATAACGGTCATCCACTTTTTACATCTTTTGGTATCCATTGACATTTGGAAAAATCATTTAAAAGGTGTTTTGACGGTAGAATTTGTACATATAGGTACTACTCAGTATTTATTATATGGCATAATGTCAATTTGTCGAGAGCCAAGTCAAATATTCAACAAAACTGCGCGCGCTAGCGAATAGGGTACGAAGTACTTCTCCGCTTGCTCTGTTGATTTGTGGCACTGAGTTCGCGAGTAATTTTAAAAAATTTGGGTGGCGCGCGTACTTTGAACATTTATATTTTTTAAAATATAAAAAAAATAAAAACACTGTCGTATTTGTCTAGTGAGCTATATTTTGGGAATATCATTAACTAAAATCGATGGTCAGACTCATTGTACATAATCATATCCACCAACGCTACAAGTTTATGGACATTTACCGTAATGTCACTACCAGTAGAAAATAAAATATAAAATAGGCTTGAAACAATAAATATTAACTACTTGTAATTTAAAAATATATATCTAACGAAATTAATGTGATTATAATACGTTCTTAAAATTTATTAAAATAATTGAGGTACAATTAACATACAAGTGTTTGAACTAGGATTTTTGTGAAATACATTTTTTTAATCAGGCAAGATGAAAGAAGCAAGGATTAGCCTCTGTATAAGGCGTAATGAAAAATATACTTTAAATATTAGTAATACAGTTAATTTTCGTTAATGCAATGTTTTCCAGTAAGCGGTCCTGTTATATTATCCCTACGTCCATGTTCAAGATACTTGCGTGTGTTACCATTATAATAAATTAAATAGCAGCTCAATTATAACTGAAAATTGTTTCGTTTTATTGGCTTGTTTTAAAGAAAACTAAATGTTATTAGTGCTTTCAAATAATAATGTGAATTTCAAGTTAAAATATTTGTTTTTATAATGTAGGTTACATACAAAATATAAATTACAAATAACCATATAGATTTAAAATAAGTATATAATAATGTTAATACAGTTAATGTCTTTGCAAATTATACTTGAAAAATAAATATTGGATTACTATTTTGCGAATATTATTTGTTCGTTTAAAAAAACCAGTCCGATCTTTATACCAATAAAATCTTGAAACTTATTTTTTAAGAAAAAATGTCAGGTATTACGGAATACCATAATAGTACTGGTTCGGTATCAATTTAGTAGTACTTTTTTCAACAATATACCAATATAACCTTTATTAGTCATTAATTATTAATTATGGCAACATTAAACCATCATGTTCCCCGGAATGTGCTACTACAAATAACAAGTAACTGACTGTTCCTTTGCATGCAGTTTCTAAATATATTATTTTCTTATATTATGTAGTAAAAATAATATTAAAACTTTTTCTTCTATTGTTACATAGAAGTTGAGGCCATTCTTTGATTAATTTTAATTGTCATAGACAATTTCATATACATTGTTGAATATCTTAAGGTCAAAATAGATTTTTTGCTACTTTGCGTAGCATGTACCAGCGTGAAATGAAACTTACTACATTATTTACATAGCTGAGCATAGCCAAAGCATAGCTATTAAAACGAATCCCGAATACGATTCCTCCGTAGTCCTTGGGTTGGGAATTTTTTTTTTTCAACTTGGATGTACCACTTGAATGAAACAGTGCTCAGCTTACATGATCACATCTCATTCATGCATAGATTCAGGTCAAGTACAAGGTACAATTGAGTTTGTTTGTTCTTATTTCTGTGTCGCATAAATAAAGGGTTTCATTATTTCTATTGGAATAACGAGTTAACTAGTAACTAACTGTACAGACTTTTAAACTACATCTACATAATATATTTTGGCTTGCTTGGCTCACTTCATCACTTACGATAGTTGGGAGATAGAAGTAATTAGGAAAGTACGAGTTTTGAGGTGAAGAAAAGTTTGGCGCTCTGCATTTTAATTACAAAGTAAAAGGTAGATATGTACATTATGATATTCTAAAAACTTTACGACTTTACTTAGGTAGTTTTAATGATATTAAATCATTGTGTATATAAAATATTTTGCCCAAAGCGTGCCAAAGCCATCGATGGCCAAAGCCCCTCAATGTTTGCTTTTACCTATAATGATACAGGGCTAGAGTCTAAACGTACTTTCGAGTTTAGATGTATTTAGTATTTTGGACTTCATGGAGGATAAGCAAAAGTTGCACTTGCTGAAACGGCGTAGCATAATAAATCTGGGAAAATTGCTTGCGTGATAATTTTAAATATTGAAAAGAATTTTAAGTTCAGCAAATCCGCAGTGGGTTAGCGGGTGTCATGGCTGACATGGGTCCATGCAGAGAGATTCATCAATGTGAAGGTCGGCAGACAGAACGATAAACTTGATTATGCGTCGATTACTAGGCTATTCCCAATATTTCGCACAAGAAATGTCCCATTGGGGACATTTTGGATTTTCAAAAATAAATATTTTTATTGTTCCTAAAATGTCCCACTTTAATTAGGTATCTTTATGGACATCTTGTAAGTTTCAATATACTTGTATTTATTTAGTTTATTATTCCATTCCACCAGTGCTGCAAGTGCGCTGCCGGCCTTTAAGGATTTAAAAAAATTTTTTTTAAATGTAAAACAAACAGGCTGACGCTCCAGTTGCCCTATAACACAAGCAACGTCACAAGTGCTGCAACAGGTCAGGTCTAGAGAGACAGGTCAACTGGCCACAGGCCGTACGTACCTACAGTCCTACACCATAGTAGGATTGAGGATAGGGATTAGGAAGATCGGGAATCCCTTACTCACTCACCGAAACACAACTGCACACATGCTATTATCTCACGGTGGTCTTCTGTAAGGGAAAGGTCTGGCCTGGCACTTCCAAACCCAGACCTGAGAACTTTGGAAATGAACTTCAAGTTTAAAGTTTCAAGTTCATTTCCAATGTTCCCTGCCTGGAAGCGTTTACAAAAATTACATTCCAAATCGGAAAATTACTTTACTTCGTGGAGTCCTTTCGACAACTATTATTAAATAGATTAGTGGTTGCAAACAAATAGATTAATTATTGTTTTATTCATTTTTTTTTCTTTTGTTTAATAATTAAAAACATATTGATTTAAAAAATCTTAGTTTTTTTTAATTGTGTATGAACGATGTATCAGTTTTTCATTGTTAAACATATTATTAATGTTTTTCTTATTTATTGTAACTAAACAATGCTGAAGTTGTTTATAAAAAATTTTTTAAGGTTGAAAAGAATAAATTAATAAATTATTAAATACAACCATGTGCGAAAAAAACTACTTTTTCTTTTTTTCAGTTTTCATATTATTTATTTGTATTACTTAAAAAAAATTTGCACTCATAAACAAAATAGACTTTTGAAAAAAATTAACTAGTCGTTTTGTTTTGAAAAAATGTTAAACAAATTTCAAAAAATGTTATGTAGTAGGAAGCATTTTTATAAGTAGGTATCTTAAAAATGATAACAAATAAATTTTCTTATAAAAATTGGTGAAAATTTTCGATTTTTTTAATTTTTTGTTTTCAAATCAATCATAATTAGTAGATTAGAACAATTTATTAAACAATTATCGGATTTTGAATGTAATCGAGAAGAAAAAATCTTAACTACGTTCTTGGCCATATTGGCCTCTTCAAGCATCTTGTGCCGCGCCGCGTTCCGATGACGTAAAACTAGACGTCTTATCACTATGATGGGTATATATTTATCACAACAATAAACTGGACTTTTTTTTTTCATTTCAGAATGAAGCTTAAAGGTTTTAATTCATTCATCAGCAATGTAATGTTAAAACCCCACACGCTAAAGGACTGTACCGTTATTGTAGATGGAACAAATTTAGCGTATAAATTGTTTGAAGAAAGTAAGCTCTCCCACGAATGCGGATGCGAGAGTGATAAAGTAGCAAAGTTTGTACAGGAATACCTGATTATGTTCAAGAAAGCAAATGTGAAGTGTTGTTTTATATTTAAAGGTGGGGATGCAGATTTTGAGGAGAAAATTCGAGAAAATAAATTTGCTGTTCAATACACATTTTTATTATTTGAAACATTAAGGGAGTCACTTGAAGAGATGGGCATTGACTACACAATATGTGAATTTGCAGCAAAAAGGGAATGTATAGCAGCGGCTCAAAAATTTAATTGTCCACTAATTAGCTTTGACATGGAATACTGTTTTTCAAATGTTGCATACATACCCCATAACACTTTAAAATACAACAATCTTAAAGAGTGCATTGAATGTGGTGTATTTGAACTGAAAAATCTTTACAACAAATTTCGAATCACTAAGGAGAAATTATCAATAATAGTTGGACTTAAAGATATTAAATTATTTCCAGAAAACACTTTTGATACTTTTTTTGCATATATACAGTTAAGAGCACCTTATAATTATCCAAAAGTGTATTCTCGTCTGCTACAGTGGCTATCAAATACTACATTTGATGAAGCTATTAATCAAATATTCAAATGTGATTTCAAATACAATAATGTAACTAAGGAAAAATTTATTGAAGAGACACAGAAAGTAATCAATGTTATAGATCGTACCATTCAAGGTGGAATACCAGTACAATATTTACATAACGGGAACGACGCTCAATTTAAGAGGCGGGACATTGACTGGTTCAAGAAAGGAATAGCTTCCAACCATATAGCGGTCCCCTATGTGAACCTGTATCATTACAAAATAATCCGCGGCTTAAGTTTTACAGCAAACGAAGAAATTGATCCAAAGTTGTTCTCTATAGACATTGTTAAATATGCGTATGATCTTTTGACAGATTTCCAACAAGAATCCTTCGAAGGATTCACCTTAATAAAGGTAATTGGTGAATTAATAAAACCAACAGCTGTAGAGGAATGGATATTGCGTGAAGTTAAGTCTATACGAAAACCAAAGTATGAGGCAGTTACGAGTGTTTTTGAGAATGGATGGAAAGAAGTTGATGGACTATATCTGTTCAATCATTTCTTAACAGAAGCTGTACAATTTGTGCCATTTGACTTTGAATATTTGGATAGTATACCCAATGAAAAGAAATTGTTCATTATTAGTTTGGTTTATTTTTCGCGCAAAAAGGGCAATCTGTATGAAAAGAACGTGGAAAATTTAGTTTTTAGTGTTATATTGTCACACGTAATATTGAATAATCTGCTTGTCGGGGAAAGCGATTTAGGCACACAAGCAGATCGATGTGTCTTTGGAGAGGCAGTTTTGGGAAAATATTTCACTAAAATTGAGACTGCAGATAAGAAACTACTGTATACGTTGTATGAACATGCAATTTCTCTGGAAGAATTAAATTATTTGAATAATTTGTGTGGTGCTCCATACATGAATACAGTGTATAGGAAAGTATTTAATGGTCAATTAATTTATAATATTTATCAAGACATTGCACACACTAATGACAAAAGTGGTATAAGCTTTGTAAAGGAAATCTTAAAATCTTGCCCGACGGCTGTCACTTGTTTTGAAAGCCTCGTAAACAATTACAGAGCCTTTATGAAATAATTGAAAGTAATACTTAAATATCATCGCAAAAATTAATTTTATTTTATTACCATTATTGATTATAACTTTGATTATAACTTTCCAATTTTTATATTTGTGTGTAAGTTGGTATGTAGGTATAATAATTTTCATTTTTCATGTTAAGAAAAAAACAATATTTTTAATTATGTAACAAGAGAACTCATGTATAATAAAATCTGACTAAATTTTAAAAATTAATGTTGATCCTGAAAATTTTTAGAACCATGTGTATTCTAAGGAAGGATACTCACAATATTAACTCAGCGGTCAGTAGTCGAACACTTCTGACTGCGGCGCGTGTTAGCCTAATAAGTAAATTGCGCACTATTTTGTAATTAAGTTTTTTTTAAGCCTAACAAAAAAGAACAAAACATTAAAAATTAATACTGCAAAAAAATTTACAAATAAATAAATAAATATCAAAAATTACTTTATTAAAGTTAGGTTAAGAAATCGTAATTATTAGAAAAAATATGCCGTTTTTAAAAATGGACAGTTTAAGAGAGAGTTGGTATTTTAAATTAATATTAACAAAATAGATTGATTTAGTGAGTATTTGCGAAAACTCAAGCGGGTACGCCTACGACGGCCCACCTAAAATCAATGTGTGTGCGAAACAGCGACTAAAAATATATTTAATTTTAAAGTCACTTCTTCGCACAATTCGTACGAAACAAAATTGTGCGAAACCTCTACTAAACCAATAAATTGACGTAAGCTAGAAGAAAAAAACATTGGCAACATTGGGAGATGCGAATACGCTATTAGCAACATGTTGGGGATTGGGACTATTCCCAATCCCTAACATGTTGCTAATAGCTAATTATTTTTTTTGCATATTTTGGTGAAACCGCGGATCTAATATATTTAACTGCAAGACTGCAACTTCCACGTTATTGTAGGTAACTACTTTCTATTTAATTTGATTTATTAATTTTAAAGTTGTACTTAATGAAAATTTTGTGTCAAATTTTGTATACTTATTATGTTAATTTTAAGGTATTGGCACTTCGCCGTCGATGTTGCAATTTTTATTTAGTTAGAATTAGTTGTATTTAAATTAAAAAAAAAAGTTTTATTAAAGTCGGTAAGAAGTATAAGCTTCAATTTTGTTTTTGTCTTGTTTCTGTATCTATATTTTAGACTTTTTTTAACATGTGACGTTTTTTTCTTTGGTAATAGGTATAATCTTAGGTTACCAACAAAATATCTGAAATTTATTCTTAAAAAAATATATTTTATGTTTATTAATAAAGAAGATTGGAGGTATTTGGTATTTTTATTACTCATATTTTGTCCTTGGTTTCTGTATCTGTATTTTAGACATTTTTTAAGATGTGACGATTTTTTCTTTGGTAGGTAATTGTAACTTATAATGTTAGGTTACAAAAGATCTGAAATTTATTCTTGAAAAAATTATATGTTTATAAATAAATAAGGTTGGAGGTATTTTGTACATTTTTTTACTTACCTACTCATAAATATTTAGTCTTTTGTTTCTGTATCAATAATTTACACTTTTTTAACATGTGACGATTTTTTCTTTGGTAGGTAATAGGTATAATGTTAGGTTACAAAAGATCTGAAATTAATTATTGAAAAAAATTATTATATGTTTATTAATAAATAAGATACCTCCAGTATTTATTACTTTTTATTACTCATTTATATTTTTTAATATAAATTCAAAGTGTGTTTTCAATTAAAAGAATTTATGTATAGTATATTTTAATATGTCTAAGTAAATAAAAGAAATTGTATTTCCTTTAGTATTTTTTATGAAATTAAGCTATTCCTTTTAAATATTAGATTTGGAGATTTTAACTCTAAACGACTAGTTTTCTATACTAATATTATAAAGAGAGAAAAATCGTATTTTTGTATGTTTATAATGAATAAACTCAAAAACTAGTAGACGGATTTTGAAAATGCATTCGCACCTATAGAAAGCTACATTATCAGCGGCTACTTAGGCTACATTTAAAATTAAAATAATATGATTTAAATAAAGCTACATAGGCTATATTTTATAAAGTTACGCGGGCGTGTAACAATAATTAACATAATTGCTATAATTTAACATAATTTAATCTATAATTTAACAATTGCTATAATTGCTATAGTTAACAATTTAAGCTTTACAGTTTTTTTCAGTATAACACCCATATAGGTAAGTATCATAGGACTAATTTAGAGGATTTCCAGTTTAAACTGGAAGATCCCCAATAGGGAGGATAATCGGACTCATTGTAAATCATTAGGTGTATATACCTAATGATTTGATTTATAATTTCCTCCAAAGGTAATGGCCAAAGACTATTATATAAGTATATTGGTAGATAATAGCATAGAGTAAATTGATAGTAGTCATGGGCCGTTTATTTCTTAACACAGTCATGTTTCACTTTTATATTTGCAATTTTCTTTAAATTAATATTATTAATATAGATCTATAAAAATATTAATATCCATACTATTAACCATACTAATATTATAAATGCGAAAGTAACTCTCTGTCTTTCTGTCTGCTACCTTTTCACGCCTTAACTAAACCGATCATCATGAAATTTTTCTTACACGTTCTCAGGGATACAAGAAAGGACATAGGGTTACCTTTCATCCAGAAAAAAGTACTGTTTCCGAGTGATCGTCTAAAAATGTAAAGAATTGGGCGCTGCATTGCTACATAGTTTGTTTTATTTGTTTTCCTTACTATTTCTACAATCTTTGTTAGGTATATGAATGTCTTATTTATTACCACCAATTTTATTACAATAATGGGTAGGTATGTATTTTTTTTATATAGATAAGCAGAACATATTTTTAAATTGGAATATCAGGCAATTGAGGCTTTAAGGATTGGATAAAATAAACGTTTTGCAAAAATGATAATTTATTGAACGGTCGTATAATAATTTTAAAGTGCCTAATTCATTAATAACCCACTTTTAAATGACAACGTACGTTTTTTTAGGTAAATCCTCCTATATATTAAATAAATAATAATATTACATATGGCGACACTAAGGATCTTAAATCTTAATAATAGTCAATTTACTATTTACTCTATGGTTGTACACAGTTTCTAAATAAAAAATTTCTTCAGAACATACAATATAATA
This sequence comes from Synanthedon myopaeformis, assembly GCA_944738685.1. Taxonomy (NCBI): domain Eukaryota; kingdom Metazoa; phylum Arthropoda; class Insecta; order Lepidoptera; family Sesiidae; genus Synanthedon; species Synanthedon myopaeformis. The sequence continues at coordinate 2,620,440 of OX122933.1, read as the reverse complement.
AATATTTTATAGACATTTTCGATATAAGGAAAATTAATAAAAAAATATAAAAATAGTTTTTGATTTTTAATTTAAATTTAATATTTTTTTTTATAAAATACCAACCTATCTACCTACCTATGATTGATAGCCATCCGATATCAGAAAATAATTTATTGCACTGCTTGTTTAGTAGGTACACAGGCAATATATTTTTTAATACCTACCTACATGATTGTAAAGGATACAATTCATTTATTAACTAGGTGCTATCAAAATTATGTTATATATAAATTAAATTATACTAATTAAAATTACTATATATTAACACCTATTACCCAAAGAATTAAATCGATATTACTTAAGAGGTATGTACCTAATACTTTTATCTTATAATAGTACCTATAATATACTTATAACAATATTATATCTGGAGCCGGTTTGTGTTCTTTGCTACAAACAAAATCTTATTCTATTCTAGATTATTCTGTAAGAATGTCTTTTAAAAATAGTTGAAATCTAATCAAAATCCTTTACTAAAAACTAAGATTCCAAACAAACAACAACAATTTTTATGTTATAAGTTGACAGGCAGTCTTTAGTGATGGTAAGTGGTGATATCAATTAATGTCGATATATGTGTACTATAAAATACAAAAATAGCACCTTGTGTTGCCTATGAGCGTCGATGGCGCTTGAAAAAAACGGGAACTATCAGTCATCAAAATTTATATTTTGTCATCATCTTGTATCATCTAATTAATAGATCTGTCGGCACAAATTATTTTTATCGCCAGGTATGAATTACCAAATTAATGCCAATATGTATATCTAAAATAAGAAATGTATTATCAAAAACATCGTAGTTTGTCCTATGAATAAAACTTTGTTGTGAAAATAATAGGTGTATCCCTTAAATAATAGCTTCGTACTGAAAATAGTAGATCTGTCATCAAATAAATCAATTATCGTCGCCAGATTGAGACTTCTTTTTATTTGTTATTTTTTCACCAGTATAGTAGTTACATTTTATTTTTTCAGTTATCAAATAATACAATTTGTTACCAATTTAACAGTTCAGTTTATAAATTTAATGAAAAAATGTTTAAAGGGGCGGAGCAAAATTCTTCTAGAAATTTACGTAAATTATAGTTTATAAAAAATAAATCAATACAACACCCCAAATAAATAAATTAATCCTAGCAATTTAATGGGTGTAAATTTACCGGGTGTAGGTATCTGTTACTAAACCACATATTTTACATACATTCAACCTGTATAATATACAAGTAGTGTAAAAAGTGGTTAAATACTATCTATAGGTAATAATAGGTTTTTGTTTTTGGAACTTCAGGTGACATATTTCATTTTCAATTATTTTGATTATACAGTTACCAGGACAAACCAATTATAATAAATACAAACCCATTTATTTGATAATTGATGATATATATTACGATGATTATATGTGATTTATTATGGAATTGTTTTCATATTGTTTGGCGACTACAATTTGCCGACAGATATCTTGTACTATTTTGCGGACAAAACCATATTTAACAAATTCAAAACCAATTAAATTGACGACAGCTTAAATCATACCCAAAAAAAAAAAACTCCCTTATATAGGTAAATAATTAAATATCAGATGAAAACAATGCGTTCAGTCAGGATCTAGATGTCACCCGATGACAATGAATATATATGTAACTTAAATGAAGTTAAATATTACGAATGAAAATCAATTATTAAATTTCATTTATTTTTTTGTTTCAGAATGAGGCTTAAAGGATTTAATATATTCATCAACAAGGAAGTACTGACACCTTACATTTTAAAAGATTGTACTGTTATAGTAGATGGACTAAACTTAGCGAATCATTTGTTTAAAGAAAGTAATATTCCCCATGAGTTCGGATGTGAGTCTGACAAAATAGCAAAGTTTGTACAAGAATATCTGATTATGTTCAAGAAGGCAAATGTGAAGTGTTGTTTTATATTTAAAGGCGGCGATGCGGATTATAAAGAGAAAATAGAGAATAATAAATTTGGTTCTTCATTCACAGTTTTAATATGTGAAACATTTAGGCAGACACTTGAAGAGATGGGCATTGACTACACAATGAGTGAATTTTCAGCAAAAAGAGAATGTATAGCAGCGGCTCAAACATTTAATTGTCCACTAATAAGCTTTGACATTGAATATTGTTTTTCAAATGTTGCATATATACCCCATAACACTTTAAAATACAACAATCTTAAAGAGTGCATTGAATGTGGTTTATATGAATTAAGGAACCTTTATAGTAAATTTCAAATTACTAAGGACAAATTATCCGTAATAATTGGACTTAAAGATATTTCAATATTTCCAGAAAATACTTTTGATACTTTTTTTGCATACATGCAGTTAAGAGTGCCTTATAATTATCCAAAAGTGTATTCCCATCTGCTACGGTGGCTTTCAAAAACCACATTTGATGAAGCTACTAATCAAATATTCAAAAGAAACTCTCAATACAATAATGTAACTAAAGAAATATTTCTTAAAGAGATACAGAGGGTAATAAAATCAGTAGGTTGTACAGTCCCAGGTGGAATCCCTGTAAAATATTTGAAAAACGGAAATGACCCGCAATTTCAAAAGCTGGACAGTGATTGGTTTCAGAAAGGTGTAGCTTCCAAACATATAACTTTTTCCTGTGTGGACCTGTACCATTCCAAAATAATCCGCGGTTTTACTTTTACAGAAAACGAAGCGATTGATGCAAAGTTGGTGTCTATAGACATTATTAAATATACATACGATCTTCTAACAAATTTTCAACAGGAAACTCTCAAAGGATTCACTTTAGTAAAATACTTTGGTGAATTAATAAAACCAACAGCTGAAGAGGAAAAGATATTGAGCGAAGTGAAGTCTATAACAAAACCGATGTATGAGGCAGTTACGAGTGTTTTTGAGAATGGATGGAATGAAATAAAAGAACTTAAACTCTTCGAACATTTCTTAAAGGAAACAGTGCAGTTTGACCTTCAACGTTTGGAGAGTATCCCTGAAGACGTGAAGATGCTTTTCATTAGCTTGTTTTATTTTTCACGTAAAAATGACGGAAAGTATGTGAGGAATATAGTATACAGTGTTTTATTTTCACATGTAATGTTGAATACTGAGTCGGACGATGGAAACATTAAAAATGTTAAGGAGATATATTCCAAAAAAATGAAATCAGTTATTGCAGATACGAAACTCCAGTATAACTTGTCTCAATATGTAATTTGTCTCGATAAATTAAATAATTTAAATACTCTGTGTGGTGCTTCGTACGAACCTACAATTTATAGAAAAGTGTACAACGGCACATTAATTTATAACATTTTTTACGCCTTAGTAAACGATCACAGTGGTAAAGAGTTAGTATTTATAGAGGAAATTTTAAATGATTGCCCATCGGTTTTCACATCTTTTAAAAATCTCGTCGATATGTATAATTCTTTGATTGGATAAGTTAAAATTATAACCACACCTCAAATCAATAATTCCCAACTTAAAAGTTAAAAGTATAATTATTTTACTGTTACATAATTTTTATTTTATGCATAAATACCGTAGATGGAAGCAAAAATAAATGGTACCTAATGACTCACTATCTGCTCATGGACCTCATACTTAATATTCTGAGTCCAATGAACTCAGTATTATTCAGTCGCTCAAAAGACATGTGATACTTTAAAAATGCGGACACAGATATTTGGAAAAAAATAATACATTTATTGTCGACTCTTTCCATAGGTATTGGAATTGTATTAGACGAGTATTTAGACACTAAGTTTTATGTAGTCCATTTATCGATTACGTAAGATCGTAAGAACATCATCGTATCTTTCTTTTTGCTTCTATCTACAATAGATTAGACATGTGAAATTTTTTTTTACTTCATTTGATTATCTAGAAATTGGTATACTTAGTATATATAGGTAAAAGAAAATGTATAAAATAACAACTCAATTATAACTGAAAAATTGTTTTGTTTTATTAAGCAAAAAGAAAACTTTGCTTAAGTTTTAAAGAAAACTTAACGTTATATTATCGTGCTTTCAAATAATATGTACCATCACCACACGGGAATATTGAGCCACTTGTCACTGTTCTTAATTTAGCCGTGTAATGCAAATCAGGCGTACTCCCAAAGTATAACGAATTTCAATCATCAAATTATTATAATTATAACACGGCTAAATTAAGAACAGTGACAAGTGGCTCAACATTCCCTTGTGGTGATTGTACAACGTGAATTAATACTTACAAGTTAAATTTATTTTTATAATGTACCTAGATAACAAAATATAAATTACAAATAATCAAATAGAGTTTAAATAATATATATTAATACGAGTTAAATGTGCTTACATTAAATGTCTTTGCAAATAATACTTGAAATTAAACATTTGATTATTATTTTTCGAATTTTATTTGTTCCTTAAAACAACCAGTCCGTACAAACCTTTAAAACCTTAAAAAAGACTAATGGAAAAAATGTTAGATATCAATTTGGTATTAATTTTTTTAACAATATTACCATAATATTTATTAGTCATTAATTATACATTATGGCAACACTAAGCTGTCATGTTCCCCGGAATGTGCCATTATAAACAAGTAAAGGTGGAAACACATTATCGGACGCTGTCTATTCTCCCTCTACGGACGCGGCTGACATAGGTAATTATGTGCACGGTCGTTCCAAGGTCGTTCGGACGCTATCTTCGGAAGTGCTCTATGCACGGCCGTGACGTCTTTTTACATCATCCCGAAAAGAGTTGTCGACGGAGAAACATGTACAGTAGCGATAGTGAGGACGACTTTGTCGAATTAGCAGCAGCTGCACTGTTGTCCACCAAGGAAAAAAATATAAAGAAAAAAACCAAGAAAAAATGTAACATTCTATCAATGCATTCTATTCGCAAGCTATTTTTTCCCACGCTTCTTGTTTTATAGAAGAATCTTTATATTGTCTATATACTTACATTTAATATTATAGATACATTCGTGCCCACGAGCACATTCTATTAATTTTGCATCTAAAGATCCAAAGAAAATAGTTACAATAAAGAAATAAATAAAAAATAATAAACGAATACTTACTGTCCGCCATAGAGTAACGTATAGGTATATACTGTGTCCACGGCTGAAGAAATACATTCAGCGCCAGATTTCCATCGTACGTCCGAACGCACAAGGACGGTTCAAAGTCACGTCCGCGACTTACGTCCGATAGTTTGCACATCTTAGTGTCAGCCGCTGTTGGACGTGTCCGATAGTTTGTTTCCACTTTAAAGGTGTACAAATACACTAAGCTGTTCAAACTATGAGACGTAAGTCGCTGACGTGATTTTCAACCATTCTTGAGCGTTCGGTCGTCCGATAGAAATCTGGCGCACTGGATGAGAACGACCGTGCACCTGACGGACGCGTCCGATAGTTTGTTTCCACCTTTATTGTTCCTTTGTGCGCAAGCTTCTAAATCTATTTTTTTTTTTACAATACAGATAATATTAAATTTTCTTTTTTTGTTAGATAAAAGTTGAAAGCGCTCATCAATTAGGTATCTATATAATTAAAAATTAAATTGTCGTTACTTTGTTGAGTATCTGAAGGTTAAAATAGCTATTTTGCTATTTCGAGTATCAAGTGTGAAATGAAATGTACATTTATTTTAAGCGTTTGTTACACCATCCAATTTGTAGAAAATCTAATTAGGAACCTAAATTGAGATGGCCCTATCGGTAACGGTGGGAACAAAAGACATAAAAAAGGAAAAATCTATTCATTAATATCTTTATAGTCGCGTTTTTGTCATATTTTTTATAAATTTCCAGTAGCACCTTGAGGCGGTTCACTTCAAAATTCATCGTACAAAATCATGTTTTTCTAAGAAACCCTAATATTTGTAGACGTAAAAAAATGTGTGAATATTGTGGATATCATCTGTGAAAAGACAGCTTTCGATATACGATTTATAATACTTTACTCGGTATAATTAAATCCTAAACTAACCTCTAATTTTAAACAAATTTTGCTCTTATTTTCTATATGAGTCTGTAGAATTGACTTAGAATTTAGAATTATCTGACTTTAGAATTTTAGAAAAACATAAAATTTTGTCACAATTGGACGCGATACGCTTTTATATGTTCTCATTCACACTCGCTAGTCTAGCCTATGAGTGTGAATAGAGGGAACGGCCTTAAACCCCTCATCACGGAAGTACTTATTAAAATAATTTTTATTACTTTTATTATGAAGATAGGTCATTTGTCTATACATTTCTATTAATTGAATTAGTAATTCCTTTTCGGAGGGCATAATGCCGCTTCCGGAACAATTGCCATAATTGTAGCACGTCGGTGTCGTTAGTACTCTGAAACTAAGTAATCAAAGCGCGGGCGTCGACTAGTCGTCCTAAATCGTAGCGCCTCAATTACATTGTTCTAGATCGTATAAAATTTAGGAAACAGCGGTCGGGACCTCCAACTTCACTAAATCGGATTCAATCTGTTCTACGATTACATCGTCAGATTTCCTAATTAAAATTTTCTACAAATTGGACAGTGTAATAACCCCTTTAGATAAACGAATCTAGCCAGAATATGTGTTACTGGAATGTAAACGGAAACCACTACACAGTGGTCTCATTCATAGAAATCAATTACATTTGTTTCAGTTTGTTTATAAGTAGGTATTTCTTTGTCGCATAAATAAAGTGTAATTTTACATTATTTCTATTGGAATGAAGGGCTTGCTTGGCTTTGCTTGACTCCAGTAACTAATATTATAATCTATGCTTGACTCACTTGCGTGTGAGAAGTATCTAAGGAAGTACGGGTTTTGAGGTGAACAAAAGTTTGGCGCTCTTTTAAAAGTCCAAATTAATTACAATATTAAAGGTATGTACTGATCACTATGATATTTAAAAACTCTAGTTAGATAGTTATAACTATGATATTCTATAGGTAAGTATAGGATTTCCTAGCTAGTGCCCGTGACTTTGTTTTTCTTGTTATTACTTTTGCTAGTCGTTGGATTACAATTTTAGATGATCCCTTGGGAACATTACTTTTTTTTCTGGATGAAAGTTACCTTACGTTCTAATCTGAATCCCTCACAACTTGTAAGTAGGTATGCTAAATTTCATGATGATCGGTTGAGTAGTTAAGGCGTGAAAAGGTAACAGACAGACACAGACAATTACTCTCACATTTATTATTTTAGTGTGGATTCTAGGCTAGCAAATCACCTGGATTCTTTAGCTAGTCCTGTGTTTCGGTAGGTATATGAGTACGACCTACTGAAACACAGGAGTGCAAATGTAGGTACCTAATCTACCTCTTTTGTATAGAGGCACGATTTCATGTGTATGTGAAGATTTTTTATGAATGTAAAATTCAACCCACTTGGTTACCGTGGCTTATGTTACGTCGCGACAACATTTGCTTTTTGAAATATTGGGCTTTTTTTTTTTAATTTATATCACTAATTTATATCACTAGTTCGCATCAAAAAGCCCAAGGTTAAGAAGATTTGGCATGCTGATTATTGCTTATTCTCATTGTGTTATTATTAATGTAAAATCAGAAAAAAACTGGGTCATTCTCAAATAAAAATACCTACCACTCGTAAAAAAATGTACCAAACAAGAATGTGGTGATCAATTATTTTAAAAAGTTACCCACTGCGTAGATTCTAAAATGGTACAAAAACAATATGTGCTTTTATTCCAACTTGATTCGAACAATAATTTCGAAACAACAATATTGTTATTCGAAGGAGCTGTTTATAGAATAAAAATTTTAGCTTCACATAGATTAATTTCTCAAAACTTTGTACATACGAGGACCTAATTCAAAATTACGTAATATAGGCAAGCTTCGCTTACATTTACAAAAGCTACTTAACCATTAAATTAGCATTTAAATTTCAATAATAAAGTTAAATCTTTTTGTAAAAATTTAGGTATAATTTTCTGATTGCAATAGGCGTACCTATAGTTTTGCTTTTCGTACTGCCCGTCCAATAATTTATTTTATATCGACATTGCGATGTACTTCACTCATTGAGCAAGGATTTTCCATTTGCCAACTGAACTTTGAGCATATTAAAATACTTATCCATTTTATTGTAAAGTTGATTCATCGATCCATAAAATTTAGTCGAAAAAATCCGGTTCATCTTTAATTTATCTTAACATCCTCCATCGACGCCCTTGCAGGATAATCCCAAGGATTTCAGCCAATGTTGCACACTTAGTATGAATGTATTTTATACCCACAGTTTTAAAATATTATGGACCTTCGATAATTGCAGTGGGCATTTTACTTTTTCATTTTTCATTAGGTTAAACTAGCAATTGCCCATTTGAAATGGATGTGTTATCACCATGATGGTATATATTTATTACAACACTAATAATGACTTTTTTTAATTTCAGAATGAGGCTTAAAGGTTTTAATTGTTTCATCAGCGAAGAATTATTGAAACCCCATAGGCTAAAAGACTGTACCGTTATTGTAGATGGAACAAATTTAGCGTACATTTTGTTTCATCAAAGTAAAATCTCCCACGAATGCGGAAGTGAGTGTGATAAAATTGCAAATCTTGCACAAGAATATCTGATTATGTTCAAGAGAGCAAATGTGAAGTGTTGCTTTATATTTAAAGGCGGGGATGCGGACTATAAGGCGAAAATATGTGAAAATAGATTTACTATACAATACACATTTTTATTATTTGAAACATTAAGGGAGTCACTTGAAGAGATGGGCATTGACTACACAATATGTGAATTTTCAGCAAAAAGGGAATGTATAGCAGCGGCTCAAAAATTTAATTGTCCACTAATAAGCTTTGACATTGAATATTGTTTTTCAAATGTTGCATATATACCCCATAACACTTTAAAATACAACAATCTTAAAGAGTGCATTGAATGTGGTTTATATGAATTAAGGAACCTTTATAGCCAATTTCAAATTACTAAGGAGAAATTATCCGTAATAATTGGACTTAAAGATATTTCAATATTTCCAGAAAATACTTTTGATACTTTTTTTGCATACATGCAGTTAAGAGTGCCTTATAATTATCCAAAAGTGTATTCCCATCTGCTACGGTGGCTTTCAAAAACCACATTTGATGAAGCTACTAATCAAATATTCAAATGTGATTTCAAATACAAAAACGTAACTAAGGAAAAATTTATTGAAGAGACACAGAAGGTAATCAGTGTTATAGATTGCGCCATTCCAGGTGGAATACCGGTACAATATTTGTATAATGGGAAAGACGCTCGATTTGAAAGGCGAGACATAAATTGGTTCAAGAAAGGAGTAGCTTCCAACCATATAGCGGTCCCCTATGTGAACCTGTATCAATCCAAAATAATCCGAGGCTTAAGTTTTACAGCAAACGAAGAAATTGATCCAAAGTTGTTCTCTATAGACATTGTTAAATATGCGTATGATCTTCTGTCTGATTTCCAACAGGAATCCTTCGAAGGATTCACCTTAATAAAGGTAATTAGTGAATTAATAAAACCAACAGCTTTAGAGGAAAAGATATTGCGTGAAGTTAAGTCTATACGAAAACCAAAGTATGAGGCAGTTACGAGTGTTTTTGAGAATGGATGGAAAGAAGTTGATGGACTATATCTGTTCAATCATTTTTTAACAGAAGCTGTACAATTTGTGCCATTTGACTTTGAATATTTGGATAGTATACCCGATGGTCAGAAATTGTTCATTATTAGTTTGGTTTACTTGTCGCGTAAAAAGGGCAAACTGTATGAAAAGGACACGGAAAATTTAGTTTTCAGTGCTATATTGTCACATGTAATATTGAATGATGTGTTTGTTGAGAAAAGCGATTTAGTTACACAAGAAGATCGTGTCATTGGAGCGGTAATTTTGGCGAAATATTTCTCTCATATTGAAACTGTAGGTAAGAAACTCTTGTATAAGTTGTATGAATATGCAATATGTTTGGAAGAATTAAATAATTTGAATAATTTGTGTGGTGCTCCGTACACGAATATAATGTATGGCAAAGTGTTTAATGGTCAATTAATTTATAATATTTATCAACATATTGCATACACTAATGATAAAAGTGGTGTAAACTTGGTACACGAAATTTTAAAATCTTGCCCGACGGTTTTCACTTGCTTTGAAAGCCTCGTTAACAATTACAGTGCTTTTATGAAATAATTGAAAGTACTACTTAAATATCATCGTAGAAATTTATTTCATTTTATTACCATTATAACTTTCCAAATTTTATATTTGTGTGTAAGTAAGTATAATGTATTCTATGTTTTTTAATCATTCATTTTAATTATGTAACAAGAGAACCAACCTATCGTGTAGAATAAAATGTGACTGAATTTTCAAAATTGAATTCCAAGCAAGTGTACGCACAATATTAAACTTTTCGCGGTCAGTAGTCGAACGCTTTTGACTTCGGCGCGAGTTAACATAAATATTGTTGACTATTTTGTTATTAATTTTCAAAATACACTTAACTTTTTTATGTAGTACTAAGTAAAACAAATAAAAAAAAGAACAAAACATTTAAAAAATAATATCTTTAGGTGTTATAAAAAAATTTTCCATATTTCCATAAATATCATTGATTAATACATATAAAAGTATATTTTTGTGGACCACAAAGAAATATATAATTAATAAAAAAAAATTGCGTTCTTTTTCCTTTAAATTAGATAGTTTAGGTACATTTAAATTAGTATTAACAAGAGAGATTGATTTATTGAGTATTTCCGAAAATGACACCTGATTAAGTAATTGACGTAGGCTAGGAACATGGCCAACACTGGGAGGATACAAATTTTAATGCGCTGGCGACATGTTGAGCATAGGGAATAAATAGGCTACTCTTTCCCTACTCACGTACTGAAACATCAGGTATGATTTTTAATTTTAAGTAGAATTTCTAATGAAAAATCATTGTTTTACAGATTTTCTTTTCAAACATGTTAATTTTTAGAATTTATCTCTCTAGCCTAGCTCTAACCCTCAATTTTGTTTGGGTACATGACAATGACCGTGAAATGCCAATACCGTTCGTATCCCACATTTTTATTTCAATAATTTAAGATCGATTTTCATGTATTTTGATGAAACCACTGATCTGATATTTTTAACTGCAAGACTGCAACTTTCTTTTTGATTTGATTTATTAATTTTATAGTTGTAATGAAATTAAACTTTTTTTAAAATTTCGTGTAAATTTTCGCTTATGTTAGAGGGTATTCGCACTTCGCAATCGATATTGCATTTTTTATAGTTTTATTAATGTTCGCAAAAAGTATAAAAATATTGTATACTTTAATTTTGTTCCTCTCTTTTTTTTTCTTTATTATAGGTATTATAGTACTTTAGACTTTTCCTTCAGCATGTATAACGATTTTTTTCTTTGGTAGATATTATAATCTTAGGTTACAAAAATATTGAAAAATTTATTCTTCAAAAATTTTATAAACAAATATTAACAACAAATTTGTTTATTAATGGTTGATAGCGTGTACTTTTGATTATTTATATATTTTTTTAATTCACAGAATCTATGTTATGTTTTAATATGTCTAAGTATAAATAAATACAGAAATTATTTTCTATAGTATTTTTTCTTATGATTATTAAACTAAGTATTCCTTTAAAATATTTTAAACTCACCTGACATTCGGGGTGAAAAGCCATCATAAGCAGAAGATAGGACGATATTTTTGCCGTAGCTTCTTGACTCTGAAATGAGAAATTAAAAGATATAACATTCATGCATTGCATTCATGTTAGTTATTTCATTAATATTATTTTAATTTAAAAAAAAAATATTTTTTTATATTAAGGCTGGCAAACAGGCTGATGACTGTGCAACAGCTAGGTTTTTATATGACCGCGCTGTAACTGATAGGTTAATAAGTAATATCTACATTTTAAATATTAAAAATTCAATAGTTTCTTGGCATCACCTACGGTGTTGGCATCAATTGGTCCAAAGTTGCCAATGAGTAAATGATCAGTCCAAAATTCTACTTATCTATACATATTTTTATGATTCTTTAGGCTAATTTGTATATAGTCTATAATATATATTTTTTAAATTTATGACTGTATGTAATCTAAATAAATAAATATTATCTAGGAAGGGAAGACTGCAAATTTGAGACATAGGACAGGAAATCTTTCGATTTAAAACGATGGACAAGAACTTGTATTCTTGTATTTAATCAAATTTTTTATATTAAGGTCGATAGACAGGCTGACGGTCCACTTGATGGTAAGTGGTTACCGTTGACCAGGCATTAGTTTTTTATTTTATTTTAGATGATCCCTTGGGAACATTAATTTTTTTCAGGATGAAAGGTACCCTATGTCCATTCTAATATCCCTGACAACGTGTATGCAAAATTACATGATGATCGGTTGAGTAGTTAAGGTGTGAAAAGGCAACAGACAGACAGACAGAGTTACTTTCACATTTATAATATTGTAATATGGATAGTATGGATTAGTAGGATAGCAGAACTTACCGAAGTGAAAACAGTAAATGTCTCATTAAATAACTCAGCACGCTCGAAGTCTTTCGATAATAAAAATCTGTCAATCACACTCAAGCCGGTGTTCCTTTTCGAGTCGCTGTCAGCGTTAATTAAATCTTCTTTGAGTTCATCATCGAGGTATCTCAAGTTGTTCACCCTATAGGAGATGATGGTTTGGCAGAACTCCGTCATCATTGCCATGAATCTCTTCTGTCTCTGAAAGTATTTCGACATCCAGTAAACTGGATCGATTTGTAAATACCATTTCGTCATCCGATTGAACACTAGACTGTATAGGCTGAAACAATTTTATTCGTTTTTATTTAAATGAAATTGAAGCGTCTACTATTAATCACTATATATTATAAAACAAAGTCCTCCGCCGCGTCTGTCTGTCTGTCTGTTCGCGATAAACTCAAAAACTACTGCACAGTTTTTCATGCTGTTTTCACCAATTGATAGAGTGGTTCTCGAGGAAGGTTTTAGTATATAATTTTCAACACAAGCGAAGTCACGGGCACCAGCTAGTGGATACTAAGATGTAGTATAGAGGCACCTCGCTATGTTTACAACGATGACCTTCATAAGGATTTCGAAGTAGACCCACATAGAAGTACGGTTTAGTAGAGGTTTCGCACAATTTTGTTTCGTACGAATTGTGCGAAGAAGTGACTTTAAAATTAAATATATTTTTAGTCGCTGTTTCGCACACTTTGATTTTTATAGAAGAAAAAAACGTAAGTACTGTCGTGTACGACAGTGAAATAGGTAAAGTAGGTAAATGGAAATATAAATAAATTAGTATTTTGAACATGCAATTTAGATATTACTAGTTTTTCTTTTTTATTTATTTATTCATAATAGGTTTGAGCCGGCATCCAGCCGTACAGTTACGTTACATTTAATAAAATATATGTAGAAGCTTATCAAAACTTTTAAAAAGTATTTATTCTCAGTTTAAATAAAACTTATAAAACGAATTACCTAATTATACCAAAAATATGTGATATTTAATGCTTTTGAATTTTTACGCCTCTAGGAATGTTCATCAAACAATTCTTTTATTTTGATAATATCTATGACAAAAATTTGTTCTCTGTATGTTGATATAAATACTATTTAATTTTATAGTATTTTTTATTTTCTTTATAATATTTTGTTATTTTTCTTGCTAAACACTAATTATGCGACTTACAAGCCCGTGTCAGCAATAATATTTCTCAGGTGCGGCAGAGACATTGTCTGTTCTTTAGTAAGTCCTATGAGCGTTTCTGTAAAAAAAATTAATATATTTATTGGATGGAATTAAATTTATTTTAACATAGTTTGAATTAAGAATTACTGTAGAAAATACACTCACGGCAAACGGAATAGGTGGTAGTAAGTACAACTTCTTCGTACAAATTGTGTTGTATGCCGACTTTTCGTCTGAATCTCTCTATAAGCGCGTCGACCTCTTTATTGAAAACATCACTGTAGCTCTCTATGGCCCGTTTTCCGTAGTTTGGATTGGCTATTTTACGATGTTTCCGCCATGTTGGTCCTAAAATTTAAATTCAGAATATTGAACAAACGTATCCCTTTCCAATCCTTTATCTTTGAAGCGACAGCGCACATACAGCACTTGGATGTTGCTTGTGTTATAGGCGACGGTAGCTACCGGCCATAAAGTGGACCGTCAGCCTGTCTGCCAACCTTAACACAAAAAAAAAACAATAAAGCTCGATTGTATGCCGCCTATATACGAGTAACTCAATTGTAAGCTCCTATTAGCTTGATAATACCTAAACAAAACATGATTTGAACTTAAATAAATACTTAGTAGTGGTAGTAGGCGCATTGCATTTCGCAGTGATAAATAGGGCAGACCCTCTGGCCCCTTACAAAAAACCAACTAGAAATAATAACGTGTGTTACTAACGTGTATTTCAGTGTGTAGATGGCGCAATATCTCTGAAACTTCAGAGATATTCTAAAATATTCGAAAATAGAACGTAACACATGCCGTGTGAGAATAATTTTGATTTTACTCCCATAAATTTTCATACCCCGGGCATATATATGAAAATATCCAAAAATATATAATAATTACCTGATCCACTTAAAATGCCACCACCAAGGAAGTTTGCCATGTATTTATATTGAGGGCCCTTCACGTTGAGTTTCGGATTCGACAGAAGACACTGCATGTTAAATGTTTATTAGGTGAATATAGTAATAACAAAATGATCTTCCAATTTAGTGACAACCTGAGACGTCGTAAGTATGTGGGTTGAGGTATTGTAGTGTAAAAACAATTATTTGATTCAATTTTTAAAGCAAAATAAACTGAAATCCATATCTGGAGTGATATAGGTATATACCAGCTGTAGTACCTTTTTTGAAAATAGCATAGGAACCTAAAAAAATTCAGGATAAAAAGTATGTTAAAGCTCGTCGTCGCACACGTAGCTATAATATATATTTCTATGACGTTACCAACGTATATCGTAATATATATTATAGTACGGTATATATATTATAGCTACGTTTGAGACAGGCTTTATCCAGGTAATAAACTATTTGTGTGCCAAATTTCATCCAAATCCATTGAGCCGTTTTTGGGTGATTGAGTGTACACATGTGCAGATTCAATGGCTAAAATTAAGGAATTCCACACTATTCACCAGATTTGGCTCCGAATGACTTCTTTTTATTTTCAAATAAAAAAAAAAATGGCTCAAGCGACAAAGGTTTACGTCAAACGTCGGGACGTCTGGTAAAGTGTATTGAATTGTTATTCTAACTTTTTCTAAGGATTTATTAAACTCGTAATATCAGGATGTGATTTTTTTTTTTACAAAAGATCCACCAACATTTGCTCACACATATACACTTAACTAACCACTTAATAAAAAAAACTATAACAAACATGTGTGGCAACCAATTAAAGGTGAATACCACTTTTAAAGAGACAATTGGAATAAAAATACTATAAAAGGTAAAAGAAAAAAAAAAAAAAAAAAAAAACAAAAAGTGATCAGTACAAACAAAAAATAAATAAAAAAAAGGAGGAAAATATACCATATAAAAAAACTAAAAAGAAGTAAATAAAAAAATAAAAAAACTAAACTAAAAAGTTACCAAGAAAACTATCACTATGCTGAATTATGCTAAATTGATGCTAAATTAATATCAAAAGAATCGAATGAATAAAATAAAATGATGCAGTATTCGATAATCTGGCCCACCTTGAGATCATCTGGGTCGTTAACGATAACATTGAGGTCCGGTCCCAACCAGAAACGCGATATACCATCATAATCCTTCAGTAGTTTTGCAATCTCTTCAATTAAATCTGTGAATAAAGACATAGTATTTAATGGAATGTCCCCGCGACCCCGCCCATCAACGGCCGCGCTAGAAAGTAGTTGGGTTTTAGCCGGTACGTATTCGGCATAACCCCGCAGTGTCCCCTACACAGCCGAGTATCCAAGAGGATTTCCCAATGTTAAAAAAAAAGGATACACTACTGTTTTCTGCATTCGTCTTCTCTTACTAAGGCAACTTAATTTAAGTCAAATTAGGCGACAAAAAGAAACGCTTTTCTGCTAAGTATTCGCCAGGTTATGCAAGTTATGCAGTTATGCAGTTATGCAGTCGTTAACAATTTTCCAAGAATATGCAGCGAAATATTACTTAGATAATATCAGTTTTATATGTAAATGTACTATTAAGTCAATTGAAAGATATATTTATTATTTTTAATTCTCTGTGCTCTTGAGCAATTAAGTGCTGACCCGACTAATTAGTCACAAACAAGCAAAGGTTGATGGATGGACATGGAACCTTAACAGGTGAGAAAGGCTGAGTACAGAGTAGAGTGGATACATCTGGTGGTCGATGCCACAAAGACATTTCAGAGTGGGCACGACCTTAACTTTAACGTATCTATTTAAGGAAAACAGAATCTTATATTATATTTATATACCTATATTTATTAAATTTTTCCGGTTACATCACTGCAAAACGTTGGAGACGAATAAACAGACATTTCAAGTACGTGATTGAAAAACTAAATGTAGATTTTAGCTTACCAGTGTTTATGAATCTCAAAGCGTTTCCAAGAATCGGTACAGTCGGTGGGCCCGGAATTTTATTGGCCATATCCAGTAATCTTCTATTCTTGATACGCCAGGTGACCCAATAAACAGCTGCTAATCCACCCACTACAATTAATGCTAAGAACATTCTGAAATCATGCAATGTAAAAGTTATATCACACAGTCGAAAGGAGCCTACTGCAATTGTGCAAGTACAACGCTTTCATTGAGTAACATTATTAAGTATGTCATACTAAGCTGTCCCCGCGACTTCGTATGCACTGTAGTTCGTTTTTTTAAAAATCCCACAAGCACTTAAAATTTTTCCGGGATAAAAAGTAATCCATATGTTCCTATATGATATACTTAGTTAGACCAAATTAAGCCGAATATGGGCAATCAGGGAAAATAATTCGTATAGTTTTGTAAATTAGAAGAACTATTATATCCAAATCTTTCCCAACAACAGTATTTTACACAATTTTACACTCTAAATAGTCTGTGTATTAATACATACAAAAAATTGCAATAGCTCCAAATCTTATTTATATAATACCTATACAATTAATACAATTGTTTGATTTTTTTTTTTAACTAGTATATTATGTATATCAATTTCTGCTGTATACAGACTGACTCGTAATGACGCAGTGAATAAAAAATAACGCTAAGCTGGGTCCGACCTGTCTGATCAATATGATGTCTTTCTGTAACAATTGAAGTTAATTGACATTTATTATAATTATTCACTCGAACGCTCTATTTGCAATACTCGAAATAATTATATAGTATACTTATATTATTACAAATATACACTATTCATTACTTGAGATCTTAATATCATTCGATTTTGTCACGTGATTTACTGCTTTGGGGAAACTCTATTAAATAGAGCTGTAACAAAAGTTTTAAACATCGATGGTTTTAAAGCTCAAAAGAATCACCAAATTAAAATTTGAGTCCCCTAGGGAATTTTTGATATATGTTTCTAGAATATATGTAATATCGATGGGTGAAAGAAATTTTCAAATCCAACTTGTAGATCGGGTTAAAAAAATATTTTCTCTCAAATGATACACAAATGGTAAAAGGTTTAGACAAATATTGTAGAGAATTTAGTTTGACATAAAAAGGTTTAAATATTTTTTTTTCCTAAAATTAAAATTAAAAGAGTTAGGGAGGTTAATACGTAAATTTATGTTAAGAAAAGTTAATACATTAAATTATAATGAATAGTAACACCAAATTAATTAAATTACAACATAAGTTTGTTGAAAATATATTCTACATGTATCCAAACATGTAGAATAAAGAAAAACAAAATAATAATCTAAAAATAAATTTTTCTTCTCTCTACTAATTATAAATTTAATTAATATTTATTTTACATAAAAAAACCTGATTGAACTCACTAAAACATATCAAAAACTATTGTGAACATACTAGTACATAGTATGGTGAAAATCTTTTAACATTTAAATTCAAACAGATTTAATTTTTTTAACAATTGTCATTTTATCAACCGACGAAAACGAAAAAACGGAGGAGGTTCTCAAGTCGACGCGTATATATAGATATATATTTTATGTATGATCACGCATAACTTTTTACAGAGTAGTCCAATTTTGATAATTCTTTTTTATTTTAAGGGGTATACCCTGAAGTTGGTCCCATATAAATTTGGAGAAAAAATTCCAACCCTAAGGGTAGGAAAACCGGGGATGGTTGATTGTTCTCTCACTGATTGTAATGTATGACCACTCATAACTTTTTACAGAGTAGTCCGATTTTGATAATTCTTTTTTTTATTATATATATATATATATATATATATATATATATATATACCCAACACCTACTACTTGATTAATAAAATTTCCTACCCTAAGGGGGTGATTTATTGATCACTTACAGATTTTAATGCTTAGTTGTGTATTATAATTTAAAAAAAAGTAATCGAAAATTAAGCATGTAGTAATTAGTAGATTATAGCCACAAAAAATTATAAAATAAAAACGTTTTAACAAAAAAATTAAGCCGCCGAAAAAACTGAAAAGCAAATAATAATTTTATTTAACCTTAATAACTATAAAAATTGACGCTACTAAAATAAAACAATCTTACCTCGTGAAAAAACTTTTAAGTATAATGTAACGTGCCAGTACGCTTGCTCAAGTTGAAATGAGACTGAACTTGCATTTTTTTAAAAGAAATAACGCCTGACCTACATTTAAACCTGACATATCTACCTTTACGCCTGACTTACATTTACGCCTGACATACATTACTACATGGCCAAGCGGTGGATTATAATTTTTAGACAGATGGTGTCTGGTGGAATATTTAGCCTACGTCCATTCTGAAATTCTGTTCTAACTATTGAAGAAATATTTTCTCAAATTGGATGCTGCAGCATCAGGTCACGGTTGCCATGTCACGTGAATACCACCAAAGTATAAGGCTAAGTTCAAAGTATACGGTTATGGTATGGTATATGGTATACCAAATTTCACATTAATAGAACATCTGGAAGTTAGTGAAATCCCTTTGTTAACGTAAATGGGCTGATGGTTTTATAAACGCCTGAAGAGATCTTCATAATATCTTTTATATAAAGCTAAGAACAATCCAGATCATCAAACGTTGAGTTTCTCCAATTCGTGAAACTGTTTATAGTCTGTAATGAATATCTCGTACTGTATCTACAGTTGTCAAGCTAGCGTCTCTTGAAATAATTTTTACCTCATTATTAGGTAAGTGTTATATTATGATTGTAAACATTGTTTTATGTTTATATGTGGAACTTGACAAAACGTGTCAAATGTCGCAAGTGTAATCTATTGTAGCGTAAAAATCAAGCTATCTTGATCTCTAGTCTAGACTTTATGTACTGTTTTTTATAAGTCATATTCTGCCAGCATGTATACAGGATTTGTATTTGTACAACATTTACCTACATTTGTGTTAGTTAGTTTTTTTTATTGCTCTTGACCAGCATCTACCCGTGTAGGGAAAATGAGGCCTATGATGGAGCGAGCTCACCCATAAGATGCCTATTCACTCGAACTTTGAAAAGATTTGGGTTACAAACCTTGGCAGTAATGGTAGTGCGCGTTATAAAGACTGTTTTAAAGCGTTTGGTCCGAAAAAGAGGGATGTCTACAAGATGAGGATGGTAACCTAGCCGTACGTCTGAATGCATGATGGAAGAAAGGGGAAGGCGGTATGAGCTCATGCAGCTCCTGAGCACACTCCGAAATGGCTGGCGGTTTTATAGTTTTGTGCCAGGCTCTGCATCTTACTTTTTATTAAAAGCGTACTGCTTCCAATGAACCTGTGTACAAAGACTGTGTAAATCTATATTTATACCTAAATATAATAAAATCATAAACGAGCCGTGTTTATACATTAAATATTTAAAAAAAAATTAAATTTTTTGTCGAAGGCATTTGATGTCCAGGAGCCGATTGATGGACAAGCCATCATAGCTTGTTGTAATGTACATAAAAAACCTATTGTTTTAATTTTGAGTGTTTAATTTCAAAAACAACCTTGGGTTTGGTCATTAGATGACATGGGGTCGAAGACAATTACGTATGGTATTTTATTTTAACATCAACAATAATAAAATTACGAAATTAAAAACTACATTAGGTATAAATAATTACAGTAATTTAATAATAAAACTTACCAAAAAATACTATCATAAATAGTAGGAAGGCAGATTGAAATATTTTTAATTAACTGGTGCCCGTGACTTCATCGGCGTTCAAAAATAAAAATAGTTAAAGCCCGACATTTTTTAAGTTTTTTTAATTTTAGATGATCCCTATTGAACAGTATTTTTTCTGGATGTGTTACTTTATTCACTTTAGTACTCCTAAAGTACGTTTTAATTGTCTTATGCAGTAAAAGAGTGCTATACGGAAGCAGTTTGGGACACGGGCTCCATTTTCCGCTAACAAACAATTACTCATCTCGTCAACAATTTTATCGAGAAAGTTTTTTTTCCAAAAGTTCTAAAAGTTTTATATGACTGCATCATTAAGTTCTCATAATGACCTTATTATTACAAAATTTAAAAAGCTCCTTGTCAACTAGACAATCTTGAAACTTGCAAGGTTTACGAGAAAGTAAGTGGGCTTATATTAATGCACTCTTGTAGGTACAGTCTGCAGTTGTCATCGTTTACATTAACAAAGTTGTGGAAAATTTAAAAAAAATGTTACAAATGGGTCGGTTTTGATATCTTAATAATATTAATACGTAAGATTTTGAGGATGTAAGTATGTTGGTAATAATTTAAAATAGTTTAAAATGAAACATTAACTTTGCTTAAAATTTCAAGTTGAATTCTATAAAACATATATTATGTGTGGGATGTTACGAAATGCAACAATAAGCTATAAGTAAATTACTTTAAGTAGTGGCAGGGTGACTGGGCAGGTCCCCCGAGATGGCCGGCGTACCTCCACTGTCGGGTACGCCGAGGTTCTGACTGGAAGTGTAGCCCTCACCGCACTAGGGGCACCGAAGTCGTGTCATAACGTCCCCGCCCATCAACGGCCGCGCTAGAAAATCTTTGAGTTTTAGCCGGTACGAATCCGGCATAACCCCGCAGTGTCCCCCTACACTGTCGGGTATCCAAGAGGATTTACCAACGTTTTACATAACTTCAATTATCTCGAAACTCGTTTTCATTTAGATACCGCTTTTGCGCTTATTTGGGCAGTATTATCGACAGCGAACTTTTAGCATATGTAAGATTACTTGTGCTATAAGCTTACCATCAAGTGGACGTCAACCTTTCTGACGATCTTTATATAAAAAAGAAATTTATCTTTTCAGTATCTTTTTCCAAATAAAATTTTAATTCATACATAAAGTTCTATTGTATTATAAATAGTTTAATTTAATATGGCAACTGTAACAGTTTAGGTGGACTTGCTCCCAATGTCCCAACATTGGCGAATCCCACTTTCAGAAGACTGTTGGCTACTGTCCAAAAAAGAGGGATTTTAACAAGATGAGGATGGTAACCAGCCGTACGTCTGATTGTCCGAAGAAAACCAAGGAAGGCCGTATGTGCTTATGCAGCTTCTGAGCATACTCTCCGAAGTATAACTTATAGAAGACATACAGACAGGCGACTATGCGTCTTAAAAGAAGGCCAACGAGACAACGCAAGGAATCTAAACAATCTTTCAAGGGTTGTCAAGATGGTTTCCTATACCATGAAACAAATAGCGCCGGCCTCTTCGTGTGAGGGAAATGGACATAGGGCAGGGTTCATATGTACCATTCAAAATCAGTTATTTTTTTTATTACACATATACAGATTTGTGACAATAAATAAGTTTTCCTTTTTTTTATTTTAATTTATTTATTTAGTTGTAACATGAGTCTCTGTTGAAGTAGACTGGTCCGTTACTAAGATTTATGCTCTGGTGTGCTCGCGGCCCTTGTTCCTCGGTCGTACTCTTATATTATATCCTTTGGCGAAACGAACAGATATAGCTACATTGACTGCCAGGTCTTCCAGGGCACCGTCGGCTTCGAACTGTAGATGCCGAAGGGCCTTGACCACTATGGTTTTTATCATCACTGTGCCGAACACACGACCTGAAGACAAACATGAACCTGAAGACGCTCAATTATATAATAAACTAGTTGGACTAAATATAAAAGCAATATAACGTTTGACACCTTGCTGCTATAAAACTTAGAACAGGCGTTAGGTTTGTATTTTATTTTAGATGATCCCTCGGGAACATTACTTTTTCCTGGATGAAAGGTAACCCTATGTCCTTTCTTGTAACCCTGATAACGTGTATGCAAAATTGCATAATGTTCGGATGAGTAGTTAAGGCGTAAAAGGTACCAGACAGATAGACAGAGTTACTTTCACAGACAGATTCTATATTTCTTAATGATACATGATTCTATTTTGTTGATAGGTACCATTTCTATAGAAACTCTCGATAATGCCCATGTCGTCATTGCATATAAAAAACAAAGTCCCAGTCTATCTGTATGTATGTTCTAATTGTATGTAGCTAAATTTAAGAGGCAGATCGACCTGTAAAGATATCCTCGCTCTGGCCGAACTTCTACCTGGTCTCCATCGTTGATGAAAATGTGGAAAATGTAGAAAAATTGGTATTGGATGATAAGAAGAATTACAGTTAAATATTTAGCAGAGACCGTGCGAATTCATTTTGGCAGTGTGTAATAAATTTTAATAGACGTTTTAGGTAAATAAAAACGACTTTAACATTTTGTATCTTCATGCTAGGGCATAAGCCAGGCCTTGTCTTCTGACTGTGGTGAAATGATTTCATCGATATTCTCAAGTTATTAATTAATTAAAAACTAGGTTTTTATCTCTGCTAAAATGGGAAGCATAAGATAAAAACTTACCCAAGCAATCCATTGGACCCAAACTGAAGGGTATAAAGACGCTCGGATCACGTTTCTTAACATTTTCTGGTAAGAACCTTTCTGGCGTCACTTTGTTAGGCTCCTCCCAGTAGTTGGGATCGCGGTGTAGATTGTGAATGGCAATCACAAGGGAAGTCCCTTTAGGAAAAGTAAATTTACCTGAAAAATAGTATAGTATTATTTTGACGAGTCCATTGGATGAGTGGTTAGGGTGCTTGTCTTAACGCTTTGCCTCAAGGTTCTTGGTTCGATGTCTGGCAGGGGTAACTTTGGAAATGAACTTTTCGAAGTTAACTCTGGTCCGGATTTGAAAAGTAGTGGCTGGGCATACCGAGTTTTGCAGTCATTGAGGCATCCCATCTGGCTGCAGTAACCACCCTTTTACAGAAGACCACTGGGAAATAACAGCATGTGTATAAAATGCTCTTTTGTATTATAATAATACTTTAAAATTTACATATTTTAAAGTAGGTACTAATAATTGTGTATGATAATCAGTTTAAATTGAATGAATATTTTAGATTCGGAGAAACTTATAAGATGGGCATCAAATTGACTCTAAAAACTAAATGTCGAGTGAATCTACAGTTCACAAAAAAATAAGAAACGATCCTTTTCTAAAAGAAAACTTCTGATATAAAAATAAGTAAGGTACCAGATAGATTATTTTCAATGGTAGAGAAACTAAATGTGTAGCACCATTGTGACTGCGACCAAAAAAGTAAATGAAAAATGAATATTGACATAACGTTACCATTGTTTATAGTGATCTCTTCTTCCACAGTTCTTTGTATCAATGCTGCTATGGGTAAGTATCTGGCCACTTCTTTGAAAACCATGTCTAAGTTGTGCAATTTCTTCAATTGATCTTCATCAACGTCGTCATCGTGAAGACCAAGAACTTCTATGATTTCATTGTAAACCTTGTTCTGTAATGAGATGATTCTATCATCGATTTGTAAAGCATTAAGCAAAGTAACTGCGATTAAAAATGTTTGAACTTCACTTCTAAAATCTGCCTCGGCCTACCGTGAAAGTCCGTTATCAATATTAAGGTAGTTGTAAAAGTAACTAGGCAACTATAAAATTGGCATAACCGTAAAATTTAGTTTGAGACAGATGATCTACCTAGTTGACGGTAAAGTGGGTACCCTGAATAGTTCTAGAATATATCGGTGAAACTCTACGAGTATATCTCTCGTATATACTAATATATATTATGCAATTTTGTATGCTTCGAGGGTAATCTGCGGTGGGTAAATTTTATCAACTTCATTATGGTGTTTTTATTACGATAACATTGATCATTCCATTGAAATGTAATTTAAATTGAACTAAAAAAGTCCTCTACAAAAAACGTGTAAAACTTAAATTTTTCCCAAAAATTGTCCTTAATTTTAATGTATCACGTGTATGCAAGACAGTGCCATTTGAGCGGCTGAATTATGCTGAGTTCATTGGATTCCTTAAGAGTTAAACTCCGTCTTTTTCTTTAAACTATTATAATACACATAAAGTTCTAATGAATACATAAACTAAATATCGATAGCCACTAACTTCCGATCGAAGAACAAATAATCACCTGCCATTCAGGTAGATGTGCCAGAAACAAAATAACTCCTGATGCAATTTTGGCACCCGCCTCTTGACTCTGGAAGAATCGGAAACAGGGTATTTTTAAAATTTTCCTTCATTTTTTTTATTAAATATCTCAATTTATTATTCTCAGCATGTAATGAAATATACATGCAATTTATTATTCTCATGCAATGAAATATACATGCAATTTATTATTCTCAGCATGCAATGAAATATACAAGCAATTTATTATTCTCATGCAATGAAATATACATGCAATTTATTATTCTCATGCAATGAAATATACATGTAATTTATTATTCTCAGCATGCAATGAAATATACAAGCAATTTATTATTCTCATGCAATGAAATATACATGCAATTTATTATTCTCATGCAATGAAATATACATGCAATTTATTATTCTCAGCATGCAATGAAATATACAAGTAATTTATTATTCTCATGTAATGAAATATACATGCAACTTATTATTTACATGCAATGAAATATACATGCAATTTATTATTCACATGCAATGAAATATACATGCAATTTATTATTCACATGCAATGAAATATACATGCAATTTATTATTCTCATGTAATGAAATATACATGCAACTTATTATTTACATGCAATGAAATATACAAGCAATTTATTATTCTCATGTAATGAAATATACATGCAACTTATTATTTACATGGAATGAAATATACAAGAAATTTATTATTCTCATGTAATGAAATATACATGCAACTTATTATTTACATGGAATGGAATATACAAGCAATTTATTATTCTCATGTAATGAAATATACATGCAACTTATTATTTACATGCAATGAAATATACAAGCAATTTATTATTCTCATGTAATGAAATATACATGCAACTTATTATTTACATGCAATGAAATATACAAGCAATTTATTATTCTCATGTAATGAAATATACATGCAACTTATTATTTACATGGAATGAAATATACAAGCAATTTATTATTCTCATGTAATGAGATATACATGCAACTTATTATTTACATGCAATGAAATATACAAGCAATTTATTATTCTCATGTAATGAAATATACATGCAACTTATTATTTACATGCAATGAAATATACAAGCAATTTATTATTCTCATGTAATGAAATATACATGCAACTTATTATTTACATGGAATGAAATATACAAGCAATTTATTATTCTCATGTAATGAAATATACATGCAACTTATTATTTACATGCAATGAAATATACAAGCAATTTATTATTCTCATGTAATGAAATATACATGCAACTTATTATTTACATGCAATGAAATATACAAGCAATTTATTATTCTCATGTAATGAAATATACATGCAACTTATTATTTACATGGAATGAAATACATGGAATTCATTATTCTCTTGCAATGAAATGTATATACATAAAAAGTTTAAATAAAATAATTAGCATCAGCTAAGAAAGTATTTTTTAAAATTTCAACTCCACGCGGAGCCGGAGGCTGGTCGTTAGCATACATATATATTTACAAAAGAACTTTTTTTTTATGTTAAGGTCGACAGACAGGCTGAAGGTCCACTTGATGGTAGGTGGCTACCGTCGCATATAACACAAGCAATACCATAGGTGCTGCAAGTGCAAGGAAGGGATGGGGTAATGTGCTCTGGCATCTCTCACTCACTCGCCGAAACACAACAGCACACAAGTATTCTATAAGAGGTGGTCACTGTCGCCAGACTGGCTGCCCAAATGACTGCGAAACGCAGTGTGCCCTGTCACTATACTTACAGTGGTGAACAAACTGAACGTCTCCCACTTGATTTCCTGTTCATTCAATTCTCCGCTTAATACGTATCTGTCCACTATTCCCATGGCGTCTTCGTCCACGATTTTGTTCTTCTTACGGTCCTCTAGACGCTTCTGTAGAATGTCCGTAGTCATTTCGTCCACTGCTTTCTTGTAGTACTCCTCCAGTCTCTTATTGCCTGTAGCCCAATAGATGAGTGGTATTTGCAACCACCATCGAGTCATTCTCGAGAAAATTAGCTTGTACATACTAAAAAAATATGAAAAAAAAGCATTGATATTTAAATACAACTAGCGACCCACTCCCAGTTTCGCACAAAATCCGTTTAGTAGTTTTTGAGATCATCGCAAACATACAGTCATACAGAGAGACACGGCGGAAGACTTTGTTTTATAATATGTAAGTACTAGCGACCCGCCCCCGGTTCGGTGTGTTTCTCCGCTAACTTCTTTTAAACCTACGGATTTTGATACGGTTTTCACTAATGGAAAGAGCGATAAAGGAGGAGGGTTTGTGTGTATAACTAGCAGAAAAAATTGCATCAATGCGAAGCCGCGGTTCGCTAGTTTTAAAATAAAAATATGTTACACATATAAATTGCTTTAAAATATCGTATTTGATGTTTGCCCCTCAAGCGCCATTTCCCTATCCCCTTTTAATCCCTATCCTTAAACGTACTTACACCGCGTTTGGCAGTCGTGTATAAATTAAAAAATAAACCTAAAAAAAACAATTCAGGAAAGCTTTTTTGCTAATATCTCAAAAGCATACTTTTTGCATATATAGCAGATTTTGGTTTGGCATCCGTATGATGTTATTACACAGTGGTCCTCTACGTAAATGAGTTGATCCCAAATGACTGCGAAATACAGTCAGCCCTTATACTACTTGCCTAAAGCAGACGAGAACCAACTATGAAAAGATTGAAAAATTCATTTCCAAACTTGGCCCTGCCGGGAATAGAACCCGGCACCCCAGAGACAGAGCTTTATAACATGCATCATATCTACCAAGGGGCTCATCATAATTAATTTAATTTCTTCGTAGTACTTACTCTTCAGTTTTTCTAATGACTTCGTCCATTCGTTTAACGTTTTTCGATTCATCTTTGGAGAGGCCCATTAGCGTTTCTAGAATGACGGATTAAAAAAAATGTCATATCAATCGTACAGAAACTTTTAATATTTCATTCATGTATTTGATTATACCTACTAAAGATATATATTAAGTAAAAATGTACCTACAGTCAGTGTGAGAACTTAAAAAATTAAAAATAAAAACCGTCGTAATTTGGTCCAACTTAAAAGATAAGACGGTGTTTATTTCGATTATATCGCAAATTACATGTTTTTTTTTAAAGAACATAGTTTATAGTGTAAAAATTTCCACAAGTTTCTGACAGATGGCGGTGTAAGTTAGTTTATTGACAAGTATATTTTGTGTAGCAAGTTGGACAACATAGATGGCGTTTCAATCTGGGTAACATTTTTAGGGTAGACCGTGGTGAACGGTTACAGGTAGGCCTTTTTGAAAGGAGAATGACCCTCCCCCTCCCCAATCTCCCTCATCTTTACCTTAATTACTTCACGAAATACAAAATAAAGACCCAAAACATTACGAAAACAATTAAAAGAGCAATCGCAATTGATAAACATTCAATACACAGCAGAATCTAGTATTAGTTAGTATATAGATTAAATTCATTCAGATGAAAGATTTGTTTATACTTACGACACACACACTGTGTTGTCGAGTTCAACATATCATGGAATACATTAAATATCTTATCTGGATTTTTGTTGCTTAAAACTTTTACAAACTCGTCGGCTTCCCTGTTAAAAATTGGGGAATACAGCTGCAACGAACGCTTGTTGTATGACGGTGTCGCTATCTTGCGATGATTGCGCCATGTTGCCCCTTTAAAACACACAAAATTTTGTATTACATACATAAGGTTTTATAAGAATTGATAAATATAACTAAATAAGCTATAATTAAAATTATAAACTAACCCCCTACTTTCTATTGATCCCAAACACGCTATATCTGCTGTAAGTTGTTGAGGAGTTGGGCGTTGCGAAGACTACTTGATGCTGCAGCATCAGATCAAGGTTACCATGTCATGGAATTACCACCGAAGTAACACTATACAACATTTCACATCAATCGAACCTTTGGAAGTTAGTGAAATCTCTTCGTCAACTAGTAAATAGGTTGATGATCTTCAAATACCTGAACAGTTCTTCATAAACTATAGCTACGAGTAAGAATAAGAACCATCTCGATCATGTCAGCTTTAAAATAAACAAAAAACCGATCAATATCGGTACATCTGTTTGGGAGCTACGATTTCATAGACAGATACACAGACACACGTCAAAATTATAACATCCTGTATTTGCTTCGGGCGTCGGGTGTTAAAAAGATGGGGAAAGTATCGGTAAGAAGCAGTTGAAATATGCAAAATACTGAATTAAGTATGTTGAGCTGCAAGGGATGTCTGAACCTATTTTGATCCTTTTTTGAAACCTATATTATAGTCGTTGCACTTGTATCACCCCAGTGTATCTATTGCTTTACATCGGCGACGGTAGCTGCGAACCAAAATGGTCGGTCGGTCATATTGATTGTTTAAAAAAAAAATTAAAAAAAAACTTGTGAAATCTCAGTCTTCTCAGACATATTATGGAGATTAAACAATGAGGAAAGACCTATACTGAAGTAACTCTCACAAACAGATAGATTGTATAATTAGGTCACAACCTACCTCCTGTGAGAATTCCTGGTCCGATAAAAGGTTTCATGTACTCATATGCGGGCCCCTTTTGATTCACCTTGTTACTTGTTAGGAGAAGCTGAAATATTATATTTTTTTATTTGAATATAGAAAATAATTGTAAACTTTTTAGGATATAATGTTGTAAATATTCTAAAAAGATGTAATAATACGCTTTCTCTATAATATTTGTAACTACCTAAATGGTGCCCACCCATGACTTCGCCAGAGTTGAAATATAATAAATGATATACTTAACTCCTAAAAAAAATGTAAAGCCTTGACGCCTGACATTATAATTTTGCCAAGCCTTGGATCGTCATTTTTAGATAGCTAGTGAGCGCGGCTACGCCCGCGTGAAAAATTTAGGCTATGTCCATCGGAAATACTATTGGTAAAATTTAATTTTTTTTTTAAGTTTAAAAATGAAAATGAGTGAATCGATGATTACCTCCTACATACAAACAAGCAAACATACAAACTTTAGCTCTTTATAATATTAGAATCTTTATAATCTTTATAATACTTATTAGATATATTTTTTTAATTAGCTTTTGCGTATTAAAAGGAATAAATACTACGATTTTACAATTTTTACATAATTCAGAATAGCGCGTAACTTTTTTGTTTGTAAACCGATTGGAATAAAACAAACAATAAGTGTTACGGGAAGCTTGCTTCAAAACCGCATTCAAATCGGTTAAGCCGTTTCTGAGATTAGTGTGCACAAACGCATAGACAAATAACAATTTTATTATATACAATATGATGATTATTATAAATTATTATTATTTTTTGAATTATGCAAATAGGAAAAGAACTTACTCTTATGTCATGAGGATTCGATACCACTATGTTTAGGTCAGGACCCAACCAAAACTTAACATACTGACCGTACTTGTACATCAGTTCGCATATGGTGTCAAGCTGGTCTGAAAAAAATTATAATATTTTTATTGATATCTACTATCCTATATTTTTAATAGCATATACTAGTGGCATACTGTACTGTGTGCCATTCCCTACTGTTTTTCGCAGTAAAAAAAGTGCTTTTGCAAATGCAAATGCCAACAGCATGTGTGTTCTATCCTTAATTCTACTAATGTCAGCAGCGCGCTTGCAGCACCTGTGACGTTGCTTTTGTGTTATAGGTGACAGTAGCCATCTACCTACCATCAAGTGAACCTTTACATAAAAATAAAAATCTATTATTTCTACAATAAATTTTTCTTAATTTTCTTTTAAATATGTCCAAGCATTGATCGATAGAACTGGCCATGTAGTCTGTACCCAACCCTCAGCGGCCAGTATATTGGGTAAACTAAACCCCGACTGATTTGGTTGTGTTTTTGTAGTCGTTCCAGTGATATATTATTTCATTTGTACTACCAGTGTCTACTTCTTATTAGTACTACTACTGGTACTATTTACTTTATGGTACTACTGATACGACGAGACTTCGTTATATCATTGTCTCGACCCAATACTTACAATGTACCTACTTATTTATAATATTGTACCTACTTTGTTTTATAGTCTTTTTATGTCTTTTTTATTGCGCTAATAATTATTTATAAAGCAGTTTGTAATTTAGTTAAATAACTAATTGTTGTTTAATCCCATACGTATTTGACTTTGACCCCAAGTCATCCAATGACCAAACCCAAGATTATTTATTTATTTATTTATTTATTTATTTATTTATTTATTTTCAAGGAAAACTTACAGTGATATTTGTACAAAAATTTACTTAATATCTAAATGAGAGATTAATTTGACACCATTTACAAGTTTCCGCATATTGCATCTATATAAAATATAAAATAAAATCGTTTCTAACCAATATCAACAATGAAAAACAAACTACGACTAAAAAAAAACAAAAACGCTCAAAATTACAAAATAGATTTTTAAATATACGACAGCAATAACAAACTATACCTTAACAAATTATTGACAAAGTTAAGCTTATTTCAAAATCAAGAATTCGGGTAGATGGCGCTTATTTCATACAATTAAACGTCGCGGAGGGTGTTGCTCGTAGAGCTTGACGGCGCTAGTTTACTGTTTTTCCCCATACTAAAAGTGCTCAAAGCGCCTAAAGAAGAAGAAGAATGCATTGACATAAAAAATAAGCCCAAATATTGAGGTATTCGATATTATTCTTAAAATATTAGTATTTTTTACTTTATTTTATTTTATTTATATTAGGGAAACATACAATATCTTGCTACAATTTATATATATACATACAAAAAGAAAAACATAAATTAGTAAAGTTTCCACTAAATTACTATAACATATTAAAAATTACAAGTCACTGCAGAATATTGGAGATGAATTTTAAAATACAGAATTTTAAAGAATGATTTAAAAAATAAATGATACTTTATACTTACTGCCAGGTTGCACCATGAACATCAAGGCGTTGCCAATAATAGGAAGAGCAGGGGGACCTGGTACCAAAGCTGCAAGCTCAAGCATTCGTTTGTGGGTCATCCTCCAGTACAGCCAGTAAGCTATCAGTGGCGCCACAGTGGCGAGAGCCACACCGAAAACACTGTCCAGCATAATCTCTAAAGAGGAAACATACGATTTTTTTATTGAGCGCAAAAAAGTTATCGTAATGCGGAAAATCATTGTCACGAATAAAGTTTTATGGATACAGATATAAACAGATGTTTTATATAAACAGATAGCAGGAAAATCAAATTCTAAAGAAGTCACAAGTCTGATTTGCAAACAAAAAGACCGGTTAGGTCAGAGAAATAAAGGAGGTTCAGGCACCGAAACATAAAAGCACAAGAGTTATTTTTATTATTATTTCATAGTAGTCTTCTGTAAGGGGGGTATAGTTACAGCCGCCAGGCAGGCTACCTAGTTTTGTAATGGGAAAATTAAGACGAAACGAAAATTAATGACTACGTTTATGGTCATGATGATAGGCTCAGTAATTTAGGTGTGAAAGCGTAATAAAAATAAAAATAAACTCACTTTCTCAATTATAATATTAGTTAAATATCTACTGGGTAGGAATATTTCGGTTATCACTTGCTTAACTTGTAGAGTAAGTAGCTATGACGTTACAAAAATGGCTTCTACACTACACACAAGATTTTACGGACAATAAAAAGATCTTAAAATCTAAGTAACACACTGACCTAATAACCTCAGCAGCAGCTGGCAATTTCTTCATTTGTGTTGGTATAATTATAATTAAATTTAATTAATTAAGGTCTTGAATTGTCGTTCACTGCTTGAATGTAAGTCTAAAATGCGAGTCAAGAGTCAAATGAGTAATGTATCCATGGTATTTTTTTAAATTATTATACATGTAAGTACCCGAGTGACATTGTTATTCGAAAGTGACATTGTGTTTTATACGAGTATAAGTACTCGTAATGTTTCTTGTTGTTGCTCCGGTTTCTTATCTACGTTTACATTTGCAGCACTCTTTTCTTACAAATTTCCTTTAAGAAATTTGTCATGAAGTCCTACTAATATTACCCATAAATGCGAAAGTTTGTATGTTTGTTCCCCAATAAAGTTAAAAGGGTTGGTTGCTTTGGATGAAATTTGGCACACGGATATTTTATTACCTGAATTAAAACATAGAATAGTTTTATCCTGGAAAAATTATAGCTTCCCGAGGGCGCGTCTAAAAATATCGTCGTCACAGCGATGAAGATGTCAGCGATGAACGGATTTGGATGAAACTTGGCACAGAGATAGTTTATTACCTTGATTCACATATATCCCGGAAAATATGTTAGGTTCCCGAGGGATCGTCTAAATATAAAAAATTGGACGCCATCATCGTCATAGGTGTTAGGTATATTTTTTATTTTAAAACGCGGACAGTCGCATCAGCTAATCCTTACTGCGAAAGTATGTTTGGATGTATGGATGTTTGTAACTCTTTCACGCAAAAACTACTGAACCAATCACCATGAAATTTTGCATACACGTTGTCTGGGACACCAGAAAGGACATAGGGTACCTTTCATCATTCAAAGCGGACGAAGTCGCGGGCACCAGCTAATATTTCATAATCTCTTTGGGATCATCTACAATTCGCATACACAGCTAAAACCACAATTGTAGCGACAGTTTTGAATTTAAAACCGGTTTCACTAAAACATCATAAATTTTTTTACTTACCTAAAATGCGAGTCAAGAGTCAAATGAGTAATATATCCATGGTATTTTTTTAAATTATTATACATGTAAGTACCCGAGTGACATTGTTATTCGAAAGTGACATTGTGTTTTTTTTCCTTTATTATTATTATTTTTTATTTTTTATTATTTCAATATTTACGTTTGCAAATCTCATGTAACTTTGAAAATTTTACTAGAGCTCTTAAATTATTCGGTTTGCAAAAACAAATATTTATAAGAGACTTACATAATAAATACGAATCTTGAAAATTTTAATGACTGCAAGAAATTTTTACCTGTTTCAGATTATCAAGTAAAAAGATTTACTGATACCGAGATCAAGTAATTTTACGAATTACTGCAGGCGAGATTGAAAAGGAGATAACAATGTGACATGGTACGCATACGGATACAGTAATTTATTCATTAACTACCTGGTGCCTGCGACTTCATACGCGCTGTAACTGTAATTTTTTTAAGCCCACAAGAACCTGATATTTTTCCAGGATAAAAATTATCCTAAATGTTAATCCAGGTAATAAACTACATCCCCCCTTAGATGGGTCATGACCGTGTAGTAGTGGGGGGGCTTAACCCTCGGCAGATCCAGGCGGTCTCAGGGGCTGGAGGGCCTACCGGCACCTGCTTGACTAATCGGACGGACGTTGGCTCATTTCTCCAGTCCCCCGTCATAGGCAGTGCGTAGGAACCACAAGGCGGTTTTAGTCGGTTAGAGTCCGACATAACACACACGCCGCCCTAGGCCAGTATCCATGATGGATTTCCCCTTGTAAAAAAAAGGTAATAAATTACATGTGGGCCAAATTTCATCTAAATAACAACTAAACATACAAACTTTCGCATTTAAAATATTACTAGCAAGCCGCTCCTGGCTTCGCAAGGGTGCAATTTTTTTTCTGCAACTTATATATAAAAACCATCCCCGTTTAGCCATATACAAAACATTAAATTAGGAAGTTTTTTTAATCGAAATTGGCGCAAATGTCAAAGTAAAACTGCTGTACCTAAATTAATAATATAAAAATTGCTTTAAGTAATTTTACTCACCTTTTTTCCTTCTATAGATTACAAGAATACACAAATAAAAATCACTACCAAAAGCAAGAAAAAAATCACATACTCGTATCTCTTCTAAATTTGAAAACATAAAAAAAAACTTTTACTTTTTTAAAAACGCATCACTGCTGGCAACGATACCTCATGCGTACAATGCTCTTGAAGTAATGTTAGTGCGAGAGCCTTAATTAGAATATATAATTATAGTACTCTGTGTATTGTTAATAAAGGTTGGACCAGTTAATATTATATTTTATAGATGAAGTGGTGTGTGACCACGCAGCCCCGGATCTACGAATTTTCGAAACCGGGAAAACTTGATAATGACGCCCCCTCTCACCAGCATTTAACATAAATTGTAAAAAAATCACAAATATATGATGGGTGAACTTTTTGCACTTTTTTTACCTATTAGCTAATATTGAGTAGTTTCATTTGTGTGACATAAAATCAAATACATAGGAAATTTAACCAGGAAAGACAACAGACATTAAATTCTTCAATATTAAGTGTAGTTCACATGTTCCAATTTATGTTAAATTATTTATGTTAAATTTTGAAGAAGCTCGTAAAAATAATGTGCAACAGATCACTGGATTCTGAATGATGTCTAGAAAAACATATTTAATTTTAATGCTTAACCAGTACATAAAAAGTTGCATAAATTATAAACAAAAGTTTTTCGCTAATAACCCAAAAACTATAAGCGATAACAAAAATCGGAAAAAAGATTCTTAAAGAGGGGGAAATTCCCTATACAAAACTCTCAAATCCCGGGATCTGGAGTTATATATTCTGAGCTGGTGGTTTGTGGGATGGGACCGCGATGGTAATTACATAGCGTAGTTGTCAGAACTGCTGTCAATTTTTTTATAATGTTTTGCCCTTATAAAAACACATTTAGTGATTCATTTTTATTGATTGAGATTTTATGATTTTGGCACCCTCTGTAACCGCCGCCCGGATTTAATAGGTACAAATGTGTATACTCGTAGTGTGACCATAAATTCTATTTTTTTATGTTAAGGTCGGCACACACTGACTGTCCATTTGATGGTAGGTAGCTACCGTCGCCTATAACACAAACAACGCCACAGGTGCTGCAAGTAGGACAAGGGATTGGGAAGGGACAAAAATAGGCTCCCTTACTCACTCAGAGCCCAAAGCCCTATCCTTTTCTAATCCCTTAACCTTAATCCTACTGTAGTCATCAGCACACTTGCAGCAACTTTCGTCGTAAAATATAAGTATCATGATATTTTAATAAAAGTGGAATTTATGGAAGACTTTGGACATTCTTTTATATTTATGTAATTTTTAATGCAACAATTTTGTTTTGTTTGCGTTAAGTACAAGGCCGGAATCATGACAGCATCTGATCGAATTGTAAGCGTTCACATGACTTGTTAAGATTTCTGTCGGAAATTACAAGGCACACGTCATCCGTGATTAACATAGGATAAGAAGTGAAGTGGGCCCATAACGGAACCTTGAGCTGTCCTCTCAGATACAGACATAAGGTACATAATAACCATGTCAATTAAAATAAATATAATAAATAATGTTCTGAAGTCATTTTATTTAACCAATTATAATAATGCCAATTGCCAATGCCTAAAAAATCCCACTAGTTCAATGAATTGAACTACCGATTGAACTAGTGGGACCCAACTCAAAATTACTTAGGTATACTTACATTAGTTTAAGAACTTAGTTATTAAGGTTAAATAATAAAGGTTTATTATTTTTTGCTTTTCAGTTTTTTCGGCGGTTTAATTTTTTTGTTAAAAAGTTTTTTCTTTAAGGAGTACAAAGTACTCTTATAATTAAGAGTTTCTATCAAGTATTTCAGTATCAATCTACCATCAGTCAATAATTAATTTCAATAATCACGTTGAATTAATACAAAAATCTGTCAAAATGGTAATAACTCATGAAATTATAATAGGTTTTAAATAAAATAATACACATGTTTTTTTTTTATTAAATATTTATTGCAATCACTTAGTGCCTATATAATAATTAAGTACCTACATACTTAATTAATTAATTAAGATAATTAAGTCATCAATAACGAATGTGGGTAATTCTACCTTTAATCATCTGATACAATCAACATCTGGTCTGACTGCCCGTCTGACCTTTATAAACAAAAAAACTAATATAAGCTTAAGGACTTAGGTATATAGCTAAACTTAAAATAAAAACAAAAAATAATCTGTAGTATTTTTTCACACTATAATCATTGTAATCACTGTAGTATGAATAATTTCACACGCTTTATTACCTGAAAATATTAAATTACGTTTTAATGTGGCTGATCCTCGAACTATTCCTTCGCTATTTATATATGAGGTCGTTGTTTATGTAAAAGCCAACCCCAACCTATTTAAGCGAGTCTCTGATGATAGTAAAAGAGCACAAAGAGATACCAACAGATTATGTATTCGAAAAGCACACATAAAAGTACACCCTTATGCATAAAAGTGTTTTTTGTCTAGCGCCAGTTATATATAATAAAATTACAAATACCATTTTAATGGTTCTTTAGAACTTAATATTAATTTATTCAAGAAGAAAATGAAGAAATTACTCGTCGACAAATGCTATTATAATATGAAAGATTACGTGTCTGATAGTTCGTTGTAATAATTGGTAATATTAATTAGCTTTATTGTTTTATTTAGTGTACTTACTTAAAATATTTGCACACCCTCAAAGGGTAGAATGTAGCGAGATTTATTATCTATTATAAAACCATTGTAACCTATATTCGGCAAATAAACTATTATTATTATTATTATTATTGAATAGATTTTCATAAATGCGAACTATATTTCTTGTCAGCAATTTTTGTATTTCGTCATCAACTTCTATCATCTAATTAATAGATCTATCGCCACGAAATATTTTCATTGTCAAATAAATAAAAAGTGTCAATATGTATCTGAAATAAGAAATGCATTATCAATGAAATCGTAGATTTTCCCTTGAATGAAAACTTTGTTCTTAAAATAATAGGTGTATCCCTTAAATAATAACTTCGTACTCAAAATGGTAGATCTGTCGCCAAATAAATCGATTATCGTCGCCAGATTGTGACTTCTTTTTATTTGTTATTTTGTCACCAGTTACATTTTATTTCGTTCAGTTACAAATACTATTCGTTACCAATTTAACAGTTCAGTTTATAAATTTAATGAAAAAATGTTCAAAGGGGCGTTAATCCGTCCGCATTTTATTATTTTATTATCCCATTTTATTCATTTTATTATTCTACTAGAAATTATTATTTAAACATATTTGTAATTACTACCTAAATTTTATTAAAAAATAAATAAATACAACACCCAAAAAGTACATCCTAGCTATAACGATTTACCGTGTGTAAATAGACAACTTATAACACCCTCTGTTGCGTCTGGCGCGGGTTAATAATAACACGCTGTGTTAAAAATAGCTACGACACTAAACCACTTACCCCTTCAATCATTTTAGGGTTTGTCATGGTTGTCATGGTAATCATGAATCGCTGCACGGGCCTTAGTCAGTTCTTCTTTAATTAGACAAATAGACATTCTTATATTCGTCAGGATTACATTGTAATCACTCACTCCAACTCCTTGACTGTAACATAATAAGGAAAAATAATTAATATAAAAGAATACTAGGGAACAGAGAGAAAATTTACCCAAGTAAATAGCACTTGCAGCTTAATAGCACAGTTATCCAGTACACTCAGAGAATAAAATGACCCGGCTAACGTTGTTTTGCAAAAAAAAAGAAATTTTTTTTGGGGTGGGCCACCCTTATCACTTAGGGGTATAAAAAATAGATTACAACCTATTCTCAGACCTACCGATATACATAAAAAAATTCATAAAAATCGGTTAAGCCGTTTCGGAGGAGATTTGTTATAAACACTGTAACAAAAGAATTTTATAATGAAGAAGATAAAACTGACCATGTGGCTATGATTACGATAATTTTTTAAAGTGAAACTTTTTTGTCCATCACCTCAATTTTTTGTTCATCTATTGCATGTCGCATTACAGCCGGCCGCGGTGTAGGGGTAAAGTGAAAGGCGCTCGGCAGAGCAGTCAATCAAGGCTAATTTGGCGGCGCCCATGGCTCGCATCAGGTGACCGTGTAGAATTGCATCGTGGTTTCATAAAACCACACAATATTTTTTTAAAATTTTATTTTATTAATTTCTTAATCAAATAAGTAGATATTGTATATTACGATTTTACACGCCAAACGTGGCAGTAGGTATACATGAGGTTCCATATTCAAACTAACTTTTTTTCATTGACCCATGTTACTTGTAATTAAATGATTTGAATTTGAATTTGAAACTCTTTCGATTGTCATTACCAGGAAGTAAGATTACCAGGGTTTCAAAAAATAAGCGTTTTTATAAGCGACACAGAGAAAAAACAAGTTTTTAATCAACTTACTAAAAGTGGTGTTTGGGATTCTGCATTAGCTGATATAATGTTGTTGTATGGGTTTCGATCATTCGCATGTGTTCCAAACTTTTGAGTAAATGCTTTATGGCGTCGCACCATTCACATCCGTCATGAAACTCTCTGCGCACAACGAAAAATGAAATTGATTGACTAGAGTAAATTACAAACAAAACGAGATTTGAACAAAAAAAACAACGATCTAAGTATGTTATAGTAGATTTTATTTTTAAAGGATTTTCAAAAATCACAAAATGATGAGCTACTAGCCAGAAATTTCTTAATTATGTGAATTACTAAGTTAATCGTTATGAAAATGTAATTTTAT
The DNA here is from genome assembly GCA_944738685.1 of Synanthedon myopaeformis. Taxonomy (NCBI): domain Eukaryota; kingdom Metazoa; phylum Arthropoda; class Insecta; order Lepidoptera; family Sesiidae; genus Synanthedon; species Synanthedon myopaeformis. The sequence goes on along the minus strand of OX122933.1, from coordinate 2,581,114 downwards.
TAATAAAATCTTTATTTATAGAAAACATACTCACTCCATTGTTGAATTTTCACTTATTATTCACTTTTTTTTATTAAATTAGATATTTTAACTTGCAAAAAAGTTAACTTTATAGTCGTCGATCGATAGTTTATAAATCGTATAATTTTTATTATTTTTTTAATTTCACGACGAAGAAAATTAATTATCCCGCCAATTAGTAAGACCATAGAGTAAATAGTACATTTACTCTATGGTAAGACCTATAGACAACATTCGATTATCGTTACTAATTATGAGCGAAGGGAGAACGTGTAAGAGCCGTATTTTCCATGGCGCTGCTGTAGCCATGTTGGTTAACACAGATAGTTTATTACCTTGATTAACATATACTTATATTATACATAGTATACTTTAATTATACTTATTTATAAATATAAATACTTATAAATACATATAACTATATACTTTTTATATTACTTTTTTAGATTAGGTATATACTTATACTTACATATAGTATACTTTTTATCCTGGAAAAATGTTGGGTTCCTGTAGGATTTTCAAAAAAACCAACTGCAGCCCGTAGGTACGAAATCGCTGGCCCAGCTAGTAAATAATCATTACAATATTGCTACGAAAATTAAATATTGGAATGGGATAGGGAAATACGCTCTGGCATCCCTTACTCAAGAGCCCAAAGCCCTATCCTTTCCTAATCTGTTAACCTTAATTCTACTGTAGTCCTCAGCACACTTGCAGCAACTTTTACCTTGCTTGTGCTATGGTGACGGTAGCCACCTACCATTAAGTGGACCGTCAGCCTGTCTGCTAACATAAATCTTTAAAAAAATTCGACACCGACGTTTTTGTCCATCGATTTAAATCGAAAGATTTCATGTCCATTGCGTGCCATGTCTCAAATTTCCCGTTTTCCCTTCCTTGATAAATTGTGTAAAATTTTCGACTAAGCATTTCCTCATTGGCCATTTTGAAGTAGGTAATTGCCAAATGACAATAGGCGCCGAGTTAACGGAAACCTTAATGTTAAAATTACCTAATGTTATTTAAAAAATGTAGCAGTTTTATTATGAATACACTCTACGTGTGTTTTTAAATTGACATCATAACAACAAACCCGGTAAAGACTTGATAATATCATTAGATTAGGACGATTAGGACATGTCACAGTTTAAGTGCTTATTATGCTCATTAATTTTATGATTTACATAAAACTACAAAAAAAAAATCAAGTAAGCACAATGTCTAAACATTAAATAGGTAATTCCAAAATACGTCTCAGAGGTCATATAAAATAAGTATTTTTGATTTTCCTAGTTTCAAATTTAAACTCAGCCGTAAGGAAAAATTGTAACATGTATTTATGTAAGTAGGTACAATTATAAAAGGGGCAATATGTTTTGGGCAGGTTGCCGATTAAAATGTGCTCGCTAATATTTTTAATTAAACCGGGAATGATGGAGATTAGGTATATCATCTCCATCATTCCCGGTTACCGGTGACTTTAAATGGCGGTTAGCCTACTTGACACATGGTGAAAGAGCCCCTTATCCCTCATAACTCCAATGAATAAGTTATATATCAAATTAAAGCTAATTTTTTTCTGTATATGATAAACTACTTACCTCTGCCTATGTAAAAGTGCCCGCAAATAGGGGTGCCAAACTGTTAAAGATTACTTAGAGTGAAAGAGAGTTTAAGCGCTACACTACATCAATCGTTAGACAAGAATGGCGAAACACTTTGTCTGTGTTTTTGAAGCATTGCGCATGCGCCGACAGATGGTGTTCTCAACCAATAGTAGTAGAAACAAATTTGAATATTCCAAAAACTATATGAAAAAATGCATAGCATATTGATATTTTTTTTCCATATAAATGTTAATTTACGCTCTCGCTAATAGTACGTAGCGATTGCAGTAATTATAAACCATTTTTACTGGGCTCTGGCGTCTACTTATGTGTATGTGCTTGGCAAAACGAAACGTTGTGTATAGATGAAAGTGAAAATTGAATATGAAAATTGTGTAGTATAATACAATTTTTATTTCGTTTTTTTTTTTTCGCTCACTTTCCACTTTCATTAAAAACAGAACGGAAGGTCCTAACCACAGAACTAAAAGGATTACTCACAAAAAGGACTGACTGACACCACTTTTAATGTCAATGTCATGTCAAGATTGACAAACAGCTTAAGAATTGAATTGAAATTAAATTCAAATGAAAGCGTTTTTAAGAACCGTTTATTAGTAGCTTTTCCAAGATTAATTTTCAGTGAAATAACAAAGGTTTTGTATAATTGCTATTTTATTGATGTATTAGTTGTTATTGTGCCTTACGCCATAAATTGAACATTGCAGAAGACATTCCGAAGATAATTTGTTGCAAACTGCAAATAATTCCTTGGAGTGTTTGAATGTTCGTTTTCTTTAATTAATACAATAAAATGCAAGCCGTCCATACATTTTCTCGAAATGACGACGAGACTTTGGAGCAGTTGCTACAAGTTTGCGGCTCTGGTCGTGGAACAGCTCGCGAACAATGGTCTTTGCAAGCGGAAATGCTCGTTGAGCCATTAGCATGGGACGCATTATGGAAATTATCTAAACAATTTTGTAAAAAGTTTGGTGAGTTGACTTATTTTAACGTTTTATTCTCTGACTCTTGTACTTGGTCATTTATCCTTGAAATTTTGCTACATAGTCCTATATAGCTTTTGTTAAAAATCCATCACAAACCTTGTGCCTAGTCTAAAAAGGCAAATCCAGCCCTGAGTCTAAAAAGTCTAGAATTTACATAGAGCCTTGAATCTTGCATTATATGACTTTACATGTTACAGATGTGAGGTTTCCGTGCATTGCATATGTGACTGTAACATCAGTAAACTTTGAAAATCTGTCCGCCTCTGTGGATGTATTTAGTGTGCAGCATGTGTCTGTTTCGTTGCCTGAACATGTGGAAGATGTGACCCTCATTGAGCTCTGGCCAACAGTGAAACAAAAGGAGAAATGTGTTAATGCTGAAACAACTGCAGAATTCATTGATTTATTGAGGTAAGCATTTCTTTTTTACTAGAACTGAAAAAAATTAAGATAATCTGGGTCAATGTCAAATTTTGAGCAGGTAATAAATTAAGAGTTTAAAACCTCCTTAAATTTAAGTGTTTATAAAATTGCTGAAGTTTACACTAACTACTGAAATATGATATACACAGTATGAGCTTGACATAATATATTAACTCTTGTTTTTTACTCTTGACATATTAAACCTTGCCACATTTAGGATAAGTGCACATGTACTCATGTTAATCTCTGACTTGTCACTGGTGATGGGCAAATCGAATGTACACATTTTTACAAATTATCACAAATTGGATTTGTGATACTAACGACAAACCCCCGTCACATGCGGAATTGCAATTTTTCTTGACCGATGTTTACATTGTAAAATAAATCTATGTTCCTAATTGGCTGTGTGTTAGTCAATCAGGACAATCAATTTTATAAGTATAGATTAATTAACTAGCTGGTGCCTGCAACTTCGTTCTCATTGGAAAACGAAAGATATAATACCTGAGAAAATTTATGAGTATTATAAAGCCTGACATCCTTATCACTGTGACGACGGTGGCGCCTTCTTTTTTATATTTTTAAAAGATCCTTTGGGAACTTAAGATTTTTCCAGGACAAGAAGTAGATATCCTATATGTTAATCCAGGTAACAAACTATCTCTGTACCAAATTTTACCCAAATCCGTTGAGCCATTTTTTCGTGAAAGAATAACAAACATCCATCCTCCATATATTGCTTTTATAATACACGTAGGAATAAGTAAACCTATTTTAATTACAGGTTTTATTACAACAATATATGGATGCCGTGGGACGACCAGGACGATAGGATTCTGTTGCCGAAGACAGTGGAGGAACGTATGAATCTCTGGTGTGATTTACACAATGGCACAATAATGAAACATATAGCGAGGCAAATTACATTGCTTCGAATGAGCGCCATAGATGCTCACGAAAAACTCAAGGAATTGGATTCATCTTTGTACGAAGGGAACATTGCGGATGATGATAATGATGATGATGGTAAATATTTTTAGTAGTTTTGGTACACATTTGTGGGTTTTTTCTACTATATAGGGTGGCGGGCGGGCTGACTGTGTGGACCAATTTTGATCAATTTTTTATTTGTTTGAATGAATGTTATGAAGCTTTGGTACATGTTCTAGATGTTTAGCTATTATTCAGGCGTTTGAAGATCATCAGCTCATTTCCTAGTCGCCGAAGACATCTCACTAACTTCCACAGGTTCAATTGATTTGAAATTTGGTGTACTGTTACTTTGCTGGTATTTTCATGACATGGGAATACTAAACTCCTCAGCAACATACAGCAGATATAGCATGTTTGGGCTCATTAAAATGGTCTCAATAGAATGTCGGGAGTTAGTTTACAATTCACAATTGGATATTCCAGACTCACTCTTATCTGCCAATTACATATCTCTGTGTGCGGAAATGACCGCGCGACTAGACTGCATCATGGCAAAATGGACTCTTTACGAAAATCCACTTATACGGGAACATTACATAAATAAAGAGACAAATAAGTGGCTTAAAAATAAGAAAGAAAATACGGTATGTTTTTTTTTTCTAAGATACTTTTGATATTTATTTGTTTATCTATAAACTTTTACAAAGTATTTAAATAAAAATAAAAAAAATAAATAAAAAATATTATAAAAATAAATTTATTTTCTGATTTACAAGTTAAGTGTTAGGCCTTCCGCACATTATGATACTAAAAGACGACTACATCGTATCCTTCTGTACTGTGGTCTAGAAATTGTGTTGAATATGGTTTTTACATTGATCAGGTTGTAGCGCTTTGGAAAGGGGGCTCGGTGCTTGAACTGGACGAGATCTGTAAATTCCTCAAGGGCCAAGACATTGATGAGAAGGAGGTGAAAGTGATGACCAACCCAGAAGAGGCCTTCGCTCTGGAGCCAAAGCAAGTTGTGATATGCAGCAAAGAATTCGAAATACCCGAAATACCTTTAGCCAATACATCGATTTGTAGCTTTATTGGTAAGTATTGTGTTTTTAATATTTAACAATTATTAATATTTTATTGGTATGTGTTTTTAATATTTAACAATAAAAAGGTGAAGGGAAACTTTCATGACCTAGAATATTTTTTTCACATTGCTATGTGATGGTGAGAACATATATTGACATTATATTCTATTCATTGGAGCAAGGGATTTTGTGTTAACAAATCGCACCTTCGGCACACAAGGGCATAACTGCACTTTTTGTATTCTTTTTTTTTTGCATCAAATAAACCAAACCCCATACTCTTGTGAATATTTTTTAAATTTAATAATGTATTTAAGACACTTCTGCATATTTAACACATTTTACAAATTTTTGTAAGTTATGCCCTTACACTCAAATTTTTAACCTCAAAAACGTGGACTTTCAAACGTACTATTCCTATGTACGCAAAATAAGATAGAATAGGTATGTATAAAGAGAGGGTTCGTTCGCAGGCGGCGGGATTAAAGCGAGCTCGACTCGATCGTGGCTTCTGTGCGCCAGCGAACATTGCGCCCTCCGCGGGTTGCAATTGCACTGTGCGTCGGTTGTGAATACGCTGGTCGTCGCCCGCGCTGGCGAGTTGCGTCTCTCGCGATGCTCTCTCACAGACGACTCTTCCACGGACCAGGTGAGTCATTTGTACATTTAGCAGGCTCAGTTTTACGTTGAGAATTTCACAGACTTCTCTTTATGTATGCAGGTTGCCCAAATGAATGCAAAACTCAGTGTGCTGTGCCATTACTTAAATACTTTTTCCCAATTTAATTGTGGCGTGCTTTAGTTTTATTTAATATATGGTTGGCAACTAAGTGTTTGCGTTTTTTGTCGATAGATGACCTTTATACATTCTTTTGTTTTGATAAGGTATTCAAAGCACATAATCTATATTTTTTTAAGTGAAAATTTCTTAGTATGAGAAAAAACACTGAACTCTGCCGTAACGGTGTGTGAGCGACATCCCTCAGTGACGTTTAATTGTATAAAATAAGCGCCATCTATCTGAATTAGTATGTACCACTTGGTTCATAATAAGCTTAACTTCGTCAATAGTATGTTAAGTTGTTTAGCGCTAATGTTCTATACTTTCATTACTGACGTGCAGTCCTACGACCGATGGCTTTTTTTTTTCTTATTTGAAACTTTAATCAACTGGTCTGGCAGCAGTTACCAGCCCCTTACGTAAAACTACAGTGAAATATAGTATGTGTTTTTGGTTTCGTGGATTGAACAAGGAATGCCAGGGCGCTTACCCTATCCCTACTTATATAGGCGACCGAAGCCACCTACCAATTGGTTGGTCAGCCTGCCTCCAAACAGTTTTTGTTAAAAAATTGACTCAACCGTAATATTTGCTGTTACAGAGCGATTTCACGCAAGGTATAGTGGCAATGCCAGGCGCCAAAGTGATACTAGAAGACTGTACTCTCAATAACTTCTACTCAGGAATAGTAGTACACAGAGGAGCTCAGGTATAAAATTGTTTATATTTTTTGCCCGCGTATATCTTGTACACAGAGTGACTGAAATTACTATTAATAAGAGTGGTTTATGTAAATCTAACTTTCTTCCTAAAACAATTATTAAATCTATAAACAATACATATCAGAGTTTAACTTGAACTAAGTTTGAAATACCATATTGCAGGTTGCTTCCAATACTATTTCTATGCTAATATTATGAAGAGAAAAGATTTGTACCTATTTTTGTTTGTAATGAATAAACCCATAAACTACTCGATCGATTTTAAAAATTGTTTCACCTATAGTAAGGTACGTTATCAGCGAGTAACGTAGGCCTATATTTTATAAAGTCACGCGAGCGAAGTCGCGTGCAACAGCTGGTCTGTTATAATGTGAAATATCATTGCCCCCATTGTTGCAGGTCGATGTTCGTGGTTGCGTGATAAGTAAATGCGGCGTGGGCATCCAACTGTATGGCGGGGCTCATGTTAAGTTGGACAACACGTCTGTCACCGGTTGCACAGAGAACAGCATTCGGTGCGAGATGGACAATACGCACTTCAATAATGACCGGTGAGTTAGATAGATTGCTAACAGTTGCTACACCACTATTTGAGAGTGCGGGGTGAGGTGGGGGGAGGGAGGGGGGGGGGGGGAGAGTAAGAGATCACATGAGAGCTATATTGTCTGACAGATCTTAAAGTTGGCTTTTCACTGTGAAAACACACACACACAGGGAAAACACACACAAACAGTGAAAATACACAACGCAACGGAAACACACACGCTCACAGCGAATACACACACACACGCCCAGCAAAAACACACACACACAGAGAGAGAGAGAGAGAGAGAGAGAGAGAGAAAACACACACAGAGCGAAGACACGCACACACGCCGCAAAAAAACACACAGAGACACATTCACTCACTACACTACACTAGCGACCCGCTCCCTACTTCGCACAGGTGCAATTTTTTTTTGCAAATTATACACGGTGGATAAAATCAATGGACCCTGCCTTAAAACCACTTTAAATCTTTAGATAGATTATTTCATTCAAAGGAAACATTCACTTATTTTTGAAAAGAAACATAATTACGTTTACAGATTTTCTAAAGATCGCTTGCATCACCGGTTAATCGAATTAGCTAAAAATTAAAAAAAAAAAAAAAAAAAAAACACTAGTTAAAGTACATAAAATTCGACTTACAAAATTGTAATTTACTTACTGTAATTTTTTTCCTACATCCTCTTCTCTAATGTGGATTTAAATATAACGTTTTTTTTTTTATTTTTATTTTTTTAAGCGTACAAGAACTGCAAATAATGCCAAACTGCAAAGTGGATTCGGGTTACATGAACAAGAAAGTCTTGGTGGTACACCAAGAGGCAACACTTCTATGAAATATATATAAAACAATATGTTATTGTTCATACTATAATGGATAACTTAACTTGATTAAGTGATTTGATTTGTTTGTATTAATGACAGTTTATTATGTCAAAGTTTGCATCGATGATCATCGAGCAAAAATGTTCATGAAAGTCAAATTTGTTACAATAGTTCAACTGCATTTGATTATATTTTAATTTGGGAATGTCTGAAAGTTACTTATTCTAGTATTTTTTAATTTTCAAATAAAAATTAAAAGATCGCTGTTGTTCGAGTAGGTTTATTAAAAAATTTAAATTATCAAAAAAAAAAACATAGATTGATAAATTTAACGTCTTTAACAACTTTTCATAATTAACATAATTGACAGGTTCAGACAGAAGAGCTCTCCATTTGTTTGCTAAACGAAATGTGTGATGTTATTTAAATAAAATGTGTTCTGATTTTATCTGAAAGTAGTATATTTTATTCATATCCAAACTTATCTTTTCTTGTCCTCGAACGAAAAGCTATTAGCAAATATTTAAATAATAATTAAAAACAAATATAAATCATTTATCTAATGAAATTAAAGTAAAACTTATATACAGTTTAACTTTAAATGAACAATTCGAAATGGTATCAAACTAATTTAGCACATTTTGTATGGCGAATGAGGAAAACATTGGAACAAATTTGACATATTAAATAAAAGAATTTGAGGTTATGTTTTGAGATATTTTATTTTAAAAATACTCTCATCTATATAAGGCATGTATGTTATTATTTATGTTATTTCAGCAACATTTATTGTTTTTAATTATTTTATTTAAATTAAAAATTTCTTAAAATGTATTGTTTGGTAGCTCCAAAACTCAAATGACTCAGTTAAATTAAGGTTTAGAATGTATTTTTATATTTCTGTGTCATAAATACAGTGCAATGTACTTGATATTCAAATGAAAGTAAAAACTAACTTACGTACTTGTTAATTAAATTTTATATTATAATGAATTGGCGTAGTTTTAATAAGAGATTGGCTGGTACATGTATGATAAGGTTGGTCTATGTTATAAATAAAAAAATAAATATGTTTTAATAATAACAAAGTGAAACAAATCTCAACAAAAATCTAAATGCACGCGAGATATAATTTTATTATTAATGAAATTTATATTATGTGTTACGACAACATATTCATTTAGAAATAGTTCAAAAATAAATAGTTGTGGTTTGGTTCCTAAAAAAAAAAAATAGTCCATGTTTGCATTTTTTTATATTTGCCGTAAAACTCATAAAATGAAGAGCTATGTCCATTTGTCGATATGCTATCAGAGGACACAGAGACAATATTTTTTTAGATAGAGATCAGTTGTACGTTTACTATTTTTTTTTTTTACAAAAACACATGTAATTTTCTGAAAATACATTTTCATGATCTTTAAAATTATTTTTAACTTGAAATAGTATTTTTTTTTTGTCTAGTAAAAGTAGTGTCTTATCTATACTAATATTATAAAGGGAAAATTTTGTATTTTTGTTTGTAATGAATAATAACTACTGGACCAATTTTAAAAATTCTTTCACGTATAGAAAGTTTCATTATAAGCGAGTAACATAGGCTATATTTTATAAAGTTACGCCGGCGAAGTCGCGTGCAAAAGCTAGTAAATTATAAAGTCTTCTCAATGTGAAACGCTTTTTTGTTTTGAACCGATTGTTATTTTTTTGCACCTCTTAACACAACATCTACAATATCACAAGCATATGTGACGTTTCATTCAATATATATACCTATAACCTATTTTTATTTAATTTCAATATATTATATGTGTTTTTATATTATTGATGTTTATAGAAAGTTCGTATAGATTTTTTAATGTTCAATATTTTTTTTTTCAATCGCGCTATTTTTGACCAATCAGTGTAACTAATGAATTACTTTAAAATATTCTCGATAAAAGATTACTTAATATTGTAAAATTACATAGTCCATATAATATTAAACAGAATACGTTTAATCCGCACATATATAAAGCAATATTAACTGTTTTAAGACTCGGCAGATTAAAAAATAATAATAGGATTTTCTCGATGAATATAGGACCTCAACTGTATCGCTCGCCACTGCCCTCTATATGGACATCGTGGAAATGTATTTGATTTATGTCAAAATTAACGTCAATCCGATTGAAGTAAGTAATTTGAAATATAAAAAAGTTAAAGAATTTCAAAGTAAGTTCTATAAATGTGTTCGAGAGATAAAAATCTCAACAAACTACGTTATAGGTTATAGTATATTTAAATTAGAAATAGAAATAAGTTTATACTTGTTTATGTAGTTATAATTAGATGATACTGAAGAATGTTAAAAGTGTATTGATTTTATAATATAGAAATTTGGCAATTTCTTAATTTCATAAAATAAATGACTTTTTTTTTAAATTGTTGTTTAATATTAATTCTTAAGCATTATAAAATAATCTTTTCGTACTTCGTAGCAACACATGCAAACTGAGCAACACATTTGGTAGCAGTAACCAACGACCTTTCAGAACAAATAAAAGCACGTGTGAGTTGTAGTGTTAGAATCAAAAAATTGTTAGAATTTAATAAAAAATAAAAGAACATCGTTATTTTTCCATCTTTCGTTAATTCAATTATAATTCAGTACTTACCATTTTTGTAGTTGTCAATAGATAATATGTACCCCACGGCCTGAGTTGAGAATAAGTCCAGAGTATGGAGGGTAGAGGTAAGTAGTACCATAGAGAGTAGGTGCTACCATAGAGTAAATAGTAATTAAGTACTCATATGACAATCAAACTGAAAAAATGGTCCTCTCCAACAATGAAATAAGGGTTCTAAAAGTGTCCAGAATGGCGTTGGTGTAGCATATCTTCTATCTATCTATCTATCCATTTCTATTACATCTTATCTTTGGCTAGTGCTACACTAGCGCCATTTTAATTTACTGGTATTCTGGGACCACTTTTTAATACATAATACATGACTAAAATATTATTGACAAATAGATCCAGCTTTCCGAACGGAACCGCAGACAATTGTGAAAAATGATCATACTTACAAATAAATAATTATTGCACAGTTAAATAAATTTATTTTTTTATTCTTCCCTTTTGGTACAAAATATTAATTAAGTTCTATTATAATTATATAGGTACATCACAAAGATCTCTTAATATTAGTGGTTGTCCATCCAAAAAACGTGAACATAATATAATGAAAATACTTAGTTTTATGTTTCTTTACAAAGAAGCAGCAGTAGGGAAGCAAAATATTATTATTAAACTATTCGCCGTATCAAAAACAAACTATTTCCTGTTCATCAATTCCCTGATTATTTGTTGTAAGCGCAAACGCGCTATTTTACCAGTAGAGGTTTCGGGCATTTCCTTCAGGAAAAACACGCCGCCGCGAAGTTGATTTTTGTCCGACATATTATCTGAAAAATAAGAGTTGTTATATTAATATGTTGGTACAATTTAATATCTATGTTGATATCTCGGCATGTCGGAATGAAAAGGCCTGACAAACAGTCGGTTTTCAAAGAATTTTTGGGAGCGACTTGTGAAAGTTCTTAGGAGCTAACAAGGTCCGAGCTTTTAATGGCTGGGTAATGCCCGTTCTTCTGGAGTTTCATGCCCGAAGTGTCCGCACAACTATGATCTCTTACAGAATGCGCAACAAATTATCGATAGAAAGCATAATCCCACGAAGTGTGGTGGCTCGTTGATGGAGCGTTGCTTATGTGCCAAGATAATGCACAACCGCGAGATGTACAACCTTTGAAATTTCTTCTTGGCTGATTCGAGTGGCAAATTTCTTTTCGACTTCAACAGCCGAATCAACGCAATTTATCTTAGGTAACGCGTCACCTTAAAAAAATGCAATACACTGTAACTTTCTTACTTTTCACAATATTTTTGACGTCATCTTCGGTAATTCTTGAGCCAGGCGTCTTCACAACACACGCGGCAGGATGCTCTACGTCTTCTTCGTGGATGATGCCGATCACGCACACGTCCTGAACTCCGTCGAGGGTTCTAATCAAGTTTTCAATTTCTCCAGGATATACCTGCAATATAGTAGTTTATAAAAAAAAACCTTTTCATATATGTGTTGTAAGTTTGTTTTTACTTTAAATGAGAAATTGTCAAAAGTTAAAAGTTTCGAAAACAAAATTTATCTATTTGTATAGAACCTACATGTGTTTAGTTGCTAATCTGTTCAATTGAATTGTAAATAATGTTTACAATTCAATTGAATTAAATAATGTTAACTAAGTATTAAAAGGTGACCAAAAATTTTTTTTTATGAAAAGTTACAGAAATATTGTCTTCAATTTTTAACTTACATGTATACTTTTGTATTTAACAAGGGCTTTCGTTCTATCGACGTAGTAGTAAAGCCCGGCCTCGTCCCTGTACAGTAGATCTCCAGTCTTGAACCAGCCATCAACAAACGCTTTCTTCGTTTCCTCGGGGTCATTATAATATTCCTGAAAATTAAAATATAAATTTTTACTAAGTTATCGGAAGAAGTTGTGACTGTTCAAGATTTTGAAGTGTTATTGGAATTTAAAACCTTGTTAAGCTTTACAAAGTTGCGAGAAATTATGTGATACTGCATTTGGGCAGCCCGTCTGTGGCAGTAACCATCTCCTTACAGAAGTACTCCAGAAGGGAAGCCAGGGTTCATTTGCCTATCCCTTAATCCCTAATCCTACTATGATCAGCAGCACACTTGTATCACCTGTGGCGTTGCTTGTGTTATAGGCGGCTGTAGCCACTGGTGGTATGATTGGCTGGTAAATGACTTGATGCCAATAAGCCAATCGGAGAAACACATTCAGAGAGTTTGCGCGCCTTAGCGGCTATAATGACACTTATCTCGGTTTGTCTCGTAAAACTCGGATTACTTACAGAGAAACTGAACCTCGATTTGCAGAAAAGCTCGCCGGTGACATTCGGTTCTGTTATTTCCTTTCCTGTGATTATATCTATCAACTGAAAACGTAATTAAAGTACATTAATTTTATTAATGACGTATTATTAACGTTAAACTACACGTCGTTTTAAGTTTAAGACTATCTGGGCTTCGCCTAATTTGGAATTCACAGTTATGAATTAAGAACACAAGAAAAAGAAAGAGGAAGTAGGTACATTAACCACATACTTATTATGAAAAAAAGGGGGTAAGAATAATTCTCGACTCGTTTTAGTACCTAGTTTAGTAAATCTTCTTTAATATCTTCATCTGACACGTCATTATTCAGATAATATCGGATTTTTTTCTGAGTCACCATCTTAATTCATTCGTCCGTTCATCGACGGTCATTTCGCTATTGACATCGACATTATCATCGAAGTATGAAACTTATCGAAATGATCTACTTATCACTATAGTACTTTTCTATTACTAATATTATAAAGCTGAAGAGTTTGTTTGATTGAACGCGTTAATCTCAGGAACTACTGGTTCGAATTGAAAAATTCTTTTTGTGTTGGATAGTCCATTTATTGAGAAAGGCTAAAGGCTATATAACATTTTGAACGCGGACGAAGTCGCGGACACCAGCTAGTGGATAATAAGAAAGTAGTGAAAAGGCTTACTTTAATATCGCTGATTAGGTCCATTTTGATGCCGCAGTTCCCGTCCGGACCCAAAGGCATGATATTTAATGTTGGACCCAAAGTTTCTGTTTGTGCGTACAGTTCAAATAAGGATGCACCTTTCCGTAATTTAGACTGAAATTATAATGCCAATTAAATATTCTATGGTCAATGAAATTTTAAATCGATAAGACGGAACACCTATAACTACAAGTTCACTTCTCAGTAACATCTCCATGATTGAAGCATTTTTTTTCATTAAAGCATCTAAGTATCAAGGTATTTCATGAAATAATTTTAAAATAGAAGCCGTTTACAAGTGATATAGTAAATAAGTCCGCAAAGACAATCTAATTTTATAAAGAGTTATAAAAACATAATTTATCAGAGGCACTTGAAGTTAGGATAAAAGTACATTACCTTTATAATAGGGATGTATTTTTTTTGCATTCTACTACCAGTAGATATAATAATGTCAAAACATGTCATGTCACAATATTTTTGGCTCTTTACAATGGCGCACAGCAGATTAGGGGCGCTCGTTGTTGTATTAGGCTGAAAGTTAAAGAAAATAATAAAATAAGTAATATGGGCCTCCCCCGTTATTTTCCAATACGATGCGTTGAGCTTTCTTACTAGGCCCATAGATAGAGACCATAATATGTCATCACTGGAAACAGACATTGGTCGAAAACTTTTATATTGAGACACTGAGACATTTTAGACGAGAAAATGTCTTGGAGTTTCCCGAACGTTGTCCATCCGAGCTGGATTCGTCGATTATGAGGTCGGAATCACAGACGCCGGAAGGGAGTTCCAATCCTTGGCAGAGCGTATTATGAAAGAGTTTTTAAAACGTTTGGTCCGAAAAAAGAAGGAATTTTAACAAGATGATGGTAACCTGCTGTATGTACGGGTAAATGTCTAATGGAAGAAAGGGGAAGGCGGTATGAGCTCATGTAGCTTCTGAGCACACTATCCGAAGTAAATCTTGTAGAAGACACACAGACAGGCGATTTTGCGTCTATGTGCAAGGCTTAGCAGCTTATTTCCTAAAAGTGTACTGCCGCTAATGAGCCTCCTAGCTCTGCGATCCACCGAGTCGAGTGCATCAAGTTGATATTTGGCTGAGCCATCCCAAAGGTATACAAATTTTATAAATTTGTATACCTTTGTATGTAATTTGTGCAATATTATACACATTATATGTAATTTGTGCAATAAAATACGGGTCGCTAGTAAATTATAAAATAAATTGTACCTTGTACTTATTGATTATGTCGATAACGTGATCTGCAGTTGCAAGTTCTGACGATTGTATCTTGCAAGAGTTGACGACGACATGAAGTGCGGTAAGGTAGGACGATATCCATTGGCTCGTAGATAAATTGAGGGTCCTTATTCTTCTTCTAAAAATGGAGAATGGATTTTTTAATTAGTATATTTTCTTGAATCATCGTTGAGGCCAAGGGCGCATCGAACAATTACATATTGCTGAACTACAAGAAAATCTTACCCCGTCGGATTTAGGTATGGTCGTATTAATTCAAGGCACATTATTATGGTTTTGTGTTTAAAGGCAGCCACCTTCGGTAGACCAGTAGTGCCACTGGTGGACACCAGCCACGCGAACACTTTATCTGTGTCGAATTCGGCTGGTCTGAAATGAAATGATTGTGTTTTTCAATTATTGCTGCTAAAATTATCTCAGCGTACTTTTTAAGGGATTTTGAGCTCTCGCTAAATTTGAAGTAGGTATTTGTTTGTAATGTCGAAATAACTGCTTTTTACTACTTTTTATTAATATATATTTTTTTGTTACCGTCGCCTATAACGCCACATTGACTAGGTATATTAGGATTAAGCATAAGAAATCGGGAAGAAATAAGCTCTGGCATCCCTTACTCACTCACGGAAACACAACAGCACACGTGTTGTTATTTCATTGTGGTCTTCTGTGTGGGGGTGATTACTGGCGGCAGAGTGACTGCGAAGCGTAGTGTTTTAAACCTTCCTATTTTAGTTATTTTTTCACTTATAAAACGCTAATTAAATTGAGTCAATTGCTAGAATTCATCCAACGTCGGGATAACTGTATGTTTATCAAAATCCGACAATCTCATTTATTTATTTTTTATTTTATTTTATATTTTTTGCTGTAGCTGGTCTAAATCGCATTGAGACATTAGAAGGATTAGAATATATTGATTTAGGTATTTAATAAAGGTGTTGCGCAGTTTAGTATTATAGCTGTCACATTATTTTTAAAAGTTTTAGCAAAATTATTAGCTATATCCAAGTCATTTAGGCCTTTATTGCCGAATGCGTTTGTAATATTAAAATATTAAAGTAGACATTTTTCTCGAAGAAATAGTTAAATAACTTAGATAAGATTGTTAAATAAGTGGCAAAATAAAAGATTTAAAAAAATTGCGTAATAAAAGGATTATTGATATCATTAATTGATAACACTGATTGGGACTGATTTATTGACTGTATTATTTATTCTGTTGGGATTATGTTACAAATCACTAAACGAAAACAGCGTTATCAATATTTCGAACCTAATATTTTCTTATTGACATATTATTATTTATTTGATCGAAACATAATCTATGTATATGTAAAATAAAGTTGCTGCGCTTCTCTCGTTCGTTCTCTCTCGCTAACTTGTTCTAAATCACTCAAAGGATTTTGTTTGTCTGCCTTGAGTTCTACCTTTATTCCCTAAACTAAGATTAAGATTTGTTTCCCGTCCATAGAAGTTGGCGTCGTGCCTTTTTATTATTGTGTGTGTACATTTCAATTTTCATTTCAATACTCACTTGAATTCTTCTGTAGTAGAGAAAGAGTTTGATTTAACAAATTTTTTGTAACTGGTGGGTGTCAACAATTTGCTAAATGTAACTATTTTCGTGTCGAGTCCTAATTCGTCGACAACTTTCTTGTAATCCTCATAGTTGTCAGATTGACAAAAAGCTATTTTTGGCTCGATTTTTGTGAATAAACTCTTCAATTCATCTGAAACAAACGAGTAATTTTGTTATTATTTTATTTTAAATTCATTGCTCATTTTATTCAACCAGACTTCAGATTCAAGTATATAATGTCTCATTGGGCTCAATGTTTAAAGTCATAAAAGGTTATTTTCAAAATCATATTAGTCTTAATATTCCAGCACATAAATAAAAGAAAGAAATTTAAGAGAATAAATTAGATTTCATTTACATAATATTATCAGCTTTTGATTTTCGATAAATAACCATTCTTTATTAATATCGTTCTGGTAATCTATTATCTAATCTTCTATTGTATAATATTAGTTTTTTCAATAAAATTGAAATCCTAACCACAAATACCAACCAAGTTTGCATACCTGTCTCAGATAATGGATCTACTCCCGCAATGGGTAATCCGTTAAGCAGACCCGCATAAAATGGTATATGAATATCTAGATGATTTAATCCACTCAAAGCCATCACATCTCCTGGTTTGAGACCGATATTTCTAAAACAATTTGCCAGTTCTATACTGCGTGCAAGGACCTGAGCATTTGTCTCCGATTCTCCTGTAGCTGCGTCGATCTGTGTGAAGAAGATAGCAATTTTAAAAACGAAATGTGGAACAGTTTCCATACAAAATTACTATTTTTATTTGAAAAGGCAGACACTTAACTAGATTGTAGGTGGCTACCGACGCCTATAAACACAAACAGCACTAGAAGAACGCTGTTGGAAAGAAAAGATAAGGAAGGAAGGTGATTATAGGCCTTAGCACTCCTTACTTATTACTTATACATAGAAATACAAAAGCACACATCTTATTTCACATTATTAGTTCCGTTATTACTAATAACGGAACTCTGACTCTGACAGCACTCCTCTATACTTAGTAATCTGTAAGGGAGTGCAGTAACCACTCCCTTATAAATAACAATGCTATTGTTTCAATGAGTGACTTTCCCCCTAATACCGTATCTTTTATCCCACAATGATCAGCAGCGCACTTTCAGCACCTAACCTATATAGTACTTGTGTTGATAGGCGACGGTAGTCACAGATTGTCTTATATACATGAAAATGAATGAGTATATCTTTAGTACTCGTACGACTTCATGTATCTCCTAAGATTGTTCTAGTTCCTTCACAATGTTTACATTCGGTGTTACATCAGTTGATAATTGTTTCTTTTAGTTTTTATATTGGTCAGAATTCTTTTTTCCTTTTCTTAATACCTATACTTCTGGTATTGTAGGTCTCTGCGAATCTGACCTTATCATCAGTCGAACGTTGGTCTCACCAGGATAACATTGTCCCAAGTAAATCTTCATGATATTATTATAATACAAAGTTATTTTTTTTTTCAACATTTTCACATTCACCTAAGTTCCTTTGTCACATCCCAATGCAGCTTCCATAATATTTTCTTTCTTTGTAAAACTGCTAACATCGTTCAATGTATTCTACGAAGTGAAATATTCTATCTCTACTTTTACGTATTTCTAAAAAAAATATTCAATAGTGTTACTATCGCCTAAAATGTTATTATCTACATATTCATTTTAAAATCAATCTAGAAGTTTATTGTTGTTATCAAACAGATGAAAAATTAATACATGGTTTGTTACTGTTTTGATTAGATTTGTAATTAGGTTTAATTCCGTTTATCACCTTATCATATAATTGTGATGTCACGTGATTAGTGACGACCGCGTTGCTTTTAGTTCGAAATCCGGTATAGGAAATATATATCCTAATCTGTTATTTAATGGAAATTTGTATCAAATGAAAGGTTATTTTATTCACTACCTATCACCCATAAGAACAAAAGTTTGTCACGTCTGCCTAGATGTGCCCAGGCCATTGAGGTATAATGTATTAACGTGCTAGAGATGATAACCTAAGTAAAAGTTTTGCTCCATACGCGACATTTGCTCCATAAATACGCTGCAGCGCTAAAACAATCACAATCAAACAATTCAAATATGTAGCGCTAGATTGCTTTTAGGTGTGTTCTTTAATAGGTAGTACATTTATAACCCAATGGCCTACGCACAGTTGCCTAGATTTTAGAAGGTGCTTCTCCACATGCTCGATCGATATCGATCGACCCAGGTGGTATGGTATTATAAAATATAAAACTTGCCCGATTGATTAGATGTAGCAGCGACGCACGATCACTTTTATCGATCGAGATATATTGTATCGACTGGACGTGTCGATCGAGGCCAATCGAGTATGTGGAGAAGCACCTTTAAGTTTTATACGCGAGCGAGGCCAGTGGCAGAGAAGCATTGCGTGCGCCACTCCACATGACAAACTTTTGTTAAGTCAACTTAATGTTGTTGGGTAGGAAATAAAATAACATTTGGAGCCTCTTTCACCAATTACAAGTAAAGTGTTGATTAGTTACTTTTAGAAATAATTTTATGTTTTATTAAATTATGCACTCGGTTTACTACATCCTTCGATAGGCGACAAAGACCGTACAAACAAAGGTATATCAGCTCCATCATTCCTGGTGACCGGTGTCTTTAAATGGCGGTTAATCTACTTGACAGTTTATTCAGAGATGGTGATAGAAGTTCTTAATATGATAAAAAAGTACTCGTAATGTAATAAAAATTTCGTTAGTTTCGATTCGATAAAAATGTTGGAGTAAGATACTCGCTGGCCGTTACTAGTCCGACTGTCTGTCCTACCGATCATATAAAAAAGGGGGTATGTCCAATGATATATATTTACAAGAAGCAATATTTACTATTCACTGGCAATATTGAGGATTTAGAAGGTCGGACAGTTTACGGATCCGTTGCCTTTATGTATGAACCGCTGATTTTAAAGTTGTTTCTTTACTAACTTGAGCTTGTCAACAATCTCTCTTGTCACCATTTATCTTTACCCCGACGAGGAATTTCTTTTGGAGAATGCTTTAAATTGCTTTCTTATGTCTTGTTATTTTTATCTTTGAGGTTGAGCATAATGTTGAATTTACAATAGGTACGAAGTTATTCACTTCTTCTAAAAAATATATACTCGTTCACGTCCATTGACGGACCCATTAGTTCAACTAAAATAAATTTATTCAGGGGACAAATACAGAAAGCGATACTTCTTGACACGGCACGTAATTCCAAAGATTTAAATCGTTAGATGCGCCCTGTGCTTCTGAAAACTGTCCACGTTATATGTCTGTGTTGTTATTGTTATTCAAACAGTGAAAATAATTAATAATTTTGTACTTACGCATGAAATGTGATTCCTTTGGATTTATTTGTGTTTCTTAAATTATGAGAACACTTTCTGAAGGCACAGGAAGGCATTTTTAATGGTAAACGAACCTAATTAGCAAAATCAAAGATGTGTATGCAACGTGAACCGCTCACTGCTTTCTACAAGCGACTAAGGCGGGAAAGGTGCGCTCACTCTTCCCAACGATAACACATTTTCGGCCGCCTGAAGTATAGCAAGGGCGCATCTAACGATTTAAATCTTTGCAGCTCTGCCTCACTCTGCAGCTCGAATCACCATTAGTTTGGGCATCCCCCGCTATCAGCGGAATTCTAGTTTTAACTTTTTTATGATATATATTGTTTGTTGTATTTAATATTGTAAAAAATTTATATTAAGAAAGAAAATAAATAAGTTTATAATAATAACATTGGCGAACGGTCTTTTAGCGAAGAGCCTCCACCAACACCTCAAGAAGCTCTCAGTAGATGTCTGGAAGGACAGATGCACAAGGCAATACTTCTTGACACAGCACGTATTGTTCATCACTCTGTTTTGGTTGTGGATTTTTAGAGGATAGAGGATTTTTTTTATAGAATGAATGTTTTAATAGATTTAATGCAGAAATAAACAATTGACAATGATTATTTTAATAAATTTTATTAAGAAATCAAGCTTTTAGTATTATACAGTTTAAAATTTAAATATAGAAATTGTAACAATTTCATAATTGACCATGCGGAAATCTGCCATATTTAGGACTAGCTGTTGCACACGACTTTGTCTTTGCAACTTTATAAAATATAGCCTATGTTACTTGCTTATAATGTAGATTTTAATAAAGCCTATAGGTGAAAGAATTTTGAAAATCTGTCCACTAGCTTTTGAGTTTATTTATACAAACAAAAACACAAAACCACAAATATACAAACATAAAAAAATACATATATTCTGTCTTTATAATATTTGTATAGACTAGCCTTATATCCGCATCCGGAAAAGATTCGCATTGATTATTCGCGGATATGGTCTAAATCTACGCGGAAGTACAGCATTTGCGTATGCGAATATCCACAACAACCTTGCTCTGCATCCGTAACCACTTGTTTTAATTTTGATAATTATTGTATGTTTATTAATATGTTAAAAAAAGTTAAAATTAAAAAAGTAATTAAATAAATATAAAAAAAGCTTTTTATTTTATTTATACGTTTTAATATGAAACTGGGTTCAGTTGCCTAAAAATAAAATATTTTTAATTTTTTTTTATATTTCTTATTATAAATAATAATAATAATAATAAATGAGCTTACATGAAAAATTTCATCCGGTTGCTTCTTGATCCAATGTAGGAAATAATGTCCAAGATGATAACTTTTGTCATTCATGTTGACCATACCATTTATATTACTAGCCATGGTGAGAACTTGAAACGCGAAGTTAGATTGTAACGTATACTGTCCAAAATCACGACTAAAATCTTTGGCGTGTGTTATGAATTGCTTTTATAGTCACCTGATTAAGCTATTTGATTAAATTGCTGTTGATTTAATAATAGATAGGTAAGTATATCCTGATAGTCAAATTATTCCTCCGCACTGCTAATTTTTTAGATACGTAATGAGATAGTGCTCAGCTCATACATCACTATGGCTAATGTCAGACCGAATACAATTTTTACTAAAATGAGCGAAACCTAATGGCCTATGAATTAAGGGGCAATATTGCACAACAAATTTTTGTTGCTTCTAGGAGATAACCGAACATATACATATGAAATTGGAGAGTTTTGATCATTGTGTAATATATAAAAAAAAGAAATAAATGTGGGCTGAAAACTTTTATTACTTTGACAAGTATGTTTTTGGACAGTAATTTAATGTTTTTTTGTTCTACAGAAAATAGTTTCTTTTGTATAAATCTGTCCAAGTCAAACTTTTTTAAATCTTAATATATAAAAATTACGTGTCACATGTTCCTCCGCGGTGAATTCCTAAACTACTGAACCGATTTTGTAACTATATGTAATTTGGTCCAACTTAAATGATAGGATAGTTTTTATTTTGAACCCGGGCGAAGCCGGGAGCGGGCCACTAGTATAGTATATTGTGCAATGTATTTTTATCTAAATCCTAATTTTACTCTACGCTAATTGTTCCAGGGTTCCTGGGTTCGATTCCCGGCAGGGTCACCATTGGAAATGAACTTTTCAAAGTTGGCTCTGGTATGGCAGGGCACACTGCGTTACGCAGTCATTGTAACCCGTCTTGCGGCAGTAATCAATTCTTTACCTTACAGAAGACCACTGTAAAATAACAGCACGTGTGCTGTTGTGTTCGACGAGTGAGTAAGGAATGCCAAAGCCCATTTCCCTATCTCATTCCAATCCCTTAAACCGGCAGCCTGTCTGCCGACTTTGACTTAAAAAAATGTGTGTGTATCAGCTCCGACGCGCGACTGAAGTTTACTTATTACGAACGATTATAAAATACATAGAATAGTAAATGAGGGTAAATGAATGCATTTTGTTAGCTTTATTAGTTTGTTAATTTTCTCAATTCACAAATAGATATCAATGGATATAAATATATTATATGTTTTATATTATATTAACATGTATTGAAGCATATTGTAGCCAGTAACGTGTGACATGTGACATTTGATTTTACTTCCATAAATTTTCATACTCCGGGCTTTTATATGAAAATCGATTCTTAAGGGGTAAACTCCAACAAGGTAGACAAATTAGTGATACGTATAGTGAAGTTAGTTGTACCTACTTATAATAAAGAATACATAAGGAATAAGAAAGTGTCTTTCCCTTATCAGAGACAATAAGAATCGTGGACTTACAACAACTAAGTAAACCTATATATTGTAATCTTATAAGTATGAAAATATACTCCTATAATATAAAATGTAAAAAATGACACAGGTTTTTATCGGATGAAATAGTAAATTATTATTATTTTGCCAAACATAATTCGATAAAGTTTTTATTCAAATGATAAGATCATTTGACATTGCCTGTGCCATTATGTAATTTTCCACGACTTGAACTAACTTGAAAAAAAAAAAAAAAAAAAAGTGGGGTGTGGCTCTGTTGTGGATATGGCAGTGTGTTTTACGTGGCTAAGTGGGCTAAACTCCTCTCCCCTCTACATAAACAAAGTAAAAATATAAAAAAAACCCTCTTCCATTAAAAGTTTTCAAGTTTTGTGTCATTTTTATCTTTCTATATTAAGTATATTTTAAATATTTTATCAAAAAGATCGGATTCCTACACTGAGAGCTCATTAATAACTCATTAACTGAGAGTTCACTGGTTTTCTCATTAAAATACTTTTTTTCTCTTAAAAAAAATTACGTGTCAAGTCAAGACTAGGGGCACGACAACTACAAAACCAAGCGGTTAAAAGGTTAGTTAAAAAAACCATTAGGGCTATAACCACTAAAGTTAGAATAGAATAAGTTGATTCAAACAAAACCTTGAACTTCCACGTCAAAGAGTACCTACGTATATGCTTCGATCAGCAGGTGGTTGTTATCTCAATCATGTTCAATAACAAGTAAAATTATCTACAGAATAATTTTGATTGGCTAATTATTATTTTAGTAATCTTTTACCTGTTCTAATGCGTCAGATTGACGTTTACATAATGTACACCTTGTTTTTGTGTACAAGAGTAATCAATAATGTACACCTGACAATTTAGAAGATTTACAATTGATTTTAATAGATTAATAGCTGCCAATCTATTCCAACCAAGTTAAGTTTCTTTTTTATTATTTTTACAAAAAGAACAAATTTTCCAGTGGTGAATTCATATCTACATATGCTGTTTGTAGTTTGTAGTCTATTCAAATTTTGCCGCCCTCTACAATAACTATATCTAATTCATGAACCTAGAAAAAACAAAGGACGGAGTGCTGTCACTGTACAAAGTGAAGCACCGTAATGGCGGCGCGTTTTTATGTGTACGTGTGGGTTTTTACAAGTGGAGTTATTCCTCGTTCTTTTTTATCACGTAACGTGCTGCAGGAACAACATTTCACGACGCAGGTGGCATAATTAATAAATTATTTTGATTACTAATTACGTGAGCATTAATCAACGTTAGCAGCGTAATGGCGGACGCCGAACTTACTATGGTTTGTATGTGTGGGTGTTAATGTGTAAATACACGTTACCGAGCTTCCTACGGTGCTTCACTTTGTTAGTATATGGAATTCCGTCCGTTGTTTTTTCTAGGTTCATGATCTAATTTAATTTTAAGATTTATTTTAAAATATTAATTTGTAATTTTAGAAACAGCAACTAATATTAAATTAAACTAATAAACTATACAAAAAAATTAAATGAGTACATAACTACTCGTAATGGACTAAGCGAAATAACTATTTCGACCACAACTCGCCGTTTTTTTTACTTTTACAATGTTTAAAGTTAAAAGTTAAGAATAATTTAAAGGAATTTACTTGAACATAAACAACATTGATTATGAGACTATTTAGTTTGATAGGGATTAATATATTATCTATGCTTGATACGAACAAGGAACATATATACTTTCTAGCGAGAGGATACGAATGTTATCGTCTTTCGATTCTATACGTGTTTTTATTGACAAATTTGAACGAAAAGGGTTATTGTAATTTACTATTAATAGTGAGAAATATAGCGAACATTTTGGGAATATTGCATTGGCATTGGGTATTATTCAAATTGATAACTAATATATTTGATACTTTTTTTTGTATCACCAAAACTTTCTATATTTAAAAAAAATGTTAACAGTGATTTTTTTGTTTGAATTCCCTATTGCTCCTAAGCGGGTACTGCGTTTGGTTATAGTATTTACACGCTAAAAAATTACTGTAGCGTAATTGTGTTTAAAGTACAAGAATCTGTTGTACTTTAAACACAATATGTAGAATAATAAATCATTTTCATTCAAAACATCGAGATATACCAATACCGTTACGAGGCGCGGGTGTAGCAGACTACACCCCGCCTCAAAATGATATTAGCAGTGAAACCTTTCACGCCACCAATGAAAAAAATGTCTACTAAAGAAATTTCTTGAGATATCTAGCTGACTTTGGGGACTGAAATTCTATCTTTTATTGGCTGGCTGAATTTAAGAGAGACAGATTACCTGGCCAACTATTTTCATCACAGATGAAAATGTGGAAAAAGTCGAAAAATGGGTATTAAGATAGCAGAATTACAATCAAATATTTAGCATAGATCCTACGTATTTCTTTTGGCAGTGTGCAATCAATTTTATTAGTCGTTCTAGGGTTCAAAAAAGTGTCGTCAAGATGGGTGCCTCGAACGTAACAGATGTAAACAAAAATCGGTGTTTAGAATTTATGGGCGTTTTGTAATAATGAACGAAACATGTTGATCTGGAAACGAAAAACAAAGTATGTCCTGAAAACGCCCATCTTCACCGCAAGTAAATAAATTTTGAGTTTGTCCGACAGCCGGTAAGGTTATGCCCTATTTTTTTGGGATGTGGAAGAAATTATTTTTATTGACTATTTAGCTAAAGGTAAAACAATTACGGGTGCCTATTACACCGAAAGCAATTAAAGCAAAATGCCGAGGAAAATTGTCGCAGGGAGTGCTCTTCTACCATGAAATGCTCCTGTCGATTTCAATTGGCCCTCACAGCAAACCACCAAGCTGGTTTTGAGATGTTTGATCATCCCTCTACTCTCCGGACTTAGATCCTAGGGATTTCGACTTATTTCTAGAGATGGAGTCTTCAAAGGAGGTAGGGGTATAATTTTAAGAGTATTCGTGATTAAGTAGTCGTGCAATATGGCACAATTTGTTGGGTACTGCTTGAAATACCATAAAACTGGTACTACAATAATACTGCTAACCGCAACCGAAATTATGATTGAATCAATCGAAACACTTGAAACAATCAGGGTTGGCTTTGATGATTTTTTATGTTAAATACGACAGACAGGCTGACGGGCCACTTAATGGTAGGTGGCTATGGACGCCTATACCACATGCAACGCCACATGTTAAGCAGCAAGTGCGCTGCTGACCAGAGTAGGATTAAGGATAAGGATTAGGGATAAGAAAATGGGCTCAGTAAATAATAACAGTTGAGTTTTGTGAATTCAACTATTCATTTGAGCTAGAGAATTTATGTGAATAAAGATAAATGAAACATCAACAAAAATTCTTAACCTTAAACTTACGTTAAACTTACCTACTATTATAAAACTTAAACTTAATATAATAAAACTTAAAATTACTATTATATTATAAACGTTATATCCAAAAGTACATTTTTCTAACATATAACAAGTTAAAATTAATAAGATTTTTGTACTTTTAAATAGAGATGTAGTCAGAAATGTTTGAAAATCATGTTTTAAAGGTTATAAAGTTTACATAAAATTCACTCCTTAAATGAATATACTATTAGTATAATATAATATATTATATTACCGGACGATCTTGCACTGACTAGTACATACAACCAACCTAATAGGTCCGAAATGTTGATGCATGCGATGTACGTCATATTACGACAAGTCATCTAGCAGAATTACTTTTGTTTAAAGCTCTTTTAAATAATCATCTTTCGGAAACTTTTTTACATTAGATTATTTGATATTTAACAAACTTAATAACTTAGCTTCGTTTAAACTATTTTCCGTTCACCGATCCCCTGATCATTTGTTTTAAGCGCATACGCGCTATTTTACCAGTAGAGGTTTCGGGCATTTCCTTCAGGAAAAACACGCCGCCGCGAAGTTGATTTTTGTCCGACATATTATCTGAAAAATAATAGTTAGTTGTTATTTTAATATATTGATAAAAACACAATTCATGGCTACATTACTTACAGAGACATCAGGAATATGTTTTAAATTTTTATAAAGTGAACTGAGAAACAGACAAAAACTGTATTTTAAAATATTAGGCAGACTTTTTAAAATTCTTAATTCTAGTAGTGGCAGGGCACACTGTGTTTCGCAGTCATAATTTGGGCAGTCTCCAACAGCTAGTCTAACAATCTACTTCGTCCGCGTAACTTTATAAAATATAGCCTATGTTACTCGCTGATAATATAGCTTCCCAACAGTGAAAGATTTTTTCAAATGGATCCAATATTAGTAAGTATAGACAACCGTGAAATAACAGCTCTTGTGTTTTGTTGAGTAAGAGTTGTTGATGCCAGAGCCCATTTCCTTCCTAATCACTTATGCTTTGTCATACAAAGTTAGGCAGAGTTTTCGGAGTAAGGTCCGAGCTTTTAAAGGCTGGGTTTTTCCGATTCTTCTTTATACATTCTGCGTACTCAGATAGTCTCAGACTGAACTGGACGCCCTGGATTAGGGTCCGCACAACTATGATCTCCCACAGAATACGCTTACCGTAATCATAGGACAAAAGGATGTACATCCTTTCGGGACTCCTCCTGGGGAAGTGTGGTGGTCGAGCCTTATTATGTACCAAAAGCATGCACAACTTTGGACATTTTGTCTTGGTCGATTCGGGTTGCGAATTGCGTAGGGCAGTCGTGTACTATGACAACAGACTCACCCCATTATCCCCAAACGATCAGACTGCAAGCGCTAATTGTAACTATACTAATATTATGCTTTATATAATATTTTTCATTATTTTTAAATTACTACATGTGTGGCAATAAATGGACACATTATTTATTTTCAAAGGTTTTGATAACTGCTTCTTTCCAGCCGAATCATTGCAATTTATCTTAGGTCGCGTCACCTTAAAAAAATGTAACTTTCTTACTTTTCACAATATTTTTGACGTCATCTTCGGTAATTCTTGAGCCAGGCTTCTTCACAACACACGCGACAGGATGCTCTCCGTCTTCTGCGTGGATGATGCCGGTCACGCACACGTCCTTAACTCCGTCGAGGGTTCTAATCACACTTTCAATTTCACCAGGATATACCTGCAATAGAGAAGATAGATTACTGAATGGATTTTTTAAGTGAAAACTTTTTTAGGCACGTAGTGTATAAACACTGAACTCGTCCGGTAGTCTACCCGAATTACTCGTAGTACATACTTCTCGGTTTATAATAAGCTTAACTTCGTCATTATTTCGTCATCGTTAACACATGACGCTGTTTTCACTTCTGACGTGCAGTCCTAAGACTGATAGTTTTTTAATGAAATTTATAGTTTAGGTTCAGTCACAGAAAACTTGTCTTTGAGTTGTAACTTACATGAATACGTTTGTATTTAACAAGGGCTTTCATTCTATCGACGTAGTAGTAAATCCCGGCCTCGTCCCTGTACAGTAGATCTCCAGTTTTGAACCAGCCATCGACAAACACTTTTTTCGTTTCCTCGGGGTCATTATAATATTCCTGAAAGTGAAAATATTAATTTTTACTATGTCATCGGAAGAAGTGGTTGTTCAAGATTTTAGAATAGAATAGAATAATATTTTATTTGTAGTGAAGGACATTTAAGAACATACATAGGTAACATATACATATAAAGACAATCACAAAGGTCCTCCGCCACAAACCGGCTCCAACTCAGTATAATGCAATTTGTAAAAACCTGCCATTTTGAAGTGAAGTGAAGTTATTTTGAAGTGTTATTGGACACAAAAACCTTGTTAAGTTTTACAAATTTACGAAAAATTTAGTTAAATCTTGCGTTTTGCAGTCATTTGGACAGCCCGTCTGACGGAAGTAACCATCTCCTTACTGAAGACCTTCATGAAATAACAGCATGTTCGAAGAAATTCATGTTTCCATGAAACCCCCGCCCAACCTTTGTCCGGCGTGTAATTTCTAGATAATTTCTATATCTCCTACCATGGAGCAATCTTGTATCTTATGCTGCCTATTCAATAAAGCTAAACGTCAACACTAGCGCTATTCGGATGATCGGCAGCACACCATGTAAAGCAAGTACATTGAATTTCCTGACAAAATGAAACTCAGCCTGTCTTTCGGTTTCAATGTTTAAAAAACCGTTTTCTTTTAACAACATAGTCATTAATAGTCTCGTAAAAGTCAGATTACTTACACAGAAACTGAACCTCGATTTGCAGAAAAGCTCGCCGGTGACATTCGGTTCTGTTATTTCCTTTCCTGTGATTACATCCATCAACTGAAAACGTAATGAAATTAGATTATTTAACAATGAATATTATGCAACAAAATGTTTACTCAGTTTTATTCGTCTATCTATTTTTCAGTTTAAGACTATCTGTGCCTCGCGGCTTCACCTACTTTGGAATTCAACAGAATAAAATTTAAGTTATATTTTTCATGGCGATCGATCAAACGGTGTAGAAGTTATAAACACCCATTTTATAAATGCTCAACGACGTAAGAGATCTTATAAAGTTATTGAACAATTACATTATGGTGGCTGTTATTTTGGCTCATTTTCAAGAGGAAAAAGAGAATGAGAGTATTTTATTCACATGTCACATCACAAAAAGGAGAGAAAATAATTCTTTAATCGCTTTAGTATCATATACAAACAAAAAATTTGCATCAAATCTTCTTTAATATTTGCATCTGACTCGTTATTTATTAAATTCATTGAACACAACCATACACTTTGACTGCTATCAGTGGTGTGATAAGAAATTGCTAACGTCGCGTGTTGGAAATGTGCACAGTGTCGATACGTCTGGTGGCGTCGCGTTTCGATAGTGTGGTTCTGCTTATCATCATTCAAAAATTAGGAAAGTATCGGTTTTATCATATTTTTTTTGAGTCAGTATCTTATTTCATTCATCCATTCTGTCTTAGAATATCGACGGTCATTTCACTATTGACATCGACATTTTCTACATCGATTTATTGACAAGAATAAGAAGTATGAAACTGTTACTTATCATTATAGTACTTGCAAGAAAAACTTTAAAGTTTACGTATAGATAGTAATAAGTATTGAAAAGGCTTACTTTAATATCGCTGAGGAGGTCCATTTTGATGCCGCAGTTCCCGTCCGGACCAAAAGGCACGATATTTAATGTTGGACCCAAAGTTTCTGTTTGCGCGTATATTTCACAGAAGACTGCACCTTTCCGCAATTTAGACTATAAATAATCCAAATTATATTGTTATCTATATTGACGTACCAAATTAAGAAATTTCTGGTCATAGGTGGCAGTCAGTCTTGAAGATTACAAAAGCAAGAAGGTACACCTACATACATATTCCAAAGGAAATCAAGGTATATTTTGAAATAAAGCAGTTAAATTCAAGTGATAAAGCAAAATAATAAGCACCGGCAATAATTTTATAAAGAGGCAGAAAAACATAATATTTAAGTATATATAATTTATCAGAGGGAGTTAAAGTTAGAATTATGGTTAAAATTACCTTTAAAATAGGAATGTATTCTTTGGGCATTTTACCTCCAGTACATAAAACAATGTCAAAACATGTCATGTCACAATGCTTTTGGCTGTTTACAATAGCGCATAGCAGATTAGGGCTGCTCGTTGTTGTAGTGGGCTGAAAATTAAAGAAAATAATCAAATACTTTTTTTAAAAAAAATTGTGTAAAAAGGTTATATTGCTTAAATAACTTGTATTTTAAAAACCCTACTCTACATCTTTACTGTCACCTGGGATCACAAGTAATACCAGTTTTAACTAGTGGAAAGAGCGGTAACCTAAGAAAGTTTTTGTATAAAAATTGCAGAAAAAGTTGCATACGTGTGTAGCCGGGGAAGGGTCGCTAGTAAGGTATAAAATAAATTGTACCTTGTACTTATTGATGATGTCAATAGCATGATCTACAGTTGCAGGTTCTGACGATTGTATCTTGCAAGAGTTGAGTACGACATGAAGTGCGGTAAGGTAGGACGATATCCATTGGGTCGAAGATAAATGAAGGGTCCTCTTTCTTTTTCTAAAAATGGAGAAGGGATATTTTAAATAAGTATGTCTTCTTAAGTACCTAATCATTGAAGCCAAGAGGAGGATCGAACAATAACATATTGTTGAACAACAAAATCTTACCCTGTCGGATTTAGGTATGGTCGTATTAATTCAAAGCACATTATTGTGGTTTTGTGTTTGAAGGCAGCCACCTTCGGTAGACCAGTAGTGCCACTGGTGGAAACCAGCCACGCATACACTTTATCTGTGTCGAATTCTGCTGGTCTGAAATTAAACGGTTGAATTTTTTAATTATTGCTGCAGAAACTATATTCAGTGTAGGTACATTTTGAGGGATGTGTTTTGAGCCCTTTTTAAAGAATTTGGGCACTATGGCACTATGGGCACTAAGGGCCAGTAAAATTCGGGGCTTGAGAAGGAAAAAAATTGCGTTATTCTGTATCGTAATATAATATAATGTAGTATACAATAAAATAAATAATAATATAATCTATACATATAAAAATGTTATGTTGGTTTGTGTATTACTCAAAAACTCGAAAACTACGAGAACCGCTGTCACATTTAAAGTGGAAGTTAGCCGTTGTTATGGCAGCCGAGTTAATATAAGATTGAGCCACAGCGAAGCGTGGTGCTATTTACTCTATGTAATAATTTATAATTAAAGAAGGTTTCTTCTGTCATCATCATAATCATTAAAAAAAAATCTTTTAAAAAAATGTGTTGACCTTGCAGCCATCTTCGCTTAGCGCTTAACAGCGAATTTAGCGCTTTGTTTCTTCGCTAAATTCTTTTAAATCTTCTATTAAACGATTTTCATACGATTTTCACTAATGAAAAGAGCGATAAATGAGAAAGGTTTCTTATGTAGGTAAATAATGTGCATAAAAAATTGTATTCGTGCGAATCCTTGGGCGTGTCGCTAGTATTATGTAATTTATTATTACGACTTCCTATTTTAGTCTTTCAATTTTAAGACGCCAGTAAATTGAGTCAATTACTAGAATACATACAACGTCGGGAATGGTTTTTTCAAAATCCACAAAATCTCTTAGAAATATTAAAGCGCACACTTCCTCGAGGAAATTGAAAGGGTTGAGAGATTTACAATTTAGTTTCAATTTCAAATGAAAAAAATTTCATAATAATTTAATAAGTGGCGTCGGTAAAAGTTACATGATTGATTGATCGTCAAGTATTTATATAAATTAATTGATAACTGCTTTGGACTTGATTGATTATTCTATTTTGATTATGTTTCATATTACTAAGCGAAAAGGCCTAGTAGATATCGTTATATCGAACAGGTGGTAATAATTATTCAAATCAAATAATTTATTTCTCAAAAATATATATAGAACGTAACACATAACATATCGCATTCGTGTAACAATTTTGATTTTACTCATATATATATGGCTTTTATTTATATATATATAAATAAAAGCCAGTAGTATGAATTGTATGTATATATACATACAATTCATACTACTGGCTTGTAATGTATATATTAATGTATATATACATATATATACATATACATACAATTAATATGGAGTAAACTCCAAAAGGCGTTCTGGAAGAGAAAAATGGCGAAATTAACTCCAAATAATTAAGATAATCGAGTCCCTAAACTTTGTCCCTAAACTACGGTTAAGATTTGTTTCCCGTCCAAAGAAGTTGGCGTCGCCGCGCCTTCTCAATATTGTGTGTGTACATTTCAATTTGCAATACTCACTTGAATTCTTCTGTAGCAGAGAAAGAGTATGATTTAACAAATTTATTATAACTATTGGGTGTCAACAATTTGCCGAATGTAACAATTTTCGTGTCGAGTCCTAATTCGTCGATAACTTTCTTGTAATCCTCATAGCTGTCATATTGACAAAAAGCTATTTTTGGTTCGATTTTTGAGAATAAACTCTTCAATTCATCTGAAACAAACGAGTTATTTTATTGTTTTATTACTTAAAAACATTAACGATTTTATTTTTCTAATTGAGATATTTTTGATATCTAAATTACGCATAGTAATGATACGATGATGCCTCAGACAATCAATAGTATGAGGCTTCATAATTATATATTTTTTATGTTACGGTCAACAGAGAGACTGACGATCCACCTGATGGTAGGTGGCTACCGTCGCCTATAACACAAGCAACGCCACAGGTACTGCAAGTGTGCTCCAGACTACAGTAGAGTTAAGGATAAGGGACTGGGAAGGAAAAATGGTCTCGGGCATCCCTTAATAACTCACCGAAACACAACAGCACGTTCTGCTGATTTTGTGAAATAATTCACGGTGGTCTTCTCTAAGGCCACCATTCACGGGCACTCCATTGGCAACGCTCCACTCCATCCACTCCAAATTATCTCATCATGAATGTAAAAAACCACGTGAATTTTGTATGATAAGAATTTGGATGTCGTCCACCGATGTCGTGATGGAGTGGAGCGCTGCCAAATGGAGTGCACGTGAATGGTGGCCATAAGGGCTTGGGTTCGGGTACTACCGCCATACGGGCTGCCCAAATGATTGCGAAACGCCACTACTTTCCAGATCCAGACCAGAGCTAAGTTTGTAAAAGCTTTGAAAAATAGTTTAGACCTCAATAATGTCTCTTTGTGCTCAAAGGTTTTCAAACAGGTTTAAAGTTCAAACTTCAATCTGCTTCAGTGATACCTCTCGATTTCATTTCACTCAACCAGTGCTAAAGTATTTATTATAATCGTCTTATTGTGTTCAGTATAAAAAAAGGTACTATAATATTCAAAGATATAAAAAGTTATGTTTAAAATGAAATTAGCAAGAGACACGTTTGGTCTAGTGGCTAGTAACCCTTGGTGTTAACCAAACGGTCGCGGGTTCGAATCCCGCTAGGGACAAATGTTTATGTGTTAACATTTTACTTTTGTACCTGAGTCATGGATATTTGTATTTATAATATGTATGTATTTACAAAAAAAAAGTAATCTATGTAGTATATCAACTGTCTGTATTATTATTGTATTTGATGTTGCTTAATTTGGAACTAGATGGTGTTGTGTGGAATGTGTGAAGATATTTATTTATTATTTATTATAATCTTAATTTTTCAGAAAATGGTTAAACCTTTAAAAAAAGGTTTAATTTACATGTCAGCTTTTGATTTTTGATAAACAACTATTTTTTACTCTTTGATTTTTTTACTTAATCTACGATCGTTAGCGTTTCCTCTAAAATTATTTTAAAGGTTTTGCGATATTATGAAATATTGTACAATCTTGGATTTCATAATATCGCATAAAAAACCAACTAAGTGTACTTACATCTCTCAAAAAATGGATCTACTCCAGCAATGGGTAAACCGTTAAGCAGACCCGCATAGAATGGTATATGAAGATCTAGATGATTTTTTCCACTCAAAGCGATCACATCTCCTGGTTTGAGACCGATATTTCTAAAACAATTTGCCAGTTCTATACTGCGTGCAAGGACCTGAGCATTTGTCTCCGATTCTCCTGTAGCTGCGTCGATCTGCGTGAATAAGATAACAACTTTAAAGATGTATTTAGAATTGAGAACAGTATTCATACAAGTTCCTTGTATGTGAATTAATATTTAAATGGGAAAAGACGGACAGGCAGACACTAAACTAGATGCTACCAATGTCTATAAATACAAGCAGCACTAGTGAAAATAGCTCCTGGAAAGGTAAGATAAGGAAGGAATGCGATTATAGGCTTTGGCACTCCTTACTTACTTATAAGCCGAAATACAACAGCACACATCTTGGTTTTTCACATTACTAGTTCTGTTATTAGTAGTGAAGCCACTCAAGCGACAGTAACCACTCCCTTATAAAGGTAGTAAACTACCTATTGTGAAATGCACCATGTTTGCTATTGTGTTTCTATGAGTGAGTAAGAGATCTTTCATCAGTCGAACGTTAGTCTCACTAGCTAGACTAACTGGCTTCCAGTCCGCGTTGAAAAATAAAAAATATAACACCAGAGAAACGCTTGAGACGCCATGCCCAATTTTCTATATTTTTAGATGATCCCCCGAGAACTTGACATTTTTTCAAGATAAAAATGTCCTACATTATGTTAATCCAGGTAAGTGTGCCAAATTTCATCTAAATCCGTTCAACTGATTTCACTTTATGAGGAGCAAACATATAATCTTTCGCATTTATTACATTATTGGAATTAAGATTAACATCACATCCTATAATGTTATCATCTACATATTCATAATATTTTGAATTAGGAATCAATCAGGAGTCTAAAAATTAGGTGATAATTAAAACGGTTATCAGAATCGGATTTATGACGGAAAAACCAAATTAACGCATTGTTTGTTGTTTTGATTATAAGATTAGGTTTACGGAATTCCGTTTATCACCTTATCACGATATCACCTAAACAAAGGAAAACCTTCATTTCTGTACCTACATTATTAATACATTTCATGGAAAAGTACGGTGGTCAATAGGCATGTTTGTTTGTAGACAATATTTGTTAAGGTTTGTTTGTCAACAGGCATTTGTAATCTGTTTAACCATAAACTGAATAAGTTTTTTCTCAAAGGATGAATATGGAATTGAATGTGCACAAGACGAAAGTTCTGTCTAATGTAATGTCTATGTTGTGCCCATCCCAGTAAATGTTGGAAATTTAACTCTCGAAGTTGTTGACACCAACATATACTTGAGACATACTGTCCAATTGGGGTAGAGCTAACTGAAAACAAAAGTTTTCAACCAATGTGTTTTGCCAGTGATTACATATGGGATTGAAACTTGGTCCTAGATAAGGACCTTGTAAGAAAGCTCAACGTCGCTCAACGAGCTATGGAGAGGGCTACGCTCGGGGTTACACTGCGAGATCGAATCAGAAATGAGGATCTCCGTAGACGTACGAAGTTACCGATATAAGCCGGCGGATCAATAAGTTGTAGTGTCAGTGAGCAGGACACATAGTACGGAGAGCCGACGAGCGCTAGGGCAGGAAGGGTTTCGAGTGGAGGCCACGTGCTGGCAAGCGCAACGTTAGACGTCCACTCAGGTCCACGTAGGTTGACGGTAAATCTAGGCTGCTTCTGACAGGTCTTGTTAGAAAATTATGGGCGAGGCCTATGTGCAGCAGTGGACGTCCTGCGGTTCAAATGATGAAGATGAAGTTTTTAATCCGTTTAATTAATCCTACATTTATTTAATGACTCAAAGGATATAAAATTCTCTTTGTGATTAATAAAATTCTTCGAGAGAACAAGTTTCTTTTCTAATTTGTAATGTAATTGAGTAAATTAACTGTATTTATATGTACTTATATACTTGAAAACTGTTACACGCTGAAATGGTATGTATAAGATAATTTTTTTGGTTTTTTAGTTTGCTAGAGATGGACGGACGGATTTTTAAAAAATTTAGTGAAATTTGAAATTAAAATTAAATAAGTATAACAAAATGTAAATTTTGTTATATTTAATTTTAATTTGATCGATATTGATTTGATTCAATATTTTTATGGGAAATAACAACGAGGCTTGCGAACCAAGGTTCTTGCAGATTTTTAGAGGATCACATTCGCAAATGGGGATGGCGGATGCGGATTTCATGTTTTTAAATAGATTTAATTTTAATTTTTAATTTAGTAGAAAAGTTAAACCAATATAAATTAAAAAAATCTTAAACAATTTTATTATATTCATCCTGGGGAAATACATATGCCCGATTTTGGACTAGCTCCATATCCCGCACCTGCAAAAGATTCGCATTGATTCTTGCGGATGGCGGATATCGTGGCGTATGCGAATTATTGTTATTGTCCCCATATAACAGGCTTATTGTCGCCATTAAGCCTGATATATTGTTACCGACCTATCCCAGGGGCGTGCAATGGTTGTTAACAACGCTGTCCCGCATGACGAAAAACTCACCAAGTACCAAGACTTGGACATGTGGGATGTCTTATAGCGAAGAACCTAGACAAACACCTCAAGAGGAGAGCTAGGCTCTCACTAGATTGCTG
This sequence comes from Synanthedon myopaeformis, assembly GCA_944738685.1. NCBI lineage: Eukaryota > Metazoa > Arthropoda > Insecta > Lepidoptera > Sesiidae > Synanthedon > Synanthedon myopaeformis. Next base: position 2,544,399 of record OX122933.1, on the reverse strand, counting down.
GATCAAGGGACAGATACAAAAGGCAGTAGGTACTGCTTGACACGACACGTGTCGTCAGAAGGTTCCTCAAGCTGCAGCTCTAACCACCGATAGCTTGGGCCTTGCCCCGCTATCTGCGATTTTTTTTATTAATGATGAGTTTGCTCTTGGCCAGCATTTAGGGTGTGGAGCAAAAACGAGGCCGACAATGGAGCGAACTCACTCATAAGATGCCTATTCACTCGAACTTTAAAAAGATTGGGTTATGTGAGATCGGAAACACAAACCGGTAGAGAGTTCTAATCCTTGACAGTGCGTATAAATGAATTTTTTAAAGCGTTTGGCCGCAAAAGAGGGATTTTCAGAAAACGAGGATGGTTTGCAGCCGTACGTCTGAATGTCTGAATTATGATTTTAAGTTTTTTCAGGATACATATTGTTTTTTGTTCTTCAATATTTATATTATAAAAGAAAATATAAAATTTAGAAAGAAAACAAATAAGTGAATAATAATATTAGTGAACGGTCTTTTGGCCTCGACCAACCCCTCAAGAGGAAAGTCTCTCATTAGAAGGAGATATAGAAGGCGGTACTTCTTGACACGGCACGTATCGTCAGGAACCTCCTCACTCTGTACCCGTAACCACCGGTAGCTCGGGCTTTTTTTTTACTAGAGGAATCATCATTGATAACCACCGGCCTAGATCCGTTATCTTCGGATTATTTATTTATTTATTTTAAAAGGCTTACCAAGTAAAGACATACTTAATCACAGTATACAACACTCACAGAGAGGAACATCACAAGTATAAATTTAAATTATAGGTAAGCACAACATTAATTTTGATTAATTAAATTATAAATAAATTAACAAATGTCAGAAATCAAAAATACAAATACCTAAATCAACATATATTATTATAATAATCAATCAGTAACATAAAATCAATCAAGTCAATAAAACAGAAATAGCAATCAATAATAGAGAGAAATAACTCAACAATGGAAAAAATAAAAATAAATTTATGATAATTATTTCTTTTTTTGTTATTATTATTTTATTTATATTAAAAAATATAATATTTTATTTAATTCTAAGTTAATAATTGTAAGTATACAATATAAAGCTTCGGTCCCCTATAGGCAGGGTCCCAAGTATGCTGGCTGCATTACCTCGTTGTATGGCAAGGCTATAATCTGTTGACCGAGGTAATAGCCAGCTATAGAATTTTTTGGTCGGTTATGAAGACCAACCAAAAAATTAAATAAAAAAGTAATATATAACAACAATAAATGAGCTCACATGAAAAATTTCATCTGGTTGCTGCTTGATCCAACGTAGGAAATAATGTCCAAGATGAAAATTTTTATGATTCAAATCTATAATACCATTACTAGCCATGGTAAGAACTTATAACGCAAACTTCTATGTATACCTATTGCCCAAAATCACGACTAAAATAGTTGCGTGTTATGAATTGCTTTTATAGGTGACTACCTGTAGATTAAACGAATTGATTAATTTGTGTACTAACTAATTTCCTGATAATCAATGTCTTCCCCGGCATTGCTAATTTATAACTTACTAGCCGTTGCACGGGACTCCGTCCGCGTAACATTATAAAATATAGCTTATGATACTCTTTGATACTGTAGCTTTCTATAGGTGAGAGAATTTTTAAAATCGGTCCAGTAGTTTTTGACTTTATTCATTAAATCAACAAAAATACGAATCTTTTTTCACTTTATAATGTTAGTACCTTTAAACTAGCGTCCCGCTCCCGGCTTCGCCCGGAATGTAAATCTTTGTACGCACATATTTCTCTTATATATCTCTCTTTCCATTAGTATAAACCGTATTAAAATCCTTAGGTTGGTTTAGAAATAGTTAATGGAGATACACGCGGACAGATTTCGGCGACTGGCTGCAATTTTTTTTTTCTACTTACATAAAAACTTAATTAGGTTTTATTATCTTACTATTATCTATCTAAAATTATCTAAATGATGGTGAAAACTGATGAGTGGTTTTGGAGGAGTTGGCGGACAGACAAACAGACGTGGAGAGCGACTTCAAAATACTCGTACCTACAATTTACGGATTATGTGATAGTAGGCACTCGTACATCACCAAATGTTATCATTTTAATACGGAAATGGGCATAAATGATTTTTTTTGTTTATTTTATTTTATTTATTTATTTTTAATTTGATTTGAGCTATCAAGATTCATCAAGGAAATTAACTTATCATAGTTTCTTTCAAGCAAACGCGGAGCGTGGGAGAAGTCAGTTGTTGTCTCACCTTACTATAGTGCGAATACTATAATGCTATAACTGCTTATTTTCAAATTATAAAATTATAGCTTCGATAGATATACAGGTGGTTCAAAAATCGTGGATCAAACCAAATAAGGACGTAGAGGCGGTTAAGTGCAATAAAAAATCTCTCTAGTCCTAACTCGATCCTATTAGAAATTATGACCGATTGGGTGTTTTTTAAGAAAACACCCAAATTTGTACTAAATAGACAATTAAAAAAAATTGTACTTTTTTTAAAAAAAAACTAATTATGTACAGTTGCTTCTAGATAATGTATCATCACTACAAAATTCTTTTGTTACAGTAGATACCATGGTTTATGAGTAATGGCAATTTTTTCAATATTTTTTAAATGTTATGAAAAATAAAGTCTAGTTTTAGAAGTTTACTATGGAAAAAAAATGTACTACCAAAAAATGATCCTGTAGCAAAAAAACTAGCCTACTTAATAACGATTAAAATGAGGTATAACAGATAGCTGTTTGTAACTAAATTATTTATTAATTATCGTTTTTTCATAGCAGAAGAAGCAGAGTTGGTTCCACTGTTTTTTTCCACCTCGACCAATCCAACAATTTGGATACTGTGGGCGTTTAAATGTTCTCGGACCGCCCGAGCGTAGTGTGGTGGAGCAACTTGTTCTCAATCAAATCTTCTGAAATTTCAGTTTCCCGCAAGATATCACTTAAATTATTTTGTAAGTGTCCACATAGTGTATGTAACAGACAGTTTATTACATATTTATAATGTTAGTAAGAATGGATATGTAAAATTTTTTTACTTATAGATATTATTTATATTACATTCATTTTTATCGGGTTAAGTAGCATATTTTATGTTCTGCAGCAATAATATGATAAAATTTCTATTTAAATGATACGATAAGATCATTGGACATTGTTTGTGTCACTATATATTTTTAACAACTTATAAAACTAAATTTAGATTTTAAAAAAACTGTTCAAAACTTAGAAATATTCTGAATTTCCTACTCAGACTGTTCCTATAAATTACTGAGTTTGTGTCCCAGCCGCTTGTTGTTCTATTCTTTTCCTACAACATACTTAGTTAAGTAGTAAAAGAATAGGACAATAAAATGGGAATTGTAGGAATTCTTGTGACGAAAATATCTTCGTTCCACTTTCGCTTTTCCTGGCTTGACAAGTAATATTGTGATAGAGCCATTAGAAGAACTACTAAATCCACATTTTCCCCAACAACAGCATCTTACACAACCTAACTCTCTGTTAACTTACACAGCCTGTAGCTTCCAAAGTATTGATCGTAGAGTAAAATGAATATATCCAAATTTGTAGAAAATTTTATGTAGAAACTTTTGTCAGAAGTAATAATAATGCTATTCGTACAAATATTCGCGATATGAGGGAAAATCTGAAAAAAAGGTACCTTCAAAGCAAACCCCAACCCCCAGCACAACCCCAATTCTTGAGGACTTTTAGTACCTATGTTCATCTGGATATCGCAAGGTATAAACTGTACCAATTTTATTTCATCTGATTTTATTAATTTTATAACCCAACTTCTAAATTAAAAATTAAAATTAAATCTAGTTCACTTCAATGTAATTATATCTATTCAATGTATTTAATGTCAGTGTCCTGTTTTGTGTACCTTATTAAATAAAAAATAAAAAAAAATAACAAAAAGAAAATGCTTATTGATTAACATAATATAATAACATACATAAACAGTTAAATAAATTTAATTAATTTTGTATCAGGCAGATATATTCTTCATCTTCATGACAATAGTTTTCAAATGCCCTCGGGCCACCTTGCCTGTCGATGTTAAGGGTAATTCTTTCAGGAAAATAACACCGCCACGAATTTCATTATTCACTGACATGTTATCTGAAATGCATAATATTGTCATATTAAAATACTAGCTGATGCCCGCGACTTCGTCCGCGTTGAACGATGAAAGGTACCCTATGTCCTTTCTGATGTCCCAGACAACGTGTATGCAAAATTTCATGATGATCGGTTCAATAGTTTTTGCGTAAAAGAGTTACAAACATCCATACATCCAAACATACTTTCGCATTTATAATATTAGTATAGAAATGTATAAATAGAAAACTTCTGTTTTCCTAAAAAAATAACAGAAGAAAAAAAATATAAATAAAAAAATGTACGACGCCTTTTTTAGAACATGTTACGCAATATCGATTTTACTTACTAATATAACTAATATTATAATGTGAAAGTAACTCGTCTGTCTGGTCTGTCTGTTACCTTTTCACGCCTTAACTACTCAACCGATCATCATGAATAAGGGATACAAGAAAGGACATAGGCCACCTTTCATTAAAAAAAAAGTACTGTTCCCAAGGAATCATCTAAAATAAAATAAAAAACTAACGTCTGGATAAAGTCTTTATACATATTTTTTTTATTTTTCAATGCGGACGAAGTTGCGGGCACCGGGTAGTATTATATAAAAATCTTCCTAGCTTATCTCTATTTCCTAATGTGAAAACCGAATTTAAATCGGTCTACTCATTCTTGATTTTTTGAAGCGTATACAAACCAACAAACTTGTCTACGGATTTCCTCATAACTTGCAGAGTTACCCGCAGCATAGCCCTCTGATTAGTTCGTTGAGGGACGTTGACCTTTCTTACGAGGCCCACAGTCAGAGTAGCGCCTGACTCAAAAATTTGTAATTTTTTTAAGAGAAAGTAACTCAATGATTTAGAAATAAACATTATACAAGTAGAGGAATTTGTCGTATATATCCGGCTCTGACGAAATGGATAATTGCCTGCTCTGGCGACTAAAGGGAACACATTGATCGAACACTTAGTTGTTAGAACAGGTTAAATTATGAGATATTCAAATTAAGTATATTTACATTTTACAATGTCTTTTATTTGTTCTTCTGTAATATTCGACCCTGGCTTCTTTACAACACATGCGACAGGGTGTTCTCGATCTTCTATATGAGGTATACTGGTCACGCATACGTCCTGAACACCTTCTAGTGTTCTTATGAGATCTTCTATTTCACTAGGATAGACCTGGAATTTTATAATTCATAGTATTCATATTATAAGGTACATTATGTACCGCTGTTACAATACAAATTGCTAAGTCCGTCTGGAGAGTAGTAAGCTTCATACGTTCGAATCATTCTCCTCATTCTTACCATTGTTTTTCTCATTCAACATGGTAAAATGTCGAATTAGTAGAGCAATTATCACATACTTATTAATAGAAGAGCTAAGACGGGAAATTATGAATCAGAGCTATATACTTACATGATAACCTCTGTATTTTATAAGGGCTTTCAATCTATCGACATAGAAAAAGTATCCTTCGCCATCTCTATATAATAAATCACCAGTCTTGAACCAACCATCGACGAACGCTCTCTGTGTTTCTACAGGGTCGTTGTAATATTCCTGAAAACATTATATATAAATATTACTCATAGTTTAATAATAATATATTCTTAATAACATAACAAATAATACAGCTTTGTAGGATTTCAGAAACAGATTTTTAAAATTACATAAATTTATTCAAAATTTCATATTCACATACTACTTTGTAATTATTTATTTTTTTCATATACGTCAAGTAATACCTTAATTCATATATATGAATTTATAATATCTATGTATGTTTAATGATCATTATCAATGAATATTATCAAATAATGTTATAAGCTAGATGAATTAGAGAACTACGAGTAATCAAAGATAATTTAAAAAGGGTAAACGTTTTTTTATCGCTAATAATAACCCCGGAACTTAGTTAATTACATTTGGTCATTTGCGGTAGCCACCGTGGAATGACTCAAGTGGACTATCAGCCTGTCTGGCCGGCCTTAACATAAAAAAAATGTATAATATAATGTTTTAGAGTAAGTACTTACAGAAAAACCAAATCTTGGTTTGCAATACATTTCTCCGGGAACATTGGGCTCTGTTATTTCATTTCCTGTATTTACATCCACCAACTGGCAATCAAAGAAAAACTTAATATTTGGTCTAATTTATGTGATCTATAAATTATGTCTATGAACCTATGTGGTAAAAGTTATGGGAAAACAGTAGATGTGGGTTGCGGGTGACTATAGACGCATTTTAGTGCTCTACATGAAAACCTATATTATATGTGAGCATCCAATATATATCTTTCCGAGTACCTCGGAAATGTTGACTAGCTGCCATAAAAGAGACATTTTCTAATAAAAAAATTAATAATAATTAATTAATACGAGATGTAAATTCATATGTATGTAATATCATCATAACTATACTTACTAATAAATAAAATTTAAGTGACTCTTTGTTGTAAATCAGTTTGTAACGCTAGTTTTTCATATAAAATAACATATATCTTACTTTGACTCCACTAATTGCTTCAATAACTGTCCCGCAATTTCCTTCAGGTCCAAGTGGTGCGATTTTCAAAGTCGGACCCAATGTTTCCGTTTGGGCGTAAAGTTCGCAGAACATTCCTCCGTGGCGTAATTTTGACTGAAATATTCAATTTTCAATAAGTTACCCAATACGAAGGAAAATTTTTTTACAAAATTGTTTTGACCTATTTGAAAAAATCTGGATCTACAAAAAAAAGCTCGACATTTGGGTGCCACACGAGCTCACCGAAAGAAACCTAATGAATAAATGTTTTTGAAAAGATTAACCACTGGTGATGAAAAGTGGATCGCCTACGACAAGAAAGTGCGAAAAAGATCATGGCGAAAGGGCAGTCAAGCTCCACAAACTATTGCAAAACCCCGATTAATTTGCAATAAGGTGATGCTGTATGTATGGTGGGATTGGAAAGGGATAGTTCATTATGAGCTTTTACCGCCGGGCGAAACTATCGCTTCGTATCTCTACTGCCAACAGTTGATGAGACTCAAGCAAGAAATAGAGAAAGAAAACGGTTAGAATTGATCAACAGAAAGGTTGTTAATCATGTTAACGCCAGATCACACACATCTTTAGCCACTCAGAAAGTATTGAGAGCTTGGTTGGGAAGTGCTAATGCATCCACCACATCCCTACCATTGTACCGTCAGATTTTCAGCTGTTTCAATCCCTTCAGAATTACTTAGATAGTGTTAGGTTAACATCAAGAGAGGACTGTCAAAACTACTTGACCTCGGCAATTTTTGGACTCCAATTCATAAATTTTCAAAGCCTAAGCAAAGTGCCACTAAACAAATGACTGCGCGGTACCGCGCGTATCAAACCGAACAGGTCGATACATGTTTGTAGACTTTGTACCGCGCGTCGCCGCTCGGTATCGCGCGGTCTTTGTTAACCTAGCCTTAGTATTATATTTAAAATTTTGCAACCAGGGGCGTAGCTACCACCGTATCAGCCGTATCAATTATATAGGGCTCATGGGCTACAGGTATCTCGATGTGTGAAATAAAAATGCGGTTTGCCAGTGTCGTTTTACATGAATACGTGTACGTTACGAGTAATATTTTCTTTGGATGTATTACCTATATGAATATTTCCAAACAATTGCAATATATTATTATACCAAAAAATCTTCGATCCTGTAACTATCGAGTGGTGTAATATAATTTTGGATATCTGCTTCCAAAATTTAATTACAGCATCAAACTCTTTCCCCGATTCTGTTATCATCACTTTTATGAATTGCTTCCCACTGTGGATATTCACGTCAAAAATTTATAAAATATTACAATCTTACTTAAATTTTTAGGCCGTAAATTAAACTCTAAAGTTTAAAGTTTATATAGTTTAGCGTTTAAAAGTTTAGTCTAAATGCATTGGGTCTAAAACATGCGAGAACCACATTCAGTTCAAAGTCCCTTCGACAAAATTTGTTCAGGTGCACTGTGCATGGTTACGTCACGCCACTGATTGCAACAATAAAATTAATTATTTATGATTTATTAGCATACCTTTACAATAGCGATGTAATCTCTTTGCATTTTCCCACCTGTCGATATTATTATATCAAAACTTTGCAAATCGCATTGCTTGTTATTGCTTAAAATAGCACACAAAAGATTAGGACTTATCGTAGTCAACGTAGGCTGAAAGTTGATAAACATGTTATTTTATATTGAATGGATAACTTATAATCACCTTATACCACCTTAGAGTGACCAGTCAATAGTAAACACAGTCATTTAGACCACGCCTTAGGTATATGATGATCATGTTTAAGACAAGAACTAACCTTAGACCGAACACAATTTAAACCTATGAATTAAGGTGCAATAATAAATAATAAATTTTTGTAGATTTTCATAGATAACCGAACAGATTTTATATTGGAATATTTTACTTGAATATTGTGTAAAACATGAAAAAAGAAATAAAAGTAGCCAATTAAAACTTTAGTACAGAACTTAAGTTGATTAATAAACTTAAAAACAAATGTAGTTCTCGCTGAAATTTATTCTGGGTTAGTTTATAATTTTAATTATAGCTTGTAACGTATTAAGGTAGGTATCGCAAGCGCACTAGTATCACCCTTAGTGTTCCAAGTGGTTATAGGTGGAGCCAATATCTACCATCAAGTGAATCAAGTGAATTTGACGACACGTTTGGTCTAGTGGCTAGTAACCCTAGTTGTTAACCAAACGGTCGCAGGTTCGAATCCTGCTAGGGGCAAATGTTTATGTGTGCTAGACGGTGCTGTGTGGAATATGTAAAAAATAGGAATCAATCAATGGTAGCAACGGTACAAAGTAGTGTCATTTGCACCATTGATGGTGCTGGCCAATGGTGCAGTCAGCCCATGCCTGTCGACGTGCCTTGCCTTCCACATAAAAATGTCTCCAGTACGCATGACATTGTACATTGTCGTCATAAAGCTCTCATCAATCAATGTATAATTAATCAATTTTATCAATCAATCTTTTTAACAATATGATTATGATTCAGCTAACCTAATTATTTCCGCTTGAAAGATTATTAAATATAATAGCGTCAACCTTCAACCCTACTAATCTAATCTATGCATGGATAATAACAATAATCGTTTTGACGATTTCATTTTATATATTTTATTGATTTTTGTTGTTGTTTGTTGAAAAGTGTATATATATAATTTAAAAATAAATAATTTAATAAAAAATAATATAACTTAGTATTTAAAGAAGAATTTTTAATTATCAAAATAACCAATTTTCATGCAAAAATAGAGTTAGATTATTTTAATAGTCACTTTCAATGGGTATGTATGTTATGTAAATTTTGAGTAATGAAAGGCACAATGTGGCCCATCATTATAGGCCCCTTCGTTTTGTATTGTAGAATACAAATTTTGTATTGTTACATACCAGCAAAAACATTAATATATGAATTGAGACGAAACCTTGATTAATAAAAAATAATAATATTTACTCTGTATTCGTTGATGATATCAATAACATGTTCTACAGTAGATGGAGCCGATGTTTGTACTTTACAGGAGTTCATGACCACATGCAGTGCGTTTATGTATGATGATATCCATTGTGTAGATGATAAATGAAGGGACTTTTTTCTTGTACTGTAACAAAAAAAGTATTTAAATGCACCACAGAATAGATAAACATACCACACCCATTATTATTAAGTATATATTTTTAATATATTTTAAAATTTACCCATTAGGATTGAGGCGCCGGCGTATGTGTTCAAAGCATTCAATAATTTTCTTATGCTTGAATGCAGTTACTTTCGGTAATCCTGTAGAGCCGCTAGTACATGCTAACCACGCAAATATTTTATCAGTATCGAATACGGCTGGTCTGAAATTAAATAATTTCTGTTAAAATATACCTCAAGGTCGAAGTAAGTATTTATTGCATTTTTAAAGAATACATGCTTTTGAAAACATTTTTTTAATGTGTAGATGGCAACAGTCGCCTTTTAACACAAGCAACGCCACAGGTGCTGCAAGTGCACTGCCGAACATAGTAAACAGTTAGATTAGTATCTAACAGTGGATTTCTGTAAGTGGTGGCTACTGGGGCCAGACGGCTTGCCAAATGACTCCGAAACGCACTGTATCCTGCCACTACGCCATGTGCCAGACCCAGACCAGAGACAACTGTGAAAAGTTCATTTCCAAAGTTGGCCCAGTCGAGAATCAAACCCGAGACCCCTGAGACAGCGCGTTAAAGCAAGCACCTTCAACACTCCACCATGGAGCTCGTCAATTACTACAAGTTTGTATGTTTGGTACTTAGATAATCATTGCATTTTGCGCAAAATCGTAAAAATAAAAAATCGGCGTCACCGTCATTTTTCAACGCGTATCAAGTCGGATTCACAGCTAGTTAGTTAATAATCTACTTATTCAATTAGTAATTACACAGAAAACTTACATGAAATCTTCCGTAAAATCTCCTGAAAATTTATCAATAAATTTTGAATAACTTTGGATCATCATTGGTTTCCCAAACGTAACTATTTTGGTGTCGAGTCTCAGTTCATCAATTGCTCTTTTATAATCATCATATTGTTCATATTGACAGAAAGCTATTTTCGGTTCGATCGTTTTGAATAATCGTTTCAATTCAACTAAAAAACAACATTAGGTATTAATGCGAGGAGTAAGCAGAAAATCATTATTTTCGTCGCCTAATTTGACTTCTTGGAGTATAATTAAAACTTAAATAAAAATACAGTGCAGAATCTTTATATAGTATAAAATGAAGTCACTTCCCGCCGTCTGTCCCTCTGTATGTAAGTTTATGTCTGTATGTCCCTTAATGCGGTTTACACTAATGGAAACCGTTAAAAAAATGCACTGGTGCGAAGCCAGGAGCGGATCGTTAGTAGACTATATTTAAAAAAGTTTGAATCTGGCAAATTTATACAAAAAAATAGATTTTCTGAGATAAAGAAAATGTTAAATTACTGCCCCAAAAAAAACCTGTCATGTCACAGTATTAAAAAATTTCAGTGACTACTACCTTTGTTTTTAGGCTTATCAATTAACATATGTTCTGTACTAAAGTTTCAATCGACTACTTTTATTTCTTTTTTTATATTTTACACAATATTTAAGAAAATTTAAACCTTCCCATTTTAAATCTGTTCAGTAATCTCTGAGAAGCTACAAAAATTTGTTATGTAATATTTCACCTTAATTCGTAGTTAATTAGGTTGCGCTTTTTTGGTAAAAATTGTGTTCTGAGGTCTGAGGTTAGTCCTTGTCTCAACACTCTATTCGGGGTCTCTTGCTCAGCAAAAGTCTAGTAACTCCACTAGTGCTTCAAGAGAATACAAATATTCTGAAACATTTTTAAGACATAGGTACCCACCATTCTGAAAAAATGGATCCACCCCAGCAATTGGTAACCCATTCAATAGACCCGCATAATAGGGTATATGAATATCTAAGTGATTAGTTCCTCCCAAAGCAATTACATCTCCAGGTTTGAGGCCGCAGTTTCTAAAACATTTCGCCAGTTGGATACTGCGTGAGAGTACTGACTCATTGGTCTCTTTTTCTCCTGTAGCTGCGTCGATCTGTGTGAAGAAGATATATTGAATTTAATAGACAGTCCACTGATTGGTAGGTGGCTAATGTCGCCTATAACAGAAGTTACGCCACTGCATGGTGCTGCATGTGCGCTGCCGACTACAGAAGGGAAATGGGCTCTGGCATACCTTAAGGAGGCCCTAGACGATCATGCGGCATGACATGCGTTACGTTCTGTCATGCATGCATGACCGTTTAATTGTATTGATTGATGTGAATGACATGCAACTACGTGCTGGCAGTTCCTTTTAATTTTTCATCCTGTAAGCTATGACTGACATGCACTCATCATCGTATAGATCGGAGCATGTCATGAAACAGCTCAGCTTGTTTCACGACAGCGTCAACATGACCCCAGATGGGAAGGAATTCACCCTATTATTAATATCCATGTATAAAGATTGACATGAAAAGATTATCCATGTATAAGATGTATAAAAATGAATGATTTGATTTTTTGGTCGATCACGTAGCATGATCGTCTAGGGACCGCTATACGATCGTGCGTGTATATCAGTCACAGCTTGCAGAAAAATAAAAGGAACTATCAATCAACTGCCAGCACGTAGTTGCATGTCATTCACATCAATCAATACAATTAAACGGTCATGGATGCATGACAGCACGTAACGCATGTCATGCTGCATGATCGTCTAGGGATCGCTTTACTCACTTACCGAAACACAACAGCACTGTTATTTCACAGTGTTCTTCTGTAAAGGGGTGGCTACTGCCGCCAGACGGGCTGCCCAAATGACTGCGATACGCAACATTTCTATATAGATATATTATATGGATTCTATATGCGGAAACACTTGTAAATGGTGTATACTTATATTAATTTGTTAGTTAAATGTTAAAGTTAGGCGAATCTAGAGCTGGCTATTACCTCGGTCAACAGATTATAGCCTTGCCATACAACGAGGTAATGCAGTCAGCATGCTTGGTGACTGCCTATAGGGGACTGAAGCTTTATATTATATATTTTATATATATATTATACAAGATGTAAATATATATATACCTTAGAATTAAATGAAACATTATATTGTATTCATTAGATATTAAAATTATTTTCTATAAAAATCATTGTATGTTTTCCTATTTAAAATAAAATAATAAGTAAATACTATCAAATATACTTACTTGAAAGATTTCATCCGGGTTCTGTTTAACCCAATGCAAAAAGTAATGTCCAAGATGGTAACTATTACTGCTTATATCAAATACAATGCCGTTGCTTGCCATAATTAATAATAAATATATTTTGTTAACACTTGTATCCTAACGTAAACCTATTCAAATGTTACACTAGAAATTTATCGTGGAAGTTCTGTAGAGAGTATTTATAATTATTTCCTAAAGTGGTTGATAATTTGTTAAGGACTTATTGATAATTATGACGTACATTCGGCTTTTCTTTTATAAAGTTGGGATTTCGTTTAAATTATAAAAACATATTTTTATATGCAGATAATACCTACTATTTTAATAAATCCTCTTTTAAAAAAAAGTTGGCCGAAATTCTATTTGAAAATCTCTGATAAAATAAGAACTAAAAGAGCCCTGCGGATGGCAGAGTGAAGCCGGTAAAACTACGCCTTCGTCGTGTACCCTACATACACGTACACAAATGCAATCAAACTACGCCTCGCTTTATTAAAATATTTACTAGTGAAAATGCCAAATTGCGTATTGGAAGGGTTTAAAAAGCAGGTTTCTAAAATAAAATGTAGGATGGAATCACATTTCTCAAGTAGACTTGAACTAACAGACTTGACTGAACTTGAACTCTAGGCAACTAAACTTGAAAATCAATATTTTCTATGAAATAAACATGAATTGAGGTTTTAGCTTGGAACACAAAATCTCAATACAGGAAACGGCCTAAGCACACATGTTTATATAAAACCGACTTCACTATGTAGTCCGCAAAATTCTATCTTAAGTTCTTAATCTATAGGCAGTAATAGGTACTTTTTTGAGAGAATTTGTTGTCTCAACTTACTATAATGCGAATAACCGAAGACACTTGAATTCGCGAAACATACGCCGCGCCGGCAATTACAATATTTTAGAAAAACCTTTATAGATTGTAGCTAGACATACCAATTTTAAATGTACCTACTCGTGCAGTAGGTATAGCGAGTATTTCATGGAAAATAATTTTTGGTTTTTAGCCAATAAAAATCACAAGAATTGAACCCGCGAAATTAACCTGTATAATTGTATTGAAAACAGATATGAAATTGCATCCAAATCTTCATATATCTCAGAAATGTCTGAGCCTCGTCCGTTTCTCCGCTAACTTGTTCTAAACCACGTCAGCCATTTTGATACGGTTTCCAGTAATGGTGAAAGCGATAAACGAGGAAGGTTTGTGTATATAATTTGCAACAAAAAATTACATCCGTGCGAATATGGGGGTGTGTCGCTAGTCATATTGAAAAATAAAAATAGAGAATTGTCTATTTTTATCTAAGTGACAAGTTTAAATAATTCCTACAAGAATAACTACTTAAATATTTTTATCACAGTATTATAAATGATGACATTAAAACTGTATTGATTGATGTAAATATCTGGTGCATATTTTAATACATATAGATAAGTACTTACTGAATTAGTTCTATCAACTGTTCGTAGGTAGTGATTACGATAGATACTCGTATAGATAATTTTGATATTTTGCAATGATTGGTATCTAAGTTCGCTGAAATAGTAATTTCTTTAGAACCTGAATTTCTTCGATTAGCAATCATATACCTACCAAAAAAGATATGGATAAAGAGTGGGTTTAATCATTATTAATTAAATACTACCTGTTGCATAAGACTTCGTCCGCGTAACTTTATAAAATATAGCCCATGTTACTCGCTCATAATGTAACTTTCTATAGGTGAAATAATTTTTAAAATCCGTCCAGTAGTTTTTGAGTTTATTCATTACAAACAAAATTACAAATATTTTGCTCTTTATAATATTATTCTATAGAAACATTTTGTATGGGACTAAATATAACAAATAACACAGTTTAAACATAATAACAAAGTAATAAAAATATATATTTTATATGTTAAAGTGGGCAGACAAGCTTGGTGGTTGGCTACCGTTGCCTATAACACAAGCAACGCCTGTCATAGGTGCTGCAAGTGCACTGCCGACTATATAGTAGTTTTAATGATGAAGGATTGGGGAAGGAAAAATTAAATTAATTAATACTTAAATTTTAGTTGTAAGTGTATTTGTAATTTTTGTAGCTTTTTTTAAACATGATATTGTATTTTATTATGGAATTTTAAACCCTTTAAGAGTTATAAAGGTATTATTCTTTTGCGTGACTTGGTGTTTTATGATAACAAAATTATAATTTAACAATGGCTTAAACTTTATATAAATAAAATAATAATCTCCAAATGCAATGTTCAAAGGTAAGGTACACACACGCATGGACTTGGAAAATCCCAAATTTATGATAAACCTCATTAACAGATTATGATAAATTTATAATCTGTAATGTAACTTTGCGTAATTTGGACTGTTTGATTTGATTTATTGTAAGGTGATTCTTAACTTCTCAGAGGGTTCAATGAAAATTGCATGCGTATGAGGATTTGATTGTAGTTATTGTGGCGTAGGTATCGGTTTTTATCTTGAAAACTAAAGTTAGTCATTGAATTTGATTTTTTCATATATCACGTTTACACACAGGTGGTGGTTTTATGTATAAGGTTCTGCTAAGTTAAGCAAAGACCGGGCATTCAAAATCAAATTAAAATCAAAATATTTATTTATAAAATAGGTTTCTATAAGAAATTGCCTTAAATTTTAGGCCTTTATAAAGTTTAAATTTTATCAAGGTTTCGGGAAAAAAAGCATAATGATCCTGAGAAGAAACCCTGAAAAAACTCAAGATACCATTCTTTTTGTCATCTTTAAAATAATAAATATAACAATTACTTATTCCTGTAACTCGTGAACAAACGGTAAGAAAATATAAGTAAGTATAATAAATTACTTTATTATGTAACTATAACGAAAGACAATCACAGTTTTCTTCAAAATCAGCAAATAAAAAGAATTGCACTTTTTTATCTTGAGATCCCAGTAACAGTTTTAGAATTTCTTCTTTATCATCGTTAGAAAAGCAGAGATATCTCCTGTTGAAGATATATTCTGCTATCAGCTGCATATCGACGCCTCCATATTCTAAAATACCTCTAATAATATATGATAACAATTTGTACCAACTCTGGTCTTCATAAAAGTATTCCTCCAAGAATTCTGATAATGATTTTTTATACAAATGCAATATTGTTGCAAAATATCTTTTTTGCAACTCACTCACTTCATGTGCTATGTATTTTCCGAAAATGAACCCTATGAATTTTACACCTTCGTCTCGTTTTGTGATTTTATTAGCAAATATTTCTGGTCTTCTACTTATGGCTTGTCTCGTCGACTTACAATAAATCATGATCAAATGAATTTTGACATATCTCTCAATCCACTTCTCTATTGGCATATACTTTTGCATTAATTTAATTACTCTTTCAAATAGAACCGTACAATAAATATAGTTGAAATCCATAAAAACTTTAGTAAATTTTAAGGAAAAAATAAATTCATCAAATAAATGTAGGTCTAAACTGTTTACATTAAACTCACTCTCTATGTGGAGTAATATTGGTTCACCAACTTTTTCAATTTTGCGTTCGAGTTCTTCTTCGGAGACAGACAGCAATAAATATTTGGCAGACAGATGTATGCATAGGGAAGCGTAAATGTTAAAATAATATTCATCGCCTTTATCGCCTGTTACCTTAACTAAAAATTCATTAATGACATTAACGACAAATTCATCATCTAGCTCAAATATTAAGTCGATAAGCTTGTGTAAAATTTGCACTGAATGTTTTAGTGCAACTTTTCTAAATATATTGTAAACATCTACCCAATAATCTAGTTTAACTCTTTCCGGTACTGTATTATTATTGACAAGTGCTATTTGCAATTTATCATTACGATTAGATGTGAAATTTATACGCTCAATAAATGGTTTTACTACAGCCCAAGTTTCAGGATCACATTCTTCTTTGTGTATACGAAAATTCCGTAATACTGCAAGAAGTGCCGCTGCAGGTCGTAACTCACCAATAGAACGTAAAATTTCTGGTAGTATTGTTTTTAGTTCTGAGCGCATTGCCAACACAGCTGCTATTCGCGCAGTTTTTCGACTTGCAAGAAGATTTTGAATATTTTTCTTCAAATTAACGGTGCTACAAACTGTTACCTTATTATACAATGCCACAAGACCGGCTAGTTGCCATCCCACTTCATTTAAATCAATCGATGGTCGCGACAGATGGGCGTTTGTTTTCAATGCGGCTACAAATTGTCTTTGAGGCCTTTGTGCATCTTTCGAATCGAGTGAAACGATTAACGGCCACAAGTTACTACTTAACAAATGCGCTATTGGTCGAGCTAATCTTGTATGTGGACTCTCCTCAATTAAACGCTGCATGACTGCTAAATGTTGCATCGCAAGTCCATTTTCTTCATAGAAATATATCTGGAGCTTTCTCAAATATCTATCAAAACGTATTTGGTTTTGATTTTCAAGAAGCTGTTCATAATAGGTTGTATTAGTTAATAATTTTATGTCGTGTTTCAATGCGTTTAAATAAGAGGGTTCATCCTGTATTAAAGCAAAATTATCTTTAATTAACTCTCGTCGAGCAATGCGAGCCACGAATAAGCGACGCAGGAGTGATGCGGCAGAATTTGAATCACGTTGAGCGAAGCATGTTATGGCGGTCACTACTTCCGGATATTTGTCGACACGCAGTTTATATGCATCAAAAGTGTCTAATAACTGAGTAAGACGTTCATAAGAATCAGCTGGTTCTAGTTTAATAGCGGCAAGTAGCATCGCTGGCAAGGAGTTACATATTTGCCGACGCTCTGAAGGGCTTAAGGAATATTCAGCAAAAGATGAATAGTTATTGAAGAAAGCAGCAAGAACCGATGCGTCGGTAGTAACATTATTCAGTATGTCACGTATAACTACAGCATGAAGGCCTTCAGTACAGTTGGCTTCAGTAGGTGTACCATCTAATCCTAAACCGTGTGCAAATTTTTGGAACATTATCCAAACGTCAGACGGTAACCGCCAAGCTGCAGCACGCTTTACTAAACTTCGTATAACAGCGGCACGCAATGTATTTGGTTCATTCATATGTCTACCAGTTAGTAGATTAAGTAGTTCGGTAATATTTTTCGAGTGTCCGCCGCTTTTACTGACCAACACTAACATCATATACTCACGATTCATTGCATTGCTTTCAGCGGACATACGTTTCTGTAGTTCCACAAGAGTCCGTTCGAAACTAAAGAATCTGTATTGATCAAATAATTGATTTAAGAGTGTTTCTTTGCCTACCTTCTGTTTTATTGATCGTTTTGCAAATTTTCTTTTCTTTATCATTGATCTAAATGAACAACCTTCATCAGGCATAATATTGAGATCGTCGTACACGTGAGTTTTCTCAGTGGATATTTTCGGTGCGGATGGAATAGGATAAGGCCAGTTTAAAATCTTTTCTCCGACGGTCTTATCCACAAATATTTGCTTTTTCATAAGTGTCCTTTCTTCGACGTTCAGACGTTTCATAAGTGTTTCTACGTTTTTATATGAAAACCATGATTCTAGATATTTGGCTCTTGCAAGTTTTAATAAGAGTTCCTTAATTTCTTCGCTATCTAAGTTTTTAGCTAGAGTATTCTTTTCGAGTAACCAAACTGTATAGAGTTCACGTTTGTCAAGAAATCTATTTTTATGATGTCTAATAATATATTTTGTTGCTTTCGAACTAAGATGCTTAAATAATCGTTGATTGAAGAATTTTTCAATAATATCAAGGTATGCGTTTGGGTTTGCCTTCAATAAAAATTTGATACTAAAGAAATATTCTTTTTGTCTTTTTAGATAACTTGTTAGCAGCACTTTGTTATTTTCCAGACTGTTGAAATAGCATATAGCGACCTCTGGACAGTTTTCGCACATTATTTTTAAAGAATGTGGTGTAAACAATTCCAATAAATTATCTATTTGGTTCAAAATGAACTCTTTGGAACAGTGGCGTATGTACTTTAAAGCTTTGCCGAAATCTTTATTGTCATAATAAAACTGGTAGAATTCTTGAAGTCTTTGTTCATCGTGTAGATGAAGTTGTATCCATTCATGTGTCTTATTAACCGCTGTTGTTAACATTTCTGGAAAAATTTCCCTCTCCATGTGAAGCGGATTGACTATATGAGAATACTCTGGGTCCAATAACCATATGCATTTCAGCGCTCTACTCACATACAACATGTCTTCATGTTTTAAATTTTCGAATATATAATCCGAAATTTTGTATTTGGAAGCGAGATCAATTTTAAATAAACGGTCAACAGGTGAAGATTCTGGAAGGTTTTTAATTGCTTCGAACGACAATCCCTCGGAGAAGGCATTGTTAACTAAACTGTTCAAGTATTGGTGTCGTTTTCCTAAATTCTCGCCTTTTAAGTTAATTGGGATTACAGATGACATCTGCAAAGAATGATAAACTATATTAATCACAACAACATTAACATAAAATAATTAACTATACAATAAGTATAAAATTTACTAAATATCACAATATACTAGCAATCAGCTCCCGGCTTCGCCCCCATTTTTTTATATACAAAAACCTTAATCGTTTTATCTCTCTTTATATAAGTGAAAACCGTATTAAAATCTGTTGGATTTCCGATAGATAAAGTTTACCTATTCAGTTTTTTAGAAAATGTCCTAAAGTGAATAAAAGCCAAATCTCATATTAAATACCAGTGACCTGCCCCCGCTTCACAAGGATGCAAGTTTTTCTTCAAATTTTTCCATTAGTGAAAAATGTACCAAATCAAAATCTATCGGGTGCCACGACTTTGCGATCCAAAATAAAAAAAATATATAAGCAATATAACACCTGACATCTTTATTACTATTACCTACATTGTTGCTAACCGTTAGTTTTCTTAATTTTAGATAATCCCTCAGGACCAGTACTTTTTTTCTGGATGAAAGGTGCCATATGTCTTTTTCTGTATCGCTGACTACGTGTAGGTAAAATTTCATTATGATCGGTTGAGTGGTTAGGCGTGACAAGGTAACAGACACACAGACAGATTGAGTTATTTTCACATAAACTATTATGTATCTATTAGTATGGATTTTGCTTTTATTAAAACTAAATCAAATACTTAGCAATTTGGAAGTTAGCCAGTTCATACAAGATGTTTTTTTCTGATCTTTGGGATCATCACTCAAAATAGAATCTCACTGAATGATTAACAATGTTAGTTGAGGAAATAGGAGATAAGTAGTAGGTATTGATATTAACAATTAAGTTAATAAAATATCTTACCATATGACTCGTTAATATCTTATCCCAAAACAACAAGTGAAATCAATATGTTAAACTAGAAAAGTTACAATAATCGAACGTGTGAACGCAGTAAATATTTCGTCAGATCTAAATAAAATAACATTCACATTCTAAGCAGAATTCTAGATAGTCCTGAAATATTTAAAATAGCAATTACCACTGTTGTGAGCTGTACTTTGCTATTTAGTCCGAATTTATTTTCCAATACGATCATACAAGATTTTCCATGGGTAAATTCACCATTGCCGTATTTATTTATTTATAGCTGTTTGTTTTGTGGACGCAATATTACTCGTAGATGCTCGTACTTAATGAGATGACATAATCCTTCGTGGTTAAATATTTATCTATGGAATTGACATCCATCACCTGTATTATTGAAATGTCTGTCATTACTGTCATACATTATTTTATTTCTATTATTTGATTTCGGTAGTTAATTAAAGCCATGTTATATAAGTATTTGGTATTTCCTTTAAATGTATCAATTTAATTAACTACAACACAATGTCTGAAAGCAAAGAACGGGAGAAAATACCTTCATGTTCTTTAGCAAGAAACAATTGATGAATATTGTCGTGCTTTACAACTTCTCGCGCAAAATTGTAATTTTAAATCGGTGTCTGCGGATGAACACAGAAACTAAGCAATACGAAGCGCTTTTGTCGCAGATATTTTATCTACTAAAATAAGAGAACGGTTACTTGAAAACCCAACGCTTTCGATGGATGAAGTGTTCAACCAAGCCGTCATCCTGGAAAACGCTGAAAAGGACTCTGCATAGAAAAGCTACAGGGAACATTTGCTTATCTTGATGATGTTACCATTTGCTGCAAAAATAAAGAGAAACACCATAAAAACTTACACAAATTCATGGCTGCCGCAAAGAAGTACAAACTAACATTAAACGAACAAAAGTGTAATTACAGCAAAACTTCCATTAACCTTTTGGGTTATACTATTAATAACTATATAATAGGACCTGACAAAAGTAGAATTGATCCACTCATAAAGCTACCGTTGCCACACAAGGCCGCAGAACTCAAACGAGCTCTTGGTCTATTTGCTCACTATGCTAAATGGGTTTACAAATTCTCTGAACAGGTTCAACCACTCATCAACAATGTAAACTTTCCACTAAACGAAAATCAGACATTGAAAAGGCTGCATTAGTCCCTATAGACGATAAAGAAACCTTAACTGTAGAGACTGACGCATCAGAGTTTGCTATAGCCGCCATATTAGCCCAGAACGGGCGCCCTGTCGCTTTCTTTTCTAGAACATTGACAGACAGCGAACGTAATCATGCTTCTGTAGAAAAGGAGGCTTGCACTATCGTAGAAAGCCTAGGAGATGGCGCCAATGTCTCATTAACAGACACTTACATTAGTTAAACCATAACTAATAATTAAACTCATAATTTACCTGAATCAATGATTACATGGGGGAATAATTATAAAAAAGAAAACACCAAATACAACTTGACCAGACACTTTATTACCACAAAAAAGTTAGGGAATGTCCAAAAAAATAAATATTTATTAACAAGTTAGATATCTTTTAATACATAAGTATTATAAAAATGTGAACAATTAAATTAATCATTTCTATTACTTTATAATACATAATAAAATGCTAACAATTTATATTTTTTTAAAATTTCGTATACGTCACAGTGTAGGTATACAAATAACGATTACTAATTAATATAACTCGTGCCTTATAACTTATAATAATTGAAACTATAACTGTTATGCTACTTTTAAACTTTCTACAGCAAGAGGTTGATTTTGGATTTTTTTATATAGAATCATTATGAATGTTGGCGACTAGTAAGCAAAGAGCAATGTGATAAATAAAACTTTATGGTTAACTTCACATACATAATATAGGATACAAATAGCACAGCCATAAAGGTACACAATAATAAACTACGTTATGCATTGTTTTTGCCTTTATTCCAACGGCATACGATATTAGAGTTGGGTTGTTAAGACTTGCAATCATTTAAAGGTAAACATTAGGCAATGTACTCGATACAAACTTTGTTGTACCTCTCACGAATGTTTCGTTACTTTGTTACTTCAATCAGTCATCTGCACAATTGAGCCATCGCCATAAATTACTTATGGAAACTGCACACTTAACAAGCCAAGTTAGGGGGCGTTAAGTTAACGTAAAGCAATTTTTGAAGATTTTTTTGTAACACTAACGAATACTGACAACAAAAACACAATAAAAATGACACAAATACAATCGAGGGATTCCCCGAAACATAAACGAAAAGGGTTGCCATTTTGTAAGATTTTAATTTCCTAGTTTTTTTTTATTGAAATTAAAAAAAATATATTACGTAAAGCGTTTTGTTCGAACCCCCCTCCCGCCCATGTAACGCATCGTAACGTTTTACAAAACCCAAAATTGCGTTACGTCAAATTTATAGTGCTAAACAACAGAAATCTTTACATATTACAAAAATAAAGTCGTCAGTCTGTCTGTCGACCTTAACATAAAAAAAGACTAGCACTAATGTCGAAGTATCTGGCAATCAGGTTTTCCCTTTTATGATAATTTTTTTAACAATTACGACCGATATTTTATCTAAAACAGCCCAACCCTCCATCGAGTAACAATGTTAAAACTACTGGCTATATTATAATGCTTCGTAACAACGTGACTATTAGAAGACATTGATATAATTTTAAAGTGACAATTATGCAATATTTACATAAATAAATAGTTAAATACTGATGCCATAAAAACGTCCATATATTTACAAAATTCAATAAACACCAACCAATAATTAGATACTTATAAATACATCTATCGATAGATGCGCGCCATCTATCGAGAGTTACGTAACCAAAAGAGTAGATGGCTTCACCATTGAAATATCAACACCAGCGTTCATAACATAAATAAATATTAAAATGTTGACTTGTGTAATTTGATAATGAAACCCCATTATCAAATTACACGATATTTTCCTAGTGAAATCTATAATTTCTTCTTACCAAATAATGGTAGGTACAAATTTCAACCGTTAAAAAGAAAATAAACTGATGACCTGATGTCCATACAAAATTGATTGATCTCCTTTCAGGACAAAATTAATACAAAGTTACATAAAAATATATATATACAGCAGATATGAACATATATAACCATAGAAAATCTATGATTGATAAATACTTCTTCAAGTTTGATATACCTTTACGCGATACATAATTATAATATACCAGATTTAAACCGATCAATCTTAATAGGTAATCATTTTAAATCTTTAATAATTCACCACAATAAAAACTACCCGGACCATAATACTTTAAAACTACTTTAAACTTTCTAAATAGCATGGTTTGTCAATACGAACCATCGTCATCTACTATAAAAGTTTATAAAAAAAAATGTTTATTGACAATGTCAATAAGTGCCAAAACACGTTTTTCCTGTAGTTACCTATTTTTTATTTATTTCCATATAATATTCATTGTCATCTGTGATGACATTTTGATATTTGAATATTACTGCTTAAATAATTACTTTTTTTATGTTCACACGTATTTATTTGATATATATTTGAGTAATTTATTGAAACGCAACGTCAGGTAACACTGACTGGTTTCATTACTCCATAATAGTTTAATTTAATAATTATTATAAACTGATTGTTAGTTATTATAGTAGACGCGTTATCATCTGTCGTCGTCGAGAGATAAACGTTAATGGCGATAGGAATGACATCTCTCTCACTCTTGCGCACATAAGACCCGTAAGTGCAAGCGAGATAGACAGATTAAAATGATTTATTACCCGTGATTATCATATGATTATTAATTATTAATTTTATACTGATTGTTCCATTACATACGAATTCTTTTGACCTATAATATCACGATGATTTAACTTCAACTTGTAAGATATCAAGCTGGTTCCGCTATAAAAAATTTCCTACTTTTTTTCTTCTTCAACAATAAGTTAATTATAAATATTAAAATAATGTAACAGAATATATGCCGTAAAGGCATATTAAAATAAATAAGGGTCAGTACTCAAAAGGGGTATGGCAGAAATTTATTCCAAAAATCATTTTAAGAATTACGTGAAAACAAAAAAAACCCAAAATATTTTAAAGGGTTTTTTTTAGAAATAAAGACACATTTACACAAAGTCAGGTAATTCTAAAACCTGGCCTAATCTGTAATATTTTTATAGCACACAGGATACTTAATGAAATAAGGTAACTTTCATTTAAAGATGCTAAAGATTGTTATTAACTAAAATAAAGTATGGGAAGCTGCCACACCCCTTTTCTAACCTTACGATAAGTTTTTAAAATCACGTGTCTCCCCCTTAAGACCCCCTTAAGGCGCCACCACCACAACAGATTAAAATATTAATTTAAATATGATTATATAAATAATCATCACGCCAAGTACATAAATAACCAATTAAACACCTAACAGTGTTTATAAAATTTCAAGCGTTTCATCAATAAATTAAAACGCGTAAAGAATTCACTTAAACAATAACAAATCAAGCCCTTTTTGCTATTGAACAAAACATTTCTTAGTTGTCAAACGAAAATCTGCTATGTGCACTTTTTTCAGAGAATACATTTTGATCTTAGTGAATAGTTCATTGCCTTATCTATCGTAGAAAAAAAAAACTACTAAGCTCTTATGAACACTATTTGTCGAACTGCGACCTCTTAATAAAATATGTTATGTTTCGCAACTAGAATATGTTATGTGAAAAATTAACAAAATAATAAATAAACTATTAAATTTTTATGTATAACAACCCTAAGTTTCAAATAAAATACTTTTTTTGAAGTGAAACTCTCTGTGAGCGACACCCTGATTGAAGTTTAATTGTATGAAATAAGCGCCATCTACCCGAATTAGTATGTACTTTTTGCCTCACAATAAGCTTAACTTCGTCAATAGTTTGTTAAAATGGTTAACAGATGGCGTAGCTTTCACTTCTGACGTGCAGTCCTACGACTGACACTTTTTTTGTAAATAACTTTCACGTAACCTTTTTTTTTTCTTCTATATCTCAAAAGTATACATAGCATAGCAGTTTTAATTTGACAACGACGATTTGCTGAAATCCATACGCGAGTTATACTCAATACCTCACACTAATAAGGTATTTGGTTCTGATAGTACTGTATCATGTCGTAAGTTCTCGTTCTGAAATTGAGGAATGAACTTCTTATGATGGAGAGCATATAAGCGGCCGCCTCTTTCTCCGTAGAGTTGGGCGCGAAACGCGACCGCAAGAGACGTATCGTCTGTCCTCGGAAACATGGCAACCCCGTGTCCAACATCAGTGATACCATTGATATTATAGCTTCTTGGTATGGCCTAGAAAAAAAAAAAAAAACCAGTTTATTCACCCACCGGTCTCATTATTATAACCACCCGCTTACTGAAGACCACAGTGAAATAATCCCTTGCGCACTTGCAGTACCTGTGGCGTTGTCTGTGGACCTTAACATTAAAAAAATAGATAAAATCGTGATATGAAAAGATTTAGGTTTTGATAAAATTTGAAAAACGGAGACCGCTTTGTTTTGCTGCTTCGAAAAATATAACTTTTCAGAGTAAAAGGTTAGCCGGGCGGTTTTCGCTGCTAGCTTAATTTATAAGAAAACTTGCTATTGCACGCGACTTAGTCCGTGTAACTTCATAAAATATAGTCTAGTTGCTCGCTAGTAGTGTGGCTTTCTATAGGTGAAACATTTTTTAAAATCGGTCCAGTAGTTTTTGAGTTAAACTCATTACAAACAAAAATACAAATCTTGTCTCTTTATAATAGGGTGTCGCTGTGTGTGGACACACAGCCCGTGTGTTTTACGTGGACACGTGTACATTACGAGTAATAATAAATTATGAACATATAAAAAAAATTTGGAAATCAATATGTCTATAGTTATGTTGTTACAATAACAGATCAAAACAGGAGTACTAACCTGACAGCTAAGAATGCTTGCACGCACAGCTCGCAGAACCACTTGAACGGTGGCGCTTCCATTTTACCACCCATCACCATCACCATCTCGTCAGTCAGCTTGATATCAGGCTCGAAGCCAAGGTTGCCTCCGGGAGACGATTCAAACATGAACCCAAAGTCTGGAAACATCATTAAAGGCTTTTTGTGAGCGTAAAAAATAATGTCACAATTCATTATTAAAGTGAAAATTTCTTTAACCCTCTTATCCTTAATCCTTCTATTGACGGTAGCGCACTTGCAACACCTATTGCGTTGCTTATATTATAGGCGACGGTAGCCACCTACCATCAAATGGACCGTCAGCCTGTCTGTCGAACTTGATATAAAAAAGAATAAACCTACTCCCATAAATCTAACAAACAACACCAAATATAGCATACCTATGTGTATGATATGTCCGTCCGTGTCTAGCATTATGTTACCGTTGTGTCTGTCTTTGATTTGGAGCAGGAAACCTATCACGCTGTACGCCGCCATCGACATCACGAAACAACGCCTTGCAGCCTGCAAATGTATATCAAAATTGATATCAGACAGGCACATGACTATTATAATTAAAAATTACAAACTAACCCCCCGACTTTCTATTGAGCTCAAACACGGTATATTTTACAGAGGCCGCCTTAATATGGACACTAGTGTAAAATGACTAACCTGAAACTCCCTCGTAGTCTCGTCCCCATACTTCTTGATGAAGTACTCGTACATCCCGATGTCTGTCTGTCTGCCCAGTTGGTCTCGAGACTTTGCGTTCGGCACGCACTCAATCACGCCACACTGAAAACGTTTTTCTTTAAAATGCTTCTTGATTGCAAATATAATAAAATTTGATGAGGTTTTTATTATTATTTTGTTTTGTTTTAACTCGCTTATCTCATAAATAATCAAGTAAGATTTAAAAAAATGTTTTTTATTTATTTGACAGCTCACAGTTCATAGGCCTCACCCATATATAACGTTATAGGTTTAATATTATGTAGGAGTCAAGCGAAGAGAAAAGTCTCAAAAATGCTAAGCAATAATGAATAACCAAGTTTTACCTAGGAGAACCTAAATGTCAATGGCTGCGCCTACGCGTTCCATGTTGAAAATTTGTTTGAACTTGTTGCGGAATTAGTTTGAACATGTTAGTTTGAACTTGAACATGAGAAATTAGTTTGAACTTGTTGAGGAATTAGATTGAACTTGTTAAGGAATTAGTTTGAACTTGTTGACAAATTAGTTTGAACTTGTTGAGAAATTAATTTGAACTTGTTGACAAATTAGTTTGAACTTGTTAAGATATTAATTTGAACTTGTTGAAGTATTAGTTTGAACTTGTTGAAGTATTAGTTTGAACTTGTTAAGATATTAATTTGAACTTGTTGAAGTATTAGTTTGAACTTGTTGAGAAATTAGTTTGAACTTGTTGAGAAATTAATTTGAACTTGTTGAGAAATTAATTTAAACTTGTTGAAGAATTAGTTTGAACTTGTTGACAAATTAGTTTGAACTTGTTGAGGAATTAGTTTGAACTTGTTGAGGAATTAGTTTGAACTTGTTGAGGAATTAGTTTGAACTTGTTGAGGAATTAGTTTGAACTTGTTATACACACCCCGGGCGCAGTGGCGACCACTTTGTACGGGAACAGGTAGAGATCGAGGCCGACTTGCTGGAATATGTTCTTGAACAGCGATATCACTTGTAACGCGAGCATGTCCTGTCTGACGTCGTCGCCCACTTTAAAGATGGCCGCCTGCCAAGTCTCCGCCGCTATTGAAGTAAATCGGTCTTTACCTTCCTCCTAAAACCAAAAGTACACATTACTATTTACAGAGTGACAAGCAGACTTATTGTCCACTTGAAATTAAATGGCTACCGTCGTTTATATATGTACACAAGTTAAAACAATGTGCTGCTCAATCTTAAGAGGATAAAGTAGAAGGTAGAAAATGAATATTGGTCTCTAACTCGAGCTGTTAAAAGTAAAATAAATGATTAAACGGATTATAACATTAATTTTCTTCTAATTTATTTATTACTTATGCAATTCCGTAATTGTAAATTATAATTTACCGTAGGTGGTTCTTCTCCAGAGGCTATTGCCATAGCTACTGCTTCCATCTCCTCAATACCATACCTCCGCACCCTGAACCTCGCTAAGTAAGGAGCTTTGGCCGCACTCTGCATGGGTATCCCTATAATATATTACAAAATTTTAAAAGCAAAAATAAAATGGCATACAGTGAGTTTACTATGATTATTATGAGAGGCTATATTAATATTATTCGTATGTACTAATAGGTAGCACTTACCACTTTTGTAGTCTATGTCCAAAACCATGGAATCTGGATTGGAGGGGAGGTAACAACCAGGTTGAACCTATAAAATAAGTTTACAAGAGTATTAAATTCTAAATTATATATATGAACTATTTAAGAATTATTTATATGATTTAAAATTTAAAGTGCAATTTTAATCTTTGTTTTACTTTTTCATATATTTACCATGTAATTATATACATTTAAAAATATTTAAATACTACTTTTTATATAAATCTTCTTATATATATAAAATTCTCGTGTCACAGTGTTTGTAACCAAACTCCTCCGAAACGGTTTGACTTTTATGAATTCTTATTTTTATGAAATATTTTGTGTATATTCCGTAGGTTTGAGAATAATCGTAAAATATTTTTTATACCCCTAAGTGTAAGGGTGGCCTACTCCCAATTTTTTATTTTTATTTTTTGGCAAAACAACGTTTTGCCAAAAAATGGGTCAGCTAGTATGTATATAAGATTTAAAACAAGAAGACAAATACGTATAAATTTTAGGGAGCTTGGATTAGTACCGCTTTTTTAATGCACTTAATAATAATATATATGCAAATCGATTCTTGAGGAGTAAACTCCAAAAATATTATCTATTTGTGATGTTATAAATTAGCTTACAGTAATATTCTTCAACGCTTCCAAGCAAGCTCGTTTCCTTTCGGCTCCCTTCGGGTACGGTCGGATAATTCCGGAAATGTTCGTGATTTGACTGAAAAAGTCGAATTCTCGTTCGTAGAATGCCTTCGCCGGTCCCGATAAACCGTCTACTATACTCTTGGTCAATGCTTCTAATATATCGTATAGTACAGCTGTAAAAAAAAAATATATTTTTCTTTTTCATTTGAGAGTATAAAAGAAGAGGCTCTTGCATTTCTCTCTCATTCGACGTAGGTATCGCGATAGATTATAGTTATTTTCTTTAAAAAATGAGTACCGAAAAATTTCACTGCTTTGCCATTAGTCCACGTAATCAATATAAAATAAGTTATCATAATATCACATTGCGATGTAATTTAAATAAACAAAAGCGAAAATTTATTGACATATTTACAATGAACAATTTTAACAAGAACAAAAGTGTTTAACTTTATTATCCCTATTCCAAATTGTCCCTACAAACTGCCCAAGTTTTCATTGCAAAGTTGATAAAAATACCAAAAATAACTTACTGTCTTTATTGTGCATTTCTTCGTCTGTGTACATATTTGTATGCATGTTCCATATCAACTGATGCGCTACAACTTGAGACTTCTTCGACAGCGATTTTATCAACTCCGATACATAGCCCATCTGTAAATTCATATTGAAGAAATGTTGGCCTTTATTGGTTCATAGGCAATACATAATATTAATAATATATAGAAGTGCTGGAAATAAAATTTACAGGTAAATAAACCAGTAGTAAACTAGTAAAACTTTGATGAAACAAATGTCGAATATCTTCTGGCTTACTGAGTGTTATAATTAAATTTTGTTAATTTTAAATTTATACAATTAAAGGATCAAAGTTTTTTTTTAATATTGGTATATTCAAATTGTTGGAATATATACATACTAGCTGGTGCCCGCGAATTCGTCTGCGTTGAAAAAAATAAAAATAAAAAATAAATACAAAGCCTGACATCTTTATTGCTATTACAATCTTGCCAAGCGTCATATATCCAAATTTTATATGATCCCTCGGGAACAGTACTTTTAATCTGGATGAAAGGTACTCTATGTTCTTTGCGGTATCCCTGACAACGTGTATGTAAGATTTCATGACCATCGGTTTAATCGATGGTCAGATAGACAGAGTTACATTCACATTCATAATATTAGTAAGAAAATGGATAGTATGGAAGTATGGATAGTATGATTTAAATATTAGTACACTTTTTCACGTAAAACACACGGCCGTGACCACGACATTGCCACGCCACGACATTTTTTTTTTTCTGATACACGTCTGTCACGAATGGTGTCTTCAAACGTACCGTGTCATGTCTCAGGGCCTGCACGAGCTGAGGAATGTAGAGTAGAACAGCCGACGAAGAGTAAGAGGTCAGAGTGGTGACCGCCGCCTGCGCAGACAGCGGATGCGGGGGATACTGGCGACTGAAGTACGACAGAGCTTCCACGGGACTCACTCGGGCCCAAGTCACCATGTGCACTAGCTGGAATACAAAATCGAGCGTTACAGACAGACAAAAACACGTGCGATCACTACTTCGTATAACTTGAGCGTTTGCTTAATCAAAGATTAAAAAAATATTTACACTTTATCATCTGGTATTGGGTTTTAACATACAATAAAGCGATCAATTGCATAATGCTTGGAAGAACTTTTTATTTGCAAAATAATACGATTATATTGTTACCTCCTGAGCATCGTTCAAAAGAGTCTCAGTAGTGACGAGATATTTAAGGGCTTGCGGTACGTGGCACACGGCGGTTGGTTGCGCTTGCACTTTGCGTCTTATTTCCTCGATTATACCTTCGTTCTTTATCCTGAGGAGAAAATGGCATTGTTGTTAAACGTGCACAGGGAGGGATTGTCGCCAAGGACTCGTCGAATTGAATCCTACACTACAACTGAAGAAATTTACACTCCCACATAATTATATACACACATATTTTTTTATTTCTAGTTTATGAATATATTTAATGAAATAGTAGTTATTAAAGAGCGGAATATAACTCACTGGAGCATATTTTCGATTCAAATTATGCAAACACTGTTATTATGTCGTATGTTTTATAAGTTATTAAAGAATCAAAAATATTAAATAATTATTTTTTGTGATTTTTAAAATGCTTTATTGTAGTGCAAAGTGGTCGTATCGAGATAAAAAAAAAATCATTTCGAAGCTTTAAGATTCTAGTTTTCAGCACTGGATAGCTTGTTTATTTAGCTTTAATTTTCTTTTCCGTTTTCTCTCTGCGTTGATTTTTCGCTGAGATTTCAGACTTTTAATGAAAAAGGACCCTTTTGTCTTTGATCATCGATATCTCACTCAGCAACTAATGATCGCCCAGAAAATGGCAGAGCAGTTTCATTTGAAAAAAACACTAAAAATTTTAGGAAATTCTTTCGATCCCTTAATTTTTGAAGTGAAAACTTCGTTAGACGGGGTTGGGCAGTTTGTATGAGGAATTTAGTAGGGGGGTAAACAGTGAATTCGGAGTGACGCTCAGATAGAAATCTTGTAAGAAAATTGTGAAGGATAGCGTGTCGGCGGCGCAGCGACATCTGTCTTCGAAAAAAAAAAAAAAACTATTTAAACTTTTTTTTTGTGAAGCTAAGTTTTAAATTCTGACATGTAGTCCTACGATTGACATGATGTTTCCAGTAGTACATAAAAATGACCTCTCTCACCTCTCTGGCAGGAAGACTGCGAGCACTGGACTGAGGTCCCAGGCGAGCTTGGCGTAGTCGCGCCACGTGCGCTCGGTGCTGGGCTTGGAGCGCCACGTGGCGATGTTGTCCTCGCCCGGCACCGCCTGCTCGGGCCGAGCGTGCGGATTGTGCCACGTCACCAGGAACTCTATCTCCACCGCCTGCACCAATGTATTTTTTTTTATGTCAAGGTCGACAGACTTGATGGTGGCTACCGTCGCCTATAACCTTAGGTTAAAAGTGCCTACACACGGCCCAAAAATCGGTGGCAATATCGGGGCCACCTAGATCGCTCCCCTGAGCGCCTCATCTGTATGCAAATCGTAAGCATATTTAGAGGCGATCTAGGGTGCTCCCCAACACTGCTCCGATATTGCCACCGATTTTAGGGTCATGTGAAGGTGCTTTAAAGATAAGGAATTAGGAAGAGATAGGGTAGTGGACACTGCTCTGGCATCAATTACTCACTCACCGAAACACAACAGCTTGTGCCCATTTTTTGCGTGGGAATATCTGCCGACCAGTTCCTCACCGACCGTGGGGAGATCGGTGGGGTATGTGGGACTTGTACCCACTAAAAACCCACGGTTTTTCCTCTCGCCTTCTATGTCCGGGGGATAGAAAAGATTACAAATGGAGGCCACGAATTGGAAAACACAACGTAGGACTGTCTGTGGCCAGATGGACAGACGACCTAAAAGGCTTCGCGGGAAGCGACTGGATATGTAGGACTCGAAAAGAACAAAATTCACTTGTATGAAAAAAAAAGTTTGTAAAAAGCGGATAGTTTCATATAAACATAACAAAAAAATATAGAGAATAAAAGTAATTTTATTCTGTACATTGCTTTATTAAAACAGACCTTTTAGATAAAGATTTGATGTTGATAAGACATTTATTGTGTTTCATTAGTTCACGGGTTTTCACCTTAAATTAATCATTAATTGTAGAGATCAGACCCAAAATTAATCATAGATAAGCAAATACCATGAGTTCTAGGATTAGGTTTCTCTTGCGGACGTAGTCCTTGACGAAAGTGTCTTGCGGCTTGACTGGCGGCTTGACGCTGCGGTTGGAACGCTTGCCTGCGATGCTGCCTGCGCCGCTACTCAGCGTCGTAGTAGACATTGGAACCTATGTTACAGAGGAAAAAAAAATATGACCATTTTTTTTTAACAAAACTTAAATAATTACTAATTCAAAAGTAGCAGTGTAATCTCGATAGAATTTATGATGTAAAATTGGCACACTTCTAAATGTACTCCATTCTCAGACTCATATCTATGACCATAATAGTTAATAAATACAATTATCCCTCAAAAACATATTTTCTCTTTCGGAAATCTAAATTTTTTTTTTATTCAGTTCAGTTTAATTTTCCAAATATACAAAACGAAAAAAATATGGAGCATCTCGTCGTTGTCAAACCAAAATGTGCTACGTGCACTTTTTGAGATTCCAACGTTTTCACCTTAGTGAATAGTTCACTGTTTTATCTATCACATAAAAATACTGCTAAATACTTATTGCTTTTAATAAAATATATTATGTACCGCAGCTACAATCTGATATGTGCAAAATTTACTCTATTATTAAAAATAATAATAAATTATTAAATTTTGTTGTTTAAAAGATAAATAAGTTTACGTTTAACAATCTTAAGTTGCAATAGTAAATTTTTTTTTTATCATATCTTCATGTAAAATTTTTCAGAAAGACCATTTTTGTCAATATCTCAAAAGTATACTTTTTGCTTATAGCAAATTTTGGTTTGACAACGACGATCTTTAAACTGTTCAAAGAGTCGAACTGACTTACAGTGTTGATCCATCCTGTGGTCTGGCGACTTCCAATGTCGCTGCTGTTAACTGACGAACGGTTATCGATCGGTGAATTGGACGTGTAAATGCTTTGAGAACTGCTCGGACCTAGTATTTCGAATTCACCTGGAAAATTGTTATTGAGATATTTGAATCGCGTATATAGATAGCGTTGCAGTGGCACATTTAGCACTTTGCTACTACCATCACCAGGATGTAGGGTTTATGTAAAATTAACCGCCTCTAGTGATTGTAACTAAACTAGTAGTATGGGTTCCGAAGAGGGGTCGTCGTTAACCCATCCGTTTTCAGACGAAAATAACATTTTTCCTTAATTTAATAAACTATGCTAAATTATGCTCATAGATATGCTCATTGTTAAATGTGTCCTTTTATATTACACTGCACAGTACGCTTCTCTATCGCACATCTTTGCTTGCTCCGAATTTCAAATTTCAAAGCCTATCGAAGTTATAATTTTATAATTGAAAAATTCGGAGCAAGGAAAGATGTGCAACAGAGAAGCATTAAGGGTACTGGGCAGTGTAATTAAGGGAAGGACGTAGTGTTTGTGGGTGGTCTCACCGCCGATATCGCTGCACTTGAGATACTTCTTGTCGCTGTGCATGAGCTGCCAGAACTTGATGAGCGCGATGATGTCCTCGCGCAGATGGGCCGCCGTCCGCGAGGGGCACTGCAGCCCGCGGCAGAAGTAGTCCAGGCAAGCGCTATACACGCGCTCGCGGAGCACGTTACGCGCCAACGAGCGCGGCAGAATATCACCTTGTAGCAGCGACAGCCCGCAAGACAGCAGTCTGACGACCACATTTTCATTCACTGACGTCTATTATACAAGTACGCTGGACAAAATATTCCATACAAAATGACAGTTGTTTCTTGTGCCGAATCAACGCGCTCCGCAGGCCGGTACGAGCGTCCCAGGTACTAAATTTGACATTATTTGCAAATGGCCGTCGTGTTGTTTTAGCGTAAAACGAATGTGATTACGTCTCAGTTGGAAAACAGCGGAATAATACCTTATTTTGTATTTATTACGTGATATAAAGAATCTTTTTGTCATGGCGATATGCGTATTTTGTAAAACCCGCTATGAAAAAGGCAGCGGAAGCGACATATCGACTATTATTACGGCTTGAACATTCCCATCCCTAAATTTAGTTCCATAGACGCTCACGCTGCTATCAGCGCCAAAATGGTGAAAATTAAACAGCTTCAATTTCACATCGGTACTATTCTGTCCAGGGTACTTGTATTATGGGGGTCAGTGTTTTCATTACACCAATATTTAAGATAGGCAATGGCAAGAGGATCCCCTCTCGCAGCCGATCCGCCGGAGGCTCGGACGCAGGTGGCTGGCCTATGTCCGCCGCCTTCCCCCTTGACCGGGGCCTGGGCGGTGGCGGTCTTGGGGGAAACAGCCGTGAGGTCCTCCGAGATGGCTGGCGTACCTCCATTTTCGGGTACGCGGAGGTATCCAGCGCGAGGAGGGCTACGCTCCCCTCCTCGCGCTGGATAGCGTTGGAGCGCTGGTCGTAACGTCTCCGCGACCCCGCCCATGTACGGCCGCGCTAGGAATACGTTAGGTTTTAGCCTAACGACTTCCTAGCGCGGTCTTGTGACGGTGTGGTCTTTTGTAAGGGGTTGATTACTTCCACCAGTTCGTGACTGAAGGCGTAGTGCCATTTACTATATATGATTTACCTGAATCTAACACCAACAGCATCGACGTGCCTATTTATGTAGTCTCGTTTGTCACCAACGGTTATTGGTAAAGACCTAAAACAACAAGATTTAACATTAACTTTTGAAAATATCAATTCCGTTTTAATAAAAACGGACAAAAGCGATTAACACTCCACTGTAATTTAGTACTAAACAAACTTATTAGTGAATGTAGATAGTACATTTTCTCGGTGCCTTTAAGGTAAAAGTTTTCGACCCATATGTTGACCAGTGAGTGATGACATATGGCACTGAAACGTAGTCTCTAACTATGGACCTCGTTCTTACCAGCTTAACGTCGCTCAACGAAATATGAAAAGGGATATGCTAGGATTTCCACTGCGAGGTCTTCTTCTAATTTTTCTCGTTGAAGTACAAAAATATACAAATTTACCTATGCAGAAGACTGGCTAACATCTCCACTTTCTCTTGGCTGTTATATTTAGCGGTTTCAGCGACTTCGCACAGGTATCGAATCCAGACAGCATGCGGCGCTACGAAAGGTGGCCGTGGCTCGAGTTTACAGCCTGGAAAGTATCAAGTAAATATATTTTGAAACATTTCTTAACATGGGGCTAAAAGCTATTTCATCACACTTTGCCGAATTAACCCAATGGAATATTATGGAAAGTTACGGCTTGCCCTCAAATCCGAATAAAAATGGAAGAAAACAAAGTTTCCTGCACAAATGTCTGCCCC
This sequence comes from Synanthedon myopaeformis, assembly GCA_944738685.1. Taxonomy (NCBI): domain Eukaryota; kingdom Metazoa; phylum Arthropoda; class Insecta; order Lepidoptera; family Sesiidae; genus Synanthedon; species Synanthedon myopaeformis. The sequence goes on along the minus strand of OX122933.1, from coordinate 2,508,149 downwards.
CTATGCTTACAAATTTATTCATAACATGGTCCTTCGAGCCTGATATACCTAATATAGCATATTATGACTAGCGATAGAGCAATTTCAAAATATGCATCCAATATTATTAATAACCCAATATATAGGTCAAATGTTAATAATAAAAGAAAAACCGTTATAATTATAGATACTGTGTGGACATGAACAGAAGCGATAGTCAGTTGTCAGGATCGTTGTCTATATATACTTCTCACAGCTGAACACAGGAAAACAAATTTTTTCCACGTACATATAAGGTTAACAAGCAATGTTTCCTGTCATAAAAAGTTATTTAATTCTTTTATACACTCGTACAAAGATTAGGTACAATATATCTTTTTGGTCACTGTTGAAACTTTTTCAAAAGAAAAAGTGTTACCTTCATAAGCGGCCAGTGGACTTGTCTCCTCTAATTGCTTGGAGAACAATCCCATCCTCCTGTCAACAGTGCATTGCCAAGCGGCGAAAATCTCTTGCAAAAGTCGCAGCTCCAAGTCGGGTCTGGAAGTCGTCAGCCACTGCCAACACTCTATAGCCGTTGTCACGGCATCCTCCGTAAATATCTCCACTTGGGACCAGGCTGCAATAAAATTTTAAGCGCTTTTAAATGTTTTATACATTCGACTAGCTAGGTACATAATTCATGTCTGATATTTTAAACTCATAATCTATATATCTATTTTTATAATACTAGTATAGACAATCTATTTGACGTTATAGATAATGTGTCTTTATCAACATAACTTAAGCCGAATTTTATGTATGAAATGTAGTGTCAAACGAACCCCGTTCTTGTTGAGCGAAGTTAGGAAGACAGTAAAGTGTGGTCCTAAATCTTTGCAAGCAATATATATATCTTACCAACAGAGTGCAGCAGTCCCCGGGCCGTGCTCGTCGATTGTGTGTGCGTGGAGTGATGTCTGGCGTGAACCAAGAGCGCTGTAGCGCGCCAAAGCGCTGCGCGATGCGCCGTTTCGCTGCCGCTCGAGCAAGCTTCCTTCAACAACGTTTGCAAGCGCGCTCCCACGCGCCACACTGCCCCCTCCCCGCCGCCTTCAGCGCTCACAGCGCCAGCCACCTATTTTTCAAGTGAAAATTTCTTTAGGCTGGGGTTTCACTACGCCGGACCGGTGACCGGACGTAAGTGTTCATATTACACCGGATCCCGCATCATCGTATTTTGGCTCCAGTATTACATTCTTCACAGTAAATTCGCCGGACCGGAGTATTATGAACGATACCTCTTAGGCTCGAATTATATGCGTCGATTGGTGACGCATTGAATCGTGTATACAACAATTCGTTGATGGCACTGCTTGAAGAAGCCCCTATTGTAGTAGCTAGATAACACCTCAGAAGGGACACCTCAGGAAACTAGATACTTGATTCACAAATTTGTTCCTATTTTACTTTAAAAATGTCTCACCTCTCCAGCGAATCTGCTTCTCTGCGAGACGACAGCCAACAAGGCGGCACAGTCCTGAGTGACGCACGGCGGACGCTTGTCGAGGGCAGAACGCGATAAGGGCGCCGACAAACGATTAAGGCCGGCCGCACCCAACAAAGCGCTCGTAGCTAACGCCAAACCGCAATGATGCCACAGGGTCGAATTTGGAACCTGATTATCAGTTTATAATCAACAAACAAATAACAAAACAATGCGTTCCTATTGTCCGTCGCGTCAATTCGTAATACTACTCCCCTTAATGGAAGGTAGCTGTAACACTAGTCGCTTATTAACGCAGGCATTGTTATTATTTTTATGCTAAGGTTATACTGTCGTCAGACGGGCTACCCAAATGACTGCGAAACGCAGGGTGCCCTTCCACTACTTGCCAGATCCAGAACGGAAAAAAAAATTGACAAGGCAAATGAAAAAAAAAAATAAAAAAATTATTCACAATTTTTTTCAAAATTTTTTTTAATATTACCTGATTCAAATATTCCTGTAAATGTGAACGAGTAGACTGCGGTGCCCATTTCATCGCCTCTTGTACTATTCCGTGACAACGATCGGCGAAATCTTTCACGATACTCTGGAAAACAATTGGAAACAGTTCAAAATTGGTCATCGAAATACTCAATGATACTCACTACAGTGACAATGATATCTCAATTTAATACATAAGAAAAAACAAAATATCTGTAAATGTAAAATCTGGACTTTGGCGTCATGGCGAAGCACTTGTGCAGATAGTATTGAAGTATAGATTCTAAACAAATTCTAAGATCAGATACATCTTTCTTCAAGTATAATTACAAGCGTTCTACTTACTTCTCTACCTTCCAAGGTATCCTGCAATTGCATCGTGAAATCAGTGCCTGGCACCTTCAGTAGTGGCGTCTCCTGATTGGCATCCAACTCCAAACTGAAGCTCAAGACTTGAAGTATATCAAGCATCGACCAAAGGACCTGAAATGTATTTAGTTTTCGTAACATTAGAGCAACGACAAGTAAAAACCTTTAGAACTACAGAGAATCAGCCTTGCAACCCCTAATAACATCAGTGTGAAGTTTTCTGGGTGTTGTCAACACACAAATAAGAAATGAATAAGAAATGATGACTGAGGTAAAAATATTTTATATAAAATTCTTTTTTTTTTTTTTAATATTTTATTATAACATTAAACATTATAAGTATTCAGTCAAACCGTCTACAAGTTTAGGTCGTTAAAATGACAACGTGTGAATACTGTTTCTCCTCAAAATGAACTAAACAGATTACAACCTTAATCTTAACCTCAAGAACCCATTTCGAAATCAGTTACAATCATTTATCCTTAATCCCACCTACTGTAGTCGGCTGAGCTCTTGTAGCACATGTGGCGTTGCTTGTGTTTATGACCTACCATCAAGTGGACCGTCAGCCTGTCTGCCAACCTAAACATAAAAAATATGAAATGCGAAAATTCGTTACCCGACAATTCCACAATAGATGTGGAAATCTATCGACCAGTCCGGCCAGCCACTTGTCTGCGACTCGTCGTATCTGCTTGTGAATGTGGTTGAAATTGACCAACAGGAACTGCGCGTGACCTTCGAGCTCTCTTTCACGTGATTCGTCTTTCACCTTCACCGACATCACGTCCAGAAATTTCTGGAACACCTTGTCGCCGACGCTGAAACAGACATCGCAATATACCTTTTATCTTAATCCTTATGGATGCCCGGCAGTGAAGCGAAGCATAAGCGGATCCTTATGGATGTGGGGTTATGGCGGACTTGTACCAGGACTCGCAAACCAAATTCGCTTCGAGAGTTGTTTTCGTGGCCCAGTGGTAAGACCCAACGACTTTCTAGCGCGTCCATAGATGGACGGAGTCACGACAACGTTACGATACGACATTTGCCACCCACCATGGCAGTCCAGTCTAGTTAAAATTTGGTATCTCTAGAGAAAAAAAATTTATAATAAAATAGTACATTTACCTGGCAACACATAGCCACATGCCACTCTTATCTTTTTGAAGAGCAGTATCACTCAAATACTCTATGATCGGTTGCAGGCTTGGTTCTGGCGAATTGCATACCCTGGAAAGAAATAAAAGTGCATTCAACTAATGACAACTGGACAGACTACTTCAGCGTTTGTATAGTAAGATGCCTTAAAAGGCCGACAGACAAGCTGACGGTCCACTTGATGGTAGGTGGCTACCGTCGCCTAAAATACAAGCAACGCCACAGGTGCTGCAAGTGCGCTGTTGACCACAGAAGGATTATAAGGGATTAGGAAGGGACCACTTTTCGCGACGAAGTCGCGGACACCGCCTAGTACTCAAACACATCGATAAGCTTAAATCGTCAGTTAGGCGAATATAATTTTGTTTAGAACTATATTGTTTTGTACTGACCTCAATGTCTCCAGCCAATAAACGCTGAGTAGATACATGCACGGGGCAAACGTCAATTTGTTTACAATCACGGTGACATCAGGCGGATGTTCCAGCAAATTTAATATCTGAGTTTTCAACTCTTGCAACTCGTTTATGGAGACCGAATCGTTCCTCACCGCCGACGTGTACTGAAGCTCTCTCATTTCCGACCGCAGAGACGTTTGCGAGACGAGGTATGGAGATTTGACCGCTATCTCTTTCACACCGGCGTACCACTCTTGTGGCCAAAGACCTGTGTTTTTTTTTTAAATCATCAATAAAAACTTATAGATCGCCAAACACGTTCTAAGTAAACGATTTGCAACATATAGGGCCTAAGCACTACTAGACCTCAATTTTCTTTTGATAATTAATTTGAATTTAGAGCAAAGAAGAGTGAAGATTTATCATTATGTTATTAAGATTAAGATTTATGTTTAGCCGAAGTTTTCCATAAAAATATATCTGATCTTTGTAAACGTATGGATAACCCATAACGGCCTAGAATAAATAAAATTATTTAAATGAAAATATTTCTTCTTTTCCATGTTGGTAATGACAAACTTTAAATGTATAGTATCGTCTCAAAATGCATACAAGCAAGGAGTTTTGCATTTATGTAATACTTATTTACTTATTCCTTACTTTACTTTACATATAGAACATTTACTTTATTTTACTTTGTCAAAATATAAGGAAACGTATATAAAAGCAAAGTATAGGCTGTATTTTAAAAAAAATCTAATTTCCAAATATTCAATTCCAAAACTGATAGGTAGGTTTATTTACAATTTGTATTCCCATGTAGAGACCTATACAGTTTGTACTTGCTATCAATTTATGATAAGAATATTTTATATACTTCAGTCACATACAAAAACAAGCAAACTCAAATTTCAAACCAAATAATCTTTCCGCAAACACATAGTGAACCATAAATTACTCGTAAAACAATACGATAATAATACCTCTAACATCGCATACTAAACAGTCCCTAAAAGCACACACACTTTTCAACATAATTGAGACACACACACTACAAACATTTGATCAAATGTACTCGCATGTTACCAAACATCGGTCGACCGATTTAAACGGCATGCTTCAATGGTGCTATATCTTATCTTATTGTGTCTATGGATAGAGGTCGCCTATTGGCGAGGTAACATTTTATTAAACACACTGTTGCAATGTAATGTGGAAAATTTAAAACACAATAGGTGTATTTATCAATATTCAGCTTTCACAGAGACCTTTAAAATATCTATCACCTTGACTCGAATAATCGTGTGAATGAAATTAATTACTTCATGGTATCAAAAGCTTTAAAATATGGATATCCTTTTTTGTAGTGTTAAAAATATTTTGACTTTCGTCAGATAAAATATCGATGAAATCTTTAAGTGACAACCTCAGACCAAATAAGAACTATAGACAGAATTTTGCGGACAACATAGTGAAGCCGGTTTTAGAAACGTGTGCGTTGGCCGTTCACTGCTATAACCTTAATTTTTGTTAATTTGCCTTAAAAATATTGATTTCCAAGTTTAGTTACGTGTAAGATGTGAATCCATTCTGCATTTTATTTTGGAGACTGGTTTTTACATCCCTTCACAACGCAATTCATAATTTTCACTATAGTATTATAAATATTATAATAAGGCGAGGCGTAGTTTGATCGCATTTGTGTGCGTGTAACCGTGTATGTATACGGCGAAGGCGTAATTTCAGCGGCTTCACTTTACCGTCCACAGGGTAAATCTTTAGTCCTTATTTTATCTGAGGTGACAACGAACACCCTTACAAATCATCGTACCAAAAAAGTTTAAATTCATTAAAACCAATCGATCAATCAATCAATTTTAATTGATATAGCACCATAATAATATATATATAACAATCAAAAAATCAAATGATCATACAACTATTGGATTTTTCTCTAAAAGCAATATACTCACGCTTTCGCATGGCTACACGCGTGGCCATAGAAGAGATAATAAAATATTTAAATACATACAAAGAAGACACAATTTATAATATGAATAATAAGTGAATACATAAAGACCTCAGGACAGATAAGAGTAAGTAAGATGGGTGCTTTTGGATTTGAAGATTAAACATCTTATAATTTGTGGGTACATTTAAATAAAGGGAAAAATTAGAAATTGAAATAGTGGGGTTACCTGATTCTGCCGCCGTGAAGCCCATAACGACGCAGTAAAGCCAGAAATCCTTAAACAATTTGTGCAGTCTTGGTTTTGGATTTTTTATTGGCGGTGATCTTTTTACAAGTACCTGTAATTATAGGAATCAAAGTTACAGCAATCATCTATACTACAATATATTATAAAGAGAGAATATTTGTATTTTTGTTTGTAATATATAAACTCAAAAACTACTTGACAGATTAAAAAAAAATCTGTTTTACCTATACAAAGCTATATTATCAAAGCTATATTAGCTAACATAGGCTATATCGTCAATCGAGTTAAATTAGGAATCTCTTCCAAAATTCAATAATGTAACCGAAGGTGTAAAAATCTATACAGTAATACTAGCTGTTGCACGCGACTTCACCCGTGTAACTTTATAAAATATAGCCAATTTTACTCGCTACTAATGTAGAAAGAATTTTTAAAATCGGTCCAATATTTTGAATTAATTCATTACAAACAAAAATACAAACCTTTTCTCTTTATAATATCAGTGTTAGATTATAAAGACAAATTTTATTTTTATTTGAAATGTAATATATAAATTCAAAAACTACTGTACCGATTTAAGAAAAATATATTCTATACTTTATCAGCGAGAGAATAGGCTACATTTTATAAAGTTACACAATCGAAGTCGCGTGCAACAGCTAATATTAATAAAATTAAAAAAAATTCTTCCACCTATAGAAAGCTACATTATAAGCGAGTAACATTTATAAAGTTACGCGGATGAAGTCGAGTGCAACAGCTAGTCATTAATAAAAATAAAAAAAGTGTCTGTGTCAGCTCCGACGCACGACTGGAGTTTAATCCTTACGAACGATAAATAAATAATTTAATAAATATATTTAAAAAACATATTAATATAATATATTATATGTATTATATTACATTAATATGTATTGAAGAATATTGTAGCCTGTAACGCGTAACGCGTGACATGTGACATTTGATTTTACTCTCATAAATTTTCATACCCCAGGCTTATAAATATGAAAATCGATTCTTAAGGAGTAAACTCCAAAAAGATGGCGACAACTCACCGCGATGACCGGTATTAGCACACCCAAGTTTCCCGCACTGCCCGACGCTTTGAGCACCGGTGCCGGCGAGCGGTCAGTGGCCCTCTCCCCACCGAGGCCCAACTGCACGAATAGCTCCAGCAGTCGAGTCAGAAGCTCCACCCTAGCAACGGTGCCGCGAACGTTCGCGGCGACGTTAGCCAGCGCGTTCAGCACAGCGCCCGACACGTGCCTGTCGGAATATCGCCGAACATATAAGCATGGCGTTGGCGGTACGAGATAATACGCTCGTTCGCAGGTACACTTACAATACAACGCGCTATAATGCGCGAAAGAGCTGCCTCTTTGCCAAAAACGCTTACTGGGCAGTAGATCACAGCTCTCTCCATAGCGCGTTGAGCTTTCTTACGAGGCCTATGATTAAACATTATATTTTAGCGCCATATGTCGTCACTGGCAACACAGATTTGTCGAATTTTTTGTTTTAAAGAAATGAGAAATTTTGTTCGAGAAGTCTCGGAGCTTCGCGAACGGTGCCTTTCAGAAGCTAGATTCGACGATTGCCCTCCTCTACTCCCTTATTGGAATCAACCAAATAATACAAAACAAACAGAAGAAAAACCAATATAACCGAATATTTGCACTTGGGCAATAATTGTTTAAGATATCTTCCCACTTTTCTCATGTTACCTGTATTGTTTCCTGTCGTCTGTGTGATGGTAAGCAGCACTCGCCGACTCCACTGTGATGACGGTGAACATTCGCATGATTTCATCGTGGGCCGGCCCTTCGGGACTGGCCAGGGCCATGCAGCCCAACTGGTCAACGATTAGCGTGTCCAACGAGGACGGGGCACGACAGAGCCTGATTAAAACAACAATTGTGGTTATAAAGGCAAAACATTACCGATACATTATTACTACATCTACACTAATATTGTAAATAGGTAAAATCTGTACACCATTAAAAACATACAAATACATACCTCTGTTGAAAGAATTGCAAAATGGTGTCAGTCGTTTTCGGCGTATCTTTCAAAGCGACAGCTACGTGGCCCAACATTATTACTATGTTCGTGCTGATTAACGACGATTCGCTGTAATTATGCAAAAATATTATTTTTGTATTTATTTATATGTACACCATACTACTTGGTGCCCGCGACTTCGTCCGCATTAAAAAATAAAAAATGTAACGACGCCTGACATACATTAACGCCTGATTTTATACTTTTGTCAACCTTTTGTATATCTATTTTTATATAGCTGGTGCCCGAATGAAAATAAAAGAAATTAATACCTGTAAATATACGAGTGTGAGCAATAAAGATTGAATAGATAATTTACAACCTAAGAAAAAGGAAATATTTCTATTATTGAGACAATAAATGATCACCTGTCGCTCGTTTCAGCAGTGAACAGACGGTTGCTAACAGAGCCGACTAGGGCCGGTACACAATAGGGGTCGACTGTGAGGGCCGCTTCTAGGGCCACGCACATATTCTCTATGGCGGCGTCGCGAAGTTTCTCGAACGGTGTCGACTTAACCGGAACACCACTTTCGGTTAAACCTTGAAGCTCTTTGCCTTGCACTGCGAATATGTTGAAAATGATTTAAAACCCGAGAAAGAGAAGGCGTTTTCATAATCGTATCGCATCCCATTTGGCGGAAGTAACCATCCCCTTAAATAAAAAGCAAGAGTTGTTTGCAAACACGTCAATTCGTATGTTAAAAATTCTCACGTGTAACTTTCATGTGTTCCTTCCCATTCTTCTCGAGTTCCAATTTGTGAAGCTTAAACAATATAGGCGAAGGTGTCACTAAGAAATCTCGTAGACAATAAATGGAAGTGTTCGCAATTGAGGGAAATTTCGTTGCCAGTTTTCCTAGTCCCTGAAAATAAGGAAATATACTTAAAAACATTTTTATTAATTCTTCTTCAATACTACATTGAGCTTGATTTTTAATGGCATATATCAGAGTGAATCAAAAAGTTATTGGAATTTGAGTAAAAATAAAAGAAAATCGTTTTAATTCTTTTTTTTTTTTCAATTGCCACTTGGATACACTTTAGGTAACATTTAAAAAGAAATTATTCATTCATAACAGAAGCTTGAAAATGCTTATTAAAGAATAAAAAAAATCACCTACCATCAAGTGGACCGTCAGACTGTTTGTCGGTTATAACATAAAAAAAATAATACAATATAATATGTACGTTCTATACTTACTTCAAGACAGACCATTAGCAGAGGCATATGGACTAATATTAACTTATGATTATGATTCGAATTTATTTTCTCCGTAAGACGTCCACAGAGTAAATCGGCACCTGAAATGTATATCGAATTAAAACTAAAATCTACTGGCAGACTTTTATTATGAAATGCTATTTATCGCTTCATCGCAGTAGAGATAATCGCTTTAAAATCACTTGAGGATGTCTGACGGTACAATTTGATAGTAAATGGCTAAGATCGCGTCACCTATAAACACAAGTACCTATCCACAATGATAGGTTACAGTTTAAGGAACAAGTTGAGGATAGGGAAATTGTTTGAAAGGGGCAAATGTGCCTCAAGGGGCGATTTCTGCTTAGGGTAGCATTTCATAATAATAATAATAATGCGCTTGCCCGCGCATCATCGGCTTGAAAAAAAAAAGACGTTAAATGTCTCAATACAAATTCCAATTTGGTTTTGGATTTGATTGCAAAACATATTTTATTGTTAACAATGACTATGGTGTGTGTGTGTGTGTGTGTGTGTGTATCTATGCGCACAAATCAATACATATATAATAATAAAATCATAAACGTGCCGTGTATGTCTGTACATTAAAAATTTTTTCAAAATAATATACTGTCAGTGTGTGAAACATTACCACTATGACTTTTGAACACTTTATCGCCATCTGTTAACATCTTAATAAACTTATATGAATCAGCTTATTTATTATGAAACAAGAAGTACGTACTAATTCGGGTAGATAGCGCTTATTCCATACAATTAAACGTCACTGAGGGTGTCGCTCACAGAGCGTAACGGCCGAGTTCAGTGTTTTTCCCCATACTAAAGAAGTTTTCTCTTCAAAAATTGTACACTATGGTCGGCAGCGTACGTGCAGCACCTGTGGTGTTACTTGTGTTATGAACGACGGTAGCCTCCTACCATCAAGTGAACCGTAAGACTGTCTGACGACTTTTACATAAGAAAAAAAATGAAAAAGGGCCTTACACGACCAAATGCCTAAAAAGTTTCAATTATCTTATTGCAGTGTATGTTCAGAACCACGATTATAGTTCAACTTTTCCCTCAAGCAATAAAACGAAAAAGAAGCGATGTTACTCTAATTAATTTGACTAAGATGTTTCTGTTTGTCATAAGAATTTCAATGTTTTTTTTTTCAATCGGAGAATATAAAGTTAAATTTGGTAGGCACAACCAAATTGGCAAGTGTATTGGACGCTTAATACGCCCAAAGCCATCAGATGCGCGCGGAATTTCAAAATAAAAAACACAAGGGTATCGGGGAGCAAACAACATGTCATCGCCTTGTACACTAACTATTTTTGGGCACCTTAAGCTTTGTAAGTAATAACAGTTAGTTTTGAATATTACTTCAAAGAATGTTAGTAAATTTAAAAAAATGAGCCGGGATTAATGAGCTATGTATGTATATGTTGAATGTTATACTATACCTGCTGGAAGTAGTATAAAATTAATTTTAGTTTATTAATATTATTTGGTTTTGTATTATCTACGCATAAGTATTAGAAAGGACAATGTTATACGGAATAGAAAATAAAACGATGAAATCGGTTAAATAAATATTAGTAATAAAATATTAAAAACATTTGTTTGCAATTCAATAGGTACACAATTTGTTAGTTAATGTTGGTGGTACACACTCAAACCCTATAAATAAAATACCTATTAATATTGTTAGAGCGTTTATAAGTGCTGGCACGGTATAGTCTTCGTCCACTGGAATAAACATATGCGTACATATACTTCAGTTATGTAGGTATGTGATAATGTGTTACTTTTTTGTTATTATAATATATTATTATATTGTATAGTTGTATAATATATGCGATACAGAAAATAATAGAAGAAATACATAGGCTCGAAAATCGAACTGTCCTATTTTATGGTTTAAGAGCATCGAAGTACTACAACTATATGGAATTTGCGTCACAACTGCCAAAGCGGCACATAAAAAGTACGCCTAAAATGGAATCTTGGCGGAGTCTTGCTTTCGCGCGTCGATGATAAAATGTATAGTAACGACCAAGTTTACTCTAATGTGTTGACGTAAAGTCACATTTTCTTTAAATGATAGAGTTCATGCTCTACGCATATGTCACTTTTAAATGTTCCATAAAGTTCGTAGTGTTTTGTATGGCGTGCAAATTCCATAGTTGTAATAAGTACATTGACATTTAAGAGAATTATTGCTTTTTCTAATTTGGCCAATAACAACACACTCTTGAGTTCATTTTGAGAATTTTTTTTGGTTATTCAAAATCTTATTTTTTACCAAATACCTATCGAGAAAGCTTGTTATTATAAAAATCAATTATTTATTAACTTTATCAAAAAATTTCATTTAACAGCTCTGCGAGTTTTTAGTACCGATTGGATTTTTCTTTGAGGATAAAATTTTATGTTAAATATTGTGTATCTCATGAGCAAGTTTGAATTATGTGTAAAAACAAAACCCACAAACCTGTTTCATCGCCTATGGCCCATACGAGCAAATCGACACAAGCGGAATTAGCCATTACATTCACTTTGAACTTGTTCACAGTTGCAAAATTACTTTCTCTGTCTTCCCGCTCAGAAGCGTCGTGATGACGACTCTGCAGTTCTGTTTGTCCACTTAGGAATAGACATTTCACGAATTCCTAAAAGAAAAGAAAATGCACATTCAAATACAAACGGTTATAACACTAGAGAAAAAAAAACTCCTTAAGAATTAGTGTACTAACTTGGACATCTTTGGTGAAAGGTCCGGGCAAGTCCTTCTGATTTTGCAACAACTCCCGCAGCAGAGTGACCATAACCAAATTTATCGTCTCCGAAAAAGACCTGTATGGGAATACCTGTAAATAAAATAAAAAATATTTTAACTCATGTGATGTAACAAACATGTTTTGAATTCACTGTTATGGAGTGCATTTTTTAATTTCCATTCAGATTATTTTTTTATTTCTTAAAATCAAACATTTGGCACCTTTATAATGCAAGCGTCAAATGGCGGGCGTCAACTATCGTTTCAAGGTCACGCGCACCGACACCGATTGAGTAAGAAAGTTAAGATCCGTATCCGCGGATCTTGACACCAAATATCCGTATCCGTGGATCTACATTTTTAACGATGCAGCACATCACTAGTGGCTACTGTCGCCTATAACACAAGCAACGTCACAGGTGCTGCAAGTGCACGTGCAAGGAGTATTAAGGATAGGGATGAGGAAATGGGCTCTGGCATCCCTTACTGACTCACCAAAACACAACTAAAACAACCACACAATCTATCATTTCACGGTGGTCTTCTGTAAGGGGGTGGTTACTGCCGCCAGACGGGGTGCCAAAATGACTGCAAAATGCAGCATGCCCTGCTTTCCAAACCCAGACCAGAGCCAACTTTGAAAATTCACTTTCAAAGTTGACCCTGCCGGGAATCGAACCTTGGAATCCTGAGACGGCCCCTGAGAGCAAGCACCCTAACCAGTCATCCAACGGGCACCGCATGCTGGAGACATAACAATATTTGATTTATTTTTCAACGCTGACGAATTCGTGGGCACAATCTAGTTATAAACATATTCAATTGACACAATCACAAAAATGTATCTCTATGAATACACTTACTTGTATTTGGCCTGAAGCGTAAATATCCTCGGCTTCTTCGTCCAAAAACACCAACAATTCTTTAGTCATCAACTTCTTCGCCAAAGCCAAAATCGATTGCAAATAGGTTACATAGAACTGCACGTTCACTCTTTTCTCTGGGGACTCCGAAAACCTCATGTAGGGAAACTGGTTGAAACTCGAGCCGAATTTATGGAAGAAATATGTTGTCGGATCATAAGGAACTGAGGAATAACTGTGCAGAGAGCCTCTCTTGAGCGTACCGCCCATGCTGTCTGTTGTATCGTGTCCGTTTTCGAGAATGTTATCGGACAAATTCAAATTACCCGACAGGGAACGCGGTATTATCTGTCGAAACTGATTGAATTTCCTCTTCTTATCTAAGGTTGAATATTCGAAACTACTAGGCTCGGGCTCTTTGGTTTTCACTGGACTGCTTGGCTGGGGAAACAGTCTGCATAGCAACGGTGGTTCTACGGTTGCGAATCTTCCCATCGACCTGGCCAATCCTATTAGCGTGGGTACAGTACTTTTACAAAGTTGCAATTTTGAGACATTATTGTAAGCCTTATTCTCGCAACACTCGTTGATTGTATTTGTCAGCTTGGTCATGACCTCTATTTGGGTGTTTATTATTTCCTCTCTAAGCGCAGGTTGTTTTGAGGCGACATCTGATAGGAGTGTGTTCAGACAGAAGCTAAACTTTTCCGACATTGGTATACCTGAAAAGAAATAAAATTTGGTGTTAGTACATGGCTAAATTATGAACAACATTCTTCTGATGGGATCTCGCGGCGATCGCGTTAGTTCGGTTCCCGAGGGATCGTCTAAAAATACAAAGAAAATTTGGACGCTTGTTGTTGTTGTTGTTGTTGTTGTCAACAGTGTCAGGCGTTATACATATGTTATATTTTTCATTTTTCAACGCGGACCAAATCGCGGGAACCAGCTAGTGATCTATAAGGATAAGTCTATGTTCTAAAAATAGAATATTTTGCCACATTTACAAAAAAAAATGTACCCACACAAAAATAAACATACAGCCAACGGATGTTACAACAATTTCACAAATTGTTATAAACAATTTAATTTAATTGTTGTAACGCGCAACCTCAATTTAACCTGTGAAACATTTAACTGTTGACCTTGTACAAAACAAGTAAACAAATCAGTGTGGGACAAAATAACTCACATGTATAATATGTTACTACAAAAACATATTTAAATAAATAGAAATTATGGGTACAGTTATCGTGAAAAGTGCCTATTTTTCATTTATTTATTTAAGGACGCCTATTTTTTTTATTTTAGAAGTTGTTACGTAATAAAAAGTACTTAATAGGAAAAAATTGATGTTTTGCTTATTATTTCCTCGCAATTTAGAAACGGCCTACTTTGTTTCAAAAAAGCCTCAGTTAATGTCTTAGCCTTTTAAAGCGCTTTACTCCGCCGACAAGTGATTTATTTCCGGCCTGGGACGAAAATACAAAAAATACAATCTCAAATTTATGATTAATATTAAGATATAATAAAAACCAAGAACCCGGCTAACGACTGAAGAATAACAGTCGGTGTCAACGGTGTCTATTTAGAATTAAATGTAAAAATGAGTCTCAAATAATGTACTAGAAATCGTTAAAATAATATGAAGAGTTGTGTGCGCTTTAGTGTAATAAAGACATCCGCAAATTAAAGCAAAGATAATGCATTCATTAGAGTTGAAAAGACATTTCCCGGACATATGTTTTGAGGCGATCATGATTATTAAAACACTTGCCTTTTGTACGAGGGCGCGTTGGGCACTTTTAGTATGGGTATAAACAGTAAACACGCGCCGTCACGCTCTGTGAGCGACACCCTCAATGACGTTTAAATTTATGAAATAAGAGCCATCTACCCGAATTAGTATGTACTTCTTTGTTCATAATAAGCTTAGATTCGTCAATAGTTTGTTAAGATATTAGCGGGACTTGACTTGACTGCTTTAGACTTGACGGACCTGTTTTGGAAAACTAAGAAAAATTATAGACTTGACTTGACTAACTAGTGTCTGGATCTGCTACTTTTGATTTTAATTTCAATTTTACTTTTTTTTTTAATAAAAAAGCTATTACAAATTGATATTTATACTAATGACACTGGCAAAATCATAACGCGACAATCGACATTAACTTGACACTGGCAGACAATGGCCATTTTAAAATGAGCCGCATTGCCATTTAAACCGAAGAAGAAGAAGAAGAAGAAGAAGATATTAGCAGACGGTGTAGTTTTCATTACTGACGTGTAGTCCTACGACTGACAGTTTTTTGTATGTTAAGGTCGACAGACAGACTGACGGTTCACTTGATGGTAGGTGGCTACCCTCGCCTAAAACACAAACAAACCGTCGCCTAAAACACAAGCAAACAATCGCCTAGCCACAAGTGCTGCAAATGTGCTCCAGACTACAGTAAGGTTAAGGATAAGGGATTGAGAAGGGAAAATGAACTCAGCCATCCCTTACTCACTCACCGATACACAACAGGGCATTCTGCTGATTTTGTGAAATAATACCTATGGGCCTATGGGCTTTGGTCAGTTGCACCTACAGGAATCCTGTGCAGGGTTTATTAAAAATATAAACATCAAAATAGGGGTAAAAACTAGTAGAAATAGAAAAATAAATATACAGAACCCCTAGAGAAATATTAAGCACACTTCGTTTAAGTTGACAGAGTAAACAAGATACCTTCAATGACATTATCGTGCAATTATGATCATCATCATTACTATTTACACGATAAAATCTGTCATGTCCGAATGTCTTTGTAGTATAAAAGGGACCGCATATTCATTGTACAGGAAATTTCTATAGAAAATCCAAGTGACTAAAATGTTCCAAAACTTGTTCATTATGGTTTTGTTGTCAATGCTTATTGGCAATGTGAGTATATTGTAATTCCGATTACTGATTTACCTAAACTTTACGTAATGTGCATAATTCTATTATCTTTTGCTACTGACTTTTTATTTCTTTTAAATTACTTTTTATTTTAATTTGTGTTTCAGAGCATTCAACAACAATCCAGTGGTCAAACAGGTACTTAAATATTTGTAACATTAAAGATAAAGATAAAGATAAAGATAGCCTTTAATTTCGAGGAATCCTAATACAAAAACAAGCTACAACCACAATATTACTTAAACAAAATTTTCTCTCTATTATTCTTCCTCGCCTGTCAAATGACATAGGCCTCCTCTAAGCCCTCCACCGTTCCCTATTCTGGGCCATTCTCATCCATGTTGATCCTGCTACCTTGTATCATCTTCCCATCTACGATTCTGTCTTCCTCTTTTCCGTTCTCCATCAGAAAAAAAAGCCAAAAAAAATTCTCAACACTCCATGCTTTGTAACATTAATCACATATAATAAAAATAATATAATAATTAATAATATTCTATGGAATTTACAGGCACTGGAGGAAACGCTGGAGGAGAAGCTAGCAGTAAGTATTGACAAATTAATATCTAATATGTAATATATTTTAAGTAGTGACAGGGCACACTGCGTTTCAGTCATTTGGGAAGCCCGTCTGGCGGCAGTAATCACCCCTTGACAGAAGTCCGTGAAATATTAGAATGTGTGCTATCCCCCTATTCCTTTCCTTCCCACTATCCCATTTCTCTATCCTTAATCCTACTATGGTCGGCACTTGCAGCACCTGTAGCGTTGCTTGTGTTATACTTATAAGCTATGGTAGCCACCATCAAGTGGACAGTAAGCCTGTCTGTCGACCTTAACATACAAAAAAGAAATGAACCATCACAGGTAATCCTGGCAGCACAACAATATCGAAAGTATTTACATTGAAATATGTGGCTAAAGTCAACAGCTATACACAGTATAGTCTCTATATTACATATGCTACACATAAGAGCTCAGTGCGGTGGAGGGGGATCGCCGAGCTGAGTAGCAAGTGTTAAAGTTTCGGCAAAGAATTGGCAGTCAAAAGATTTTTCATACCAAAAAAGGCGCTTTTTTTAAGTCAAAACTTATTTAGGCGCGTTGGGCACTTTTAGTATGGGGAAAAATAGAGAACTCACGCCTTCACGCTCTTTGATCCACACCCTCAGTGACGTATAACTGTATAAAATAAGCACCATCTACCTGAATTAGTACATATTTCTTGGTTAACAGATGACGATCCACTCGATGCTGCCATCCCCTATGACACTACGCTATTGGAACGAGATAGGAAAATGGGTTCTGGCATCCCTTATTTACTTACAGAAACACAACAACACACACACTGTTATTTCATGGTGGTCTTCTGTAAGGGCGTGGTTACTCCAGCCAGATGGGCTGCCCAAATGACTGCGAAATGCAGTGTGCCCTGCCACTACTGGTAATTGTGATCCCTTGTAAATGGATCACGCTTTGTGTTACAGGCCAAGCTGGTGCCGGAGCAAATGGTGGGGCTGGTGGTGGATTTGGCTTCAACATGGGAGCTGGTGCTGGTGGTGGTTTGGGTGGTCAGAGTGGAAGCAGTGCTGGTGCTAGTTCTGGCACTCAAAGAGGTGAGAAGTTTAATAAGAACTATTACCATTTAATAAAGCGTTTTAAACATTATTGAAACAAATTGATTCCTTGAGATAATAGAGTCAAACAGTATAATAGATCTGTCAGTTTTTTTCCAAATATTCATTGTAGTACAAGAAAGGTTTTTATGGAAAGAAAAATTGAATTAGAAAATTGCATCTGTGTGAAACCAGTGCTAGGTCGCTAGTATTTCATAAAGATTTGGCTTTGACATTAAGACATTCCTCATAGATTAATTTTAGAATAAAAATATTATAAACCATATTTTTATAACTTTTTCAGGTGGACAATAAAATTTGCAAGAGCTAATATTTAAATGGACTATCAGATTTTCTGGGATTATCTATTCAAAAATATATTGAATAAATGAATTGTTAATATTTTTAAAATATTCAAAAAAGTGTCACAGAAATATATTAAAAATTTAACTTATATACTTGGTTTCAATTTTTATTGTATTTTTTTTTATTTAAACAATAAAACAAAACAACTTACGATCTCCATTCTTGACTCTGCACAGAGGCTCCTCAAACTGTGCATTGGCAAGACTCTTAAGAATCTTCAGAAAGTATGGCAATAACTTGTCCTGATGCTGAAGACCACTTTGCAAAAAATAAAGACTAAGAGCTATACAAGCTTCTTGACTTTTAGGTGTCACGTGTAGAGTAGAACTTGCTTGTGGGCATAGCATGAATAATGTATTCACCTGTAAACACAATAATTAAGAATAAAAACATAAGAATATAATAAAGAAAAGTTAACACTGAAATTTATAAATTAAACACCGCCCCTCTTTCTATTGAGCCCAAACATGTTCTATATCTGCTGTAAGTTGTTAAGTTTGATATTGTAAAAAAACGGAGCCAAATCCATTTGAACCATGTGTTTGGGAGCTATAAACAATATTTCATAGGTAATTGTTAATAACATAATAATTACAACCATTACAATCATAACAATCCGAGATCAATAATAATGTTCTAAGATTGGCGAAAGGAGCATCTGGAAAATTTCTTGAAGAAATATATGAGAAGTTCTTTCTCATGTTATATTAAATTATGTTAACAACAGTATTTGCTCTGTTAATAGGACATTTAAATTTTATATTATCAAGTCAAATATAATAAAACACATTTAATAACAGATAATAAACACTTATATTGATTTATGGGGCGGAAACGCATAGCTTATGTCATCTAATGATATCATAATCAGAACTTATTTTTTTAATAGGTATTCGCTTGGTGATGTAAAATTTATATTAAATATTTATATTGTGACAAATATTAAAAGAACAGTCGTCATTGTTAAAATTACAACACTTCGTATCCGGTTGGAGTACTATTGCAAAATTTATTAATTTTTCTCGGTGTCGTAACTGACCTTTTCCCATGGTGTTGGGTTAATATTGGATAGACATCTTGCTAAGTGTTGAACAGTTTGTTTGAAGAACTCACTTTCATCCATTGTCATCATCTTTAATGATATTTTATCTAATTTCAGTGATTTCAATACCAAAACATTCTTCAATTTAACTTGTACATAATAAATTGATTTATTTATATAAAATCGTCGATACACAGATCAACAATGTCTTGCTTGGCTCAGGCTTGACATGACATTGATTGATATCAATTTGACATAACCATAACCCTACGTACACCAACTACATAGAGTAATTAAGATTACTGTGACAGCCACATAATAATAGCGAAATAATCAAGTTAAATAACAAAAATAACGACTGATATAAATATATGAGTAATAAAAGATTTAATAATTTTTTTAACACCTAAGAACAAGCTATAATTAAAAATTATAAACTAACCCCCGACTTAATTTCATATAAGGAGTTGGGTATCCCGCAGACTACTTGATGCTGCAGCATCAGGTCAAGGTCAACATGTCATGGAAATACCACCAAAGTAACATTATACAAAATTTCCCATCAATCGAACCTATGGGGGTTAGTGAAATCCTTTCGTCAACTAGGAAATCGGTTAATGGTCTTCATAAATTATACCTAAGAATCCTGATCATGTCAGCTTTCAAACATAAAAAATAGATTCAAAATCGGTCAATCAGTTTGGGAGCTACAATTCCACAGGTAGGTACACAGCGTCAAACTTATAACACCCCGTTTTTGCGTCGGGTGTCGGGGGTTAAAAAGCAAGTCGCGAGCTGCATAATCGTGTCCCTAAAGGTATAGGTACTTAAATAATTATTTTTTGTTTTTTAAATCACATAAGTAGGTAATTGGTTTCAAAATTATTTATTAGAAATTTAATATAGGTACCTAGTCTTAAAGCCAAACGACACGGAACCAAAATCATTTTTGCTTATAAATAATTTACCACATAATTTCTTTTAAAAATCGTCATATAAAATGTCATATTTTTAGATGAATATTCCTATTTAAATTTAAGCCTATCTTCGTCTAATTTATTGAAATAAGCTATGTAATACTCAATTTTTTTCAAACATCTTTTGACTTTTTTAACCTCAACCTCAAGAGTAGGTTTGCTTTGTGGAAATCTTTTGAAAAAATCACTTTCTGTCTCGCCTTCAGCGTTTTCTGTTTCTGCTGTTTGGTCCTCTGAAGATTCCGCCGTTGATTCTTTTCCTTGTAAACATTCCGATTCAGTATCTTTATTTTCCTCCAAGGTTACTGAATTTTTATCGCTTTGAGAAGACACCGTTGGTGTCTCTTCTTTCTTTGGTGACTTAGTAATGTTTTTCTTCGGGGACTTGGAAACTTTTATGCTTTCACTGAAGAGTTGATGCATATGAGAAAGTGCGGCTAAACAAAAATATCGATTGCGCGATGCACTGGGCCCTTGTACTAATCTGAATGAGTCAAAACCCATTCTATCCAATGTTGATCTATTTGCCTCCATTAATTTACTCTGAAAAGAAAAATATGATTAAGAAAAAGATGCAAATAAATAATATTAATCCTAATAATATTATAAATGCGAGAGTTTGTATGTCTTATTCTCAATCACGCAAAAACGGCTGAACGGATTTAGATGAAATTTGGCATGCAGATAGTTTATTACTTGGAAAAACGTTAGGTTCCTGTGGGATTTAAAAAAAACGAACGACAGCCTGTACGAAGTCGCGAACACAGCTTGTCTTCTATATATAAAAAAATTCCAATGAAGTGTGCTCTGCCACTAAGGTAGAGAAATTTAGACAATGAACTTTGGAGAAGAATTTCTATGAACAAAAAATAATATTTTGTTTAGACTTTTAATCAAAACATGTTATATCCTTACCATCTCGCACCTTCGTTCCACAGCTTTTGTGGCCAATGTAGCAGTACTGAAGTTAGAATTTGAATCTAAACTTTCACAAATATTCAATATACAGTTAGTCGCTTCCACGGCTTCCACATCTCCATTGAAATACCGCATTACAAACGCATAAGCGCACATTACGTTCAATATATCAAATTGAACACACGGTGCTGGTTCAATAGACTAAAACAAAAGATTAAATTTTCATATGGCTTATTTTAATTTGTTTGGATGGGTTTGCTCTTGGACAGCATTTAGCCGTGTGGCGAAAGTGAGGCCTATGATGGAGCGAACCATCCAGTTGGGAATTACGATTCCATAGGCAGGACACACAGATACACACATCAAACTTATAACACCCTGTTCTTGCATCGGGTGTAAAAAAAAAAAGAAAAGAAAAAAAAGTAAAAAAGAAAGAAATTTACCGTCAAATCTTCTAATCTTGGCACTTCAATTATAGCTGGACATCTCTTCAATGCCTCTTCTTCTTTGACATCTGTCTCTCCCTCTAATTCCTCTACTTTTTTATGGTACAGCCACCACGGTTCCCATCCTTCTACCAGGGTTTGAACCCAGTCTGATGAAACTATAGCTTCAAATTCATTTTTTTCATCAGTTGTCAATACATTCCACACTTTTGCTGAATCATTTAAATTTATATTTTCCAATCTAAAATCCAACGGTTCTATACCAATTTCATCATCGGAATCTAAATCATTATCAACCGATGTATTTTGATTTACGAACTGTTGATCATAATTTCGGAATTCGTTTTTTTTATTCAGTAAAACCTCCAATTCAGCATTTAGGGCAAGTTGTTCTTCTACATGACGTCTATAAAATAATTCTGAACACTTAGAATGTATTTCAGATTTGTAACATTCCAATGAACAGTAGTAACAACGGCAATATGAGCAACAATAACGGCCTTCATTTTTGTTACATCTAAAAAATAAAAGTAGATATGTATGAACAGATGAAACATTTGTTAAATAAGTCAGTCAGTCTATATTAATATATTTTTGTGATAAGAGTGTGGTCCTTTTCATCCATTTTGTGCATTTGATTTTATTAGTACTATATTTTATCAATCCCCCTGCTACTTATCAACATTATTAAAATTTATATCAATAAAATTGTAAAAAAATCGTTATAACCCGTATTATTAACATTTAGTAAAAACGTAAACTTATTAAGACAGTCATCAGTGTTAAGAAAGCAAAATGTATATTTTAGCATCTTACACCATGTGTATTGCTATAAATGTTTTTTGATTTTTTTTAATTATTATAGCTGCATCTGTTCTGGGCCACATACTATAGAACTATTTAAATTAGTAGGTAGGTATATTGCAAAATTATCACAACTATTAATATGTTAACATTAGAATTATTAACTAGTTACAAGAATTTATTTTTAATATTTTCAGTTACAAGTAAAAAATTTGATGATAAAAAGATGTGGTCCAGAAAATACCTATCTAAGATTATTGAGAATATTTGGACGTAGGAATAAATGAGTCTGCCTTCAATATCTTTTTTTTGCAACAAAAACTTTTAGGTGAATTAAAAAAAATAATAATTTAAATACATTCTTAATAAATACAAATAGTAATATCATAATTATAATAAATAATTAATTATTATCCCATTTTAAAAATAATGTAGGTAAGTTGAGGCTATTGTAGTTATTAATAATTAAGGTTAGTATACTCACAAATTACAATATCTTAACTTTCCCGCCATGTTATTTAAATCTTCAAACAAAATTAACTTATCTTCAAAACAATTTGGACATAAAATTAAATGAACACTATATAACTTGTCCTATATATAGGTTTAAAATTAGAAATTTCAATTAGTTGAATGAAAATATTAAAAATGAAATGGGAATGTAATATGCGCGAAGGAGGCTGGAGGAATGAAGTTAAGTAGACATTCATTTATGACAGATAACTGACACTGACACTTGACAGTCAATGCGTATAGCAGTAGACCATGGCAGTAGACATAATAGGTTTCGACGTTACTAAAATCGGCTCTTTTTTTTACATAATTAAATAAATTGTTAAATATAATATGCAATAATTTGTGTACCATGTAGCAATCTTAATTTTATTAACCTTTAAATTAGTAAGTGTATTAAAAAATGTGTTATTTCCCATAGCATAATAATTCTTAGAAAATGTTAATTTTTTGAACTTACAATGACATTTTAGTAACATTGACATGCATTGACAATATATCTGTCATTGTCAATGTTATTGTTATGCAAAGATATTGTAATGTAAATATTACATATAATAATAATATTGTGGAAATATAAATATAACTTAGGATTGGATTTTATTTTAAATAAGCTTATTTTTAGTTTGTATTATAGATTTAAAGTAGTGAATTGTTATTAATTACCTGAGTAAAAGTAAGCATTTATATTTTATATATCTTAGTTTATGTTAATTGACATTGACAATTTTCAAACAATAATAAATAAACAATAAAGTACGAACGAAATACGTAATTACGAATCATTAATCGACGAACCAAATCTAATTGCAATAATAAATAAAAATTTTGTGATTTATAACGTCATTAATTTTTTCACAAGATCTTAATGGCTGAACCTGAAGTAATTGAAGATTTCTACGGCGTATATTTACTTTGTAATATAAATCCTAAATACAAAGGCCGAACTTACATTGGTTATACGAGAGATCCCAATCGTAGGATTATGCAGCACAACAGAGGAACCTGGGCCGGAGGAGCTCACCGAACAAGTAACAAAGGACCTTGGTAAGATTTTGAATAATTTATGAATTGAAAGCTCTAATTGATTTCATCTCATTTATTTTTATTTTTTTTTATTTAGGAAAATGGTTATGATTATTCATGGTTTTCCAAACAATATATCGGCATTAAGGGTAAGTTTTTTTTATTAAACTATATTTACAAACTGTTGAGATTTAGGTACAATTCCTGGCAGCATCAACTATAGGGTTTCGGTTCCAGAGCCCATTTCGCTATCCTCTGTCCCAATTCCTTACCCTTTTACACCTACTATGGTCCACAGTGCAGTTACAGTAGCTATGGTATTACTTGCGTTATAGGCACCTACAACGGCTACCTTCGCGTGACTGGCATCCCTAATTCACTCATGAAACACAACAGAGCACATTCTGTCATTTCACAGTGATTTTCTGTGAGTGGGTGGTTACACTGATTACTGGCAGTGTGCCCTGCTATATTCAGATTAAGCCAAGATGGCAAGCTTTTTTGTTTGTTTTTAGAGCCTTGTATAAGAAATTTTCTAGCACCTTGTATAAGTAATAGCACTTTAATTTCCTGACTGTTTTGTTTCAGTTTGAATGGGCTTGGCAAAATCCACAGCGAACAATAAGACTTCAACATTTAAATTTGCAAAAAGCTAGGAAAGAGTCTGAATATCAATTTAAATTAAGAGTTCTAAATGAAATGCTAAATGTAGGCCCTTGGTGCAGATTACCTTTGACAATAAGATGGCTCGAAGATGATTACATTAAGGAATTTCCTGTAAGTATTTCATTCTTCTCAATTACCTCTGTTCAGTGTAGGCTGCATGGAATCTTATTAAAAAAATAGAACTACCAACTCTAATTGTTTTAACTATATATTTGATTTACAAAAATTACATAAATCACCAAAGACTATACATTACATACTCTGTACATGTGTATGTTTTTTAATTTATGATCCCTCTTTCAGGCTGAAAAATCACCTCCACAACACATGAAAATAGTCAGAGGACCTGTTAAAAGTAGAAACTTGAAGAAAAATATAACTAATCAATCGCAACCAATAAAGATTTTGTGTTTGTTGTGTTCTAAGTTCATTAGTGATAGCAAATCAAAATTGACGTGTATTAATATGAATTGTGATTTAGTGGCTCATATTACTTGTTTAGCTGAACTGTTTTTAACACCAGACGAATATATACCAGTTGAAGGAGATTGCCCTTTTTGCAATAGAAGATTAATCTGGGGTGAATTAATAAGGAAAATGAATGGTTACCCTCAGAATGCGTTCTCAAACAAAGACACGGCGGTTGGTGGAGAAAATAATACCAGTGATGACGAATTTTTATGTTCACAAGACAAAGGATTTGTAGATAGTAATTGTCAGTGGCTTGTTGAATGTGATGATGAGTTATGACGTTTTTCTGTGTGTTTAACATGATACTTTTCATATAACAGAATTTGTAATAAATTAATTACTTGTTTAGTTGATTTTCTAGATCTCTTTCCTGAACCCGATGAAAGGAAAATGTTTCCATCACAAATAAAACATAGAAATCTGCTGTGTTGTGTCCGCTTGAGTTTTGGAACATGAGGAAATGTGTATTCTGTAAATGTTCCATGGTCAATTTTAATTACTGCATGACTAATTTTAGTTCCATGGACTATCGCTCCATAGCCTACAGCACCAAAATGGCGTTTTTTAAATAGGCATAAAAATAATTTGACAGCAGCCTCTGCCTGTCCAGTGGTATATTACAGGTCAAAATGATCAAAATGATTATAATGATTACATTGTCAGTAGATGCAATAAATTATTAGGCTTTGTCATAAGGTCCACTAAGCAATTTAAAAAGCCTGCTTCCACTCTTTCCTTGTTTTGTGCTTTGGTGAGAAGTGTTCTCGAGTACTGCTGCCCAGTTTGGTCTCCCTTCTATGCTGTACACATTAATAGGATTGAGTCCCTGCAGAAAAGACTTCTTAAAATAATTTCATACAGAAATGGACTTGGTCGTACACACCACAAATATGCTGATCGCCTTCGGAGTCTTGGACTGTTATCACTGGAGGATCGACGAAAGAGGTATGATATCGTTTGTCTTCATAAAATATTGCACTCATCCTGGGATTGTCCGAATCTTCTCTCCGCAATTAAAATCAAAATTAAATACAGATCACGTTCTCCTCACTCTGGTCCCTTTTCCATCGAAGCATATAAAAACAACACATCCTATTACAATCCCTTGGTTAGGATGTGTCGAAGTTATAATGATATGGTCATCGGGTGTGAGGTCAGTTTTGATATATTTGACAACAGGTTTTCCAAATTCAAAAATAGTTTAAGACTAATATTTAAGTAGATATTAAGAAAATATTATAAATTATGAATTAATTAAGTATTTAAGACCATTAGTAGCTATGTTAAATTAAACATGTTAAGTACACTGTTTAGGAGTGCAATTTAGACAATTTATCCATACACATGTATTTTATGGTTTTCATGTATTTAATTGCAATCTGTTTGTGTACTGTATCAAATATAAAAATATAAAAATAATGTATATGTTACTGTAAAAACCCAAACTATAGTAAATCCTAAGATTTTCCAGTAAATCCGTAGGATTATCTACGCCTAGTGGTTCACCATTCACTCGGTAAATCTTAGTTTTAACCATAGATAGGCAATAAATGCTGAAATAAGGCAGACATACCAGGGTCGAAAACCAGGTATAAAAATGCTTGAAAGTATCTCGTAGGGAATGAAATGTATATGAAATGAAATACAGGCCGTAGTTAAAAGATTTCAATTAGTTTTTTTATGTATGTATATGTTTTTGTTGATTTTTTTTCGTTTTCTTTTTGTAAATTTTTAATTATGGAATTCATTTCAGGGGTTTAAAAGTTGGAAGAGAGCGGAGATTAGTTTGTGCAAAAAAAATATCTAATGTACCCTACATTAGATTTTTTTTCTGGTAAAAGTAACAACAATAAAAGAAAAATAAACTATATTTTTTTCTTGACTATATTAAGTAACATTACTTTTTTTTATTACATAATTTAACTACTCATTTACGAGAACTATATGCCCTCAAAGATACGTCTCTTTTGCAGTTTAGCTAATAATGCTAGGTTGTCGAGAGATTTTTCGGAAATTTCTACCTCAAAATATTTTTTCCGATTTTCGTTATTATTTATAATATTTGAGTTATTTGCGAAAAACTAAATGCATTTTAAACATTTCTTTAATACATTTTTCTAGTTTCTAGACATAATTCTCAATCCAATAAGCTTTCGCTCATATTTCTAGTAGTTGTACCAACATCAATTTGGACTTGTGAACTAGACTATTTGTATGTAGTGTATGGAAACAAAACTTCATCAAACTTGGTTGTCTGGGTGGAACAAACCAAAACATCATTAAAACATAGGGATCGACAAAGTAGGTAAGTAAGTACTTACTTTCGGAGATTTTCGGTTTTGAACAAAAAATTAAATTTTTATAAATAGATATATTAGTGGATGTGAAACAAAATCAAATTAAAGATTCTTAAGTTGAAATATATTCATAACTTACCCACCCTTTATAGAAAGAAACATTGCTTTACTTCAAACAACTTTAATAAAAATATAAATATACTTAACTACTTAGATTAATATAAATCATATTATTTGCTATCAGGTACTTAGTATGTTAAACAAATAATCAACATTTTACTACAGTCGTAGTAGATATAAATTCATACATTACCATTACCACCAATAAAATATTATTATACAAGCATATAACTAAATTTCAATATTATATTTAACTAAAAGCTCACTTGCCAACGAGAGCTGCTTATCAATTCCATGATTACGAGTTACCGTCAAACGGGGTTACTATGACTTCCAGGGGAACATTGACAGATGAGCTGGCAAAGAAGGATATATCGAACTTATGTTCTATATGCAAATGTGACTATCGTTTCTATCGGCTCGCAAGGAATAGATCCAATGTGTCACTTGTAAGAAATGGGTGTGCGGAATCTGTAACAGATCCAAAAATCCGATGTTTGAGTGTGAAGTTTGTGAGAAATCCGACCCATTTAGATGTGATTCTTTACTTTTAATAATTAAAAAAAATGTTTAAGCAAGTACTCAGTACTTTAATGTAAGTAACAGTACCTTTAATTATTCGTTATTACTGTAAGAATCTCTATTCCTAAGTTAATTTCTTATAGGTCCTATTGTTACGAAAAAATACGGTTCCTAACGAAGAAATGTTGATTATTTTGGCCTTAAAGGACTAAATGTACTATAGAGATTAAAAAAGATCGCAGAAACGCGTCGTAGGAACAAAAAAAAAATCTTTCAAAAACCTGTCAAATTAACCCTGTTTGACTGTAGTTATTGGTCGTAGCAACATAAATACCATGACATTTCTGAGATAGAATATGAAGATTTCGATGGAAACAAAATGAAATTAATTTCACATTTCTAAAATTTGCAGATTTTTGTGGGTTGAATTCTTTTAATTAGGTATCTACTGACTAAAACCTAATGTTTTTTTTCCACGATTTTCCTAGTTTAATGTACATTTTAAATTGGGTTGTCAATCAAGTTTAATAAGTACCGCGAATGTGTTGCGTTGCATTCAGTCTTCGATTATTTGCATATAATAAATTGTGCCAACAAATTCTCCCATATACCCTATCCTAACTGACATTCGCACGTACAGTGTGCCCTTAATACATAAATATAAATAACATAACTTATTTAATAAATTATTTACTTAACATTATAAATGCAACAATATTTGGTATCTATTAATTAAACAATAATTAATTATTTAACATTATTTAAGTACCTACTGAAAATGTTATTACTGAAAAATTCGGTTTAAAAGTGTATTGAAGAAAATATTTATCGAGTTATACGAGGTATTAATTTAGCTATTTAAAACTTTATTAAGTGATTTGTATTCATGAATAGAAAAGGTGTGGAAGAACAAATAACCATCATATACAAAGTAAGTCTACTCTATAAGCACATTATGAGCCTACATGTACATATATTCACAGGTAATATTAGATCTAATGGTAGCAATTTTCCTTGAAATGACAAATGGCTACCTCTCTGTGCTTCGACGGTTTCTTAGTGAAACTTTATCGGCCTTTTTTTATAGTGTTATCATTTATCAATAGATCAGTAGTAGGCGAAATAAAATCTGATACAATGAGTGCAATGCATATAAAGTGAGTTTATACTTTTGAAAGCCTGAAAAAATATAAACGACTACCTATTAACGAAATTTTAAATCAAATAAAATCTTTTTCAGTGCTCATAATTATTCCTCATAATTATGAGAAATTAAAGAACAAAATACTTAAAAATATAATAAATAAAGTGCGTCGAAAATAGATCGCCTACAACTGTAGAATAACGGACAAGTGGGCCTTACAATACCGACTACTAAAATAATGTGTGTCCCAAAAAAAAAAAAAGAAAATAGAACTAAGGTGTCAGAGTTCATTAAAGCATACGTTGGATTTTAGTCCGCATTAAGCGCTCGAATGCTTGAATCGATTGTATAATTTTAACAAACCAAGTTTTCGACTGTTCGGCGTTTTTTGTCTTCCGCGGACAAAAGTACCTCGTCAGCACTCGTCCTTATGAAGTTAAAAAAATAAATAAGTAGGTACCTAATATTATTTAATGTAGGTAATGCCTAAATGTTTTCTTGGACATGATATATAAAAGTGAAACCTTCAATCTTTTTATCTTTAAACGAATTATTGAATATTGAAGTGTTTTCAAGCAATATTAAAGTAAATTTTTTCGTAAACTAATTAAGACACTGAAGTATGTGTAGTAAAAAAATAAACATTAAAAAGCAATAGAAAAAATCCATTATCAATAATCGTCGTCAAAAATGCTATCGTCTTCGTCATCATCAAAATCATCATCGTCATCATCAGCACCGGGCGGCACAAATGCTCCGTTCAGCACATCACTCAGAGGCTCCTGAAATCCCATAACTTTAGCGACACCGTAAACCAATCGCATCACTAAAAGCCTCGTGAAATCCGTCGGCGATGTTTCTTTCCTTTGCAAAATTATTTGTTTTTCCGTTGGATAATCGCTCGATTTCCTCTTCGTTTCACAAACGGATAAAACTAAAAAGATAAACAAGAAAAATGCACAGATTTTCATTGTCAACACACTTTTTCTCCCGTCAATACACAATTTTAGATAAAATACAACGATACAAATATTTTAGATCGGTTCACGAATTCGTAAAAGTTAACTTAGCGAGTTTTGCGTGAAATTTATCGCATATTTTTTTTTAATTTGAAACGTGTGACGCTGTGGAAAGTGAACACTCGAATGTCTGTGTAACGGAATGTAGAGGCGGCTACGAGTGAATGACGTCGCGTGCTATGCCTCTACAAGAAGTTGTGGATGTGCTATACCTACGAGTATCTAGTAGCGTGTATGGATACCTAACTGTCGCACTATACTAGCAAAACGTAAAAGCAATGTGTCGTCGAAGAAATTGTTTTACAGTTACCTACTTTGTAATTGAAGGAGGCCGATTTGCAAAAGAAACTGTGGCAGTTACTTCAAGCAATTGAGAGAGTATAAATTCTTACTGCACCGTAGAAGTCACATGTCATTTAATACAAAAATATTATAATTTTATCTTCTAGAAAGTTTTGTTTATAATAATTTATTGCTTTTTTTTATCTATACATCTACATCTATCTATTTTATATCAACGAATATAAAGGCGATGTGTGTATGTATGTCTTCTATAGACTCCAAAACCGCTGAATCGATTTTGATGAAATTTTCAGACAATCTTCAGATTAGTCCAGCGGGTGTTCCTGTGAAGTTTGGTAGCGATCGGACGCGGACGAAGTCGCGGGCATATAATAGTTCTATAATAATATATATAATAAAATAAAGTCACTATCCACCTCTGTTTCTTTCTCCGCTAACTTCTTCTAAACCATCCAACGGATTTTGATATAGTTTTCAGAGCGGTAAACGAGAAAGAGAAACACTGACATGAATATTTTTTTCAAAGAATATGAATGAGTTACTTTTACGATATTAGCACGACTGCCTAGAAATGATAGGTCAGTAGAAAGAACACTGGATCGAATCTCAAAGTCAGACTTCTATGATTTCTCAATGCCTAATGCCTACTCAATGCTCAATGTTAATTCAGTCTGCTCAGTCAAACTCAATGCCCAACAGTGGGAAGAAATATGTGTACATAACTGTGTAGACTCATCCAGGTATTCTCTTTGACGGTGTTTTACGGAGTTCGCACACCTAGAATGTAAGTATGCATCGCATTTAGGTCTCCGGTTCACGCAGTCATGTCATGCCTTCGAGACTAGAGCTAAGTGCAACCCACATGACACACGGACTGTAATTTTACAACAATGTCAACCACGATTTGTGAGATTCTACTCCTTGTCATATTTATTTGAGAAATGAGTTTAAATTTTTAGTAGGTATTACTCAAGCGTTTTTAACTTGTTTTGGAATCAATCCTCGGTTGATAGCGTTTACCTATTATTTCCCTTAACACTACAAAAAAAAAACTAATTTACTTTTATATTATTTAAGCATAAAAATTCTATTAGTTTATACGCTTGTAGGTATTGTAAAGAAGTATTTTTGACTTTTTCACATACTGTATAAGCTGTCACCATGGCCACCTACATCACAGCTATAAAGGTGTCAGATATTTTCTCAGTTGTTATGTTTTTAGTTTTTCAACGCGAACGAAGTCGCGGGCACCACTTAGTACTTTATGAAGCAATCCATAATGTAAGTAGTAATAATTGATTTAAGTTCCCTATTATGGCTTCAATGTGGTTTTCTAATGGATGCATTCGGACCGATTCTTGATTAGGTATCGAATGTTACTTAGGTCATCCGGTGAAAGTGAAATTTATGTGGCCCACAGCCTGGTTCCGATCTTTTTCAACTTTTAGCCACGAATCGTATATCAAAATACAATTGAGTGAACATTATTGGATTTTATATCACCTACACTAGTTTCTGCACGCAGCTCCGGTCGCGCCATATAATGGTTTTGAATAAAAAAAATGTTCTTTGTTGCATAGTCAAAACTATGCAGTTCAGTGTAACTTACCACCTTTATAATAGTATAAAACAAAGTCGCTCCCCGCAGTCTGTCCCTCTGTATGTACGCTTAGATCTTTTAAACTACCTACGCTACTGATTTTAATGCGGTTTTCACCAATGGAAAGAGCGTTAAACGAGGAAGGTTTTTATATATAACTAGCTGCTGCCCGCGACTTCGTCCGCTTTTAAAAACAAAACAGTGGAGTGACAGAAGTGAAAACTTGAACAATTACGTGTGTATTGTTTGAATCGTCAGGAAAGTACATACTTATTTATATACAGAGGTGTCGCGAATTCAATCTCAAAAATGGTTCTTTTTAAATTGATATCAGCGCCATCTGTGTTCGCATTGATGTATTATTTCAATTCAATTAATTTTCGCAAGGATGTATTATTACGTAACATATTCTAGTTTCATATTCTAGTGATATTGTGTAGATGGCGCAATATCTGAAAATATTAAAAGGTGTCGGTTAAACGGTTACGGTAACAGGTCGCGTTTTCAATGTTTTTTTTCCCACAAAAATGCTCAACGCGCCTAAAGAAGTTTTCACTTCAAAAATTAGAAAAAATATCAAGTTTAATTTGATTAATCTCCTCACTTTTTTTTATGAAACTTATTTTAATTTTTTTTAACGAGCTGTCTAAATTATTATCGAGCTAGCAGAGTACCTATATTAAGCAAGAAATTGTTTTGCTTTAACGAAATGAGAAAACGAAAGCGTTCCACATTTTTAAAGGTCAAACAAAGCTATTGACTTATACCCGCCGTCGGATATTTTTGGACAAACATTTGACCTGAAAGTACAAACATTTGACAGTGTTGGCGCGGTAAGTTGTTTTAAGTAATTTTCAAAGTAAGCTTTTACTTTTTGGAGTAAATTGAATTTACTGATTTCTTCAAATAATACTTATGTAAGGATTTATAAGACGCCATCGTGCATGATAAGATATGATAAGATAATTTGTGATGATTCTATTTAAGTATCTACTCCACATTAAGATATGTTGAAATATATTTTTTAAATTCATGCGCCTTAGTGATCTACTGCCTCTCCAAGGAGAACACAGAGTGTTTTGTGATCTTAAGGTAAATAATTAACAATATTTCCTTTTAAGAATTTAAATTTTAGATATGATGCTATTATATCTTATATTTATGTTTTAGAAACATAACACATATTGTTACATTTTTTAAAATTAAGAATAATCCAAAGGAATTTTATTGACACGCCGAAAATAATAATAAAAAAGAAACGCCAAGAACTCAAAAACATATATATTATTTCAGATATCAATTTTAGATATTTTAGATATCAACAAATTTTACCTCTTTATAATCTACTAGCTGTTGCACGCGACTTTGTCAGCGTAGCTTTATAAAATATAGTCTATGTTACTCGCTGATAATATGGCTAAACAACAGTGAAAGAATTTTTCAAATCGGTCCAGTAGTTTCAATGCATTCAGTGCAAACAAACAAACAAACAAACAAATCTTTCTGCTTTATAATATTAGTATATATGTATAGGTATACCTACTAATATTATAAAGAAAGAAGATTTGTATGTTTGTAATATGTTTGTAAAGTATAAACTCAAAAACTACTGGACCGATTTTAAAAATTCTTTCACCTATAGAAAGTTACGTTATCAGCCAGTAACATATATAGGCTGTATTTTATATAGTTAGTATAAATTAAACGAGGCAAAACCTCCTAGTCACGTAACCACCGTGAAGGTTTTTGGTCAAGATACACAGAGAGGTTTGAAACACAGCCAACGTTTGCACAAAAACCTGTACAGCCAGCTTGTCCCTTACTTACTTGGTGTATAGTGTCCATTAATCACTAGTAGTCGATAGGATCAATGCCTTTATATTATTATGTACTTGATATAAGTAGTATTAACTTGGCGCACCGTAGTCGGCCATGTTTTAAGGCTTAGTCGAGCTTACGACATGGATATAAACGGTATTCTATTGACGCTCTGCGTTGTCTTTCATGTAAGTGAATTTATATTTATCTAGCTGTTGCACGCGACTTCGTCCTTGTAACTTTATAAAATAAGGCCTATGTTACTCACTGATAATATGGCTTACTATAGGTGAAAGAATTATTAAAATCGTACTAGTAGTTTTTGAGTTTATACATTATAAACTTACAAGTCTTCTCTCTTTATGTATATTAATTAATAAATATAATATAATGTATCTTTATAGATAAAAATCCATATGTGCTTGTATGTTCCCTAAGAACTCCAAAATCGCTCAACCAACTTTAATTCTGTTGTCACTTATGGAAAAGGGGATAAAGGAGGAAGGTTTGTGTATATAAAAAATTGAAGCTTTTAATTGATACAGATACTTATATTGTTTTCAGAAAAAATTATTATTTAAATTATATTATTATAGATTTAAAAGATAACAAATCTACTATTTTGGATACCAATGTATTTATTTGGCAATTCGCTATGATTAATTCAATAAAAAAAAATTGCTGGATATAGATAGTATTATGTAATTTAAGGATACAATTTGGTGACAATTAATATCAACTTTGGTGACAGAAAATATTGTTTTATTTTCATTTTCAATAAGAAAATAAGCAATACTATTGGACTAAAAGCAATAAGTATCGGACAAGTTGAATACTCTCCCACGGAAATACAATAGCAAATAATAATAATATGGTTTGTAAGGGTGCGCTCTTCTTACAACTAGTGAGCCGTTCGTTTTTATAGAAAAGTAGAAGAAGAATAATAGAGTTTAAAGCGTATATTATAACGGACGCATTTTTAAAATTGTTCACGTTTGTCGTTGGAACGCATCTTGTATAATAATGACGAGGGACAATTTGTTACCTACTGACACACTAGCAGAGCTCTATTATGTACTCGTACAGCAAGCTATGCTACAAAAAAAAACAGCACTAAAATATTTTAATATCAAGATATTAAAATAATACTATTAAATCATCCACCCACAAAGTGGACAGACGGCCTGATAAGGGCCGCGGGTCGACCGTGGCCCTTATCAGCCTGCTTCTGACCGGTCCTTTTGGAAGTTATTTGGTAGGCCTATGTTCAGCCAGCAGTGGACTTCTGTCCACTGCTGGACAGCTGCACATAGGTCTCCCAGTCTGTATTAGGTCGTATGTCCACGACCGGTCAGAAGCAACTTCGATCCACCGTGGATCCGCGGCCTTTGTCGTTTGACGTCCAAGCTGCGCTTGCCGGACGGTGGCCTCCACTCGAGAACCTTCCAGCCCCAGCGGCCGTTGGCTCTCCATTCTATGTCCTGCCCAATGCTACTTCAACTTACTGACCCGCCGGCTTATTATCGGTAACTTTTGTAAGTCTACGGATCTCCTCATTTTTGATTCCATCTCGCAGTGTAGCCTCAAGCATAACCCTCTCCATATACAATCATATACAATTAGGTAAAATCATTCATTGTACTATATATATTGGTTCCAGATATCAATGGGCGCCGAAACTCCAACTAGAGACTTAAATGACGGTAACAAAATACCGATGGTTGCATTGGGTACTGGTAGAGGTACGGCTAAAGAGGTTAGTGGCTTTGTTAAGAGTATAAAGCAAAATTTACACATATAGCGAAAAAAATTTCTGTAGTCGGTAGCGTAGGTAATTGCAGCACTTGTAGCGTTTCTTGTGTTATAGGTGACGGTAACCACCTAACAACAAGTGGACCGTCAGCCTGTCTGTCTACCTTAACATAAAAAACATTGCTAACATTAACATGATTTCAGACTGAAACTGTAGATGACGTCCGCAAAGCAGTATTCTGGGCTATAGAATCAGGTTATCGTCATATTGATACCGCCGCTGTGTACAAAGACGAGAAAGAAGTTGGTCTGGGGATAGCTGATGCAATTGCTAAGGGTATTGTAAGAAGAGATCAATTATTCGTTACTACAAAAGTAAGTAAATGCTGATCAGAAATAAATTCCTTTATTTTTAATAGTTAGGAAGGTTTGAAAGTGTGTTGTTGAATCTGAAATCAGTATAGGGCAATGTGATCTTCGTTATCATCACATCATTTCACCTCGTTATCATCTATTCACTAAGGGATGTGATAACGATGTAGGTTCCTTATCACGAAGTGTTCCTTATCAAAACATAAGTGTTATTATAAGAATTAAGATATTAAGATTAGGATGTAACCGAACTTTGTTTTGTTTTAAAAATAATTTAACATTAGGTATACTTGTTTTATA
Organism: Synanthedon myopaeformis; assembly: GCA_944738685.1. NCBI lineage: Eukaryota > Metazoa > Arthropoda > Insecta > Lepidoptera > Sesiidae > Synanthedon > Synanthedon myopaeformis. The sequence goes on along the minus strand of OX122933.1, from coordinate 2,472,105 downwards.
GCTATTTTAGTTTTTTACTAATTTTATTTAACTTTCTGAACTTTCAGTTATGGAATGACAAACACGCACAGGACCAAGTCGTGCCAGCGTTAAAAGAATCTCTTTCGCAACTTGGGTTAGATTATGTGGACCTGTATTTAATTCACTTTCCTGTATCCACAAAGGTATGTCAGTTGGTTGTATTTTGGCAATGGATTACTTACTTTACTTATAACAAGAGGTATAAACAATATTTTGCAAACAAAATCTCAACAAAGAGCATTCTCAAAAAAGTTCTTTTGTATTATCTATTTTGTAAATCTTTATACAGAAAATAAGAGCAAAATTTGTTTGAAATTCGTGTTAAAGGTTACTTTAGGATTTAATTGTATCGAGTGAAAAGTATTATAAGTAAATCCTGTATCGGATGCTGCCTTTTTATAGATGACATCCTCAATATTAACGTTTTTTTCATATGTACAAATATTAGTGTTTATTAGAAAATATGATCTTGTATGACGAATTTTGGTGTGAGCCCCCATCAAAAATTTATTGTAGCCTTTGAATAAATATAAAATTATCATTATTTGTTCCGATTATTAAGTCATCATAATAAACATAACAATGGGTTAAATATTTTATAGTACGTAACATTATTAGGTAGTTCAAAGTTTTTTATAATAATTATTATTGTAGCTGTTTCCTGAATAAATATAAAATTATCATTATTATTGTCTGCTTATTGCCTCATTATAATAAACATGATAATGCTTAATACATTCTTAACAATTGTAGGAACCATCGATTCATATATTCAATATTTCAAGTATTTTTTTAAAATTATTTCAGAGTGACAATTCACCGGATAATATAGACTACTTGGAAACTTGGAAGGGAATGGAGCAAGCGAGAGAACTAAACCTGACAAAGTCAATTGGGGTTTCCAATTTCAACATAACACAGTTGGATAGACTTTTTGCCAACAGCAAAGTCAAGCCAGCTGTCAACCAAGTGGAGGTTGTTTTTTTCTTTCTTTTTATATAAACTCATCAGACAGGCTAACGCTGAACTTGATAGTATGTGGTAATTGTTGCCTATAACACAAGCAACGTCACAATGCTGCAAGTGCGCTGTTGATCATATTAGCATTAAGGATATGGAATTAGGTGTAAATAGGGTTTGTCACAAAACTTCACCTATGCAATTTTCTTCTCTGTATTTATTTAAAAGGGTCAACTAAGTAGATGTAAAAGTAATAAAGGTCGAGTGATGCTGCGCAAGCAGTCAATGAATAGTTGATTTCAAATGATATCAAATATGAGATGTCTGTCATAAAACGACAACTCAGTAGATGTAAAATTTCAAAAATCCTGCTTAAAAAAAACAGAGGTCAAAGTGTTAGGGCCAACGGTGACTGACAGTATGGCACGGCAGGGCACAGCAAAGAATTTTTCTAAAAGTATTTTTTTAACTTTAATGCAATGATTTTATCACTCACACTTCTTTGCATGCCGCGACGTTCCGACGCATCACGTGGCATGTCGTGGAGTGTAGTGGTAAAATCATTGCAATATGTTTAAAAATAATATGTTTAGCCAAAAATCTTTTGCTATGCCGTGTCGTGCCACGTCGTCAGTGAGCGCTGGCCCTAACAAATTCATATACCTTATTGTGAAACTTTTGTCCAGGTCAATCCAACATTAACACAAGAACCTCTCGTGTCTCACTGTCAGAAATTGGGTATAGTTGTGATGGCGTACAGTCCTTTCGGTTTTATGGTATCCAGAAAAGTAGAGGAGGCACCGCCACCACGCATCGACGACCTCATATTAGTGGAGATGGCTAAGAAATACGGGAAGAGTACCAATCAAATTGTGCTCAGATATTTGGTAAGAAGTTTATAAATATTTAAAACTTATCTAAATATATTTTAAACAATGTTTATATTAAACTAGCGTCCCACCACTGGATTCATAATAATGTATGGCTTCATGCGATAATGTAGGGTATTCCCCAAAATTTTCTCTTTGTTTATTTATATAATGAACCCAATATTTTCTCTTCTAAACTTTTTTTGTTTTTGCGGCGCGGAAATATTTAAAAATATTTGGGTTACATGAGCTCGGAAACATAGACGCCGAAAGGGACTTCCAATCCACTTCCACCTAGTGTACCTTTTGAGAAATCATAATACTTTGCATACGCGGAACAAATTTAATGTGCACATCTACTCTCCCATATCAGATCGCATACGTTGCGTACGTGAGACCATTTTGTCTCTGCCTTTATAGAACAGCTTTAATTGATTATATATATCTAATTTTCAGATCGAGAGAGGACTAGTTCCTGTACCGAAGTCGACGAATAAGGAACGCATTGCCAAAAACGGGGACCTGTTTGATTTTAAACTGTCTGCCGATGAAATTAAAACCATTAGTGGTTTTAATAAGAACATTCGAGTTATTAATTTCATCTCTTTGAAGAGTTACCCCAATTTTCCATTTGATAATGAATAGAGATGAAAATGATGTGTTTTTTGACTAGTATCTTTTAAAAGGCAATTATACAATAATCGAAAAAAAATTAAAGTAGGCAAACTTAAAGATTAATCATTTATAAAATAATATGAAAAAAATGTTACATAAATATTTTTTTAAATAAAAATATATAATTTTGAAATAATTATTGCAATATTTAAAAATACTTTTACCTAAAACAGACATTGTTGTGTACCCTTTTCAACAACTATTATATATTCTACTAGCTGTTGCACGCGACTTCGTCCGTGTAACTTTATAAAATGTAGCTTATGTTACTCGCTGATAATATAGCTTCCCAACAGTGAAAGAATTTTTCAAATCGGTCCAGTTGTTTCGGAGCCTATTCAATACAAACAAATAATCAAATCTTTTCTCTTTATAATATTAGTATAGATATGACGGATCAAAATTTTTGTTAAGACATAGGACAATAAACTGTTTGATTTTTTTAAGATTTTTGTACATTCTAAGTATTTTGTTTGTTTGATTTAGTCTGAAAATTTGAAGTTAGAAAATTATGTATAATTATAACTACTTTTAATAATAACAAGATTGGAACCTTGTTAAAAATAAGTTTTAATTTACAAACAACATGTTCTTATAATAGAAGTTAGTATCTACTATTTAGTTTGTGCTTATAATAGACACAGTTGTCGTTCCAAAACTTGTATTAATACAAATTAAAATTTTCTTTTTTCGCTCTGAAAATTGTCTTATTTTCTATTTTAGATATAATTTCCCCTTTTTATTGCTTTATAAAGTATAAGAGGACTTTATTCATACCAAATTAAAATGGAAACAATACTTACAAATAGGTACGATCAGAAATTAATATTACAAATAGGTATTATAATTTACAAATATTATTTTGATAAATTATTATACCTACTTAAAATAAAACATTGAAATGTTATTATTCTTTAACTAATCGCTTTTATCTCTTCTACCTGCATCATCATGCCTCACTGATTCTTACAAAAGACATTGTAGATTTTTTTTAAATATTTTAAATTTTGTTTCAATTTAACTTAATATACCTACCCATATGAGTTTGCTCATTCGTAGTAAGTATTTTTAAAATATTTCAACTGATTTATGTCAAGAATGAACTTCAGGAAAAAAATACACTTAATGTTACTGAGAAATGAAACAAGGAAATATTTCCTCGCTTTAATGTGGTACTAGTATGTAAATAATTAAATAACTAAACAATATTTTTCCTGGTCTGAAATGTAAACAGTGTCTTTGTTTTCTTTGATATATATCTAAAAGTTAAATAAAATGAATATTGGATTAAATCAAAACATTGGAATGAATTTGATTTTTTAGAAATGTACCAAAACACAGTTGAAGCCCAGTATAACGCGTGATGAGTTATACTTATTATAGAAGACTGAATAATGAAAATCGGAAAATGTTTCCGATATGTGTGCGATATTTTAGTTTTGAGAAGGGCATACAAAGCAAATTAATAGATTTTGTAGAGAGCTGATGAACAGTGATGAAACAATGATGAGACAGCTGACCAAATTTTTAAAATTCCCAAAATGTCCCAAATGGGATATTTCTTGTGGGACATTTTGGGAATAGACCCAAATAACAAAGGTACTTTGTGAAGCATTGGATAAATGTGTGACTTGAAATTATCACTTCATATGTAATTACTTCATATTCACAAAGTAACTTCATATGGCGTTGACACTGCCATATGAAATGTAAACTTTGGTTTAATTGAACCACTAAACAAATCTTGTTAACTAACTGATTATTTCAATTTTTTATTTTGTTCAGCTTTTTACGTGAAAATCCCCCTTTTTTATCTCACAAGGTTACTAAATCCCACTTTGTTCGAAAAAAAAAATCTAGCACCGCTGAACTCACGTGAAAAATATCTCGTGCTTATTATAAGCAATACTTACTACAAACCAAAAATCGACGAGCCAGTTGGTCGGTGATTAAGGTGCTTGCCTTGGAGCTTTGAATCCTGGGTTTGAATCCCAGCAGGTCTAACTTTGGAAATTAACTTTTCAAAGTTTAGTGACAGGACAATACTGGGCTTCGCAGAAATAAATTGGGAGGCCAGTCTGGCGGCAGTAACCACTCCGAAATTTGTTCTTCACCACAGGGAAAAAACAACATGTGTACTGTGTTTCGGTAGTAAGAGACGCCATAGCCCATTGTTCTATTTCTTCCTAATTCTTCATCCTTATTACTACTAAGATTGGGAGCGTCTAGCAACACCTGTTGCGTTACTCGTGTAAACAGGCGATGGTAACCAAATACCTTCAAGTGAAACTGAAGGTCCTCTCTGACGACCTTCGTATATTTATTTGTATTCCTATTGTAATCATTCGAACACGGAATATTCCTTAGTCAACGAGGAAGAATAGTTAAACAACAAATAATCGTTATTTTATTAAAATATTGTTAGACAGTTCTTATAGATACGTAGGTATGTAACGTAGATACATATCAGTTGATGCCTACTCGAACTAATCGGTATTGCAAACCCGTTAAACTGGACTAAGACGTGGTGGTATTTATATATAGCGACTCTTAAAAGTCTTTTAGTCTTCTTATTTAAAACAGTCTTTTATTCTTATAATTTAATTTGAATATAAGACTAGGTCTATTTTGTAGTATTTGCAAATGAAGATGTTTTTAAAGGATAATATTATTCAGTTCTCACGATACAATTGAATATATTTTGTTCTACAAACGCCAACATCACATACACACTAAATATATTAAGGTGAAATATTATTAATTTGGACTACAGGCAAGATAAATTGCCCGTGGTCCACCCAGGTGGACAAAGTAGGTGGACCATGACCACCCTGCATGATAGACTCAGGTGGAGAACAAGTTTAGTGTACTAGTATGCAAAAGAAAAGTGGAGCCATTGCAATGGATCCAAGTGGAACATTTTCTAATTAACTGTACGTTAGAAATGACTAATAGATGCTAACAGCTAAGTTGACGAATATCGAATGTGGTAAAAAGCAAAGTAGACGAATGGCGTCAAACTCGTTCTTTATGATATCGTAACGGAATCGTATCGTAACATGTAAAATGACGCAATAAATTTTTAAGCTCGATCAATAGTGTGTGATAAAATTTTTATTATGTGATTGGATTATTACGAGTAGCTCATTCAAGTTCTGCTACTCGGACCGGTAAGATGGCGCGGCACTTTATTTTGTTCACTGTTCTTTTTCATGTAAGTTTTTTTTTATATTAATTTATGGTCTAATCAAGTAAAATTGTTATAATCTTCTATTAATATCTAAAGAGACCCCTCTTTCACCAACTACAAGTAAAGTGTTGATTAGTTACTTTTAGAAATAATTTTATTAAATTATGCACTCAGTTTACTGCATCCTTCGATAGGCGAATTTTTTTATTATTTTATTTTTAATGTTTGGGACTTTTACCGTACAAACAAAGGTATATCAGCTCCATCATTCCCAGGGACGAGTGACTTTAAATGGCGGTTAGCCTACTTGACACTTTACTCAGAGATGGTGGAAGAGGCCCTTAATATAATAAATATTAAACAAGCCGTGTCTACATTATACATTATATATTTTTTCAAAAATAGATACAATTTCATCGAGGTCAAAAAATAGTTTTAAGAAATGTTGTCTATTTGTCTGTGCATTTGTGTACGCTAATCTCAGAAACGGCTTAACCGATTTCAATGCGGATTTCACTTATGTACCTGAATTAACATATAGAATACTTCTTATCTTGGAACAATTTAGGGTTCCTGTGGGATTTTTAAAAAACCTACCACAGGGCGTACGAAGTTGCGGGCATCAGCTTAGTTATAAATTAAGATAGAGAAAGAACGGATTCGGTAAGTTTGTTTATATCTAGATAGTTACCGCCGGAATTATTCTACTATTTGAAAAACTTTTTCACCATTTGAATGATACCAATAGTACTAAGTACAATTTACTCTATGGTTTAGTTAGATTAACTTCTCCAATAGCACCTGGGTAAAGCGGGGCACGTCGGCCATGTTACTTATGTTATATGTCTTATACTTTATGTTCTTCTGGAACATAAGAACATAAATTGTAAGTTTCAGATGTTCATCTAATTCCATATGCTAACTAAACAATTCTATCGTCCCTTAAGTGTACTTTACCTTACCAGGTTTTCGGTAAAAATTTCATTTATGCGAAGCCGGGAGCCGGTCGCTATTATAGTAATAAGTGGTATAGGATTCCGTGTTATTTCTCTACATATAAGTAGAAACATTTCAAACACAAAAAATACAAATTACTAGCGACCCGCTCCCGGTTTCGGTTGGCATGCAATTTTTTATATACACAAATCTTTCTCGTTTATAAATCCATAAGTGAAAACAAAAACCTATACTTTTTTGAGGATAAAGAGTATCCTATAAGTTAATCCATGTAATAAACTGTCTGTGCCAAATTTTATTCAAATCCGTTTAGCAGCTTTTACAAAGAGTAACAAAGATTAAATCCTCACAAACTCGTATTTATAATATTATTAGGATATCTAGTAATTTTAATTTTATTGTAGATATTTTTTATTTTTTATTACGTTTATTGGGTTACCATTAGGTTTATCATTTATCTGGTAGTTTTCCAGTTTTTATATTATGATTTAATTATAGTAGTCTTGAAGGAAATTATTTATTAATACAAATTTTTTTTTAATGATAATAAGACCATAAACGACTCGATGATAATAGAGAGGGTGCATTAGAGTATTATTATAATTGTTTAAATAATAATGAATAATAGTATAAATAATAATGTATTAGATATAGTATAAATAATAAAATAATTAATAGACTAATATAGACTTCTTTAAATCCGAGGCGTGCTATCTATTTCCCAAAATAAAAATACTGTTTTCGTATTCGAATCACAGGCCTATGTTAATTTATTCTAAAGTTTACATTGCGTAAGTAAACCTTGATAGAGTCAATAACCCACGTGAACTCAAGTTCAAGACTATATGTGTAAAAGTTATTCCAAGTAAGTACTCAGTTATAAATAAGATCGTAAATGCAAAACGCCTTATTTATAAGTTATCCACATATTATGTACGAGTACGTATACACTACCATCATAATTATGTAAATCTAACAACTACATAATAATATAATTAAAAACTATTTCGCTCAAACACGCTATGTTTGCTGATATTTGCCGAGGAGTTGGATATCCCGCAGACTACTTGATACTGCAGCATCATGTCAAGATGCTGCAGTCATGTATTTTAGAAATACCACAGAAGAAAATGCACCAAATTTTAAATTAATTGAACCTGAGGAAGTTAGTGAAATCCCTTTGACAACTAGGAAATGAGCTGATGATCTTTTAACGCCCAAAAATTCTCCAGGATAGAAAGTATCCAGGTAATAATCTATCTGTGTGCAAAATTTCATCTAAATCTGTTCAGCCATTTTTGCGTGATTGAGTAACAAACATCCAAGCATATAATCTTTCGTATTTATAATATTGTAATAGGATAACACACACATTATTTTGGAAATAATAGTTTGTAACTATCAACTATATACGTAGGTAATATAAAAATCCAGCTCTGATCTCTGGATGAGTTTCATAATAAGTAATTCCGTCATTGGTTTTCCGTTAGCGATTCTTTTATCCAAGAGCGGTCATACCGGAGAAAAGTTGTTTCGGACATTGACTGTATTTACCAGTTTAACTTGTATGAATCGGTGACAGTAGATTACAAATGACAATTATGTACTCCATTGGTTAAATGAGCGCTTTCACTGATCTAAATTATTGTTTAACATTGTTTAACTTCCGACGCAAAAACGGGCTGTTATAAGTTTGATGTGTGTGTTTGTGTACCTATCTGTGTACCTGTTGTGTGTATCTCTGTGAAATCGTAGCTCCCAAACGTATATACCTACTTAGATCCGTTGTTTAAAAACTGACGTTATCAGGATCGTTCTTACCATTCGACCGTTCGACCTGATTATCGGTCAGGTCAAGTCTTTACAAATTGTAGCTATAAACTACCTAGATCGTTTCAACTTTCAACAATAAAACCCAGATCAAAATCGGTTAATTCGTTTGTGAGCTATGATGCCACAGAAAGACACACAGATACACACGTCAAACTTATAGGTAACATAATATCTTTTGCGTCTTTTTCAAACTTCTACAAGCAGTCTTTTGCATCGGGTGTCTTAAAAGCAATATCTATTTCATATAATTGTGAGCGAATTGTCTAACGAAATAATAGGTATCTAAAAACTCGCGGGCTCACGCGAGTTAATTGGTCGCGAGTAGTCTTTATGACTCGTTAAAAGTGCTTCCAATTTTTTTTATAGAATATTTTTTAAATGATAAATAAATAAAGTCAATTTGATACCGAATCATCGTTGCGGGCGAGTTGTTCATAAAAATAATAGGTAAATAAAAACATGACAATTCGCGAGATAAATTCGGGCGAATTGTCTATTAACTTGAATCAACGGTGCATAAAATAAATTGCTTCAGTCACTAAGAGGTCTACTTCGGAATCGGTTGTAAATCTTCAATTAATATTTTTTCTAGATAACAATGGCTTCGGTGCCGACGATAAATTTGAACGATGGTAACAAGATGCCTGTCTTGGGTTTGGGTACCGCTGGTTCGGTAAGTTATATATTATTAATTCATGCTAAAAGTTTTTGTTTAAAATATTACGCTTATACCAGGGATGGGGAAACTTTTTCATTCGCGTGCCAATATTTTCTAACGAAATATATGGCGGGCCAAGTTGTTGCATTTTTGGCTATATTATCACTGAAATTAAAATATTGATAGGTATTTTCTGAAACACTAATTTATTGTGCAATATTACAAAATAACTATTGAAATAAGAAAGAAATTAAAAATTGCAATTAAATTAAACTTTTAAGTTAGCTGCGAAGTACAAGGTCGAGGCGCATCCGAGAGGGGCCTCGCGTAGTCGATAGCTTAGCTTTATTTTCGGTTTTGCTCATACAGCCTGCACTCGCGAGAGTTGTTGTTTTATACGAGCCGCGCACTTCCAATGAGAATGAAATTTCTAACAATACGAAAACTTCACTTGATTTTTGTTTGATGGTCGCGGGCCGTATTTCAACGCTTCACGGGCCGGAGATGGCCCGCGGGCCGTAGTTTCCCCATCCCGAGCTTATACCATTACCGATATACATATAATGCTCATTTATATAACTATAACCGACAGACAGTGCTTTAAACAATCTATGTTGACAAGAACAAAAAATAAAGGAAAACATTAAAAACAAAGAATACATTACTGGCATAAAGGAAACTTTTATAAAAGTAAGAAGCTTCTTCCGTGAATCTTTATAAGCCTTTTTGTTACTGTGATGATAAAATATGTAATTGTGTATTCTATATCTATAGGCATATCATATAATGCATATTAAATAATTAAATCGCTGTCCGCTGTCAAGTCTGTTTTTCCCTTATCTATTTCTAAATTTCTAAATCAACAGATTTTGATACGGGAGTTACCAATAAAAAGAGCGATAAACGAGGAAGTCTCGATTTGAAGAAAAAAAAAATGTATACGCAAAGCCAGGAACGTGTCGCCATTTTTCTGTAAATTAAAAATGTACATATTTCCTTTTCAGAGAAGTCAATTTTACAATTTAAACTACTAGAAATAATAAGAACAGAATATTCTGTAAACCAGTTTTCCATAATTGGTTTGGCTTTGACCTCTAATCTTAAGAGTAACATCTGCTCAACTAGATCTAGCTAATGTACTTGAAATGCGTTTATAATATATGTATTTCATGTGAACTGATCAGCAAGACATTATGATTTTCTCGTCCTCTTTATAATACTTATCTACGAGTATATTACTATTATAAGTAAACTAGCGACGCGGACCTGGCTTTGCACGAATAAAATTATTTTCTGCAAATTATATATACACAAATCTTCCTCGTTTATCGCTCCTTCGATTAGTGAAAACCGTATCAAAATCCGTTTCTTAATTTAGAAGAAATTAACAAATAAAAAAAGAGAGGCGAAAAGTAACTTTATTTTATAATATGTTTAAATATAAATATTTATGTATTCGTTTATCTAGACGATGCTATGAAACTTCTCAACAATTCTATAAAAGAATTTTTTATATTCTTTCTGCAGTATCCCCAGTAAGGTTGACCACCTATTTTTATTGCACCTGTTTTGTGAATGTTTAATGTATTTTAAAATTCTAATCTAAGCTAATACCAGTCCAATTTTAATAAATATTTTGGCGTTTTGAGTCGTAGCGGGCGGAGGGAGCGTTTTAAGGAGGCAATAAACGTCAATCAATAAGCTTAACTTTGTGAAAACGAAGAATTGTGACGCGCCTGGTACGGAGGGCTAAATGGTAGTTCGTGGTCGTTTTTGCCTCACAAAAAGCAAGTTTAAAACACAACTGCAATTTCGAGAAATACACTGTTATCTCTATATCCAATACTAGTTATGGACCGCGGTTTCATCTATTGACAAAGGCGCACGCACATTTCAGACTTCTTGGCAATGCGAGTTTTCGCACTTATGTACTTATGTAAGAATATCATATGCAATTTTTTTAAATAAAAATCAACTGGTTTATCGCGTTCAACCAAACAAACAAACTCTTCAGCTTTGTTAAGTATATTAGTGCAGTTTAAATATAAAATTGTGTTAATAGTATAAATTTGCATCCCTATTACATTGCTTGTGTTAATAATCTTTAAATAAAATATCAACTGTATTATATAAAAATTATTAAAAATTGTAAACCATGTCAAAATTATATTCAAAAATCTGTTCTGATCAAAAGACCAAAGTAGAGATTTGAATTTTTTGGATTATTCCGGAGATCCAAGTATTTGAAATTAACATAAATACTTTTAAAATTAATCGTTTTTATGTAGATATATAGTTTAATGGTTGAGTTGATTAAATTTTGCATACAAAAAAACGTGATCCAATGAAGCATCATCAAGGCTTCAGACAGATAAATCATTTGAATAATGCAATCAACTGCACCGTGATTTCCTTTAGCCGTGTCTTGGTGAAGGCTATTTGCTTTGAGTTTGCTTCAGATTAGACATTCTTGACTAAATCGTGCATAAGAAACAAAGTCACTGTATATGTCTGTTGTTTTTCAAAGAATTTTTTTCACTTGGAAAGAAACATAGTTTTGTTTAATTTTTCAACATGATGAGTAAATACAATGAAGTTTCGCTTTTAAATTCAGAACTTGAATAATTCTTATGATAAGATTTTGAAAAAAAAAAGTCCATATATTTTTATTTTATTTTAGAACCCTTGACAAGTTTTTTATTTAATTTTTTAAAGTTTACTTTTTATTTGGCAGAATATTGAATATTGGAAGAATTACTCATGTACTGCATTAGAAAAAAAAAAAACACATGACTGTACAGATTAATTATTATTTTAGAAACAATGACGATTTTTTTTTATCAAAAATTTGATTTTTACGAAAACATGAACAAACCGCAATAACTGCTAAACTTTTAAGATTCTCGTTGTCCATCTTTTGGTTCATTCATGTCCTAAAGTTACATCGCACATATTATTATCTGCTTTATTATTTTAAGTAAAATTTGAATCAGTTCTTGATGTTGGTACATATTTAATTACAGAATTATGGACAGAGTGATAAAGATAAACTACGGCAAGCCATCAACTGGGCTGTAGAGGCTGGCTACAGGCACATAGATACTGCTGCCATATACGACAATGAAGAGCAGATTGGACAAGGCATATCCGATGTTATTGGAAATGGAATCGTTAAACGAGAAGATCTTTTTGTTACTACCAAGGTATTGTATTGTTTGTAATATTTTAATAGTAAGGCAAACACTTCAACAGGTGCTATAAACGAAACAAAAGTTTGGGTAATTTCTTATATGAATGCCACTTTATTGTAAAATACCTTAATTATGATAAAGTTGGTGGGGACTGAAGGAAGGTTTTGATACTCTTTACCATTTACAACATAAATTTAAGCCACTTAGAAGAAAATAAAATTAAGTCAAATGAACCTCAAAATTAATACAGCGGAAAATAAATGTTCTTCAGATACTGATTCCAACGATGTAAGTGAACTAGAACAAGAAGAAACAACAAGTATTTTTATACATGAAAACATGTCAGAGATAGATAAATATTTAAGTACCACGTGTGTTATTTATTAAAACAAATGTAGAAATTCAAATCTATTTTGTCCGCCATCGTTTCAGGTTTTCCATAAATGATTACTCAATATTTATTGATGATAATTTTTAATCAATTGATTTTATTTTCTCAATATACTTATATTAAATGTACATTTTCCCTTTGTTTGCAAGTCACGCTAAATATAGATATTCGATAGGCCATAAATAACCATGCAGAACTAATAAAAATAATGAAAAAAGATAACTGAATTTATTTAATTTAATTTGTAAATATTGTGATTTCTTGTATTCTTAAAAGATAAGACTTTAAACATTTTCAGTTAAATAAATATATTGTATTTCACTTAAACAATGTTACTGCTAACTATACTTTTAGCTGTGGAATGATAAGCACGCGCGTGACCAAGTGGTGCCCGCTCTGAGGGAATCATTAAGGAAATTGGGCTTAAACTATGTGGACCTGTACCTCATTCACTTCCCAACGGCTGAAAAGGTAAGTTATTCTAGGTTATCAAATTTTAATGAACCACCTTCATTTCCGCAATGACGACCTTTATAGGAACCTCATTTAGTTTGTGCTGTGTGTGCTACGAGCCCGTCGAATGAGTGTTCAATATTCTATTCCATGGTATACCAGACGGTATATCCATGGTCAACTTTGGAAATGAACTTTTCAAAGTTGGCTAAGTTTTACTATTACATAACATTTTATTTTAAAGAAACTGAATAACATTGTGCGTTAAAGGCGTTATGATTCAGGAACTTTAAAAGAACTTAGTATCCAGTTAGATATAACTTCTTTAATTATGGGTCCTGTTATCTCAGTACTTATCTTGCAAGTTTTTTTTTAACTTGGCTTTCTTTCAAAAGTAGATATATTGGTATAGCATAAACATTACATTTAACTGTTCCTAAGTTACAGGAAAGATATTCAACACCATACTTTTAGACACGCTGTTCCAAACCCAGCTATAATACTTTATTTTCCCACATCTTATACATGCCAGTATTGATAAAACAGTCAAGAATATCCATTATACTTTCAGGCCGATGGTTCCCCGGAAAATATTGATTACCTGGACACTTGGAAAGGTATGGAGGAGGCTAAAAAATTGGGTCTGGCTAAATCTATCGGTGTATCCAACTTCGATGACAAACAAATCGATCGACTTATAGCTAATAGTAATATTAGACCTGCTGTCAACCAAGTTGAGGTATGTCCGGTTAAACAGTTTTCTTTTACTAAATTTGACCATGTCAGTTAGTTAATGAGATTCGTTGATAGAAGCAAAAATAAGGAAGATAAGGTACTTTCTTAAACGCTCCGTCTCAGGGATCCCGGACCGACGATAGAGCGAACTAACCCAGATAGTGCCTATTCATTCGGACTATAAAAATATTTGGGTTATATGAGCTCGGAGATACAGACGCCTGAAGGGAGTTCCAATCCTTGGCAGTGCGTATAATGAAAGTATTCTTCGTTTTGTCCGAAAAAGAGGAATTTGGACAAGATGAGGATGACCTGCCGTACGTCTGAATGTCCGATGGAAGAAATGAGAAGGTGGTATGAGCTCATGCAGCTTGTGCGATAAACAAAATAAAATATCAATTTTCTGCCCAATCCATGTGTACTTATATACTCGTAAGCATTGAATGAAATAGGTACCTATACAATTTAACTTTTCAGGTGAGCCCAACCAACACTCAGAAGCAATTAGTCTCCCACTGTCAGGAGCTTGGAATTGCCATTATGGCATACAGTCCATTCGGTTTCTTGGTGAACCGTCAAACCAGCGATTCTCCCGTCAATCTAAATTATGCTCCTCTGGAGGGAATAGCTAAGAAGTATAACAAGACTAACACACAAATAATTTTGAGATATTTGGTAAGTAAATATTTAGAATATTTTGACTTAATTTCGTTGCTATTTCTACTCAAATAAACCCCCACGACTACTATAAATTATAGATGTACTTACATTTAAAACAAATGTTATAATGATACTGAATTTAGCAGTAGCCCCTCGGCTAATGAAGCTGTTTGGTTTGTTTATGTGTCTAGAGAAAAGCTAGACCAGCTGTTTTTTTAGCTGGTTTTTTTTCCAAGACCAAGGAAGGTTCTTATGAAGAGAAAAATTGGAAAACTTGCCACGGGAAACTTCCATGCGAAGCGGAGGGCGGGTCGTTAGTTATTCGCTACTAATTATTATTATTAAAGACCTTTTTCTGTACTAGTGTTTACCCACTGGTGGAAATTCAACCTTAACTTCGACCCATTTTTTAAAAAAATATTCCATTTTTTTGTTGCCTTCAATAGAGTTCGTTAATAGCTAATAAACCAAACAAAAAAATACATTGATAAACAGAAGCAAATAAAATACTGTTTTGTTTTACCTATTTAGTTTTTAGTTGATCAAAGATAAGATTAAAAATTTAATGAAAATTATTTAATCATCTCCATCCAGGTTCATCTTCTTTAAAGGAATTGAATGTGAATAATAAAAATTTGTACCATTATTCGTCTTTTTTTTTAATATTGTACACAATTTGTTTCAGATCGAACGTGGGTTAGTGCCTATACCAAAGTCTACAAACCGCGGAAGGATCTGTGAAAATATAAACATATTCGATTTCCAGTTGAACGATGACGAGATTGAAGTTATGGATAATTATAATTTGAACAAATCTGTTTTCCCTTAGAACTTGCATTCCTGGAATAAAAAGGAAGGCGCTATTGTTAAGGACTAAATTCTTACATACTTATATTTTTAATGTCGGACACTGCTGATTAAGTAATAAAAATAAGTATATTAAACATATATAATTGTTTCTTTAGTAATATTAATAATTTAATAATAATACTCAGTAATAAATTTTCACGACAATTAATATTTCATGACATAATTGTCCCAAAAATATAAACTTATACATGGTTAATACGCTCAACGAGCGAAGGGGATTGGGTCTCCACACAGTACTGATAAATGGTTTATTTTTTCCATTATGAAAATTTTGCCTAAACTGTTTTTCTGTAACGGATTATTTACATGATAATAACTATTGGCTTAATCGGCTGATAGTTTGGTTAAGGTAGCCTATCTATACACGTTTTGGTCTACTGAAAAAGTCTACCTGCCTAGATCGACCATCGCATGTTATGTCGTTATGTGTACGAGTATGAGACGGTCTGGTATTTCCGATCACGTGACGACCTCGTCGCTTTAAGGTATATTTCGACAAAGATCTCCAGTACCTCTACCATGAGTTTATTATGACCGCTCTCGCTAGTTGTATAATCGAAAGAAACTACTAGCACTTGTACGCCTTGCTTACGCCTTACAGTACGTTCCATCAGAAAGGATCGGAATTTAATTTTGCTATGGTCAACCTGCGCAGTTAGATCTCAGACAGTAGCGTGTGCGGCGAAAATAAAAGGTGTGCCTAGTACTTAGTATTACTTAATAAAACATACAATTTTTTATTTATAGTATTTATTTTTAATCCTTTTTTATATAAAAATCAGATCATATTAAAATACAAGCGCTATTAAAACTTAAAATAAAAGTATATTTAAGTACTTATTGTAAAGCATTTTTGTTATGGACGCATTTTGCTCTCATTTATAGGTAAATTGTGAGAATTAAGAATCTCAATAGTATTATTAAATAAATCAGTAACTCAATTATTATAATTGTGACTTTATAATTTTAGAAATTATAATAACAGAAATGTGTTTACTTTTACCGTATACAAACTTAGTTCATTTTTATAAAACTAAGATAATTTTTATAAAACAAAGCCTAAAATAGAGGAGTGGATAATCATAAACTTAATGTTTTAAATATACATTTTACATGAAAATTTCAAATACGAAATACTATGTCAAATATAAAACTGATTTTATTAGCTGTAAAGAGAAATATGAATGACTGTGTTTTTATTAAATATATTAATATTTATATGGGATAACGTAAAATATATCTATACTAATATTATGAAGAGAGAAGATTTGTATTTTTGTAATGAATAAACTCACAACAGGACCGATTTTGAAAAAAATTTCACCTATAGAAAGCTACATTATCAGCGAGTAACATGAGCTATATTTTATAAAGTAACGCGGGCGAAGTCGCGTGCAACAGCTAGTATGATAATATAGGTAGATTTCAAATAATAAGATTTTTTGGGTGCAGTGATTTCGAATATATAACACACAAACTTACAATTTGTATATAATTTCTATAACTTCTATAATTTGTATATTCTTCTATAATTATATTACTAGTATAGATTAAAATTTTAACATGATACGTTTTAACTCTGACTATTATTTTCTAAACTATAAGATAAACTCATCAAAATATGATACTCATTTTTTGTTCTGCAAGTAAAGTATGGATATTTTAACTAACTTCTTTTTAAAGGTAAGGCGATACCAAGTAGTATCACTAGTACTATTAATAGTACAGTCTAATGCTACTAGAGCAACTACATCCATTCCCGGTACTACTTTGTAAACATTATATATTTTACTTTAAAACTAATATCTCTTAAATATGTATTTGACATTTGTTAAAATTAAAAAAAAAAATTAAATTCATTCTTTACTTGAAATTACCAGTTATTATCTTTCCCTTTACAGCTTGAATAATTAAAAGAGTGAGTTAATTTTAATTCTAAAGTATCACAACAGTATTCTCTCATCAGTAGCCGGGCATCAGTCGATAGCGAGTTGCCTAAATGATCCGTCAATGCCGAAAAGTTCTTCGTAGTTGGTGGGTTTCCCAGGCCTCAGCGATTCATTCGCTTTGATGTTCTCCTGTGCCGCGAACCAGTCTCTATATTCTTCTAATTTCTTACTCCATTGTTCTGGAAGAGATTAACATTTTTATAGACATTCAAATTAATATTTAAAATCATTTATTCACAAGTAACACGGGTCAATGTGAACCAGTTCTTATTAGTTTGAATATGCAACCTCATGTACGAGTGCCTCCTTCTCTGGCGTGTAAAATCATAACTTATAATATCTATTTACTTAATTAATAAACATACTCGTAGGTATAAAATGAAAAAAAAAAAAAAACAAAATAAAAAATTATCCTAATCAATTGTAAAATATAATTAAATGTCAAAATATTCCTTAATACTATAAAATGATATAAAATAATGACCAATAAATGAATTACATCCGTACTAATATTATAAATGCAAAAGTATGTTCGGATGTATAGATGTATGGATGTTTGTAACTATTTCACGCAAAAACTACTGAACCGATCACCATGAAATTTTGCATACACGTTGTCTGGGACACTAGAAAGGACATAGGGTACCTTTCATCGTTCAACGCGGACAAAGTCGCGGGCATCAGCTAGTAAAACTATAAAATGAAAAGAATAATGTAGGTATCATTTAAGTCCTTTAAACTCAAAATTAAATTAGGTAAAAATAATCTTCATCGGATAGGCCATTTAAATTTGTTACAATTCTTATCAACAGACAGGCTGATGGTTCACTTGATGGTAGGTGACGAAGTTGAACTTTGGTGAATATTATAAATGCGAAAATGTTTATTTGTTACCCTTTCACTCCTTAAATACATACTTAACCGGAATAAATTTTTATATAAACTTTGTCATAGGTACAGAAAAAAATATAGGATACCTTTCATCCAGACAAAAAAAATATAATTCCCGACGGATCAGTAAGAAAATTTAAAAGTACATAAATGAATGACGCCTTAGAAAAATAGATCAGCATCTATGACCATTGTTACTAATCCATCCATGAAGTGAAGGAAGTCGCAAGCACCGGCTAGTTTATTTTACCTTGAAGAGAATCCATAGTTCCACACTGACCGCCGTATTCAACAGGCAACATTTCCTGCGGCACGTATTTGTACAAATCTTTGAACTCCTTGTGAATGAAGATCTGGAAGAGAAACGTCATCACACCAATAAATAAAAATCAAACATGAAACATAAATTATATAATAGGCTATATTCGATTTACTCATCCAGGGTGAAGGAAAAATTTTAAAGTAATCATTTATCTGTGATTTTTGTAAAATAAAGTCGCTGTCCGCTTTGGTTAGTTTCTTAGCTAACTTCTTTTAAACCATCCAACAGATTTTAATACGGTTTTCGTTAATGGAAAGAGCGACAACGAGGAAGACTTGTGTATATAATTTGCAAAAGAAATTGCATCCGTGCGAAGCCGGTGGCCGGTCGCTAGTAATTTTATAATGAAAGGGGGAAGCAATTCTCAAGATGCGATATGTTTTGAGTAATATTTCGAGACAAATCTTCACAGAAATCACATCAAACATTTCTGAAATTTCTAAAATTTTCTGAAACATTACTGTTGAACACATTTAAGTTGGAGCAGTTCTTAGATTAAAATGAAGACTCAATAAAATTTCTTTTCTTTCTTTCTTTCTTTCAAGACGGACTTACCCTTTTCCGTATTTTCTCTTTGAGAAACGGCTTCACGAAATTCACGAATCTCTCCACAATTGGCGATGTATTAACAATGTGTACTTCTTTAAGCTTTACCGGATACGCTTCCTGCAAAAACCAAAATAGTCTTAAACATTCGTCCTTAGCCAATCATCGATTGGCATTGGCCAATCGATTGGACCCAATTTTCTTTTCAATTTTGTAACAAGTTTTCTGCTAAGTCCTCGCTACAAATCAAATTACCTGAATGCATATCATGAACTTCTTGATGACGGAAGGCGAGAGACGAGCCAGCAAGCTGGGACCAAGAACAGCCGCATCCAGCACATAGATATCACCAGCAACTCCTTCCTTCTCCTCAATCAGCCGAACATCGCCTATCATCAGCGCCACCTTCAAGGTGTCTGTGATCTGTTGGGAGTCCAAATTTTGATGAATACCTGAAAATAACAATTTAAAAGATTAATTAAAAGCCAGCTTCTTTTATTGTATATCAGCCTAGATTATGTCATATAGATTCTCATATAAAATAATAACTAAACATACAACCCTGTGGAAGGCAGGGCAAAGTAAAAACAGCTCATAAAAGTCTCCGATTATGTCGGAGGTAGACGCTTTAATCCCCCAAATCCCTTAGTTATTCTAAAATTATAAAAAAAAAACTAGCTGTTGCACGCGACTTCGTCCGCGTAACTTTATAAAATACAAGTCTATGTTACTCGCTGATAATGAAGCTTTCTATATGTGATAGAATTTTCAAAATCGGTCCAGAAGTTTTTGAGTTTATAGTAGAAATAAGCGTAAAAAATTTTTTTACTACAAGAAACATTAAAAAAAAAAGAGAGTTACTTTCAGAGTAAAAAAAGGCATAGCTCTTTGTACGTAATAGCGTCTAATACATTTTAATTTGCAGGGTTTCTAAACATGTGGTATTTATTTTTCATGTATGAATTCTTAGAATTAATTTTTGTACCATTAATTTCATCCAATAGCTTAGCTTTAAGCTTAGTTTAGCTGTTGGCACAACCTGTTGGTAACTGGGCAGTAATCCTTGTTTTGAGGTCCGGTTTAATAAAAACTTCGCAATAAGTAAAGGCTGCGTTGGAACAGGTTTCGTTGGATATGAACTTACACATTTTACTTATCCCTGAGAGCAGTAATGGTACAAGTACCTTTATGAATCACGAAGTCAGGGTTGGCAATGTTATTTTAATTTTTTTTTAAATTTATATTTATTTTTATAAAAATAAAAGTAAATATAAATTATAGCATGTAATAGAGACATAATTATTGGATTTTTTGTATTCAGCATTAACCAGAATTGAAAAGTTATTTCTGTTACTTAGCTGTACATTTAATTTTTAATTATAATCTATAAACTAGTAGTATTATTATTTTTTTCAAATTTATTATTTTTTAGTAAATAAACAAATAAATAAATAAATAAAAAATCTATTTGTACACGTTGTACTTACGTTACTTGTCTGTTCGTTTGTGCGTTTGTGCACGCTAATTACAGAAATGGCTTAACCGATTTGAACTCAGTTTTTGTAGCAAGCTTCCAATAACATTTAGTGTTTGTTTCATTTCATTTGGTTCACAAACAATAAAAACCGCACGTACGAATATGCGGACATAACTAGTAATTTAATATACTTAATTAACATGAAAATCGAATTTTATTAAGAGACAACCCTGACAGATAACATACGAGGCTAAATGCAATAACCGGGTCATATCGAACCTTTTACTCTTTAGTTCCTTTATTTTTTAAACCAGACTACTCTCTAAGCTTAATTTTTTATTTTTTATGTTAAAGTCGACAGACAGGCTGACGGTCCACTTGATGGTAGGTGGCTACCGTCGCTACAAGCAATGCCATAAGTGTTGCAAGTGCGCTGCCGACCATAGAAGGATAAGGGATAAGGATTAAGGATAAGGGATAACAAAGGGATAATGGGCTCTAGCATCCCTTATTCGCTCACCAAGACAGGCTAACTGTCCACTTGATGATATATGGATACCGTCGCCTATTATAGTGCGTTGTCAATCTATGTATGATTGGATAATGGATTTGGGAAGGATAGGGAAACGGGCTCTCGCATTCCTTAATTATTTATTCTCCAGCACAAATGCGGGTATTTCAAGGTGTGTGTAATTATTAATTTTATTACGGGAATTCCTATTAAATTTTCTGCAAAAACCAGTCCCTACAAGAAACTTTGAGTAAATAAATATGTAAAGTAAGCGGGTACCTGTCTAACTATTGCGCAGGTACGACAATTATGGGCAACGAAACTGACACAAATAACTGTCTACGGAAATAGTCAATACTTTTGCCAATTACGTACACGGAACATATAAAATCTGCATAATGTGACGAAATTTTCGATGCTAAAATGCGCTCTTTAGGTGGTTAAAGTGGACGCGACGGCCGCTTGACATTTTGAGATTTTTAATTAGCATCTAGATTGCTAGTCTCGTCGAATATGTGGCTAAATAGAAAACAGTAATTGCTGAAAAAAACCTGTTCCTAAGTCCGACCTTACTCACTGCTTAATATGTCTTATCAATGTAGAATTATATTTGCTTAGTGAAAATCGAGAATTTACGAGTATATTCAATTTTTTGGAGTTTACTCCTTGCATTATATATGCCCGTGGTATGAAAATTTATGGGAGTAAAATCAAAATTGTCATACGGAATGCGTTACATTCTATTTTTTGAATATTTTAGAACATCTGAAGTTTTAGAAATATTACACCATCAACACAATATTATTTAAAAAAAGAACAATGTTGTTCGAATTGTGAAAATTTAAATTTTATAATCGTTGGTAAGGAGTAAACTCCAGTCGTGTGTCGGAGCTGACACACACAATTTTTTTGTTTTAATATTAATGTTGACACAGAGGCTGACTGTTCTCTACATGACAGGTGGCTACCGTCGCCTATAATGCAAGCAACGCTACAGGTGCTGCAAGTGTGCAGCCGACCATAGTAGGATAAGGATAAGGGATTAGGACGGGATAGGTCTCTTAAAATTCTTTTAATATAAAGGCTTGCTCTCTCACCTCGACAAACTGTGACCCTTCTGCCGTTCGGTGTGATTCCGGGAAGTGGTGGACCTTGTCTAAAAACATAATAAAACAAATATTTAATATGGATATCCCATCGAAACTATGCATATTCGAATAAATATTAATTTTAAATTAAATATTAAATTAATCAATATATTATTAAAAACTATATATGTATCTATCGTTATTTGATGGTTTAAAACGTTTTTATTTTATTTATTATATATTAACAGTTTTAAAAATTAATGATTTACATACATATGTAATAATCACAGCACTAAGGAGCATTACTGAGGTTTAATCTTGTGGTATTATGTCATACTTTTATAAGTTATTATTAAAGGAATTAATCATTAATCCTTTTGTTTTAAAAGTGAAAGTTTTTGAAGATGGATGAATTTATAATATTAGTAGGATAATAGAAAGGTGGATTAATACACCGAAATCGCCAAAGAACGAAGCAGCGGGAAAAAGTAAGGTTTGTAAAATACATGATGTACCTAGTGTTATGCCTTTAATTGCTGTGTAGTTTCTTGCACCTTATTACATCTCCATACCCACCCAAACAATTGCGTAAACGTTGTTAGTTTATGAAAGAAGTTATTCAAATTTAGCCCTTAAACTAAGCGTATTAAGGTACTCTGTCTACAATACTACCCACAATAGTATGTGACCAATAAGCACGTCACTCACGTTTAATGTACGGTATGTTTACTCAATGATCTAATATTTAAGTATACACTCTACGGATTTCCTTGTTATGGTGCCACGTGCATTACGATAAGATTACTGATTGAATTTTGTTAAAGTAAACTTTGTTTTAGTAAGAACAAATCACAGGTAGTCAGACTAACATTATAGAAGACTAACTTTTACACGCGACTTAGTCCGCATCCCTTTTTCTGAAGCGTTAAAATAAAATTAAAATCTACGCCTGACAAAAATATATTAGCAACCATTTAATCAATCTTCAGATGATCCCTCGGGAATAGTATTTTTTTCTGGATGAAAGTTACCCTAAGTATATCCTTTTCTGTAGGTATGAAAAAAATGCTATATGTATGAAAAATCAGTTCATGATAATGAAAGAGCGTAACAAACAAACTCACTTTTCCATTTATATAATACTAGCGACCTGTTCCCGGCCTTGCACGGTTGCAATTTTTTCTACAAATTATGTATAAAAACCTTCCTCGTTTAACGCTCTTTCCATTAATAAAAACCGTATAAAAATCCAATGAGTAGTTTTTGAGATTATCGCGAAAATACAGACAGACGCAGCTTTATTTTATAATATTGGTGAAAACCGCATGAAAATCGGTGCAGTAGTTTTTGAGTTTATCGCGAACAGACAGATGACAGACGCGGCGGAGGACTTTGTTTTATAATATGTAAGGATGAGGATAATATCGTCATTAGTTAGCATGTTCATGGATGTACGAAAGACCCCGGCTTCGCACTAGTGCTATTATTACATTGACATATGTTGAAATAATAGAACAGACAGCTACAGATCTAAACTCACACTTTAGATGTAAGTATTTCACTCAAATCTGGTCTCGTAGCATCCCTGTTGGAGAAGAACTCTGGACATGCAGATCTCATAGTGAAGTACATGTCTAATTTCCGCTTGCATTTCTCCAAGGAGAAACTACTGCCTCGGAGGAAGGTCATTATCGGCTGATCCTCTGAAAAAAAAAAAAAATGTTTAAAGAGAATACAGGTACACCGCTATTAACTCAATGAAATGCTGATACGCCTAGTGAGTATCAGCATTTCATTGAGTAGGTAATAAGATTTTACATTTTCAATCATCCCAGAGCCAACCAGAGCACTGGGAAATGCTTGGCATTTCTCTAAAGGGATATGAATTCAAAATGAGAATATCTGTTGGTGAACATATAGCCTAAGGAACCAGTCATCTGAATTGGAATAAGCATGTCAGAGGACATGTATCGTTAATTATTGACGCGTTATGTCCATCTTTTTTTATATATAATATAAAATGATAAGACGAGAATGGATAGACCGATTTTAATTCGGTTTCACTTATGGAAAAAGGGATAAACGGGGAAGACTTTTATATACAAAAATTGCACCCCGATCGAAGCCTTAATATTTATCGTAAGAAATTTATATGACACTGACACACAATGACAATAATAAATTCATAATGACAGACCATTCAAAAGGTTTGATGTTTATTTCTGTTGAAATAATTTAATTTAGTATGGATACAAAAACTAATCTTATATTATAAATATCACGTAATGTTTGTTTAACGTACTAAACACCCCTCTCACTCTTTGTGAATAATAAAAAATAGGCATGAGGCGTTTCATATCGCTTCACTTGCTTTCGCGCTCTCTAGGCTACAGACGCATAACCAACTTTGTGATAAAAGTAATAATATATTTTTACTAAAGTTCCTATGTTTTATTTGGCGCCCATATCTTAATTTCTAATAATTTCAAACTATTTTATTGGTCAGAGGTGTAAACCATATTGATCCTTGTTATCATATCTAGTAAGTTTACTTTCATATGCAGTTGTCTGCTTAGTGCTTTAGTTTCAAAAAGTACTAAAAGTCTACCACTTAATAAAGGAATGAATTTGAACTGACGAAGGTATTTCTACTCCCACCGTACTAAAACATTTTCCTTAAATTGCATAAATTGTTGTATTTAGCTGTTTCATACCTCGGAAACATCTCGAAGTGACGTTATTTGTTTTTATCACCTGTTTATGAATGGCATTACAAATAATTGAGCATTTATTGTCAATGTTCATAATGAATTGCCTTTGTTGCGTAATTGTGACGGAAGATGTTTCACTGTTGCAGCTTCGTGTGATTCATCTTGATCTATTAAGAACAGTTTGTTTGCGGAATGCATTGCTGTGAAATTTGTTCAGCTATATTGGAAACCGGTCTCGCTCAACAGGATTTATGCACTTACAACCGGTATATACGTTTAGTTGATAAAGATAAGAGGTTCTTTCCCTGCGTTCTTACCATATTCTTGTAAAATATAGCTTTCTTGTAAAATTGTAAATTGGATTTTATTTTTTTCTTAATCTTCACATATAATATAATATACGAGTAGATAACTGTTCTACTATTGATTGGCTTGCAATAAAAACCTATCACATATATTGTCCACGTTCAGCAAAACAAAATCCAGCATTTATAAGCTAGGCTACCTTTCTGGAGGGAGTTATTTTTACAGAAAAATACAGTGAATATTAAATAAATGCTAGTGTCCCATTTCAAATCCCCATCATAGTCCTCTTACCCTTGATCTTATCAGGGTTAGCAACATTAAATCCCTTGGAGAATCCTCCAAGGATCCATCCAGGTTCCTATTCCATGTAAGGTTGACAGACAGGTTAACGGTCCATTTGGTGGTAGGTGGCTACCGTCGCCTATAGCACAAGCAACGCCACAAATGCTGCAAGTACGCTGTCGACTATAGTAGGATTGAAGATAAGGGACTGGGCGCTCAACATAACACAACAGGCACACATATTGTTATTTCACTGTGGTTTTCTGTGAGGGAATGGTTACTGCCGCCAGACGGGCTGCCTAAATGACTGCAAGACGCAGTGTGCCCTGCCACTACTTTTCAAATACAGATCAGAGTCAACTTTGAAAAGTTCATTTCCAAAGTTGACCCTATTACCGGATATCGAACCCGAGACCCCTGGAACAGAGCGTTAAGGCAAGCACCCCAACCCCTCATCCAACGGGCTCGTCGACAAAGTGGGATTCTTTGATATTTACCCCATTCGTCAGGCAAATGTGGCTGTTTCTTCAACCAATCTTTAATCGCAGCAAGATCACGCTCATTATTGGCTACATCTTCATTTAACTCGACCCGTATTTGCTTCCACATCTCTCCAGTTGGTTGAACGAGTAATTCTGATTTCAACTTCATGTTTACCTGTAACAAATGTTTAAGTACCTATTATAAGAATGTCTTTATTGTACCTACTTCACCAGTATATTATATATGTCTTTGATGCGTTAAGAGATAAATATTATCCTTAAGCAAATATGTAAATCACAGGAAACATTGTCCGTTTTTGTATGTTTTTGAACAGACTTAGTTATATCAAGAAATTAATTCTGTTGAGATAATCTATTTTTTTATATATAAAAATGTTAAGTTGGTTTGTGTATTCTTCAAAAACTCGAGAATGGGTAGACCGATTACAATTCGGTTTTCACATATTATATAAAAAGGGATAAACGGGGAAGATTTATATATAAAAATTGCACCCCTAGCGAAGTCGTTAGCGTGTTGCTAGTATTATTATAATTTTACTGGTGACGCAGAACCCAGCTTCGCACGAAGCAATTCTTTTCTGCAAATAACATACACAAACCTTCCTCGTTTATCGCTCTTTCCATTTGTGAAAACCGTATGAAAATCTGGCTGGATAAGAAGAATTTAGCGAAGAAGCAGACAGAAGCGGACAACGATTTTTTTTAACATTTACGTTATAGATTTAATACATTTTAATTTATGAATTTTATTCACATATCGATAAGTTTAAGATATAGACAGCGGACGGGTAAATATTAAATTAGAACTACTTTATATTTTAAATATTTAATTTTTTCATTTTCAAGTTATCCCTTTATCTGAAACAAAGCAGTGAGCAAAAAAGTATTATTTTTTTTCACTGATATAAAGATACATCTTGTATCACGTACGTATAATGATGTTTAATCGCACAGATGATAAGTCACGCAGGCAGTTTCGGCATGAAGTCTAAATTGTGAACGCGGTGAAGGTTTGCTGATAAGATAAGAAAAGATAAGATAACTCTTTGTTTTGCAATGCTGATAGGACAGCTTTTTGTAGAACAAAGCTTTTCATAGACACGTATATAGAAACAGCTCTCAATATTCCTTTTAACGCGATAATAATGTCAACTTATATGTATTAAAACTTTCAAGGATAATGTAATGGTGTACACTTTAAAATCAATATTTGACAAAATGAGTGCTGTTTGTTTGCCGTGAAGCAAGAGGCCAGACGTTTTTAGCAACTTTTTTTTTTAGGTTTTTTAAGCGACATTAAAAATAACCTTGTTTTATTTATTCGTTAGGTATGAATAAAGATATACTGTACTTAATTAAATTAATTATAATCATCAAATTTAAAATTACATTTTATCAAATTTATACTTAGAAATTATATATTATCTAAATTTACTCCATGGAAATTCATTACACTTTTAGTATTTTTTTGTGGTAATTTATTGATAAAAATTTTACAGTGATCCTAGGTATTAAAGAGTTTACTTAAAAAAATGTAGGAAGAAATGGTAACGGTATTGACATGTCCGGAGATTTAAAGAGATGACCAAAATTAAAATAATTTTACATTACCCATTAACAATAGACCTTAAAATTATTCTAGTTTCGATTCGAAATTTAGACACAGTCCTATTTGATTATTTTTAATTATCAACCTTTATTTATCTTGGTCATCCTAATGGCTCATTAACAAGACTAAAATTTTCGTCTCTGAATTTCTTGAACAAACTTCTCACGGTATAGTAATTAATAGGGAAACCAAAAGTCTTCGTCAAACATATTGTTAGTATTAGTAATTTGACTACAACGTCGTTCATAAAAACCATCGTCGGACTTCAACAAATATTTGAAAAGAAAAAAAAAATCCCGAGTCGGTTTAACTTTTAGCAACACATTTAGCGATTCATTTTGTAAATCTGTAATTTTTTTAGCACGAAATGTATTTACAAAGTTCCTTAAAGTATTTGTAACAAAATGGCACACATTTATTTTCATAAAGTTGCCTGCATAACTTTTCCCTTTCATATTCGTACTTCACCATATTAATGATCTTTTTCTATCATAAAGTATCACAAAAGAAAAGCTTGCATCATCACGAAAGAAGTGTTAGTACCAGTGCGTTATAGTAGCGGTCGTCTTCAAGAAAGGATTCTCAACCTGGACGCAACATCTAACTTCAGACTCATTAAATGGTTTGTTAAAATTAACATTTCATTAGCATTTCATTTACTATATTTAAAATTATTATTTTATTGCCCTTAATTGGCGGATAGTGACTGTTTTAACGTCAGATAATTTTATAATTATTTTACTAAGAATAATAAAAAATAAAATAAACAATTATTTTTTTCTGTATTTATTCTATTCCTGGGATTTAGGTACATACCTTTCTCAGTTCTGTTTTTTAAATTATTCAATTTAACCCTTCTTTTCTATTCAGTGAATTGTACAGGAAATTATTATACCTGCAGCAGTTATTTCTACAGAAATCACATATTAAAAAGTGATAAAATATATGATAAAATTATTTAAATTGCTATAAATTGCATAAAATATTTGTTTACTAAATTTTATGGAAAAATCCTTCAAACAAATTTTTATTTTTAAAACACGAGGATACACGTTTATGTTCTGAAATTAGAATCACAAACGCACAGACAACCGGACAAAAATTCTTAAAACTATTTTTTGGTAACATAAATGCAACAACATGTGCAAACTGTTTTTTGAAAAAATATGTAATGTATAGACACGGCTTGTCTACGATTTCATTAATGTATAGATTTGTTTAGATATAGATCTATAGGTAGATAAACATTTATTAAAAATTGGAAAATCTTTGTTGAATAATAATGCGCTATTAAATAAGTAAAGTAGAAAATTATTTAGAAATAACCTCGCACGAAGTGTGGGAACGAAATGAAATTCATTATGATTTTCCTCAGAGGACTTTGTTATGGTTTTCAACAAGGTGTAAACGTGTGAACATATTAAATGCGTCAACTTTGCATTGTTTTACAATGTAAGATGATGTGTGTTATTCACAGGTATTTATTAGTTTTGTTTATAAATAAAACAACACGATACTCCGATATAAAACACTTTTCCAGTTAGGCGGTAGGAGGACGTTGTCTATTCTATAATATCTATATATAGATCTATATCTATACTAATATTATAAAGAGAGAAGATTTGTATGTTTGCAATGAAAAAAATCAAAAACTACTGGACCGATTTTAAAAAGTCTTTCACCTATAGAAAGATACATTGTCAGGGAGTAACATATTAGGCTATATTTTACGCGGACGAAGTCGCGTGCAACAGGCAGTCCATACTAATATAATAAATGCGAAAGTATGTTTGGATGTATGGATGTTTGGATGTATGGATATATGGATGTATGGATGTATGGATGTAACTGTTTCACGCAAAAACTACTGAACAGATCACCATGAAATTTTGCATACACGTTGTCTGGGACACCAGAAAGGACATAAGGTACCTTTCATCGTTCAAGGCGGACGAAGTCGCGGGCACCAGCTAGTATAATATAAAATCGTAAATGAGCCGTGTCTTAACCTTTGACCTCGATACCTTATATTATCGACTTATATTACCGACTTATACTTATTGACCTTATATTACCGAGGTCAAAAAATAGTTTTTAATTTTTTGATCTGTTTATCTGTTTGTATAGGTTAATCTCAAAAACGGCTTTACCGATTTAAATGCGGTTTTGTCTGGAGCGATAAACGAGAAAGGTTTAAGGTTAGTGCGTATAATTTTCGGGAAAAAAATTGCAAATTGCTTTCCGTTCGAAGCTGGAATTAATAATATTTAATATTAATAAACAATTTCGCGAGAAACCTTCAGACTTTCTATCCAGTTCCAGCTCCAAGCGAAACGAGACGCAAGCAATGCCACACAGTAACCTTTTTACTCGTAGCTTAAGAAAGCAACCCCATTCGCTACTTAGTCATAACTTCCATTGTGCTGAGTTATTTGTTGCAAACGATGAATGTACTTGTGGAAGTCGTTAATGACCTATCACTAAAATTATTCTATAGAAATTTATATTTAATTTCTCTTTAGAAGGAACGAATTTTTAAAGCGAGGACTTAGAAGAAAAGTGTTATTTTCATAGCCTAACTTGACTTGGTTTATGTATGCTTCAAAAAGGTTGCACTCATTTTGATAAAAATTGTGTTAGTCCTTGTCTTAAAAGGAGTTTGTCTTTGATTTGTTTATGAGATGATTTGTTTATGAGAAGATGTGTATTTTAAATAAGATAAGATTTGTCAATATTCAATTAAAAAAATATTTAAAATAAATTAAGTTTAGGCATTAATTTTTAATTTTAATTTTAATTTTATAATAAAAATAAAAATTAAAGGCAATTTTTTTTTTAATTTTTATTTTATATTAAAATTTTAATCAAAATATAGTCAAGTATTATCACAAATGATGTTTTCGTTTTTTTTTTGTAATGATAAACGCTCATAATGATTGAGTCCATTCCATAGTTTTATGCTAATTTAAAGAAATGCCTTTGTATTGTTACAATATTTGTCAAAGATATGTAATCTTAATAAAAAAAACTAATAATTCGAAACAGTACTATGAGTAAATGTGAAAAGCTATGAGGAAGCGTATTTTTTGTAATTATTGTACTAATAAACATTTAGTAAAAAGCAGTTATTTTGACATTACAAAAACACTTCGATTTTATTTATTAGTAAGTATATAGATTATGAATTTTTCAAATTCATAATCTATTGTATCTATATATTCTTTGTATATATTTTTACTTTCAAATTAGTGTACAAGTTAACTTGTGTTATTTTCTACTTTAACGAATTCAGATTTCATTCGAGATTCTAAGTAATATCTAAGTAATCTATTAATTCTTAATAAGTAAAATTAAATACAGTGAAGTAAATACGTGTTAAAATATGTTGTACATTTTGGTTATATATTTTTATCAACAAAAGTATTTTGTTGAAAAAAGATTTAAAATAAAATATAATAACTTTGTTAATTAGGCAACCTGCAACGATTTTTTAATGTTAATTTTAATGAATACAAAAAATTTCAAAAATAAACCCCAAACAAAAAATACCCTCAAAACGCATTTAAAACACGGATGAGATTAGCAGCAAGAAAATATTTAAAAAAATTAATAAATATATGTACATATATTATATCCACTTACTTCTTGAACGAGTACACGGGAACAATAAACTTCTTATATTTTTATTTAGGTAATTAGCACAGATCACGACCGACTAAGTGCAGTTGCTAGCGGTTACTGATGGCCTCGTCTTGCCTCTCTCTGCGTCTCTTGGGAAATGCACTCAAGCATACAACACACGTGATACTATTGCGACGAGCCGCACGTTATCTCCACATCTGAGATACTTATAGATTTCAACACGTAATTGTAACAAATTGGGCGTTAGTATACTTTAATATTTTATATATAGCTTATATATACACATATTTACATATTATATTATACATATAATTAATAAACTCAACAACTGCTGGACCGATTTTAAAAATTATTTTACCTATAGAAATATATAGTACTAGCTATTGCACGCGGCTTCGAGCGCGTAACCTTATAAAATATAACCTATGTTACTCGCTGATAATATAGGTAGCTTTCGAACAGTGAAAGAATTTTTCAAATCGGTCCAGTAGTTTCGGAGCCTATTTAATGTAAACGAACAAACAATCAATCAAATCTTTCCTCTATATAATATTAGTATAGATGTATAACAATAAAATGACGTACATGTAAGTATTTTAAGTAAATAAGTAATAGCAGTGATTACTTCGGCACTATAAATTATTTGTAAATAAAATACAACTAATTTACTGTGGCAATCAATGTAATTTTCATTTATAATTAAAATTGTACACCAATTATAAAAATCATGAAACCTAGGTATCAATGAAGTTCAATGACTATTAAATGAAGCTCACAAAAACAAAGTGTGGTTTCAAATTCTTAAATTCTTTAAAGTATTTAAATAATTTTTTCTCTTGAGCTGTACAACCTTGACTTATGTTTAAAAATACAACACGATATATTGGCCTAACAATTCACATAAATAGCAAGCGAATCGCCTTCGGCTTCGAACGTGTGAAATTTTTTTCTTCAAATGATATACAAAAACCTTCCTCATTTAAAAAATCTGTTACTGTGTGAGTCACATATAAGCGACTGCGGTGCATAAGGTGACGAATCCATCTGATTGGGTTAAGGAGTGATTGCTGGAAGCCGCGAGTGATTGCAGATGCCATAACGTGACGGAAGTTTCTTAACCATCAGCCAACGAGACATCACACCGCGAGAAAATACAGTCTACACCGCTGGTAGTCTGGCCCTATGCCACATAGGCCACGCAGTACTTTTGTAATACTGTAAGATACCATGCAATATACAATACAATCTGTATTCCAGGAAGTGAGCACTATGAGTTCTACCTATATAGAGTTGGAGCGATATTTAACTAGCAAGTAAGATTTCAATCTCGTGAAAAAAATTTATGCTACATTACAACAAATTTATTTTTTTATGGTTTTTCCTTTATATGTCTTGAGACCTTGATTCTTGACGTATTTTATGATTCTAAGTCAACGGGAAGTACCCAAAGGTTTTGATAAGTATCAAACACGTGATATTATTGTTCTTTCAATTTTATCGAAAACACAATTTTCTTTATAGAGGTCACTGGCATAGTAAAGGTACTTATACTTAGTACTAAGTAATATTTAGTACTAGAACTAGCAACCCGCCCAATATAATATAATAATACAGTACGCTAGTAAAATATAATATGTTGCATGTTATGAGCTTTTTGCGTTGCATCTTTTTTTTACAATTGGCGATGCCTTTTTTTTTATTATTATTTTAATTTTTCGTGATAAACTTCGCACTGAAACGTTCGGCAAAATTGTGTGACGTGTGTCTCTTAAAGTTTGCACTCGAATGAAAGTATGTATAACTCATACATTATTTTAATTTGTTCTATAAATAGACAGTAAAGTGGTTTAAAGAACTATATCGTATGGTTTGTTATAATAAATAAGTTTTGACGAGCTCGTTGGATGAGTGGTTAGGGTATACCTTAATGCTCTGTTCTAAATTTCTCCGATTAGATTCCCGGCAGGGTCAACTCTCTCTGGTCTGGATCTGGAAAACAGTGTCAGGGCACACTGTATTTTGCAATCATTTGGGCAGCCCGTCTGGCGGCAGAAACCACCCACTTACAGAAGACCACCGTGAAATAACAGTATGTGTTGTTGTGTTTCGTTGAGCGAGTAAGGGATGCCAGGGCCTATTTCCCTATCGTCAGCCTGTCTGCCGACCTTTAGTTATAAAAAAGTTACTTTTCAATATTATTGAAATATATATTATATTATTTAATTATTCAGTTTTAGTGTAACCTAGTTGAAATGCATTCTTTCTCGTTCAACTATTTTAAACTACTAGTTTCTGCTCCTAACTTTGTAAGCGTATACTTATTTATAAATTAATAGCTGGTGTCCGCATTGAAAAGTAAAAAAGAAATTAGTTATAAGTATATTTTATTTTTTAACTATTGATGGCGCCATCTATCAAACTGCAATAGAATTAGGTAAAGCGATAGTGAAGCGGTCTTGGTTACAGGACATCTATCGGATTAGGTTAGAAGTGCTTGGTGACACACTCGTAAACTTCAAGCAGCCTCATTACGAGCTCGTTGGCTGAGTGGTTTGGATGCTTGTCTTAACGCTCCGTTCTAGAGTTCCCAGGTTCGATTCCCGACAAAAAAAAAGGTTCGATTCCCGACAGATTCAACATTGGAAAAGAACTTTTCAAAGTGGGCTCTGTTCTGGATCTGGGAAGTACTTAGTGGCAGGGCATACCGCGTCTCACAATCATTTGGGCAACCCGTCTGGTGGAAGTAGCCACCCCCTTACAGAAGGCCACCGTCAAATAACAGCACTTTTGCTATCCTTTTCCATATTTGCAGCATCTGTGGCATTGCTTGTGTTATAGGCGACGGTAGCCATCCTACCCTGCCGACCTTAACATAAAAAAATATTTAAATACGCATTCACGGCAAAACCTTCCTCGTGTGTCAGTTTTTCGGTTATATATTTCTATTGATATCAAAATTCGTTGGTGGTTTAAAATAAATTAGGAGTATTCTTAAATAGTCCAGGAAAATTTACTAACAAATCAAAATTTGAGTCTCTTAGCCCTTTTGCAAAAACCTGGGCTCTTTTGAGTCTTTCAGCAAGCTGGTGAAGTATCTGACAGACGTCATTGGAAAAAAGTTCCGACAACTTTCTAAAACAGCTTAATTCATCTATTAATTACTGTTGGCACTGCCGGTACAATGGCGTATTCTTCGTGTATTTAAAAAATAAGACTCCTTATAATTATATTATACTTTTATTATATAAAAAATTATATAATAATATCTTACTCTTACTAATCAATTACAATACAATTATATCACAAGAAAAGCACCGTTAACACCGTATTGTATGTTGATATTTAAGGCTTATAGTATTTGTATAGAATAATATATATTGTGTAATAGAAAATATAAAAAGAAAAGAAAAATACTTCTTCCCTTCTACTAGTTTACCTGAATATTACATAGGGTTTGTAAGTAAACACAAATTCTAGGGTTTATAATGTTAAACACAGCAGTCACAAGTATTAAAAAGTACCCTCAGAATAAAGAAAAAGTTAGAAAATGCAATCGATCATAAACTTGAAGCTTCTCTTCTCTTTACAAAATTGGTCCAAAATGTACCTAGTTACATATGATGAAAATTGAATGAAATTAAACCTCATAATTTAAAGTAGCTATCATGCAACATTCTAGCAATTTCCTAACAGCCATAACCTTCATTATAAGAATTCAGGTTAACATAACAGGTCTTTGTAAAATAATTGACATGTGATAATCATTAAAAATAACAACGGAATAGGTGCAAATATTATTATCAAGTAACATAAAATATAAACTTTAGATTTGTCAGTAAATATTTTAAAACTAATCAATGGTTAATTTCCTGAATGAGCCATCGATGCCGAACAACTCGTCATAATTAGTCGGTTTGCCGGGCCGAAGGGCTTCGTTGGCAATCAAAGATTCTTGGGCCTTGAACCATTCCGTGTAGTCCTTCAACTTCTCAACCCACGCTTCTAAAACAAATTTAAAAAAAAGCAATGAGAAATATTTAAAACAATGTAATGTACAATAATTCTACTGTCAGACCGTCAGTTAATCAATTAGTTGTCG
The DNA here is from genome assembly GCA_944738685.1 of Synanthedon myopaeformis. Lineage (NCBI taxonomy): Eukaryota > Metazoa > Arthropoda > Insecta > Lepidoptera > Sesiidae > Synanthedon > Synanthedon myopaeformis. The sequence continues at coordinate 2,436,706 of OX122933.1, read as the reverse complement.
CAATTCAGTGAATTTGCTGAAACGCAGTAGAATTTGTTTAACAGGAAGAAGAAATTTCTGTAATAGAACTATAATAATGATATAATATTTTTCTATGATAGATCGATAATATAATCTTACTGTTGATTTCAGCGAGTGATCCACAGGTCCCTCCAAGTTCCTCGGGTAACATGTCTTTGGGAATGTGTTCATAAAATGTACTCATGTCTGTGTGGATAAATATCTGGAATAGAAACATAGATTTTTAAATGATAAAGTCGCAAATGTGCGATTATGTACACATTTTATTAAGTTAGTTCAAAAATATGAGTACAAATGATAGAGAAGGCCAATTTCTTAACGATTTGTAGTGGTACTGTACTCGGCTTTGCGCAGACATAATTTGGGCAACAGTAACCTGTGACGGCAGTGACCAGAAGGTCATCGTGAAATACATTTTTGTTTTATAGATTTGTTTTAAAATACAAATATACAGCACGCAAACCTACAGTTTTGTTGCGGCTGGTAAAGTACGTTAGCATATTCCATATTATTATGTATCAATTAGTAAGTTTAATAGGACAGTCTCAGCCTGTGTAATCAAAATTTAAATTTCACATAATGATATACGAGTATATCCTAATTTAAGGAAAATAATACTTTTCCATTTTTTTGTTTTTAAAATTTTGCTTAGAAATTTTCCACCTGAGTATAAATTTTCAGAGTATAAGAGTGCCCATAAAACGCTCTAGAAATATAAAAATTCTCATAAAATTTCTGCTTTACCCTGTTCTTCATCTTTTCCTTGAGGAATGGCTTGACAAAATTGACGACCGTGTCTATGAGTGGTGAGGCGTTTATAACGTGTACTTCTTTAAGTTTCACCGGGTATGCTTCCTGGAATTGAATATTAATAAATTATATGTAATGATATAATACAATAGGATAGCGTTGTTCAAGTGGTTAATACACTCGCGTGCCGTAAACATATAATCCAATCGTAAGGCCTTTATGGTGGGGATTTAATGGAGAAATATTTAAAAGAATTAAATTCACCCACGAAGTGCTTTTTTATGTTAAGATCGTCAGTCAGACTGACGGTCTAATTGATGGTAGGTGGCTATTGTCGCCCATATCAAGCAGTGCCATAGAATCCATAGATGCTACAAGTGTGCTGCTGACCATGGTAGGATTAAGGATAGGGCTCAGGAAGCGTTAGAGAAATGTCCTCTGGCATCTCTTACTCACTCATAAGGATAAGGGATCAGGAAGGGTTATGGAACTGGGCTCTGGCATTGAAACACAACAGCAAAGGACATCACCCATTTTGGGCGGCCAGCGATATTTAACACGTTATTATTATCCAAACATTTTTCACTATGGCGCCAAGGCTCTTTCTAAGCGTTTTCTCCGAGATAATATTCAGCCTTAAATAATTAACAATATAATAATAAAGATGTATTTATTATTATTCCTTATAATTCTCCAATTATTACAAAATTTTTAACTTTTTACATATAAATATAATCTTAAGTTTTAAAATTAACCCAAAAATGTATGGAGGCTGGGTGATATCCTTTGCTGTTTATTTTACGGTGGGCTACAGGCTGATATATATAAAAATATAAATTAACTAAAAATTAGCAACAGTCAAAAGTTTAAATTGCTGTTACAATAAAAATCTGATTTGGAATTAGGAACTGCATTTTTTTTTACTTGAATTAGTAAGTAAATATTAACTTCGTTCACACCTCTCGCTTGTGTTGTGGCGCTAGTTGTACTCCCCGCCATATTAGGTGTCATTTTTCTTGTTAACTGGGATTTTCTACTTTATGGTTATTAATAATTTAATTAATACACATTCTCTCCAATGCGAACTTTTCAATCAATATTTCAAAGTTCAAAATATAATTAAGTATTTACCTGAACACAGATCAAGAATTTCTTGATAGCTGAAGGTGAGATTTTGCCCAAATGGCTTGCAGATACAATGGAGGCATCCAACACGTATACATCCCCTGCAACACCTTCCGATTCTTCTTTCAGTCTAATGTCACCGATCATCATCGCCAATTTAAATACATCATTCAACTGATTTGTATCTATATTCATGTCAAGAGCTGTAATAGGTTTCATGATATTCAGTCACGTTAGTTCAAACAGTTTATTTCTTTGTAATAATGTGATGTGCTTACGAAGAAATAAAACGATTGACAGAAAAATATACTAAAATGTTGTTTATAAATTCATAAATTAATTTTGATTAGTGCTTTTTCAGTCAGAATTTTGATGCCAGAGCCCATTCCCTTATAATATTTACATAAACTGGGCAACCTATCTGACGGCAGTAACCACCACCTTATGTGTGCTGTGTGTAGGTGAGTGAATAAGGAATGGCGCAATGAAATCGTCCATATATCGTTATATCGTATATCCTTTTGCAGACGGCGGCGCCCTTAGACCTTACTGATGTTGTTTGTTTTATAGACGACCATAAAGTGGAACTAGCCTACTCGCCCCTTCTTTAAAAAAACATTCAAAAAATGTATTATAAATTTAATAATATTAGAAAATAGCTTAAGACTTAATACCTCTGCAGATGGTTACGCGACGACCATTTGGTGTTAGTCCGGGTAGTGGTGGGCCTTGTCTGCAAAAAAATAAATACAATTTAAAAAAGCTGCAAAAAACCTCCTCTAGCAATATCGCTATATTTTACTATTAAGGGTATCTGGTTTATCTGATCACTCTGCTGTTTACAGCTATTAGTATCTCGTAAAGGTTACCAGTGGTGGCATAAATGGAGCTGAAACCTGGTTCTAACTATGGATCCAGTAAGAAAGCTCAACGAGCTATGGAGAGGGCTATGCTCTGCTGTGCATGTTCGAGATCGATTCAGGAATGAGAAGATCCATAGACAAACTAAATTCACCGACATAACTTGGCAGATTAGTAAGTTGAAGGGGGTAGTGAGCGTGATATATAATACAGAGAACCGAAGGCCGCTGGGGCCGGAAGGTTCTTGAGTTGAGATCACGGCTAGACAAGCGCAAAGTATATAATAAGGAGTGCAGGTCGGTGCTAGATCTAGTCTGCTTCTGACTGGCCCTATTGGAAAATTATGGGATAGGCCTTTGTCTAGCACTGGATGTTCTACGGTTGAGATGAATAATGCTTAACTTACGCTTTAGAAATGATATCCGCAAGTTCTGGCCTTGAGATGTCCCTGTTGGTGAAGAATTCAGGGCATGCAGCTCTCATTGTGAAGTACATGTCTAATTTTTTCTTACATTTCTCTAAGGAGAAACTGCATCCGCGAAGGAAGCTCATAATGCGGTCAGTATCTGAAAGAAGAAATATTTTCATTAATTTGATGATGTTTCTACAAATCATGTGTATTCACTTCTTTTCCGAGCAGTAAAATAATATTTGTTTTTCCTCTACCTCTCTTCAGCCAGTATAAGCAATCATATCAGAAAGAATGCCACAAGAAGAATTTAAGACTAGATCTGGTATACGCTAATCGAAACAAGATTTAAACTTTACATATCCCTAATAACTTATGACCTAATAATAGATTTAAACTTTTTTTTGTTTTTAGCTAGACTTTGTTAATTTATGAAGAGATGTAGCCTCTCTTCGTGTATTCTACCGGGTGTACAATAGTGAGTGCTCCGATGAGTTGTTCCAATTAATGCCTGCTTAAAACTTTTACCATCCACATTATTAGGATAAGGTGCCGCTGCGCACAGTCCGGATGAGTAGAAACTTTATCCTACAGAGGCACGAACTTTGGAACAATCTCCCTCCTAAGGTGTTTTCATCTAGCTGTAATATGGCCTTCATTAAGCGAGCAGTAAACAAATTCCTGTTATCGTCAGTGCACTTGTACTACCCCTGGTGTTGCTTGTGTTCTTAAGCAACGGTAGCCATCTACCATCAAGTGGACCGTCAGCATGCCTGGCAACCTTAATATTATAAAAAATAGCTAACTGCTGAAATTATATCTAGTAGGTATTTGGAAAAACACAGACAAAGGCGGACACCGACTTTTTTATAATATTATATCTATAGATACCTATATAGGTAGATTGTATGGTGTTTCCTACATTTTAAGAATGGCAATAAACGTGTTTGTTTTCTTACCCCATTTATCAGGTAAATGTGGCTGTTTCTTCAGCCATTCCTCAATAGCAGCAACGTCCTGGTCTCTTCTGTCAACATCCTCGTTAAGTTCAACACGAATTTGCTTCCACAAATCTCCAGACGGTTGCACAAGGGTAGCCGCCATCTTTTTTCTGAAACATCAGACATTTCATATTTAGAACAAAGTAAATAATTTCTAGTTTGGGTAGATTTTGTTTTGTTTTTCATTGACATCATCATTCTCTGCCGAAGGACATCCAACGGCCGTAGGCTGGACAAAGGCCTCCCCCCCTCCATAATTTTTGAATAGGACCAGTCAGATGCAACCCGCCAACCCTAACCAACCCGCGGCCCTTTTCGGATTGTCTGTTCACTTTGTGTTTTGTTAATATTAGGAAAGTTTTTAAATTTCTAGGATTATAATTATTAATAAAAATAAAATCCCTATCAAAGCCCTATGCCTTCATAATTCCTTATTCTTAATCCTACTGCGGTCGGCAGCGCACTTGTAGCACCTATGGCTTTGCTTGTGTTATAGGCGACTGTAGCCATCTGCCAACAAGTAGCCTGTTTGTCGACCTTTTCATAAAAGAGATACATTAAAAAAACCAACGGTTAAATAAAAGACGTATAATTATAGATTAATATTAAGTCCTTAATAAAAAAAATGATTTATTAAAAACAACGTTAGGATGTCATTGAACTGTGAGACATGACCGTTGTATCTAGCAATTACCTTTATGAGAATATTTGCTCTAATGCACAAAACGTGCTCGACGCTAACGATATTTATTACGTTAACACACATATTCGCTCTTGTTAAATTATCCTAAAAATTTTGAAATACGCAATTTTTAAAAATGCGCCATTTAAAGCCTTTCTATAAGTATAAAATTTTTATTATAATCAAACATTGTAACCTAAAACTAAAAACCTTAAAAAAATATATAATACTAAAACATATTATTAAAAGGAGTCCCTTTAGGCAAGGTTCCGAAGATACTGGCAGCGTTCCCCCTTTGAATAGCTACACTAATTCTTTGTCCGAGGTAGCTGCCAGCTCTTCGGTCTCCTGTGATGTCGACTAATCTTTTTGCTATTTCCTTTAAAAAAGCCTTTCTATGTTTTGACATCCTAACTAACATTATAAATGCGAATGTGAGTTTGTTCGTTACGCTTTCATGCCTTAATTACTCAATTGATAATCATAAAATTTTGTATGCACGTTGTTAGAGGTCCAGAAAATGAGATAAAGAACCTTGCTTCCAGAAAAAGGTATTGTTTCTGAGAAAAGTGGTCACAGTGTATAGAAATGGCTCTAAAGTAAAAGTGTATTGTAACTAGATAATCGCTTTGTAAGATAAATACCAGCGAACAAAGTTTTCGGCGACATTAACTATTAAGTCATGCATATTTTAAAAATTGAAACAATCTTGTCTTGTCTTGATAAATAAGTTTTATTAAAACCCTGTGCTGTGCAAAAAGTGAAGTTTGGAAGGCACACAGTAAACTGTCTGCCTGCCAATATTTACATAAAAAAGAACAATAAAAATATAACCCTAAAAGTCACTTATATTTTATTTATACGTATAAAAATATTAGCAATTCAATAAAAAATGTGATGTACACAATATAAATATTAAGTTTAAAAATGTCTAGATTTACATAAAACGCGACTCCACAAAATAAGTAATTCTTTTATGGGTCAATGTATACGGTTTTATAATAAATAAATTTAAAAGTGTCATTAAAACCAAACTCCTCTCGAAAGGCTATTATAAAATCACTGATTATTTAAGCGACAATGGAGCCTGGATTTAAGCGATTCGGAGCTCATACTACCTATGTTTAGTATTTTATATATACTTTGTTAAGTTTTTTTTAAAAATTAAGTATAATTGTTGTTATTTTATATTTTAAAGATGACAAAATAATAGTATCCTGACTTTTTTTTTGGGGTTTCTTCTCAGGATCGTCATCTTCGCTTTTTTTTCCGAAACCCTGGTAAATTTAAATTTGTAATGACGATCATAAGAGTTTCCTATTGATTGAACCTAATTGATTAACAAATATTTTGATTTTGATTTTGATTCAGCATCATCTATAATTGTCTTGTGTCAGAGTTGTAAGTTGAATCATCTTATTTCTCGATACTCGAAGGTTGTATTTCTTGGTTCAAGTCTCTAACTAAATGGTTCTATACGACTCTAAATGGTGTGAAGCAATAGGTCTAATCAAGTTTAGTATGTGTTAGAAGAGAGGTACTGTTGACCCTTAATGTTTCGACATCCACGCAGGCCAACCCAAGGGCAACTGGTAGAGTAGGTATATTAGTTTCGCAATTTTGTCTCATTTGTGCCTCTAAGCACGTTGTCGAGATAATAAAATATTTCGTATGCAAATCGATTTCCGTAACTGGTTTTTACTATTCTAATCTTAAAATATTTATATAGATGTCTTCAAAAGATTTGTTATTTGAGTTTTAGATTTGTTTAATGTATATTAAACCTTTTATCAATCTATACTATTATTATAAAGTGAGAAGATTTGTATTTTTGTTTGTAATGAATAAACGCAAAAACAACTGGATCCATTATAAAAATCTATTTTCTGTATCCAATATCAATCTAATGACACAAAAAATGGTAGCAAAAGTAATTTATTTCAAATAATACCTCCATTAAGACCGTACAATGACATTGTAGAAAGTCACAAGTAAATGTCGTGCTGTAATGATTAAAAATTTCACATTGAAATGATGAAAAAAAAAAAAAAAAAAACCAGAAAACCTACTTAGAAAAATATATAACTTTCACCGTTCTAGTGCTAGTTCGAGACGAAATAAGTGCAAAAAAAAAATGTTCACCAAGTATGGAGAGCAAACGGTAAATAGATGTAAGAAGGTAGAGAATAACTTTTCCTATAGCTTTTTTTACAAAAAACAAATTCATTACATAAGTACAGTCGGGGTAAGAAAAGGTTCGTCACCTTAAAGTCGACATTTGTTTTACCAGAGCAATTATCAGTTACGTCAAGATATCATTTGAAACGTCTGTCAGTTGTCTTCTTAGTGCTTTAGTTTCAAAAGATACTAAGAGTCTAGGAGACTTAACCAGACTGCTTTGGACTTGACGGACACGTTTTGGAATACTCAAAGAAAAATTGTGGACTTGATTTGACTGACTAGTATCGTGATCTGCTACTTTTGATTTGAATTTGAATTTTGCCTTTTATATTTTTAAAAAGGCTTACAAATGACACTGGCAAAACCATCGGAGAAGATCTGATGGAGCCAAGACATTAAAAGAGAAGAAGAAGAAGAGTCTAGGACTTGAGTAAAGGAAGGAATTTGAAAATTGATGAAGGTTTTCGTACCTCGACTTTACTTATATGCTATAAGTTCGAGTATTAAATTCATAAATTCAACCTTAAAGTTTTCAACGCGCAAATCGCAAATGATTGAACACTTAAATAAATCACCTTCTATCGCTAATACAATTTGCTTAATTGCTTAATTTGCTTAATTATTTTGTTTTTTTTTTATATTATATTTTATTTTATGCTTCTACTTAGTTTCCAATACCTAAGTAATTGATGACGTTTTAGTATTATACATTCGATTTATACATATATTTTTTGTTTTAATAAAATTTCTATGTATTTGTAATGAATAAACTCAAAAACTACTAGAACGATTTTGAAAATTTTTTCACCTATAGACAGCTATATTATCAGCGAGTAACATTATAGGCTATATTTTATAAAGTTACGCGAACGAGTCGCGTGCAACAACTAGTCGAAAACAAGAAACTTGAGTTCAGGCTTTAAAAAGTTGAATCACTATAACAAGAACTAACATTGCAACAAAATATATGCAGTAACATTTCTTACATAACACTTAACCAACAAAATATAAGGTCAATTTCACAAGCGGTAATAACTTTTGCTTTTTTCGTCTAGTGATTGCAACAACTAATCAAAGAACCTTGACGAAGATATGGAGACATAATATGTATGTTCTCTATAGAATTTTTTTTATCACAACAATAAAATTAAGTATACAAATTATGTTGATAATCCCTGCTTCCATTATATATGTAAAAGTGACTCTGTCTGTCTGTCTGTCTGTTAACTTTTCACGCATTAACTACTCAACCGATCATCGTGAATTTTTGCATACACGTTTTACAGGACAAAGGATACAGGGATACAGGGAAAGTCCTACCTTTCATCCAGAAAAAAAAGGACTGTTCCCGAGGGATCATCTAAAATAAAATAAATGGTATCCTTATCCACTGTATTAATGTACTTATTCCACTGTCCGATTGGAAAAAGAAAATCTATAATAATATAAATTTTCTTTACTAAACTTAAATATTTTAGTAGATTCACCTGAAAAATAAGAAATCTTAAAAATAATGTATATGTTTAAAACTGATCTGCAATTCAAGTTATTTTATATCAAAATAATTTGTACCGTCCGCTAATTCGGTCAACCGGACTGTTAACCGAACTACTGGGAATAGACCCTTTGCTCGCTTGGAATATTTAGCTTATGTCCAACCTAAAATTCTATTCTAACTATCGATTTAAAATATTTTTTAAATCGGATGAATAATTTCGAAGAAGATTACATAAAAAATTTACCACTTTATAATATTAGTATAGATTTTAATAATTATATGTATTAAATTAATACGATTTTTTGTGAAAATTCAAAAACAGCAGTTATAATTGAATGTTTGCTGAAATTATAAACAGATTACGAAAGTACAAATAATTTAGCAACATAAAAATAATAATAATTATGTAACATTCAAAGAAAAAATTATTAAGAAAATAGAAGAAAATAAAAAATATTTAAAACACAATATTTAAATATTGTAAAACTCACTTCAGAAATATAATCACACAAATTCAAAAGGTACGGAGAAGGCTATAATTATTTCAAAAATGAATTTGATTAATCACACGCGCTCCAACGCGCACACTTTGCGGTCTAATGTCAAAGCCGAACTGAGATCATAGCGGAGTCAACAAGTCTGATCACATCTTGGGTAAAGTCACGGAGCCTAGTAGACCTTGAATTAGGTTTCAACATTGGAAAGGTTTAGGTTATAATTATTATGCGTGATCATCCTAATCTATACAAATATTGTAAAGAGAAAAGATTTGTATTTTTGTATGTAATGTATAATCTCAAAAACTAATGGACCGATTTTAAAAATTATTTTTCACTTATAGGAAGCTACATTATCAGCGAGTAATATAGGCTCTATTTTATAAAGTTACACGGACGAAGTCGCGTGCAACAGTTAGTAATATTATAAATGCGAAAATTTATATATTTGTTTGATACTCAATCACGCAAAAACGGCTGAACAGATTTAGATTAAATTTTTCACACAGATAGTTCTTTTCCTCGATTATACTTTTGAATTATCCTATATGTATAATTTTTAACTAGGGAAAATTTTAGGTTCTTGAAAGGTCGTTTGAAAATATAAAAAAAAACCATTGTTACCGCAATAAAGATGTCAGGTGTTAATTTTATCTACTGTATTATATTTTTCAACACAGACAAAGTCGCGGGCACCAGCTAGTAGCACATATAAATTTAAAACTATATTTTGTAAATGTTCTTAACTATTTGTAGTAACGCGAGTCACTAGTGTATCAATCAAATTAACTACAAACTTTTTTGGGATTTTATGTACTAGCTGTTGCACGCGACTTCGTCCGCGTACCTTTATAAAAAATAGCCTTTGTTACTCGCTGATACTATAGCTTCCCAACAGTGAAAGAATTTTTCAAATCGGTCCAGTAGTTTCGGAGCATATTCAATGCAAACAAACAAACAATCAAATCTTTCCTTTTTATAATATTAGTATAGAAAACATTTATAGACCGTCAGACAGGCTGACGGTCCACTTGTCGGTAGGTGGCTTGTAAGTACCTGCCACATACTGCAAGATACCTGCCAATCATAGTAGGACTAAGAATAAGGAATTCGGAAGGGATAGGAATATGGGCTCTGGCATCCCTTATTCACTCACTTCTGTAAGGGTAGTTACTGCCACCAGACGGGCTGCCACTACTTGCCAGATCCAGACCAAGGCTAGCTTTAAAAATAAAGTTGTCATCATTTAGACCATTATGTTTTTTTAATCTCTTTATGGCCGATCTAAACATTAAATAACAACGTTTTTAAGTGATATAACAACTTAACAACAAATTTTAAGTGTAAGGTGAAGAATATTTCTTTATGGAATTGTAAACAAGCCGGCTTATTTATGTGGTTAAAGTTTTTGAAAAATAAAAAGTGGGAGAAGGTTGTCTTTGGCTTTAGACGAATATTAAGTTGATGTGACTGCGATATGCATGGATATCATTTTAATTTTAACTGAATATGGTACTTAATCTATGTTTAATAATCTGCCGACATTTACCCGAAAAAAATTTAAGTAATTATATTTTATATTTTATTACACGTAGAAGAAACAATTTCCTGCAATTCAAACTCGGAGTTCCGGGTTTATTGAACTCCTTGTGTTGCCTTAATGGTTCTAGAAACAGCAACCGTGTACTTTAAAATGAAAGGCTTGATACTTTAAACAAATTATTTTTTAATTCCTTATAATATTACGAGGTCTTTTCCTGGAACTTAACTAACTTAGTCAAATTAAATTATCGCCCTTTTCTTCGACACATCAGTAACCAACAACAATTTAACTCAAAATTTGCTAATGAAAAACATTTCATAATATTTTTAATAATATTAAAATAACTTCATTCTTTTTTATTAATTTTAAGAAATTACAATTTAATTTTCCCACATTTATGTGATTAAGCTAACTAATACTTAAATACCATTATTATTACTTTTAAGTCAGTCGTCAGGCTGAGTCGTTCATGATAAAGCTTAAAGGATAAGGAATAAGGAAGGGTAAGGAGAATGATATCTGTTATCCTTTACTCACTCATCACAAAACACAAAAGGTTCTATGATTACTGCTGCTATAGACGGCCTGTCCACTTGTAACTGAGGAAAACAGTGTTACTAACAAATTTTTTGAGGTAAGTACTGATTTATATTTTTAAAAGTTTTAAAAGTGATGGATACATTTTATATAATTTTTAAAGGCAGACAGCCTGACGGTCAACAAGAAAAATGTAAATATATACAGATAAGGAAACATATATTTACATTAATTATAACATTTTAAAGCTTTGTTTACCAACGACTATCATAATTTATCTACTACATCTCGTCAATCTCTTAGATAAAAATGGGAAATTCCAGAATTTATCACTATCTATAAGCTCTTCAGCCTCTTGACAATTTTGAGGCAATCTTTTATTCGCTGTATCTGGTAATGTGAGGGCTAAAGTCGCTCCAGTACCAGCTACACACCCTAATATAATGAGTGGTAGCCCGTGATAATAATTGCCTAAATATGCAACGTATGGGCCAAATATCATCGCAAAATATCCACAGATATGGACAAAAGCTGAACCAGATGCTCTAACAGGAGTGGGTATTACTTCAGGTACCCAAAGATCTAATGTTCCATAAGACATATTCGCAAAAAATCTCGCCACAACAATACATACAATTGATGGCCAGCCATTGCCAATTAATGCCGATAAAATGCAGAAAGTTCCACTAATACTAAATGAGATAAAAGCTACCCACCTCCTTCCTAACAAATCCAAGACAATTCCTACTAGCATTAGCGACGGAAATTCAGTGAATGCCATTATAGAAAATAGTTTGAAGAAATCAAAGTTTATTTGACCAAGAGTTCTTATTAACGAGTCGAACAAAAGTGTACAGCACATGAACACTATACACATACAAATCATCATTTTTCTAAGCTTTGGTCTTTTCACCAGTTCAACACAACTAATATCTTCTTCTATCTTCTTGTTCTTTTCACTAAGTTTGAAATTTTCTATTAGAGAATCCGGTACTTCCTTCTTGTTCACTTTTCCTATTTTAACTACCTTCTGAATTGCTTCATCAATACGTCCCTTGGATAAGAGCCATCTCGGACTCTCAGGTATTATGAAAGGAGAAGCTATGACCAGTAGAATAGGAACACTCGTGACTAATGTAAAAACTTTCCAATGTCCACATCCAATGGCTAGCCACGGAATTCCTGTAGCTGGTATAGACAAAAATAACGCAAATGACATATTTCCAATTATCGGCCTGTACTTCGGTGCGACATACTCTAGAACCAGCAGGTAAATAATAAGCATGCATTTTTCACCTGCGAAACCCATAATGAATCTACATACGGCGAACTCTGTGATATTTCTTACAAAAACGCTTAATATTCCACCAGCACATGCTATGAGATTGATAGTAATGGCTGCAGGCACTCTTCCAAAGCGATCTGCAAACAGCCCAATAGGCAAGCATCCCATTAGAGAGCCAAGAAAGTAAACGGATTGCGCCGTGGCTGCATAATGATTTTTGTCACAAACCCATCCCATTTCACTTGATATAGTAGGATAAGGTACCTCGGACTTATTAAACTCCCATCCGTATTGGCAAGTTGTTGTCTTCCAAGTAGCATCGAGCTTGACGCCAGTTATAAGCACTTCGGTCCAATTTGCAACATAAACTTGGCATCGTGAATATCCGAAACGATTATCCTCAGACGGTATCGCCAGGTTTCTTCGATCAATTTCTGTTAAATTTTCAAGTTCTGGTACCCAACACCAGTGGTTAGCCGACGTTTCCGTTATAAAGAGTTGAGATAGGTATACAAAAGAGCCGAACAAATAAAATGGCGCCGTGGAAAGCACCAATATGATTTGATATAATCCAATTTCACCGGCTGAAGAGAGTACCTCGTCATAGTCTGTATGTAGATAATTTTTTTCAACTTTGTTACTGGATGAATCTGTAGGTTTTTCTGTATTCGTTTTTGACATTTTTAACAATTTTTCACTGCGTCTACTTCAATTATGAGCTCGTTAATGTGACTTTAATGTATTTTATATACGAATATACAGTAGTTATTATTTACAATGTTTTATTATAGCGCTTCACTTATCTCATAATACATATATTGCCTTGTGCTGCGTTGCCACGCGGCATATACATTCCACGTGGCAGTGGGCTGGTTTAAAAAGGTTATATAATGTGAATAGAATTCTTACTGATATAATAAATATATTTAAAATAGCTTTTACCCGCTAACTTCGGCTGCCTAGATGATCTTACGCATCTTCATAAAATATAGTAATTTTTCAAAAACAGTCTTTACATGCTTACTCAAATAAATATTAGCTGCCAAGGTTATTATTTATTCGTTAAATTCTTAGATAAACATGGTATTCTCCAAAACATATCATTGTCTATTAGTTCTTCAGAGTCTTTACAATTTTGGGGTAATTTTTTATTTGCTGTATCTGGTAGCGAGAGAGCCACTATAGCACCAGAGCAAGCTATGCATCCTAATATTATGAGAGGTAATCCGTGGAAAAAGTTGTCTAAATATACAATGTAAGGACCAAAAATCATAGCAAAGTATCCACAAACGTGAACAAAAGATGTACCAGATGCTCTAAGCGGAGTAGGTATCACTTCCGGGACCCAAATATCCATTGTACCGTCAGCCATATTTGCAAAAAATCTCCCAATAACAGCACATGTAACTGATGGCCAGCCACTACCCACAATGATTGATAAAATACAGAAAATTCCACTAAAGCTAAATGATATAAAAGCCGTCCATCTTCTGCCGATAAAATCCAAAACAAGCCCTGTCAGCATTTTTGATGGGAGCTCTATGAAAGACATAATGGAGAATAGTTTGAAGAAATCAAACTCTATTTCTCCAAGAGTCCTTAATAACGAGTCGAACACAAGAGTGCAGCACATAAACACTATACACATACAAGTCATCATTTTTCTAAGCTTTGGTCTTTTCACAAGTTCAGCACAATTAATTTTTTTTTCTGTCTTCTTGTTTTTTTCGCTGCGCTTGAAATTTTCTATTAGAGAATCCGGTACTTCTTTCTTGTTGACTTTGCCCATTTTAGTCACCTTCTGAATTGCATCGTCAATACGTCCTTTAGATAAAAGCCATCTAGGGCTTTCTGGTATGAAAAATGGTGCAATAATAACCAGTAACATTGGGGCACTGGTTATGAAAGAAAATATCTTCCAATGTCCAGATGCAATAGCTAACCATGGAATCCCTGTAGACGGTATAGAGAGGAATAAAGCGAAGGAAATATTTCCCATTATCGGTCTGTACTTCGGTGCAACGTATTCTAGAACCAGTAAATATGGAATAAACATGCATCTTTCACCGGCAAAGCCCATAATGAATCTACATATGGCAAATTGTGTAAAATTCGTTACAAACACGCTTAATATTCCGCCAAAACATGCTATCAAATTGACAATTACAGTTGCTGGTACACGTCCAAAGCGATCTGCGAACAACCCAATGGGAAGACATCCTATGAGGGAGCCCAGAAAGTAAATAGATTGCGCCGTGGGTTGGTAATGATTTTTGTCGCACACCCATCCCATTTCACTTGATATAGTAGGATAAGGTACCTCGGACTTATTAAACTCCCATCCGTATTGGCAAGTTGTAGTCTTCCAAGTAGAATCAGGTTTGATGCCGCTTATTAGCACTTCGGTCCAATTCGCTACGTAAACTTGGCATCGTGAATACCCGTAACGATTATCCTCAGCCGGTATCGCCAGGTTTCTTCGATCAATTTCTGTTAAATTTTCAAGTTCTGGTACCCAACACCAGTGGTTAGCCGACGTTTCCGTTATAAAGATTTGAGATAGGTATATAAAAGAGCCGAACACATAAAATGGCGCAGTAGATAGCACCAATATGACTTGATATAATCCAATTTCACCGGCTGAGGCTAGTAATTCGTCGTAGTGTATATGTATATAACTTTGTTCAACCTTGTGACTTGTTACATCTGTAGATAATTCTGAATCAGTTTTTGACATTTTAGACACTCAGTTTTACAGTACAATGATACGGTGACGTTGTGAAATGTGTTTTATAATTACAGATATTATTATTTACATACACGTTTTGATTGTGTGTTATCTCGTTGCTAATTTAAATAGAATTATCAGTGCCGAACTATTATATTTTTAATTAGCGCTCCGTCCCCGTCTTCGCATGGATGAATTATTTTTTCTGCAAATTATACATACGAAAACTTTCTTCGACCGTGACTCAATATCTATACTTACTTACTATACTAATATTATAAAGCTGAAGAGTTTGTTTGGTTGAAAGCGTTAATCTCAGGAATTACTGGTTCGAGTTGAAAAATTCTTTTTGTGTTGGATAGTCCATTTATCGAGAAAGGCTTTAGGCTATATAACATTTTGAACGCGGACGAAGTCGCGGACACCAGCTAGTAAAAAATAAAACGAGGCAATTTTAATGTTATAATTTATATTATGTATACTTTCCTCCCTGTATACTTACCCTTTACACTTACAGGGTGCCCTTTTTATATATATTTAAATTAGGGACCGTTTCTGTCCTCGGTAGTTCATTCTACATACTACTAAACGGTTTCAAGTGAAAACTATTTAGGTTAATAACTTAACCTCGTACTCGCATGTTACTCGTAGTTGCTTTTAAGTTTTTGTTGGTAAGGGCTGAGCGCTTCACACTCGTTGAGATCGGTTTGAAGGACCGCGGCTAATGAAAAAAAAAAATGAATATACTAAGATTGTATAAAAAAATTAATACAACGATTGTATGAAGAGTATTTATTGCATAAAAAAACTAATAGTAAAAAATATCAACAAAACTGTAGACAAATTTTGAGCAAAGCACTTTGGTTGACAATAAACCATGATAACATATTATAACACAGTTAAAAAAGCATTAGAGCTTTAGTGTCAAAACACTAACAGATCTTCAAGCGACAGTAGAAATATGTTAAGACTATTAAATTCGGCCAAATTTAAACGATAAATCAGTTTAATATTATAAATTGAGATTATGCATTTAAAATTACTCGAATTTGCAAATGTATATAATAATTCCCAAAAACAATAACTTATTCCATAGAATTTACTATGTGCCTATTAAAATCTAAACGGAATTTAGGTATATCTTTTGTTTAAAATAAATTTCATTATTTTTCAAATTTTTTCATATTAAAATTTGTAATGTCTGATAATATTATCTTTTGATATAGGTTTAAACACATATAAAGCGTATAAAAAACTACTACTTTTTTGTTTGTCATGTGTTAATCATGTCTTTAATTAGAACGAATTTCTGTTGCAATATTGACGTAATAGTACCTAGCAGTAAAATATGTTACTCATCAGAATTTTAAGTATTTTCATTGGTTATTTATTTAATTTATTTTCATAAGCTTTATGATTTTCTCTCTATGGTAATTTAGTTAATTGTTCTAAGGACTAAAATAGTCTTTCAAATCAGTCAATGACCAATTGGCGGAATGAGCCGTCGATTCCGAAGAGTTCGTCAAAGTTGGTCGGCTTGCCAGGTCTGAGAGACTCATCGGCCTTCAGATTCTCTTGTTCCGCGAACCAGTCCTTGTATTCTTCTAGTTTCTTGACCCACGCATCTGAAATATTAGTATTTATTTTAGTAAAGTTAATTTAGTAATTTTACTAAAATAAGTTAAAGTTAATTTAGTATTTTAGTAAGTTGTTTAAAATATAAAAAAACGCTTCACTTTCGACCAAATATTGCACGACGGTGCATGACAATTGGGATTCTTAATTTAGCATTTTCATTGAATGTCTTATGTATTAAACTGGTATTAGACCAGGCACCCATAGAAGCGACCATCAAGCAAAAAAGATATAGAGAAAATTAGAATCACGAAGGGGATGAAAGCGATCCACTTAATGCTAGAAAAGTTATTCTGATTGAAAATGCTGCCGATTTTAATAGGTAAGTGAAAAAGGTCTTCTTAACCACGCATCGAAAATTCACTGAGGTTTTCTATAAGAGAGTGGATTCAACCAAACAGGCGCTCAATATATGAATTCAGAATGCAACCTGCCTTTTTATGAATAAAAAGAGAAACAATTCTTACTATGAAGATCAGATATAGAACCGCAATTGCCACCGTATTCATTTGGAAGCATCTCTTTGGGAATATACTTATAGAGTTCACTGACATCACTGTGTAGGAAGATCTGCAAATAAATATTAGTTATAAAATATCCATAGAGGGTTCAAAAGGATTTCGATAAAGCGACTAAATAATTTCAATTGACTGAAAGTTAAACAGAATGGATACGAGTATTATACTTTAACGTACCCTCTCCTTGATCTTATCCTTGATGAAAGGCTTAACAAATTGAACGATTTTGTCAACCAGAGGAGAAATATTGATAACATGCACTTCCTTCAGCTTTACTGGATACGCCTCCTGTAAAGAGAAATTTAAGTAAAGTCCATAATAATTTAATACCTTTTGTTGAGACATCCATTTCAATAATAAAGATAGTTGACAGAATTTTGCTTGTTATATTTATGGGTTTCCCCCGGAAACTAAGATTGTTATTAATATATATATTCGCATAGGAAATCAGAAATAACAACAAAGTCAACTTTGTTTATCACAAATGGTTAATTTAGTAGATATATTTCAGTTAGTTGAGTTCAAGTGGGATGAAACACTTCGTCACACAAATCCTGCTGGACTAATCTGAAGGTTGTCTGAAAATTTCATCAAAATCGGTTGAGCGGTTTCGGAGTCATAGGGAACATACATATATACATACATACATACACACATCGCCTTTTATATATATAGATTTCACACATAAGACCTGTTAGAGATCTTACATATATTTTACTCATATTTAGAGGCAGTGGATCAGTAATTCCATTTCAAACATGAGAACAAATTAAGAAAACTTGAAAATACTGTTTATATTGTAATTTAAATACAAAAAAAGCTTTATTTTGACTGAGATATCTCAGTATTTTTAGTAGCAACCTATCATCATTGTCAACTGCTTACAATGTTCTACTTTTTGATTGAGCGCCACCTTTTTCGATTCTCCTCCTCCTTTTGCAACCAACTATACTGCCAGTCTCTCTCTTGAGGCTTGGCCTACGGGCAGGTAATCCGCCCTTAAGGCATATAAATCATGGTCTCCACTCTAAAATTCGTTTACATGTATTCGCAGCACTGCAGGTATATTCCTCCAAGTTAGCGTTGTATCTAGTTAGCAACATATAACAACCTATATGTGAGAGAAAATATATACATACCTGTACGCAGACTAGGAATTTCTTAACGAGAGTCGGTGTGAACTTGGCGAAGTGAGCTGGTGTTGCTACACTAGCGTCCAGGATGTAGACGTCGCCTGCCACTCCTTCCTTTTCCTCGTTCAGTCTTACGTCTCCCAACATCAATGCCAATTTGAAGGCATCCGCGACGTTTGGCGATGAATTATCTTTGTCAAGGCCTGGTATTGATTTTGTTATTAGATACAATAGTCAATGTCAACCTAAATAATTGTTGACATAGTACACATGCTTGTGGGTATTTTATGTGAAGGTCGTCGGACAGTCTGACTGTCTATGATGGTAGGATTAGGAATTGATAGAGAAATGGGCTATGGTATCCATCACACATTGACCGAAACACAAAAGAACTCTTTTCACGGTGTTCTTCTGTAAGGGGCTGGTTACTGCCTCCAGACCGGCTGCCCAATTTATGATTGCGAAACGCAGTGTGCCCTGCCACTGAAACTAAAACATGTCTGAATAGTTCGCTTCCAAAGTTAGCCCTGCCGGAAATCGAACCTGAGATCTCTGAGCGCTAAGGCACCCTTAACTACTGCACCAATGTATTTTATGTTTAAAAAGTTATTAAAGTAATTATTATTTGTTAATTACATATGATTTATTTAAAATGTTATAAATGTTTAAAATGTTTAAGGTGTTTAAAATGCTTACGCTTTTTCTTTAATATTTTAAGGTAGGATAGTCGTATTGCGTGTTTATTTATTTAAAAAAATTAAAAAGATATAAATTTATGAATGTAAAATTCAATTTTAAATACCTCTCATCAGAATTACACGGCGTCCTTCAGGAGTAAGACCAGGTAGGGGCGGCATTTGCCTAAAAAAATATAAATTATTACCATACAAATATTTACTAAGTTAACAAATTTAACTTAACAATTTATCCATAATAATATGCACACTGTTTAAATTTGAAATATTAACGTACCTGACATATTTTTAAATATTATAATAGTGCGACAGTGAGGTCAAGATAAGCACAATGGATGTGTTCATTTTGTTGACGCTCTTTAACAAAAAATGCGAAAATACGTCACGATAATGAATAATTTATATCCTTTTATGTTTGTTTAATAAGTTATAATTAAATAAACTTAATGAGCACTGTACCCCGGGCCAAGTCGGGAGCGGGACAGCTAGTATTTTATAATATGTAAGTATAAAATGAAATTAAAACAGAAATTGTCCTAACCACAGTAATTAAGTTAGCAGTTGCCCTAAATAAGTAATTAAATAAATAAATGCAAATAAGAAATAAATAAAATAAATAACCCTAAATAAGTAACCTAATTTACCTTAAATAAGTACGAGTAAATTTAGAGACCTACTTTTTTACAATAATGAAAGCTAAGTAGCTCGTCTTCTGAAACGTTATACGTTTTCATAATAAAAACATTGAAAATCACATGTTTAGGTACAATAAGAAGAGTTACTTACACCATGTTCAATATCTCCTGTAGTTCTGGACGTGTTGCATCGCGATCGTTGAAGAATTCGGGAACAGCTGCTCGCATCGTGAAATACATGTCCAGCTTACGCTTGGTCTTTTCTAAAGAGAATTTGCAGCCGCGAAGGAAGGTCATGATGCGCTGGTCATCTGTAAGAGATATTTGACATTTAATATTTATTTATTTACAAGAATTTGTTGATCATAAAACACAATAAAGTTAAATTAATCTACCATTGATTTGGAAAGCTGTTTCTATGTGGAATAAACTGGTAGGTAACAAACATACGTAATAGTTACTCTTTTTAAATAAATTTTCGTATCAACAAAAACTCGTACAAAAATAATTGTAAATATACATCGAATGTTATTTTCCTACATTATGATATTTTTTCTATAGACAAATGATTTGAACTTTGTTACTGATCAATAGCTGTACATCATTTGTAACTTATATATGTAGTACTGCATATTCTTACCTGCCCTTAAAACAATTAACTTATTTTGAAGTACTTAGAACAAAGAATAAGAATTTATCTTTATTTCTTAAGTTAAAATTGTGAAAAAAAAAACAGAGAACTTACCCCACTCGTCAGGTAGATGAGGTTCCTTCTTGAGCCATTCTTTGATGTGTGCTAAGTCCTGGTCCTTTGTGTCTGCATTCTCATTCAGTTCCTCGCGGATCTTCTGCCACATTTCTCCGGTCGGCTGTTCCAGGGTCATGTTGGCGTCTGTATTCGGCCCTATCAAAGATATTATATATATATACAAGATCGTATCTTATATGCAATATCAAATGTACCATATTTTTAGTTTAGCGATTGTTATCAGATAATTATTATTATTTATCCTTTTTAGCTGCACGTGCTTTTATATTATTATTGTATACATAGTTTTAAGGTTTTATTAATTTATATATTAATTTGATATAGTACACAAAAAGATTGCAATGATATACTGGAAAACTATAAATTACGTGTGTATGGATAGTTATCTTTATTGCACTTCTAAACAGTGTGCTTATATGACAGTTTTGGCAGTTATGAGATAGATGATAAATATTTTTGTTAGTACTAACATTATCATATCCAGTACCTTTTTTAAAACAGCAATATTTTATATTTTTAGAAAATCCTTCTTTCAAAATCATGGACTTACGACGGATACATTAAGACATTAATCTTAATTATCAGGATAAAGACATTGTTGTCATGCACACTAGATCGTCAAACTAAAATGACGAAAGGTTATCGCAAGCTAATCGCACTGTGTTTGTATATGATTAGGAAACTCTCCTTGGCTCGGTAGACGTTAGCATATTGTGGCGAAACTAATTGATAGACAGAGTTATGGTATAATGACGGCTTAATATTACGAGAGTGATTTTTATTTGTATTGCTTCGACGTAGGCGCAATTAATTCGTGCGCTTCCTTATTTGTCGCTCTTTCCATTAGTAAAAACCGTGTCAAATGTGTTGGATGGGGAAAAAGATAGACGCAGTCAGGATTTTTTTACATTATGTTCCAGAATACTATTTCCAGAATACTGGAACTTTTTCTTACGGTTCTTTTGATTATAATAAGATTAATAATGTTTCCAAAGGGTGCATTTAAAAACTGTCTAATTTAGTTTCCGTGACCGTAATCACGAAAAAATGCTAGTTTAGATTCCACGTAACGTCAATTTATCCACGTTATATCATTAAAAAAAAACTGATTTTGTTAACAACACGATTTAGATAACCGCAGAGCGTGACTGTTTTCGTGCAGGGAATGTTTTTGCAGCTAACTTTCACTGTAGAAATTTTGTTTGTTTTGTGCTTACATAAAACATATTTCAAATAAATTACGGTTCATAATTATGCTTGGTGTACTGGTCATTCTCAAATTCACATCGAGCTAGTCACTGAATCACCTATTTGTATAAATTGGTTCTAAACGTGGAGATATAAAAAAATGTTCTTGCAATATCTAAAAAATTCTAATAAACAATTTATTATAAATGCTAAAATTTTGTATGCTCGAATATTTAGATATTTTGATGTTTGTGATTGTTACTCAATCACGCAAATTCAGCTGACTGGATTAGGATAGCACAGATAGTTTATTATCTGGATTAACATATATAGGATGATTTTTATCCTTAAAAATGTTAGGTTTCCGAGAGATCGTATAACATTGTAAAAAATAAATCGGCGCCATCATCGTCACGGTGTTATATTACCTACTCATATATATATTGTCTAAGGTGATATATTTTCATTTATCAACGCGAATGAAGTCAAAAAGGAGAGATAATTTATGTTTCTATACACTTCTTAGAGTTCTGTGGTGAAGACATTAGGCAACTAAATGCCTTTCTCGAGCTGTTGCGGGCACGAGCAACGACTTAACTCGCTCTGATTCCTCATTAATTGGCACTTCACGTGACTCTACCGTTGCATGCCGAAAAAAAAAACCAAGTCTTTGTACGAATCTGGACACTTAAATTTGAAATTCGAATGCACTGTCACGCTAACGAGGTTAGACAAAAGCGTTCGTGCGTTTAGTGTTTTTTTTTAAATGTCATCCCACTAATTAATTATTTTAATTATTTTACTTGGTAATTAACTCAATTGTAAGCCAAATGTTTGGGTTTTTTAAAATTTTGATAAAAGATAAACTCTTAAATTAAATATGCTGCTCTTAAATTAATGTTTAATATTTATAACATTAAATATTAAACATTTTCTTATATTAAGGTCGACAGACAAGCTGACGGTTCACTGGATGGTAGATGGCTACCGTCGCTTATAACAAAAGGAACGCCACAGGTGTTACAAGTATCTACACTGCTGACCATAATAGAACTAAGCCTAAGGGATAAGGAAGGGATATAGAAATGGTCTCTGCCATATCTTACTCACTCTTTTATTAGGTACACATGCTGGTTACGATAGTTTTCTGTAAAGGAGTGGTTACTGCCGCCAGACGGGCTGCCAAAATGACTGCGAAACGCAGTGTGCCCTGCCACTGTCACATAGTTGGAATAACGGCATTGAATATTGTTAAAATTTCGTATTGAAATATAAAATTTACTTGCAAATAAGTTACTTTGCTAAAATAAAATATCAGGCGTTTATACCTATGTTATGGCAATTGCATTTATGTTTGCGATTTGTGTTTTATGGTAGGTGGTTCTGTCGTCTAGTAATCACAAGCATACAAATGCGCTGCTTGCTTTGATGAGATACAGTTATAATGTTCTAACTGTGAGTTATGCGTCATTTAAATGCAGAATGCAAATAGTATGATATAGTCTTTAACTCGTACGTTCAAATTGTTTGACAAGTAGACAATAATCAAAGATAGCGTCCCATCTCTAAAACATTTGAGGTTTTTTTTTAATGAAAATTATAAAACTATGAAATGAAATATGTAAAGAATTTTTAATGAAAAATATTAAATCATAAAATGTGTCAACAGATTCAGAAACAACGAAGCTAAAAATAAACTTCAGTGAATTTTTTTTCCCACGGATTCGGACGAATGAATTTTTTGCAAATAATAATACATAAACTTTCCTCGGTTTTCCCTTTCTCATAGTGAAACCCGTATCAAATTCCATTGAGTGATTTAAGAGAAATTAGCGGAGCAACAGACAGAATATAGATATAGATTTAGATATAAATATATAAATAAATAATCAATTAATAATAAATAATTTCTTATTGGAATGCTTCAAGCTTGACAGGAAGTTTGATAGCATTTCCGAAAACAGTTAGCCCACATGAAAAAGTATGAATGCGTGTAGCGGACACAATAATACAAAAAGTATTTTAATGTTCATAGAAGTGTCTTTTAATATTCAAAACACGTCTGATTTTCTGCAAATCGCGCACGCATTTAGTTCGCGATAATTTCCGGTTAGCAATAGAATTTCAAGTAAAATGAACAAGCGTTTCTCTACAATGGCCGCTTTTATTATATTATTATTTATTTTTTATTGCATTACACGTAACAACAGATGACTTAGCACAGTTATTGTAGGAGAAAATATTATTTTTTTTTTACTTGTTTTTCTCCTGACTATGAAAAAAATTCGGATTACTCGTGTCCCACTCCCAGCTCAAACGCATTTCATCATTAAGTTGATCTTGGGACAGGGCATAATGAAACTAAGAGGCTAGTATGTATAAATTTTACATAATACATATAATATAATATCTGTGTATGCCTTTAAATTGCCTTGTATTACTATAGATATACAAGGTATGAGTATTGTAAGTTTTTTGTTTGTGTAAGTAAGTAAATAAATAAATAAATAAATAAATAAATAAATAAATAAATATGACCTGGAGATTTCATTTTAATTACATATCGTAAATGGTTCTGTAATGCATAATATTAAATTAAAATGCCTTAAAAGCCTTAATTAGGATTATCAAGAGTTCGTAAAGGACCTCTTATCCCTGGGGAAACTTTTTCACATTAGAAGCTTAATAGTCAGAAACAAGAATTTTTTTAATGTTACTACTACTTATAAATTCTAAATGATAATGATTTAGAAAATTCGTTTACTAAAGTTGAGGATTTAAGTAAGCAATGGTTGCCTATGCTACGAGAAGAGAGAATGACATGCATTAGTAGGACGTTTCTATAGCAAAACATTTGGGTTTGCATGACATTTTTCACGATATAATATAGTTAAGAAAACTATTGAATTTCTAAGGGTGTTACCACACCAATCGATCGATTGTCGATCAATGTCACCTTAGATTGTACGAGTATAAAAAATTTCTACTCTAAAAGCCAACTAATCTTCATATAAACCAAGCATATATTAAAGCAACTAATCTTCATTGGACTATATATAAAAAATTCTCTTTAAATTTTTCTCATCTTATACGTTTCGTTATTAAGAGCACCCGTTATAATCTAGTAACCACAAAAGCGTATACGAAAACCTAAATAGCCAAGCGGTTAAATTCATAAAAGTAAACTAACTGTGCAAAAAGTTTTCGCCGCAAGACCGCTAAATTGCATGTTTATTGCGCGACTCCATTGGCCCCATTTCCTTTGCAGTGGCTAATTTATTTTCTCTAATAACAGTCTATCCACAGCGGCTCTAGTGATGGGGAAAACATAAAACTTTATATCACTTCCGCCGGATATCTTTGCTTGTTATGAAAATTAGCTATAAATAAATTATCTTCAGTGATATTTTTTTATATGTTACTAGCTGTTGTACGCGACTTCGCCCGCATTAATTTATAAAATATAGCCTATGTTACTTGCTGATAATGTAGCTTTCTATAGGTGTAAGAATTTTTAAAATCGGCCCAGTAGTTTTTGAATTCATTCATTACATACATCATCTCTCTTTATAATATTAAAATATAGGATGCAATTTTTTGGGATTTTTTTTCTTTTTTTTTTTTCTTCATAAGAATATTCATCGGACTTTAACGTATGTACACTTATTAGAAAAAAAAATTGGTCATAAATTGGCCATAAATTTCTGTTAGGCGTTGAATTTTTAAATTCATTTTTAGATGATTCCTTGGACACACTATTTTTTTTTTTCTGTATTCTTATGTCCTTTTCTAATAAGGAAGGACAGTAGAGTGATGAGTTTGGCATCCTTTACTCACTTACCGAAGCGTTTATCGAATAAATTTATTTAAATAGTTTTCGTCAAAGGGAAGCGTGAATAATAAAAAAATAGTGACATAGGAGAAAAGACATAAAAAATAGTGACATAAAAGAAACAATAGTTAATAGTGACAATAGTTAATAATGCACCTTCGTGTTGAAATTCTTTAAGTCCTGACTAATTATTTTTAAAAAGTTAAAAATTCTCGATCTGTTTAAGTTTAGATCTGATATAAGAAAAGTTTTCACTCGATATTAATTGGACGTAAAATCACAGACCATCACTAGCACGAATGCTTTCTTTATAATTGAATCCAGTCTCATAATAACCACGCTAACTAACAATGCTTCGATTTTCAAGATAGTGTACGGTCGTTACGTACGTAGCGATAGGTTTTGCTTCATTTGTTTGAATTATAGATGTTTAGAAATTGAGGGGTTACTGCGAAATTGGAGCTCGAATTTTCGAAACTGATTTTTGGGAATCGCAATTTAAAAGTTGAATGTGAAAAGATATTTTTTATGAAATAGAAGAGATGGGCCAGCGTTTGCCATTACACATGTGTCTTTTAAAATGTATCAACTTTAAACAATCTATTGTTAGACATGATTATAATAATTATAATAGCCATAATAATAATAATAATAATATTTATCGCATAGCACCAAATAAAATAGCATGTAAATATATTTGTTTTGAAATTACCAGGAGAATTCGATTATTCTGGATCTATTAGTTGAACTCAATTATATAGTCACCGCTGACTCGTGAGTTTAATTGTGACCAATCACCTGATTGAGTTTAATTGTGCATTTTAGCCCAAAAGTACTTTACCTTAATGAAAAATCTATATATATAATAAAAAAATCCATTTATGGTAAACTTTTGATTATAGATCGAAGAGTATTAACTCGGATTTTTAGAACGATATACAATAAATGAGATAAATTCCCTAATCTGATACAATTAAGTTTTAATAGAATTTATAAACAATTAACTATAAATTAAATATGGTTAATTAATTGTTTGGTATTCGAACACACTAGTCTCGATTCGTAATTTCGAATTCCATTTTCAGAATAAGCTCTTCGCGTCTGGTTGAAATGGTCAATCGTTGGAACGGTATATTAATAGAGTATGAAATAAATCATAAATACTTAGATATCAGTTTGCAACTTTCATAATATGAATACTATAAAGTACAGTATTTAGTCAAGTAGGTTTTAATATTTTGCATCATGAAGATTTTAATCATTATAAAGTTTTTAACATATAAATTTTTATCATTATATTTAATTATTATCATTTTAAAATTACACAATATATATCATTATTTTAATTTAATATTAATTAAAATTTTAAATATAAAAGTAATAATTTAAAAGTTGTTTCTTTGATGTAGTTTCTTTATATAATTTAAAAACTCTCCTTTGAAATAATATACTCTATAGTTTTAACAATAAAGTACTCTACTAAAAAATTTACTTTGACAGTCTCATATCCAACTTCACGAACGTAAAATCAATCCTTACCAGAAATTATATCCAAAGAAATCACATCACAAAAACACCTTTTGAAAAAATTATAAGAATAAAAATAAAATAATAATAACCTTTGAATTCGAAAATCAAATCACACGCCAATCTCTCAACGACGATCACACTGGCACTTGAACGCAACGTGTTTGCTGATTTTTGAAAAATTTAAATTTTAAAGTGTTATTGTTTTTGGAATATGTCTCAATTTTGAATTTTATGTGCGCGCTCAAACGCGCTGCAATGAATGCGTTCCGTTTTACACGGTTCGCTCTTTTTATGATTTCGTCACGCGGAATGAACGCAGCCTTTATGATGTTAGTTAGGGTGGTGGATGAATGGGGGTGGTAATCTTCATTTGAGGCAACCAAAAATATAATTTCTAAAAAAAGGAAAGTAAATGTTAAAGAGGTTTCGATTCAGCGTATCAGAACTGTTGATTCTTTTTCGTGATTTTTATAAATTAAAACATTATTACAAAGTTGTAGAAAATAATTTAGTTAAAAGTAGTTAAAAGCGGTTATTTATATAAAGATCATCAGAAATGAACATTGTACAGGTCTTCTGTATGGGGGTTACTGCCACTGCTACTACTTCAAAAAGTACTTAAGTTAGTAAGTAGTAAGAAGATAAAGTAAGTTGCGCCGTCTTCAAAAGTTGTACAATGACAAATTTTTCTCAGCAGACTTGTTCTGTTCGTCGTTGCTTTCATTCAGGAATAGCATTGGCAACATTCTTGCAGGCTAGCGATTACATTGGTTATGTTTATGTTATTATTTTTTAAGGCAGTGAGCACTCTGGCAGCACTATGTGAGTGGTATGTGTATATATATATATGTATATGTAATATGTGTATAAGTATATATATGTATATGTAATATGTGACTTATATAGTTTGTTTAGTTTGTAGGTAATTGTATAAATTTTTTTAAATATTAATTTTATTTTTCTTCTCATTGTAAATGTAGAATCCATAATTGGCTGTAAGATATAAAACATGTTTTTGTCTGTAAATTTTTTGTTGAGAGCTGTGGATTTTATAATAAATGCGATTTTATTTGCTCCAACAAAAGACATCAACGCGCGAACAAGCGCTTGACTAGCGATCATTGACTTGAATACTTATAATACTAACACAGTTACCCAACGTGTGGTGACTGTTGGTGAGTCATCGAGTGGCGTGATTCACTCCCCCTCTTTCCTTTAAGGGGTTTTGCGAAAACAATATTTCTTTTATAATGTTTCATATTCGCATAGTTGTATTACATGCGTTGTTTTTAAGAGATCACTTGCCAACGGAAGCTGCTTAAAAATCAAAATCAAAATATTTATTCATCAAATAGTTTATCGAAAAAACATAGATAGTATTTATTACATGTATTGACATATAATACATACGTACGAGTAGTAAACTTATTATCTCGAAAAAAATTTAGATTCTCGATGGGTCGACGAAAAATATAAAAATATTGCGCCATGCACCATCGTCACAGACAATAAAGACGTTAAATATTTTGGATAATTTTATACTTGGACGAAGTCGCGGGCACCAACTAGTAGCTTATAAAGATTTGAAGACAAATGTAAACTATGTATGACATTGTCTTTTATTTTATTAAGTTAATACGTTTTTAAACTATTTAATGATTCGGTTTAAGTATTTTATTTTGTTTCTAAACTCGATCTTAAACATTCCTAATTTATATTAACATTCCTAACTACAAATTTTTTTGTTATTTACATAGCTGAAGTTTCATTTTTTATTGTTCAAAATTAAAATTCGAGGTTAAGTAGGTATACTTTCCACTTAAAAGTTTACTGTTTGCAGAAAGGATTAATTAAATTATAATTAGAGTAATGTTAATCACTGAGTATGTTTATTTAAAATGTTGATTTCTCTTGTTACGATTATAATGTTCTTAAAATTAAGTATGAAATATATATTTTTTGTCTTCAACAGACAAATGAATTTTGTTAAGATATTTCTGAATATTAAAATGGTATCTTAAAATTAGGCTTGCATTGATTGTTTTTATGTATAGTCCGTCTGACAAGCTTACTGTCCATTTGATGATAGGTCGCCTGCTAATGCAAGCAAAGCCACAGATACTACAAGTGCACTGGCGACCCTAGTAGGATTACGGATAAAGGATTAGAAAAGAGTAGGGATACTCTTGCATCTCTTACTTACTCACCGAAACACAACCTTCTTTGCCACCGTTGTGTGTTCGGGTTGGTTACTGCCACTATACCTGAGGCTGACCAATTTATTACTGCGAAACGCACTGACACTAATTTAGTCAACTTTGAAAAATTCGTTTACAAAGTTGACCTAACATCTTAACCACTTGACTAATGTGCTCGTCAATTAATTGAAATAATCTGAATAAGCACTACAAAGGAGTTTTACTGAATTTTGATTGCGTTCGTACAGAATAATCTAGAGAATAACGAATAATCTCTATAAAATCAACTTAAAAAAATTAAGAGAAATATTTCATATTATTAAGAAAACGATGAGTATATAATTTCAAGCAATGTTGGTCATTTATTGGGTAAATAAATGCAATATTATTGCACAAGTACTAATATTTTTATTGGTGTTATTTAAGTTTCGATTTCTAACAGTCGGTTGGTTACGATAACAAACAGTTTTTGAATAACACAATTATGTAAGTGTTGCTATATTTGGTAGTACCTGCGTGAATAAACGAATGCAGCTTATCACTTGAAGTAACCATGAGTTTAGTGAAGATGGCTTAGAAAAATAAAAAAAGGAGTTATTTTTTAATATCCACTTTAATATAGAGAGTTAAACAAACTTTATTTTCTAGTTTTAAACAAACTTTGTTTTGTGGAAAATGTATTAGATTAATTAACTCTATGCAGAAATGAACCATTTACCAGAAAAACCATTTACAGGTACACGTTGTGCTTACTTTGTTAGCAAGGTAAAAATATTTTTTAGATTTTTGTTTGTTTGTCTGTGCGTTTGTGCACGTTAATCTCAGAAACGATTTGAATGCGGATTTCCCTGGGTTATTAATAATTACCTGGATTAAACTACTTGAAATATATTTTTTACCCTGAAAAAATAAAATAAAAAAAGAACTACAGCGCATACGAAGTTGCGGGCGTCAGCTTGTACACAATATGTTCGATCATAACCTGGGCTGGCTTTACTAAAATGCGGAAGTGCGCTGTATACGTTTATTAGATAAAGGAATAAGAGAGCGTTAGTGATATGACGGCACAATAATAGACTTAAATTGAAATCTTAAAAAACTAAAAAAAAAACTTTAATTTTCGTTTGGAATAAGTTAAATAACGTTAGATACGAGGTGACGATGATATTTAAAAAACTAAAAAAAAAAAACTTAAATTTTCGTTTGGAATAAGTTAAATAACGTTAGATACGAGGTGACGATGATATTTAAAAAACGAAAAATATAAAAAAATCATACATAAATTCTGTTTTAGTCAAAGTGATATTTCACTGTCTATGGTTTTTGAAGTGTTTATGGTCACCCTACCTGTCTTTATTAGTGCGCGACGCGTTGCGTGCGTCCGTTTACGATTTTCTGCCTGCGCTCGCATCGGTACCGAATGTACCTACCGTTTTGCCACATCCAATCCGCGCAATTACCACCTCTATACTTATCACACTTTAAAAACAATATTACAAAGCCCTTGAGACTTGAAGCGAATTAAACACTATCGTCATTACTCATAGAAATTACGAAATGATACATAAATTAATGCTGTTACTTCGTAAAATGATTGCATATTACAGGATAGACGGTATATTCGCTCTTGAGCAATGTATATCATAATTACAGAAATCGGGGTACCCATTTGACCGTTTTACTAAACACGAAATATCACTGAAAAAACCCAGTTCGAGATATTACAATAGATTTGAAATTTTTCTCATTAAGAGGGCACTTTCACACACGAGCAGATTCCATACTACCTACGTAGTTATATGATTACTAATTTTTTTATTGGTCTTAACGATACATAAAAAGACATGACCGAGATACAATAAGGAAACAAAAAACTGATTATAAATATCTAGTATAATTATTACAATTTCTAAAAAGTGCAGAATTTATGACATTTTGGCGATTTAATCGCGGTCAACTAGTTCTTTTTTTTTTTTTAATTTATCAAAACATTCACCTATCATTCTGAAAGTTGTTGCGTTCTTTTAGATAAAATTTTTATTCTGTGTATTAGCATAATTACGTAAGTTTTATCTTCAAAAAATTATTGTCATGCCTCATCCCCACTTATGTAAAATAGCTTAACAAAATAACTACAGTTATCAAAGTAACGGAAAAAAATTAATTGTGTAAATATTTGGAGTAAATCTAATCAATAGTTAGTTGCTCTTGTTAGTGAATGCAAGTCAGTGTAGCGAATATTTTTAACGAAGATGGACAGTTTAGAAAGTGCAGTGCAGTGGCGGTCATAGAGCTTGCAGACGCAAGGGGAGTGGTACGGGTTGTGGGGGCGACGGATTAGCACTATCGTGAATTGTTACTTTTACCCACTAGATAGATTTCTGTTGAGGCCGCTTTATAACCCACGTTTCACCAACTGTATCTATTGTATATGTTTGCAAAGATATATTATTTCGATGATTGTATACGTCTTCTATACTTACATATAAAAAAAATCGTAAACGTTTTACTAATAAATTAAAATTGCTACTATATTTTGATATGTACTTACACTTACTTATTTAAAAAGAATTCCTAAATCGTTTAATATATTCTATGAGGATCTTTACTTGGCAACTGGAGTAGCAGTAGTGACCATATACTTACAGAAGACCGTCGTGAAATAACAGCAGATGTGCTGTTGTACTTAATGTTTAAATTTGTGCTTAGTGATAACAAATTCACGTGTTTTGTATCCTAAATTTCTGTGTCTTTTTTCCAGGTCTTTTCTCTGCGTGATTTTCACTATAATGTTGTCTTTAAAGTTTGAATTTTTTTAAATGTAAAGTTCGCTGACTGTCCAGTCGATTATAGGTGGCTACCGTCGCCTATAAACACAAGCATACAGACATAGATAGACATTGCAAATGAGTTGCCGACTTTAATACAATAATAATAAGGGAGTAGGAAGGGCTCTGGCATCCCAAAAAGGTTACTTTTTTGTAGACCTATAGGTAAAGAAGTAATTTTTATATAAAACTTGGCTAGTACTTATGTGAAAATCGGAAGATATAAAACAATTATGTACACTATTATACATACATACATACATACATACATATATACATACATATGTAGTGGCGTTCTTTTAATGTAGTAGCCGAGAGCGTCGAGCGGTCTGCATCTCTCGCCTTTCACTGCTAAGTGAACCATTTTGTTTTGTTGCACTTTTAAAATGGCACACAATAATTGGTTCTATTATTAGAACATACATTGTTCACTTCAACTATTTTTAGAAGTATATTTGTATATGTTTTATTTTGTCTTCAAAAGTGAAAATAGTTGTTTATGAAGTCGCAAAATTAAGTAAATGCCTACTTGTATACTTACTCAATATACTTTATATCCAACGAATTCAAATATACATTCAAATATGTATTTAACATAAAATATAATATACGTAAAAATTCTTTGATTCTTTAGTTATCGAGTGATGGAATTAAATTTTGGATGTAGATGATGGATATGTAGTTACAGCATCAAAGTCTATGGAAGCAAAGACTTAAATTTTTTAGTATTCAATTAAAAAAAAAGAATTATAATAAAATTGTGTTAAATAAATCATAACAAGAAATTTAACTGAATAAATTTTATTTACAGCTTGTCAGAATTATTCACTTTTCATCTATTACATTTTAAAAATATTTTACTAAAACTAGGTATGCTTAAATTAATTTAAAATAGGTATGATAAACGAGGAAAGATTGTGTGGTATAATTTGCAGAAAAAATTGCATCCTTGTAAAGCCGTGGGTGGTTTTCTAGTATATTTTTATGTTAAATTTAAATAATGTTAATGTTTATTTTTATTTTAAATTTCTAATCGTTATATAACCCAGTCAATTAAAGGAGGGACTTTTTTTACTAACCACACCAACACGTACGAATATAGATAGCAATATTTTGTGAGCGACAAGAAAACAGGAGTGTCGCCATTTCTCTATATTTTTTTTTTTTTAATTGATTGGGTTCAAATTTAATATATACATTGCAAACATGAAAAAATTAAATTTCTATATATTTCTAATATTTCTTAACGATATAAATTCTAAACTAGATCAATGTTAGCCGACGAAGTTATGTACAAAAGTTCCATAATAATATGAAAAAATACTGAGTCAATTTGAATATAAAAAAAGTTTCTTTTTTATGTTAACCTACCTATGTTAACTTCAAGCTTCGATATAGGTAAGTAAAAGAGTAAGTTCTAAACAATTTTCCGTCACTTCCTTCTAATACATGTGAGCCTTATGCCAGCCATACACGATCAAGCAGCATCAATCAGCATGATACGATTGATGAGCCAATTTCATTGTGTATGGGTTTCATTTGGCATGACAGTCATACTTGTCATTCAAAATGACAATTTGCTTGATCTATCTAAGTGTATCATGCCTATTGAAAGATAGGCTTAACGGCGTATAGCTGGCATTACCTATACTTATACTAACTAATTAGATTTACAAACTTATTCTGTTTTATGCCTTATCTTGTTACCTAGGTTTGTGTACTTTAAAGACTCATTTTAGCTGAGTTTTTTTTTAAGTCACTCTGGTATCAAAGAGCAACTAAATAAAATTATAGATCACATACACTTCACACATAGAAGTCTCTTTCAGACGTCATTTTGAGGGTTCTGTATTCACCGTGAGTCCCTTCGTCCAAGTCTTCGTGTCTATGTAAAGATCTACACGAGTGTGTTCTAGTGATCATGTCGTAGGAACCGTTGCTTCGTAACGTTCTGACAGCACTTCGATGCCTGGTGCGCGCACGCACCTCTGGTTTCAGTTCCGTCTCGTAGAACTTCCTTTCTTCTGATTGCAGCCATTTTGAATTTGATAGCAGCTTTTTTGTCCATTCATCTGAAATATTATAAAAATGAGCCGTTAAATAAATCTGTACTAATATTATAAAGGGGTAAAGTTTGTATGTTTGTGTGTAGTAGGAGGTAATATTAGAAACTACTCATCTGATTTAAAAAAACTTTCATTAATAGTTATTCGTAGAATAGAATTTCAAAATGGACATAGGCTAAATATTCCAGGCAGGCATAGTCGCAGGCATGAGCTATCTTACAATAAATATCTAATGTATAACTTCGGGCATAAGGACGTTTTAAAACCTAATATTAATAAAATTATAAATAAGTATATTTAACTTAAAAAACACTCATTTAAACTAAACTTTCATTCTCAAAAGAACATATTTAGTTTTAAATTTATTAATGTTGCTAGGTTATTACGGTTTTAATAAAATAGTGTATTGGTTTCGATTTGAAAATATGATAGTTACGTACCGTTCAAGTCTTTCATGGCTCCAGCTTTACCACCGTATTCAAATGGGAGAGCTTCATCTGGAAAATAGTCTAGGCCCATGGCTGTGTTAATTTGTTCAGCGTTTGAGTGTATCTGAAAGACACTGCGCCTCCATGGGTACAGTCCAATATGCAGGAGAAGTAGGGATAGCATTTTCAACCTTTGTGTGTTAATTACGTGAACCTCGGAGAAACGGAGTGGGTATGTGTTCTGAAAAAATAGATGTAAGTGATATAGTACAATTTAAAGCAAATTGACAGGACATCTTCATGACAGGAATTGAAGAGAAATCACTCGCATTATTCGGACGTTTTCGGCAGTAGTTCGCCAGTCAGTAGGAAGTCTTTCCTTTTTTTTGGAGAATTTTATAAGAATTTTCTAAATCAAAGCCTAGTATTATGGCCATAGACTTCATCATAGTTTTTTTTTATATTACTTAAATTTGTTGACTCGACATTGCAAGACTCCGGTATTACTCCAGCACACCGCTAGCAAGAGACTTCGCAGCTATTCTAATATATAAATAACTTAAGCAAGCCGAGCTACTGACATATAATACCTATACAATGCGATCAGCTGTCAACTGTCCAGTGAGCACTGTGTAAATCAGGGATAAGAGAACATGTTAAAAAATATTAAATAAAAACACGTACTCTCTAGCTTAGTATAGTAAACTTTATAAATCTGGGGCTGAACTTATTCTATGTAAGAGCGATATGAAGGCTGCCTACTCGATGATATATGGCTACCGTAGCCTATAGTGTCAAACAAACAATAAACGTACCTTCATACACCACACAAAGTCTTTCCAGAAATTTCCGCGCAGGTGATTCTTAACGTGTGACGGTTGCAGATCGCTTACATCTATGAATACTACTTCCTCTCCAGGAGTAGGGTCTTCTCGTAATCTGAAATCGTTTTTAAGACACATAAAAAACAATGCCATGGGAATCATAGACACATAAATTTCAAGTGTTAACGGAACCTTCACTTATTCACTTTTCAGTTTAAGATTAAGGCTCGAGTTCACCAACAGACGGTTAGTTTTTAAACTAACCGGTCTTAATTAATCATTAAGTTAATCAGATGCTTAGGGTGTTTAACCCGCATTTTAGCGATTTTGAACAACAAAATATTAATAAACGGCTGTTTAAATTTTAAACAGCTGTTTAAAAATAACCGTCTGTTGGTGAACTCGAGCCTAAGTGATCTTTTAACTTTAATAACGTTCTTAACTTTAATAACAAAATTTTGCAAATATGTTGTCAGGGATACCCTGTGGGTACTTTTCATCCAGAAAGAAAGTATTGTTCCCGAGGGATCATCTATATTTAAAAAAAATAATAACGTCTGGCGAAAGAGTTATAGCAATAAAGATTGCAGGCGTTATATTGCTTATATTTTTTTAATTTTAAACGCGGACGAAATCACGGGAATCAGCTAGTTTAAATATAAGTAAATCATAATACAGCATTTCAATGTGAATTAAGAAGTAGCTTCACCTTATATCAAGTATCATGAGCCACCTGGAGAGGAGTGCTTTGGCGGAGAGTGGTCTATCTAAAGATGTTGGTGCTGGAAGACGAACAAGAGTCATGCGTCTACCACCGATGCTACGAGCTTTCAATGGTACAATGTATCTGTAAAAATTAATTAAAATAAGCTATATAATTAAAAACTATTAAAAACCCTCGACTTTCTATTGAGTTCAAACACGTTATATCTGCTGTAAGTTGCTAAGGAGAACATTATGCTGCAGCATGGGGTCAAGGTTACTATGTCATGGAAATATCACCGAAGTAATAGTATACAAAAATTCACATCAATCCAACATGTGGAAATTAGGAAATCCCTTCGTCAATTAGTAAATGGGCTGATGGTCTTCAAACGCCTTAACAGATTATCATAATTATAGCTAATAACGATCCCGATCAAATCAGCTTTCAAGCAAAAAACCGGATCAAAATCAGTCAATCCGTTGGGAAGCTACGATTCTACAGACAGACACCTGTCAAACTTATAACACCCAGTTTTTGTATCGGGCGTCGGGGTATCTTTGTATTGTATAAAATAAAGGCGCTTCCCGCTGTCTATCCCCCTGTATGTATAAAACATGTATGTAAAAAATAGCACCCATGCGAAGCCGGGAGCGGGTCCTAGTCATAATTAGTTTACTTACGCGTCTTGACAGCTTGAAAGTATATCTTCGCCATCAGGATGCCTCTTATGCCACAGTTCTGTCAGACCACCAGGTCCTCGCGCTGTGTAGTACCTCCTTGCCCTCTTGGCAGCTTCTTCTTCGTCTCCCTCGCAGGTTTTTAGAAATATATCCAGTATTGACAGCTCATCGGGCGAAGCCTCTCTGGTCAGGTTGTCCCGGGCCCATCGTGATGCGAACGATGCTGCCGGTGACATCCTGATTCTGCAATAGACATTAATGTTTAGAGATTAATAAATTTTATCAAAAAATCGATAAGAGTTAGCCTAGAATCCGTTGTCTATTATAGACTCCAGATGAAAAAAGGATGGAGGGTATAATTCCTTGCTTGGAGGATACAGGGCTATCTTTTCAGTTAATAACAATGTTTAGCACTCATTAAAGTTTGAAAGTATTAAAAAATGTATGAAAATTTTGAAAGTATAAAAAAGTCTTTTTATTTTTAAAATGTGGGGAGGGATATCATTTACAAAATGTGAAATATTCACAGGAAATTACACAGAAATATTGAACGATGTTTATTTGTAAATAAGATTTTTTCCTTTTATATGAAAACTGTAGATCATATTTACTGTATTGTTACTTATTAAGAAGTTTATACATTCCATTTACAACTTATTTGTATGGACGAACAAAAAGGGCAAAGTAATTCAGCTCTAACGAATTATTTAAACTCCTAACAAGCTGACAAGTTAAACACATTGGGAAGGTTGTGTAACGGTTCAACTAACAAGGTTGAGGATAAAATTCAAAGTGAGAAAAGCTGACTTGTATGAACATAAAAACTGGTAGTTGTATGTTCATCCAAGTGTTCACTTAGATAAGAAGTGAGAATGACTTTTGATTTGGTTTGGTTTAAAATTATATTATTATTAAAGAGCTTCTAGACAAGGACTAATCTAAGACCGAACATAATTTTTAACCAAAACCGAATAACATATCTTTTACCTGATTTTTTTTTAATTAATTTCTGTCTTGTTTTTGTATTATGTTTGTGTCTTTGTGTTGCGTGCAGTGAATAAAATTCTTTCTTTTTTTTCTATTTTAATTTGGTTATCATAATTCGGGTGATAGTGCCCGCATGAAGGATGTCATCTTAACCAATTCTATTAGGCCCGCATGCGGGAACCGTTTACATTGGTTGAGGGATCTCACATGAGCAGTATACATTTATTATGTTGTCATGCAACATAATTTCCGCCTTTTCCGCAACCCGCATGCGATGTAATACGAGTAAGTACTATTATTATGCAGAGAAATAAAAATAAAATATTTTTTAACCTACACTATATGTAAGTACACTATATCTATATGTATATACATACATTATTTAAAAATTTATATACTTAATTACCCGCTCCCGGATTTGCCTGGGATACAATTTTTACATACACAAACACTCCTCGTTTATCCCTCTTTCCAATAGCTACTATGCATAAATGTATTAATCAGATTTGAAAATATTTTTGCTACCTATACTATATTATTACGTATTAAAATAATTTATCTTAAAATAGTATAAAACAAAGTCGCTTCCCGATTGTCCGTCCGTATGTACGCTTAGGTCTTTTAACGATTTTAATGCGGGTTTAACTAATGGAAAGAGCGTTAAAGGCGGAAAGATTTTATATATAACTAGCTGTTGCACGTGACTTTGCCCGCGTAACTTTATAAAATATATTAATAAAATATTTTATAAAATATAGCCTATAGCCTATGTTACTCACGTATAGGCTATGAACGTAGCTTTCTATAGGTGAAAGAATTTTTAAAATCGGTCCAGTAGTTTTTGAGTTTATTCATTACATACATACAAATCTTCTGTCTTTATAGTATTAGTATGGATTTGTAGAAAAAATCCGTGGGAAGCCGGGGGCGGCGCGCTAGTAAAATAATAAATATTTTTGTCAACCTTTGATTGTGTGTGATTTATTTTATGATAGTACTAAAAATTAATGTTGTTATTCTAAAAACTCAAATTCTCGAAAGATATTTACTCCTAAGTAATTTAACGTTGTTTATAAGCATATTTGGGAATTAATGCGCAGTAAAATGATAAAACACGCGATTACCTCATCATATTAAAAATATAATTCAATTTAACTGTTTTGCTTCTGAGAAGTTCAAGAACCGAGCTACAATGCTAATATTTGATGGAGCCGTCAATATTTGAGCAGATTTGTTTATTCTCCTCTAGATTTATTCAGATTTCATCCATTACTTTTTGCTATATATAAATCACTAGCGACCCGCTCCTGGCTTCGTCCAGGAGAAAACTTAATTAGATTATATAGATAACCGAATATATTTAAAATAGAAGTAAATATTGTGTAAAATATGAAAAAAATATATATAAAAAAATAAAGGTACCCGATTAAAACTTTACTACAGAACTTTAGTTAATTAATAAACTTAAAAACAAATGTAGTTATCGCTTATTTTTTTTTTAATTACTGTGACGAAAAAGATTTTTTGGACAGTAATTTACAAATTTTTTTTTCCCAGTAAATAGATTTTTTTGGAGAAGAATTGTTTTGGGCAGAATCCCTATTCAAACTTTTTAAAATAGGGTCTATTAGGCATTGTAATTTTATTTAAGTTTTAATTTTACTCTAAGACTTTCAAAATAGGCGACGAAAATAAAGCTTTTTTGCTAAGGCCTCGCCTTAAATAATCAGCGATTTTATATCCCTTCATTTAGAACAGAGTTTGGTTTTGATTACAATACTAGGGTTTTATAACCATTCGAGAATCCAAGCGATAAACAGACTTTATGGTGTCTAATTCCAGAATCGTTCTAGAGTATTCTAAGCGTTACAAAATTTAATTAATAAAGGTTAATTGATTAATAACCTGAATTTAAATTAAATTAATAAATTCAAATTTATTAAAATTTTATTAAGAATCTATTAAAACACGTCCGCGTAAAGGCAAATAACGTACTACATTTATTGGCAAGGAATAATACTTCCTTGAGTAAGCATATAAATTTAAAAATATTTACAAAAGACTTTATCGGTGTTACGTAAAATTTATAGCAATAATAATTTTGTAATCTGGGTCAAAACTAAAACGTGCCAAATATTATAAATGTCCAAATTACGAAAAGCCATTGCGAAAATTACAAAGTCAAAAGAATATTGACTGTAGAAGTTGTGGCAGGGCACATTGCGTTTCCTAATCATAAATTGGGCAGCCCGTCTGGCGGCAGAAACCACCCTAAAGACAAACACTGTAACAACGCGTTCGCTGTTGAGTTTCTGTAATCACTAACAAAAACTCGGGATGTCCAAGCTCATTTCTTGATCCCATACTTATCCCTCATTCTTTATCCTATTAAAATAGGCAGTGCACCTGCAACCCCAAGTTTCATCTAAATCTATTTAGTAGTTTTGTATGAAAAACCTTCTCCACGTAGAAGAACAAGTTCAGAATTTTTTTTGAATTTTTTTTTTTTCTTAAATCGATTCCATGTTAACGGTACGCGACCCGAGTGCCCTCGACTTGTTGACAAGGTATGCGTAACCAGCCATCAAAAATATTAGATAATGTTTTTCACATCGAAATAATATCTTTGCAAGTTTTTCTCTACAACGCCAACCTCTATAACAATAAACCTTACTGAGTTACATGTGGTTTTTTTTTTAATATACGGTTGGACAAATCTTTTTTGCAAGCATTGTGACTGCATTTGTTAGATTGGATGTTTTTTTTATATATTAAAAGGTCAACGGGTGGGCAGGGAGGTCATTTGATGGTAAGTTGATCGGTTGCGGATCTTTGATAGGTCATAGGGTAAATATAAAAGTTAAGCTAGGAGAAATAATATGACACAAAATTGTGTAATATAACTTCGTCATCGGGATAAAAAAAACATCATTTAAGCTAGAATCCATATTTTTGGGACAAGTTTCATTCAAATCCATTCAGCGGTTAACAAGTAACAAACAAACAAATTCACAAACTTTCGCATCTATTACAATAAGTAAAATTGAGATATGCAAAATGTATCTATTGCAAAATTCACATGTAAATTTTTCTGAATTATGAATAAATTATATATTCAATTTATACATTGGAATAAGATTACGCACGATTTAGATAAAACAACAAAGATATGTGGAAATTTTAATATAAAATATATATTCTTTTTATGTTAGGGTCCGCAGACAGGCTGATGGTCTACTTGATGGTAGGTGGCTACCGTCGCCTATAACACAAGCGACGCTATAGGTGTTGCAAGTGCGCTGCTGACTATAGTAAGATTAAGGATATTGGGAAGGGGTAGGGATTATGTATAGGACTAGCCGCCGGCTTCGCTCAAATGTATTTTTTCTGCAAATTAAAATATACTAGCTGTTGTACTCTTATAATCAATACCTCCTTATAACGAAAAGGAAACTATTCAATACCTGTATCATGCCAATATTAACTTATGGGTGTGAAACTTGAGCAATAAAAAATTACTAGCTTGCCAGAGAAGTCCGCGTTGAAAATTATATACTAAAAACCTTCCTCGAGAACCATTCTATCCATTGGTGAAAACAGCATGAAAATCGGTGCAGTAGTTTTTGAGTTCATCGCAGACAGAAAGACAGACAGACAGATAGAAGCGGCGGAGGACTTTGTTTTATAATATGTAAGGATAATAAACAAATAATTTACAATAAAAAAATACTATAAATTGAGATAAAAACTATCCTATCTTTTAAGTTGGACCAAATTACACATCGTTACTAAGTTTTATCAAAATCGGTTCAGTAGTTTAGGAGTTCATGGAGGACACACAATGTGACACGTAATTTTTATATATACGAGTATATATAGACTACCATTACTAAAAACTAGGAAACATGTTATACACAAGGCTAATTCGTTTGTCAATTCACTGATGTAAATTTTTTTGTTGATTGTGTTATGCATAACATATTTTTTGTTTATATGTCGTCACTTCTGTTACCTTTTGTGGGCTAGCACTCTCCGGTTATGCACAGTAGACACTATATTATTGGGATCTAAAATTCTAGTCCAGGGGTAACTACCTATACAATGAATCTATTAAATTGTTAACCACAAAATCGGTACCGTCTCACGTTTCTTTCCATGACATTACACGTATTTTGTAAACGGAACTCGTTTTTCGCAATAATCCTCAACAAAGGTTAGATCTATCGGCGGATCAAATACCAAATAAGCCGAGTGTTTCTATACGGGCTTGGTATGTCACGTGTAACCTGTTTTAGATGACAAATCACGACTAAAAGTATAAGGGTACATACTTATTATACGCCTTGTTAAGAAA
The DNA here is from genome assembly GCA_944738685.1 of Synanthedon myopaeformis. Classification (NCBI taxonomy): domain Eukaryota; kingdom Metazoa; phylum Arthropoda; class Insecta; order Lepidoptera; family Sesiidae; genus Synanthedon; species Synanthedon myopaeformis. The sequence continues at coordinate 2,394,582 of OX122933.1, read as the reverse complement.
GTTATAAATTATTATTATGCATTTAATAGAACAATTCGCGAATTTCGAAGAATCATTTTTTAACTCCCGACGCCCGACACAAAAACGGGGTGTTATAAATTTGACATGTGTGTCTGTCTGTGTCTGTAGCATCACAGCTTTCCAACGGATGGACTGATTTTAATCCGGTTTTATTGTTTGAAAGCTGATTTGATCGGGATCGCTCTTGCTTTAATTTATGAATATCTGTTCTGGCGTTTTTTAATCAGCCATTTTCTAGTGGACGAAAGGATTTCACTAACTTGCACAAGTTCGATTAATGTGAAATTTTGTGTAATGTGTACTATTACTTTGGTGGTATTTCAAGGTAACCTTGAACTGATGCTGCATGAAGTAGTCTGCTGAATACCCAAGCACCTTATAGCACCTTATAGCAGAAATATAGCGTGTTTGGGCTCAATAGAAAGTCGGACGTTAGTTTATAATTTTAATTATAGCTTGTCTGAGAAGTTTTTATATTTTCTCTACCTATCGTGGAATTATTCAATCTAGAAAACAACGTAATGGCTAAAAACACATCTGTACATGCGCTGTTATTCAATGGTAGTTACTTCCGCCAGACAGGACAGCCGACTCTTGACTGCGGAATGTATTCTACTCTGACGCTATAAGGTTTTTATTTAAATCAATAAAGCCCTCTTAGAGAAGACCACTGTGAAATAATATCATGAGTATTGTTGTATTTTGGTGAGAGAATAAGGAATGCCAAGACCCATTTCCCTGTGCCAATGCCTTATTCTCAATACCACTATGATCGGCAGACTTGCAACACCTGTGGCGTTGCTTGTGTTATAAGTGATAGTGTAGCTACCTATCATCAAGTGGACAGTCAGCCTGTCTGTCGAACTTAGCATAAAATTAAAATTCTTCAAAATCAAATTTGTATCCGCATGAATCCCGGAATGAGGCGCTGTTTAGATATTTTTTTTATATTCTTAATATGTTAAAACGAGTGCAAGGAACCGAATAAGGTTAGCATTCCGATTGATTGCGCAAGCGAAAGATTCGCGGTGTCGATGTCTGCAACAATCTGCATACAATAGTTTTAATAATGTTCTGAAATGTATCGACATAGATGAGATGCAGGTCACGTCACTTCCTATTGTCGATGCAAATTTGTAAAGGTCGAATTTTAATGTTTCTACTTTAGAACATATGTCAAAAAAATAATATTTAATTATGTTACAAACTCTTATTTTGTCTGACCTATGGTATTTGTACTGTATTATAATAATATATTTATTAAGTCATTTAAAAGTATGTTCTAAATTACTAAAAGTTTAGTTAGTGGTAGGTATCACGGTTTCCTATTATTCCGAATATCAAGAATATATAAGGGTTGATTTAGCTCCACTACTCCCCAGCCAGGTCTGTAGTTCTGTGTTCGGGTATTATAGAAGAGTTCCTATTCCTACCCGGAAATGTCTACCATCTCTTGGGCCATAAGGACACAAGTGATACCAAGGTTACGAGCCTAAAGACGATGAAGGACATAAGTCGAACGGGCTGCAAATGCGCCGTCAATACTGGAGGATTTTTTTACGGCTCGCTTTAAGAAGCCCATATTGTAGTTAGATACAAACACCGCAGTAGGCAGATTGTACCAAATTTCGCGTTGCTGGATAATTTTTTTACTTATCCGGGATTGCGGATGAACTCCGGGTCTGTAAAAATTCGGGTTAGGCATATTAATGCTTACCCCGAGGTTTTAGGCTCGTGAGTTGTACCAATTATGGTACCAATTATGGTACAACTCATCAGAGCACTCACCATTGTACAGCCGGTAGAACACAAAAAGCGAGGGGACATCTCTTTTTAAACTAAAGGGTTCTAACTGTTGTTGTGTGAGAATGATTGTCATCAATGCGACCCTGCAAGGTGTTTAATAGATCTAGAAAACTTAAAAAAAAACCACAGGCAAACGTAAAGCATAAACAGCTAGCAGTAAAGAATACCTTACAATAGACCACCATGAAATAAACCAATGAATCATGAAACCACAAACACGTGTTTGACGATTGAATAATATTTTCTTTGATAAATGTAAAAAAATGCTTAGGTATAGGTATATTACATTAATAACATCCTGTATTCAAATAAAATGTTCTAAACCTATAGACTGACATGCTTCTTTAAGCATGACTTTTTAAAAATAGATGTCTCAAAAACAAATGACGACAGCTTAATTGTTTGTTGTTTAAAACAGTGATATGTGTTTTCGGTGGTTTAGATTCAATTTAAAATTAATTCAACTTAATCTTGTATAGTCCCTGCCAAATCTAGAATGAAAAAAAAAAGAGTGTCTTTTATATGGCACCGCACTTATATAATAAAATTCCAAAAAATATAAGAAATATCAGGAATTTGGAAACATTCACTAACGAAATTTTTTGATGGAAAAGGCATAATTTCACTTAATGAATTCCTAAATGGTAGGACTATACATATAGTGCAAGCGATACGAGCTATGTTTGACATAAATATAGCATAAAAATAAATACAGTTATTATTTAATTATATTGGAAGAATTATTGTTAGCTTTTAAATGCTTTTTAGATTTGCACACCGCTTGTCGGTTGAATATGTGGACATTATCTATTAAAATTTACAACAACTTATGTATAACCATATTCAGCAAACAAATTATTTTGAATATGAAAATTTTAAAAAATCCACTCTCCCGTCAAACGTCAGGGATAAAAAATAATAAGTTAAACAAATTGTTTATTTGATGTGTCGTTTAGAATACTGGCCATTCAGACAGACGCGGAAAGCGACTTCAAATTATATTATGTAAAGATAATATAATATAGTATATTATTATCAACATTCACCACCATTTCGGACGCTAACATCATGAGGAAGATGACGACAGGAAACCGCTAACTTCGAGTTGTTTACAATAATTTAATCTTTGTTTAACGCGATATGTCCAGTTATTATCTGTATAATCTCGGATGAAGTTAATGAGGGTAATCCCAAATTACGATAAGGTTTTTGTACCACACACAACACAATATTATGTCATTTACGGCTTTACTTTTCATAATTAGTATGATCGTCATTGATATAGTCTGTGAAAATACTAATTAGCTTCAAATAGGTGGTATGGGCGACAAGATTCACAAGTCATAAAGTTTTTCCGCTCATTTCATCTATCCCTACTTTTCCACATACCCTGTTCAAAAATTCAAAAAAATATTATTGTCCTATCGAAATAATAATAACTTTCAAGTTTAATAGATATTTTTTTTTTCTTTAATAAAATTATTTATTATGACTGTATAATTTGTTTCATTTAATTCTAAGTTTTAACAATTCACTATTTTAAATCTATAATATAAACTAAAAATAAGCTTATTTAAAATAAAATCTAATCCTAAGTTATATAATATTTACACATTATATAATATAAACCATCAGTCCCTTTGGCAGGGTCCCATATTTTTCGTATCCCTAGCCCACCGAAAAGAACTGGTACGAACCGAAAACGAACCGAAACGATGCTTGAGTCCAGGACTGCCCCTTTAAATTTATATTTAAAATTATTTCTAAATTCTGTTTTACCAAATCGTCTATTTTATTGAGTAAATTTTGATATTTCCAAATAGGAGATGAGCGGAGCAGAAAAGTAAATTTAGGTACAAAAACGCAAAATTTAAGAATATAAATAGCCGAATGAGAGTTAATGCAGATTAATTAATCTGTTGAAATAAGTTTCGAATTTAGTAATTTTCTCTTCGAGACATTTCTCAAATGTGTTTCCCATCATTTTAATATTTATTTTTGAATTCTGTAAAATTTATAATCTGAATTTATTCACAGGAAATTGTTGAAATTAAGAAAGACATGCATTACCAAATTCTCCAAGGAGTAAGTTGAGAAATAAATAAATAAATAATAAAAAAAAACAATGACCTCGTTTTGAATGTTATGGACTATTTATGTGAACTTGAGCCTAAAAGTCAATTTGTAAACACTAATAATAACATGTCTCTAGAAGTTGGAATAAATTAGTCGATTTTGCATTTTGAAAATTCCTGAGGCCTCCCTACTATAATAATAATAGAATAACATTATAATTAAAGAATTAATATTCACAGACCTGATTAGAATCCAGATCTAATGACTAATCGAACCATAATATAACATTTATGAATATATTAGTCGTAAATAGAACATTTAAAATAGATTTATTTTTATTAAGAAATAGCAGCTTGAACTGGTGTGTCTACATCTGATTTTGAGCTCCTAAATATAATATCGAAATAGTTTTTGAAATGTCTGCTGAAAAAAGCCGGGCAGCTTCTTTCGTGACTTTACTCTGTAATAAGTGATGACATAAGTTTGAATTCGCCATCCTCCTCTCTAGAGCGGATTCATGATTATTATTTGTCAGCTAAATATAGAATTCAATTCAGGGCCATCATAATAATGTTTTATGATTTTAAATGTTTCAATTAAGTCACTCTATGCACTTGAAATTCTAGCATTACTAGCCTCTCTAAATAAGTCCTGTTACTTGTTACTAAGTTCTTGAGACAACTTAGAGGCTCGTCTTTGAAATTTCTATAATCAATTAATGTAGTTCACAAAATAAGGATTGTTAAATATATCTGGTATGCATATTCAAACACATTCGATGCTTGAACTGAATGTAATCGTACGGGATGATGACAATATACCTGATGGGATATCCCTAACTCCATGGAGCATGGGTCGTCCACTAGTGTGGAATGCGTCGACACTTGCCATAACTAGTTCTGCGAGCGCGTCCAAAATACACAAATATTCCCTGCTGTGTCGAATATCTGGGTCCGTAAGGTCCTAACGCGCTGAAATATTTTAATATCTTATCAAAAGATTATTATTTTATATCAAATTATATATTTTTTTTATTATAAATTTATAATCCCAATTATTTTTCTTTCTTACTATTATCTAGGCCACACCATTATCTCATAAAACATGAATACATCATTTATTTTAAAATTTCCTCATTTCTAGGAAACATGACTGCGACCTCATTAGATGTACATTTGTTTATAAGATTGTCATAGCAATCATCTAATACATAAACCGTAAATTCTGAACAGTAAAACTCGATTGAATGCAGAATTCTCTTTATGCCGGCAGTACGTGGGTGAAGGAAGGTCGTTCGCGAGGTGATTTCCTGCCCTGCGGGTAGTGTTGAGGTAGATAATAACGATAGTTTTATCGATTGTGGTCTTTAGAGAGTTTAAAAATTAAATAGACATAAATACCTATTCTTTTTTTTTAATAAGATTGTGTTCGTTCGTAAAGACAATGTTTACATAGTATAAAACAAAGTCGCTACCCGCTTTCCCTCTGTATGTTTATTAACTACGCAACGGATTTTAATGTGGTTTTCACCAATGGAAATAACGAAGGTTTTTACATATATAGAACTAGCTGTTGCTCGCGACTTCTTCGCCCGCGTAACTATAAAATATAGCAGACCTTATGTTGCTCGGTCCAGTAGTTTTGAGTTTCAATGCAACGAAACATAACATTCATATGTTTCGTTGCAATTTTTTTCTGCAATTTATATACCTCCTCTAGAGAAGAAGAGGAAACCGTATCAAAATCCGTTAGGTGATTTAAAAGGAGTTAGCGCAGAAGCAAATAGCAGCGGAAAATGACTTTATTAATTAAAAAGTATTATATTATCATACATGCACACTGTAGATAGACATGCACACTACTGTCATAGATAAAATAGATAAGTACTATTTAAATTTTCTCTATAAACTTTTTGTAAAGACGTTTTAGTTATCTTAAACTTAGTCGAGCCGTTACGTAGTGCTTAACCTTAATAGTTACTCGGCGATCGTGACTCGTGCAATACGCTAACTATTACAATTAACATGAAAACGGAAAAATAATAGAAAAGCGAAAATTAATTACCCGTTAGGATTGCACTTCGCTAATAAACATGACGAAATCAATGTTTTCCTCAACGAAACCTGTTTAATGTTATTTCTCGTTTCCTATGATACATTTTAGAACGTTTGTAAAAAAATACTCTTGAGCATTTTTATAGTCCGATATTCGTTTATAGCTTTGAAACTTAAGATTAATTATATACGACTTTTATGATTCGTTCTTTATGATCGCTCTGGCTTCGCCCGAATATCATTAGTCAGTATGCCTATTTCGATCTAGAATAATGTACCTTTGAAATAGTGATTCCAGATAAACATACAAACGAAATCCGTTCTAAAATTAAAGAGAGAGAGCACAATAATATTAATAATTATAACTTTTTTTTTTATATTGTATTATTAATTATATATTTTTTGTTACAAATACAAAAAAAAATACAAAAATAAGAAAATTATATATAAAATATTTAATTTTTATTTTTATTTTTATTGTAAAAAATTTAAATTGCAGAAAAAAAAAACTTGGTTAATAATAATATTACAAAAAAATCATATTTCTCTATATTCACAAAAAATCTTAATATTGATATTTAGACTTTTTTAAATATGTATGTATTTTTTCTCATGAAAGCGTTAAGTTGTAACTAATTATTTACTATATATTTTTAAATAATTATTCTTTCATTAATAATACTTTTTTAAAAATTTTTATAAAGTTTAAACAGTTAAATTTTATTCGCTATGCTCGGAAAATAGGTAGAAAATCTGTTTACGTACTTAAGTTTGAGAATCGAAATAGGTTTCTTTACAATGAAATGTTTCATAAATTTGTTTTTAAAGCACCTAATCGCCTGTACTGGAATTCGTACAAAAATAGAACTAAAATTTTTGTCAATATAATATTATTGTACACTAACGACCCGTTCTTGGCTTCGTGTGGGTGCAATTTTTTCTACAAATAATATATATGTTACCTTCTTCTTTTTACGCTCTTTCAATTAGTGAAAACCGCAGATCTAAGCGATCTAAGCGTGCATAGTTGAAAAGATCTAAGCGTGCATACAGAGGGACAGACGGCCTTTATTATATAGTATGTAAAGTTATATTTGACAAATTTACATCACATAACATTAACATCACTAGCAATTCATTTCGTTCCGGTGTCTACCTTGTTCACGAAACTAAGTTCGAAATGAATTAACTTCATATTGGCCTTGTAGCCTTAAAAGTCACAACTCAACTGCGAAACGATTATGCTTGACGTGTAAGATTCTTCGAAAAAATCTGCGGGAGAATTAAAGTCTCACAACTCTACTTGTATGCACATCTAATACTAAATCTGGTGAACGAATTAGACGTTATTATTAAGAAATTCCTTTAAACAAAATAATATCAAATCAAAATTAATATCTTACTATACCTACACTTTGAATGATAATAATGACACAGTAAGAAATAAATTACGTTTGTTATAAAAATAAATTCCTTATAGTTATAGTTATAGTCTTCAATTATTTATTATAGCAAGTGTAATTTTAAATAGATAAATAAATAAATAAATAAATAAATAAATAAATAAATAAATAAATAAATAAATAAATAAATAAATAAATATATATATATATTTATTTAAATAAATAAATATATATTTATTTAAATAATATATATAGTACCTAAGTTATTGAACCAAAGTCCATTTCCCTACCCATTAGATCCCTTCAGATCCCTTTCATTAGGTCGGCAGCTCACTTACAGCACCTGTGGTGTTGCTTGTGTTATAGACAACGTTTATCCACCGTCAACCTGTCTAACTACCTTTATATATAAAAAAAAGAGTACCTACGTAATAAACATTAATTTATTGTTTCATTTAAATCAGTTTTATGTTATCTACTTATAAAACGATCCCATAAAGTTGGTTCTAAGTAACCAATAAAGGGCACTGAACCATGACATTACAAGGTTGTTAACCAAAAATTGTCAATGTATTGTTTGTAATGCTTTAGTTAGGTATTTTGGTAATAAGAACACTTTTGTTTTATTTCTGATGCTGAATATTAAAAAATAAATCAACCTCATCGTGAATCTTTAGTAAACCTAAAATGTATTTAAATATTTTATTAAAACATCATGTTATTAATTACCATGCAATAGATACTAATGAAATTATTATAAATTATTATAATTAAGAAATACTTCACCTAATTAGGAATCGTGAAATAAAGAAATAATTATTTTCTCAAAATGTGAGTAAAGAAAAAGTTCTTTATTAAATAATTTTCTGTACACATTCTGCCATTAATATTGGCTTACAAATATTACTTATTTATTAAAATTAACAATTAATATTTTACATTAAATACTATTTTATATATAATATAAATTATATTATTATATATTATGTTATAGTATCTATGTTAAACTAAAACACTATAAAAAAGATCCTTTTCACTGTAAAGATATTTTTCTAAACTATCATTAAACACAATCAATACAAACTCTAATGTTAAATCGTGTTATAAAATATATTATAAGTATATTATTTTCTAGATAGAACTTAACAGGAAACACAATGAAAATACTACGAATTAAAAATAAAATTAAAAAAACTTACCGCAAATGCGTCCTAACAGTGCGCCTGTCTCACCACTGACTCAGCTGCCTTAGCAGAAACTCGTGCGCCGGGGATCTCCTTGACCCCAGCGCCAAAATATTTTCCTATCATGTACATAAATACAATACGTAGGACTTTATTGTACCGTTTTGCATTTGCATATAAATATCTATACTTGCATATAATTCTGCATATATAAAAAAAAATCTGAACGTATGTGATACTGGGGTAAGAAAAAATAGTTTTTAGAATTTATGTCTGTGAACTGTTTTTGTATGAAATTTGACACAAAGATAGTTTATTATCTAGATTAACATATAGGATACTTTTTATCATGAAAAAATGGTAGGATCCTGTGGAATTTTCAAAAATCAAACTGGTAAAAAGGATTGTAAAAAAACTGACTTAAAAAAAAACTTAAAAATCATAATCATCATCATGATCGGATCACAAGCTGCCACTGTTGTTCACAGGGCTTATCTATACTCTATACTAATATTATAAGGAGAGAAGATTAATTACAAATTAATATTCTCTCTTTATAATATGTTTGTATGAATAAATTCAAAAACTACTGGTCCGATTTTAAAAATTCTTCTACCTATAGAAAGCTACGTTATCAGCGAGTAACATAGGCTATATTTTATAAAGATACGCGGGTGAAGTCAAGTGCTACAGCTAGTTAATTGATAAACTAATAGCTCCAGTACGCATAAGTCTAGGTCTCCCGGTACTATTTAATAGTTATAAGATTAAAACTAATGTTTATTCTCTAGGAAGGAAGACTTCCGGTAATCATAGAGATGCAATAGCTACGGTCGTGGTATAAGAAAGTTCATCACTTTTAAAAATAGATTATTTAACATTTTGTGTGACGTAAACTCTAAACTTTCATAATATAGCAATCTTATACAAAAAAAAAAGAGTGTTGATGGCATTTGATGATCAAACTACTTTCTTGATTCTAACATAATAGACAAATTAGCATAATTGCATATTATGTTTAGGTGACATTTTTTTTTACAAAAAGATATGGGCGATTTAATTATGCAATAAAAGGCTGAAATAATATTTCACAAGAAGGTTGACCTGAGCTTTATTAGTGCTGTAACACGAGAACCTCATAGGTAGAGGTATGTCTCGATACATTTGCCGCTACTCAAATATCTGACTTGGTTTAACATAACGAAGTACAGTGGGGGTACGAATAACTTCGTCAGTTTTCAAATTAATTCCTTTATTAAATAGTAGACTCTTAGTACCTTTTGAAACTAAAGCACTAAGCAGACAACTGCATATGAAAGTAAACTTACTAGATATGATAACAAGGACCAATCCAATTGTAGTCGAAAATTTGTGATATACTCGTTTTTAATATAGTTTTGTTTACTTAAATAAATTTTACCATAATTAGTACTATTCATTTTATTTCTTTAAAAAACAATATAAAATAATAAACACGTCTAAAATTATATTTCATAATTGATATCGGGATTAATCGCGGTTTCCGATGGCAAAAAATTCACTACATCTCATTAGTTATACATCTTTATTAGTTGACCTGTCAGTCAGTCAACTAGTCTATTGCAAACGTCAATGCGATATTCTAGGCCATAGGTACCACAAGTGCGCTGCTGAGTTTATTTGGATAGTTGGAGATTAACACGGGAGATATCCTGTAATATCCAACATTCAATCACGCAAAAATGGCTGAACGGATTTGGATTAATTTGGTTGACTTTGGTACACAGATATCTTATTACTTGAATTAACAATAGGATACTTTTTATACTAGAAAAATGTTAGGTTCCTGCGGGACTAAATTGAGGATATAAATGGAGTCTTCACTGCATTTGTATTAAGATGTGTTTCCAAAAAGATAAAATTACATAAGTTAAATTAATTAATGAAAAATTAAAAATAATAAAATTAAATTATTAAAACCAAGTGTCTCGCCAAGACAATAGTACAGAAGAATAATAAAAATCAAATATGTATCTGATTTTTTTTTCATGTAAATCTAGAACCTGTTCAAAGTTACTTTCCGTAAGCACTTTAAAATATACGAATTGAAAGCCTCATTTGAGAAAAAAACATCATACTCGTAATAAAGGCCCGTGTATGCGAAACATACTAACAGCTTGTAATGAAGTTTACATTTGCAAAATTGCTTTGACCTTTGTCCAGGTTTCACATGTGACTAAGTTTCGTTTGGTTACTTTTACTAATATTACTTAGTCATAAGCACGGTAAAGCTGTGGAATTTTACTTGTGTAGTAAGATTGTATCAAGGAAATATGGAAATAGAAAGCAAATATCCGGGATATTGGATTTTCTAATTTAAATATATTGTTGTCATTTTTGGAGTTAAAACTTCTTGCGTGCGAGCGTGCGTGCGTGAGTACGTGCGTGCGTGTGTGTGTGTGTGTGTGTGTAATGATAAAATTCTGTATGACGTTTATAAAATATAATACAAATTTTTCTAATTGTAGATACTTAAATCTGGTCGAATCGATGATGGAACCAGCACAAGCTATAATTAAAATTATAAACTAGCCCCAGACTATCTATTGATTGAGCCCAAACACGCCATAAATTGCTGAGCAGATTATCGCTTATCTTTCGTTAGCGTTTATGGCTTCTAAGGTTTTCTTCCTTTCTAAGGTTCCATGGGTTAATTATTTTCATTAGAATTCATTAAGTGAATTAGCCTCGTCCACTGTCAACAACAAAAAAATAGATACAGGCCAATTTACTATAGTATGTAATAAATACATACTATATATTTGTTTAGAAGACATTAGGGGTTTTTGGTTCTCAATATGTACAAGATCGAAGGTGTTCTGATGGCTAAGGTCACTGCCTATCATTAAGGGCTAAGGCCGTTCTCGCGTGACACAGATCAATAAAACTGCCAACACACGAACAGCTGGGGTGAACCTGGTTGTAAAGAGCGCGTGCGTGATTAAGTGTTGCCATTTTAAAGAAAATATTTTTTTCCAATTAAGAGGGACTTTTTTAATTAAATTATTTTATTACTTTATAAGTATATACTTTAAGTACCTAGAAATTCACTACGGCGAGCATATTTTACAACAAAGTGCGTAAGATGTCAAAACAAAACAAAAAATTAATAAAGAATTAACTAGAATTAATGAAGCATAAGTAAATTTTAAATTAAGAGCCTAATTTTAAGTATATTTCATAGTACTTAATTGGAAAATTAAAGATTTAAATTTTTTTTGTTTAAAATCCGTAACTGACATTAAACAAATATAATTGACATTATACATAAAGAAAAAAATTATTCGATTTCATTTTTCCTTAATAGACTAATTTGACAAAACTAAGCGCTTTTTAATAGGTAAGCTTAATTATAAACATTTAAGAAAAAATTAACATTCAAATATTCAATGAAAGTTAGTTAACGTATAAATTGCAAATTTTTAATGTAACATGGCAACACTTGGTTGGCAATGTCATAGCGCGAATGTGGAGCGAATTTATCCGCTTACACAATTATGTTTCTATTTAATTATGAATGAAAATGTGCGAATCGTTTTACAGAATCAATTAAAATTTTATTGTTTCGGCGCGACAAATATTTTGTAGTTTAAACTTTTGCAATTTTAGACAAATTTACCAAAGAACGCTGCGTAAAAGAAATTTTATAAATAGCCTAAATTATTATAATAATGTGTTCAGAATTGTAGTTTAAATATTGTTGTTAATTGTTATGTCGTTATCTAGCGTTGTTGAATATACTTAGTCTTCCTAGTAGAATAACATATCTGTTCTGTTGTTTTCTTTGCACGAGTTGTGCTTCGGGTTGTGCTTATTAAAATTGAAGAGATAACATATACAGTGAAAGGTGAGTTGAAATATTTTTTGCATGTAATCTCTGATATTTTAAACGCCTGCCGTAAAGATTATAGCAAATACTTGTCAATAAGTATCAGTTGCTTATTCTATCTAACAGGAAAATATATTCAATAGCCACAGCTGTTGAACTGATACAACCAATATATAATACTAGCTTTGCCCGTGACTTCGTTGAAGTTTTTTTATGGCGTAATGTATTATTCTGATTCTAGAACTAAAACACTGTGAACTTCCATCAAAATCTCTCGTGTAGTTTTTGTGTGAATAATAAGCATAACCCTCACAAACTTTCGTCTTTATAAACTTAGCTTTTTCCCGCGACTCTAACCGTGTATCTTTATAAATTATAGTCTATGTGTTACTCTAATGGAAACACTAAAGTAATGTAAAGTTTATAAAAAATCTTTTCAGCAGTTTTTGCTAGAAACAGGAATAGTAACAAACATCCATACATCCATCCTCGAACAGTTTCATGCTTATAAAATTAGTAAGTAGGGAAGAAGAATGAAGCAAACTATTTTATTGTCACTTACTAGTTTTTATTGTAGCTATAAAATATATTTTTTAGGTTTTAAAATACAATTTAAGCATAATTATGAAATTAGGGTATGTACCTAGCTAAAATTTTCTATACCTACCAGTATGAACACTAAAAAGATAAACTATACCTACTGTTTAAAAAGCACTCGTAACTTCTTCATGATTGTCTTGACTCCTGATCCAGGATGTTAGCAGAGCAATTTCAGTAACTGCCATATAACCAAGCAATCAGAAGTCTAAGTAAATTATAAATGACAAATTCTAAATACCGAGTATTAATACTCAAATAAAAATGGAAGCTTCTCTAAAGCCCGTGAAAACTGCGAAGAGCCTTGAACGTATAATATTGGTTATACCAATCCTAAGTATATTCTTCGTGGCATGTACACAGACTGAATTCTAAACTTTATCGGTTTTATGGTTGCAACAAAGAGGCTATGCTACGTATACTCTATATACCGCTTATTGGTACTCGTATATAAACTCTATCCTGCGGATTCTGTGAAATTCATACCATTTGGATTTATAAGATGAAAGTTATTCACCATAAAATGTAGCGTTCGTCGTTGCCATATGTTCAATTGCTAGCCAAAATAAAATGCACTTCAAAGGAGCCGAACATACTGAGAATACATAAATATATAAGAAATGGAAGATCAAAAATTGTCCGAGCAAAAATAAATTGGAGGACTCGAGCACGTTTCAAGCGCCCTCTATCGTCGTAAGGCTTCCAAATGACAGTTGTAATCGGCCGTGTGAAGAGGTGCTTCGAAAATACTCGACACGTTGCCGGCTCGCTTCTTCAATTGTATGAACCTCTCTCGACATGGCTTTTTCTGTGTAACACAGTATGCTTTTAATGAACCTCAAAATACCTACTTTTATAGTATTTTATTATAAATATTATATACAAAAATAATTAAAATATTACTTTTTTATGAATAGGTAAAATTATTTTGAATGATTTTTTTTTTTCATGAAAGTTTTACAATACATCATCGATGTCAATACATTAAATTTGTTGAAGTGAAAACATCTTTAAACCATTGAATTCGCGACACTGTAACCGACACCTCTTTTGACAATTATAAAAGAACACAGTAATCAAATAAAAATAGAAAACGGCCAGTGATATTTCAAAAAGGTAGTCAACATTTTCAGTATAGAGGAGATATTGAGAGCTAATCTTTTTACTAGTAGTGGGTAGTATAATTTTTGTAGTAGTAGTTTATAATAATGAATAAAAAAACACTTCATTTAAAAGTATTTCCTGCACAATAAAATATTTCCTGACAATTTAAAAAATATACACGTAATCGTCCAAGTTTTCACTTCTGTCGGCACACCCGGAGTGCCACTGTTTTTTTTTTATCACCCCTGATTATATACCGGTAGTATAAATTTATATTTTTATGTATGGTGTTTAATAATAAAAACAGCGTTTTCTAATAAAACGAATAAACCAATTGACAATTTAAACTAATCTACAGCCTTTTTAACGCTCAACACGTAGTTGAAAAAAAAATCAAGACACCCATAAATTCTACGATTTTCTTATTCATAGTTAATAATGTTATTTTAGGATAATGTTTTTTTTTTTTTTCATAATTTATTTTGATTCATTTTTAAAATAAAATAACAATTACAATAATTCTTATAATTATTTTATTATACAAATAATAGTTGCTATATACTTTTATAATATGAACTCAGAATCATTTATAGGTAAACCTCTAATTATCTCGGGAAGTTTATTATAAAATCGAATACCATAAAATAATACAAACCTAGTATCGACTAATTAATATAATTATTTTAATACAGAACGCATCATGCGCTACAAGAGACGATCTTCTCAGGGGACCAGAAATGCCAGACACTCCGACAAGAAGTATACTATACGTAAGTACAGAATATCTCTTTTTCATAATCATGTTTGTTTTTTAACGTTTAGTCTAGAACATTTACAGTTCTCAAACTAAATAATTATAATCCCCGTAATGTGCTAATGCGCGAGGCCGCCATTTTGGTGACGTAATTTCGTGACACACTCAGTACCGTCAGTTTTGTTAGATGTATTTTTTAGCTGCGGATGACGTCACACGGATATTAATGTAACATAGTTCCTGCATATAGCAAATTTAGGGGATTATAGTGCGAGAGAGAAACACTGATACATTTTTGTCGCATGTGTAAAAGAATGACAGTAGATGACCCTTATTTAAAAAATGTTTATCTAAAATATCCAAGGGATTTGTGAGGGAGGTCCTGTTGAAAAAGAAGGAACACACGGAGGTGTAGCTGCGGACAGAAGCTAGGAGGGCCTAGTACCGCGAAGTAATGCCCGTGGTAATAGGTACGTACTAGAGAGGGGAGGTTTTTAGTGGGTAAAATCCTCACATTATCGCTCACTTGACCGGTTTCTTTTAGAAGTTTTTCCTCCTCTCTCCTAAAAAAACTAGAAATATTTGTTGGGGAGAATTAATATCTACTAACAATATTTCGTAACTCTCACATGTTTATATATGTAAATAAAGGCAATCCTTATCTATATCGGCACTTAGTACTATCTGAAAGTTATTACAAAAATCTTTTCCCAAGAGCATCCACCAAAACAACCTCATCTCACTCTAGACAACGCGCTAACTTTGTTTGTTCAGCTCCATCTGCACAGCGAAGTGTTATTTTTCTTAGTAAGTAACTCCTCAAAACTCGAAGCTGTGAAACGAATCTCTTATATTTTAAGATGAAATATTCTTTTCAAAACTCACCTTGCAACATATTATACGAGTATTATCTCTCCGACATTGAGATGCTACAGCTTCACTCGGTTAAGAACTTACATAATTCATTCAGATAACAAAGAAATAATAACCTATATTATAAAAATATAGCAAGACAATTTTATTTTGTGTACTTATTTAAATTACATATACAAAATATAAATTCCATTATTGAAGCAATTAATTAAATATGAAAATTATCGATAGATTCTATTCGGAAGAAAACATCTTCCCTTATTGTGACTCATTATTTAACTAGCTTTTGCCCTCAATTTCATCCTCGTATTTTTGTAAATCATAGTCTCTGTTTTAATCAGATGCATAAATTATATTCCAGTAGGTATAGTTTCAAAAAAATCCGCAGCGTAGTTTTTTGTGTGAAACAGCAACAAACGTCGCATTTAAAATATTAAAAGGACTAGTGAGATCCATCATTTACTCATTAGATATGACAGACATACACAATAACGCTAATCGTATCGTACTTATGTATATGGCTATGATATGGCTGGCATTAAAGATAACTGTCCATTGATTTTTGTAGATTTTTCTGTAATATTATTTAGTCAGATCAGCTTCTATAGCGGACGCGGAGGACGCCAAGAGGTTTAGTCGGTAGGTCTATCCCACTACCATCTCGGGCAGGAGTCCGACATAACCCACTGGTCTGTCCTCAGGCAGGTGGGTATCTATGATGATTCCTCTTGTAAAAAAAAAGGAGTTAGTAAGGTGCTAGAACGTTTTTAATGCAAAAAAGCCGTATGGTCACAAGCTCATTGGATTCTCCAGTCCCTTAACCACTCAAGGCCCCCCTTGTTCGTGTTACTTGTTATAGGTGACGAAGACAACTTTTTAACGTTGGTAAATCCTCATGATGCCCGGCAGCATCCCTTACGCTTCATGAGTCATCATCGGCTAAAAGTCTGTCGGCAGCGAGAGATCGGCGTCCACGACGAAAGATAGAGCGGCGCGCTGCTCTGCCCATTCGGGGCATTCAGCCAAAATGTGCTGCGCAGTGTCAACCGTGCAGCCACAATGGTGGCATTCCTTCGTCGGCTCTCTCATGGCCACCCGGTGAAGGTAACGCCCGAAACAATCATGCCCCGAAAGCACCTGCACCAGACGGAACACCAGGCAGCCGACAAAACCACCTAACATCAAGTAAACCGTCAGCCTGTTTTAAGACGTTTACATATTATATAAAAAAAAACATTGGGGAATAGAATAGGTTCTATAAGAATGTAAATAAATTGATTCAATTTGAAAAATTAGTGTTTTATCTCTGATTTCATCTTCAGATGTCCCCAAAATGGCGCCTCGCTGGCTGTGGTATATCTGGCGTGAGGCCAAAATGGCAGTATCGCTCCGCGAACGCCCGAATAGTTTCGAAACTTAGACAATCGACAGAAACATTTTCTTAATATGTAGTTTGAGGTTAGATTTGATTTGCCTTTGTAGTTTAGAAAAGTTAGAGGTATCTTTGGTATTGTTCTACACCTCGATATTGGAACTTCAGCTTAAGCCCAAAGAATTTTTATAAGGTTTTCACTAATGGATAGATAGATAGACGGGACAAGTTTGTGCATATAATTTGCAGAAAAAAAATGCGCCCATGCGAAGCCGTGTGGGTTCGCTTCGCTACTAAACTATAAAATAAAATGCTCGTTGTCATAAAATAATGTACTTAAATTAAGTTTATGATTTACTAGGGATAATAACTTTAAAGTATTTAATGAAAAGCAAAAGTTCCCCATTGTGGCATAGGTTTAGTGTTTATTTTTATTATATTACAGGCAAAATTAATAAAAAAAAAACTAAAAATGATTACATAGGTAATTAAACAATATTGTCAAAAAGTCGTGCCTAGGGCATATTTGAAGTATAGGTATATATCCCAACAATACTGTTCTATGTCAACACTTTACTGCTTACATTTTATTTTAGTAGTTAAAATTCACATTAGAGGAATTTAATAATATTTATAAATTAAATAATGCTTTTAAAATAATGTTTGTAAACGTTTATTTTTTATTAGTGGCATTCATAAATTTTGCAATCATAAATTAGATCTGACGGCAGTAATCATACCTTTACAGAAGACCATCGTAAAATAACAACACGACTACCAAGTACTGTGTTTCAGTAAATGATTAAATGTCTTGTTTCTGTTAGGTATTATTTTTATTAAAAAAAAAAAAAATGAAGACCTATTTTCATTGCTTCTGTCCGTACACGAATCTACGTGATTGATTCCAGATGCTTCTATGAAGCGACCTAGTCAGAATTTGAGATCTTACGAAGCTGACATCTTTCGCTTGGATGGATAATCTGTAAGGAGGTGGTTACGGCCGCTATTCAGGCCGTCTTGTTTGTGACTACATTTTTTCTTTTTGCCAGTTTAATGCGAAAGTTTCAAAACAACGACAATAAAGTGACAACTCTGAACATTCTCATTGAACGAGGCGTTCATAAAAACGAAACAACTCCTCGGTGAATTCTCTCCAGACAATGTTGTCAAATATATCAGTTTCAACTTTAAAGTTAACTACTAACTAATTTTCAATTGTATACAATTTGTCGGCGAACAACAAACTCCTAGAAAGTTCTTATCGTTATGTAACGACTAGGTACTTAAAGTTTGAAAATTTACTTTCAAGGAATAATTTTAATACTTTGGTTTGAATAAAAGCTACTTTATCCGGTTGTAAGTCACAAAAGACTTTTTGCATATTTTGATAGCCTTATTCTTGAGGAAAATGTATGTAAGCCTAAGGCTATGTAAACGGGAAGAAAATTCAGAAAGAATGCTAAGCGAAAATTCTAATTCACACATATTAGAATACCCTGTTGGAGTAAGTTGAGCTAAAATATCAATTTTATCGACACACAGAAAACAACAGGACTTTATAAGATCAAAAATGATAGTGTTTTTGGAGTTTACTCCATAAGAATCGATTTTGATTTTGAATGTCACATGTCACGCGTTACGCGTTACAGGCTACAATATACTTCAATACATATTAATACAATATAATACATATAATATATTATATTAATATATTTTAATTATATTTATTAAATTATTTATTTATTTATCGTTCGTAAGGAGTAAACTCTAGTCGTGCGTCGGAGCTGACACACACACTTTTTTTGTTCAGATTTATGAATTAGTTTATGCTAGCTAGTTCAAGACAAAAGATTCTTTATCCTCCTGCCCAAGAGATACTTTCCGAATATAAATATAACAAAGTACAAAGGGTAGGCACTTATTGCCAGATGAAGGCAAGTAATTAATTAACGTCGAGTTGTTTCTTCTCGGAATCACGCTCACAGACAACTTTGATTAAGGGAAATTGTTTTTAATAAAAACATAAAACTTTTCATATAAAGTGGACCTTTCAAAACTGATTCTAGGTATTTTAAAATTCGCATTGGATTTGGTTCAATTTAAAGTTTAAAAAATGTAATACCGTGTTTCATTATTTTATCTTTATTTAATTGACGTTAGCTTTTTTTCATGTTAAAACAGGCTGACGGATTAAGGATAAGGGAAAAGGAAGGGATGGGGTAAGGGCTCTGGCATCCCTTACTCACTCACCGAAACACAACAGCACACATGCTGTTATTTCACGATAAGGGGGTGGTTATTGCGGCCAGACGAGCTGCCCAAATGACTGCGAAACGCAGTGTGCTTTGCCACTACTATTATAGTTAAAATTAATATAAAAAATATTTATTCACTAAAAAACGTGCTCATGTTTAATTATTTTAGTTTGAAAATGTCAATTCTGGTTGATACCCGAATTAATAATGCCATGGTAATTAATCAATTAATTAATTAATGAGCAATTTTGCATTCCTCTTTACATAGATTTATTTTACAATTAAATTTACAATTTCAGACAGAATTTTAATAAATAATTTAATTTATGATTAAACCATAATGATTAAATTTCAAAATAAGCGTCTCAGAAGGTTTTGTATATTTCTAAACTATGCAGTATCGTGGACACGGCCGTGTGTTCTACGTAAATACATAAAACATATCATATGTACATACAAAAAAATCTTTAATCCTTTAGCTATCGAGTGGTGTAATTAAATATTGGATGTAAATAATAAATTTTTAGCTACAGCATCAAACCCCGATGTTGTTAACATCAGCTTTCTGAATTGCCTTCCACTATTAAAAGACGTTATTCACGTCAAAAACGCACTGCTACTTGGAAACTCAACAAACTTTGGACCTTATTTACAGTACAATGGCGTTGGCAGTCTCTATTGTCTTCCATTTTCAAACAAAAGTCGAGAGTAACCTCGGTTAGGTTGGAGCCCAACCCTTAACTTTTAAATGCGATTTCGACGTTCCCTAGCAAAAGGAAATTGTTCAGAACATAGTTTCAGATGGGTCTTTACTCCGAGTAGTGTAGACCCTTTTAACGGTTTCTATAATTGAAATAATAGAATTTAGTACGAAGAAATACACTGGAGACCAACTGTATATAGAGTAACAGATTAATTATTACCCAGCTTTTAGTTAAGTAGTCTGTGTTTCCGAGCTCATATAACCCATGTTCGAGTGAATAGGCATCTTCTGGGTGAGCTCGCTTCATCATAGGCCTCATCTTCGCTTCACGGCTAAATACTGCCCAAGAGAAAACCCATCTCTAATTTAAAAAAAAAATATATAGACACGAAGTATTTTCATCTGAATTGGTACATACCTACGAATAAGTACATACTATTCAATATTTATCTTCTATTAAATAAACAATAAATTAAAATAACATATTATTTTAATGTATTTAATACATATTCATATTTTTCAATTATTTCAATTATATTCAATTATTTCAGAACATTTCTGACACCAGAGCTCAGCAAAACTTTTACTTTTCTCCCCTACATTTATTATTCAATGGGTTATTACGATCAACACGATCATGCTGCGTAAATAAAGTGTCTAATAAATTATTTTGTTTTGCTGATGTTCAAACAAACTTTTTCATCAAACCGGAAATTTTGTGCACAAGGAAAAATTAATGTTACAAACACAAATAAAGGTTGTTCGCAGCCGGAGCTGTTACAGAATAATAGATTAGTGATGGGATCAACTTGTGAGGCTCACAAA
Source organism: Synanthedon myopaeformis (assembly GCA_944738685.1). Classification (NCBI taxonomy): domain Eukaryota; kingdom Metazoa; phylum Arthropoda; class Insecta; order Lepidoptera; family Sesiidae; genus Synanthedon; species Synanthedon myopaeformis. The sequence continues at coordinate 2,373,687 of OX122933.1, read as the reverse complement.
CTTAACAGAGATATTTTGTTTAAAAAGATTTGTTTATGTAAAAATCGTGACAAAGATATTAAGGGAGGCCGCGCATTGGCTATTGTCGCGCGATAGTAGCTCACGTTGGGTTGCTGAAGCGACCGTTCGCACACACACTGTCCTATCGTACACGATAGAACTGTTGCATAAGCGACTTTTATGTTACTAAAGCGACCAATATCCCTCATAAAATCAGTTTCTGAAGTGATAACAACGATCGCTCAAGCGTCTGTGCATTTGAGAAGTTATCGCAAGCAACGATTATTGAAGCCGAATCTAGACGAAACTCGTAGTTTCGTAGCTTTTGTGCAGCCTTAGTTGGTACATCCAGCAAAGCAACTCAGTTGCTTGCGCGATAGTAGCCAATGTGCCTCCTCCTTAACTATTGCGGGTTGGGAAAATTTCATAATATATTTTAAACTAGCTGGTGCCCGCGACTTTGTCCTTGTTGAACGATGAAAGGTACCCTATGTCCTTTTTGGTGTCCCAGATAACGTGTATGCAAAATTTCATGATGATCGGTTCAGTAGTTTTTGTGTGAAAGAGTTACAAACATCCATACATCCAAACAAACTTTCGCATTTATAATATTAGTACGGATTTTAATGGCACACTCTCGTCTTACACTGGGATGGATATATTTAGACAGGTTTTAATACCTTCTTTCATGCATGACATGATAATGAACTTAATATTGGATTTATGTAACACTAAATACATTAAGGTCGATGTCAATCCTATTTGAACTGAGCTATCTGAAATTGTTGACGATAAGACCTCTAGTTACTATTATGACTTGGGTATTGTTGATGAGTCAAGAGGTGACATCATCAAAGTTTCAAATGAGTGATGAGGAAATCATGATTCATTTGAGGTACTCTTTCGGGATTACCTCAAAATGAGTATCAAATGAGTTGGATATTGAAAAGGGAAACGTGCCTATGTGTTTTTAACTTTTTAATAGAAACTCTTGAAAAGTATGGCTAATGGGAAGTAAAGGAAGTAGAGTGTTAAAACAAAATGTTCCTTTATAAGTGGAGAATAAATTTTTCAACGTCGTTTGCACACTTTATAACGAGGTTTCACAAGAGATACTTTTAACTTAATAATTTATGATAAGGTTCTACGTATAATTTATGATAAGATTCATTAACTTAATATAATTTATAAGTTAAGTATGTACTAATTTTTTGGTTTTTGCTCTACAACGTAAACGACTATAGAAAGCACACTTGGCTTTCTACAGTCGTTTACGCTACGCTAAGAGAAAACTCGGTGATTGGTCAAAATATCATTTTGACGTTACAATAACCAACGTAGCGTAGAAAGGACTGTAGAAAGCACACTTGGCTACGGGCCGAGGATCGTCATCGTTTTGGCTTTTTTTCCGAAACTTTATAATGACTGTCATGAGAGTTTCTTGGAGAAACCTAATTGATAAATAAATATTTTGAGTTTTGATTTGATTTGAACAAATATTTGGATATTTTAATTTTCCTCGTGAATTACTGAATATGCAATATAATTAATTAAAAGTCCTTCCATTTCACCAGACGACTAACACCGAATAACTACAAACAATTTGGAGGCTGTAAGTAAATATTTGGGCAAAGTCACGTTTTACGAGTCAGCTCTGCTGGACCGTAATTAACGCTACGATTACAAGGGTACGTAACGTTGATAGTGACGATGTCATATTTTATGACGTTGCGAAAAGTAAATTATTTTCTTTACGAAATGAACGGTGTAGATAATACTAATAACGTATATCGTAAAGAAGATCTCCTTTCCATAGACACTTTCATTTCTTAAGACCTACTAATATTTGTGAGGATGGATATACATATATGCTTTTTAGCGTTTTTAGTCCCTCTTAGTAGCTAACGTTTTAGCGTGACTCACGCTTGCGATTTGGATTTGGATGAAATTGGGCACATATAATATCTTATTACCTGGATTAACATATAGGATACTTTTTATCCCGAGAGATCCCGAGAGATCGTCTAAAAATATAAAAAATTGGGTCCGTAGCCCCATATAGTGAACTTTGAAAGTATACCTAATTTTTTTTATATAAATAACTAGTTGTTGTCTGCAACTTTTCCGCGTTGATGACGCCTGACATCTTTATTGTTGTTATGTTATTTATGTTTTTGTTTTATGTTGATTCGGAAAAAGTACCTAATTTTTTTCTGTAAAAGTTCATGGAAAACGATAGGGCATTAAAAGGTAACAGACCGACACACAGACAAACAGAGTTACTTTCGCATTTATACGTGTAATATTAATTCAATTGTTAGAGAATTATTATTATATTGAAGGTAAATTTAAATTGTAGAAATCTAATAGAATATTGATAAGTTTGAAAAATCATTTCGTTTAATTAAAACTCCTTCCCTTTCTTCGGCGTCCAAAAAACTTTCAAAGTATAACGTTTCGACAGAGTTTTGATGAATAATTAATGAAAATCGGAGAGCTTAAATATCAGATATTAGAGAATTTTTTTAATAAGAACTTCCAATTAATGGGTGATCTTTCTTAAATAAATTTCCAGCATACAACTCAAAAATAGTACCAGATCACTATTTTGAGCCGTCACCTCGAAGTTCATGAATGATTTTGTATTTGTATATAGCAAGATTAGTTTGGTACGGAATAAATTTTAAAATTCGAACGAATAAATACTATTATTTTTTTATCTTTACTTAGAGACTTTTTCCTGAAGGACATGTCGCCTCATTGGGCAAGGTCGTATATCCATGACTAAAATAAAATACTACTTTACTAACTTATGTTGAGTTAGAGCCGGTTTGTGACGGGGGACGTCTGTGTTTGTTTTTCTATATGTTATCTATACCTATATGTTTTTAATATGTCTTTTGATACAAATAAAATTTAATCTTATTCTAAACTATTACTAAACTAAACTATTACTAATTCTAGAGTGGTAAATATTGTATTGGCATCATCAAATAAATACTATTGAAAACGTTAAAGGTCTATACTAGAATAAATACTAGAAATAGAAGCATGTACAGTAAATAAGAAAATAAAAGTTGTGAACGGCGAACAAGAGGAAAATATAAAGGACAACACGCGAAAGCTCTCAACAAGTCTGAGATAAGGTTTGGAGTCTGATCACGTATGCTGGCGCCAGGCAATCATTCCGGTGCTATGGTAGCAAGATACGCGACCTGTGATGTAAACAACAGTTATAGTGATGTTTAGTGTATATATACCATCATTCCATATAAGTGTGTGTGTGTGTGCGTGTGTTGAGACCACAACAATAAAGTGATATTCCCAAATTTAAACTGTTTATTGCTTTTCATAATGGTGGGCAATTTGTTACGAATTTATCAAATACTAGCTGGTGCCCGCGATTTCGTCCGCGTTGAAAAATAAAATGTATATAAGCAATCAACACATCAAAAGTTGTCAGACATGACTGTGTGTGAGTCAGTCAAGATAAATAATGTTTAAATTAGTCTTTATTTTACACATTTAGAAATCATAATGTCTGAAAATATAATACAGCGAGCAAAAAGATATCTACTTTATTCATTTTAAAATATAAAATATATTTTTAAAATATAAAATATATTTTTAAACACACATTAAAACGGTCTATCCGGGTCACGTAACGTTGAGCTCACGTTTTTCCACCAGAGGCTATCTATCTAAAACGACAGTCCACTCCCAAACCCGATGCCGTCCTGTTATTTATAACATTTCCCACAAAATTGTCCAATAAGATAAATTGTGATATACGATTTTAACCTTAACTCCTGTATCTTAAAGTTCAATCCTACAAATAAAATGTCGGAATATAGCGCCTCTTATGCTCAGCACAACTAATGCAATATTTCAGTACTAAAGCTAGTCGTTATCATTTATAACTGAATTTAAAAATTGAATGTTCAACCAAAAATTATAAAGGTTCGATGGAAGAACTCTTGTGTGTTCAATACTGAAAAACCACAGCCCGACTGAAGGCTTACAGAAACGGAACTCCTTACACTCCCTCACAAAAGATGACCGTACGAATATCTTCTTCTCGTTCCTTTATTCTCTTCCTGTTTAACTACCCACTTAAAACTTTTTGGTTAATAATATTATTTATTTATTTACTTATAAAAAGTTAAAAGTTAAGTTAGTAATATTTACATTGTCCCATAAAATTGGAAAGCGGTTTGTCTGCGGGTCCTAATATGTATTAGAGGGTTAGGGATATATTATTCTATATTACTGTAATAGGTATAATAGCGTATCTTTATAATACCTACGGCAACAAGTTAAAAATATAATTATACGCGGATCAAGAATCAATACATAATCAAGAATCAATCAAAAGAGTGACAGCAGTTGTAATACCAAAGTAATACTCGTAGTAAGAAACCTTGTCTATATCCTATATTTATTAAAAAATTAAGTCGCTGCTCGCCTCTTTTTATTTCTCCACTAACTTCTAAAGAAAATTCTTGATTTTGATACGGTTTTCACTAATGGAAAGAATGGAAGAATAGCCGAATGTATCTTTGCGAAAATCTTTGCGAGGACAATCCCTGTTTACTTGAGTGAACCGAATTTTCTTCACTAATGACAATTCTTAAAAAAATATTTGGTTAAAAAAACTTCATGTTTTTGATATTCGTCTCCTACTATGTTTGTAAAAAAATATTTTTTAAATATAACACAACGCGCCACCTGAAGCGTCCATAACGGCTGTATCTGGCAGCTATTATATTTGATAAAAAAAAACATGGCCTCATTTTTTCAGTGAAAAAGGTAAAAACACGAGATATTCCGCGTTTCGTAGTTGAAAAATAAATTATTTTAACATCTAACAATAGATATTTTATTCAATGTTTATTAAAATAAATGTTTTTGTAAGGTTTTATTTAAAAGTGAAATATTTAAGAGTTAAAAATTGAGGAAATTTTCCTAAATTAAAAAAACCTCAATTTGCTCAATAGATTAATAGGATTTTATTTCGACAAAATGTTTATTACCTTGTTCATACATCAATGTTATTTTTAATAGTTTCTTTTATCCATGGCAATACAGCTGTAATTTTCGTGTAAACACCTGGAACCTTTCCACAATCGGATCCAAAAGACGCCAGACCTACTTGGATGCTTCCATAAGTCAGAGGACCGCCGCTGTCACCCTGAAAAATATTTTTTTCTGAATTTAAATAACTGATATAAGACTACACATTTTGATAAAAATCAAAAAAATCTATGGAACTTTTAAAAAGCGTTTAATTCACTCATTCAGCCCGTTTAGTAACTATCACCAGTGTGATCTTTGTCCTTTATCCTATCAAGATCGTCAGCACATCTGCAGTGCCTATGCAGATCTGACTACCTTTTTGATGTTTTAACAGAAGTTTAATTGATACCGGAAGTACTTCCCAAATATCTTAAAAAGTTAACGTCAAAGTGGACCTGGCATGAATCTTTTCCGTTGCCTCCGGCGCACAACATTCTTGTGGTAATTTGTCGAAGCGCTTTCAAGTATGACATCTGACAGGAACGACGTGATACTTCGGCAACAGTCACTTGGAGAAGGTTCTCTGATACTGGTTGATGTGGCTGATAATCAAAAGTAGATATAATTATATTTAGAAACTATAACTCACTTGCTTGTGGACATTGGAAAGGAAGTGGAATAAGTCTCGCTACAATATCAGCTTCTACAAGCGTGCTGTAATAAACAAAACAACCTTTTGTTGTGCGAAAGGTTTAAATTTTTCTTTAGAATATAAGGAATACAGGAAAACCAAACATTTTCCTCTAGATTCCAAACTCCCTGCCGGCGTCTGTGTTTCCGAGCTCATATAACCCAAATATTTTTAAAATTCAAGTGAATAGGCATCTTTTGGTATAGCTCGCTCCATCGTCGGCCTCGCGTTTGGTGCACGGCTATAGATGTTGACCAAGCTAATTATAAAAGGAATCGCTTTTCAATGTAACATTAGATAGTTATGTTGCATATTATTCAAAACTTACCCCAGTTTGACCCCATCCTGTTACACGTAACTGAGATCCCCTCTTAATTTTGAAAGTTTCATCTGGTAAGTTAACCGAAGTCACTTTGGAACCAAAAACCAAAGGCTTAGCCAATTTTATAATACAAATATCAAAGTCTGCAGTTGCTATTGCGAAACTTTCATGTGATATAATTTTTTCGATTTCATACAGTTCTCCGCCTTTGTCCATTGAGCTGGTTCCGACAAGTACTTTGTATTGTCGATCTCTATGGAAGCGTCAAAGAGCAAAATTAATATTAAAATTTAAAGTCTAATCTGCACATTAATTATATCAATAATTTGATATGGTTAGTACTGGAACATAACGTACAATTTATTTCGTTGCGATTCCGTATTTTACCGAAATAGATTGTAAAACGGAAATCTAAATAAAGGTTACATTATCCTACTATTTTAATATACCTATTGGTAATAGCTTGCATTTGTTTTTATACCAATGATATTAACTCTTCAATATTAGGTAAGGTACACAGTATTCTGTAAAAGTACTGTACCCGAGGGATCCTCTAAAAATAAAAAAATCAACTCGTGAGAAACATTGTTGTTTTCAAAACAAAATCTACTATAGTTTAAATAAAAACTATTTTTTTTTTTTACTTTTAAACCTTCATATAAAGTTTTCAAGAATTTCTTGTCAATATCTCAAAAGTATACTTTTTGTAAATAGCCAAATATTGTTTTGACAACGACGATATGAGCAATAAAGATTTCGAATAGGTAAATGTTTTTTTAAAACACTTTAGGGAAAAGGGCGCGGTAGAAGTAGCGCAAAAAGGGTAATAAATAAAAGGAAAATCATTTTATAACAAACACAACACAAAGGCCTTAAACTAACGGTAAGCGATGAAAGAAAATTATCATAATAAAAGAGAGGCTTCTTACGGTACTATACAATGGGCCGCTGTCAGCACAAATTGTTCATGTATGATGGATGCTCCGCACCAGTGATATGTGCCGTTCAAACGAAGTGAAGCCATGAAGGGCACTTCTTCAATGGCGATTCGGTGGCCGCCAATTATTTCTACTTTATCATGTTGAAGGCCGATAGCTGGGAAATTTATAAAGTTGAAAATAGGTGGAGCAAAGCCTTATTATGGGTATGTGGGACTTACCCGGCGAATACCCACTCATCGCCGGATACCAATGTTTCACCATCGCCAGCAAATAAAATATAGCCTATGTTACTCGCTGATAATGTAGCTTGCTATAGGTGAAATAATTTTAAAATCGTACAGTTGTTTTATTTTTATATTTCTATTCTACTGTTATTGTCATTAAATTTTCCGAAAAATAAACATTGTAATAAAGCAACACTTTGAAATCACTGACGTAGTTAATAATGTTAATTTAAACTTACTATGTCCACCAACAAATCCAGTTACAAAGCAAGAAATAGTCAACAAAACTAACAATGTCGAGGACATTTTAATGAATGTTGGAAAACCATAGCGTACTTCGTTTACCAAACAATGCAATTAATTATGAAGTTTCGGCGCAAACGATCTCAGATAAAATGTTTTATCAAATAAATTATAAATGTATTTTTAATATTAATCAATTTTATGATAAACAACTGAAATTTTCACTATTTGTTTTTAATGTTTCGAATTGGTATTTGTATGTAGTTTTTTATATATTAACTTTTTTTGCTATAAGTATCATTGACTGTTTATTTAAAACTAGCTGTCCCGCTCCCGGCTTCGCTCGGGGTGCATTTTTTCCCGTAAAAACCTTCCCTGATTATCCCTCTATCCAGTGGTGAAAGCCGCATGAAAATCGATGTAGTAGTTTTTGAGTTTATCGCGAACAGACAGACAGACGTGGCGGAGGACTTTGTTTTATAATATATAAGGAGGAAGTTAGACAACTTCCTCCTAAAAATACTTCCTAAAAATACGAAAGAATGAAATTATTTGCGAAATTTCATCAAATCGATAGCTTAATAATTTTATATTTGTACTAGCTGACCCGGCAAACGTTGTTTTGCAGTCGTTTTGACTCACGTACGAATTGAAAACGTAGATTCACAAAAATAATTGTACGATATTTAAATTTTTTGGCATTATCGAATCAGGTAAATTGTCGCAATTATTGATCGCAAGAAATACAAGAGAATATATATACTGTGACACTGTGACAGTCAAACACTGTGACACGAGAATTTTATATATGTATATAGATTAATAATTTATAGATAGATGCTTGTATGGATAGTGTAATGAGTATGTAGTCATAAGGGTTTTGGTTATGCTAACATATGCTTCATAGATATCGGACACAGTTATTACTATTCTTCTAGGACACTCTTATTATGATTTTCTCAATAGGTTTTCCATCGCAGATAGAAAAGTGATCATTATTTTTTAATTCGACATAAAATAAAAAAATAAAAAAAACTACAGAGGCGATTCAAAGCAGCGACTTCCGTTTCAGAATCAGATCTTTCGAAACACAGAATTGTTATTGCTATCCGTCGATAGAATATATGTAATATATAATATTATATTCTATCGACGTCGCTATCAATAAATAATTAATAAACAAATTATAATATTGTTTTTAAAATACATTTTTTTTAAAGGAAAAATTCGTCAATCAGGCTGACGGTCCACCTTGATTAATAGTAAGCTACCGTCGCCATAGGTGCTTCAATTGGGCTGCCGACTTGAGTAGAATAAAGGATAAAGGAATATGGACTCTGGCATCCCTCACTCATCATACAACGAAACAAAACAGCACACATTATGTCTTAATGTCTGTAATTTAATTGTTGTTAAAATTAATGTCTCATGGAAAATCGGTCTCAATACATATAACTCTATATACCCCTTATATCTCTTATACATATATAAAAATTTCGTATCACGTTGTTTGTCCGCGATGAACTTCTAAATTATTGAACCCATTTTGAAAATTCTTTCACCTATAGAAAGCTTTATTATCAGCTAGCAACATAGGCTATATTTTATAAAGTTACGCGGACGAAGTCGCGTGCAACTGCTAGTATAATCCCTTCGGAGTTTGGTACGACACAAAGTCAGTGTCGAAATTTGGACGGTCGATTGAGTTGCGTCAGTCGCTCAGCTGAGTTGTTATCCATTAATTCTCCTGTGGGCTTCTCCGAAAATGTATTTTATCTGTCTGCCTCGAATCCGACGCTGTCCCGTTTATTTCATTTGGGAATACGTATACCCGTGGCGGAAACTTTTCAAATATTGGCTCTGTTGTTACAAAAGATTTTCGGCTACCACGCACTTTAAAATATCTACGATCTAATATATATAATAAATATTAAAAATAATAAATAATAGCGTTTAGAGTCTTTTGAGATACTTAAGATATGGGTTCGAATTTCGGTATTGTTTTTAATGTTAAGGACGTTAGACAGGGTAACATACCACTTGATTGTAGTTGGCCACCGTCGCCTCTCATACAAGCAACGCCGCAGGCACCCACAGGTGCAGCAAATGCGCAGCCGATTAAGGATTAAGAATAAGGATTATAGGAAAATATAGGGAAATGGGCTCTGGCATACCTTACTCACTCAACGAAACACAACAGAACACATGATATTTTATGGTGGTTCGTTCCATTCATTTATTTTGTGACTAAATTTAAATTTAAGATATTTAAGGTTCAAAAGTTAAAAAGTATTTAGGTATAATTAGTTTTATTGTAATCATCATCATTATTATCTTTATGTTAACTTAATTAAAGTTATCCTCATAATTAGTCTCATAACTATAGTAAAAACTATAGTTCGGTGTATATCCAGTCATAATAGTATATTGTAGATATGAAGCTCTATATCTTAATTAATATTAATTAATATTGTATTTATTATGCATTATGCTGTTAAAATGTGTTGTTTAGTTCTGTTCTCGTTATCTGAAAATAGATCATAATTTAATTTGAAATTCGCGATGAAAGATCTATTCTGCCTGTTTCTATTAATTTTTCACTGTTCGTTATAAGAGGTTAATATACCTCAAAATTATATAGGTGGTTAAAATTGTTTCAATTCATTAAATTCTATATATAAAATGGGCCTAAACTTTAAGAAATAAACAATAGTTAATTTAAAGTAAACGCAAGTAACCGCCACCACGATTACAATTCCATTATTATAAAACAAAGTCCCCCGCCGCGTCTCTCTGTTTGTATAATGTAACATTATTCTAGATGGATATAGGCTATATATTATTTAGGTAATATATTGACTCCCACATTTGCACTCTGGCAAAAGCGGGATGCAAATCACCTAGTTAATACAAAAAGTAACAGAACCACAATATCTACACTGGTAGAGCCTGTTCCATGTTAATGTTTTATGACTAATGCTATATGTAAGTCATTTTAGAAGATCAAAATGCAATTAAACCGAGGGTAATCAATTTAATACTATTTAAAGCTCTATAAACCCCCTTCTTTATAGAATACTAGCTGTTGCACGCGGCTTCGCCCGCGTAACTTTATTAAAATATAGCCTATGTTACTCGCTGATAATATAGCTTCCCAACAGTGAAAGAATTTTTCAAATCGGTCCAGTAGTTTCGGAGCCTATTCAATGCAAACAAACAAACAATTAAATCTTTACTCTTTATAATATTAGTATAGATTACAATATTAATTAATATACAAAAACCTATTAATTTGCACAGTTTAAGCACAGTTTTAAGTTAATATTTAATTAAACATTTAGTTTCCCTTGTTAGAACTGCTAACAAAACGAATGCGAACATACGAATGTTCATTTAATTTTTTAATGAAACTAACTTCTAAATTAACCACGACGCTAAAAGGCAATACGTTAAAAAATAGGTTGAACAAATTCAAGTTTTGAAATCGACTCTGAACTTCTATTTCGAGTTTCCTTTTCCGTTGATGTTGTTGAAATGAGAATTTACAAGTGGTATGTGTATGGTTTTTTTAGGGGTCTGCATGTGTTATTTTTTTATTTTTGGATTTTCTTATTGTTCGGACGCAACATTACAGAAGACAGAAAAGGAGTCCCTATAAAAAAAATCAAATGATTATACGTATTATGTTCTTTTAATTATTAATTTATTTTGTTTCAATTTTTTTTTTTAGTTTATGTATTATTCAGTGGTATTTTAACGTAGTGTTATATAAAGCTAATGATAACAGTTGTTTCAGCGTCCTAATTTCTGTCTACTGCTATAAGTTACGAAGCCAGAACACCTTACGACTTTCAACCCTTTTTTATTGAGAATATTTTATCCATCCTTCTAGGGCACGCACTGGCAAGTACGATTTAACTAGCATATGAAAGATTAGTATTTTGTATGTATGGAACATGCATTTATATTTTTTATTTTTAGAACATGTCACATCTAGTCCTAAACTAAGCAAGCAGACCTTGTACTATGGGTCCTAGACAACTGATAAATATACGTATACACTTTATATTTTTATATTCGTAAATATATACTTATATAGAAAAAACCCAGACGAAAACCAGAAAATTGATATTACTGTGACACTAAAGGTTTTTTTTAGTAGTTTACTATATTTTTTTCTCTGAAAATATATTTTTTTCTATAAATTTGCCCGATTCAGATTTTTTTAAATATAGTCTATTATGCACTGTATTTTTTAATTTTACTCTAAGAAGTCAAATGAGGCGACGATAATAACGATTTTCTGCTAAGTCCTCGCCTTAAGCAAGGTCGAAGCACTACACTTAATTGGAGATCGAGTCAACAAAATTATTAAAGCGTTCCTTAAAAAAATGTACTGAACCAAAGTGAATATTTAAAATGTTCTAGTGAATAATCCACGAGTTTCGATTCTCTACATACTCGTATCCCTCGAGGTAAACACGGTTCGTCAGAGAACTGGAGCGAATGAAGCATGAATGTGAAAAGTTGGACTATTTTACCGCCTTTTTTGCGGCAGCTATTTTTATGGGAATTTTTGGGTTAGATAAAAAAAACAAAATACAACATTATACAACTTCATACAAACAATGCTGGATTATAATTGCACCCTGAGCGAGCTCGGTAACGGGTCACTAGTTATTTCACTGTCCGTAACATATACACAACTTAGAATTAACATACAGCTATGTATTGGATCTTTTGAAATCATATCTCAATAGCAGAAATTCAGAGGGTAATATGTATGTGAACAGGTTACAATACAAGGGTCGTTGTTATACAGTATTGGAATAGAGATCCATTCGTGCCTTACTGATGTAATATTAATGATCTACCTTTTAACATTATCTCATATATTTATTAATTAATATTTGAATTGAAAGGAATAAAGTTCCTAAAAAAGGAATAAAAGTATTTTTAATTTTGAATTAATAATATTTAGTAGCAGTTTTATTAGTGACAGGGCACACTGCGTTCATAGAGAGTAAATTTGTATGTCCGTCTGGCGGCACTAACCACTCCCTTAGGGTTGCTACACATATAGTCGGGCCGGCACATTTCATAAGGCAATGTCTACCGCCCGACTATATGTATAGCAACCCTTACAGAAGATCACAGAGTGAATAAAAAAGTATGTGTGCTGTTTTGTTTCGGTGAGAGAGTAAGGATAGCCAGAGCCCATTTTCCTATCCCTTCCCAATCCCTTATCCTTAACCCTATTGTAGTCAGTAGCGCACTTAAAGCACCTGTGGAGTTGCTTGTGTTATAGGCGACGGTAGCCACCTACCATCAAGTGGACCGTCGGGCGGTCTGCTGACCTTAACATATAAAAAGTAATTTTCTATAGAAATCTACATACTAATATTATAAAGCTGAAGAGTTTGTTTGGTTGAACGTGTTATGTATACTCTGTTATGTTATAATGTTATATGTTATACTACTGGTTCTACTTAATCGTGTGGACTGACAGTCGACTTTTTTTTAGGAATAAACACAATATTAAACAGGGGAATAAATTAAACACAATATTATAAGTGTCAATTTTTACATAAATATTTGTAGTAAATATTTATTACATAAATATTTACATAAATATAATAAAATTTACATAAAATACACTATTTGTTAGTATATTTTGTATCTTGCAGGTATATTTTGTAAAGTTATACAAAATTCTCCGGGGGCACTTAGGAAACGTATCGTTCACGTGAAATCTGCTCGCAAATTGCTACTACTTAAAATTCACAGATGAATAGAAGCAGAAGCAGTAGAAAATATGCTTCTCGTTACAGTTATTAAGACGGAAAATTTGAGTGATTTATACATACCTAGTAACAAGCGGCCTGCCCTCAGCTTCGCCCTGGGTGCAATTTTTATATACATATACAAACATTCCATGTTTATCTCTATTTCCGTATTAAAATCCATTGCGTAGCTTAAAAGGTCTAAAGCGTACAGAGGAACAGACGGCGGGAAGCGACTTTATTTTTTACTAAGTATGTAAAGATTATAAGTTTATTTTAATTATAGATAAATGCAACGTCATAACTTTTATCAATAGCATCAGCAAAAGAAACTGGTGGTAAAATTAATAGTTTTTTTTTTATTAATAATAATATGTTTGCATTTGGCCAGCATCTAGCCGTGCAGGAAAGACGAGGCTGACTATGGAACGAGCTAACCCAGAAAATGCCTAATCACTCGATCTTTAAAAAGTTTTATAAAGTATTCATAGTAGTCAGTTTAATAGTACTTCAAAGGAGTATTACTGGTAGTAAAAATTCCTTTACTTACACACAGACACAGCAATACTGCTGATGTTTCTACTTGGCGATTTATAAGCAGATAGTTTTAACAGCCTTGCACAAACTATTCCAAATTTATCTGTAACAAGTTCTAGTGATGTAAAAGGCGCTACTTAAAAACATCATTGCAATATTGGAATCGTTCCAACTTACAAGATCACCGTTTCTGAAAAAACATATTAAGGTAGCTGTTAAGTAGATTGGTCGGCTCTACTCCAAGATATCTTGTATACTTGTAACACTTTAATAAGGTTTCTAATATTGGTGAGTTGTTTTTAACAGTAAATTCTACTAATATTACCTATAAATGCGAAAGTTTGTGAGGATGGATGAATGTATATTATTTACTCTATCACATAAAACTATACTGAACGATTTTGGCACACAAATATTTTATTATCTGGATTAACATATAGGACACTTTTCATGCCGAAAAATGCAGCGGAATGCCAAAGCGTAACTGGCCATTCCATACCGCCATCGCCAGTCGGAGATAGCCCTTAATTTTTTAAGTTTATATGCACTGTTTAGATTTAATTTTGATATATATTATTTTTTAAATATTGTATTATGTAGTCTTTCCCGAGTTAAATCACTGAGCAAGGAGTTCTGATAAATATCAGTCTTACAACATTTTTTTTTTTCTATATAAATCTTCATCATTATCGGTTGAGTAGTTCAACTACAATCGTTAAACCGTGAAAGCGTAACAAACAAACAATCTTATTTTCGCATTATAACATTGTTCCAAATTCCTTGTACTTAACTACAGTGGTTAAGATCATTACGAAATTTTCACACCCTCCCTGCCTGTGTTTAAGCTCCATATCAAACCAACCGTCATCCCTGCCTGGCTGCGTTTAGTACGTCAGTTCATCTCGATTCCTCTGAGGGAGCGGTCACGCGTCGCCTGCGAATGTTTTAGCGTTCAACTTACGTGAACTTAATGTAACTTAAATAAAATATATTTAAGAATATCAAGTGTTAATATATATCAAGTGATAGTGTTATTTTCGTGAATTATTTTTAAATATTGATTCTAAAAATTCGTATAAAAACAACAATAAATAAAATAACAACAGCTCTTAAATTAGCTCTTAGATTTAGGGCCCTCTTTCACCAAATACAAGTAAAGTTTAGTGTTGATTAGTTACTTTTAGTAATAATTTTATGTTTTATTAAATTATGCACTTGGTTTACTGCATCCATCGATATGCGATTTTTTTATTATTTTCTTTTTAATGTTTTTACTTTTACCATACAATCAAAGGTATATCAACTCCATCATTCCCGGTGACCGGTGACTTTAAATGGCGGTTAGCCTACTTGACACTTTACTCAGAGATGGTGAAAGAGGCCCTTAACTTAATATTTAAACTAAATGTGTAACTTTTTAAGTATAATATTTATCTCAACTATTTAGAATATTATGTAACTAATATATATTAGTTTGTGTATTTAATATTACTTAATTAAAACTTTTTTGCCAAATATGAAATATTCAAAAACCGAATATTAAATGAATGCGTTTAGTGATAAATTCAATAAAAGTTTCTAGTGAAAATGTGTTCAGGTGTACAGAGTTTGTGTGACGTCATTGCACTGAAATGAACAGATTTGATTATAGCTCCAAACAAGATAAAGACGATGACGATAAATCGAAAGGGAATTGTACAAAGCAAAACAAACTTCTCGGTGAGTTTTAAACGTTAATAAGGCGTGATAATATCTCTTTATTTATTTCGTTGTCGATAGATAATAAATTTAACTTAATAAATCTATATCATACGTCTATAATAATACAGATATAAGACAGATATAGATATACGTAGAACCATCCAACTTAGTTTGATACTGTTTCAATGTATATATATATATAAATACTAGCTGTTGCACGCGACTTCGCCCGCGTAACCTTATAAAATATAGCCTAACTCACTGATACAGCTTTATATACTAGTAGGTGAAAGAATGTTCAAAATCGGTCCAGTAGTTTTTGGGTTTATTCATTACAAACATACAAAAATACAAATCTTGTCTATTTATAATATTAAATTAGTATACTAGCTGTCCCGCTCTCGGCTTCGCCCGGGGTGCATTTTTGTTTCGTAAAATCCTTTCCTGATTATCCCTCTATCCATTGGTGAAAATTGCATGAAAATCGGTGAAGTAGTTTTTGAGTTTATCGCGAACAGACGACAGCGGAGGACTTTGTTTTATAATATGTAAGGAAGTATATGCAAAGGCATCAGTGCAAAGCTAGTAAATAATAAAATTGTAAGTTTAACTAACTAAAAATAATAAAAAGGTCGTAACTCGTTTTTTTAAATTGATTTAATCTTGCACTCTTTTAACTAATATGTTTAAATAATAATTTCAAGCCCTTGTGCGGTTTCTATAACATAAACCTAAGCGGCACTAATGGTTAATTTAGAATATTATATTACTATCGGATCAATTGTCTGGTAACTATAACTTTTAAGGATATCTTTATTGTTTCTCTCTCCCTAATTCTATGCAATGCTTTCAATAATAACAGCTTTTGCACAGTTTCAGCATAAAAGCCTTAATGCTGGTAATTAAGTGGATACGTTTATTGCATTACTACCCTAATGGATTCCTCTTAGACGTTTTTCCTTTTCCTCGAGTGGATATCTCAATAATATTAACTTCCTTTGTAGTATCAGAACTAGTTTTGTAGTCTAAACTAGGCGACCCGTCTGGCTCCAGTGACCACTTTTTCATGTTAAGATCATCAGATATGACGGTCCACTTTTTTTGATAATGGCTTATTGATAAATATGGACCATGAATAAGTTCTCGCTGTTTAATTTTTTTTTTTTTTTTTTTTTTTCAAAATAAAATTTTTATTTAAAATATAAAGAACAAAAAAAGTTTTACTCAAAGTATCGTCCATCATTAGAGACCAGCACTTTCTTCCATCTTTCTGGCAGTATATTGTTATATTACTATTACTATTATCACTTTTCATTGATCCACTTGATCCACTCGGTCCACTTGGTGGTAGGTGGCTGCCGTCGCCTATACGCAAAAAAACGCAAAATGTCGAACATAGTATTAAGTATCAAAAAATTGCAATAAAATTGAAAATTTAGAATTGTAAAATAATTTATTCATAAATATAAATATAAATGGGCTAAACTTTTTTATCTCTCTTTTATGTTCATAGAATTGGATCCCTTAATCTACTTGACAACATTTCACCCACTTTATATTGAACGAACTCTTTGTAAAATGATCGCGAACTCATCAAATGTAACAAAAACCTGGAGCTTTTATGATTGACGAAAATTTCTGACAGATTAAATAGCTTTATCTTTACTAGGACATTTTGCTTGTTTTCAACTTACAGATTGTGTGTGTTTAGTGGATTTGGTTATGAATTCATAAATTTGAATGGGTCATCTATAATTGCTTAACGTCTAATGCCTTAAATTATAAGATACAATGTTTTGTTACAAAGTCAAGAGACAATAAAAGTTACACCAGATATTTGGACAAGCGTGAGGCGCTCGACCTTTACAAACAAAAACTTACAATATTGCCTTAGGTGGAGCTGACCACCGAGGAAAAATACAATTCACGGTTCATTTGTATATTTGTTCTATGTGCGCATAATCTAGCCGCTTCGGAGACATTGATCCCTAAGAGAAAGCGATTTTTAGCCCACTAAAATTTTTATTATTTTGTGATCTGTCTGTCTTTTTTAAATTCTGAATATTACTAGAGAAACAAATACGTATTGTTTATATAAAATATGAAATTATATGTATTTATAAATTCTTTTAAAGTACCAGTTTTCGATATTTAAATTTCTTCTCTTCTTGTTCCAGAATTGGACCTGGATTACCTGGAACGAGGTGGAAGCGGCACAATGACAGTCAGCGGGGCTCCCAGCGTGGAGCCCAGCCCTGACAGTTTGGACCTTATTAAAGTGGTGCTGCTTGGTGCACCGGCTGTCGGGAAAACTAGTATTATCCAGGTAATTTTGTATACCAGTTAGCCACTCCATAAAGAATACCTAGAAATAGAACTTTACATAAAAAATAGTTAGTAAAATTCCTTCACCCCTTTTTACACAGTCCTTGCATAAAGTGCGGCATTATTTAGAGCTTGCTCCAAATTTCTTTTAGCCCCCCAAACCTTTCCTATATTTTTTAATGTTGGTCGGTTCTCAGTGATATTGGACTATTTGCTAATGTCCATCTCATGAATGATTCGTGTCATTATCACTAAAAATGGAATCTTGACTTTTAAGAGAGTAGTAGTTTCTAGAAAAAATGACTATACTGAGGATGCCACAGCGAATATACATTGACTGAAATGTTTTCTTTACAGCAATTCGTTTGGAGCGACTTCACAGAAGAGTACACGCCCACAGATCGCAAACACACCTTCTACCCTTCGGTGATCATCAATGAACACTTGTATGAGGTCAAAATTACTGATGTGCCGGTCATCCCTTACTTCCCTATAAACTCTTACTACGAGTGGGCACACTACCGCTTCTACGGTCTTAGGAACGCCACTGCTTACATTCTAGTTTTTGATTTGTCTAACGTGGAAACATTCCAATATATAAGGACGTTGCGTGATCAAATGGTGGAAAGTAGAGACATGAGAAACGTGCCGGTGCTCGTTGTAGGGAATAAACAGGATTTGTTGTGCAGTAACACCCCTTCTGCAGCCAGCGGCTTGCAGCAACTGGCTCTTGCTGAGAGCGCTTGTGGTGATTCCAGAGAGAAAAGACGGAATATTGTTAATCTTGTCCGAAAGCATTGGAAGTGTGGATATGTGGAATGTTCAGCGAAGTACAACTGGCGAGTTATTGCTGTTTTTAAGGAGTTAATGGAGATGATAGACGCTTTAGAGTGGAGCGGTGGTGGTAGGAGTGCGGAGCCTCCACCAGATTCATCAACTGGTGGGGCAGCCGGCTCGCACGACAATAGGTGTGTACTTGCTTAGCGTTGCTGTATTTAGCATATTGTTCAAGGACTTAGTTAAAAGTCGGTGCAATTTGTCTACACTTTTGAAAGCAATTTCTGTAAGTTTTGCTATAAAATGTTTGATTGCCTGAAAGTCCATCCTGGTTATATCCGTCTGCAGGTTATATCCTGGTTATATCCTGGTTATATCGTACCGTATGTTTGGTGTGATCATATTTTCGACTTGGACTAATATAATTTAAGAGCATATTTTTTAAATTAATCTTATTGAAGCTGCAATATATTTTTAGTAGCAATAAGTATTATTAGTAATTCCATATTTCATGAGTAACAAATTTAACTAAATTATCCAAGAAATGTTGTTATAAATAAGAGTTTTTTTTACAGAGAGGATACTAATTTACTAATATTAGGTTTCGTTACTAGCGTCTTAAGTTCGCGTTCGCGCACATAAGTACATAATGTAGGCATGGGTATATGGAACTTAATATTACAGCTATTGTTTCCCCAGTGTCTAAAATTTTTGGCACAAAATTATAAAAAGCGGACCGCAGATTCTTTCTGGCATTATTCCAAAGCCGCCTACAAATTCCATATTTCTGCGCATAAATTTTTGGAAAGGTCCAAAAGTAAACATGTATGTAGCTCACACCTTTTAATATATTATTAGGTAAGGGATGATATTGGGTCTGTGGAGACCGAACGCGTAAAGGATAAAACGTCAGTCAATATCGCGTTGCCAAGTCGAAGAAAATATTGAGGTAGAATAAGCTTTACGTAAGCTAAAATATTTATGACATGGAGACGTCCCAAAAATGCCGACGATTTCAGAATATTAAATCTTCTTACACTAGACTTATGTCTTGTTTATAATTTTTATTTTATTTTTTTCATTGCCTAAATAGAGACTAAACAAAATACAAAACAAAAATAACATATTAAATCCATTTATCGTCCGCTGCCCCTTTCAAAAAGGCTCTGCAAGACCAAATCAAAAAAGGAGATCCGTAGACAAACGAAAGTTATCGACATAGTCAGGCGGATCAGTAAGTTGAAGTGGAATTGGGCAGGACACATAGTACGGATGCCCGATTAATTAGTTGTGTGGTTGGTTAATGTTGTACGTGATTGTATAAATTAAAGATACGGATTACGACGGATTAAGAATTATATTTTACAAAGAAAGTTATTATAAGAACATGACAAATTGGTGACAAAATAATATAAGTGACAACATACATATGACATAAAAATATATATATTAAAAAGTATTAAAAGTAAAACCAAAAAGTATGTATAACGCAAATGAGTATTTACAACAAGTCCCTACATCAGCCCCCCCGGAGACCTTTAGGTCGATAAACGTTTGGGAAAACAAACACGACGACCCGATCTTGTTCTGCGTTCCGGAGCGGGCTGTTGAGGTGTAACAACAGCATGTTCGCTAGAAGTTGTAGGTGCCAGACTGGGCTCCTCTAGTATATATGCTGGTTTCAAACGGTCAATGGAAACATTATTCGATTTTCCTTTGATATCGAGCTTAAAAAATTTATCTGCACGGTTTATTACACGATAGGGTCCCGAAAATGTCGGTTGTAACGGTTTTCGAACAGAATCATCCCTTAAGAAAACGTGAGAAGCTGTTTTCAAGTCTTTGTGAACGAAAACTTTTGGCATTCCGTGACGAACCGTTATCGTAGGTTGCAGTTTTCGCATTTGCAATTGCAGTCGGGACAAGAAATCCGTATAATCGATTACATTTTTACTTGAGCTCTCGAAGAAATCTCCAGGTAAACGCAATTGTTCGCCATACACCAGATCTGCAGTGGAAGCAGAAATGTCCTCTTTATAGGCCGTTCTTATACCTAAAAGTACAAAAGGCAAGGCTTCCAACCAATCTTCACTTTCGTGACACTTGATGGCTGCTTTCATTTGCCTGTGGAATCGTTCCACTAAGCCATTGGCTGCAGGATGGTAAGCCGTTGTCATGAAATGTTCAGCTCCTATCATCTTCGCCAAACGTCGAAATGTGTCAGAAATAAATTGTCTTCCTCTGTCCGTCGTGATACGTTTTGGGCAACCAAATCTGGAAATCCATCCGAGAACAAATGCTTGAGTGATGGTCTCCGCTTTGATATCGGCGATTGGCATCACTTCAGGCCATCTCGTAAAACGATCCACTGCAGTCAAGCAATATCGATAACCACGACACTGCGGCAGGGGACCAACTATATCTATATGTACATGAGCAAAACGTTCAGATGGTGGAACAAATGTTTTTATCGGCGAATGTACATGTCTAGAAACTTTACTACGTTGACATTGTAGACATGCTCTTGCCCATGCACGACCATCTTTATTTATTCCGGGCCAGACATAACGTTGAGTAAGTAGCTTCACTGTCGTCTTACCACCAGGATGACTCAGTCTATGAAGCGAGTCAAAAGCTTCACGACGAAACTCAGGCGTAAGATACGGACGAGCAGTTGAGCCGGACATGTCGCAGAATATTGCTGCTTCTTTGGGTAGACCAGGAATCACTACCTTTTTAAGTTGTAGCGACGACCCTGTCTTCAGCAATTGCTGTAGATCAGGATCGGTGTCCTGTGAATTAGCTAATGCGGCGAAATCTATAATACTAATTGTATCAACTGGTCGAGATAACGCATCAGCAACAACATTGTCCTCTCCAGATATGTGCTTTATGTCTGTTGAAAATTGACCTATGAAATCTAGATATCGGAATTGACGAGGCGAGCATTTGTCTAATGGCTTTTGAAATGCAAAAATAATTGGCTTATGATCTGTATGAATTTCGAAAGGTTTAAGTTCTAACATGTGACGAAAATATTTAACACCTTCGTATATTGCCAACAACTCTCTATCATAAGGGCTGTATTTACACTGAGTTGCTGTTAGTTTTCTTGAAAAGAATCCTAACGGTTCCCATACATCGTCTACACGCTGTTGGACAACTGCACCAATTGCTAAGTCTGACGCATCCGTAACCAGCGCGACTTTCGAGTTAGGATGAGGATGGGCAAGAAGTGTGGCTTCTGCTAGACTTGTTTTACAGATTAAAAATGCTCTATCTAAATTTTCGTTCCAATCTATTTTCGTCGAGTTTTTTAAATTTGGACCTGCTAACAAAGCATTCAGTGGTTTTTGCTTAAGTGCTGCTTGTGGTAGAAAACGTCGATAAAAGTTAATCATGCCCAAAAAACGACGAAGTTCTTTAATTGTCTTGGGGCGTGCAAAATTCTGTATGGCAGTTACCTTCTCTGGTAAAGGTTTTGTGCCATTGCTAGAAATATTGTGTCCGAGAAAAGCTACCTCTGCCTTTCCAAAATTACATTTTGCTGTGTTGATTAAAACACCATGTTTCCGTAGTCGTTCAAAAACTTGTCTCAGATGACTTTCGTGCTCTGTCACGTTCACTGACGCTATCAAAATGTCATCTAAATATGGAAAACAGAATTCTAGTTCGCAAAGAATTTCATCAATGAAACGTTGAAACGTCTGCGCAGCATTTTTAAAACCGAAACCCATAAAGTTAAATTCAAAAAGACCAAAAGGCGTCGTTATTGCTGTTTTTGGAATATCATCCGCAAATACTGGAATTTGGTTATAAGCGCGTACCAAATCCAGAGTGCTAAATACTGTACAGCCATAGAGATTGTAGGAGAAATCTGCTAAGTGTCTGACTGGATATCGGTCTGGTATAGTACGAGCATTAAGAGCACGGTAATCACCACACGGCCTCCAACCTTGGTTCTTTTTGGGGACCAAATGTAAAGGTGAGGACCATGAGCTGTCAGATCGATGCGCGATACCTGTATTTACAAGTTGTTCAAACTCACGCTTAGCAATCTTAAGTCGTTCTGCATCTAATCTTCTTGGGCGGGAGTATACCGGTGGACCAGGAGTAGTGCGAATATAGTGAACCGTATTATGTTTCACCTTTGGTGCCGAAGTATCACCGGCTGGACGGGTAATCTCTGGGTACTCTTGTAGAATTTGATGAAAAATAGATGTACCTGTAACTGTTTTAACATGGCACACAGAACAAGATTTTGCGGATATACCATTAATAGAAAGCGTTGTAATATTGTCAACCAAACGTTTATGCCTAATGTCTACCAATAAACCATAAAATTTTAAAAAATCTGCGCCTAGAATAGGTTTTGTTACATCTGCTACAACAAATCGCCATGAAAAATCACGACGTAAGCCTAGGTCGAGCTTTAAAGAAATTGTACCATAAGTAAAAATTGTCGATCCGTTTGCGGCGCATAATACGTATTTGTCCTTTTTAGGGCGTAAACTACGTATAAAACTAACAGGATAAACACATAAGTCTGAACCACTATCCACTAAAAACTTCACCTGTGTCTTTTTGTCGGTCACGAATAAACGGGCTGAAACATTTTGACAATCGCTGGCCGTCATCAACGACTGTCGTCGGCATTTCCCTCATTGAAACTGCAAGGCGCGTGACACTTACTCGCGCGTGGGCCAAACTTGCTGTGATACCAGCACATACCACCACGCTGTCTTCGATTGCTGCTCCGAGAACGTGAACGGCGCCGGTCTGGGTAGCGCCCTCTACTTGAAGTATGTGGCCGCGCTGTAGTCTTTAATTCCGCAATCTCGCGACTAAGACCGTCGACACACCGCCGGAGTTCGATCATCTCGCTTGACGTCGACGGCGTGTACACTTGGTGTATCTGCAGTTGCACTATATCTATCACTGTATCAGCGAGCTTAGCTAGGTCTTCTAAACAGCTTTTAGACTGCGAGGCAATTATTAACTGGACGTGCGATGGCAGACGATTTGACCACAAAGATTTTATAGTCATCAGGAACGTCTGGTCCAGCAAGGTTCAACAAATGACGCAGGAATTGCGAAGGCTTGCGATCGCCAATGTCCTCATTGCTAATGAGCTGCCGAACTCGCTGCTCATTGGACGACGATAAACGCGAAATTAGCTCATCTCTTACCTTATCGTATTTTCCTGTATCGGGTGGGCTTTTTACAATATCTTTGATTTCAGAGATAATTCTACAATCCAAATTTGCTATTACATGGTTGTATTTTGTCGAATCCGTAGTTATACCAGCTAAGGCGAATTGGCCTTCTAATTGGGCAAACCACAATGCCGGATCTTCTGGCCAAAACGGTGGTACTTTAACACTCACACTATTTAAAATGTTCGGACGGCTATTTTGTTCCATCGTTATATTTATTCGTATGTAGTGTGCAAATTATATTAAAATCACGTCAGATTATCACGTCGGGGTCACCAAATTTGTGGTTGGTTAATGTTGTACGTGATTGTATAAATTAAAGATACGGATTACGACGGATTAAGAATTATATTTTACAAAGAAAGTTATTATAAGAACATGACAAATTGGTGACAAAATAATATAAGTGACAACATACATATGACATAAAAATATATATATTAAAAAGTATTAAAAGTAAAACCAAAAAGTATGTATAACGCAAATGAGTATTTACAACAAGTCCCTACAGTTGTAAGTTTTGTGACAATTCAAAAATCTTGCTATGAATTTTTGTTACATGCAACTGTATACCAGTTCCCTTACCATGCCAATAGTAACGGGATAGTGTGGTAAAATGCATTGTAAACACGCTCAAACTTCATGAATGAAAACTATATAATTATGATTGGAAAGTACTTCTAGGAGCGTTTCTTTTCAGGGTACTTTTACACTTTTCTATACTATCAAAAATTTTATGATATTTTTATGATACACTCCTTGTGAGAGAACTTTTGTACTAACACTAGTATACTCAATTATTGTCTTTGATTCTTATATAAATTATCTTGTCTTTGATATTTATATAAAACATCAATGGTATTTCATAAAAAGTTACTCTCCAAATACAAGTGGTGGCAAAAAAAGTATAGGTATATCAAATTCAGCGAAAAATATTTACTCTGTGTTGTGCTTCTTAAACCTTTGTGCTTCCCAATGTTGTAAATAAGACTATGTATTGTATTTATTATTTCAAACGTTTCTAGTTTCAGTTCTAGTTTTTACTGTGTAAAATAATTGTTCAGATTATATGCATTAGTGAAAAAAAAAAAAAAAAAAACTATATAATTTAATGCTATCAATACATTTACAAACCGGACTTAAAACTGTCAATATTTTAATTATTTAAAAAAAATACATAAAACTGAATTTATTTTTAATAACAATGACAATACTTTAGAGAAATGTTTAATTATTAAAAATTAACTGGTTGTTTTTGTTTTAATGATGAACTTTGTTAAGTTTTCAATGAATCATCTCAAATGAAAACAAGTTCAATAATTTATTTTAATATAATATTTTTTAAAACATTTAATTGATTAATACATTTTAATCTGAGCCATTTTTGATTTCTGAATTAAATGAATTTTATTTTTATTTATAAATTCTTATAAAAATATTTACAATGCATTCATTTAGTTTGACAAATAGTACATAAGTTAGTAACTATAGGTACGTATAGCACAAATTTGTCGAAAGAATATTATAAGTATAGATGTGTTGGTTAGATATTGAGAAAGGCTGCTAGATTGTTGAAAATTTGTTGCATTTTATTATAATTTA
Source organism: Synanthedon myopaeformis (assembly GCA_944738685.1). Classification (NCBI taxonomy): domain Eukaryota; kingdom Metazoa; phylum Arthropoda; class Insecta; order Lepidoptera; family Sesiidae; genus Synanthedon; species Synanthedon myopaeformis. The sequence goes on along the minus strand of OX122933.1, from coordinate 2,348,309 downwards.
AATATATATATAGTTACGTACTGCTTGACGCAAGCATTGTAAATAAAATGTTCACAGTTATATTATATAAGTTAAGATAGCATAACGTGATGTTGCACTGCAAAATGTAATGATTTTGTTATATAATCAAAATGAAATTACTGTATTTATTGCGATGCCCATCGCACGATGGATTCTTTTTTCGTGTTTTTTTTTTATAATTTACATTGTCGGCAAGTTCTAAAAAAAATATAGTATACGCACTCACTCGGCTTGCTCCTCGCGGTCCGCCGCCATTTTGGGTTGAGTAGTCATTGTATGCGTAAAACGAAATCACCATCGCACGTTGGGATTGTACGATCGTGGCCAATTAGGACGCCCCTTAGTATGCACAAAATAGAATACTAACACTAACGCTATTGAGAGTTCGCTCCGATGTATAAATCCGAAAAATTACTGGGAGCTCATTTGGACTGAAATTTCAATATTTTCATATTTTTAAATTGTTAAATATCGGCAGAACACTTTATTTTTTTTAACAATTAAAATTTGTTTAAAATTTTACAAACTGTTATTTTACATATCTAGTTTTATGCTATTTAGCCAGAACAATATATAGCTTAGCGTAGCTCAAATCTGTATCATCAATTTTAATATGATTGTTGTGGTCTGTGCGGCCTTGTACAAAATGTGGCTAGTCTTAATGTTGTACCTTTGATTTGTAAGTTATTAAATAATTTAGAAATCATGTTATGATTAATTGTTTTTCTTGGCCGAAAGTGTAATGCGTGAACTGTTTGAAACGGTGTCGATAAAAAAATACATATACAAAATGTTACACGGTGCAATAAAATGATGTTGTGAACATTTATATAAATTATTGTGTATCATTTATTCATCCTTAAAAAAAATTAATTCTCCTGAAAAATAAACAAAGTAGAATGAAAGAAAGGAAGTACGTGTGGACAATTATGTTCCTTCTGTGGACACTATAGCAATCGTAATAACCCCGACTGTACCATTTCTTTAATTATTTTCCCTATCCCTATCCCTTCCCAATCCCTTATCCTTAATTCTATTGCGGTCGGCAGCACACTTGCAGCATCTCGGCTGCAATTGAGTGTGCTATAGGCGACAGTGGACCGTTAGTCTGCCTGTCGACCTTATAATAATTATAATAAATAAATTAGTCAAGAACGAGTCGTGCGACTAATTTTATTTTATTTTATTAATAACAAATAATAAAATTTTTGGGGCTGGTAGGATTTGAGGCTACATAGTTGTACATAGTTGTATATATTGTATAGATATATTTAATCCATTAACCTCATCTCCAAGACATCCATTTAGCAGCGCTGTCAAGTTCCATCTCTGGTGCTTTCTGTTTGTTCGCCATACATTCATACTATAATATTACTATATTTACTATAATCTTGTAATAACATATAATTACTATAATATTACTATATTTAATATATCCATACGGATGTTTATTTACAAACTTCCATATTTCCATTATCTTATTAAAATCGACCTTCTTTGATCAAATCCCTTTTATGATAAATAAAACCGGTGTTAAAACAGCTTGCAATTATAAATGTGAGCTTCATGCATAACAATAATGCTTCTTCTTTAGAGAAGAGTTAATATGCCATTAATCTGAAAAGCACTCTAGCAACTTAGGAATAGGAACGCAAATTGCTTTTAGAAGCGCTAATATGCCTTTGTGAAACGGTTTCACCGGCGCTTTACCTATGCTTCGTATATTACTGCACGAACACAAAGTCTAAATTGCAGAAATTAATAGACCTTTCATGAATTATTCACTTTTTTGTAAGCTATTTTTTTTAAATATATCTATTGCTTTTTTGAATACTGCTGCCCAGAAAATGTAAACAATTTAAAATTGTACCTATACTTTATTTAGTATAGATAGGTAGTGTAGCGAAGCTATCTAATAAGAGCCAATAACTCGTCAACTTCTTCTTTGAGCCCCGAAGATACACTAGAAGTTTCATATAAAGCAGACTGGGTAGGTACAGTAAATAGGACAGACAGAAACTAGATGTTAGATACCGTCGCCTATTAACCCAGGTAACGCCATAGTGCTGCAAATAGGCTGCAGATAGTAAGACTAAGAATTAAGGATTAAAACTGGATAGGGAAATGAGCTTTGGCAAAATACACATTAGTTACAAAAACACGTTTACATTTGTCTACCAATTACTGGTATCTACAGCTATAATAATATGTTACATGTTGTCTCTGTTAAAAATTTAGAAAACAATAAAAAAAAATAATAAGTCAATTCAATTAATTACATTATAGGTACAAGTCAAAGCAATATCCAACAATACAATTTAATCCTATCAACAACAATCCAATCAGCAATATCAATTCGTCAGACCATAAATTCACAACGACATTATTTATATTATTATTTGAATAAAATAACGTCAAAATGAAGGCAATTAATCAATAATTTTGAATCTTTAGAGTTTCCTTGAGAGTTTCACGAGTGGAGGCCACGCGGACTGGCAAGCGTAGCTTAGGATCAGCGTCCACATAAGGTGATAAGGGCCGTGAGTCGACGGTTGATTCAAGCTGCTTATGACCGATCCTTTCGAAAAATTATGAGCAAGCCTATGTCCAGCAATGGACGTATTCTCCTCTTTTTTATCTTTTTATGTCTTAAAAAATCAGTGAGTGTGAATATTTTCTGAAGTAGATAATATTTTTATAGCTTTTGTGAGTGAAATTTTAAAGGCTCTTAATGATTTTATGTCATATCATTAACAAATAACAGTAACTACAACGTCTAATTGAATTGTAGTATCATGTGTGTGTATGTGTATGTGTGTGTACATACATTGTTAAGTAAGTATGTTTATTTAGGAACGCTACAAACACAATTTAATGAGAATATATGCGTCCGTGACAGACCTTATTTACTTTGGGAACGATGAACACATTCCTATGATTAATTGGAATGAATAATATTGTAAGTGGATTTAATAATTAATTTTGTTAATCTATTATTTCCATCGAAATAATATGCTCTCTGATTACTTTTTTCATAAGTATATTATGTACTAGTTTACCACTCATCCAAAAAGCTCGTCAATAGTCTTACGTGTACAAATTGTTTTTTGAAAAAATATTTTATGTATAGAAGATGTTCCATATTGTTAATTTTAATAGAAATTGAATTTTGCGTCTCGCTCGGGATATTACATTACGTTGAGCACCATAGGTGCACGATGAATCGTGGAAATTGCTTTATTATAGTCGGTAATTCTATAAAACATGAGCGTATATGTATATAAAACATATATGTACTCAGTCAACATATACGTCCAGAATTATTTGTGTTTTTGCTCTATTAATATCCTATAAACATTAGTAGTAGCGGGGCACACTCCATTTCGCAGTCATTTGGACAGCCTATCTAGCGGCAGTAACCACCCCCTTACAGAAAACCAAACAGAAATAACAGCATATGTGCTGTTGTGTTTCAGTGGGTGAGTAAGGGATATCAGAGTCCATTACCTCTTCCCTTCCTTATCCCTTATCCTTAATCCTTCTATGATCGGCAGCGTACTTGCAGCACTTATGGCGACATAGCCTGTCTGTTGACCTTAAAATAAATTAAAAATATTATAAATGCAAAAGTTCGTATGTTTATTACTCAATCACACAAAAACGGTTAAACATATTTGGATGAAATTTGGCACACAGATAGTTTCTTACCAGGATTAACATATAGGATACTTTTTATCCTAATATATATTTTAGAATATTAATATACATAATAATATAGCATAGAAACGTCTGTGCTGGGCTTAATTTAATTAAATAAAAATTACAAGAAAAATATTAATTAAACTAAATTATTTACAAATTATAAATAAACTAATTTTCATAATTAAATTATCACAAACTTGAAGGATCGCCAAAAACTTTCAGATGCTTTTAACTTGCAGATATGAAAGGGAAACTTTCTATAATACAGAATACATTCTCGAAAGTGTGGGATCACAACTTTTATACCCCTTGGGATAAGATCTCTATAAAGCACATGCATCACTATAAAATGGTAGAGTTTAATCTTAGATATGAAAATTAATATTTACTCGTACTATCTTTAACCATCGCCTTTATAAATTACGAGCTGTTGCACGCGACTTCGTCTGCGTAACTTTATAAAATAAAGTTTATGTTACTCGCTGATAATGTAGCTTTCTATAGTTGAAAGAATTTTCAAAATCGGTCCAGTAGATTTTGAGTTTATTTTACAAACATACAAAAATACAAATTATTTCTCTTTATAATATTAGTATCGATACTTGGTGGACCTTCTCAGTTTTAAGAGACGTAGCTCGTAATATACTAATTGTACTAATACTAATCTCTGCATTCTCCATAGGAGGATTGACTTATGATGACATATTGTATGTCATCATAAGATACGTACACACAAACAAACATATATCTTACAGAACATAATATATTTTGGAATATTAAATGTATCTCGATTGCAATGACATAAATTGTATGTTTGCAGAACCGTACAACGATACGAGACGTTTTGGCTGGCAGCGCTTGAAATTTATTGCATATGTTCACTTATTCAGATTGCACTTTGACAAAATATTTAACAGGAATTCTCATATTTCGTTGCATAGAGACAGAATTATATTAAAGTAAAAAGAGTGGCATACATTATTCGTAAATTCTGTAGATGTAGTTTTCAAACCACAAAAAAAATGTGCAGCTCAAGCATATCTCATAAAAATGCGTTTCTATTAGATAGTAAATGTAAATATAGTAAAAGAGTGGATTATCGCCCAGGAAAATACTTTAGTTCAGTCTAGTAGTCAAATAAAAATAATATTAAACAAGCACAAAAATGTTCCTCTTTTTTTTTTGATTAACAAAATTTAAGTTGTGGTTGAATAAAGTCTATGGTTTCTATGGTTTCTATGGTTTCTATGGGTTCTATGGTTGTTGTAATTTCTATGGTTGATTGAGTAACATAAGGGATTGAATAAAATCTCGCGATTGAAGCCGTAGGATACAGTAAAAAGGTCACTATTTCATTGCCTCGCTTCTACTATAGAGGAGCAGCATAAAAGAGGTCTTGATTGAATTTGTGATCAGGAACAGTCGCTCTTATGTTGAGGCCAGAAAGGTGTCCCTGAATTACTATAAATGTAAATAGAATTTTCTTTGTACGCTTTCATACGGTTTCGCTGAAACAAAATTGCTTTGCTTCATATGAATAAATTCGAAATTCGTTGTAAGATAACATTTTTTAAATGAAATATCTTTATTTTTAACGTTTTATCTTATCGCTGTGATGATGGTGGCGTCCATTTTTTAACCTTAGAAGACCTTAGAAAAAACCCTATTACAAATCCCACTTACAGTAACATCAATGTACTTTATATCAAATTTTTGTCCATCATAAATTATTATTATTAATATTTGGGTTTTCTACTAATAAACGTACGAAATGTTTTATTATTAACTCTAAATCTTGATATTTACTGAAACAATAATTTATCGATCTCAAAATGGCTACAAGGTTTGAGTCGGTAATTGAAGCTTCATGAAGCTTGTAACTTTAGGGTACGCTTGACTCAGCATTTTGGCCTATACGGGTGTGACCACTGAGGCCGATGCTGACTCACTCTAACTACATTCGATTTAGGATAGTCTCACACTAGCACACATGGGATTAAATTTCTAATGTATCTATGTATGTATGGTCGGGATGATCTTAAAAACTACTGAAAGGATTTTCATGCTATTTTCATCTATCAACAGAGTGATTGATTCCTAAGAAAGGCAAAGTTCTGTGTAAATTGGTCGAATTATCATGATGATTGTTGAAGATGTCGCAAAAAATTAAGCCGTCTGGGAGCTTTCATCGCAAACGCTGCCTAATACGTTTGACACATAACAAAACAATGTAGGGTGGGATTGTTCCTCTTTTATAGGTCTACAAAAATGTCCTTGATGACATGTGTCTATCTTACTATACCCTTTCTAACTTCTAAAAAAAATTATCACATATACCTAATGTTGTATTTGGAAAAACTATTTAGAAGGATACCGTACTAATCATTATCAAATTGAATACGTTAGTTACCTTAAATGATTATCTTCGTAGTTACCAAAATAAAATTGATTGTAAAAGCGTACGCCTATTTAGAATTTTTCTAGATGAACTTAGCTTGTTATTTTTCTCCGTGTACAATGTACATAACTATCGACTCAAGTGACAGTCTTACTAAACAAATATTGTAAATATTAGTTCTACATTAAGTTTCATTTTTTCATATGGATTGTAAATTATCCGAAATAAATAAATATATTATTAAACATGAGTTATTGAATTGTATCTACGCAAAATTTGTAATTCTTCAAGCAAACAACGCCTACGTTGATACAAAGTTTTGTTCTTTTCCGTGAGGGTGAGTTTATCATTGTACTGAGTTTTGCCCCTCCTTCGATTGGACTGCTCACGTACGCGGCTCGCACTTATTGCGAAATTAGGTCAAATTGAAAACGATTTCAGACGAAAATAGAAAAGAGTTTTTTTTTCCTATCAATTTCTATTCTCCGAAGTGAAATAAATACAAATTTCAATATTGGAAACAAAAGCAGAATTTGATTTGCATTTAGATAAAATTTTCAGATTCTCATTCACAAAAAAATTTGTTTATTTATTTATTTAATTAATTAATATTATGGAATCTATTCATATCTCTATATATATATATAAAAGTTTCGTGTCATGTTGTTTGTCCGCGATGAATTCCTAACTGAACCGATTTTGAAAATTCTTTCACTGAATTGAACAATTGATTGAATTCACAATTGTAAATTCAAAGCTATATTATCAGCTAGCAACATAGGCTATATTTTATAAAATTACGCGGACGAAGTCGCTCGCAACAGCTAGTAATACTATATAAATAAGTTCCATAAGACTAGAGACCCGCTCCCGGCTTCGCACGGTTACCATTTTAATTCTGCAAATTATATATATGTAAAAACCTTCCTCGTTTAACGCTAATCCGTTGCGTAGTTTAAAATTAAACGTACATTGTTAGAGGTTTGATCTTTATACTGGTGATAAATTTAAGAAATATAATTTGAAATGTGATTTTAAAAAACAAGTGAAGGGGTTTTTTCAGAATGAATGTCATAGTTGATTTGAAGATATTTAGGAGTGTGTTTTAGAAATTGTATTGAGATGGTTATAAAGTAATTTTGATGAATATGTTTATATGAAGTTACACAATAGCTATGTAAAATGAAGTAATTAAATTTATAATATGGAAATATAAGAAAGTTTTCTTATTTAATTATCTTATGGTGCCCATGAAGAAGTTTAGAAGAAACGGAAGTAAAAGTCGAAAATTTCAATAAGATACATATAGTATTTATCCTTTATTTTCATAGGATAACCTAATCCAATAATGAAAATAATTAAAAACATGAATACAGTTAGTAGTTTTTGAGTTTATTAATTAAAAACAAAAACAAAAATACAAATCTTCTCTCATTATAATACTTATTAGTATAGATGTATTATACGTGTAAATATTAGTAATGAAAGTGCAATTTAGAAGAACTATTATTATTATTATTATTAATTTAGAAGATTTATACAAAAAACCTACCGTAGCTTGCCAGTTATATATGTATATTATATTTATATTCCTATCGCTTTATGATCAATTTGGTATTACGATATCTTTCATAGTTAGTGCCTATAAACAGTTTATTTATTATTGTTATGTCAGTTACCATTAAACTTAACGATGTCTGTCAAAACAGCGCTAAGTTATGGTGTTTAGTATATTTGTCTTAGTGTTATTGTGAAAGCATAGTGATAGTGATATAACTTACTAGTGAAATTAAAATTGACACGGACTTTTGTCCGTCAAGCAAGATCTTTTGATCTATCGATCTATCGATCGATCTATTGGTCTAATAATTTATTAATTAGCATGATTTCAAGAGATCTTTTTTTTAAATACCTTAACATAAAAAAATGTATATCACACCACTTACCACAGCAAACGCGAGCAGATTAACAAACAGATTTATACATGAAATCAAGATTGCTTTAAGTTGACTTAAAGCAAATTCATTAAATATTCATACGATTAATTTCCGCGTGGGACCTCGACGTAATAGTCTTGGTTTCATCGCTTGATCCCGATGAATAATAGCCCTCCTGGGACATTTCTACATCGTATATATTTAGGTCTTATATAAAGAATATAAACATTATTATGAGAAGAAGTATGGCCTCTCTCGTCTGCTTAAAATATGTCCGATTGTATTTAGTACAGAAACTATGAATATGTATGTATAATATATAACTATGTAACTTATTAGAGTACGATTTTTTATTCTATAAGATTCTGTCATATTGCAATATATATATCAAGGACCGGAAACGCTCATTGAGCGATAAAATATCTTACAACGCGTTGTTCTTCTTTCAAACGGCTACATCGCGAAATTTGAGTAGTGGCACTTTAAAAAACGGCCATGACACGTTCTGGCAAATACAAAAAGATCACATAATGAAATAATAGCTTTCATAATGACCGGACAGTATGAAAGCTACAACACGAATTTCTGTATATAGTCTTTTTGTTTATGTATTATACCAGAACGCGTCACGACGCGAATTTCGCGATGTGGCCATTTGAAAAAAGCCACAACGCCTTGTGAGCTTTTTTCCACTCAATAAGCGGTTCCGGTATTTAACCCTAATAATATACACTTATTTTGTGCTTATTTGTAAGTAAATATATTATTAAAATATTAGCATTTTAACATATTGAGTTTTAAATTTAAATTCAAGTTATTAATCACTACACATTAGGTACATGTAATGGAACCCTTCGTCGTCGTTTAATGCACAAAAGCTGCCTTTACCTCTCCGGTTTCCCGCCAAAATATCCTCCGCCATTTTGAAAATGACGCAATTTGTATACGTCAACCTTGGGTTTAATATTTCCTCGTTAGCGAAACCGTTAGCTGAGAATATTCTGTATCAATTACTTTGTATCTTGTTTAATGAGTTCCTATTAAATTTTTTTTTAATTATTTATGTTTGCCTATAGAAAATTGTTCTCTAAGTATTATAAAAATTGTATATGAGCGAGTGGACCGGGTTATCTTTTTTTTTTAATATTAAGATCTACAGACAGGCGGAGATGGTCTACTTGGTGGTTGGTAGGTGGCTACCGTCGTCAATAACACAAGCAACTCCATAGGTGCTTCCGATTATGGCTAAAGGGATTGGGAGGGGGTATTGAAAATGAATTGAATTATATCTATAATTGAATTGAAAATTTATATTTTATTTTGATAATATTGACATTCAAAAAGCTAATGCAGTTGAGCAGGTCCAATGAACTGAGAGTTATCCGATGAGCTAATCTCCAAGAATTACTAGTAGGAGAGGCGACGCAAGAAGTTTTCTTACTCACTTGAACACAACAGCACTTGTGCTCTTATTCTTCTTTAAGGAGCCATTAATGCCGCCAGTAAGACTGCACAGTGTGCGTAATTGCGAAAAGCCGTGTGCCCAGCCACTATTAAAAAAAACTTAATTTCCCTTAAGTCAACGTTTCGAAATAAACTGAAAGAAATTCTGTTCATAACGCCAGCCCATAAAACAAGCTTCTAAATTATTAACAAACACTCGAGTAACAAAACATCTTTAAATATTCTACGACTTGTTCACGATGATATCGCGTAAGCATTTAACGGCGTGTTTCCAAATTTACACAGCACCATTACACTTCCTGTTATATATAGCACTCGAATAAATTAGGGGTCGTGTTCACTGCCAAAAAATTCAAGGAACACACTAGGTAATCCTCTTTGTTTTCACAATTTAACTTCAAATTTATTTCTTCGCTATTCAAATTTTAAAAAAATCAAAACTATTTTATGTTTTCTTGCCTTTTTAATTAATGCAATATTATTATGAGAAGACAAAAAGGTAAGTATACCTGAAAATTCTGTATATTTTAATTGTGTGCTTAAAAATATTCATTCATTTTTCAATATTCATATCGTTTCATTTAGCCCTTAAAAGTAATCACAATCGTATGTGATTATATTCTCGACAAAGTCTTTTCCAATATTCTAACATTTCTGGAGAGCACATTTTATAATGGACTAGCATTTGAAACTTTCACGCCTTAACGTCATAAAATTTTGCATGCACTTTATCAGAGATGGATGAAGATACAGAGGGTATCTTTAATCCAGAAGAAGGTACCCTCTGTATCCCTGATAACGTGTGTGTCATGCTCTCGAGAAATTAGCAGTTAAGATTGATTTTTTCTTAAACTAAAGAAAAAGAGGCGCAGACGAAGTCACGGGCAAAACCTAGTGCAACATAAAAATTAAATACCTACCTACACTAAAAGAGTAAAATTGATGTAATTATATTGTTTGTAAACGTTACGAAAGCACCTATTACGCACGAGTTACGTTTGTGAACTTATGAAATTAATCTCAACTTGGAAGTCATAAAAGCATATTCATAGATTTATTGCGTTAACGACTGTAATTTGAGAAGTTATTAGATCCCAATTTGTTACTTTAAACTTACCTAATATTATTTATGTGTTGATATCGACATTTTATGTAGTAGGGATCGACAGACTTAGGGGATGGTGGATACTAGATACAGGATGGTGGGGATAAGTGGACTATCCCTGCTGGTATTGATGAGTGGATAGGCATAGGTGGAGCGGGCGTTTTTTCTATTCAATTAAATAAATTGTTTTAGTTTAATTTTTCGCGCTTTTATAGAACCTTCAATATCTCAATCTTGAGTTACGTCTAAATAATAGACACACTTTGAAAATGGATATCATATTTATTCAAATGTCTTAAGCTTGAAGGCGTTGCTTTTGGGGCCTTTAATTATTATTCATTCTCGTCAAAGCTAAAAGGCATAATCGGCTCAAGTAACCGGCTATCTCCCTATTATGGATATAACAATCTGCCTGTCTATCTTTATAATCTATTTTGTCGTATTTTGCGGTGAGTAAATAAGTAATGTCAATCCTTAATTCTACTATGGTCAGCACTTCAATTTTTTAACATTAAAAAAAAAATTAGAAATCGTCACTGTTTCTTATTAACAAGATACATGAAAATTTTCAGGTCAAACTGTAGTGTTAAAGTTTGACTAAAGTAACTTTTGATCAAACTTTATATTATATTGTGGTAAAAATGTTAAATCCCGTCATTTTTACCTGTAGGTACTTCAAGAGCTGTGGATTTTGAATAAATAAATAGAATGTGTACCTATTATCAAATAAAACGTCAATAAAATAAATCTTTTCTAACAAACATTCAAAGCATAATTTTAACAACATTTAATTTTAACATTTTTAACAATAATTTTTCTAATTTTTTATTTGGTTACGATTAAATACAGGGCAAAATGTCACGCAATCTATGTAATATGTTATACATTATCAAAACTTTGTTTTGTTTGGGAGTAGTTAGTGAATAAACTCAAATTAGTAATGTTACAATTCCAATTAAAATATTACGCAAGAACAAACGTTTCATTCGTTTTTTTCTTTTTAATTATTTTCCATTTTCATTTACCAGAATGGTCTCCAAATGACTGATGAATTTTCAAATTCGTTAACTAAACCGCCTGCTCGCCTGTAAATATTTTAACAATATCGCGCGCTATTAATGTCGGAAACATACGGATTTTTACTGGTTAAATTACTTTTTGTGGGTAATTAAATTTTTCTTAGAAAATTTCTAAATTAATTTTACGTTAATTTTAATGCTAAAGAGGTTAATTTACGTTACCATAACTTTACCAGAATTAATCATAGGATATTTTTTAAATCTTTATATAGTATATTTTGAAGTCGCTTTCCGCGTTTGTCATGTTATAAATTAAAATGTAACATCTAGTCAAAACACTACCATAATAGTACCTTAACTATATACTGGACTCTATGGCGAATGGCTCGGCTTTAACAGGCGGATGCACCTTTTGAGTGACACTCGAACCCACTTCATCTCTATCCCTGCTTGTTGTTGTCAAGAATCCTGGAGGCCTAGCCAAGTGTGCTTTCCTACAGTCCTTTACGCTATGTTGCGCCAAGAGAAAACTTTATGATTAGTAAATTTTTTATTTTGACGTTACAATAAACAATCACCAAGTTTTCTCTTAGTGTAGCATAGCGTAAACGACTGTAAAAAGCACACACCTCCCAGGTGACGTTGGAAACATTCAAGTAACTTGACATTAATGCAAGACTACAAACGTTATATTTTAAAGATTATTTTTAAAACAATGTACAATTTAATGCATCTACTTACATAATTGTAGGATTGGAATAAAAACACTGAAGCAATCATTGCTTCATAGAGGACATTGTGTTGTTAGTCGTGTGGTGAAGTCATTGTCCTCGGCTGCGTTTTTGGGTAAGAATATACCTAATGCCGTAATGCATACTAGTCCATATATTACTAATATTATAAATGTGAAAGTAGCTCTCTCTGTCTGTTACCATTTCACGCTTTAACTACTCTGGTTGATGACATACTTCATGTCGTTTTTCGTATCATCCAGAAAAAGTACTGTTTCCAAGGGATCATCTAAAATAAAACTATTAACAACTAACGCCTGGCCAAAGTATATATTTTTTATTTTTAAATAACCAAACTTTTTTACAAACTGGACAGCGCCTAATACAGGAAAATCATACACATGAATCATAACATAATCAGGAAAATCAGGTAGAGTTTTGTGATTAAAGGATGCCAAAGCCATTTCGTGTTGATTGTGTTTATAAGCGACCTACATATAAACACAATCAACACATCAACTTATTTTATCAAGTGGAGTGTCAGTTAAGCGAATAACATTATAATTGCTTTTACCGTTTCAACACGACGTTTTTCATCAAAATATGTTAATGTGTGTTTTCAAAATACCGCATTGACAAATTCCATCGTTCATTTTGGAAATACTTCCTTTGTGGAATACGAACCGGACAAACTTTATAAATATTCACGAAATATTTACACCCTAAATATTTGTCACTCTGATGGACTTCATTTATATAACAGGGACATTTAGTTAATTCAACATAGAAGATATTTTATTAATAAATTGGAAAGTGGATGACAATATCATCAACATTGTCTCTCATTCTCATTGTTGGATGTAGGCCTCTCCTAAGGCTCATCACGAACGGTTTTCTGTCCTTCGCATTCAGCCGCTTAACTCGAAAAGAGTAACTAACATTCACATCCTAAACATCCTCACGAACTTTCGTGTTGATAATACACGTGTTAGTAGAATTCTTTTACAGTTTGTCCTTCGACAAAGGCCTCCTCTAAAACGTTCCATTTTATCCTGTCCTTTGCAGTGCGTGACCATTCTTTTTTATGTCATTTTATCAATATTTATTTTGTGTACCTTTGTTCTTTTTAATATCACGCGGGTACCATAACAAAACTGACACAATTTAGTGAATTTATTTTTTTAATACAATTAAATAAAATTTTATAATATTGTTAAGTTATAATACACATATTATTAAGTTACAGCAATAAAAGCATATTTTATTATTTTATTATTATTTTATTACTAGAATTATTTATAAAAAATACTAATTCGTTAAACATTGAAGCATTGATTCTATTTGATTCTGTTTTGTAATTTTAGTTGCCAAATTTTAAAAAAAATGTGTGTCACGACTGGAGTTTACTCCTTACAAACTATTATAAAATATAAAGATTAGTAAATGAGGGTAAATGAATGCATTTTGTTAGCTTTATTAGTTTGTTAATTTTCGCAATTCACAAATAAATATCAAAGGATATAAATATATTATAGATATTATATTATATTAATATGTATTGAAGCATATTGTAGCCTATAACGCGTAACGTGTGACATGTGACATTTGATTTCACTCCCATAAAATTTCATACCCCGGACTTATATATGAAAATCGATTCAAACTCCAAAAAAAGGGTATTTTTGACAATATTATGTAAGTCAACAATATGATGTAAGTGCGTATATTAATTATTACTACGAATTCACTGCACATTTATGCTTGTGTTTATTAAATTCGTTAAGTTAAAAGCAATATCGACTCTCAGGTTTCAAAAGCAGAGCTATGTTCAATTCAAAGTTATTTCATATTGACTACTATATCCATTGAACCGCGAAATGGAGTTGCTCGCTGCGAGTAGAGATGGGAATAACATTTATCGTCAACTGTTTACAACTGTTAATAACGTTAACAGGCTGAATATGAATAATTGAATAATTAAAGATTACACAATACACTCTTTCATCTATAATGTTTTCTCAACACATTTGTATTTAAAAAAAAACTACAGTAAACTACACTGTAGTAAATCGTCAGAATTCATTCGATGATAGTTCGATGGTTACCATTGACAATAATAAAAGCAACCTCTTGGCACAAATTGGCGTTATTGGCCCTATAATAATTTAATTTATAGCTCCCATTAATAGCGTAGATAAGCTGTACGGAAACTTTTAAGCAGTACTATTTTTAATTGGTGTTTTGGAATTGGAAATATTTTTGAATATAAATTAAGTATTTTTTGTTTGTAGCAGAAAACATTAATTTAAATCTACAGTCATCGTTTAGGCAGCTCGTCTGGCAGTAGACCAATGTACACGTCTAGGAGACCAAATGTATTCTGTTGTGTATCGTTAAGTGAGTAAATAATGAGGAGTCCATTTTGCCATTCCTTCGTAATCCCTTAACTTTTATCTCACTAAGGTAAGGAGAGCAGCTATTGGAGTAACAGCTACTACAATTGTGACGCCAGCCAACTACCATCAAGTAAACCGTCAGCTTGCCTTCTGACCTGCATCCTGAATTTATCATTATATACAAACTCTATTTGTTATCAACGTTACTGACTTTCGTCAACAGTTAACAGTTAATAGCGGCCAATCTATAATAGAAAAATCACATAAAGCATACGACTCCCAACCAATCTTGGTAAACTTATGTTATCAGCTTGTAATAAGGCAAGCAAGTGTTACAATGAATTCACTTAAACTTATTATCAATCTTATTCTCAATCCGTCCTCGGTAAATTTTCCCTCCCGTTTTCGATAAAAATACCTCCCCCCCTTTCCCCTTTCCCCTTTTCCGTAGCAAAGTATATATTAAGAGGCCCAAATGTCTTTGAAATTCAATCAACTCCCCAATTCTTGCATTACAAAATGCGGGTATGTTGCTGAAACAAATCTGTCCATTTGTTATGGAGTCTTTTAAGTTACCATAAAGATGCTGTTGGAGTATAGAATTTAATACTGGCTGATTTTAAAAAATAAACGAGTTTAAATTATGAAATCTTAGAAAAAGAAATGATAGACATGTAGAGAAAATTCGGCAGTCACTTTTAATATCGTATTAGAAATTATAAGTAAATAGGTTTTGATGACAGGGAAAAATCAAGAGTTGAGAGATATTGTTTGATATATTTGGAAGTAGCGAGTGTAAAATGTTTATGTTGTTTATATAGTTTTTGAGATGTTTTAAATATATGTAATGGATAAATTAATAAAGAAAATTATGTGCACTACATTTGGATTATAATTTACTTAATAGAAAGATATAAAAGTATAGAATAGAAGGCCATGATGGAATTGCACCAACAAGAGATGCCAGAGCACTGACAGTATTATGCACAAAACTCTATATACCCACAAGGAGGTATTACCTACTTATGACAGCAAAAAATAATCTTAGAAAGTTACATATCTATAGTAAATAGTAATAATAAAAAACTTATTTTTGGCAATAGTGACATAAAAATGTTGGAGAGCGATCCCGCTTGAATATAAGTATTTGCAAAGGGCAGATTAAATTCGTGAGCGACATACAACCTTACATAACATCAAATAGAAAACTATGTATTTGAGTGTTATAGGACTAGAAATAGGTACATTAAATTAATTAAAATGAATTAATATGTCGCGTGCTTGATACACGCACACACCTTTGACATTACTGCCCAACTTTTTTCTCAGTGTTCGAACCATCGAAGTACTACAAGTATGGAATTTGCGTGACAAATGCCAAAGCGGCACATAAAAAGTACGCCTAAAACGAAATCATGGCGGAGTCTTGCCTTCGCGCGTCAATGGTAAAAGGTAGTAACGACCAAATTCTATTATTGATTTTAAACTCCAATGTGTTGACGTAAAGTCACATTTTCTTTAAATGACAGACATTTGGTTGGTTTTAAATGACAGATGACAGAGTTCATGCTCTACGCATATGTCACTTTTAAATGTTCCATAAGGACTTGACCTGACTGCTTTAGACTTGACGGACCTGTTTTGGAAAACTAAGAAAAATTATAGACTTGACTTGACTTGACTTGACTAACTAGTGTCTGGATCTGCTACTTTTGATTTTAATTTCAATTTTGCCTTTTCTTTTAAAAAAAAAAGCTATTACAAATTGATATTTCTACAAATGACACTGGCAAAATCATAACGCGACAATCGACATTAACTTGACACTGGCAGACAATGGCCATTTTAAAATGAGCCGCATTGCCATTTAAACCTAAGAAGAAGAAGAAGAAGAAATGTTCCATAAAGTTCCTAATGCGGACTTGACCTGACTGCTTTATACTTGACGGACCTGTTTTGGAAAACTAAGAAAAATTATAGACTTGACTTGACTAACAAGTGTCTGGATGCTACTTTTGATTTTAATTTCAATTTTGCCTTTTTTTTAAAAAAAAAGCTATTACAAATTGATATTTTTACTAATGACACTGGCAAAATCATAACGCGACAATCGACATTAACTTGACACTGGCAGACAATGGCCATTTTAAAATGAGCCGCATTGCCATTTAAACCTAAGAAGAAGAAGAAAGTTCCTAGTGTTTTGTATGGCGAAAATAAAGTACTTAAAAATTTACGCCATGTGTAGGAAGTTAAAAATTAGTTTTTACTTACAAATCATTATAAATGCGCCTAAACAATTAAAAATACTTACGTAGTAATATTAATGAGAGTCTACGATATAAAAAACTAAATCAATACAAAGTTACATAACAAGCCGTCGTCATGAGATACGACAGAGATTATCCAAACATGTCAACAATATGTCAGTAGACAATATCTTTGCGGCAAACAAAATATCGCTCGAGTATCAATTTCGCGTGTAAATAGAACGACTGATTCATTTTCAAAGATAAGATGTATCTGGTTATATATTTACCTACTCTTATTCTTATAAATATCTGTATATTCTTAGACTGACATTTTTGAAACGCTACATACTTCATTATATTAAGTATATTATATTAATTCGGCAATTTTAGAGGCTGGCTATTACCTCGGTCAACAGATTAGCCTTGCCATACAACGAGGTAATGCAGCCAGCATGCTTGGAGCCTGCCTAGAGGACCAAAGCTTAATATTATTTACAATTTGTAAGTATATATATATACTATAGATGTAGATTAGTTGTGAATTTATTAAGTATTTTTTTTGTTTTTTATATTAATAAAATTTAAATTATATTATAATAATTATACGGTATGGTACACAAAGTTTCGCAGACATTATATAGGTCTAAATCTAATTTCTGTCCTTTTGAGAACAAACCGTAATGACCACCCCCATTCAGAACACCATCATAGAATAATGCTATTATGTTTCGTTGAGTGTGCTCAATTTTACTATTCTCACAGATGGGCGGTGTAAGGTAATTTATAACTCTTTCTCATATAATAAACAAATAATTTTCAATAAAAAAATACTATAAATTAAGATAAAAACTTGCGGATTTGGACCAAATTACGCATATTTACGAAATTTTATCAAAATCGGTTGATGAAATTTCGTAAATATTTTGCGAACTTCTAAACTATAGACTATTCTAAACTATATATATATCGAGGGTACTCTGGGAGAACCATATAAGTGCATGTTTGTTAGTTTTGAGAAAAAGCAATTTGAAAGTTTGACGACTCACAATTTCACAAATAAGAAGTTTAACCACAAAGTACAAATTTTATTAGTAAGATATTTTATCAAACTATGCTTTACACACCAAATTGTAGTTAAATCGTGGACAGGAAATTTTTAAAATAAAAACACTTAGTAGAGGTAGTGCAGTTATTTGGTTTTGCCAGAAATTTGAATTATCGCTATATTTCCAAAAAACAGTGACTTAAAGTAAATTATGAACTTAAATAGCAATTCTCACCTATTATTTTATCTGTATGTTTATCAAAAAAAATTGTAATTGATCTAAACAAACCAGAAACTTAAAAATAAAATAATGTTATTAGTTTTTACTTGTACTTTTTTTTGATTTGGTCTTCATAAAAAAATAATAACAGATTAATACATAAAAAAAAGGCTTTAATGTCCATAATAAGCTTCTTTATTCGTATAACTAAAAAGTAATAATCATCTAAACTCAAATAGTAACTACTAAATTCAAAGGGACAACTTGTAAAACTAATCAATCTGACATTTCCTCATCTTCATAATTCTCAGTTTCTTTATCATTTTCAGTTTCCAAGCTTTCATACCATTTCTTCAATTCATCCGGTATTACTCATTTTTTTATCAAATTAAGTAGATCTTTCTTTTTAGCTTTCGATATAGGTAACGGTCGTTGGTAGAGGTGCTTTAATTTCTTTGAAAAATCAAACATTTCGCAAAGTTTTTTTCGTCTTCAACCTTGTGATCAATCGAGTAGAAGTTTCTTTGGAGACCACGTCTATGTAATTTAAGTTTTCACTCATGTCATAATTAAAGTAAATTCTCTTTTCACCTTTTACAAATTTCAATCTTTTAATTTTTAGACACTGCACTCGCTCATTTTTATTGTCTTTGTCTCTATTCTGTATAATAGCATTAGCTGAATCTTTCAGATCATAAAACTCATGATGCTTAAATTCTTTGGTTTTGTAAGGTTCTATTGACTGATTTCTATTTTGTCCTGAACATGTATTTGAGAATAGGGTAACTTCTGTTATATTACAAGGTATACATTTAGACAAGAGTGTAACAAAATAGATCCTATTTCGCAACTTCCTTTCTTACCGTGAATTTCAGACCATAGAAAACAATAAGCATTATTTGGTGAACCTGCTTCATAAACAGTTAGATTATAAACATTAAGTTTTAGAGAACAAAATATAAAAGGCTTATTTTGGACTGAGGTATCTGTAGTACTGCTTGTAAATCGAATGTAACCGAATAAAAAAAATAGGATCTCTGTTAGCTCTTTGTTAGTCGTTAAAGAGAAACTTTATTACATTTGTCTCAATGTGTTCTCTATAATCTTTTTCTAACGTTATCTTATTATCGGGTTCCGTATTTTTATAATTATTGCACAATGCACATTGATACTTTTTAGGTATAAAAAAACTAAGATAGTAAGATTTTCGTAAAGACTCCCCTATAGATTATTTCTGTTGCTATTTCTTGCTGTTTTTCTTGAAATTCTTCTTTATATAACATGTACATTTTTCTAATATTAAGATCTGCTCCTCAAAACTGTCTTTTTGTATCTTTTCTGGTATAATGAGTATCCATACAAGGAAAAGAATCTATGTGTCGACGGATTCCATTTAACACATCACATTTAGTCTTATTAGCAGGCTCATGCTTGCCTCTATGGTCAGTGCTACCAAACCCACCAGTAGGATCGCGCTTTTTAATAGCGTCAATAATCACTGATGGTGCAACATCAAGTGTTTGTGTAAAAAATTTCTGGCATACCTGTACTTTTATATCATTGATTCTTAAATAACACTTCTTTGTATACGTTCTTTGAGAGTATTTCTTACTAATAACCTTTCTTGGCTGCTCGACAGTCACGTTAGACAAAATGAAATTTTTTCGACCAGTATAATCAAGTTCCATTAATAGGTGGCAAATTTGGTTTCTAGATTCATTATTAAACACAGTTGCACACTTAAACTTACACTTCCTATTTTCGCAATTCACTTTTTTGGAGCCTTAGCAGGACGTTCTTTAGAACAACTTTTGTATGGCAAACCATCAGCTCGTCTTTTCTTTGTAATATTAACAGCCCAGTTTTGGAGATTTGATGGTGAGACCTTTTTAGAGGTTTAACCATATTCCATGCCTTGTTTAAAATATCTGTTAGAATAGCATTAGCGATCTCAGCAGCTTCGTTTTGGTCTCTATTTTCTGCTGCAAAAATCGCGATATCATTTTGTAAACCAATCACATCAGCTCCATTTTGCTGTCCATTTTGCAGTGTGTCATTCAGAGGCTGAACCATTTCGCCAAGTAAATAACTTAATTGAATAAGGGATTCATATTGCGACTATCACGACCTCTGAACTATAACGTAAACAAACACACCCGTTTTTTTAAGTTATATTATAAGTTTTAGCTTGTAGAGTTTGCCATAACATCTTACTATTTGATATGGACAAAACGTGACTAATTCCTTTAAGCAGTTTTCACTGTAATGATAAGCACACATACCATAAAGCAAATGAACAGCGAAAATCAAATAAATTAATTTGTATTTAATTGCATGTAACATTATATAAATGTGGCGTAAGTGAAAAAGAAATAAACTCTATTGTATGGTTGTCACTGAGCGTATTTACAAGTGGATACTAAACATCTATTAATAAGTTTATATAATTGATTCTGTTTGTAAATTTTATCCAGATTATGTAAGTTATGTGTTTATCAAATAATGTAACTCCTTTGTTATATGTTATTTCGCTTATCTGGATATACCAGTCGAAAGAGCGGAAAAAAATAGACCGCATAGGTTGGTTATCTCAATTTTTGAAATTTTGTCACTTATATGGTTCTCCCAGAGTACCCTCGATATATATATATAAGGATTTATAGGATTATATCTTTACTGAAGACTTATAATTATATTATAACATATTTTTCGGATCTAGTCGCATAATCGGCATTGCATTTACTCGTACCAAACTTTTTGCATATAAAATGTGTACCCCTAAGCAAACGTGCGAAAAAATATGACGCACATTACTACCAAATGTTACTTCACTATATTGTAACACGCGAAATGTTATATGGTGTGCGTCGGGAGAACAAATTGCGATGCCAAATAATGAAGCAAACACAATAGTAGGGGAGCCCAAGAGGGGATTTTGAGATTTACTCGAGCGCGTCAGATGTATATACCCAACGTGTCTTCGATATATGTTAATCTGCCGGTTTGGATGGTGGGGTTGGTGGGGGTTGGGGTAAAAATTTAAATACTACTCGAGCGCGTCAGATTTTCAGAGGGGATGTTAAGTGAACCCAAACTAAGATCGCATTTTAAATACAGACGATTCGGATGTAACGCAAGCTCGTGGCAGCTTTTTGAAAATGCAAAAATGATTTTTGGCGATTGCTATTTTGAAATACTCGAGCGCATCAGATTTTCATACAGTCGGTTCAGCCTGAATTCCTGATCGTGCTGATTCTTAATCTGACGATTATTTGAAGGATTTTTCTTAATACAGCGTCTACAATCTGTAGTGTTTGGTAATAAATAATGCACAAGTAGACTTGACGGTTATGACTTTATTTAAAGACTGAACATTTACAAGTTGCTTTTTAACCTATACCTACTCTTTACCAAATACCCCCATACATTACACCCCCACACTAAAACTACAACTACTTGAATAACCTAAGATAAGCATTGATAACATAATTAACAAACATGAATACAAAATTAATAACAACATACAAATTAAGGTGTATACCGATTAGTGGGCTTAATGACGCGGCCCGACCGGCTCACATGCAAGCCTGTGGTAGGATTCTGTGCCGGTACTGATCCTACTAAACTCGCCCGCTGATCCGCCACGCCATTATCAACCCCTGCATCGACCGTCCCACTGGGCCACCACGCCAATGACCTAACTCGACCTTTAATGTGATCTACGTGTCTTTTAATCGAACTACCATCGTCCTTTTTTATTATATAATTACGAGAGCCCACCGTCTCACTGATCGTGCCTTTTATCCAGCGATCTGGCTGTGCGTGTACGCGAACCCATACTTCCTCCCCAACTTTAAATTGTCGTGAGGTACCACCCGCAGCGACAGTTTGTTTTTGTTGTTCCTTCTGAACATGTTCTTCCAAAGATCTCGTCGTTCGGAGTAAATCAAGGCGCGACCTAAGAGTACGCCTTTGTAACAGTGAGGCTGGTGTTACCCCTGTCGTGCTGTGTATCGAATTTCTATACGCCATAAGGTAAGCTTGTAACGCTGCATCTAAATCGCCTTTCTCCCTCTTTGCCTTCTTTAAGGCCTTCTTACATAATTTAACCGCGTTCTCTGCAGCTCCATTCGACGCTGGGTGATAAGCTGATGCAAAGACATGTTTGATTCCATTGTTACGCATGAAATTATCTACCTCTTGACTAGTGAACGGAGGACCATTGTCGGACACAATTACTCTTGGAAGACCGAACCGCGCAAATGTCTCCCTTAACACCTTAATAACTGCCGACGATTTGGTTGAAGTCATCCTAAAAGCCTCGATCCATTTCGTCGTCGAGTCCACTAATATTAAAAAAACCTCCCCCTCTAACGGTCCCAAGAAGTCTATATGTAGCCTAGTCCAGGGTTCCGATGTATATGGCCAAGACTGAGGTACTGCGCGGGGCGGTGAGTCACTCTCGGTCATGCACGCTTCGCACTGTTTGCCTGTCCGCTCCACGTCTCCGTCAATGCCCGCCCACCAGACATAACTGCGAGCTAATGACTTCATTTTAACTATTCCCATATGACCGACATGAAGTTCTTTTAATATAGTGGTTTGTAAAGTTGATGGTATCACCATCCTATATCCCCAAAATATACACTTCCCTTCTAAATACAGCTCATTGCGTCTCATAAAGAAGGGCTTAAGGTCCTCCTCCGTACAATGCACTGGCCACCCGGAAGTTATATATTTTACGACTCGCTGCAATATTCTATCTTTTTGCGTTGCTATCTCGACATCCTCTTTACTAATGGGTAAAAAATCTTGTACGAAATTTAAATACGTTACTTCGGTTTGCTCCTCTCTTTGATTATCGCATGGCAACCGCGATAATGCGTCGGCTCCATTTTGACTGCTGGTAACGTATTCTATGTCATATACATACCCCGATAACATTAGCGCCCACCGCTGAAGTCTACTGGCGGCCATAATTGGTATGCCGTGTTTGTTACCAAAAATGACTACTAACGGCTTGTGGTCTGTCCTTAATGTAAATCTGCGTGCGTACAAGTACTGGTGGAATTTTTTAATCCCATAAATAATGGCAAGTGCTTCCCTTTCAATTTGCGAGTACGCCTTCTCCGCTGCGGTGAGTACCCGCGACGCGTACGCTATAGGGCGCTCGCCGTCGTGGGTCAGGTGCGATATGACCGCGCCCACGCCCACGCTGCTCGCGTCTGTCGTCAGCACCAGTGGCAGGTCTGCGGAGTAATGCGTCAACACCTCACTGCTTACAAGCAAATGTTTTATTTTAATAAATGCTTCTTGACACTTGTCTGTCCAAGTAAATTCCGTACCCTTTTTCAGCAACTCGTACCATGGAGATAAGACAGTACTAATATTTTTAATGAATTTACCATAATACATTATCATGCCGATTAACGATCTCAACTCGGTAATGTTTGTCGGTACCGGTACCTTTTGTATAGCCTCGATTTTCCTTGAGCAAGTCTCGATCCCCCGACGTGAGATAACGTACCCTAAATATGTTACTGTGTCCGCGAAGAAAGTACATTTTTCTTTCTTTATTCTTAATCCGAATCTTTGTAGCCTATCAAAGACCTTATGTAACGTATCTAGGTGTTCTTCATCGTTTTTACCAGTCAAAATCAAATCGTCGAGAAACACACCTACTGTTGGTAAATCGGCAAACATTTGATCTAGCGTCCGTTGGAAAATACCGGGGCTTGTAGAAAGACCATAAATTAACCTATTATACATGAACAGCCCCTTGTGGGTGTTTATAGTGGTATATTTTCGTGATTCATCTGTCTCGTCCAAAACCAATTGTGCATAGGCCTGACTAAGGTCCAATTTAGTAAATTTCTCTCCTCCCCCTAACTTTACTAACAAATCGTCAATCCTAGGCACTGGATACCTATCGACCTCCAAGTATTTATTTAAAGTGAGTTTGTAGTCCCCACAAATTCGAATGGTCCCATCCGCCTTAACAACCGGTACTATCGGGGTGGCCCAGTCAGAGGTTTCAACAGGGGTAATAATGCCGTCTCTTACCATTTGTTCGAGTGCGCTTTCCACCGGCGTCCTGAGTGCGTATGGTAAGGGTCGCGCACGCAAGTATACCGGTCGCGTCCCTGGACGCACGCACAGACTCACCGGCTTGCCCGTGAACCGACCGAGCCCATCCGCAAACACACTACTGTATCTGGAACTGAGATACGTAAAAATGTTATTTTTAAAATCACTATTTACATTATACATCGTTGAAAAGTGCGATAACCGAATACCTAACTCTTCTATCCACTGACGGCCAACTAGTGCTGTCCTAGCATTTCTTATAACAAATAAATCTAAAGTCTTGGTAATATCTCCTAGCTTGACTACTGGCTTAATTTTACCTAAAACCTTAACTTGCTCGCCAGTGTAATATCGTAAAAATAGGTTAGATTGTAATAAACAAATATCTTTAAACAATTTCTTATAACATTCTTCGCTTATACAAGAAATAGTGCTGCCCGTATCTATTTCCATGTTAATTCGCTTTTTGTTCACTTCTATTGTTAAAATATACGGCTTATAACGCTCGAAAGAATTAATAATGTTATTACAGACTATAACTACCTCGTCTAACACGTCACCCTCCGCCTCCAGTGTACTGAAATGTGCCTCTCGCCTGTGACCCCTGAGATTCGGACACATCTTCTTCAGATGACCCTGCCTATTGCATACTCGGCATACGTACAATGCAAAACGACAGGTCGCCGTAAGGTGCGCGCCGCCGCACGACATGCACTCACTGCACTTTGGCCGCGCATCACTGCCCCGTCGACTCCAAGCGCGCGCCGCCTCCCCGCCTGCGCCCGCTCCGCAGCTTGTCTGCCCGTCGACGTCGCTTTGTTTTTGTCTCGATATGAACGTAGTGCGCCCTTTCGCGCCGCCTCGCCGTCCCCTCGTAATTATAGACTCACACGTTTGCGCGGCTAGTAAATCTTCATTTTTTTTACTACCCATCGTTCCCGTTTCTACCGCCGCTGCATTTTTCTCAGCCGCTTCCAAAGCCTGCGCTAAGTTGAGCGCCTTCTTGTAACTCAAGTCTTCTTCTGCAAACAGTCTTTGCCTTATACCGTCATTCTTCAAGCCGCACACTAACTGGTCCCGCAAACTTTCGTCCAATCCATCACGAAAATTACAGTCTTTTGACAATCTCCTCAAATCAGCTGCAAATTCTGATATTGATTCTCCAGGCGTCTGTTTACGCTGGCGAAACTTATATCTCTCCGCTAACACACTAGGCTGCGGCTGTAAATGATCGCGCATTATTTTTATTAAGTCCGTGTATTTACAATCTGCTGGCTTCCGTGGAGTGCATAAGGTGGATAATAATTCGTAAGCCGGTCCACCCATGATGGTGATTAAAGTGGGTACTTTAGCCTCATCCTGGATTTCGTTTACCACGAAATACTGTTCCAACCTGTCCACATAACTGGCCCAGTTGCCGACCGTTATATCGAAGAGTTCGATTTTGCCGATAGACATTTTGAATTTCCCACAAAGACACGAACAATACACGAAATAACACACAAGGTCCTTTATCTCGTCGCCAGTTGTAGTGTTTGGTAATAAATAATGCACAAGTAGACTTGACGGTTATGACTTTATTTAAAGACTGAACATTTACAAGTTGCTTTTTAACCTATACCTACTCTTTACCAAATACCCCCATACATTACACAATCTTTTGAACGCCTGTAGACGCTCATCCCATCGTTAAAAAGAAAAACATCATATAACCTTTTTTTCTTCCTACCATCTAATCTTCAAAATCCAATAGGTCCCCACGATGCTTGAGTGACTCCACATTTAGCATCGTGGGCTTCCCTACCACAACTATGTTTACACACTCTCCCGTGTGTACATACAGTTCGCTGCGTATTTTTAACAGAGTAATCGCCAAAAGTGATTTCAGACGCAGTAATAAATCGTCAGACAAACACACTTAAGTGAAAAAAATACGAACAAAGGCAGGATCAAAGAGTTAGGGTTCCGCCTACAAAAAAAAAATAGATTAAATACACTTAACCATACACGAATTAGAGACAAACATATTTATATTCTATGATAATTAAACTATGTCACTCATTAATAATGCTAATTATTAACAATTGTATGCTATGCTATAAAAAATATAATGCTAATTGTCCTATAGTCAAATAATATTTTTCAATCTTCTGTACTTATTACTGTGTAATTGATAATTTTTGCTATGTACCTATGTGAATTAAGATCCTGTAGACATTGTTCATGCAAATAAGGATTGTTTACATAACTTGTTTATTTATATAACATTAACAGTAACAAAACAACAATTCTGTTTTGTACTTTTTGCGTAAAACAGAATACATCAATCCTCACTAACTTTTGCAATTAGCTTTTGCCCGCGATTTGTCAACGTAGCTTTATATAAATCATTGCCTATTTTTTATTCTGATGTACGTACGTATCTATACCTACTAATATTATAAATGTGAAAGTAACTAGTTCTGTTACCTTTACACGCTTTAACTACTTAACTTTAATCATTATACACATTGTCAAGCATACAGACAGATACTTTATAAAGTGAAGTTTAATATTAGTTATCGTACAGGAACAAATATTACAAAACAAATCTTTACTTTGCTAACATACCTAGACTATAAGGTGTAGGTACTCGTGTACCATGGGCTGAGGCTGAGTGTGTCAGCAACTTTACTTATATAGGATGACAACGTGAATGCATTTTATTTTCTAAAAATTATATTATTATCTTTCGATTAGTGAAAAGCATATCAAAATCCGTTGTATGGTTAAGAAGCTGTGCGGAGAAAGACAGAAGGTAACCCACCGACTTTGTTTTATAATAAGTGTAAATGTACTGAAATTTAATATTAAATTTATCAAGCGAATATTTCGTTTATAGCTATATTGTTCGGGAAATCAAACATGAAAAAAAAAATACAATTATCACACACGGTTTTCTTTAAGCCAAACAATGCTGATCTTAATAATAACACATATACCTAATTCCCTTGGATTGTGGCACACCTGGACCCATTCCCAAAAGGACGGAGTCCCTTCAGTGATTGATAGTCCAAACAAAGAAATATTCTTCGGATAACTGTCAGATGTCGGGAACATTTGGTACAATATATAGCAATATATTTCTTCCATGACACATCTCATTTATTTATCTTTCTTATCAATTATTTTTCTCTTTTTATATTATTCTATACTTACGTTTATTAACAGAGACAGCTGAGCAGATACATCGATGAGCAGATACGACACTACTGGTAGTGCCGCTGGTAGTATCATTGCCAATGAACGGGATTTTGTATGTTTATTCATATCTAGAGACTAATCTCCGGAACCCTAATAAATAAAATAAAATAAATAAACCCTGCATATATTTGATTTTTTTATTATTATTTGAAAAGTGAATTATTACAAATTGGCATAAGCCCTTCTAATATTATAAATGCGAAAGTTTGCGTGGATAGATGTTTGGATGTTTGTTACTCTTTCACACAAAAACGGCCCAACGGATTTGGATGAAATTCGGTAATTCTTACCTGGATTAACATATAAAACTTTTTATCCTGAAAAAATGTTAGGTTCCCGAGGGATCGTCAAAAATATTTCTAAAAAGATAAAAGTCGCTGCGCACAGCCTAAGTGGTCTGTATGAATGGACACAAATTCCCCATCAGCGCGCATCACCCATAAACCCTGACCCACAGAAGTATTTATCCACAGACTACTATTATCCTCTAACACAGAGCAACGCAATACGGAACCGTGTCCCAGAGAATATGTGGTGGCATGGCAGTTAACTTGTAGTTAACGACGACATGTAGCGGGGATTAAAAACAACTGACAGATAGTGCGTTACGTAATAATGGCTCATAAATGGTGTATAAATTTGTACTTCTAAAGTAATTATTTAGAATTTAAAATAAAACTGTAATTAACAATATATTGTAGATATTAATATGTTTGGCCAAAAGTTTGTCGTCGTATCCTTAACATTGAATCACTGTAAATATCCCTGAAGTAAATATTGTGCAATTTTGAAATCAAGGTATAGGTATTAAAATAAGCAAATCGTACTTTAAAATCTAGTCACTAATTGCACAATGTGTTACACAAATTGACAAATATCTAATCTCTACATCCCTTAATAGACGACAGGTAATTCATTCAAACTCCGATGTTAATTGCATCTCTCATATCCATTTCATGGCTCACGAGTTGCGAAATCCCTAGCACAGATAACGGCTAGCATAACTTGAACTTACACCTCTCCCTCAACCTATAGTGAAAACACAGTATAATATCATACTATTATGTATGATTATGTAAAATTACAAAACGGTATGTAACCCAAAAAGAGTTAATGACATAAGAAGCCATACCTCTACACCTACCAGAGTATAGGTATGGAATACCTACATTTTCACATCGCTGCATCGATAGAACAATAAATTTTAATGGCTTCATAGTTTTAGGACAATGCGTTTGGTTATTTTTACTGTAAAGTCCGTTGGCAGGCCAATGGTGTTCTTGATTTTAAATGTCTCTGTAAAACTCTGGCATTGCTCTGACTAAAATACAATAGAAAACTTGTTATTAAACTGTATATTGTGCAAAGGCGAGTCCAGAGTATATTATAACAAAGTAAACAACATAATTAATTGTAGACTGTAGATATAACAACAGAATGCAGTGTGTTCTAGTTCTATAATATTTTAGTCTGAGCCGAGAATTGACATCATAGACGTGTAAACTACAGTAATATATACAATTCAAGTTAACGTCATCATAAACTAATATTGTGGTTACAGACCAATAAAATGGATGTAGAATTCAAATATACTATGCCGGTTGGTACCTGTGGTATATGCGGAAGCAATTTGGGTTGAAAGGTCCTTTAATACTGGTCGCTCTGAAATGCTAAAGTAATGTACCAGAATTTTGCCGCGAACTCGCTTAATTAAAACACGTAAATTAAATTATAATGATACTCTGAAATGGTCAGGTGGAAAGCCATTTCGTTGCCAATTATATGTACCAGCAATACCGCTGTATTTTAATGAACTCAGTAAATCCTAATGTTGATTATTTACAGTAAATTAATGAAAACTTAGTTCATGTTCGATATGAAATTTCATTCTGTACTACAAATACAAATACTTAGTAACAAGCTAAACATTAAATTATAAACTAACCCCCGACTTACCATAGAATAAAAAATAAACCGATCTAATCGACATTCAAACAAAAAAAAACGATCAAAATAGGTCCCCATCTGGTTCGGAGATACGCAGACACACGTCAAACTTATAACATCCCGTTTTGCGTCGGGCAAAATGGGCATATTCCTTTGTAATTAAAATTTTTTACATTGTACTTACTAAAATTAAAGATTTTTTTTATAACCGATTCCTAAATTTTGAAAGGATTTAGTTAAAAATTAATAGAAGTTAACTATTATAAATTATTAACTCAAGACTCAACTATAGCTTGACCTATAGCTATATAGTGAGCTATAGGTATATATAGGCGTAGTTAAAGCTTATTAATTTGACTAACAATGTGCCAATATAATTAAAAAGCCAATATTCAAAACCACGATGACAACGCATAGTGAGCGGTTAATTAATATCAGCATACATTATGTCCCTACTCTATTTATATATGCGAATTTCGTATTAATTATACAATAATTCGGTTTGTCACAGTATTAAAAATATAAGTGGTTTTTCTTAGCGTATTAAGTTTTTTTATTGGTTGAAAAATATGTATTTAGTAGGGATATTAGGTTGTATGGGGCATTTTTTTGTATTATTACATTAGGTAATTTTATTGATTGTAAAATATTGTATGTTTTGTACAGGCCTTAAAAAACCGTTAATATAAAAAATGTCTTGTACCTTTCAGCCTCACGCATGTTACTGATTGGATGTCGGACCCTTTGGACCCACAAGTTCAGACTCTACTTACGAAAACGTGTCCGTTGGACCCGCTAATCTTTTGAATGTCCCTTTTGACCCGCTTTTATAACAGGAACAGTCTAACTTGCATTTTAGTCGATATGAATAGTCGTTATGATACCCGATGAGCGGAATTTCTGATCTCTGACCAAAACTTTTCTCTTTCCAACGCGTTTGCCCATAATCACCAGCTGATTATGGGCGTCACGTTCATGTCCAAGAACATGACCATAGGTAGGCTACGCCTTTTCAGAACGAGTATGAGTCTGCTTTCAAAACGGCGGACAAATTATAACAATTATTATTGGGACATTAATAATAAAATAACAGCAGTTTACTCAGTTTTCGTAAATTTACTGTGATCCCCAATCACTTTTCAATCAGACAGTTCAGTAATAAGAGCTTACGGCGCCAATTTATTAGTGAAATTGATTAAATATTGATTTTATCCGTACCTACTATTATGTGAAACACGAGAGACTTTGACATGTTGAATTTAAATTTGTATTCAATTAAATGAACAGATATTTCGGTAGGCCGTTAGGGTTGCCAAAACATATAGGAAGCGAAATTGCCAGAACACATTTTTTGTAAAGAAAATAAAACCTTTATTTTAGACATCTTAGTAACTCACTCTAGTGCTTAGTAACGGCACTCGTGCTGTTGTCAATTTAGATGCCTGTAACTTCCATTAAACTACTGTAAGAGCGTGTACTATCTCACATTGAAATTGTTGCATAGGTTTTCATATAAGTGAACATATCAATTTACTATATTATATCAACATAATCGTATAATATAGTAAGTACTAGCTAGACAGCGTTGAAAAATAAAAGATATAACGCCTGATAAAATATGTAAAGCAATATAACGCCTGACATCAGCGAACTTCAATGCTGATACAGACATATATTATTTCAATGCCTTTTATACTTTTGCCAAGCGTTGGATCTTTATTTTTAACCGATGAAAAAAACTGAGGAGGTTCTTTAGATAATTGGTGCCTGTGGCTTCGCCGGCATATAATATTAGCCTAAGTCAAATTCTAACTATTGCTGAAATTTTTTGCATTTAATCGCATGAGTAGTTCCGAAGATTACCTCTTACATACTAACCAACATACAAATTTATATCTTTATAATATTATTAGTAGGTATAAATATTAGCTTATTGGGTATTGTTTTTATGAACTTTTTATTTAAAAATAGTAACATTTAACACATAGAATTCAATATAAATAATATTATTAATTAATTAATTATATTTAGAGTTGCTTTACAACATTTTAAATAATTATTTTTTTATTTGCGTTAATAATTTAAACAACAGTAATTTTGAATTTTGTACCATATTTAAATCATAATATTTCAAACTCTTTACATGTTGTATAAACTAGTATATCTATTTAGTTTTCTATCACCGTTACGAGTTCTATATGAAATAATTTTAAAATGTGTAATTACCAAAAAGAAAATATACATATTATCATAAATGATTACTTATTGTAACGTGAAGTCTAATCATTTCTTGCATAAAATCACAGTGAATACGAATCCGTACATTTGTTAGAGTTAAATTAATTATTAATGACCTAGGGGATTCCCCGTGGGATTTCCATGGACTGTAACATAGCTTCATCATTATTAAATTCGTAATGAATGTAATGTTCCAGAACTGTCCAGTAATTATATTTATTACCGCTCCAACGAAATATTTTTTTTAAAACTAGATTCACTTTTATTTTATTTATTTTGAATAAAATTATATTAAATTTAATGTATGCTATGCTTTAATACTTATTTTATGAAATATGTGCATTTTTTATGGGACAAGATAGCAGACAGCCTGTAATTTCACGGATGATTATGGTTGATTACATCAAATGTTAACTACTTAGTTAATATTTTATATTCACTGTGAACTTCACGTTATGCAAAAAATGAATAATCTTTACAATATCAGTGCAGAGTTGTAGATTATATCTAATATGATACCCAAAATTTTAACTCTTTAGAGTTAAAAATTACTTTAGAGTTAGACCGCCTTTAGGCGGTCCCTCACTTCTAAGGCCTTCTAACTCTAAAGCCGCCGGTCTGAGGATTATTGGCCTGTAATGTAACAATCTAAAGTTATTTCCTCACCGGAAGCATTTGCGTTTACAGTACGGCCTCCCTGACCGACAAGCCTTTTGTAACATTTCAGATTCGATTTTGAGCATTTAGTTTACTTGATTACACAAAGTCAGACGAAACGATTAATACAATATTAAAACGAATTTTTATTTTCATAAAATAAAAACAGAAGAATCAATATTGGTGTCAAGAATTATTTTAAAACGCTACAGGGTGCGCACTGTAATTCTCAGTTCTCCTTCCTAACTGATGTAATACTCGAATCTGTAACGTTACATTAATGGCGAATGCTCCCGGCGGTGAGGGCGCACCTTGATTCGATTTGAAACATTACATTACAATCTTGCCTCACACTGATGTACGAATATTAGCATGTAATGTAAAAACCCAAGATTCTATTCGCATTGTATCACGGGTGTTACAAATCGTATCATTAGAGGTTGCGTACTGCTCAGTTCTTCTCACTCTGATTCGAATGTGAAATGTTACATTACAGGCGAATGCTCTCGGTGAGTGACCGCCTTAAACAGTTTCATATTTAATGGGATTAAAATATTCTACACATTGTAGAATATTTTAATCTACAAATGAGTAGAATATTTTAATCCCATTAAATACGAAACTACATGTTATACATGTTATTTTATATGTACATTACCATTGTACAGCGTAATGTACAGCGTCGCCTTAACTTTACTTAACTTAATAAACTTTCTTAAACACAACGACCACAGTGAAAATAAAATTTAAAACTTTCATCATCAATACTTTTAGTATACTACGATTTATTTTTAAATTAACTATATATTATCTAAAATAAAATGACATATGAAAAATTATTCTTATTCATATTATAATAATATAAAATAGCTGTAAAGAAAAACGGTCAACAGTTAAACGTCGCGTCGTCAAAGCTAACCTACAAAGTTAATGGTTTATTGTTAGCTCTTTTTTTTTTTTTTTTTTCAAGACATAAAAATAAAGCTGTTATATTGAAGTAATGTACCAAGACAACTTGTTACAGCAGCGCTCGTAAAAATATTTTATCTATTTGAGTTGCACCAACACCATGAAGTATGTTACGACTGCGCCAAGTACCTGAAATAAATTTACATATTAAACTTTGGCGCTCTTGCAGATGGATAGTAATAATATGCATATTAGTTACATATGGGCGCATATGCTTCGTCAGGCGCGTATTGTGTATACACGCATGCAGTTGCGTGCGTACCTATATATATACACGCACGCTCGCATATATTCTGGTTAACGAAAGACGACATTTTTATCTAGCTGTTAGCCACATTCTAATGTCACTTTCATTGCTCTTAAAAACTGCAATTTTAATTACGACTAGCTGAATCCGCCAACGGTTCGCTGCGGCGTGCGCTCGGAGCGTGTACGAGTATTACTGTAAATTTCTTATGTACTCGACTCGTATATTATAATTTTATTTTTCTAAAATAAAAGTTGCCTAAGTTACTCCTTCTAGCATCAGCTATCTGCCAATGAAAGTCCTGTCAAAATCGGTCCAGCATTTTCGGAGATTAGCCGGAACAAACAGACATAGAAAAATTTTAAAAATTGATTTTTTTTTTGTTGTTGTATGTTGGTTCCGTATATTTTTAATATATTTTAATATATTTTTAATTAAAATATATTAAAAATATACGTATATTCTTTAATATACATTTAGTAAAAAGCAAACAACAGACACTTCAATTTTATTTTTTAGTATAGTTTTTTGTAAACTCCTTATTTAATTACAAACATACAGGAGGAGAAAAAAAAAAACTTTTCACAAAATAATAACTATTTATATTGTTTCCATCATGATATGATCGACTTATTTTTTGTTAGTAATAAATTGTTGAATTTTTTTGCATGTCAAATATAACAGTACCCGCATTCCAAATGTAGTAAGTACATAGTGGGATGCTATTATATTTGAATTATGAGAACTGGATACGTTATACACCGATGTACAGGCAAATAAATGGTTTGAATTTGAAGTATCCGATTTCATTCGTTAGTGATATTTTTTACATCAGATTGTGTAATTTATGGCGAACGCGGCTCGCACGGATGCATTTTTTCTCTTCAAATTGCAAATATACGAAAACATTTCTCGTTTATCGCCCTTTCTATTTGTAAAAAAAAGTTAGATAAGTAAGATAAATATAAATATTAGATATATAGATGTTAAATTTTCATAACACACTTTGAAATTAAAATTGCTAAAATTTGTTGCAAACATCGACATAATTATTATAAATATTCTTGTTTATTACACATGAGAAATACCATATGGTGTCAGAATTATGAATTGATGTTTGTACAGGCGTAAACTCGACTTCGCATCGTTGGAAATCTTTGTTTTGATTAATGGCCCACCCTTCTTCTGTATGCGATTCTACTTACGAGTATATCACACTTAAAGCTTATTAGGAATATTTCTCTAGACCTATGCTTACTCTAAACGAAATTATATAAGTATTTTATTTATATATTATCACAAGGCTTCCAACAGGCATCATCTAAGACAAGTAACACTTGGCGGATGCCGCCGCAACCACAGGAGGCACAGCCTGATGCACCTACGAAAGTTCTAAGTAACATCAAATACATTATACCTACAGCTAAATGAGAGCAAAGTCTATAGAGATAGGTGTCACATTACAACGTCAGCAATAAATAAATAAAATGTCGAAGTGTCGGAACCACTGACAAGGATGATTTAAGCATATTATAAAAAAGTCCCTGTAAGCTTCTATCTATTTCTCCGCCAACTTCTTCCATAAAATCCACGGAAATTAGATACGGTTTTCACTAATGGAAAGAGCAGTAAACGAAGAAAGTTTATGTATATATAATTTGCAGAAAAAAATTTAATTCGTGCAAAACCTTGTATTATATAAAAAATAAATCATATTTTTTATTTCAAAATCAAATTATTTTTATTTTTAATGATTCTATGGCGTTTAAATGGACTTTTCCTAGAGGCTCTAAAATTATTTTTGTCAGTTAACGAACTCAAGTGTCCTAACAAAATATATATCTCTAATTAAAAATCAGCTTCCAAATTCATTCTGGTGCTAAAGCGTCACAATGAAGACCTTATGACTTGATTTATTTAATAAAATATAATTAGGTACCTATAACTGGAAATATTTCAAAATTTTGAATTTTTTAAGTACATTATTGCAAAAACATGTGTGATAATTTTAAACACTAAAACCATTCTTACCGAAGCAAATAAATCCAATGAGACCGTGAAGAATTTCGCACCAGAAATGC
This sequence comes from Synanthedon myopaeformis, assembly GCA_944738685.1. NCBI lineage: Eukaryota > Metazoa > Arthropoda > Insecta > Lepidoptera > Sesiidae > Synanthedon > Synanthedon myopaeformis. The sequence goes on along the minus strand of OX122933.1, from coordinate 2,312,550 downwards.
TCATGGCCTTCTGACACTGTTGACAGACGATTTGAACAAAGGTCTTTGCCTCCTCGGAGCCGTCGTACCATTGGCACGAATAAGCTGCTTCCATCACTGAAGAACTCTGTTAGGAAAAATTTAAGTAGCTATAACGTAAGCAGTAACAATGTTCTTAAATTTTAATTACCTAATGTTTCATAAATATTTAAATACACATTAATAATAATAAATAAATATCACACCAAAAACGCAATGCAGTTCTTTCACTACAAAAATTTGTCAGATCTCATGTAAACCAAATCAGTTATTTTAGTGTCTAAAGCAAGGTCAAAGAGACAAGTCGTCTTGCTGTAATAACCACCCCCTTAACAACCACCGTGCAATAACAGCATAACAGATGAGTAACGGACACCAGAGCCCATTACATACCCCATCCCTTCCTTATTATTAACCCTAATTGGTCTATGGCTAGCAACTGTGGCATTGATTGTGTTATAGGTGACTGTTAATGGTTTGAATTTTATACTGGTGATAAATTTAAGAAATATAATTTAGAATGTCATTTTAAAAAGCAAGTGAAGGGTTTTTTTAGAATGAATGTCATAGTCGATTTGAAGATATTTAGGAGTGTGTTTTAGAAATTGTATTGAGATGGTTATAAAGTAATTTTGATGAATATGTTTATATGAAGTTATACAATAGCTATGTAAAATGAGGTGATTAAATTTATGATATGGAAATATAAGAAAGGTTTCTTATTTAATTATCTTATGGGGCCCATGAAGAAGTTTAGAAGAAACAGAAGTAACAGTCAAAAACTTTAACAACAGCGACGATAGTTACCTACTATCAAGTGGACCGTCATCCTGTCTGTCTAACTTAACAAAAAAAAAATAAGCAAAATAGCAATATTTCAATTAGACGCTAGGGTCCACAGGCTAAGCCATAAATTAACATTGGTTTCCGAATAAAAATCTCATTAAATTGTTGTCTGAAAAGGCCCATTGTACCTTTCCCTATTGTGTTTTCAATTTATGCGGCAAATAACTCACCTCCTCAATGAGCCGATTCCCGAAAATACAGAAATGGAACACCTGTCCGAGGGTATAGCAGAGATAGCCGACTGTGCTAAACGCGTACACATTTATACCGTCAATCTGTAACAAAACACGCCTCGGGTTATGTTCTTCATATTTTGTTTTCGTATTACGTAGATGAAAGGCAAATTCGAGCGTTCAAAAACTGAAAATCGAAACTTCAAATCCATCCGGACGAAACAGAAATCAGACTGTTGTGGTATTTTTTTTTTATTGTTAATTTTTGTAGATAAGTAAGTTGCCCAAAAGTTCATTCTATGTAAAACAGAACAAAATTAAATGACTACTACACTTTCATTGCTTTTTTCCTTTTTTTGTCAAAATCAGAATCAACTATTATGAAATATTTCGAATATGATCTCTAAGTTGGGGACTTTTTATTTTTAAAAAATTATTCTCTGAAATATAAGATATATTCATAATAATTTATAATTTCGTCTTCATATTCATGAAAAAATTATGCAAATATAATAATTTGAAATTGGATTCGCCTGATTCACATGGCATGGGCTATAATGTTATATACATTGATATTGTAATAACCCATTGAATTTATGAAAATATATATTCTGACCTATGTTTTCAAAAAAATACAATATTTAGGTTAGAAGATAAAAAATAATAAAATAATTATTATAATGTCAGGAAATATAAATTACATCAATTATGCAAATTGGCATTCCAAAACAATTACAATTAGCTTTTTGGACTAATGATAATAGAATAAATTAAAAATTTACCTTAGTCGCTTGGTAAGCCAGTAAAGTAAGCGTGATCGTAGATACCAACATATGGAATAAGAGAGCAGTGCCGTATGTATCTCCTATTGACGCTACTAATCTGAAATTAATCAAAATAAACAATCTTTTTACCATAAAGTGTAGGCGACATGCTGACAGTCCAGTGCCGTGTATATGAACACAAGAAATACAAGGAGAATTGCATATGATCCTGATACAAACCTGATGGCATTTGATTTTTTTAAGTTATCAGCATATTATTTAAGTTACTCTGTGAGCGACACCCTCAGTGACATTTAATTATATAAGCGCCATCTACACAAATTAGTACATTGTACTTCTTGGTTCATAATAAGTTTAACTTCGTCAATGGTTTGTTAAGATGTTAACAGATGGCGTAGTTTTCACTTCTGGCGTGCAGTCCTACGACTGACAGTTTTTTATAGTAATTGCTAAAGATATTCCTTAGCAATTACTTTAAAAAAATGTTTTATCCTATTATTACCTGACTACATGTTTATGTCTCTCAACCCAATATTTAATAGAAGATCGAGCCAGCATTTCCTGTTTCTGAGTGAGCCCATTGGGATTATTTGACGTTGGTTGACCGAAAGCCTGAAGTCTACCCCCAGCTCCTCTCAAAGTCATACCGAAGTCCTGTTGTGTTGCGTATATTCCTCTTATATCCATATCCACTGGGTCAGGGATTTTCTCAGATTTTTCTGTTGAAAATATGAATGTTTAAACATTTGTGATAAAACGTAAATAGTAAACATTATGTAATATTTTTTTAGATAACTTTTGACTTTTTAACTTCCCAGTTTTTACAAAATTCTGCTTGCTTTTAATTTGCAACATTCACAAAAAAACTTTCAAGATTCTGTTAAATTATTTAATAATGTTGAACAATGTCAAGGAATGCTTTTGTTAAATTTACAAAATGGAATCTAAAGTAAGTAAAGTTGCAGCGACTACGTAGTTACTAACATAAAATTGTCTTTGTTTTTAGATGAGTAATTTTAATTATTTTTCTATTGAACAAAATGAATTGAGACACGGCTCGTTTACGATTTTGTAATATGTGATGGATTACAAAGTTAAAAAATACTGATTATTTTCGAACTGGATGTGTTTTTAATTAAAGGTGGCTCAATGCGTGGGTATTCAATGAGAAGTGTAGTATTATTTATATAAATTACTGAAGTATAGATTAGGTAATGCACATTATGCACAGATCAAACCACTGGAGGAATCACTGGTCGTTGACGTTTCTCTAAGAGGTTTTTTTTAATTCAATTCAAATCAAGTTCAATAAATTAGCTTAAAATATAAATACCCCATACTTCTCTACAATCATGGTAGCCATGAACATAGCTTAATAATTACCTAAGCACAAAATAGACACTCAAGTTGAGTCGAATAATTCACAATATCTGGGGCAAAGTTGCGAGCCCATCCTTTTTTTAATTTTACTTAGTCTATGATTAATATTTCATCGGACGCAGTGGATGCAAGCATCCTTTAAGCCGGATAAAAATGTAACTATCACCATGAAATCTGTTATTAATATTGGTTAAGATCGGATTTTCATTCGCTCTTTGAGCTTAATTTCACTAGACTAAAATGTAACAGGAAATGTTCCAAAAAAAATATCATTATATTCTCCTTTTTGTATTTTAAACAGAATCATTTATGTTTACCTACATTTTAAATATAGGAGTGTGAATACAGCTAAATGTATATTGGGCAGCCGGTCTGGCGGAAATAACCACCCCATTACAGAAGACTTTAAGTAAAGGATACCAGAGCCCATTTCTCTTCTAAGGTAGGCAACATTAGAACCTTCCTCTTTATTTTTGCATGTGTTAATAGATAGTGGAACATCAGCCCTTCTGACGACCGAAGTATACATACAAAAGAAGTTGCAAAAGATGTTTGCACACTTTTGAGAATTCCTACAGTTTAGCTATTAAAATTATTTTTAGAATTGTTAGAAAAACAGGATTATCTACTATGTTTGCATTAATAACCTGTAGAAGAAGCTCGAAACAATTCAGCCGTATTGGGTCTGTAAGTGTCCAAAGAAGCGCTTAATTCCATAAGAGGTTTCATGATTGCTTTCAAATGCTGCAGCTGTTCGCAAGCGAAGATCAACCAGGAGCAGAACATCACGTCCATCAAGTTTGCTACCATCATTGCGAAAATTAACCAATACACCTGTAAGAATAGTTTAAGTCATGGCCAAATCTGCAAGTTATATAAAGACTGGAACCTTATTATTACCTAACTACTGATCGAAACTCGATCATAATAGTTTCGAAGTAAGGGAAAAGAGACCTAACTGTTTTGTTTTGTTTTGTCTGTTAACAATCGAATTAACTAAATCATTGGCCGTTTACATGAAATAACTAATTCATTTAAATTCCTATTACAGCATGTTATAATATGAAATATTCTTAATTAAACATTATACCTGAAATACGAAAGCAACAATATATCCAGTTCCACTCATAGTGTTGAATGGGTACCATGCCTTCAGCGGTAGTCTTGGTGCAGGTTCTGTCAGAGTATCATTCGATTCCTTGTCAGCGATATAGCGGACAGACTCACCAAAGAATGTTATTGTGACCCAGCCTGAAAGATAAGAGAACTTAGTTTATTAAGTTTCGTTCGCGTAGACTTCATCATAAGATATCTATACTAATATTATAAAAAGCGAAAATTTGTATTTTTGTTTGTAATGAATAATCTCAAAAACTACTAAACCGATTTTACAAATTCTTTCACCTATAGAGGCTACATTATTAGAGAACGATTTATGAGTTCATTAATATTTCAAAAAAAAGATAAATCTCGTTTGAAAGACAATGACATAACAAAGAATTTCAAACTCTACAGACTCCGCAATAAGGTTTAAAAAGTAGTGCTATTACTAAAAAGGCCACGGAAGCCTTATTAGCACTATAAGGTGGTGCTTACCGTTCAAAGAAATATAGTTGAAAGTAGTATACGCGTACAACTTTCAAAGAGAATTTTCCTTCTTTTTCAATTTCCGCTCTGACGCGGACCGAGAGATTGTGACTTTATCGTTGATATTTGAGATCGGGTTTATACACTTTATACATATGTGGACGAAAGCAGTTTTAAAATATATAAATATATGTTCAATAAATAAACAACTACTAAGTACTCGTTAACATTTAAAACTAAAATACAACTATCCGTTTTAGTTCCATATGAACAAGCTCCCACGGCTTCCTATTACGCATCATTTTAAAACAAATGTTTTCCCATAGTTTTATAAGTACGCATATTTTATGGTATGTTCCCTTTATGTCGAGTCGTGACCTATGTTTCATTTTTATTCCCTTTACGTCGAGCCCATGATTTTTCTCTTGCTTTAGTCCCCTTTACGTCATCGAGTGTTAAAGTACATTGAGAAATAAAAGTCAAATTATTAGTAGATACAAGTTCAAATACTGCGTCATTCGTAATTAATAATAATTCAGATATGTATAATAAAATCCTCATTTTTAAATTTATTACTTTAACTAGCTGAGCCCTCAACTTCTATAACTTTTTTCGGTATAACTTTTTACAACAAACGCTAATTGTTACAGGAAGTTTGCTAAAATATATCAGTGGAAACTGCATTCAAATCGATTAAGCCATTTCTGAGATTAGCGTGCACAGACAAAAATTCTAAAAACACTATTTTTTGACTTCGGTAACATAAGTATAACGTGTACAATTTTTTTTTAATATTCAATGTACAGACACGGCTGGTTTACGATTTTATTATCCTATAGAACTATAGATAACTAAACTGTCGGTTTTAAATTCCATATGAACAAGCTCCCACGATTTTCTATTGCGCGTCATTTTAAAACTAACATTTTCCCATACTTAGTAATATTTTAATGTTACTAATAATTTTAACTGTAAAAATTAAAAGTCAAATTAACATTATACATGCATGCTATGCTGCATTTGTAATTATTCTTGCATATTGAAAAATTGCATTTAATTTTGGAACGCAAAACTCACATTAGAGACCCATTTTGTTAACTCAAAAAGGAAACTTACTGACAACTGACAACATTGTGACCGTGCATATGAAGTAAAGTAGTTTCCTCATCTTAGAGAGAGCCAGCTGATGATACCTGGCATCAGATTCCGTAAAAAGTGGATGGCTATTGGACTGATTCCATACAGCTAGAGTCCTAAAACAATTAAACTGAGATGACGACAACTTATTTACATGAGATGGTTCAACATTATGAGATGGTTAACGCCTTTAAACGGTAGCTTTTAAACGGTTTTATGACCTTTATATAAAAAAAGTTAATATAATATTGCCTCGTTTGAAAGACCCTCATTTATTAAATTCTAGTTTTAGATATACGAAAAAAAAAAACAGCATTTAAATTGGCTTTGCGAACAAAAATAATCCTATGTTTAAATAGAAAGAAAGTACAATTAATTAATTCTTCTGCTTGTAAGGACGTTTAATTGTACGAAGCTGTGAAAGGTTTCCTTCGCAGAACAGGCTCCAAGGAAAATTATTTTCAATTCAGGAGCTTTTGTATTCCCTCGTTAAATTAAAATCGGATGGAAATGAATTTTCCTCGTAACTAACTGAGTGAATAACTTTTTAGAAAATTATTCCTCGGTTGTTATATTATGTACAATTCCTCAAAGGCTTTTTTGATGTCAAAAGTAATGATGATTTACCTGGCTTCATTAATAAATTGTAATTTGCAAACATTTTAACTGTTTATTATAACTGTTATTTTAAGTGAAAATTCTTTATTTAGAATTGTGATTTTATATAGCACTAGCTTATGCCCGCGACTTCTACCGCGTTAAAATTTCTTAGTTGTTAAAACACTTATTGCTCATATATTTTTATCAGGCGACGTTGTCAGTTGATGAATTTTTTTATTAATAGATTATCCATCTGGAACAGTAGGTACTTTTTCTGCATGAAATGTACCTTATGTCCTTTTCTGTAACCCTGGCAACGTTTATGCAAAATTTCATGATAATCGGTTGTGTAGTTAAGGCGTGAAAGCAAACATAGACACAAACAAACTCACTTTCGTATTAATAATATTAGTTAAGATGGTACCTACTAGGGTGACATGCAAAAAGAGCCTTATGGGGAGCTTACCTGTAGAAACTCTTAGAGTTGAGAGCGAAAAACAAGAGCTTGATAACACTGTGTGCGAAGAATAGTACGGTTATGGTGTTTGCTGTAAGCTCATTAACTTCATCTGAGTATTGCGCCATATTCATTCCCATACAGACGTATTGGATAATAATTAAGAAAGCATGAACACTGGAGTATAACTTACGAAGCAGTGTGGACATACCAGCATTGTCTATGAACAAAACGTGGCAACATTTTCAAATAAAATAAAGGTTTAGTAGTTTAAATAATATAAATCAGTAGTCGTCTCACATTTAATTCAAAACTAGCTGATGACCGCAACTTCGTACGCGCTCGTTGTTAGTTTTTTGAAAATACCAAATGAACCTAATATTTTTTCAGAATTAAAAGTATCATATAGTTTAATCCAGGTAATTATCAATACATCAGTGGAAAATACGCGTACAAATCAGATAAGCCGTTTCTGAGATTAAGATTATCAAACGCACAGACAAACATAGCTGCAGAGGAACTTGCAAATAACGACTGTCGACGTAGGAATTTCTTTTTACCCGCTAAGTTCCTTTGGGTAAGATATTTTCTTTCACTAATCCTATTAATTCATAGAATTCTTGTCAAAAGTAATCTGTTATTTACCTGAATGATAATTAAATAAAAAATGTCCGGCCATCTGCATCAACTTGATATTTGGCATCAAGTCGGACACGAGGCCCTGGTGTTTCGTTTTGGTCATCATCTAAAATCATATTATCATTTTTAGTCATATGAAAAACTGATTTACTCGAAACCTTTTTAAATTATTACTTTTCTATACTAACTTTGAAATCTTATTCTTTCTTTACGGTCTCGGTAAAAAATAGTAGATCTTCTGTTTGTTTTTCCAAATCTCCTCACATTTTCATATTAGCTTTAGAAAATGTGTCTTTTTTTCAAAAGACTTTTTCTGGATACTTCTGAACACGTATGCTGCCCACACCCACTTCGAGGGTAGTGATCGATTTTATTTTATTACAACTTTCGCAATGACGTGTGTCAATTTCAAAGTCACTACTAAGTATGGTGTGAGTTGTACGGTACGGCTCGTGGGAAGATCACATATGCCGGCACCGCCTAATGGTAATTTCCTCTCTTTAATTATGAACGACCATGTTCTTGGCTTCACCAGTGTTAGTAATTAAATGTTCTAACATCGATTACTCGATCAATTTCGTTATTACAAAATCGGTCAATGTTAGCACAGCAAGTGTGTTGTTCACTGTTTGCTTTCTAATGTCTGTTACTGTTTGAACAACTATTTCAATTCAATCGACCGCTCTGCTTTTGTTTTTGTTCAAGCTCACAAAGTAAACTTTGGATCTTACAAACATTGTGTTCTGTAGACTGTTTTTTAATTCAAAAACATCGGTCGCTTCGTTAGAGCGTATACAATATTGTCAAAATCGGTTGAAAGCGAGGCCTCTAAACAATCCTCGTTCATTAAAATAACTATAAATTACAAAATAGGTCTGTTATTTGAAAACTATTAACGTTTTCCTTATTTAACTGGGACGGATTACTAATAAATTTAAATAAATAACTACTTTTATATATATATATATTTCAAATAATTATTCATTTCAATGTGAAGGGCGAATAAAAGGTTGACAGTCCATTTAGTGGTAGGTGGAAGGGGGTTTGTCTGCACAAGTAACACAAAGAGGAAATGCAAGTTCTCTATCTACTGCAGGCTTATTCTAATATATATGTCTACATTGACCTATGTTTCCTTGCGATGAATATTATAATGCTAATTTTCGACAATAACTCAAATAATTTTCCTGATCACCTTTACCCGCCTCGGTTTCAGTGCTCGAATGGCCTTTCTAATGTTGCCGCTCTCGCGACAGTGATGCAACATTAAAACTATTATATTAATTCTTTATAAATAGAGCCTTTTCCCTCTAAGCTTTTATTTAATATTCGAATTAGTTGACTCAGTTTACAATTAAATTTTGATTTCTTTTGATCATTTAGTTAGGTGTTGCTAACACTACCAGCCTGCCACTCGCAAAAACCCAGATCACACGTGGTTTTATTTCAAGGTTTCCTTGAAATAAAAAAAAAGTCTTAAAATGATACTTTAATAAGGATGTAGCTCTACTGCCAACAGATGGGCTGCCCAGTTATCAGTGTAAAAATTTTGAAATGAAAACGACACGTTGGGCATTTTTGATATGGGAAATTTTGAGATGGGAAAAAACCATTGAACTCGCGATCTGTAACCGTGTAACCGTAACGTAACCGTTACCTCTGTATATTTTCAGATATTTCGCCATCTCTGCACAATACCACTGAAATTAGAATATGTTACATAATAATACATACTTGCGAAAACTAATTGAATTGAAATAATACATCAATTTGAATAGAGATGGCGCTCACAGCTCACAGTTTAAAAAAAAAAAAAAAAAAAAAAACAATTTTTGAGATAGGAATAAACAATTAAACTGCGACCTGTAACCGTGTAACCGACACCTCTGTATAATAAGTATGTACTTTCCTGACGATTCAAAAAATACACACGTCATTGTTCAAGTTTTTACTTCTGTTGGCAGGCTGTCTGTTACTTGTACCTATAAAAAATGGAAATATTCATATTTCAGTTACTAATATATTTTCAATTAAAAATACGTATCACAATGCCAACTCGTACAACAAAAAACGACAAAAATAAATTTTCCTTGTCGTTTATGACACGTATAACAATTTCGTTCTTTTGATCGTTCGGCTGTCTACTTCAATGAGAGCTTGTCATGCTGGCTTTATCATTGGCGAACTGTCAAAAAGGAACGTTTACGAAATTGTTTTTTCAGAAATGCTTATGAAATTTAAACTTTATTTATAAAACAGTAGGATCTAGTATTGTTTAAGACAACTTTCACTGCCAAATTTAGCAAAAACTGCGTCACATAAAATAAGTTGAGACGAAATTATTTTCCCTACTTGTTTGATGTCGCTAGATAGTTATCTCGGATCGCACCAATACATACATTTCGCTCGTATTGAAATTGTAGTTACTGCAAAATAATTGCTACTGATATTGATTATAAATGTAGGTGTCAAAGGGATCATCTCCTTCCACGTAGTTTATTTATATAGAAACATGGCGGATGCCATGTATTCTGTGATAAAATTGTTGATATTAAATTAAATTAAATTTATTAAATAGCACTGCGTTTTGTAGTGACAGGCTCACGATCAATGTGGACGCCCAACATACATATCACCTATAACAGAAGCAACGCAACAGATGCTGCAAGTGTGCCGCCACTAAAGTAGAATTGAGGATAAATAATTGGGAAGGGATAGCGAAAAATAGGCTCTGACATCCCTTACTCAATTACCGAAACAAAAAAGCAAATATGCCGTCATGTCACCGTGGACTTCTGTAAGGCATGGGTACTGCCGCCGAACGCGTCATTTCCAAAGTTGACCCTGCCCGGAATCGAAACCGGGAACCCTAGAACAGAGCGTTAAGCACCCCAACCAGTAAACCAACGGGCTTATCTTGCCAGTTTTACATTATAATAGTGCTTTACATATATTTTGTCATAGGTTATATCTTATATTTTTCAACGCGGACGCAGCTATTGTAAAATAAAGAGTGTCCATATCAAATAATATGCGAAGAGGCTTCGCCTTAAAGAATTTCATTATTTAAGCGAAGTAATTACTGGGATTTGCGCATGCGGGTTCTAATCCCGCGTATAACTCACTATCCCCTTCGACTACCTCATAACACTGAGTTACAAGTTTTATTTGCGTTTGCAAAACTGCAATAATAAATCTTAATCGAGAAGATATAAGGTTGATGTTACGTTGTAAATCTTTGTTTGAACGTGTAAAATTATTTTGGTGTTTATCCTACAAAGGCGTGAATCCTCAAGCTTAGTTCAAGATTTCATTAAGGAGATGAACTGGAACATTGTTTAAACCTTAATCTTAGAGCTTGGATTGATGAAACAATGTCATGGATTTTATTAGTAAAATAAATTGCATATCGTGTACAAGTAGAAAAAATAATAATTTAAATTTATATATATATATATATATTTTTAAATATTAAATTTTCCAGATTTTCTATTGCTTTTATTTTATTGCTCCAATAATTCTATTTATTTTGAATTTCAATAGAAGTACGAGAGTATCTATTAAACCGGATATGGACAAAATTTTAATGTGTCTATATAATGTAAATAATATAGGTATCTATATTATATATGCCTACTATACTATATTATAAAGAGGTGAAGTTTGTATATAGTATTCTTTAAAACTACTTATCCGATTTAAAAAAATCTGACCAACTATCTTCATTCTAATTTTGATTCTAACTGAATAGAATTTCTGGATGGTTATAGACTAAATATTTTAATTTTAATAATAAAATTTTAATAGCTTAATGTACTTTAAAGTAATTAACGGTTACATTCACGTTGTAGAAGACATAGCAATCAAAGTAATCACAACGTGGAAATAGGTTAGTGTTCGAAGCACCAACTAAGCAACTAGTTAAAACTTTTGTTTAATACGCGGAAATTCTTGGTTTAGAATTGTGGTTGCTAATTAGTTTACCTAAACCCTGTGCTTTGAATTTGGAAATTTGGTCCTTAATTTTAATGGCAGCGTATTTTATGAAAATGGTAGAGCAATATATTGAAATAACAATAATAATATAATAACAATAATTTGGTTGATTCTTAATATTACATTAATTATTAAACACGAGTGACCCGCTCCAGGTTTCACACGGGTGCATTTTTTTTGCAATTTAAATATAAAAATTTTATGTATGTACGCGCATTAAACCGCGTACATACAAAGGTGCAGACGACAGGAAGAGACTTTATTTATAATACTCTGTAAAGTTATCGTACACACATATAAAATATTCTATATAAGATGTTATTCAGATTGATAGCGCATGTTCTGTAACAGGGAAGCTTACTAGAAGCTTATGGGAAGCTTATACAGTAGGCAGTTTCCCTCTGGCAATACTTGCATATTGCTAAACTTTATAGCAAATAATTTGAAGTTTTGGTTTTGGTATAAACAATTACCCTATTATGTATTAAAATCTCAAACGCTTAAAAAGTATACCTACGAATGTTGAAATACTTACTGAAGTATGTTTATCTGATTTAAAAAGCCACTTACTCGTAGGTAGGTACATTGATGGTCAAACTGTATGGTTTAAAGGCCAGAGTTGAACCGCATTTGGCGACTGAACTGAGTGTCGATTCATGTCGAAGGGCGCTGTCGAAGAGCTTAGTTTTTCAGCTACCGTAAAGCGCGCCTCATCGCTCCGTTTATCCTCCGCAATTGGAATTTTATAAAGGTGTAGTACTTACATATTAAGCAGTTGAATATTAAAACAAAAAAAACAACTAGTCACCCAGGCCGCTGATCGCTAATGTGTTTGAGGTCTTACACATCAACTATACCCCAATTCACCAGCTGAAACGTTTACTGCACCACCTGGCTTCTAAGAAGAATAAAAAGGCCAGAGGGATTAAAAACTGTCAAGTTTTTCAAGTTATTTTACATTCACAATCGTTAAGATAAAAAGTGTTAACAATATAAATTGTATGTTACCTTGAACCTTTGAACGTTAGCTAAATATCCCCTTTTAAAGGTATTCCAATTTCTAAATTTGAAAAGCAATTTCAAAAGGGTTCGAATAAAGCATATAATAATAATTGTTTTTCACGCCAAGCGTGATAAGCATGTTATTTTTTTTCCAGACGCTTTTTCACTAAAGAAAAAAAAAACTCTTCAATGACCTTTTTACTCCTTTTTTTTACGTGAGGAAGTAAGACATAAAAAGTTGCAACATTTTGGTACAGTTTTCTCAAATGAGCAGAAAGACTTCGAGCGGTTGTGGAACGCTGGCCTTCACTGCCAACTGATTAACTCGTGATAATTAAGTGTCGTCAGCAATTGTGGTGTTGTTTCTCGAAGGACTGAGCTTCTTTGTCTCTATGGAATTAGCATGCTCACGGCATGTTTATAAAGCAAAAGTTGCATAGGGAAGCTGTTTGTTGTCATACGTCATGCGGTGTACATAATTACCATCTTTACTCCTAAGGAACATAATTTTGTTGGCGATAAATCTTTGAATTCCAAACACTTTGTGAAATTCGTTGATTTTATTGTGCGTAACTTTGTAGTATCCCTTTTCCGTTGCCTAGACAATATGCCTAGACAAGAATCGTGAAGTCGCCTTATCATAGACAGCATTTACTTGCCATGGGCATGAAGAGATGCTCGATGAAAGAGGTTGGCCTCGCTCTACTTTGCACCTATAAAGAACACAATAACAAAGTGTCTTCTCCTTAATAGAGACAATAAGAATCGTGTTAATATACATATTCTTAGTTATTAATCAATTTAGTAGTCTTAGGACTATAGATAACCTAAAAAGATAACCTTAGTTTATGAGAGAAAAAAAGCGGAATGTGGGTGCCGGAGGTGAGGGAAACCTTAATCAGCCAGCGCAGCGGAAATCAGAAAATCAGAGTAATAAGAATATCTCCTGTATGAGTAAAAAGCTTAAATAAATACAGGTTTTTATCTGCACGTATGTGTGCCAAATTAAAACTATATACTTAGTATCCAATATCAAATAAGTTTATTTAAAAAACTAGCCATCCGGCTAGTGTAATTTTTACTGCAAATTATGTACACAAACCATTCTCGTTTATCGCTCTTTCCATAACAATGGAATAAAAAACCGTATTAAAATTCTTTTTGGTAGTTTTGAAAAAGATAAAAACAAACAGCAACATCTTCTATAACATACTTTACTTCCTTACATATTATATAACAAAGTCCTCGGCCGCGTCTGTCTGTCTGGCTGTTCGCGATAAACTCAAAAACTACTGCACCGATTTTCATGCGGTTTTCGCCAATGGATAGAGGGATAATCAGGGAAGAGTTTGGTGGGTTGAACGCGTTAATCTCAGGAACTACTGGTTCGAATTGAAAAATTCTTTTTGTATTAGATAGTCCATTTATCGAGGTAGGCTTTAGGCTATATAACATCACGCTGCGACAAATAGGAGCGGAGTATCAATGGAAAATATCGCAAAAGCGGGAAAAATGATTCCTTTTTGAGAGCTTCCATTGTGTGCGCTGCTTAAACGGTTTAAATTACGCAAAAATCGTGTATTAAGGAATTGTTCCTATTTACTCGTAAAAGTTTTAAAAAAAAATCGTGACTTCATTTGTCTGTCTTTTAAGATTAATCTAACCTATTTTATGGTAATCAAATTTGTTCAAAATTAATGCATTATTTTGCGAAGGTGTTTTATCAACATGATATTAATCCTTATCCAAATAAATACGTTATTCATCACTTGATTTCAATGACATCTTAGGAGATATCATAATTTTAAAATAACTCCGCAACAAAATAGGTATGATAACGCATCACTGGCTGGCCACCGGTAGCTCTGCGAGGTACCATGCCGCGCGGCTCAGACGCGTGGTTGGCTCCCTACGGAACGGTTGTGTTCAGCGAACTGATTTTTAAATATGCTTTTGCGATATCTCATCGTATAATAATTACTCATATATTTCTTTTTCAACGCGGACGAAGTCGCGGCCACCAGCTAGTTATTTTATAAAGATACAGAAATAATTTGTAGATTCTAATGAGCTCTGATGTTACAATATCCAACTGTTGGTTCAATGTTAGTAGCAGATGTCTCTGAGCATCTTTAGTTCTTAACTAAGTCAAATTGAGCTCCGCCAGAAACAAGCAAACAAAGTTTCCAACTTTGCTAACTACATAATTTCAAAGTTAAATTCCTTGTCAACTTTAAACGAAGCTGGATTACGAGATGACAGTTTAATTTAAATGGGACGGCTAGAAACGAGAATAATTATAATAACTTAATTATTTGAAAGGACAATAGTAAATGGTATAACAATTTATGAAAGTACTTTAATGTCGAGGGATGTTAACAAATTTTAAGTGTTCAATGCAGGTTGATATCGTTTTTCTAAAAAGATGTGCATAATTTATACGGTTACTAGCTGGTGCCCGCGACTACGTCCGCGTTGAAAAATAAAAATATATGTAAGCAATAGAACGGTTCTTGCAATAACACTTTGGCCAGGCGTTAGTTTTTTATTTTATTTTAGAGATCCCTCGGGAACGGTCCTTTTTTTTCTGGATGAAAGGTACCCTATGTCCTTTCCTATATCCCTGACAACGTGTATGCAAAATTTCTTGATGATCGGTTGAGTAGTTAAGGCGTGAACATTTTACAGACAGTTGTCCCACCGCCGGCGAGCAAGCGACTAACTATCAACTATTTTCTCGCTCAAGAAACGTACAATAAGATATACATTCCGTATGAACAAAAGAGATAGATATATTAATAGTTGATCGATGACTGTTTACACTGCCGGCGAGGACTCGCTCCACTAGTTTGTCGCTGAGCGACAAGAACTATCAAAGACAGGGTACTCGCTCAGCGATGCTCGCTAGGCGCTGGACTCTCCGAGATACCAACCAAAGCAGCGGTTATATCTTCAAAGCTCCGTCTTTCACGTCTAATTGTTTATAGGAAGGTAGTTTAGAAAGAAACTCATCCATTGAAACAAAACACCCCTCTTTATTTCGTCGAGAACGCGTACGTATCTCGCGCAGGACTAACCGGATAGCCGACCCGAGCAAGTGGTGCGAGTAATGGGCTATTACTCGCACCACTCGCTCGGGTCGCACAAGAACACTCGCTTTTAGCCGAGCGACAAACCTATCGAAACTACCCACTCGCTTCTCGCTACTCGCCAACTCGTTTCTAGTTTCTACGAGTAGCTTTAATCGCTACTCGTTCATCGTCGGCGATGGGACAACTGTCTAAGTATAGCTTTTGCCCGAGAATTCCTCCACGCCCTTTTGTCTTAGATGTCAAAACATTTATTCAATCTTTAATGCACAAATATTGTTGAATATAAGTATAATATATAATTTAACTCAAAAAACACTGTTTTATTAACGTTTTTTAAATATTGAAGTTTTAGTAATACGAAAAAAAATTGCACCAAATGATGCCTAAACTTTGATTCATATATTAATAATTTTTTTTTCAAGATTTTTAGTCTAGCCATAAACGAGGAGTAGACTTAAGAAAATGTCCATTTGACGACACTAAGCGCGTTAAGTTGGGAAATCATAAATAACTTTCGCATTCCTAAATAATATTACGAAAATTATTTCAGATATAAATCTAACGTGAATCTTATTGAAGTTAGTCGAGTAACATTATGAGCCAGATCACTGCAAACTTCCCAGCGTAACTTCTACTGTGCTCGAAGTTTTGTTTGATGCTTGAATTATCCTCGATAAAGTAGATCGACGGGGTTATCGTAGCACTTCAAGGCTTTAATGAGGACATTCGCGGGAGCTTGGTGCAAGAGATACGGTGTTGAATTTTAAAAATATGAGTAGGTATAAGTATAAGTGTAAAAATAGGAAAAAAACATTCAGTATAAAAATTATACTGAATATTAGTTTTTAATATACTTTAGTGTGTCTCTTTTAAATTTTCATAGTTTAACTATTGAACCGATTTTGATCATATTAGCTGTGCAGTAAACCTCCTACGAATACCTCAAAAGATCCAAACAATTCGAGGTTCGAAATTAACATTTTTTTTAAATTTTAATGACTAGTTGCTGTCACAAAAGAAGTAGGCAATTGCGGAAATATCTATTGTAGCTAGATGGAGCATATGCATGCAAAATTTCAAGATGATTGGTTAAGTAGTTAAGACGTGAAAAGGTAAAAGACAGAGTTAGTTTCACATTTATAATATTAGTATGGATTACTCAGGATTTGCAGTTTTACCAGATTCTTTAGAGAAGATTGGTACATAATTATCCGCAAAAATCATGTTGTTTTATTTAGAATGATAGTTTTCTTTTATTGTTACACATTATCATTGTAACCTTTGTATATATTCAATATCACATTGTATTTTTTTAAATACATAATTAAGAATTCATAATTCCTCCAGTAGACGTTTTTGTTTATTTTTTTTTTTTTGCTATTCGTATTTATCCTTATATGTTTGTAAGAGTCAGCTAACATAAAATAAATAAATATAATGAAATAGAAGTTCATCAATTTAAATTGTCTCAAAAGTAGACCAAGAGAACACAATACGTATTGAATTTTACACGTATGTGTTACATTAAGGCCGACCCTTGTCGCTTCTTGATCCTATTGTCTCACGCGAAGCGCCTTTACTTAACTCAAATGTACACAAACAACCGTATAATGTGAAGATTATAGGTTTAACGATGACGTTTCTTGTGTTTCTCGATACATAAATATACCATATATGCCCTACGATTTCATCCGCCCTTTAATTTAAGAGACAACAAATTAAATTCAGAAAATAATTTCGAATATAATTACTTCTGCCCCTAGACTGTCGCTCGAATTTGTAAATCACCTGTCTGTACAGGCATTTAATGTACAGAATCACCTGTCTGTCTTTAAAGTACAGACACGTCAAAAGTGAAAGCATAAGAAACAAACAAACTCATTTTCGCATTTATATTTTTAGTTAGGACAAGCGGGTGCCCGGAACTTCATACGGGCTGTAGTTGGTTTTTTGATAATCCCACAAGAATCTCAGTAACATAAGTACAATTTTTTTTTATATTTAATGACAATACAGACACGTACTTAGATTAGGACAGTTGGTACGATGCGACCGGTCGGTAGCAAATGTGATATACAAAATAAAAGATCTTCTAACATGTAAATTGCATCGAATGCCTCAGTAAAATAAAAAAATATGTATATCTAGTACCTACTTTAATCGCGTTAAATCCAAGGAAATATTATCGGCGTGTCTGTAGGAAAAATGTGGAAATTGGGTGGGCGAGGCAGGCGGCACGTACTTAACGAGGCGACGACGAATGGGGAATTTCATTTAAACCTGCCTTTCTTGGAGCGAAACGAGGCCTATCTCGTGTGAGAAGTACTCTCATTATGCACAAACATTTGAATACTAGAAGGGAAACGACAAAAATTCATGAATCATGAAATTAGATTATTTTGTATTGTCTTTTTTACATATTATTAAAATTGTTTATTTTAACATTGGATTTGTTTTTTTAAGGGTGGCAGACAGGCCGATGTTTCACTGGATTTTAGATGGTCGAAGGCTATATTATTCAGTGATATTTATTCAAATTCGCCAAAGTTGGTTAGTTTGTACTTATTCCTAAAAAAGTTATTATAATAAAATAAACTATGGAACCAATGGCATTTGTGTCTAAGCAAATACAGTTAATACTGCCTCTTTGGTGTTTATTTTCATTTAGAACCCATTCTTGAAGTGCGTCACGCCATTATAGAGCTATTAAAGCTCTCATATATCTCTTAATCACGTTCTATATCTCTTGTTTATCACCATTGAAGAACCTAAGACCATAAAAAAGTTATCAGGATTAAAGTACGCTATAACTGTAGTTCTTAATGCTCCGACATTATTATAAGGTTTAGTTAGCGTTTAAATACATGCCTTATTTCCCTTAATTTCGCGCCAAAATGTTACTTGGGAATTAATGCTGCTTACTTTTGAAAGATTTTTGATATGCCTAAGAAATATTAGGATAACAAAGAGCCTTGCGGGTAACTGTTACGTTTTTGGAGCACCAACAACTGATGCTCTATCCAGTCAGTCGGCTAAGCAAAGGCTCAATCCTCGAACAATTGAAGAGAAGCTTGGAAAATTATGCCCTATATACTAAGCCCTGTCAATAATTGTCAAATATAAAATAAAAATTAATTGAAGGGATAATTTCTCACAAAAAAAAATTGTGGGCAAGTAACAGACTCGATCTTATATATCTCATGTTTGGATTACTATAGAAAGTGTAAAGTCTGTTATGAATAACAAAGTCTGTTGATGTAATAAGTGGTTGCTTGATCAACATTGTCTCTCTTGTAAAAAACCAAACACGGACACGGACACCCAATCAAATTACAGCAATAGGAACGCCATTAACAATTTTTGATTTTTCTTATTTAATAATCTAAATATTGCGATGGGTGACAAATGAATGCGAACTGACTCACACTTTTTATGTGTCAATACTGAATTTTACTAAAATTGGAGACTTATGGTAGTACTTAAATACGTTAATTACATATACGAGTGTACTCATTTTTGTGGTTTGCAGACAGTCCGACAGCCCACTTGATGGTAGGTGACATTATTAAAAAAAGTCTGAAAGAAGTCTTTTTGATTTTCGAATGTTATCCATTTACAAAATCTGAAATATTCACAGGAAAGAAAGGCTTTTATTACCAAATTCTCCAAAGTATAAGTTAAAAAAAAAACACTGGTATGGTTTTGAACGACATCCTTTACCATAGGCTTTTTCCAATTGAAAAAAAAAAAAACCCTCTACCATATCGATAATGAAATCGCAGTTGTACCAAGATAACAAAATAATATACCTACATTTTAATCACTGCTATCAGTTCTGATTGATTTCTCACAAACAATATTATTTCTAAGCAATAAACCTACAGAGTATTGAGTTATTTCTACGTCAGTTAGTATTGTGAATCCACGTGTACCAATAAGCAGGCGAATGAATTATTAATTGAACGTCGCCTGCGAAATATCGACCTCCATATTTCAATATTCAATTTTAAACCAATGTTTCAATTGGTATAGAATTTGATTAATTTATAAGCACGAGGTTACCAATGTATAATTTCTCTCTCTCTCTCTCTATCTCTTCTAGTGCCTTTTAAGTTCTGAAGGTTATCTGCCAACTTCTTGTACTATTCTCAGTCAAAGAACAGTTGCTCGACTGAGGCCACTTGATGGTAGTCATCTACCATCAAGTGGCCTTTATATAATAAAATACCAATATCGATTTAGTTTTACGAAATCTCTATAACAATAATAAATATTGGTACTTACGCTCTTAATTTCAAATAATTATTCATAACAATTCTTTGGTTGTCCGTTACGCTTTCATGTTTTAAATGCTCACCTGATCATAATTAAATTTAGCATTTAATAAACGTTGCCAGGTATACCTTTCATCTAAAAAAGGACTGGTTCCGAGGGATCATCTAAAAATAAAAATCAATTCAATTGTCATCATTTTCATCTCAGCAGTAGGACATCCACTGTCCATGTCCTATGTCCAGACATAGGCCGTCCCCCATAATGTTCCAAAAAAACCGGTCAGAAAGCAGCCTGGAACCACCATCGACCCGTGGCCCTTATCAGCTCGTCTGTCCAAAATTGTGAATGAAAAATTGTTCAAAAAGAAAAATTTTAATCCTTAAAAAATATATAGAAAAAACTAAACTGAATACATATTTTAAAACCTAATAAGAAATAGGGGCGCAATTGAAATCGAAGGCAAAAGCTAGTACCTATTTTATATGTAGAAACCCGAAAATCTTCGTACAAAAGTTCTATTGTATAAATGTTGTGTAAGGCGTGAATGACAAGTCCTTCAAAGGGACAGCCAAATTGAATGACCGTTGCTTTATTGGAAGGTCCTCTCCTCTTGATGCAAATGAAAAAGGCGGACACTTTTAAAGCGTTCGTTTGTTGTTTATGGGAAATTGCAAATTCCGCCCGGATCTGGTGAAACAACTACCCTTTGAAGTTGCGTTTGTAAAGGTGGTAGCAATGAAAATAAGTTTTTTTTTAAATGTTACGTGAATTCCCTTAACATAAAGGCTTAACATATTATAATTAAAACGCTGTTGTCTCTGTAGGTATGACGCGGTCGTCATGTGACGATGCGTTGTCGTGTGACGACCTCGTATCTATGTATATCAGTATAATTCTCTACATGACTGCTAATTATTTATTGTAATTATATTACTTTAAACAAATGCCAAATGGAGATCAGAAACAATTAATTATGAAAAGTTCATTTCCATAGTTGGCCGGGAATCGAACCCGGGACCCCTGATACAGAGCATTAAAGCAGTCACCTTAATCAGTCGACTATAAAAACATGGAAGCTTGCTTACCTAACTTCTATTGTATTTGAATTATAATTCAGTCTTAATATTGGAAATCCTATAGGCACATGCTATAGGCACATATGATTCAGAATTGTTCTCAATTTTATCGCGACATTTTATCGCCATAAAAAGAGCCTCTCCAAGACATATGTCGTGTAATAGCCGATTAGAGAGGATTTTGTGGCCGTTTCTGCGCCTTATATCTTTAAAGGCTGTGAAAATAACGCGAGAAAAGGACAATGATAATAACATATTTGTTATTTAACGTTGTTAGGAAGAAAAATAATATAATTATTAAGCAATCTAAGTACTTACCTACTTATATTTTTTTTATAAGTCTCTTTGATATTTGGTTATATATTGCAGAAATTACTGTTTAGACAGTCAAAAGAATATAAAAAGAAGGGCAAAAAAATGAAGACGTATGAAATAGATAAACGTCCTCCCAAGTTTATTTAGGCAGGAATTTCCAAGAAACCTAATGGAATATAATTGAAGTCACAATAATAATTGATAATAAAGAAAAAATATTTGAAAATAAAACAATGTCTACGATAAATCAGTATTAGTTACGATGTTTGCAGGTACTTTTCTTTCTTTGTCCAAATAGGAATCGGTTCGTTAAACCAGCTTACTAAGTAGTCAAACAAAAGTTGAAAGTTGGAAAATACGTAGCCATGAGAATTCAGGCTCGATCGATTGAAGGCTTGTCGTGAGTAATATTTACTATTTAATTTATTAACATCATAGAGAGGTTTTAAATAAAAGTCAAGACTGGAAGTAGAACGCCCTGTCGGTGTCTGTGATTCCCAGCTCATATAACCCAAATCTTTTCAAAGTTCGAGTGAATGGGCATCTTCTGGGTGAGCTCGCTCCATCATAAGCCTCATTCGCTACACGGCTAGATGTTGGCCAAGACTAAACCTATCTTTAATAAATAAAAAATAATTAAAGTATGCGCAAAAATATACTATGTTGAAAAATAATTAAAAACTTAAACTTATATTCTCTTATGTTTTACTCAAATTCTAAGTACTATTTGATTCAGGCAGTAATTACGCAAGCCATCTGGCAGCAGTAACCACGCTCTTACAGAAAACCACCGTGAAGTAACGGCATGTGTGCTGTTATGTTTTCGAAAAGTGAGTCTTAAGAGATTTTATTTTACTAAGGTTCGCAACGCAGCTACTATCAAATTTACATTGAAATTTACATAGAAATAAGAATTTAAATTACCTCATTATGTAGACTGTATTCATATATAATATATTATAAAAAATGTAGTTGAATATAATTTAGGTAGGCAGGTAGAGAGATAAGTAAAAAATAAATAAAAAATTGTCCGCATTTTTCCTCTCGGCTCACTAAGCGTCCCTTTTCCATTACCGATCCCTGGAGGCTTTCTTCACTGCCGTTTTAAATCGTTACTTTGAAGATAGCAGTGTTTACAGCTCAGTAACTGAAGTTCTTTTGTTGCAAAATATTGTACTAAGAGAAGTCCTAGGTCATTTGAGAGGATTAAAAGTGAAGTGGTTTTTTTTTTTATGTTAGGGTCATCTTGATGGGAGTTGGCTACCGTCGCCTATAACACAAGCAACGCCATAAGTGCTGCAAATGCGCTGCCGACCATAATATAGGAACCATAATATAGGACCATAATATGGGAAGAGATAGTGAAATGGGCTATGGCATCCCTTATATTTATATATATTATTACTCATTCGCCGAAACACAACTGAACACATGCTGCTATTTCACGGTGGTCTTCTGTATGGGGGTGGTTACTGCCGCCACACGGGCTGCCAAATATATAACTGCGAAATGCAGTGTGCCGCGCCACCTATAAATAATTGCTACATACTAATTTATTATGTTATAGCTTATAATTATCATTTTACCCGATTTTGGAAAGTTGTTAATAAAAATCAATGTAAGTATGTTTCATTGATTTTTATTACAGTCTCAAAGCTGGTGCGAAACTGTATAGATTACTTAAATACCTGGCCATATGGGGATCGAAGGCAATGAATATGCCGACAAACTGGCTCGAGCAGGCGCAAAAGGTAGGCTAATAGGTCCTGAACCTATGGCCCGGTGACTTTAAATGGCGGTTAGCCTACTTGACACTTTACTCAGAGATGGTGAAAGAGGCCCTTAATCATAAAAAAATTAAGTAGCCATAGTGGCAAAGAGATACTTGTAAATTGGCTTTAAACCAATTCTCAGTGCTAGTAAACTTCTCCGTGCTCTCTCGTATTGTATTATTAAGTAGAACAAAGTAAGTTTCTTTGCCTAGATACGTTAAGAGTACAGACCCAACAATATGGTTAACAATTTATACGTCCTCGTGGCGAGTTGTTAAGTTCGTAAGTTGTGGTTTTGCTTGCGGCGACCTCCGGAACCTCTTTGTGTTCCACTTGATAGTTAACTTTGCTTTTAGATTTTCTCTTAAGTTAAACCAAGTGAAACTAACTTGAGTGAAGGATGAATTAGATTTGAACCAATGGCTGTCTCGAAATACATTGCAATACCAAATATACCTAAACTGTGTTTTTTGAGTGACTCTGTCTTTTTTATATGTGAAGGCTGACGGTCAACTTGATGGTAGGTGGCTACCGTCGTCGCCTATAACACAAGCAACTGTTCCTTAGCAGAATTAAGGATAAGGTATAGGGAAATGGGCTATCCCATCCCTTATTCAGTTACCGAAACATATTTTTTCACAATATTTTCAACTCTAATTATCTTATCGGTTATTTTTAAAAAAACTGCTTTATGACATACCAATTCAATTCTTATAAACTGTAAGTAGACCATAAAAAGATCCATATAATTACTAGCGTGTCCCCGCGAATGAAAAATGAAAAATATAACACCTGAGAAAATGTTTGACATCTATCCCTGTGACGACGAGTAGCACCCATTTTTTAAATATTTTTAGATGATACCTCGGGAACCTAACATTTTTTCAGTGTGCCAAATTAATAATAACAAATTTCATCTAAATTCGTTAAGTCGTTTTTGCGTGAAAGAGTTACAAACATCCATCCATCCTCGCAAACTTTCGCAATTATAATATTAGTAGGATAGGATTAAAGAGCTGAAATATAGATTGTTATAGAAATATGTTATTAACATGTAGTCGAAATTCTTAATGTAGTCCAGTTATTAAGGGATCTAATTAAGTAGTTATGTAGTACATTGATCACCAGATTTATCGGATAATGTCTCGTACGCACATCTGGTTCTGAATAACATACGAGTTTCCAATTACTTATGTCACGTATTCCTTGCAAACGCGCACTCAATATTCGTGTGAACGGTCGTGGCTTGAATCCCAAATAGAGAATTCAAGAGTTATACGAAAAAGGAACTACTAGTAGTGAAAATCGAAAAATCGTAGTAGATGAGCCCATTGGACGAGTGGTTAAGGTGTTTGCCCTTAACTCCTGGTAACTCGAGTTCGATTCCTGGAAAGGCTAATGGAAAAAGCGTTTAAAAGTTTGCATTCATCTGGAGTTACAAAACTGTGGATTATAGTTTAGAAATTGGTTCAGAACTAAGCAGAGTTTGTATTATGTGTGTCAGAAAACTGTTGAATATAATTATATACTTCTTATTAAATATTTTTTATAGAATATACGCCTTTTTTTGTTTAGGAGGGGAGATGACATTGTTTAGGTGTGGGTTTAGGTTTAGGTGTAGAATTCTAATATATTTTATATTAAAATCAAGAATTATATTACCTATATTCTTAAACATATAATGTATAAAAAAAAGATTCAAATTAATACAGTAAATATTAATAAAGCAGCATTGAATTTTCGTCAGCTTACAAAACAACGTCAGAAAAATGTAAATTTCGCCTTTAACGACATAGTGAACCCGTCCCGATGGATTAAGATGAAAAATAATAATACGTTGTACCTACGTATCTTCATCTACGTACAATATTTGGAAGTATTGGATCTGACGTTCCCGGTGCTGTCGTTGAATTTGATCCTCTTAAAATTGCTGAACTACTCTATATTAGTGTGATGTTAAAAAAATGAGTGCGCAAGCTGCTGTTTTTTTTTTTAAATGTTTAAGTCGACAGACAGGTTTCATTCCAATTTGTTTACCAACAAAACTTTCGAATACCACGCGTATGAAGTCGAGGGCACAGCTAGTTAAAACTATAATCGCTTACTTCCTTTAATTTCATACATTTATTAGATATATTTTTAAAAAGTTCGGATTGTATACGATGTCATCAACAAGAATGAAGTAATCAATATTCCCCCCGCCGTAAAATATTTTATTCACGCAGTAAAAACACTGAAGCGACTCAGCAAGAAATTCCAATACAAGTGAGTTACCTACATAACTTTTTTTAGTTTTCATAATATAAATAAACATTTTTTTTCTCAAACATTAATAGACAATTATTGTTTTCCTATGAGTAACCCACGTGAAAATTCGATAATAATAAGTATATTTTTTTAAGAATTTTTCATTAAATTAATCGGCCAGCCTGCCTGATTGCAGTCCGTCGGTTTTCAGACTTACTGTAATTAGTAAGATTACAAGATGACCTCGCTAATAATAGTATCTATTTATTTACTACCAAATATTTCAACATTTATTCCGCAGTAATTACGAATATTAGAGTGTACTATGAATAAAGAAAATGCTGCTGCTCTACTTCCCTGGATATTTCCCACACCTTGGCCTAGTTCATTAATGTTTTCAAATCCAATGCAAGCTTACCATTATGTCAATAAAAGAAGCTATAAAGCTGTTTTATAAAAACAGCAATATATTCATAAATAAAAATTATTCCTAATGCTTAATCCTACTTTAGTCGGCAGAGCATTTGCAGCACCTGTGTGTGCGTTATAGGCGACGGTATCCACCTACCATCAAGTTGATCGTCAGCCTGTCTACCAACTTTAACATAAAAAAAGTTTAACATAGTCGAATTGTTGGCGATCCAATCCAATCACACAGCAACGATTGGAACCACTTAGTGAAGAGATCTCTTTGTGTGTTTTACCGGCTGTACAATGTTGAGTGCTGCGATGAGTTCTTCCAATTGATGCCTACCTCAAACTTTTACCACCGTACTGCGCTCCAAAGATGCGGAGTTTATCCACATTAGTTGGATAAGGTTCCATTTCTGGGTGAGTAGAAACTTTATCCCACTGACGCGCGAACCTTCGCGGCCGTTGATCGCGGGGACGTTATGACATGACATCGGTGACCCGCCACAGAACCGGTAGCGACCTACCATCAAGAGGACCGTCAGCCTGCCTGCTACCCTTAATAATATAAAAAAATCTAAATCCCTTAATAATATAAAAATTAAAAACAAATGTGGCTGTGTCGTATTATAATGTAGCTACAGCATCCAATGATTTTGTTTTCATCAGTTCTCTGAATAACCCTCCACAATGGAAACAAATTTAAAGACGTATTTACGTCAAAAATAATAATTTTCTTATTACATGATAGAAGCTCATTTGTCGTTGACGTCATAACTTGTTGTTTTTAAACAAGTAACCTTTTTAACTTTTAATAAAAGTAGGTACTTATCAAGTGAGGACATACGGTATGTTGCCCAAAGTGTAGCCTGATGGTCTGTGAAAGCAAACATGTGAGCTTTCTGTAGCGCAGTCGCGGCGCTGTCCTGTACGTGGCAGCTTACGATTTGAAAACTATGCTACAATTTCCATATTGAGCATCATAACATTGGCAATTGACATGTCATTGAAATTTAAAGTAACGCACTTAATAATTATTCTTTACTAACTGGTGCCCGCGATTTCATCCACGTTCAATAATGAAAAACACCTGAGAACGCCTTACATTTTTATCGTGTGATGACGGTGGCGTCGCCACTATTGACAACAGTCGGCCTTTTTTATGTTATTAGACGATCTCTTGGAACATTTTTTTTTTTGGGATAAAAAGTTTATATATGTTAATCTAGTTAATAAACTATCTGTGTGCCAAATTTCATCCAAATCCGTTGAGCCGTTTTTGCGTAAAAGAGTAACAAACATCCATCTGGTTCGTGTATCTGGTGGTATGGAGACTTAAGGCTTACATAGGTAATTATTTCCTATTTGTTGGTCTCTTTACATTATTTTTAATAATATTTTAAAGTAAATTTAAAATGTACCGAATACTTGAATTTAGCCGTTATAAAAGCGGATATGTGAACTTTGAACCCAATATTCGGTTTAATCAATGGATATCTCGCTCGTATTTCAAAGGCTTCCGAAAAGCCGCTTATATGTTCCTACTGCAAAGTTAAATTTAAGCAGAAAGACTGGAAACTATTTTAGAGCGATTGCAGACTGAGCGTTTTCACAAAGAAATTGGAGAATGCGATTTTTTTTTATAATAACTGATGACTAGTTTATTTTTCATTTAATATCTGATGCGACCCTGCGACTATGTATTTGCGTAGTCGATTTTTGACGCCGCTGCGAGGCAAAAAGTGTGGCCCTGTGGACAGTCGTGGTGGGGCGGCTACGCTCCCGGCGTACCCGGAAGTGGAGGTACGCCGGCTATCTCGGGGTATTACCTCCGACCTAGCTGAATTGCTACTAGACCGTCGATTTTCTCCTATATTCACCCTTGTACCCCACATTATCTACACATGTTTCATTGTTAGACTGTGTAGTTAGTTAGTACCATACTATGCATTTATTTACTAAATAGACCGAAGCTAATAAATTGCACATAAAGGAGCGTGTTATTAAATATATGATTTCGATTATAGTAAATTATGATGATGGTTTCTTATAATTCCTAAACTATGAACTGTTTTAAATTCTCCAAACTCGGTTACTGTATATACGATAGGTATAAGGTATCTGGACATGCATATAATATATTAGCTTGCGGTTTGGTGTGATTCAGACGGCGGTCAAGCCGGCAGCAATAAATTTTGTACTGACCGAGATAAAGGATTCGGCGTTGTGAACCCGTAACTAGCCATCTATCTAAAAGAGCTGTAAGAAAAGGGGATTTTAACTAGCCTTGAATTGTTTGCTCTTTTAATAAATTAATCTTCATGTCATGTTTACAATTTGAGGATAATTTCTTCATATTTTAGCAGTGTATTCTTCTCATATTCTTTTAATTTACCAATGAGTGTTTGGGAAATGTGACAATAATAGCAATTATTGCAAGTCGCGTCTCAAGTCGCAGCCATCGTTGGCATTGGTCTAGTGCACATTGGATGTGCACTAGCCATGCACTAGCACTAAATTGGTATGACGCTTCATATCAATTTAACGATCGTGTGACGCTTCTAGGTACAGCCATGTACAGCCTACTAGTAAGTCGCCGAGAAATTTCACTTCTGACATGCGTACTTACTGCTATACACGCGCATGTTTTTTTTAATATATTATAAACCATTTACTTATAAGAAAATATATTTCATATTTCAAAACATGTCTGCCCTTTAAAGGGCTAGGGGCTTGAAAAGACTATGATTCTGTCTTTATATTTAATGATTACTCTTGTCAGAAGCACATGTGACGGAAGCGGAACCCTTATCAAATTCACCCTTAAAAGAGAACTTGATCTTTCAAATAAAAGAGATAAAAATATTGCTTACAGTTGACTGAAAAGGAGTACAACTGGCTTTTGCTGCGATTTTTTTCACAATTGCTTAGTAATTATCAATAATTAATTTCTCGTACTTAAAATCGAGATGATTCGCCGTCGGTTTCAGTGCATAATATACGAAACCGAATATTCTTCTGACGCAATTATGTGTCAGAGATAGAAAAGTTAATCTATGTTGTACATATGTTTTTATTCTCAGATAAAATAAAAATTAAAGATACTTTGAGCCATGTAGACGGCAAAGTGAAGCCGGTAAAACTACACCTTTGTGGTGTTGGTATCTTACCAACATACACGGTTACCATAATTTTCCAATAAGAACGGTCAGAAGCAGCCTGGATTCACACCGTCGACACGCGGCCATCTGTCCACATTGTGGGATTTGTGTGTGGACGTCCTGTGCTGCGTTTGCTTTGGCCTCCACTCGAGAACGAAAGAATTGGCCCAACCATTCGTAAAATATTTTTTTAAATCGGATTACTTGTTTCGAAGATTACCTCCTAAATGCTATACAATGATACAAACAACCAAACATACCAAACAAACCTTATCAAATAATATTTTTTATCTATATAGGATGTGGTGCCATCTTTAGGTTTAGTAGGTAAACAATCGAAAGCGACACAGTCTCACCAATGTACTTTGAGAAAAAAATGGAACTAGTTACTCTTAATAGTTACAGGAACATGTAACAGATGTCGCTAGTAGTCATTGATAAAGTTGCATGCCAGCCGTCACTTGCGTCGCGATATCACTAGCTAGACCTTCAAATGACCTTTATTCGTGTCCTCTCCTTAAAACATTTGACAGTAGTGCCAAGTGGAAGTTCGCGAGTGTCCGTGTTTTGAAAAATCCTTCCCAATTAAAAAATTGTAAGTTCATTTTTGTTTTTAAATATCTATATCAGTAGGTCAGCTATATCAAATGATGTGATATATGGCCAAGTTTCTACTTTCTTAATATTTTAGAGATATCGATTCGACTCTTGTATTATGTACTTCGTTTTCCCCTGTTAATTATTTAACTTTATAAATGTAATTTGATTTTTATTTAAATAATAAATATAACTCGTATATGTACCAAAAAGTCATAGCCATAATACCTTCATAACGTTTCATCATTTTGTTAGGTTACAAATATTTTAAAATTTGGTCTTGGGTTGATGCTTTATTGGTTTTATTTGTTCTTATTTATACATATTTATGAATAACAATTAAAATTAGAATAAAATAAGTACCTATAACATTGTGAATTACACATTTTAATTAGAGAAATATTTTCTACTTAACTATTTTTTTCATTTTTAAAAATTATATGATTATAATTTTAGTTAGGGTAGCTACCGTTGTTTTGCTAGTGTTTCAATAAAAAAAAAATATCATAAGATAGTAGGTATATCCTATTTATAACGACATTCACGTGTTGACGCCTTATTTTCAGTGACCTTTCAAGGTCGCGTGGAATTTACGGGAACCCACTTTAATTTTATTCCTTGTATTCTATACAAAAAATTAATATATGCCAAAATTATATTGATTTACACTTTATATTAATTACATTGGAACATGTTTTAATAACTCTTCTCACCTACTATACGGTGATGACACAAAAAATTTCAGAATTATTCAATCAGAAACTGATTGTAGGCAACTGCAAAAAGATCTAGATACCTTTGAAAGATACTGTACCTTAAATCAACTATTTCTAAACAATAATAAATGTTATACTATTATGTTATCTCGAAAACGTAATCCTATTTTTTATAACTATACATTCTCTAGTAACAAAATTAAAGTTGTTAATCAAATTCGTGATTCAGCAAAAGCATTTAAGAAACTTGGATTAATTCTATGCCTAGGAAAACCCTTTAAACATACATTTACTTTAAAAGTATTATACTTCTCATTTGTACATAGTATTTTGGAATTTGGAAGTATAATATGGAACCCACAATACGAGAAGCATATAGCTAGAATTGAAAAAATACATAATAAATTCTTAAAATCATTAGATTATAAAACAGGAAATTTATTCACTGACTATAAAACAAACGCTTCAAGACACAAACTACATTATTTAAAGGATAGGCGATAAGATTCTGAATGATATTGACATATTTTCCAACAATTTGAATTCTTATAAAAAGAAAACTGGCAAATTACTCTTGAAAAATTAATTTTATCACTTATAGAATATTCTCTTCGTTTTCTTTTTCTTATTTATACTTATTATTATTTTGTATTGTAAAAATATAATTTTTTGATTCTTTAGGCCTATTTGTGTATAATCTATAATATACATTTTTTAATTTATGGCTGTATGTAATCTAAATAATATTTTAGATTAGCTGGTGCCTGCAACTTCTTACACGCTGTAGCTCGTTTTTTGAACATCCCGCAAAAAAAAACACATTTTTCGAGGATAAAAAGTATCCTATACTAGGTTTAGTTCCGGTAATAATCAATACATCAGTGCATTCAAATCGGTTAAGCACTCTGATATTAGCATGCATAAACGCACAAACAAACAGACAAAAATGTTAAACTCTATATTATGCCATTAATTAAAGCAACATCTAGATTTTTTAATTGTATAGAAAAGAGGATCTCTGAGTAAAGTCCTAGAGAGTATATTTATGTTCCTTGGTACAGACCATGGACGTAGGATTTAATTTATAACAAGACCGCTTACTTGAAAAAATTGCATTTACGAAAATTAACTGTATTACCAATATTTATAGTATGTACATTTTTTAATTATTTCTAAACCTATTTTTCATTGCGCCTTATACAGAGGCTAATCTGAGCAGAGAGAGATTTATTTAGGTATTTATTTTATTTATTTACAACAACACATATGGTACATTATAACAGGACTAATCCTAATTCGATGTATCAGTTACCAATCGAAGTACATTACTTAAATTATTTATATTACACAAATCAATTTGACAAATTATGAAAATTACAAAATTTACAAAAATCATGCACAAGAAATTATAAGAATACTTAATAATAAACCAAAACTATCTACTATAAGATATCACAAATAGTCCCACCCTACTGAATTTATTCAGTGTGCAATGGAACAGGTCAATCAATTGTGCTATTTTATTAAGGCGCAAGTCTCTCGTCAGAGGAGCCTTGCCAAGCAAATCCGTTCTTGAGCGCGGTATGGCGAAGAGTTGTGGTTTCCGTCACCTCCATACAAATCTATGAGGAGATAGCCAAACTGAGGCCGTGTGTCCCTTTCTTCATCTTGCCAGACTAAAAAAATATATTTCATTAAAAATTTAGATTCAAAAATCTTAGTTTAAACACTTGTATGTTAATTGTACTTCAATTATTTTAATAAATTTTAAGTCAACGTATTATAATCACATTAATTTCGTTATATGTATATTCTTAAATTACAAAAAGTTTATATTTATTGTTTCAAGCCCATTTTATATTTTATTTTCTACTCTTTTTCTATTTTACTAAGCCCTTTTAAGTGACTTTACGGTAAATGTCCATAAATTTGTAGTGTTGGTGGATATGATTATGTACAATTGGTGAAAAACTAAAATGAACAATGTGTAAATTACAACTGGTAAAAGTTTTGGTTAGTTTTAAATTTTAAAAAATTAGAATTTTTAAAAATAAGAAACTACTACTACTAATACATTTAAATTTGTTTCACATAACAAAAAAAAAACTTATTGTCACCCTATTAGAAAGGGACACACACAGCCTCTACTACATATCCTGCTCGGCTCGCCTTTTAGCTGCAAGTAATAAATCCTGCTTGTTATATTAGATCCATGGTGCAGACAGAAGATTAATCTATATACATTTCAAAATTTCAAATAAATAACGTCACACTAATATCAATGTCAATTTGTTAACCTACTTGGTAATTTGATTTTCGAATTTTAAAATATTGTATTTTGATTGATTAGAAGAAAATCTATGTGGCATTCATTGCATTGGTAAGTTCACATTAATATATACAATTTTAGATTTTATTTTACAAAATGTAAAAAATAATGTCGAGCATAATTATTTTTACTTAAATTGATAATTTTATACACCTCTTATACTCATCCAATTTACGAAAATGGCTCCTAAGGGAAAAAAAGGTAAAAAGGGACCTCCCGAATCAGGATGGATGCCAGGGTTTGGTACAAAGGGTATGTTGAATTTTAATTTTATGTCGTAGGTATTTCTATTTTATTGCCTATTTTATTGATGCCTGTTACTAAATTTTCCTGCCTGATTTCAAAATACTAGCGATTTTATATGGTAAATTTAATAAGTAAAGTACCTACACCTAATAATAATATTATTAATGCTTTATGTTTGAATGTTTATTAATCACGAAAAAATCAGAGATAATTTATTACCTGAATTTCAAGTGTCCATACCCCTTTTTCTTAGGTGTTAAAACATTTATTCATTCTTTTTTGCTCATATTATATTTTTGTCAGCTGTTGTATTTTTTGTTTATATTGTTAGATGATCCTTCGAGAACGGTTTTTTTTTTCTGGATAAAAGGTCCCTTGTCCATTTCCTTGTATCTCTGAGAATATGTATGCAAAATTTCACGATGATCGGTTGAGTACTTACAAGTTAAACAAACAAACAAACTCCCACACATTTATAATATTAGTTGAGATGAGATGACTATGTGTCTGTACTCTTCTTAGTATGCTACATACATAGTTACATATTATTGCATCATTTTTTAAAGTAACCTGTTGACTTCTATTTTAATAAAAAAAAAGTTATTCAGTGAAATTATGTAAATGTTGTGGAAATGATAATGTTTAAACAATTTATAAAAAATTATAAACAATATTATCAGGTTCAATAGTTCAATTGATATTGATATTGAATATCTATTTTAGTATGATAAGTACTATTACAACATTTGATTTTGTCACTATGCTAATATCTTTTTTGCTTTAATAGATTTATGAGGATCTGCCTCCGTACATTAGCAAATTGTTATAGAGGTAGGTTACTATTAGAGAACTGGAATCTGAGTTTAAAGTTCAAATTATAATTACCATTTAGGTCAAAATACATGATTTTGTTGTTCTATTTTTTTTTTTTTCGTCGTTTCTTATCTTCCAGAACGTCATTTTGTTTTGGAAATGGTGATATTTTTACTATTTTTGAGAAATTAACGATTTTACTTAACTATTACTATTTTAGAGAATTATGTTTAAATTGTCTGCTTAATGGTATTGTTGCAATTGAGCTGCCCATCATAATAGGAAGGGAAATGAACATTGATGCCCCATGTGTTAAAAAAAATTATTTTATTAAATCTTTTTAATAAAACTTATTATAATATGTTGTAATTTATAACATTTTTTTTTTTTTAATTTATTTTAATATATTAATTTTTAGGACACAAACAGAATAATACAAATATAGAAAAAAAGACAACAATTAACGTATTCACATATTTTTATGATTTATGTCTGTCTTAATAAGTAATATAATAATAAAAATATTTCATTCATTTTATAACTTTAAAATACATATTATTATTTGTTTTAGCCACAATGTCCACCTACTTCCAATACCCAACCCCCGAGCTGCAGGAGGAGTTAAGGAAAATCGCCCTCGCGATCGTCGCTCCCGGAAAAGGCATCTTAGCTGCAGATGAGTCTGTCGGTAAGTATACAGTTGGTTCATTTAAGAGGAGCCTCTAAATTATTATTTAACTAATAACATTACACAATGTCCAAAGACCCGCCCAAACTCGTTTCAATTCCAATAAACAAGATAAATATTACATTGACCTTCTTTATCTATCTGCGAGCCTGGTACCACTACTGTTATCAGTATAATAATAAAGGTCCAACATGTGCAGGTACTATGGGCAAGCGTCTCCAGGACATTGGCGTGGAAAATACCGAGGAGAACCGCCGCAAGTACCGCCAACTGCTTTTCAGCACTGACCCTGTAAGTAATAGTACCTACTTTTATAATATGTTTTCCTGGTACACAGGTTTCTCTTACTATTTTTTTTTTTTACTGGACGACAATAAAAAATTTTAATAACAAGAATACAATTGCTACTTACATCAAGTTTTCATTGTGCCAATTTATTTTTATATTCCGTTGACCTTGATTGATTAATATTGCGAAAGCGAGACCGACATGTCTTTTAAATGCCGATAAGTAATAAGTAGGGACATGTTTTATCATTTAAGAAATTTACTTTTATACACATCTAAAAAACTTACTAATCAAATTTAATTTTAGCTTCATATAACCAAATAGGTACACAATGTTTGTGATACTATAAGATCACTGTTAGTTAATAAAATCAAAATGTTACTGTGAGTTAAATCGTGTGTTCGAATTTCGAATCACGCTCGTATCAAAAGTCGATTTTCCTGCGAGTTTTTAGGCACCAAAAGCACCCTTTTCGTGCTGGAGAGGTGAAAAAGTATTTTGTTGTTGATACAAATTACTTTATTCTTGTTTACCATATTGCAAATAAACGCAATTATTTTTGTACATCAATATATTTTTTCCTCAATAGGCTATCTCAGAAAACATCTCCGGGGTAATTCTCTTCCACGAGACTCTTTACCAGAAGACCGACGACGGAACACCCCTCGTCTCTCTTCTGGAGAAGCGCGGCATCATTCCCGGCATTAAAGTCGACAAAGGTGTCGTGCCGCTCTTTGGATCTGAAGACGAATGCACTACTCAAGGTAAAAAGACTAAT
This sequence comes from Synanthedon myopaeformis, assembly GCA_944738685.1. Classification (NCBI taxonomy): domain Eukaryota; kingdom Metazoa; phylum Arthropoda; class Insecta; order Lepidoptera; family Sesiidae; genus Synanthedon; species Synanthedon myopaeformis. The sequence continues at coordinate 2,277,126 of OX122933.1, read as the reverse complement.
AAGTCTTTCTTTTGGTGGCTCTTCAGTCCTGAAGGTTAGCCTTCAACTCCCTGAACCTGTCCCTGTCAAAAGTCAACTCCTGGATGTTCCACGTCTTCTTTTACTCCCAGTATACTTATATTGTCTTTGCGTCCAGTTCCTCACCTATTAAAATAATAGGCTCTATGTATTTTAAACTATAGATACCAGTTTTTTCACAAAAGATAAAGGTCCATTTAGATGATGTCATTTACTTGTACATGCCAGAGTAATAATTGAGTACAATGACTGTTTTTCAAAATTTGTAAGCAACTGTTTACACATGAATAAGTTGTTTGCAATTATCGAGTGCAAGTATTGCCATGAAATCATTGCAACCTTATTTTGTCACCAAGGCAATTGTTGATATGCAATATCAAGTTTTGACTGTTCTAAAAACGAACTTCTATGAACTTTTTTGACTACACTATTTGCGACAACAAATATTCAATAATTGAACATTGTATTGTGTAGAAGAATTTTACATTGCCGTTTAAACCTTTTCAAGTTTTCATATCAATTTCGCTTCACTGCGCAAGATTAACTTGTCCTTTAAATGTTACAAGCAAAGATATTGTTACAAGTCATTTATTGCTTCAATTTTATGATATGAAACAGATAACATTGACTGAAGGGGGCTTTAAAAAGATGAAATATTATCCAAGGTATTTAATACCATAAACTTGTCAAGTTGATGTCGCCAGTATTAAATCAACTGGTTAAGAATTATAATATTATTGTATGAGACATGATGTAACTTTTATTTATTTGGAATATATATTACAGATGGAATATTTTTTATCTATAATACAAGTAATAAGGTGCCAGTTGTTTACTGTGAGCGCTACCAAACATTAATCTTAAATGATAAGTGAAGCGTTTTATACCTACATAATATAGGTATATTGACACTTTATTTTAAAGATAAACTTTTGGAAGTTTAAGTTTTAAAGTTTTTTTCTTTTAAGAAAAAAAGAAAGAGCTTAATTCATTGCACGCGACACAAAACCACAAACATATTACAAAAACAACAAGTCATATCCATAGTTTTTTTGGGCTCATGTTATGGTTTTATACAGTTATGGCATATTTTGATGATTTTTTAACTCCCGACGCCTGACGCATAAACGTGCTGTTATAAGTTTAACGTATGTCTATTTGTGGAATCATAGCCCCGAAACGGATGGACCAACTTTGATTCGCTTTTTTTTTTGTTTGGATCGTTTTTAGCTATAATTTATGAAGATCTGTTCAGTCGTTTGAATACCATCAGCCCATTTCCTAGTTAAAATAAAATCCGTCTGTGTCTATTCCAAGGTTTGGACGACTTGGCCCAGCGCTGTGCCCAGTACAAGAAGGACGGTTGCCACTTCGCTAAGTGGCGTTGCGTGCTGAAGATTGGCCGCAACACTCCTTCCTACCAATCGATCCTCGAGAACGCCAATGTCCTCGCTCGCTACGCCTCCATCTGCCAGAGCCAGCGCATCGTGCCCATTGTTGAGCCCGAGGTGTTGCCTGACGGTGAGAATCTCTTGTCGTTTTATTAGCCCCTGGTACATAAATATTGCAATTTACATTTTAATATTGAAATATTATTTCAGGAAAAAACATTCCTACATTATTAAAATGTGCTCTAATAAGTTTTACACAAAGGAGTGTTTAAACTTATAGGGATCTGATTTATAGCTGATGTCAACAAAGATTAAAAATGTTTCTAAAAATTAATGTTTTCAATTGAATTTGCATTGAAATTGGTGGTTTTAATTTAAAACTTTAGTAGAATAGAATTTTTATCCCCTCTTGAAGTTGCTTTAAGAAGAGTTTCATCGTCAAATTGACACAACTCTATACTTTCAAAATTATGGTAATTAATTCTAATTGGATTTAGATTTTTTAAAAAAACATACTTAATCTTAACTTACAAATTTCTATAAAGAGATGATATCCATGGAGGTTTTTCACATTTTGTCTATTATTGTCAACACCAGGTGAACATGACTTGGACCGCGCTCAGAAAGTGACCGAAGTTGTCCTCGCTGCCGTGTACAAGGCTCTCAGTGATCATCATGTCTACCTTGAGGGTACCCTGCTTAAGCCTAACATGGTAAGTACACCATTAAACGCCAAACTTTATGTCGCTCTGGTACTTTGTAAAAGAGTCCATAGAGACAATAGTTATTTGTTTTCTATTGGAGAGCAAAATTGTTTTTTGCTGTGAGTGCCGACTTTAAATCACGAACTAGCGAAGTAGTCTTAGCGAGTGATTCTAATATAGACTACTGAGCGAAGTGAGCGAACATGAAAAAATTTGCTCTCGTATTAAACATACAACTTTTCACCTCAACAGCGAGAAAAGACAAATTTAAATATTACGTTTATTATAGCTAACATTCATATAGCCAATGTCACATAAATTATAACTAAATTAACAAACATATAAAAAGTTGTAAGTAAAATTACTGCAATTTGTAAGATTAAGGGCCTCTTTCACCATGTGTCAAGTAGGCTAACAGTCATTTAAAGTCACCGGTAACCGGGAATGATGGAGATTATATATCTTTGTTTGTACGGTAAAAGTATTAAAAAGAAAATAATAAAAAATTCCCCTATCGAAGGATGCACTAAACAGAGTGTATAAATTAATTAATAAAACATAAAATTATTTCAGTATTTAAATTTTTCAGGTGACTGCTGGTCAGAGCTGCAAGAAGACCTACACTCCAGTGGACATTGGACGCGCCACTGTCACCGCTCTGCTGAGGACCGTGCCCGCCGCTGTTCCCGGTACATCTTTTTAAATGTTAAGTTCGCTAGACAGGCTGACCGTCCACTTGATGGTAGGCGGCTACCGTCGCATATAACACAAGCAACGCTACAGGTGTTGCAAGTACAGTAAGGGATATGGAAGGGGTGGTGTAACAGGCTCTGACAACTCTCGCTCAACAGCACACACGTTGTTATTTCACGGTTTAATAAGTAAGTAGGTATAAGGACACTAATTCCCAAAGTCCCAACTTGCACTTGGCTGGTTTTTGTAAATAATACAAATTGTCATAATCATATAAGTAATAAAAAAATTGAGTAATTGTAACGCTTCAATAAAGGCAACACCATGTTGAATTTTGTGTTTAAAGTTATATAACCTCAATTTATATTTATTTTGATTGAAAATATTGGTTTCCAAGTTATGTGATTCCATCCCTGCTTTTTTTTTTTTTAATAGAATTTTTTAAACCATTTCACTCTGCACTTTGGCATTTTCACTATAGTAAGGACAAAATGTCACTGCAGGTCGAGTCATAAATTATTTTTTGCACAGTAATGTGCACGTGCAGGCAAAATATATCGATAAAATTGTCTGGGTCCGCAACAGTAGGTAACAAGATGCTAACGCTACCAAACTGAGACAAAAATGCGAATATGAAAGCTAACGTTTCAAAAGAACATTAGGAAAATTGTGTTCGACACTCGGAAGCCCTACAAAATGAGGACTTGAGAAAGTCACACACAACGGAATTATTTATAATAAATGTAAATGATGATTCTAAGATGACGATTCAGATTCCGATGACGAATTATAATTTATAATTTGTACATACATAGAATATTTTATAAAAGTTTAAACTTCTGTAAAGTTATCGATAACATTATCGACACGAACGCTGTTATATCACTAAACGTTCCCATAAGGCCCTATAAGTGTAAGGGAGAGCGCCTGTACTCCGCTCTACTCACACGTTTATTAAGGCGCGGCCACACGCGGCGTAGTACCGCCTTCACTCTGCCATCCACCTGGGTCTATCTTTAGTTCTTATTTTATCTGATCGTTATTTAAAAAAAAAAAAAATTAAAATGATAGTCATTTTAATTGGGACGTTCCATTAAACCCGAATTGATTACAATTATAGGAGTCACCTTCCTCTCTGGCGGTCAGTCTGAGGAAGAGGCGTCTGTGAACTTGAACGCCATCAACACCGTGGACCTGAAGAGGCCGTGGACACTCACCTTCAGCTATGGGCGTGCCCTTCAGGCTTCCGTACTTCGCGCTTGGGGAGGCAAGGACGAAAGCATCTTAGCTGGACAACAGGAACTCCTGAAGCGTGCCAAGGTAAACCTTCGTCCTTTTCAGTATCCTTTCAGAAAACCGATTTTGTATCCATATATATTATATTGATGAGTAGTACCAGGATCACATAGGTTGCAAATAGTTTTGACTAAAATATAATGGCATATAAATATGCATATTATGAATTAGTCAATTTAAGTATACTAGACAAGTATATTTGAATTATTATAGGCATAATAATTCAATACCTATAGTATAAATTTACTATATTAATGGTAAAGTAACAATAAGACTTGAACAGGATCTCATGTATAGAATAAAGTATAGCTCCAAATAGCAATTTTAAAATTAACTAATGGCACAATATTTAAAAGCTACTTAACAAATACGAGCTTTTGTGAAGCCAACTTCAGTGTTTAAGTATAATTTCTGTATTACAATAATTATAATAATTTGTGTGTTTTTGGGCCCTTTTGTGTTTGTCTTTCTGTTTGAAAAATAGACATTCAAAGTTTTCACCGATTATTATATTTATTGAACTGACTTTGATGCATTCCAATTTAGTAATAAGTTATTTATTCTACAGCCGATTCTCCGAGTCTCTTTTTTTTGCGCATTAGACTAAAACATTTTTATACTAATCTGTATTATTATTATTTTATTTTTTCTTTTCTTCTCGCACATTGCACCCACGACGCCGCTTTCAACGCACCGCTGTCTTCGATCACTCGAAACAAAAACTTCCTTAACGCCATACCAATTACATATAAATTCTCTCACGATTCCTTCTAATTTTATTATTCTAATTTCGATTTTGGAATGTCCGATGTTGCCAATATTATTTTTAAACATAACAGGCGAACAGTCTCGCAACTCTCGGCAAATATAAGGCCGGCTCTGTACCATCTTTGGCCTCGAATAAATCAAACTTTGTCGCATCGCACGCTTATTGATTTGTTATTTGAAATCTGTTTAAAAATTATATATTATTATTTTTTTTAAAATGTTTCGAATATTTAAATATGTATTTTAATATTTTATTTTTTCACTGTATATTTTATACGCAACTTGAACTAGCATATTGTAATGATACTGACACGACATTCCGAGCTATTCTAAGAATTCATATATAAATGTTGTCTAAATAGTCTAAAAAAAACAGTTTATCATACATTTAGTTAACAAACATCGCATGCCTGTATATATAACCCTTGTTGTGTAGTAGATAAGAGTAACATTGCAATTATGTAAATGCTTTAATGTAGTTAACAGCTTTTTGTGTGCAATAAAAATGGCTTGAAATAAATCATTATTTTTTATATGTTGTTTATTTTTTTATTTTTCGTGTTGTCCTCATGTGTTTCCATTAGATTTAGAGCACATAGCATGGTTTTTGTTACACTAAATACAAGACATATCCATAGTTGACTATGGATATGGGATTTTTTATCTCGTTTGAATACTATCTGGAGGAAGTGTGGACTTGCTCTAATATAGTACCTACTGACATAGCACTGACTAATAAAGCATTTTAGCACAGAACAGTAGTGTTGGAACTATTTGCGACATTATACCGAACATACCATGATCCCATTAGATCCATGACAGAGACGATATGCCTCTGCCATGTATTTTACAAACTTAACATTGTGTAAATTCATCAAATATAATATTCATCTCTTACAAAAGGAAAGTTATTATAAATAAAATATAAAGATTCATGTTCTCATCGAAGTAGGAGGTACCTACATAAATGTTAAATGGTTTCAGAAAATACTATATAGTCTAGTAATCTAGTTAGATAGCTATCCACAGGACGAAAGCAAAAATCTAGGATCTCACAATAGTAGATAGATGAAAAACAACCAATTTGGCAAGAGTTGAATATCATCATTCAACTTAAATTCATTTATGATAATAATTGTTATTATTAATTAGTAGACGTCCCTTAGTGTCCCCAATTGATATATATTTTCATGTAGAATTTGATTTAAATAGTAAGTACTGGAGTAGTGCCTAAGAGAAATTTGACTCAAAGACAACGCAATAAAATTAATAATCGCTAAATATCCTGGGAATTTAAATGATTTATGAGTAGCGTCATTACAATTTGTTTATTTTGGGTTTTATTTTGGGCTGAAGGTAGAGTTTTACTAAAATTCTGTTGTATAATTGTATATCTTTAACGCCATCCAAAAATGATCGCCAGAGTACTTAAGAACAATTTATAAAAACCTTTCCAGAACCGCCTACCTATATAATATTTTTAACAGGAGTTAGATTAAAAACCAAAATGGTATACATTAAATTCTAGTCTCTATACAACACTCATGAAAATAATGCCCTTTCTATAAAACGACTACTAGATCTTGTGGTTGGATTCCATAGAACATATTATATGTAGAGATTCTAGAGATATACTAAAGATAAATGAACTGACACTGAGCAAATGTAGACACATTGTCATAATGATAAACGTAAAAAGACTTGGCTTAAAGGTCTAGTTACCAGGCCATAAAAATTAAAAAAAGCAATTATTTTTATCAAAGTGAAAATTGCGCCATCTAAGTATTTGTGCTGGCACTACCTCAATATTTTGTTACATACGAACTCAATTTTCGGTTTCGACAATAACCTTTAATTTAAGATTCAATTGAAAATGACGAGATGGTGTTTCTTTAGGACGTTTTTAAATTTATTTATATTGATTGTATTTTGCTTGACCTTTTAAAATAATTATCAGAATTCTTATCGGCCTTGTACAACAATAAAATTACCTTAATATAAGTAATAAAAACATGCTTATATAACTCATATAAATTTTTAGATATCATTTTAAAGTAATGTTACAAAATACGAGTATAGTGTAGTTTAATGTGACTTCAATGTTCACCATATAATATTTAAATTCCTAAGATTCCTTGTATATAATATAAATGAAGTTTACTTCAATTCATTGTTAAGAATGAAATAATCTAGTCTTTTTTTTTTTCAAAATTTATAAATTATATTCTAGTGTAGGATTAACATTCGAATAATGCGAATTGCTAGTGTAAAAAGCTGGTAAACGTTAAAATAATGCGAATTGCCAGTGTAAAAATTGGTAATTACATTCGAATAATGCGAATTGCCAGTATAAAAAACTGGTAATTACATTAAAATAATGCAAATTGCCAGTATAAAAAACTGGTAATTACATTCGAATAATATGTATTGCCAGTATAAAAAACTGGTAATCACATTCGAATAATGCGAATTGCCTCTATAAAAAAACTGGTAATTACATTCGAATAATGCGAATTGCCAGTATAAAAAACTGGTAATTACATTCGACTAATGCGAATTGCCAGTATAAAAAAACTGGTAATTACATTCGAATAATGAGAATTGCCAGTATAAAAAAAACTGGTAATTACATTCGAATAATGAGAATTGCCAGTATAAAAAAACTGGTAATTACATTCGAATAATGCGAATTGCCAGTATAAAAAAACTGGTAATTACATTCGAATAATATGTATTGCCAGTATAAAAAACTGGTAATTACATTCGAATAATGCGAATTGCCAGTATAAAAAACTGGTAATTACATTCGAATAATGCGAATTGCCAGTATAAAAAAAACTGGTAATTACATTCGAATAATGCGAATTGCCAGTTTTTTTTTCTTCTCTGCCTCATGCCTCCCTGCTGAGTCGAAGTCGAATGTTTACAAGTCAATTTTAATTATTCTTTTTTTTTTACAGGCCAACGGACAGGCGTCTCAGGGCAAATACGTGGCTGGATCCGTAACAGGTGTGGGCGCTGAAGCCGGTCTTTTCGTAGCCAATCACGCTTACTAAACGCACAAAGAATATTATTAGTATTCATTTCCAACACAATACAGATTTTTGATACTTTTCGCGTAAAACAGAGAAACGTCGCTTTACTTGATAGCTTTTGCGCCATAGACAAACTAGATTATCAAAATGGCGCACCAATCAATAGACGTTTAGAATTAAAAGCAGAAAATAAAATGGCAACACAGTTGGAATATTCTCGAATATGATGTAGTATTCATTGTTTTAATTGATGTATGTTTTAGATAGTTACACGTCACGTTGTTGACCTAAAAAAAAAAAAAAATATTTATTCGTTATAGAGTTGTAGTGGGATATTTTCAAGGCATTACGTAAAATTACGAACGGAAATTAGATTTCCAAAATATCTAAAATAGCTTCATTATAAATGTTGTTTGTGAAACCATTAAAATATAGATAATTTATAATTACTAGACGGTTGATGTATTTCATTAAGTTGAAAAGTAAAGTAATAGTGTAATAAAATGTATTTTTAAAAATAAGCGACCACAATATATTATGTATGGAGCCATTTTTATTTTATTTATATTTATATTTTTGAACTTCACATTTTTAGTATTTAATGTATTTTGATATGTTAAGAGTAAATTATAAAATATTATTGAGATGTAACAATTGTGTGGTTTTGTTTGATTGCCTCTCTTTTCACCGCTCCTACAAACTTTATTTTATCAACACAATACAGAAAATGAAATAAAACAAAACACAACATTTAAGAAAATTTTACAACTCAGTTGTGTCATGAGCCAAAAAGAAAGATAAATTTCATTACTAACCCGCGTCTTCGCGATGAAAAATAAAAAAATAAACACATGAGAAAAATATACGAGTAAATATGACATCTTATTGAAGTGACGAACAGTGGCGCCGCCACATTTTTTATATCTTTAGATGATTCCTCGGAAACGGTACTTTTTTCCGGACGAAAGGTATGTCATCCAGAATCCGGAATGCCTATGTCCTTCCCGTATCCCTGACGACGTGTATGCAAAATTTCGAGGTTAAGGCGTGAAAAAGTTTCAGACAGACAGAGTTACTTTCACATTTATAATATTAGTAAGTATGGTTACGCAAAAACGGCTCATCAAATTTGAATGAAATTTGGCACACAGATAGTTTATCTCGATTAAATGTCTGAAAAAATGTTGCTATGGGATTTTCAAAAAAAGAACTACCGCGCGTACGAAGCCGCGGACACAGCTAGTTAGTAATAAATAGACACAGTGCCGTAGTGAGTTACTTCTATTAGTCAAATGGAAACTAAGTTGCTCTTTTGCACATTAACTTAATAGTGAAGAATGAAGTCATTTTTAAAGCATACCTACCATGGATGCTAGATTCACATGAACTCGAAAAGTGTACATGTTTTATGTAATATAACATTGTTTGCATTATATCATAGACGACCCACAAGCGAGACAGTCATCGAACCGTTCTAAACGTAGGTTACATAGGACGTCAGCAGTTGAAGCGTTAATTTTTGGACGCATGCACTGGGTGTGCCCGACTGAGCTTGTTCATTCATGTAAACAATATTACCAACGTTTAATAAAGGTGGGGATATAGAGCTATTAGCGTTGGTATTAGGTATAGGTACGTTTACTGTTTCGAAAGATATAGGTATACCTAGGTTTCTTCTATTCATTCATGATTGTATCAATTCAAAATAGTATTAGGGTAGGGTTGAAATTATGGAAATTGGTCAAGAGTGGCAACGGTATAGTTTGGTTGCGTTTGTATACCTAAGCAACGGTAGTCTCTCCGGCGGCGGTACTTTAACGTGTAAAAGTCTGATTGTACAAGGGTTAAATTGATTCAACGTCAAAATGTATCGCAATGAGTATTTGTTACAAATAACAAATGACAAATCGTCAATATGACAAAAAACGTCAGTGTCTTACATCAAGATGGGGCGTCAATCAGTCTTTATTATTTTATTTTATGACATTATAACTTTGGGAAGTCCTCATGGATATCTGTCAGCTAAGACTGCAGCTCAGGTCCCGGTTAAGAAGGAAGGTAGCGGATATAAGCCAGCCGCCTACGGCCGACTCTCTTTCGGCGGAAAGACTAGGAGAGGATATTATCCTCTTCAATCTGCGTCCCTCGGAAACAATTTTTTTTTTGTATGCAAGGTACCCTCTGTCCTTTTTCTGTGCCCCCGACAAAGTGTACACAAAACTTCGTTATTGATCGGTTGAATAATAAGGCGTGAAAACATAACAAATAATAAACTTACTTTCGCATTTATTTATGTTGGTTAGGTACGATTAGGTAACGTCGTAACCTTTTTTATCGATTGTAATACCTACAGAAATTGTTTGTGTCTGAAAGGTTGCACAACTATGTAGGTAAGTACAGTCAGGATAAGAAAAGGTTCGTCACATTAAAGTCAACATTTGCTTGCACGACTACAATTTTATCAGTCATACCAAAATTTCATTTTAAACATCTGTCAAGTTGTATTCTTAATGTTGTTGTTTTAAAAATGTTTTCATAAAGGAATGAATCGGGGATGTTATGGACCTCCATAACCGTGAACGAAACTATCAGATATCAGAAATAAAAATCTATCCGTAACCGTAACCAAATCCGACGTTTCGAATAAATTCGGATGGGGATTATGACAGGTTTTTGTTTTTCATTTATCATTTAGGGTCCTATTTTGCATTCTACTCTTACAATTTCTTAAAAATCTAATATCCATAAAGCAGTTATTACACTTTTCAATTTGTAGGAAACCAATTTAGGAACCTAAGTAGTGAACTAGTGATCACTCTACACTAAATTGATTTCTAAATCGAAAATATAGAATTGAAAATAGATAATAGAATCTAAAATCTAAATTGGATCTGTTCTAACTGCAATTAAGTACACCTTCCGATTTCCTAAATTGGTTTCCTACAAATTGAATAGTGTAATAACCGCTTAACCGAAACTATCCGAAACTAACGGGTAATCCGAAATAATTTCATATGCGTAACCGTATCTGAAACCGGTATAATATTATTCATATATTAAATATCCGTATCCAGATCCGAAATTTCATATCCTTAATTTTATAACTGACGAAGGTTTTCGTACCCAAACTGTATAAGTACCTAGATGGAAACAAAACGTAGGCAAAGACATTAACCTTCTTTAAGGACGATTCGATTAAGGAAAACTTAATTTCACTATTTCCATTAGCTGGGGAACCGTTTGTTCGCTCTCGGAGAGTTATTGCCTCATTTTAAATCGTGACTTGTACGTGGCAATTAAAGAGGCGTCGAACTTTCGCTTTTTGGATTGAGTAACTGTTATTCGTAGGTTCGCACCCCTACTTTAAATTGAGTTATCCCCCTGGCCGGTCAAAACAAGATTCGTCAATGCGTAAAATTATAATTATAGCATACTTATTAGCTTTGAAAGTACCTTTTAATAATTTCATCAAAAACAGTGCAATGAACCTATATAATATAAGAGCCTATTAGTATATATTATATAGGAGCTTATTATTATATATACATACGAGAGTGAATCAAAAATGTCTTAGAATATGTAAAATATGAGACAATACAAACAAAAAAAAAATTTTTTTCTACATTCTCTAGCTTTCTTATTCATTCCCCAAATCATTTCCTTGAGTCTCAAAAATATCTGCATAACTGCATCATCATCGTGAAATTTAGTTCCGCGGATATGCTCCTTCAATTTTGGGAATAAGTGAAAGTAACTGGGGGCTTAGTTCGGTGAATATGGCTGGTGGTCAAGGATGATGAAGCTAGAGCATTGTAAATTGACTCGTGCGTAACTTCTGATCGATGAACAGGAGCATTATCGTGAAGAATCAGTACGCATGATTTTTCCTTAATTGCTTGACGCACTTTTGGGATTAATTCTGCATAATAAATAAATAAATAAGTAAAAAATAGCCTTTATTCACTGACATTATAAACACTTTTTATATTAATTTTAAATATTGAGACCGGCAGTCTGTAAGTTAGGTTGTCCCTTGACATAGGCCTCCTCCAGGCTTTTCCAAATCTTTCTATCCAGAGCATCTGCAGAATGGGGTCCAGTAACTGTGTATCTTTCGAAATGTAATAAATAAAAAGGATTCCTTTGCTATCCCAGAACACCGAGGTCATAACTTTGCCAGCGGTAGGAGTTAGGTACTCGAAATCATCACCGCCATCATTACAACAGCGGGCAACGAGGAGAGCCGTGCTGTGTGTTTCCGGCACGTCTGTCCACGGCGCGGAAATCAAACTCCGCGCCTAATCGAAATGGAATCCGCATTGTGCGTGCCTCAGTCTCGACCAAGATTAGAGTCATTGTCTGCCTTTTTAGCAGCCGAGCTTTCGAGTCACTGGACTAATTATAATTTAGCCGCTTTTTGGTAAATAATATTTGTAAAATCATAAAATTATCTACGAATATATTCGTATCAACCCCATTCCATCCCTTGCACGTATGTATGAACGCAAGTTCAATGGCCGAAATAAATTTTAATACCTTTCATCTCGACAAATATCAGTAGGTTACATGTCTCCCGAAATGATATTTATTAATAGGACAGTGTATGGAAAATTTATGAAATATCATAATATAAAACTCAAAATAAAAAAAGAATTAAAAAAACGCAAATAAAATATATATATCACTACTGAAACACAATAACACAAACATGTCTAGATATCTTTAGGATCTTTTATCGATATAAATAAGCAATAATTAATAAACAAGTATTACTTATTTTTATAATTATATAAATAAACATTATTATACTAAAGTATAATAATATATTTGACTACAGTTTGAAGTCAAATCTTGTCTTTGCAGATAATCTAAATAAATTAATACATTTTTATGTTCGTTTGTTTAAAACAGCAAATCGACGAATGTGCTTTATTGATCACAATGATTATTTTCGTATGCTACGTACCCACGGGAAAGGATATAGAGTACCTTTCATCCAAAATAAAAGTGTGATCATCTAAAAATAAAAATTCATAGCTTATCAAAAATATGGAAGCAATAAAGATTGAATAAACGTTTAAATGGCTATGAAAATGAAAAACCGCTATAATAAAATAAAATATTATAAAATATATATTATATTTTTTTTAAATAGTGGGTAGTATAAAAATTTTAAACATTATTAGTGTAATTATTGAATTAGGGGCTGTTTTTGTTTTAGTTAGGTCAAACATTTCTTAACCCTATTTTGTTTATAAAATATTACATATGGATACTATTTTTATATTTCTCTTGAGAGAAAACATTATATTTTATTTTGGGATATAGTTTCAATGTGAAGACGTATAATATCTAAAATTTCCGTAAAACAGCTCACGGTACATTCCTACGCATGCTGCGCGTAGGTACCCTATTAAACTTATCAAACCACCAATTCGGGCTTACGACCGCATGTGACCCACGCGCGTGCACAGGATTAAATTATATGATTTGAAACCGTACGAATTTTCAAAGAGTTTCCATCTCGTATCACGAACCCTTTGGGGGTTGTTACACTGTACAATTTACGTGACGAAAACATTAAATCGTTTTACGAGACCAATATGAATCCTACAAAGCATATATATCTTAGTTTATTCACATGATAAATTAATATTTATCAGAGTAACTCTAAAACCCTTTTGAGCCAAAGATTTAATTTTGAGCATATTATTGGTTGAGTGGTTAAGGCGCCTCTGTCTTAGGCTTAGAACTCACGGAGGGTTTAAATCCGCGCGCACCGCGGTGAAAAACCACCATGAACCGATCATCATGAAAATTTTCATACACTTTGTCAGGGATACAGAAAAGGACATAGGGTATCTTTAATTCAGAGGAAAAGTACTGTTTCCGAGGGATCATCTAGAAATAAAAATTAAAAATTCAACGCCTGACTAAAATATATATGCAATACAGATTGAATAATCCGTAGAAAAATGGTATACAAAGGTTAATTATGTAGATAGGTATACAAAGGTTATTATTTACATACATACATTGTATAGCATATCTATACAATGTTCAAACAGTCCTATTTCATACTAAAAGAAACTTTCTCACCTACTTTTAGAAGTAAGTACTATTTTTGCTAAAGTAATTTTCTCAACAAATTATATTACATTTTCGGTATCACTATTTACGGACTAACTTTAATAAGTATAAATAGATGTGATATATTTTTTTGGGTGTGGTCAGTTTCACCATTCAAGATAAACAGACGATTAAAAATTGTTTCAATTTTTAAAAGACGTGTAAAATTATTATATAGCTAATGAATGATATTTTAGTACATGTTGTAGTAACATAGTACAATTTTTATACTTTCATGATTGGATTTGTATTATTTCTGAGCTATTCAAATTGCATACTTATTGCGAGTGGTTTTTCATATACGAATGCCTATAGAATGTTGGGAATACCTACGGTTTTGCAGAAACACGAGGCTGCCCTGATATTGATAAAGACCAGTAATTTGGTCTTCATCAAATGGTTTTGAAGGTATAAATGCATGTCTTGATTTTCGAAAACTTAATTATTTCTTTTCAGGTAATAGAAAAAAAAGTAAGTAGTGACGACACGATCAGGGCGTCACTACACGCTAACGAATAGTTTAACGGGCTGGTACTGCCCCTAGAACGCGCTTGTATTTCGTTGTACGCTGTGCTATGTACGGGGCTACCAATATATGTACGTACCATACGAATCCACGGGGCAACCAGAGTGGCAGAGAAGAACTACTGTACGAATGAGCGAGTAAGTGTGTCTGCTTGGAGATTTAGTATTAAAATTATGTGTTTTTTAAATAAAAAAGCAAGAGGAGAATATACAGGAAATATTATTTAGAAGTTTCAAGTTTGAAATTCTTTGAGACTCAAATGCTGGACTGTTTCCGCAATATGAACAGCATTGAGACGTTTATTAGGATTTCCCATATCTATTATACCCTACTATTTTTTCTATCTTCCGAAGTCGATTAGGATAAAAAAAAAAAAACAATTTTACATAATATTTAAACTCCAATAAATTAGTTCACATTCAAGCCCAAATTAGAAAAAAAAATTAAAACAAAAAATTGCAGCTGAAAGTATTAAATAGTTACTGAAGGGGGAGTGTGGCTTTCACTATTTTCACATAATTTTTTTATTAAAAACCAAATAAGATAGCGTTGATTTTGACTGCTATCTACTGTGTCCGATTACATTAAACGCTGATTAAATTTAGCTTGTTGAATTTGGTGAAACTGTCCTACAAAACTTGTATTAGTGTCTTGGAAAAGTTTTTTCATTGCTTGCCTAGCAACAGTGGCAATCCAGTAATGGCGTAAACTTTTAATACAATTTCCCTGACACTTGGTGTTTGTGAAAATTGTTCCAATCCTCCATAATTCTCGATGAAGAGGGTGTTTTGTCATACTTCAAAAGTAGGTGTGCCTAGCAAAATTTTGTTTCGCTGTCGTAAATAGACGATTATCCTGTTCGAAGGTTTGTTGAACTGCTCCAGTTTATAATTTAATTTGCCCTGTGGTCCTATTATTAAATTATCAAAATATTTTATTGTGATTACCTTCTTTCTATAACCCTTGTTTTTTTAGGCAGATTTATACATTAATGTCTTAGATTTTATGCAAATAGTTTGAAATGTTAAAAGTAAATCAAACTCATACTTCCAACATTATTCATATTATACATGCGAAAGTAACTTTGTCTGTCTGGCTGTTTTCACCTTTTCACGCCTTAAAATTTTGCATACACGTTGTCAGGGATACAGAAAAGGTACCTTTCATCTAGAAAAAAGTAATGTTCCCTAGGGATCATATAAAAATATAAATATGTCACATGGCAAAACTATAACAGCAATGAAAATTGATACACCTTCGTTTCGTCAGGCGTTATAAGATTGAATGCCCATACAATTTGTCAGGCGTTTATATTTTTATTTTTCAACGCGGACGAAGTCGCTGGCACCATCTAGTTAGATATAATATTGGTTCCAAAGTAAATATTTATCTCTATATTTACTGGATCCACACTGACCAAGGTTCCACTCAACTAGGGTTGAGCATGGCTCGCGAGCCACGCTCTAACTTCTGTCTCGCGAACCGTAAGCTCCGTATGGCTCGAGTCTAGCATACTCGGAACATCACAAGCCACATCCATAATACTGGCTGAGGCAATATTGGCTCGCAAACCTCGCAAACGCTCGGTTAGTGCGCAAACGCTCGGCTATTACCACACGACTGGGTTCTAACGTCGAAATTCAGTATACGCCGACCAAGATCAAATTAAAAAGGAAAAACGTTTTCCATGTTACTTTCTTTGAATCGAACCAGAACAAGAGTCAGATGTCATTAACTCTTTGCACTTTAACCGCTCGACCAATGAGCTCTTCAAATACATTTTGACAAGATGTTTAAGTTCTTCATTTTGAGTTGCATTAAGTAAATTGTATAAATTTTAATTTTAATTGATTTAGATTAAAAATATACGACCTTTCCTATACATACATACACGTACACTAAACTCTTATATATCCTCCTCTCTGGGTTATCTAATTTACACAAAGAATATTCAAATTAAAATAAATAACTAAAAACCAAAGCCAATATGAAAAAATTAGGAAATTTTAGTATACGGGGAAGACTCTATTCACCCATATCATAACTATTATACTGTTATATTGAAATAATTAAATATTGTCTTATATATATTTTTAAGTACTGCCATTTTGATCTCATCTTATTGCAGACCTTAGTTACCACTCCAATTTTTGTGGTACCGCTCCAATCTTAGTATATTACTTAACCACATATGAGTAGCATCCCATTATTAGCTATAATAATTATCTTTTGTATTATCATTTTAGAAAATGCCTATGGCTTTAAATCTCTTTAATATTGAGAGAAAAAAAATATAACTGTCTCCGCTGCTGGATGTAGGAATATACCAACGGCTCGTCATCACGCAGTGTCTTCTGTCCTCCGCTTCCCGCAATTTACTTTAAATTTGAAAACCCCAAGGTTGTAATTTTGAGGAAACACAGACGCAGGCAGTGGAGTTCCACTCCCTAGCAGTTCGGACAAGGAATGTGGAACTGTAACGCCTCGTGCGTTACTAGCAGGACGCATTAATTGTAGACATTGGTCTTCAGACGTTGCAGCAGTTGTGACGAGAAAAGATGATGTAGCTTCCCGAAGGCCTGCTTTACTTTATAAATCTGTCATTCCTCACTTTTATAAAAGTCTAACTAAAAATTTTGTGATTTATTTATTTTATGTGTTTTACAGGCTAATTGCAAATATGAAAGAAAGTTCAACACCGTCTGCAGTATTACAAAGAAGTTATTAAGGTTAACTTTTAGCTTTAAATACTTACACTTACTGTATGTATAGGTCTACGGAAAAATAAATTTACTCGACATTAATTATTGAATTTTATTGTAGTAAGTATATCTACAAATTAAATCCCATCAAAAGGTGTGTCTGAAAATATACTTAAGATTAGCCGACTAATCTTATTATTTCGAGAAGAGGCTAGTCAACTTATTTCGTCTATAGTGGCCTAAATTTAAGTGTAACCCATTGGGTAACAAGCTATAACGAAGCTATAATTAAGCTATAATTAAAAATGATGAAATAACCCCCTACTTTATATTGAGCCCAAACACACTATATTTGCTGTAAGTTGCTGCAGCATCAGGTCAAGTACCATTACCATATATTTCCATTACCATGTGATGAAAATACCACTGAAGTAGCCGCAATATACTAAATTTCCCATCAAACGAACATGTGAAAATTAGTGAAATCCTTTCGTCAACTAGGAAACGGGCTGATGGTCTTCAAACGCCTGGACAGATTTTCATAAATTATAGCTAATGAGAAAGATGCCAATTATGTCAGCTTTAAAACGAAAAAAACTTGATCCAAATCGGTTATCCATTTGGAAGCTACGAATACACACACGTCAAACTTATAACACCCAGTATAGTCATCACTGAATAACCAGTGCTTACCCGTGGTACAGTTCACTTGATAGTCTATGGCTACCGTCGTCAATTAACACAAGAAATACCATAGGAGTTAAAATTGCCCCCTAAGAATAAAGAAATGGGTCCATTTCTTGAATATCGAAATGCAAATAAAACACGAGCTGTAATTTCACAGTGGTGTTCTGTAAGGGGATGGTTACTGCCGCCAGACGAGCTGCTACTTATTACGTTTGTCTGTCTGTTATGTTTTCACGACTGAACCTATTTCATTGAATCACTCGTTCAATGCAATAAGCAAAAGATAGTCGTTATGTAATGTAAATAAACGATTTATTTGTGTGTTTGTTGGCTATTCGTTTCCTGCTTCATACAAAGCTTTAGTTCAGCTTTGGTTTATGAAGATACCTCGTTTGTTTAAAATTAAACTAGAATCGTTAAACAACAATAAAAGTACACAGCACTTTATAGCGCCAATGAAAATTTTCAGAACAATAAAAGCAACCTAGTCAAGGTTGCTTTTATTGTTGAACATTCTGGTACACGGAAGTATTTCTCTAAATGTGCAATAGAAATAGGAGTAATACCAACGTTCAGTAGTAACAGTTTCTAATTCTATGAAATGTGCAATGTCTGAATGGGTTGGTTACTAAAGAGTCTTATTTTCTTTCAATCTCTCCATTTGTTTTTGTTTCTATGATAACATAATATTTAGTTCTACGGTAGAACAAAACTAGTAGAACTACATTTCTTTTTAATTTAGGTCGGCAGACACGCTGACGGTCCACTTGATTTGTAGGTAAAATACGAAAAAACTTTTTCCCCCACCTAATACCTAGGTTGCTACTTAAGTTTTGAGGTATGGCAACACTGATGTGAATGGGTCAATCTGACATCATCGTTAAGTTTAACATTTGTAATGGTGAACGTACTCAGAAAGTGTTGTCATACGAGTGCTATTTTTATTGTTTACAGATACTTGAAACATTTATCTCGGTCAAAAAATGGAATTAAATCGCGAACATTTTCGTGGGATGATTTTCTATGACTTTCGACATGGATTAAACCGACAGCAGTGTGCCGGTCAACTCGCTTCAACTTTTGGTGATGAAGCACCATCTCGAGCCAACGTATGTTTCGCTGGTTTTCCGAATTCAACTCTGGTCGCACTTCGCTTCAGGATGAATTTCGTAAAGGACATCCAAAATCGTCTGTTGTGCCAGAAAATATCTATGCTGTGCGTGAACTGATATTGCTTGGGCATTAGTTCCACTCGCATACATTCAATATTGCGTGAACATTTGGCGAAGATTTGTTCGCGTTGGATACCGCATAATTTGACAATCGCTCAAAAAAAAGCTCGTGTTGATTGGTGCAAGGAAATGTTGAAAAAATTCAATCGCGGTGCTTCAGTCTATAAGATAGGAATAGGCGACTAATCATGGATCTATGCACCATATATGAAGCACCATCTCGAGCCATATGAAAACGAAACTAAACAACAATCGACTGTATGGGTCTTTCAAGATAAGCTAAATTAAACAAAAGTTGTTCGCGCACGAAGCACTTCGAAGCAAATGGTTGCCTATTTATTCGGAATAACTGGACATGTCGCCAGCGTTCCATTAGAGCAACGTAGTACGGTCAATTCTGAATGGTACACCAGTATTTGTTTGCCGGAAGTGTTCGGAAAAATCAGGGAATCCAATCGGAGAAGACGAATCATTCTCTACCACGTCAATGCAAGCTCTCACACATCAGCTCAAACAAAAACGTTTTTGAGCAGTCAAAACATCGAATTGATGGGTCATCCGCCGTACAGTCCTTGTTTGGCACCTAATGATTTCTTTTTATTCCCGCACATCAAAAATAAATTGCGAGGTCAACGTTTTTCGACGCCTGAAGAAGCGCTTCATGCGTTCAAATCACATATTTTGGAGGTACCTCAAGCGGAATGGAAAAATTGCTTCGACAATTGGTTTAAAAGTATACAAAAGTGTATTGATCTTAATGGAGAATATTTTGAAAAACAATGAAGCCGTTTCCGATAGTTAAGTTCGGTGGCAGCAGAGGATGCAAAAAAAACCGATTTTACTTAACAATACTTTTTAATAAAAACTGTTACATTAATTTTAGCTTAAAACTACGTGTAAGTGACACCGGTCGATGTTAGATCCAAATGTCGAAAGAATTTGCTTAAAACTACGTTGAAGTGGACACTGGTCGATGTTAGATCCAAATGCCGAAAGAATTTGCTTAAAACTACGTTGAAGTGGACACTGGTCGATGTTAGATCCAAATGCCCCCGATTGTTCTCCGACAGGAATATTTAAAGCGACCCTTGGGGCAGGTGCGCGGTGAATCAAACTGATTCATACATCCGAAAATCATGTGAAATTAATTTTGTAAGGTTGCAATGCTTCGGGGAATCGCTTGTAGATGTGTCGTAATACCATTCATGCAGATGACGGTCGTTTGGTGACTCTTGCGTGTTGCAATCCTAACTGGAAATGTTTTCCTTACGGGCGCGAACTTTCAGGGAATTGCATGTTGCAATGCCACCCATATAGATGACGTTCCTTTGGTGGTTCTTGCATGATGAAATCGTAACATCTCCCTCCTTGAGAAAGGCGCCTATTCGACAACCTTGAGGGTGAGAATAGCGCCATCATGGAATGTTGCTAGGATTATCTTGATTGATTTGATTTGCTGAACATTAACATAATTTCTGTCTTCTAATTGTTCCATTGCTTTGGTGTGAAGGGTCACAGATGAAAATTGGCAGGATTCATCGAATTGCTTTTTTGGCGATGAGGTGATCTATGTGCAGTTTTGAAGATTCCCGATGTGGTGATGGTATTTGTCTTCATAAAGGTTCCATGATTTGGTTTTTTGGGCATTCTGCATCAAGTATAGAATCTTCCTCGTACATTGCCAGGTAGGGATAGGAAGGAGCAATGATAGTTTATAGAGGGTGTAGGATTTAGGTGCGATAATCGGAAATTTAAATATTGGAACTTACTATTCTAATTTAATATATCGACTGTCAAAATGGACAATTGATAATATGATGTTTAACTATAACTAATTAAAATATCGATTGTCAGGATGGACAATTGATAATATATGTCGTTTAACTATAACTAATTAAAATATCGATTGTCAGGATGGACAATTGATAATAATATGTCATTTAACTATAACTAATTAAAATATCGATTGTCAGGATGGAAAATCGATAGGAAGGGACTATATCTAGGATTGGCAAATACAGTAGAGTGATTCTAATGTACTCACAGAAACATAATCGGCCCTCTTTGCTGCATCGATGGCTGGATGCTCCAAGTGCTGCTACTCGTACTTGTAGATTCGGATACTCTTGCTGGTGGTGAACCACCCGGGTGGCTCGCGAACGCGATTTTCGATTTTTGAAACTATGCTCGCGACCCGGCCCGCGAGTATCCTACCGACTGCGCCAGTTAAGTTCGGTGGCAGCAGAGGATGCAAAAAAAAACGATTTTACTTAACAATACTTTTTAATAAAAACTGTTACATTAATTTTAGCTTAAAACTACGTGTAAGTGACACCGGTCGATGTTAGATCCAAATGTCGAAAGAATTTGCTTAAAACTACGTTGAAGTGGACACTGGTCGATGTTAGATCCAAATGCCGAAAGAATTTGCTTAAAACTACGTTGAAGTGGACACTGGTCGATGTTAGATCCAAATGCCCCCGATTGTTCTCCGACAGGAGTATTTAAAGCGACCCTTGGGGCAGGTGCGCGGTGAATCAAACTGATTCATACATCCGAAAATCATGTGAAATTAATTTTGTAAGGTTGCAATGCTTCGGGGAATCGCTTGTAGATGTGTCGTAATACCATTCATGCAGATGACGGTCGTTTGGTGACTCTTGCGTGTTGCAATCCTAACTGGAAATGTTTTCCTTACGGGCGCGAACTTTCAGGGAATTGCATGTTGCAATGCCACCCATATAGATGACGTTCCTTTGGTGGTTCTTGCATGATGAAATCGTAACACGATTATAAATATTTGTTTTTATTTGTTTATCTCAAAACTTAAGTAGCAGCCCTTGTATGTATACTTAAGTAGGAATTTTTTAGTTTAATAATGAACTGTTGGTTTGTTGATAATACAAAAATTGTTGTAATGTGGGGTGTGTTTTTTAGGTATTTTTTAAATTCTTCACGGATCAACTACATAGTTGGTCTGTATTGATATAAAGTTCCCACTGCACCTGAGTGGGAATCTAATGTGCATAAAATAAATTAAGCTTTCAAAAGGAGAATGCGTACGCAATGGGCATATGAAAAGTATTCCAATATCTAATAGATCCAGGTATACCAACTACACGAGTCGGATAGGTGTGAGCTATCGGTATATTGATCTATTCGATACAGCTCCTTGTACATTTTGTTTTCCTGGTACTTTTCGAACGTTTGTCCATTATCGGTAATTTCCAATAAGTGTTCAATAGCGTCCCCCGCTCTCCGCATTTTCTCCGTTTGGAAAATGGCAATACTTTTTTTTTCACATCTCAAGCTTACTTTTTTTTTCGAAGCTATGTCGAAAGATAAAAATTAATGATAATAAGAGAACTTTTTTAATATAAATGTTGTCAGACAGGCTGACGATCCACTTGTTAGTATAGTAAACTATGGCGTTGCTTTTGATAGGGGACAGTGCTGCAAGTGTGCTGCCGAACTGATTAGGATTATCAGTAGGTAAAGGATTAGAAAGGAATAGAGAAATTGGGATTTGCATCCTACTCACTCACAGAAGCACAGAGCAGCACATCTACTGTTATTTAACGGTGGTAAGGGAATGGTTATGCCGTCAGACGTGCTGCCCGATTAATGACTGCGAAACGCTGTGTGCCCTGACTAAATTTAATTAATTAGTGTCATTTAAAATAGATATTTTATTATATTTTTTCGGCAACATTTTTAAATTTAGGAAAGTTAAAGACGATTTAATGGTTATTTAATTCGTAAACTAACTTTTAAAGACAAATTTAATTCGTATAAAATAATAATAATAAACTTAGGCTAAGTATGATTCTGAAAGATCAATTGACAACAGGAACGTGGGAAAGAGAACTCCTATCGATGTATGCGATCCTAGTAACACCGAAGAAGTTCTTCCCCGAATTTCTCACGGTCCTGTCCCCGTTTTTCAACAAAACCAAAATCAATTTTTCAATCAAGTTTCAACTTTAACAGCATACGCATTAAAGCTAAAATTTTGTTTACCATATATCTTTCATAAGACGGCTGTACCCAGATAAAAAAGAATCAGCTGTACCATTTTTTCTTAAAATTTTTACCTGCTAGGGAAATTGTGTTGGTATAAAATGCAACCGTATTTGAAAGCATTCAAAGTTTATATTCTGAGTTCGGTTTTTGCTTAGAAAGAGACAAAGATAGACGTCCCGTTTTCGTCTCTGTCTGTCAGTTAGTTCGTTGACCGTTCGGCGTGTCTCGCCAGCTGGGCGTATCGTATCGTATCCGCCGTCGATTCGCAGGAATAGGGGCGACCGTTGGAATGCGATTAACCTGTTGTATATTCTGTTATCCTAGTACTTGTGGAGGTTTTCGAGCTCTGATGGGAATAGAACAATGTGGGGTGTTGATATTCCAGACTTCTTGAAATGCCAATTGTAACAGATTCGACTTTAGAACCCGAATTACCTTCTCTTTTCATAGGGCTTTATTATATCAAATTTAAAAAGAGTATTTATTGTAAAAAATTTCAAAGCTTGAAAACGCGAAAATTCAGCTTGAAAATGCAAAAAATATATTTTTTGCATTTTCAAGCTGAACATAATTAGTTGATGATCAATCGATTGAACTCTGACAAAGTACTGCCAATGAGAAATAAATTTTATGTTTGAAATGTGATCAATTTAAATTTCAAAGAATTACCATTGCCAATAAAATATTCAAAGAATATTTTTTAAGATACTCTAAAAAGTAATCGATTTTTTAAAAGTAATGACATAAAAACTGTATTCAAAATTTTCCCACAAAGTTTGTCATATTTAAATAATGATATTTTTCTAGTGGTTAAGATGACACAGTCGATTAAAACAGAATTGAGTTTCTCTGTAAGCAAAGATTGTATTGAATCAATTCATACTACATTTACAAAAAATAACATAAGTATAAAAATATCTATCTAGTAACTATACCTGTAAGCAAAGAAACGACATTAAATGTTTTTATTTACAATGTCGATTCCTAATCACCTATATTTACAATTCAGCTTTATATTTTCATTATTATTATATATTTTCAACAAAGATATTTAATATTTATTAAACCTTGGAACTTGCTTCACGAAACATGGAGAGAGTGCTCATACCAAACCATTCTCTTACATCATTAAATTAATTAATTGACTGTTACAAAATTGAGTGATTCTTTATTTTACAATGTCAAATATTTAGTAGCTATGTGAGTGAGGTTATCCTTTGTCTTCCAACGCAATAAAATTGAATTTTCAGACAGTTGAACGACCTCCACGTAAGGATCCCTTTCTAAGGCAAAATAGTTAATGCTTTATTGGATGTAATCTAATAACGATAGAGTTCTCAAAGTTACCCACTTTATGAGCACTCTATTTTTATATAATAAATTTAATATGAATCTATTTTAACTTTATGAACGTTTTATTTTTATATAAATATAAAAAAAACAATAATTACATTTTAAAAAATTAAAACTAGTGAGCCGCAGGTAACGGAGCATGGACCAGGTTACCGTTGGTCGGGGCTACAGAGTCTAATCTTAATAAACTAATAAGATTATAAATGCGAAAGTATGTATGTTTGGATGTTTGTTACTCAAGCGTGCATAAGCGGCTAAACGGATTTGGATGCAATTTGGCACACAGATAGTTTATTTACCTGGATTAACATACAGGATACTTTTATCCTGGAAAAATGTAAGGTTACTGTAAGATTTTTAAAAAACGAACTACAGCGCGTACGAAGTCACAGCTAGTTTATAATAATCGTGGCACCACAGACTTTGAAGAGCAAGACGTAATTATTGACGGATAATTCCGGCTACTTGTCTGTGTAATTATGTATTATAGTCGAGCTATATTTAATTGTACTTTATTGAATGAATACATATAAATAAAAATACCTTGGTATGTAGAATCAATGGTTAGGTACCGAGAAATCTTATCAGTTAGGTACTTATATTATTCAAAAATATTCAGATATAAAAATTAAATTGATAACAAATATTTTAAGGTTGTAACTGCTGCTATTCACAAATTGCTTGATCATACACTGGACCGCAAAGAAAAAGGGTCGGTTAGAAAATCTTCAATATCTTCAAAAGTATCTGACCTAGCTATAAATTAAATAAAGACTAAATTAAAGAATATTTTAATGTGCTTAAAATAAATTAAA
Organism: Synanthedon myopaeformis; assembly: GCA_944738685.1. Lineage (NCBI taxonomy): Eukaryota > Metazoa > Arthropoda > Insecta > Lepidoptera > Sesiidae > Synanthedon > Synanthedon myopaeformis. The sequence goes on along the minus strand of OX122933.1, from coordinate 2,251,754 downwards.
ATAAAATTTATTTCGTTTAGCTTTAATTTAGTCTTTTTTATTAATTCATAAAGCTCTGTCAGGTACTTTTGAAGATATTGTAGATTTTCTAACCGAACCTTTTTCTTTGCGTTCCAGTTGTAATACACTGTATATTAATATTTATGGTTTTGAGTTATTTTTGGAATGATTTATTTTAGGGTCCATGTAGGTAATAGCGATCAATAAGTTATAAGTTTATAATGCCTCGGAGGCGTATACTCGAATATGTACGAAATACTTTCGTCAACAAAAGAATATAATCACGCGTATCGAAATTGTTCAATTATTATAGTATATTTGAATGAATCCAAATTGCATGAAAACGCAGCTCTATTTTAAAGTTTTATCTTTTAACTAGGTTTTGTCCGCGACTTCGTCCGCGTTACACTACCAAACTTCACAGGATTACCCGCTGGAGTATTCTGAAGATTGTCTGAAGATTTCATCAAAATCAGTTCAGTGGTTTTGGAGTCCATAGGGAATATACATACAATGTGTTTGTGTGTGTGTGTTCAATAATATTATTCAATAATTTTTTTTTTTATTATTAGAGATGGGTTTGCTCTTGGCCAACATCCAGCTGTGTAGCGAAGGTGAGGCCTATGATGGAGCGAGCTCGCCCAGAAGATTCCTATTCACTCGAACTTTGAAAAAAAAAGAAACTATTTTGTTTAAAATCATTTACACTGTTCGCAAGAATCAAAAGTTCATTAAATATACTAAAAAGCTTTTATGTAAGAACTTCCTCAAAACAAAAACCATTATCAACAAGAAGCATTGTGAATATGGTGATCGTGCCTGCATATGAAAAAGTTTGACATTTGTAAAGATGCATCCACACACAGGTTATTTTGTTGTGTTATAGCGGATGACTCGATTTTGGCCATTTTTTGGGCATTTGGGACTTTAAAGCTTTGTAATAATTAATTATGTTTATCTAAAGTATATTTCGGTGCGTAAGTAAGATATGTCCGAGAAAATGCCTTTCCAGTCAGAAATAATGCATAAATAGATATGTCAATAATCTAAAGTGGTTACTTTAATTCACTCCAGAATTTAGTACGAAAATTCTAAAACTAAATCAAATATTTAGATCTCCTAAATCAGCCCGTAACTCGGTTACAGTGATATATTACGTTGCACTGATTTATTCGTTAACCTACTTCCTTAGATCTCAAGTTTAGTTTACAAAAATGCTACACATTGGTCGTCCATTGTTCTTGTAATATGCTAAAAGCTTATAACAGTCCATAAAGAAGTTCATGAGAACGAATTAATAGACAAATTCGTTACGGTCCCATGCCCTCACAGTTTTGTACCACCAGTGGGATTATACCACCCACGTTATACCACAATGAAACTCGTAGCACTTCACAAAAAAATCTTAATTTAAAGTCACTTTGATCAAATACAAACTACAAACATAGTTATTTTCTGTATTTAATTTTTGAATTTGTTTAAATATCATTTATTTTGTTTTATTTTATTATATGAACAGAAATCCTACAGCAATACAGAAAATAAATTGAAACAGCATTATAGTGAGGCCGTTTTAAAAATGCACATTTGACGTTTAGCAAATTGTCATAACTAGTGATAGTATAACAGAATTAGGTGCCATTATCGACACACATTTTGGAATTAGTAGATATTGAATGATATACATTTATTGAATAACTGTAATGTTGACATAACTAACAGACACTTCAATTTCGAGAAAATAAAATTTTGATTTTAATTTAAACATATTTATTATTCACAATCGTACAGCGAATAGCTTGAGGCGCTGTCATCATCATCGTCTTCACCGACTTGAATTACAATATTATTATCAATAATGTATTCTATTTTGATATCGCGTTCAAAATCTGCTATAATTATTTTCTTGGCTTTTTCTAGACCTTAGCCCAATCCTCTTTCGTGACTTTTGCGCATTAGATAGCGAAATTAGATAATTTATTGTTGTTGTATAATAGTTCTAACTTTATTTTGAGTATATCAAATTAAAAACGATGTTGACTGTATGTATGTTTATTGTAGTCCGTCTGATTATTTACAAAGAAAAAATTAATAAAATTTAGTATGGATTAGGTTAGGTAGTTTGTAAACATTATACATTTTTATTATTAAAATCATCGAATAGGTACGATTAAACGACCTGTACAATTTCTCAACCAGCCCCTATGTTTTATACAAATGCTTTAAAAATTTAGCATTTAATTAGAAAAAAGTCAGTTTAGTTATATTAAAGTATTTTGAATAGTCTGTGGATTAAATGTAACATGGGAAATTAATAAGGAATTTCAAAAAATCCTTGCCAACATCTTCAAACGTAATGACAAAATTCAAAATAAGCACCACTGACTCTAGAAATTGATATTTATAACATAGTTCACATATATTTAATTGACAGATTATAATATTTTCATGGCACATCTACAAAAATAGGCTCATAACCTTGTAACATCGTAGTTTTGTGATCTTAATTTATCTTAATTATTAACTAACTCTTAAGAGTTATACGTGTATAAATTTATTGTAAAACTACGTAACTATATCAGTAAAATTTAAGTTATTTTGTCGTAATCAGCTCGCCGCTTCAATCTCGGACGTCCGTCACGAACTGTCAAATGTGCATTCTTAAAACGGCCCCACTATAGAAACTGTCACTTACAGGGATTAATTTAAAAAGATATTAAATTTTAAAAAATCATATTCATTCTAAATGAGAGGATCGGAGTTAGGGTATAAGTGTGTATTTGTATTTAGTATTCCTTCCCCGTTTATCCCTCTTCCCATATGTGAAAACCAAATTAAAATCAGTCCACCCGTTCTCGAGTTTTTGAAGCGTACACAAACCAACTTAACATTTTTATAAAGAAGATAAATCTCGATTTAAACTTTATCAATAAATTAATTAATACAATAAATTTCTATAGAACTTTGTATCCGCAACCTAAAAATATTAAAAAGTACCTAGGTATAGAAAACAAAAAAAATATCTAATTTCACAATGCTCCTCGCCGCCCTGGAAGAAAGAAGGTTTTCTTTTTGTTTATCAATCAATCAATCCGATCAGTACACAGGTATTGGGAATAGTCGATAATGAACAGCCGATCGGAAAGTACCAGGCGAACATAAAACTGAAGGGCCTCTTTCGAACCGATCAATACTTCCAATATCCCATTCGTTCCCTCTGTTTTTCACACATAGGCAGAGTAGAACAGGTGTCAGTCCGTGTACCGCAGCAGCCGTGATAGTGTGCGTAAATTTTTCCCCGATTTTTAGGTGCGGAATTTTTTTGATTGTTTACTCCAAAGTTACTTTCAAAAATATATATCTTCTATAGAAGTATATCACTTTTCATAGTTATTTTCTTATTTTAATCCCTATATTATGTAGGTTTGGATGAAAGTTAACAGCTAGAACATGTCTACTACGGTTGTCAAGACCGTTGACAACCCTAGTTGCAATACCTGGTGTTACTAATAATACCTACTAATAAAATTGTTTAATTCTTATATAACCAATCGGTTCAGGTTATAAATTCAACGTTAAAAGATGTTTATAGAACTGTTAGGTTTAGTCGTAATGCCAAGAATTTGCAATAAAATTAACAAATTGGTATCTCGAGTTCCCTTGGTCTCTTTACAACAAAGAAACAGATATATATATATATATAGAAACAGATAGTTTCAGGAAAAAATATCCAAGATTATGACGATCCTAAGAATAAACCTCGATAGAAACTCAGGATAGGTACCATCTTTTGTGTCACTTTAAAATGAAATAGATAATAGTCACTTACAACTATTTCAAATCATCTATACCTGCACCTAGATATTTTAAAATAAAGCAGCTATTCATCTGCCTGTTTCTCCGCTGACTTTTTCTAAACATCCGTAAGAATTTTGATACGTGTTTCATTAATGAAATAGCAATAAACGAGCAGGGTTTGTGTATACGAGTATAATTTGCAGAAAAAATATTGTTTCGTACTAAGCCGGGAGCTGGTCGCTGGTTTGTTTAATAAGATGATTTATTTAACAATACTGGATATCTATTACAATTATTGGAGTTTACTCTTTTCATATATTAACCCGGAGTTTGAAAATTTAAGGAGTAAAATCAAAATTGTCACATCGATTTTCATATAACCCGGAGTATGAAAATTTATGGGAGTAAAATCAAAATTGTCACACATTATGCTTTACACGTTAATTTTAATTTTAGCGCCATCTCCATAATATCTCTAAAACTAGAATATGTTACGTAATAATACATCCTTGCGAAAACTAATTGGCACCGGTAATCAAGTATCATAATTCGAACAGAGATGGCGCTGATATTAATTCGTTATGATAAATCTTTTTATTATGTATTATAATCGTTCTTAAGGAATAACAGTCGTGCGTCGGAGCTCACACACATTTTTTATTATTTCTAACAGCCTTATGACAAATATAGTCTAAGCATATTAGCATGATAATATTGTAAACTTATTCCGGTACTTCGCAAAAAAATGCTGTAATTCCTAGATGTTGTTGGGGTTTGATTAAAAAGCTTTCTAATACCCTTACGGACCTTTTCCAAGTATTAATTTTCGTCATGAAATAAGTTTACAAAAAAAAAACCTTTTTTTTTATGCTAATTACTTACCTAAACTATAATAGATTTCTTTATATAAATTGTCACTTTGTGGACATTACGAATTATTTCGTAGAAACATTTTTAAATTAAGTAAGTAGATACCGAATTCTCAATCCGAAATCCCGTTCAAATCAGATGTATTTATTCAGTTCTCAATACATCTTATTCGTGTAACAAGGCAATAGGAACTATTTGATATTCAGCCATCCTACTTTTTCAGGTCGACGTTTCATGACACATTTTTCAGGTGGAGTGCAATGATCTAGCCTTAAAAAATGTGCCAAATAACAAGCAAATAACGGGAGTAAATCGAGTTTTCTATTTTGCCTATTTTTTTCTTAGCCGGTTCTTTTTTACCTATTTCAGATATTCAAGGGATTAAAATGTAATAAAAATATGTTAAATTTTTATAATAATCTGTTGTCCATCTTTCTAACATTTGATGATTTTTTTAAATATATCCTCAATATTTTTTATTTTATTAAGGGTGGTAGGCATACTGACGGTTCCCCCCCTAGGTGGGCCAAGACCTTGTCGTGGTGGGGGGGCTTACCCTCGACAATTCGATAAGTCGCAGGGGCCGGTATGGGTCAGCACCGGCCTTTGCTCGTCCAATCGGATTGGTTTGTTGGGGACTAACAAGGCCCACACCCGTGTACTCCGAGCGGGCTCTGTTCAGCGGAGCTCGTGGCGGAGCGCACCATAGGAGGACGAGTGCCTTGAGAAGCGCTCTCTCGGAAGAGGGCGACCCCGACGGTCTGGGGCGGAGCTTGTCCCTCCGCTTCGACTTGTCCCTGTCATCTGCCGTCGGGGTCGTAGGTCCTGAATTCAGGGAGGCTGGGGAGGTCCTGGGAGGACGACCCCCGGCATCCTGCTCAGGCTGGTAGGGCCGGCCCTGACTGGGCAACGGTGCCGGTCGAACCCCAAGGCGGGTCACGCGTGTTTGGCTCAGGCGGCACGTGCTGGGCGTGTTCCCTGGTAACATCCGGCTCAATCCCCACAGGGTCGAGGAGCTGATCGAGTCCCACATATCCCTTCGCCGACTCTGCTCTCTTCGGCGAAGGGCAATCCTTAAAGTGTGATTTCCACTCCTCAAAAAAAAAAGGCAGACTGACGGTCCACTTGATGGTAGATGGCTACCGTCGCCTAAGGACTCAAGCAACACTGGAGGGGTTACAAGTGCGCTGCCTACCGTACAGAAATTTGTTTACTGCCCTTGAAAAAGCCCATATTGTAGCTAGATTATCCCTCAGAAGGGAGATTGTTCCAAAATTCTTTAATTTATTTTTTAATTGCTAATTACTATATGCGAAATAAAAAAAAATATTTCAATATTTTATTTTTCTTTTTTAATAATTATTTAAAATTTTGATTTAATTATTAATTTATTCAAAATCAATTTTTCTTTCAATTTCCCCTAAATTCAATTTTCCCACAATATCAGAAAAATTTCCTCGTATCATGACCTCGAGTACTAGGGGTGTAGAAACGTAAAGGGGTCGCCAGGGTTCTCCAGGGTGAAAATGCGGGGGTGCATCGACTGTGGGGCGGAGCATTTGGGTTCAGTAACCGTTAAATTGAGAAAACCGCGGGCAAACTAGCGCACGTTGCTCTCTGCGCAAACTCACTAGGGCGACTGAAACGCAGGGCGATGACTGTAAACAGAGAAAGAAAAGGGAAAGTTGCCAATAAATTCGCTAAAGTAACAACTTTAAATAAGTTAGGTAAACACACTAGTTGTGTCCCGTGATTTCACTCGGACTTTAATTTTTAATTGGCAAATGGATACTCATTTTTTTTTTCTGTCAAGGCCCTTAAGTCTTATTCTTAAAGACTCAGAAAAGTCAGTATATATATATAATTAGCTTGTTAGATGTAATTTTTTTTTCTATGTTATACCGATTGTTTAAAAAAATTCAGAAGTAAATTGAAACAGAGCTTCTAGTAAATCCTGTTGGATAAATCTTTCAGGGCGAGTCCGCGTTCCACTTATCCAATGAAAATAAAATCCCAAACATTGCAGCCAAGAAAAAGAGATTGTTAAATCGTGATTGTAGGATAAACAGCTCACTCTTCGTTCTTAAGAAGATCCTGTTGCTTTTTCTGAAACCTATGCTAATCTTAACAATTATTGCAAAAAAAAAAAACAATACGAAGCTAAAATTTATTCATCAAATAGGTTTTTAAGAAACTATTTTAATGGTCATTATTTTACCAGGGTTTCTAAAAGAAACCCCAAATAAAACTCGGGATAACTCGGGATAAATATAACAATTACAATTACTACATAATTATGTAGCACTAGTATGAGCTAAGAATCACTTATGTACACATTTATATTTATTTATATGTAAGGTTCTAATTATCCAGAAAGTTTATAATAAAACCGTATACTTTACCCATAAAAATATTACATATCTTGTCGAGTCGCGTTTTATGTAAATCAATATCATTTTAAACCTAGTATTAATATTGTGTATTTTATTAAATTGACTAATATTTTTATGCGGGTAAATTAAATTTTTATAAACATATGATGACCATAGCAGTCAGGGGGGGCTCCTATGAAATCAATTTTCAAAAACAAATTTCTTTTTGCGCAAAACATGCGTTATATAATATACATTACTTTGAATTACCAGTCTTACTGCCTCAATAAAATTAACTTGTGGGCCCTATTCCGTCCGAGTTCGTGAGAGTTGCAATAAAATCATGAATCTAGGACAAAGGGGTATCGTACCCAGTCGGGAATAAACCCCAATCCGCGTATTTAAAGCTTTGCATATTCAGACCTTATTTACTCGAATCTCTTTTTTGAGATTGAGGCATGCTTGGGCATTAGTTCCACTCGCTACATTCAATATTGCATGAACATTTGTTCGCGTTGGATATAGCATAATTTGACAATCGCTCAAAAAAAGGCTCGTGTCGATTTTGGCAAGGAAATGTTGAAAAAATTCAATCGCGGTGCTTCAAAAGACGTATATAAGATAGTAACAGGCGACGAATCATGGATCTTCGAAGCTTCGAGCACTTCGAAGCAAATGGTCGCCTGTTTTTTCGAAATAACTGGACATGTCGCCAGCGTTCCATCAGAGTAACGTAGAACGGTTAATTCTGAATCGTACACCAATATTGGTTTGCCAAAAGTGTTCGGAAAATCAGGGAAACCAATCGCAGAAGACGAATCATTCTCCACCACGACAATGCAATCTCACACATCTTCAGCTCAAACAAAAACGCTTTTGAGCAGTCAAAACATCGAATTGATGGGTCATCCGCCGTACAGTCCTTGTTTGGCACCTAATGATTTCTTTTTTTTTCCGCACATCAAAAATAAATTGCGAGGTCAACGTTTTCCGACGCCTGAAGAAGCGCTTCATGCGTTCAAATCACATATTTTGGAGGTACCTCAAGCGGAATGGAAAAATTGCTTCGACAATTGGTTTAAACGTATGCAAAAGTGTACTGATCTTAATGGAGAATATTTTGAAAAACAATGAAGCCGTTTCCGATTATAAATATTTGTTTTTATTTGTTTATCTCAAAACTTAAGTAGCAGCCCTCGTATAACACTAGCTCTTGCACGCGACTTCGCCGCGTATTTTTTTTTATAAAATATAGTCTATGTTACTCGCTGATAATGTAGCTTTCTATAGATTTTTTTTTTTTAAATCGGTCCAGTAGTTTTTGAGTTTATTCATTACAAACATACAAATCTTCTCTCTTTATAATATTAGTAATTCATCATCCCAACCGTAGGAAGTCCACTGCTGAAAATAGGCCTTCCCCCATGCCTAATAGTCGCCATATAATTGATATTCTCAATAAAATCAACCAAGCGCTTATGCATCATCATAAGCGCTTATGCATCATCGAAGTCAAGGTCGAGTCTTATATATTATTTGTAAGTACTAAAATATAAGGAAAATAAACATTTCAAAGAAAGAAACAAATGTCATAAAAATTATTCCGCTAATTTTTTAAAATTGTTTTGGTAGGTAAATTTTCATAATATATATATAATAAATAATTTTAACCAATCTTACAAATGGCTTGATATTTTTTTTTGTAATTATTTTAATGAATAAATTTAAACTCTTCTATTATTTTTGATATTCATATTATATAGGTGACTCGTTGCTAATAAACTTTAAGTAGTCTTGTGTAGAAATTAATAAATTATTACTTTGAGGGAAGGTGCTTACCAACACCTATTAACACAAGCAACATAAAGTTATTATAAGGCTAGAAGGGAAATGGTTTACACATCGCCTCCTTTGACTGGAACGATATAGAGTTCTCTAAATAAATTTTAAAGTATTAATAAATATAATCTAACAAGAATATTCTAACTAAATGAGAACGAAAGTTTTATTTGTCAATGGTTTTATCTCAATGGTGCGACACCCACATTACTTTCTCCTTGTATTTTTTTTCCCAAGAAACAATATCATGTCTAATGCTCTACTGACACAGTGTCTTGCCAATTGTGACTCACTTGACATGTTTGCATAATTAATTGATATTGAATAAATAATTTATTTTAAGGTTTGTTAGAATTCCTCCAATAAGTAATTAATACAACACGAAGCTGGTGATGAACTTTTTATTGATGAAGTTATTGTTAACAATACAATGATGTATAGGTAAAAATTTATTTTTATTTTAAATCTTTACTAATATCATCAATCCCTAGATTGATGATTAATATTATAATGAGGTAATGTTCGTATGTAGGTGGTAATTTGCGAAAACTTAAATGATTAAAAAAATCTTTCAGCAATATTTAGAATAGAATTTCAGGAATGCTAAATATTCTAGTTCCATAATTTCAGGGCACCATTGGAAACTTGTTACAATATTTCAGTGAAAACCACATTTAAATCGGTTAAGCCGTTTCTGAGATTAGTTTGTCTGTGCACAAACGCACAGACAAACAGACATTATATTCTGAAAACTATATTTTTGACCTCGGTAACATAAGTACAGCTTGTACAAATTATTTTTTGATATAGATACAACTCCTTTAAGATTTTATTATATTTATATTATGTATGTATAAAATAGATAATAATATATTAAACTATAGATAATAGATAAAAATATAATAAATATAAAAAAATATATCGTTAAATTTTGTATGTCAAATTTTGACGAGGTCTTTGAGTGCTCATTGACCCGCTATGGGTCATAATAATATTGTATTAAAATCATTTGTTTACTTTTGGTATCATCCTGACCCATTACTATAAAACAAAGGAAAACTACAATAAGTACAGTCAGTACAGTAGACTGACTTAAGAACTCTACATAATAAAAATTGATAATTCTGGTAAAAATATTCTCTTTCAATTGACGTCATTTGAAAATTATTAAAACATTCACGAATCTAAGAAGCAGATTTTTATCACATAGAATCTTGTCATTACGTCATTACATGTGCTTTACCTAAACAGACCATTTACGTCAGCAATTTATAAGCAAAACACATATAGGCTCAACAAATTATATTATTTTCCTTTAAAAGGCACTTTCATATGCCTCTTAGTTGATAAATGATGTGAAACAATTTATTTTTTATGTAACCGCTTTATGTAACTCATCACGTATAAAAAGTTGCTTTTATACAACTCGTTATCGCATAAATTACGAAAAAAATACACATTTTTAGACGCACATGCACTTGTTAACCAAATGTGAAAAGATTTAGAAGTATTTTCCGTTTCGATGAAAATTTTCAGGAAGAGATTGGAAAATCTAGTAATGTTTCTACTACTCTGTCACTACTTTCCTAATCCAGACCAAAACCAAAAATGAAATTTTCCAAAGTTGATTCTTTTCCAGTGATTCATTTCCTGCCGGGTTATCGAACCCGCGGCAAGCACCCTAACCACTCATCCAAGAGGCTTGTTTAATTTTTATTATTTCTATTCTTTTGAATTAGGAACCACTTGATCTGGAGTCGATAAAAATTTTACTTCTTTTGAATTTTAGCGTTCTTCTATTATCTTTTAATTAGTGACTACTTGTAAAACTCTTAATAATTTATGGTTAATAGGGTATTTTTGTTTTATTTTGTTTATGAAAATTTGTATGTTTACCCTAAATAAGTAAATTGTTTTCGAAAACGAAACAATTAACTTGTTCGATATCAATTGATTTCATTGATAGAAATAATTTCAATGAATGTGAGGTAAATAACGAAACGGAAATTGAAACTCCCTCGTGGTAGCTTTATAAACAAACAAACAAATTAAACAAAGCTTACACGTGTCAATTATGTTTTTGTTTGATTGCTGTACCTCGTTAAAAGGTCTTCTCACCCGGAAATATTTTTTTTACCTACTCTCCTCTGTACTAGGATAACATAATCGCGCAGTTAATCTTTTATTCCAGTTCCATTTATCATTTTTACGCCGCGTCGCGTGGCCTGTGGTGTATTTAAAAAATATATATAAATCTGTTTCCTGAAATCATAATTATGTATCAACATTATTTTAGTAGAAATCTATTTGAAAGTTTTTACTTTTATATCTCAATTAATAGTATTTTATTACGTATTACAGTCATATTACAGTAAAAAGCTAAAACGAAATTCTTAAAAAAGGAATAAAAAAAAATCTTAATATTATTATTATTACATTGAGGTGGTGTGTAACGCCTTAATTACTAAATCGATCATTATTAAATTTTACATACACGTTGTCTATCAGGGGTGAAAGTGAATCGAAAAATATTGCCGAGGGATGGGGACGAAGTCGCGGGAAAAAGCTAGTCGATTTATTAAATGTATTATATGTCTTAACGCTCTGTCTCAGGGGTACCGTGTTCGAATTCTGGCAGGACCATCTTTGTTAATGAACTTTTCATTGTTGGCGCTGATCTGAATCCGGCAAATAGTGTCAGGGCACACTGTGTTTCGCAGTCATTTGGGCAGCCCTTGTGGCCGCAGTAACCACCCGCTTACAGAAGATCACCGTGAAATACAGCCTGTGTGCTTTTGTGTTTCGGTGAGTGAGTAAGTAAAGGATGACAGAGCCCATTTCCTCATCCCTTATCCTTAATCCTACTATCGGCATCGCACTTAGAGCGCCTGCGGCTTTGCTTGTGTTATAGGCGACGGTAGTCACCTACCATCAAATGGGCGCTCAGCCTGTCTGATGACTAACATAAAACGGACATAACCTTGACTCCAATACATACAGTTCTGGAAAGCGTTGGAATCAATAGGTGACACAAGGGGTAGGTAATATTACCTATCCTCTTGTGGTGTAAATCTTTGTGGGTAGCGTTGCCAGAATGGCGTGTTTCCATTGTAATTGGCGTTATATCAGAAATACTAAAAATGTATATTTAATGTTTGTAACTAGCAAAGTCTATTTTGCTAACTCATTGAAAACTAGTGTCTTGTATTTTAATACTTACTAGCGATCGGCTCCCGGCTTCACCCGGGATGCAATTTTTTTATATGCCACATGGAAAGAGGTCATTGGGTGGTTTAGAAGTAGTTAACAGAGAAACAGATGCGGACCGTATCCGCGATCTTGTTGCAAAATATTGTTTTTTCTACTTACATAAATACTTAATTAGTTTTTTTATTATATATATAAACCTTCCGTGAAAAATTATCCGGCTGATTGTGAAAACTGAATCAAAATCCTTTGCGTGGTTTAGGAGAAATTAGCAGATTGCCAGCCAGACAGACGCAGAAAGCGACTATAATTTATACTATTTCGATTGAATGGAAACGCACTGTGCGTGGGTCTTTCTCCGAACCGCTTGATTGAAAGGTTCATACGATATGTACCTACTTACTTGCGATCCATTATAATTCTCTAGGGTGCGACTTCTTTCTATATAAAAACAATTACAGAAATACAATTAACATTAGTATGTCTACCTATACTAGGACGAAAAATAGGGGCTTATTTTTTCTACTTAAAATATAAAATGTCGTGCTTATACAAGCGCTTATTTCATGTTGTTATACTTAAAATCACTTCGTACTTAAACTGGTGAATATTTATTACAATTTATACGTATCTTATACAAAGTGCGTTATTATCATAAAATTGATCAGTTGGACTGTAAGCCTTCTTGAGCATAATTGCAAACTTATAGCATAAAATTAAAAAAGTAATTAACTGTGACCGTCTATTTAAGCACTTTACTAAATTAGGCAACACAATTTGATGCGGTTGCACTATCATTTAGTGACTTTCTAGAAAAAGAAAAGTTGATGTTTTATAGCTTACAAAAAGGACCTATGCCTAATAGGCATTCATATTAGAATCTATTTGATTGTTAAAAATATATAATTTAACTAGACAATTTGCTATAATACTCGTATATAGAGATTCCGAGATAGTAAATGTTATACAACCCCATCCCTACTACAATAGTAATATTAGCCTAGGAATATTGAGTTGATGATAACATCAGACAACTCATTATCTCAGGTATCATAGCTAGGGGCCCTGTTCAAATCTAATTTTAAAATAAAGCTAGTCTGACTGTACATTTTATAGTTATCCTTTGTTTAATAATAACAGGTCAGAAAGGCACTAAAAATCAATAAATTATTTTAATAAAATATTGTTCTCACCCACAGACGAGCACTTAAAAGTGGGTCAAATGGGCACTTTTTTTAAGCGAATTTAACCTAGTGGGTCCAAAGGGTCCGACACCCTATAATAACTGAGTTTCCTTAACTTATTCAACTTATTTAAGTTAGTATTTTTAATTGATAGATTTAACCTCAAAAACATTATAGATCTATAATATAGACAAAAATAGCTTGATTGAGTGTACATATAACAAATTGAAACATATTGAAATCGGAAGGATATATCAATGACTAAGGAAAAATACTTTTATAAAATAGTTATAGAAAACCTTTACTTTTATGCCCGCGACTTCGTCCGCGTCCGATCGCTACGAAACTTCACAGGAACACCCGCTGGACTAATCTGAATATTATCTGAAAGTTTCATCAAAATCGGTTCAGCGGAATTGGAGTCTATAGGGGACATACATACACACATCGCCTTTTACATATTAAGATGATACTAATATTTGACAAAGGTAATTGTTTATTCCTAATTTAAATGTCAATAGAGGTCAATGTCAATTGTCAAAGTTCAACATCCATAATATTAAAGATCTCTCTCTTTTTAATAAAATAGCAATGAAATTTCATTACTAAAGAAGTTATGCGCCCAAGTCAAAGTACGTGATTTTTGAAATATAATAATGAAATACTTACGAAGGGGTAGTATCTTTTATATAATATTTTTATTATGTATCGACAATGAAATTGTGAATCAATGACGCTGGCAATGTCATACGATAAAGCCAATACTATACCTACTCATAAAAAAATCAGTTGATCTTTTATTTATTTATTTGACTGGGTTGGGCAAAGTCATGACATAGACAAATCTAAGCACACATGTATATTTAAGTATATATATGGGCGGCGGACGTAATTGATTAGTGAGTAGTTCATTGTGACGGTGGTGACGGTTGCCATCCAATAATCCAACATGCATATACACGGTTACTTGTAAGTCGACGTACATACAAACTCTCAATGTATGTCGACTTACATGTTACTTGGTCTGTCCGTTACCTTTTCACGCCTTAACTACTCAACCGATCACCATGAAATTTTGCATACACATTGTCAGGGATACAAGAAAGGACATAGGGTACCTTTCATCCAGAATAAAAGTACTGTTACCAACGGGATCACCTAAAATAAAATAATTAACTAACGCCTGCCTAAAGTGTAATAGCAATGCAGATGTCAGGCGTTATATTATATAATGGTTGTTGTCTTTTATATATGGTTTTTTTAAAGGATCTAATCTATCTTAGGTATAAAAAACACTACGCCGGATTAAATAAAATTGGTTCCATACTCATAGATAATATAGATTCTATACTCATTTAAGCCTATAAACTGCTAAGTAAGTCCTCAACTAAATTGAAACTTCACTACGTAAAGCTGCTCAGTATTTTATTTTATTTTTTTATTTTTTTATTTATTGAGATGTGTAGTAAAAATTTAAAATATCAATAAAACCAATTGAATTTTCAGAATTTTGATTGCTTAATCATGAAATGATATATTCAGTTTTGCTGAATATATCATTTCATGATTCATGATATAAACTATGCAAATCTGTAATATATTTTTTTTATTTTTCAACGCGGATGAAGTTGCGGGCACGAGTTTAAATCACCATACTCGCAGTCCTTATTTCAACACTCACGCCTACGCAGTAACATGGATATCCACGATACAGAACATGTGCCTCTATGCTTCTCTTTGTACATATTAATCCTAAGTGAAGCCGCCATTCTTGATGACATAATATCGTGACACACTTATAGTACCGTTAGTAATGTTGGCCGGCGAATTATTAGTGACGTATGACGTCAAGTGTGGATGTTAACGTTAAAACTCCACAGGTGCTGCAAGTGCGCTGCCGATTATAGTAGAATGTCTTGTAGGTGATTTTCTTTCTCTTCTCAAACTTCTGAGCCCATAACTTGTTGTAGGTGGGATTTTCTCTATCTTCTCTCAAATGTCGTGGGACCCATGTTGATGATTAAATAAAACTTTATTAATCTGTGCCCATCATAATTTTTGTTTATTTATTTTTCATATTACTACATATATCAAACTGTACGTGAATAAAACTTATCAAAAATACAACATCTCATAAAACGTCTTCCCAATTTCACTTCTCAAATTATACTACTCAAATTACACTGACATGAAAAATCTACAACCAAAATTCCTTCATTTGTTTTTTCATTCAAAATAGCTAAATTCTTTTTTATCGTTTTAATTTTCATAGACATTTAAAATTCACTTTAACAGGATTAAGGAAAGAATAGGGTAATGGGCTCTGATATCCCTTACTTACTCACTGAAACAGAAAGGCACACAAGCTGTTATTTCACGGTTGTCTTCTGTAAGGGGATGGTGGTTTCTACCGCCAGACTGGTTCAATATGTGGCAGCGAAGCGCAGTGTGCCCTCCCACTGCTAAACTATAAAGTAATGATTATTAAAAAATTGGTTAATGAGTGCTAGATTTGTATTCATTCGTGTAAATCTCGCATTTCATCCTTAACCCATTCCTTTTCTCTTTATAATGTTAGTAGGTATAGGTTAAAATTTCATCATAACATATTTTTTTTACAAACTTGTGTTTTTCCTTTTACTTTCTGTAGGTATGTTTTGCGTCTGTACAGGTAAAGAACCTATTATTGAGGAAAACTTTATGAAGTTTTAAAATATACCCGTATAAACCAGTAGGTAAGTTTATCGTCTAATGTTGTTATCCTGGTTAAATTACTTTATCATGTTTTAAGGATGATTCGTACTCGTAAAATACTTCCATCGACTCGCTAGGCAATAATTGGAAGGGTCGTTGCCGATATACGCATCCGCAAACGCGGAACTTCCGCATCGATTTAGACATCCGCAATAATCATCCGCAAATCTTTTGCAAATCTCTAATCTGGACCTATATGGTTTATTTCTTATTATAATAAATATCTAGATGAAACAAATTTAATTTGTTACAATAATTAAATTAAATAAAAATATTTCACAACACTCAGATTAATAAGCTGCATAATTTTAATTATTAAACTGCAAAATTAAAATATTAGCAATATTGAAATAAAAAACTACACGAACTCTTATTCCGACCGTGACAGGACTCGAACCTGCAATCTTCGGATCCGAAGTCCGACGCCTTATCCATTAGGCCACACGGTCCTTATTCTTGATTGTGAAATAGAGCATTCTATTGAGCACGAGCTTCGCTTGTATCTGACGTCACCGATTACGTCATAGGTCATCAACCCCGGTGACCTTCGCGTACTATATTATAGTCTCGGGTAAACAAGTATTCGTATGAATGAAACCATGTAATAACAGTTCTTGCCTATGTTGCTACATCTTTTTTCTTTCTGTAAACTTTTAAAATAGGCAATTAATAGTTTTTAGGTAATGATTTAATCAATAAGAACAACCAGTAAGCATTTAATTTTATAGGGTCTACGTCGTAATCAAAGCCGTGAAACTACGAGTAGATCATAGAAACAAAATTTCAAATAAAAAATAATTAATCTTTGTATTTATGAAAACCTAGTTATAAGTAATGATTTTTCTTTTTCTAATGACAATTCGTTTTTAAAACTGAAACAAATAAGGTCTTATTTGTTTCAGTTTTAAAAACGAATTGTCATTAGAAAAAGAAAAATCATTACTTATAACTAGGTTTTCATAAATTATAATACACATACATAATAAACAATTTGTACGTTTCAAAAAAAAATTACTTTAGAATTTTTGTCTGTGCGTTTGTGCAAGATTATCTCTGAAACTGCTAAACCGATTTGAATGCGGTTTTCACTGATGTATTGATGATTACCTGGATTGAACTATAGGTTATAATTTTTTTCACGGAAAAATGTTTTTTTCTAAAAATGAACTAGTTTCAAATGAATAAGCTAGTTTTAAATAAAAAAGAACTACTACTTTGTATGTATGAAAACCTAGTAGGTAATTAGTTTTTTTTTTCTATATGTATTTTTAGTTTTTTTCTTAATGATCCGAGTCCAAATCATCCCAGACTAAATTCGATTGAATTTGCTTCGAAAAAATATATATTTTTAAATGTGTTACCATAATCACAATTTCCTATGAATGTGTTGTCTCTATTAATTGTATTATTATTATTATAATCTTAAGGTCGACAGAGAGGCTGACTATGAAAAGTTCATTTTCAAAGTTGACCCTGCCGGGAATCGAACCCGGGACCCCTGAACAACATTGTATTAAAACGGGCTAAAGATTATATAATTTCTAATATATTCTGCAAATTATATACGCAAACCTTCCACGTTTATCGTTTTTTTTTCATTAGAGAAAAGCTTGTCAAAATCCGATTGGTGGTTTACAGGAAGTTAGAGGAGAAATAAACAGGTAGACAGCAGATTTATGTTTTTTATAATATGTAATAGATGGAATTGTAAAAAGATATAATAAAGTAAGTAAAAACAAAACAATAATTTTTATTTAGGCATAGTAAATTAGGCCTCTTTCACCATCTCTGAGTAGAGTGTCAAGTAGGCTAACCGCCATTTAAAGTCACCGGTCACCGGGAAAGATGGAGCTGATATACCTTTGTTTGTACGATAAAAATCCTAAACATTAAAGATAATAATAAAAAAAATCGCCTATCGAAAGATGCAGTAAACGGAGTGCATAATTTAATAAAACATAAAATTATTTCTAAAAGTAACTAATCAACACTTTGCTTGTAGTTGGTGAAAGAGGCCCTTTATGTAATTAGAAATACTTACTTTCGGCTCTAATCTCTTCCGGTGATTGTCGTTCTAATCTTAAATTTGACAAAAATCTGAATCAAGCACCAGAACGTAGAACAATACGACATAAAATAGATTGCGGAACCAATAAAACTTTTGTTTGCCCTTAAACCTTGGACTGTGGTCTATTATATTCAGCCAGTATTCAGAACATTTATGTTAAACACGTTCACGGAATGGACTGTGACAACTTAAAAAAACATATAAAAATCGTATGCCTTCAATTTATTTTAATAAAAGATAACTTCAATTTGATTTCAAGTCACGTCAACAGAATCATTAGGTATAGCCAGAATTGTCGCTTGCCTAAGGCCACTTAAATACAAATGAAAATCTCAAATATAAGACAAAAACTTGTACAACCTTTAAATAAAATCTAAAAAAAGCCAATAATCAGATTATTTACGGGTATATTTTAGAGAGATATATTTTTATTTTACACTTTTTAGTTTATATTTTTATACGAGTATTTTAGACGGTGGATCTAGGCTGTTACTGACCGGTCTTATTGGAAAATTATGAGGAAAGTCTATGTCCAGCAGTGGACGGTCCAGCGGCTGAGATGACGACGACGACGTCGATGATATTTTTATTTGTTTAAAATCATCGTTATTATCAAGTCCAATACCACTGTTGGTCATAGGCCTGCCCCATAATTTTCCAGTAGGACCGGTGAGAAGCATTGTCTTCCCTCCATCTTGGGGCTGGACGTCTACCTATTCTGCGTTTACCGGTATTGTGTCAGACAGCGGCCTAAGAGCCGCCTCACGTCCGGCTACAAGGGGCCCAACGCGAGATCCCGCCCCCACGGATCCCAATTCAGAGTATATGCTCTCCTACTACCACTTCAATTTAGACTGATCGCCGCCGGGTCGGTATCTCCTCATTCCTGGTTCGATTTTGCAGTGTAGTGTAACCCTTTCCATAGCTCGCTGAACGACGTTGAACTTTTCATGGAGAATAAGGTTGGGTCCTCCTTACCTATAAGTGAGAAAGTCCACATAAGTCCATATACATTTAATTACGATTAATAACTCTTTACAGTCTACACCATTAAATAGGAGGCGCTGTAGCAGCATTTTATTTATGGTGGTTATTATGAACTACGCAACTTCATACTTTTATACCAAACCCCAATGCTACACAAGCGCCACTCTGGCCAATTTATGAACCATTATTTAATGGTTAAGCTGCCTTAATTAAGCTTGCTAGTTTTTCAGTCTCTATTCTCCATGGAACTTTTTTAAGAGACCCATTTAGAGAAGGTTTCAGCGCTCTATTTCATAACTGGCAACACTCACTGATATGTCATATATAAGACACACATAATAATAATTATATATAGGTATATTGTAAATATATCAATATTATAAAGAGAAAAGATTTATATTTTTGTATGTAATGAGCAAACTAAAAACTTCTGGACCGATCTTAAAAAGTCTTTCACCTTTAAAAATCTGCATTATCAGCGAGTAACATACACTATATTTTATAAACACGGACGAAGTCGCGTGCAACAGTTAGTATTGTAAATACATATATAGTACTAGTAATTTATAAATCTCAAAAAAATCAAAACAATCTAATTAGAAAGGGGAGGCTTCGAACCGTTTCACGACCGTGACAGGACTCGAACCTGCAATCTTCGGATCCGAAGTCCGACGCCTTATCCATTAGGCCACACGGTCTTCTGAAACAGTCTACTAAATAGGTCACCGCTTGCTATAAGAGGCAGTTGAATATAAAAACAAAAATAAATATAGCTACTTCTATAATAGTACAATCACACCAAGCAATAAATATGTCTTACCAAGAAAAAACATTAAAATCTAAAAAATTGTTTTTTGTTAAAACCAAGCGTTTTATTATTAGTATAATAACACATTATTTATCAGTATCAGTAATATCAGTAATTATAATTAAGGTGGCGCTTTCCAAGCGTGGGAACTCAGTAATAGCGGAATTTGGGAGAATTTGTTGTTGAGAGCTTTATTCAACTCGCGAAACAGCGAGCAATTCCAAAATTTTACAAAAATCTTTATAGCTGCTAACTATTGACATCCCAATTTTAAATGCACATTATAGCTAGGATGTTTTCATGGAAAAACATAATGGCTTTTAGCCAGTATTAATTACAAGAATTCAACACTCGAAAACGTCACAAATTTTGCACATTTTAGAAATTAATTTCAGTTTTTATTTTCCATGCAAACCTTCATATTATATTTTAGAATGTTTTTTTTAAAGACCAATAATTAATGAGTAATCATGTATTTACGAAGTATGGAATTGGTAAGTTGCTCGAGTTGGAAAGTATTCTGTAATTTTTACGACGCAAGTTCAATACTAGTAACATGGCCATGATCCACCAGGCCTATTAACCCGATGCGTCAATACAAGGACCTTCCCGATAACCCCTCCTCGGGTTTCCCGGCCAAAGGAATATTTTGCCTTATCAGTTCCAATTTGGAATAATTGTATTTTTAAGTTAATATTAATTGGTGTCCGTGTTTAGTTCCGTCTTTAATAGGTAATTTTATTTATCAATTTTTATTGCATTTTGTTGTTATTAAGCTCCGAGTGATGTTCGATTTGTTTTCTTGATTATGATTAGATATAATGATCACTTAGGTACTTAATTTAACGTTGAAGGAAAATTCTGCAAGGAAACCAATTAGGAAAAATTATAGCAATCTTTGAACCATCTGAAAGTATGCCTATGCCGCAGGATATGCATAACTAGATAAATATGACTTAGAGAAAATCACTAATTAAAACGAAATCAAAGCGTAAATTATTGATTGTCAATCTTAATTCATACTTTATTTACTGGAAGTATTCGCGGGGACTAGGTGTTCCCCGCGACTTTGTCAGTGTCCCTCAGGACGTATTTTTTCTAGATAAAACGTACTATAGGTATGTCCTTTTCTGTACCCTGATAACGTGTATGCAACGGCTTGATATTGTATAATTAAACTTTTTAACTTATACACAACCTAACGAAATTTTGTTAAGTTTAGGTAATTTAATTTTATAATATTTGGTTGCAATAATTAAATTTCTAATTTAAACTTAAAGATGTTATTCATCGTATTTATTATGCTAATAACAAAGGCGATCATTGATATTATTGAGAACGGTAGTCGGTATTACTTATATTAGTTTAACATATACAAAATGTAGTTTAACATTAGTTTAACATATAGATCTTTGTAATTCTGCAGCCCTGGTACAGCGTGTCATTGGCTTAAAGTTTCTTGTATCTAGTGTGGGGGCGCCACGCTATCTGGGGAGGTTAGCCATGACCAAAATTGTTAATGTTATTTAAAATTAATTGGGTTGGCAACGCACTTCTACCCTCCTGGTATTGCTTGTGTCTTAAAGCAGCAGTAACCACTTTATAAGACCGTCATGAGCCCCTGGTAATTAATTAATCCTAATTAATAAATAAATGCGGCATTAATGTCAATTTTACGCTAAAACGTCTCGAACAGATTTGAATGAATTTTGACATACAGATATAGTTTATTACCTGGATTTATAAGGTTCCTGTAGGATTTTCAAAAAAACGAACTACAGGGCGTACGCAATCCTCGTAAGTAAAATAAATGCAAAACTTGTAAAATAGCCTTCAACGACTCGCGATACTCAGAGAAATTTATAAACATAAGAGATTAAGCGAAGTAAATTAGAACGGCCTCATTCTAAATCGACAACCAGCCTAATAAAGGATCCGAATTATGATTTCTAATAATAATCCCGCATTACTTATATACTGATATACAATTTATCGATAATAGGTCGTAGCCCTAACGTCATAAGGTCAAAACTACATTTATCTGTTTGCTACAGGAATTTTTTCAACGACTTATCACATGAGTGGCGCCATTAAATTACTCTTATTAATAAATATAAACGTACTTGTAATAAGAATGTTTTGTCGCTTATTTCAGATATTAATTATAGCACGTTCTCCTTATCATGCTTTCTTATTAGGTCGTTAAATAAAAATAGATTTCTCTTTATTATTTTTTTACAGAATTTTATAACTTAAGATGTGAAACATCTTTTGCGGCGGATGAGAACGGTCGTGGCGACACCAACATTTGGCTAAATTGCCGCCAGACGGGCTGCCTAATTTATGACTGCAAAACGCAGCTTCGTTTCCTGCCACTACTAAAACATCCAGACCAGAGCCATTGAAAAGTTATCCCAGCCATGAATCGAATCCGGGGCTCTTGAGTTCGATCGAAAGCACCTTAACCAGTCAACTAACGGGTCGCCATTTCTTAAATCTTATGGAAATAACTTTCATATATGAAAAATATAATAACGTCTTTATCGCTTTGACAGGGGTGACGCTGCCACGGTGATAGTGACGCCCATTTTTTTATACTTTTAGTCGATCCCTCGGGAACTTAACATTTTTCTAGGATAAGAAGTATCCTATATTTTAATCCAAGTAATAAACTATCCGTGTGCCAAATTTCAACCAAATCCTTTCAGTAGTTTTTACGTAAAAGACTAACAAACATCCATCTATAAAACTTTCCCTTTACAATATTGGTAGGATTTAAAACGCTTTGCAATAATTGCATAGCATTACTATTAGCAATGAAATCAAACATTTTTCAAACAATATTGTGCTTTCAAAGTAATACATATATGTTAATTACAACATAATGATTTTGTTTGTTGCAAAACAACAAATTATGTCACATGTAAATGGATCCAAACGTAAGCTTCTCCCCAAGTCTCTTATCTAATCACACAATTCAGGTCGGTTCTGCAGATTAGGGTAACCATAACAAATAATAATTGCTGCTAAACCCCAAGTGTTCGTTCCTTATTTGAATTAGGCTACTGGAATGGTGAACTAAATCCTCAATTACTCAAATTACGACCACACTAACTATCTATACGTTTTGATAAGCCTTCAAGTGCTTTCATAAAATCTAAACAAATGTTTTGTGTTTATGTAATATGTGATGTAAATCTTTTACATAGTGTAAAATAAAGTCGTTGACCGCCGCTATTTGTTTATCCGCTAGCTACAGACATAAAATTTGTGATTTTCATATACAGACATAAGAAGAAAAGAAAAATAAATATCTCTTTTTAAAATTTTTTTTAATTGATCCTCAACAACAAAAAAAAATAAGTGGGAAGACTTTTTTGCAACTGGCGCCCAACGGTCTCGGTATTGCGTCAGACAACGATAGACAATTACCAGGAATGCATGAATAACAGAGAATGCATCGAATGAATCCGGATTCAATATAATAAAGAACGATTCAAAACCAGCGTTGCAACAACGCAGGTTTGAATTTCGAACTTAGTTACGACTACTTGTAGTACAGTACGTTTACCATGAGTTTACAATGACCGCACTCGCTAGCGAGAACATAAAACATTTATATGAAAAACTGCCAACTGTCAATGTCAAATTGACAATTTTTCTTATTATTATTTTTTTAATTAATAAATAAATGTAAAAATATAATTTTTATAATTCTTTAGGCCTATTTGTATATTTTTTATAATAATAATATATAATCTATAACATATATTTTTTTAAATTTATGGCTGTATGTAATCTAAATCTAAATAAAAAAAAAAAAAAAAAATATTTTACACTCTGGCTAGCGAGTGCGGTCATTATAACTCATGGTAAAGGTACTGTTCTGTGCTTACGACGAAACGTCATAAAAAAGGCTTTTTCAAAATAGTTTGTATGTTTTTAATAGCACTTCTTTGCCTTTTCATCGTGTGGTCTTAACTAGTTTACACTGTAATTTATTGTGTTTTCTGAAATTCGGTCGGCCTATATAGGTTTTTAATTAATATAATGGAGTCAGCATTAGGCAAAGTTCAGATTACGAAATTGGTGTTACTGTTACGACTTACATTGATATGCTAATTTATTTCTTTTTGTGTCCCGGTTTTAAGGGCAGTCACGAGTATTTCGGACAAACCTAAATCTTTATATATAATGTAAATATATAAATAAAAATTAAGGTTGGTTTGTGTACGCTACAAAGACAAACAGACATATTCATACAAACAAATGTCTTGAGCGGGGATCGAACCCGCGACTCCTACCTCATCAGGGAAAGCCGTCCCTAAAATCCCATCCTAATTGCTACCAGCAAATCAAACAATACTGACTCAGCAATAACATTCAGAAACGGGGCTACGACCCGGCCATGTTATTATCGAGTTCCGATAAAACACTTGAAACTGCGCATCGTATCGTATATTTGTAACACAATTCAATGCATCGCTGACTGCAAATCCTAAATGTTCCACATCAGTTAATGTGTTTATTAAATATCCAGTCCACATACAGGATGTATTAGCTTTTTTATGTACATTTCGCAGACAGTCTGACGTTACACCTTAATTGTAGGGGGCAGAAGTACCTACTAAGTTTTAAAATATAAAATTTTCTCGTATAATACAGTATATTTTTTTTAGCTTAAATCCTAACAAATATTATAAATGCGAAAGAGAGTTTGTTTATTACGCTTTCACGCCATAAATACTCAACCAATGCAGAAAAATAGGTAGGTACTGTTCCCAAAAAAGGGATCATTTAAAAATAAAAATGTCAACGCGAAATGTCAACATGTCAGCCTGTCTAAATGACAGCGAAACTCAGTCTGCTGACACTACTACAATTATTATAATATCAGAAAAGTATCAGCGATGTTTATTATTAAAACCGTTTGAATTTGTATTTCCTTGACAATAACCTCATTTAAAAGAAACATATAATAATAGAAAATAAGAGTGACTATCATATTCATAATTCTATTTTAGATAATTTGCACTGTTATTAAATCGTGACCTACAAATCGATCGGAGCATATCAAGTGGAAACCAGTGAATCGTTTGATTCATAAAACTCATGAAATAGGCGATAAATTTTGGTAATGGCCCGATAATAATCAAGATAAAATATTTTATATAACTCAACGATTATTTCGCACAAAGAATTTCTTCATTAAAATAATTTTATAAGATAATGATAATAATTGTTTAGGACAGGTGGTAGTATTTTAAATAATAATAATAAGCTGTACGCGGACACATCGTTTTAAAAACAGCTTCATTTTTAAAGATACGCGAATGAAGTCGTGAGCAAAATCTAGTGTAATAATAAATAGGCATTCATTGCTATGCACTCAAATGCTTGTATAATCGTAATAAACCCTACAATTCACATTTCTTTGCGGTTTTAAATAGAAACTCACCTTGCGCCTACAGATGGAACCCCTGCAGCGAGGACGAACCTATTCCAATGTATTATCATGACATTTTTCAGAAATATTTCCAGTAGTATTACACCGTCCTGTTACATGATTTGTAATTATATTTATATAATATTCTTTTACATACATATTATTTCGCGTGTGTGGCTCTTACGGATGTGTGGGTTAGTTTTGGCTCTTACATGACTTACAGTTGCGAAGGCTATGAGAAAGGCTGAGGACAGGGTAGAATGGAAACAGCTGGTGGTCGATGCCACCAAGGCATTTCAGAGCGGGCACGGCCTTCAGCAATGAAGAAGACGACTCTATCTATCTATTTCGGGTTAGTTAGTCAATTAGCTAAATGTTTCTTTAGTAAACGGTGGCAAGAAGGCTGACGTCCATTATGATACAAGTAGTCGGTGGTGATATAACATAAGCAACGTCATGGGATTTGCAATTATGCTGCCGATTTTCGTAAGATGAAGGATAATCAGGAAATAGGGTACATATTAATACACTATAATTATAATATAAAGGTGATAGGGCATCACTCAATTATACACATCTAGCCACACACTCCCGGCATCCCAGGCCCAGGAAAAAACTTAATTACGTTTTAATATAGATAAAAATTATCTAACTGATGGTGAAAACCGCATCAAAATCTGTTAAGATAAGAGTTCATGTCGATAGCATAGAAAACAAATCTGTTGAGTATTGTACATTTTTTTAATAAGTTAAGTACACACAATCAACCGTTGTAACAAAAAAAAATTTGTGGTCAAATGTGGCAAGCATCGATATAAGTATATATAGTTAACCGTGTTAACTCAAAGGTGATAATTTCACTAAATTGACTAGATAATCCAACTTTAAAATCTTTCTACTGTATGTGATGTATAGTTACTGTTATTACTAGTAAAGTAATGTTGTTTTGGAGATTGCAGGTTTTTTTTTTTTCAGGAGCGCTCAAACCTTACTAATAAAAACTTAAAAAGCTAACCTTGCAACTGCCTAAGCAACTGTAACTGGAATTTGTTCGTATTCGTGGCGTCGTCGATCGGCAGAGTCACGCAGAGTGAACCACCGAGCAGAAAAGGTCCTCGTTTGAAGAGGTTGCAAAGAAAAGCTATCAAATTAATGATTGGGAGGAAAAACAACCAAGGTATATATTTGATCCCGTGGACAAACTTCTTACCAGTTTTATGTGACAATGTAAATATTATTGGGATAACTTTTTATGTATAAAAAAATAAATAAATAAATAAATATGTTTTATACCTGGTTGTTAGGTATGGAGGGAGGTTTTTTTTTTTTTTGAGTCTTAAAGAATGCAGTAAGTTTGTATGTCTACCCATTAAATGGAATTAATTTGATGGCTATGGTTATACGTACTACGTAGTTTAAAAATATTTTACTAATGATATGTTATAAGTATTTAAACAATCGTTAGGTTAAATTAATGTCATTTTAAATGGTTAACACCGTTAACTTTATCTTCAACTGTATAACATTTCGGTGTAACGGGCGGCCTAAGTGGATTAGATAAGAAGAACTGTTTCAAAGTTATTGATGGGTTTGAATGCATTTCAATTGAAACGTGCCTTGAGCAGCAAGGTTTATTGCCTAGCATACATACCTATATAATAATAATACTTGGTAGGTTTGCATTCTCTATGCACTGATAAAAAATGAAAAAAATTAAACATATTCTTTTTAAATAAATAAAATAGATTTTTATTAAATAAAAAATGATTTTATTTTTTATTTTCCTAATATAAAAGTAGCCTAAAAGCGGCCATTCACGACCGTGCCAACAAGCTAAATGGAACGGTGTTAAACCAAAAATTCGTCCTAGAATGTGAAAATCGTACGTTTACAATTAAGCCAAACGGCTCTAACGTGAATTATCGCCTCAACACGGTGCGCCAGCTTAACACGTACGATCTTCACATTCTAGGACGAATTTTTACGTCGCACTGTATGTTCCATTTGGCTTATTGGCACGGTCATGAATGGCCGCCTTAAATTACTCCTTATAACATCAGCTAACTGCCAAAGAAGGCCAATCAAGATCGGTCCAGCTGTTTCGGAGATTAGCCAGAACAAACAGACACATAATAATAATAAATTAAGTCTTTTATTTAAGTAAGTACCTTAGTATACTTAGTAAAAAGCAGTTATTTTGACATTTGACACCCTTTAATTTTATTTATTAGTTTAGATTTAATTAATTTAATCTTTTCTGGCCTTTCCTATTATATAATTATTGGGGACGCCTATGTCAAGCAGTGGACATCCTATGGCTGCGATGATGGTGAATGAGTATTTAAGCTTAAATAAAATATGTATAAACAGAACAATAAACAATTGGTCATCTTCATATGCATGTGTGAAATTCGCCTTAGTATATTTTCTTATAATAAAACCGTTTCACATTAAGTGACAATTCTAACGTATTGCTTGTGGACTTTGACAGTGACTTGGTCGCTCAATACATAATATTTAAGTACAAGCACGCACGTCAAGTTATGTACTTAACGCAATTCGCTGGAAATAATCGAGTAAACAGACCTGTGCGGTTACTGGCAATTACCTATTCATCATTTTATTGTCAAAACAACAGAGTTACCTGTTATTTTGAACTATCTCATGTCACAAGAAGTCAGAAAAATATGTAAGTACATATGTACCCGGCCAGGCTGGGTTTAATTAATTCTTGGACTAGCTTGATTATTGCTGTTATATTTATGGCAGGCGTTGGGAGTTTTTCACTTTTAGCGGATTCCTCTTGAACTGTACTTTTTTCTAGATAAAATCTACCCTATGTCTTTTTTTTTTGTATCACTGACAATGTTTGTGCGAAATTTCATGATGATCTATTGAGTAGTTAAGGCTTAAAAAGTAACAAACAGACAGAATAGTATTAATAATATGACACCAAAAATTTCGCATAAAATTTTAATAAATCATCTCAAATTACAAATATCGGTATGAATGATTACAAAGAATATGCAAAGAAAAATTCTCGAACACAAAACAAAATAATTATTATCTTCATGTAATTTGCTGAAGAGTGCGGCCATCTGCCATTGCAAATTACAGTCTGACGGTTTTGCAGTAACCAAGATTGTGATTGTTCTTGTCAAACGTACAAATTAACATCCCATCAAATTATAGGTATATGAACTCCATGGAAAAACACTAGATGGCTAACTTAAGGGGAAGTCTGTTTTCGTTTGCGTATTCCTTCTAAAATTAAGTTTCAATTTTACACACCTTAACGCTGCCTACACTATAGAGTACCTTATATCCTAAGTGATTTAAGATCTCAGATGCTGAGTGGCCATAATTTTCTTGACAAGCATACAAAACTATAGATCTACAATTACTAAAACACTTTTATTCACTAAGTACTAGTTTGAGGCGACTGGGGGCCAATCGGGTGATTAATTAATATACATTTGACGAGCCCGTTGGATGAGCGGTAAGGGTACCTGGCCCGGGTTCATTTCCCGGCGGGGTCAACTTTGGAAATGAACTTTTCAAAGTTGTCTCTGGTCTGGATTTAGAAAGTAGTGGCAAGGCGCATTTTGGGCAGCCCGTCTGGCCATTATTTCACCGCCGTGAAATAACAGCATATGTGCTGTTGTGTTCGGATGTGTTCTATACCTTCCTTATCCCTTATCCTTAATCCTTCTATGGTCGGCAGCGCACTTGCAGCACCTATGGCGTTGCTTATGTTATAGGCGACCATAACCACCTACCATCAAGTGGACCATCGAGCCTGTCTGTCGACTTTAACAGAAATCTTTTAAATCACCAAGGGAAAAAGTTTTTAAATATAATTTGCAGAAAAAAATTACATCATTGGAAGCCGGTACCAGTTTTTGATTACTACAAAAAATATTAGGGGTGTGACTCCGTGGTTCGACCGCATAGTTCGATCGATCGGATATACTATATAAATTTGTTTTTCAGTCATACTCAATACTTATATGAACGATACATATTGAGTAATTGTGGTGCCTCTTTCTCTAAGATTCGATCCCCATAATAACTAATAAATTATATCAAACAAAAAGCTTTAGGCACTGAACGTCCCCTTAATAAGTTAAAACTGCCTTCTAATGAAAAGGTTCGAACTTTTCCATGCATTGTAATAACACTGATGGCCGATAAAATTTTCCAAGAAATTTCATGCATCGTTGCTTAGAATTTATATTACAGATTTACGATACAAAAATGTTTACATTACATGCGTCCAATAGAGTATTGGGTTTCTCTAATACAAGGCTTGAGCCAATTAGAAATATATAAAGATACTTATCATTTTATTAATTGAAATAGCTATTATTATTCATTAAAGATTTAGATTTCATGTAAGAAAAATGACTTTTTTTTTTCTTTTAATAAATAATTCAAATTTTCAAAAATCAAGACCATAAAAATCGGCCTACCATTCTCAAGTTATAAATGGTGTGACAACACGACTTTCTTTTATATAATCACATATTATAACAGAAAGTCCCCAGCCGCGTCTGTCTGTCTGTACGTTTTGCGATGATCTCAAAAACTACTGAACGAATTTTCATGCTGTTTTCACTAATGGAAAGAGCGATAAACGAGGAAGGTTTCTATATATCATTTACAGAAAAAAAAATATCAGGTGCGAAGCCGAGAGCGGGTTGCTAGTGTAGATTAATTGAGAGTTAAAAAATTCTAATTCCAGAAGTTCATGTTCACGAAGTTAGGAATAAAATAATCTAGTGCAAATATTTATGTAGGTAATTATTGGCTAACATTTTAATACACGTGTCGCTAAGTGCCCCACTATTCAGTTCAATTGCTAAATTTTTCTACTTTATAATTAAAATAATATAATTAATTAGCTGAATTGCGTCTGTTATTATTGATTACTTAAGCATGATTGGCGCCAGTGATTTGACACAAGAAACCCATTGCAAAATTTTCGAGTCAATTGTCAATTGTATAATTAACAAAATTGTATAATTAACAATTTATTCTTTTATATTAAATGATTGTAGTAGTGAGTTCCTACGGTTACCAATAAGCATAAGAAACAGAGAGTTGATCTAAGTCGGATATTGAAATTAAAACGATATCTAAAGATGTGGTTATAATGTGGGGTTAGAGAATAAAGCTCTGGTGCACTAAAATATGACAAAATAAAAAAAATGCAAAACGCAGTGTGCCCTACAACTTGCCAGGTCCAGACGATAACTAACATTGAAAAGTTCATTTACATAGCTCAGATAAAATAAGAATTTAAGATATACTGCTATGGACGGCAGTGTGATGTCGGTAAAATTACGCCTCACCGTGTACATACACGGTGCACGCACACATATGCAATCTAGTGAAAATGCAAAATTTCGTAGTGAAAGGGTGTAAAAACGAATATTAAAAAAAATAAAAAGCAGGGTGGAATTACATTTTACACGTAAGTTTAATTGGAAACAAATATTTTCAATAAAAATAAATAAAAATTAATTATTACAGTTATTTGATGGAAACCTACGCATTACATGTTTATAAAACCATCTTCACTATGTTGTCCGCAAAATCCTGTCTTTAATTTTTATTTGGTCTGAGTTCCAAAGATGGCCCTCTGAGACAGAGCACTGAGGCAACCAACTTATATACCTAACGAAGCGATTACATACACAACGAATTATTAATCTTGAAATCAGCGCATCGATTTTTTTTATATAATTTAATTTCTATATACATATCTTACCTGTGCGTTGCTGTCGAAAACCAATTTTTCGGCTGCCTTATTATCTAACAGCAGACGACAGCAGACGACTTGCGATCGCGTGTGCTGGTCATACAGAAAGGATGCACTTTAACTTTAATTATTGTTCGTAAGAGGCCTTATCGCAAACCACAAATTTGTTATGAGTTACATGAACACGATTTATTGTGATATTGCACAAATTGATAGAAAGTTTTCGCCTGTCGCCAGTTGGTTGCAAGTCGTCTGCTGTTAGATAATAAGGCAGAGGGTATCATTAAAAAGTAACACCTGCGTCTGCAGACAACCTTCACAATAATAATAAAAAATGTCAACCCTATTAAACGTTCGCTGACAGAGATTTAACAAAACATCTGTCTGAACCCTTCACAGTAACGACAGTAATGTTATTACGTTAGCAGACTCTATTATTCGAGTTGCTTTCGAACTCTTAACTTACATAATCTATTATGATCAAATCCCCATTATTATTTTATTCGTATAAAATTTATATTTAATAATTGGGTTAGCAACAAAGTTCTTTCGGTTTGAATCAGTAAATAGCTGGTAAATAAAAAAATGGATTTGATGGTCGATACCTTTAGGTTGCTATAGAAATTAATTACGAGTAAATTTTGTATTAACTCGTGTATCAGTATGTAAATAAAGGAAGGATTTATTGTTTGCAATAATATTCGATTAAGACTATTGGCTGTTAACTGTATTTTAACAACAGACTATTGTAAACATAATATCCTGTAGCTAATTTCGAAGCGTACTTACACGTGACGACTAAAGTATCAAACAAAATAGTTCCCAGACATCAGTTAAAATAACTTGGTATGATTGCCTTGAATTAAAAGGTACAACTGTTTAAAATAACAATATCGATTCATACGTTAAACAATGACTGACTCTCTTCAACGGAATGCATTTTAATTACAATTTCAGTTGGTAAAATTATGGCGATGATGATGCCATCTATCAGGGCCTTCCCTCATCTATTATTCTTTATCCTAATAAGTTCAGCAAGTGAGAATCGTCAGCCAAATGCCGATCAAGAAGATTATTAGAATCAAGAAGGTCAAGTAATATGTTTTCTATGAATAAGTATTTTTCCAAGTCTACCTATTATTTAAGTACATATTAAACCAATTTTTCTTAAGAATAATTCCTTATTAATATTTTCCCACGAGTTTCGCAAAACCAATGATTCGCAGATGACAAGGAAATAACCTAATTATTCCGAGAAGAATGACTTCAATTGTATTGGAATAAATGGGATAAATTTTAGACCTATGTCTGAATAATTTTGCTAGAAAGACAGTATTTGAATTACGAACAAGGCTCTTTCAAGAACGATTCCTGGCCATTTTTTTGTCTAATTCGACTGGGCTAGAAGGCGTAGGACCAAGTGTGGTGCCTATGTCCAACAGTTGACGTTTGTTCGCTGAGAATGAATCTGTGATTACAGGCTTCTAGTGTGGTTGGTTACACCCCATATAAAACTATATGTAATTGATTTGGTAAAAAATATATATTGTATTTACAAGAGCAAACAATACAATCCACTTGTTGCCTTACATAAACCTTTAATTATTTATTTATTTACAGGTTCACTTTTAGGCTAATTACATTAATATACATATTTATAGAAAAATGTTGATATGTTACGTTATTGTGATTTTCATAGTGATATTTTCATCTCTAACTTATCGAAAATTAATATAATCGCTGTCACTCGCTGATAAGTACCTTTATATACGTGAAAGAATTTTTATAATCGATTAAGTAGTTTAGGTTTATTCATTATAAACGACTGGAGTTTACTCCTTACGAACGATTATAAAATTTAAATTTTCACAATTTGAACACGCCGAAAGAACAACATTGTTCTTTTTTAATCCCACGAATAAATAATTTTACTCCCATAAATTTTCATACCACGGGCTTATATATGCAAATCGATTCTTGAGGAGTAAACTCCAAAAATCAAAATTTTCCTCTTTATATTATTATTAGTGTAGAATTCGTGTAGTGTACTTGCATGGCATATTAATATAAGTGGTACAGAACAAAATTAGGAAAAAAAACAAGGAAAATAAGAAATATAAATAACTAAGAAATATAAGATATCTTATCGCATCACTCAGTTCGACCGAAGCCTATTGTTTCGCAATCTAATTATAGTCTAGGCTACCTGAATGATATTATAATAGAACTATTGTTATTAGTATTATGTCCTCTTGTTAAACACTGTCTTGCCCTCTTTTGTGTTTTTCTTGGATTATTTATTTGTGAATATAATATAGAATATACGTACAATAGAATTGAACTAAAAAGATTGTAGAGGAGAAAACGACTATAGTTTATAACTAATTTATTGGTAACGGGATAAACGGGGAAATATTTTTTATATAAAAATTGCACCCCAGGCAAAGCCGGGAGCAGGTCTCTAGTTTTTTTATATTTTTAGACGATCCCTCGGAAACCCTACCTTTTTCCCAGGATAAAAAGAATCGGGTATTGCCCGTGGTCCATCTACAATGTTAGTCCAGTTAATAAACTATCTGTGTACCAAATTTCTTCCAAATTCGTTCAATAGTTTTCACGTGATAAAGTATCAAAAATCCTACATACGAGTACATCTATCATCTATATGTATCCATCCTCGCAAACTATCGCATTTATATTAGTTAAATTTTATCATAGGCCTAGAAAAGTCAGTTTTTGCAATTAGTGTTGCGATGTTTGTACGTTGAGATTATTAGTAGGTCAGTACAATACACGTATTTTTGACACATGGCATTCCAAACAATGTTTCTTTCCATTAGTGCAAGAGACCAACGTACGATATAATATGATATATGTACGAATGTATGAAATAGAAAGGAGTCAATCGTGCAGGCCCGATCGTGATTCAAACTTCCGTCTGCCGTCATGGCGTCTGCATCATGCATGCAACTGAGCTATTAGAAGCGATGTAGGCCCCATTGGCCCTGCTGAATTTATTAATTTTAATAAAACCTATAAAAATTTTCCCATTCACCCGACTCTTATTTCATATTCCCCACTGGTCCGAGGAACGTAAAATCGGTACGGTTAGCAAAATGATACTAGTTGCATATATGAGATCTATATTTGGTACACAATTGAACTCTGTCTTTAGACACTCATTGCTGGGAATAAGCATATCTTATAGATAGATTTATATCTACTCCAATGGCTACGGCTGGTGGCATACAGCAACCACTGTTCAAACATCTCCCGATAAATGGGCGCCACTCGAGAACTTTTCTTCTCCAATAGGTATTCACTTCTAATAATAACTAGTAGAAATTTATATACCTAAATAAAAAATTTATCGCTGAATGTGTTGCTAAGTTGCTAAGTGCAAAACTCGAGACAGGCTGGACCAATTCGGGGCTAAATTCCTTTTTTTTTTTAAATAATATTCTTATGAAGAGAAAAATAAGAAAAATATTAAAAATTGAACGCCAGTAAGAAATAAAATTAATTGTTTATTCAATGACGCATATAGTAACAATTATAGACTTATCGAAAATAAAAATATATTTATAATTTTTTTTATTAACAGATAAATTTTTTACTCCGATAGTTTCAGACTGCTCTATTTTATATTTATGAACGGATCAAGATCTAAACAAAGTCACAGCTAGAAACTAAAGAAAATATAATAATATGTACACTTTCAATTCCTGTTTTCAGTGTCGTGGATACCAATTACCTAAGTAGTATAAAACTATTAAAGTCTTGGATATCTTTTGCTACTCAGTGAATAAGTGCCTCCGGCAAACTGGACGTTTTACTGTTTGTACCCAATCTCTTCCGCAATTATAATTTACTAATGTCCTGCTCCTGGCTTTGCTCGGATGCATTTTTTTCTGCAAATTATTTAACCTTCCTTAGCGAAAACCGTATCAAAATCCGTTGGGTGGTTTAGAAATCGCTAGCGAAGTTGAAACGAAGAGTTTTGAAGAAAAGATCTTATTTTTTACTCACATTTTAAACAAATATATTTTTTCTTTCGTTCTTACCGTGACTTTATTTCATAATAATATGTATTTAGTTTACCTAACTAATTACTATTTATGTTCGTATTATATGCTAGTTGTTGCAACCGACTTCGCCCGTGTATTTTCTATAGGTGAAAGAATTTTCAAAATCGGTCCAATATTTTCAAAATTGAGTTTATTCATTACAAACTCATAAAAATACAAATCTTCTCTCTTTATAATATTAGTATAGATTATCACTTTATTAACTTTAATTTCAGTCGATGTAAGATTACTTTTTAAAAATTTGTCTTTTTTTTTTTAAATATTGGTGGCAGGAACTTGATTTGATATCTACGTAATAAAAGTACCAAGGAAAGGTATTAAAAGATTATTAAGAGCAAATTATAGTTAACGTCAAATGTCACGTCATAGTTATAAAATCAGAGCAATTATGTTGTCCCACGATAAAGCAAGAAACCTATAATAAATTGATCTCAGTTTGACATAGGCTTGTACAATTTATCTATTCTGTGACATAGGTTGGACAAAGAAATTTAATAAGTAGATTTTTATACAGTTCCTAGAGGGCAGGAACACAGCCTTAAATTCAACTATTCTATCTAGAAGGAGTTTGTTTTTTATTCAAAAGTCCGAAGATTGCAATATAAATTTAAAAAAAAAATTAAAAAATCTTCCATACAATAAATCATTCAATGAGTGAATGAACTGAAAAGAAAATGAATTGGCGGACATTACTGCGAATGATTTATTCCTGTCAACGAATCATTTGTTACTCGTTTCAAAATTATAAATAGGGTTATCACTACAATATGTTGTCTCTTATTTTCATGTACTAGAGTTCGTTTTGGTTTGTTTTTGTTTTGCTACAGGATAGATGTTATGAATCTGCCAAAACCGCACCGCCCACAGACGCCATTAGACGTCATTCTTGTAAATAATTCACATACCTATATTACTTATTAGTGCATTTACATTTATTTTTAAGGTCATCGAAATACTACAACTATGGAATTTGCGTCACAAATGCCAAAGCGTCACATAAAAAGTACGCCTGAAACGGAATCATGGTGGAGTCTTGCCTTCGCGCGTCAATGGTAAAAGGTAGTAACGACCAAATTCTACTATAGATTTTAAACTCCAATGTGTTGACGTAAAGTCACAATTTCTATAAATGACACATGTTTGGTTGGTTTTAAATGACAAATAACAGAGTTCATACTCTACGCATATATCACTTTTAAATGTTCCATAAAGTTCATAGTGTTTTGTATGGCGTGGGAAATCTATAGTTGAAATTGATGTATGAAATTGATTGAAAGCGTGCGAAATGTACTAACATTGATGTTTAAGGTCATGAAGTAATAGAATGTATTAAATATTATCTTAATTTTTTTTTCATACATTTACACAAAATCGAAAGAAAATATTACTGTTATTTTATGTTAAGCTCGACAGACAGGCTGACGGTCTACTTGATGGCTACCATCGCCATCGCCTATTAAAAGCAACGCTACAGGTGCTACAAGACCGCTGCCGACTAGAATAGGTTTAAGTATAACGGATTGGGATGGCATGCCTTACTCACTATGCGGTGTATAACCTTATAACCGTGGTAAAAATACTACATAACCGCTGTTACCTGCTTGTATAATTATCTTATTTTGAAGAGTATTTTTACATTCACTCGAACCAGTTAATATAGAAGCCGAATTATCCTTTTCAATATTCGTACAAATAAAGAGCCAACTGTCGCATCTTGATGTAATCATCGACCCAAAAAGTTATATCCTTTGGAGAAAACCTTGATCGAAATCCTTGAGGAAAATATGGGAACATTTGTAGCAAACTACTCTAATTTTCTCACCAAGAATTTTTCGAGTAACTTATTTTCAAGTTAGAGAAGCATTGAATTTGTATAGAATGAAATAAGCCATTATCATCTTGCAAACCAGAATAATGCGTTGTCAAACCAAAATCTGCTATGTGTAAAAAGTATACTTGTACTTTTGGTATATTGACAAAAAAGTTTTACATAAAAAAAAAAAAAAGGTTTATTTAAAAAAGTATTTTATTTGAATCTTATTTGTTATGTAAACTTATTTGTATCTTAAACATGAAAATTTAATAGTTTATATATTATTTTGCTAATAGAATAAATTTTGCACATAGTAGATTCTAGCTATTGCAAATAGCATATCCTTTAAAAGGAAATAGTTCGAGAAATACTGTTTATAAGCACTTAGCAGTTTTTTTATACGATAGTAAAGACAGTAAAGTATTCACTAAGGTCAAAATGTTGGAATCTAAAAAAAGTGCACATACCAGATTTTGGTTTAACACTTCTGTCTGTTTCGCTATTGATTTCTTCTAAGCCACAAAGGAATTTTGATACATTTTTCATTAATGTAAAGAGCGGTAAAAGAGGAAGTTTTGTGTGAGTAGATATATAAATTACAGAAAAAAATTGCATCCGTGCGAAGCCGTCGCTAGTACATAATTATAAGTAAAAGAGTACACTTGCTATGTTACTACGAGTATATCACGGTTCAATTCCACAAAAAAGTGTGGCACCTTTAATAAGTGCCAATTGGTATTGGCATGTGTTTTTCCACACCCGGAACTTGATGGGTATTGATTGAACCATTATGTTAGGGACAAATAACTCATCAGAATTGATGGCTTCTTTTCATATACAAGAAGCACAATAAAATACTTATCTATTTTACCTTATGATTTTTATGATTGCAATGTATATCTCTATTTATTGGAAGAATTGTATATATATATATATATATATATATATATATATATATATATATATATATATATATATAGGAATTTATTTCTGATAATGATTTGTTATTATATATCTATGTATATAAAAATTTCGTGTCACGTTGTTTGTCCGCGATGAACTCCCAAACTACTGAACCGATTTTGAAAATTCTTTAACCTATAGAAAGCTATATTATCAGCTAGCAACATAGGCTATATTTTATAAAGTACCGCGGACGAAGTCGCGTGCAACAGCTAGTAATATCATCTACTTATATTATAAATGTGAAAGTTTGTTAGGATGGATGTATGTAATAATAGCTGTTGCACGCGGCTTCGCCCGCGTAACTTCATAAAATATAGCCTATGTTACTCGCTGATAATATAGCTTCCCAACAGTGAAAGGATTTTTCAAATCGGTCCAGTAGTTTCGGAGCCTATTCAATGCAAACCAACAAACAAACAAATTTTCCTCTTTATAATATGTATAAA
This sequence comes from Synanthedon myopaeformis, assembly GCA_944738685.1. Lineage (NCBI taxonomy): Eukaryota > Metazoa > Arthropoda > Insecta > Lepidoptera > Sesiidae > Synanthedon > Synanthedon myopaeformis. The sequence goes on along the minus strand of OX122933.1, from coordinate 2,213,344 downwards.
TGTTTGATACTCTTTCACGTAAAAACTAACTGTCCACCTAGTAGATGGACGTCCTACGCTGCGCTTACCAGTCAGTGGTCTCTCCACTCAAGAACCTTCCAGCCCCAGCGGCTCAAGGCTCTACGTACTATATGTCCTGCCCACTACCATTTCAACTTACTGATCCGCCTGACTATGTCGATAACTTTCTTTTGTCTACGGATCTCCTCATTCCTAATTCGATCTCGCAAAGTAACCCCTATCATAAATCTCTAATTATTCCATGGCATAAACCCCGCCATTTGCGGATACACCTGGCCGCCATTTCGGTGACGTAATTCGTGACACACTCATTACAGTCAGTTTTGTCAGCTGTTGTTCTTTTGGTGGGAATGACGTCACGTAGATGTTAACATGACCAGTTTTCTGCGCATGAGCAATTTGCGGAAATTATAATATTTACTGTGTGTTTGAATTAAGAATGACCGCGAGATCGAACATGTGTCAATAAGTATTGAGTGTCATATTCGCATTTGCGGTTGCAAATGAGACGAGACGGTTTCATCTGTAGATCATAAAAAAACTACTTACATTGTTTTGTTACAAGATCTAAGTTAGAAAGATTAAGTTCGTAAAGTACATTCTCATTGAAAATAAGCTAATACTTAGGAAAATATATTGTATTCTTTCCCACTGACTTGTCAAATTCAGTGTGTATTTTGGAGAAATTTAAGCAATTTTTACAATGAAACAAATGGTAGGAAATATAGTAATAATAATATAGAAAATCTAAAAGTCTACTGCAGCCGTAAATTAGGCAACCCGTATGACGGCAGAAACTATTTACCATTAGGTAAATAACCTTAACCATACTGAAACAACAACTCGTATATTGTTGTGTTTGGAAAATTAATAAAATTAATTCCATACCTTCCTCAATCATAAACTGACTAACCCGTCTGGCGGCAGTAACCACATTCTTACAAAGGACAACCATAAGTAAACATATACATTTTATTTTACATTTTGCATTCTAGTCATTGTTTACTGATTTTTTGTTTGTTTCATAACGTCATAAGAAAAATCGTTACTGTTCTACTGTATTCCTTGTATATTCTTAAAAGAGCGATCAATGAGGAAGGTTTGTGTACACAATTTGCAGAAAATAGTAAATTTAAAATGGCATTAAACTATTTCACTACATTACATAATACAATAGTTACAATAACAATAAATAAAACATCAAAAATAGTATGGTGTTATCGTGAACTCTGTTAAAAACAAATACTATTAACGTAGCAACGACATCTTTATCTACACAATACTCTACTATGTTTATATTAATGTTATCGCGGCTGTGAATGAATGACGTATCTTCGCTGCGACACGCCTCCATTATCAATTATCACCGTCGTCGTACGACGCGACGACCGCGTTCGACAACTAAGAAATAGAAATATTCACAAACACTTCGGCGACAATAATAATCATTCATGTTATTTTTATTGGTGAGCCTGAGCAATCGTGGTGATTTACTCTTTTTTGAATTGGCAAAGAAATTAGCACATATTCATAGTAGAGTAAAATCTAGAGAAATATGCGTTACGTTGCTATTTAAACAAGTTTATTATATAATGGAAAGTTCCGAATAAGTAATCATTGAAAATTATATTGAAATCTACGTGTATAGGTATATATATATATTACGAAATAAGTCGCTTGTACGCTGTTTGTTTCTCCGTTAACTTCTTCTAAACTATAACGGATAGTTTTCACTAATGGATGGAGCGATAAAAGAAGAAATATTATATGTAATATAAATTACCACCAGTCGTGAGTTTCCCCGAGATTGGATTCCCCAAAACCTCCACTTTTGGGTACGCCGAGGTTCCGACAAGGAGCGGAGCTCTCCCCGCGCTGTCGTCCCTATGTCGTGTCATAACGTCCCCGCGACCCGCCCATCTACGGCCGCGATAGGAAGTCGTTAAGTGTTTAGCCAGTAGGAGTCCGGCACAACCCCGCAGCGTCCCCTAACACTGCCGGGTATCCATGAGGATTTCCCAACGTTAAAAAAAGGCCCTCTTTTTGCGCGTTTTGCGGCCATTAGAACAGCTCGCCTGGCGACAGTAACTACCTTCTTACAGAATATAGAACCTGTGTGCTGTTGTGTTTCGGTGAGTGAATTAGGGATCCCACGATAGCCATATCCATCATCATCAAAAGGTCAGCCTGACTGAGCTTTTTAAAAAAATTACAGTGAGGCATCGTTTGTTGTCAAAAACTGGCTAAAGACTGACATTCGAGCAAACATATATATGACAGAATACCTACATTCGGTTTGCTGAATGTCGTGGAATTAAAGCCGGGTGCTGGACGCTAGTTTAACATTAAAAGTGTTGTCGATAGTGGCTCATTGGTGTTTTCCTTATTCTTAAAGAGGCCGCTACACCATCACTATTCGAATTTAGGTAGGTAAGTTTATACATATGTTTAATAGGGGAATTTTTAAAGTTTTCCTTGCATAACAGAGTTAGTTACTTTAAATTTGTTGATAGGAAGTGTCATCACCCAAACTGGCCATGACACAAATCTTTTTCTTTGTTTCGTATGTAGGTCTCGTAATGTTTATTACGATCGTAATCTATAATAATGAAACTATTATGTAATTGTAGGTACATATTAATTGACTATTGATTGCCATTTATTTATGGTTAACAGTGTTAATAAAAAGTGTTACTCCTACTATGGTAAAGAAACTCTTATGTGACGCCGACAAAACCATTTCGTACCACCATTTATAGTACTCTTGACGTATAGTCCGTATCAAACAAACTAATGCCTCTGAAGTTGTCGCAAATTGCGTCGCAATAGCTAAAAAAGGTATCAGCGGAAACGCGCGTTTGACTGTACTTGCGCGAACTAGCGCCGGAAACAACTTCAGAGGTTGATAGTTGTTTGATACTGACTATCGTTGAAGCACACGACGCTATTTAACTGCTACGCCTATTCGTGTAAATCACTTGTGAATTATCTACGATAGGATCTATTCGTCTAATATCAATTTTATAATTATACTTTACTAGATGTGCCCTCAACTACTTATGCGCTGTAGTTAGTTTTTTGAAAATCCTACAGGAACCTGGATAAAAAATTTCAGGATAAAATGTATCCTATGTGTTAAAACAGGCAATAAACTATATGTGTGCCAAATTACATCTAAATCCGTTCAGCCGTTTTTGCGTGATTTAGTAACAAACATACATTCGCATTTAGAATATTATTCGTATATTAGGATTATAAAAAAAAAAAAACACTGTCCCCTTCTGTCTGTTCCTATGCTAACTTCTTTTAAATCACCTATCGGATTTTGATACGGTTTCCACTATTGGAAAGTATTACGATTTATGTATCTTAATTGTTTTGGATATTGACGACACGTTTGGTCTAGTGGCTTGTAACCCTAGCTGTTAACCAAACGGTCGCAGGTTCGAATCCCGCTTGGGGAAAATGTTTATGTGTTAACATTTACCTTTGTATCTCAGTGTTGGATGTTTGTATTTACAAAAAAAAGTCTTCTATGTAGGATATCAACTGTATCCATAATAAAGCATTAGTTGCTTAGTGTAGAACTAGATGGTGCTGTGTAGAATATGTGAAGATATTTATTTATTTATTTAATTGAATTATTGATTACAATACCTTGAATTTTAATTACATGCCTATTTGGTTATTTTAATCAAGAGTACATAATTAATCCCCTATGTCTTCCTAATCCTTTATTCTTAATCGTACAATGTTCGGCAGGGCACTTGCACCACCTGTGGCGTTGCTTATGTTATCGGCGACGGTAGCCAACTACCATCAAGTTGACCGTTAACCTTTCTGACGACTTATATTACAAAGAAAATAAAAGTGTTTTAAGCAAAAGTTCATCTACAACTGGTCTCAGGTCTGAATAAAAGCACATTTAATTCATACAAATTTATTTTTTAATACATTGACATTCAGGTAATAAAAGTTGTCCGCTCAGCGGAAAGGTACATTGGACACAATAAATTAACTTAATACTATATCAGTCTAACGGTTGCGCCGAGCGCGGTACAACTTATTCTAGTATCACAGATCAGTAAAGCGGTGGGGCGCGGGGCAAAATGTACCCGCGACTGGGGCGCGGGGTGGGGCGGTGGTCACTCGTCCGACGCAGAAGACAGTTGAGTGCTACCGCCAGAACTGAAAGAGCCACGGCACGTGGTCCCATCTGAACCGTTTCCCGACTGGGGAGCCTCGCTACCCCCGTTTCCAGGTGATAGAGTCCTCAACAGATCAAGGGCAGCTCTAGCACGCTGACCGTCTGCCGCAGCCGCATTAGCAGCACCCGACGCCCTCTCCCAAGCACTTTTCTCCGGCAGCAATAACCGTCGCACTTCACGCTGCACTCGTCGCGAACGCAATGCGAACAAAAATGGAGACGCAGCCGAAGACAATAGTAGCAACGCCAACGCAGGCGTTCGCGCACATTCACCGAGTCCCGGTATCATAGCGGACACTACTGCGGTCACCGCGTGTGGCACATGTAACATCACTAGAGCACCCGTTAAAAGTCCAACACGAGCTGCTCGAGATTCTTCCCTATAGCGGAATAGAGACGCATTCGATATGCGACACCGGATCGATGTGATTTTTGACCCGTTAGTTGAATTTTGCTGATTTTTTTGGTGGACCGCCAACAAAGGCGCTGCAAGAGACGGCGCTGAGCTCACAGACGGCAAAGTCTTCCTCAAATCTTCGTTCGACTTTCCCTCTCTCCGCGAATTACGGAGACTGGCAACAGATGGGCAGCGCAGAGGTCGCTCAGGTGGTAATAAGAATGGTCCAAACTTATGTTCATTAACTGCTTGTGCAGCGTTATCAGGTACATCAATTCTTAAAGTAAGTCCCTCGCCTTCCTCAATTAGATCTGGCAGATTAGTTTGTGGCTCATGAAGCTGCAACGCGCTGGCTCCGTTAGCTCTCGCCCGGAGTCCAGACGAACGCGCCGCTCGATATATTCTAGCATACATCACGCAGACAACAGTTGCAGGCGTGAGAACACCGATGATTAAGTACGCTATTGAGAATGCCAGCTCAACTCCCTGTATAATAGGCTGGAGCGGGTAGAAGTAGCGAGCGATTGCGATGGCTCCACGCACAGATGCAGCGAACGCAGCTGCAAGCCAAGTTGCAGCACAGAGAGTAGCAGGTCTACGCTGGAGGAGGCGTGTGTGGCAGCGCAGAGGGTCAGTCACAGCGTGATGTTGATCTAAAGCGATGAGGGTGACAGCTAGCAACGCTGTAAGACTGCAAGCCGCTGCCGCGGAATCTCCAGCTTCGACCCACGACGCAAGATCCTCTCTCGCTGAGTGCTCGCCGAATAAAGCGGGCGCAAGCAGAGAAGTCGTCAAGAGATTCGTCCCCAGCAAATTGATGACGAACCTGCAACAATAGAAAACGAACATGAGTTACATATACACACGTGTAAGTACGGACCATATTTACACAGGTCATGTTGACTCGCCCTAGGCGCGTTCACAAACAAATTTAAAACGACTGCGCATAAGCTCAAGGCTTGAACAATTATCTTAAAACTGTGTGAAAACATAACGTTATTCTTGGAAATTTAACTCCAGTTTATATTGGCAATGTTATTAATTAAGTTATAATTAATTTGACGTTTACGTAATCACAGTGACAGAGAATAGGTCAGAGTTAAGGTGTGATGTTGTTGCAAATTGCGAATTGTTTACACGGCTTGTTTCCTGCTCAACGACCTAAATTAATTTCAACGTACCAACGAGAATGAAAACATGGATTGTTCCAATTGAACTTTCGAAAACATCGTTCCCATAACCCAGCAGTGTGTTAAGTTTCAAATCCAGTGAGGGCAATAGTCTCTTAATCTAAAGAATGTTTTAAAACATAGGTACATAAGTGTACATTTCTCATTTATTGGATAGTTTACGGAGCTTATTACTTGAGAGTTATTGCCTATACGCATTATATTATATTCAAAAAATTTAAAAAATTAAAAGCTAAATGTAATAAAATTTGATAACACTTTGGCTTTCTTTAATTAATTTACAATTTTCGTCACGAACCACTAAACTATGACAAGAAATTACTGTTGCTTGTCCTAAAAAACAATATGCATGTCGTAAAATAAACATGGTATTCTTTCGGAAGAACCTATTAGAGCACATCCAAGTACACTTTCAATAATACTGTATGAATGCTGAATCCAACGCTATACTCAAGATAAGTAGGTATGAGCATTAAGATACTTATTTAAATGACTACATTATTAATATCATTTTAGCATTCTAAATTTACTCTTCGAGTCATTACTCAATTATCTTCATTTTCATCAAAACAATGAAGATCATTCACCGATTCATAATCTTAAATCCATACTTAATATTATAAATGTGAAAGTAACTCTGTCTATCTGTTACCTTTTCACGCCTTAACTACTCAACCGATAATCATAAAATTTTTCATACACATTTTCAGGGATACACGAAAGGACATAGGATATCTTGCAGATGTCAGGCGTTATATTGCTTATATATACTTATTTTATTTATCCACGCGGAGCATCAGCTAGTAATTTATACATTACAAATCTGTCACGATAAATTCTCATGCTGTATTGTTTCACGGTACCAAATGCGTATGTTGAGTTTTTCGGGTTACAAATGTATGTTTGCATTTCAATTGACCCGTATTCGGAATGTAAGTCAACAAGGGATCCTGTCAAATAGACATGGTCGGAATGTACGCATACTCGTAAAACTGTATACAACTGTGACCTACTAAGATCGTTTTTCTACGCAGAATTTACAATTTCATTTGGATTTTTGCTACGTTATAAGAACTCTTATAAACTGCATAAACACATAAATATTGTAATAAGTTGTAATTAATTATTTATGATAATTTTACAAAGAGAAAACATTTGTGTTTTTGTTTGTAATTAATAAACTCAAAAACTATTAGACCGATTTTAAAAATTATTTAACCTATAAAAAGCTACATTATCATCAAGTAAGAGTAAGAGTAAAATAGCGTGCAAGAGCGGACGAAGTAGCGTGCAAGAGCTAGTGGAAAATATTTTAGATTCAATAAATCGAAAATAAATCCTATAATTTTATTAGTGTCGAAAATTAACTTAATATATCATATTTTTATATGATTACTTAATTGGAAAATTAACATTACATAATTATACTTAATTGGGATTTGACAAAAATTGTTAACCTGTTATATATTTAATTTCTTGGATTCAATTCAAAAAAAATATCACCTCATAAATTTCTTTGGTTCGTCGTTATCTATCCCGGTTATGAGGTGCAATGGAGGACAAGGTCTAGGTTATTAAAATAATTTTCTAAAGTGGTTTTTATTTATAAAATGTGAGCTCTTTTATTTTCCTTCATTCAAGGGAAGGTTAATCCGGAAATTTAGTACATCATTCAAACGACCTCCTAATTGTTGATTGAGAAAGATCTGAAGTTACTACATTAAAATAAGACATTGAGTTAATCATAAATATTTACGTTGTAGATTATTTAAGGGACTGGCTTTTACTGAACCCAATTTCATTTGAGACTTTAATCTCAAAACCCAGTTATCGTCAATAATAACCTAGCATCAGGCAACAGGTCTGAAAATAGGTCTGAAAATGGATCTGAAAATAGGTAATATACTATATTAAATATAGAATAACTTCAACGTTTATTCATTTATTTTTGATAGACAGCTAATGATGTGTCATTTAAAAAATTTAAAACAATAAAAAATATATTTATTTTATAGAGCTTTCTTTAATTGGAGCTTTTCCAATGGAGGAAGAGGCGTTTTAAAGCAACAAGATATTGACGAAAGGTTTTGTTTACAAAATCGCACAAAATATTCAAACTAAGTGCATAATAATATTATGAAACATGATTTCTAAATTCTTTCACAATGCCGACTGAAATAGTCAGAAAAACAAGATTATTTTTTTTGGTAAATCTGGTGGATATTTCTTTGAACAAGAATAAAAGAGGCAAGTCCTTCAGACAAAAGTGATGGCATATTCAAAATTTTGTTTACGATATGGATTCAACTTGATAAATGTATATTGTCCCAGAAAATTTATCAGTTCATTCTAAACATAGCTCATACAATACTTTAAATCGAACATACTACCTATATATATTATCTACTTCTTTATAATTATTATAGACTTGTTTAGTTTTTGTAAACTAACTACTATTTGGTTAATACGTTGTAAATCTCTAAAATTATCTATTGTTAAAAATTAACGCATCAACTATCATAGCTTGTTTCGTATTATTATCAGTACAATCAATAATTAAAAGTACAATTCCACCATTGTCTTCTACATGGCTTTTATTAAGTTCAAGATCATTAATTCCACCTGCATCCATGGTCATCTTAGCAACAATCCACGGTCAACTTTTTGACATAGAATCAGAACATTCCTGATTCCCTATATGCAATAAACATTACTCTTGAATATGTTATTATTAATTTTGCATAGTTTGGCCTTGCAATGTATATCCTCATTTTTAATTTTTATTGAATATCTTTATATTCAATTTTTTTTATTTTATAAGCAATTTTTTAAAGACTAGATCAACTTTCAGATACTTATCAAAATTTAAAATCGAATTAATATACCAAAAAAATTCTTTGCTCCTTTAGCTATCGAGTAGTGTAATTAAATTTTTAGATATAGTTGTAGATGATAATTAAGTATGTAGGCTACAGCATCAAATTGTATCCTTAGATTTTGTTATCATCACTTTTCTGAATTACCTCCCGCTATATAAGCAAATTTAATGATTCATATCAAAATAATTTGCAAAGAAAACAAAAGTCACATATTACAATGTTTAAGGAAATATAATAATTGTAATTGGTTCTATGGAAAGATGACATTGATTGGAGGTCGCTCCAAGAATCTGAGATTAACATTTGAAAACCAAATCGAACTATTAATATCGTAAGGGAATGCATATCTCGAATGCGTTTTTATACGCATGCGGAACCTTTTTTGCAATGCATAATAATATATTCAGTATTCAATGAAAAGTAATATAAAGTATACAGGAGACGTGCAACCTTCAATTTCTTCCTTTGTCTTTTAAATTTTGAATGAAAATTTGCAATTTTAATTTCTTTTTTAGATTTTTTTTTGTTAGTATTTTAAAATAGTCGTGTTTTTCGTGGTTTTTGCGTACATATTTATTATAAAATAGCTAGTGCCTAAGATCTACCCAAAGAGTGGAGAAGAGCCACTCTGGTTAGAGAGATATGGAAGAGTCTGGAGGAGACCTATGGACAGCCTGACTCACCGATTTTCGATGTCGGTTTTAAAATCAATTCAAAAAATGTCAGTGAATAAAGGCTAATTTTATTTATTTTTTAGCTGGTGCCTGCTTTTTGTTGCTTTTTTGGAAACTTCAAGACTTCGTCACCTATGAGCAGAAATTTCTTAATTTGGTACCGTTATATTTGACAAAAGGAACCACTGGTATTTTTGTACCCGTGGAACTTCGAGGGACTACGAGAGGGAACACGGCGAAAAAGGAAATTGATCCAACACATTTAGCGATTCATTTTCTTTTATACTAATAAATAAAATTGAAGTAAAATTTAAATTTAAATATAAATTTAATAAAATTTTAATTTATTTAAATTTTAATTTAATCTAAAGTGATATCTAAATTGAATAAAATTGAAACTAGATAATTTCTTACACATTAGAAGTGAAAACCGAAGTGCGTTGAGTCTTTCACATACATAAACGTCAAGTGAAATCTCTAAAAGAACAGTAAAACTTCATATAACATTTATATGCTCTTTCAACAGTCACATCTTAACCGCGAAACGACAAAATGTTTATGGTCATTTTCAATTTAATTTACGTGAACAATAGTAAAAGAACCTTTAAAACCATGTCGAGGTCGATTATGTCCGTGACATGTGCCCACTAATAAAAACCGTACGAAGAATACTATAAAACTCCATGTTTACTAAGAATTTAAGGTTGTTTATAAGTTAACTAGCTGGTGCCCGCGACTTCGTCTGAAAAATATAATGCCCATCAACGGTTCCAAAGTCCCCTAAGGATTGAACCATACCCATCTCGAGGTGGTGTTTTAATGCGGTAAAAATCCCACAAAACCTTATGCCATTTGCATTGCATGCGGCATTTGTCATATATAAGGTACCTTTTGAAGGTTTCTCCGCTAGTTAAAAAAAATTGCCTAAATAACGCATGACATCTTTATCGTCGTGAGGACAGTGGTGCCCATTTTTTTAAATAATTTTAAACAGTCCTTCGAGAATGTCACATTTTTTTTCATAACAAAAAGAATCCTATATGTTAATATATGTAATAAATTACCAAATTTCTTTCAACTCCGCTCAATATGTAGTTTCTATGTAAAAAGTTACTCTGACGAATTCGCGTGCAACAGCTAGTGTATAATTATACTAGCTGTTGCAATACAAAAAATACAAATCTTTTATAAATATATATTTCGTTTAAATTCTTTGTTAAAAAAATCCAAACATTAATTAATTATTTGCCCTAGATTATGTTGATACAGACACAATATGTTGAAATCCTTGTAACCAAATTTATCTAGCAAAGATATTGCTACAAAAACCGTGTATAAGTAATTTATAATATTCTTTCAACATTACTTTTGCAACATTAAAATAAGTCGTACGTTTTTTTTTTCTTATTGCATACACGTGTAAAAGTTGTGCAACTAATCTCGTAAAAATTGGATATAATTTCATAAACAATATAATATAACAACCTCTTGTAAATATTTGTAAGTAAGCCGTTGAAAAGCCCTTCAAGTTTTTACAAATAGGTCGTAAATATTACAAAATTTATAAATACTAGTAAATATTTTAAAAGATGGAGAGTATTTTTAATTTCGTTTATATCTCCGGAACCACTGAATCTATATTTTGAAAAGTTCTTTAAATTTTTTAAACTTATATTTTATTATAGGTGAACGTAGGCTTATACCTATTATATGTATATACTAATTTTCCTTATGCACTGAGGTGCAGCAGTTTCCGGTTAACGACCCAACGAATTTTGATACGGTTTTCACAAATGTAAACCAAGAGAAGGTTTGTTGTAATACACAAGCAATAATTTGCAGAAAAAAATTAATCTGTGAAAAGCCGGAGGCGGGTTAATAATAGATAATAATAGATGCTAGAGAAAGTTTACAGGACTATTGCATCGATAAACGAATTCATGATAGATGGTTGTGAAATATTAAAAGTTTATTATTATTATCATTAAAGTGTTTATTTTTTAAGTTACCTATAGTAACTTCATGTATTTATTTCGTTTTGGCAAAATAATCATATTAACATAGCCCACGTTTTCACTTGAATTATTTGAAAACGTAGGCTAAGAGCACATTTAATTACCACTTTATAATTATTAAATTAATTATGGTCATAAACTTTTTTACTAGGCAAGCACATAGTTCATCCATAGTGGTATTTTATTATGCTTAATATCAGAACAAGTCATTTAGTTCGTGTTAAATCTTTTACCAAGTCATTTAAGTGCATATTCTTTTTTTTATATCTATCATGTATCTATCTAACTAATTTATAAATGTTTATGTACAACGGAACTCATGGAAATAATCTACAAGCCAAAGTACGGAAAAACCTTTTAATGTACGCCCACTGATACTAATAAATATACGTGTGTCTTTAAATATTAATAATAATTAGTTCATATTAGCCCATTGTGTATTAAATGACTTCATTATTCACTTGCAAATATGGTTGCGAGTCAAGAGTTGTAATCGCTTCCTGGTTATGAGTTGTTAAATCATAAAACTTTGGTATAGTCTAACGAAAACTTGTAACGGGTAAAAAAAAGGGTTTCTTAATTGTTAAGCTGTTTTCTTTACCGTTAGAAGAACAAATTATTGGTTAAACGACCACCCATAGATAAACCACCCATAGAGAGATAAATAACAGCACATGTGCTGTTGTGTGCCAGAGCCTATTTGTATACTGCTACTTCCTTGACACCTATTTACACAGGTTTATAGTACGTAGTCCTATTTTTTCAGTTATTCAATAACGTTAATAATTATAAATTAATGTAGTAAAATAATTAATTAATTAATATAATTAATTATTATTATAACCAAACAAGAAATGTAATAATTAATAATATTTCTTCAATAATAAATTAATAGGCACTTAATCTTCTTATTAAATTTTACAAATAATAATTTTAATAATATTATTTAGTGTTTTTACACTGACACTTAATGTGCTTCTTCATTAAGTGTCAGTGTAAAAACCTTTTTAATAAAGTGCGAAATACAATACGGACACGTTCGGACGTATGTCCATAATGTCTTTGCCTTTTTTTAGAAAAACTACAAACGTCATGGCAGCAAGTCACCTGTCAATGTCTCTTTTTCGGCCGGCGGCCGCCATATTTATTCTTTCCACTCACAACATTGGTAATTATAGACTTAGCGTAATTCCTTTAAATTATACCCATACACACTGTGTGTGTGAATCATAACGATGAAGCTATATATAAACAAAGGTGGATGAATGAAGTCTTTGTAAACGCTAACTAACGAGGCTAGTAGGAGTGGCTAAAATTTTCCTTCAACTAAAAAGAGGTTAGACGTACTAAATGGCCACCACAGAGCAATTAGGGCAGATGGGTGGAAAGTTCAGCTATCATACATTCCCTGATAGCTTATTGATTCAGTAATTTGAACAAAAATTATTTTCCTATGAAGGATTTTAATTACTTTTTTTGTAGATGAACATGCTATGCCATACGTTCACCTGATAATAAAATGTTCAGATTATTATACATTAGGATCACTAATATAAATTGACCTTCAATAAAACGGCCGTTATTAGGTTATTCTAAATAGCACTTAGTATCCGGGTGCTAATGTTGATAATGCCTTGAATCTTTTACTGTCGCGAAGCGAGAACACGCGCCGCTGTGTCTAGGAGCTTCATTAAATAAATTATTTGTTACTAAGGCCTACGAATAAGAGTATTATTTATTCGTAGGCTAAGGCAAGATTTTTTTTGCGAATTCAAATTCTATTTGCGAGTTGTTTTTTAATCTTTACTCCAATGGCAAAATATATTTTAATTTTTTTCTACAAATTAATTTTTGCTTTTGCTTTTCGATACGAATTATAATTTTAACAAGTTGGTGCCCGCAATACGGCGCTGTAATTCGTTTTCGCACATTTTTCACTAATGGAAAGTGTGATAAACGAGAATGGTTTGTGTAAAAAAATATTATATTTTAATTCGCTATTAAATATTAAAAAACTAAATATTTAAGTATGTCGATAAATAATATTTACCTCTAATTAGAAACCAAAATAGGATATTTTTGTAAATCTATTACCAATTTAAAGTACATTACTTAGATTGTAATTCAAGGACTAATGCCACATAAGTACAACAGATAAGTATCTACAAGTATTATATATTAATGATTGAACCAGACTTGCCATTGGGTAACCCAGCCAGCTTTCTCCTATGGATATAGGTATCACAACATAGCTACCTAATGCACATAATATAACCAGATCTGGGCTAGCGACTAGTTCTGTAATAGAAACGTAATACCCGCATATTACTGCGTCGATATATCGCTTTTTTATGTAACATATTTTTGCATTATGAAAATTAGTAAAATATTTTCATTTTTAACACACCGCAAACGGATTCGATTTTGATCCCGTTTTTTTTAATAATGATAATAATAATTTATTTATTTTGTGACCATAGGTAATTTACATTTAATTTTGTTTGAAAACTGATGTGATAAAGGTGGTCCTTGACATAATTTATAAAAATCTGTTCAGTCCATGTCCTAGTTGATGAAAGGATTTCACTAACTTCCACATTTTCAAATGATGCAAAAATTGGTACACTGTTACTTCAGTGGTATTTCCGTGACATGGTAATTTGACCTGAAGCTGCAGCATCAAGTAGTCTGCGGGATACCCAACTCCTTAGCCACTTACAGCAGATATAGCGTGTTTGGGCTTAATAGAAAGTCAGGGTTAGGTCTTCAGAAATGAGGAAAACGACTCTGATAGATTGTATAACTATAATTACTTTCCTTTGTAAGTGTATAAATTAAATTTTATAACTCAACAATAAAACAATAACAATAAAGGTTAAAAACCGGCGTGCATTAATTATAGTAGGTACACCGCAGTCACAAATTCAATTAACACTTTCCGATTGACCGTGGATTGACCTTTTCATAACTGACGTATGCGTCCAAACTGTACTGACACAGGAAGTGCGTTAATGTATGCACTACTTTGGAAAGACGTAATACGTTTTATATTCCTTGTAAAAAAGGTTGAGGGCAAAGAGTATCGAAAGTGGTTCACATTTTTTAAACATGTCATTTGAATGCACAGACTACATTCGAAAAAAGTTGTCTGCTTCCAATGAATATTTTCTTTGTTGTTTGATGTTTTAATTTAGTATTATAGTTTGATATCTACATTAGAAGTAGTTATTGAATAAATTCAGAAATTAGTTCATGGCATTTTTTAAAAGTCTGCTGGGTTTAATTGAAAATAATAACTCAAAAATAATTAATTTAAATTCCATAGGTAAAAATATTTAAAAAGAGATAGAGCGGATTTTGTTAATTAGTTTTTCTATATGCACCTATTTGAAAAATTCCATCGCTTTTCAAGTTGCATTATTACAGCAAAGCAATAAAATAGGAAACAGGAACAGTCATAGGAAATAGTTTCCTTTGCTTTTAAAGTGATTAAAAAAACCTTTAAACAGGCCAGTTTAAATTCAACTGCGTCTCAATACCAGCTGAAGTAATTAAGAGTTCTTCATTAATTAGTAAAAGTAAAAGTTTCTCATTCGTATTTGAAATAAATTAAAGTTATTTCAGTTGTTCTCCAAGGTCTAAAAATGTTAGCCTAATGGTAAGTATCTAAAAAGAAAGTTTCAACACTCTTAATTGAGAGTTACAAAACTCCACTAGAAGTCTGAAGTCAACGCACCTTTTGTACTTTAGAAAAGATATTTATAACAATGCACCATTAAGGTTTAAGTGAAAAGAAATTAAGGGCATTTACCTTTTCGGGGGTGGCGTATATAGAATACTAATTTAACTGAAGCTTTTTTTATGTGGTAGAACTTTCATACTTATTTTAGAAATAAGAAATGGCATAACGCTTCTTTATAATATATGTAAACATAATAATAATAGCAAATTAATAATGTCTATACTAATATTATAAAGAGAAAAGATATGTATTTTTGTATGTTTGTAATGAATAAACTCAAAAATTCTAGACCGACTTTGAAAATTGTTTCATCTATATTACAGTGAGTAACATAGACTATATTATATAAAGTTACGCCAGCGAAGTCGCGTGCAACAGCTAGTTAAAATAAAGTAATATAATTGATCTAATTTAATTGTAATTAGAAATAAAGTATAATATGACTAAGTATATAATTTCGAAAAATAAATAGAACTCTATTCTAAGATTTTGGAACAACCATCTAACTGCTTGAGCCAGGAACAGTATATCTCTACCACATTGAACTATATGTTATTTTTCCATACAATTTTTTTACGATCTCGCTAGCGAGTGCGGTCATTGACCATTGTTTTACATAAAAAGTAATTGTGATTATAATTATTTTTAATATTTTTTTTAAATATTACCCTCAATTGGTTCTAATATTTGACATTTAAAAAACTGTTATTTAAATTAAAATTTCGAAATTCACGTTCTTATCCGTTAGTATTTTGAATACAAACAAACTGGATCGTCTTTTGTTCGGTATTCAACCTTCATCGATGCTCAATGTTGAATAATGTAGCTCCCTGTTACTCAACCATTTTAAAAAGACAAAGGGTATTCACGTGTTCTCCATACTGAGCAGCGACATTTTATTCAATAAGTCATATGTGTGTTACAAAGTTTTTATTATCTTTAACAAACTATTAATATATTAAATATTTTTTAAATTTCTTTAAACAACCATATAAGTATCTGCTTGAGAACATTCATGTGGGAGACATAATGGGAATAGACGTTTAAAACGTACATACCAAAAATACAAGAATATATAATAAAAAGAATGTATAAAGAATATAATATGAGCAATAAAGATTGAATAAATTTTGAAAATATATAAATTTTATAAAAAGGGCCGCGGACGAAGTCACGGGCAAAAGCTAGCACATACTTTAACAACACTTAATTAACAATTTAATTAAGTGGCTACATTACGTAACCACACGAGCCAAAGAACTGTGTAAGGTCGGATATTCGCGTGGAAACAACGACAATAAAACAAGATATCTAATAAATTGATTTGTATTGCAAAAATTTACATAAAGAGTTGGTCACTCGGCTATTGGAAAATTCCCCTAGTACTTCTCACTTATAAATGAGTAGTCCTATTTTAGAAACGAATCCTAATAAAATTATTATAAGTGCAAAAGTTTGTAAGTTTGTAGTTGTAAATTAAAGTGTCCTTTTGACTCAAAAAAATTACATAATATTTTATAATACAAACTCCTTTCACAAATGTTTTGCTTAAAAAGAACAGCTCCGGTCGAGACCCGGTAACAGAATTACAATCTCCTTCACTTCCGTGTTGATTTTGCTAATTACTTCAACTGCTTGTTGACCATATTTGTCATTATTACCTACGTTAAATATTAAAGGCAACCGTTTACGCACGAGCTGACTTAAATTACCACCACTATCGTACTTTTGGGCCCAATAATGGACCTTAACATGGCAACGATCTACATGTAAGAAGAACTGCATCAGCGAAAACTGCATTAAAATCCGTTGCGTAGATTAAAAGCTCAAAGCGTGCATACAGACGGACAGACGGCGGGAAGCTTTGTTTGATAATATAATGGCGATACTCTTTACAAGGTTTAAGGTCCAGAAGAGCGATCCTAAGAATTCTCGAGTTGGCAAGGCATCATTGTGACACAGAAAAAGATAAACTACTTGTTTAAAAATAAAGCAATTTTAAAAACGCTTAAGTGCGTGGCATTCGTGCATAATATAATGGAGCCTACAATAAGACTAACAAGAGTGGCGGAGGCGGAAATGTATCAGGTGTTCGGCTCTTTTGTTTGAACGGTCTGCGCCCGCGCACAGCTATTGTAAAATCAAATATGGCGGATGCAAGAATTCACAGTTGCAATTAATGTTGATAAATTGTCGTATTAAAATACGGTTTCGACTTATTGTTTTGCATTTTGTCTAACTTCGATTCCGAGGGTCGCCCTAGGCTTACAACTTACTTGCATTATATACCAGTTACAAAGTATGATCAAAATCTCTTCAGTAGTTTAGGAGTTCATCGCGGAGGAACATGTGACAACTGTGACAGGTTTTTTATATATTAAGATTTAACATAGGTAGTTATTTCGGAAAATTTACTAAACCTATTAATTAAATCTTAATACAGTACACTAATAAAAAAAAATTTAGAATCTCAAATTCTACTTATAAATTTTCCTTGAAATTCGCGATGATTGTGTGGTATGAAATTAGTATTAAAGATTGTTTGATGGCACGTTGTTTATGCTTTTTAGGTGAAGGCTAAAATATCTAGACCACAACACAAATAAGAGATAAAACCAATAAACACTTTTCTATTCTGAAAATAAAGCAATGTCTTAAACAACAACTGAAGATAGATTTTTAAACAAAATTTTTAAAGAATTTTTTTTATTTGTTTCTTGGAAGATATATTTTTATAATCATTTCGTTCTAGATATTTTATGAACTTTAAAAAAAAATCCTTCTTCCATCATGGCTCATCGTCTTTGCATAGGGATTATTTAGATAGATAACTTAACAGCCGCAGACAGGCATTATAAAAGTATCATACGTCGCGTCACTTTGCCTATGTAGGCAAAAACAATTTTAATCCACCGCAGTGGAATTTTTATGGCTTTTATCTAATATTTTAATGCAGATACGTGATTTCTCTGTTAAAATATGTGACTATCTGTCATACATTATTATTAAAAATAATTGAAAACCAAAAATACTTTCGAGATCATCAATTACAGTGTTTCTTTTAAAATGTTTCCATAGACAACACGAACCATTTCCTAACCGAGGTTTCCCCATCACGCTAAGTAAATCTAGGTATCACCTTGATGCCTGCATTTAGTTTTATCATTGACCTATTTCGCTGTACCTGACATTAATGCAGCAAATACTAAGAGTTTAAAGAAAATTGTCTCTACAATGCGAACTTGTCACGAATCTGTACAATCTTCAGAATGCGTTTACCAACGACAGTATAGTGACAAAAAAAATTAAACTAAGGGGGATTACCAGGGAAAGTACATTCTTTTAGGATTACAATCGTTTAGTAACAGTAAAGAGCAATAATTTTAATTTAACTTAAATTACCAAATTCATTTATAATTATTTATAATAATATGTTATGTCCATTAACATGCACGATTCTTATTGTCTCTATCAAAAAGCTTGACAGTGGTCACGTGTTTAAGGGGAAGAAATTTTGAGATTGTTTTCTCTATAGGTAGCACTAACTTACCATCAAGTGGATGGTAACTTTTATAGAAAAGCCTACATACATAATTCTACACGGATGTACATCTCAATATAAGAAAAATAGATATTACAATCAATAATTATTGTTTTAATGACATAGAATTAAAGCTTGCTACTGGAAATTCCACCATTAATTTGTTTCCAGTGAACAGAAATTGCAAACGATCGTTCGTCTTAATAACTGGTTGCAAATAATTGCTTAGCTTAATTGAAACAAGGTTGAATACGAAGATTGGATGTCTTATGACCATCGAAATAATATACTCTTCAAGCTCGTGACTCTTTTGAGTGTGAATAACGAATAATATTAAATTTATATGTATACTAGCTACCCGCTCCCGGCTTCGCAAGGGTAAAAAAAAACTATCTTATCTTTTAAGTTGGACCAAATTACAATGAGTTACGAAATTTTATCAAAATCGATTCAGTAGTTTAGGAGTTCATCGCGTACAATCACGTGACACGTAATTTATATACGAGCATATATTAGATTTTTATCGAACAATAACATATTATAATGATGTATATAAAATAATTTAAAAAAATATTCAAAATATGTTTAAATTTTCTTCTAAAATGTCATAATACAATTGGACGGTGTTTAAAATTGAAATTTATTTTACTAACGTTCAAAAAACAACACGAATTATGTATGAACATAAAATGTTTCAGAAAATAACATTATCTATACCTATACATATAATAATTTTTAATAAAAAAAATCTGTACCTCTTAATTTGAGCATAGCTAAGTTTAGATTATAGTTTATATTATAGTTCCAGAAACTGAATATTATAAATACACACTATAATACTATAATATTATAAATACATACTATAAGTAGATATGAAACTTATACTATAAATTTCCCTGTCGTCCAAAAGAAAGTGTACATAGAATTTAATAATACTCGTAATGTTCTAAATTTCGCTACTTTTTATTTCTGTGTCATAACCTCATTCGGAACCGTGCCTGACGCGATTGTCGACATTATTTTATTGGCAAAGTTTTTATAGAGTTCTGTAAGTTTAAGATTATTTTATCACATTTATTATTCAACTTTGAAAATGTTACTATATCTGTAATTTCCTAAATTTTGCATTAATGCAATTTTTTTTCCCGGAAAGTGAAAACCGTATCAAAATAAGTTGTCTGGTTTAGAAGTTGACGAAGAAACCGCAGAGGCGGCGACACTTATTTTATAATAGTAATTATATGCATAAATTTTAGATAAGTGTAATCTTATCAATTTCAGTGACGACATACGGCGCTACGAGTTGGATAGACGTTCATTAGAATGTCAACGTTAATATGGGCCCCGGGTCAATGTTGGGACCCAGGCTTCTTCTGACCGGCCCTTTTGGAAAATTATCGAGGAGGCCTATGGCAAGCAGTGGCCGTCCTACGGCTGAGATTGTAATGATAAATCTTATCAATAAGAAATAAAAATATAATATAATAATATTCTCAGTCGTAAAAGAGTTTCTTACATATATATCTTGTTCAATAAAAGCACTCACTGTCTTTGTGACCACTCTTTTTTTTTCCTTAAACATTTAATCAATGCGCATTTAGTGACATGACGTGAGTATGTTAGGAAATATTTACTTAATCGTTAATGGTAAATTTTATAGAGGTTGCCAATAAAGTGACTATTTAAAAAATATAAAACGAGTTTCTATGCAATTTTATTTTACGATTTACAATTCTAATGTATTCAGTACTTTTTTATTATACGAGTATTTCAGTAATGGCAGGGCACACTGCGTTTCGCAGTCAGTTGAGCAGCACGACTGGTGACTGGTAGTAAGGGATACCTAATTCCTTATCCTTAATCCAACTATGGTCAGCAAGGCCGTTGCAGCACCTGTAGCGTTGCTCGTGTTATAGAGGCGACGTTAGCCACCTATCAACTGAACCGTTCACTCAGTATGACGACATAAATGTAATTAAAATTATAATTATAATTATAATAATAACATCTAATGCCATTTTTATCCCAAATCTCAAATAAATAAAGTAATATAAAGTTGTAAATAAAGACTTTTTTTAATAGTTTATTATTTTTACTTTAATAAGCCATCAACAAAAGAAAATATAGATCCTTGTTAGGGTGTAGGCTTCTTCAAATTTTGCCACGACGTTCTATCTATTTCTCTGTTCATCCAGTTCTTCCTTGCTGTTAAAATGGATGTATATAATATGTATAGTATACGAGTATACTATACATATTATATAGTATATACGAGTATATATTATATTCGTATAGACCGAAGTTTATCAATTCATCTTTTACGTAATAAAAGGTGAATTAAAAACTACATTAAAACCTCAACAACAAGCCAAAGGTGACATCAATAAAATAAGTACCTACCTACCTCTCATCATAATGGGTCTTTTGTACACAATTCTCACGATTGCACATAGCAAAAAGCAGCCATTATATAAACCAGTTGATTACATCCTTTAGAATTCGCCATTTTAGAACAATCCAGAACAATTCATATTGCGGTGACGACAATATAAGTTAATTGATATGACCACGCGCCTTTTAATGGACATATTATTATATGTGTTTGAGGATGTCGGTACGGGGTTGAATCGAGGCATGGAATAAACATTTCTTTATTATTTGTGTTTGAGGCACTTAGCGCTCTCGTTAAAAAAAAATGGCATCCAATAATTGGTAATCAATCTCTAAGTTTTAGATGTCTCTTTTAATTTATCTATTTATCTTATTGATCTATATTAATATTATATATAAAAAGAAAATATTAGAAAATTATGTATGTTTGTTTGTAATGGGTAAAAAGCAAAAATTAGTTTATTGATATTAAAAATTCTTTCACCTGTAGAAAGCTACATTATCAGCTGACCAGTCGCTGTAATTTTATGTAACCTACGTACACTACAATAACGTAACACAAGTAAAAAAAATTTGCCGTAAAAATTTGCCTATAAAAGTATAGGTAATATGGCGTTGGTACATTGCGAAAACTACATAAAATAATTTTATTATTATAAATATATTGATATTATAAATCTTCTTAAAATACCAAGCAAGTCTTTAAAAACTAATTGAAAGGTAAAATTGTGGTCATTATAAACGTAATTGGAAATTCACGGTCAAAATATTGCCACCAACATAATATTAAACAAAGGAAACCCTTCGACGATTTTAATAGACACAATTCTTTCTGCATTGAATACTGCATGCATACTTATATTTAAGGCCACTGACCGCGGAGGTTGTATACTAACAGTATGTTAATATTAATTGCGATTTTAGAGGCCGTTAGAGAGTGAAATTAAAATTCCTCCAGTAATACTAAAGCTAATTCCACTTTAATATTTGTTTAGTTTTTATATTAAACTGTACAGAATCACCCATTGTGAGCGAGTTGTCTAAGGAAATGATAGGATAAAATCAATCATGACAACTCGTGGGGCTCACGCGAGTTAATAATTGTTCGCGAGTAGTCTAATAACTCTTACCAACTAGACCGACACGCCCCGGCTTCGTTGGGGACTTGGGGTGCAATCGGGGGAGTTAACATATTTTATACTGCGGAGATTTTAATATATTTAATATATCTTTTATACCATAAATAATACTACGGTTAAATTTGTTCTGCTCGCGTGAGAATATCATTTTATTGATGTGCCCCACGCAAACAAAAGCCTAAAACGTTTCAGCATGCCAACTGTGACATGAGGTGGATATAATTGTGGAGGTCATGACCAAAAATAGAAATTTCCGTCATCGAATCCATTGAACAGATGTATTAAGGCTTAATGAATATGGTCACGAAATAAAACTTTTACTTAGGTATCCTAACTAATATTATTATAAATGCTAAAGTCAATTTGTTTGTTTGTTAGGCTTTCACGCCTTAACAACTGAACCGATCGTCGTGATATTCAGTGAAAAAATTATAAAATTAAAAAGTGTACGTCCGAATATTTTATCTTCTTAAATTGTTAGAGATTATTTCTGGTAATTTAGTTACACAAGTTTTATATAATATAAAACTTAAGTACTGGCAATTAAGAAAAAAGTTATTTAATATTTTAATTCCTTGTTACAACTATTATTATAAATAAAAAGTACAAAAATTTATTTAGTTCGACAAAAATTAACAATGCAACGTATTGACATTAACAATTTTATTTTATACTTTATCAATAAAATTAACACTTAGTAAAAAGAAATTACATGTATTAATTTTATTTACAAATGTGTTGCGTGAATGTACGTGCGTCTGCCTGAATTTTCACATATGAAACCTATTAGGTATTGTATGAAACCTATTGTGGTTGGTTTGTGCTGTACGTGATTGTATAAATTAAAGATACGGATTACGATGGATTAAGAATTATATTTTACAAAGAAAGTTATTATATGAACATGACAAATTGGTGACAAACAAATATAAGTGACAACATACATATGACATAAAAATATATATAAAAAGTATTAAAGTAAAACGAAAAAGTATGTATAACGCAAAAGAGTATTTACAACAAGTCGCTACATCAGCCCCCCCGGAGACCTTTAGGTCGATAAACGTTTGGGAAAACAAACACGACGACCCGATCTTGTTCTGCGTTCCGGAGCGGACTGTTGAGGTGTAACAACAGCACGTTCGCTAGAAGTTGTAGGTGCTAGACTGGGCTCCTCTAGTATATATGCTGGTTTCAAACGGTCAATGGAAACATTATTCGATTTCCCTTTGATATCGAGCTTAAAAAATTTATCTGCACGGTTTATTACACGATAGGGTCCGGAAAATGTCGGTTGCAACGGTTTTCGAACAGAATCATCCCTTAAGAAAACGTGAGAAGCTGTTTTCAAGTCTTTATGAACGAAAACTTTTGGCATTCCGTGACGAACCGTTATCGTAGGTTGCATTTTTCGCATTTGCAATTGCAGTCGGGACAAGAAATCCGTATAATCGATTACATTTTTACTTGAGCTCTCGAAGAAATCTCCAGGTAAACGCAATTGTTCACCATACACCAGATCTGCGGTGGAAGCTGAAATGTCCTCTTTATAGGCCGTTCTTATACCTAAAAGTACAAAAGGCAAGGCTTCCAACCAATCTTCACTTTCATGACACTTGATCGCTGCTTTCATTTGCCTGTGGAATCGTTCCACTAAGCCATTGGCTGCAGGATGGTAAGCCGTTGTCATGAAATGTTCAGCTCCTATCATCTTCGCCAAACGTCGAAATGTGTCAGAAATAAATTGTCTTCCTCTGTCCGTCGTGATACGTTTTGGGCAACCAAATCTGGAAATCCATCCAAGAACAATTGCTTGAGTGATGGTCTCCGCTTTGATATCGGCGATTGGCATCACTTCAGGCCATCTCGTAAAACGATCCACTGCAGTCAAGCAATATCGATAACCACGACACAGCGGCAGGGGACCAACTATATCTATATGTACATGAACAAAACGTTCGGATGGTGGAACAAATGTTTTTATCGGCGAATGTACATGCCTAGAAACTTTACTACGTTGGCATTGTAGACATGCTCTTGCCCATTCACGACCGTCTTTATTTATTCCCGGCCAGACATAACGTTGAGTAAGTAGCTTCACTGTCGTCTTACCACCAGGATGACTCAGTCTATGAATCGAGTCAAAAGCTTCACGACGAAACTCAGTCGTTGATGACGGCCAGCGATTGTCAAAATGTTTCAGCCCGTTTATTCGTGACCGACAAAAAGACACAGGTGAAGTTTTTAGTGGATAGTTTTCGCTACACTATAAAATGTTAACAAACATAAAATACTATTATTGACAATTTCAAAACAAAAGCGAAACCAAACGACTCGCCTCCAAAGTTGATTTCATGGCAAACGTTTGTCCGTGACCACGAAAACCAAACAGTTCCTTTATTGTTTTATAATAACCGATGAGGTTTCGTGCTGAATACAATAATTTCGTAACAAAAGTTTATTGCGTAAGAAGAAATTTCATTTAATACTTTATTGATTTGTATAATCTAAAACGTCACCAAATTAAATTTAATAAATATTTTTGTTATACTTAATGAATGTCGATAGGAAGGCTGACGGTCCACTCGGTGGTATGTGGCTTCCGTCGCCTACAAGTATAACACAAGCAACGCCACAGGTGCTGCAAGTACGCCGCTAACCATAGTAATGATTAATGATGGAGGGATGGGGAAATGGACTCTGGCATCCCTTACTCATTCACCAAAAGACAATGACACACATGCTGTTATTTCACGGTGGTCTTCTATAAGGTGGTGGTTACTGCTGCCACCCGGGCTGCCCAATATATAACTGCGAAATGCAGTGTCACTACTTTCCAGATCCAGAACAGAGCCAACTTTAAAAAGTTCAAAATTGACCCGACCGGGAATCGAATCTGGGAACCCTGGAACAGAGCGTTAAGCAAGCACCCTAAGCGTGTATACCTAGTCAAGGATGAGCATTACTCAATATTACTTCGAAGTATACGAGTTCTTTACATCGTAAAATATTTTACATAGATTTACCAATTCCATAAAAATATAGAATAAATACAAATTTAATGACAGTAGCATATTAATTAAAGTCGATTAGTTGACATATTATATTATTATGGCAAACATGCAAGTCATGGTAGTCAGGTAAAATCAAAATGAACTTCGCACCTGTCAAGAGCAATTATAAAAACCTCATAAAATCGCTTAATATTTATTAACACTTCATGAATAGGCCATAAATAATAACTAATAGGAATTAGGAGTATTTTGACACAGATTACTAAACAATCCAGATCACATGAATGTGAAGGAATGGACTGGAAAATTCGCTTTGAGTAGTTTTTTTTTATAAATATAAATATAAATAAATAATAATAAATATAATTGGATAAACAATTCATGATTGCAGAACGCAGTGTGCTCTGATATTTATAATAAAGTACTCTGTGGTACTCAGCCACTACTATAAATTATATTCATGTTTGTACAGTTAAATTCTATTTTCAAAATGTCTCTGATCTAAATTGTGTCACACGTGCCGTGCATATTAATCCTCCAAGGTCATAATATGTATAAAAATGTGCTGACATGATTTTGCTGACCACTACAATAAGGCCGATTTGTATGCATTAGTGAGAAAAATGGCAAGATATTTAATATCGTGTGAATGTAAGCGTTTTTTGAGGTCTCAATAAACTTGAAAGAAAAACGGTGCGCTCACGTCAAACGTCATTGGCGGATCTCGTGAACAGTATCGAATAATAGAAATTATTTTATGAACAGGTTTCATATAACAACACGGTTCGATTGAGACGCTGAGTCACAGTCTACTAAGGTCACTAACTGTGTCCGCCCATATAATAAGCGTCGGGTTGTCTCCATGCCCAATTCCGTTGCCTACACAAGCAATTAAAAAAACCACAAGAACTACTTTTTGTTTTATAATAACTATAAGATTAAAAAACTAGTTGAAGTTTTTTTTATTGCAATACATAAAACACGTCGTAAAGGACGTGGTTAAGACTTATGGTTCCTGTAGATTTGTTTTTAATTACCTATTAATCTTTACATAGCATAGAACATAGTATAGAATCTTTACATAATATACATATAGAATCCAGCCGTCTGTCCCACTTGACAATCTAGTTGTCAACCCTATGATCCAATCAGCCACAGAACAAGGTATGTTTTCGATTTCTACCCACTAGAAACCCACAGTTTTCCTAATGTTCAACTGGACAGGAAAGTAGGATCTGTGTGTTCATATCTACGTACTCTCCTGCCTGCGTTATCCCTGTAGTCTTTTTGGTCTTAGTCTTACTCCTGTAGTAATATGGAATGACAAAATCTTGCACCATTGATTCACCGGAATGACAAAACACTAACAATAAGTCTTCTCATATGTCGTCTTAAGTTGCCATAAACCCTTTAGTTGAGGAAAATAAGTGGTTTTTTTTATGATTTATGCTATGGCAAAGTCTGCGCCGTTTCCGTTTTGATTGAAATGCAAAGCAACAGGAGCCCCCGGATTCATGTCTCGGCTCCAAACAATTACCATTATTACACTATTGAACAATGTATTTTGAGCATAGCAGCAGATAATAGTGATCGAAGCGTGTCATTGTTTTCTTCGAATCACTTCGAGTTTCAAACACACCTCTGCTATAAGTTCAGTTTAAATTTAGATTTTGTAAGAGGTAGAACACTAGGCTGAGGTCACGTTAGATGCGAGTTCAAATCCACGTCCGGGATGAGCTATTTTTTTTTTTTTATTTCATATTTATATAGTCATATTCATGCCAGAAGTGGACGCAAAACTTATCCTGGTGGGATGAAGGGATGGGGAAATGGACTGAATATCGTAGTTTGGAGATTATGAATCATCTGAGTGTACCCAACAGTATATAAATAAACGACCACGCAATTTGAATTCATTTCATTTTATTGTATTAAATCTCATATGTGTTACTGGCAAGGGTAAAAACCGCAGTTGGTTTTTTCCATCGATTGTGTTAAGATTATCATTTATCGAAATCTTCGTCTCATGCTAATCAAGGACAAGTAATAGAGGACAGATTAATAAAAAAATCCCATGCTCGCCATATGTAAAACATTATTAAATTATAATATGAAACCTTTTGAAAATAGAAAATAGAGTAAGCACTCTCCTATACAAAATTTATAAATAAACATCTTATTGCTAATTAAATAGAGTTCAGAATTGTTTGTTGAATGTTCGTGACAACAATACAAGAGTTGCGTAAAAGTCAAATGTCAAAGAAAATTAGAAATTTAAATTAATATCAGTTGCGGTGAAGGAACTCAAACGAGGAAATAAGGTATGTATTAGGTATAACTAACAACTAAAAAAAACTATTAGTTTATTAAATATTATCTATATCTACACATATAATATACGTAATTCGTAAACGAGCCGTGTCTGTACATTAAATATTTTTACAGAAAAACAATTTATTCACGTTGTAGTTACTGTTAACCTGGCCAAAAAAATAGTTTTCAAAATTTTTGTCTGTTTGTGCGTTTGTGTACGCTAATCTCAGAAACATCTTAACCAATCTGAATGCGTGATTCCCTGATATATTGATGCCTACTTGGATTAAACTAAGTATAGGATACTATTTATCCTGGATGTTAGGTTCCTGCATCGATTAAAATCTTTAGGTTTCTGTGAGATTTTCGAAAAACGAAATACAGCGCGTACGAAGTCGCGGACACCAGCTAGTTTGACGTGACATGAGAAGGGCGTTTCACAGTTTTTTCAGGCTGAATAAACTAAAATCTAGTTAGTAAAGTATATTCTAGTAAAACATTCTAACGTTTACTGCATTAAAAAATTTAGAATTAAATAATTCTAAATTTTGAGAATAAATATTCTCAAAATAAATAACGACAATTTATAATATTATAACTTACAATTAACAACAAATATTTAGATACTCTTTATTCGTTACGGGTGTAAGAAAGACACTTCAGCAATTAAAAAATATCTTTAAAAATTAAATCATTTAATTTATTTTCTATTGTATAATCCACGCAAACAAAGCCAGAAATTAACTAGTTCATATAATATTGTAAAAGACTGCGACCTACCTACACGAAGAACAACTCTGAACATAATGTCGGTGGTGATGTATTGTTAATTGTAAATCAATGCAGATTCAAATATGATGTCATTTACGTTCCACATTCAAAATTTACTATTGATATTTATCTTCGTTGAAAACGTTACCAAGACAACGGTTGAATCGATATGCATGCAGCCTTTTATTATGCTCAACAGAAGGTATGTAGTGGAAAGTTGAATGTCGTTTGTTGTAAGTCGCAAAGAAAGCTATTGAGGTGACATCGGCCATTTGTCAAAATAAACTGGCTTGGCTTCTGCTGCCGGCCGGAACTATCGTCATATCGTTCAAGCGATCTAAAACTGCATAATTATATCTTATTTTTGAATTAAAAGTTTATGTACATAGTTATTTAATAAGGGTAATTCGATTTTAGATACGCAAATATAATTATTTAAATATGTAAAAAACAATTAGTTATTAAGTATAGTGTAATTTAATAAGGTAGAAATTGCCACACACAAATTAATAAAAGTAACAACTAAGTGGTCTGTTTTGAAAGATTTAATTAGAAGTTTAATTATATTTAATATACTAATGTCAAAAAGGGTATGGTATTTAATAACAATACTTCATTAGCATCTTAGAATGTAGAACAAATTTGAATTATTGGGTTTTTAAGTTATAATAAAAATTGTGAATTATTTAAGTACCTAAACCAAAGTTTTTGCTGGTTTAAGCTGTTACAATGTGTCTGTATTTTTAAAAAAACTTGAAAATATTTTAGTTTTATTCGGTTTTTACGTAATTCATAGACGTTTGAAATGATTTTTGGAATTTTACCATTAAATTCCAATGTATTTAAAATTGTTTTTACTGCCATGCCCCTTTAATCAACCTTTAATTTACTAAAATATTAATATCAAAAATTAAAAAGATGCTTGTATGAAACATAGCTATCTATATTTACCAATATTATAAAACTGAAGAGTTTGTTTGGTTGAACGCGTTAATCTCAGGAACCAGTAGGGTTCGAATTGAAAAATTCTTTTTGTGTTGGATAGTCCATTTATTGAGAAAGGCTTTTGGCTATATAACATTTTGAATGCGGACGAAGTCGCGGGCACCAGCTACTTTATAATAAGCTTAATGTTTATATATGAGCTCTTATTCTAAATGTTAGAGTGAGACAAATTTCTATTTACAGAATCCGACAATGTAACATTGTTAAAATTCAATTAAGTAAAGATAAACAAACGCGAAATGAATTACTTAAATAAAAATAGCTTAAGTCAATTATGACGAGACGTTGGTATTGGTCGAGTGATTAAGGCGTTAGTTCTTGGTCTTTTCTTTTAATTTGTTTGTTCTGGAAATACCTAATAACCTTTGCATTGCGCATTGGAATATGACTTCTGTGATTTTTTTAATTTTTTTTAACCGTTTTAAATAATATAATCATTTATTACTAAATAAAATAGAAAATATCAAATAATTTAATAAGAAATAGAATGTATTAAACTCGAATATTTTGTTAAATTATTTGCAATGAGAAGATGTCAAAAATGACGACTTAAAACAACAAAAATTTCTTTGTTTTTAGGCATTCATAAAAAAAACCATGCTTCTAAATCTTTAATTCTGGATCACCTCCCACGTGGAGCTTTGTGATCTATTTGAATCATACGATATGGCTGCGGTGGGAGTACGCCATCATTAATCTAACGTAGTTTATAAAAATAGCTATGCCCTTAAATGATCCGATACCCAAATCGATACCTTACTCACTGTAATAGTGTTGTGAAAGAGGATTAAAAGCAAAGTTTCTTTGCCTAAAAAAGAATTAAAACCGAAACAATTTCAAAATACTTCTTACACAACCTCAGGTCACAGCGCGTGCCTCGTTCCAAATTTAAAAACGATTTGAATTTGACCGGCCTGTTACATAAATGCGTCGGTTCTAAAAAGTTCGACAACCCATTTAGATAGTGAAAAAGAGGGAAATGCACTTAGGAATGTTAATTTAAATAATCGCCGTCGTAGTTAATAGAACGGTAGAATTTTATTGCTTAACTTACGAAGCTTTTTAAAAACACTTCACGGATTTATGCGGAATTTGCATTTAAGTTGGATAAGGAATGTAGAGTTCACGTATTTACAAGCCCATTATGTTATGTTAATCTATACTTAGATACTGTGAAATGCGTTTTGTCTTATTTAATCCGTCTATTTAGTTTATTAGTCAGCTATATATTTATCTTTTTTACCTACTTTTTATTTATTTTTTTGTACGCGCTAATTTCTGAACTAGCGGATTTGAAATGTTTTAAACTTTTTCAGTTTAAAATAAATTCTCTAGGAAGATTAAGGATACACCTTTCTACAGAATTGGGCTATTAACATCACCCTACGACCCTTAGGATTAAAGCAAAAAGAAAGAACAGAAAGAAGGCTAAGCTATAACGAAATATCGCATCGCATCACCCGACGGGAACCGAAAAGAACCGAAATGTGGATGCCTACGTCAATTGAAATTAAACGACAAGTGAAATCACTGGGCTCTTTTATTTTTATTTACTATAAATAAAGTCCAAATGCATTAAAATACCTACTGCAATTTTCTTGGAGAGACTCGGTCATATCATTTTCTGACATTCTCTCTATCGTATCTAATATACCTTTAATTTTGATGCACAAAAAAAAGAAATTATGATAATTAAAAAAAATTGTCTTTAATTCAAGTAAAGTATTCCTCAATTAAATTCCAAATGTATTTTAAATTGTTTGGCACAATATCAAAGGTCACCGTATCCAGGCCAATAGATTATAAACATAACAAACGTAAAGGTGTACAACATTATTATTATAGATAAAGAATTTACTATACGAAACTCCTTGACAAAGACATTGTGCATGCCTCGTCGATTGATATTAAATTTTTAAGTATGTCAAGAGCGCGGGTTATTTGAACCATTAAGATGTTTGTTTTAGTTGGTGATCTGCTGTTTCTGAAACCGTTATAAGCGTTCATAAAAAGCATTCACATTATAAACGTTTATAACGTTTATAAAACTATTAACGACTTTCCCACATAAGGTGTTCAAACTTGTTGAAACAAAAATTAGACAGTAGTTAACGTATAATTTGTTAATTTGTAACATTTTAAAAGTGGAAAACACTTCAACAGGTGCTTTCCTATCTGAATGCTATTTTATTTATACATTTTTTATGTAATATTTTTTAATTAAGTAGGTACATAAAAAACAGAATATTTGGTTTTGTCAGTTAGAAGAAAATAAATTTACGTTAAACAAACCTCAAAATCACATCAAAATTAATACAGCGGAAAATGAATCCTCTTCAGATACTGATTCCAGTGATGAAGATTTTTAATTTGGATGTGTGAAATGTAGGGAAATATTAAAAAGTATCAAAATAACTTCAAAACAATTAAAATAGTTATTTACCATCGCTGTTTGTTTACAATTGTTATATTTGAAGTAGGATCTCTAGTGTTATCGTAACTATACTAATATTTTTAATGGTACTCAAAATAATATTAGTCTTGAAACAGATCTAATGTAACTGGCCATAAATCTTGCGTTCAAAGTTACAACAAAAGACAAAGCAGCAAAATTATTTGAAAGAGTAACGCGAAAGAACGTTTCGTTATTTTGACATCATATGAAATAAGCGGTCAAGAACATAACACTTGCGAAATGCTCATGGATTGCTGTCGTGTACTGAGAAAATGTGTATTAGCGTTACAATATCGATTACATTTTGTACACCGCTTCTTTTAATAATTTCCTTCTATAACATCTACGCGCAAAGAAAGCATTGTACACATTACAGCGGGACATTCTCAAAGTAATTTACAAATGAGAAGACGCTGTGTTGCGTTCGTAAATATTTTAGAATTAATACCTACTAATGTGAAAGTTTTTTTATTTTAATATAAACGATAAATATTAATTATAGCGTACGAGTAGTAAGAAAGCTA
The DNA here is from genome assembly GCA_944738685.1 of Synanthedon myopaeformis. NCBI lineage: Eukaryota > Metazoa > Arthropoda > Insecta > Lepidoptera > Sesiidae > Synanthedon > Synanthedon myopaeformis. Next base: position 2,181,066 of record OX122933.1, on the reverse strand, counting down.
TTGGGAAAAAAGTTTTATAATATTTTATTTCATTCTTTAAAATTAATGAGTGAATGAATAATTAAAATTATTCGCTAAATAAATGTTTTTTTTTTTTTTTTTTTTTTTTTCAAAAAAGCAACTAATCACAGAACAGAATAATAATATATAGTTTTAACTTGAATGCTGTCTTAGAAAAATATTTTACTTATACTCGTACCTACACTAAAAAGAAATATAACGTTCGAGTGCCAGTAATTTATTCACATTTAATGAGTGAACATATTAATTTAATATCAACATAGTATTAAAGTATAATAAAGTATATTAAAATTAGAGTGTACGATTTTTATAATTACCTACACTTTAATTCAATCCTAAACAAGTGTTATACGTTTAGCGCGTTTTATGTGGCAAAACTTATTGCAGTATCATCTTAATGGTTTTATCATTCTAAAATGTTTAAAAATAGTTATAAACAAAACTAAACAATATTCAAATTGAAAGATTTTATTAGAATTTACGAGTATGACGTTTCGATAATGATCTATAGAATTTATAGCCAAGGGTTTACTGTGATGTTAATTTTAAAATGAAAATTTTTAAAATATCCCAATCACCATGCCGCACGAAAATTTCCTTTACGGAATGAATTTACGGTATGTTAATGTTTAATAAATAAATAAATAGTATTAACAGATCTTAATACTTCTCAGATCGCATTAACAAGTCACTCTTTCAGGTTGATTAGGTATGTACTTTATTTGGGCGATGTTTACGTCTTAGTTAGTGTATAGTGTTTTCATCATTAATAATAAATATTAAATCCACTACTACGAAACCGCTTTTAGCATATTGTTTTGATCTGTTAATACGCACGTCTCTCGTTAATTCCTAACAATGGAATATCCCTCTTTAGATGCCTTGCCAACTAGTAAAGCTGTGAGAATCTATTGACTTAAAGAAATATTAAACCCTGGTGTGCTCAGTGTGTAATATTACCCCTTGTGAACACGACTCTTGTACGCAGAATTAGTAAGTAGGTACTTGGAGTAGCTTATTTCTTCTAGAAACCTTTATCAATGTCCTACCAACATCGATGTTTACCAAATATAAATATAAAGATAAGATATATTTATATATCTAAAAATATGCTAACAGATGACAGACATTAAAAATAATTTTCAATAAAATATGTCAAATTTTATTATTTATCTTAACCAGTATTCCTTTATATATAGCATATTATTTTATCTGTTATATTCGTTGTTGTCTAGCTTAGTTTCTGAATTAAAGTTATTGCTACATTTTAAATTTACCAAACATTTACTACGTACCAAATTACGAGGCACAGTACAAAAAAAAATTGCAAAAGAATCGCTTGTATTATCGTCTACCAACATTCAATTGTATTTCACCACTGTCTTACATTTCTTTTAATTGCTTAACATAATGACTTAAGTTCATTGTTTACATTTATCAATAACTTGATTCTTATGTCAATCTTTATCTTTGTGGTAACATGACATTCAAAGTTTCACGCTAACAGTTATAAAATTATTATTTTACTATTCACAATCTGCTTTGTCATCTTGGTTTCAATGTATTGCGCAATACGTGTTTTTTTTTAAAGTTATTATAAGGTCATTTTTCTTTTGTTTTCTATGCTATTTCAGCCTCAATTTAGTTTAGTTCTTAAATTTTGTAACGGAAAAATCAATTATTATAGCCGTTGTAAACTACACTTACTTATATTATATATCTATCTATACCGAATTATTATTATTAAATTTCTCGCATGCTAAGATTCAGACGAAATCTATTTTATTTAATAAAATTTATGAAAAACACTAGGACTCTGCCAAAGGGACCGATGCTTTATATTACATAATGTGTAAATATATATAACTATTAGGATTAGATTTTAATTAAGTGCCTTTGTGAGTAAACATAATATTAAGAACACCAGTCATCTAATATCAGATGTCAAATCTACATACTTAAATATTATCCTCAACAGCCCAACATATCCCTACTCTCTATATTAAATAAAAAATATGTCACCCTAATAAAGTTGCTTGAACCCTTTTCCGTATAGATTCACTACTTCCCCAAGGTAATAAATCATCTTCTGAAGTAGTCTGTTCGAATAGATGGAGGGATGTTTCGTCATATTTGAAGTTATACGAATGACATAAAATTATTGAAAAGGTGTGCTAATTTGTACTAAATAACTAAATTTACGTACGAAACACCAACACGAAGCCGGTGGTGGGACAACCTTAAGGCAGTTGTCGCACCACCGGCGAGGAAGCTACTAACTATCGACTGTTTTCTCGCTCAAGAAACGTACAATAAGATATACATTCCGTATGAACAAAAGAGATGGATATATTAATAGTTGATCGCTGACTGTTTAGACTGTCGGCGAGGACTGTCTCCACCAGTTCGTCACTGAGCGACAAGATTTGTCTGACAGCGTATTCGCTCAGCGATGCTCGCTTGGCGATCAGGACTCGCCGAGATACCAACCAGCGCAGCGGTCATTTCTACCTAGAGTGCGGATCTGAGTACACATATTATAAATTCAAAACATTTATTAGAACTATCACTGTTATCTAGTTCAGACGAGCATCGGTAATTTTGAAAAAAACGGAAGGAAAAAGGGATATTTTAAGCGAGGGGTGCGAGTAATAGCCAGTCGCACAGAACACTCGCTTATAGCCGAGCGACAAAACTATCGAAAGTACACACTCGCCAACTCGTTTCTAGTTTCTAGCTCTAATCACTTCTCGTTCATCGTCGGCGGTGGGACAAGTGCCTTAGTAGGGACAACATGTTGACAGAATCGTGATACGGTTATAAAACTTCGAAATACCGCAGGTTTGTGCAAACAGTGAGAATCGCCTAAATTGCTTTATTTTCCTTTTAATGAATAAAGGAATTTGTAAATAATATCCAAAATATTGATATTGCGTGTAATATACTTCATTTTTATTACACTTATTCCCACTAGCTTTAAATCTGACTAGTAACTTCATCTAGTAGTAATTTCCTTGGACTCTGAACACACAGGTACCGTAAGAGCTTTCGAAGCATCAAACAGTTACTTCGTCAATTTGCTTATTACGTACTAAGTCGTTTACATATTCATTTAAGCTGCCATTTAAGTAAATTCGTTATTTTTCAATACCTTTAAATATGGTGTAACAATTCAATTCATTATTACTTTTTTACGCGCATACATATCTAAAGCATCTTAATTCATATGATTTTTAATTTTCATATAAAATAGTGTAATTTTATTTAATTAATATTTGATTTTGCTTGCACAAAATATTTACAAATCTATATAAATATAAGTGAATAAATGTTTTGCTAAGAGCATAACTCGTGAACGAATTTAGATATACACAATGAAGTTCTTGGAAGGTTCTTGTTAAATAAAGAGAAAAATTGCCCAGAAAAACGTATTTTCTTTATTCCATTTTGACAGATAGACGTCCGTCGGGTCAACAATATTTATATATAAAAGAAAGTCGTGTTAGTTACACCATTTATAACTCGAAAACGGCTGAACCAATTTTTATTATCTTTGTTTTATTTGTCTCCATAACGAATAGCAGAATAACTATTAAATTTTCGAAAAAATATTAACAAAAAAAAATGAAGAAAATTCATTTTCTCATACATTTTGTATGAAACGCGGGTTTTTATTCTTTCGCGGATCAAATCGTTATATATAAAATCTAATTTGAATCCCTTGGGGTTCCAGAAATGCTGGCTGCATCATTTGCATTATTATTGTCAATAATTTATTAATCATCGTTTATAACTTAATTATTCTTAATAAAGACTACGTAATTTAATGAAGTGGATTTATGTAGAGAAAATAATGTTATTAATATACGTTATAAAACTCGCGATTAGTAGTTAAATTGCAAAACAGTAATCACAAAACCACTACCCACGGCAATATCGCCTTGTACAATTGATCGAGTAATCGTTTGGGGTCAGGAATGAATGAGTCACGATAAATGCAATGTAGCCTCTTATCGAATGAAGAGTTATATTTGAGATGACAACAATAAATTAAATGGTCGAGGACCTCACCCACCTTCCTCTGTGGTTAGAATATACTGTGTAAATATTGATAAACCTGCTATTTTTGCCAAAACTATTTTCTACTCCAATGATTTTTTCGGAATTTCGTTGTCAAAAAAGGTAAATAATTGATACACAACGATGAGTAGTTTGTTTTTATAAAAAAAAAGCCTCCAAACAACACAGACCTCTCGTAAGTTTTGTATCATGGAAGGATTTTCTAGAGAGATAACTGTCTCTAGAACATATTTTGGTATAAGATAAGGTTTCAAACAGTAAAAACTTTAAAAGGTTTAAAATATCATTTCACAACAAATATCAGGGTAGCAGGACTACAATAAGCAATCGCCACAATAACAATATCTTTAAATAACGTTCCAGAGATTCATTGGTCATATTGGAAGATTTTACGTTTATTTCCATTGATGATACGATAATTTCTCTATTCATCACAGTACAGTATTTCCTCTGTTGCGAATCCCTGCTTCCTTGTGATTCGTATATATTCAAGCAATTTTTGTAATCATAATGGTTTGAAAAATATACCAGTACCTTTTCGTCTTTTCTCTATCAGTTCCAATATAGTTCTTAGTAACTAAACAAACATTTCAATTAACCCCAAATGACTTTTGTATCCAACGAATTGCTTCATTAATTGAACAAAAAACTTAAATTTTACACTTGTAAACGATTCAAATATGAATCTCGTGTCATCATTGATTAAGACCATCTTCCGTGAAATTAAGATCATCATTGTTGTCGAGTTGTTCTCATTATGGTTTAAAGACTTTGGAAGGTTTTGTTGGTATATAATCCGTGGGTGGATTCTTGTATTAATCCAGCCACACCTCGGTGACGTTAAAACCAATGTCCTACGCGTAAAGCTTAGGAAAATCCCAAATCTTGAAGCTATTCTCAATGTGATTTGCGTGTATCAAATTTGAGAAAATTTTAATACATAGATCATTTTTAATAACTTTTAAACCTGTACTAATTCTAGATCTAAACCCCAATCATTTATTGTATCAATATTAGTAAGTTAAACAACTCGCCCATTCAAAATGATTTATTTATATTTTTACTTATTACCTCCTCTGTGTTAATAGCGCTTTAATTACTTTTGAGTGCTCAATTAATTATTGACCAATATAAAGCAATTTATTTTTTGTCAATTAGGATGATATGTTTTTCTGTCTTTAAAATAGTTTTGTATCAACATTATTGACGAGTTATTCTGATATCTGAAGATGGTTAATTTGACTTTCAGGTTCAAAGCAATAACTTTGTAACTGATTTGACCAAGAATATCATTGATTCGTAGGTAACTAGTCAGGAAACTATGTTCTCTTATTAAAATTATTGACGTCAAGGGTATTTATTTATAAGGAAATATCATACCCTGATGGTCTCGATTTATTATAGTGAACTTTTTTTTTATATTCTAGTTAGCAAAAAAGATACCGCAACATGATTTTAGTTTGGTCCAAATAAGGTGATTTAACTACCGTTACGATGATCGGCCAATTTTTTTGCGTGTTTTATAATGGGAATCAGGCGATGGGGCGTGACCTTACTGACGAAACAAGTCTTGAAGATTGAGCTACTAACTGAAGTTTATGTGGAAAATCATTTAGAATCGACGTTAATACTATTAATGAAAATAAACCTTACAGTTTAATAACGTATAAAATATTTCCAAGCTTAGGAACATCTTAATCGATTTAATTAACTATAAACTGTTTTAAGACTAATCTTCACTTGTTTAATAGTCACTTTTAGCTTTATGTGGGATTTTTTGTTGGGTTTGTTAAGCCAATCAAAAACAATTACTGAAATTTATGCTGAAGAGTTGCATTTAATTACTACAGTATATACAGAAACTAATCTCATTCAATATTTGTTGCAAGCAATAAATATATAAAAAAAAAACATTTATCGCAGTATGTAAGGACATGAAACTAAAGCAAAAGTCGAGAGAAAATAAAACAAACCAAAGAGCACAGGTAGACGATCTGCACGACACTAATGGTCTAATAATACTTTAAGATTTTGGCCGCAAGCCCGAGCTGAGGATGCTCCTTACAGATTTTTTTTTTTGTAAAATATTGGCCAAGCTCTTTCCGAATGGAGGTCGTTTTGTTTCACTTTTGTTTCCTATTGATCAATTTGTTTCTTTTAACGTCTTGACGACAAGCTCTTGCAAACATTTCTCTTATTCTATTTTATCTTTGACCACATTTATTTTTATTTTTTTCGCGCTTGGTTTCTAGTATTTTTTTTGTACAATTCCGCAATTTAACATTCTCGTAACTGGCTCACATATCAGTTTCATAAATCAGTTTCAAGGATATAAGCGATGATTTGCAAATTATCAGACTCTCTCTTATTAAAATTAAAAATTAAGCGAAATTTTCCATTTTTTTAAATTATGAAATTAAATTTCTAAGGTCTCCTTTTAATATATAAAATGTTGTGAAGTTATTAAATAAAAGACTATTGAACTAATTGTTCTACTAATGCAAGATGAGAAAAATTTTAAGTGACTTACCTATTTGAAATAGTCCTTAACCCAGGACGCCTGCAGAAGACGAGCAAGGCGAGCGAGTTGGACGCTGTCGAGACCAGGAACAGCGCCAGGAGAACTATCTCCTCAACAAGTCGGTCCCTCGGTTCCATCCCCTCTGACATCAACGCAAGTCCAGGAGACAAAAAAGATGAACGTTCCAATAAAAAGTCATCACTACACTTGAAACACTAGTTAACAATATCAGGTTTCCAAAGTTTCACTGCAGCAAAGTAAATCGCGTTTAACTTTTTGAGAACACGCAGAGCGCACTGGCCGCGTCTTTCTCGAACGGCTGTCGAGTGACAACTGGTTGTTGTATTGGGAGTTCTCTGTACGGAGCCGGTTTGTTAGCGCGTGGCTATTACCCCCGCCACCGCAACCTATCAAAGAAGATTTATTTACCTCAGACAGGCAAAATAACCCGTGTTGTCATAGCGCTGCGTCACATCGTTTTTTAATCTGTGGCACCGTCGTCGTCTCGTCGTCGTTGAAACGTAGGCGGAAAATTGATAACTGATTAATGGCGCGTGTAATTCGGATACTACTGTAGATATTAGATATTATGTATATGCGACATCTTTGAACTGTGACAAAAAATGCTGGACATTTAGTCGATAAATAGTTATACGGCTCCATGCCATACTTTATTTTCACCCCCGGCCCTGTATATCTAATAGACTATAGATACTTCCGTCTGGCTCCTGTGTTACATCCTTCAGGACATCAGCTGACAATGTCTCCACCGAGATACAATCAGCTGACATTTTTATTCATTCATAATAGCATTTATAAGTTGTCATCTGATAAGAAATCACTGAAAAAAAATTTTTTTTACTAGTTCAGTTCAGTTGAACTTTTTTTTTAAGATAATTAGATTAATTATAATTTGATAAATTTTAATGACAATTTTTTTTCTACATGTTTGGGTACTGTTTTGTCTTAGTCGACCCACCCACGAAACCGCAGCTGACATTCATAAGACTTCATGTTACAACTCTTAAGGATTTTACGAGATATCGCCGACATGAAAATCTGTTGCTAGCTCGCGGACCAATAGAAGAAGTTAGCGAAGAAATAGACAGAGGTGGACAGCTACTTATTTTATAATATGGATACCCATAGATATGGATTTTTTTTTATTATTTATTTATTTAGATTATATACAGCCATATATATATTATAGATTATATACAAATAGTAAAGAATCATAAAAATTATATTTTTACATTTATTTATTATTTAAAGTAATAATAATAATAATAATAATTGGGATCGCGCCATAATCACCGACAGGACTATTGTCGCCAATAAGCCTGACATCGTGGTTATTGACCGATCCCAACGCCGGACGATGCTTGTTGACATTACTGTTCCATATGACGAAAACCTCGTGAAAGCCGAGAAGGACAAACTCACCAAGTACATAGACTTGGCTCACGAGGTGACCGCCATGTGGAATGTCGATTCGACAATCATCGTCCCGATAGTCATATCGGCAAATGGCCTTATAGCGAAGAGCCTCGACCAACATCTTAAGAGTCTCTCGCTAGATGGATGGATCAAGGGTCAGATACAGAAGGCGGTGCTTCTTGACACGTCACGAATTGTTAGGAGGTTCCTCTCTCTGCAGCCCTAACCACCGGTAGCTTGGGCCTTGCCCCGCTACTTGCGGCAATCTAATCTTAACTTTTTTTATAATATTTATTAATGTTTTTTTTTAATATTTATATTGTAAAAAATTTAATATTAAGAAATGAAATAAATAAAAGGATAATAATAATAATAATTTTTTATTTATATTGTAAAAAATTTAAATTTAAGATAGAAAATAATTAGCTGAATAATAATAATAAGACCAAAAAAGAAAAATAAGAGAATATTCTATAAGTGATAAAATTAATTTTTCAAAAGTAATTCGCCAATTTTCTTTTTATAAGAATTCAAATTGTTGGAAAATATGTCAATATCATTCAGAATCTTATTGTATTTGTATGATACTTAGAACGATGAAAGAAGGAATTTGTAGAATGATTAGTATTCCTTTTACATTATTAACATTACAAGCAAATAATATTAATTTTGATTGTAAATTCAGCTTGTATATTCCTTTTACATTATTAACGCTATATGAAGTTAGAGTTCACGAACCTAGAATGCAAACAAATTGTTTTCTGCGTAAACAAACAGTAAACCAAATAATATATTTTTTAATCACAGCTGAGTAAATCTCAAGTAGAAAATTAATAATTCTCTTTCATATATAGCAATCATTATAAATTTAGCTTTAATATTATTTATATAATTATAAAAATTAATGTAAATACCTATGTATGTCCTCTATGGACTACAAACCGCTCAACTGATTTCAATTCTGTTTTCATTTATGGAAAGAGATACAAAAGGAGAAGGTGTTTATATGTATACAAAATTTGTACACCAGGCGTAGCCGGGAGCGGGTCACTAGTAAAAAAATAATAATCTGGTAGCATCACCTCGTTTACAGTAGGTACTACATCCATGCCAGAAAATCTCTTCTTTCTTAGTTCGATAGTTTTTAAATGCTGATAATATTTATTCAGACATAATCCATAGCATTATGTTAATAATAAAACATTATTTATCTTTATGTAAAGGTCGCCATAGAAGATGACGGTCCACTTGATGGTTGATGGCTACCGTCGCCTATTAACGCAAACAACGCCACAGGAACTGCAAGTGTATTAGTAGGATTAAGAATAAGGTTATTAGTAAGAGATATAATTATATAGAAATGAGCACTGACTTCCTTTACTCAGTCACCAATACACAAAAGCACACAGTCATGTTATTTCAATATGGTCATTTATGACTGCAAGTCCATTTATGACTGCGAATCGAAGTGTGTGAATACTTGGTATTCACTTCATTTAAATATAGTCAAATAGGTACTATTGTTATTATTAACAATAGTATTTGACTATAGTTATTATTGGCGAGTTCTATTGGCGAATCGTTGGGACTTGCCAATGCAGGGATAAATAATTTCAAGACGCTGTAGGCGATGCCACAGAGTCGTGTTTAAGGTCTACCACAAGAAATAAGGGATCCACAAGAAGAAGGAATGATATATGAAATGAAATCTAATTTTATGTCGTGTTTTAGTGCGTAAGAAAGATTTGCCGGAAACAATCCCTGTATTCTGGTTTTGTCACTTATCAATTCCTCGAGTAATCAATGACATCAGTCTCCCTGTCCGGCATACATTTACCTAAAAAATATCAAATATTAACCCTATCACAGGTTAGCAATGAGGACGATAACCACAAGGTGGCATGTGGCTGTTCAATTTGTTGAACACTTCAATTTGTGTTTGAATTAATCAATTTGACATTGGCATCTGATAATGATTCATATAAAAACATCAGATAAACACACTCCACTATGAATCACTTGAAGATTATAACATTTCTTATTGGGAATTTTATTAATATCTATTAATATATTACGTAGTCAAACATTATCTTCTACTCCAATCTATTTGTCCGATTTCTTCAATGGAGTCAGAGCGCTGAGACAAGCAGCTCAATAACTCGATCAATGAGGTCACCAAAGTAGTCGTATAAGACTAGCTCTTGCGACCATTTGCATACTTATTTCTCGTGAGGGAAGACCCTTTCTGAATACAAAATCAGGTAACAATTTTAGCCGCTCATTTTGAAATAATTAAATTCATAGATTATGATTATGTTACGCGTCACGTGACCTTTGGCTTGGAGACTGATTATTTAATTACATCTATTGAAAAGCGAACTTATCGGCCTTGTAATTAATCATAGCTGTGTCTGCTAATTTGGTGAACTCAAGTATATGTTGGGATGTGCGATGAATTCTAAATGACTGCTTTCTATCCGTCTCTTCCTCTAATATACCTTTGTGTCATAGATGCTAATTCGAAATAGCTATAGCAGCGCGCCTGTGGCGTTACTTGTGTCATAGGCGATGGTAGCCACCTAAAAGAAAAAAATTGCTTTAGTACGAGGGGTGTTCAATAAAAAGTAAGAATGACAAAGACGCAGTTATCTTTTAATACAACTTATTTTATTTTTCAACATAGTCACCTTTTATGTTAATACGAGTACACATGATATATCTTTTTTCTAGCTTTAAAATTCCCTTAGTAAAAACTCTTTATCCTGAGCTTCTAAAAAAACGTGTACTGCGGCGACTACTGCCTCATTGTCTTCAAATTTTTGGCCTCTGAGGTACTCTTTTAACCGCGGGAAAAGATAGAAATCACTAGGGGTGAGGTCCGGTGAATATGGAGGATGTTTTATCAGTTCAAAGCCAGCGTCTTCAATGGCAGCTATCACAACGTTGGACTTGTGCGCGGGGCGTTATCTTGGTGAAACAAAACAACTTTAGTCAGTTTGCCACGCCATTTCTCGCGTATTTCATTGCGCAATTTTTTTATTTGTCCTGCATATAAATTCCCCGTAATAGTGGCTCCATGATTGAGGTATTCTATCATTACTACCCCTTGGCTGTCCCAAAAAAGAGAGACTATGATCTTACTGGCGGATGGAGTTGCCTTTCTTAGGAGTTGAAGATAACGGTCTCTTCCAAGTCATGGACTGCTGTTTCGTTTCCGGGTCATAATGATGAAGCCATGTTTTATCCATGGTTATGTATCGAGACATAAATCGATCAGTATCTTGCTGCAACAAATCCAAACAGCTTCGCGAAATCCTTAGTCTGGTTTGTTTCTGCGCGTCCGTAAGCATTCTGGGCACCCAGCGAGCGAACACTTTTTTCATGCTCAGGTGGTTGTGCATAATATTATAGACACTCCCTATCGAAATCTTCATTTCTTCAGCTATAAAACGAACTGTAACACGACGATCCGTCAAAACAACTTTTTTAAGTATTTTTTATAATTTGTTCGGTTACTGGCATCGCAGAGCGCCCCAAGCGTGGGTCATCGTTGGGGGAAGATCTTCCTCGCTTAAACTCAGCACAGCAACGAGCAACTGTAGAGTATGGTGGAGCATGAACCCCTAATGTTCTTTGCAAGTCTTGATTAACCTGCTCCGTAGTAAAAAAAATTAAGCAGAGATATTAAGCAGAGAACACGTTCCGAAACGTAGAAAACAAATGACTACAATTTTTAAAATACAAATGAAAATCGAAAACTATTAAAATTATTATTATAACAAATATCTAGGCTTTGCCTGCCAATATCATTTTTTTTTCTTACCAAGGAAAAAAAAATTATTCTATCTATTTCGTCAATTTCATCAATATTCACTGATTAAAGACCTTCGTCTGAGTCTTAATAATATGCTATAAAGCATGTCAACTGCATGTGGTAACTAAACCACATAAAATGACCGGAAGGAAGTGTTTCACTGTAAGACGGACAGACAAAATTACGTCGTACTGATATAGATAGATGGGCTGTGTACACATTCCCTTTGTAATAGAGATGGTACTGATTATTCTATATTTGAAACACCTACTTCAATGGAAGGAATGTGTCCATATTGTCTGTCGCTTTAACTAAGATTGTCTACCTTAGCGTAGAGGAGGTTTTATTACAAACAGGTGATTGAACTTATATAGAAATTAGTGTAATTGCCCCTGAGATGTTATGAGATTCTTATGTTTCAATAATAATGAGTTTTCTCCTTCCTACTCAATCTCACTTCAGATTCTAAAGTGTGTTCGTGTGTGTGTGTGTGTGTGTGTGTGTGTGTGTGTGTGTGTGTTTACAATAGATCATTATAGAAAGAATTGATAACATAAGCGAACTATTTACTATAATAAACTAACCTCCGACTTTCTATTGAGCCTAAACGCGCTATATCTACAGTAAGTTGCTGAGAGGTTGGGTTTCCCACAGACTACCTACTTGATTCAGCAGCATCACATCGATATTACCATGTCATATGTACGTACGTACCACCGAAGTAACAATATACCAAATTAAACATCAATCAAATCTGTGGAAGTTAACTAAAAAATGGGCTGATGGTCTTCAAACGCCTGAACAGCTTCAAACAAAGAATATCTGATCAAAATCGGTCCATCCGTTTGGGATTCACAGATAATACGCAGCTCACATACCAAATACACAGCCACACACGTCAAACTTATAACACCCCGTTTTTGCGTGTGACGTCGGGGTTTAAAAACAATTCAAAGCATTTTCTAAATAAAACTATAACTGGTTAAATAATAATTCGGGTTTAACTATATAGGTTTAATTAAGGTAGACAGATACAAAAAGGTATTCAATGAGTAATGATATTTCTATTTCTGTTATTATTCGATTAATTTAATAATACGACAATCAGGGCGCGATAATCAAATTATATCATGTACAGACATTAATATCAATTTTCATGGAATTTCCATGAGGCTTATCCATGACCTAGTTATAGTAACTATACTAGAGTTATCCGCAGTTTCGTCTTCGATATTTTAGATTGTCGTGAAATATCTTTATATAGACAAACCTAAAAAATATCGTTAAATTATTATCATATTGGCAGAGAAAGTGTACTGCTGGACGTTCGTCCCCTATTTTGTGTTCTATAACAAACTAGCTATTTACTGCGACTTCGTTCGCGCCCCTTTTTCTTAGGTATATTAATTTATATAATTTTTGTTAGGTGTTGAATTTTATATATTTATTTTTAGACGATACCTCGGAAATAGTACTTTTTTTCTTAATGAAAGGTACCCTACATCCTTTTCTGTATCTCTGGCAACGTGTATGCAACATTTCATGATGATCGATTGAGTAGTTTAGCTGTGAAAACGTAACAAACAAACACACTAATTTTCGCATCTATTATATTAGTTTTTTTATATATTATAACTTTAATTATAATTAACATTAATTATTATATCACTTGCTCGTGATTTTGTTAAAGAGCTTGACTATTTTAGCACATTCACTATATTTGATATGATTCAAAAGACAAATTCTTAGCCAAACATCTGTCGTAACCTCATCAAAATAGATACCGTATATACCGGAATCCGCGTACAAGCACACTTATGCCAAAATCAACTCTTTAAGATTAAGCTTTCAAAAATTCTAAGAAATAATATGAAATGATGACATTATTTTGGTTCGCTAGTATTAATAGTCTTTAATCAGACCAACGTAGAGTAGGTAAGTTGTAGTGTAATTTAGAACTAACTGGCTTTTGCCTGCTATTTCGTCCGCGTTTCTTTATAATTTACAGTCTACGAGTATATGTTCTCCTGGTGTATAACCGACAATACTGTAAAGTTTTATTAAGACCTGGTCAATAATTTCTGAGTGAAAGAATAACAAATATACTTTAATTTGCATTTAAAATACATTCTTTACTAGATATTGCATGTATAACGAGTATTAGTTATAGCCTATTTGTTATTGTTATACTGATGTATAAAATATATTTATATATATAAAATATATTACCCACATGGATGCAATTTTCCGGTCAAAAAAAATTCCAATTTTTCTCTATACAGAACCTCGGACTTCAACGAATATTCGAAAGAAAAATTAGCCAAATTGGTCCAGCCGTTCTTTTGCGATTCATTTTCATAGATAAAGTTTCATGAAAATCCCTTTAGTGAAAATGCAGGAAAAGGTAACAAACATACATACATCCTCACAAACTTTTACATTTATATTAATGGCATGTTGATCACGTATTGAATGAATATGTCTGAAACGAGATGGTACGTAGGCTGGAGGCTCTGTTGACCAATTTATTGATATATCAAATGTGATTTCTTTAGCATCGCCTATGTATTCGTATTCCTAGTAGAAGTTATTATTATTTTTTTATGTTAAGGTCGACAAACAGTCTAACGATCCACTTGATGAAGTAAGTGGCTACCGTCGAATATAACAAACAACGCAATAGATATAGGGATTAACAAGACAAGTGACAGGAAAGTGGTCTTCTGTAAGGGGGTGGTTACTGGCGACAGACTGGTGGCCCAAAGGACTGCGAAACGTAGGATATCCTACCACTATTTTACAAATTCAGACCAGACCCAAATTTGAAAATTTAATTTCCAATATTGAATCGAACTCGGGAAGCCCTAACCTAACCTAACAGTGTTGCAACAGACTCGTCAATCCTATGAAGCCTATTCCATTGCTCTGTCCCTTTCTAATTTCTTATCCTTAATTCTAGGCTTATTAGTATTATATAATTTGTATAGTAGTAGTAGGCGACAGTAGCCACCTTTTTTTTTTATCTCTGAGAAAACCTCTTGGATACCCGGCAGTGTAGGGGACACTGTGGGGTTATGCCGGATTCGTACCGGCTAAAACCCAACGACTTTCTAGCGCGGCCTTTGATGGGCGAAGTCGCGGGGACGTTATGATACGACTTCGGTGCCCCGCCACGACTATCCAGCGTGGGGAGGCCTATGCTCCCTGTCAGAACCTCGGCGTACCCGAAAGTGGAGGTACGCCGGCCATCTCGGGAAAAATGGTAGCCACCTACCATCAACCTGGCTGACGCCCGTCGTCTTGTCGTTGTCAAACCAAAATCTGCTTTGTGCAAAATGTGTACTTTTGAGATATCTACTTCCTGAAGCGAGGAAAATATTTCAGAAAAAGATTTTTTTAAAAGTATTTTATACGACATATAAGGCAGTGAAAACCACTAATGTCAAAATGATGGAATCCCAAAAAAGTGCACATTGCACATTTTGATTTGAATACGACGATATACTTTTTTTTAGTATCACATCTTCAGAACCTGTATGGTTATAGGTAATATGTGTGATATCTAAAATTATTAACTTAGGGAAATCCCTTTATCAGTTGAAGCATTTAAGCGTGCTATACACTTATACAAATTGCGAAACTGTAAATATATTGACAGCTACCCGATAATGACGGTGCTTAGTGAGAGATTAAACAATTAACCACTCACAAATATTTATTACTTTTTTTTGTTGATACAAGAAGAAAATTAAGACTCTTTCCTTTTGAGAACTAAATTAATTACAGACTAAAACCTAAAAGGTACATAAATGTACCTAACAGCAGCCGTTACATCTATGTTACTTCATTAATAACTTTTTAGTTAACCTAAAAAATATTGTCTTAGTTTTTTCATTGATTAATTCGTTAATCAATGAAAATTTTTGGTCCAATTAAATATTATATATACTCGACTAAAAATTTAATAAGTAAATTAATAAATTTTAATTAATTCATTATAAAATTTATTCAATATGTGTAATGTGTAAACTGAATATATTGTGTGAATAGTAATTATTACATAACAATAGAATAAAGGTATCGTGAGAACTGTTATACCTCTCATACTTAATTATTAAATTATTCATAAATTAACCACATCATAATTACGTAAACACTTTGAATTTCTATAATATGTTACATATATTACACTTAATGATATAATAAGTTATTTTAATTGCTTCGGAACAGTTATAATAAAATCTAGCTATAGCACCAGTACTTTTTTATGATAATATCCACAAACAGGCTAGGACCCTTTGATGGTAACGTCCCCTATAACACAAGCAACGCCATGGATCCGCATTTGCGATGTCAATTATAGTAAGTTTAAGGATAAAGGGATTGGGAAGGAACAGGGAAATAGGCTCTGGCATCCCTTTAACTCACTCAACGAACAGGTAATGTTATTTCAATGTGGTCTTCTGTGAGGAGGTGGTTACTGCCGCCATACGAGCTGCCCGAATGACTGCAAAACGCAGTGCACCCTGCCACTATTTTCAAATCCTGACCAGAGGCAACTTTGAAATGTTCATTTCTATGACCCTGCCGGGAACCGAACCCGGGAACCCTAGAATAGAGCGTTAAGATAAGCACCCTAACCACTCATTCAAGAGGTTTGTAGTTTTTGGAATCCTGTATTGTCTAAACACAAAATGTATATTTCAAAGATCGATACTATTATAAGAGGCATATTAGTCAAATGTAATAAGTTAAGCAATTACCAAAATAAAATCATATCTAAACGTAACCGAAAGAAATCTTAAATTACTCCAAATAGGTTTTAAAGTAACAAATAAACTCTATTTGGTAATCTCTTCGGAGAAGGAATATTTATTTCCCTCTCCCGAAAAGATTGAAATTGTCAAATATATAAAGAATAAACAAACTGACTTATTTTTATTTTATATATAAATAATCCAATAAACTTCGCATTGAATTGAAAACACTATACAGTGTTGTACAAAATAAATAATTTTAATATTTTAAGAATATTTTTAACTATAGGTAATTGATATTTTTAATTCAAATGTCCTTACTAGATTTGTAACCTGGAAACACTACAGCATTTAAAAGATGATAACAACACTTTAAAGTCATTAAACAGGTATCCAAATGTGTGGTAATAACCACTTCTTTCAGAAGACCACCATGAAAATAACAGCATTTCTGTGGTTGTGATTCGTTGATTGAATAAGGGATGCTATAGGCCAGAGCCCATTTCCCTATCCCTTCACAATCCCTTATCCTATTATGGTCAACAGCGCACTTGCAACACATACAATGTGCCTTTGCTTGTGTTATAGGCAACTGTAACAACTTAGCAACAAGTGGACCGTCAGCCTGTCTGTTACTTTTACTTTTAAAAAAATCTCCGCTTTCAATTGATATGATTTTATACTATTTGACAATAGACGTCTCCTAAAATTTCTAAAATGCCAGATGACCAACATACCAGATTCCTTATAGTAACTTATTTCCCACAATACCAGAAGTAAATTGGCCTGTAAGGAAGTACTAAGATACATTTTCTACAAACTAGAAAATTTTTAGTAACAGCCTGTATGCGTAATAAGCATTATCAACAAGTTTCCCACTAAAGGAAGTAATGATGCGATAATATGTCAACTATTTACATATAAATATAATACGTGTCATTATTGTTGTATTGCCCAATATCATTATAACATAAATAATTTGATTCACATTTATTATCTGTATGTTATATAAAAGACAACCTTGGTTAGTACTTTGTAGACCTTACTACTTTGTTATTTACTACTGTGATATTATATGAACACTTCAACATCGCCTTTAAGAATCTATTGTTTTTGCAAAAACGCTTATAAAATTTCCGTGTCACAGTGTTTGTAACAAAACTACTACGAAACGGCTTGACCGATTTTTTGCATACGCATACAGCTAGTTATAAATATATAATTTTCACTAGCTTCGTACGCGCGGTTTTCGGTATATCGGTATCCGACATAATTTTGTTGTATGTAAACCGATTGGAATAAAACAAGCACTATATTTTACAAGAAGAAACCGCATTCAAATCGGTTAAGTATTTTCTGAGATTAAACAATTTATACAAATTGAGTACTTATTGAAAAAAATAATTAATTATTTCTTATTTCATAAATACAACTTAAAAAAATTCAAATAAATAATACTTTTGATTGACTAAATTATTTTGTAGTAAAATAATTAATTCGACTAAAATTTGAAAGGGAATTCGCCATTGATCTTAAAATATTGTTCTATGTTCTGAAATTTGCATTCAATTGATATTTTCATAACACGATGCTAATTACACTTGTTTATAAACACTCCACGATGAGAAGTAATCTAAATATAATAATCTTTTCATACTCTGTCCAAGTTTTCAGCACATTCTAGGTCTAAACTAAACAGCTCCAGTTCTATACCTTAATTGGATGTTAATAAAAACCATTTCACAATGATATGCTGAAAATCATCATGTGCGATTCAGCTTAAATTTGGCTCCGACATCATGGATTCTCTCCAACGTTACATTACAGCTTTGATTAGTGTTAGAAATGAAATTATTGGCGTTTAAATTGTGGAAATTACCGTTTTATCTGTATGGTGGTAAATCTCAGAGTAAAACTTTATCAAACTAAAACTAGAACATTCTAAATTTTTAAAAAAACCTTACATTTGATTCTTCGATTATAATTTTTCAAATAAGGCTTTTAACGTGAAGTTTTTTTTTAAATATTATAAATATAGCTGACGTGCTGATGATCCACTTAGTGGTAGGTGATTATCGCCGCCTAAGGACTCAAGTAACACCATGGAGGGTGCTGGCTACCTACCCTAAATGCTACATACTACTTAAATGAAAACACCTCAGGAGGGAGATTTTGTCAAAGTTCGCGCGTAAAAATAAATAAACAATGACAAGTACATACAAACAAACAAAAATACAAACTGTACCACTTTATAATACTTTAGGATTGCTAATTAAAATTTCTGCATTTTTCACACATTTTGTCTGCTACGCCACCGTAGACCCCTCAAATGCTACGACTGTAAAGCTGTAGACCCTAGTCGAATCTGAAAGGAAATCATTCAAATCCAAATCCACGTTCTGTAAGATTCAAATACCGTCAAACGGGTTTACTTTGACTTCCAGGGGAACATTGACAGATTTTGAGGCTATTGACAATGGGTTAGAGGAGGTAAAAAAATATTTAAGCAAGTACTCAGTAATTTAATGTGAGTAACTGTATCTTTAATTGTTCGTTATTACTGTAAGAATCTCTATTCCTAAGTTAATTTCCAAAGATTCCTGTTGTTAAGAAAAAAATATGGTTCCTAATAAAGAAATGTTGATTATTTTGGCCTTATTTTATTCAATTTTCATAAAATTTTCACTCAAAATGATGAATCATGCTTCTTATTTTTGTAGAAAGCTATCAATGTAAGCTTTTAAACGATTACTTTGACTTGCAGTGCATTTCATTGCTATGTCAAAATAGCCCCTCACTCTGGGTTACTTTGACACCTACAAAAAAAAAAGAATTCATTTTTTTCTGCATTTGAGCATTGGACTATATAGCTAAAGGACTAGTTGCACTATAGAGATAAAAAAAATATCAAATATCGAAGAAACGCGTCGTAGGCTTACGACTAGCTTACGGAACAAAAAAACCTTCAAAACACTGTCAAATTAACCCCGTTTGAAGGTATTTTTTGTCTTGCTCTAACCCTACTGTAAAGAAAGAGCAAAAATATATTCATTCACAGAATAAGTTAATAGTTAATATTGTAGTAATAAATGATGATTTATTGCTAAATTAACTTCTATCAAGATAAAACATTAACGTGAAATGTTCAGTAATTTCCCTGACTAGTTTAATTATAAACAAGCCGTATTTATTGGCATATCTCTGCCAATTTCTTATGGACGGTATCCAAAACTTAAAATTTAATGGCGATATAATCCGAAGTAAATATTTTGTAATATTGTGCCATACAAAACGAAGGGTTAAAATTGAAATTGAAATTGGTACGGTAGCCTGACAAGTGTGGTTCAAGGAAGGGGATTCCTTATTCTCGTATCCTTTATCCTGTCAGGGACGAAGGCGCACTTGCATTTTAGAGAACTCATTAATAAAAGCGTTTCTTAATTTCAGTAATTTCTGTGAATATTTCAGATTTTGGAAATGAGAGTATTAAGTATATAATACTTTATTATATTATTATATAATACTTTCAAACTTATATTTCTATGAAATTCTTTCGTCTAGATTACAACTATTTTTCACTTGTCAGTAAAATACTACCTTTATGCTTCTGGGTTGAACAGTTGTTCGCTCCGCTTGACATTAACCTACAACGCAGTTAAAATAAATGACGCAGGCAAAATATATCTGTACCTAATCCTATTTATGCAACAACCAAAATCGTCCAATTAAATTCCAAGTTAGTGTTTTGTGAAATCTCACTAATTGGATTAAACTGTTAGGAATCGTTAGTTTGTGCCATTTCAATAGTCAACATTTCAATACTAGTTTTCAAGGCTAAAGGAGATCAATCAGTTTTGTATGGAGATCAGGTCATCACTTTATTTACATGGAACGCAGAGCTACGAGACTCATTGGCGACAGTACTTTTAAAAATTAAGATGTAGAGCCTAAACCGTCCATGTCTATGTCTACGTCTATGTGCCTTAGTTTTTAAAACTAAGGCACATAGACGTAGACATAGACATAGTCCACATTTTGCGAGCTTTTTTTTTTGCGAAAATGAATGCGATTTTTACATGTCACTTTCTTAAGTAACTTATTTATTAACTACATTACCCGCACTGACAAAAACAAATTATGAATGAATTTTTAAAAAGTCCACTGAATTTTATTTAAGGTAAACTGTACAACATTATGACAGTTAAAACGGCCATGTTGGTTTCCAATGCGTCATATTGTAGTATTTTTAATAACTATGTTTCTCGCTGTCAAATATGTTAAGTGACAAAAGCGCTTTCAAAGCGTATGAATTTAGCATGTCATTTGGAATCATTACGTGGTATAAAACAAAGTCGCTTCCCGCCTTCTGTCCCTCTGTATGTATGTACCTACGCTTAGATATTTTAAATTACGCAACGGATTTTAATGCGGTTTCCACTAGTGAAAAGAGTGTCAAACGAGGAAGGTTTTTATATATAATTTGCAGAAAAAAGTCCGTGCGAAGCCAGGGCCTGGCCGCTAGCACTTCTATATTTTCACGACTTTTCGATTTAACCTGTATTAAATAATTTACAAAAACCGTTAGAACAAGAGTAACTGTGAATGACCTTACAGGAGACCACCGTGAAATAACAGCATGTGTGCTGTTGTGTTTCGGTGAGTGAGAATAGGGTGCCAGAGCTCATTTCTCTATCCCTTTTCCTAATCCCTTATCCGTAATCCGCTACAACCATTTATTTTGTAAGCTCGACGCTGAAAAGCGCATTCGCGTCGCATTCAGAACATGACACGTTTTACGACTAAAAAACCACAGTTGAGCACTCACTAAAAATATTTTTTCTTCCTGTAGGCCAATTAATTGGTGTCAAGAACAAAAATATATCAAAAAAATTTCAGCAGCTAGAAGTGGCGACTAAAGTAGGCGGTGGCAGTTTTAACCACCATTTGATTAATTTACATACCTGCAATAGTACAATTATAGTAGTACATAATTATATCACATCAGCAGATACTACCTACAATAGTACAAGAGCCAATGCGTCTACAAAATCCATAGAGTTCACAGAAAATACTCGTAATCTTTTATTTATAGATGATTTCTTAAAAATATTTATTTCATTCAAAACAACGAATACACGTCACGGCTACGTCAAAAATGCGTCACAGAATGAAACGAATTTTTCAACCTTTTTCCAAAGACATACCGACAACTGTTAGTGAGTTTGGACAGTCCTATAGGTGGCGATTTACAAAAGTCCGAGTAGTTATTTAATTAGTAAGTTTATGATAAAACGGATTTTACAATATTCCTGCGACATGTCCAACAATAAACGGCTGTTATTAATCCTACTAATATTATAAGTGCGAAACTTTGTGAGAATGTATGGATGTTTGTTACTCTTTTACGCAAAAACGGATTTGGATGAAATTTTGCTCACAGATAGATTAACATACTTTTTATAGTAGAAAAATGTTAGGTACTCGAGGGAAAACACAAAAAAAAAATGGGCGCCATTGTCGCCGTGGCGGCGCCACCGTCGCCATGTCTGATATTTTCTCAGGAGTTATACTTTTCATTTTTCAACGCGAACGAAGTCGCGGACACCAGCTAATAACTTAAGTATATTCCTTAAAATTTATGTTTTCATAAAAGAACATTGTGAAAACACATAGTCTTTGGCACATTTAAATATTTTAAGGAACTGTTTAGTTTCTTTTGAGTAGAAAGTTATGGCCTTGCGGAATGTCAAACATATCTCCTTCCGTGTTTATAAGTGTGAGAGGGACGCAAGGTGCTTCAACTAGGTCGGACGTGATAGTCATTCATCAACACTTCACAAAACGCCGAACGTTTGTAGTGGACACGGCGTAACCTTGTCACTTATATTCTAGTGTTTGTGGTTATTGTTGGAAAACCGTATTAGACGTATTTCCTGTATATTTTTTTTATGTTAAACTCGACCAGACAAGCTAACAGTCCACTTGATGGTAGGTGGCTACGCCACTGGTGCTGCAAGTGCTCTGCCGACCATAGTAGGATTAAGGATAGGGATTAGAAAGGGATAGGTAAATGGGAAATCCCTTCTTACTCAATGAAACACAACAGCACACATGCTTTTGAATTGAAATTTATAAAAAATGTCATAATGGCAGCTTTGAGTGGCTAAATCGTGAAAGCACAACAAACAAACAAAGAAATTAGTTAGGATTACTGTAAACTCACCACACTGTCCGTCGTGTGTCCAATCGTATAAAAAATCCATACTTCCGTATTTACTAATATTATAAACGCGAAAGTATGTTTGGGTGTATGGATGTTTGTGACTATTTCACGCAAAAACTACTGAACCGATCACCATGAAATTTTGCATACACGTTGTCTGGGACATCAGAAAGGACATAGGGTACCTTTCATCGTTCAACGCTGACGAAGTCGCGGGCACCAGCTAGTAATATTATAAATATGAAAATAACTCTGTTTGTCTCTCTGTTACCTTTTCACGCCTTAACAACACAACCGATTATCATTTATCAACGCGGACGAAGTCGCGGGTACCAGCTAGCTAATAAATAAAACATTGAGATAATATTATAATAACATATTACAATGTAGGTACGCACCAAACATACATTTAAAAAACACGTAACATTAATTGTTAACATAAGCATTAATGTTATTACATTGCTAAAAATTATCTAAAACCAGGCTAAAACATACTTAAACAAAAAAGCTTAACCTGTAGCTTAACCTATTCTGTGCCATTAGAGTCACACTCAATCTTCAACAGCGAAAAAATATGTTAACTTATTGTCTAAAACTTTTTTCTCTAAATGCTCTAAATTTAAACCAAACAAAAATACAAGGAAGTTTTTGTATTTTTCTTTCCACAGAAGAACAACACAGCCACTATGATTTAACCATTCTTACAATACGACAAACGTAAACAAACACGGAAAGATTCTGACGCAATCATGTAAAAGTGGGACATTCACACGGTTCACGATAACAGACAATTTACAATAATAACGCTCTTACACTACTCGTGTTGTGATTGTGCGTTAAATAAAATGAACCTTTATATTATTGTAAAGTCGCTGTTCGCTTCTCTCTGCTTCTCCGCACTCTTCTTCTAAAGCACCCAATGAATTTTGATAACCGTTTTCACTAATGAGAAGAGCAAAAAACGAGGAACCGTCGCCCATACACCAGCAATGTACATTAGGGTTAATAATTAAATATGTTTAGGAGATTTTTATGTTATTCTTGCTAGTGTTTTAATATAAGTGTTAAATAAGTAATTCAAATCATTAGTAATTAAGTTAAACAAGATATGTTCACTGTGCAGGCAATTTAGCAATATAGTAAATATTATACATGTATTTTATAGTTTTTATGTAATTGCAATCTGTTTATGTACTTTATTAAATAAATAAATAAACGAGAAAGGTTTTTATATAAAATTTGCGAGAGCGGATAGCTAGTAGACTTTGACAGAAAATCTCCAAGGAAATCGGAAGTGATTGAGATATGGTCCTAATGCAGAAAATTACAGAAGACCACCGTGATCCAGGACGCTCTTGTGAGGTTGTTGTTGAGGAACTTGAGGAATAATTGTCCACTAGTACCCAGTCTACTGTGTAGGCTCTACGCGCCCTTTCGTTCCAGACGTGGTAGAATTCAATTTGAAACTTGGTAACAGATAGCACTTTTAATATCTGACTACTCGACCGAATTTATCTCACATGAATCGGCGAGTTATCGTGTTTGATTTTTATCTATTATTTCACTAGACAACTCGCTCGCTAGCATAATGTACAGTCCGTTACAGTCTCATATTAAGAGCCCTAATATGATAAAATAGATGAGAGCTTTTCACAGGGCTCTACACCACTAATGGCAGTGGTTACGAGATATCTAATGCAGACAGAAGCTGAAACTCATAGAGTACGAAATGTATAGAAATAAAATTAAATACAAGTAAAATCTGACCACAGAATAGATAATAGAACAGATCTACGAACAAATGAGTTAAACCAAGTGTGTTGCCAAATTTTAAGGCGATCACAATTTTATTCATTTACTTTCAACAATTGTGCCATGATATCATCAATCTTTTAATAAAATGAATAGCAGACTTGGTAAGGGCAAAATGAACAAAAGAGTGTCCGCAATTTCAATGAAATAGGTATAAAATTTAACAAGAGAAAACAACAGCACTCGTTATGACGTACGTTGTTGATAAAGTACAAATTTCATATTTTTTAAAATGACTTATTATCGCTTAGAAAATCTGTGTCATAAATACTACACTAATGTTCCCAAATTATGTTCAATTTACCGCGCATACTATAGTTTGGTAGGACTATGTTTTAATCACAGCAGGTTGTCTATGGTTTTAATACATATTCGATAATTACTAAACCAGGAAGGATATTGATATACTAAATCTATTCAAAAATCAATATTTCTCCAAAAACCAACATACCTAGCAGTTGAGACAAGACAATATAATATTTTATTTAAAATTCATTTAAAAATATATAAATAATATTTATTTGCATGCCCTTGCCGGGTAGAATATAGGTTATCATTTTATTAAAGTTTAATTAATAATAGCACTCATAATAAATGCAATTATCAACCTAAAAAGACTATGGAATTGTACGAAAATTGACGTAATGAAGACGGAATATTCGCATATTTAACTTCAACGTTATTTTTAAAGTTAGGAATAAATAAATCGAAGCGATTTCTTGACGGTTTAAATAACTTTAAAATATTGCTGGATACATTTGCTGATAAGTAATTGCTGAAAATATTTATTTAAATTAGAACTTGTCAAATATTAGGACAACCATATACAAGAGTTTAACTACAACATAACGCCAGACATTATTAAACTAACAATCAACAGTTTTATTTCTGTAATATTAAGTAACGTAATGCTCAAACAAACCACATTGACACTCTGTATTTAGCAAATAACATCAAGGATTTATTCAACAACGTATAAACTGTATTTTGTTTTAGCTTCAACTATATATTTTTTTCTATAAAAATTATTCAACACCTGGATACACAAATGATACACGAGATAGAAATACTAAATAAACATACTCGTATGTATGTATTCATTTAAATATTACAAAAAACACAGACATATGAGCCTTGACCGTGAATTGGTAATTTGATAAATATGCAATCAATTTTTTAGTTATTGTTGAAAGGCTAATGTGTATTATAAGAAGTTAAATGTCACCTTGGGAATAAATGTCATCGCCAAGAATACCGTATTACGCTGCCGATTCAGCAACAGGAAATCATAATAAGCCCCCTGGGATGTACCAACATCGTTTCTATTTTCAAATGTTTTTTAACAATATATGGGTTCGAAATGTGTTCGAACAGTGTACTCGTATAGCTGCAGACATATATTTAGTAAAATAAAAATTTTACCATTTTCTGCTTGTATATAGGATTTGAAATACAAAAGCACACGTTACCTTTTGAAAGAGGGTGGTTTCAAATAATTGGCTAATGCCCTTTATTTAAAAAAATAATTTCCAAAGTTGACCTAGCCGGGAATCGAACCCGGGAACCTTGGAATGGAAAGAAAGCGATTTACTAACAATATGATTGCTCTAAGAAAACTAATTAAATTAATAAATATTTTCACCTAATTCATCAAACAATCAGTCAATTCATTATTCGCGTTATACCATAATATAGATATTGTTAAGCATTGTTTTTCTCTACATTGTCTAAAGTTCCATTATCTGCTGTTATGGCTAGCTTTTGGGACTAGAATTTTCCTTAATCTCATTTCTTCGGGTCGTGAACTCTCGTGACTTGCACAACACGTGGCCAATATTTACACAAAGGTTGACGACATCTGATCAAAATTACTAATATTGAGGTCTCATAATATCGAGTCGATTCTCGAACCGTTACTGAGACGGCCGCACCTGTGCTTTTCGCGAATCTATAGCGCGTCTTTTTTGACATATTCACCATGGATACAGGCTGTGGCTGATAGTAAGAAAGATTGCGCTTGCATAATCATATCTTAAGTTTGATTATATATATTATTGCACAAATTTTTACCATTTCCCATTGAGCACATTTCCCTATCCCTATCCCTATTAGGAAGGCCTAATCCGTATCCTCAATCCTACTATAATCGGCAGCGTACTTGCAGCACCAGTGGCGTTACTTGTGTTATAGACGATGGACATAGGCGATGGCCTGTCATTCGAGTATAACATGTTATAAAAGAAATTCTAACTTATCTGTGAAGAAAAAAAACAGTTTTTAATTATAGATATCCAAAATATCGTTTAAAAAAAATTTAATTTAATCAAAGGATGGACAATTTAAAAAATATACAACACATAATAATAATATATATATGCAGTTGGAGTGATTAAGGGGTGCCAGAACAATTCTTCTATACATTCATGTGTTATGAGAGACGGTAACCAACCACCTACCATCAACGGTCAGATTGCCGACCATTAGATAAAAAAAAATAGATTGCACGAGATAATTGAAATAAAACATTGTGAATAAAACAAGGGTCGTTTCACGGCTACTGAAGTGAAGTTATTCGATGTGACACAGATTGTCTCGAGTCTAGAGGTAATGACCGTACGTACAATTGAGGTTCGCTGGCTCCCTACCTATCAGGCTTAACAAGAACCCATTGTATATGTTATCTCCACAACGACAACTGTTTCTTGTTTTGTATCTATATCAAAACAAATACATAATAAAATCCTAAATGAGCAGAATGTATACATTTTTTTAATAAACAATTTGTACGCGTTGTAAGGTTAAGTATATAAACGGAGATCAAAAAAATTGTTGTTAGAATTTTTATGTTTCTGTGCGTTTGTGTACGCTAATCTCAGCAACGGCTTAACCGATTTGAATACGGTTTTTATTGTAGAAAGCTTCCCGTAACATTTAATGTTTGTTTCATTCCAATCGTTCACAAACAAAAAGTGTAATAATTTGATTTACTTACTCGTATCTTCAAAAAAGGAAGGATCGAACTAATCTAATCTATATATAAAAGGCGATGTGTGTATGTATGTATGTATGTATGTTCCCTATGGACTCCGAAACCGCAAAACTGATTTTGATGAAATTTTCAGACAATCTTCAGATTACTCCAGCGGGTAATCCTGGTAGCGATCGGACGCGGACGAAGTCGCTGACACCTACTAGTTATAAAATAGGAAACTTCCCCGTTTATCCCTCTTTCTATATGTAAAAACCGAATTAAAATAGGTTAAAATCACCAAAATACGTATATATAATTACGTATAAAACAGAAATATATGTAATTACGTCAAGAAACCCACCTATATGTTTTAAAAGTAATATTTCATACTTGTAGCAGTTAGTTGCACAAAAAGGCAGTAAAAGTTGCAATAAAATATGCAAGTTACATAAATTAACGTGTTCTGTTTGAATGCTTATTATTTATTGGATACTTTATTGGATATTTATTGGATATTTATTGGATACTGTTGAAAACTTTTAGAGATTATTTATTTGGTAAGGTTAAAGACCAACGGCTATATCTTAAATTCTTAACTGGCTGTTGCACGCGATTTCGTCCGCGTAAATTTATAAAGTAAAGCCTATGTTAACTCGCTCATAATAAAGCTTTCTATAGGTGAACGAATTTTTAAAATCGGTCTATTAGTTTTTGTGTTTATTAAAAAAATACAAACATATATAAATACCGTCGCCTATAACACGTTACAATCATGTCAATTTTCAGCCGTAGGCCGTCCGCACTGGTAAGAAGCAGCCATCCACCGTCGACTTTGTGGGTGAATGTCCTTTGCTGCGCTTTTGTCCTATATGTGTCCTATCAACCCTTACAGCAGATCACTTTGTTTTATTTAAAAAAAAAAAACTAATCATAAAATTCATGAGCGTTATATTGATTCCAAAATTATTACCGCGCAGACTACGCAAGCTTCTAGTTTAGATTTCATAGTATTTTATAAACTTGTTAACCTCATTGCTAATAAGGTTGGCTTCATGAATAGCCCCGGTCATGTGAACAAGCGATTCAACAATAGTTTACAAATTCACGTGATTGTGAAGAGGTATTCTACAATATCTTCATTCATTTCTACAATTTAATGTAAATAAAATAACTAATACAGCATATACTCCTATTACTACTGAATCATATTATGTGAAAAATAAAAGATGATTTATTATTATTACATGTTTTACTTCGTTATCTCAATTTTTTTTACATTTTATATAAATATATATTAAAAAATATATATCAAATAAGCTTAAAACTACTTTGCCGCAGGGCAATGCCCAAGCTATTGGTGGTTAGGAATATCCTGACAATACGTGTCAAGAAGTACCGCCTTTTGTGTCGAGACTCTTTTGTAGTCATCCTTATTTTTATTATTTAAGAAATTAAACATTTGCCATCTGAAGAAATACCTGCAGACCTACTTACTATAAGAATTGAGTTTTACTTAACATTATAAATTTCTAGAAAATTTAAGGCTCTTACAAATTTAAAGAGTCACTATATTTTGTTAATACAGTGACTTTACAGTCGTTGTATTTTGGCACAGCCCACATGTCGACGATCTAGAGGGCGAAGTCGTCATTACCTGTGGCATTACTTACATTACATGACAGGCGTAGGTCTGTCCAACAACCTTTATATTATGTATATATCTTTTTATGTATAAAAAAATACTTATAAACGGTAACAAAAATTACAGAATAACCAAGCACTTCACAATTCTGTTTGCACGCTGTTTTGAAAGCTGTAATTTGACGTCACCCAGAAACGGAACATTGAATAAACGTCAAAACTTTGGACATATCCATTTATAGTGTTGCGAAATATTGCATATGATTTGGTAACTGGAGAATTCCCATTACAGACTTCAGAAATAGTAGCAGACTAACACCAGCCCCAAAAAGTTCGTGGAAGATCATAGACAACGAAATCCATTATTGTTACTAAGGGTGAAAGGTAGGTAGAGATTAAGGAATACTTGTTGAACAATATATCTACTTCAATTCAATTGGATGTAATTTTTTTTATATAAATTATCCATACTAATATTATAAATGTGAAGGCGACTGTGTCTGTCTATCTATCAATCAACAGACACACCTTTTCACTTATGACCTTGACCTTGCCTTAAAGTCATCATTCTTTCCAGTGAAGAACAAGGCCTATACGCTGAACATATGTTGCGTTTCAATAGCATGTACTCACCTTTACAGTTGCATAGTTGAAGCCACGCCAAGTTTAGAGTCGTAGTACGTGTTTCGAAATCTTGAATGAAATGGCTTAAAAAAATAAATATTAACAAAATGCACACCTCTTTCCGCCCGCCGGCCGTCACAATGTAGAGATAGTTCAATAATTCTATTATTTTATTAGAAGTACCCAATTTGGGAATGTGTCAAAATGGTACTAAACCCCTATTTTTATTCCCTTAATTTCATAATAAGTTGTTAAAATTGAACTTCTCTTTATGGGATAGACATATTATAATTCTTAACAATCCTTCTAAATTTATTACGACGCGCCCAATTCTTTAAATTTTTAGACGATAACTTGGGAACAGTACTTTTTTTCTGGGTGAAAGGTACCCTATGTCCTTTCTTGTATCCCTAACAACGTGTATGCAAAATTTCATAATGATCAGTAGAGTCGTTAAGGCGTGAAAAGGTAACAAACAGACATACAGACAGAGTTACTTTCGTATTTATAATATTAGTAAAGTATGAATGGATAACCAAACCATACTAATGAATCCTAGCCTCAGTTACAGCGTAAAATGTATAATTAGTAAATAGCTCATTAGCTCATTTATAAATTTATTAATTTATTTTGATATATCCTTTCAAAATTTAACCATGAAAAGTCCCGGACTTAATAAAAAAAAACACAGTACGACCACGTTTGAAGTTAGCAAACCAACGATTTATTGTTGTTTCTGAAGGAGCAGACTCCCTATAACATCTATGGGTTAGGCTCGGGACTTTTCAGCCCATGTAATACATTCACACCTCGAAATTGAAAAATCTATATTAGATTTGGAATTAGTATAATACTAAGCTATTTCTGTAGATCATTTCCAGACATGGCCTATTTTTCTTTACTGAATAAGTTATACGTATAGCTACATTTAATTTGCAATTAGGAGAAGTCTTATCGGAAGGAATGCCGATCTGAAGTGGACAGACAGACGGCTGAAATAGTCTGAAATGCTTCAACGTTTCGGGGTCGCGAAATGCTCTGTATAAGAGCGCTTTTATCGGACTAGTGATGTGCTACATATATTTATGCAAATAACTAGTAATAGTTTTTAATCACAAATGTATGATAGATCAAATTAAAGGCGATTATGTTTTGGTTAATTATAATTATCTTCACTAGCTGGTGTCCACTAACGCCTAGCCAGGCGTTAATTGTTATTTTATTTTAAATGATCCCTCGGGAACCGTACTTTTTTCTGGATGAAAAGTACACTATGTCCTTTCATTCAGAAAAAAGTCTTTCATACAGAAGATGATGATCGGTTGTGTAGTTAAGGCTATTCCAATTGGCTCTTGACAGGGACCGGTTCAGGAAGTTGACAGCTAACCTTCAGGACTGAAGGGGCACAAGGAGAGAGAGAGTTAAGGCGATTTTATAACCCTATACTGGTTCCTTCGTCCGCGTTGAGTTATATATTATATTAGAAACTTCCCTCTTTTAACGCTCTTTCTACTAGTGAACCGCATTAAAATATGTTGCGTAATTTAAAAGATCTAAGCGTACAGACGGTCAGACGGCGGGTAGCAACCATATATAATATGTAAAGAAGACAAAAAGGTGATGCATCTTTCTCGTCTTAAAAATTTAATATTCTTATATTAAATTTCAATGTGCCCATCACTACTTTTACGACGGTCAGTACTCAGTCACGAGGTTGTGCACAAGGCAACTGAATGCAATCTCATCGCATTTTCCAGTGTTATTGAGATGCTTCAATATGAGTGTTTTTATATTAGATAACAAATGGTTCGCATATACCCATTAATCGAAGATACACATATATCTTGTAGTTCTTATATATAATACATGATTTTATTCCATAATAAAGTTCCTTATCTTCATTATAGAAGCGGAGACACAGACAGAGGCGGGAAGTTCTGGCGACATGGTTGCAAAATACTTATTGCTTTTTTGTTTCTAATTAAACAAAAATTTAATTAGGGTTTATTATCTGTATAAAACAAAGTAGTTTTCCGCCGGCTTTTCCTCCGTATGGACGTATCTTTTAAACTATGCAACGGATTTTTAATGATAGAAAGAGCATTAAAAGATGAAGGTTTTTATATATAACTAGGTTTAGCCTACGACTTCGTCCGCGTCGATTTTTCTTATCCGATCGCTATCAAACTTCACAAGACCACCCGCTGGACTAATCTAAAGATTGTCTGCAAATTTCATCAAAATCGGTTCAGCGATTTTGGAGTCCATAGGGAACATACTGGAACAATAGGTTTTGAATACTGGAACAATGGTTAAGAATAGGTTTTGCCCGCGACTTCGTCCGCGTCCCTCTACCTATACTTAGTAGTATATAAACTTTCCGTGAAAAACATTCTAACTTTTTTTTATATTAAGGTCGACAGACAGGGTGGCGGTCCACTTGATGGTAGGTGGCCACCGTCGCCTATAACATAGCATCACTAAAGGTACTGCAAGTGCGCTGCCGACCATAGAAGGATTAAGGATAAGGGATAAGGAAGAAAGGCATGGGGCAATCGGCTCTGGCATCCCATACCCACTCAAGTATCTGTTACTATATAACTAAACTAAATAACTGATGGTTATTTCACGGTGGTCTTCGAGAAGTAGGAAAAAAATCCAAGAAGTCATATAGCGTTCTGGACTGTCTGTATATGAGGTCGTGGGCCCTCGAGGGGATTACTGACGAAATAGGTAGTCTTAGGTCTTCTAGTTAAGAGATATCAGGAAAAATATTCAATAATCAAAGTTATCATAACGTGTGAAGAAAATAAAATATCCATAACGTTGTATGGCATAAACTTACAGCACATGGTTTTGAATAAAATATTTGTAATCGCTCAGCATTAACTGATTTAGACTTTATTATCATAACTACGCCTACTCATAAATGTAGGCAAGTCCCGTGAGAATTTTGATGTTAAATCTCAAGGTTCTAACCGCGCACGTGAGTTATTTGTCTTGTGTTATCAATTTTAAATGGTAAAGGGTATTACACACTGAATGCATACAAAAGCTATCTTTAAAAATTAAAAATTATAAACTAACCCCCGACTTTCTGTTTAGCCTAAACACAGTTGCTAAGGAGTTGGGAGAACCGTAGACAGCTACTTGCAGCATCAGGTCAATATTAACATATCATGGAAGTAACAGTACGAGTATACACAAATTTCACATCAATCGAACCTGTGAAAGTTAGTGAAATCTTTTCGTCAACTAAGTAAGGAACTGATGGTCTTAAACGCCTGAAGAGATCTTCATAAAATAGATTAGTATAGAATGGAACAGAGCATAACGGAATGGAATGGAATACATTTATTTGCATATACACATGAAACTCACGAATACATATAAAGATAACAAAACAAATAAAATACATACATTAATTTTTTCACGTTTGAATGAGAATACAGACTTAAGACTACTAAGAACCATTTTGATTAGTCCATTCGTTTGTCAGCTACGATTCCATAGTTAACTTATAAAACCCGTTCTTGTGTCATGCGTCGAGGCTGACAAAACATGGACAAACAGACTTGTCTATTATTAGAAAGTTATTAGCAGCAGGACTAGACAAGATAAAGATTCAATGTTAATAGAAGTCGTTAAAAATTTTATGTTAATTTTAAGCCCACCTTTTAGACATTCGCATCTAGGATGTATGACCCACAAAAACAAATATGAGACATTTAACTTATCTTTGAATTCATGAAGGGCTCAACATACTCCCAAAGCGACTCGTTTATTGCTGGCCCAAATATTTTTATATCCTTTTTGGGTAAAACATGAAAGAGTCATAAAGTGCCTTTAGCAAAATTACCACACACCCTTGACACGTTTACTTCATAATCCGGGATAATATTACAAGGCCTTTCTGTTCAACAGGCCCTATGAAATCAAAAGCTGTTGCGCACTATGTTGGTGAATCCAAAATAATAACAATATATTTTATAAATATAATACATAAAAGTGATGGTTATGATGAATCTTATAAAAAATATGACACTATAACAATTAGTTAATAAAAACAGATTAAGCAAAGAAAAATTTGTTTGAAATAAAAAAAAATTGACTTGAAAATTTCAAGCAGGCGAGTCTTATTTCTTACTTGCCACATTTATTTTTATTTAAAAGATATAAGAAATAAAACTCGCCTGTAATAAAGAAATGTACAGGTTAAGAATGGGCTTATCTTTAGTCGCCTAAGGACACAGGCAACTTCAAGAAAAAGACACACTGCAGACCTTACATGAATTTGTTTACAGGACGCTTAATAAGAAGCCCATATTTTCGCAAGGCTGAAACATCTCAGAATCCATGAAGCTACCGGTCCAACTCGAATGTAGCTTTATCAGTTCCTTCATATAAACGCGTGTTTACCATTTTGTCATATTGGAAACGTCATGATTATGCTCTGATTATTCTCAAACGTTCATTTATCTATGGAATGAGGTCGTGGGCCCTCATATTGTCAACTATTTATGGACTGAAGTTTCAAGATCAGCACATGACGTTATGAAAATCAGCGAGACGGTCACGTGGATACCCCTTATATTAGTCACAAATGGTCAAAACACAGTGGTCGTATTATTTATTTTTATTTTATTTTTAAAATTATGATTAACAAGCTGGTGCTCGCGACTTCGCCCGCGTTGAAAAAGAAAATATATGAGTAATTATTATACGATGAGAAATCGCAAAAACAAATTTAAAAAAACAGTTGCTATTTCCGCCATCTGATCGGATGAATTATTTTCATCCGATCAGATGACTTTTTGTCAATGCAGTCTGCCAGTATTATGTTTAATGTCACTATAATGCCAGTATAATGTCACTATTCACTGACTGATGGCGCT
This sequence comes from Synanthedon myopaeformis, assembly GCA_944738685.1. Taxonomy (NCBI): domain Eukaryota; kingdom Metazoa; phylum Arthropoda; class Insecta; order Lepidoptera; family Sesiidae; genus Synanthedon; species Synanthedon myopaeformis. The sequence continues at coordinate 2,146,270 of OX122933.1, read as the reverse complement.
AGAGTTGAGGCAAATTGAAATTATACTAAAATTATAAATATATATAAGCGTGATGTTATTCCTCGATAAATGGACTATCCAACACAAAAAGAATTTCTCTTTCAAACCAGTAGTTCCAGCGTTCAACCAAACAAACAAACTCTTCAGCTTTATATATTGTCCGGAAGTTGGCAAACTGAATTTTTATTGGATGTTTCAACAATATTGGCAAATGAGGAATAAAATATTAGTTCAAAAAATAAAAATAAAAGTAATCAAAATGAGAATGATTGTGTTAATTGCACAAAAAAAAGTCAAACCGAGAAAGATTGCAAAAAGTCTACAGCTATAAAAAACTGCCTAGATCCAGCGTCGAACCGCGGCCCTTATTTCATTTCCTACCATTCATTAAAAATCAAATACTTACTTAAGCTTAATTCTTGACATCTTAATCCTTTTTTTAATTCAAGATGGGAATAATTTAGTACATTTTTCTTTTTATATAAATATAATTACTACTTAGGTATGGACTAATTTGTCTGAAAATAAATTATTTGTTATTCTTCTTTCTTGAGTAAATTTTGTGCTATGTTATAATAGAAATAAATATTATCCTTTTCCGTTTTCTTAGTAGGTTAATGGGATAATGGGATATTTAAAAAATTAATTAAATATTAGATAAAGCAAGCTACGTGATCAGGGAAGTGGAGACGTATAGGACGCGCCGCTGAATGCGACGCCATCTTGGAAGCCATTGTTAATTCTCAACACAACAAGCGAACGGCTTCGAGGAAGAAAACGCAAGGGCGTTACAGTTCAGTAAACTAATCAGAAACAAAAGAAAAACCATTAACTGATGACCAAGAGGAAGAGCAATAAAAACTGATCGATTCTCTTTTTATGTTGGTTTGTTAAAAAAAATTAATTAGTAAAAAAGACAACACGCCCGTAAAAATTTCCGCTAGCACTAATTTGTGAAACTTCTGGAAAATGGGACTGTACTTAGTTTGAAACATATCTAAAACTAGCCGGCGCCCGCGACTTCGTCCGCGCCCTTTTTTAGAACATTTATTCTTATCTATCTGTCTGCCGCCGTCAGTCTGTCTGCCGACATTGACATAAAAAAAAATTGATATTAAAATTCAATATATTAGGCTATTACCTCGAGCAACAGATTAGCATTGCCATTAGTGATGTACCAGATATCCGTATCCGTATCCGTAGGAGAAGAAAGATCCGTATCCGTCACTTTTAGGCGGATCTTTTTACGGATCTTTTACCTTATTAATTTTTAATTCATTGATGAAATTCTATATGGTTGATTAGGTAGCAATGAAAAACTATTAAATTCCATTCAAATTATTTTTTATTTCTTAAAATCAAACATTTGGTACCTTTATAATGCAAGCGTGAAGTGGCGGGCGTCAACTATAGTTTCAAGATCACGTGCACCGACACCGATTGAATAAGAAAATACGGATACGGATCCGTATCCGTATCCGCGGATATACAGCATGCTAGGGACCCTGACTAGAGGACCGAAGCTTTATACTGTATAAATTATATAAAAATATATAACTTAGAATTAAATGAAATAATTGAATGTACCTACTTAATAAATCTCTTATGCTTTCTAATGCTCTCATTTCTCCTTAGAGGGTTGTAAATATTTCTAAGACTTCTAGGACTTAGTCTGAATGTAACTATTTCTAGGAATCACTCGTAATAGTGGTTTCCTGTTTTCTCCGTAAATTGTAATATTATAATACGTTACGCAGACAATAATCTCCCGCTATGTTTTGCGTCATAATCATCTGTCCATTTCAGAGTTCTCATCGTAAACATGTCCAACACACGAACTGTTCATTACGCTCGAGTATACTTTATAACGCAATAATATTATGACAGCTTCTGTCTCTTATGAGCATTTCCAACATAAAGATAGGCATTAAATAGAAATTAAATTTGCTTAAATTTATTAACTATACATTCAATGCATGTTCAATAGGGGGGTGCATAAAATCTCAAATGTATTGGTCTATCTAATTTCTATATTCTAAATCAATACCTAAATTATCCTAATCTTTACATTTTTTTTTTTTTTTTTTTACGATGTCAAGATAGCGCTTGGCCGCGATCTCACTTGATGTAAGGTGCAGATGCGGCCGAAGGTGGACCACGCTTACCTAGTAGGTGCCCATTTACCCTTGACTTGAAGACCCCGAGGTTGTCATTTTGTGGGAACACAGACGCGGGCAGTGAGTTCCACTCCCTAGCGGTTCGGACAAGAAAGGTGGACCTGTAACGCTTCGTGCGTGTCCGAGAAACATTAACCACGAAGGGATGAAACCCCTGTCCGCGCCTCGTGGTCCGCAAGTGGAACATAGTAATAAACAGTCGCGTTACATCCGAATCGTCTGTATTTTAAATGGAAGCTTAGTTTGGATTCACTTAACATCCCCTCTGAAACTCACCAACTCCACCATCCAAACTAGCACATTAACACATATCCGTTATCGGAGACACATGGGGTACATATACATTGGCAATATCTGAAGCGGTCGAGTAAATCCCAAAATCCCAAAATCCCAAAATCCTCAAGATCCCCAAGAATCCCAAGAGTCACCAAGATGACGACGATTTATTTGATGCCTCCCTCGTTGGAGGCCTTGTGATAATAAATAAATAAAATTGTAATTACTTAGTCCTCTCTACTTTTTATGCTTTCTTTCCCTTATTTTTATTTTTAGTAGTAGAACAAAGAGAGCCTACATTTAGTTTTATACTAAGGGCTAGCACAGCTGGCACAGCTAGTCTTGTTACGAATCTTAATTAATCGACATGAACCTTGATTTTGAAATCAAATATTTACACATAAACAGTGCAAAAGTGACCATGGTATACGTATAAACAAACATTCATAATTGAACTGTGTACTTGCTTAAGAGCCTCTTTCACCATATGTCAAGTAGGCTAACCGCCATTTAAAGTCACCGGTAACCGGGAATGATGGAGATGATATGATTTATACGGTAAAAGTCCCAAAAATTAAAAAAAAAAATAATTAAAAAAAATCGCCTATCTAAGGATGCAATAAACCGAGTGCATAATTTAATAAAACATAAAATTATTTCTAAAAGTAACTAATCAACACTTTACTTGTAGTTGTTGAAAGAGGCCCTAAGTAAAATTATTTTTTAAAACAACTCGTTTAAAACTTATTTAATGTAAGTAAAGATAATATAGATATATGTATGCATATATGAATTGTTGACAAAAATGTAATTTAAAATTTATACACAGCACTATCTTGGTCCGATTCGTCAGACCAGTAGGCAAGTACTTAGTGGTTAAAACGGTAAGTTAGTGCTCCAATTTGAACCGTCTGCCTGTATATTCTGGGTTCGTCGACCTATTTCAGCATATGGATGCAAGGCGAGAGGATCCAGAATTAGCAAGGACGACCGGGAACAACTGTTTATATATTATTAGCTTCATAAGTATTATAGACAACTCACAGCTGGAGTGTTACGAATTTACCCAAAACGGACACACTCTTTCGAATAGGAATAATTTGATTCAACTTTTATTGTTCGACAGATGATGATATTTTGACGTAATTTTTCTGAGAAAATATTCTCTGATTTATTTTATCGGTATTGTAGTTTAATAAAATTAAAAAAAAAAGAAAAAGAAAGGAGAATGAGCAAGATAGATTGGCTCACCAAGGCGTGTAATATGGGTCCGAGCAAAAGAAAAGAAAAGAGATTTTAAATTTGACGTAATATAGATATTTTGCACACCAAATGTGGTAGTACATGCTGGGACGTTGCATTGAATGGTATTATCTGGTTTTGCACCCATGTACAGGCAAATAAATAAATAAATAAAAAAAAAAGATTATGTTGAAGTCGACAGACAAGCTGACGGTCCACTTGATGGTACGTGGCTACCGTCGCCTATAATACAAGCAACACCATAGATGTTGTAAGTACGCTTCCGAGCACAGTAGGATTTAGGATAAGTGATTAGGAAGGGATAAGGAAATGGGCGCTAGCATCCTTTACTCATTCACCGAAACACACGAGCACATATACTGTTATTTCAGGGTTGTCTTCTGTAAGGGGTGGTTACTGCTGCCGGACGGGCTGCATACGCGACTACGGCTCGACCGTTTCGGATGACGTTAAAATTTCAGCATGTAAACAGGGTATAGACTTTCAGGCAACTAATATTTCAATCGGTTTCCTCATGACATTTTTTTTCATCCCCTCTCCTATCTCCACCCCTGTCCATTTTCTGCCAACTCGGGGCACGCAACGGGGTTCCATAACACTTCTGGTCCTTAAATACCAACAGCAGTCCTTAAAACCAATACCGGTTATCTGTTGAGGGTTGTATATATGCGTCAATGCTTTGAATATAAACTTTAAATTTACCAAATTTTATATTCCTCCGTGAGCGCAATTTTCTTGAAAACAAAACCTTCACGCTTCACGTATTACCTAATAGTTATATAGTTGAGAATATACAACATATTCTGGGTTCGTTTAAAATAAATCTTTTTATTTAGCATAAATCTTATATCAGAAGTGAACTATGCCATCAGATCAATAACACTGAACAGAACAAATGATCTGAAACCTATTAAGTCGTTATTAGGTTAATGTAATGAGGAAAATCAAATAATATTGAAGCATCCAATGCATTACTTACACGTAAATATACCAAAACCACCAGATGCCATTTACTAACACGACTGCAGAACATCTTTACTGCATTACAAAAATAACTGAGGGCCTATTACGATCCTGTAACTGTACACTTGTGTCGAAAATTCGATATTTTTTAACACTAGCAACTTCACGGTCTCTAGTGAGAGTTACTAAGTTAGTATGAAAGTTATTACATTACCAGTTTGTTATTCCTGATATAATAAATAATAAAATTTGGATGTTTATTTTTAAAGTATATAAGTAATAACTTATAAGATTTGACTATAATAACTTAATAGTTATAAGATTTTAAATTTTGGCTGTAAAATGTAATTTTAATCATTTTAATGTTTAAATCTGCAAAAACAAACTTTGCAAAACCTTTAGTGTATTGAAATTAGTCATTTAAAACAACCTATTTGCTAAATTCTTGATGAAGTATTCTTAATGAATATGTTGATGAAGTATGAAGTATGTGCGTCGTCTTTGAGCCATTAGAAAAACGATAAAGTGACGCCACTCGATTATGAAAAAAGTGGTAAAATACATGTATGTAATGAAACAATGAACATCTTATGGAACAATGTCTTCCACAACCAATGCCTTTGACTAAAAGTCACACTAAAATCCGTATTACGTTGAGAGAATACATGTGTTCGAGTCGAAATTTCGGGTCGCAAATACGCTTGACGGAACCAGAGCAGGAGCCCTGCACTTCGGAGTCATAACTCTCATGACTCATGTTTGAAGTGCAAGATTTGTTTATGTTTATTATCAAGGTTTTAATTTTTCTTTGATAAAACACTTTGTAACAACAGCAATTTTACCAAAATGTTTTTAGACTTGACTTTTTCTAACAAAATTAGGTCGTACCTAAATCGCGTGCATGCCTGCTTTAAAATTACCACGAAATGCAACATTATGAAATACTTGGCTGCGGCTTGGCACTCTTGTATTTTACTGTATTATAATACTTTAGTGATTTGCAGCTTCGCCTGTCTGTAATTTTTGTTTCTCTGCTAACATTCCGCAGTTGTTTAGAATTGACAGGTACCTACCTAATTGCATTCTAAAGTCATAGCGCCATTCTTTCTCACCCTTTTCATATGCATTTTTAGATCTGAAGGTTAGCCATGACCTTTCTTATCTTTATAATTATAATATTGTTATTCGTAATTAAAATATCTTCATTAACTATAGCTAAGAACCATCTCAATCACTTCAGCTTTCAAACAAAAAAAATATATCTAAATATCTCCACCCATTTGGGAGCTACGATTCCATAGACTGTCTGTCTATCACAGATACACTGACACAGACACGTCAATCTTAAAACACTACGTTTTTGCGTCAAACTTTAAACGCCCTGTTTTTGCGTTGGGCGTCGGGATGGCAGAAAAGATGGCAAGTAAGCGAAAATAACCTCTAATAGTTGCCCTGGATCTCAATTAGTGCGTCTTCACACAATTATTTGTTCTGGCACATATATTTGATCCGTATATCCATTAACATACTGAGACGAATTGCACTTTCGAATTGGGTTATTCGAATGTTACACTACTCTACATCTTAAAGTCAAATTACTGAAATGATCTTATACAATCACTAGGAGCTCACCAGGTTTTCTGTTGACGCCCGCCCTAAACTTGAATTCACAACGTTAAGTATACCCTTTCCTTAAAATGTTTCATTTCAACCACACCTTTTCTCACACAAATTTCTAGAAATCTTTCCTTATCGAGCCACTACATTATACAAACTATTGACTTTTTTTATCCTAATACTAGCGATTTGTTCCCGGCTTCGCACTGGTGCAATTTTTTTCTGCAAATTATATATAAAAACCTTCCTCATTTAGCGGGTTTGGACTCATAGTTTCAGAATGTCTGACTTTCAGTTGTGTCAACGCTCCTTTCATTAGTGAAAACCGCATGAAAATCCGTTCAGTAAATTTAAGATCATCAGAATCATAGGATCATAAGTAACAATATGTTGCTTATGGTCCTATGCAAAGATATTTCAGCAAGAAAAATTTGCTATGTGTACGTTTGACTTCTAACCGCATTCATTTTATTACTGCGACTTAATCAACGGATGTTTAGGTACTGTATTCTATGGGAAATTGAAACTTTGTTATGGGAAATGTCGAGTCATCCGTTATAAAACAAGTCTTAAAGTGCGCAATTTAAATGTCAAGGGAACCATAAAGCTTAAAGTAGGTCATACAGTCAGGATAAAATTATTGATTTATGGTATTTAAAATATAAATTCGAAGATAGGGAAAATAATGTAACAAAAAATTTTCATAGATAACACTTAAGCTCGTCAACCGTAAAAGAAAATTGTTTCACAAAACAATGACAAAAAACTGATATATTAGCTAGCTATTCAATATATATAAAGATTATTGTGCAGTAGTATACCTTCAGATATCTTCTATATAAATAAAAATGTTACTACTCGCAAAACTCGAGAAGAGCTCTTTAAAAAATTGCCCGGAAAAGCGTATTTTATCAAAATTTAAAAAGAAGTTTGGAGAAGAAACAGGCAAAGGGGGACAAAGACTTAAAAAAATTATAATACGTGTAGATAAATGTGTAGGTATGTTCTGACAAAGGCATTATGACGATTAAAAACTACTTACAAAAATTTTTGTAATTTTTTTCTTCATGTTAAAGCTGGCAGACAGGCTGGCGGTCCACCTGCCGGTAGGTGGTTACCGTTACCGTTGCCGGTAGGTGGTAGGTGGTTACTGCCTGCACCTCGTGCGTGCAACATTTTTTTCGTTCTACTGTTCTGTGTTAAAGATTTTTTGAAATTTTAAACAATAATTTTTATGAAATTAAATTACATATCTATAATATATTATTGTGAAAAAATCATTAAATTCGGTTCAGCGGTTTAAAAGTTGGAAGAGATTTTTTGTAAAAAATATTTGCAAAAAAGTACGTCTCTTTTGCAGTTTATCAATGCGCCTTTTTGGCACTGATTATTAAAATTAATATTTCAGTAGACTGTATACGCCTGACTCATTCGAATTGATTTACCTAACCGTCTAAAGTTTGTAAATTTTACTCTTGAAACTTTGCACGTGTATTTGAGCAAATAAAAATACTTTATTAGCTCAAGAACGCATTTTAACCCCCGACGCAAAAACGGGGTGTTATAAGTTTGACGTTATAATTTACAAACTACATTTACAAATGTATTTCTCGTTTCTCGTCAGGTGGCTGGCTGCCCTTGGCCCCTGACTCAATAAGTAGCATATCATCTAATTAGTTCATTTTCTCTTAGCGATCTTTCAGACTTTTTTCTTTTTACTTTTTTTTTACTCAGTTACTAACAAGATGTACTCGTAGTATCTATGTTTTCAAAATCAACTTTCAAAGACCACCGCCTATCATCTACTTATCGACCCACAGGCTCAGATAAAATAAGAACCAAAGATCTCTGTGGACGGCAGAGTGAGGCTGATAAAACTACGATACGTTTTTGCAATTAAATTCATATATATTAACATCCGTTAGTCCCAGGACAAGTTTATCTACTCGTGTAACTCTGTGCAAGATCGTACGGTTAAAATTGAAATATGTACGAATTAACTAGAACACTCTATCTGGAACTCGTATAACGGTCAGATGAATTTCAAATTTCAAATTTACAAACAAACACGTTACCCCGCTCTATATCGAGGGAGTCCGTGAAATAATTCCAAATTTAAAAGTTGACTGTTCTCGTTGCCAGTAATCAAAACAGAAAAAATGATTTTCGCTTTAAACGATTTAAGATTGTATTTCTTTTGCACTAAGAATAGAATATTGAATGTCTTTTGTGGCAGATGCAGTGTTCTAAGTGCAATGCTTATTTGCATCAGATTTGTATTTCAAGTTGAAGCGGTCCGTTTATATTATTATCATATTTTTGATTCAAATTTGTGTCCAGTCACGGGATGATTTTTTATACATATTTTTTCACAATTTGTTTACTGGAGTCACTATAACCATAATAATTATGTTATATATTTGTATCTATATCTATATATATGATAAACATTTACTGAGAACATATTAAGTATATGCTTTTACATTTTATGACATTGGTTTTTTTTGTGTAGATATGACTGTTGACGACAATGGCGCTGCCACAAATTTATTTAGGTTAGGTTAGGTTAGATAAAATAAAAATACACGATGTTGATAACAATAGAAAGTACTTTAAGATGAACAAGGTCCCTTGTTACGCAACGGAAAATTGTATATATATACCCCCACCCAAATATAGATGAATATGTATGTGTAATATAAGAAAATTAATGTTTTCATTACAATTATAAATAAATAACAAATAAGAAATTATTGTGATCGGAAAATATACCTACGGCTCACAGGGGCGGCGGTATCCCTTTGTATCCCTGGAGGAAAATGAAAAAAATAATTTCTGGTCGCTTCTTTCTTTTTCCACACTTACTTCTAAACCACCAGCTGGATATTGGTATTGGGTAGTAGGGGTAGTGGGAGTTTTGGGTAGAACTGGTAGTATGGGATAGTCCTGAGAGTACACTCCCAGTAGATTAGTGTAAAAGTTTAAAACATAAAAAATCTGCCAAAAACACCCGTTAAACACATTTTATCGTTCACTAGTAAGTGCCCGCGACTTCGTCTGCGTCCGATCGCTACCAAACTTCACAGGATTACCCGCTGGACTAATCTGAAGGTTGTCTGAAAATTTCATAAAAATTGATTCAGCGGTTTCTGAGTTTCTGAGTCCATAGGGAACATACATACATACACACATCGCCTTTTATATACATATATATGTAGATTAAAAAAACATAACTAAATTTTATTTTTTAATAAAACAGACTGTATAAGTAAAGTATCTCTAATTAACATCTGTTACATAAAACAGAGCATCGGGATTTTGACATGATACTGGCCACTACATATTTAGCACAAAAACAATGTGTAACCGAATTGCATTTCAAATGGCACATTCAAAAATAGAACGTCGCCACCTTGTCCCGATCGAGAGGACGAGAACCGTTATTCAAAATGAGTTTTAGGTTACAATACAGTAAAAATTATTCATTAATTCAATTGAATGTAAATGTTTTAATTCTTTTTGTAATATTTTAACGCGCTTTGTCTTAATCCGTACTAATATTATAAATGCGAAAGTATTTTTTCATGTATGGATGTATGGATGTATGGATGTTTGTAACTCTTTCACGCAAAAACTATTGAACCGATCACCATGAAATTTTGCATACACGTTGTCTGGGACACCAAAAAGGACGTAGGGTAACTTTCATCGTTCAACGCGGACGAAGTCGCGGGCACCAGCTAGTATAGATATAATTTAAGTAAGACACGTGTAAATATAACATTGGGAACAAGCGATTTATATTTATTTTTGTCGAAATAATTTGCGGACCACATATTGGGATGATTGTTTGATTTGATCGTCATCCTTGAGATTCTAGGAACGCGTGTATTTCAAAGATTAAATAAATCTTAAATAAATCTTAGATTAAATAAGCATATCGCAATAGCACAAATTGCTATACATTTATTAGTACATATTTTTTTTAAGTTCGCCAGTCACTCGCCAATGCGAACTTTAATAGGACAAAAGAAAAGGGTATTCCAAAGATATGAGCGAGATAGGTGAAAGACTCTGGTATCCTTTACCTACTTACTCATCGAAACCAATTGCTAAGAAGAAGGTAATATACCTAGCTTTGATTGAGTAAAAATATTGCTTTTATATTCTATGATGACTATAATATTGACTCATAAACTCGTGTTAATAATTGAGACATTTTCTCGTGGCATCAATTTATTTATCCTTGGGGATTGGCGCGTGTACGCCTAAAAGGTAATGAATGCTATTTAGGTATGAAAATAAAATTATTGCTCGATTGTTATTTCTAGGAAAATAATATTTTAGAGTCTGTCGCTAAAGTCAACCGAAATACCGTGCGAGGGCGCCGTAGTGCTTTTTCACGTAAAGCAAACTGTATTATCAATTAAATACTAATAAATCAAATTAATAACAAGTTTTCTGGTTGCAGAAGACAATGTATACCTTTTCCTATTCCATGCAAAATTTATAATATAACAAACCTACGCCTCACGACAAATCTTTGCATTAAATTTCGAGCAGGCGCTAGAACTTTAATACTTTTCCTTCACGTCCTGTTACCATTTCACTTACCACAACAAGCCTATTCAGAGCTTCAGAGCTTTGCAGCCATCCTATACCAGTTCAGGGAGAATACAGTCCTAGGGCGTTCATTAGGAGAGGCCCCAGCAGTGGCTATTCGGGAGAATTTATACAAATTTTAATTTAGCCTCAACACCTCATTTAGATAAACTGGTAACGTAATATGCACGCATTCTTGAACCATAAATAACATAAAAATATAGAACTCTTAAATACTTACTTGTACTCTTTTACTGCTCTAAACGCTTAGAATTTTTTGAATTTTTAGTTAAACAACTCTGGAGGAAAAATTGTTAAGCGTAGGATTATAATTTAACTTACGAGTATTACCTAAATACTGTTTTACACAAATTTTTGTTCAATATTTATTTTAAATAATATAACTTACATTTGAAAATATTTATTACGTAAATAATTTTTATTATGTACATTTATTCAATACTTAAATTAGTATAATTCATAGAAGCAATTAAAATTATTTATATACAAATAATATCTACAAACAAGAAAACCGTTTTATGTCTAAGAGGCTACTGCAGAACTATCATCTATGTCAAAATGATTATTATTTGAGTCCTTATTTTGATCAGCATCATTGTGAATTTCTTCATCGTTAAACGTTTGATCTATTTCTGCGGAATCTTCTAGACTTTCATCCGAATTCGCCTCACTATAACCTTGCACGCTTTGTGGAGGATAAGTTTTGATATTATTATAGAAATGTGGTCTCAACTCTGTATATTTCCTATAAAGATTATTATCCACATATTCTCTTGGCTCTTCCATTTGATATTCGTCTTGGCTAATGTAGCCATTGTTTATATTGTATTTTTCTGACTTTGGTGAGTTTTCTTCATTAATTTTATATTCATCGAAGTCTTTAGATATTTCATTATCACTATCATCTATATAATCGTTCCTTTCTTCTTGACTATTCGGGCTATATTCTTCACCAAACTGGTTCTGATTATATTCATTACTTTCATCGTAACTTGTCTGATCATTGTCAGATAAGTCTTCACTATCGCTGTCTTCATTTTCTAATACTTCACTTTGCACATAGTTATAAACCTTTGAACTTGATTGCATAGTTTCTGTATTAATCGTTGCGTTGTTTGAACCGTCGCTAAAGTCTTCTGAACTATCGTTAGGATCCTCTGAAACCTGGTAGCTATTGGCATTGCTATTTTCCTTAGAAGATTCACTTAGTTCTGTATTAGCATCGTCGTCAAGAGACACAGTCTGCACAGTTATAACAGCATCATAAGCAACTTCGGAATTGCCCATGAATACAATTACGACGTACTTGTAACCAGGACCTCCGTCCAGAATACTGGCTTTGAGATCTGTACCAAAATCTATTCCGCTGATCCTCACGTGACCTATTGTGTCTCCGTCACCTATAGCTGGATATCTCAGCGCTAGGGATCCACCAGGTACTGAAACTCTAATTTGTTCCGTGTTCGTTTTTTGAAGTTCTTCATTACCAACGTCCAGGAGAAACACGAAGGGATATTTGTGAAACGGACTAGCTGCCACCAGAGCGTTTATATAAACAAATAGAACTAGTACACAGAACATTTCGACCCAAAACAGATGAAACACACGAATGTAATGACAGGTCACGGAACAATAGTCAGATTCTTATATAAGACGATTTCATGGTTGAAACGCCGCTGTTTTTGTACGACCGTGGTTATAGGCATGACATTTCAATGTCAAGCAAGTTAGTATCTATCAAAGGTATATTAGGAAGAGTACTAAGTTCCTTAATTGTTATTGTATTGGACTGTTCTGAGTGTTATAAACTTTTGTGAACTTTTTTATTATGTAGAAGGAGGACGGTCAGAATGTCTCGCATAGACCAGTGTTATGGGTAAAGGACGAATTGGTTCTGAAGAGCTTTACTGACTCAATTTACTACTTGCCTGTCCTTAGTCCTTAACCTATCAAGGTCTTATATGCACCATATAGGCATTTTCCATTATGACCATAGATCCATTTCCATTTCTAGGCACAGCAGGATATGATCAGGATCACTGTCTATTAACTAACTCTAATCACCTTATTACTGCAATCGGCAATCATAAACTAGGCTGCCCCTGTGGCGACAGTAACCACCTCCTATTGGAAAACCACAATTTGTTGTTGATATTGAGATTTCCACCTAGCTACAATATGGACTTCTTCAACCTTAGGTGACGGTAACAATCTACCATCAAGGTGGACCATTAGCCTGCCTGGAATCGTTTATCTTTAAAAAACCTATATAGATGTTAAAATTCTTGCAGGACTCCTGCAACTCCGTCGGGTGCTGATTATATCCTTAGGTAACGGTAACCACCCATGATCTGGACGACGGCCTGTCTGGCACCCTTTTTATATAAAAAAAATAAACTATTTTACAAAGTACGAGGGATAAATTAAAAAGTTGAAGTCAATACATAAATCACAGCTTTATTTCGATTACTTACAGTTAGGAGTTTCATTGCGGATAATATTATCATTTATTGTGTATTACACATTTATTGCAACTATAAATAGATATATAAATATTATTTTCTAATTAAAATATGCCGCCAAAAATAAATAGACGAAGCGTCAATTTCGATTACTTACTTCTAAAGTCTCATTCTATTCTTATTCAATTCATGTGTTTATTTTTATACATAGGTAACATAGGTACATAGGAAGCCTACAGATCCCTACAGTAGTAACAGATGGATTAAAAAATATTAATACTAGATCTAGAACAAGAATAATATTTTTCGTTAGTACTTTTCGATATACAAATTAAATAAGTTAAATATAATATTAGTTATAAAATAATAGCCGATGGAAAGAATCATTGGTCATAGAAGCTTCTAAACTATTCACAATTATAGTAACATACTACAGATGTTGGAAGTATTTTTTATCTTTCTTAATATTTAAAAGGCGATGTGTGAATGAACGTATGTCCTCTATAGACTCCAAAACCGCTGAACCGATTATGATGAAACTCAGATAATCTTCAGATTAGTCCAGCGGGTGTTCCTGTGAAGTTTGGTAGCGATCGGACGCGGACGAAGTCGCAGGCATATACTAGTTATTAATATTTAAAAAAAACAGCTTAGTAAGATGACAATACACATCTAGGTAGGAAGAATTACAGGAATACGGAAGCTAAGAGATAAAACTTATACACTTTTTAATATATCAGCAAACGGATAGATATATACATTTGCTTGTAGATCTACATAGATATATTACATTACAATCTCAGAATACGGAAATGGCCAGAAATCGCTTCACTTTAAAAAAAATCAGTACCTACCTACCTATAACTTTTAGATAACTTTTTATTAAACTTTGCCACATACTTAAACATTATTAAAATGTAAATTATGTTCGAAGAAATAAAAAGATAAATAATTTTCGTTTCTGTCAAAAGTACACGCAGCTCGGATCGTTCATCTGAGATAAACGATTAGGTTTATTTAATAAATTATAATACTTATTGGTTTATTAAATATACCATGTAATTGTTTATAAATTGTTTTATGTATAATATACGATCTACCTATTTTGGATTCCGACCATGACTATCTCAATTTCAATTTTAAGCACAGGAATTATTATTTATCCTGTCTGTGGCATAAGTTAAAGTGGGTTCACTTCGTATTCAAGTATGGGCTTAATGGATAGGATATAGGAAAAACGCATAATATTAAAAAATATTCGACTTGACTATTAATTATGTAATTATAGTTAGATAAATTATCTGTAATTAGTTAAATATTAATATTGTCTCATAATTAATCTTACGTCCAATAATATTATTGAGAAAAAGCACGCAAATAAGAATTGGTAATAAATTTTCACTAATTTTCAATAAATTAAGTAGGTATGTTGGGAGTCTTCCCAATACAGTAGTATGTATTTTTATATTGCTGTTGCCATATTTAATCAATTAAGACATTGGAGTACAAGCCAGGCTAGGCCGGAAATACAACAATTGACTTGCGACTTGTATTTGACTTGACCTGACTGCTTTTTAGACTTGACGGACCTTGTGTAGAAACTCAAAGAAAAATTGTGCACTTGACTTGAGTGACTAGTCTCGGGATCTTCTACTTTTGATTTTAATTTGAATTTTGATTTAATTTAAAATTTAAAAAAAAAGGCTATTTTTAATTGCTGTTTTTAAAAATGACACTGGCAAAACCATAGGAGAAGATCTGATGGAGCCAAGACATTAAAAGAGAAGAAGAAGAAGACTAGTATTTGAAGTTTGAAAAATAAATGAATTTAAAAAGCTGAGGCTACTTTAAAACAAACGAGATCGTCAATTGCTATTTCGGCCGAGACTTAGATATATATAGTACCTTTCTCTAACTTGCAAAAAAAATCCGTATAATAATCGTATGCTTTTATTTTCGTATTTCGCTTTTATTTTTGTGGCAATAAATTGTGTTAATGGAAATAAATATTTTTTAAATTCTTCCTATTTACCCATAGGAAGAATTCAAAAAACTTCCTGCAGTTTCAGTTTCAATGAATTTCCTTATTTGCTTGTTTTGGAGAGAAATTGGCAGAACTTGTAGAAAATGTAGAAATATTTTTCTTATTATCTTAGATACTAATATGTATAATAATTAATAAATGAACAGAACCATCTAAAAAATTATAACTTTATGTGACAAAGGAAGTGCCAAAAAATCTGGATTTTGAGGCAGAGAAAATTGCCAATTTGCTAGAACTCTTGAGTCAACTACAAATAGATGACATTATCGACCATAGATGCGTTTTTTTAATTTTTCTTGCCAGTTAAATATAATACCTACTTAAATACTATTTTATAACATAATAATAACATGTGTATCGTTGCAACGTTTATGAAGTAAAAACTATAAATCATTATTGACAATTCAGCTCATGGCATGGAATAATTTTGGCAGAGTAGTGGTAAAATATCTAATAAGATAAGTAGTTGCTATAATTATTTTTAGTTTGATGAAAATACTTTTCTAGAGTACAATTTTCACTTTCATCATAGATAACATAGCATATACTCGAGTCACGAAAATTTTAAACTGTTTTTTGGTTTATTTTGGTTTGATTTTAAGCTAACATTTACATATAAAAGCTAAGATTCTTTTTAACAAATATAATTAAATTTATAACTTGAGCACTGCATAAGATTGGGAAAATATGCTTCTTTTTTGCGACGAAATTATCGCAAAAATGAACGCATCTGTTTATTTTGGTGGTGCAAAGATGACTGCGCTCTTTCTGTCTGACAAAGCATTTGATCAAGCTTACTCATTTGCGAATTCATTTGTTTCCCAACATCCTTTAAGGCTTTCTTCGTAAGCAAAGCGGCGTTGTCTGTCTCTTGAATTGTCTTCAAATCTTCCAAAGCCGTGTTTATGTCGTCGCCATCTTGTGATTTCCCCGCGTGCGGCGTCATTTCGTTATCGGATGGGCCAAGACCTTTATTTATAGAGCCTAGTTCGGTTGCAGGCGGTATATAGTCTTTGTCGTAATTAGTCTGACCCACGTAACTGGGTTCGCTTGAATACGATAAATTGTCCTTCGATGATAGTTTTACGCGAAAAAAGTTTGTTAGACTGCCACACACTCCCTGTAATAATTAAATTGCAATAAGTAGATATATTAAAATATATTTTAACATATTCACGGAGCCATATTGTAGGTATTTACATAACCTAATCTAACCTAAACTAGATATAAAATTTAAAAATTTAAGGTAATAATAATAATAATAATAATAATAATCTTTATTTCACAAAAACACATGTCTTAGTTACACATATTCATTGAGTGAAATGCAATTTTTATGATAGGTTTAATAATTCTCTAACTCCCGAACTAGGTTATAATGGTTATATGGTTATAAGGTTATAAGGTTATAATGGATTTACATTATTTTTAAACAAAATTTAGTTATACGCAACTCTAATAAATCAGTCGTATTTTCAGTTAAAATTCTACAATTTAAAATATGTAGTTCAAGCATTGGGCACCAGACAGTTGAGATACTACATAGATTACTTTTTTTTGTAAATACATACATATTATAAATACAAAACATCCATGACTCAGGTACAAAGATAAAATGTTAACACATAAACATTTGCCCCTAGGATTCGAACCCGCGACCGTTTGGTTAACAGCTAGGGTTATAGACCAAACGTGTCGTCATGTACATGTACATGTGACCACAGTGGCGCCACCAAGGCCAGTAGCGCCATTTTTTAAATTTTTAGACTATCCCTCGGGAACCTAACCTTTTTTATATACATCCATCTATCCTCACAAACTTTCGCATTTATAATATTAGTAGAAAGTACGATAAAAGAAATTTTACAGGATATTACAAGTAATGCTAATACCTATATATACTGGATGTGTTTCATTATAACTATCCAATGTATCTCTAATGATGTAGCGACTATAGTTTTGCAATGTGGACCATATGCTAGTAAATCTAAAAATTTAAGTCAATACATTTAAACGTTTTTGTAAAACTGAATGCTTGCTAACCAATATATATTTCAATTTGCATACCTTGAGGCGATTAATTCTTGTTTGAGTTGATGTCAGTATAGTATTTAGCTCATTTAAGCCACCCTTAGCTGCATTTATATCTTCTGTCAACATCGCTGTGTTCTAAAAAGAAAAAAAATTGCGTTAACTTTTTTATCGTGCATATAAACCATATCTATTATCTATATTAAAGAATTGTGTGACAATTATAAATGAAATGCCACACTGCGTTTCGCAGTCATTTGGGCAACCCGTCTGACGGCAGTAACCGTGAAAAAATAGCACGTGTGCTGTTGTGTTTCAGTGAGTAAAAATGCATGCCAGAACCCATTTCCTTATCCCCTTCCAATCCCTTATCCTTAATCCTAATAAAGTCGACAGCGCACTTGCAGCACCTATGGTATTGTTTATGGTATAGTCATCAAGTGGACCGTCAGCCTGTCTGCCGACCTTCACATAAAAAATTAACTGTTAGAAATATAAAATATTAATAAAACGCAAACCTCAGCTGTTTTTATATCCACTTCTTCGAATTCGACGATATCTAAGTGTTGATGTTTGTGTAAAAATTCTTCTTTGTCCGGTAAAGGCTGGCCAAATAACTCAGCTCTGATACACGCATCTTCATAAGCTTTTAGCGACATGGTTTGAGATCTAACTAAGATATAGGCACTCTCTATAAAGTAGGCCTTGACCTAGAAAAAATCACAGCTCTGCGAAAAGAAATGACACCGTATTTTACACAAAAGATCCGCTGAGAGAGTAGTTTTAAAATGGTCGGATGCTTTGTCACGGATATTGATTTCCTACTCGATGCCATTGTGAATTTTTATAAGTAATATGTAGACTTCCTAACACTTAATTTGAACAGATTATATAAAAGTAAGTTTTAATGAAGTAAAGATGTGTCTGTTTTATACAATTGGAGAAATTTAACTATAGTGAATTACAAGGCTATCGAAAAATGATTTTCAAATTTCGCGCTACTTTTTCGAGAAACAAGAATGTTGCAAGTTATAAAAATTTTAATTAATATTTTAATGTCATAAATTCCTAATGAATTTTCATCAGACTATACTATATTGTTCTGAACAGTTTTTTTTTTTTTTACCTAACTAATACATAGTTAACTAACTTCATTTCGTATTTTTTCGTGTCGACATCGTAATTTTTTTTTTTATTATACTATATCAATGTAAGGTTAACGCACTAGATACGGAAATAATTGAGGTCTAGAAGGTTTTCAAGAAGCAATAATTATGAATAAATGGTACATACCTGCCACACATCTAAAAGGCAGTGATTGTCGCGGCAGTCGCCGCTAACGCGGCTTAAACATAAACTACTACTACTAAATGTCACAGTCAGAAGGTTAAATGGTCATTTTGGTCACAACCACCTTGCAACTTGCAACCACCAACCCACCAACCCGGCATCAACCTTGCATTGCATCAACCTAACTGGGCCACTGTACGATTTTAATATAATATTTTACTCTGTGGTATGAAAAAAAAAGATAAGGTGAGGGTGACGGACGTACGGTGCTCCGTCAGCTATCAGCTGTGGCCTGCGGCTAGACCACCACACCAATTCGAATTCGAAATCAACTTTTTAATTTATTGTCTGAGGTTTTTACACAGATAATAGCTTCACATATTTATAGCGGTGGTCAAATGTTTTTATAACTTAATTAAGTACCTAGTTATTTTTAAATAATATTGAATGTTATTCAAACTGACTTGTTCAGTGTTAATAAAGTGTAGCGGCAGCATAAATTGTTACATTTATAGTACAAACACTTTCTATAACCAATTAGCAAGAATGTCATCAAGTAAGTTTTTATAATACTTTTACTTCAGATTAGTTTACATCAACACTTCTTGTTTTAAATATTTCAGTGGCTGCTTTTATTAAAATACGAATCCCTTAACTTTTTTTAAATTTGGCATGCCTACATTATGAATTTGCATTGTCTATATAATTTGCATTGCCTTCTTTTGTTTTCCTTTTTACAGGTTTTTTTAAAATATTTCTTTCAAAGTTTAGCAAACCTATTTTCACATATTGTTTTTTACTAAATTTATATTAACAATGTCAATAAACTGACAGACATTTTTTGATTAGACTTTTGAATAGTCATTCTATATGAAAATAAAATGTTTCAATTCAAATGAAAATTAACATTAAATTCGCTACTTATAAAACTTTTTTAAATGCAATTAAAACATATTGTACAGATATAACCATTGAATACAATATATTTTCAAGTAAGTTCCTATTTTAATTAACAGAATATGTAGGTAGGTATTAGGGTTATTTATTTACAAAAAATCAATCTACTTTTATTAGATTTGTGTAATTAAAACTTTAACAATAAAGGTAGAGACAAACTGGTCCTACATATTGAACATAATTATGTGGTGCAACATGGGAAAATTGATGTGCATACTTGTCCCGCATTAGGTCACAAGTTGCACTAATGCATTAGTATGTTTTCTTATTCTATAACGAGTTTGAGGATGATTTATTATGTTTATTATTTTGAAAGGAGTTTTTTACGCACTGCAAATACAAAAAAAGATAACAGAAAATATTGGGTTCATGATATAAATAAAGAGAAAAAGTTGGGGAATACTACATGCCTGTGACCAGTGTGACTCTAGAGCTGACCTCAATTTGTCTCCACTCCAGTTTAACATTTCTGCATTAAAGTATAGGGTTCCCCAACTTTTTCTATTTGTCTATTTATATCAAGAACCCAAAGTTTTCTCCTTTTTAATGTCTTTTTTTGCTTTTACTTCATCGAAATATTCATTTAAAAATAATAAACATAGTAAATCATTCTCAAACTTACTATCAGTATAAGAAAACATTTTTTGACTCCATTCTCATCAAAATTTGTCACAATTATGTACATTCAGTGATGTATGTGGGGTATTTTAGTTGGCATGCCTAGATGCACTTAATTATGAATCATACTTCCCTCTAAGTAGGTCAGTTGCTAGTTATAATGAGTCTTGGCAATCTTTTCAATTCATGTGAAATTTGCTTTACCTGTTACTTTGATGTTATATCCATGATATAGTAACCACAATCTGATGCTGATCAAGTAGTTTGCAAGGCACCCAACTCCTCAGCAACTTACAGCTGATATAGCGTTTTTGAGATCAATAGAAAGTTAGGGTTAGTTTATAATTTTAATTATAGCGTGTAAAGATATTAGAGAATCACCAGTAGTTGTCGCAAACTTTTATTGGAATACTAATGGACAACACTAAACTTGAACTTTAAGTGTTACAGAATTTCTTGTGAAGACAACTTCTTAATGATTATTTAGTTTTACACTAATAAATGGTTTTTAGCACTATAAAAATTGCATGCCAATATCTAATTATTTAATTCTGATGTTATTGATGGAAATATAAATAAATGACTGATTCCACAAGTGTTGTCAGCCTTCCTTGCAACAAAAAATCCTTTAAAGAGAATATAATTAATTTGACAACTTATTTCGGTAACTGATTGATTTGTTTTGTCTTATGGAGAGAAAATTGATGAGGTGGAATCTGGTTGGGAGCATTCGTTCTTTGTCTTCGAGCATTACATTTGTGACTTGGGAGCAATTTGCTTGTGTAACGTAACAATTTTACTTGAGCAAACATAAACCTAGTTTAAAGTTGTTACTTAGATTATCTTATTGTTAGGGGTTAAGTATGGCGTTTTGTACTGAAAAATTTTAAAAAAATTGTAAGAAAATATATTTATTTAATACTAGTTGTAGCACGCCACCTCGTCCACGTGTCTTTATAAAATATAGCCTATATTACTCGCTGATAATGTAGCTTTCTATAGGTGAAAGAATTTTTAAAATCAGCCCAGTAGTTTTTGTGTTTATTCGTTACAAACATACAAAAATACAAATTTTCTCTCTTTATAATATAAAAGTATTTACCCTTATGTATACATTGCTGACATTTAATCAGAGATCATTAAAACCTTTGCAATTTCAATGTATATTTAAAAAAGTCAAATTACTCCAAACAAATAGGTGTTCTGAAGTTTTGCTCTTGCAACACAAGGAATATAGTTTTACACTTGTCTAATGGCATTTGTTAGAACATCGCTTGCAACATAAAATAATGTAATGCTCGAATCGAAACTGTTATATTTCAAGTGATTCCTCCCAGTCAGAATCCACTTTAAAATATTTTAATAAAATTAATTACATTTCCAGAGCCACTAAACTTGGATACACTGTCAAAGTTTCGAGGGGACTTCTATGCGGACCCTAAGAATGAGCTCGCTCAGAATGTCTGCTCTAGATTTGACCCATTTGAAGTTGCAATTAGCAGAAGAAAGGCAGAAGGGTCGCTTCATATTTATAATATTAAGGTAATATCCTTCTTAGATTATTGGGAGAACCTTAATGCAAGAGAACAAGATGCAACAAAAAAAAATGATTTAAATATTTAATATGTATATCAAACATAGTGTTTCATTCCAATTAATCTAATGTCAGGTGGAATCTGAAGGAAAACCGGTGACAAATCAAGAGAGTTCAGGACGTTGCTGGTTGTTTGCTGCCCTCAATGTAATGCGTTTGCCTTTCATAAAGACATATGGTCTGGAAGAGTTTGAATTCTCACAGAGGTACCTACTAAGAAGTTTCTATTTTTTTATTTTATTTTAATTTCATGGCCTGGTAACTAGATCTTTAAGCCAAAAGAAGTTTCTTTTTTTTTTAGAATTTTATGGTCTGGTAAGTAGACCTTTAAGCCAAGTCTATTTTATTTAGAAAGTATAAAATGGTTACATCACGAATGAACTTTATTTCACTTCACTTGCATAAAGAAGTTTCTAAAATGTAAATATTGGACATAGAGGACACAGCACTACCACATCTCCTGTTATCCAGTTATCTTTTCTTATCTTTATTCCAGTTATCTTTTCTTTTGGGACAAAATTGAAAGGTCTCATTATTGGCTGAATAACATTGTGGCGACTGCAAAAGAGCGTGAGCCACTCGGCGGAAGACTCGTCAACTTTCTGCTTCAGGTAATAAGATATGTTTTGTTATGTTGACATGATGACTGAGTATCTTTAAAGACAATTTCCTCTTAAATCACCAGGACCCAATCAATGACGGTGGACAATGGGATATGATAGTAAATCTGGTTAACAAGTATGGTGTTATGCCAAAGAAATGTTTCCCGGAGGCCTTCAGCTCGAGGCGTAGTTTGCACATGAATGCACTTATTAAGACAAAGGTAAGTCAACTGAAGCAGATTTAAGGTGACAACATTTTCTAACGCGGCCGAAGTTGCTGCCACAAGATAGTTTGTAATAAAATAAAAAGCGGTAGGTATTCTTATTTAATGACAATATTTTTACAGCTTCGAGAATTCGCTAAAGTTTTACGCGACAAGGTGTTGGCGAACGCTTCTGATGATGAAATACAGAGCACGATAAATTCCCAAATTAATATAATCTACAATATTGTTGCCACATGTTTAGGTGAGTTTAAGATTCAAGTTTATTCGATTGATATCGTTTTGGAGTCATAATTAAGCTTTAGCTTTTCAGACATTAAAGGTCGTCAAACAGGCTGACATTGCGTTGCCGACCATAGTAGGATCCTTATCCTATATCCTTATCCTTATAGTAGGTTAAGGAGGGAAATGGGTTCTGGGGTCCCTTGCTCACTCTCCGCAAAACCATTTGCTGTTATTTACCTACTATTTATGGAACAGGAATTTTTGTCCACTTTCGTAGCTTGTTTAGCAAGTGGCCACCAAAAAGAATTAAATAATAAATTATAATTTTCCAGGCACTCCACCCGATAAATTCAATTTTGAATATTACAACAAGGAGAAGCAATATAAGTCATTTGGTACGCTAACGCCGCAGGAATTTTACAATCAACATGTCCGTCCATTGTTCAATGTTGATGATAAAGTAAATATTCTTTTTATATTTAAATCAAGATATTCCGATTTTTTTTTTCTCTACTACTCAAAGTCTCTTAAACACTCTTGGCTTGAGTCCAGAAAAGTTTACTTACAAATCAAAATTTGATATCCTTGTGGGAATTTTTGATATATGTGTCATAGAGTATATATTATGTAATATCGATGGGTGAGAAAAAAAAAGTTTCCGACAAATATTGTAGAGAATTAATGAGCCAAAAATCGTTTTAAAACATATTGATGATTTCGTTTTTCAGGTGTGCTTGGTGAGCGATCCTCGGGAGTCCAACCCGTTCGGTTACTTGTACACCCTCAACTGTCTCGGCAACGTGGTGGGTGGACGTCGCACCGCCTACAACAATCAGCCCATAGACACACTTATCAAGTGAGCTTACTTGCTTATTAACCTCAATATGCGCAAAATTATCATATAGGGGACGGAACGCCACCTATGTTGTTATTTTTTTATGTTTAAATCGACAAACAGGCTGACTGTCCACATGATGGTAGGTGGCTGCCGTCTCCTATAACACATGCAAGGTGCTGTAAGTGCAGTATGATTAAGGATAAGGGATGTGGTATGACTGACACCAACTTATATAATTTTAAATTTGCAACCAGTCTCATTTCAAGAGGCAGGACCAATGTCCTACTTCTTCCATTGAAAAAAGGTGAAAAAAATGCTCTTTTTTTTTTCATAATACTTTTTCTGTTTTTATCCTAATGGAATAAATAGGATACTGATCCGGCCTCTTGAACGTATATATGTCCATATTTTTATTATGTTGGTTCAACATGTTGTTGGCAAGTTACATAAATTCTATGCTAGACAATAATCAAGGAAACAATTTTTTAACATGGCTATAAATGTGGATGCAGGGTCGTAAAGGACAGTATAGCTGGTGGAGAAGCCGTCTGGTTCGGGTGTGAGGTGTCGAAGAGGTTCGAGAGGAAAAATGGTCTCGAGGATTTGGACGCGTGAGTGTTTCTCAATAAGATCCCTTTGAAGTCGTAAAATTAACTTTTGCGATGGTAAATTAGTCAATTATTTCATTAAATTCAGTTCTTGAGCATGTCAATGAAAAGGAAAACATTGTCCAGTGCAACCAGAAAACTTGTATTTAATGTGACACTCTCGCACGCTACGTCTTCGTTGCCTTCTACGTGTGCGATCCAGCTCGAAGGACCAATTTTTTTATTTGGTTTCAGCGACGACCGCGACCTTGAACAAAATGTTTGTTTTGTATATGGTTTGCGATCCAGCTCAAAGTACCAGTTTTCTATTTAACCGTATTGTATTTCTGTAAGTATATGATATCTGTGGAATTGAAAACGGTGACGTTTGCTTTACAGCCACGATTACAAACTTGTGTTCAATACGGAGGTGCAAATAGGTCTTCAGAAGGCCGATCGTCTGCTCTATGGTGACTCTTGCATGACACACGCCATGGTGTTTACGGGGGTAGGCACCGACGTAAGTACCATTGATCAATTTCACACTTAATAAACTCAATGGCTCAATGATAAGAAAGTGCATATATGTAATACTTTAACGAAATCATGTCCAAAAAAAATCCAAAATAGACAATAGTTCGCTTTTTCACTATTATTGACAATAATTAATAATTTATTATAGTCGAACTCTTTTAATCTGCAGTTGATTGTAGTCCAAATAAGAGGGTAATCACACATAGTCAGTTTTATATCCATTATCATAGTAAACTCACGCTTGATCAAAAAATTGACTGTTTCAGCATAAAAGAAAATCTAATGTTTTCCAAACTTTTGAATTTCTTTTTAATGGTTTAGTTAAAAAAAATGTCTGCATAAATGTGAATTTTGAACACAGGAACAAGGCAAGCCGCAGAAGTTTCGAGTGGAAAATTCGTACAGTGACAAAGAGTACGACAAGGGATATCTTCTGATGACCGAGCCTTGGTTTAGGGAGTTTGTGTTTGAGGTAAATTATCATCATTTATTTAGTATATCTAAGCTGGTGCCCGCCACTTCGTCCGCATTGAAAAATGAAAAATATCTGTGTTCCAAATTTCATCCACTCCAAGGAGTCATACATTCATACTCACAATGTTTCGCATTTATAATTTAGAAGGATGTAGAGGGCGATAACAATAGGTGTTACTTACTGGCTTTAAAATATTTAATTAATTCATAACAAAGCTATCGAGCGAATACAGCCCAAATAACCAAGACACGTACAATTTTTGAAATATCTAATACATTTGATAAAAAGTTTTGGCTCAACATTGCATTTGCAAGTAAGTTTGATTGGTCACAAGGGTAATTTGCGGGGATTAAGATGTGTAGCATTGAGGAGTAAATTAGACAAAGATAGATAGATAGAAGGTATGCTACACTAGCGCCATTCTGGCCACTTTTGGAACCATTTTTTCAGTTTGATTGTCATATGAGTAGGTCTAGATCCTTCATAAAGGAATACTGAATGTAATTATCTCTGTAGGTTGTGGTGGACAAGAAATATGTACCGGACGACGTTTTAGAAGTTTTCAAGCAGGAACCGAAAATGTTGCCAGCATGGGATCCCATGGGAACTCTCGCTTGTCCTCTGTGCTCTTCTAAGGAATAATATTAATTGTTATTTTATTTTGCATGTATGTATTAAAACTGTTTAAATATATTTTCCTTTAAAAAATAGACATCTCAATATGTTACCATTAATATACAATTTCATTCAATATAGCCCGTCTAGATATTGTTTAGGCTAGTCTACGCTGAAATCAAAAGAGTTGAAATTTATTGTGGACAATACGTTTTTGCTAATTATAAGAGAAATTTTTACTTTTGAAACATTATCCCTAGTACTAGGGCGACCGAGCTGGACTTAAGATCGTCACAACAGTTGTTTTTGTATTCGTATTCATATAGCTCATTTGTGTGTGTGCGTGTGTGTAATATTGCGTTCCTTTTTGTTACAAGAATTATAATTTAAAACAAGACGTAGACTTTAAAAGCAAAACCTTATCTATACACAAAATTTCATCCAAATTAAATAAATTTATATAATAATTTCTTGTATAAAGAATTGTCAATATACAAACTAGATGGGCCAGTTAAATTTTGTTACCGTAAAAATCGATAGACACTGCCATAAACACACCATAGATAATTTTATTTATATTTTTATACATTTTACATATAGAAGAGGTATATAATAATGATCTTAATAAAGTGGGTGAAGAATTTTGAAAAAGCCACAAGTGTTGTTTTAATAACTCCTATAATAGTCCTGTGGAAAAGTTCGCGTTCTAAGTTTACCTGAAAAATATTCTCCATACGCGAACTTTCCCACAGGACTGCAGTCAAGTCCAGGACTAATACTAACTTCTCGTGGTGATTTTCTTTTAAAAGAAATCGTCACAATTTTGATTCATTTTTTAAACTTAATTAGATGGTGTTTTATCAAAATAGATATGTGAATTGCAACGTTTTGTGTGATAACTCACAATTTTTTTTTAGTGTCATTGCTTGCCATAGGGAAACTTATTAATACAATTTAATGAAATTAGTACATATTGTATTTACCCTTTTTATTTTGTAATGTATATTTTCCCTTGATTGTGACACATTTTTAGCAATATTGCATTTCTTTGATTATTGTATGGCAAAAATATAATGAATTATTTCAAAAGGGATATTTATAATTTTCGTATAAACTTCGTGGGTCCATATATTAAAAATAAAAGTATGTGTGATTTTACACTGATTGTTAAATAATCACAACACAATCTAAATATTGCTAATAATGATTATATTGTATATCAAATATAATGTATATGTATGTGACTTGGAAACGCTACAAACGTTTGAGTTAATAAGAAAAAAGCAATTAAAATAATAATAATTGATAAATATAAATTTGCCTTTGAACATAATTTATAGGAGTATTTATCAAAGTGTATGTGGCCGCATAAAAAATACATATTTATTTTCAGACTATTGCTGCTTGTATCTTAATATATAATTATATTTTGCCAAAGATATAAAAGAAGTCTTATAATCTCAACGAAGTTTGTACCGAAAAGTTTCTTACATACCTAACCTCAGTTTTTGACTTTATTGGAACCGAGTTCATTTATGTAGTGCATAAAAGTCTTGGCAATGATTTGTCGTTTGTATTTTTTTGCCTAATAAAATAACTGATCAGTGAAAATTTTGTTTAATTTCATTTTAAGCTTCAATGGCTTTTGATTTTAGATAGATGCTATTAAAAAATAAAATACAGAATAATTGTACACGCAGACCAAAAAAAACCTTTTCTGTTCATGACTGCAGAACGCAGAATATAATTTATATATATACAAAGATATATTATTTTAATGTATATATACAAGTACGTATGCATTCTGTAATAAAAAAAAACACCGCAATTAAAACATAAATTATATTTTAAATTTTATTAAATAACAATAATTATTAATTTAACACAAAAAATGCTAAGTTTCATCATACACATGAGTCGATAAGTCACTTGTATATTAAGAAAAAAAAAATTAAATTAGTTTTAACTTGCAATTTAATTCTTAACTGTTGGGATCGGTTTTATTTAGTTTAACCTTAATTGCATAAAATTGTTATCATTAACTAGCCATGCCTCTCGGTTACACCTGTAAATTATATAAGCATGCACAATAATGTACATTTCCGAATTTGCTAAACCGGCCCGCACTATCCACTTAGTTTTTTTTACTTAGCGTGAAGTGGGAGAATTGGGCAATCAAATGCAACTACAATTTTTCATTACTGACTAGCGACAGTAGAGAGGTTTTCGCAAGCAACCTAGACGATATGAAATTTAATATAGAAGCCGAAATGAGCGGCCTCCCTTACTAGAGTTTGCTTACTCTATTTAAAAAAAGCATGTTTTAGTAGAAATTTAATATAAACCTAACAGTTTTTTTGAGTCTTATAAATTATTTTATCATTAAAAATATCTTGATACCAGCTAGGCTGCTTAGTGTGTTGCTAGCAAATCGAAAAATAAAATAGGTATACAAATTTTTATGCTTTGGTATTGGAATTAGAAGGCTTTACAAAAATACTTACATATATTGAGTGCAGCTAGAGGAATGCGCTTAGTGCTGAAACCAAACTTGTGGTAGTAAAAATCCTAATTTAGGTATATCGTGGTCTGCAAATTTTAACTACCTTAAGATTTATAAATTGCAAGCACACATCTATACCACACACTATAGTTTAAAACTCACATTTCTTTATTTCAATACCAAGAGGCCGTATAAAATTCCACGTCATGCCGAAGCATGCCGCGGTATCTACAGCAACAAGTGCTATTATCACTAAATCCCATTTAACAAAATTATGCACACACAACCGACTTCATGCTAAACTGAATAAGTTTTCAGCAAGACACGGCTGCGTACTGTGGGATGCCACTACGTGCCGAAGCATGCCGCGACATGCCGAGTCATGCAGAAGCATGCCGGATGCTGAAGCGTGTCTTGGCCGTGCCAATCCGCCAATCAGCGCCGACCTTATTAATCTATGTATGAACGAGACTTTGATCATCCTGTGTTACAATGTAATATTGTTTGGTATTTTTGCAGTTTCTATACAAAATTGATACTCTTAATATTGCACAGTACAGTATCTAGTACAATATCAAAAGGGTTTTTAAGCTATCCATCACCAAATATACTAACACAAATTAAGTTTCCACATCTTTATTTTTAATTTCCAATTTTTTCTGTACCCTTAAATACTTCAGCTTCGCCCAAACACCTTGACACATCCTCACTAATCGCTTATCGCGAGAGTTTATTGCGTAGACAACTACATTTCTAACTATATGTCTAGCGTGTTGCAATTTTCCTTTTTGAGCATAAGCTAGTGCCGAGTAAAGTCTACTTCGTGCAGCCAGACTATCGTCTCCGAGCATTTTGGACAACTTATATTGTCTTATTGAAATTCTGCCTGCTTCGTCAGCCTGAAATATATTTTAAATAATGATAAAATATTATAATACATGAAATCAATATTTAAATGTTATTTTGCAGTCAGTGTTTGGAATTTTGTGTACTTTCATTGGAAGATAAAAAATTTAAATCTTTGAAGAATTGGAGTAGTTGCTCTAGTACGTTGGACTGTACCATCAATAGAATTAATGATGTGAAGTAATTAAAATAGTACTAAATGAAAGAAAAAACGATTGAGCTACCTACTAGTTTTTTTTTTTTGTTAGGCTGACAGTCCACTGAACGATAGGTTACGGCTACTGTTGCCTATAAAACAAGATGCTGCAAGCACACTGACTACCATAATAGGATGAAGGATAAGAGAAAGCAATATGAACTCCGGCCACCCTTACTCACTCACCGAAACACAACAGCACACATGCTGTTGTTTCACTTTGATCTTCTGTGAGGGGGTGATTACTGGACTGAATAACATGATCTCTGGTTCAATAATATTTATTAAGACATACATCTCTTCTGGTGATCTATAAAATATTTTATTAAAACCTTATACATATATAGTCATTTAATACTTACGCAGTGCTCAAAGTAATCACCTAAGGCTGAATATGCTCCGCCGAGAGTAGACAGCCAGGAAAATGCATTCTCTATCTCGACTCTGGTCCATACCAATTTCAATATTTTATCATTCCTGAAAGAATAGTATTCTTATTAGTGGTAACATTTGGTATTGCCACTACCAAATACCAAGGTTAAAAACTTATTAACAAAAATCACCAAATCAACCAAAAATACATGGGCTTGCTTTCTAGGGTTCCCGGATTCTATTTCCGGCAGGGTCAACTTTGGAAATGAACTTTTCAAAGTTGGCTTTGCTGGATCTGAAAAGTGCAATGCTAGTGCCACTAGGGCTCACTGCGTTTAGCAGGCACTTGGGCATGTCTGGTGGCAACGACCCCCTTACGGAAGACCACTGCAAAATAACAGCACATGTGCTGTTTCCCTATCGCTTCCCAATCCCTTATCCTTAATTCTACTGTAGTCGGCAGTACATGTGACTTCGAAGTGACAACACGCCTTGTTGCTACCCACTCATTGTTTTGTAACGAAAATAAATTAATATCATCGAATATATATATTTATTTTGCTTGAACCACCTGATATTTAATACTAGCAAATAATAACTTACAAGGTTATGTTACATAAAGTAAACAATTAAATTTAACATGTATTTTGCACCATTGTGTCATAACAATGTGTAACATCATACAATAATTAGGAACTCATGTATCATATGTATAATACGAGACAGTATTATGTATCTACATTCTTTTTAAATTTCATTTTCATCTATGTAAATTTTTTTTTTTTTACTAGGGAAATATTTTGAATTGGAGAACAGGCTTTATAGTTGGAATGATTAAAATAATATTTGTTATTTGTGAAAAATGCAAGATAACAGAGAAAAAATATATTACCAAGAATAGTCGATAACCTCCTGGTCGGGAGGTTCTAAAATTAAATTTAAGTGAACTATTCCACTCTCAGGACATCCACACAATTCATTCAAATGCAATATAACTCTTGATCTGTACACTTCGGAGTTAATACATTCTTTAACAAAAGGCTGCAGAAATAGAGCGTTTGCTACGAATTTTAATGCCTTTTTCTTTCCTTGCAATTCGTCAATTTCAAATTGACTGTCTCCACCGCATCCAGGCTTAACTCCAACAGATTTATAGTGCTCTTTATTGAGAAACACGAAATTTTCTGGTGATACATAGCAAATAGTGTAAGGGCTGCGAAATAATTTCACTTTGGTTATCAGCAGCATTATTTTAGGTTAGGTGACATATGGACGCGATTTTTGAAAACTAAGAACACGATAGGAACCTTTTTCTTAATAATGTTTATGGCGAATTGAAAAACCTCACTATGTAATTTTTAGTAAAATTAGTTATTTCGTTATTTGCATTTTGTATACATTTACATGACAATTGATCAATTGACAATTTGACATTAACGTAGTGATTATATACTCTTTGTTGACATTGACTGACTGATACAACAAGTCAACTTCAAGCTGTCATTCAATATTTTAAGCCAAGAATTTTAAGCTACGATTTTAAGTTAACATTGACAAGTTAAATGCTTGCCAATTGCCATTACTTTAATTAATTAAAATATATATAGAATTTTTTTTAGATCATAAGAATAAATCATAACTACATATTTTAAATGTAAAAATAAAAATATACCTATTAGCGGTCTCGAATTCGACGTCGGCTCTTTGGTGCGAACATTTAAAGCGCCTTAAAATTGGTGGCAATATCGGGGCAGTGGTAGAGATCGCCTCTAATTATGTTTACGATTTGTCTACACATGAGGCGATCAAGAGAGCGATCTAGGGAGCTCCCCCACTACTGCCCCGATAATGCCACCGGTTTTAGGGCCGTGTTTAGGCGTTTTAGTTATAGATTGGTTCTGTCATATTTTTTTATAATTTCAATGCAAGGATTATTACTCTCTCTCTCTCTCTCTAAGCGAGAAAGCAGCTGGGGAGAGAAACTCAGAAATCAGTATAAAATTAGCGTAGAGAGAGAATAGACTCGTTTCCCTACTGGCAACACTGGATTGGACCTTTTTGCCGAACGAATTTGCTTGTGTATGCTACATTCATTGCTTTAGTATTATTCTATGATTCATTCATTCAGCTACGCTACGTAACTCTAGCTACGTACGTTACCATAGTATAATAGTGTCTATGTATGTACGTTACGTACGTTACATACGGCGCCATTTTGTTCCTGCCGTATGACAGGCCGGCTTGCAAAAGAGGAGTAAATTGCAATTTATTCTTCTCCAATTTGAGTTTATGTGTTGAATTTATTGTTAATGAAGTGAAACATAACATAAATGATGGCGAGATACGGTCAAAGACCGGAAAATGCCCTTAAAAGGGCGAATGGTAAGTCAAACTTGCTTGCTCCATCATCCTTGCGTACCACGTTGCACTTATAGAAAATAGTTAAAAAAATAGATACTATACTAGAATATATCAGGGAATCTAAATGTTAAATTTGTATGTAGTAAAATTGAGATACATATGGCGCTATGTCAATATTCGTCAAAACCTTTACATAATTCTAAAAATATACCTAACCAAAAATGTTGAATTAGATTACGATTACATTGTATGAAAATTGTTTTTCAGAATTCATGGAGTTGGAAAAGCCGTCCAGGGCTTTGGATACACTCCAGGAGGTTTTCCGAAACAAAAAGTGGGCTTACAATTGGTCAGAATCTGTCCTTGAACCGATTATGTTCAGATATCTAGAGCTTTGCGTAGACCTACGGAAGTCGCACATCGCCAAGGAAGGATTATTCCAATATAGAAACATGTTCCAGAGTGTGAACGTGGGTTCACTGGAGCAAGTCATAAGGTATGTAACGTAAAAATTAACATTCTAACTTCATTGATTCTCCACCCCTATTTCTAAGATGTTAAAACATTTCAATATTTATTGCTCATATGTTATTGTCAGGCATAGATTTTCTTATTTTTAGATGAACTCTTTGGGAAAATTAATTTTTTTCTGGATTCAGATGTCTGTTCATTACTATTATTATTATTGAATCTACTGACATACAAAACATTTAAGTTTATTTTGTAACATTGTCTATTAGAAGATTAGTGATATTTTCAATAATTATGTTCTTAAGTCGGAGCATAATAAAATTAAAGAGTATATTTTGTTATATCAGAGGCTACCTTCGCATGGCAGAGGAAAGGACAGAAGCGGCCAGAGCACAGTCGACTCAGGCTGTGATTGACACAGACGATCTGGACAACCTCGCTACTCCCGAGAGCATCCTTCTGAGTGCTGTCTCTGGAGAGGACGCTCAAGATCGTTCAGATAGAACTATACTTACACCCTGGGTGAGAATTTTAGAAATCAATTTGTCCCATTAGCTCCAATTGAAGTAACTTTCGTCACTTATAAAAATTATTTGACTTATTGTTTCAATTTTCATATTAATTTATTGCTCAATTCATTTTTATTTCAAATACTAGCTGGTGCCCGCGACTTCGTCTGCATTGAAAAATAAAAAATATAATATAAGCAATATAATGCCTGATATCTGCATTGCTATTACACTTTTGTCAGGTGTTAGTTTTTTATTTATTTTAGATGTTCCCCAAGAATTCATTCTGGATGAAAGGTACACTATGTCCTTTCCGGTATCCCTGACAATGTATATGCAAAATTTAATGATGATTGGTTTAGTATTTAGGTGTGCAAAGGTAACAGACAGACAGACAGAGTGACTTTCACATTTATAATATAATATTAGTACGGATTTTATTAAAATATTCTAATGTGATGTTAAAAAGCTTTAAACACTTTTATATATATTCATCAGATAATGTCTTATCTATTTTATGAGGTATTTTTAAATAAATAGTCGCCTAAACTCGCCCCTTTAAATATCTTATCACATGACTGAGTTTGTACTTGAAGTTTAATTTTATTTTTATTTTTAACAGTTTGATAACAAATATATTGTTTGTTTTTCCAGGTGAAATTTCTATGGGAGTCGTACTGTCAATGTTTAGAACTCCTCCGTACCAATGCTCATGTAGAGACTTTGTACCATGATATTGCTAGGATGGCATTCCAGTTTTGCCTCAAGTACTCCCGGAAGACGGAGTTTAGGAAGCTGTGTGATAAACTTCGTAAGCACCTCGAGGACATCTGTAAGCCTACGGTAAGAATAATTATATTATACACCTGTAAATATTTTTTTTATGAAATTTTTTGTCGCCTTTAGTGATTACAAGAAAAAAAAAGTAATCGAATTAGAACTTTTAGGCCTAAAATGTTCAGAATTGATCCCTTGATGCTTATGTTTGATTTGATCCATACTTCCAGGGACACCCTGTATAGTTAGGACAATACAAGGCTTAAATCATTAAATCTGACTATGTGCAATAGTTTAATAGTACATTTTATAATTTGCATGGATATACTATACCCTTATATAAAAATAACAATTGCAGGTCCCAACGGGTAATGTCAGCATCTCGAAACCTGAAACTCAGCAGCTCAACTTGGAGACAAGACTGTTCCAACTGGACAGTGCCATACAGATGGAATTGTGGCAGGTGAGCATTGAAGATATGTTAGCTAATTATAAATCTAGCTTCCAGCTAGATCAGATATTTAAAAAAAAAATCTCTTGCAATAAATATAAGAAACCAGCCGTGACCAGCTAAATATCCAAGTTTTTTGCTAGTATTTTCTAAATCAGCCACATATAGGGCCCTACCGTATATGTTTGGAAGATTTTGTCCCGAATTGGCGCAATAAAAAAATTGTCACACTAAAGCGGACCCATTATAAAGTGATTACGAAAGAGTGATAAATGAGAATGGGGTTGTGTATATTTGCAGAAAATTTAGTATATCAATTACGTTTCTCCAAGAAACTCTTATGATCGTTATTATAAATTTAAATTTACCAGGGTTTCGGAAAAAAAAGCCAGTATGTTTTAATTGAACCAAATGCAAACATATTAAGTTTGGCTTTCGCCGTCTGGTTGCGCTCTATATTAAGTCTATGGGATTCCTTAAGGATTCATAGACTATTAACCCTATGGGAGTAACTACACTTGGCTCTTCGCTCAATATTATACTCAAAGACTCAAGGTTGAGTCTCCACGGAGTATGTCACATACATTTGTATGGTGAATCGCACACTTGGCTACCGTGGAGTGTACAAGTTTTAATGTTTATCGCCTCTCTCAATCCAGGAAGCTTACAAAGCAATTGAAGACATACACAACCTGATGAACATGTCGAAGAAGACTCCAGTGGCCAAAACTATGGCCAACTACTACAGCAAGTTGGCGCTTGTTTTCTGGAAAGCCGGACATTGTCTCTTCCATGCCGCAGCCCTGCTCAAGCTTTTCCAGCTGTCCAGGGAACTCAAGAAGAATATCACCCAGGAGGAATTGCAGAAGTAAGTCCAACCTTTCATTTTAAAGATAACATCCATTAATATAGATTAGTTGGATTAAGATCAGATAAAATATAAGTTTCATTATCAGGTTTTAATAAAGAGAAGATGGGATAATGTGTCCTTTATTATTAAGATTCTCATAATAGATCATAAGGTTATGGTTTTGAAACTTATTCTTTGAATAGAATGAAGTCTGGAATTATTTTTATAGAATTTCCTTGTCTATGGTGAACATTCAGGTAATTGAGCATATAGCTATGTTTTTTTTTTAATAGAAAGTTACGCTATTGTACACCTCTGAATATAATCCCATTTCTGATCTTTTAATGGTTGTGAAATGGTAGGCCTCAGAGGTACATCATTTATGTCTGTTTGACGCGACAGGCGACGCTCCTACTTGTGTCATCTGTGTTAATTAAAACTAGCACAAGTAATATTTTTTCCCTATCGATTATTTCAGAATTGCCATTTTACTAAGACATTTCGAATTAGCTTTTGAAGTCCACGATTCAAAACTTTTTAATTTATTTATTGAATATACTTGATATTTTTAAAATATTTTTGAGTTCATTTTTTTTTATTAATGTTTAGAGGGATTTTACTCTTATTTATTTGGGTAATTTATTGATTCATATGAATTTACCATTACTATTGGAAGCCATTATTCAGAATGACGGATTGTTCATCTTTACAGTTAGTTATATAAAAATATTTCTTTAGACGAAATTCTTTATGAAGATGCTCTAAAGGTTAATGTTTATAAAGAACCAATGCAAGATATCTGATCCTGTAAATGACATTGTTTTATCCTCTCACCAGAATGGCCTGTCGAGTGTTGGTGGCAGTATTGTCAGTGCCATTGCCATCTCTCCATCCCGAGTTTGATAGATTTGTGGAAACAGACAAGAGTCCAGTTGAGAAAGCCCAACGATTGGCTGTATTGCTGGGATTAGCTCAACCACCCACCAGAACTAGTCTGTTAAAAGGTATGGAAATTGATTACTTCTATTATATATTTTTTAATTATTACCAAAATGAATCAAAAATTAAAATATATCTCCACAATTTATTATTTTGTAGGTTCAAATCTTACCTAGGATATGCCAGTAGTTTTCGTTTCCGGAAGTTTATTTTCAAATAAAATAATAATAAAGAAAATAAAGGAGAATAAGAACGAAATCACGAGGCACATTTATTATATTTTACCTCTGAATATAATCCCATTTTTGACCCTTCAATGGTTGTGAAATGGTAGGCCTCAGAGGTACATAATTCATGTAAGTTTGACGCGACAGGCGAAACTTTTGCTGTGACGTCTGTGTTATTTAAAACTAGCACAAATGTTTAATATAACTTGAAACCAGAATTCCAAATTTATTCATCAAAACTCATCTGTAAATATTTTCAAGAAATAATAGAAAGTGAATAAAAATACTTATATCCGTACGTACTTATAACCGGATACTTCACATCCGGTTATATTATTTATATACCGTTAATTAGTCAGCATATTTTTTGTTTGTCTCGCTGCTAATATCTCTAACACGGCATATTGTTTGATGTTTAAAATAATAAAATTTTAAAAAATTTTGGTTGTTTCAGATGTGGTCCGTTTGAATGTAGTGGCGCTGGCGTCGCCTCAACTCCAGCAGTTATACTCTTGGCTGGAGGTGGAATTTGACCCTCTGACCATTTGCCACAATGTCCAGGGTGTCATTAAGAGTTTACAGGAGGAACCCAGTAAGTATTCGTTACATTTTTAACGCCTGACGCAAAACAGGGTATTATAAGTGACGTATGTTTGTGTAATCATAGCTCCCAAACAGGTGAGCCGATTTTGATCCTTTTTTTGTTTGAAAGCTGACGTGATTGTGTGATCGTTCTTAGCTACAATTCATGAAGATCTGTTGAGGCATTTGAAGACAATTTCCTAGGTGACGAAGGGATTTCACTAACTTTCACATTTTCAGTTGATGTGAAAAT
Source organism: Synanthedon myopaeformis (assembly GCA_944738685.1). Lineage (NCBI taxonomy): Eukaryota > Metazoa > Arthropoda > Insecta > Lepidoptera > Sesiidae > Synanthedon > Synanthedon myopaeformis. The sequence continues at coordinate 2,108,858 of OX122933.1, read as the reverse complement.
TGGTACACTGTTACTTCAGTGGTATTTCCATGACATGGCAACCTTGACTTGATGCTGCAGCATCAAATATGTAGTCTGCGGGATACCCAACTCTTAAACAACTTACAGTTGCTAAGTTTGCTTAGTGGAACGAAGTCTAATGCTTTGAACGTGTCCGGCGTTGCAGACTCTCCGCTGGGCCAGTACGTGGTGGCGCTGCAGGACGTGGCTCTAGTGCGGCTGGTGCGTCAGGTGGCGCAGTGCTACGCGTGCATGCAGTTCTCGCGGCTGCTCGAGCTGGCCGGCACCGACGACCTCTTTCACCTCGAGCGGTTGCTGGTCGACTGCGTCAGGCACAACGACATGCAGATCCGTGTCGACCACGCCAACAAGTTAGTATACTTTACTAATTTAGTATTTAGTAGATAAACCACTCGTTACTGCCCAGAAATCGATCGCATTATTGGTCCAGTACACTACTCGCGAAGTTGAGCTAGTAGTGAAGTGGACGCTTAACAAGTTGGTTTCGGTTTTTTTTTCTGTGGTTAGTCAATTAGTCAATCGGTGCAATTATTATTGCTAGATCATGATTAATGTTTTAATGAAATGTGTGCGTGCGTGTGTAGGTGCGTTCACTTTGGCGTGGAGGCCGGCGGTGGCGAATGGTGTTCGGCCGCCGACGAGGCTTGCGGCGGTGCCATATTGCAACCAACGCCGGCGGAACAGGTAAACCACTGATTAAATTACAATCTTTAACCATCGGAATTACAAAGGAGAACCCCGTTTTCCATACAAGCATGGATGGGCATGAGCACAATCTTACAAAAATAACAGCACGTGTCTTGTTATGTTTCGGTAAGCGAGTAACACCCAAATATCTCAATCCCAGAATTAATATGCGCGCAATGAGCCGTTTTCGAAATAATTTTCAATAAAAGTCAAATTCCTTTTGCGTCGTAATTTTTTTTTTTTTTTGTGGAGTTTCTTTTACCTTAACGAAAATTCTATACAATACAATTTGTCTTTCATATGTTAAGTATGTAATGTTCTTGTAAATTTTTCATTAAACAACCTTAATAAGTGTGATGTTCGTGTTCAGGTCCGCGAGCAGCTGGTGGTGGCGGCGGAGGTGGTGTCGCGCACGGTGAACGCGCTGTTCCCGGCGCTGAGGCGCACGGAGCAGGAGCGTGCGCGCGCGCTGATGGTGCAGCACTACCACGAGAACAAGCACGCCGAGCACCACCGCGTGCTGCAGCGCCACAAGATCATCGAAGAGCGCAAGGAGTACATCGAGCGACTCAACACCGTGCGCGAGGAGGAGGAGCTCAGGTATACTCTATCTCTTTAATACTATTAATACATGTCCACGTTCATATGAAAACTGTAAGTGGCTACCGCCGCCTATAACGCATGCAAACGCCACATGTGCTGCAAGTGCGCTGCCGACTACAGTAGGGTTAAGATATTCAGCTCGAACAACGCTGTAAGACATAGTAAGTACTAAGGAAGTAAAAAAAAACATACTAAGTTATAAACTTTAATAAAGGTTGGTTATAACTTTGTATGATTTACGCACAAAACCCTCAGCAAACAAAGTTTTTTTTTTTTTTGCCTCAAAAATGTGATTCGAGCAATACGCCTCAACTCTTAAGAATAAGATGCAATCTTTAATTACACTCTTCTAGTTATAAGTTTCTAGTTAGATCATACAGAGTAGCGTCTCTCAGTATATTAATAAATAAAAAAAATTTAGACGTCAAGAGGAACAACAGCGTGCCGCCGCTGCAGCCGAAGCCAGGAGGCAGGAACAAGAGAGAGAGGAGAGGGAGAAACGACGTCACGCATCCGAAATGGCCATCATGAAGGAGCGTCTCTTGAAAGAGAGGATGGAGCACATCTCGCAGACAGTTGCAGGCAAGAAAGTACTCGAAAAACTAAAGGAACAGGTCAGTTTAATTAAATGAGAGAAAAAACTTGTCAAATGCAAAATTACAAATCTTACTTACTAATATTATAAATGCTAAAGTTTGTGACAATTTATGAATGTTTCAATAACATAAAAACGGCTGAACAGTTTTATTGGTAACCAATGTGTACTTGATAAGAGGAAATAATGGTTGATATCCTTTTTCAGGACTTGAGGAAGTTGGACGCTGAAATGATAGCTCAGCGCGAGGCCGAAGAGCTGATGAAAGAACGCCGCGAACTGCAGGCCAGACTGAAGAGTCAGGAAAAGAAGGTAAGCTAACTGTATAGCCATAAATGTCTTTGAAGCCCAACGCAAAAACTTGATGTTATAAGTTTGGTATATGTGCATCTCTGTATTTGTCTTGTAGAATCGTAGTTCCCAAACGAATGGACCGTAAGAAAGCTGACGTGATCGGGAATGTTTTTAGCCATAATTTATGGAGATCTGTTCAGGCGTATGAAGACAATCGGAAGGGAAATCACTAACTTCCAACATGTTCGATTGATTTGAAATTTGGTATACTGTTACCTCGGTCTTTGGTGTACTTGGGTGTACGTCATTACGAAGCACTCATTTTAACAAAATTATGCACCTGAATAGTTTTTGGCAAGGCGCGGCTGCATAATGCGGGATACCATGACATGCCGAAGCATGCCGAGTCGTGGCTAGGCATGCCGCGGGATGCTGAAGCGTATCTCGCCGTGCCATACCGTCAGTCAGCGTAACCCTAAAACATTTTACATTACATTGTTTTATTTAAAAAAAATGTACTTTAATATGTAATTGGTTCCAGGTGGATTATTTCGAACGCGCTAAACGTCTGGAAGAGATTCCTCTACTCCAAAAGAGTCTAGAAGAGAAACAGGTGCAAGATAAGGCCTTCTGGGAGCAGCAAGAGAAAGAGCGTATACAACAACTAATTGGTAAGCTTTTAAATTTTATTTTCCAATTTACTTTGTTCAAATATTTAGGACAGTTGAATGAGTAATACAGCAAAACATTTAAAAAAAAATTGCTGCAAGTGGTCGCAATTTTAAACTAACTCAACCTGTGTAGCCCGGGGTTTTAACGTCATAACGCGTGTTTAGAACGTAGCTTGTACAGGGCTAACTAACCTTTACTAGCCAGGCTTTTATGTAACCATTTTATTTTTGGAATTTCTGGCCTGGTTTTGTGTAACAATGTATAATGGTTGTAAACAATACAGCTACAATAAATAGTGTTTACCATGCGTCATGGACAGAGTCCCGCAACCACGACGTGGCGACTGCAGCGCGACTGGTGCGCATGCACGCGCAGCGCGATGAATTCGTCGGCCGACTTCGCACGGAGCGCGATTCCGCACACATTCAGCGGCTTCAAGCTTTCCACGAGCGTTTGGACGCTGAACGCACGCGCCGTCTAGCCGAACGACGCAAACAGCGCGCCGAGAAACGCCGCCAAGAAGTACGTATCATTTATTTATAAAGGACTTTTACAAAAGTTTATATTTCTTTATTCATAATAAAGCATATAAGCTTACATGAGAGAAACGCAGTGTGCCAGAATCAGATCTATGAAAATTTCATATCCAAAGTTGGCCCATGAGACAGAACGTTGTTGACCACTTGATCAAGGGCTCACTTATCTCTGCCACATTCTCTTTGAGTGGCATGTGAAGTCCGCTTCCTGTTTTGTCGGACCGGCAATATGAGCACGAATGGCCGGCCACATAATCGCGCAGACGCAGTCCAAATCGAGCGCTTGTTACGAAAACATCACGCTTCTTGAAAGAAACGACCTTTTTTTATATATATATTTTTTTTTTATTTCTTTTTATGGCATGTATTATAATTATAATTAACTTAGGTCCTAGTGCGGAGCGTTGCGATTAATTGCGCAAGTAGAGCAATGTGTGGGCAGGAGGGCAACATCGGGTCAATGCGAGGAGCCATAGTGTGGCAGAGTCATTAAATGTGACGAAAGAATAACTGTGCTTGTTGGTGTGCAGTGGTTGAACGAAAAGCGTCGCGCGGAGGAGCGCGCGGCGGAGGAAGCGGAGCGCTTGCGGGAGGAGCAGGAGCGCCGCGAACGGGAAGAGCGCGAACGCAAGCACCAGGAGGAGTTAGCCGCGTTGCGCGAGCGCAAGGAAAAGGAGGAAAAGTAATACACCAGTCTAATATAACTTATTTGTTCCAGATATATGAGTTCATTAGTTTTGTTTAGGTCTTGTTATGGGGCTAAGGAAATGATGAAGTAATCTGACTCTATATATATATATATAAAAATTTCGTGTCACGTGTTTGTCGCCGATGAACTCCTAAACTACTGAACCGATGTTGATAGTTTTTATTTTGAACACGGGCGAAGCCGGGAGCGTGTAGCTAGTAAACTATATTTTTGATTGTATTGTCGCTATGCTACTTAGTAGAAGTTCTTTATTTACAAAAATTATAGTTTCTCGTGACGGTTACTTTAGCTATAAGCAGTGTCCAGTACACTGCTCATAAGTAGCAAAGCGGTGCCGGATTGAGCTAGTAATGTTACTTTATCACGTCCAGGGCCCACCAAGAGATGTTGGCGCGCACAGAGGCCAGGAAGCGGGAAAAGGAAGCGGACGTCCAACGTCAGTTGGACGAGCAAAAGGCTCCTCCGGCCGGAGGCGGCTCGTCCAGTTGGCGGTCGGCGCAAGAGCCGTGGCGCGGAAAGGAGCCCGAAAAGAAGTCCGAACCTTGGAGAATGAGTGCGTATTGTTGCTTTGTGCGTTTTTAGGGTATGAAATACAGGATCAACCCACCACCATATGAGTTTGCGTGAGTACTGACTAGTGATGTGATTGTGTTACTCTGCGTTAAAGGTCGTCTCCGCGAGCCACAGCGTGACGAAAGAATCCGCTCGCCGGAACGACGTGCGCCGCCTTCAAGGGACGAACGCTCGGACCGACCGCCGCTTAAGGACAACAGGTAACCAAAACCGAAATTTTGACCAGCTTTGGAGGAGTGGTTAGGTTCAACGGTTCGAATCCGGGCAGGCCAGCTCTGGCCTTGATCTGGAAAGTGATGGCAAGGCACACCGGGTTTCCGTAAATCACCCCTTTACAGAAAACCAACATGAAATTACAACATGTGTGCTTTTGTGTTTTGGTGAGTAAGTCAGAGCCTATAAGTTAAAATTTCAAGTGGTAACTATCAATACAAAATCAATACTTATTAGTTTTGTTGAAACTGTATATTGTGTTTTTTCCGTCTTAGGAAGCGTGTCTCATTTTTTGTAAAATTGACTAAATAAAAATAAAAATTATTATATTGGTATAGGCGTGAAGAACGGCCGCGTGATGAACGTCGGGACGAAAGGCCGAGAGATGATCGTTCTCGTGACGATAGACCGAAAGATGACCGTCCCAGGGACGACAGGTCGAGAGACGATCGTTCCAGGGACGACAGGTCGAGAGACGATCGTCCCAGGGAAGACAGGTCGAGAGACGATCGTCCCAGGGACGACAGGTCGAGAGATGATCGTCCCAGGGATGATAGGCCGAGAGACGATCGTCCTAGAACAGACAGGCCGAGAGAGGATCGCCCCAGGGACGACGCTGGTTGGCGCAGCGGAGGAGGAACTAGAGACGGGGATAGAGACAGGTCAGTTGTGTACAACACACTGGTAGATCAAATTATAGCAATAAGTGGCCAATAAAACCAGATTGGTTAATAGTCTTTTTATTGTTAATAAAAACACTAAACAATGTTGCAGAAAGTTGACAACTATTTACAGTTTACATCTTACGTTTTTAGCCCTTTATAAAACTTCGCTATTTTCTAAGATGTTTCGACGACACTAGCCAAGTCGGTAGTATAAATCGTGTGAAATACTGAGTAATTTTTAAGATAAATTTGGTATAAATTATAAATTTACAGTTATAACTTGTGAAGTGTAATATTTTTTAATTTTTATTTCATTTTCAATCAATAAATTTGATCTGTGAAAAATATGATTGAATATACAGTTGATCTATCCAAAGCCTACAAAAACCGCGCGTACAAAGTTGCGGGCACGGCTAGTGATAAAAATATAAATGAAAAATTTAAAATTTTATTATTATTAATACTTAAAAATATGAAATTAAAAGATAATATAATTATGATAATTTTCTTAGGTTTAATGGTATTTTTCTTTTGCTGTCCGCTGTTTGTATTTACAAAATATGATTTTAGTATTTTACAAATTTATATTTTTATGAAATCTAGTTTTTTTTTTTCTATTTCAGTTTTAGGTAATTAACTATGTTCTCGCTTGTCACTGATGACTAATCCACAAAGTGTTTTCAGACCGCGGTATGTTGGTCGTACTAGCGGCGGCGGAACCGATGGCGGTAGCTGGAGACGCGCACCTCCTCCAGACACCAGTACACCATCCACCACGGTAACTAACTTCTGACATCCATTTTTTTATATGTTAAGGTACCTCACCGTCGCCTATTATAACACAAGCTACGCAACAGGTGCTGCAAGTGCGCTGCTGGCGATAACCATCATAGCACATAAAACTCTGTAATTATTTATTCGAAGTGTAGAAGAAAATAAAAATAAAATCATTATGCCTGTGACATTCTACATATTTGTATGCAATATCAAATTGACAATTTTCCACATAAAGATTTGACGCTGTCGCTAGCGAGTGCGGGCATTATAAACTCACACTAGAGCCACTGAACATTGCTTGACCTATCAATCTTTGCAAACGCCTTAACGGTTTAACGCCGGGCGCACTACTTTGACTGTGGTAAAATAAAAAAAAGACATCATGCGATAAATGCCTCCAACATAAACGATGATATTCTCCAAATTCGTTAAGGCCCATGATGTTCGCCAGTGAGTGATAAGCTGCATTTTTCTTTTTCTGTAATAGGATCGCGGAAGTACATGGAGATCTAAAGAGCCACGTGACGATCGCTACCGTGATCGTGACCATGATCGGTACCCACCCAGGAGAGACGATCGGTAATTTTTTTGTGTTTTTCTTATGTAATATCTATTAAAAAATAGGGTGTTGCGGATATTCATATCTGCAAATGCGGAACTTTCGCTACGATTTAGACATCCGCAACCACAGTATCCGCATATGCAATAATCAATGCAAATCTTGTATGAATAAGGATTTGGAGCTAATCCTATATATATATATATCGCAAATTTGCCCATGGTATACTATGGATTTTATTCAGTTGTTTATTTTTATTTAAATTGTTTAAATTTTCTACTAAACACTTCCAATCATAAATGATTCAAACAGAGAAACTTCTGTGTTGTATGCAGAAGTGTATTCAATGTTAATGTGAAGGGTATACGGTAATTACAATTGTACAACAAAGAATAAATATTTTGATCGTAACGAAATAACAATAAATTGAAGTGTTTGAAAATTTCTACATTACAGTGACGGATCACGTCGGGACGATCGTGACGGTCCACGTCGTGATGATCGTGATGGTCCACGTCGAGATGATCGTGACGGTCCACGTCGTGACGATCGTGACGGCCCACGCCGTGATGACCGTGACGGTCCACGCCGTGATGACCGTGACGGTCCACGCCGTGATGACCGCGACGGTCCACGTCGTGATGACCGCGACGCTCCTCGTCGTGACGATCGCGATCGCCGTCCACCGCGACGTGACGAAAAACGTAAGACATTTTAGGCAACATTTCACTTGCGCCGTTTGAGCAAAGACTTATAGAACGAATTACGCCTGCATTATTATCACCTAAAGTCTTTTAAAGTTTATTAATTAAATCTATTATATATTTTATAAATATTAATTAAATCTATTATAATTATTATTTTCAGCTCAAGAGTCCGAAGGAGGATGGCAATCCGTGGGGAGACGTTAAAAACACCATCTTATTGTACTGTCGCCGTAATATGTCATTGCTTTTATTGGTTTAGTTCAAATATTTTGTGTTTTTGTCGAGTGTTGCAGTTATTAAGGCAAATGGCGAATTAGTTGACATTATTCATACATAAGTTACACTTAGTAACGATTTATAAAAACTGATAAATAATGGTAATAATAACTTATAAAGCCATACATTCATTGAAAGTAGCGTTCATGAATATTTTTATATTAGTTTTGGCTATAGCTTCTTAATTTAAAATTATTACTAAACGAGTGTTGAGTACTCGGGAAAGAAAAATGGCGAAACAATTGTTAATAGGATTAAAAAGCGCATTCAAGTGTCATTTAATTATAATATAATTTGTATATTTACTTATACTACAGATTTTTTTTTAAAGTTGTATTCATAAAAAAAAACTGTAAATTATTTGCATGTAATGTGTAGGGCCAGGGCCCATTTCCTTATCCCTTATCCTTAATCTTACTATAGTCGGCATCGCACTTGCCCACCTTGCATGTGTTATAGGCGACGGTAGCCACCCTACCATCAAGTGGACCCTCAGCCTGTCTGCCGATCTTAACATTAAAAAAAATATCACTCGTCCTGACTGACTTATCAACGCACAGCTAAAACTAAATACTAAATCTAGAAAGCTAAGATTTAGTAGACCTGATTTACGACCATCCGCTGAGAAAGGATTTTTGAAAATTTTAACTCCGTGCGAAGCCGGGGTCGGGTCGCTAGTATAAAATAATAATCAAATACATATATTTTTAAAATTTATTAATTATTTATAGTATACTATAAATTATGATTTTAATATAAAATATGTAAATAATGATTTTTTGCTGTGATGAATGTAACCTCTTCGCATCAAACTAGAATTTGTTTAATATAAATTCAGGACGAAATTTTTAGGTAAAACAAACTACAGTTCGCCATTTTTCTTTCTTCCACTCGATTAAATCACAATAGTAATTTGAACTCGATGCACACACAAATTAAATTACTGGGCCTTTTTTTTTTGTTTTTTCATATACTGTAACTGATATAATTTGTAAGTAATCGCCGTGTTTATCTTTATATATATTGTAACACAATAATGTGTAATTTGGAATAATAAACATTCGGTACTAATTGAAACTTTATTTCCACAACAATACTACAAAAATCCCCAACAAGTTTGTTCATATTGTGGTAACTTTTTGTGGGATAGCAAAGGTGATCCTACTCAACTAAACGTGTTCTACTACTACTACTACTACTGAATAGAAATAAATGCCAAAGCGGCACATGATAAGTAATACACGACACGTTTGGTCTAGTGGCTAGTAACCCTAACTGCTAGTTGCTTAGTGTGGAACTAGATGGTGCTGTGTGGAATGTGTGAAAATATTAAAAAAAAAAAAAAAATACATCACTAATAAGTTACTCGGTGGTCTCAATAAAAATGTAGTTAATCCGTACTAATCTATACTCACTAGATATAATATTATATCTATTCTATACTAATATTATAAATGCGAAAATATGTTTGGATGTGTGGATGTTTGTAACTCTTTCCAAAAACTTCTGAATCATGAAATTTTCAACGTTCAACGCGGACGAAGTCGCGGGCACCAGCTAGTTCCCAATAAACTATAGAGAGATAAATTTTGTTTTGATAGATCTACTTATATAGCTCATTGATAATTAAGCGGCAAATTATTTTTAATATAATTCTCGTGTCACAGTGTTTGCAACCAAACTCCTCCGAAACGGCTTGACCGATTTTTATGAAATATTTTGTGAATATTCGGTAGGTCTGAGAATAGGTCGAAAACTATTTTTATATCCCTAAGTAATTAGGGTGTCCCCACCCCAAAAATTCTTTTCTTTTTTTTTTTTGGAAAAAACGTTTGCCGGGTCAGCTATCTATAAAAATAACGTAAAGAATTAAATGACTATTTTTTACTGTTGACGTCACGTCATCATAAAACAACACTTGTTATTTTTTAAACGTTGCCTTTTGTCCCGTCCAAGTGTCATGAGAATATCAGAAATTTCGATTTGTGTTCTAAATCTTACATAACCTTTTATGTTAAGATCGTCTGACAGGGTGACGGTACACTTGGTGTGGCTACCATCACACATACCTGCTGTTATTTCACGGTGGTCTTCTGTAAGGGGGTGGTTACTGCCACCAAACGGGCTGCCCAAATGACTGCGAATGAAACGCAGTGTGTCATGCCATGATTTACAAATTTTCCCAGTGAAATAACAGCAGCATATGTACTGCTGTGTAAAAATACTAGAACCTTCTCCGCTATCCATTCCTGAACCCTTATCCTTTGTCCTACTTATGTCAATAGGCAACAATGACCATCTAAAATCAAATGGACCGTCAATCTGTCTTTTTTTTTATTATGGAGATGGGTTTGCTCTTGGCCAACAACCAGCTGTGTAGTAACGATGAGGCCTATGACGGAGCGAGCTCACCTAGAAGATGCCTATTCACTCGAACTTTGAAAAGATTTAGTCCCGGAAGTAATGAGTTATTTAGCTTTAGCGGAAAGGCTATTGAAGACCCACTGATATTTAAGTATTTAACGACTTAGGTTCCGACTCAAGGCCCCCGGGTTCGATTCCTGGCTAAGTCAACTGAGCACTCAAAATGGCCAATGGCCAATGGACTAATGAGTTCCTTTTTGTTGTTTTTGATATTTTGTTATACAAAAAGTAGAAGCTCATAATCTATAAGTATAGATACTTATATGACATACTATACTTATAAGTAGGTATACTATGTCCTGACTATCTGTCAATGTACAGCTAAAATAGCCAAAGTCTAAAAGGTAAAATTTTGAGCATATGTTTATTTTATAATCTAGGCATCGGCCTCATTTGAAAATTTCAAATGAATCGCTAGTTAAGTATATAATTGGGGATTCTATTGAGTACCTATCTGTAGAGGTTATACATCTTTAGCAGTTCACCGCAAATATCAATCCGAATCCCGAATCAGTCGGCTTAAAAATAATTCTGCAATAGATTGAATGAAGTGAATTGTATGTCTCCATATAACTAATATAACAATTTAACAAAGCAGGTTAAAACGCGGCCTTTCGAGAAAGTTAGCTTGCCTTTTTTTAAACGCCTCACTGCAGTCGGCGACTCGCAGCGGCCGCAAAACTACGCACCGCCTCCAACGAATATCGGTTTAAACAAGTTGTCGTGGAACTCTTTGTACTTGTTTTTTACATGTTTTTTAAAAGTGAAACAGTAAACATTCGAATTTAACAGTGAATAGTGCTTTATTGGACACAACGCTGCTAAATTTTGGCAGGGAATAAAACATGAATGTAAGTTCGCTTTCGGTTTGTCAAGGGTGTTTTCGGTTATCGGCGAAACTTTGTTCTGTTATGCATTTTGAAGGTATATTTTGCTTTATATCTCCACTAGTTGTGTACTGCGGCTTCGCCCGTCTTGAAATTTGACAGCGTAAAAAAACTTGTCCATGAAAAAATTCATAATACACGTTTGCCAACTTTCATAGTGATCGGTCAAACGATGTTGGAATTTAGCATACATTCATTTATGTATATACAAAATATACATGTTACTTGTAACGTGAGGAAGTATGATCCAGTCACTGCTTATTAGCAAGATATCAGATGTTTTCAAAGAATGTCAGGCTTTTACTTTATTACTTCTAACTATTATAGCTTTTGCAGCCGATTTCGTCCGCAATTCCTCGGGACGAAAAAAGTAATGTAAGTACTATGAAAAAAGTGTATCCCTGACAGCGCTTATGTAAAATTTCATTATGATCGGTTGAGCAGTTAAGGCGTGACACAGTGACAAACAAACTCACTTTCTCATTTTATATTAGTTAGGTACAACAAGAATCAAAAATAAGTTAGAATAAGATTTCATGATTTATCTATTGTAAAACCATTGTAACCTTTATTCAGTAAATAAATTATTATTATTATAATTATAAATAATAAACTGTTTCTTAATTTGACCTACTGAAACTGCACCTGCAAAAACTCAAGAACAAGCCCCACTTTTGTTTACCTAAAACATTCCCTTGAAAATATTTTAGAGGATGCTGAAAGAAAAAAAAATAATCTTGCAGGGTCCACAACAATCTATAGGCGATTATCCTTTAGTCTTAGTGAGGTTGTTTATTTATTTACATAGGAAGGTTTACAACAATTATAATGTATATTAAACAAACTGGATAGAAATGTAACTTTCTAAATGTAACCTTTAGGGATAAATGGCACCATAGGTCGAACTCCATGGGAGTAGAAACTAAAGTAAAATACTAGCTGGTGCCCGCGACTGCCATGTTTATCGCTGTAACGACGATGGCGGCTGAATTTTTCATATTTTTAGAATACCAGGATAATCTGTGTGCGAAATATCGATCAAATCCGTTGGTTTAGGCTACCAGGCTATTAACTCTAACACGTCTAACAAAAAAGGTCTTGTTAGTTTGAGCATAGTTTAGTTCAGGTGACTTAAATTCAAGCAACATTTTCCGGTTAACAATTCAATTAAAATGAGTGCGAAAACAAACGCCTCGACCACACAAAGGGGTTTCCTATACTTACGTTCAGAGAATTAATAAAATTAGTTTCATGCACAAAAGGTGATACTTGAAGGGATTTTTTTACTGAATTATGTTGTGGTACCTAATTAAAGAATAATTTAAAAAATATGTCTTTATGATTGCAATTAAATAAATACATTTTTGATCGCTTTTCGCGTACCATTTTTTTAATATATATTTTTTAAATCATAACGCCTTAAAAATACTCTATGATTCAATTCTCCATGCTTATAATATGTGTGACTTTTTTTATACAATTTATCTCAAACGCTGGCGAGAGGGGGGCCCACTATGAATTTTCTGCCCCTGTTCGAAAAATTCATAGATCCGGGGCTGCTGTAAATTTCTACCATCAAATCCTACCGTCAGCCAATCTATACTAATTATGAAGAGGTAAATTTTGTGTAATCTTCGAAACTACTCATCTTTCACCAATATTTAGTTAAGTACTTAGAATAGAATTTCAGGATGGATACAGGCTAAATATTCCACGCGAACGAAGCCTCGGGCACCATCTTTCTAAAAACGATACAACGCTTGGCAAAATCAGGCGTTGTATTGCTTTACATATTTTGTCAAGCGTTATATCTTTTATTTTTCAATGCAGCCGAAGTCGCGGGCATCAGTGTTCATTCAGTTTTAGTAGAGGCGAGGCCCAGTGCGTTTCGCAGTCATATGGGCAGCCCGTCTGGCGGCAGTAACCACCCCCTTACAGAAGACCACAGTCAAATAATAGCATATTATGTGCTGTTGTGTTTCAGCGAGTGAGTAAGGGAAGGAGTGCCACACTACCCTATTCCTTATCCTTAATCCTTCTATGGTCGGCAGCGTACTTGGTGCAGCAGCTGTGGCGTTGCTTGTGTTATAGCATAGAGTAAATAGTACTTAATATAGGCTACGGTAGCCACCTACCATCAAGTGTTTTCTAAAATGGTTCGATGTTTAAAGCTGACAAAGAGACAGACGTGGATAGCGCCATATCGAAGAAGATATTATAATACCGTTACATAACTATCTGTATGGGGTATGATTGCTTTACGTTCTCTCTTTCTTTGAGTCTTTATTCGTGGGAAAATCGTGTTTGTATGTAATTGAGATAAGATCACTATAAAAACTGGCGCGAATTTTGAATTCAGAATGTTGGGTACAATGTTATAATAAGCCAGCATTGTTTCGGTGCATAATTAATGCGTAATTATAATTTATAAACAATATATTAAAACAAAAACAATTATATTGAATTGGTAGTTTCTAAGGAGTAATGTTTGTGCCATTATTTTTATTATAGTCAATAGTTTCAGCACTCAATCCTATCTCAATGAGCCAACTGAAAACACAACTCCTTGTGGGGAGGCTTAATTGTAATATATTTTTGTGGAATTAGCTTTTTTATTCGTCTAGTTTTCATCGATTTGTGCTTTTCTATCGAATTTTCTATAAAATCCTAAAAAATATCAGAAGAGTTCATGCGTGAATTGCGTGTTCAGATTAAGTACTAGTTTAACTGCTAATATATGATAACTAGTAGGTGCCCGCGACTTCGTCCGCGTCCGATCGCTACCAAACTTCACGTATAAGTTGTCTGAAAATTTCATCAAAATCGGTTCAGCGGTTTTGGAGTCCATAGGGAACATACATACATACATCGCCTTTTATATATATATATAGATTTGTGGTGTCAAAGAAACATCGCCAGACAAAAAGTAAGGTCAACTCCTTGGTCGCTTCCGACCGGAATACGTGAGCTGCATCCCATAGTATCAGCCATTGTCTGCAGCCGATGCTCTTCCGAGCTATTGTCAAACTGACAGTTTTGTGACGCGTATTGATTTGAAATTCGAATGTTGTTATGTACATACAACTAAGTAGGCAAAGATATAATGCTAATCAGCCTTGGAACTTCGTAAGGTAGTTCGCCGATCAATTCGATGTCGACATAAGTTTCTATTTTCCTATCGGCAATTTTTAAGTGTTTGTCTTACAAATTTACAGTGACCAATATTAAAAAAAATTGATTGAGGAAATTCTAATCCTTTTATCCTAATAGAATTATAAATGCGAAAGTTTGTTTGATATTTGTTCCTCAATAACGCATAAACGGCTTAACAGATTTGGATGAAATTGAGCCCACAGATAGTTTATTACCTGGGTTAATAACTTAACATATAGGACACTTTTTATCCTGGAAAATTAATGTTAGGATCCCGAGGGATCGTCCAAATATACAAAAAATTCGGCGGACGCGGACGAAGTCGCGGGCACCAGCTCGTTTAATAAAAGCAAATAGTATAATCTATATATTTATTGGTAATTTTTCGTTTCTAAAACATATTTCTTGTACGAATATCTAATTATATTAAAAAAAAAACGAAAAGTAAAAGATTTTTCAGATCCATTAGGTAATCACAATATCAGGTAGGCTCGTTACTGTCAACTCCATGTACTTCATACAATACAACTGTTAACAGAATGTAATAATAATAAAAGAAAAGTTTTAAGTATTCAGTATTTAATTATATTCCAAAATTCAACATTACTTACCAACCAAGCCATTACTTTTCCAGAGAAAACTGCAAAATCCAAACAAAGCCACAGTACAAATTCCTTATGCGGTATTTGTCGCAAATTTCACTTGCTTTCACAACAACAAAGTGTGCGAACGATACACTATCACAAAACGCCATAACAAACCATTACACGGCCATTCTTAACTCGCGCACGACTATCGACATTCCATTTTTCTACATTTGTCTACGTGAGAAAAGTCTTGTCCTAATTTGACATTTATCTTGAAAAGGCAATGTTTGTTATATGTTCCCTATGGATTTCAAAACCGCTGAACCGATTTTGATGAAATTTTCAGACAATCTTCTGATTAGTCCAGCGTGTGATCCTGTGAAGTTTGGTAACGATTGGATAAGAAAAATGGACGCTGACGAAGTCGCGGGCAAAATCTAGTTATATATTATACTAGCTGGTGCCCGCGACTTCGTCCGCGTTGAACGATGAAAGGTACCCTTTGTCCTTTCTGGTGTCCCAGACAATGTGTATGCAAAATTTCATGGTGATCGGTTCAGTAGTTTTTGCGTGAAAGAGTTACAAACATCCAAACATACTTTCGCATTTATAATATTAAAGTACGAATTTTTGAAGGAAATTTGGGCAATTTTGTGATGGAAAAAAGTACTAGACTCGCGTGACTGTTTTTTTAAAAATCGCAGTTTTAATATAATAATATCCTGTGAAGCCTTTTAGGTCGTCTGTCCATCTAGCTGCAAGGTGTTCCACGCTGCGCCTTCCAATTTGTGGCATCCATTCTACCGCATCGGTTATCCGCTCTGAGACAGATGTGAGAGGCCCATTGCCACTCCAACTTGCTAATTCTCTTTATTTCGCAAAAAAAAATATCCCTTTTTTCAAGATGGCGGCGAAAGCTCATAAGAAATCTTTTCTAATTGAAGCTTTTTCTAAGCACGCACCTCCCCACGTAATATCCGAAAATCAGCGCACTGCATTTTTTTTTTTAATTATTTATTTTCGGACCTATAGTGACCGGTCTAAAAAGAATCCTTCAATTTATATTTCAACTAATAATGGAAAGAATTAGTGCTATAATATGAATGCATATAAGTACACATATAACTAGGAAGTATAAAATTGTATGATACGGTGACTGATTGCTTTCGTACTATTGTGTAACAGATGTCGCCTTAATTATATATGGCATAGAGTCGAATTTAGATTGTGTTTAAGCCTATTTCGGTGTCATTTCAGGCGTGTTACCTGTTAACGTCTGTAAATCGTTTTTATTCTATAACTTCATTTATAACTCCTCACCTATTCACTTTTTCTGTGCAAAATCTTCTAGAACTTATAATATTGTTTTCTTCACAACAACCCTCATATATAATGCTTTCTCAAGTAAGCCTTGTATTAAACTAGCGTCCCGCCCAAGGATGCAATTTTTTCATTTTTATTTTTTATTTTTTCAAATTAATATACAGAAACCTACCATGTTTTATCGCTCTTTCTGTTTGCGAAAACCATATCAAAATCAGTTGAAGAAGTTAGACTATTTTATGTTATATATAGAATAAAGAAATCCGTACTAGTATATTATATATTATACTTATATGAATATTATAAATGCGAAAGTATGTTTGGATGTATAGATGTATGGATGTTTGTAACTCTTTCATCCAAAAACTACTGAACCGATCACCATGAAATTTTGCATACACATTGTCTGAGACACCAGAAAGGACATAGGGTACCTTTCATCCAGAAAGAAAGGACTATTAAAAAATAAAAATCTAACGCCTGGCCAAAGTGTTATAGCAACACGAGGTCAAGCGTTATATTGCTTTTTTTTTTATTTTTAACGCGGACGAAATCGCGATCACCAGCTAGTATAATGTAAACCCTAAAATGTACATAATTTTTTCACTTCAGTTCCTAGCCTGTCTGTCGACTTTAAAATGAAAAAAATATATAAAAAATAATTCAGCCACAGATTATATGCAACGCGATCAAACTCGCTGGTCGCAAATATGTATAATATGTATATCTTACATTAACGAGCTTCCAGAGAATATGAATATTTTTCCTATGTTTTAACATTCTAACAGAAGACGTAGGTATAATATTAAATAGATCGATAACTTAAGTGACCCACTTCGAGTAACTTATTGTACTGCCAGTAAAAGGCCACTTGTTACTAAGAGGTAATTTTCAATACTAATGCCATCTACAATGCAAATCTATTGATATTTTTCTTAAATATAATTGAAATTTATAAAAATCTATTTTATTCATATTTTTGTTTGTCTGTGCACGCTAATCTCAGAAACGGCTTAACCGATTTCAATGCGGTTTTCAGTGATATATTGTAGAAAGCTTCCCGTAACATTTAGTATTTGTTTCATTCCAATCGGTCTACAAACAAAAAAGTTATACCGAATACCGAAATACCAAGCATACGAAAACTAAGTTCTAGGCTAAGCTAACAAATAAGTATGCAATTAATATCATATTTATTATTTTAAATCAAAACACATTAGATAATGTTTAATCAAAGACGTAGATAAAATTCGATATTTATGTAAAATAAGGCTGATTACAACTAGTCAAATTCCGTTCTAGACCGTCTGAGACCAACACTTGATTGATTATAGACTTGACTCAGATTCTGATATAGATATTGGTTATCATCATCGAGTTAAAATACCTTATCATATACCTGATACCAGATTGTCTTTGTCGTAATTAAATAACAGATGAGGGTTTATATCTCTTATACCGTATCTTGACCAATGCCGTCTCTAGTAAAGCGGGGCGCGGCGATTCATTCCACCTTGTAATAACAACATGTATGTTTCTGTTTTTAGAGGTTAGTAAGGATGTTACAATCTATTCTCCTGTCTGTTCCTTATCCCATTTCCTTTATACCTCGTCTGCAAACTAGATTTCTCATCTTCTATGTTTATCAAAAGGAATTTCAGCCTGCCCGCCGACCTGGACAAGATAATATCCTTCATGCTTTCCAGGTCAACCCTCTAACTCCGCTTGTATTTATAGGCGACGGTAACCATTTACATAAAAAAAGCATATTACAGAAAGGCAATAAAATCAAACTCTTTAGGTGTTTCCAGTATCTTATCGTTAATCGTTATAACATTAAGATCAGATTACGATATGTGTGTAAAACAGATTAACAAAGTTTAACAGTTATATAAACAGGTCGCATTGTATCTCTCAAGCGCTGTTATTTTTAGAATAAAATTGTTATGAATGAAACAATCACACACCGAGTCATTTACCTTTTAACGAGTCTGCGGTTACATAATCCATAAATAATCGAGCACTCGGTCAGTAAATGGAAGCGCGCAGATTACTGCGGAAATATTATATAATGTTATACTTGTTTCTTCTGTGTCAAATGTTCTTAAATATTACTAAAGCATAGTCACCTCGTATCTGTTGAACTTGGTAATGAATTTGGGGTTTGTTTTTACAAGACGTGTTTCATGAATTTCATTATTATCATCATCATCTTATCATGGTGATCTTTATCAGCCTCTTTATAAGAGCGTCACAACACTCGATTCTCGGCCCTCCGAGAGGCTGGTCATCTATCCAGCCTCTCTCTTAAGTTCATCGGCATTCAGGCATTCAGGAGATTTTAAGTAAGTAAGTAAACAAAGACTAAATAACATTATTCGTGGATGAGACATTTTGTCAGTGTCTCAGCAGCGTATGTCAAAGTTGGCAATGCTACCTTCATAGTTATTGCATCTTCGATGTCTCCGAATCCTTTTGCAGTTAAAGAAAAAATAAAGATTGCAATGGTATTGTGTCACTAAACTCAATCTTAATCTGTCGTTCAATTACTTGTCACATAACTCGCTGTCTCCGTAAGCTAGAAAGTATAGCGGAAGTGACTAAACGGTTAATTTGCTCGTACTTACAGTATTAAATGAATTGGACCATGTAGTTTCACTTTGCAGTTTTTAATTAGCGCTGAATACTTGTCCAATGTAAGAGTAATGTTGATAAATTAGTAAAAGAAACAAATCCGAGAATATCTACCTGAGGTGGGAGCATTCATTGAGCACTTGATGTGGAGCACGATATAGTTTATCCGAGATTCCATGTGTTATAGAATCCATAGGCAGGAAACACGTAGAATTAAATTCTTCGACAGAATTCGCCAGATGAAGTTCCTGCAGGGTCTGCAGTGCATAAAAATAAATAATACAGTTATGAATAAGCACAATTTTGGTATATCATATATAAACAAGTAGATTATTTAATTAAATGCAGTTTTTAGATTAAAAAAAATTACGAGTCAAGATTGTCTTGGAACACAAAATCTAATGCGTAAACCGTGCGTACTGCGTGTACTGGTGTTGAATAAACTGTAACGCCTCATGAATTTGTGTGGAAAACGTTGACAACGCCGTCTCTAGTAGCTGGCGGCGCGGTGATTCTTTGCTCTGTGGATAAAACCAACAGCCGATAGGATACAAGTGTTCTACCGATATAATATAAGGCTTTTTTTCATCTTCATAATACATTTACGTAGTAGGTATAGGTTGAAGTATTTTACCTATTTTTAAGTGGGAAAAAATTCCACTTATAATACTTAGTAGGGATAGGTGAAACGGGCGCATAATTTTGTATTAATTTCTCATAAAAAAGGGTTACCGGTTAATCCATTTTACCTCCGGTTTTGGACACTAATAATAACTTTTTTTTACAACATGTATATAATTATCTTTTAAATACATACTTATTTATAATAGAAAGTTTACATTCTCATGTAACCGAATTGCAAACGACAGACAATCATGTGCTTCCCATGATTGTAGCTATATACGTAATGACAATTTCCGTCCCGCAATTAGACAAATTATCCGTAAACACTTTCACTGTGTGACCACTTGATTACATCAAGTTTTTTTTTTATTGAGTAGGCACCTCGGTATTTTTTCCGCACGTTTATAAACTCCATAAACTTCAGAGAATCCCTTAATTTTAATATAAACATTTAATCTTTTATTTATTTTTTAATTTGATAATATCTTTTATAACTAGTTGGGTAATTTAGATAGCTAATATCGAAGCTGACAATCGAGTGATGTTTTAATACATTGGAATATTATCTCTTAGCTACTAAACGACATTCCGGTTACATACTCGTAGATAACTCAACTTCTCTTAATTTTTACTACAAAGACTTTTCCGATATTTGTATGAATTCATTTTAAAAATCTTCGTTTGACTAAAGGTGTGAATATACTTAATTTATTACTATTTGGGGGGGGGGGGCTATTTTATAATTTATATCGACATGGCCTATTTATGCCAGTACCTATATACCTATGCGCATCTTATCTATGTTT
The DNA here is from genome assembly GCA_944738685.1 of Synanthedon myopaeformis. Classification (NCBI taxonomy): domain Eukaryota; kingdom Metazoa; phylum Arthropoda; class Insecta; order Lepidoptera; family Sesiidae; genus Synanthedon; species Synanthedon myopaeformis. The sequence continues at coordinate 2,088,533 of OX122933.1, read as the reverse complement.
ATTATTTAATACTGTAATTTATTTTGACTTTTTTCGTGCAACTTGTTCTATACTAATATTATAAAGAGAGAAGATTTGTATTTTTGTATGTTTGTAATGAATAAACTCAAAAACTACTGGACCGATTTTAAAATTTTTTCACCTATAGAAAGCTACATTATCAGCGAGTAACATAGGCTATATTTTATAAAAAAAAAATACGAGGGCGAAGTCGCGTGCAACTCTATAATAAGCACCTTCTTATTATTTGTATTATGTTAACATTATTTAACTATCTGTCTTTTGGTATATATGCAAAATATATTCTGTGTTGCAAAAATATACAAAACAGAAAATAAATAAATAAAAATGAATATTTTAATAAAAAAATTTGCTTCTAAGAAAACATAAATAGCAAACAATCTTAAGTGGTATCTTTCTCCCGCCTTCGCCACCGGCATTGGCACAGAGAAAATTTTAAACACTGATTTTCTAGTAAACTGTTGACACGAGAAATCGAGCGGTAAACTATATCTTCTGTTTGATATTCAATTAATATATTATTACCCTATAATTATATTTTACTTTTTACTCAAGTTACGATTAAATTGAATGATGGTGCCTGAAATTAATGGATAAATATCGTGGACGCTTCTCTACTCGTATGTCACAACTATAGTTTGTGGACCTTATGAATAGGCTCAAGGTTAGGGAACGAACACATACTACGTGATTAATTTTAAAATTCGCCCCCCCCCCCCCCCCCCTCTAGTTTTCACGTAGTAATTCATAAATATTAAATCATTTTTTGCAAACAGAAAGTTAAAAAAATCATTTGGCTCATATTTGTATTTATTAATACGGCGCTTGCCGCGTGACGCCAAGAGTGCGTGCATATGTACCTATAATTACTAGTGAAAAATATATTATCAAACAGAAAAAACTTAACAGTAAAAACATATTGTAACAGGGACTTAATTTACAAAAATGACTACATGACAAAAACTTAACCCCCTCCACCCCTGTGATGGTATTTTGAACACCCCTCTCCTTCGCTTTTTAAAACTCGACAACCGGAATTCAAGACAGATTTTTCGCAAACAACCCTATATCGTCGTGTTCCCAATGTTTATCTTTATTTTGATGGAAATTTTTTTTATTACCACCCGCACCACCCAGCTGTCATGCTAAATAGCACCCGTGTGAAGTCGGGAACGGGTCGCTAGTTATCTAATAATTAAGTTACTCTAATAATCTTAACTTTTTGTCACAATTTATGTTACTTAGCATCATAAATTTCATAAAAACCATAAATTTCAAGCATAGGTATGATGCTTGAAATTTATGGTCAAAACTCTCTGTGTGTTATGGCGTAGGACATGTCAAAACTTTCGCTGGTGCAATTGAAGTGGTTATACAAGTTTTATAACGGGAGTCCCTCGCGGCAACACTTTCGCTTGCTACAGAAGACATTTCTAAAAGTGGACCACCGTCAGGCTTTTAAATTTAAAATTTAAAATTACAATATAGAGAAATTCGAATCATTAAATATAAAATATTAACTGATGCCCGCGACTCCGTGCGTGCGACGCGTCGTAAAATAAAATATATAACATCTGAGAAAATACATGACCTAACGCCCGACATCTTTATTCCTTTGACGACAGTGAATCCCTCAGCAACAGGACAGGAAACTTCGTAAAAATATTCACAAAAAAATATATGCAGAAAATTCATTTTCTCATACATTTTGTATGAAACGTGTTTTTAATCTCCCTGAGGCGGTACGAAGTTCGCGGGTCAGCTCGTACTATATTATGTATGGATTAGTATGGGTTGTGTTTCTTAATAACGAATGTTACAATGTATGTAGAACTCGTTTTTTTATATGTTATGGTTATCAGACAGGCTCTTACGGTCCATTTGATGGTAGGTGGCTACCGACTACCGTGGCCTATAACAAGCAACGCCACAGGTTGTTGTAAGTGCGCTGCCGACCTGAGTTGGATTATGGGCTTAGGAGAGAATAGGGGAATGGGCTCTAATTATTACTTATTCACTCATCAAAACGCAACAACACACTTGCTATTATTTCAGGGTGGTATTTTGTAAGGGGATGATTACTGCCGCCAGCCAGGCTGCCCAAATGACTCCAAAACTAAGTAAGTCCCGCCATTACTTACCTAATAATTAGAATTTCATATGGTAGAAAAGCTAAAAAAATCCTTTAAAATGCATTAGTTTTGTTAATAATGTTAATGTCGACATGATTGAGACTAGATTTTCTCTATGAAAGGTGTTTTTGAAAAGAGTAGATAACTACGGTGTTAGTATCCTTAATGTTAAAAAACTGCAGCATACTATTTTTTTAACAACTAGTTTTTTAAAAAGCATTCAAGTAAGTATACAGCTTGAAATTTAAACAAGGAACAAGTAATTTAGTTGATGGCAACATTTATTTTCTTAATAATCACTTGATTACGCTAATTAACAGTGCACTTTTAAATGTGCTTGTCTAATCCAAGTTACATAAACTTGGAGGTGATTATGCAGTTTTTCATGTAGGTACGTAAATGTAATTAGCTTTTATGAGAGGTTCTTTCCATTAGTCAAAACCATATCAAAAGCAGTTTGGTGGCTTAGAAAAAGTTAACGAAGTAATAGAAATAAGTGGACTGCTATTTTATTTTATAATATGTATAGATATCTATTATATTATTATATTATATGTATTTCTAATTTTTTTTTTACTACTTATTTATTCCAATAATTCTATTTCAAAATCTGGCACGGTCCACAGAGTCAATTGTGCAATATGAAAGATATGGTCATTTTTCACTAATGACCAGTAATATCCGAAAGTACCGCTATATGGTATTTGTAGCATAAACTAAACACCGGTTTCACTTTCTTTCCGATTCACGACACGAAAGCGACAAGATGTCACGCATGCTAATCATTCTCGACACAAAGAATCATTACATGTTTGCTGACCATGACTAAGTATCATGTCGACAATCACCGAAATCATACTGCAACAAAATATATATATTTTTCTATCTATATAAGTATATTTTATGTTTTTATTGCTCATCTATATATTACGAGATTATTTTTTACGATTTACTATCATATTTTACGAGATTGAATCAAAAATGAGGAGATCCACAGACGTACTAAAGTTACCGACGTAAGCCCTCGGATCAGTAAGTTGAAGTCTGGTTTTTTCTGTATTCAGAGCATTGACAAAAAAATTTAATTTATACATTGCTCCTATTTGTGAAATACTAATTAAATTCAAAACACAAAAGTAGGGGAACCCTTTACATAAATTCTTGCTCAACGCGTCCCATGCAATTGTTGCCTACTTGCCTAACTTAAATGCAAATAATTTATTTTAATAGCCTAACTAACCTGAGTCAATAAAAAGTTACAATCGGTATGCTGATCACGTACTTGACCCGCGTTACCGAACAAATACCAATTGTTTTTGAGTGTGGCAACATTTGCGGGGCAGCGGGAAATGTGGCCGGCTAAGAAAACTTTATACTACAGTGTATCTTAAACTTAAAACATAAAATAGGATAAATAGACATTAACATTATTACCCACATTCAATAGACCACTTTATTAATATAATTTAACATTTTATCGTCGATTGATCATTTTATAAAACATTTCCATATTTCTAATCAATATTCGATCGCTTTCTCCCAATTCCTATTAGATTTTTTTCACTTCTCTAGGACGCATCGTTTTCACTCACAATTTTTAAATTTCATCTTTAAAACGGTTCTCTAAAAATGTTAAACCAACAATTTTTAACACAACACAGCTGGCTTTCACAATGGAGTGATGGGAGCGATATTTTGTTGCGTCACTTGCTGAGTACCGATACAAACTGTGAGAATAAAGATTAAATGCAAAAAGTATTGGGTCATGGTTGTGTGTTCGATAAATTTTCATCAGAAATATGTTAAAAAAAGTATTATGTATGCATTTACGAAACCTACAACGTTTGACAACTAATTCACCTATTTCTTTTTGCAGTCATATCCAAGACGAGTTTTATTGACTAGCTGGTTGGTGCCTGCAACTTCGTACGCGCTGTAGTTCGTTTTGTGAAAATCCCATAGGAACCTAACATTTTTCTAGGATAATAAGTATCGTATAGTTTAATCAAGGTAATCATCAATACTAGTTTGAAAACCGCATTCAAATATTTTTTCAATTTTTTAATATTTAATTTACAGACAAGGCTCGTTTTTTATTTTATTATATATTAGCTGTTGCACGCGACTTCGCCCGCGTATCCTTACAAAATACAGCCTATGTTACTCGCTAATAATGGAGCTTCCTATAGATTTATAGATATGTATAGATATTTCCACAGATAGGTAGATAGATAGCTATATAATATAGTTAATAATACATAGATTCGTATTGAATGACTTCCGCGATTTAGAAACTTCATATTGAAATCACGACTTACAAAATCAGCAGTGTCTCCTTATTATTCGACCACGAATTGTATGTTCAAAGCCAATGTCGTGATCTTGTCATTAGCATGCGCAGACGCCGTTAATGGCAGAAACATTTAAACACATCTTTACTCTGCAAATCCGTTACGTCATAAGGTCATTAATCTTGAATAATCTCATTGCTGTTGCAAATATAACAATGAACATGTTTCTTGAGTGTAAGTAACGTCTTTAAATTTACTTCTATAGTGGAAAGCAATTTAGAATAGTAAAGATAATCAAATCGGGAAATATAGTTTGATGCTGTACCTACATTGTACATATCTGTCATCTACTTACATAGATTTTTTTGGTATTGGTATGGTATATTCGAATTATTTTATTAGAAGGTTCATATCTACCTAAGAATACATACATATATTTATACTCTTAACAAAAGAAACAAAAAAATGTTATCTATCTGATAGTTCTTTAGAGATAATTCTATTAAACAATACTCAAGTGAAGTTTTTGTAAATACCATAAGATTCCTATATAGTTATCATTGTTTGGAATATTAGAAAATAAGATAGGATGTAGAAGTGGCCTTCTGCTTTCGGAATCTATGGTAAAATATCAACACAAAGAATAAAACAACAATTTACGTTTAGTTGAAAATTAGTATGCATTGCACTATTTCCTAAAATGTTATTCCACCCCTTCTACAGTTCGAAATAGAAAATTACTTTCACCTATCGATATTACATATATTATAGAAACTTATATCAAAAACTCCCCCAAAGCACTCGTTTTGATTTTTTAGTAAATTTCCCTGGACTATTTTACTTGTTCTATTTCATTGAATGCATATGACTATTTGGCTGACTAGCCGAATGCATTCATCGGCACTCGGCATATTAGACAAAAAGATCATAGTTTAGTACTTAAAATTTTCTACCCGCTTTTTTAGCAGGTACTATATATTACTTATTTTGTGCCGCTATACCAAAAGGATTATCGTAAACCGTTAAAGAATTGCGTGAAAAATCGCTTTGCTCGAAGCTAAATTGTAATTGATGTAAAATTACGTCAATTTTACATAACAATGACGCAGCTTAGATTAGCATATTGGCGAATAAATAAAACATTTTCATACAGATATATAACTTTATTTTTGCAATTGTCACGAATTGACATTCGCTTAGGGAGTCGTAAGTAGGCCTTAGATATAGCCTTCCCTTTTAATACTACTAAATAGTTTATTAATACTACAGTAACTATAGCTTAGTAACCAGGTCTTAAATTCCCTTTTATTAAAAACCATTGCATCATTTTCATGGTTCATACTGTGATGTAAGAAGAAACAGATTCATTTCTAAATAAAGGTCGCTAATTAATCACGGTTGTTTCATTTAATGCTGTCCACTGCTTTAATTGGGTTGAACGACCGGCTGCCACCACTTTGGAAGCAGATTTGAAACCCAATCAAAATTCACTAGATTGACATTTCAAAAAAATGTATAGATTAGTAATAGCGAGGACTTGGCTGCAACAGTAGATAAGGTAAAATATCGAAAGTGACCATACAGAGAACAGATATTAGAAAGACAAAAGTATAGAGTTCTGCTAATCGTGAGCAGATAATCTGTTAAGGCCGATTGTGGATCCAGGTTTTTCCTGACAAATCTTATTGGAAAATGGTGGAGGCCCATATCCATCAGTGAACACATCCAATAGCTGATATGATTTATATGACCATCACGATGATGAAGAGAAATCTGGGCGTAACCCTGGACCCATATCTTTTCTCTGTTATCAAGATCAAAAGCTTTGATTCTAAATAGAGTATTCTTTCTTTACAGATAATATGGTGCTGGTTGGCGGTATTAGCGGTTTCGCTGCAAAACGTAAATGGACACGGGCGTCTAGTGGAGCCGCCTTCCAGAGCGTCCGCCTGGCGATACGGCTTCGACACTCCACACAATTATAACGACCACGAATCGTATTGCGGCGGTTTCACCCGACAATGGAACAGGAATGATGGAAAATGCGGCGTCTGCGGAGACGCGTGGGACGCACCGGTCCCGAGACCCCACGAATTGGGGGGCCGCTTTGGTAAAGGAGTGATCGTCCGCAAATACGCACCTAAAGACCACGTCACAATCAAAGTTGAACTGACAGCCAATCATAACGGGTTTTTCGAGTTTAGAGTCTGCGATGAACCGAAAGCGACTACTCAGGATTGCTTAGACAAGAACGTCCTGAAGATCGATGGGAGAGAAAACACAAAGTATTACCCGCGCGATGGGAACAGAGTCTATGAAATGAGGTACAAACTGCCCGATGGTTTGGAGTGTCCCCACTGCGTGTTGCAGTGGAGATATGTGGCTGGGAATAATTGGGGAACTTGCGAGAATGGGACCGGTGCTGTTGGGTGCGGACCACAAGAGGAATTTAGAGCATGTGCAGACATAGCCATCAGTGAACGATTTGCGACAACAACGAGACGTCCAAGGCCATCGTACGTGCCACCAAACAGAAGACCAACTGTGCCAACTCCAGAAGAAACCAGTTCGACAACATGGTACGGCTTGGTCGTAGCAACAGTCGCATTGCTCATTGCTGTTGCTGTTTTTGCGGCTATCTACTTATACTACTACAGAGGAGGAATGAGAATTAAGAGTCTACTAAAGTCCAAAGCTCCGCCGCCAGCACCTGTTCCGCCGCCAAGACACAAGAGGGCGTCTCTATCTAGGGAATTGCCGCCGGAATTATCGCCCCCCAAAATATCTATCCTCTCTGATTCCGGCTTCGAAACGGTAGACCTACGATCTAAATAAAACGAATTTAATTAATTTAATTATAAACATACACTGCCTTCGTTATTAGTGATATTTATATAATATGTGAAAATGAATAAGACAGTGAATTGTTAGGTAGAGTGAAAGTGAGATCAGTGATGCGGATCCGAGATCTATTTAGTATTAAGTTCAAATAGATGCTATTAGACGATATTAAGTACCTATGTAATAGATATCAGGTAGAAATAACTATGTAATAGTTTTTTTTTTTGTAAAATATATTTATGTTTTTAGTTAGGTAATTAAAAATATCAACCTAATTCATGTGTAGTTTTCTTGAGCTTAATGTCCTTAATCCGCTTGTAAATCTAAAAATTGAGAATAATATTGTATTTAATGGGTATTTTATTTTGCCTTCTCTTCACAAAGTTTCATGGTGAGATCAGACAACATAATTTTAAATAAACGTTCTATGCTAACGAAATGTAACTAACTGTAGGCAGCTTCATACTTGTATGCCAAACACCAATACACAATACTACACAAGCGCCATTCTGACCAATTTATGAACTACTATTCAATGGTTGTTGCTTGCCACGATTTAATACCCATATAAATAAGTAGGTCCTCTTTACTTTACTTCTACCCTCTACGATTGTCCAATGTCCACGTCCACCACGACCCTCCATGATTATACATAGTCAAGGAGAGTGGAGAGTTGGAGACCAACACCGCAGAACACTATATACTCTCACTCACAGAACCTAGTATACTCAGAAGGTGTCCTATAACTTCTTCAATCATTTAACCATTTAAGTAATGCACAATGAAAACATTGAACAACATTGTAGATGATAGTAGAGACGTTAAACAAAGATTTTTTTACTCGATACAGGCAAAGGAACATGAGTCCATGGTCGATTGTCAAAAATAAAAAAAAAGAAACCCTGAGGACAAACCTAAGTCAAACGTCAATGTCAAATGGCCCGTCACTGTCATTTTAGTAACAGCCAATTAGCGACGGCAAAACAAACGTGCTGATAGGATAGGAAGCTTTTTTGTTCAAAAATCATTTTCATTAAACTATAAAAAGGCTTTATAAATGAAAAATGGCAGTGCGGCCACAGCACATGCACGATGGGAGCATTTTGGAGCGCAGATTGCGTCCTATATATGGTAAACTGACTATCTGCATTTTATTACAACCTTTTAATAACGAACTAGAAATACATCATTTACGCTCTTTACAGATTGGTTAGACAATGGAAACAATAAAAAAGCGTTGCAAGAAGCTGAAAAAGTGCTCAAAAAAAGTAATCGGTTACAATCGGCTCGGGCTTTGAAGGCTTTGGCACTTTTTAGGTTAGGTAGGGCTGCCGAGGCCCAGGCCTTACTCGATGCTCTTGCCGAGGAAAAGCCGAGTGACGAAAACACGCTACAGGCGATGACGATATCCTATCGTGAATCTCAACAGTGTAAGTTTAACTTTTTTTTATCTAATACTACAATAGCAATGAACCCCCCCTGCTTGATACTAAGAATAGCACTTATCGGCCAATTCGGCACTAAATGGTTTTGTTATTTTTGAAACTTTAAAAATAAAAAATAAGCTACATAAATATAAAAAATAAACAACATGCCATTTACGTTTTGACAATAGATATAGTTGCTATGAATGTTAGCTAAAATAGTAGTAGGCAATGACGCTAGGAATGACAGAAAAAATATTGCTGTAACACAAGCCCTGCCAATCATAGTAGGGTTAAGGATAAGGGATTGGACAATCAGATCTGGCAGTCCTTATTCACTGAAACACAACAATGCTGTACTTTCACGGTTGTCTTCTGATTACTGGTCACCAGATGGGCCGCCCAAATGACTGTGAATAGTACAAATGCTTTCCAGATCCAGACCAGAACCCTCTTTGACAACTTCATTTCATATCTTGGCCATCCTGGGACCCCTGAGACAGAGTATTTAGGCAAGCACCTTAACCACTTGTCCAATGTGCTCATCAAAATTTTGAATCTGTTGTAATACTGTCAACAATTATTGAAGTGTTTTTCCTTTTCTTGGCATTACATATTATTAGCACCCTCTACTTTGGATACATTAAATAACCACTTTATATAGATAAATAAAATATTTATTTTGATAACCACCTCTTTTAAAAATGTCATGGCACTTTTTACTATATTTTCTGCCTTAATCAATCAACTTCAGTCGATAACAATATATTATTGTGTTATTCTGTTGACAGTGCACAAAGTTTGTTCCCTGTATGAAACAGCAATAAAGACTGAGCCGAATAGTGAGGAGCTTCATTCGCACCTGTTTATGTCTTATGTCCGGGTTGGAGATTATTTGTCTCAGCAGAGAGCTGCGATGGCTTTATACAAATTAACACCGAAAAACCCATACTACTTCTGGGCCGTCATGAGCATAGTGTTGCAGGTATGGAACAATTAACTATTGGGTTGTTTGAAAAGTGATTATTTTTTTTATTTTTTTTTCATAGAATATAAAATTGATTATAATATAAATATATTAATCAGTGATATAAAATAATCAGTCTATCACATTTTGCCATATTTTTTGTCATATAAAAGTCATAAAGTTTGGCCTTTAGAGGTGCAGCGCACTTGTAGCACTTATGGTGTTGCTTGTGTTATAGGCGATGGTAGCCACCTACTATCAAGTGGACCGTCAGCCTGTCCGTCGAACTTAACATAAAAAAACACAATTTCATTTTTAGTAACCTCATCTAAACGGTATTTTATGTTAAGATTGATCTCGGCGAGATTTAAGTGGTATTTTTTCGCTCATTTCTGAACTTTTCTCATGAAAACAGTTTGGGTAAGATGAATTTATTGTCACCAATCATTTCGTTTTTAGTAAGATAAAATTTCACAGACCCTTAAAAAATTTCTTCATTGAAGTGTAGGTATCACATATCACACTATTGTAAATTAATTTTTAAACTACTTAATAGGCAAAATCGACAAATGAAAACACAAAACGAGGCATACTTCTGACATTAGCTCAAAGGATGATAGATAATTTCATAAGTGACAATAAAATGGAAGCGGAACAGGAAGCGCGCCTTTATATCATGATATTGGAGCTGCAAGAGAAATGGGAGGACATACTCAAGTTTATCGAAGGGCCTCTCTACACTAAATTAGTGCCTGGATCTGCGCCGCAATCTTTCATACCCTATTTGAAGAAACTGGGACATTGGCGGCGGTTGAACATTGTATGCAAGGAGCTGTTGTGGGAGAACCAAGACAGATGGGACTATTACTTGCCATACTTTGACTCAGTTTTTGAATTGATGAAAATTAAAGAACCGGATGCAGAAGGTTCAGTAGACGATACAGCGGAGAAAGCACACGAGTTCATATGTCAGTTGGTCGAATCTATGTCCTCGGGGAAGACTTTGCGGGGACCGTATTTGGCTAGATTGGAGTTATGGAAAAGGTTGAACGAAGATCCGTCGGCTCCCGATCCGACTACGTTACTAGGGAGTGGTATAGCGCTGTGTATGCAATATCTGAGGGTATTTGCTCACAAACCGTGCGCAGTACCAGATTTGAGACAGTACCTAGCGATGCTACCTAAGAAAGAAAGGGAACAACATTCTAGAGAATTCTTAACGTGTTTGGGATTCGATGAGAATAGTGAACCAGAGACGGTGAGTGTTCTTCTAAAATCAAATTTGTAGAAAAAAATTGCATTTTTTCTGAAAATTGTATACACAACCATTGTATACAATATATATTTCTATTAATGTAAACCATACAAAATCCGTTGAATGGTTTAGAAAAAGTAAGATATAGACAAAGGCAGACAGTAACTTTGTTTTATAATACGTATTGATTGAATTCATGAAATGAAAAGTATATATATACTAATATTATAAAGAAAAAAGATTTGTATTTTTGTTTGTAATGAATAAACACAAATCTACTGGACTGATTATAAAAATTCTATCACTTGTAAAAAGCTAAATTATCGCAAGTAAACTATAACTTGTATGTAGGTATATTATTCTCTTATATAGTTATTTATTTGTTTATTAATCACAAGTAGAATTACAAATATACAAGAGTTTGGACTCTGCTTTTAAATTTTTATAACTGTATTAGGAGAAGTAAATTCTTACACAATAATAGATAATACAGAGGAGTTCTCTTAAGAGAATAAAATACATACAAGCTCTTTGTCGCGCTTTTCCAGAGTGACGACATCCAGCGTCACATATCGTGCCTGTGCGCGTGGCGTCTCACTGCGCCGCCCCTCGAAGCGTGCGCTTGCGCAACTCTCGCGCGCACTCTGCGTCGCGATTACTTGCGTTGCGCGCAACGAGGTCTCATCACCGCCACCATCACAGAGTTCTGCTCTCCGGATTCCTACGCGATTCTAGCCGCCCATCACTACTTCTATTTGGGTAACCGCAACTTCCAATATCTGTATCTCATAAAAGCTCCATCAACGCTATTACACAATGAAGAAATCTCAACGAGCTATGCAGAAGGCTATGCTCGGGGTCAGCGAGGAGATCCGTAGACGTACGAAAGTTACCGACATAAGCCGGTGGATCAGTGAATATCAATTTGAGGACATTCTATTATTAATATTCATATAAATTATATTATATCCATAATTATAAGAAATAATATGTAAACACTTAAAGCTTCATTTATATTACAACTCTTAATGGATACTTTTTGTTTTAAAGCCGCCCAGCAACAAAGTTCAGCACCCATAGTGGAAGCTTTGGCGCTTTTAGAACAGGCTTTGGAGAATTCGCCGGCTAACTTCCATATCAAGTTACTGCTCGTCAAACTCTATCATGTGCTTGGTAAGTTATATAGTGTTAATCTCTAAAGTTTCTCTTGCATTAAAATTAACATCAATAGTTTATCTATCATTGAATGTGAAAAACACGAATTATAATCTTCAAAATCCTATTGAAATCATCATCTAACTAATTCAAACCATCTACTTCAGTGTAACATTATATACCAAACAAACATAATAATAAATAATCAACCAGCATATAACCACATTTAAACGTTTCGTATGAATCAGATTAATGGATTTGGTCTATGGATATTAATTTATAACCTGGCAATATCATATATGAAAATGAATTTTTTAAGTAGGTATTTACAAAACGATCAAACTGTGGAGGGTTTGATTAATTTGAAATTTGGTGTACAGTTATTCCAGTTCAATTCTCGGCAGGATCAACTTTGGAAATTAACTTTTCAAAGTTCGCTCCAGTCCTTTTAACTTTACAATCGATAAGTTGAAGTGGCAGTGGGCAGAGCACATAGAACACACCTGAAGGTTATCGAGTGGAGCAGTGGGCCAAGGGTCGACTGGTCCTTTTGGGAAATTATGGAGGAGGCCCATGTCCAGCCATTGACGTCCTGCGGCCGAGATGATGAATATTGTTATCTATAATACCGTTGTACAATAGGCGACGGGGAGGCGGCCGAGAGCGCGTTCGCTTGTGTGGAGGCGAAACATGTGCAGCTGGTGTCGTTAGGGTGGCTTCACACGGCGCGACTCGCCTCCGTGGGAGCTCCGGCCGCCGCCTTACAGCGCCTCGCCGACACGCGCTCCTTCCACACGCACCACGCCAAGGACGTGAGTGTTCCATCTTTGGTTTTTACTCGTTGATAATGTAGCTTTCTATAGGTGAATGAATTTTTAAAATTGGTACATTCGTTTTTAAGTTTATTCTTTATAAACAAAAATGCAAACATACAAAAATACAAATCTGGTTTCTTAATAATATTAGTATAGATTAGAAATTAACCGATTAAGGATAAGGATTTGGGAAGGGATAGAGAAATGAAAATGGGCTCTGACATTCCTTACGTACTCACTCGCTGAAACACAACAGCACGCATGCTGTTATTTCACAGTGGTCTCCTTTAAGAGGTCACTACTTTCACATTCACCAGAGCCACCTTTGAAAAGTTCATTTTCAAAGATGACCCTGCCGGAAATCGAGCCCAGGAACCCTTGAACAGAGAGTTAAGGCAAACACCCTAACCGAGTGGTTGAGTATCGAACGGGTAAAAATTGAAATATCTTTCGTTTTTAAAATAGTATATTCAGAAGAATGCTTATCAAACCTTTGACATAGATATAGATGATACCATAATATGAGTGAGATTTTATTCAGAGCATGGAGCACCTGACGTACGCGTACAAGTACGGCACATTCGAGAAGCTGTGCGAAGTGATGTCTTGGAACAGCAGACTGGAGCGATGCGCGTGGTGCGCTCTCGCTGCGAGGGATCGAGCGCTGCTCTCGCTGCTCGCAGGGCCCCCCGCCCCGCTGCACGCACCGCGACCCGCGCCAGCCAATCCCACGTAAGAACCTCTCTAGCCCACAAATAGTTTGCATTGCGTTGGAGTACAGTACACGAGTGAGTGGTGTTTTGAAATTGAAAAATGAAGAAAATAGTCAACGACAACCGCGACCTTGAACAAAACACTAATTTTTCATACGTGCGATCCAATTCGAAGGACCAATTTTTTAATTAAAACGGTGCTGCACGAGAATGGGAACTCAAAATATGTACCAGGGAAGCACTAAAGCGCCGTCGCACGCTACGTCAGTTGATTTTTGTAACAGACTTTATTTATACGTGGCATCCAGCTCGAAGGACCAATTTTTTATACGATTTCAGCGATAACCGCGACCTCGAAGTGATAGTTGGATGGGAGCCGGCGCAGTGCCAAGACCCCGAGCTGAAGGCGCGCACCTTCGAGCAGGACGTGGCCTACCTCCGCCTGAAGGACGGCCTCGTGTCGTCGATAGCGCTCTGCATAGAGCTGTCCGACTCTCGGCCCCTCAACGAGAAGAGGCAGCAGTACGAGGAGCTCAAGACGTGTGTGCAGGCGTTCAACGACGCGATGGACAAGTGCAAGGACAAGTATAGTGTCAAGGAGAAGATAGGCATCACTGGACCATTTCCTTCTAGAATCATCGGTGAGCTTATATTTTATACTAGCTATTGCACGCGCCTTCGTTCGCGTGACTTTATTATAAAATATAGCCCGTGTCACTCGCTGATGATGTAGCTTTCTATGGGTGAAAGAATTTTCAAAATATTGAGTTTATTCATTATAAACAAAAATACAAATCTTTTCTCTTTATAATATTATAAAGAGAAAATATTTGTATTTTCTAGAGGCTATAGTTGTAGACTAGCTGTAGCAACTTTGTGCGCGCTGTAGTTCGTTTATTGAAAATCCCACAGGGACCAAACATTTTTCCAGGACATAAAGGTATTCTATAGTTTAATCCAGGTAATCATCAATACATAAGTGAGAACAGCATTCAAATGCTGAGATTAGCGTGCATAAACACACAGACAAAAAATCTAAAAACTGGTACGACATCTGCGCAGTCCTCCAAACTGAATTAAGTTAACAACTTAAACTTAAAAGTACACCTAGCGCCATCTACGATCCGTGGTGGTGTTACAGCGTGGGTCCGCTCGGAGGTTGGATACCGGGAGTTGTACGTGGGGGCGCTGAGCGTGGTGGGCGAGCTGGCCGTGGGCGGCGCCGAGCTGAGGGCGAGCGGCGAGCGGCTGGCCTCCGCTCTGCGCACGGCCGCCGCTTCGCTGAGCGACGCCGTGCGGCCCCGCGCCCACTCCGACCCGCGCTGGACCGCCAGGGCCCGCATGGAGGACGTCACCAACTATTTAGAAGTGAGCTTCTTTACTTTACTAGTCACATGGCACACTGCGCAGCCCATATCTCTTCCTAATCCCTATCCTTAATGCTAGGTACTATGGTCAGTAGCCACCTACTAACAAGTGAACCGCGTCAGCCTGTCTGTCGAGTTTAAATTTAAAAAAATATATTTTATTCTATTCAATTCCCCCACATTTTTCGTTTGAGAGCAGTGTACCCTAAATATTGAATGTAAACTTTCATTTTAGATGTTCCAGGAATTTAACACGTATTTTCCTCGTTTCCCAGTTCATAGGCATAATAACGTATCTGCTTGGCGTGTGCAACGAAATAATAACGCCAGCGAACGCCAAGCGAAACAAGAAGAAGGCCCAACAGTCAGCTGACGATGCGAAAAATGTGGAAATGTTGAATAAGCTGAACGAGGCTGTACAAGACTCTATAGCGACCCTCAAAGAGATACTGGAAGAATGGCCGCAAACCTCGACCGAAACCATAGACAATACGATAGAGGAGGAGTTCACCAGTCTGAACATAGACAAATACAAAAGTCTAGTCATAGACAAGTTAAAAGAGGGACAAAATAAGACTAATCTAAAAGATATTCTAAATAAGAAATTGAAATACCTAAAGACTCTAATACAGTGAAGTGGCCTTCTTTTTTTTTTGTGCGTGGGTATATGTTGTTTATTGTTTTGGGCATTATTTGATTTAAAAAAATGATTATAGTCGTTTTCAAATAGGAACTCACTTGGGACTCCTTTTAGTGTTTTTTTTTTTAACAGTTTTAGTGATGAATATTCGAATAGAAAATATTTGAAAAAATATATTCGAATTCTAATAGATAATATTATTCGAAATGTTCGAAACGATAATATTCGAATATGAATATTCAGATATTGATTTTACGAGAGTGGGAACTCAGTAATAATATACAGTGAACTTGAATGCAAAGATAAATATATTATTTCAATGTATTTGGTAGAATTTGTTGTCTCAACTTACTATAATGCGAATAACCGAAGAATTAAACTCGCAAAACATACGCCAATATTTTAGAAAAACCTTTATACATGCTAACTATTGACAACCTAATTTTAAATGTACATTACTGTTAGGATGTTCTCATGGAAAAACATTTTTGGCTTTTAGTCAAATTGTGCACATTTTAGAAATTAACTATACCAAATATAAAATTAATTTCAATTTTTTTTTGTTTCATATAAATGTCATGTTTTTTTTTAATGTATTGCCACGACCAATAACTAATGAGTAACCATGGAGTTGGAAAGTGCCCTCTTAAAGGAACCACGCTGAAGTCTCAAGTGAAAAAGACTATAATCTAAAGTGATCTAGAGATAACTTATTATGTGAGTGACTAATTGATATTAGTAACGTAAACCCGCGTTTAAATTAATACTATATATTTAGTCGCAAACATAGTCAAAATAAATATATATATATTGTTACATAATATGAGCTGAAGAAAATATAATGCTGGCATGTCATAATAATGGTACATACTTTGAATATTAATTATATTTGATAGTTATGTACGTTTGCACATATCTGTAAATATGTAGTATTTTATGTGACTTTGAAAGAATTCATCTTTATAGTTAAAAAAAAAATATAATTAAAAATCCAAAAGTAATTTGATGACAGGTTTGATAAATGCACAGAAGATATCGGTTTTATTACCTTTACGTCGAATGTTATAAGTACAGTGAGAAATAAAAGTTAAAAACATTTTAAACAGTTTAAAACAATAGACGTTGTCCTGTCTGAACTCGAAAAAAAAAATATTACCCGATTTTGTTCAACCTGCTACCAAACATAAATAACAAAACATTTTAAATGTTGTGTCAATAAATTAACATACACCGCCATCTGTTAGAAACTTGTGGAACTATACACCTTTTGTTCTATTAAAAAAAAAAACATGTAATTTGCAATATAATCGAAATAAAAACTCGAATCCTATCTTTTAAGTTGAACCAAATTACAGATAGTTACGAAATTTGATCCAAATCGGTTCAGTAGTTTTCGAGTTTATCCCGAACATACATCGCCCTGGCTTCGCACGGGTATTTAACAAATTATTCGATTCCGCACACGACCGCTGCGTAGGGAGAATGCGCTGCACTTTATTTCTTAACATTGACTCCCCTCCAGTACCCCAATGGCGCCTACGTCGACATTTTTAAACTCGTGATATCTTTCGAATGGAATGTCCGAATTGAATAATTCAAAAAGTTATAATAAAGGTATTGAAGCAGTCTTGAATATGAAGTAATTTATTTTAATAAAGATTAATACCAAGATACAAATAAAGAGCCTTTTCTAGCGGCGGTATTTCAATTAAATTTTTTAAATAAAAGAACACTTATTGTGGCATAACTATAATAGTTAGACATATGCTGTCGCAACACTTTTTGTAGATAATAATGTGTTCTGAAAAGTCGTAGTACATTATTTTGTACTATCATCAGTAGTTTTCGTAGCGCACGCGTTGTAAGGAATATTTTAGGTCATTTTTTACACTTTGGGTTATATTATTGGAGTTTTAGTAAGAATCCCTAATTTTTTTGGAAATATAATATAGCCTATGTTACTCACTGATAACATAGCTTCCCAACAGTCAAAGAATTTTTCAAATCGGTCCAGTAGTTTCGGAGCCTATTCAATGCAAACAAACAAACAAACAAATCTTTCCTCATAATATTAGTATATACATATATAATATTTATTCAGAAGGTAGATGGGTATTGAAGTGTTCTGTGGATTTATCAAATCTGTAATCAATACACAATAGTATCACCATTGTCATTTTTTTTTTTCTTAATAAAAACTTTAACGCCGTGTGTTGCCATAATAATTGGAACATTTGTGTGTATTAGGGCCTCTTTCACAAACTACAAGTAAAATGTTGATTAGTTACTTTTAGAAATAATTTTATGTTTTATTAAATTATGCACTCGGTTTACTGCATCCTTCGATAGGCGATTTTTTTTTATTATTTTCTTTTTAATGTTTTTGACTTTTACCGTACAAACAATGGCATATCATCTCCTTCATTCCCGGTTACCGGTGACTTTAAATGGCGGTTAGCCTACTTGACACTTTACTCAGAGATTGGTGAAAGAGGCCCTTAGTTGAAACAAAATTCTGTAATTTTCTATCAGTTCAGAAGTCGAGTAGCATTTGAATTGAAAACAATTTTTAAATAATTTATAATAGGGAATATATTCGTTTTTTTTTTTCCATTAAATATCTTATTGGTACATAAATACTTACGTAAAAAAGTATTTCTCATTAGTGTGCAAATTTTCATTTAGCCATGAAAATAATTTATGAAAAATAGTTTGAATTCACGTTTTTGGTATTATATGTATATGTACAATTATAATCAAATATACGTGATATCAAATGACATCACAATTTGAGTTATTTATAACTCAGCTTTATTTTAGCTCAGTTATAATAGGAATAATTAGCATACTTTTTTTTTTAAACCAAATCCTGAATAAATATACTTAACCTGAATTCTAAATAGAATCCTTCAGGATGCTATTGACTGCATTGTAAAATGAATACAAAAAGACTAACGAGGCTTGCATTGTGTCACGATTTGCTTAAAACGATTCGAGTATTGTTTCTTTAAATTTGGATAGTAACACGGAGAAATAGTAAACAAATATAGTGTTTTATGCAATTTTTTTATAACGGGTCTTAATATTTTATCAATTTTTTTTGTTCAAGACGAATTTTTAATTTTACATTGTTTAAGTGAAAACTTCTTTAGGCGCGTTGGACACAATTTTGTATATGAGGATATAACACTGAACTCGCGTGATGACGTCAGCGTCACACAAGAAATACAATTCTGCGACGTTAGATGGCGCTGTTTAGAAAGAAGGAAAAATCTTTATTTGGTACATTGTTTACTAGATGGCGCTGCTAAAGCATAATAAAATTGCCAAAAAAAAATATGTTTACAAGTTTGTGAAGCTAAGAAGTTTTCACTTCAGGGGCCCTAGCCAAGATATAAACGCAGTTCTTTCTACAGTCGTAAACGCTACGCTACGCTGGGAGAAAACTTTCTAATTGGTCAAAATTTTATGTGGGCGTTACAACCAATCACCAGGCTTTCTATCTTTCGTTTCGTAAGTACACAACGAAACGTTTGCATTGGTTTGGATCTTTGCTAGGGCCCTTGTAGCCCTAGCCAAGAGCAAACGTACAGTCGTAAACGCTACGCTCAGGCTACGCTACGCTGGGAGAAAGCTTTCTGATTGGTCAAAATTTTATGTGAGCGCTACAACAACCGATCACCGGGCTTTCTGTCTTTCGTTTCGTAAGTACTCAAAGGGAGCGTTTGCATTGGTTTGCTCTTGGCTAGGCCCCCTCATGGCAGTCCTTTTAATGGCATTTCTTTTTTCGTTTGTTTACGCAGTTTGCGATACAATGAAAATTACAAGCTCACGAGTCGTATTATTTTCAGTTTAAGTGTGATTAATTCAATTTTGTATTTAATAATAATAATTTATATACAAATTTTTCGCTTTATTTCATTCCTGTTATATAGGATATATAATATACCTAGGTACTATAAAAAATTTGAAATAGTGGTTTTGAAAAAGCAACGCCATAGAGGCGGGGCGGCAATTCCATTGGCCAAGGTAAGGATGTGATGAGCTCTGGCATCCCTTCGAAACATAACAGCACAAATGCTGTTAGTTCACTATATCCTTTAAAGATTTTCTTCTTTCGCGTGCAGTTCTTTCAGAAATGAAACGCATTTTTAAAACTTGACATTTTATTATAATTTATTTACAATACGAACATTATTTATACAGTGAAGTTTTTAGCAGATAGAAAAATATTCGATCGTATTGAGGTAAACACATAAGTTCTGATTATAATTATACAGTCTCTGATGGAATGTCATAAATAAATACAAAGGATTTTTTGTGATCCTCATTAAGGGGATACTCTACCACTTTTCTTCGTAAACAGGTGACTGTGCCTGATATAGTTGTGGTAATGTCAGTAACATATTCCCTTAACGTTTCTCACTTGTGTTATATATAGATAATATATAATCACCGCATATTGCTAATGCGCAGGAACTTTGTCACATGGCAGCTTCCTCCAAAATTCGTTATACAAGATCATGTTTTTTCTTAGAAGTTAACATTTGTAGATGTAAAAAAATATGTGAATATTGGATTAATCTGTAAAAATACAACTTACGATACCCAATTTATATTACTGGATATAATTAAATCCTAAAATAACCTAGAACACGGAATTTCAAACAAATTTTGTTTATTTTCTCTATGAAACTTAAAAATAAACTCGTTAATGAATGTAAAAATATTTGACAGCTTTAGAATCTACGTACTTTGAATATAATGATAAATAAATCAAAAACCATAATATTATGTTACAATTGGACGCAATACGCTTATGAGTTCTCATTCACACTCTCTTGGCTAGCTTACAGTGTGAATGAGAAACCGCAACTGAAAAATACTGAGTGTGTCATCAGATTATGTCATCAAAATGGTGACCAGACGCATTAGCAATTTGCAGGACTTATACTGCATATTTTTTTTAAATAAATAATCTAAATGGATGATCTTAAGAAAGATGGAGTCGAGAATTATATTTAAAAAAAGGAATTTCAATGTAAATTAGAAAAGCTATTAACCGATAATTATCTCTATATTTGTAATTCACTTAAAAAAACATCTTGAATGATTTACAGTCGAACACTCAAAATCTAAGATTCTTTTTCAGGCTACTAACGGAAATTCGATTTGATATTTTCTAATTGAAAATAAATCAAAAATATGCACACAAAAATATATGAATGAAAGTTACCTATTTGATTATTATTTGAATTTATAATCATATATTTCAATTACAAGAACATATCAGTCTGTATCTGAGCTTAATCAATGCAACGTTCTTTTTTGTATATATCTTTTATTTAAAAAAAAATGGCTATCTAATCTATAATAGTAAATAGTAATAATAAAACAATAAAATCACAAATTAACGCTCCATTAAAAATCTCAGTTGAAATAAAACTACGTAACTAAAATCACACACACACGAAAAAAAATTTTTTTTTTAATTGTACTCGAAACTGAGTAATTTCGTATAAGATGAATTTAGCAGAGAAACAAATAGAAGAGGAAAGAGACTTTATTTAATAATAATGTACATATAACTAAATTCACAAATGATCCAATTGAAATTTATAAATCTGACAATAGGTACCTATTGAACTAAATACTAACTTTTCATACGAAGTTTTCAACAAGATACAATGCAGTTAAGCATGATGGAATGTTTTGGAAAATCTTTTATTTATTTATATAAACTAATCACAACAATGCAATTAAATTGGAAACAAACAAACTGTAAGATTTTTTATTTATACACTTATCCAAAATACTCAGCTTCGAGCCATGAAAATATTCTAATTCGATTAATCATGACATTTCCTACAAAAAAATTTTTTGAGATTTTAATGTTTTTAATAAGTTATAGCGGAATTAACATACACAATTTTACTTCCGCCATAATTTTTATATTTCATAAAATTAGATTCCACCATATTCCATAGAATTATTTTCATTCTTAAAATATAACAAACAGATACCTAGTACAGTTAGTAAAAAAAAAACACAATTTATTATGCACCGTTATACACCTACACGCGTGTTTTGTTAACTTACAAGAGAAATAATTAATAATCATAGCCTGTGTTCAAATAACTTAGATTATCAAACCTTAGTTCGAGTTTCGCTAACTTCCTATGATCAATATGTATACCCCTCAAATCTTGGATTTTCAGTTATGAACCATATTCTGGGAAGATATTAGTTCCTATTTATATAAAAAATATTTATATAGTCATATGTCTATAACGTAATAGTTAGATATGACTAAGTATATAGATATTATGATTGCTGCAAGTTATGGTCCGAAAACATGGACACTCACTGATGAAAGTTCTCAAGATGAAAAACTCAAGTGCCTTAGCGAGCTTTGAAGAGGTCTATTCTCGGGGTTACTCTGCGAGATCGAAACGTAGGTCATCCCAGAATCCAACAGGTTAGTAAGTTGAAGTGGCAGTGGACAGGAACAGTATGGAGAGTTTACGGCCTCTAGAGGAGGAAAATTCTCGGATGGAAACCAAGGACCGGTTAGCGCAGTGTGAGAAGCCAAGTCGTCAACCCACAAAACAGACTGACGACATAATAAGGGGTTGGGGTAAAATTATGGGGAAAGCCTATGTCCAGCCGAGTACGACTTACGACTAAATAAATAAAGACTAAACGCACAAATTGTATGGCCCCCAAAGTGAGCACTTTTACGGGTTTACATTATGAGATAACTAAGTATACAGCGAAAAGTAAGGGAAACCCTCCAAACCAGAGCTAACGTGAATCAACTTTATTTATTCTTATTTTTTTATAATGGGTAAAAGATATCGCCGTATGGTGATATCGATCAATGGGAAGTTAGCGGGACTCTCCTAAAAGTAATGCATATTCTAGTAACAAAAAATAACACGTATAAAAACCAAGCAGAAATTTCCTAATAAACGGACTCCAAAAATAGGTTGTAATGTGGATTTTAAGATACCTATACGCATTAACAATTTCCAAAAACATAGCTAAGTTTCTTTTCACATCAATGTTTATTTGTAGACTTTTTGACACATTTTATGTTGAATAATTACAAACATGAATGTTGGGCTTTAATTTTTTTTTATCGTTCAGAGGAAAATGGCTATATTAATTATTCCAATGACTTCATCAGACACTACACTTAAGGGAATACCTTTAAAAATTCGCTCTTAGTATGGGATTTCAATCAGATCGAATCTCAAACCACCCGATGTTATTTTTTTTGAGATCGAGATAGCTTCGAGACTGTTTTTTATTTTATGTTAAGGTCAACAGACAGGCTGACAGTCCACTTGATGGTAGGTGGCTATCGTCACCTGTAACACAAGCAACGCCATAAGTGCTACAAGTGTGCTGCCGACCATAGAAGGATTAAGCATAAGGGATAGGTGAAATGGGCTCTGGCATCCCTTACTCACTCACCGAAACACAACAGCATGTATATGCTGTTATTTCACGGTGGTATCCAGTAAGGTTACTGCCGCCAGACGGGGCTGCCCAAATGACTGCGAAACGCAGTGTGCCTTACCACTACTTTTCAAATCCAGACCAGTCAATTTTGAAAATTACATTAAAATTTCCAAGTAGACCCCGCCGGGAATCGAACCCGGGCTCCTGAGACGTTAGGCAAGCACCCATTCAACGGGCTCGTCAAATTCCACAATTACATGTGAAAAATTACAAACTATACTAGTTAAATAAATAGATACACGCATAGTTTTAAATATGTACTTCAAGCCCAACATACTTGTCCACTAATATACGTTATACAATAACTATTAATTATCAAAATTCAAAGTCTGTCATAAATGATCGGATACATACAGGTGATTCATTAAGACTGAACGTCAGAAGTAAGTACTGAAATGTGAATCTGTTAAGGTGTCTAGACTACATAAAAATATATTATAAAACATAGTTATATAACATGTTTCACGTGTTTTAATAAAACAAAGTTTATAACTTTTGCGCGTGAGTTACGTCATCGCGTGTAACTCATGATGCGAAGGAGACCTGTTTGATAACATTGATTGCAGTTTTTTAAAGTGTAAGTCACGTTTTATGTTGCAATGTTATACAACAATGTTTAATGTGGACGTGTTATTTAATCTGGACGCACCTTTAAACATAATTAGAGCTGTTCAAGGAACTTCGACTTTAGAGTGGCGAATAACTGATTTCATATATATTAAAAAAAAACTGAACGTTGCATTGCAGTTTTTGCAATGCTGTAGTAAAAGAAAATGCTACGTTTTTTCTAGCTATTTCTAAGGCCATTTCCCCAATCCCTTTCTAATTCCCCATTTTTTTTGCTAATTGCTAATGCTCATTTTTGTTTTAAGCAATTTCGGAAAGGTTCTTTGAGTAAAGAAAAAAATTAGATATAATTTTTCAACATTTATTTTAATTGTAAACAATGCCTGGGTTTCGGATAAGAAATTTCGGAAAGGTTCTTTGTAATGAAAAAATTTGGTATTATTCTCAAAATTTATTTTTCTTGTAAACAATGCCTGGTTTTCATTCTTAAGATGTGTATGAATACAGTCTAAATCTAAAATACGCCACTTCGTGCTTTCTTAGTACGAATTTCACCATCTCAAATAATTTCGTAGTACCCGCAAAAAACTCGAGATGTCTTAATGTATCACCGTGTACTATATAGGTATTTATTGTTTTTGTACGACAGGAAGACTTATGGTATAGGAATGTAAGAACAATACTGATTTTTTATTATACATATTAATGACGTTATAATAGCCGCAAATCGATAAATTAATGTTTAGGAACCTTGTCAAATTGGCATCCTGACGTGACGTCATTCGCAACTAAAAATCGTCGCCAGTGTTGCCAACGGTACTGAGTGTGTCACGAGATGACGTCACCAAATTTGCAATTTGCGGGACTTACAACTAAGAAAATAATAATGTATTTCTCACAGACTATTTCCGTGTAAAAATATTGCACGAAAAAAATTAAAAATCGATCTAACACCGAACTTCTAAAATCCTAATCCTTGTACTTTTTCGACAAAGAACTTTTTTTTTATTATTTACTTATACTTTTTTTTTTAATAAACAAAGATATGTGCGTTCACAGAATGTTTTTGCACGATCACGTGCATTATTATGATATAATATTATGTGAGACAATTTATTATTTTGTCATTATTATTTATACATTACAATAATAATCAAAACTACGAAATAGAATAAAATTATTTTTTAGGAACTACTTAAAAGAAAAAAATTAAAGAAACTAAAAAGATACAGCCCTAAAAAAAGGGGGAAAAAATTATATCTTAACATCAGAATAGAACATCTCTCCCTAAGTCTAGATTATTTATGTCAAAAAGGCAGTTTCAACCGTCAAATATAACGTACTTTATTACAGACTCACTTAGAAAAATACAAAAAGTATCCGACGATTGCTTAGTACGTACGAGCGTGTTGCCATTTATTTAAAATTAAAGGTACCATTATAGTCTAGGAGCTGAAGACGTAAAATATGTATCACTTCAGATATTATCACTGGCAATATTCAAATATTCAACAACTCATCCGTGGAGCGCTTTTTCTAACCTAAATAGACTTAAATTCACATTATATCAAATGAAAAGTTTCACGCGCGTTACCACAGTTATCATACAAAATCATTATACTTAATAGACATATATGAAGAAATAAAATTTTCTTAATACACATCAGGATCCAGCAATCTGTCATCCATTACTCATTGAAGATATCCCTATTATCTACAATTGTTTGACGAACCAATGACAATAGGCGACGCTGTATAGAGAAAAAATATTCATATCTTAACACTGAAGTTTCATCACACTCTTATGAAAGATATAAATTCAATCGTGGAAAAAACATACAAATATGCATTTTTATTTAAACATATTAAAATAAAAAAAATCTTATTTTCATTCAATTCAATCTGTAATGTAAAGATAGTTCCTGAACGAAGCTAAAACGCAACCAGGCTCCTAGACTATAACCTTTTTAAACGTTTATTATTCAATAATAAAATTAAGACGGTAACTAATATTATTACTACTGCGTATGCTATATAAATTAAAAAAAAAAAACAATCAATCTTAATTAGACTACAATTTATATACAAACTCCTCTAGGTTGTCTGTCAATCAGCGAATCCAAATCGACTGACCGAGCGAACCTTTATTACAAAAGGAATAAGGTACCTTGTACTGCAGCAAATAAAGGATTCAAGGATTCACAGCTAAACAATCTTATTGCTTGGCAAAATATTTGAGAAATAAAAAATGACAACACTTTAATTTCGTTCATTTCTTATCGACACGTTAGACAACACTATTGTATTGTCACTTTTTAATTTGTCAACTATTTTGTAGTGACCGACCGAAGGTTGGGTTTCAGTTAGTTTCGAACTTCTACCGAAACTTCGGCCGCACCGAAACTCTGCGTCGCTCCAAAAAAAAAAGAAAAACAAATAATTGAATATTTTTTTCATATAGTTACTTCAATTATTGTTTTTTTTTTTATTTAATTTAACACTTTTTTTAACTGTCTGTATAAGTGTGGATTAAACCAAATTTCAGTAAACAATAGATTTTTAATATATCGAAAAAAGTTTCGGTTTCGGATTCGGTTTCAGCCGAAACTGAAACTGAAACCGAAGATTCGATTGCGATTTCGGTTTCAGTAGAAAGTTCTGTTTCGGTCGGACACTACTATTTTTCCAAGCTGTATCTACTGCCACCGTAAAGCTTCTTTTACACTTGACTGCCAATAATATTGTCATCTTTAGGCAATCAAGTCTGAGATAATAATGTGACAAAACAAGAAACATCCTTTAGCAAAGCAACAAATGAATTCAAATACAATCAAGAATCTAAATTTCCACTCACAGGGGTATGACAGCTTCCCATAAATCATTTTAGTTAACTATTTTTAGCGTCTTTGAATGAAAACTACCCTATTTAATTAAGCATCCGTACACGAGCTTTGCACTAAAAAAATTATTAACAATTGAGGCCAGGTTTTTGAATTATTGTGTTTTGAAGTTATAAAAAAAATTTTGAAGCATTCATTACACAGAAATAGAATTATTATTTTTTGTAAATGTCTTTATTTTTTTAAAAACCTTAAAATATATTTTGTGTTTTGGTTTTTATGCAATTCAAAGACGCTTAAAATGACTTTTAAAATAAATTTCTGCCATACCCCAAATAAAGCGATCTTTTAATCCATGAAATTCTGTCGACATTTTATTCGAATAATTCTAGCAATTGTACCATCGAATTTAGACCAAAATACAATCAGGTATCATAAAACCGTCGACGATATGATATTTGTTGTGGAAATATTACTAACATAATATATTTTCAGCATTTTATTTCAGTAACAACAGCACTGTCATCTTACTGACACTTATCAATTTTAACTTCAAAATAATTAGGGCGATTGAGAACAATTAATTCGATAATGGGATAAATTTGAAAAACACAACTATTTGAAAATTTGGTCGCCATGAAAAACGTCTTAAAAGTGAATTGTACATTGGCACTAGTTGGTTGTATCTCTAACAACTTCACGTCCGTTCGTAAACCGACCGTGTCGCGTAACAAACAGAGTTCAATTTCACTTATATGAAAATATATAAACGGCCAGTCAATATCACACTACACTTTCACAGTGTGTTGAATATGTCCCTGGCGTTATTCTTGGAATAACGCTTGTGGGAGTAATCGCTGAATCAGCTGCCACTGTGGAACAATAAAGAAGACTGTGTCAATACAAGAGTCAGAATGAGTGAGAAAGAATGGAGGGAATGAGACTTCTTTAGGTGCGTTTTAGTTTCAGTGGGCACTTTTAGTTTGGGGAAAAACACTGAACTCGGCTGTCATGCTCTGTGAGCAACTAATTAACCGTGCTTAATTATTATTTATCATAACAAAATTAAACGAAACTTAATATATGGAGGAAGATTTTTTCTTCAGAAGCGTATCGAGTGGGTTATCAAATCCTAAAAACTTTGGACACCATTACATTTATGCCAGTTGTTTCCCCAATTTGTGCAGCTTGCAGGCTGCAAGCTGGCAGGACTTCAGAATGATGCATTCATAGCAAAGTAGAAAGCTTCGGTTGGTACCTGCGGTTGGCCATCGCACGGCGCCTCGCAGTCTGACGCTGGTGCTCAAACTCGAAGTCCTCCTCGGTGAGGCTGAGCCTCTGCATGTGATACATGAGGTACTCCTCGGCGAGCACTCCCTCGGGCGGGTGCCTCAGCACCTCCAGCGTCTCGCAGAGGCCCGACGCGCGCTTGCGCACCTTGGCCGGTCCGAGGGCGCCCGCCAGGATCACGAGGGCCGCTTTGAACAGCACCTATAAACCGGGCCCGTGTCTTTTACACATTCATACCTATTTAATAGATTAGTAAACGGCACCATTTATTCATCTTTTATTTTTATTCCCACACTAGCTGTTGCACGCGACTCCGTCCGCGTAACTTTATAAAATATAGCCTATGTTACTCGCTGATGATGTGGCTTTTTATATGTGAAAAAATTTTTACTACAGTAGTTTTGAGTTTATTTATTACAAACGAAAATTAATACAAAAATACAAATATTTTCTGTTTATAATATAGTTATTATGCTTTGTTATAAAAAAAGGAATTGTATACCAGTTTAGGTCATTTAAGAAGGGTGTATCGTGTACACGATATGACGTAAAAAGATGTTAATTCACCATAGTTAGAGCCATTTGGCTTAATTTTAAACTTGTTTGTTGTTGGCACGATGGTGAATGGCCGCCTTTACTCTCACCTTAACGCCTTCGCACAGGAAGCAGTCCCACACGCGCAGAAGGCTGTCCCAGGGTAGGGTGCGAGTGAGCGCGCACAGGAACCACTCGGTGGCGTAGAGGACTGGCTCCACCTTGTGCTTGGCCAGGTGGCGGTGCACGGCAGGCGCGGTGCGTCGCAGCAGCGCGTGTAGGATGTCGCCGTCGCGCTGCAAAACCTGCAACCAAACGACGTCTCGTTGCCAATACACGCACAGATTTGCACAGATATACGCCACGTATATGGCGGAAAAGGCACAGGTGTGTCTGCCTGTTGCCTGTCCACTGCCTGTGATCAAAACTAAAAGGTATTTTAGTAAGTAAGCTACAGTGTGTTACAATACGATGACCTCCTTAGTCGAGTGATTCTCGTGAGTATTCGATTTCAGGCAGAGCCAACTTTGGAAAAGAACTCTTAGTTGTTGGTTCTGTTGACAATTTTTTTGTTTTTTATTGGAGCAGCGACAAACAATGTTTGTCTTTGTCTATGTCTAAAACTTTCTATTCATTTTTGTGTCTTTCCGTCACAATAATGAATGAATTTCATTGAAGTTTCCTTCGAACTTGCCTTCGAAAAGGATTCTTATTAAGTTTCATCCTATTCTAATTAATTGTCATCCTATAATAAATTAATACACTGCTGGCAACCCCACTCAATAACGGATATTCTCAAAATTAAAAGAAAATTGCACTCACCTCCAAACCGGGATTGTAATAGCCACTGAGATATTTGTCACTAATGCTGACAAGACACCAGAACGCCTGGACCGCCGGCATGTGCATCAAGAGGAAAGCTGCGACAGGCGCTTGCGCTTGGAAGTAGCCCACTTTGGGATTCAGAACCGAGTACGCCTTCAACACCGAAAACAACTCTTGTTGTCTGTAATATAAGACACATTTTTCAATTTATTGGTCAAATGAAAAACAGTGAATGCAGTAAGAGAGGCATTTTAAGTAACTCTAGAATTAAATAACAAAGACCAAATACACAATAAGGTAGTAACTAAATTTATTCAGCTGAATTCAGCTTTTGTGTATAAAAAAACCCAAGTCATTTGGAGCATAGAAAACAAGATATTTGAGAACTTCGATCTCAAATAACTTAACCGCGACACTTGAGCTGCCTCAAAAAATGTAAAAATAGAAATTTATAAATACTTTACATGACTTTTCGCCTGATGTGAGACTGTACTATTCCAATAAATATTAATTAATAAAATGTTCTTTATTAATTAATATTTATTGATATAATTAACAACTGGCTTTGAAATTGATTTCATTTGAGAAAACTTTTTTTATATTAAAAGAATGCAGCCCACATAACGGTAGGTGGTTACCGTCGCCTTTAACTACAAGCAACACGGGATCAAGTAAACAAAAATCATTAGTTGAATTAAGTGGGCCTGTGAGTACGTTTGGATTTTTTATAAATGTCAGCCGTGAGTTCCAGCCAATAAAATACTCAGACTACATTTAATAATAATAATAATAAATAATAAATATCTTCACACATTCCACACAGCACCTTCTAGTTCCACACTAAGCAACTAGGCTTGTATTATGGATACCAGACAGTTGATATACTAATATACATAGATTACTTTTTTTGTAAATATATACATATCATATTATTATTATTAATTATACATGTGAAATACCTTTTAGTTAAAACTTTACCTTGTATTAGATTAGACGAAAATAAAAGAAGTATTTCCCGAACTCAATGATAAGACTTTACAAAAACGGAAACAAATTATTTATAAGTCACTCATTTTTATAAGCAAGGTAAGTTACCGCAATTGAATTTATTAAATTTAATTAATTATTTTAACATACAATTGGGAAAGTACCGTAACCGCAAAGTATTTATGGCAAAATACTTATATTGAATGAGCTTATTAAAATAATAGAAGCTTTTATTGTTTGTTTTTACCTACATATTAATTATACAAATAGACTAGCTCTGGCACGACAGTAATCGGGCTGCACAGGACAGATAGTTATTGGAATGTGCTAACTAAACTGTTGTTTATAAAAAAAAAATCCAGGCCATTTTACCATTTTTTCTTCTCATTCTTCCTCGGACTTCAAAGAATTAAAAAAACGAGTTGTTCTTAAGTTCTTGAGTTTTGCTCTTAGCAATACATTTAGTTTAAAATATGTCTTCTTTAAGGGGTTGTTTCTAGGCGACGGAAACCACCTACCATCGACAGAGAGACAACCTGCCCGCCGCCTCTCATAAAAAAAGGAAGTCTTAAAAGGCAGACGTATCAATGAACTCACCCTGGTCCCTCTTCGCGTATAAACATCTCGTGGTGAGGGAACTGTCTGTGCAGATCTTTTCTGATGTCGTCCATACATTTCGGGTCGCCGGGAGCTTGCAATAAGTCCTCGTACTCGTTCGGATGCTTGTTCATTAACAATTGTCCACCGCAAAGGTATAGCCACGCTTTTGGGCGGACTGAAGCTGGTATACCTGGAACAGCGAATGTAACTAATCAGTAAGCTATGAGTTTTAAAAGCAAGCTTTGATGCAATTTGCAGCGCCGTGTTGTGGCCTGTTACATGAATTACAATAGTTAGGTGTTGGTAAATGTCATCTCCTCTCTTAAAAAAAAAGTGGGTTACATACCTTTTCGACATCGCTCGCGGACTTTTTTGTAATTTTTACTCATAAAAGCTTCCCAATTGTTGAGCATACGCAGCCATTTTTGTTCCCGCTTCAGTATTGTACTCGGTGACACCGTCCGTCTTCTGTTGACAAATAAATTGTACAAATTATTCATATACAAAATCAAAACCAAATAAAATAATTACTACAAAGTATGTTTACAAAGTGTGTACGACGTACGTACGTATTGACATACAGTCAGCGTCATATTGTAAGTAAGACAAATCTAATAAGAAACATCCACCAACACATCCAAAGTTGACTTAATTATTCTGACCTTGCATAAATGTATAAAAGGAAAAAGTCAAATACAGGTCAAATGCACTTATTCAAACCGTTAGTCAAGTCAAGAACTGTTTCTTTTTAAATTTAATCACCAACAATTATCATAATAAATGATAAATGAATCAGACCTAATTGAATCACTAAAATAACTTAATGTAATGTTATTTATGGTACAACAAAAGTCTTCTTCGGTTCTTCGGTATTCTTCGGTACGGTTTGTGTTATCATTTGCGGAAAAAATACAACATACGTGCGAAGCAGGGAGCGGGTCGCTAGTACCTACTATAATAAATTATCGCTAGTTATGTCTATTGAATATATATATATATATATATATATTGTGTCTAGTGAAAAATAAATGTACTTTATTATGGGGCTGACATACCTTTGTAAGGTAAAAATGACATATTAAAGATAGTAAATAAAAATTGGTGTTACAATTCTTATTATCAATAAGCAAAATTCAGCAAAATTTAACATAAGAATACTTCAGAAATTCAAAGGCACGTTTGTTACTATAATTCTCATGAGTCCTTGACGCCACCACACCAGACCGTTTAGTCACTATTATCACAATTAGTCACACCAAGAATCGGCAAGACGTGGTGCAAGTTTATAAAGATTGAATGAATGAAGAATCGGGTTGCTCGAAATTAAAAATCGGTAATTTTTACTAAAATGTTATCAGTCTAAACGGTTAACAATAAACCTAGTTTTAAAATTTTTATCTGTTTGTCGGTTTGTGTCAGCTTTCACTGACAATAACTTGTGTTATATGAAATAACTTAGGATACTTTTGTGGGTTATTTTTTATTTTATTTTAGAAAAATCTCAAAAATATAGGTATATTATTCATAAGAGGTGTGGAGTACCGCGTGCACCCTATGCGCACGCCGCGCCGCAGCGAAGGGTGAATACTCGTATCGCGAAATTCAGGCAACTTTAGACATTGGCATGAGTCAAATACAAATAATCTTGCATGTACAATTAGGTGTAAAAAAGTTGTTTTCCCGATGGATCCCGCATTCTCTCTGTAAGGAGCTCGCGTTACTTGGTGCGTCAGAACTCTCGAAAGATTCCACGGAGAATCTTCAAATGCTGTATACAGCGTCGTACCAGGTGACGAATCCTGGATATACGCATACGAACCCGAAACAAAAAACCAGTCACGAGTTTAGGTGTTCGAAAATGAGTTGAAGTCAACAAAAGTTGTTCGTTCACGAAGCGTTGCAAAAAAAAAAATGATGGCCACGTTTGCGACTATTCCTCTTGAGGGACAAAGAAAGGTCAATGCAGAATGGTATGCTAGCATTTGTTTGCCGCAGGTCGTCTCTGAACTTCGTAAAGAGAACTGCAACCGCCGCATCATCCTCCATCACGACATGCGCGCTCTCATACCGCCCATAGAACAAAAGAGTTTTGGAGCAAGAAAACATTGAATTATTAGACCATCCGCCGTACAGCCCAGACCTAGGCCTGAATGATTATTATACTTTTCCCAAAATTAAGAACAAATTGCGTGGTCAACGACGCCTACAAAACGGCCATTTAGAATACCCCAACTTCAGAATGGAATGAATGCTTTAATAATTGGTTCCATCGAATGGAAAAATGTGTCAAGTTTCAATATCTTTTCCACTAACAATGTTGTATCACTTCCTTGATTCCCGAAATTTTCAGTGCCGCCCTCGTACTACAGCGTGTACGAAGTCGCGGGCACCGCTAGTATTTTTCTAATTTAAGTTTTTTATAACAACTCACTCCATATTGTAATTTATCATATCATTAGCTCATAGTTATATATTTTTATTGTACTCAAGCGACGCTTTTTCGGGTTAACTAATTATAAACTACGTACCTACTTCCTGGCCATGCTAAATTATCCGATTCACTATAAACTAATATATTTTTATCTACATACATACTTATTAGTTTTTACAGATTTTAAATCGATCATCAATACTGATTTTATGCTCGAATCATGGCTATGTGCAATATATTAGCTGTTGCATGCGGCCAACACCGCTCGCAAAATATAAATTAAAATAGTTAATTATTGATACTTTGTTCTGTATACATGTTCTGTACAACAAAATCTTCTTTATGTATCATTGCTTCATTGCTTTCATAAATTTATCAAATTTTTTTTTATTGACACATCAGTTTTTTTTATTGCATAAGTAATGGCAGGTCACAATGCGTTTTCAGTCATAGATTGGGCAGCCCGTCTACGCGACATGAAATATCAGCATTTGTGTTATGTTGCATTTCGGTGAGTTAGTAGGGATGTTAACGGGAGGGAGATATTAACCCGTGCATAAAACATTTAAAATTTTAGTTTGCTTTTAAGCCTTCGTATGATATCTCGGTAATATCTATTGTTACGACAAATAACTAAGAAGTAATCATGGAATTACGTAGTATGATATAGGTAAGAGGCTCACAACGTTGGCATGGCAAGTGGGCTACGGCCACAGTACAAAGAGCCAAGTTCGTTATACAAAAAGCTAAGCATTGAGTTTTCCTGATACAAATATTTTTATACTTAACAAGTTGAAAAAGAAAATATATGAGTAATTATTATACGATTAAATATCACAAAAACAAATTTATTTATCAGTTGCTATTTGCGCCATCTGATGGGATGAAAATGACCCCATCTGCCAGTGAATAGTGACACACATAATATATATAGCCTTCCTCGATAAATGGACTATCCAACACAAAAATATTTTTTCAATTCGAAGCAGTAGTTCCTGAGATTAACGCGTTCAACCAAACAAACAAACTCTTTATTATATTTATTTTTATACTTAATAGGAGGGCCCCTACACCTAATTTGTACCTAGGTTTAAGATAAAAGAAAATAAACTATTCTTATTTTTGTATTTTGTATTCAATCAACAATGATTACTTACAGATACATATTGTTCTGTTCAAACCAAAAGACGGCGCGCAAGTGTCACCAAGTTAAGCTCCTTGTATGTGACCATTTGTATCTTGTACACGATTTTAAGCTTAGAGCTTGGCACGTATAGTGTGACCTTAGCCTTGAGGTTTTTATTCACGTGTGAAAATGCTATTTCACACACAAATTCTCTTGGGATTATTGCTACGCAGTCCTGTTTACCGTGACCCTGTTCCCCCCTCCTAATGACGCACTCGCTTCGACTTAGCCCCGTCCCGTCCGCCCACGCCCTAAACTCAAATCCAGTCACTACTCCATGAATGAACGTAACATGAATGTGGGTTGCGATACGTAATTCCTACATAACTGATGTTTCTTATACGATTACTAATAATAGGCTAGCGCAACCAAAAGTTTAAATACCATCAACTAATAGTAATAATTGAAAACAATAAATAAAACACCGGCACGTAAAAAAGCATTCAGACATTCGAAAGTTAATAAAATTTGAAAATAATGGAAAAATTTTGGGAAAATTATAGTCATCTCGTATATAGGTATCTATATATATGTATTCAAATATGTAAAATATGTATTCAAAATGATTTGAATGCATTTTTTATCTCACGTCTGATAAAACAATTGAAGCCTAATTATTGGTCAGAGATCCTGTTACTCAGTTACAGACTCATAAAAGAAAGACCATGCCATTCCATTGCGGGTACTTTCCACCGTAGTGTACTACGTTGCGCCAAATCAACGAAGTACTACTAATGCAATTAATAAACTGTTTTCACTCGACTTGCTTAATTAAACTAATTATTCTGAAAGTTTTTTTGTCGTTGTGCAACGCGACACCGTATGCTAATGTGACGTTAAAATAGCACGTTATACTGCTACGTAATTGCCATTGCAACGTAATGTTTTATTGATGATGCTACGTATGAAACTA
This sequence comes from Synanthedon myopaeformis, assembly GCA_944738685.1. Taxonomy (NCBI): domain Eukaryota; kingdom Metazoa; phylum Arthropoda; class Insecta; order Lepidoptera; family Sesiidae; genus Synanthedon; species Synanthedon myopaeformis. The sequence goes on along the minus strand of OX122933.1, from coordinate 2,053,212 downwards.
GACTTAGCGCTGCTGCCATAACTCTCAAGTTCAACCAACTATACGAAATAGTATGTAAACTTTGACGAACCCCTCATTTGAGTGGTTAAGGTGCTTGCTTTAACAACTTAAGGTGGAGCCGTAAAAGCGTCCTAATTTTAAATGTACATTATAGCTAGGATGTTTTCATCGAAAAACATTATCGGCTTTTAGTCAGTAATTACAAGAATTCAACCAGCGAAAATATCACAAATTTTGCACATTTTAAAATATAATTATACTAGATATAAAATTAATTTCAGTTTTTTGTTTCGATGCAAAACTTCATATTATGTCTCAGAAATTTCATGTTTTTTTTATGTATTGCTACGACCAATAACTGAGTAATCAAGGAATTACGCAGTATGGAATTGGTAAGCTGGTTGTGTTAGAAAGCGACCCCTTAACAATTTAAGAAAGATTCAATAAATGTTTTAACACTTAAAAATAGAGGGAGCGGACGAAGTTACAAACAAAAGCTAAATTCACAAACATGAAACGATTTGAAAAATCAAAATGAGGAGTAAAGTGAATGGTTTGGTAAGTCAATAATATGAAAGTCTAACGGTGGTTAGTGCGCTAATGGCATTTTATATGTATACATTAAGTATGATCCGCCATCGTAAGCAAAACATCAGCATTTCCAACAATAACTGTGCTGCATTAAAACCAAATTTGTTTCATGACTTGCATTATGTCAGACATTCAAAGAGGAATGATCGATAACCTGCTTGTTTTGTTAAAATCTTGTGAAGAAAATCTAATGCATTTTTTTCCATTCAGATGCTATTCGCCACGAGATGGTGACTGTACAATTGTTGGTAGGTGGCTAAATAACTTTATTACTTATTATAACTTTATTAGTAGAATTATTATTTTACGCTCCATTATACGCTCCACTCCCTCAGAAAGTTCGTGATGTGATGACAATGTATATTTCCTTGATTCATCGGAATGATTCAGAAGATAAATCCAATTTTTGGTGCTAACAGTTAGGCCAAAATTTTAAATCATTTTAAAAGGTTTTTTTTTTATCTATCTCTCAATAAAAACTACTCTTATGGACTTTTGTGTCCAGGAATCCAGGATTCGGCTTCGGTCTAAACAGGACAAGAAAAGCATTAAGTGGCATAAGAAAAAGGAAGCCAGATCAATTGTTAATTAAAGACGGCGTGTACCGTGACCCTGCAGGCTCCGTGCAGCTCGTAGCTTTTTCTCGCATGACGATCCGTTGCTCGACAGCGATGAGCACGTAGAAATACGTACTCTAGCTGAAAGGCCTCGCACCTGTGCAACCGTTTGCGCGGACGACCCACTATTCACCAGCGATGAACTGAAGGAAGTAGTGGGAAGCTTCAATCCCAGAAAGGCAGCCGGTCTAGATGGATTTACTGCAGACATCTGCGCCGCGACGGCAGTGGCAGGGAATGAAGGGATAGCACTGGGTATTATGAATAAATGCCTAGAGCTGTCCTGCTTCCCTGCCATCTGGAAGGGAGCCGCTGTGGTGGTCCTCAGAAGGGATGATTATTCCTCCCCCAAATCTTATAGACCTATCCTGGGCAAGGTCCTGGAAAAACCCCTGGTACGCAGGATCAATTGGTATCTGTTGCCGAAGGCAAACCCGTGACAATACGCGTTTGTCCCCCAACGCTGTACGGAGGATGCCCTCTACGATCTAATGGAATTTATTAATTCCAATATAAAAAAAATTAATAGACGCCACCTTCGACAGCACATGGTGGCCTAGGGACACAAGCGACACCAAGAGGAGTGCTAGTGCGATGCCTACCCTGCAGGAGTTTGTTTACAGCTCGCTTGAAGTAGCCCATATTGTAGCTAGGTGGAAACACCTCAGGAGGGAGATTGTTCCAAAGTTCGCGCGTAGTGGCACCTTGTCCAAGTAATGCGGATGAACTCCGCATCTATGACGCGCAGTACGGTGGTAAAAACTTGGGGTAGGCATTAGTTGGAACAACTCATCAGAGCACTCACCATTGTACAGCCGGTAGAACACACAAAGAGAGGCTACATCCCTTCTTAAACTAAGGGGTTCTAACCGTTTTTGTGTGAGCATTGGATCGTTAACAATTCGAATAATACGACGTTGCAAGACTTGCGTCAAATGGATCTAACTCTGACGGACCCGCTGCTCGATATGTTGGACTCCCCGAGTGTCGGATGTCAGGCCATTGCGGATATTTTATTGAAACTTAAGACTGAATCGACAAAAAATTGAGTTTTGGTCCCCATGTCCAACTTATATGCAAAAAAGCATCATATACACAAATGGCACGAACTGCCAGTGACATGGGGACTAAAGAAGAAATTATATACAGTGCTGAGGGGCTTAGCCCAGAAAATCTGCAAGTCGTACCGTGCCGTCTCCCTAAATGCCGCTCTTTTACTGTCGGGCCTCGTGCCTCTGGATTTGCGCATAGTGGAGGCGGCGAGGATCTATGAGACAAAAAGGGGCCTTGTGCAGCGGCATTTAAAAGGCAGGGAAGTGGAGAAGAGGTTGTCCTTATTAAAGGCCCCTCACACTGCGACCCGGGTCGCTGCCGACTTCGCAAAAATAGAGTATGGATCAGAGAATCAACCCTCCGGATTAAACATATACACCGATTATGAATACAATCCCCCAACCCCCAAATAATTCGCCATTCTTTCGGTATATATTGTAATTCATTTAATTATTTAAGTATTTGTATAATCTAATCTAATTAAATTTATGGAAATTGCTGCAATAATTTTACTATGTACCAGTTATTTATGTAGCAAAGAAAAACTTGTTTAGTAAATTTTATAGAATTGTGCTAATTATTGAAGTGAAACTGTTAAAAGAAATGTGATTGTAAATTATGATATTAACGGCCTGTGGGGGTGGCATAACCCCTGGGGGAAACATCCGTTTATCCCTTCTTTACATTCTATATGGAAACCGAATTCAAACCCATTCTCTAGTTATTGAAGCGTAAATGCTAATTATTATTATTAAATAATTTAAACAATTAAGTACTTAGTTTGCTTATTTTTGTTATTGTTAATATGTTGTTCTTAATTTTACTACAGCCTTCCACAAGCAACTGCAAGCTTGTACAAATAAAAATAAAAAAACTACCTCGTCTGGGCGTTAATTGTTAATTTACTGCTGATTCCTTTCAGTTTCTGTTGGAATAATTATAATCTCCGATTACAATCGCGAAGTTGCGAAACGCACGAACACATGCGAGCCGGTACACACGCACACATAGGCATACACTCCACTGTGTGGGAAGTTGGGAAACTATTCGTTTCCTTTTTTCCGAGTGTGTTTGCACTTATGCGCTATTACATGTGCACTAAAGAATCTATTTGAGTTGGTACATTTCTGCCTGAAAGTTATTATTCTATTATTAAAAAACGAGAAGAGAAAAACAATTTATATTTTCTTTTTACATAGATTTAAGTCAGGTATTTGACAGGTCAGATATATAGGCCTCCATTTTGGCAAACAGCTCAATGTTACCTACCCACACATTTTGTTTAGTTTAGTATATTAATATTAGTTTTTGTTTATAAAATTATATATTGAAGCCTATGTAAACAACCTCGCGGGAATCGGCTACTATGAAACATATTAAAGAAAATTAAAAAAATATGCTCAGAATCTTCAATTTTTCAAGCTGTTTTTATGATAAATAAGATATAAACATGGATGTATTAAAAATCTCCATTTTCTGTGATTCAAATGTTAATAAATTTTTTTAACAGGATGACAAAGTTTTGAATATATTTTTTCCCTGGTTGCACTCCTTAATCCATAAGTAAGAAATTTAACTTTTACAGTCATCCAGTAGAATCGAAAACTGGACTCAATTGGCTATCTTTCAAAGACTTTTAAATTCATAAAACACTTTTGTCATTGGCTGTACTACTTTGTCATGTAGTTTTAACTGTTATTGGATTTCAGTTTTAATGGTTAAAAAATAAAGAGTGATCAATTAAAAGAGACAAAATTAAACACACTAAAAAATTAGCTTTTCGTTTTCTATGTAAAAAAGGGAGGCAGGCAATTTGAGGTACTTGAAGGCATTTATAGGTGGCTATTGTTAGCTATAAATGTAAGCACCAGGGATGAGGCAGGTGCATTAGCATCCCTGTAAGATTCTCTTTACAGTTCTCTTGGAGAAGCCCATTATATATTTTTAAGGAGATGGAAGCACCACCAGAAGGGAGTTTGTTTTAATTATTACATGTCTGCATAATATGGTAAGTACCCATCCCCTTAGATAAGGAGCAGCCATGCATAGCAGCTCCTTATCTAAGTAATGGAGATAAGCTCTGGATCTATGGAGTGAATATGGAGGAAAAACTTAGGGTATGCATCAATATAGATAACTATAACAAATTGTTCATTTCTTACGTTAAAATGAAACAATTCCGTCACTTTAACGAGAGTTAAGAAATTAGCTACACTTTCACATTTCAAGGTGAATAGCTAAAAAAATTTTTGTAAAAGTTATAAAAAAGGTAATGTTGCCAATTGTTTCAGGCATATTATTATGTGTAACAAGACTACTTCCTGAGTATGTTTGGGGATAAAGGAATTTCTCCTAGGAAGTCAGGAATTAGTATTATACTTAAAAATTTTCAGTTTGAAATTTATTATTCAATTATAAAATAGTAAGGCATTAATAATTTAAAAATTATTCAAAAATTACCCCTGTTCAGATTTAATGATCTTATTAATTACAGTTATCTAGCTGTGTGCTGTTGTGTTTTGGTGAGTGAGTAAAATTTACCATAGGCTTTGAATAAAGTTAAGCCAATGCAAATTTCTTGAGATTTTGTCACATATTTTTGGCATTATTATAAAGGTACTAATTTCAAGAGAATGACATAGTTAACAGAAAAACAAGAACATTAATAGTATGCCTGTGTAGCATTTGAAATAAGTGCCAACATAGAAAATATAGATATTCTAAAAAAAATATTAATTAACAAAATTGTCACTAGTTTAATCTAATTTTGCTGATATTAATAAAACAATAACAGTAGAAATAAATACAAAATAATGATAATATTAAAGAACTTACGGTTCTGGACTGTACTGAGCGCCTCCCAGGAAGCCGTGTCTATCCGGCTGTGTGGTTACAGATGAGCATATTGAAGTAGTATCCGCCTGGTCACTCCTATCGCCACCAGCACTTTTTACACTCTTTTGTAGCGACATTGCGGTCTGTCCTGACTTCCTTATCAACTACTACCTGCCACCGCGTAACATCACAAAAACAAGTGGGCGTAAGAATTAATTATAAAACATGCAATTGTTCGATGTTCACACCCGATTACAATCGACACACTACACGTTTTAAAGGCCCTAAAAGAGAAACAAGGAATAGACGATTAAGCGCATACCGCGAAAAACACTAATCACATATATGGCGTGGCGAATACGGACTTAAAACGCGCTTAGAATAATGAATACAAACTAATACTTTCTTATCAAAAGCAACACAAAGTGTGGGTGGACAATCAACTGCATAAATAGATGTTAGATAGAAGGATGATATGTAATGTAATTGACAATTTGACAATTGTAAAGTTACTCTTTGATGATTAATATACATACTTACGTCAGTCAGTCAGTCAACTCAAATTAAATAAAATTTGTCTACCTATAATACCCTTCGTATTGGTTACAGTCCACTATATACATACGTGTACTCAGCTCAGTTACGAATTCAACCATATTCAACACACCCCGCGATTCATTTAGTGATGCGATTTGAGCAATTTTTTTATTCCAATGAATTTGGCAAGCAAACTCGTTCTCAAGTAAAAACGAATTCGTTAGTTTCGTAAGTTCATCTCGAGTACCTAAATTCACAATAAAATTACTTATAAACTAGAATACTTAGTTATTCCATAGAGTAAATTTATATTCTTTGTTCCCAATTCAACACACAACTGACTGAGTCTTTAATGTTTTGTGAATACTCCACAACACAGAAATGATCTTACGAACGGATTTTATACTACTACGTTAAACTCCAAGCAATATCGATATATTTTAATATGATTATTACATATTTAATACTCCATAAATAATAATTACCATTGTAGTATTTACTACTTTGGTATCTACTATTTAGTTTGTGTATGTACTTACTTCACCCATACACTATTAGTGTCTATGACTTCACAAACACAAACTGTCACACATTTAATTAAGTATTCTGTGGTGATTCGTTTGGTTCAAGTTTGGTTCTTCTAGAAGTGAAGTTGTTGGTTTGGTTATTTGTATAACCCTACCTAACTACTTATTGTAACCAAATATTTTGTTTTATAATAAATTAGAGTTCTTAGTTACTTAAATAACCTAAATGATGAACTTTTTAAAAGAAACGTTAAGATTTACATCAAATGTTAGATTCAGTTCTACTGCACCTCCAATGTTTGTCAACAGAAACCCACGAAATTTGGAAAGATTGCGTATTGCTCACAAACCCGACGGTTATCATTTAGATAAACCTGGAAGGAAATTCTGGCACAAGTTAGTAATCTTTTATTGCACTAAAATTTTCACAGTAACAATTGCCGTCTCTGTTGTTTATCATAGACTGCCCGCCCAGTACCCTTGGCTCAATTGGCTTTAATATTGTATTATTTCATCCATAAGAATGCCATTCCATATCTCTTACCCCTTTTTGAAACAGAAATAGATTTTACTCAATTATTTTCCCTCCGGACCACCTGTACCATTAGACAGTACCATTGGTGGTACAAATGGTACTGATTTATCCCATTAGTACCAGGGAAATAAATACAAGCGTGATTTGTTATTGCATTGCAGCCTTAGGTTTCTTATTAAATTTAATTAGATTTTTTTTTTCTAGGCTTGTCTTAACAGAAAGTCAACGCACAGTGAAAGCGCAAGTAGTACACTACATAAATGGTCCTATCATCGAGGCCACAACCTCTGAGTGGGCTCTCCGTAAACAACTTTATAGTATAAAAGATACCTGTGCATACATCAACTTGGGCAAAGTTTTTGCTGAAAGATGTCTTGAATCAGGGATTACAGAGATCTATTGCAATATGAAGCCAACAGAAGGAACAAAAGTAGAAAAATTTATTAAAGCAGTTGTGGACGGAGGTATTAAATTAGAAGAGCCAGAAGTATTTAAAAAGGCTCAACCTTGGGACCTGCACCGACCTGAAAAGCCGTGGGAAGTTATAGAGGAATAATTTAAAAATTACTAACGAAATTGTTTATAATAAAAATAGATTATTAGTGTTATATCATTTCAATTCAAATTCAATATGCGGAACCCCATTAGCTATGTACAAGCTTTTTTCTGAAAGTAGTTAAAGAAACTGGAATATTCTTTTTAATGAAATATTTTTAATTCATTTATTTGAAAAGTCTCACTTATTGACATTTAAAATCACATTTGCAAAATTCATGCCAATATAAACATCTGAAAAATGCATAATTTTGAAATAAGAATAAATGTAACCTTTCATTTGAAACATTTACTTAGTTTATCATCTGTCTTCTGTGTAAATGTCATGCAGTGAAAACTAGTTTAACCATGGTTTAATTAAAATGGTCAAATCAAGAGTATGTACGGTAGTCGGGACAGAAGAAAGAATGGAAGGCTTTGGCTAAAACCACAAACATTTTGTCAAAACCTTTTTATTTGTGAATGTGGTCTAAATCTAATTTACCTACTGAAATACCATAGGGTAGTTAAGTAGGAATAGTAATTTAAATACACGCTTGGTGCTAATTATTTTTTAATAGCACCTTCAAAGTAGGTATTGCCATCGATTACTGTACTGGTATTACTCTATCTAGGAATCAGGGACCGTATATATTTACTTTGTGTTAGGGACCAAGACCAAGGTATAGAGAGAAGATCAGCAGGCAGAGCTCAAAGAGCATATAATCCAAGGAACATATATACTCGGAGTATGTATATAGTATTCTTTGGTTTGAAAAATCTGTCTCAATCACAGATAGCTATAAACCATTTTGTACAGAAGCACCATGTTTATTGTCTTTTATTTGAATTGAGTTTACATCGTTTATGTTGTGTGCAGAATATTCATAGCTTTGTAGACTAAACAAAAGTATGACTGTACTAGAATAAGCATAACATCATTGATATAATAACTTTCATATTACAAAATAAATAACATACCTATACCTACTTAAATTAGAATAAACTGACTTTTGTATACTTTGTTGTAATAAACGAAAATATTTTATACTGAAATATTCTTTAAATAAAACCTTTTATTAACTTAACCCATACTTAACATTAAAACTTTTTTTTAAAAAGTATCTACTTGCCAATTGAAATGAAATGTTAATTAAAAATGGCGGAAACAATAATGGCGTCAATGGTTAACAATGAAAACACTGAAAAACATAGCTATCTCTTTCTTACTCATTGGAAATTCCATAAACGCGAGTGATCAATATGCCCCACGTGACCTATCGTCAACTACTTGTCTTTATCCATGTCCGTCAGTCACCACTACAAACCAAGTCTCGAGTGTCTTTTATTGCATGCATGCAAAAAGCAAATGCAAAATGTCCGAGGAAACGTTTGTGTTATAATGAAATAATGTTTTATTGTTAAGTTGTAGTGTTATGATTTCACAATGCCAGCTTCTATTGGTGTTAATTTGCGTGTAACTGGGCACTGCAGCCAAGGCGGGAGAAAGTATATGGAAGATTTGTTTTCTGTTGCGTATCAACAAACTGAAGACGAAAGGGATTTGGAGTACGCTTTCTTCGGAATATACGATGGACACGGTGGTAGCGAGGCTGCGGCGTTCGCTAAGGAGCATTTAATGGATTCTATTGTGAAACAACGCCAATTCTGGTCTGAAAACGATGAGGACGTGCTAAAAGCTATACGAAATGGTTACATGGTGACCCATTTGAACATGTGGAAAGAACTAGGTAATCGTCAAACTAGGCGAGGTTTTAAACAAATTTCATGTTTCCCTGGTACTTTTGGGTTATTTCAAGGATTTCGGTGATTGTTAACAAATGGTTTGGCTTGACCTTGTTGCTGCTCATTTTTTGTCTTGAGTAGTTTGACATTGAGCAGTGTACAAAAGCTATTCAGATGCTCGTTACGTCGGTTTGTTTGTGTGCTGTTATTAGATAACGTCGATTCATATACAAAGTTTATACAATTTTTGGAAAACCAACTTGCTAAAGTGAAAGCTGTGTTACCAGTTTCGCCTTTGAATTGGGTGTTTTGTTATTTTTATAATATGTCTTAATTGATTGAAATAATCCATACAATCTCTACCAGTATTATAAATGTGAAAGTAACTCTTGTCTGTCTGTCTGTTATCTTTTCATGTCTTAAGTACTTAACCAGTCATCATTAAATTTTGCATACATGTTGTCAGGGATACAAGAAAAGACATAGGATACCTTTCACCCAAAAAAAGGTACTGTTCCGGAGGGATCATCTAAAATAAAAAATTAATGCTTGGCTATTGTGTTACAACAACAAGGCGTCAAGTGTTATATTGCTTATGTGTTATACTCATATGAAGTTGCTGGCACCAGCTAGTCAGATATATATTAAAATTCCTAAAATGGCACATGGTTAAAGAAATATTTTTTCTAATACTATTATATATTTTTTTCCATATAAAATGTTTTTCACTTTTCAGAAAAATGGCCGAAAACTGTAACAGGCCTTCCAAGCACAGCAGGTACAACAGCAAGTGTGGCATTCATACGCCGAGGCAAAATTTATATTGGACACGTTGGAGACTCTGCAATTGTCCTTGGCTACCAGAAAGATGGTAATGACCTTATGTTGAAAACTTCTTTTTTTCTATATAGGATTTGTTTATGGTTGCTTTTTGTGGAATTCAAACCTCCATTTGCCTTGATGATAGCAAATGTGTGACGTACTGGGCTCTCACCACTACAAATCCTCTAACTCTGTTTTAAAATTACTGTTTTGAAATATCCAGAATGAGTTCTGGGAATTATAACTTTTCAGGGTAAAGGCTAGCACCTTGACTCCCTAATTTACTTCATTCTCCTAATTTTGTCTACAGCATCGATTAATTTTGCAACAAGGGGGTTTTGGTGACAGTTTTGGTGTTTAAACCGGCTTATCTCAAACTGAGTGTGGGCATGTTGGGATATTTGCTAATAAGGCATGAAAATAAAAAAAATATACAGTGTAAAATGTTACAGCTCTCGTTATGCAACTCTACTTTTCTGGCAGGTTGTGAAGAATGGGCTGCGAAACCCCTAACATGTGATCACAAACCGGAATCTACATCCGAAATGGAGCGCATACAAAGATGCGGTGGCAAAGTCATATCGAAAGGTGGAGTCCCTCGTGTCGTATGGAACAGACCTCGGCTAGGCCACAAAGGCCCCATCAAAAAGAACACTCCCATGGACGAAATACCATTCTTGGCTGTGGCACGTTCCCTCGGTGATTTGTGGAGTTACAACACACAAAATGATGAGTTCATAGTTAGTCCGGACCCCGACGTTGGTGTTTTAACTGTTGACCCATCTAAATTTAGGTGAGTTCAATGTTCCTCAAATCATATATAGGTTTAATATATGACTATAAATATTCTTTACACATAAAACACGGTTTTATATGGTAGTTGCAGCACATACTGCATTTCGGCAATCATTAAATGGTGGCGGTAACTTACACTAATCTGAAATAATTGTCACAAAAAAGTGTCCATTAGAAGTTGAATAGGATTTTTCTATTACAAATAGATCATAAAATAAGTATATTATATCTGTATATCGGAAGCAAACTATTCTAAGTCACATTTAGCAAATTATTACAGACACACACACAGACTTTTATTGTGTGTATTGACACACGATAAAAGTCTAAATGTAGGTGTGTAACGACTTGGACTTGTAGCATATAATTAAAAGCGAATTTTTTTTTTGCTTTGGACTTAATAAAGTGACAAAGGTCAATTAGCGATGTAATTATTCGATTTTGTACATAAAGTACATATAATTTTGAAAAGTGACCTAAACTATGAACTTACATTTTACTAATAATACTAATAAAGATAAATACAATTTACATTTCAGGTGTCTCATATTTGGGACTGACGGCCTTTGGAACATGATATCGCCTGAGAGTGCTGTGAGTCTTGTTCAAGCTACGGAGAGGCACAATGAAGCCGCAGTGGTCGGAAGTAGTACCAATCAACCCAGGGATTGGCTCAACCCATCCAAGAGCTTAGTGGACCACGCTTTAGAGAGGTGCTTTTTACTTATTGAATTACCTCTTAAATAGTAATCAACGTCTTTGCTTGTTAGCTTACTTATTTCAAAAAAATATTCTTCAAAAGGTTTTATATAGGTTTGTTTATTTCTTAGATATTCTTGCTACTTTTAGCTGCTGCTGGCGCTGTGGTATGTCTTCATCTGCATTTGAGCTCCTTAGTATCTATCTAAATTGTTTTTGAACTGGTTCAAGTTGTCTTCTAAAATCACGTCTCTGGGCAGCTAGTCCTATGTAAAACTTCAAAATATATCGAATTTCTACGTTATAATCGCTCATTTTTGCGGATAGAAAAACAATAGAAAAAAGCGTTTTTACTTTTTATTTTTCTATTTTAAGTTTTGTGTTTTGTTTTAATTCTTTTACAGATGGTCGAATACTCGCATGCGTGCCGACAATACCTCAGTTGTGACACTAATGTTGGACCCACCGGGACCCCCTCGCGCTACTGTCCTACGATCCCGCTCTCAACACCAAAACGCTGTACAGCCCACGCCTCCAGCTCAACTGACAGAGAATAAGACTCAGCGTCAAACAACTCCCGAGTTGGACACACGTCAAGTGCCGCAGAATGGACTTGCTATCATGACTAGATTCTCGGATGACAAGACAGCACCGTCTGATAGTTCTCAGCGTATACCTCTACCTCCTTGCACCTCATTGGAGACCGGTCGAACTTCCACCATCGAACCTAGAGAAAACGATAATGGAGATGACTGCAATGCAATAACCAATTACGGAGATCCATCTGAGTCGTATTTCATAGCGCGTTTGTTACATCGTCAGCGCGTTGTAAACACACTATCGCAAGTGTACGATGAGATCGTCAGTAGGGATTCGCGAGTTGAAACCAGAGCTATGTCTCCGCAGATCGCAACTGAAGTGCCAGAGAACGCAACAGATTCGGATGTGGTTGTGACACAAAATGAGAATCCAACGTGCGAAGTGTCCGGCGCTGAGGACGTAACGATACAGATAAACGAAGTGTCGTCCAGTTCACCTGTGGAGGGTTCGCGTCAAAGGGGCCGACGGCCTCGCAACGAAGTGAAGCGTGATAGTGTTGTGAATGATCGTGTGTTGCGCTCGCACGATGCGGAACGTCCACAGACGCGGCAGACGGCCAGCCGCGGACGGTCTGCTAGCGGCGCTGCGCCTGCGACTGGTCCGCCGCCGCCTTTAGAGCGCGTGGTGATCCTGACGCGTCGCGCACCCACGGGCAGCGGCACGCCGGATGCGGAGGAGGGCAGACGCGCGACGCGGTCGCAGCAAGCGCCGCTAGCGCAGAAGTTGTCGCGCGGTATCAGCAACGTGGTGGGAAACTGCCCGCGCGCCCCGGGTGTGGCGCGGCGAGCCCCGGCGGCGCGGCGGGAGGTGCCACAGCGGCTTCGCGCGGACTGCTCGAAGGAGAACCTAGGTAAAGAAGCGCCCATTATAAGTACTATACCTCCCTTGGCAAGTTATTTAAAAAAAAAAAATCCCATTTAATCTAGAATTCAAAATGGAAACGACACATGCTGCTTATCTTTCGAATTTTTGAGGTGATAAGTGAAAACTTTGTGAAGCTAACTGAAGGCCTAGTGCGAGTTTCATTCGATCAAACGCATCAAACGCGTAAACGTCAATTTGTAAGGAATGAAGCAGCGCCACCTAGTGGCTAACGTGTAGCATGTTTCATTTTTGGCACTATGTTTTAATTTCTGATGTACAATCTAACGACTGACAGTTTTTTTTTTTTTGTATTAATGAATTTTTAATTAATGGTGTTAACACTGAATGTTTTTGTCTGTATAGGAAGCGTGAGACGACGCGTGCGGCCCGGACGCGCCGCGCCCACCCCCGCTCCTCCCGCACCCCTCCCGCCGCGCCCCCGCACGCGACGCGCGGATAGCACGGACCTCGAAGTGCACTCCACCACCGGGGAAGTTACGCAGGTGCCCAATCTCGCTGCGCGCGCTCTCCGCTCGCGTAACGATGCCGAACCGCCGCCGTCAGGTGGCGCCAAGCGCGCTCGCTGCGAGGCGACAAGCGACACAAGCGCCGGCGTCGCAGCGCAAAAAACGCCGCGAGCGACGGCATTGCGCGCTTTAGCCAAGCGCTCGGGCCCGTGGGCGCCTGCCTTAGCGTTGCGCAACCGCCTCCGCAAGAGACTTGTCAAATAGCGAAACCTTTACAATAGTTAAAAAAAAAAAAAAAAAACAAATAGTGTAATGATCACCGGCGCCCATGAAGAAAAGAATCCGCACTAAACTTTATGTACTAACAGGCAGACATAATTCTCTTAATTGTTCACAAAATCTTTAACAAAAAAGGTAGGTTGGACAGTGGAAGTTTTAAAATTACTTTTTAGTATTTTTTATATATTATTATATTTATATAATATGAAATATATCACATAAAGAGACGAATCCGCGCAAAAGGCTCGCACTTTATTTTCTAACAGACATAAGAGAAGAACTATTGACCCTCTGAAGTTGTTTCCGGCGTTAGTTCGCGTAAGTACAGTCTAACACACGTTACCGCTAATCCTGTTTGTAGTTGTGACACAACTTGCTAAATTTCAGTGGTCAGTATTTGTTGTTTTAACGGACTTAATTGTTAATTAATTACAGAAATGTTAACAAAAAAGGTAGGTTGGATAATGGATTACTTTTTAGTATTTTTTACATTTTATTTTTATTTATATATGTAATATATTATACAGTTGTTATGCTATAACTATATATAACAGTTATTATATTAACTAGAGCTTTTGCCCGAGTGATTTAATACAAAATAGAGCTTACATCCAAACATTTTTAACTACACAACTAATCGTGCCTTACGCCATCTATGAGTAGATCAATTATGTAGAACTAAGTTTGTCGGGATAAAATTTATGCCACATATTCGTCGATCAATTTGGTCGATTCCAAACATTTTTAAAATCTTTCAAATTTACTATATATGTATATTTGATATTTTCAAAATTTTACCACTGCGGCTTCTACAGCCAACACAACATTAATGCATCACGTTTATATATATGACACTAATGCCCGTTTTCACCGACTGACACCTAGAGTTAGGAAACACCTAATTCTACTATTTAAGCCGGCCATTCGCGGCAGTCCACATTCATGCAGTATTTTGTGAATGTGACCTGCCGTGAATGGCCGGCGTTATGTGTTCCCTAAAACTACTAACATTATTCATTCATTATGAAATAAAAATATAAGAAAATATTTGGGGGGTTTTAAATATTTGTGGATTTAAATTCTCGTCCCCCAACATAATCGGAGACTAATCGGTCGAGATGGAGAGAACTATTGGCGTCGCCTTTTCGGATTTTTTTTTTTTTAATTTTATGGCCTGGTAACTAGATCTTTAAGCCAAGTCTTTATTTTATATTTTCGGATTCGCTTCTCAATGGGCGCTGGTGATATATAATATTGTGGTTACCTGTGTGTGTGTGTGTATGTGTGCGGGAATTAACGGTGCCTTCTAGTACTGCCAAAGTACTCTTTGACGTTTCATATTTTAACACGAGTTATATAAACGGGGAAATCCAAAGATGACCGCGATGACGTGCGGTGAGTTTTTCTGTTGTTTAATTTTTTTTTTTAATTAGTCGTCTTATATGGTTCCCGATTCTCTGGCAAGTGTGCAGAAACACTTCGTATTGTATAATTTCTCAATAGAACGTTGACTCAATTGTTTCAAAGTTAGGGGATGCTAAGGGATTGACTACACTTATTTAGCTTCATAATGTAATGATAATGTAGCTTTGTACAGTTGAAAGAATTTTTAAAATAAAAATAAACCTCAGAATACAAACCTGTTTCTGTACAAAATGTATGAGAAAATTTTCGTGAATATTTGCGTTGTTTTAGTATTTATTCTGACAAATTCAACAAATCAAAGATCATAAAAATCTGTATATAAAAATGTAAGGGAGAAACTGCATTTATTCAGCTTTTGTTTATAAAGAACAATAGTTTTGAAGTTACTCCCTTACATTTCTTAATTTATACTAGATGTTGAACGCGACTTCGTCCGCGACTTTAAAAATATACGTAGCTTTCCATAGGTGAAAGAATTTTTTAAATTGGTCAAGTAGTTTTTGAGTTTATTCATTACAAACAAGAATACAAATCTTCTCTCTTTATAATATTAGTATAGATAGATTATTACACTTATTGTGTGAGCCCATTTCCCCCTATCCCTTCCTAATCCCTATCCGTAATCCTACTATGGTCAGCAGCGCACTTGTGCCACCTACCATCAGGACTGTTAGCCTGTCTGTCGAACGTAACAATAAAAAATCTTCCAGCTGAACACGAATGGAGCTAAAAAGTGTACTTACCCCCTTATATCGTTCCCAATTCTCGGGTTAGTGCATAGTAAATGCATTCAAACACACCTCGTATTGAATAAGTCGAGAGTCGACCCAATGGTGTCCATTTAGGGAATGCGAAGTCGGAATTCCGGAATCCCACTAACACTTAGTCCGGGTTCTCGGAATCTAGCCGGTTTGCATTCCCTATGTCCAATGTTAGAATTTGTTATTATTTTAAGGTATGATTAATTCATTATATTATGAATTTTAAAATGTTATATTAAAACAGTACAAAGAGTATATATATAATTATTGTGAATATTGTATTTGTACCTTGTAAGTTTTAACATGCGGACCAGACGAAATGAATTAGCCCAAATAGATATTTATTTTACGTATATATTATATATAGATATTTATATCGTATAATAATGCATTTAAGAAGAGTATGGAAATGTAATTTTCATTGGAGGAATATTGAAGAGATTTAAATTATGTAAGAGGCTACCTTGTTGACCTACGATTACATTATATATTATGTATATATTATATACTTACATTATATTGTATACTTGTTTGAAAACGAAAAGAGAAGTTTCGTATGTTACTTAACTATTGTAAATGTTTTTCTTGTCTTTAAAAAAAATATTTATAAAATTTGTAATTTTTTATTTTTGTTTTTGGAAAATTAATAATCGTTTTTACCGAGAGTGCTTTCACAAAATTTATAACAAAGTGCTGTACTTTTAAATGTTTTAAAAAATAAGGCGTATTTTTGAGGCAATATTTGATATTTGTACAGTTCTACTAATAAATTAATAATGTTTGAATTAAATTTTTATTTGATTTGTGTAAGCGGAAAAAGTGTTAAGTATAAATAAATAGTTATTCTTTTCGAAAAAGAAAACTTTTTTTTTAAATATAAATTGATTGAATTATTAATAAATTTCGGTGGGTAGTGTTTTAAATTTTATGCAATTAATTAATGAACATATTTTAACTGAAACATATCTTTTATCTTTTTAAAGTTGTGTTGTTTCTCTTTTTCAAAACAATAATAATTATAAAACATCATGTTGTTCTATAATTTTATTAGATTACTTCAATTCTCTATGTACACTTTTCATTTTATTTTATTTTAAGTAGAAGAAGTTATTGTGATTTTGACACCATTGATTTGTTTGAAAAACCAAATAAGGTTTTATATATCATTATATATACAAAGGGTATGCGATCTTTAAACTGTTTGACAAAGAGCACATTATTTTGTGGACTATGAGAGTGTAAAAAAAAAAGTCCAAACTTTTACAAATATTATTATGAAGAGAAAAAAATAAAATAAAAATAAAGAAATTATAAAACTTGTGCCTCACGTGTTACCGATACTTACAAAAGCATAGATAGTGTTCTTACGTGTATTTTTTATTACTTATAAGAAATTTTATGCATTGTAATTTAGGTATATATAAAAGAGAGGATTTTAATATAATTTGTTAAGCTTGTATTGTACTATGAGAAGTTGTAGTGAAAATTCGGACTTGATCACTGGATTGAATTTGTCAATCAATGGAATATTAAGTCAAATGTTAAGTTCTTTCGGTGGTTCAGTGGGTGGATATATTAAAGGTTTTGCGTTAGTCGTCTCACTTGAATTTTAATTGTGCAACACTTGAATATAATAATATATATATAATTTTGACGACAAAACGCAAGTTGGTAAACATTGAAAACTTTATTACTGAAAGAAAGTGAAGATTTATTATAACTGTAGAATTTATTTTTTGATTTGAATAAAGTTTGTACGAAATTGTTTTGTTTTATTATGTTGTGACCCCGACAGACATTGCCATCCAAATTTTCCTCTTTTTCTGTGGATTTCAAAAAAATGTCTTACAGACTAACGTTATCCTAACAATTACAGCACAACAAAAAAATGAAGTGACATTCTCAAATCATACATGTGGTAATTAATTTTTATTTATATAGATACTAGCTGTTGCACTCGACTTCGTCCGCGTAACTTTATAAAATATAGCCTATGTTACTCCCTGGTAATGTGGCTTTCTATAGGTGAAAGAGTTTTTAAAATCGGCTCAGCAGTTTTTGAGTTTATTCATTACAAAGCGATAGGTGGAGCGCGGGCGAGTGGCAGCATCGAGCGAGTCCTTTCTCGCGCACAGTTTTTAGAGTTTTTAATTTACGATAACTCCCAATATATTAATTTAAATTGCACGGTGTAAAGAGCTATGAAATGTTCAAGGTAACGAACGTATTTAATTAAATAATTAATAATACTGTATCAGTCTAAACAGCTTTTCCAAATACCACGTTATATGATTTTTTTTAGAAGTTTGATTGGGTATAGTAAGCTATCCTTAAAAGATAGACATATGCCATCCGGGACTTTTTTGTAGCCCTATAAAAGAGAAATAATTCCACCATACATTGTTTTGTTATATCTCAAACGAATTAGGCAGCGCTTTCGATTTTCCGACGTCCTCAAGAATCGTCATATTCCAACAATTTAACACAAAACAATATCAAACTATACATATAAACCTTTCTATCTATCTATTGATGAAAACCGCATTAAAATCCGTTGCGTATAAAAGCATAGGGAAAGAGACACAGGGCGTTAATTAATAGCGACGTTGTTTTATACATAGTTATCATCAGTGTAATAATAAATTTATCACACAAGACAGCTTGCATTCAAAGACTATAAAAGTATATTGATGCTTGCATTCACATGAATGCGGAAGCTATCGAACGGTGCAATGCAATCGTTCCCTAGGGCACTGCATGAATGGCATTAAACCCGCCCGAATAAAATTCATTCTTCACCCCTGCAATTTGCTCCCGTAAACCCCACATTTTAACTTGGCTAGGTTGTAGCATAGTTTGGGCGCGCGTTCTATCTAGCATCCTGTCTGCCGGCCAATCCAAACGCCAGCCAGTTGTAGCTACACCACGGAAAGCGTAGTAAGTGCGGTTTCTAATATCACAAATAGGCGTTGGATAGCTCTTTTAAAAACAGTGATTTGATTTAAAAATGTAAAGTTTAATTTGTTAAGCAAATAATTGTGAATTTTTGGCGTAACGACGTGCGTATAGGGTGCATTGTTTGACGTAAAAAAACGCGGGAATATTGGGATAGAAGGTTTCTTGTGTATCGATCGCTGTGCAGTGGCGAGCATTGGTGCAAGATAATGCGTGTGTTTACATGTCGGACGAATCTGACATTCTATCCAGCCAGTGTAGATTTAATTTGTGTTTTGTCATAAACTATTTTATATAATTTTATTTATATAGATCAAGAAAATGAATCACTAAATGTGTTGCTAAAGCTCAAAACTCGTAAACAGCTTAAGCAATTCGGCTATTATTATTATTTTTCAAATATTCGTTAGACAAAGTTTTCTCACTTCAGTTGCGTATCCTAAAAGATTTTTTTCCTAAAAACTATAAAGAAGATTATCGCAAATTATTCGTCTTGTGTAAAATTCTACCCATAGAAGAAATAACAAAAATGTATACTATTAAAAGAACAATATTTTAATAATAACGTATAAACTCCAAAAATAACTTATTCAAAACGATTATTTGATGAATCAAAATTTACTTTACCCAACTTTGGACCTTCATGGAAAAAGACGTCTTGCTTATGTCATACCGAACCTAATTAATCAACTACCTAAAATATTAAAAAACGAAATAACACCCAAAAACATCACATAGGTATAAGCTAAAACCAATATATTCTACAATTAACTACAGATAAATATAATTTTTAACAACAGTACATTTATTCGTAAACAAGCAAAATTAACTTATTATCTTATACCTATGTTTGAATTTTAAAATTTTAAAGTAATTATTGAAGAATCGAAAGTATGCGTGAGCGTCAACAAAAGGTTTAATCAAGCGTATTAGGAATAATTAAGTATGTGTATATATTTATATTATCTGTCTGTATATATTTATATATATATTCAAATTATATATTGGATATATCCAAGTCCGAGAAACCCTCCAAAGAGAAAAAAAATTGAAAAATTGATTTCCGTGCGAAGCCGGGATCAGTTCGCTACTTTATATTATATTATGTCTGCATTGAAGACGACAAAATAATATATCTTCTTAATATTTTAAAGAAACAGCCTATTCTGGATCTATTTTTAAGTCTTTATATAAATTGAGACAGTAAGGTTGCTTCCAAAGATACACTAGCGCCACTCATTTAAAAAAATATTAGGAATGCTTTTGTTTAGATCGTATTTTGTTGCTTCGTGTCTCAATATGAAACTTATAAAAAAATATTAAAAGATTGTAGACATACTTACCGAGGGTCCTGATTGACCCGTTATTAATAATTCCTTCTCAGTCACGAGATAATATTTGTAGAACCTTTGTGGAATTGTTAATTCTCTGTCTCAGCATTGTTCTCAGCTGCTAAACATCCACTCAATAATGTATGGTAAGAGAGCTAGTGAACCATCCGACTAACCCGTTTGGCACAAACCTAGGAAATTTTTTATTGATGTTTTTATTGAATAATTGATGAAAAATATGGTATATTAAAACATTAAAATTAGAAATATTTAAACATATATATTAATATGGCTCCGATTATTCCTTGATTTTGGATATCAAATATACGAGTAGATAATTATAATCCAGTTCTAAACAGCATTCTGAATGTTGCCTAACTAGACCAACCAGTTTTTTTTATAAATATTTATTTTTAAACGGATTACTTATAATATTTGGGATTGCTTCCAAATAGCTATACTAGTAAATAAAATCGAAGTAAGCGTTTTTATTGTCAAAATAACTGCTTTTTACTAAGTAAACGTATATTAAAATATATATACCTACGGTATACTTATAAAATATTTTTGTCTGTTTATTCCGGTTAATTTCCGAATGCTAATTATTTTATTTTTGTAGTCGATTTTTAACTAAATCACATGTTTTGACCCACTCTATGAAAAAGTGCCCGTTTAACCCACTAGTCCATTGCATGTCCCGTTTGACCCGATTTTATAAAAGGCATTTTAGTTGATATGGACAGTCGTTTCATGTGAACTTTGAAAAAAAATTTTTTTTCAGTAAAACTTGTTTGTGAATTTCTCAAGTGTACTTTTTTTGACAATGACGATATATAATAATTAATTATGCCTCAGTTTAGTTACAGAATATCCCACAATGTTTTCATGGTCCACATATTGTAGGTAGATAAGTCGGATGACGTAAAATGAAACCCTGCACGGCTCGATAATTGTGTACAAAAGATTACAATATGTGTACATGTACTTGCTCTGTTGCTTTGTTGTTATATATAGTCCATATAGTTGACCGATTTCATTATGTGACATACCTACTTACTTACATAACTTACGTTAAGTTAGTAAGAATTGAAGGAGAGGCGTTATGATTGGAACGGAATAATATTTAATTTATGTCACAATAAATATAAATATTCATTACTATCAGGAAAAATATCCTATTAGATAATAATTTAAATGCAAGAGTTTGCGAGAATGGATACTCGTATATGGATGGATGTTTGTAACTCTCACGCTAAAACGGCTTAACGGATTTGGATGAAATTTGGAAGACATTTATAAGCATTTATAAGTATACGATCAAATTAAATTTTAATAATTACATCATTAATATCGTTATTGACCATTAATGATTCTATGTCTATAATTAAAATGTATTAATGTTTTAAATTATGTTTTTTAAATGATTAAAATTCAAATTAACTCTAATTTCTGCTGTTTTGAGTTCAAAAATTTTACAACCGTAAGCATGAACCTACCGTAAGTTATAAATTAATTTATGTTCATAATTCGCAGTAGGTATACATAGGGATATGCACCCTTAGGTACCTTATACAGTACAATAAATCACAGAACAGCTACAGATCCTGGAATTACGAGATTTTTATTGGAAATTTCTCCCTCTTTAAGAATCTTTTTTCCGATTTTCGTTATCGCTTATAGATATTGGGTTATTAGCGAAAAACTAAATGTATTTCTCATCTTAATTTATTTACAACTTACTTAGGTATGCAATTTTTAAAATATGTACATTTAAATACATATTCGGAATTATTATTTATTTTGTTGCACATATTTTTACGAGCTTTTTCAAAATTTAACACCATTTTGAACTTAAGTTCTAGGTAACTAGGTACACTAAAATTGAAGAAATGTTTTTTGTCTTTCCTGGTTAATATGTATTTTGTCACACAAATGAAACAAATATTAGCTAATAGGTAAAAAAGAGTGATAAAAGTTCACCCATTATATATAATACCTACTTATTTGTGATTTTTTTACTATTTAAACGCTGGTGAGAGAGGGGCGCCATTATCAAGTTTCTGCTCCGGTTCGAAAATATCGTAGATCCGGGGCTGGGTACCATGCTATTACATTGTGTTTGTGACAGTTGTCACTTCATGATTTGTGACGTCACTGCACGGTTGAGATCGCGCGAAAGTTTGATTATCGCAATGCAATCGCTTTGCTTTTTGTCCGACATAACCTCAGTTGCTCGATTTCTTTTGTTGACGCTCATTATGACGTAGGGTGACTATGATTTTGTAATATTATGTAGGTATGTAGTAATATTTTTTTAACATACTTTTTTCAACATTTTACCCACAAGACCACCGTTAATCAGCAGCATGAGTGTTGTTATGTTTCAGTGTGTATAAGGGATGCCACGTCAGGACTCGTTCTCCTAACTTCCCCTTATCTCGTATTCTTTATCCTTACAAGGTTGACAACGCGCTTTCAATTCTTATTGCATTGCATATATTAATAGGCGTCGGTAAACACCTACAATACCTACTTAACAAGTAGAGTGAAATAGATAAATCTGTAAGCATAAGCCTCTAGAGATAGATATCTAGAGAAAAGAGGGACGTGTAAGTGGGAGGCACACTGCATTTTGCACTCATTTGGGCAGCCCGTCCCGCGGTAGTAACCACCCCTTTACAGAAGATCACCGTGAAAAATCAACATGTGGTGTTTTGATGAATGAGTAAGGGATGCCAGAGCGCATTTCCTTATCAATTCCCAATCCCTTTCCAATAATCTTACCATGGTCAGCAGCGCACTTGCAGCACCTGAGACCCTAGTTAATTTAAAAACGATAACGAAGTTCGAAAATTTTTAAATTGTTACTTAAATTGCCTAAATTGGCCTAAATGGCAATTTTAAATTGCCTAGGGCCCCTGTTTCTTTGATTGTATTATTAGCTACCATCATCAAGTGGACCGCCTTTTTTATTTCTGTCTGACGACCCTAACATAAAACAAAATTGCTGTCCTGACCAATTTTGGTATCTACTGACTGACGCAAATTTATGGTCACCCTACAAATAGAAATCGTAGCGTTTATAATTTTATTCAGTCCGTGCTGTTCAGTTACTTTGTTATATAGCGAACGGTACACATTTACATATGAAAAATAATATTTTATTTAAAGAAATAATTAATTAATAATGTAAAATTATACTAGATATGATTTTTTGCATATTGACGCACTTCTCTCTATGTTGAAATAAAAAAAATGCATTTAATATTTTATTTAGATAGTCAGTGAGTGATAACAAAGTTCCAAAGATATACTGTGATATAAAAGTTTATACACTGTAAAAGTTTTACTGTTTTAGTGTTAAGCAATTTTTATGTGCAGACTTCTGTGTGTTTGTGTGTGCAATTGTGGATAAGCTGAATAAAAAAAATCATGGGTAAGTTTGTACATTGTACCTAATTTTACATGGATTATACAGGATTTAAATTGAAGTCGCGTCTGCCTGTCTATCTATCTGTATATCCGCTAACACGGATATCGTGACTTTCCCATGGGATTTTAGAAGAACTACAAACTACAATACAATACTTAATTATTATTAATTATTATTATTTATTTAATTAATTAATTCAGCCTACGTAAATTTATTTTTCGGCAAAATAAAACCAGTGCAAATGGGCACTGGTCTCATTGGCCCATCAATTTGTTAATGATAAACAGTTCAGCCCACATTGTTCGCGTGACCCAAATCTTTCGCCAACGCACCTGCACCATTTCTATGCATTTGCAGATAGTTGTATTTAGTTGTCATTCATTCATAATCAAGGATAAACAGTTTGACAATACACGACACAGAATTGCATAAGATATCCTATGCATCTACGCAGGGATGAGGATGATGATGCTCAGACCCTATTATGCATATAATGGGCATATGTATTTATTATTATTATTATGACATTACATGACATGATTCATATTTAGTAGTAGTAGGGCATTTGGGCAGCCCGTCTGGCGGCAGTAACCACCCCTTTACAGAAGACCACCGTGAAATAACAGCTAGGTAGGTACTTAAAAATTACAAAAAATATAAAAATCTAGCTGCAAAATTACAAGACGGTAGCCACTTTCCAATGTAGGTGTTCAGTCATAATTCAATGACATTATATGACATCAAATTGTTCTATAATAATTAACTAGCTATTACAAAACAATCATCATCTAATTTGTCATAATATGATCATAATAAAACTTTTTGCTGAAAACCTACATCAATATAAAAATTGCGGATTTTATTATCACAAATTATTGCGAATACATTGCCGCTTAGTGCTCAAATACAATCTTTAAAAATAGCACCTAGTCATCGATATATATTGAATATGTCATAATTGTCACAACTAGAAATAAACTATTAGTTCGTTGATCTTATTCGCAAGAAAGAGCGCTTTCATTTAATATAGACTATATGCAAGTTGTTTTAAGGTTTAAAATAAATTTTCTACGATCGTAGTCTGTATGCAAATGTGTTAATATTGTTATTTTTCGGTCACCCACGTGCTGGGGATAGGCACAATGATCGATGTAGCCTTTATATGTACGAGTATAATGCACCGTACTAGTCGAGTGGGCCGAATGGTTAAGATATTACAATTTACCGTAATAGGTATTGTTGATATTGTAATTTTATTGCAATGTAAAACAGACATTGTCGGTACTATAATATTATTTCTGAAGAAGTTATAGTGAGGCCAAAAGTAGCAATTGCTACGGGCCCAGTGCATTGTGGGCCACGTGTACCAATGACTGCTTGAGCGTAAATTAAATTTTAAAGCAAAAATATTTTTACGCTTCTATCTTAAATGAAAAAATTTTGTTCAGCCTTAAGGAAACATAATCTTACAATTAAACCAAACCAGATCTTAGCAGCTAAATTTTCAATATTTTGAAATGAATGTTTCAGAAAATGTTACGTTCAAATGTTACTCTTTTATGTACCTACTTAAAAGTTTAAATAAAATTATCTTTATATTATATTTTTTTTAAATTAGAGAAAATACACATTTTACCATTTTAATTCCCTTACCCCCTTACGGAAGACCACCGTGAAATAACAGCATGAGTGCTTTTGTGTTTCGGTATGTGAGTAAGGGATGCCAAAGCCCATTTCCCTAACTTCCTACCTAATCCCTTAACTATATTTTATATCTATACTAGTATTATAAAGAGAGAAGATTTGTATGTTTGTAATGAATAAACTCAAAAACTACTCAAAAACAAAAACTCTTTCACCTCTATAGGTGAAACGTAGCGTTATCAACGAATAACATATTTTATAAAGTTACGCGGGCGAAGTCGCGTGTAACAGCTAGCTAGTCCTAAATAAAAGTAATTGTGATGGTCAATATATGTCATTTTTTTGATAATGATAAATCTTGTAATCAAATTATTCAATCTGTTCGAAAGTTAATTAGATAACCTCAGATTATTTAAATGATCTTGAAGTCTTATACGAGTATTAGTTTAAAAAGGTTTATAGAATTAAAGCTGTGTCTAGTATCATGCACTTACATAATACTTAATATATTTATTGTATTTCATGGTTTAATGCAGTTGCAGGTTTTTTATATTAAGGTCGATAGACAGGCTGACGGTCCACTTGATGGTAGTTGGCTACCGTCGCCCATAACACAAGCAACACCATAGGTGCTGCAAGTGCGTCGCTGAAAATAGAAGGGATAAGGAAGGGATGGGGTAATACACTCACTCACCAAAACACAACAGCATATATTACTGTTATTTCACATTGGTCTTCTGTAAGAGGGTGGTTACTGCCGCCAGACGGCCTGCGCAAATGACTGCGAAACGCAGTGTGCCCTGCCACTACTTTCCAAATCCAGACCAGAGCCAAGTTTGAACAGTTCATTTCCAAATTAGACCCAGTCGTGAATAGAACCCGGGGTCCCTGAGGCAAGCACCCTTACCACTTATTCAACGGGCTCGTCCTGGTATTACGTATGGCGCCCTTTAGTAATTTTTTTTGGAACAATTTAAAACGATACACAGGGAAGGTTTGTGTATTTGGGTACATCGCAGAAAAAAATTCCATCCGTTTGAAGTCGGGGGCGGGTCGCTAGTTTTATATAATTAAAAAGAATGATATCCTTAAGAGTCTCTTCAGGATCGGAATTATTTTCAGGATCGTTATGTTACCTATGTTTAAATCTGTTTTCTTGTAAAAACCATTTAATGAATATACCGTTTCACTATTTCATTTGGAGAACAAATGATTGTGTCTGTCTGTTCATATCTTTCTTGGCTGTCACTCGTCTCCCTTGAACTTGTTTTAATAATTCATTATTGTCAGCAAAACTCTCCTCCCACGTCCCAAAGTTATTTATTCCATACAACTTTATCACTTCGCTATTAATATGATTAATCGCTGGCGTTTTTTCCTCTGCAATGACAAAGAAAAGTCCACTTTAAAAAGTACTCGGTAGAGTTTAAAATCGGAGATTATTCGTTCCCAAATATTTGTTTCGGTCGAGTGATCCTGTATTATTATTATTATTTTTGATGGCATTGACACAGTTTACTCTAAACAAACATTAGGTTATCAGCGCCTGATTGTTACTCTCACTTTAACTGGTATTTTTTTCTACAAAAATGTCTTGCCTTACTACGATCCATGGTTTTGCATATATTTTTTAATGTTAACACTGAAAGACAGGTTGACGGTCCACTTGATGGTAGGCTATAAGGTGTGTGACCAATTTCTATGAAGCCTCATTTTAAGACAGCAAGCATTGTCATGAAGTGGTCATAAAGAAGCCCCCTTTGCTTAGTTTCCTCGTTTTTGCTTTATTGCTTACGCAATTTCTCTATAAAATTAGCATAAATGCTTCCTGTTCTTTATGTCCTATGAGCAATATTCCTTGACAATCTCAGAATATCGTAGCCATTACTTTTTTAGTGTATTTAGTCACCTTTGCTACCAGAACGACGCCAATCCGTTGACTCTCTTTATGAAAGGCAATAATTATTATCAAAATTGAGCAAAACTTGTAATTAGAATACTTATAGGATAGTACTAGGATAAAGATCCGAGTGTTATTTTATCGATATTATATTAGTAATTACGAAATTATTTTTATTTTTTGAAGACTGGTGTTTACAACCTTTCACTAAGCAATTCGGCATTTTCACTAGGAAATATTTTAATAAGGCAGGGCTTAGTTTGATTACATTTGTGTGCATGTAACCGTCTATGTACACGGCTTAGGGGTAGTTTTACCGACTTCACTCTGCCGTTCCTATCTTCCCCAATCATTGATATTACAATTCATGTATACCCCAGACCCTTGTCTGACGTGACAAAGACGCTGCGTTTGTCGAATGCGTGTGGGCGGGTCATTATCCTGCGCCTTCGAGCTATTGCGTAAAATGCAATGTTTCGAATGTTTATTGATTGATGCGTAGGCGGAATTATGCTTGCTTTTTTCTCATAAGATAAAAGTGTTAAAGGACGTGCTAATGAGACAATTCGTTTCGCACTATTAGCCAAGAATAACGATGACACTGAAGAGCCTTAACGTCATGCTAAGCCTTAAAAGGACACATAACTCAGGAAGAAATGTTAAAATTGATTGTTACCGTATTCGACAGATTCGTTTTTGGACAGATTCGTAATTGGTCAGATTCTTATTTAGTGTCTGGATCTGAATCTGGAAAAATTTCTGATTCTGGAAATAACCGAATGTCGGTTATGAACGTTTAGAATATTTTTCCATTGCCAATATTTTTTTTTCTTATTTTGTTAGTAGCTTTCCTCTCCGACTTCGTCCGCGCTTCTTTTTCTTTGAGTTAAAGCCAAATTAAAACATTTATTCCATCTTTATTAGCATAGACAACGCCTATGCATGACGATCGGTTGAGTAGTTAAGGCGCAAAAGCCTTATACAATTAATTAGGAATCTAATAGATAAAACTAACACAAATTTCTATCTTAAGAAAAATAAAACAACCTTGTATGCGAGTTACTTTTTACCAACAATATCTATGTAGTCTTATAATATATACTTATGTAGTTCAATGCTTTTTACAACCATATAAAACAGAAACACTCTCTCCTAGAAATTAAAGTTATTCTCAATTCAAATAACACCCACTTGCCGTTGGTTTGACGCAACAAACTCAAACGCGTTGCAGTGTTAACTCAAACGTTGCGTGGCGCGCCAAAATCTGACAGTTAAATAAAACCTCTTTACTCGCGATAAAAAAAATAACGCCAACATAAAGATAGTGAGGAATAACGCAAAGATTTGTAATGCGATAACGCGTTATCAAATAAGATTCAGTTCAGCCAGTACATGACTAACCTATGTATAGTTCAGTCGTCTTAACCTTTTCTTCTTAAATTATTATCCAACGGTTTTTAACGGTGTTGCAAGAAAATTTAAAAATTCAAAATCACAAAGTGCTGTGGTTCGATTACAATTTGTTTTGTGCTTTAGTTCTTAATTTAAATTTTGTGAAGTGTTTTATTTGATGCATACAAATAGGTTTTATTCGTAGTGGAATAAACAGGTTAGTGATTTTTTTTTTATCTTGACATGAAGGTCGGCAATAATAAGTATGTATGTGTATTTTTGTCCATGATATGATAATGATAGCTTTATTTATGTTGGGATATAAGGTTTAGTTGACTTTTATTAAATATATTTTTTAAGAATAGTGAATGATTATTCTTAGGTAGGTGGATATAACCAATCCAGCGTTTTTGGACAATTTTTTTACCAGTTTTTTTAAACCATTAGACTCTAGTAAGTATGTAAGCAAACGTTCAATAAGCCTTTTACAATTGTTATAGTAATAAATAAAATAAAAAGCCTTTTACTCCTTGCATTCGTTTGTACAATATTAACTTATTTCTAATAGGTTAGTTTTAGCGGGTTAGTTTCTTTATACCTAATGATTTACAATTATTTGTTAGTTCTTCTTCTATGCAAGGACCTCGGGTTGATTTTTGTGATCTCGTCTTCCCAAGTTCTTATGTTCTTCTATTTTGGTACCCAATCGTCTCATTTTTTGATATATACCTAATACCTCGTACTTGATTTCTTTTATTGATTCTTCCAATCCAATATGCGGTTATATTCGTATTGTGTAAAATTCTACCCATAGAAGAAAAAACATAATTTATACTAAGTATTAAAAGAACAACATTTTAATGAAAACGTAAAAACTCCAAAAATAACTTAATTAGTTAATTTAATTTACCCAACTATAACAACCTTTATGAAAAAAGACGTCTTGCTTATGTCATACCGAACCTAATTAATCAACTAAAGCGAAATAACACCCAAAAACATCACATATAAGCTAAAACAATACTTTCTACAATTAACTACAGATAAATATAATTTTTAACAACAGTGCATCTGTTATATCATTCCAAAAATAAACATGAAAAGAGTCACCTACTAGCGTAACTTATCAAAAACAGTCAATGTCAATAGTACGACAGATGAAGATGAATTGCTTAATTAAAAATATACTTAGTATAATCATAAAGGTTATAGAAGGAGAAAAGAATTCGGTACTACATTATAAAATACTCGTATAAAAGAATATATAGATATTTATATTAAAAAAATCTCTTCTGCTCATTTCTGTTAAAAAAAAGGAAAAATACACATATTATAAGATAAAGTCGCTGTCTAAACCACCCAACGGATTTAGATTTGATATGGTTTTCACTAATAGAAAGAGGGATTAAGGTTGTAACTAAAAAAACAGTGGCACTCCGGGAGTGCCGACAGAAGTGAAAACTTTTAACAATTACGTGTGCATTTTTTGAATCGTCAGGAAAGTACATACTTATATATAGAGGTTTCGGTTATATTACGTTACATTTACACACGTGAGTTCAATTGTTTTTTCCCATCTCAAAAATGCCCAACGCGCCTAAAGAAGTTTTCACTTCAAAAATAAAAAGTTATCTGAGGTTTCAAATTGGGGTTGCTCGAATCTTGTGCAATTCAACCCCTGTAAGACGCAAGTCTGTGCATTCACCGTAAAAAAGGGCCTATTTGTAGCGTCACCGAGATTTCAGGGCACTCCGCTCGAAAGAGCATTGGCATCCTGGGTGTGGACATTTCGAACATAGTCGAATTTAGGTGTCACTTGGAAGAAAAGGCTACTCTAGCTTCCAAAAAAATTGGCCTGTTGAACAGAGTAAACCGATATTTCACACCGGAGTAGCGCCTTGTTCTCTATAAGGCCCAGATTAGACCCCATATGGAATACGGTTTTCATCTCTGGGCTGGCGCGCCAAAATACCAGTTAGATCCATTTGATGCAAGTCTTGCAACGTCGAATTATTCGAATTGTTAACGATCCAATGCTCACATAAAAACGGTTAGAACCCCTTAGTTTAAGAAGGGATGCATGTAGCCTCTCTTTGTGTGTTCTACCGGCTGTACAATGGTGAGTGCTCTGATGAGTTGTTCCAACTAATGCCTACCCCAAGTTTTTACCACCGTACTGCGCGTCATAAATGCGGAGTTCATCCGCATTACTTGGACAAGGTGCCACTACGCGCGAACTTTGGAACAATCTCCCTCCTGAGATGTTTCCACCTAGCTACAATATGGGCTACTTCAAGCGAGCTGTAAACAAACTCCTGCAGGGTAGGCATCGCACTAGCACTCCTCTTGGTGTCGCTTGTGTCCCTAGGCAACCATGTGCTGTCGAAGGTGGCGTCTATTAATTTTTTTTATATTGGAATTAATAAATTCCATTAGATCGTAGAGGGCATCCTCCGTACAGCGTTGGGGGACAAACGCGTATTGTCACGGGTTTGCCTTCGGCAACAGATACCAATTGATCCTGCGTACTAGGGGTTTTTCCAGGACATTGCCGAGGATAGGTCTATAAGATTTGGGGGAGGAATAATCGTCCCTTCTGAGGACCACCACAGCGGCTCCCTTCCATATTGTTATGGGCTACTTCAAGCGAGCTGTAAACAAACTCCTGCAGGGTAGGCAGCGCACTAGCACTCCCCTTGGTGTCGCTTGTGTCCCTAGGCGGCGGTAACCACCTACCATCAAGTGAGCCGACAGCCTGTCTGCCACCTTTAAATTATTTAATAAAAAAAGTAACTAATTTTGGCTGTGCGTTGATACTCAGTCAGGACAAAAAATTTTATAAATATAGATTAGAAAAATGAGAAAAGTAATATATCAAAACAATTAAATAAAAATATTTACGTTCCCTTATTGGGTTGAACATATTTTGTACTCGTACTATACTCGTAACTGCTGAATTATTTTTTTTTTAGATTTTAAAGATATTTATATTTATTATTTTAAAGATGACAAAAATAAAAGATACAATATTTACACACAAATATCTAAATGTATGTGTATATAATATGTATATGAATATATCTAAACTATGTATAATACAAACTAAAAATAAGATTATTTAAAATAAAACCTAATCCTAAATTATATATATTTACACATTATATATTGGTCCCAAGCATGCTGGCTGCATTTCCTCGTTGTATTACATTAATTAATTATTACATTACATTAATCATCCCTGAAATAAAGATTTATTATTATTTACTTATATTTTCAGTAGCGAATAGGCTACATGCCTATCCGAGATATTAATTATATTTGATATGAAATTAATTTTTTTTGCAATTTATATAATAAAATCCAAAAGAATTGTACATTAATCATTATTAAGCCAACATTACTCCATTTACAGAGAGTATTACTATCGTATTGACAAAATGTAGACTTTCATATTAAAATTATTGAAATATAAAATATAAAATCACGTACACGTACAATACCGCACTAGAATAATAATTAAGTAATTTATAAATAAAATTAACTAATAAATTACAGTAATTTGTAGAATTACTATAATTATCGCTTCAATAAATAATTTCATCACGAAGCCTTCCAACAGATAATGTAATTGGCTAGAACATTTCATATATGGCGTGTGGATAAATCAATTAGACATACCTACGTGTGAACGTACACATTTTGTATGACACATGGACATATTTTATACTGTTACCTACTATAAAAAAATTGTCGAGCTATAAAATTTTTTTATTAAAAAATTAATAAAAAAAAAGTGAAGTGATTAAGGCTTGCATTAGCACTCTGATTTAAGGGTATCGGAGACATTTTTTTTACATATACATTCTTATATCCTCCGAAACGGCTTGACCGATATTTATGAAATTTTTTGGTAGGTCTGAGAATAGGTTGTAAACTATTTTTTATACACCAAAAAAAATTTTTTTTGGCAATACAACGTTTGCGGGGTCAGCTAGTCCGCCACCTCTGTCTGTTTCTCCGCTAACTTCTAATTTACCCAACAGATTTCTATACGGTTTTCACCAATGGAAAGAGAAATAAACGATAAACCACTGCTTTTCTACATAATTTGCAGAAAAAAATGTATCTTTGTGAAGGCGGAGACGGGTCTATAGTGTATAATAAAATAAAATAACTTTTGATAATTTGTATTATTGTAATCCCTTTCTTTCAAACAATACGATTATTTGTCATATTGCAAACAGTTGATAAATCGCCTCTAGATAACTTTATCAAACAATGACTTTACGCATAGTACTAATAAAGGTGCAACTATCCACATTCACATAAATCTTTTTTTATTTTTTATTTTCAATTATTTTATTCAAGAAACAACTGCAATCATTTAATTAATACAATATATTGTATAATATAATCTAATAATTATATACATGATATATACTGAAATTCGCCGAAGAACCAAGGTTGTCGACATAGTCAAAAGAATTAGCAGGTTGAAGTGGATCACTTCTGTCGCAATGCGGATAACCGATGGGGCAGAAAAGTTCTAGAATAGAGGCCACGAATTGGAAGCGGCTGGATGCGAAAACAGAAGACCGTGCGTTGTGGCGCGCCTTGGGGGAGGCATACATCCAGCAGTAGAGAAAGACACAGGCTGATAATGATAACGATGAATATATTGAATATCAGTTTCTCTTTTATGAGTATTGGAAGCAGTATAGTTAGTTCCTTTATATTATGTGGTAATTATCGTGCAAAAACACAAGTAACACCAGAGGAACGTGCTAGTTCGCTGCCAAATCTAAGGATAAGAGATGAAAATAGAAGAATGAAAAAAATATATACGTATACGTATAAATTATAGGTACGTTATAAATTATAGTGTACACTATAATTTAAAACTAGTGTTGAATTGTAAAACCCTGTGTATGTGTCGATGTTGGTAAAAATGTGTGGCTAGCAATGGTTTTGCAAGAGCTAAACACCGTTCACGGGATGTAAGTGGCCGTATTGCGTAGGCGCAACTCTGCAAGCAAGCTCACCGTTCTAGATATCGATCATATGGCGGATGTCATACCGGCACAACATACGAGTATTTATGTCATCAAACTCGTCTACTGAAAACTGCTTCGGTCATTAAAAAAAAAAAATCATTTTAAATAAATCACTTCGCACCATCAATGTTATAGCAGAAGAATTGGGCTTATTTACTTGTTCCATGAGTGAATTAACAAGAATATATTTAAGCATTTTGTATATAGATATATAGCATTATATAGACTTATATTGTTGTATTATTGGATTAAAACTAATATTGCATAATATCGATAATGAGTAAATAAAAAGTGCATTAATAAATATCTAAATAAATGTTGAACCTTAATCCTATTAAATTAACAAATGCAAATCTTACTCGCCGTCTAGGTAGTGTGTGGCATCACTATATTTACTTATTTTTCTCGGGACTTTGTCCGCTTTTTATTCTTTTTTAGATATTTGTACTACTTATTGGTATGTAGGTGGTTACTGTCTTCCCAATTTATGACTGTGAAACATACAGCCTCTACTAAAATACCACTACTTATATTATTTTTATTACTAAATGAATTCTGCAGAATCTTCATCATATCGAGATTATGCAAAGCCAAACAACGTTACACCGATCCATAAAGTACTTACTGGTAAAAATTAATTCAAACTTAATTACTTATTCGTCGGTCGGTGTGTTTATGCATTTGGAAATACTTAATTGAATGTTATGATATCATTGCGAAAAGGTTCATTGACTGCCGCAACCATCCGTTTTTGTATCCACCTTATTGAAAGGGTGTTAGCGTGGGTGCACACTAGGTCTTTTGGTCCAATCCATAAACTGTTGCCTTAATTTAAACCTGTTTAATTTTCAATCGATCTGGCGTGGTTCGACCGCATAGTTCTATCGATCGGGCACCAGCTAGTATTTTATAAAGTTCAGCGGGCGAAGACGCGTGCAACAATTGGTAATATTATAAAGAGATTAGATTTCTATTTTTGTTTGTAATGAATAAACTTAAAAACTACAAGAGCGATTTTAAAAATTCTTTCACCCATAGAAAGCTACATTATCAGCGAGTAACATAGGCTATACTTTTTAAAGTTATGCGGACGAAGTCGCGTGAAAACAGCAAGTTGATTTGAACGCTTATAACTCGGTCATTTTTTAAGATATCAAAAAAATAAAAACACTGCCGTATTTGTCCAGGGAGCTATATTTTGGGGATATCATTAACTAAAATCGATGGTCAGACTCAGTTGTGTTTTGGTGCATAAATAGGGTGTTTCGTTTTTATAGGCCATTTGTAATCACCAAATAAACCGCCAGCCTGCTTGTTTTTTATATAAACAGCGATATGTTTATAATAAAAAAATCTTACAAAAACAAAAATGCAACAACTAACTAAGCCTATTGTAATTTAAAATACGTCTTAAATCCGCATCAGTTTCTCCCTTAAACCACGCAAATTGTATTGTGAATTTAAACACACCTTAAATCCTGTTGTCATTACAATTTTGAGGTAGGTGTTCGTGCGAAGTGTCGAGCAGTAAACACTGTGCTTTGAATACTTCAAATTGTGAAAATGGGCGTCATATTGTACAATAAGGTCGGTACATACATACAGGTAAAATTATCAAATTCCTTTAAAATAATTGACTAGCGCCTTTACTAGTGCCCCGCATGTTTAGGGATATTTTTTACACGTCTGAATAGGATAGCAATATAATAATAATATTTTTTAAGGAAGTATTATCGAACCCATTTCCCAAACCCCTTCCAAACCCTTACATAAACATTAAAAAAGGCAGGCTTTCACAAGGCTTAAAAAAACAGTGGCACTCCAGGAATGCCGACAGAAGTGAAAACTTGAACAATAGTCAGGTCGCGAGTTCAATGGTTTTTTTCCATCTCAAAAATTGTTCTTTTTTTAAAAATTCAATTTTTTTTTTCAATCAGTTTTCAATAGTATTATTACGTAATATATTCTAGTTTCATTGACATTGTGTAGATGGCGCAATATCTAAAAATATACAAAGATGTCATTTACGGTTACATTACAGTAACAGGTCGCGAGTTAAATAGTTTTTCTCACCTCAAAAATGCCCAACACGCCTAAAGAAGTTTTCAC
Organism: Synanthedon myopaeformis; assembly: GCA_944738685.1. Lineage (NCBI taxonomy): Eukaryota > Metazoa > Arthropoda > Insecta > Lepidoptera > Sesiidae > Synanthedon > Synanthedon myopaeformis. The sequence continues at coordinate 2,017,707 of OX122933.1, read as the reverse complement.
TTAAAAATGAAAATTAGAAATTAAAAAAAATAATACTAGGTTAGATAGTAATCATCCTTTTCATAATGTCTATCTACATTTTATTTGTCATATCACTGTCAAAAAAAATTACATTTCAAAGCCTGTTACTTTTCCTAACATAATTAATCATTTTAATTTGGTTGAAATTACTAAGAAGATGTGGAATGGCATTAGAACAATTAGAGAATACCGATTTATGGTGGTAAATAAACATTGAAAAATTAAAAAATTAATAGTTTATTAGATTTTAGGGCATGCACTGTGAGAATAGAGAAGCCATGTCTTCCAAGTAAGATGTAAGAGTATGCTCAGAGCTGCATGAGCTCATACCGCCTTCCCCTTTATTCCAGCAGACATTCAGACATAGGGCAGGTTACTATCCTCATCTTGTCGAAAATTCCTGTTTTTCGAATTTAGTATTATATATATCCTATACAGACCCCATGTCCATCTGAATTAATCTAAACCTTTAAAATAGTTGAAGAATTTTTCAAATCGGTGCTGTGGTTCCGGATATTACCCTCCAGATATAAACATATAAAATTCGCCCTCTCTATTATATTAGATAGCATCGGCTCATTTCCAACTCGACAGATTTTCAAATAGACGGCATTTAAAATTGTCAGATATAAAACAAAGTCCCCCGCGACGTTTTCTGCAACGGATTTTCTTGTGGTTTTATTTGATAGACAGTTAGGAAAAACGATTTTATAAGTACAGATTAGGGATATTTTCATGCAAGTACTGGAACTACTAATTTTGAATATTGAATACAAAACACAGTTAACAGTTAACATCTAATTAATGATACAATACTAGAAAAAAAAAAAAAGATACTGTTGTGTGGCGGTATTATTTTAAAAGAAAATGTCCCCGGAAGTATTAATTGGCGTTGTACTCAAAGAAACGTGTGTAATGCTTCTATTACAATACATCAGAATGAAATAGTGAAGCAAAGTAAACACAATTGTTCTCCTGACTGTACGTTTGAGATATCAAAGTGACATGCTGTCGAAATCTGACGAAACAAAAATCTTTCAAAATGGTAATAACTCCTACTCACCTGCTATGAGACACATACACGAAGACTAAAGCCAAACTGGGAAAAAATTCTTATCATACGATATTATGGGATTGTCAATAATCTAATCCAATAGTCGAAGGGTCGAACTTGACCATCAAACTTCAACAAATACCTTTATTAAAATAATAATTGACTAGATTTTTTCTGTTGTTCTAGATCGAAGAGGTTATGCAGCAAAAGGCGCCGGGGGTGCCTAGCAATAATAAAATCCAGTAAGTTAAAAAAAAAACGACTCAATACAATTTTTGACACTTAAAACCAATGACCTAAGAACAATACCTTAATTACTCATTGCTTAAAACCGGATAGATAGCGCCATCTATTAGATAAATTATATAGTTATTAATACAAAAGTACAAATCACTGTAGATGGCACTTAACTGTGACAGATATGTACGCCATTTTCATAGTGCCCTTTAATGGGGATATAGCTCAGTGGTAGAGCATTCGACTGCAGATCGAGAGGTCCCCGGTTCAAACCCGGGTGTCCCCTATTGTCTTTCATCTTCTTTATTTCTTTTATTTTTTTTAGAAAACCTCACCAAAGTTCCAGTTCAGTTACCAAGGCCAACTTTTTTAAAGCCACATTCAGTTCTAAAAGAAAAGCGGTTGCCACAGTTGATTCTTGCTTCGTACAAAAAACTATCAAAATAGGTAGCGCGGAGACCAAACCTGTGACTAGGAACAGACCTAAAACAGGTAAGTAATGCTCCCCATTCCCCCCTGCATCTTTATAATTATGATGTAATAGGCAAATACTTAGGTAATACAATTTGAACTCAGATAAAATTACAAATGTTACCATAAAATCCATTTTTATTTTAAATTTCTTTTAATAATTTATATTTATATTATGATAATGTCCATAGGTACATACTTACATATATACGCAATAGATAAATAAGATTAGACAATAATTTGATCAGACTTGATTTCTTTCAAATGCATTTCTAAAAAAGATCTCTGTTTTTAGCTTCTCAAATAGATACAGGAAAGGACAAGGAAAAGACTAAACGAACGGTTGTAAGATCTGGACCTGTGTTCAAAAGACCAGATTCTTTACTTAGTCAAGGAAAAGTGAAATCCGAAGATCTTAATGCAGATTTTGGAAGCCTCAAACCTGCCAGTATTATAAAGAAAAACCATGACCTAAAAAGTCCAAATGTTGTGTTGCAAATTGTAAAAAAAACAAACGCTCCAAGCAGGCCCCCACTTTCTACTTCTTCCAGTCTTACCAGTAGCGTTTTGCCGCCATCTTTGAAACCTAATGTAGTTGAGAGACGAAAGAAAACTATAAATAATAATAATGTTTGGACCAATGCAAATGAACCCAAAGATGTAAAGAAGAAAGTCCCTCCATTACCACTAAGGTGAGTTTTAATTCATTTGCCAGATTTTTGTGTACCAATTTTTTTCTGCATATGATTTAAATTTTGGCGCCACAAAATCCATAAAATTAATGGCTTTAATAAACAACTTTATGAGAATGTGATATGAGCTATATTCGACAAACAGCAATCGCAATGAACGAAACTAGGCGATAAGATACGATCTCGATTCAAGGAAGACTCACTTATCCCTTTCTTACATATTTTACCATTTATTAATTACTGTTTTGCTCTCTTTCGCACACATGGATCTTTTTCTTCTCGTATTATCCGGCCAAATATGGAATGCTGCTATTTAGTGCGAAGCAAACTCATACGGGTAGTTTAATTTTTATATCGTAATAAGATAGAAACGAATGGAAGATATGTCTTTTTCAGTTATCCATTTGAATACCTTTGTTTGGCTATCGGCTGGTAGTGCTGCCATTTGAGCGCTTTAAGCGCTAAATATAGCACTTTTTCATATTTTAATTTTAAATGTCTTTTTGTATAGCCACTTGTACTATTGTGGTATTCCGTGTATAGCTTCTAATATAATTAAGCAATTCTTAGAATATAACTCGATTTTATAAAGCATAAACAATATATTAAATTAAAATTTTGTTGAAATCTGTTTTTATTATATTGAAATCAAACAGATTAATCGACAGTCTAACTAATATGGATATGATGTTAGGTATGATTGATATTACGACTAAGTATATACCTACCTATTTACATTCTAATTTGTTGAATAGCGTTGAACATAACGCTTTTATGAACCATAAATATTATATATTCTAGCGCTATTTCCAGAGTTGTTAGCGCTAAACGGGTTTGTTGATCTGGCAGCACTGTTGGCTAGTTGGTTGTTTTGTGTGGTGGTTCGTTTCGTTTCGTTTTGGTTTCGTTCGTTGGGCCGCGGATGCCGTCCGGTACAGTTAGGCCGGCTACGTTGTGCTTTTTTTTTCGAACTTTTTTTTATATACGAAACGAATAGTCGTTAATAAGTTTAACCCAACTGTGGTTGTATTGGTAATAAGTGTTTTAGTGACGTGTTTAGTTTAGTGATTGGAATTAGTTGTACGTAGTGTAAATGCAAGCGATTATTTCAATTGCTTATACCTGGTTAATTGGTGTCAACACAGCTATGCATAAATGATAAATCACATAAGCATATGGACGGGTAATTCCATTCATGTAACTTCAAAAAACAAGGCTTCATTATTAGATCCTAATGCATAGTTACAGTATTAAAAAAATGGTTACGATATCAATCTTATTCTAACGACCTCTACATTTATCTTCTTTTTGTGAAGTTTAATTGTGAAAGTTTGTTGGATAAGAATTGAAAGAACCTCTCTCTCATGATGATGGGTATGTTTCTCCTCATTACCGTTATGTATTTAAATAACATTTGCACGCGGCTTTGGCCGTGTTAAAAATTAAAAAGTAGCCTAATTTAAATTATTTCCACTTTATGTCTATATCAAAATTTATCTTTATCGAATTATAATCACTGCATTTTTTGTAAAAGTCACTTTCGTATTTATAAAATAATAACGGCCTATTATTATAACTGCATAGATTATAATTTATAATGGGAATAAATCAGTCCTTAAGTAAAATAAGTGAGTAAGTAGAAATAGGTTTTCTATTTAGTTCACCTAGTTAGTACCAATGTGTAACTGAGAATAAACAAATCTAAAATTAAAAAAACTATGTTTTTCGTACCTAAGTATAGACTGCAAATTTTGAATAATTTAATGCATTTAATTGGTATCACTAGGTACTTTTATAAGTAAGTAGGTATGGTTAATTTCTACAGGGTACTTCATTAAAGGGACAAATTATTATAAGGGTATAAATGCCTATTTCTATGTTTATCCTATTGTATGTAGTCGTAATAAAATAAACGTAAAAGCTAAGGGACATTAATATCTACTAGCAGATAATCTTTTGCACATTTCAAATAATCTAGTATTAAATAAACATAGGTAGGTAAACATACCTATGTATCTATACAAAAAATAAAGTGACTGTATATAAGTAAATATAAGTTCAGCTGAACCCGGCCACATTCCACGGTTGCCATAACAATGGTCAAATGCAATGTGTAAAAATTTCAAGTCAATCCGTTGGCTAGTTTTCGAGTTTTTGAAGCAAAGATATATATAGATTGGATGTATTGCATGATTGCCTTCATTCTCCATGACAACTTGTCTGCTGTCTGTCACTCTATAAATAAAGGAGACATGGATTTGCTCCTTTATACATATGCAACACATAGCATGTATTGCAGAAGCAATGTTTGGTATTCTCAATAGTTATTTAGTACTCTTTTTCATACTCTTTTCTCAATAGTTCTCAATATTTAGTAGCAAACCTTACAGCTTATTATGAGGAAAAGTTTTTATATGTATGTTTGTTTGTATGTAGGAGGAAATTTTCAAAAGTACTCTTTATTTAAAAAATTGTTAAACCAGCTATCAAAAGATATAGTCCAGCGCTTGGCAAAAGTATAATGTCAGATGTTAATGTATATCAAGCATGTATCAGCTGGGTAATCTAAAAACACATCCAAGAACAATAACAATAAAATTTTTGCAATACCTATTACTAGGTTTGTTGAAAATTGTTTTAGTAAAAAACAGATTAGCCTTATATCACTGCTAGTTTTTATTAATCAACATGATAGATAAAGATAGATACCTATGAGTATAGTTATTCTAAATTACAATCTGTAAGGGAAGTTTTTGAAAATAGAATTTGATACACCATACAAGTTTTTGGAGCATCTCTAACTGCATCACATCCCTTATGGAGAGAGGGGACTTTTAGAAATAATATCATTCGGAATATGGATGTTGCAACATATTAGAGACCTCACTGATTTATTATAGAGGGGTGAGATTAAGTTAGTTGAGAGGATTAGAAAACAGCAGAAAAACAAGTATTTTTTTGTTCTATTATTCATATATTATACAACACTTAAGTAATCTTGGTTTTGTTTGATATGATAATAATAATATTATCTATCTAATGAAGATAATTTTGATGATGATGAATGAATGTTCATTATCTAGTTCCCAGATGATTACTCTGTAGTAAAAAATAGCAAAATTAAACATAAAACGTGTACTATGTGGCACATTATAAACACATATTAGGTAGGTATGTAGCCAACATATTAATTGATAGCTTTTGCCCGCAACTTCATCCATGCCTCTTTTTTATAGGTGTTAAAATATCATTGAATAAGTTTTTATTGCTCATAATTATATTTTTGTCAGGCGTTGATTATTTTATTATTGGATGATTGCTCTGGAAGAGTATTATACTTTTTCCAAGAAAAAGTATACTATGTCCTCTTTGTATCCCTTTCTTCTGTATTTCAAAATTTGACAATGACCGAGTGAATAGTTAAGACGTTAAAGCGTTATAAACAAACTCACTTTCGCATTTATTTCTTACATAAATTTAATATTGAAGCACTATTTAAAAAACTAACTCATAATCTTATATTTTACTTACTACAAGAGATGCCGCGAATAACTAGTTGTTTAGCGAATAGTCGAATAAGTCGAATACGATTAATCGAAGTCCTATTAATCGTCATTCTCTATGGGGAACAACTCGCCATTATTAAAGAATATAAAAAAATATAGTGTATTAATATTTATTTCATATCAAATAATAATAATAATACCGCGCTTGTAAGTAGTATAAATGATTGGTAAGTCTTGAACTTACCAATCATTTATTTGCTACTGTAATCTAAAAAAATTCTAAGGTGTTTTGTTTTTAAGAAAAATTAAAGTTTGATTATTTTTAAGTCTATAGTTTTTGTTCATTAAAAGTTTATTTTAGACAACTATTCGCCGAATGTCGAATAATCGACTTTATTCGGCGAATAACAAAAAAAGTCGAGTAATGCTTATACCGAACAATCGCGGTATTATAAAATTAGTAATCTATACTAATTTTATAAACTCAAAAACTATACTATAATATACTTAAACATAGAGTAAGTAGTACTTAACCAAATATACATTACATACCATTTCACTAAACATTAAATGAAATGCAAAACATAATAGATGAATAAATATATAACAGACATAGATAACAGGAAAGATACGTTAAATATCAATGATTTTTTAAATATCATTGTTAAACATACTTTATTTTATCTACGAGTAATCAGGTCTTCTATTATTTTTCAAAGAATTTGTATATATGCCTAGACATTGCATCTAAAAGTATCGGGATTGGAATATTTCCATTGTTCCTGGCATAATAGTCTTTATAATCGAAAACTCCTTGGTTTTATTAATCGAATACCTACCATTTATTATTTTTTTTTTAAAAAGAACGGGGTCTTATCACAAGGTATTGTCGAACTTGTAGTCAGTGTGAAGATGGAATCGACTCGAGAAAATTCAAGAGCAATGATTTATTATGATTTTCGAAGTGGTTTAACACAAAAACAGTGTGTTGATTGGATGCTTTCTGCATTTGGTGATGGAGCCCCATCTAAAACCACAATTTATCGCTGGTTTGCGGAATTTCAACGTGGACGTGTCAAGCTCTGAGACGATCCCCGTCAAAGTCGCCCAAAAACTGCAGTCACCCAAGATAACGTTGATGCCGTGCGTAAGCTGATTGAGGAAGACATTGGCATGAGTCAAATACAATAATCTACAAATAATGATGTTGAACAAACAACAAAAAAGTTGTTTTCCCGATCGATCCCGCATTCGCTCTATGAGGAGCAAAAAGCGGCTCGCGTTACTTGGTGCGTCAGAACTCTCGAGAGATTCCACGGAGGATCTTCAAATGCTGTATATAGCGTCGTATCAGGTGACGAATCCTGGATATACGCATACAAACCCGAAACAAAAACCAGTCACGAGTTTGGGTGTTCGAAAATGAGTTGAAGCCAACAAAAGTTGTTCGTTCACGGAGTGTTGCAAAAATAAATGATGGCCACGTTTGTCTCTAAAACCGGCCATGTTGCGACTATTCCTCTTGAGGGACTAAGAACGGTCAATGCAGAATGGTATGCTAGCATTTGTGTGCCGCAGGTCGTCTTTGAACTCCTTAAAGAGAACTGCAACCGCCGCATTATCCTCCATTACGACAATGCGAGCTCTCATACCGCCCACAGAACAAAAGAGTTTTTGGAGCAAGAAAACATTGAATTATTAGACCATCTGCCGTACAGCCCTGACCTAAGCCCGAATGATTTTTATACTTTTCCCCCAAAATTAAAACCAAATTGCGTGGTCAACGATTTTCGTCACCTGAAGAAGTTGTAGACGCCTACAAAACGGCTATTTTGAATACCCCAATTTCCTTTAATAATTGGTTCCATCTAATGGAAAAATGTGTCAAGTTTTAAGGAGAATACTTCGAAAAACAATAAATATATTTTCCACTAATAAAGTTGTATCACTTAATTGATTCCCGAAATTGTCAGTGCCGCCCTAGTATAATTTTATTACTTCTCGATTTCAACAATGAATGAGCTATATAAACTCAACAATTAAGTGTTTGTCCAAGTGTAATGCCAAGGATTTTATTCTTCATTAACAATAACATGCATCATAGCCCAGCCATCTGTAAAAATGTTTTGTTTGGTGGAATTCTAATATATAAATTTATTTAATATTGATATCAGAAAGGGTAGATCACAGTTACACAGACTACAGCAGAAAAATTGAAAAAAATTTAAAGCATATAAACTTAAAATTCTTTCACCAATATAAAGTTACATGGTCAGGGAGTAACATAGGCTATCCGTACTTCCGTACTAATATTATAAATGCGAAAGTATGTTTGGATGTATGGATGTTTGTAACTCTTTCACGCAAAAACTACTGAACCGATCACCATGAATTTTTGCATACACGTTGTCTGGGACACCAGAAAGGACATAGGGTACCTTTCATCGTTCAACGCGGACGAAGTCGCGGGCACCAGCTAGTATTTTATAAAGTTACGCGGGTGAAGTCGCATGCAACAGCTAGTCTACTATAAAGTAAGAAAATCTTAGTTTCATTGTAAAGCTTGCACTACTGCGAGTCTTTGCATTGACGATGAAACGCCAAGGGGCAGGCGAGACGGGACAATAAAATTATTACTTCACACATCACCATTACAATACAATGAGCCAGGGTATTATATAGATAGAGACACATAATGAATGAATAGATTTTATCTTCAATAGGAAAGTATGTATGCATTATATTATTATTACAATAGCAACTTCAGTAATTAAATTCAAAGTCAATACTGGGTTCAACTTTTTTAGTAAGTTAGCACTTTTATGTTATATTTAATGTCTTTACTAGCTATCATAAACGTATCGTAATCGTGTACGTTCGTAATCGTATCGTACCCGATGCAGTATTCTTGCTTCTATTATTATTATATTGGCCTTCCTAGGACACTTGGGCGCAGCGTCACTTTGGGTCGTTCACCCTGCATTCTACTTGTGTCTAACTATTCGAACATAAATAAAAAGTAGCCATATGGCCTCACCAAAGAGGCGTATTATACCTACATAAATAATATTTAGTTTTGATTTCCTTGTTTAGTATTGTAATTGATTAAACTGTCGTCATTTCTTGGAACGTTAATGAAAGGCGTCCTTGACTTTTGGTTTCTAAATATACTAGCTGTTTCACACGACTTTGCCCTTGTAACTTTATAACCTATGTTACTCGCTGATAATGTAGCTTTCAATAGGTGAAAGAATTTTCAAAATCGATCCAGTAGTTTTTGAGTTTATTCATTGCAAACATAAAAATATTCTCTTTTTATAATATTAGTATAGATATCTACATTTGATCTACATCTAAACATAACACGTTAATGACTAAAATGCATCTTACATGAATCTCTTTGTTTTAAATTTCTGAGCTTTAAATACTCTTTGATTATCCGTTAAGTTCCCCCAGAAAATAACTCCAATCCTTATGGTTGCATCCGCTTGGCCATGGTAGACAGTAACTACTGCAGATTGATCCAATACACTTCTTAACTTATTTAAATCGAATGAATATTGGTTTAATTTGCCTGCTTAGACATGCACTTAGAAACTTTTATGTGTAACATAAACTTTTAAGTTACTTTTATATTATATGAGGACAATTTGCCGGCCTTACCCTAATAATATTCGTGAATAATTTAAATGAATATTTTAATAAAATTGGAAATAATTATATTACGAGAAAAAATTAGTGTTTTTCACTTTCACGTGGAAACAATTAAAACAAGTCTAAATTTAGTTAACCTTGGCCTTGAGGTATAGTATAGAGATTTCCACAATGGCGTCAACAGTTTATGGCGTAATATTGCAGATTAATTATGTCTAAACTTAACTACATATATATACTAACTATCATGTTCAAACAAATTTCAAATTTAATTCTAAAAAGGTACCTAGGTAACTCAGATTTTGGCAAGCTGCTATTTAAAGTATTTCGTTCAAAATATCGCCTAATATTATGGGAAACCTAAGAAAAACAGGTGCGGACGAAGTCGCGGGCAAAAGCTAGTCGTATAATTTATTTTATGTATATTACATTACAATGCACAGAGTATCGCATTCGTTTGACCTTGGTCGACAAATAGACTTTGCGGGTAATAATCGCTATTTATGTTAAATACATTGTCAGACAGATAACACATTAATCTATTATACCTATGTACTTTTTGAAGTATAATCTTAACCATTTTGGAACCTATTTTTAGAGGCTTTGTTTTATGCAACGAATTTCTAGTGTACCGAATTGAAATCGGTCTACCCAATCTCGAGTTTTGGAAGCGTACACAAACCAACTTAACATTTTAACATTTAGTTTATACTAGCGACCCGGTCTCGGCTTCGCCCGCGCTGCAATTTTTTATACCTATATAAAAATCTTCACCATTTATCCTTCTTTCCATATGTGAAAACCGAATTAAAATCAGTCTACCCAATCTCGAGTTTATGAAGCGTCATCAAACCAATTTAACATTTTTAGGTAGGTATACTGTAGTAGGCTTTTAAATAAGAAAAACTACTAACATATTATTAAAAATTATTAGTGGTTTCGTTCTTTTGAAGTTTTTATATAAATTCTAGCTTTTTCCTGGAGCTTAATCCGCTAGAAAACATAAAAAAGTAATCTAAATTTTCCTCAGAAATCACTTTAATGCACACAATATGCAACAAACAAAATTATTATAGAGTTTATATTATTATAATATTAGTATTAGGTATACCTAATATAAATGCAATAATGTAAATTGAAGTTGGTTAGGTGTTTACAATATTTCTAAATTCGAATTTGTACTTAGCACTACTACTCATTTGAGGAAAATATAAAATATATAAATTGTCTGGTTTACGTAAAGATTATGTCAAGTGTAGGTAAAACCACAAATTTGTAGATGTAATACCGTAAAGCTTATATTGTAAATAGTATTTTATATTATATTGTCAATAAAGATATATAATATCTGCCTCTCTGTATGCTTAGATCTTTTAAACTATGCAATGGATTTTGATGCGGTTTTCACTGATGGAAAGAGCGTTAAGCGAGGAAGGTTTCTATATATAATTGAACGCGGATAAAATTCGCGGGTTTATTTATACTGTAACTATAACTAATAGTCTGTAAGTATAATTAACATATCGTAATATTCTTAATACATGGTCACATGGACACAAATTAAAAATGAATGTAGATACAAGAAAATTGAAATTTTAAAAACTTGATTCGTTTTGTCTTTGCACCTACCGAAGTGATGAACTAACGTTAGTAATTGAATGAAATAGTACAAACAAATAGACAGTAAAACGTACCCTCTGTTTGGGTGCGGCCTCCCCCAATCTATTTGCATGCAATACGAGGGTTTGGGTCGAGCATCCGTGACTTGCGACATTTAGGAAGGATTCGGTAAAATTTGAAATTTCTAGTTATTTTTTTATTAAAGCCTTAGACGATTTTGAATGTAACTCCTATATCTAAACAGTCGCTGTCCGCCTGTGTCTGTTTTATAACTTACTCCTTCTAAATAACTCATCGTAAACAACAGTAAACGACAAAGGTATACAGTGTAGGTATATAATTTGCAAAAAAAGTTTCATCCGTGCGAAGTCGAGAGGCGAATTGATAGTTGTATACATAATATAAACTAGCCGATACCCGTGACTTCATCTTAAGATATCTTCATCATAAAACATTAACTGTGATAGTAACTGAAATTGATAATTCTAGCTGTATCGATATTTTTTATGTGTCTAACCTGTTTAACAGGTAAATTTGTAAGTTAAACAATATAAACGAAAACCATTAGAAAGCTTCAAATAGTTTATATATGTTAGGCTCGAGTGAAATCTAGTTTATGCTCCTTGACGAATAGATAGAATTTATGTCACACCCCACACCTGCATGAGAAACTACCATTTATACTCGTGTAAGCCATTGACGTCGTCCATAACTAATTCCAATCACGCAACAGCGTACACCACCTCATAAATGTGCTACGAAACGAACTGCGAAAGAAACAAATCGAACTAAGTGATAAATTAATATGATATTATAGTGTGGCAAAATGATGAAATTCAAGTCCTTGTTTCGTAGAGGGCCTAGTCAAACAAAGGAGTCAACCTTGAAAGGCGCTCCGTCCATCTCCAGTCTAGACTCCAAACATCACAAAGTCGCCCCAGCTAGGGATAAGACCCTGAAATTATTTGGGTCGAAAGAGAAGCTCCATAAGGCGCACAAGAAGAAGGAGTTTGGTAATAACAATGCAGTGTTGGAATATCCCGAATTGAGAGAGGGTTTGGTTGCATACGATGAAGGTCCAACGAGGCATGAGTATGGGAGTGCTGAGGAGTTGGGAGGTACGGTAGACGATCGGGGCTCTCAGGAGTGTATTAGTCTTCCGGTGACATTGAATGCGGACCATATGCCGGGCTATCAGGAGGTGGAGCTAAGGGCAAGAATACCATCTGAGGTACGTCACAATTTATATCAAAGCTTTTTTTTGGTCATAATTATAATATCAATTTTATCCTATTCAATTCGATGAGTGGTTAGAGTGCTTGGCTCTGTCTCAGGCGTAGGAGGGTTCGATTCCTGACAGAATCATATTTGGAATTAAACTTTTCAAAGTTGACTCAGGTCTGGATCGGGAAAGTAGTGGCAGGGCACACTCATTGCGTTTCGCGCTCATTTGGGCAGTCCGTCTGGCGACAGTAACCACCCCCTTACAGGAGACAGTTGTGAATGTTGCATAAAAATGCTGGTTTAATTTGAAATTCAAGGGCTCGTTGTACCACAGACTCTTATCGAAAAGCTCTCTTATTTTATCATGTATAATTTCAGGCATCTTTAGCTTCGGGTGCGCGCGAACTGGAGACACTTCGACGCGAGTTGGAGGCGAGCGCAATGGAACGAGTTCAGTTGCAAGCGCGAGTGGAAGAGTTACTCGAGCGAGTCAACGAAACGGAAAGACTTCGTGTCGAACTTGACCGACTTAAGGTATACCTGCTTAGTACTTAATATATTTTTAATCCTCCACAGTGGTACACTCCTGATTATGAAAAGTCTGACCAGTTATTGAATGTCTGACAAGTTGGTCGCGACTTTGCTAGTCGTCTCCATTTCTCTCTATTACTGGCACTGTGAGTACAATCAGCGAGGGAGAACTTTGTATTTGATTTGATAAGAGCGCAGCCCCTCCACCACTCTTCTTTGTATCACTAATCGTTCCAAAGAGCTCTTATTGCGGATGATACTCGTATTATGTCCGTTGTCCAATCTTAAGCGTTTGCATGCACAATCGACGAAAGTCTGTTTGATGCGAAGCTCTTTCAGGATGGAAACGTTCGTGCCAATTTAATGTTTACAATTTTATTATTTACCTACTTCCATATGTTGCCATAGCGTTATCTTAAAAATTAAATATTGCAGCTACTCAAATTTCCAAAACAACAAAAAAACAATCTCTTTATCGTTTGCGAAGCAATTTCTTTAGAATGTTTGCTTCTTTCTAGTATATTTACAGTAAGAAATAGAAATATTCGACTCATTTCTGACTTGTAGAGAGCATAATTGTAGGTAATAGCTAGTCGAAAGCAGCCCAAACCAGCAGGAATTATTGTAATTTTATTTTATTTTATTTTATCAGGGAAAACAAACAATTGCACCATATATAGTAAATTAGAAATAAAGAGAAATATACATAAATGTAGAGGTTCGACTATGATAATTTTACAGAGCCAAGAAACAGAGCGCTGCGCAGCGCTGGAGCGCTTAGCAGATGAGAACGGAGCTTTGCGCGCGCGCTTGCGCGGAGTCGCTCATTCGCCGCTATCGGACAGCGAGAAACGACAATTGCTGCTCGCGCCAGCCCCGCGTCGTATGCACAGCTCGGCGCCGGCTTCTATAGCGCTGGCTCACAATGTAAGCAAACATTTTTTTAACAAATAAGTTAACGTGTAAATTAAACACACTTCAGCTTTCAAATTCTCTCGGCGGCTTTTTTTACGGCGAATTTCAGAATTTCCGATCCTATCGTATCAAAGGAACTTCGAGCCTAGCGAGTAACATCCGTACTAATATTATAAATGCGAAAGTATGTTTGGATGTATGGATGTTTGTAACTCTTTCACGCAAAAACTACTGAACCGATCACCATGAAATTTTGCATACACGTTGTCTGGGACACCAGAAAGGACATAGGGTACCTTTCATCCAGAAAAAAGGACTATTCCCGAGGGATAAATAAAAAATAAAAAACTAACGCTTGGCCAAAGTGTTATAGCAAAACGAGGTCAAGCGTTATATTGCTTTTTTTTAAATCTTCAACGCCGTGAGAAGTCGCGAGCATCAGCTAGTAGACTATATTTTATAAAATTACGCGGACGAAGTCGTATGCACCAGCTAGTATTTCATCTGACCAATTTTCGTTTTATAAAACCGCACTTTAATGTTGCAGGGCGAAGGCGACAGTGGCGATGCGACTACTCCAGAATGGGACAAACATTCCTCGTCCTCACTCAGCGAAGTCTCCGTCGCCTGTCTACAGGATCGCATTCTGCAGATGGAAGAGCACCATTACAGGTATTATCTTTGTATCTACTAAACCATTATAATTATATGTACTAAAGAAATTAATATTTTTTTATATTAAGGTCGGCAGACAGGCTAACCGTTCGTCTATAACACAAGCAACGCTATAGGTGCTGCAAGTGCGCTGCCGACCATGGAAAGATTAAGGACGTGATGGGGTAATGGCCTCTGGCATTCACTCACCGAAACACAACGGCACATATGCTGTTATTTCACGGTGGTGTTCTGTGAGGGGATGGTTACTGCCGCCAGACTGGCTGCTCAAATGAGTGCGAAACGCAGTGTGCCCTGTCACTACTGTCCAAATCCAGACCAGAGTAAATTTTGAAAAGTTCATTTCCAAAGTTGACCCCGCCGGGAATCGAACCCGAGGCCCCTGAGACGTAGGCAAGCACTCTTTCCACTCATCCAACGTGCTCGTCAAAATGTATGTTATATTACGTAAGAATGCCTTTTACCCCCCTCCCCATTGTTAAAGGAATGTAGAGATTTAAAGAACCCCCCTCCCCTTTAGGACTTTTGATTAATGACTTTCCCCTTGACAGTACAAACGAAGAGCTGCAAGCGACTCTTGCCGAGCTTGCAGACCTGCAGACGCAGCTGGCAGACGCGCACGCAGACAACGAGCGGCTAGCAGACGAGAAACAGGTTCTGCTGGAATCCCTCTGTCGGCAGACGGAGAAACTCGAAGACAGTAGGACGAAGGTAATTTTTCATTTGGCACATATTAATGAAACTTCCTTTACCTATTGCAGTAGGTGGTCAAATTATTATATGGACACTAAGTTTAAGCTCTATAAGTTTTCGTAAGCTCTATTTCATTTTTTTTTTACTCAACTGAGATCAAAATCCATAATATACTACCAAGTATTACAATAAAATGCGTCCATAATAATGTGCTGTAGTCATAAATATAATAATATACAATATCTATAATACATAAATGTTTATATTATTGATATGTCGATTGTTTTTTTTTTACATATTTTCATAGCATCATATATAGTTGGAAATTTTCACAATGTATTGAAACTTTATAGAAAGTACGCCACGAATGAAGGGATTTATGTCTTTTTTTTTTAACCCCGACGCAAAAATGGCATGTTTTAGGTATGACGTTTGTATCTGTGTATCCGCATGTCTGGTAGTGTCCAAACGGATGGACCGATTTTGTTTGACAGCTGACGTAATTGCTAGGTTCTTAGCTATAATTATGAATATCTGTTCAGGCACTTGAATTGAATTGACGAAGGGATTTCACTAACTTGCACGTGTTCGATTGATGTGAAATTTAGTTCAGTTATACTTTAGTGGTATTTCCATGAAATGGTAACCTCGATCTGATGCTGCAGCATCAAGTAGTCTTCGGGATAACTCAGCAACTTACAGCAGATCTAGCGTGTTTGGACTCAATAGAAAGTCGGGGGTTTGTTTATAATTTTAACTAAGCCCGTTTATAAAAATGCTCATGAGAACATGTCTCGGTTTTTGTTAATCCACAGTTGAATGATGAAATGGTTTAATTTTCCAGGTGGACACACTGCAAGAGCTCCTCCTCCGCGAGGGTGTGGAACCGGAGACGCTGGTATCTGGTGACGTTGACCAACAATTGTTCGCAGTTCTCAAGGTAAAAATATTTCAAGATAAAAAGAAGCCACATCGCGTTGTGATCTAATTTACTTTAATTGAATTTATTTTTTTCTTTTATCTCATTACCTAACTCTTCTGTTTTGTCTTTCTGCCTATTATATATGCCATCATCATCATTGGCTTATGCTAATGGTTTATATCTATCATCTATGGCCAACAGGCTGATCATATTTCTAATTTTATCATAACTGAATATTTGCTATAATTATTTTCTCGATTATGATTTACGGTTTAAAATACTCTATACGCTCTAACGTTCATAACTCCAGGTGTCCCAAGAAGAAAGGCGTCTTCTACTATTGAAGCAAGAACAGCTGGAAGCGGAATTGGCACAAACAAAGACGTTGGTGGATGAAAAGACCAAAGAAATAGAAATATTAGCAGAAAGAGTAAGGTAACTTTACCTTATTTTATTATTTTTTTATGTTAAATTCTGTTAAAAATTCTTAAGGTTCATAATTCTATGAAAAAAAATTAAATACTTAGCCGTGTGTCCTCCAATCTGCGCCGGCCCTAAGCGTTTGGATAGTTTGCAGTTTGCACACAAGTATGAAAAACAGCGTCAGCTATGCGAGCTAAGCTAAATTATCTTAGCTTTCGGTTTATATTGTATCTCGCTTTTAGCTTAATAAAAGTAATTTTGGATTATGTTTAGAACGGCAGAGACGGCGTTGGAGCGTTCGGAAAGTGAGCGCACGCAGAGCGAACGCGAGACGGAGGCAGCACGTGAGTTAGCTTCGGCAAGACAGCACCAGGTGAACACGCTCACCGGACTACTGGATGCGGCCAAGGCCAAGGTAACTCACCACTGCTTCTAGATTCTATGATAAAATTTGGTCCAGTGGCAATTCCACCTGACTGGCATAGCACAAAACAGTGCATTTAGACTGCAAAGAGAGGTAAGGAGGACTCAAGATATAAGAAAGTATTAGCCAATTTTCAATTCAGTTGAACACTCGTATAAATTAGTCCTCTTACTCGTTACCCTACATCATGATACGATATCATATCATACCGTCGTGATGTCATCATACGATATCGTCATGTCCAGTTTGTAAGTACGAAATGCAATAAGTGTGTGTGCGTAGTTGGAGGAGCGCGCTGGCGCGAGCGCTGGGGCGGCGGAGGCAGAGGCGGCGCTGAGCGCGGCGCGGCGCGAGACGGAAGCGGCGGCGGCGCGTGCGCACACGCTGGCCGACCGACTTGCGCACGCGCAGCGACAACTAGAACGCGCGCACGCCGACGCGCGCAAGATGCACGACGACGCCATGGTAACATTTTCACTCCAAAAGCAAAAGAACATCCACTATATGGCTATTACATGTAAGAAGATCGTAAGACTCTCAGGACCTACAACCAACATGGATGTTCATTAGGAGAGCCCTACAACCAATCCCTGGCATACGATGCAAATCGCAAAAAGTTTGACGTGTGTATCTGTTATCTGTCCATCTGTGTATCTGCCTATGGTATCGTAGCTCCCAAACGGATTGACCGATTTTGATCCGGTTTTTTTTTGTTTGAAAGGTGATGTGATCGGGATATTTCTTAGCTACAATTTATAAAGATCCGTTCAGGCGTTTGCATTTGCATGTACCTTTAAAGTTCTATTTCATAATCAACGAAGGTATTTCACTAACTTCCACATGTTCGACTGATGTGAAATTTGTTTTACTCCGGTGATATTTCCTTGACATGGTTATCTTGACCTGATTATGCAGCATCAAGTAGTCTGCGGGACACCCAACTCCTCAGCAACTTACAGCAGATATAGCGTGTTTAGGCTCGACATAAAGTCGTAGGTTAATTTACAATTTTAATTATAGTTTGTTAATACAGAAATAGAATCAAGAAATAGTGAATTATTTTCTTTGATTTTCAGGTGTCACGTAACAACGCCAAGTCGACTATATCTGAACTGGAGTTCCAACTGGAACAGGTGAAGCAAGAGAAAGCGGCGATGCAAACGGAAATGAAAACCTTGCAGGAAAATGTTTCTGAATTGCAAATACAGGTATTAGAGAAGTGTTTGTAAGAAGTTAGCTACTAAATTATGAACAAAGCAAATGCGTATTTATTCATCAAATAGGCTTTTCCAAGAAACTCTTTTGATTATTATTAAAAAATCAAATTTTACCAGGATTTCGGGAAAAAGCCAAGATTATGACGAATCCTGAAAAAAACTCAAGATACCATTCTTTTTGTTTTCTTTAAAATAATAATATAACTATAACTATTTCAATTAATTATACACAAAAAGTATACCTTATACAATACTAAATATAGTATGAGCTCAAAATCGCTTATAGGCTTCATTGTCTATTTATATTGACTTTATAATAGCTTTTCGAAAGAGTTTGGTTTTGATTACACTTTTAAATTTATTTAAATGTGAGGCTCTGATCATGGAGAGTTGAGGTGAGGAGTACCGACTGTATGTATTAAAAATTGGTCCCACAATACCAGTAAATTAATGGCGCTAGTGTAACATTGAGGAGTAAATTAGACAAAGATAGATAGATAGATAGAAGATATGATACACTAGCGCCATTCTGGCCACTTTTAGTACCCTTATTTTATTGTTCGTGACTATTTCTTCAGTTTGATTGTCATATGAGTCGACGCTCCTTACGTCTACCCTCCATAGCTCTGACTTATTGACTTATTTAAATTAAAAAATAGGTCCAAGTAGCCACCGAGGAGAAACTGTCGCTGATGTCGCGCGCGGGCGAAGCGATAACTCGCGCCGCCGACGTCGAAAGACAACTGCAAGAAGCGCGAGCGCGAGTCACGCAGCTGCAGCGCGACAGAGATCGTGACGTCAGTACTCTTTTAAGGTTTTTTTTTTACAAGATTCGTGGCTTGGTTTCAAATTTTTCAATTTTTTTTCTTGTTCATATTAAGATCGACAGAATAGACATAGATAGATGGATCGAGGGGTACCGGCAAATGTTCCCTCATTGTATAATTATATATATTAATATTATAAAGAGAGAAGATTTGTATGAAAATTCTATCACCTATCAGCGAGTGAAATAGGCTATATTTTATAAAGTTACGCGGACGAAGTCGCGTGCAACAGCTCAATAATTAACAGCCCAGTCAAATAATTATTACATCAGTATTTAGTATTTATGTCGTAAATTTGAAAAATAACATCAATGGGAAGTTGTATCTGTCATCTTTTTGTCACAAGACAAACAAATGTTTCAGGAAGCTGAGTGGAAACAGTTCGAGAGCGACCTTCTAATGACTGTGCGAGTAGCGAATGACTTCAAAACCGAAGCGCAGAGGGAACTCGAAAGACTTGTCTCCGAGAACAAGGTTGCTCGCGACCGCATCCGTCTTCTAGAAGATCAGATGCACTCCATCAAAGGTAACATTCTTCACCACCAAGACCACTCGTCCATATCTCCAAACTGTTATCCTCGAAATCAACTATTACTTTGTGATCCTTAAATTCTTAACGTTACACTGAAAAAAAATCTCTTCTTACTAACCGAATGTCTAAGCAGATATAAAGGGTTGATTAAAATCACTTGTTTTGTGACAATCATTAATCAGAGGTTTATTACTCTTCAATTGTCAGTATGACATCAAATATGATTTTCATTCTCAATCTCCTTTGTTCAACGAATCAATCATACCATACAATGTCAATCTAGCTAATATAGTTTAGCCGAAACCGCTGTGCCACTCCTTAGGAATGCGAGGTGAGGTGGGAGGAAGGGAGGAAAAAGCATGAGTTCACACGAGAGCGATCTTACGATGTCGACATTGCTATATTTAAAAATCGTATTAGACTCTAGATAGAGATTTAACTTGTGAATTTTATGAATCAAGATTTGTTAAATAAACATTTAAAATATTTTGTCTATAAAAGAAAACTTACAGTTATAAATAAATCTCAAGGAATTTCTTTTTATTTATTTGAAATATTCTTAAAAATCATAGTTTTGATGTTACGAGATATCGTACGACTCATCTCTAGATATTTTATCTCAAATGTGTTTGACATAGGCAAGCATAGACGACGGACAGACACTCACATAAGACGTTGTACAGCGGTTCTGGTCAAGTTATATAGTAGCCAATTTATGAACGTTTGGGTCATAAATAATTATAAAACAAAACTGCACACAAAAAAAGTTTTGTCTGTGTGACATATTTCGATAAATGCATGCACAGGTTTTGTCGATAGTTTCACACTAATACACAAATCACCACTTTTCCATGAGGCTCGAATAATCCGAATATAATGATTTGTGACCCAAAATTTGATTGTAAATTTTTATCTAAATCTAAATTAAAAACATTAGGGAATTTAACAATTGATTTGCGATTCTTATTTTAGCCGTTACGTGATATATATTGAACCCCGTGACGTTTCAAATGCTTTATTTCATATATTTTCACTGAAACAGCACTTTGAAATCCTGCAACTGTCTTGATTGGTAGCGATATATATATATACACATAAAAATGGCTGCATGCGAATTTTAGTCTTATATGCCATGATTTTGCAGTAGTTACTTTTGATGGGATTTAAAAAGCTTTTAGGCTTTTCACTTAACTCGTTTTTAAATTACAAATTAGTTTGCAATCAGTAAACTTTACTCTGCATGTAGTTTCAATTGAAATAAGTTACTTGTATATACTTTTAATAAATAAATGTAATATTTTATCCAAGCAATCTTTCGCAGAATTAACATGCGTTGCCATGCACTAATTCTGTGTTTTAGCTTAAATTATAGCCATATTTAAACTAACATCGATGTAATTTTTCACCATCAAAATGTTCACGTGTCGATAAAATTTCTAATTGAAGTTTCATCTACTGGAACAGGTGTTAACAGGTCCCAATCAGCTGACACGCTACATAATTATTCGGACGATGAGAAAAGACTTTCAAAAGATTCAGATTATTCAGACTTCCAAAACGATTCGTCGAAGGATATTTTCAAGAACATTCGAACACGTTATTTGTCGAAAGTTCACAGCGTTTCCGACACGAACTCGAAGGATAGAAGCGTAATAGATCAAGCTTTCTTTAGACAGAACAGTTTTGAAAAAAGAGATAATTTTCTTCCTTCACCAGATTACATATTTGAAATAGAAAACGTAACGACAGACGAAACTAACGATGATCCTTGTCACAATTGTCATACTGATGATAAAGATGTTATTAAGGATAAAAAAGACGAAATGTACCTACCACCCTTTGGCACCAAAGAGCTGAATAGGCAAAACGCTGTCGACTTTTATGATGAAAAGTTGGTACGACAAAATGCATTTGTTGATCTTGATCGTATATCTTCTGATTCATCACACGAAACTGCCTTGAACAAAGACAAAATATTAACCAAATCGGAATCCTATGATACAAATAAATCCAGAGACAAAACAATTTTCAGTAGAAATTTCTCAGGCATTTATAATGGCAAACCGAAATCTTACAGCATGGACGATTTACACACTCACGGAGAATTTCAAGAAGTCTTAAAAGAGACTACTAGTATAGAATTCTTAGGTGCAGACAGTAGCAATATTTCTTTATATACTGAGGGTTCTGATAGCGTGTTTAATTCGCCATTAGAAATAAATAATAATAAAATAACCACTTTTAAAACAAATAATCCATCAATATTAATCAACAGAGAAGATACATTTAAAAAGAAACGCAATAAAAATTCTGATACAAATATACCTATAGTTAAAGCTGAATCGATCCTTCCTTATCCATATCCGGATGATATAAAAGTTATCCCTGAAACCTATGATTTTGTTCAGTCTTTGTCTAAAGAAACAAAATCATCTGAACCGGAGGATAATGTAGGACAGGAATTCAAGAAAGTCAATGATGAAATCAAAATGACTTTCAAAGCAGCGATTGAAAGGATTATTGGGAATAACGTTACTAAAAGATCTCCATCGCCTCCCAAAAGGCGCTCTAAAGATGCTATTAAAAATGCGAGCACAATGAAAGTGGAAGAAAAGGCTATAACTGCAGACGTTGTTGACAATCCTCTTGAAGCAACTCAGAAGAATATTACAAATGACTACAAGATACTAGATACAACTGAATGTAAATCACAGCAAGATCACAGTGAAAATAAAAATTTAAATCCGTTTCGTTTCAATGCGAAAGAAAGTAAAAGCAATAACGATTGTACTAATCCTTTCATAGATCAAAAGAATGAAAGTGATGCGGAGAAAAATAATTTTAACTCCACTGATAAGAACAATGTTAGTTATCATTTAAAAATAAATAATGCTAGTGATCCGTCTTCCCAAGATATACCAAAAGTAATTACAACTCAAGCCAATAACAGGTTTGGTAACAGATTGAAAACATTCTTAACCCCTATCAAACTTATAGACGGTAATATAACTATTGATCGGACTCCTTCTCCTGTTATTTTAAGTCCTGTAATAATACATCCCATATTTTTTAATAATCGTTTTGAGCAAGTGAAGTCTAATAAAAGAGATACAGTTAATACTACAGAAAGTGTGATGCCTAAAAAAGAAATAACATTTCCTGAAACGGTGATATCTAAAACCGAGATAATTAGTACTGTCGAGCCTAAAGTAGATTTCAAAAAGGGGACAGTCTATTACGACGATACAGATCAAGTTTCTACTCAGAAGAATGAAGGTAAACTCGGAAATGTTAGTAAAATTGATCATCAGAAAAGCACACAGTCTAAGAATTTACCTTTTCTCTTTCGTAATGACTTGGAATCAACAGAAAGCATTTTAGAAGCAAAAGAGAAACCGCCATCAAAATCGCCCCCCAAAGTACCTACTAAGTTAAACATAAATCAGTTCACTAAAAAACCTGAATGGCTGATCGACAATCAATACTATCAACCGGTTCAAAACGTCGCTTTCGTGATAAACGCACAACAACCCACTCCTCTATCAAAACCAGAAGTAAAACGTGTCTTAAACCCTTTTATAACAACAAAAGAAACGGAACCTGAGAATTATTACGAAGAAAT
Organism: Synanthedon myopaeformis; assembly: GCA_944738685.1. Taxonomy (NCBI): domain Eukaryota; kingdom Metazoa; phylum Arthropoda; class Insecta; order Lepidoptera; family Sesiidae; genus Synanthedon; species Synanthedon myopaeformis. Next base: position 1,994,447 of record OX122933.1, on the reverse strand, counting down.
TCAACCAATGCCATTGAAACACAAAAATATAGCTGACGATGAGAAACTGACGACCAGAAACAAGAAACTCGATGAATTCGCTTTAGTAACAAGAGAGGAGTTACTCAAAGTGCCGCGAAGACCAAAAAGACCGAAGCAAATCGCCAAATACAAAAGTTGCGACGGAATCGTAACAAACGAGGCGGCGATCAAGGAAATGGCACATCTGACTAAATCGGTCATTAATCTGTCTCGATCTCCGAGCGCCAATGAGGAAATAAAAAAATCTGGCAATGTTGTCGGGAACATTGTTCAGAATCTGGAAAAGAAACCGCCTACACTAGATTTGCGGAACAGGAAACTATCGTTGCAACAGCACACCCCAAAATCTGAAGTAATTACGGGATCTTTGCCCCGACAAACTAAACAGTACCATTGGAAGACGTTGGAGCATAAAAGACTTTCTCATCCACTGAGGTCATTGAATGACCCATCACCTCCGAGATGTAAGTCAGGTTTATGGATACCGCCGTGTCAAATGTTTAACTGTGTTTATACGTGTTTTGTTTTGTGTGTATTGTGCTATCATTTTTGGTGGAGGATTCGGTGATGGTTTTAGCTTGAGGTAGATTTTGTATTGATCACAGTGCTCGGTCGATTTTAAAAGTTATCATTTTGTTTTTAGAATGTTAATTATCGCTAAGATACAGTGTTTAGCTTAAAGATAAACTTTAATTATTATAATGTAAAAAACATGAATATTTTTATCACCAACAAAAGTTTACATCAATATTTTAACTATGGAAGTGGTCTTTTGTACGATGTTTTCATCAAGGGATCATTTTTTAATTTTTAATATTAATTATTATTGGACGAAAACAAAAGTTTTCCTTAAGTCTTTGGCAAAACATTTGAGTAATTTCTGATTTTTATCTAAATTTAAAATTGACCAACTTTTTTTGTGTAGCTCACTGCTATTATAGCGTAGGTACCTCACTATTTTTTGTACATATTATGAAGAATAGAAAATAGATGCTACCTAATAGTCTTACGTAATTTCTTTCATAGCAAAAAGGTAACTTAGTTTGGAATCATAGGCAAAATAAGAACCATTAGTTTTTAGATACTACGTGTAAATGTGGACTGCCACCTAAATTGGACGTTTCATGAAATTTACGATACAATCTTAGCCGTTTTATGTTTTCTTGCAAACGTACTCCGTTTGTAAGGCTTCATATGTTCGCAAATGGATGTATTTTTTTTTAAAGTTGTATATAGATTTAGATAAAGGAAAATAGGCCTGACAGTATGAAGTCTAGAGATTTCACGCCTACCTGAGCTTAAGTTACCATATCATCGATATGGTGTGTGCACAAATTTCTATCATGCTTCTTATTGTTATTAGATGCGGTAAATCCTTTTTAAAATAAAGCTATTTTTGTCTTAATTAGTAATATATATGAAATATTGGCACTAAGAAATATACAAATTGGTTATAGAGTACATACACAAATCTATACCTTTAAATTTTATATGTAAATTAAGTTCTTTGAACGCATGCGCATTGCACACTTGTTAGAAGTTTGAAAAAAAAAATTGCTTTACGGTGGCGGAAAATGAATACGTGAAACAAAATTACGATACTCGTGCGACGGTATCTAGTTTAAGTTTTTTTACGGAACGCGTTTACGCATTTGTCGAAAAATAATCCCTAAGTGCATACAAATAAAGTAAAAATTTGAATATCAGCGATGCCACAACGTTCGGAAGAGACTCCTCCGCCGCCACCACTTCTGACAAGCGCGTCGCTTCAGGACATCATGGCTTCGGCGGCGTCCCATCGGCGCACCAAAGGTATTTGTAACCATAGATTTAAAATATTTATCTACTTTTAATGTAACTTTATCTCTCAAACTAGTATAACCCTTAATTTGTTGATTTAGAGTCTCAAGATGAGGTTTTTATGTAAGGATCATTGGTTGAAAGGCATATATTTAATGGTAGATGGCTGCCATGGCCCACCATCACTAGATAATTCTGTACGCGATGGCAATATGGCGTGGCTACGCCATAGGGTAGGCAAGTGCGCTGCCAACATTGATTGGAGCTTGACAATGGGCTCTCGCATTAATTCTATACATACTTATCGAAACATAACTAAAGAAGTAGCAAAAATAGCATAAAGTAGTAGCAAGGCACACTGCGTTTCGCAGTCTGGGTGATCTAGGCAAGCCGTCTGGCGGCAGTAACCACCACCTTACAGAAGACCGCCGTGAAATGTGTGCTTTTGTGTTTCGGTGAGTGAGTAAGGGAGCAGCTTGCGCTTTTATTATAGGCGACGATATCAACCTATCATTGATGATAAGTTGATGACATGTGACATTGATGACATATGACACTTGAGTGTCAGCAGTCAGTCAGCCGTTTTCATCAAGGCCGTCAGACTGTCTGCCGACACTAACTTAAGAAAATCAACAAATTGTGGGTTATGCTAATTCGTGATAGGAGACCGTATTATTATCTGTTCTTGGTCGAAATGTTTTTGAGAACAATTGCTTCTTTTAATTTTTGTCTTTAAATAAGTTTAAAAAAATCATCGATGAACCTTTTTAGTGAAAATTCATGTCTGCATTGACTAACACAGTGAGTAAACACATATCAAGTTCACATATCACATATTAAGCGTGTCTTTTTAGGTAAACATAAAATAAACCAATAAACTTGTCCATCATACGGTTTTCATTAAATATTCATGTCTGTCAGTCACGGTTGTGGTTTTTTTTCTGGGGGAGATAGAATTGGCGCGTTTAACGCATAATGATATCTCTTCCAGGCTCAATAAAGTTCATTTTTCACTACACATCTTTCGCTATTTGTGTTAACAATTATAATATAATTATTACTATAATATATCAAAACACATTTATAAAGTGTTACCCATGTCGTGATATTTATTTTGAGGTGTGAGCCGGCAAGACTCCCGTCTCTCAGTGAAATCTCTTATAGAGAGCATAGAAAACGCGGCCAAGGCTGCCAAACAGTCGCCGGCCGCGACGCCAGTTGGTGAATGGCCTCAGGTAACTTACATACTTATATGCGGGTAGATTTTATAATAAAAAAAAAAAATAAGAAGCTCAAAGCTCCCTGGCACCATGTTTACTACAACATAATTCTGAACGGACTAAAATTTGAAACTAGGCGCCATAGTAACTTTTGTTGAGATCTAAAATAATAAGCTATCCAACGGTTGAATGCACATTGGCGTCCTCATTTTAAAAAAGGCTTAAGTAATTATACATTGTTTATTTTTCCTACTTATGCACAGCCATTTGAATCGACGAAAGTGAAACAGTCATAATTATTATTAATTATTAAGGTGCAATCGTCGGTGACGCTACCAACGACGAACAGTGCCCTTAAGAACGGCCTGAGCGAAGGCACGCCCGCTAGCACCAACGGTATTGGTACCGCTAGTACCAATTACCCCGGGAAGCCTCCTGCCGCGCGACCCGCGAGGCCCTCCCCTGTCACCGCAGGTGAATATCATACCCACTGGACATGGACATTACCAATCGCCACTGTCTAATCGTAGCCCACGCACGTAACGATATACTTGTGCAAGTATATCGTAACGCGCAAGTGTAGACTTGCAAAGTACTCGTATATACTGTGCAAGTATAGACTTGTATAAGTATATCGTAACGTGCAAGTGTAGACTTGCAAAGTACTCGTATATACTGTGCAAGTATAGACTTGCACAAGTATATCGTAACGTGCAAGTGTAGACTTGCAAAGTACTCGTATATACTGTGCAAGTATAGACTTGCACAAGTATATCGTAACGTGCAAGTGTAGACTTTGCAAAGTACTCGTATATACTGTGCAAGTATAGACTTGCACAAGTATATCGTAACGTGCAAGTGTAGACTTTGCAAAGTACTCGTATATACTGTGCAAGTATAGACTTGCACAAGTATATCGTAACGTGCAAGTGTAGACTTGCAAAGTACTCGTATATACTGTGCAAGTATAGACTTGCACAAGTATATCGTAACGTGCAAGTGTAGACTTGCAAAGTACTCGTATATACTGTGCAAGTATAGACTTGCACAAGTATATCGTAACGTGCAAGTGTAGACTTGCAAAGTACTCGTATATACTGTGCAAGTATAGACTTGCACAAGTATATCGTAACGTGCAAGTGTAGACTTTGCAAAGTACTCGTATATACTGTGCAAGTATAGACTTGCACAAGTATATCGTAACGTGCAAGTGTAGACTTGCATAAGTATATAAGTAGGATTAGGCTAGCAATAAAACTTGCAGAATATGAGTTCTGCACGCAAAATTTTATATGTAAATTGAAATATTGGAATCACTAGCGCTGCCCCAGAGCTATAGTCAGTAGACTACGGCTCTTTTAAAGTTAAACCGATATTAGTACAGCACTACGAAAAAAACGCTGGTAACATTATTTTAAAATTTCACATTAGGACCTGTCAAATTACTCCTAATGGAGTAAAGATTATGGAACGCAGTTTAATTTGTTGGAACAAATAAATATTTTATTATTTTTATGTAATTTACTACGTGTGGGCTAATTTGTCTGAAATAAACGATTATTATTATTAATAATATACAGTCCTTTAACCATAATAGTTTCCTGCGTTTCTTTTTGATGCTATTTAATAAAACTACTACAGCAGCAACACGTATTTAACGACAGCTAGGCATATTTTATTTGAAGGAACTCACAGAACTTAAAGATAGCTGTGTGTAAACATTTTCGCAAGTACTTCCAGCCATAGATTTGCTATCAACTCGCAACAGCGACTTGTGATAGAAATATTGCAAACAGTCTAAACGGTTCGGCAAGGGCTTGCACAAGAAATTGCCAGAAGTACTTGCTAGTCTACACCTTGCTTATCGTTACGATATACTCGTGCAAGTCTATACTTGCACAAGTATTGTTGGGGTTTTTGACCATTCCTTATAAATGTTTGAGCATGATTTGGAATTGTGTTGATTTTAATAAAAACAATCGAGGCTGATAACAAAATGGGTCTGTTCCCATTAGTTCAATTGATAGAACTACTGGGTCTTTTTAGTTTCAGTAGTTCAATTACATTCATTCATTGAATTATCGAAACTAAAAAGTCGCATTAGTTGACAGAAATGTCCTAAAAATTAATAAAATAAAAATTTAAAAAAATTCGTTGGTCCGTCGATAATATCGCGAGAGTCTATCGGTAATGTTACCCCATCTATCATGTCCATGAAATATAATCTCGATCTCAACCAAATGGAGATATATTTTTATAATATATATTATATTATTGAAAAATAAAAAACATAATTAAGTATCTTATATTATTTTGTTCACAATTTTAATGTTTTAAATGTAATAAGCTGCATGAATGGTTTGTTTTACAGCATGGGCGAATGAAAGAGCCTGATCCAAACTTAGCTTCTAACTTATTCTAACATTTTGTGTTTGTGTGTGTGTCCTATTTATTACTTTATATTATATGTACTATAATCATGTATACTTTATTTTAATACTCAAGTATAAAACCTAAGCTCATAAAGTTAGACACAATTTAGAATAAAAAAAAAATCCCTTATAATTGCGATAAAGCATTTTTATGTAATTAATCTTGTATTCTTAAAAACATTTTTTTTAATAATTTTAAAATAATATAAAACCTTTAAATTGTTGTCCATTTAAAAAAGAAACCAATAATTTACACAATTATGTTTTAAAGAAAAAAAATGCCAAATTTTGTTATTAAGTATTTATTATAATAATTCATATGAATGAATTCGTTAAATTATAATTCCAAAATGGATCTTAAATAAAATATATTTTTTTCCAAAATTATCTCTAAATTGAGTCTACTTGCAAGTCAATCATTTTGTTTTAACTCTTTATGTACGTACACTTATCTTATTGCAAATATGTAATCTATTTTTTACTTACTAATGACTAATATTTCTTGCCCTTAGCTTCATGTTGTTTTTTTCCTCACACAAAATGTTTGGACTGGTTTTACCTTAACTTTTGGCTTAGTTTCAATCTGAAAGGAAATTTTGACGAATAATTAAGAAAGAAAAATACAACTGTTATAAATAAATAATGAAAATATCGTAGAAATTTCCTTCGTAGTTTCATTATTTATTTTCATTAAATACCATGAGAATTTTTGCCATTTTTTTATACTGTGTTGTGGCAAATTTTGCACTACAGACCAGAGGCTCTTTATCACTGTTGAAGTTTTTTTATATATTATAAAAAAAAAATTAAAAAGTTAATGTATACGTTGTATTCATACGACTCCATGAAGAAAATTATCCTATCCTTTGCCTTATACCTACTATAGCTGTACACTTGCATCACCCATGGCGTTGCTTGTGTCATAGATTGGCGACGGTAGCCAACTACCATCAAGTGGACCGTCAATTTGGAAAAGTTTATTCTTATCAACAATTTCGACGCAAAATTATATGTTTGATATCACAAAAATCCGCGCAAAACACTGATTTGTATCTGAAAATTATTTTTAGAGAATTCTGTTTGATCAAGTTTAAGTAAATTCACGTGGTCAAATCAAATATTTCATTTAATCTATTATAAAAAACTGACTTCTAAGCTGGATCTTGTTTATCATAAAAAAAATGCAAATTTATGAACCAAATGTTGATGCAACACAAAATCATAAAATAAATATTTTTGTATCGGCATATTTTCTTCAAGGATATTGTGTAGCTAAAAAGGTAGGTATTTTATCTGATTATATTTTTATTTGATTATGTTTTAGGAGCGAGTCCTCTAGGATCCTCTAACCAACCGAATCTCCCAATGATATTCAAAATTATTGAATATCATTTATTATACACACATTTTATGATACACTAATCAGTGACTCCTTTGGTGAAATAACTAACACTTCTTTTTAAAGTAAAAATATGTATTTTTTTAGCAAATTTTCTTCCATTCATTTATCATTCATTCTATTCTTCTATTACAATTTTTTTAATAACTATTGATTTTCTTCATGGAGCGTATACATTGGCTGGCAAAATTTCCACTTGGCCCTGGTACACACTGTATGCGGGGGCCAATAGCTTAATCATATGTCATGTGTTGAGTGTTAACTGGTGTGTACTGAGCCTCGGTCACATCTCTCACAAACCGTTGCTTTTGACGTGTGCGGGATGGGCAGAAGGTGGATCTGGCAACATTCCGGACGAGCAACGGGCGCTCGCCACCTTACAGCAGAAGGCCATCGAGTCCTTTGTCAGAAGAAACAGCTACGGCGATATTTGTAAGTTGACATTACCACTTTCAAACACTCTTTATGTGGATGGATTGTTCATAATCTAATAATAGAAACAGTATTATACTCTATATAATATTTATATTAGTTAGTAATTTTTGACGACCAATTGACAGGCGAAAGAAAAGATCCGTTGAACGCGCTACAAGTGAAGAATGGTGGCTCTAAACGCAACGCACTATTGAAATGGTGCCAACAGAAGACCTTAGGCTACAACAACATTGACATTACTAATTTTAGGTAAGCGTTTTCTTATTGCGTATTAATAATATTCGTATCAATACTGTATTGTGTATTTATGGTTGACAAAATTGTTCCAGCTCGTCGTGGAACGACGGAATGGCTTTGTGCGCGCTCCTCCACTCGTACTTGGGCGACGGGAGGGTCTCGTACTCCTCTCTCACGCCAAACGACAAACGCACCAACTTCTCGGTCGCCTTCAGCGCCGCAGAGGCCGTCGGAATTCCCACCACTCTGGTAAGCTCTTATTATATTTGTCGGTATTGACACACCTTTCAAACGAAATATTACTATTCACATAAAACACGACCGTGTCCACGTGATGGTAGGCGGATACTGTCGCCTATAACCAGGTGCTGCAAGTGGCATCCCTTACCCACACCACCAGCCGAAACACAGCACACGTGGGTGGCCACTGTCGCCAGACGGGCAGCCCAAATAATTGCGAAATTCAGTGTGCCATGCCACTGCTATATATTGTTATTTACAGAACATACAAGACATGATCCAGCAAGAGCGTCCCGACTGGCAGCAGGTGATGGCATATGTCACCAGCATTTATAAACACTTTGAAACCTAATCACCATCCTGACAACATACCACATACCGTCCCAAAGCAACACAGCATGTTCACTGATACTTAACTTATTTTTATATTGACATTCTTAAACAACAAGTAGTTAGTTTTTTCAAATTATGCTGGATTTGATTTTAATATTTTGCTATATATATTATAAATGAAATTAAAATTAAAATTACTTAGTGTATAGATATGCGGTTGTATCAAATTTATTAACAGCTATAATGTGTATGACATTGACCAATAAGTAAAAGTTGAATTTAGGCATACTTACTATATTGCTATTTTGATTGGTCTAAATATATAATCTAAACTCAAGCTAGTGCTTCAAAATCAATAACCATACGTTCTTGTTTGGAATTATTCGTGAAATTTGTGCATTGATTTGCATACATAGTTAATTTAATACTAGATACTAGGCTCTCTGAGCGGAAAACTGAAATTGAGCATTTAGTTACGTGTAATTTGCAAGCGAGCGAAGGAAGGAAGCGAAGAACGCGTAAGCGCCGTATTTTCCCATGGCGCTTTCGACCTTTTGGTCGCCAACTTTAGTGTAAACTCCGCATTTGACAAACAATTTTATTCCAATCACCAAATCTGGTAGAATACATATACGTAGCGCCATCTATTGTCGATTTTTATTAAAAGGTCTTAATATAATGATACATTATCTTGTTTGACGATTAACAAAATATGTATTTATAAAATCAATGCATAATTTTTCACTTTAAGACCAACAAAAGTTTTCTACCGTTGTAGTGTGTCTCTTGAATTAATTGTAGAATATTCACGGCACTAGTAATAAATGTAAGAGAATGGTTGTAAAAACATTCCTGCGATCGGTAGCTTATTTGTGATATTTAATGAGTTAATTAATGAAGTCGCCATTTTTGAAAATTTGCCTTAAACGGAACGGCCTTATTATGCGCGGGCGAAGTTGTAGTATTACACACAAGCAGTTGTCTTTCCATTGTAGAAGACTGAATAGATTCTATTGAATCGACGAGCTAATGAATTGATAAAAAAAAAAGGTATTTTATTATGACATTGCATCCCTTCTTCCTTAAGAAATTAAGTTAAGCATATTCATTGCTTTGTTTATTTAAGTATGTCATCAATCTATAGTTGTTATAGATCGATGAAGTAGGTATACAAAAATATCTCTGCTAGTAAACTTAGTTATAATATTGTAGAATCTTACTTCCTACACTATAACGGAGTATATATTTTTTCGGACTAGTATAGAAAAGTATGTCTATCGTCGTTTTCAAACCAAAATCTGCTTAATGTGCCAAAAAGTACAAAAAAAAAATTGAAAATTTTGCATTATCAAAATGTGCAAAAAGTATATCTACTTTGAGTTATTGAAAAAAAAAAGTTCCCAGAAAAAAATTACATTAAGGTTTTTTTTTTTTAATATTTTATCTAAAACTTTGGGTTTTTTACGTAAACTTTATTTTTTCTAAAAATGAAAATTTAATATTCTATTTATTATTTTATGATTGGTGCTTATATTATAAGAAAGAAGATCTTAGCAGTTCTTTTATGCGATAAATATTAGAATATTTAAAAAATTGTACATAGCAGATTTTTAGTATGACAACGAGGATATTATAATCATACAGTCCCTATTATATAAAAGTAATATATATATAACTATAACTATACAGTCCTATAAAATACCTTTTGACTAGATATCAATAAGCAACTAAATAGGTACGAGTGTTAGAAAAGTAAAGGGAATTGGTATATATTTTATATATAAAAATTGTACACTATTCTAATAAATAATATTAAACATTCCGATTTAACTAAGAACGTCACTAGACTTGCTATTTAAAAATTGATAATTTAAAGACAAATTTAAACTAAAAAAAAAAATCGCGTATTTAATGAAAATCCATTTTACAGTACTGCTTTTAGTTTTATGCACGTTCGGCAAATAATATATTTCTGTACTGTAAATAAATTACAAAATGTAATTTATTTAAATAAATTACAAAGCATAAGTACATAATATTAATATGCAATTTTTTTTTTATGAAAAAAAAGAGTAATACTTACTGATTTTTCTCGCGTTGTAACATAGAACAGAAATGTGTTTATTTTTTATTATAAAATAATTTATAAAGTCAAAATGTCATATATTATAATAACGATGACGTTTGTTGTAACATATTTAGCATATATTATGATTATTAGGTAATGTATTGTGTGATATCTTAATTCCATATTAAGCTGATGCGTATTTATTCCACAAAAAGAGCATTTGCGATTTTATGTATTATCTATAATTCAAAGGGCAAATGGTAATATTGTATATTTAAACAAAGTTAATTTTAATATTACAATTTGTTTTTATTTTATTGTAATGGCCCAAAAATGTGGCTTTAATTTTTTTTTTTTATTCAAATATTTAATTCATATGTACTCACTGTACATATCTCATGCGATTTGTGATTAATGAGTGGAATATTTTTTTTTTAAGAAACAATTATTACTAAAAACCTAAGGACGTATTTGCATACAGTATTTAATGAAAATAATATTTGGTAAATTTATCAATGAACGTATTTTTTTTTTAATATTTTTTTTACCGAATAGAATGTCTTAAAATTACTATGTGTACTTAATGTACGCCATATTGGCATAAGAAAGCAAATGACATTGATATTATTATTTTAAGAACTTGTCCTTATCTCTGGACAGGCTGTTAAAAATTAATTTACCTAATATTTTTTTAATTAGATATTAAAACAACATTATCGTCGCCACTCGGTAAAGTTAAATTTTAATAAAAGCGTAATAGCATTTATCTATGGGTTGTCAAAGTTTGTAGTTTATAACTCTATTTTGATATGTATTTTGTAAATATAGAATAAAGAAAGTTCCTCATTTATTATTATTACTGTTTGTTTTCATTTACGCTTTTGAATGAAACAATAAATACTCTAAAATCATTTATTTATTTGTTTTATTTACAATGTTTTCGTTTTCGTACATATATAATAAATCTAAATATAAAACAAGAAAAAGCACGAATGGGCTAACTCTTAGACCTCTAGAATTATATCTAACAATGAAGTAAATATATAAGTAATTTTATAACTTTTATTAATAATCAAGACACAAATATTTGACATGTAAGAAAGAGTAGTCTGTACAATTATTAAAATAATTTATATACGTATCTATTTATATTTACTTAATATACGTTTTAAAATTTTATCAGCTAAAACTATATAATTGTGCATTTAAGTAATTTGGCACGTCTTCCCGTAAACAGAGAAGTCAATTTAACTATAATTTCAGTACGGTATTGTTCATAATTTCAAATGAACAATAATATTATTAACATTAAACTGATTGAGCTCATTCGTTATGCAACTCAGAAAATATGCATATATGTTAACGTCAAATGTAATAGTTTGACATAATGTAGGTAATGTGACACGTTTCGTTTTTCCGTTTATAAAATGGCAATTTTATAAACGTAAAACTCTTTAAAAAATACATAGAGCAATAAAAATCAATTAAAATTCAATGACTCCCGGTATGTACTTTTCAATAAGACCTTCGTAATAGGGCCACAGTTTCTCTATGTCCGGAATGCCAGCGCTCTTCGTGTACAAATCGTATTTGCTGAAAAAAGTATAGAAATTAGTATGAAAAAAGGAAGCTCGCTTGTTATTTACAAACTTTTTTACTTTTCAAAGGTTTTCATTACTAATAACATAGAGTAAATACTGGTTAAGTACTATTTACTCTATGGTATACATATAGTATACATAACTTTTCATATTCACATAGGCCTTTCCCATAATTTTTCAGTAGAACCAGTCAGTCTGAATGCAGCGTCAACCTGTGGCTCTTATTAGTCCGTGGTATCCACTCAAAAACTTTAAGGCCCCAGAGGCTGTCGGCTGCCCGTATTATATTGACACTAGTATGGGAAGTTGATGGCCTCTAGAACCGAAAGTTTCTCCATTGCCAATTCAATTTACTAATCTGCCGAATTATAACGGCGACTTTCGTTTGTAAACGAATCTCCGGATTCCTGATTCAATCTCGGAGATTTACCCCGAACATACCATAGCTCGTTGAGCTTTCTTACAAAGTCCAAATATATTCTCACTATTAAGTGGTCTCCAGTTAATAAATTTGAGTATTCGAAACTTATGTACATTTGCATTATTAGGTCCATTTTTCGGAAAAGTCACTACTAGTAGGTAGTCAGTGCCAGATTACTCATAAGATGCGCTCGGCCCGTAACAAATTCTATGAAGAGGGCCTTGGTTTGTATTAGGATCTCCAGTTTAAACGATTTTGTGGATTTTAAATGTTAAAATATAAAACATGTTTGCTCAATTTTTTTTTTTTTAATATATTATAATATAAAGATATTTTTATTTAAACTTTTAAGTACATACATAAAAGAATAACATTTGAACAATATTTTCTGAAATGTTTATTTCAAAATTCTATTTAGCTGTTGAGATCTGGTTTTCGGAGAGCACATAGGCAAGGGTACGCGGGTCCCTAAGTTGCTACTTTTGCTACGTAGCTAATACTGCTAGTAGTTACTACTAGATAAAATGACTTACTCGTAGTAATTTTTTTTGCAGAGACATAAGCGGCATTTATATAATACTTACTTAAATTCATTGACGGCCGCCAAAATCTTTTCATCTCCCTCTTTGAGCAAGTGCTTGTAATCGCCACCAGCGTGCCAAGGATAGAAGGAATGATATCTAGGAAATTTAGAATATTTCAAATTATATTATTATTTTTTATGTAGAGGTCGTCATCAGATAGTATGATATTCCAATTGATGGGAGGGAACTACAGGTTCTGTAAGTGCGGTGTCCACCTTAGTAGGATTAAGGAGAAGAGCCAGGGTTCCTTACTCGCCAAAACACAATAACAGCCTACATACTATTTATTTCACAGTTGTCTATTATTTCCCATAAGTGATTAAACGCTTGACAAAGATTAATTCTCCAAAGGGATTTTCCCTGTGACCCTTGGGATTTTATAACGTGGCTGCTTATATTAGATACCAGATACTATATCTCTACATAATAATAATAATAAAGCTTTATTAGTCCATGCAAAAAATTTACAATATTATATTAATTAATTGATACAAAGGTATTTTAAAATAAAATCTCTGTCCTCTTCTGTCTCTTTCTCCGCAAACTTCTTAACCACCCAACGTATTTTGATATGGTTTTCACTAATAGAAAGAGCAATAAACGAGTATTTGTGTAATACAATTTGCAGAAAAAAATGCATTCGTATGAAGTCGCTAGTCTGGTTGCTATTTACCTATATAGTTTTTGAATTACGAGTATGCTTTTTAATGTGTAACGTAATATTCTAAAGGTCGTCCGGGATTCAATTTTTTTTATATACACAAACGTTAGTCGTTATTTCTCTTTCCAAAAGTGAAAACCTTACATTGATTTTATTTTTATGTATAAATATGATAACACTCACAGCGACCAGTCTTATTATGAACGCGTTCTGTGATAGGATGATCACTGTGATTAAAGATGATATTTCTTGAAAGAAATGATCTCGATACACACCTTATCGCCCAAAGACCTTCCTGTGGGAACTTGGCCTTGTTGTGAAGAAGAACTCTGTACAAATATTCGTCGTGTCCCCAAGACATCATCAAATTTTCCAGCCCGCAGTTCGGTTTGTACATGCCGTACAAAGTACTGGAGAAGAGAAATTTAACATGTGAGGATTATACCTTAACTAGAGTAAGTTTTAATTATATTAACTCTAAATTAAGATTAGTAGATTTTTATTCAATATTTTACGCTAATTTTAGCCAAGCAAAATAATGGATTTATTTATTTATTCATTAAAAAAAAGACTTATTTACGTTTTTATGTATTTTTGAAAAAAGATTTTCTATGTTTTAGTATTGCTATGGAATGATAGCGGATGAAAATTTAATGTGAAACATCATTTCCATTCCAAATTGTCTTCAATATTATTTTGCCCGCGACTTATCCGACTTCATCCGCGTCTGTCTAAAACGTTAGGTATTTTTTTCAGTATTGAAGTCTATTTCTGTAGTTACCCCTGACAAGGTGTATTAAGAAATTTCATGCATGCAAACAAATTTTGTAATATTTAGAATTACGTAGATTCACAACATTACCTAACTTAGTATTAACTCACTTATATCTAGGGTCTTTCGTGTCAGGGTTCGTCTTGAAACTGTCATCGCCATAGACTATACTCGGGCCCCATTTGCAGCCCACGGGGAATGTGTCGCCGACCACACACCATTGAGGTTCCCCATAGAAAGCCATCACCTAGTAAAATCATGGTAACATCAATCAGTATGTTATTTTTTTAATAGTTTTTCAGAGTTAGAGAAGTCATAAAAATTTCGGATGAAATATAAGACATAATAATATAATTTTTAACTACATTGATATTTTTAAATTATTTTTTTTATAAAAAATCATTAAAATTTAATGTTATTGCCTGGAAATATGTTATTTTGTAACGTTTTAATTAAAATAAAAGGGTGATTCGTTTATAAATTCTAATTCTAATGGGCACCATTATAACTGGGATACAAGCACAAGCTTAAGTAAGTGGTAAGATCATGCTCTACGCCATTTGTTATTATTTTATTAATTCTATATTTCAATTACATTCCACACATTCAAAATAAGTGTATAATTTAACGAATCCAATAGAAATGTTACTTCAAATCTGAACGTACCTTTCCCAAGTCATGGATCAATCCAATAAGATGGAACCAATCTTGGTCCGGATGGTCTTCCCGGATCCTCTCAGCTGTTTGGAAGGCGTGGACGATGTTTGGCAAGTCGGTGTCAGGATCTGACTCATCCACCAGGTCGTTTAGCTTAATCAGAGCCTCTTTCACGGTTGCCTTGAAATGATTGAATTTCAACCAGTTCTCCATTTTTTCTAGAATTTTAAAATATTGCAATTTTAGGCGAGGACTTAGGCTCGAGTTCACCAACAGACGGTTATTTTTAAACAGCTTATTAAAATTTAAACAGCCGTTTAATAATCTTTTGTTGATCACCATCGCTAAACTGCGGGTTAAATGCCCTCTGTTGGTGAACTCGAGCCTTAGCGGAATAGCGTTATAGTGGACCGTCAGCCTGTCTGACGACCTTTACATGTAAAAGTATATATTTTAGCTACCTTTAACAAACTCCACTGTCATGTTGGAATGCATGTCGTAGTACGTCTTTCGCACTCTTTGCTTGATAGGATCCTGGTCATCGATATCGTAGTTACGGAACGCTTCCACGGGCTTGTCCTTGTATACGGCCTCAGGCCGCAACAGAAGCGACGGGTCGATCATTGTCACGGGCGTTTCCTGTGAATGATTTACAAAGAATAATTTTAAATTTTAGGACTAAAGTTTTAAAAAATCAATAAATACTCGTACATTAATAAATAGGCACTCATTAGGGTCAATTGTTGGAAATACTATTAGTATATTAAAATTAACTAGCTCGTTTTCTTATTACTATTTTTTTTATTGTTAATTCATTGACTAGTCTTTATTATATATTGTAAAAAAAAAATAGTTGTACTTATGTTACCGAGGTCAAAAAAAGTTTTTAGAACTTTTATCTGATTGATTTTGCGTTTATGCACGCTAATCTTAAAAACGGCTTAACCTGTATGCTACCCTTTAATAACTAGCTGGTGCCCGCGACTTCGTCCGCGTTGAACGATGAAAGGTACCCTATGTCCTTTCTGGTGTCCCAGACAACGTGTATGCAAAATTTCATGGTGATCGGTTCAGTAGATCCATACATACATCCATACATCTAAACATACTTTCGCATTTATAATATTAGTACGGATGTACGGATAAAAGAATTCTTCAGAGTTCAAAATAGGTATAGATAGATAATATTAAAACTTATCAAAACAAGTTCAGCGGTTTAGTTAGCTGAACTTAGGTTCAGCGGTTTAGTTAATCTTATAAATATTTAACGTCTATCACAAGTATTTTATTTTAATTATACCTAATGTTATTCTTTATTTTTAAATATCTGGTGTTCTAACTATTGTTGAAAGATTTTTTTAAATCAGACGAGTAATTTCAAAGATTACCTCCTACATACATACAATCATACAAACTCTACCACTTTTTAATATTAGTTTTTTATATCTAAAGAACCATGAAGGCAAGTTTCATATTGAAATTTTTTTAATTTTTTTTAAGACGTAATTCTTGTAATCGTAATTAATCAAATTATATCTGACTTACTGGTTTTGGTTTCATTTTTGCCAATTATGTGTCTATGTATCTCTTGACAGGAGCACAATAACTGTACTGATTTTCATTAGACTGGCTTATTATATAAATGGTCGCGATAGTAATATCGATGGGTCATATGCGCCAAAAGGGGGCAAGTGTTATCAAATCAACGTAATACACGATAATACCGAAATCCATGGCAAAATAACTACACAATGGTCATTATATAAGGTCATTAACTATAGTGGGAAACATTAATGATCTAATTATGAGTTAGGTATTGCCGATAGAGTCTAATATACCTATTCGTTTACTTACTTAGTCATATCATATTGGGACGCTATATTATTTGTAATATCTGGTTTTACATCCATGTACAGGCAAATAAAAGATTTGATTTAAATTATAATTGAATTAAATTTAGTGTGAATTAAAGGGACATAAATAAAAAAATACAAAAATTTCATATACATTTACAACTAATTTATAATTACTATTAATATCATTAATGCGAAAATTAGTGAGCATGGATGTTTGTTACGCTTTCACGCATAAACGGCTCAACGGATCTGGATGAAATTTAGCATACAAATAGTTTATTATTTAGATTAATATATAGTATATACTTTTTATACTGGAAAAAGTTAGGTTCCCGAGGGATCGTAAAAAACATAAAAAATTGGGCGTCACTGTCGCCGTGGCGGCGCCACCGGACACAGCGATGTCAAATATTTTCTCATGTGTTATATTTATCATTTTTCAATACGGACGATGTTATTATTTAAGACTCAACACGTATTTATTATTTAAGATGTGATTTAAGATGTTATTATATATTTAAGTATTTATTTATTTCGTTAGAAGAATAACATCTTAATTATTAAAATGCTTTTTAGAATCAATTGGAAAATATAATTTACTTTTATTTTACATATTAATTATTTTACACTTAATTAATGGGAATTAATTGCTCTTAATTATAAGTTATAGGAATTTTTTTCTTTTATTTTGATTTCTTGTTCTAGGTAGTTTTATTTCTATGTTCGCATCTAGTTATTTACATTATTTTGTAAATGTTATGGGTTCTTATAGTTGACCCGTATACCAGATATTATAATTCATCAAATATAAATAAGTATGTTATTTAAGTTTAAGTGCTTTGGTGTTTGTTAAACAAAATAAAAAAGATGTTATTTTTATTAATTCAGTTATTATTAATTAGATAATGACACGACTTTCCTTTGGCTAATCCAAGCCAACCTAATAAGTAAATCCTAAAGTAGCCATAGTAGTCCAGGAACCTTACGTCAAATCCGATATTTCTGATTTTTGGCTCATGCAAAACGCCGAACGCCGAACGCAACCTTGTCATAAATCGAAAAAATTGCGAAATTTTCGACTTTACTTTAGTTTTTATCGATTTTAAACCTAAATGACTCGTTTTTTAATAATATTATCTATTCAGAACAATTTTAAAGTAGACTAAATTTGCTACAACATGAGACTAGAACTATATCTTTAAGATAAAGCCTTTTATAATGTGTCAGTCAATTTTTAGACGTCACTCGACAACACTAGCAGGCTCTATTAGGTTCCTGGAACTACACAAATTAAACCCTCCTAGCAATTTTACTAAGGAGTAAGGAGGACATTTAATTATTGTAATAATTTAAGATAATTTAAGATTATGAAAAATAATTTAGGAAATAAAATCATTAAAGATTTATAAATTATATTTAATGATTGCTTCTTATTATTATAATAATATTTAACATTTTCTTTACAAAAGTATAATGTTGTTTATGCTGCTACCATTCACAGACACCCGGAATATATTTTTCGATGAGTCCCTCGTAGTAAGGCCAAAGAGCTTCAATGTTTGGTACTTTTTCGCTCTTCGTATACAAGTCGTATTTACTGAAATAAAAAGAAAATAGAGAATAAACTAATTTGTTCTCTTACATTTTTAATATTTGGGAATAAAGAGAAAATTAGAAGTCGTCTATTACGCTATTAATATTAGAATATGCGTATTATGAGCCAATTTTAGTAGTGTAAAGACACTTATCTATACTAATATTGTAAAGAGAAAAAAGGTTTGTATTTTTGAAAAAACTCAAAAACTACTGGACCGATTTAAAAAATTATTTTATCTATAGAAACCTACATTATCAGCAAGTAACATAGGCTATAGTTTATTAAAACTTATTCGGACGAAGTCGCGTGCAACAGCTAGTTTCAAATAAATGGAACCTGTCCTCTGTGAAATTTAGTGAGATCACTTCGTCAACTAAACTAACTAAATGATCTTCAAACGCCTGAAGAGATCTTCATAAGTTATAGCGGACGAAGTCGCGTGAAACAGCTAGTTTGTTATAAAAGTCAGAATGCAGGCTGACGTTTCACTAGATGTTAGATGGCTACCGTCCCCTAAAAATATAAGCAACAATTGGAAAATTGCAATCTTGCAAATCTTATCTACTTTGAATGATAATGATAGAAGCATATTGCATCCGACATCTTTTACTGACGCATTTAATAACTTTTAACGCACCCTTGATGTTATTTTAAGGTGGTCTACTGTAAAAGGACGGTTACAGCTACCAGACGGGTTGTTCAGTTTAGAAAATATACTACGTTATAGTGTTAAAAGGGTAGTACATAGTGATTCTTACTTGAAATCTAGCGCCCACTTTAAGATTTCTTCGTCCTTCTTGTTGGTAAGGTGCCTGTAGTCTCCACCGGCGTGCCATGGGTAAAATGAGTGGAATCTTAGGAAATGAATTCAGCTATAGAGTTTCACAAATTAATTAACAAAGACGTTTATTAACTTTGATTTAATAATTACCAATTTTTTTTCTCGTTATGTGACACGCCAGCGTCTTAGCAGACTTATTCTCGTGATTTTTGTATTTTTTTAAACAAATAATTTTATATGCTGGTTGTTGCTGCTTATCGAGTTATTTACTTTCGTGTCAAGATCAACAAAGAGGCTGACGGTCCACTTGATGGAAGGTGGTTACCGTCGCCATTGCTTTTTATACAAGCAACGTCACAGGTATACAAATGTGCTGCCAACCATAGTGGGCTCTGGCATCCCTTACCTCCTCACCGAAACACAACAGCACACGTGCTGTTATTTAACAAACCCTCACCTGATCATATACAGGGCTTTCTCTGGTAGTTTGGACTTGTTGTGAAGCAGAAACTGATATAAATATTCATCGTGACTCCAAGACATGAGCAATTCGTTCAGGCCACAATGTGCTTCGTACATACCGTATTTAGTGCTGAAAGGAATATCACATTATTATTATATTAACGTGTGACATTACAGTTAGGTATTTAGAAACTTTTGCTGATCAAGACATTTTTAAACAAATTTACAGCCTTGTCGAAAACATTAATTTTTTGTAGTGAGTGTAGTACCATTGCTATTACACAGTCCTCTCAACCCATAATTTGAAATTTATATAATTTAATATTTTCCAAATTTTATTATTAATAAATTTACGTTCTTAGCGTGTAATTTTTATGATTTCTATAAGTTAATGTTTGTTGTTGTAGTTGTAGCCTTTAATAATGGACTTGAAATGTCTAAAATAAATTAATAAACAATAATAAAAATTCTTACTTATATTTAGGATTTTCGGTATCCGGGTTATCCTTAAAACTGTCGAAGCCGTAAACGATAGAGTCAGCCCATTTACAGCCGACAGGAAAAGTGTCACCTACCACACACCATTGTGGCTCATCGTAGAACGCCATCACCTACAAAAAATACGCCATGGTATAGTGCCTTGTATGAGATAATATACATTCAAAAATGACTGTCACAGTAAAAATTTAAATTTGATCAGTAATGTTACCAACGATTTTGAATATAACAAACTGTTTGAATTTTCTTCATTAGTCCTGACTATTAGGAAAATAAGCTAGGATAGAACTAGGATATAATGCTGAATCTGCTATAAGAAAAATATATTTTTCAATAATATAATATATTATTATATTAAGACGTCGCTGTGTTTATAATGGAAAAAATCAAGTGTCAAAACATCGTAAAACATATCGCGCAGATTTCTATAACAAATCTGAAGGTTAAACCCGTCACAAACGTAGTTATAATATATATTACGGTATACGTTGGTGACGTTATAGAAATATATATTATAGCTGCATGTGTGGTCACTCCAATATTTGTATAGAAAATATATCGTAATATGCCTTGCTATAATTTATATTAATATATATTATAGCTACGTGTGTTATGGGCTTTATGGTACTGTTATCTATAAGGTTATCAAGCCATTATCAATAGTAGTTAATACTGTTGAAACAAAATATAGGATAAATATTATGTTATTTGCGTACTAATTCGTCACCTAACTGTTCATATACTCGTACATAGAAAAATGGCTGTGGTTGTGTCCAAGCAGTCTTCTTAGCTTCTGTCCACGACTTCGTGCGTGTTGAAAATGTAATACTTGAGAAAATATCTGACATCTTTATCGCTGTGACGACGGTGACGCCGCCAGGACAACAGTGGTGCCCAACTTTTTATATCTTTAGATTCCAGATAAAAGAGTATCTTATATGTTAATCTAGATCTAGTTAATAAACTATGTGTGTGCCAAATTTCATCCAAATCCATTTAGCCGTGTTTGTGTGAAAAAGTAGCAAACATCTACCCATACATTCATACAAACTTTCGCGTTTCATTCACGTTGCGCCTATAACACAAGCAACAAGCGGGTGATGCAAATGCGCTGCCGAACATAGTAGGATTTAGGATGGGATAAGAAAATAGGCTCTGGGATGCATCTCACTCACCGAAACTCAACAGCACACACGGTGTTATTTCACTTTGACTACTAATGTCTACTAATGCTAGAGACAGTATATGCTAAAGACCGTAAAGGATGCCAGGGCCTCACATCCCACCTATAGTTCGTCACTCATTATTCTATTGGAAGAGTGATTTCCCATATTATTATTTTAAAAAAAACCTACTTTTCCTAAGTCATGGATAAGTCCTGTAAGTTGAAACCAGTCTTCGTAAGGATGGTCTTCACGGATCCTCTCAGCTGTTTGGAAGGCGTGAACGATGTTTGGCAAGTCGGTGTCAGGATCTGACTCATCCACCAGGTCGTTTAGCTTAAATAGAGCCTCTTTTACGGTTGCCTTGAAATGGTTGAATTTCAACCACTTTTCTCGCTTCTCTGTGTAAAAAACAAATTAAATAAATAATTGTATTCATACAATATATTTCATACAGAAAAAAAAACTGATGTAAAAATAAAAATATAACGCCTGACAAAAATATATGAGCAGTAAAAATTGAATAAGTAAATGTTTTAACACACATAAAAAAGAGACGCGGACACAGTCGCGGGCAAAAGCTAGTGAGCCATAAAGTTATAATGACTCCCAGGAAGCGATAAATTTGTGAAGTTACATACGCTTAACGAGATCTACGGTGACATTGGTGTGCATGAGGTAATAGGTTCTGCGCACGCGCTCCTTTATCGGATCATTACAGTCCACAGAGTAATCGCGAAACGCATTGATGGGTTTATCATTGAATGTAGGCTCCGGTCGAAGTAGTTGAGATGGATCTATTATTGAAACGGCACCGTTCTGAAATTATAAGTATAATGTTTATAGGTATTTTATACAAGTTTTTTTTTTGTTTTAAATAATATAAGTGTCTAGTCTGGGGTCGAATTGGTCGAACACTCTGGTCGGGATCTGGCAAGTAGTGTGGCAAGGCATAGTGCGTTTCAGTCAAAATGGGCACTGGGCATCCCGTCTGGCGGCAGTAACCGCTCCCTTACAGAAGACCACCATTAAATTACTGCACGTGTGTGTCCTGTTGTGTTTCGGTGAGTGAGTAAGGGACGCCAGAGTCCCTATTCCTTCCTAATCCCTTTAAATCCTAGTTACAAAGGTCGGCAGAGCACTAACATAGCAATACAGATGTCAGGCGTCTAACTATTTTAAGTAAAACCATGTAAAACCTACTAATAAATTTTTATTTAAATTATCAAATGACTGTAGTCCTGTCTGCCAATTTTAATTATAAAAAAATCCACTAGCTAAATATAAGTTTAAAAAGGAAACAGGTACTTACGTTAGCCATTTTTTATCGATGCAACACTGTCAACGCTCTGTTTGAATTGAACTATAATAGCCCGAGTAGGGGAACGACGAATCCTTTTATATATCCAGGTATAATTTGATGAATCTCAAGTTGATACGATAACTGGGCTTTAAGTCTAACTAGGTATATATAAATGATTATAAAATATGCGCAGTACCTAAGTAATCTATATATTACTAGCGAAACGCCTTCGGCTTCGTACGGATGTCGGATTTTTCATATTATACACAATTTTTTTTTCAAGGAATATTAAAAAAAAAGTAACTGAAGCGGTCAAGTCGTTCTCGAGTTTTGCGCTTAGTAGGTACCTATTTAGGAACATTTAGCGATTCATTTTTATTTATATACAAGATTACCTATCTTTTGCCAGCGACTTTTTTTCTTCGGTATTAAATTTATTTTTTTTAATCTGTTGCTCCTATATGTTTGTCATTATAACACCATCACTTTGTGCTGATGTGTTTCGGCGGTGATGCTCCCTAATGCGTTATCCTTAATCCCTAACAGTTCAATTAAGATACTAAGCCCGGTTCAATTAGGATACTAAAATGGATAGACGTCCTAAGATCGCGGGTTGACGTTGAATCCAAGCTGCTTCTGACTGGTCCTGCTGGAAAAATATGGGGAAGGCCTATGTCTAGAAGCGGATATCCTACGGTTCAGACAATAATAATTAGGACACTTAAATGAAATTCCACTATATGTAATTATTCTTATTAATATACTTACCTATTATTTATTGTAGGTAATCGTAAAGTTACTTATGTTATCTGAGTGAATTACTGACTGTCTAAAATTACTTTTTAAAAGTTTACATTCATGATTCAGCTCTTTCAGAGATACAACAAAGATATAATTACCGCAAAAACATATGTGCGAGTAATTACATAATATTTATAAATAATTAAACTTATCGAAAGTATTATAAAAATAAAAATTATAAAGATAACCTTTTTTATGACATAAGAGAGAAATATACAAACAATTACAGATAACATAATAAACAAATTAAGTAAATACGATTGCGTAGGATACTCATACTTTTATTTCCTTTTTTCGTGTTTATGTATTTCTATACGGCGGAATTATAACTTGTGCGAATTCGTCTTTTTTATAAAGTAAATTTGTCGTTTAATTAATTTTATTGATTATATCAACCATTGTTTTATATGGCTAAAGAGATTAGACTTATATATAGTGGCTAAGGCCATATATATGTCTAATCGGTTATAAGGGCAGCCACTTTTTCCAAGAAGAACCTTCGTATCAAGAAAAAGGTCGTGAAACTGACAGGTCAGACAGAAAAACTGTCCTCAGCAGGAAGAATCAGAAGGGTAGCGATAACCTCATGGAAAACCTGACGTGTTTGAGGTCAATTACCTAACTATTACGACCAGACGCATTGCTATGGGTATATGACATACAGTCTTTATGGCTGTTTCATTTAAGAAATCATCCCTCCATCAAGGCTTGCCACTATATCGTATTTTTCTCGAAGTCCTGGAAGCTAAGATGGAAGTTATAATATCCACTTACCCCGTAATCCATGAACATTCAGAATTAACACATCCTTACACCATTCACCCAAACCTTAAATAAGACTGCATTTTATTATAGGATGACGTAAAAACGAGGTGTTATACATTTAACGTGTGTGTCAGTCTGTGGCTCCCAAACGAATGGACCAATTTTGATCGGAATCGTTCTTAGCTATAATTTATGAAGATCTGTTCAAGCGTTTGAAGACCATCAGTAAATTTCTTAGTTAACGAAGGGATTTCACATGTTTGATTGATGTGAAATTTGGTATACTCATGACATGGTAACCTTGACCTGGTGCTGCAGCGGCATTTAGACTACGGAATAACCAACTCCCCAGCAACTTACAGTAGGGCTTATCTCGAGCATAAGCGTTCCTGAAGCCACTTGCTTATCTTGTACGTGCTACAGCCTTCAAGACAATCTTTAAATGTAGCTAGATTTTTTTTTATAAAAAAAAAAAGTTAAGGGCTTTCCGGAAGAACTCATATAAAGTACGTTGGGCAGATTCTTAAGGAACATTTAGTAACACTTCGTTTTTAAGTAAAAATTTATTATAAAAAAATTTCAGTTTTTCAATTTAAATTGATTCAATTTTCTACTAGACGCTTGAGTATTTGATAGAAATTTAAAAAAATTATCAATTTCAAACATTTATCTGTGCATTAAAAATTAAATTCATCCTTAATTAAAAAAAATTCTTCATCCGCAACAACCCTAGTGTCACGTGACTCTTTCATTAATATTGATTTTGATTTGTATACATTGATAACTGATTTTCCAAAATGGAGAAAATTAAAATTAAAATAAATCATTTTTTTTTTATTACAATCTTAACTATCTTAAAAGATAAGTCGCTCTTAAATTTAAAACTAAAACTCATCCGGCCAAAATTGTCTATTTTATAAGTAGATGGAAGCAAAAAGATAGATTAGTGACTCGATATCCGCGCATTGACCTTATATACTGAGTCCAATGAACTCACTATCATTCAGTCGCTCAAAGGCCACTGTTTTGCATACACGCGACATATTAAAATAAAGGAATAAGGTTTTTGTTATATCCCTACTAAGTATCCCCCGTGGTAGGGATAAGTGGATTTTTTTTTACTTATCCCTACCAGTAGGGATAGGTGGAAATTTTTCGGGATAGGTACTACGTAAATGTACTATCAAGGTAAAAAGCCATGTATGCTAGCGACTTTTGGAACATTTATTGTTTTTTATATCTATATATACGATAAAATTGTAAACGCGAAGTGTGTTTACATTAAATATTAAAAAAAAACAACAAAAAAAATTTGTACACATACTTATTGTCGTAGAAATTGTAGATGTGAGCATTTAGTTTTTATTCAGCACATTTATCGATTACGTAATGTGGGAATGTACTGTATCTTTCTTTTCGCTTTCATCTAAGATCTTATGAGTGTTCGATGAATCACTAGTTGTCTCTACTCTTATCGGATGCTGAGTCACTGTCACTATCACTTGACCACTCCCCCTCACTGTATTCCCTATCTTCTCTCTTCTTTTTTCTTCTCTTCACTGCTTCGGAGTCTCCGGGACTCCTGTGGTTCTCACACTTCTCTTCAACGGCTTGAAGAACCAGTTCCTTTGTGGGTGAAGACGTTCGCAGTTCCTTCAGTGTATTTGTAAGGTCAATATTGAGAGGTATCTGCGGATCTTCATCTTCCACCTCCGCCTCTCTCCTTCTCTTCTTTTTCCCTTTGCTGCTGTGCTTTTTGTCTCTCTTGCGCTTTTTCCTCTTTGAACTGAAAGTTTTACACAATTTTAAAACTGAGCATACACCACATCTGTGCTAGTGTAGGGTTTCATTTTGTAATTTCATAAAATTACAAAATTAATGAAACTGTTAATTTACCTGTCATAATCGGATTCGTCTTCAGAACTCCTGCAAAAGAAAAATAGATATATATATATATATACAAATAATTTTATAACATTCATTATTATTTACAAACAACAATCGTTAAGAAATAAGAATGACTCTTTTTTACGCTTATTACCTATTCTTGCTTCTTTTGCTTTTCCGGTGTGATTTATCAGTTTCATCATCGTAACCTTAAAAATAAAATTATATTAATTAATACTTTTATTATGTTTTATTTGTCTCATTTTGTTGTCTTAATGATAAAAAATAAACTGACATACGTCAAACAAAATCCTTCTTCTATTTTTTGCTACGAACAAACAACAATTCAATAGATCCTCATTACTGGAACTTTATTGTGTTACTAGCTGGTGCCCGCGACTTCGTTCGCGTTGAAAAATCAATAATATAAAACCTGAGAAACGCTTCAGAAGATGTTACTTCATCGCTGTGACGACGGTGGCGCCGCCACTTTTGACCGGTGATGCCGAATTTTTTATATTTTTAGACTACCCCTCGTGAACCTAACATTTTTTCAGGATAATAAAAAGCAAAAGATAAATTTCATACAAATCCGTTCAGTCGTTTATGCGTTATTGAGGAACAAACATACAAACTTTCGCATTTCTAATATTAGTAGTATTTCTATAATGTACACTGTATTTATGTGATGTATTTTTTTTTTAAAGGAGCGGAATAATTTTGACTGATGAAGTTACCTCTTCTATCGCGGTGACGTCTCTTGTCACGTCTTCGGCGCGTTTCCTCTTCCTCTGCGCGTTTCTTACGCAACGACTCCAATGTGTCCACCTGTCCAGTAACACAATGTCTTTTATTTATTATTTTGGGCCAGATGAACTCTTTTCACTGACAATAGATTAAGATTTTTTCTGCTAACCTTCAATAAGGGAGAGGCACCGCAAGAAGAAGAAAGAATATATAGACGCAAAGAAGAGAACGATATATATATATATTTTTTTTTTTAATATGAAATTATAAAAAAATGTAAAATGTATACTACATTTTATGTTAAATGAACATCAAAATATTTAAATTAAATATGATTAAATATAATAAAAAAAATATAAGACACATATGTCATATATTGTATCATAAAATCTAAAATGAATCAATATTTTTTTTTAAATTTATGTCACCATTTTTTCTTTTTGTATAGAGATCAGACCATCATTTTTTTATTATATTTTCATTTTAACGGTTACAACTTTTACCATTAGGTACGAAGAAATTATGGATTTTAATGGGATAATATCTTGTAATTTGATAATGGGGTTTCACAAATATTTAAGTTTGAAAGTATTATACAAGTTTGTAAGTATAAAAAAGTCATTTTAATATTCTAATGTTACCCCATCTACTTAATTAAGACAGACTTTTATTACCAATTTATACAAAGATTTAGTTAAGAAAAAAAAAAAAAAAAAAAAATTGCTTGAGCAATGTGTATGTTGTATGACTATCAATATATTATGTGGATGAAAAATGGTGAAATTCGATATTATTATGTTCATTCACTCACCATGGCACTAGCGAGAGAAGAAGTAGGGAGGGCTGCGGCTGAGGGATCGACTCCAGCTCTCCGTAGGAATTCTGCTGCTCGTTTCCTACGGGCCGCTTTATCAGCCTTGGAGACCGGTGACACCACCGTTGAAGACACTTTACAATCGGACTGATCTCCGGTCAGATCGATCAGATCGTCCGAATTGTCGACCAGCGATATCACCTCACTCTCCAACTCTTCATTGTAACGTCTCCTCTTCTCTTTCTCCCTCTCTCTCTCCTTCTCCTTTTCCCTCCTCCTCTCTCTCTCCGAACTCCTCTCGACCCTTCTCAACTCTCGACTCTCTCGATCTCTCGACCTCGATCTGTATTCCCTTTTGTGATCTCGATGTTTACTTTTCTCCGTCTCCCTTTCCATTTTCCTCGAATGCCTTTCAGAGTTCTCCTTGTGTCTCTCCTTAACCTTCTCAACTTTTCTCTCGTCCGGTGTAACTGACTTTTCTTTTTTCTCTACCACTTCAATTGTAGGCTGTTTCTCTAACACTTGTTGCGTTTTTTCTTCAACTTTTTCCACTTTGGGCTCGCTCGCTTCGGGCTTGATCGGTTTGGGTACAGTGTTCGGTAACATTTTCATACTGGTGTCAATAGTTTTCACCGAAGGCAGATCGTTCGAGCCGATCTGTTCCATTTTGTACACAACCTGTGACATGTTGTTCAATAATGGTATTTGTGGATATAATTTGGGCGGTTCTTTAAGTTCCGTGGTGGTGTCTTTTTCCGTCTGTTGTTCGGTCTTCGCTTCGTCTTCGTCCGTACTCGATTCGTATGGTAACGCTGGTTTAGGCAATATAGGTTCGGGTTCTTTCTGCTTCTTTATTGAAAAAGATACTGGCGCTGCAATATTAATAATTTTGTTATTAAATTACTGTGGCATGATCGCCGCACGAATTCATTCATTCGAATAGCAGGGATGACATATGAAAAATAAAATTATATGATTTTTCACTGCTATTCATGATTTTCACTTCAATAAAAAATCCTGATATTAATATTTAAAAAATCTCTCAAAAACCTGTAAATTTAAATTAATATAATAAAACTTTAATCAATTTCATTAAATAGTTCAATCAACTTTATTTATAAAAAATATTAGTAGACTACCAATAGTTTAATAATTGTCATGGTTTAAAAACAAACATACCTATACTTTCTTTTCTCTTCACTGTTTTCCCGTTGAGTTCAGCTCGCTTCTCTTGCATCAGCCTCTTGTAATAAGCGTGATATTCGTTGTCCGGTTCGAGAAACGTGAACCGAGGATCGTTTTTGCCGCGAACGATCTCAGCAAACTCGTCGCCATTTCTCGCTACGTACGTCGCCATCTTGTCCACAACGACTTGCACTTCAGGCGGCGGCGATAAAATAGTTGGTCGATCTTTGCTCTCCGATGACGAATCTGTATCTGTACACGATTAAATGCCGACTTTGAGAAACGACACAAAATCAATTGTAGAATTATGATTTAGCAAAAAAATATACAAGTATTGTAATTTTTCAATTCTACCATTTCATTAATTGAAAGAGTGATTAAAGAAAAAAATTTTTGTATATATTTTAATATGTGTGCCCCTATGTGTAAAAATAAAACTAATTACAAAACTGTTTTTTTTTTTTTTTTTTTTTTTTTTTTTTTAAATTTGATCCAAAGGCTTCGAACCCCTGAATGTGTGTCCACAAACATTATATCTTCTCGTGACGGGGACTATAATAAACAGATGGGTGAAGGAAGACCACACTTCGAATCTGAGTCACACCTGAGTCTGAGTCCGAGTCAGTGTTGTAGTGTTTCATGAGGCTGAGTCCGGTGGACTTGGTGGGCGAGCCGGCCGTGGAGGGAGCGGGCTGCTGTTGCTGTTGCTGTTGCTGGTGGTAAAGCGGTTGCTGTTGGTATTGCACTATTGGCGTCGTCGGCTGCTGGTATTGCACACCTGGTGCTTCTGTGAATCATTCAATTGAAAATATTTTTATTTTTACACTAATATTACAAAAAGCAAAGTTTTATTTCTTTGTATGTTTAAATATATATTTTTTTTATGTTAGAGTCGACAGACAGGCTGACGGTCCACTTGATAATAAGTGGCTTATAACACAAGCAACGCCATAGAAAGTTTAAGGATAAGGGATAAGAAAGGAAAGCGGAATGAGCTCTGGCATCTCTTACTCACTCACCAAAACACAACAGCACATATTACCGAGTAAGCCTGTAAGTCCACACTGCAGTTACTTTTTGTGGGGCAACAATAATCAACATGATGTATTAATCTGTAGCTTTTGTGGCTATTTGTTACTATATTACTATATTAAAGTTAACATATTACTAACAAGGCAACATATACTAACAATACATAACTGATGTTGCACATTTAGTATAGTAATGAATAAGGAACATACCGTATTGCATGCGATACAAGACGGGCGCGCGTGCGATATGG
The DNA here is from genome assembly GCA_944738685.1 of Synanthedon myopaeformis. Lineage (NCBI taxonomy): Eukaryota > Metazoa > Arthropoda > Insecta > Lepidoptera > Sesiidae > Synanthedon > Synanthedon myopaeformis. The sequence goes on along the minus strand of OX122933.1, from coordinate 1,964,425 downwards.
TGCGGCGCGTAGTTCGGCTGAGGGGGTTCGACTCCCGGCGGGGCCACTTCGCCAGCGAACGGCTCGTCTAGCATCTTGCACATAAGCATCGTGTAGTCGCAATCGGCCGACGGTCGGTACTGGATGCTGGGAATGCTCGGCGCCTGAAGTCACCACACATTGGCCATTTAAAAAAAAAAATAACTTTATTGCCGACACAGAGTTTGAAGTTCTCACTGCGCACAATCTATACTACGTTTCTTAATTCAAAGGAGTAATTTGACAAGTCCTAATGTCAAATTTTAAAATAATGTTACCAGCGTTTTTTCCGTAGTGCTGTACTAACACCGGTTTTACTTAAATAGTTATAATATTTTACAGTAAAAAATATTTTTGATCTTGTTTTATTGATTTAACATTCGTATTATTGTTATTTTAAGGTCTCAATTTCGTTTAAAGCAGCATTACTAATGACCAAGTAGATTTGGAATGAATAAAAAACAATTCACAATTTATATGTGAATTCAAATAAATTAAAAATATTATAACGCATTACATAGCTATTATTTTGTGATAATTTTGTCACCTATGAAAATATTCTCATCATAAAATTATATTAATCGAAAAGAATTGCGACTTATAGAACGAACTTTGCAAAAAATATAATTAAAATAATTAAATAATCATTAAAAATAAATTCTAAACTAATTAATATTCTATAAAGCATTGATTATGATTTTATAAAACCGTAAATTTTTTAATAAGTTCGATTAGGTGACGGTCAACTATTTTTGTATGGTCTAAAACTTGAAAGCCAGGAAATGTCAAATTACTCCTTCGAATTAAAAAACGTAGTATACACAAATAAAAAATATAAATGTCAAAATACACAAAACAGTGATACACAAGTTTAGGATCACTCGGCGTGCTATGGAGTTTCCTTAGTGGATAGGATCGGAAATGTCTATGTTTTCGACATACTCATGAGAATTAACAAGTTGAAGTGGCAATGGGGTAGAAAAGACCTCGAATGGAGGCCACGAATTGGCCAGATGGATAGACTACCTGAAAGGCTTCGCAGGAAGCGACTGGATGCGAAGGACAGAAGACCGTGCGTGGTGACGAGCCTTATAATGATAATGTCAAAATAACTGTTCATTGTGGCAGATTGTTAATATAATCATAAAAAAAATACTTACAGATTCAATGACAGCTGTTGAAGCGAGACTCGGATGCAGGTATTCATTGTTCTCTGGATGACTTTCTGTTGGCAAAAAAGTTATGTTACTAATTACTATTGCGCTACTTATAGAATAGAATGGAATAGAATAGAATAAAAATTTATTTGTTGATCATATGGTACATTTAGGTATTTCAATTAACATTTGATCTATACGACCTACCATTACTGGCATACAAAACCTTTATATTAATTCTAATTTAACAATGTATTATCAAGTTATCTTATAATATTTAATGTCAAGTATCAACTATCTTATGTCAAGTATATTATTTCGAGCACTAAATTATGTCATTAAAGAAATCATGAATGGTGTAGTAAACCCCAACACTGTCTTTAGATTATTTTTTAAGTCTCCTATTTTTTTGTTCCTTTATTTTAATTCTGTTCTATATTATTTTTATTTTATTTTATTTATTTATGGCTATACATAATCGAGGATAACAACATATTCGTTCTCAAAGAGTACTGCATTAAAGGATAATTTTTTTAAGGCTCACTATAGTTACAGTTTTCAACACAGACTATAGTCTATATATTTATTTAACTAAAACTATAGGTATCAATATAAAGGGATAATACACATTATTTTTTTACCTTCAACCACTTCTTCTTTCTTCTCTGGCCACTTGCCACTTTTGACTAAATTAATCAGCGTCAAGTAGTAAGAGTGCAAATTGGAATCTCTATTCAAGAATTGGAACTGAGGATTGTCCCTCTGTTTAGCTTTTATCAGAATTTCCATCTGTGCGCCTTGTGTGGCAATAAATATGGCCGTCTTTTCTATTATAGCATTTTGTTTTTGTGTCTCCGGCTGAAATAAGAAAGAATAATAAACATTAGCAAAAAATCCTCGACAGCAAAGTGACAATAAATCTTGACCTCTAGAGTCTAGTCTGGATAGATTCACTGGATTGGATTCTTTCATAATCTATACTAATATTATAAAAAGAAAATATTTTTATTTTTGTTTGTAATGAATAAATTCAAAAACTACTGGACCAATTTAAAAAATTCTTTCACCTATAGAAAGATACATTATCAGCGAGTAACATAGGCTATATTTTATAAAGTTACGCGGACGAAGTCACGTGCAACAGCTAGTCATATAGATAGACACTAAGGTAATAACACTTCATGGCATTGTCAGTTATAAAAAAGGAGGAGACCTAATATAATAAATAAGAAACAGAGGGAGTTATCCCTCTGTTTGTCACTTTTTCACATTTAAACCGTTGGACAACATTTGATGATTTTTAGTATAGAGATAGATAGGACCTAAGAGAATATTATCTTATATATAAAAATCTGTATATATAAAAATGTTGTTGCTTTGTGTACGCTTCAAAAATTCAGACTAATTTTAATTCAGTTTTCATATATGGAAAGAGGTATAAAGAGGGAAGATTTTTATATAAATAAATTGAACTTCAAGCGAAGTCGGGAGCGGGGCGTTAGTAAGTTACAAAAATAACTCACAAGAACAACATCTGTGGGCAGTAATGATTGGAACAAACTTGTTGGCACAAATGGTTCGTCGACTTCTGTGGATTGAGTCTGCGGTTCTGGTTCCGCGGGCACGTCATAGTTAAAACCAACTTGACCATAACCGGCTGCGTGCAATCTTTTCAACTCCTCCTCTGGAAAATTAAATAATTATAGTTAATATTATATTATTATATTTTATATTTTCATATATAAAAAAATGAAATTCTATACTCCCATATGTAAACTAATCAAATTCCCAATAATATCCGAAAATATTATAATATTCTTTATAAAGGATCTTAATGACCAATCACCAAAGGTTTACATACTGACCCTTATACATTTCCTCTTCATCTTCGTCTGTGTGAAAAGCCCTATATCGTTCTTCATCGCATAACAATTCAACGTCTTGTTCTGCCTTTGAAAGCTCCACCCTCCAGTCGTAACCTCCTGGTGGGGCTTCTAGCGCGGACAGGTCATGGAGAGCCCCTCTTGCGTCATACCTGTACAAATATTTGAACATTAATAAAAAGCATCACATACTCAACATGGGGTCATCCTTAACAGGAACAATCAGAACCTTAACAGGATTATAGAAGTTGACACAATAATGGGGGTGGATTTTATTTTCTACAGAAGAAATTATTTTTCCTATAAGCTCACTACAATATTCTTTATTTATTTTTAAGTGTGATAGCTCACTATAAGGGATGTCAACTATCTATGCAAACTCAGAGAGATTGAAGTAGCAGCATAGATTAAGCAATATCAATAGTTCAAAGAAGGATAAAAAGGCTAAGGATAGGGATAGGGATAAAGAAAGGGACAAGTGGACAACCTGATAATGAGATGTGTCAAGTCTTACTTGTCAACTAAAATTATTCATATTAAGTCTTTATGACTGATATTGTGATAATACATACTGGTACCATACTGAGTTTTACAATACCAAGTGATTATAAATCTCTGTCCTTTAACCTTAAACATAAAAATGTCAGAAGCGGCCAACAGTATATGAAGGTACAGTAAGGAAATGAACACTTGTTCAACTTTTTACAAATTTTTATGTTCCTTTTTATGAATGGTTAGATAAAATATGTGTTAACCATGTTTTGTATTGTTTAAAAAAAAGTTCATTGACTTGATGATATACCTAGTGAATAGACTAGTACATCTGAATTATGTAAGCGTGATTCATAACTAAACTTAGTGCTATGTACTATCTTCCATGTTATGTGCAAGTTCATTTCTGCAGTGTGTATATATATAGCATACCAGTTTAGGACAAGTGGAATTATAGACACACCTGCTCCCTACAATATCAGTATGAAAACTCAGTGAGGTTTGGATCTTTTATTAAGTCTTTTTTCACTTTCCATTCGATGGTTGGTGGCTACCATCGCCTATAACACAAACATTGCCACAGGTTCTGCATCGCACTTGCGACCATAGTAAGATTAAGGATAGGGATAGAGAAATGAGCTCTGGTATCCCTTATTCACTCACCAAAACACAACATACATACTGTTGTTTACAACACACATGCTGCATCTTCTCACATAAAAATCTTAACAATAAATATGTAGTAAACAACATTTCGCAACTTTATTGCACAATTACTTTATAAATAAATTGAAAGATTAAGTACATTAGGTATTTAGACCAAAATTAGAACCCATCACAAATCAGTTTCTGAGCAGACCCCACATATTTAACAAACATATGCCTTCCGATTTTAACCCCATATAGACTTAGAACTAGGCCTTATATGTAAAATAGTGGCAAAGATTTATAAAAACAAGTTCTAGTTATAATTATACATACTCAATGATACCTTTGCATTTTATACATACCACCGAAGTCTATCACCATAATAAGGTGCCGCACCCGCTAGCACGACGTGGACCGGGCTTCTTTCGGCGAAAACTTGATACTACATTCGTCTGCGGAAAAACTTAGAACCTTCGAAAATTTAGTATTTCTGACAATTCTTTATTGTTTTTATTACTTTTTTTGGAGCCATAGTTGGCAGTCTTATAGTAAAAAACAGATCGAACCTGTCGATTTTCAACGTATCATCCCCCATCCACGGAATGAGGTGCTTTCCTTGATCAATGTGCAGGGCCCTTACATCGTCCCTGAACAGTTTGCACGTATAGCCGAACACGAATAGCTCTTCTTTCTTCTCTTTAAATTCACTCTTTCGTAATATGCCACTATCATTGTGACCTCCAGTCCATTTAATTGACATTTTTGAATTAAAATATTTATAATTTAACTGAAAATATGAATACAAATACAAATACAAAATTACAAATGTAACCCAATTTGTGACCACACCGTGGTGACACGGTCGTTTGACATTTTCCTATATATTATTATACTCGTAATGTTTGGACTTCCAACATCAAATTTAAGAGTGACTGACTTTGATTGTAACTTTGACAACGTCAAACTATGTCCTAAATTATAACACTTGACTTCCACCACAGATCACTATATATATGAAACACCAACACTATTCATTTCAGATTAACAATTAATTGACCATGAGTTATAGAAACTCTTTCAATCAAAACAGTTCTCAGATATTTGGGCAGGCCGTCTGGCGGCAGTAACCACCCTCTTACAAAACACCACTGTGAAATAACACCATAACCATATATGTTCTGTTTCGATGAATGAATAAAGGACGCCAGAGTCTATTTCCCTATCTATTCGCAATCCCATACACTTGCACATTTAATTATTATCGAGTAAATTTTTTCAATATAATAATTAAATAGGTAGACCTATGAACCTGACAGAATAAGGAATAACAAATATTTCTTTAGTTACTGGCATTTCCTGTAAAAAGAGAGAATTTTAGTTTATTTGGTGTAGTGGTTTCATTTAATCCTTTAAGTAAATTAAGAGAGAGTAACTTTATTCCTTTATCTAACAGGATACAAACGACAGATGTTTGTATGGGAAACGGTAATGTTTTTAAGTCCATTTACTTGAAACTTGCAAAAATAACGCAAAGGTAATGCAAAAATATTTCTTAATGCAAATCTTTAAAGAGAAATCTTTTATTTTACGTTTTTAAGATAAAATTTGTTATTTTGACGACATGCGGGTAGTGATATGAGTTTCAAGAGCCTTTTCTTTTAATAATACCCTACCAATTATTATTATTTCTTACTATTCTATATTTTATTTTGATCTCCTTTGGTTTCTATAGCTACCTACTACCTACTACCACAAAGTGAACAATAAACTTGCTTGCCGCGCTTTGACATCATATAAAAAATAATCAAGTTTTTATTGTTGAATTTTATTTTAAAAATTTAAATAATACTGTCTTGCACAAAAAGCTTTTTCACAAAATAATAAAAAAATTAAATAACAATGGCAACTGGATATAACGCCCATAAATAAAGAAGGTCGTTAATTTTTTTGGTTGCTTAATAAAATAAATGCATTTTTATTTTGTCGCATTCCATAGGTCTCAAAAGGCATATGGCGGACGTATATATTTTTGCACAGAAAACTGATAAATTCTTTTAGTTATGAATATCTTTTGACCGCTACGGCGTATTTGTTAAATTTAGCTGATAAAAGTTAGTTTTTAATGTGTAAATAAGTTGATTATACCTGATTCATGTAAATATTGATGTATTTTATTGCGTGGACGTGTTCCGTATTGTTTAGTGTGTAAAAACGAAAAGTCTGTGATAATAAACATTACAATTTGTAAGGCGATAGAGTAATTTCAACAATAGTTTTGTAAATACTGTAAAGATATTTTAGATTTATTAGATATATATACTGATTTACATATTGAAAGAAGACTGAGTAACGATTGTGCGATTTTCAAACTATGTCAGACCTATTGTCTACATTTAAAGAGAAACCAACGGACGAAAGCCTGAAGGATGGCTGTAAACAAGAAGGTCAGTGCATTATCTTCTCTATCCTCTTCTCAATCTTCTTTATTTACGCGATACCCAGTGGTAGTCGACTAGATAAATTTTCTCTAAGCTCCGTTATGTCGATGTTTACATTAAAAAAGTGGACTACTAACATAAAAAAAAGTGCAAAATGATTATTTGGGTCATATTAAAATTGTCCATACCAACGAAATATTAACTTAAAAATACCGTTGTCAGTTGTCATATAGCAAGATTTTTTCTTAATTCAAATTTAGTTCTGAATAACTTTTATTAACTCAAATAGTGGCACTTTTATTAAGTAGTGGCAGGACACATTCAGTTTTGTAGTTATTTGGGCAGTCCGTCTTGCGGCAGTAACAGCCCCCTTACAGAAGACCACAATGAAATAACAGCATGTGATTAAGGGATGCCAGAGCCTATTTCCCTATCCCTTCCCAATTCCTTATCCTTAAACATACTATGGTTGGCAACACACTTGTAACACCTGTGGTTTTGCTTGTGTTAGATGCGATTGTAGTCGAGCATTAGCCTGTCAACATATGTAAAAAGGTTATTGAAAATACTTAATTAGTTAAATTGTAAATAAACATAACTAGCTGTCCAAAGCCTGTAACTGCCATGTAACTGTACTACTAAACATTCTAAAATCCATACTATCCATATCCATACTATTAACTATATTAACTATTTAACTATATAATATTATAAATGTGAAAATAACTCTGTCTGTTACCTTTTCACACGTTAACTACTCAACCAATCATCATGAAATTTTGCACACAAGGAAACAGGAATGAACAGAGGGTATCTTTCATATAGAAAAAAAATTACTAATCTAAAAAACTAACGGCTGGCAAAAGTGTAAATAGTGTGTAAATATATTTTAACATGAACTGGCACCAGCTGGCCAATAGCGAACCTATTATTAATAAAAAAAAATCTTCATGGCTACCTTTATCATTTTTATTCCATAAATTTTAATTCTTTTCCCTGCCATTTTTGTTATAAATTTCTTCTATTGATTGTTACATCTAATAATTTAATTTCTTCTTAATGTTATTTTTGTTGAATTACTTAGTTACATTTTATTTACTAATAATACAACAAATTGTGTAACATTCTTTTAAATATCCTAGGTCAGGTCTACCCTTTTTTTTTTAAATGGAGGCAATACAAACAAATTATCAGTCTTACTATATACCAATACTATATTACTATATAGCTTTATAACAACCTTTATAATGTGCACTGCTAAGATTTGGAATTTCCTGCCGGCGTCTGTGTTTCCGAGCTCATATAACCCAAATCTTTTCAAAGTTGGAGTGAATAGGCATCTGTGAGAGCTCGCTCCATCATAGGCCGAAGTCATTAAATAATTACATAATCTTCTTTCTATAATAAGATTTATAAATGACACATTATTTTGTAATGTCCTATTTGGAGGTTATTGTAATCTGATTAAAAAATATATAAACATTTTTTTTTGTTTTTTTTTTTTGTTGAAATAAGTATGAAAAGCCATGCTTTAATTAAAAAAAAAAAAAAAAAAAAAAGACAATGTACTAGTAACCACACCATCTTTTAAAACTAAACTTGAAGGCTAACAAAATTAAAATATTTTAAACTAGCTGTTGCTCGCGACGTCGTTTGCGTAACTTTATAAAATATAGCCTATTTTACTCATTGATAATGTAGCTTTCTATAGGTGAAAGAATTTTTAAAATCGTTTCAGTAGTTTTTGAGTTTAGTCATTACAAACATATAAAAATACAAATCTTTTCTCTTTATAAAATTTGTATAGAAGTATTAGTTTTTTTATATTTTGCAATTGGTCTAATCGACCATGAGCAAATGTGTTAAAAGATTGTGGCAGGTAGAGATATGTGCCCCATCAGACACACCACATTAAGTATTAAGAAGTATAGCTTGTTAAAATATTTTAAATTGGAGTCCCAAAATACCTACACGACAGTTAATACAGGTCAGTTATTTTGCACAGTTGTGTATTGCTATCTCTTTTCCACCCCTTTGATTTTTGCATAGGGGTGACATTATCAAATGGGGCTGCTGCGAAGGTCACGGGTACAAGGGTACCCATAAAACATGATCACGATGAAATGAAAATAATGCAATGAATCTATTAAGTTATTTTTTTCTTTATAGCTATTCTTGTTAAAAAGAACTGAAGCTTCTTACTTAAAATGGTTTTTTCTTTGACTGGGGGTGGTTATTAAAACATTTGATGGTTATTAAAACTGATTTGAAATATGTACATTAAATTTAATTTTTACACACGTTTATTTTAATGATATATGACTGACAAGCAGACTGCTTATTAAATAAGGTATCAACAAAAAGGTTTTAATTTATTTGTAATCAGTGACAGCACATTTGAGTAAGGGCTTAGTACCAAACACTTATCTATGAAACACAGCCAGCATGTTTAAGTAATGTGCATATTAATCGGTAATTTTGTTTGGATAAAAAAAGAAAAACACATATCAAAGAATACATATTAAAAAGTCAGGATTGCATAATGTGTACCTACCTAAGGTAGGTTTGTATGGTATAACTAAATCCAAGACAGATAGAGGAAAGTGTTTTTATTTCAATAATTTTACAAAAATTACGAGAGTAATTCTTCAAAAAAATTTTTTCTTTTACATTTTTTCTTGTATCACGTCATATAATATTATAAAAAATAAAACAAAAATAAATGTTCGACCCCCTGGAAGTTGATAAGTAGTTTTGGAGATTATAGCTCACATAAAACTTAAGTATCAAAACCAGTTTATCCATTTTACATTCCACAAAAAAGAAATAAGTAGTTACCTATTGTATTTCTACTCCTAAGCCTAAATATAATTTCATTAATCTATCATTACAAACCAAGAAAACCCCCATACTTTGACCCTTCGGGGAGTCGAATTATAAGAACACAAGCTGGTGCCCGCGTCTTCGTCCGCATTGAAAAATGAAGAAAATCTCGGTAACCTAATAGTTTTCAAGAATAAAAGTTATCCTATATTTTAATTCAGGTAATAAACTATCTGTGTAGCAAATTTCATCCAAATCCGTTGAGCCGATTTTGCATGAAAGAGTAACAAACATCATCCATCCTTCATAAACTTTCGCATTTGTAATTTTTTCAATGTTAAGGTCGACAGACAGGCCGATGTTCCACTTGATATAGTAAGATCCACAGTGTTTAAGCTGTGTCGCCATTTTTATTTCTAAATGTAAAATTACATTAATAATTGATCGCTAGCAAAAAGTATACCTACGTAGATAGCAGGCAATCTAGTGGTTTTTTAAATATTTAGTATCTATGTAAAATACTCTAAAATTAAGTTCTTGTTCATTCTTTATCGTGATTACAAGGTCGCCGCAGATAAAAATGCAATTTCAATAATACTCATACTCATTTATGTATCAGAAATCTAAATCTCATTAAAATTGGACAGTGATGTAGCTTACAACTTACAAAATGTATGCTGACTAAATCTAATCTTTACATAATATAGTATAAAACAGTCGTTTTCCGCCCTCTGTCCTTCTACATGTATGCTTAGATCTTTTGAACTACGCAACGGATTTTAATGTGGTTTTCATTAATGGAAAGAGCGTATTTTTATATATAATTTGCAGTAAAAAATTATCCCCTTGCGAAACCGGGAGCGGGTCGCTAGTAGATATAATTTTAGATATCCGGGGAAAATCTATTATAGTATGCTATATCAATGTATCAGGTGTGTAGGTATTTTAATTTTGCAAATTATTGTTATTAAGTATATGAGTCTGTTTAAATTTCGTTGTGGAATTGGGTTTGGATTTCAGAGTTCTTAATACACACCCCTACTTTTTAAAAAAACAATAATCCAAGCTAGTACTTTAGTAAAAAAATTTACAGTTGATATGTCTGATTAATAAAAAACGTAAGGGAGGTATTTGTGACAAAATAATTTAACTACTGCTACGAGATTGGATAAAATCCTTTTGGGGGTAAAAGTGAATTGACGATTGTTGTCCGCCATTATTGCATTGGTAGTGCAGTTTGTGAAAAGATTTCGTGTGCTCTATAGTAACTTTGCAAAAGAAATTTGAAAAAAATAAATTTTCTACTGTCTTGTGAAATTTGTCGCATACTATTAAGCGTGTTTGTAAATCTTTGATCGAGTCCGTGTTAGTTTTAAAGGAATATTATTATAATTTGTTATTATTTTTAAATTATTTATTTCATTAATTTTGTTAATTAGTCGTAACTGTAGTGTCGTTTTTTTATTTTTGTAACAATGATCAATAAGAATCCCGTTTCTAAACCGGTCGTTTCGAAGGTTGTGCGTAGAAGACGACGCAAGAGCGCCTCAAAGGCAGCCAGGAAATCCAATGACAAGATCAAGACGGAGACATTGCCGCTTGCATTGGTCTCCGAAAATATAATTTCTCCCATAAAATGCGCGGTGCATGCGTTCGTCTTCAAATATCAGAGTGTTGTGAGAAAGGTACCCAGGGAATTGCCGCCGAGGATTCGAGCCGGACCACCATCGAAAAGGGTGAAACGTGTTTCGTGGAGTGAGTTTGTTTTTGTTTTGTACCTGTTTTGTTTTAATTAAAAACAAAATTATTAAATACTTGTACCCACCTCATCATATAATATATAATCTTCACACATTCTACACAGCACCATCTAGTTCCACAGTAAGCAACTAATGCTTGTATTGTGGATACCAGACAGTCGATATAATACATTACTAGCCACTAGACCAAAGGTCATAACTTAATTAATTTCAACTGATTTTATAAAGCGAAAGAGAAAGCGAGTTTTGTAAGTTTGTTTATACATTTTGGAGGGTAATCTTCGTATAATAGTATGGGTAATTTGATCATGATAATTTCGATGGTGGGGAGAAAAATTTAACTTTCTATTTTTTTAAAATTGGTAACACTAAATCTCGAAGATTGCAACCAAACAAAAAAAAATTTAGGAAAATCAGTCCACAAACAAAAAATGCTGTATATTTACCTATGTTGTTGAAAAACATAGAAATACTGGCTGGAAAGGGAATCAAATCAAGCTACAAACAAGCGACTCGCCTCTGTTTACCATGAATGCAATTTTTTTCAAAAAGTTATATTGAATATTTCTGAAAATTCAGCAAACTTTTCTCGTTTATCGCTTTTTCCATTGTTAAAATACATATTAATTAGAATTCGATTGGGTGGTTTAAAAAAAGTAAGCGGAGAAACAGGCAAAAAATGAGAGCGATTTTATTTTATTATAATTTTCTTACACCCTTATTTTTTTAATTTAATAATACACAATTTTATTTATAAAGTAAAATAGTTTAGTGTAGATTGAAAAAGAAAAGCTCTAATCTAATACGTACTACTTTATGGTGACCTTGAAGTTTATTTTTGTCCAGCCACCTCTTTTATGCGGTGCAGTGAGAAAACTATTTATTGCATATCTATCTATATTTTTAATGCAATTAAAGCAAAACAAATTGTGTAAATAATATATTTGAGGTGTACTTATATACCTTCTTTACATAGTATAAAACAAAGTAGCGACTTTGGCCCGCTAGTTAGTATATACATACACACTCGAAATTTGTTTTATGATAATGAGCAGATGAAATTCAAGAACATTTTATTAAATCCCGCCGCAAAAAAGGGGTGTTATAAAGTTGACGTGTGTGTCTGTGCATGTGTGTATGGATGTATATGTGTGTGTCTGTCTGTGACTGTCTGTGGAATGGTAGCTCCTAAACGAATGGACCTATTTTGATCCGGTTTTTTTTTTCTTTGAAAACTGACTTGATCTATGTAGATGGTTCTTAACATAACTATGATTTATGAAGATCTGTTTAAGCGTTTGAAGACCATCAGCCCATTTGCTAGTTGACACAGGGATTTCACTAACTTCCACAGGTTTTATTAATGTGAAATTTGGTATACTGTTTTTTCGGTGGTATTTCCATGATATGGTAACTTTGTCCTGATGCTACAGCGTCAAGTATTCTGCAGGATATCCAACTCCTTAGCACAGATATTGCGTATTTGGGCTCAATAGAAAGTCAGGGTTAGTTTATAATTTTTAATTATAGTTTGTTTGTATAGGAAATTTGGTGGCTATGTTGTTTCTCGGTATAGTTTAAAAGATCTAAGCGTACATGCCGAAGGACAGAAGGTGGGTGACTTTATTTTATACTATGTAAAGAAGTATAGTAGCTACTTTATCGCTACTACTTCCTCGTTTATCGCTCTTGCCATTAGTGAAAACCGTATCAAAATACGTTGGGTGGTTTTTAAAATAAGCGGAGAAACAGGCAGAAGTGGACAGCGATTTTATTATAGATACATTAGTCTAATATTTTTCTATAAAAAAATATTTTGTTAAATTGTTTTTGCGTGAAAGGATAACAAACTCCATATATTATGTACTTTTTCTCATTTATAGTATTGTAAAAAAGTCGAGAACAAAAGCTAGTAATTAACGGACGTGTTAAAACATTAAACGCGTCAATACAAATCATTTATGAGACTATGGGCAACAATTATTGTACTGACACTGTGATACTACCGAAGAACAATCATATTAAACTAAAAATAATATTTGAGATAGTTGTGTGCCCTTATCATCTGATTGCAGAGGTCTTTACCCCCTTGTACACCCATATTAAAACTGCAACATTGTAAACTTTAATATTAAATTTATCTAGATCAATTGTCTCAAATAAGTTTTGAAATAAAAAAAAAATAGGCCAGTTCCCTTAAAGAAATAACCACCATTGTAGTTATATTCTAGTTCAATCATTGTAGTTATATAGCAATCCTCTCATGCTATTCTAGTTCAAATTTACAGTTTTTTTTTTCATAAAATATTCAGTCTAACTCACATAAAATAATTAATTTCAACAAATTATTCCACCAATGTCCTTTGGCTTTCTCTTGAAACAATCATTGAATATATTTTGATTAAAATATATTTGATTGTTCCCACCAACATTACTTATATAGATGTAAGTTCCTAAATAACCCCTAATAACTTCCCAATGACCCCATCAGTTTAGTTATTAGAAAATTTCTTAAGATAAAAATTCTTTGGTAATTGAGTCAAAATTAATATGTGTAAGTGTTAAATAAAGTATTGAGTCCTATTTTAAAAGTGTATTTTTTTTATTCCCATAGCTTTCATCAGTAAATATATGATTGAAGGCCTGTCTCTGGGGGACTTTGGTCAAGGTTAATTCGGCAAACACATAATAACTAATTCCATATATGAATATATTTTCCAGGACATGACCAGTCGGGCAACATTGCGTCATGGGATCCAGCCGTTCTCGCGATGGGTCCTGCGAGGCGGAAACTCACTTACACCATCAAAGAGTTACACAGGCTGAGAAACTCACCACTTGTTAAAAGAGATCTTGAGAATGCTTTTGCAGGCTGTGAAGCGTTGGCGCTGTAAGTTTTCCTTTTAAGGCAATTATCTGTACTTATAAAATCATTTGTCCTAACTAACTATCAAAGCACTGTCAAAACTGGCTCAAATTTGGAACATAGGTTAATTTGAAGGATTAAAGGTATAGATTTAGTAAGGCATATTTAATGATTTTTAATTTTGAAATTACATTATACCTTTATTTTTGTAAACATTGAAAAACTAACATCAGCTTCCTCATTTAGGGTGTCCTTTTGACAAAAGTCTCCTTTTTTTACATTGGACATAAGCAGTCTGAATTTAGGGCTTTAATTCATATTCCCAATTGGAATCTTTCAGTTGGTTTGTGTATGCTTTAAAAAAATCGAGAATATATGTGACACAGATTTTAACTCTTTTTTTCACACATGGAAAGAGGGGTAAACGGAGAAACATAGAAACCATGGTTTATAACATAGAACCATGTCTACTTTTGAAGCATAGTAAGCCGATTTTGAAAGTGGCAACTGGACAAACGATAATTAAATTTATTGTTCTCTTAATTAAGTAGACATTGAAGTGTGATTAAGAAATCTTGCATTCATTTTCTATGCTTCCAATTTTGTGAACGTTTTCAAGACAAGTGACAGTTGTCACAACAGACCACTTAGTAGATCATGCGAAGTTTTTTTACTTACCTAATGCCTTTCATAATTGTCATGTTTGAATATAGTATGGCTGTGTTTAGTTATCATAAAATTTTTATATAGAAAATTGTCAATTTGAGATTACATTTTTTCATACAAATATTTTATGTTCATACTAGAGCTATTGAACGTAAATAATATGTTGGTAGTTTTAATTCATTTACTAAACACTTGAACAGCAACATCAGTGACACCAATACATGACGAAGATGGCTTTTTATTTTATTTTAATCTATTTCCCGGCAGTATATTGTTAGCAAACTTATACTCACAAACTGTAATAGTACAGATGTGTGTTTTCTTAAATTCATTGTTAAATTATTTTATTTTATATTTTCAGTGTGCTGAAAAAACGACCTGATTCACCCAATGATGATGATAGAGGAGCTAAGGGGGATGCTCCGAATGAAAATCACAAGGTATTTCCGGTTATTTTTATCTATCTTGATAATATTTTTATCTGAAATTTAATTTAGAATCTGTTTATCATGTGGTGTGTAGGGTGTTTACGGTCGCGAGCGGCGGTCTGCAGACCCGCGCGAGCGCGTGCGCAAGGAGAGCGCGTGCGAGGGGGGAGGCGGCGCGGGCGGGGGGTGCAGCGGGGGGATAGTGCTGTCGCCGCAGCGGCGCTCGTTTACGTCTGGCTGCGGCGCGTCGGTGGCGGCCGCGCCGCACCAGCCGCCGCACGTCGCTCGCACCCGACCCGACTCGCCTCTCTCGCAGCAGCAGCCTGCCAAGCAGGATCAAGGTACTCTCTCTCCCCCCCTATCTCCCTCTTGCTTCCTCTCTCCCTCTGGCCTTGAAATTTTGATGATATTTTCGTCAAACTTATTTTTGCGTTTGCAACTGTAAGCACTTGTAATAAGGCCGATATTAATTAAAACTTATGGCAAGCACAGGTAATGCATATTAAAGATTCAATATGACATTGTATATGCCTGCCTACAATTCTAAATTCCACACAAATTATTGCTGGTACAAACATAAATATTCTTGTTTTATTTCGAATAAATTTCTGTCGATTTTCTTGCTCGCAAAGCTTTACTTACTTCCACTAACTGAGCGGTAAGATGTTACACAATAAAAAAAGTTTTTTTTTATTGATAGCATCAAAGCTTGTCTAAAGTTACTAAACAAAAACTAAGAAAAATTATTTACAAACAAACGGGAAATGTGAATGTATAGTTCTGTATACCGGAATTATACTTACTATCTTTAGTCCATTTAAAAAAAAAATCTCTTTATGATGCCATTGGAATAAGTATTTTACGCTCTATTTACTGGTTAAAAAGTTTTTATTATTATTATATGTTAAAAGTCCAAGTCGTTACATGCTTACACTCGGTTAAATGTGACTGAATAGTTTGCTTCCAATATACAGAGTTTATCTTACTATACCCTACAAACGTTTGTAAAATAACGTAACGAATCGAGATTTGTGGTAAAATTTGTAGGTCGTCGCATCGGCTCTGGGCGAATAATGGTGCGAGACGAGAACCGCAGCGGATGGGAGGAGCCCGAGTACCGAGCGGAGCCATATCGGCCCCCGCTGGCTAGGGAACGCGATCGCAATGCGGACCGGTCAGTATATCTATTGTGTTATGGCTTCTCCACACTATCGGCGATTACAGACGATTACGGGCGAGCATGATTGTGTACAGAGCATACTCGGCTGTATTCGCCGATCATCGTATGTGATCGCCTGCGACTGGTACGCATCAAAGGAAATACTACAGGCGATTGTGTGGATGCTTGCACGATGATCGTACCGATTATAGACGATCACACACGATCAACGATCATCGCTGATAGTGTAGAATGACCATTAAGTTACCGTGGCACATTTCACTTGTCGCAGTGGCATGGATTAGCTCACACGTCACACTTTTGCCAAAAGTTTCTTGGTTGGCTCAATGGTGATATCTTGAATATCTTGATATCTTTCTCAAAAGTGAAATATTCTTGGTTGGCTCGATGGTGGCTTCATGGTGATGTGTTTTCAGGTACGATCGTCGGTCGTTCACGCGCGACTCCTATTCCTCTGACATCAAGAGGGAGCGGGACGACCGATTCGTTAATGACAAACCGCGTGACAGGTAAACACCACCTTTATTTAGTACTAGACTGTTTCAATTTTGGAAATTTTTGGCCATTTGGAGCCTATGTCCATATGGAATCGTGTACGAGTGGAATAGTGAAAGAATTTTTAAAATAAGTGCATATAAATTCCACGTTGTTTTTGTCCAATTTGTTTCATCGTAGAACAAATAGTAAAACTAGTTGAACTAACCTTAAAAGAAAGGTACGGTTTGAGTGTTAGAAGTTGCAGGGCACATTGTGTTTCGCAGTCATACTTTGGGCAGCCTGTCTGCTAGCAATAACCACCCCCTTACATAAAACACCACCGTGAAATAACAGCGAGTTAGTTGATAAAAAGCAAAATTTGGAATTTAGTAGGTATAAAATTCGCCCAAAATTAAACTTTTGACTACAATTACAATCACACCAATGGTGATATTCTTGTAATTCTTTTAGAGAGGATAACCGCAGATCCGGTGGTCGCTTCTCTCAACGTCGTTTTGAGAAAGATGAAGAACCCGAATGGTGAGTTTTTTTTTTCATTCCGCTTTATCGCCTGGTTACATGTTTATTAAGTCATTAATATGTCGTTTATTCACGTGTAGGATGTCTGGCGGGCCGACCTCGCAACTTGAGACGATCGAACTACGCGGTTTTGACGAACCCATTAAAAAGAATGGTACCTCCGGCGGAAAAGAAAATGAGGTATGAAAGTTTATGTGTGTATATAATATTTAAATTTTAGTGTATGGGGTGGCAAAGAGGCTTAAGGTCAAATTGATGGTCGATTTTTAAATGTTAAGGTCAACAAACAGACTGACTGTCCACCTGATGGTAGGTGGCGACCACAAGCAACGCCACAGGTATTGCAAATGCGCTGCCTGACTCAACGAAACACAAGAGCAGACATGCTGTTGTTTCACGGTGGTATTCTCTAAGGGGGTGGTTATACTGCCGTCAGACGTGCTGCCCAAATGACTGCAAAACGCAGAGTGCCCTTTTTTTTAACGTTGGTAAGTCCTCTTGTATACCTGACACCGTAGAGGACGCTGCGGGGTTATGCCGGACTCCTTCCGGTTAAAACCCAAAGACTTTCTATACGAAGCCGCAGATGACACTACACGCTGTGCAGCGCGGAGAGCGTTACGCACCCTGTCGGGACCTCGGCGTACCCGACATTGGAGGTACGCCGCTCATCTCGGGGACCTCACCACCGGCGACAGTCTCTGTCTACTCTTGTAATTACGGTGCAATGAAGTGTAAATGTTGATCTGTTTAGAAATGGAACGCCAACGGTCGCGGGCGTTCTTCGGATCGCGATAGATGGCGCAGCGAGCCGCCCCCCGCCTCCCCTCCCGCTGCCCCCGCACAGCCCAAGCCCGCCCCCAAACATCACAACAGTACACACGTATGTATATACATATCTATTTATTTTCGTATACCATCTATCACATCTTATAGTTTTAATGAAGAAGTTTCCATTTTTTTTTATAATACTATCGTAGAAATTTAAGTAAAATGAAACAAAAATGTGAAAGAATATTAAAATATCTGTAAAAATGAAAAAGTATGGGACTTTAAAGTTGCCTTTGTGACATTTTGCCATAAAACTACTAACACAATAAAGGTCGTAGTAATGCGAACGATACGATATGTTTCTAGGAGAAGGATCCCCAACCACCACCACCCGTGCCTGAACCAAAACCAGAGGAGACGCAGAACAATGATCACCCTCCAGACTTCAATTTGGACGATTTTCTCAAATTCGACATACCTGAAGTGCTGACGGTAAGTTTTCAAGGAAAAGGTATCCTCATGGACTTCATAATTAGGTTATGAAAACAAAATTTTTCTACAAAATTTGATAATATCTTGCACTTTTGTGTGACAACCGGTCACCTTTCACATGGATAAGTTAGTATATTGTAATTTTCTACTTAAATGATTACATCATTTATATTATAAAAAAAAACATTAACTTTTCAGAATGGTACCAGCGAGCCAGCTGGGAGTCGGTTCAGCCGGTGGTTCCGGAAAGAGAGTCCCCCCACTGATAAGCAATATGAGAGATATTTGAGCAACATGGTCGATGGTAAGTCATTTTTCATTGATTTTTACTATGCTAGCGTGCAGTAAGGCACACAGTTTCTTCTTTGAAATTCGAGATTAAACATTGAATATAAAGAAAACAACGAAATAATGTCAATTAATTAACAGGATGAATACTTTTGTGTTTCGGTGAGCGAGTAAGGGATTGCCAGAGCCCATTATCCCTATCCCTTCCTCAATCCTACTATGGATGGCGACGGTAGCCATCTACCATCAAGTGAACCGTCAGCCGGTCTGTCGACCTTGACATAAAAAAATACAGTAAACACATCACAATTATGTAATGTTTTGGTAAAATAAGTAAATACACATAGTAAGGTACTTAGCTCATAAATGTCTATTTCAGGATTAGCCTGAAAATCAAAATCAAATCAAAAGTTGTACAGCTCGGTTACATTATCGCTAAGTTGTACAACTAGGTTATATTATCGCTAAGTTGTACAACTCCGTTATATTATCGCTAAGTTGTACAACTCCGTTATATTATCGCTAAGTTGTACAACTCCGTTACATTATCGCTAAGTTGTACAACTAGGTTATATTATCGCTAAGTTGTACAACTCCGTTATATTATCGCTAAGTTGTACAACTCCGTTATATTATCGCTAAGTTGTACAACTCCATTATATTATCGCTAAGTTGTACAACTCCGTTATATTATCGCTAAGTTGTACAACTCCATTATATTATCGCTAAGTTGTACAACTCCGTTATATTATCGCTAAGTTGTACAACTCCGTTATATTATCGCTAAGTTGTACAACTCCATTATATTATCGCTAAGTTGTACAACTCGGTTACATTTTATATTGCACTAGCTGTTGCACGCGGCTTCGCCCACGTAACTTTATAAAATATAGCCTATGTTACTCGCTGATAATATAGCTTCGCACAGTGAAAGAATTTTTCAAATCGGTCCAGTAGTTTCGGAGCCCATTCAATGCAAACAAACAATCAAATCTTTCCTCTTTATAATGTTAGTATTTACATTATCGGTTACATGACGCCATGTGCAGAGCAGTGTTATACTCCTAACCACGCGAAGTCTTTTTAAACGCTTTGTTTACGCGTGTTACAGAATTGGACGTGAGTAGTCGGCCGGAAGGGGTGGGGGGGCCTCCGGAGGGTGAAACGGGGGTGTTCGCTCCAATATCGCCCGCCGCTCGCCCTCCAGTATCCCTCCTCGACCTGCTGCGAAGGGCGAACGCTGCGGACCAGAGACAAGGTATTTTTTTTGTCATAAGATAGGATCGAAGGATCAATTACAAATATTTCCCTGTGTTGCCTAGATTCAAAGTAGCGGAGCACACTGTGTACCGTATCCATAAATTGGGCACCCTTAACGTAAAACGTTTTGTGGGTATTGGATGTCAGACAGAATCTATTGCTTTATTTTGGCTCTTACATTTGTAAAAAGGCTAAGCGTAGCACACAAGGCGGCCAGGTCGCGAAGGCCAATAAGATCTTGCATTAGTTCGTAAATTTTAAAAACGCACGCACTCAAATACAAGCGGCCAACGTACAATCGTGGCCGCCCAGTGCGCATGTACGCTAATGAATAATATCAATTCTTCAACGGCAACACACTTGTACCATGGTGTTGCTCGTGTCCTTAGGCGACGGCAGTCAGCTACCATCAAGTAGACCGTTAACCTGCCTGCCACCAATAAAACAAAATGTGCGTGACGATAACGCGAGTTGAGTGCTTTTTCCCCATCCCAAAAGTGCCCAACGCGCCTAAAGACTTTTTCACTTCAAAAAGTGTGAATAATGACCAAAGAATAATTGTTAATAGAAATGAACCCCATCGGCGGCAAGATGCAGAGTCTGGAGGAGTTGGAAGCGCGTATGAGACAGTCTGCCCCTCCGCCTCATTCCGATCAAGATTTGACTGCTTTCAAACGACTTGTAAGTACATTGTTGTTGTATAATAAAGGTGTATTTATAGAAAATATCAATATTCGAGATTAAGAGACACATTCGTCAGATTTCGTTTTCATCGGGAATCAGTAGTTAATTATCTGAACAAAAGGGTTTTTTGTTTTAATCTTGGTCGTGGCGATTTCACTAACTTGCACAGGTTCGATTTATGTGAAATTCGGTATACTTTTACTTCGGTGGTATTTCCATGATATGGTAACCTTGACCTGGTGTAGCAGCATGAAGAGTCTCCGAGATACCCAACTTAAAGCAGATACAGCGTGTTTGGGCTCAATAGAAAGTCGGGGGTTAGTTTATAAATTTTATTACAGACTAGCTGTGTTGCACGCGACTCAGTCTGCGTAACTTTATAAAACATAGCCCATGTTACTCGCTGATAATGTATAGGTGAGAGAATTTTTCAAATCGTTCCAATAGTTTTTGAGTTTAATACATTACAAACAAAAACACAAATCTTTTTCTCCTTAGCAACTTACTGTTACCTCGAGTATAATGTGACAACAATATGTGGTCAATTTCAGTTGGCGCAAGTGTCGGGCGGCCACGCGGTTCCGGCGGCCGGAGAGCCCGCCCGCCACCCGCCCGCGCACTCGCAGCCCCCTCCGCCCCACCAGGCCCATCCCCTCCACCAGCCGCCGCCGGCCTCGCATCACCAGCCGATGACACTCTTCCAGGTAAACGAGACGGAAGCGCCGCACCGAGTGCACGTCACCAATGAAATGAATCCTCGGAATCTGTTGACTGAAGTGTGTCCGTTTGTAGATGTTGAACAAGAATGTGGAGCAACAGCCGAAGGTGACGCCACCGCAGCAGCCGCACATCCCGCAGGACCTCCTTTACAAGCTCTTTAACGTGCAGGTACAAACAGCCACACTGTTCACTATACACTTCAGAAATTCGAAATACTGCAAGAAAGAGAAACGCACTTGAACGCGTGTGTGATGTATGGCATCGTGTTATGTATGTGTGCGTCTCTAAGAGTATAAATTGGCTATTATTCAAAAGGAGTTTTGAAACAGTATTTTTTTTTTCATTTATGTTTGATCCAACGTTATTATTGACATTGAATTATTATAATTGAATTCGTGGATAATAATAAAATTCGTGTTTGAAGAGAGAACGAGAATATTGGCTCTCGGTGAGATTGGAATGCGTGATAAAAACTGAAATATTTTTTCTTTTCACCTTTTCTACATTTTATTGTCAACCATAATTTCATAGACATTGAAATTTTGGACTAGTAGTAGTAGCAGCAGCAAATCCATACTATCCATACTAATATAATAAACGTAAAAGTGACTCTGTCTATGTATCTCTCTGTTACCTTTTCACGCCTTAACTACTCAACCGATCATCATGGATTTTGCATACACGTTGTCTGTCAGGGATACAAGAAAGGACATGGGGTGTCTTTCATTCAGGAAAAAGTACTGTTCCCAACGGATCATCTAAAATAAAATAAAAAACTTACGCCTGGCCAACGTATATTTTTTATTTTACAACGCGGACGAAGTCGCGGGCAATTAGCTAGTAAGAAATATATGAATGAATAATAGATATACCTAAATTACATATTATAAATATGGTGCACCAATAGAAGCAAAAGGCGATGTGTGTATGTATGTCCTATAGACTTCAAAACCGCTGAACCGATTTTGATGAAACTTTCAGACAATCTTCAGAATGGTCCAGCGGGTGTTCTTGTGAAGTTTGGTAGCGATCGGACGCGGACGAAGTCGCGGGCATATACTAGTTAACAATATAGCTACAGTAATCGCGTTTAATTTGGCACTACGGGAATAAAAGTGAGATATTCGGTTCATTTCGGTTTTGTATAGCGTTATTTTTGTCTATCGCTGTCATGTGCGACAGAGAGAACGCTCTACAAAACCGAATAAAGCCGATCTTAGCCGTACAACTCGCTCTTGTTCCCGACGAGCCATATTAAATGCCGTCTACCTGGCGTTTGTCCGAAAGCTGAATTATAATTTTGACAAATTCACGTGTCTTGTTCAAATAAAACCTCCATAAAATCTATATTCAAAATATAGAAAAAAAAAAAAAAAATGCTTTGCTCAAACAACTACAAGGTGACAAAGGCACGTCACCAATACGCAAACGTTCAAGCGTTATCATTTTCTCTCTGCTTTGTCTTTAATGGTCAGTTAACAGTGTTGCTGTTTGTACTCCAATTCCAAGGTCACTTGCAAATTTCAATTTTAAAAAATCACCTCACTGACGTGAACAGTGCGTCTAAGGCCGGGGAATGCAATCTATCAAAACACTATGAAAACTGCTTAGCGTGTTATGTGAATAAGTAAAACGCAGCATTAATTAAAAAATAAATTCAACATTAAGTAATTTAAAAAAAGAATCATAAAAATTAAAAAAATATTAAAAAAGAAACAAAATTAAAAAAAAAAATCCACGCCTGGAGGCGACCCGCTAGTTGATAATATGTAAAAAACTTGCCTTAGCACATAAATTACCTCGAAAACATATCAAAATGTTTCAAGTGAAATTTGTATGTATTTGTTTAGCGCCAGCAACAGCAACAACAACAGCAGCAGCACCAACAACAGCAACAACAGCAGCAGCAGCACCAACAACAGCAAGAGGTCGGAAATGTCGCTGACCACGAGTTGCTTCAGCGGCCTGAGGCTCAAGCTATATTGCACGGTATGTACAAATATTTATGATACACTTTTTTTTATTCTTTTTTAATTAGAGATGGGTTCGCTGTTGGTCAGCATCTAACAGTGTAGCGAAGATGAGTGAGCTCACCCAGAAAGGGCCTATTCACTCGAACTTTGAAAAGATTTAGGTTATATGAGCACGCCGGCAGGAAGTTCCTATCCTTGACATTGCGCATTATAAAGGGTGTTTTAATGTCCGATGGAAGAAAGAGGAAAGCGAAGCAGTTTGCTTGTTTTCTGTACAGGTCTTAAAGCTGGTGAGATCACCGTACAGCATTTACTGAAACAGCTGAACAATCCTGGACTGCAGAGCAGACATCGTGAAGTCCTGCACACAATACTCCGACTACAGCATCAGATACAGGTATACACGTTAGTTCAACACAATGGATATCTTTAATAATTTATAAATCTATAGAGTCTTAGGGGTGTGTTTTGACTATTTATTGAGAGACAGTTTAAAGCCGTAATATATATTTCTTATTAGCATGGATGGCCAAATTATTAGGGATATGTAGTGTATTATTGTTTTCTTAAGATTAAGATGACAAATGTTTGTCAAACGATAAAGATAATGGAGATGCTAAGACCGATAAAGGAGATGAAGCTGCAATATTTTGAGCACGTAACGAGAGACGAAAGATTCTTCAACTAGTGATTCAAGGCATTTGTGGCAGAGACAAGAGAAAGGAATCCTTAGCATCATTCGCTTTCTCTTTCGTGCAGCAGCTTCCAAGGTTAAGATAGCCTTGATGGTCGCAAACCTTCTTAGAGTAAGTGGCACAATAAGATTATTTAAAAAAAAAAATATAATTTGTGTCTGCTCATGAGCGTATTTGCGTCGGATCTACACTTTTCCAATTCATTCACTGTGGAATCAGAATTGAATGACTGTTTTTTTTTTCGTAGATGGGTGGTTCCCCGTTGCCTGGGAGTGGAGCTCCTCCCCATCTTGTGGTGCCGCCCCACCACCAACAGTTGCCGATTTCCCCTCTACCACATCAAGGTAAACACACACACATCCATATAATAAACTGGAAAGATTTTTTAAATTTTTCCCTTAGGGATGGGTTTGCTCTTGTCGTCCTACGGCTGAGATGATGATGTATTGAAAGTATAGGTCAATAAAGGAGTGGCTTATCTTTTTTTGAAGGTCTGTCTATGTTTGTTCTTGACCTCTTGTTGGTATAACACTTTGGAAAGGAACAGTACTCTTTTTTTTTTTTGTCATTTCCTGTATCCCTGTCTATGTGTATTCAAAATTTCATGATGATTGGTTGAGTAGTTAAGTCGTGAACAGACAGACAGACAGACAGACAGAAGTTACTTTCACATTTATAATATTAGTATGGATTTAAATTTCGAATGAATGGCCTTCAAAGAGATAATTTATTTATCTCTATTGAGATAGTTCAGAGATAGTTTTTCTATCGAAATCCTTACAACCGTCTACATAACAGTTAAATGAGAATTGCACCCATTTTGTAATTCAATACATTGTTAAATTGGACGCAGCGTTTTGTGTTTCGCCCATAATGCCCACAAGTCCAAACATGGGCGTGCCGCATCCAGGTAAAAACAAATGTTGGTGTTGTTCAATGTTGTGTGTCTTGTTTTGTGTATAGATTTGTTGTGTCTCACGGGAAAAGTGCTTTTTTTTTCTGGCTAAAAGGTACCCTATGTCCTTTTCTGTACTTTTTACAACGTGTATGCAAAATTTCACGATGATCGGCCGAATAGTTAAGGCGCGAAAGCGTAATATTACTAGTTAGGATCATGGCTACGTCGATAAGGTAGCGCGGGGCTATACAGAATTTGTTTGAGCTTATCTACATAGATTGTTTTTAAGATTATTATCTTTAAATTAAACCGCTGATGTGTCCGCTAGTGCTGTTATAAATTTCCAATGTACCTCTTAGGTAACTCTTATGTGGACTTCCAGGCGTGCCGACCCGTATACCGTCCTCTAGGGAGCTGGTAGCTCACACGCAGTCCATAATGCAGGGGGCTCTCATCAAGAAGAAGCTCGAAGAACAGAAGGAGAACTACAGACGCCGTCACGAGATGCAGCACCAGGCCAAGCAGCCAACTCCGATCTCATTCACACCCACCTCGGTCAGTTCCATTCACTCATTAATAGCATTCTGTTATTGCCTACACAATATCATGTCGCATTCAAAATGTTGCTTTCATTTTGAAATTGAATTGAGTTGGTTTTGTTTAAACATGGATGGATTGTTTAATATAAATATTATATACATGTTGGTGCACGTGTGACTTCGTCCGCTTTGAAAAAGAAAATATGTGACATATTTATCGTTGTGATCCCTTATCCTATGAATATGAAGCCCTCAATACAAGGTTATCTTTAACTTAGGTTAGGGTAACTATACTAATGAACGGTCTCGTCGCAGAAATGAATATATATATATATATATTTTTTATTGTATTTCAGGTGCTCCGTAAAATGACAGCAGACAAGGAATCCGATGTTCTGAGCCCTAAACAGCAGCAGTGGTCGCAGCCTCCCAAGATGCCGCAGGGAAGGCCCATTGTCAAGGTTATACACCAACATAGTTAATACACTAAAACGAATAATCGAATTTATTTTATGACTTGTCCACACTTGTAGACATTTTGTCACATAGCTGTCTACCAGTGTCTGTCTCCACAGCTACTGAGCGGTGTAGTTCGGCCGTTTCAAAAACTGTTCAAGTTTTAAAAACTAATTGAAAATTATCATGCGTCTTATTCTATAAATGGGTTATTTTTGGGTTGTGCGTTTCCGCGTTGTTTCACTTGCTTAGTGCTGTAATTAACTAAGCAAGAACTCGTTTCACACAAAACAATGCCTCCCACGGTGAACTGCGAAGAGACAGTTGCGTACTAGGCATAAGAGTGTGGTCACTGCGACCACATCTTTTGTTTAATAAAATACTCATAGCTTAAGCAATCCTCGAATAAAAATAAAGTTTGATGAGGGTATTATTTTGATTTTTCAGGGTAATCAGAGCGGAGCCGCACCATCTATGGGCTACACTCCGGCGCCTGTTGACTACCAACAGCACTATCTTAACCATCAGCAGGTATTGTTATCTTTCTTTTACTTTTTAAAGACACTTTTGTAAATTTCATTTAAAAGTAATGTTGTCTTTTTAAACTATTACAACTACTGTTATGAAAAATGTCTGTCCTATTAATCGCACTTAATAGACTAGAAAAACCCATTTAAATTTAATACAACAAAAATGGCACCTTTAGTTTTTTTATTTTGAGCGAATTTTTTGTGCATTTTTTAAACAAACAACCGGTCGCTTAAAAGTCTTGGAATAAAAATAACAATAAAATATTTTTGTCATAACATAATAATACGTCTATGGGCATTTCTGTTCTATTGATATTTGTATTAAAAATGTGTAGATATGGTATAATAGCAAAATTATAATATTGTTGCAGCAAATGGGTGGCGGCGGCATGCGATCTTATTCGCTACCGCAGCAGAGACAACAGGCGCCGGCTTCGGTGAGTTCTTGTTATTGTAGACCACTTATTATACTCGTATGTATTATTGAGGACACGAAACAGTAGATGTCCATAAGTCAATAAGTCAGTCAAACTTCTTTCAAATTTTTAAAGAAAATGTATGAAATTTAAAAAAAAAAAAGGCATAAATAAAAATGATGGAAGTTTATTGTTTCATCAAAATTGACAAGAAATTTGATCTTTGACAATTTTTTTTTTTACCTATCTCTGACACGAAACATATTTTGCGGCGGGAGAAACAGGCTATTGGCGTGGCATTTTTAAGTAGTAGCATTGCACACTGCGTTTGGCATTCATTTGGGCAGCCCGGTCTGGCTGCAGTAACCACGCCCTATACAGAAGACCACAGTGAAATAACACAGCACGTGTGTTGTGTTTCGGAGCCCAATTCCCTATCCTCGTCCTTATTTCTATTGTAGTCGACAACACCTGTCCCTTTGCTTGTTTTTTATATAATAGTATGTTTGATTTGTTTTTCAGATGCCAAGCATAAACAATATGAACAACATTAATAACATAACACGCGGTGTGGCGGCCGGAACCACCATCCACCAGCTCATTGTCCAGACTCATCAGATGAGCCTCAACGGTAAATAATCTCTATACTTATAATAATCGTTTGTTTTGACCTCTTGTTGCTGTAACCCTTTGGCCAGGGGCGTTTGTTGGTTTAGATGACCCTCGGGAACAGTAATTTTTTTGGATGATACGTACCCTATGTTCTTTCCTATATCCCTTACAACGTATGTGCAAAATATTATTATGATCGGATAAGTAGTTAGAGCACGAAAAGGTTACAGACAGATAGAGTTACTTTCACATTTATAATATTAGTATATGAATTTTATATCCAGTATGTGAGTCGTGCAATTTATATATAGTTCATAATGTCGATGAAGGAAGTATTGTAATGCATTTGTTAAATGACTGTTAGAAATGGGCGTAACGAACGCCGCTGGCGGTGGCGGCGACAACCAGCTGACGAGGTGGTTCTCGCCCGAGTTGTTGGCGCGCGCCTCCGCCGGCAAGCTGCCCTCCGTGCACATGCCCAACGCTCTCTCCTTGGAGGACCTCGAGCGACACCACCACTCGCCTGCGCCGCCCGTGCGCAACTGAACGCCGACGCCATCGCCCATTCTATTTATAAACATGTAAACCTCTCCACCCCTCAACACACTTCCCATTTTCCCCGCCCCCCTCTTCTCACCCTAATGTGTTAGCGTCGGCTCTCACGGAGAGGTGTACGACGGTACGCTAGCGCTACTCCTTTAGAAAAATATTGTCACGTGACCGAGAAGGATTTATGATTAACGGTTCAATAAGGACCCTCGGTGTGTCTAGAATTTTTCCAATACCTTTTATAAAGTTTAATATTTAGACACGAAGCAACAAAATACGATTTAGAGGAATATGGCCCCTTTTCTGTAGATCGTATTTTGTTGCTTTATCAATAAGGACGAGGGTCCTTATTGAGCCGTTATTCATAAATCGTTATTAGTCACGAAATAATATTTATTTTAATGGAATGACGCTAGTTGTACGCCCGGTGTAAACTGACGCTAACACACGCCTGCACTCGCCCGATCTGTACATTTTATTGGAAAATTTTTATTTATCCAAAGGCCAAAGTCAAAGCTTATGAACATTTCAATTAACTCAATAGAAGGAGCGTCACGCGCTAGGTTTATTTCTCGAGTTTCTCCGTTCATGAACTTTGATTCTGGTACTAACAGAATAGCAAAAGTATATATATATATCTGTCAAGTTAGAGAAGCGCTTTGTGAAAGTGATTAATGAAGATTTTGTGGGTATTTTTAGCGTACGCGCGCGCGATAGTAAAGTGATATGACGCAGTTTTTTATTATTATTAAAAAATGTATTTGTTTGTGGTGTGGTCAAACGAATCTCTAAATTCACCGTTTAAGAAGTGCAAAATTGTAAACAGATTTTGTGATGACATCATTGTCGCATACATTTCGGGCCTCTATTTAATAATCGGGAAAATTGGAAATAATTTATATTTATTCCTATTCGGTTATAAAACTAGAATATCGTTCATAATTTAACAAACATTCGACTGTAGTTTCTGTTCGTTCGTAATCCGTGAAAGAGATAACGCTAAAGGAGAATGTAAAAGAAGGTTATTTTTACCCGCAAAATCCTCGGTGTTCACGAATATATAGTATATATTATATTATTATGATATGAATTGTCAAATTTAGTTCCGAATGAGTTCGCAGGCGGCGCTTAGAGCGCTAAAAATGTGAATGTCTACACTGAGAGCGCAACGTGTGGTCTCAGTGATGTGTAGTGCGATGTGTCTTGATGGGCGTGGGGGGGCTCGTCGCGTTTGATTTAAAGTTTTAGAGAGTCACGCTGATCATCGATGTGCAATAGGCGAAGGCGGCGTTAATTTGTTGCCCTTAGTAGGAAGAGTCTGTCGTAGGAATGCACGTCAGAAGTGAAAACTTTTTAGCTTCACACACTTGTAAACATTTTTTTTTTTTGGGTTATTTTTTTATTAGAAATTATTTTTATCAATTAACCACAGCGCCATCTAACGTCAACGAATTGTATTTTTTGGGTGACGCTGACTTCATCTCGCGAGTCAGTGAGTAAGCGCCCAACGCGCCTAAAAAGGTTTCACTTCAAATAAATGCAAAATAGAAAGGCTACAAATGTTCATCCGTTGACTTTTCTTGAACATTTTGAAAAGTGATAAAAAGCGATGTCCTCCCAAGCTTGAGTGTAGCTGTCGCGTGACATTGACATTCGGACAATGACGTTTAACACGGAAGGAAAGGCGTTGACTATTGTGCAAAGTGTATATATTAACAGTGGCTCGAGAGACGAGTGTGATTTTATAATGTTCGAACTCGCTAGCTAGAGTAGTACAGTCAAATTAAGCTTAATATGGGCATTCGTGTAATTTTGAAAATTGGTAGAGTTATATCTTATTACGGGATCAGATGAACATACTAAAAATGTAGGTGTTGTGCTGAGGGTGTGGGGGTGAGGTGGAGTATTGAAGGTATCTTTTTTTCAGGTTTTTGCGTCTCATATCGCGAATATCTATAGGAAATAGCATTATGACGTTGAATCGTCGTCCTTTCCTACTGCATATGTAAATAGTCCAAGATTTTTAACTCAAAAATGGGTTCGATCCGTAAAAAATCCTGCTATTTGATTTTTCGATTGGATTATGTCAGAGACTGAGCAAAAACTTGAAAAAAAAATTAAAAAAAAAAAGTATCTTCCCACCTTCGACACAACCACCTTGAGGATTTTCAGTATGTTCATCTGGATACCGTAAAGTATAATTGTACCAATTTTCAAAACTACACGAATTATTTCCCCTGATTTATCTAATTTGACTGGGCTACAGCATATAATTTTTATATGGGAAATTGTAAATTGTCAAATGTCAAATTGACAATATTACATATAAAAATTTTACTCGCACTAGTTCGGGCATTATACTCGCATTAGAGCTAGAGCCATAGGAGACGGATGTATCCCCCCCCAGACGGGATGGAGCTATCTGTGCGCGTAGTAACGTCACAGTGCATTTTTTTTTAAATATGGTTAAGTCATGTTGCGCGCTTCTTTGTCTTTGTATGATGCGTGAAATGCCTTAATTGCGACTCCCATGATGGTATCTAGTTGATGGTGAAGATCGCGATGATCAGCGTGACATTATAACCGGCCTTAAGAGCATTCATCCATTAGTATCACGTTGGAGTTAAAATTTATGATTTCAGTAGTTTCAGATGTTTAGTTTGCAGATAAGATGTTAACATCATATTGTTTGTAGTTTTATAATCTTAGTACATGGCTGAAAAATATTTTAAAATAAATTTTCATTAGAACAGTTTTTAAACAGCCCTTTTTTTAAACTAGCGGTCGACGGCTTACGCAGATAAACATACAAGTTATTAAAAAAATATATAAAACAATGTTTTAGAACATAAATCACTCCACATACTAGGTCGAAAAAAAAAAAAACAGAAATATCTGAAATTTGATCCTAAAAATAAGACAAAATATCACGAAAAATTACTAAGTGACACTTGATTATACTTTTCTTGAATGAAATTTTACAGAAATAATAAATAATATGAATTTTTGAAAATCAATATTTCTATAAGTTTGTCGCATATAATTTTATTAATATCTCGCTTTTGCGTAGACCGCGTTTAAAAAAAGGGCTGTTTAAAAACTGTTCTAATGAAAATTTATTTTATAATTATTTTTCAGCCATGTACTAGATCATAAAACTACAAATAATATGACGTTAATATCTTATCTGCAAACTAAACACATGATGGTTTATTTTCCATTGGAAATCATAAATTTTGACTCCAGCGTGATTCTGACGGATGAATCCTCTTCGAAAATTTAAAATGAGTTGTGAAAAATAAAGAATAAAACATTGAGTTGACGTAGTTTTTCTTTTTACTATATACTTATGGAAGTAAATTAAAAGGGAAGATTGAATTTGCACTTCAAATATACAGATTGACAGAATCTTGCCATTGGAAAGCCTTTTTAATAAAGTTTGTAACATTTTAAGAGAAAATACTTGTGATTTCAAAATGCAAGTCAATGAAGATTGATAAGTATGGTTAAGTGTAGTTTGACCAGAACTGCTATAACACGCCTTAGGTATGTGCGCGGCGAGGCGGGAGTGCAGACCAGACTCACAAAGGGTAATTTAAATTAATTTGAGGATTATTTTCCCACTCCTACAGGTTGGAATCGAAAATTACTTTCCCACGTCGATATTACAAATATATTCTAGAAACTTATATAAAAAATTCCCTACTAAAATTTTGATATGTTTGCAAATTTTCCTGAACTATCTACTGTTCCAAACCAAAACTTCGAGTTTTAATCTCTTGCCTATTTCGCTGCTTTCATTTATGTCAATTAGTCTTCTTTTTCTCGCTTCCTTCCGCCTCACTCCGCATTCCCAAGGAGTGGTATAGCGATTACAGCCAAACTACAATACAATGGCATTCAAGTAGGAGCTAAGCCAACCGTTTGTTTTGTTTATAATATTCAGCAACCCTTGAAGTGACTTCCTTTCTCATAAATTATTACAAACTTCTGTACTACACAGTGGATTAGAATCTTGTTTTTTCGATAAAATATACTTTATTTGCGTCAATTAATATTCAACACTCGTGGTGTAAATAAAATTAAAAAGTTATTTAAATTGAAGCTAATTATTATGAAATTATGGTTGAGTTCAATTAATTACTGCAAATGTCAAAAGATATACTAATAAGAAAATAGACTTATGGCGTGTGTTTAAAGTCTTCAGTCGATATTAATACTCAAAAGTTTTTTTATGATTGTTTTATTTATAACTAAAGTATAATATTTGCAAGGGATAGAAATTTATTTGTTGAACGGATCTCCTTGGACTAGATAGTGGCAAAACCGTGCATCTTTAAGATGACGGCTGACGGTAAAGGTGCAAATTTTGGTGTATTAATTTCTAGATTAGTATTATTATATCCAAGTGCGGTCGAAAATGCCACTGTGTTATAGAGCCATGCAATGAGTGTGTGTTTATTTAGAGAATGAGAAAAATAGATTTATAAGTCTACGGTTGTGTTTGTAAGCATTTTTTTTCTTATTACATGAGAAGAGAAATTTTGATTTTATTTTGTCGTACCTTGAAATATTTGTAGCTTGATAATGTCCGACAGTCGTTTTCTCGATTGATACTCATTCGTTAATATGCGTAAGTATATTTTTAAAGGATATAAGGACACCGCGTGTGGGAGTCTCCTGCATGCATAGGCTCATCTAGGAAAGGTTGTTAACTAGATGAGCCTATTGTGAAAAAGATGCTTATTGTGTCAATTTTCCCAAAAAAAAAAAAAAAACCCCTAGAGAAATTTGTGTTTCAAACTTTAGAAAGTAACTACATCAATTCTATAGAAAACATCATTTTTTTGTCCCTCTTCTCCTGGTGAAATGTTGTGAGATTTGGCTCCAACCCTTCGCTCCTGGAACATCCCCTGGACGCTCCCTTACTCAATGTCTCAGATTCTCATTGTTCGGCAATTTAGGACCAAGATCTTGAAAATGTATGATTTAATCATCTAAGCTTTGAAAGTCAGTTGTATTCGTCTAGGTAGGCAATAAAAATCAAATAGAATTAAATAAATTTGGGTTATTGACTTTTAATAAATTCAAATCAAATATTAATGTTTGGTGGTCGTTTTTAATTAAGTGAACCAAGAGTTGCCAGATTAGAATTTGAACACATGAATATTCATGAAATATTCATGTGACTAGTCTTCTAGGTAAGGTTGTATGAAGATTTATTTGTAGAGGCGTTTGAAGATACGTGTCAATTGTAATTTGGTACACATACGACAATGTAGGTGTATTATTGCCGTCCATTAAAAGTTGCGGCTCCAGTGAATCGAATGTTAAAGCTACTAAGGGTATGCTGAGAGACAAAAAAGTACAGATTTTGCAAGAGCAAAGCAGTTGAGGGAAACATAGTCCGCGAACGCAAGCTACCGGACGCAGACACATTCGCGTCCTAGAGTATAAAGAATAGACGTCAATTGACGAGCAAAATGAGTTCAGTCAGAATCTGATTACGAAATTAACCCTAAGCGTAGACGCAGGCGAAGCAGTTTCACGCAACGTTGGGGTAAATACCATCAAGTAGACCGTCAACCTTTATAAATAAAAAAAAACAAGAAAATTTTTAAAAATTCAAATGGAAAAAGAAACTGCAGAAGCCTCCTCTGAGCTCGGGTAGCGACTAAAGTAATTGTATAAGAAAATATTGTGATGTCCCGCCCCGACATACTACTTGGTTCGCATGTAGAGTGAATATTTAAGTTTACGGGGTAACATGGCTCCTGTAAGCTATAAAATACGGATTAAAAGAAAATTTAAAGTTACATCTGGTTTTATTTATCGCATCAATCAAACTATGAGACTAAAAAGTTCTGCCTCCCTCCACTTGGCTCCCACGTCTACGATCCTAGGATATTTTTTTAGACTTTTGGCTCCTATGCTCATAGGATCCACTTTTGTTTACATTTATGATTCATTATCGTGTTTCTTTCAATCACATTGTCATTCGATAGGATTCAATGATAATTACTTTATTACCGTGGCTCCCATATGATTTTTTTAAAATCCATTAATTTAAAACATACTTAAAATAACATTAATAACTTTATTAATATTTGAGCGATATTAGAATCTGTCCTTATGCGAATCATCTTATTATAGGGATAGGACAAGCACATAGATTACACACAGTCACAATAGTCCCTATACAGTCGTTCAAAATTTTAAAAAAAAATATAACATAACGGGTTTTATCACTCATTTCTTACTCGAAAGATATTCCAATGACATATTTTTAATTATAAAATTTTGAAAATGGTAAAAGAACATTAGTTTCTGGGATAATATTTTTTGCTGGCTCTTCACAAATTAGCTATTAACAACAATATTTCTTTTTTATAATTTTAAGTTATCAATTAATTTAAAGTATTGTACATTATTTTTAATCTATCGTAAATATTTTCCTTTTCAGAACTGTGGGTCATTTTTTGATCATTTACCTATAATATATCTAATATTTATTGGTAAATTTCCAAAACATGACCTACAGATATATAAAAGAATATGAGTCTCACGACTTTCGTCAGATCCGTTTTATTTACATCCATGTAACTTTGGAAGTAGATCAGTAATTTGCAGTGATAAAGTGCTCATTTGATCATTGTACGAAATGGATACTCTTTATGTTATCATTAAAAGGAAATGGGATTATCCTACGATCCTTTGGGAGCCAAAAGAAATACTTTAGGATCCCATGGGAGCGAAAATGCAAAAAAAATATCCTAGGATCCCATGGGATCTTAGACGTGGGAGCCAAGTGGAGGGAGGCAGTTCCACTAGTGCAATTAGATTAATACTTTTATGTTTCAAATTTATTTATGAAAGCTCATGCCATCTATCCATAGCGCTGAACACTGCTTAGTTTCACTAGTAACCAAGTTAAAACTATTAAATCACACGTAGGTTTAGTTTGCAGTACCTAGATGGCGCCACGCAGCACGCCGACTTTACCAATCTGATTCATGACGTTTACAATCAATCTATTCTATATAGTAGGGGAGCCCAAGAGGGGATTTCGGGATTTACTTGAGTGCTTCAAATTAAGTTGCAAAAAAAAAAGTCACCTTCACATTTTCGAGCGCGTCAGATTAAGATTTGGTGGGTTTAAGTACAAGCTGAAAAGTGTGCATTTTAATAATCTGACTATTTGAGCGTTGATGTAATGCTCACAAAGTTGCAAAAAAAAAAAAAAAACGTTACCTGGACATTCTCGAGCGCAGTCAATTCTTCTTACCATCCAATCTTCAAAATCCAATAGGTCCCCACTACGCTCGAGTAACTCCACATTTAGCATCGTGGGCTCCTCTAGCAATAGGGACACTGGATTATACAGTCAAAGGTATATAAATTAGAGTATATACAGCCATGTAACAATGTATTAGTATTAAGAAAACGAAAAAAAATTTCCCGTGGTCAACTCAGGTGGACAAAGGCAATTCCCGTAACCAATGATTTCAAGGTAATATAGAAGTTAATGCCCGTATCAGACCTCATCAGGTTGATAGAAGAAAAAAGACCGTTAATGGTATAGCAGGCAAAGGCGTTTACAGTGAAATAAAACAACTATATTATTATTCATAATTTTATTTAATTAAAAAACAAAAAATGCTTTGATTGTTGAATACTTAGTACATAATTATAATGCAATCACGAAATATCGGATAACGATCCGTGTAGTCCAGTAACTTTATACAGTAACTTTATACGCTCTTCTGCTGCTGCTATCTCGTTAGGTGTTTTTTTTTTTTTTTTTTTAAATTGAATCAAGGTAGCGCTTGGCCGCGATCTCACTTGATGTGGCCGAAGGTGGACGACGCTTACCTAGTAAGTGCTCACTCCCTAGCGGTTCGGACAAGGAAGGTGGAACTGTAACGCTTCGTGCGAGAGAGAGAGAGATTGGTGTAGAGTTGGTGTCGAGAAAAATCGCAGCTTGCTTTTCAATGTCCGAATTTTTTTCAACTATGGACATCATTTGCATATTCCCTAAGCCAAAGACTAGCACACTCAGTCGGAGTTAATTGGAACTTCATCCCGCTAGAGTTATTTGAGTGAAGTCTAAAATATTGCAAAAATTGCGAAGTTCGAAAAAAATGATAAACTTTGAAAGGCTTAATCTCGGAAACTGTTGGGTCTACAGAGACAGTTCTAGTATCATATTGTAGCAAATTTAGTCTACTTTAAAAACGTCCTAAGAAAGTTTTTTCAAAAACTAGTCCTTTAGGGTTATAATCGCCAAAATTTGAAAAAATAACGATTTTTTCGTGGTTTTTTCGATTTTTGACAAAGTTGCGTTCGGCGCTCGAGGTCACAAACTTGGATTATTCATTAGGCCAACATCATAAACAAGTCTGCAAAAAATCAGAACTACCGGATTTGACGCATACTACCCCATACATTCAGACGACAAAGTTACTGGACTAGTGGTTTTGAAACTTCATATTACTTACGTACCTACTTATGTGTAAATGATGCAAGGCTCTGTTTGTTGAAATAGCATGTAGGTAACGATTTTTTTTAAATTATTTTATTTATTTATTTAGATTACATACAGCCATTAATTTAAAATATATACTTATATGAGTATATATTATATACAAATAGGCCTAAAAAATAATAAAAATTAAATTTTTACATTTATCTATTAATTTAAAAATAGAGAAATATAATACCAAAAAAGAAAAAGAAGAGAATATTCTATGTGATAAAAATTAATTTTTCAAAAGTAATTCGCGAATTTTCTTTTTGTAAGAATTCAAATTGTTGGAAAATATGTCAATATCATTCAGAACCTTATTGTAGTGATCCTTAGAACGATGAAAGAAGGAATTTTTAGAATGATTAGTTCTACAGTAAGGAATGTGAAATGTATCTCTTGGAATGGAATTTGAAGAAGATTCTGAGTTTTGGTAAATTGAAGTGAATAAATTTTAAAAGTGAAGAAGAATCGATGCGATTTATTATTTTATATAAGACTAGCTGGTGCTCGCGACTTCGTCCGCGTTGAAAATTAAAAAAAAGCCATATAACGCTTGACCTCGTGTTGCTATAACACGTTGACCAGGCGTTAGTTTTTTATTTATACCTCGGGAATAGTCCTTTTTTTCTGGATGAAAGGTACCCTATATCCTTTCTGGTGTCCCAGATAACGTCTGTGCAAAATTTCATGGTGATCGGTTCAGTAGTTTTTTCGTGAAAGAGTTACAAACATCCATACATCCAAACATACTTTAGTATATAAGACTGCGTCAATATAAGATCGCATATCCTTTAAAGAATGCAGTTTGTGTCTGCGCTTGTTTTATTGTCAGTGAATATGTTTCCTGTTTTATAATCTAATTATAGTGTTTTAATGATTTTAAGAATTTAGGTATTATGTATTTTTTCAATTCCAGCTATATGCTTCTGGTATTGTGGGTTCCATATTATACTTCCAAATTCCAAAATACACTACGTACAAATGAGCAGTATAATACTTTTAATGTAAATGTATGTTTAAAGGGTTTACCTAAGCGTAGATTAATCAAAGTTTCTTAAATGCTTTTCCTATAATAGTGTCTATATGGAGATTAAATTGCAATATAGTCTAAAATACCTAAATCACGAATTTGATTAACAACTTTAATTTTGTTACTAGAGAATGTATACTTAGTTATAAAAAAATAGGATTACGTTTTCGAGAAAATGTATAAAGAGAATTTTATACAAAAGTGAGGGTACCTTTTGACTAACTACCTCAAGGAATAGCGATACATACCTATTCCCTCGCCCACCTCTTGCTTATAATATAATTACCTATAATTTGTAATGGAATATGACATTGCTTAAAAGTATTCTAATGAGTTTAATGTTGTTTCCACTTTGAGTAGAGTTGATAAATTTCCACATTAATTTTTTGTAACGACTCGATATTCAAATATACATTTAATCGTCAAGTAATTGATGTTTACCGCATTCACGTAGTTTACTATTATTCATTAATTGCTTGACTAACTAATGACTACAGATTTCTTCCTCTACCCAGTCAAAAACATTAAGTATAATAAATAGACATGTTAACGTTCAATCTTCACTTCATACTCATTACTCAACACTCCACATCTTGATTTAAATTCACACACTTTCGCAGTATCCATTTTAAATATACATTTTTTGTACAATCTAAGAACTTTTGTTCCATTATGATATTATATTTTCTTTATTATACAAAAAATTTAATAAAAATGCCTGTAAGTAGTAGGTGTACCTACACCTAGGTGAAGAAACTAGGTGGACCACGGGCAGTATCTCAAATAAATCTATTTTTTTTTTGTACATTTAATTTATTTAAGAATAAGAGAATTAGCGAGCTATTTTTTAACGCCGACGAAGTCGCGGGCACGAGCTAGTTTACAACAAAACAAACAAGAAATGTGACATCAAGGACAAAAAAAACACAGTAGGTAGTTAGCTTAAAAAACAATACAAGGTCTATTGACAAAGATCTAGTCGGTAGTCAGCGAGGTGTGTAGAATATTATAAAGCCAGCCAGGAAGTGCTCTCGAATATCCGAAAATAAACGGTACCTAGGTAAACATTTAAAGTGGTTATGATATCAATGATTACAAAGCACGAACTCTGAAAAACGATTTTCAACAACCATAACTTTAGATCACGAATACTCAACCTATTTCTTTAGAGGGAGACCTCAATTTCCTTCAATTCGCCGAATACTTACCTAGGTATATGGATGTAGATATTGTGTCGTCACAATCACGGGTTATCGCGGAACAAAGTCCAGTTAGTTTTCATTTGGCGGATCGATAATGTAGTGGCAACTGGCAAGGCTGATTTTATGTAGACAGGTCTATCAAATAAAGTGATGGAACTAATATTACATTATTTTGCTTTAGGTACTCCACATTCTTTGCTTTTTTTTCATATAAGTTCTCCAGGAAAATTATATGTGGATACCTACCTACCTACTATACTTATCCTAATTAATATAAATGTGAATGTATCTGTGTTTTAGAGTAATTCTTCTAAATCTTTCGCTAGATCCAGCCGTCCTGTAAGAACATGTTGAGTTTTCGAAGCTTTTCGCTATAAAGCCGTTTATCTAACTCAAAACAACGACATCCCATATGGCGATCACCTCGTGTCTAGGTGTTACAATGTTTTTGTCATGTGGAATGGCGAAGACGATGAACAATGTCCTGACGCTGGTATCTGGTAAAACAATGGATATATTTTACATGTTCTATATTATTTTAAACTTTATATTGTTATAAATATGTAATAGTATAACATATTATACTATTGTATTCTAATTGAACTAGTGGGAATAAACCCATTTAAACCTTTTGTCAATTACATTGAAGGCGCGGTTACTAAATACAACCGGCATATATAGTATAAATATGGTTAATATCAGATCTATCATTGCACTTAATATTATGGACAAATTATAGGAATTATTACTGGTGTTTTAAAAAAAAAACCTAAATGTGTAAGATTTTTTTGTAATTGGTCAATTTACAAAAATTGGGATTTTGTAATCTGACCGAAATTTACTTGACGAATAGTGCTGCTAACTTGCACAGCACAAACAAAAATAAAACTTTTTCAGAATTTGAAGTGTCAGACAAAAAACTTACTTGCATTGAGGTTTTTTCGGATATTGCCTGTGGTCCACCTACTTTGTTCACCTGGGTGGACCATTTGCCAAGATTAGCAGACAGGCTCCTTAATCCACTTGGTGGCTACCGTCGTGTATTACACCTGCATTGCAACACTATGGAGCCTGTACCCTTGAATAGGCTTTGGCTTTCCTCTCTACACACATCTAAAGTATGGTCTGATAAGACTGTGGGTATTGCCACCAACCAGCCACTGCACCACTTATGAGTGAAACGCAGTGCTTCCTACCAGTGTTAAAATCAAATGTATGAGAATAAAAAACAATTTCTGCTAGATATGTATCTACACAGAGAAAGACATATAAAACCATTACAACTGTTGTTCGATAAAAATTGACTGAAAATCTTTGTTGTTGATATATAACAGAAAAAAAAATAATGCTTTGTTTTAAATATTATCAAAGTATAGTCTAAAAGAAGTTCAGGTAGCTATATATTATTTAAGGCAGAATTTCATATAGGTGACCAGATATTTCAAGTTTTCCCATTCATGAAGTAGTTTTCTATCAGGTAAGTACTTAAATATAATTTTGACACACATGATTTGATCTATAGAAACAGAATGTACATACTCTCAAATCAATCTCTCGTACCCATGTTCCTCCACTATAATATTCCAGAGCTCATACTATTAATATGTAATTATTGCTGTTATTTTCCAAAAAACAGGTCCAAAACAATTAGGTAATATTGCTTAAATTTATTAAATTAGTATGATAGGCAGAGTTCATAGGAACTGAACATGTATTTAGATGCTATACAAAATAGTTAGGTAAGTACCTTATGTAGATACTTATTAGTCTAAACAAAATAAGGGGTACTTAATAGGTATAACTTCAGGGATGTTATAAATACTACTTAATGGGAAAAACAAACTCAGTAGTTTCACGTGTTTACAAAGAAACACAAGTTTAATTTTGGTTATGTAAGAATTTTGGTAGGATTTTTATGGAAATTACAGAAGATTTTTAGCACTTAATTCAATCAGAGGGATGTATTGTATACTTACCTACTACAATTATGCAAATATACCTAAATATTGTACACTTAAGTAGGTATGGGTATTTTGTATCATTTTTTTTAGTTTTCAAATATAGGCCTAGGTAGCTTTAAAAAATACAATAAAATAATTTACTAGGTATAAGCAATGTCATATTTTCGGGGGCAGATTCCATTGAATCTGAAATTGAAAAATATTTACTCAAGTATATAATTATAGTAAATATTTCCTACCTTAATTAGCTATTGAAGCTAAGTACTTAATATTAGGCATTTTAATGTATAGAATCGTATTTATCGCCACACGTTACA
The DNA here is from genome assembly GCA_944738685.1 of Synanthedon myopaeformis. NCBI lineage: Eukaryota > Metazoa > Arthropoda > Insecta > Lepidoptera > Sesiidae > Synanthedon > Synanthedon myopaeformis. Next base: position 1,923,129 of record OX122933.1, on the reverse strand, counting down.
ATAAAAATTATAAAATAACCACATAAATAAATAACCAAACACTAAAAAGAACGTCACATATTTTTTGACAGATTGATTTTTTTAATCACTGGCACTAAACAAATACGTCTAGAGGTTACATACCTACCTATTATTTTAAATGAGATATGTATGTACTGGCTGGTAAAATAGAACGCAATAAAACAATGACGCAATATACCAATCGAATATCGAATCCTTCGCAGAAACTCCTAGCTAGGATGATTTCATATTGTAAGCAGACGAATAAATCAATAAATAAACGATATACGCGGATAAAAAGTGATCCTTGTGAAAGTTGGCTAACAAAACGACAACACTACGTCCTATTACCGAGTCAACCGTTCGACGAATGATTTTTGCCTTGGGCTGACTCGCAGTAGCAAGCTCGTCGGCTCGTCCGGGCAATGCGGTGGGGCGTTGGTCCCCTTCCCGCAGCCCGCTCTGCCTCTGCCTGCCCTGCATTTTGCTTCACCCAACAAACAACTCGCGACTCATTCCACGTATTTCGTCCGCCGAGTTCCGAGACGAGAGAGACGGACACAAAGAAAACACCTACAGAAGTACAGGAGCAAAATTAGAGAATGCACAGTAATCAATAATGTGCAAAAGCCGTGAGAGTGGAACAAAGACTATAAATTTTATAAGTTATTATTAACAAAAAGGTTAGTAGTGCCTTTTTAAAACCTTTAAACGATTGACCAAATCCTTGTTGAAATAGTTTTCTTTCGACTAGTCGTTCGTTGTATGGTTTGCATTTGCATTGCGTGATGGCGTCGTTGCCTCGCCTCGTTGGATTTTGTGTTAAATACCTAGCTTACCAGTTGATACAGAGTTCAAAGCATATATAGGTACATCGTAATAGATAGTGAAGATACTTTTTACGAACCTACGAATTACATTCAAGAGTTTTTGTGTGGAAACAGCCGAGTACAAAAATAGATTTTAACATGGATTTCAACGTTCTTAGCTAGACAGGTAGGTACCTATAATACCTAACGATTACCTACGAGTTATGTTATCGTTTATAATATAACTACTTCGGCAACTTGTGTAGATCAGCGAGTAGGTAAAGGCGCATGTTACTTTGTCGTCACATTAGAGGCAAATTTGTAGGTTTTATATATTTTAAAATTGCGTAATTGGTATTTGTCGTAAGGTTATTGGTTAGTTTCGTGTAAGCCAATATGTCATTGACAAACGCCTGTCTAAAATATTTATTTAAGACGTAATATCCGTTTTGTGGTTCATCCAACTATAAGTAATTTAAGTTAAGGCGTAGGCAAGGCCATTCGGGTTTATGCGGGAGCGGACGAGCGAGGGTGCAACCGTCGCCATTTTGTGATAACCAGACCCTTGTATTGAAATTGAATGTAATGTATACGTCACACACACGAGGGAATAAACGTCTTCATTGTTAATTTACACGCAGCACGGCAGTACAGTATTCTGTGTCATAGAGCGCTGTGATTGGTCGAAAGTTCGTTTAGTATTTTACGAAATAATGGTGAAGCAGATGGCGCTCTTACTTTTCATTCCGTCCGTATTTTATTTGCTTTATGGACAGACTGCAAACTGCAAATCAAGTGATTGCTTGTTAGGATTGGATGTTGGTGATTATTTTTAATAATGTGATGTGATTGATAAAGCCTTTTTATTTTATAGTTCCCATAAGTATAGGTATAGAAGTTTTTAATGTAAATTACGGCAGGTAAGTAGGTACTAAGTGTAAAGGTTTTATTTTAATTTTAATTTTGTGGTGTTATTTTGTTTACTTTAAAAGGCGTAATACCCATCTGATGTGTACTAAGGCGGCTATAAAACAAACAAGTTATTTCGTTATATTCATACTTTATTCAGTAACAAAAATCGTCATGGCTGTTAGGTTAGGATACATCTATCTGAAATTAAATTATCCATTTGGTGGTCGTTATGACACATTTTTAGCGATAAAAGCTTAATCTCTACTTCATTGGGTGCGTTTAATATATTAAATCTTGTGTATACTTACCTGAAAAGAAAACGAGAAGAGAATGTAGGTAACGAAAACAACCAACCTAACATAGCATTCAATCACAAGATGGCCGGCACTACTTTTATAACACTATTTTAAATGATTTAGGTTACATATAGTTACATTACATTTATCAAGATAAAAATGTGTTAAATAAACATATACTTAGTTTATTGTTTAAGTAAGTAGGTAGATGCTTTTTTTTGAGAATTTTCGATTAATTTATTATTTCGTTTTTAAAAACAATACTTAAGTACGGTAGGTAGATGGTAAATTCCGCAATCACATTAATTATTAGGTAGGTACTTGAAAATTGGCAACATTTTTCTACAAGGGACATTACGGAGTTTTTACTTCATCTGATTAGAAAGTTAAGTAGGTATATCTAATACGGATAGGTATTATTAGGGTACCTATCAATTAGGATAATCCTAAAGCTTTTTAATTACCGCCTACCGAGTTTAATTTTGCAAAAAAAATTGTTTGTATTCGTTATTCCTGAGTAGTAAGTGCATGTGCTTTCGGCAGAATTAAAAAATCTTCCGAATATGAAAGTGGCACAGTATTTTATTTTCATTCCAGCACCCTTTTTATCTGTGTGTAGATACTAATTACCTATTACTGTGTACTATATAAAATGAGGATTTAAAAATGTGAATTTTTAGTGAGTATGGATGTCTGTCGTAAAAAAATTAAGATTTTTTTTATAATGGGCAATTTTTTTTTTATAATATTGGGTGATTTATTTGACATAGACCATACTTTTTTTACAAGTATGACGTCACTAGGGATGCGTAGACAATACAATAGGTAGGCAATAGTATTATGCAGGCATGTACAACATTACAAGACAGAGCACAAGTAGAGACCGTGGAGCACTTAGAAAATGAATTGATAACAATTTTATCTGGATTTTTGTTCCGTCTTGTTTACCTCGTAGGACAAGAAAATAATTATAGGTTACCTCAACCCGTTGACGGTAATTAATTACGGCTTCATGTTGAGTTTAAGATTGTCATTTCGGACTTTTAAAAATGCTCAAGTATTAATTGAAGACGTGAGTGGATGAAGGTGATAGTCGTTTAATTCCAATTTTGAGTAAATTGAGGTTAAAATTTTACTTTTAAATTTTGAGTTAGTCGCCACGGAACTGATTTTTTTACTAAATTATGATGTACTAAATTTTATTATTAATTAAACACTTATAGCAATTAAACACTTATATTATTTATTATTATTTAATTAAAAAGAAAGTGAACATAGCTCCTTCTTCCCTTAACAAAAGTTAACTTTTCTGCACTTTTTGCTTTTTAAAATTAACTGTACATAACACCTTTTTCAACTCTATTTTTCAAAATATTTCTTAAATCGCCGATCTTAAGGTCTTGTAATCATTTATACAGACAATGGACATATTACCTTCATCAACGCAAAAATAGAAAAAAACTCAAAAATGCGGCATATCACCTTCATCCACTCTCTACTCACGTCTTCAATTACATCATAACTTATTGTAATTAATTCCTAATGGCGATATTTGACTGAAAAAATATGAACGACATTGAAGGAATCAAAGAAGTGATACATTATTAGTGGAGAAGATATTTATTGTTTTTCGAAGTATTCTCCTTGAAACTTGACACATTACGAGCATATGATCCACTTCGCAAATGGTTGGTTAGTTTCTGAAAGAGGTGAAATAATGTTATAATTGTGTGAATTAACACTAAATTGTTAACAATTGTGAATATAAAAATTAGTTTACTCAAATTCATTGCAGTAATGGATTTTTATAGCGGAATTATAAGTGAATTCAAATCCTTTGATGGATTTGTACAATGGCGCAGTGTTGATCGGGGAAAATAAGGTATTATTTAGGGTATTTTTAGTAACGATATATCGCGTTTTTATATGTAAGTATTTGTTACTCAGAATACAAATAAAACGAGAAGAAAACGAGAAAGACCAAAATATTCAAGCAATAAAACTTTTTCGTTTCGTCGTCTCTTTTTCGTCGCTTTGTAGACAAAGTGCATATAATATCTAAGAAGTTTAAGTTGGTGTACGATCTTTCGTACATTAAATTTACAGAGAAAAGCCGTGATAATAAGTATGTTAACAAAATTAGCTTATTAAGCAGAAGCAACGTAAATACACGTAGGAGTGTTTCTCTGACTTTAACTAGGTTAATAAGAAACCGGGTTATAATAAATGCATTGTTATGATAAAATGCACGATTGCAATAAGAGAATAAGAAATATGTATATTAAGGAAATTTATGTAAAAAATATATAATATTTCACAATTATATAACAGTCGACTATCGCTATCGATAGTTAGTAGTCTTTAATTTGCATCCCTAGTGCACTTGCCGTTAGAAACGAGTTAACAAGTCGAAGTAGACAATTAGACAAAGTTTCTATGTAAGGGACTTACAACCCCTTACAGTTGGGTTAGTATCATAATTACTAGATCTGCAAAATGGCCTAATCGGCAGTTATTTTGTCTTGTATTAATGCGTTCATTCACAATTATATTTAGTTATTATGGTATAGTAGGATACAATTAAATGAGTAATAAGTCATCTCTTTACTCATTTCATCAGTACCTATTAATGTTTAGTCTGATATATAACAGTTTTAATTTTTATGTTTATTTATACAAAGCTGAGTTGAATTATAATTTGTTAAGGTGGTGGTGCATTTTTAATGACATGCAAAATTATTAAACATCACATAAAATACAATGGAGCCCTTTTCTTTGTCCACAGACATTAAAATGGATTCTGAATACGATCAAAAGTTTGCCGAGATGAAGCAGTATATTCCTTTTTTGGAGAGAATGATTACAAGACTAGAAAATGCTTCACTGACATCAGGAAAACCTCGTCAGGCGCAGTTAGATAAAATTAAGTCACTAAAACATCTCCTTTTAAACAAGCAGAAAAGGTTTAGTTTGTTTTTTGTTTTGTCTTTTTTTTTTTCATATAATGTTCAAGATTTTTTGCTTAATAAATAAACTGTAGTATTGTTATACCAAATTATAGAAGGAGGAGCACTGTGAGAAGCAGTCTTACAGCAAACACGCACTGATGCGGCCACGGCCATAGTGACACGACCACGACCCCGCTGGCCGCATGCGGCATTCGAAAACTTTGATTTTGTATAGGCAGTTGTCCCACCGTCGACGATGAACGAGAAGTGATAGAGCTATAAACTAGAAACGAGTTGGTGAGCAGCGAGAAGCAAGTGTGTAGTTTCGATAGTTTTGTTGCTCGAAGCGAGAAGCGAGTGTTCTATGCGACGAGCTATTACTCGCACCACTCGCTTAAAATGTCCCTTTTTTTCTTGCGTTTTTTCAAAATTACCGCTGCTCGTCAGAACTAGATAACAGTGATAGTTTTAATAATTGTTCTGAATTCATAATATGTGCACTCAGATCCGCACTCTAGGTAGAAATGACCGCTGCGTTGGTTGGTATCTCGGCGAGTCCTGATCGCCAAGCGAGAATCGCTGAGCGAATACGCTGTCAGTCAGACAAATCAAGTCGCTCAGCGAACTAGTGGGGCGAGTCCTCGCCGGCAGTCTAAACAGTCCGCGATCAACTATAAATATATTCATCTCTTTTGTTCATACGGAATGTATATATTATTGTACGTTTCTTGAGCGAGAAAGTAGTCGATAGTCGCTTCCTGGCCGGTAGTAGGACAACTGCCATAGACATTCAGGTAGCGACGCGCACTTGGTCGTTGCAGCCACAGCCGTCTTTAATAGAGAACGCTATGTTGCAGCCAATAGTTTGTGCATTCTGGCTGCAGCGGTTGCTGTCCGTAGATCGTTGTATTTGTATGGACGACGCGCACTTGTGTTCGTACATTGTCGGTTAGTGCCTGATCGATGCCCGTCCAGAGTTGTTCGTTTGTGCGCGTTTGTTTCGTGCAGAATGGAGTTCAATGCCAAAAAAAATTATATGAGAAACTAGCGTTCTTTCCATAAACCTACCAAATCTTTATCCCCCTTTACCAACCGTTTATCCCTCTTTCCATATGTGTAAAGCTAATTAAAATCTGTATACCCATTCTCGAGTTTTTGAACCTACATAAACCAACAATCGACAACAGAATACAAATAAGATAATTAATTAAAGCGATTTCTTCCACGTCCATATTCCGCAATGTTTTAACTAACTGGACTAAATCAATCCGACTTGTCGTGACCTTAGCCGCATCAGTGCGCGTTAGAGGATGAACTGGGCAGCGTGATTGGCAGTAACTAGCCCCTTATAGAAGACTACATTGAAATAACAGACCATGTGGTATATTTCAATCCGATTGCTTTTCTAAATCTTTTCAAGGTTCGAGTGAATAGGCATCATCTGGGTGTGCTCGCTCCATCATAAGCCTCACCCTTGCTACACAGCTGGTTGTTGGCCAAAAGCAAACCCATCTCTAATAAAAAAAAAGAGCTTTGTTACTTGTTCATAATTTATTTTGTACAATTATATAAATACCAACTAAATAAAATGACGTTAGACTATATGAATAATTTAATTTGTAGGATGAAGATGAAAAATTTGCTGAAGTGCGAGCAGGTATTACTAAATTTGTATCAAAAAGTTGAACAGGTAATTGGTGCTATTTTTTTTAAAATTTTTTTATATGTTACATTTTGAATAGTTATCTATTACAGTATATAGTGTTTATGACAGAATAACTTACCAACATTGTCTTTTTTTTAGAAAGACTGTGTTCCACTCAAAACAAGTAATACTACAAAAGCGACATCAGACCTTGAGACTGCAAGAAACAAACTAATGTCTAAGAAGAAATCCAGTGAAAAAGTTCCAGAAATAGCTGAAGGCGACAATATAGAGGCAGTTTGTTCACGAATTAAAACACCTCCGTTATTTCAGAGGAGACCGAATAGATGTTCCGAATCTCGTTCTGTATCACCATCTAAATCTGCGGGATCCTCGAACTCAAAGCGCAACTACACTAGGGTTTTGGCGTCACCCGAACCATCTGGAAGGGAAGGTTGGTCCGCTGTAAGAGCTGATGCGGAAAATGTACTGTATTCACGTAGATCTCCTCGCCGATCACCGTTGCGACGTTCATCGTCTTATAATAAGAAGGAAAAGAAAAAATCCTCACGAAGGTCAAAGTCAAGAAGCCGTCGAAATTTGAACATAACTTTGAAAGTTCCCGAAGAAAGTCTTTTTTCTTTAAATACAGAAGACATATTGCCTAGAATTATTAATTGTAACAGTGAAGATGTTAATATAGATGCTTTGCGGAACATGAGAAGTCAAATACTTGCAGAATTGAAACAGACAGGTTTAAATGAAGATATTTCTGATTTGATACTTAAGTCGTATAAAAAGAAAAAAGACAAAAAGAAGGTCGCAATGAAAAGTGAGGAGGTAGAAGAGGGTGAATTATCTGATAGTGAAAGTGAAGCTATAGAAAGTATATACAACAGCGTGATAATTCTGGAAAATGATAAGAATAAAGACAAAACACAAAAAATCGACAACGCAACAGATGACAAGCCTAGAAAAATACAGATCTGTCTTGTCATAAACTCTGATAAAGAAAATAATACTATCGAAAATAAAAAGAAAACTGTTTCTGATTTTAGTGAATTAGAAATGTATAATGATATTATCAGTGAAGACGCTATTGCAACAGATACGTCAAAGATAAATGAAACACCGCGTGTTAAAAAAAATACGACCGACGAGAAAGTTGATGTTAATAATACGTTTAATCTTGAAGATAATAAAAATAAAGAGGTTTTTATGACTAAAAACGAGTTAGGAATTGAGTTACTGCAAAATGAAAGTGAAGAATCAAGGCAATCAAATGTGAATAATATAGTTGAGGGTATTCAAAGAAATTCACAAAATGTTTACTCAAATATGCTCAAACAATCTGAATTGGAACAAGAGAATAATAATGGAAAAGCCCTAACTTTTTCACCAAATTTTTACAAGCAATTATCTGAAAATACAACCACAGTATTGTGTTCAGACAACCCAGATATAACGAAAAATAAAGATATTGAGATCATTCGTGATATTGAAAATATTCAGCATATCCAGTCAAATTCTAATAATGAAATTTCACTTACAGAACCACAGAAACTAGACGTAGAGCCGCCAAAAAAAAACTCTCAGGAATCTGATGATATTCCTTTCTTGAATAACGATCAATTTCCTCCTCTTACGGAACAAAAGAAAGAAAATGTGCCTAGTCAAATAGATATTCTTTTAGCCCTAACTGACCAACTTTTAAGCGATAGTAATGTTTTACCAGGAACAGAAACCGTAAACGCAACCCAATCGCCTGTACATGTTCCCAAAATTACTAAAGTAACCAGTGTTACAGAAAATATTACCAAAAAAAGGATTTCCATTGAAAAATATAAAGAAAAAGCAACTTCTTCGCCTAAACATAAACAGTCATTATGCGAAAGTGACTTTTTTTCGAAAGAGGATAACTTTAAAAAACAAAGTATAAAACTTACACTAAAGGAATGTGAAAGATTTAGTTTTATTAACAAATTTGGCTCTGACGATTCTTCGGATGAAGGAGATTCAAAGAGTTGTAACATAACGAGTATTGACAGCATTGATGAAATTTATGATAATCTTGCACCTATGTCACCGGATACACTTCCATTAGAAGATAAAACGGTACCTATTATAATACCAACAGATCCAGTCAAAACAATTAATACAATTGTACCTAAAAATGATGTTGATATGAGATGTCTTCCAATATTATCACCAATTAATGTCGGTCAAACGTCTCTTAATATAAACAAGAGTAACACGGGAGATTTTCGGGAAATTCAAAATACAATTTGCAATGATAATGTTAGATTGACGGATCCCCGTATTCGAAAGGAACTTGATAAGCAAAATAATATTAATGAAAATAACAGAGAAATTGGCAAAGCAACTATTTTCAATAATAAGACACCTCGAGTCAGATCCTTCGAAGTGTCTCCTCGTATAAATGATGATCATTCCAATAGTCTAACAACTATCACTTCAGTTATACAGAAGCGTGATAATAGAGATAATTTAAATTTAGATGAAAAATTTGATCCTCGGAAACAGGATCTTCGAGATCCACGCAGTGGAGCAAATTTTGTTTATTCAGAATTAAATAGAACTGAAAACAGATTGGAATGTCCGCCCACTCCGAATCATTATTTTGGTAGATCTGACTGCCCAACATCAACACCTTCATTTGGAAGACTTGATCCACCTGAAAACAGATTAGAATGTCCGCCCACTCCGAGTAATTATTTTGGTAGATCTGACTGCCCAACATTAACACCTTCATTTGGAAGACTTGATCCACCTGAAAACAGATTAGAATGTCCGCCCACTCCGAGTCATTATTTTGGTAGATCTGACTGCCCAACACCAACACCTTCATTTGGGAGACTTGATCCACCTTCGGCACTATTAAATCCGTTTGGTAGTATGGAATGTCCACCCACTCCAAATCACCCTTTCGGTATGGCAGACGGTCCATCTTCCTCTGTAATGAATCCTGTTTATGGTATATCTGATTGTCCCTCATCTCCGCTTAATTCATTTTGGTTAAATGACCCTCCATCGACACCTAATCATCCTTTTGGAATATCGGATGGTTCATCAACACCAAGCCATTCTTTTGGAAGATCTAATCAAAATCAACACTTTTTAAGCCAGAAATATTCAAAGCCCTTACTGCAAGATCCCAGACTAAATAGACATTTTGAGGATTCATATTGTAAAAAGAGTGAAGACTATTACAAGAATAGAAATACGTCTAATTATAGACGACATGCAGAGTCTGTCAACAGAACGTACAATAATCCGGAAGTATATCAGAATTATAGAAGAGAAAGCATTGGCAGTGATAGAGACGATAGCAGCAAAGATAGATGGCGCGAATCTAGTACTAGCCGTAGACTGTCGAAAGAATATGATAGTGATCGTTTCAACTCCAGGGACCGCCGCCACTACAAATATGATAGTGAATTAAAATATAACAGATCTGAAGACCAGCACAATTTTAACGTAAGAAATGAAATTCACCGTGAACAAAGTGTTAGTCGAACATATCCAGAAAATACCTTTTATCGGAATAACAGAGCCTCGAGTATTGGGAGAACTTCGCGAGACGAACTACCAAATAACAATTTTTTTGTAAAATCACATGCTGGCCGCTCTTTTACTATTAAAACAAGTGTAAATACAACATTTCAACAAGATTCTAAAGAAAATAGTTTCGAATCACGAAGGCAACGCGCGTCCAGTGTAGGGCGGTTTTCATCGAGTGAACGTAGTGCCGATAAAACTCAAAGAAGCCTACATAAACATAGTGATGATAGAGATAAGGTTAGAGCAAATTCGTTTCAGCGTGCAAAAAGCGTGGGAAGGGATGCACTTGAATTAAAATCTGTAAAGAGTTTTGAAGATAGGAAAGCTGATTTTGAGGCTTTAAAAAAATTCAGTAGAAGTTACGAAGAACAGCTAAAGAATAAGGACCGTGGTAGCCGTAGTAGCCGTAGTGCAGCTAAAGATTTCCATGGCGTGCAGCGTAAAGGAGTTTCCGATGATTATAAATTCGGGACCCGGAAAAATAGCAGAAGTTCAAGAATTCGACAAGATTATAAAAGAGATGACAAATATAAACATATTCAACATCGTGGCCGTAAAGACTCCTATAACAAACAAAAATACTCTTTGGTTTATTCAAGTGATAACATAGCAAAAGGTACAATATTCGGTGCAGGTTATGGAGTGAAAAACTACAAAATTCCAAAAATAAGACGGCCTATTGAGGAAACCACTGACAAATTAGATAATAAGGATGATTCATTAAATGATAAGGAACATAAACCAGACATAAGCAATAAAAAGACAAAGGATGTAGAAGGTTCCACAGTCGGCGACACTTCAAAACGAAAGAATGATAAAGAAAAAATAGAATCCACTAAAATAGATTCTGATAAATCCAAGTCTGCATCTACGAAAACTATCACAAGTAAAGAAAATAAATGGGTTGTTAAAAGTAGTAACCATGAGAATGATCAAAATACTACCAAAGTGAAAACTTATACAAGTGACGAAAAATCACAAATACAGGAAATTGATGGGACGAAGAAACTTTTGATAAAGTCTAGCAAAAAGGATAATAAAGGATGTTCAATAAAGGATGAGGAACATAAACTCGAATCTGATAATTTAAGTTCAGAATCAAGTGTAACATATGTAAAAGAAATAGAAAATACTGATATTGATGTCTTAGAGGACAGCAGCGATAAATTTGAAGCCAAATCTTTTCCCAATGATAAGAAAAATGACGAAAAGCTGCTGAAATCTTTAAATTCAAAGCGTATCGATTTAGACATATTTGCTGATAATGCTGATCCTATTGTAATGAGTAATAATATCAATGATTTGATACAGAATTTAGAATATGATTTAGATACGTCTAAACCGACCCACCCAGCTATTTCTGCAACAGAAGCTAAAATTGAAAATAATAATTCTAAAGGTGAAAACGTTTCCTTAAATGTTGAAAATGTTGATTTAATAACTGAAAATATTAAAATATCTGATAAAACAGAAAAGTCATTAGAAGTTCAAAATGAGAATACATGTCTGCTGAAAAGTGATATTCTTCAACTGAATAGTCAAGACCGTTCTGGTGAAAATAAAATATTATCATCAAACGTAAGTAACATATCTGAAGAAATAAATGATGTAGTTACACAGGTAAATCTGGACGGGGAACAGAAAAATAATTCAGATTATATAATAATTAATTATGAAAGTGACATAACCCCTGTTCCAGACAGTACCATAAATACAAATGAGAATCAAACATTATCTAGCGACAATATTGTGGATAAAGAGAAAGATAGTAAGGGGCAAAATTATATGGTTGACAATATTACTTCTACTCACAATAATATAGAATGTTCTAATGACAATGCAAAGTTAAGCTCACCTCTTAAAAAACAAACAGACTCTTTAGAAAGTTTGTTGTCGATCTTACAAAATAAAACCAAAATTAAGGAACTGCTTAGTGTACTTAGGGATCAGTCCGATGAAAAAATGAAGAAAAAACTCGAAAAACTTAGTGAAATTGTATCGGACGATGAAGATGATACGGTAGAAGTAAATAAAGTTGAATCAACTACGACGGGTGACGAAAATAATGATTCAGCCGATAAAGCAAATGTTTCATGTAATATAAACGAAGAAAATCTTAATATAATGGTAAAGTCTCCTAAAGATAAACTTAACAGTGAGGATACAAAAAATGATTATGCATGCTCTGGAGTAAATAATGAATTAGATTCTCACCTTCAAGAAAACCTATCTGCTGAGAATGGTATTCAAAATGAACAAGTTGAAGATTCTCCCAATGAGAAAATTCCTAAACGGAAGAAAACGGGTAAATTTAAAAAGATAAATACTAAGAAAAATAATTCCCAAACATTACAAAAAGCCAATTCTGAAGATAACACTAAGGTAACAAAAAGGCCATCAAGATCTACAGAGGTCATGAAGTTACAACAAGATACTAAAGAAATGTTTGTAAAAGGCGAAACTCCGAACACTATAGGTATTAGATTATGTAGACTAGCAAAACTTGAAGCCAAAAAAAAAGATAGCAATAAAAATGATGATCTATCTGACGAACAGGCTTCTGTAAAAAAGCAATTGAGAAAGAAACCTGGTCCAAAACCAAAAAAGAAAATACACGAGAAACCCACAGAATATGAGGCAATAAAACCTTCTAGTGAAATTGTAAATACTTCTAAATACAAGCCCGGACCGAAATCAAAAACAATGTTAGTAAAGAAATCAGACCCTTATGCTTTTGAGTGCGATTCTGGCAGTGACATAAATGCTACAAAAGAAATGGATATTGTAGGTTCTGACTCAGATGACGATTTTGTGACATCTGATCAAAGTGTTCCCCCCGTTAGTCTGGTTGAACCGAAAGTAAAACAGAAGCGGAGGCGTGCTGGCTGGAAAACAGGTGTCATTAAAGTTAAAGGGAAGAAGAAAAAAATAGATACGAAAGAGAAAGAGGAAAAGAGTTATTTGGTAGAAGACACAATCCCTATATCGCAATTTAAGAATCCTGATGACTGTTGTTTCACTGACAAATCATATTGTTTCCTTAAAAACGTTGTTACGTATACATGTCGACTTTGCGGATTCAGAGGGGCTGATATTGTAAATCATTTTAAGAAGAATCACCCGCACTCCGAAGTACCGCTTTCTAGAATGAATTCTGAAATTGCAAAAGAAGCTATTGAACAATGTGATGATCCAAATTTTGATTTAGCTAGTAAGATTCCGACCGAGAAATATGTATGCAGGTTTTGCTTTAAAGAATTTTCTAAACAAAAAAACCCTTTGGAAAAATTTTTCTGGCATGTCGTTCATAAACATACAGGTGAATATAAACAGCTGTGTCCTGAATGCGTCAATGTGTACCAGTGTCCATTTAACTTAGACATACCGCTACCACCTAAAGATAATGTCAAAGGTCAATTAATTGGATTCATGTGTGGAAAGTGCTACTTTACACAATTATCGCTTGAGAATCTTAAATCTCATGTATTAGTGCGCCACAATGATGAAGATATCATGGTATTCACGATTAATCTAGCTTCAATATCTAAAAAGAAAATGATGGAAATGGTTAAAAGAGCAGAAACTCCCAGAGTATTGAGAAGTTCCCGGTCAAATCAAAGTTTGGTTGAACAAAGTGATGAGAGAAGTTATATCACCGAGTCAAGTGATCGTACTAGTGAAACGGAATCAGAAGTTTTAGATACAAGTAGCAGTGTAATATCCCCTTACCCAAGGAGATTTAATCGACTTAAGTTTGAAACAGACGATATCACTTCAAACATTAGTGAAAATAATAAAAATAAAATCAGTGACATTGAAACTGAAACAAACGATACGGTTTGTACTCTTATAGACAGATCACAAGAAAATATTGGAAGTGCTGATATAAAGGATTGTGCACATTTCCAAATAAGATTGTCAAGTAGCGGTACGAAAGAATACGTCTGTTGCATAAATGGAATAAACAATCACTACATCACTGGTCTTTTAATATCTATGAAAAAACACATTCAGACCAAGCATTCTGAAAAATGGGACGGCTATTGCTTTATTTGTAAAGTCATAGTCACAGAGCAAGGCGTACACTACTTCAAAGAATGTTTTCAACACTTTTTAGATAAACATTTCGACGACTTTCCCGTTTTAACCAATGAAAACCAAATACCTATTGAAACTGAAGTGCTTACAGAAAACCAAACGCGAACAGTTCAGAGATCCAATGCTCCAGAATCGCCTAAACCGCAATCTGTTGGTTTCATAAATGTACGACCATTTTCCGAGCTTATTTCTAAACCTGTCGACGATGACATAGAAATCGATCTACCAAAAATTCAAAGCGTAGTCAGTCTCGGTTCTGCCGTAGAAGACAACTTCTATAATCTAGACGATTCTATTGAGATGAGAAAAGAAATCAAATATGAGGAGATCCAGGCGGCCGTTATGGCCAATAAGCATTCAGTAGTTTTACAAAGTATGACTAAAGCCGACAAATTAGTCCGTATATTCAAATGCGCGGGTCGTTACTGTTCATTTACAACTGATTTTGCTGAGGAGGCATTATTGCACGCCTCTCGGCATCAACAAATCGGTGGCACTGACGCTCTGAACTGTGCTTATTGCGACTTCGATTCTAGTGGAAACGCTATTGACCTAGTAGCCCACGTTTTTAAAGAGCATGGATCGTGTCTTTATGTATGTGGGAAATGCTTCTATCGTTCCGTGTCCAGTCAACTGGTTGCCGCTCATTTTATTGTGATGCACAGAGGTTTTAAAATATCTGTCTTAATGTCATCATTGGGAACTTTGCCTCATACAGCTGACGACATTCCCCTGACTAGAAAAGCAGCCGTTTCTTACTTTGTATGTGATCAAGGTAAGAAATATTTTATAATGAATAATTTTATATAGGTAATAATAATTATAAACTTTCATTGAAATCTGTTTAGCAATGAAAATAGACAGGTACTTTAGTATTTCTAAATTACATATATTCATTGAACTACGTATCGAAACTCAATAGTTTAAGGTCAAAAATAACTCGAAACCATGAAGACTACAAAAAACCTAAGCAAAATGTTTTTCTTTTTAGGTTTACAAGATGGCAACAGCTGCGTATTTCGTACGTATATATCGCAGAAGTTTGTGGAACATTTGTTACAAAGGCACTGTAATGACGTTTCCTTTAAATGCTTTGTAAGTATCTAATTCATTATTATATTTCTTATATATTAATTATATATATTACTTGTATTATTGCTGAAATGAAACCCGGGCGCTAGTTCAAAGTTCCGACATAGTTCAAGTCGCATAGAATCCGTCCTACCTCTTAATGCCCTCGCACTGTGTGGTCTAAAACATAATAAAAGGCGTGGGGAATCATCAGATGTGCGTTACGGCTTCTTGGGTTCTTCAGCGGTTCATAAAAGTGGCCTATGTTGGTTGTAAAAGATGAATAATAACTTTCGCCCCAATGTATGGCCTACTCCATAATGAACGAACTTAGGTACATGCCTTGATAAAATATCTAGCCTTAGTGGCGCAAGTTTCCAATCACGTTGTTTTTTCTTCATCATTGGGGCAGACGATCCTTACATAAGCTCGAAAAATACCCATTGACTAATCCATAGCTTTACTGTTTTTGCTATATATTGATTTTGATTGTTACAGATTTGTAAAACCACAACAAATAATACCGACGAGCTTATGAAACACTTGTCTTCCCACAACTTGAATATGTACCAATGTGCGTTCTGTGTATTCGGCGCTCCCAATGAAGGGGCGTTGCTAGCTCATGCGGCTTCTAAACATCCAGACAGGATGCCTCAAGCCTATATTAGGATTGTCACTGGCAAGGTATGTATGCACCATGGCGGACAGAAACGTTTACCAGCATTTTATGTTGGACAGCTGTTCCAAAAATAATGCAAATTATAAAGGGTTAGTCCAAACAGTTCTAATATTAGTTCTATGATAGAACTGTTTGGACAAAAAAAAAAAAATCAGGATACATGAAAAACTTCTGTTGATAGTGATTTATGAAACTATGACATCTTCTATGATTTTAAATTAATTAAATTTAACATTTAAGTGTAATATTGTGTAGGCGCCGACAACAAATAATATTTGGTTTGGTTGATTATTAGTAAATATTTGAAAGTATTTACCAGTGAAAAAGCCAAAATGCGTTGTGAAAGGGCATCAAAAAATTAAAAGCAGGATAGAATCATATTTTACATGTACGTTAACTTAGAAACCAATATTTTCATTAAAAATAAATTATGTCAACATCGGCCTATACTTACACGTTTATAAAACCGGCTTCACTGTATTGTCTGCAAAACTCTGTCTGATTTTATTTGATCTGAGCACTATATAAAGTATAATCGTGTACTAGTAGCGGTTACATGGCGTAATGTATGTATCAGGTTAACTGTTGTAAAGAAGATTTTATCAAAAAAAGTTTTGATTTGTTCCAGGATGGTGCTGAAAAATTTGTGCCATTGGCGAAAATACGCAAAAACAGTAAAATTGTAGTTTACACAGTCACACCATCTCAGATCAAAGAGAACCCCACCAGGGAAGCTGAGCGATCCCTAGAGTTAGAGAAACTAATTGGCCATATTCATACTGAATCTTTGAGACCTAACGTCGTCGTTTCACTTGAGGCAGAAAAGGACTTGAGTGAAGTTGAAAAGTCACAGAATGAATTAGAAGTAATAGAACTGCCTATTAAGATCGAACCGAATACAGATAATAAAGAAAAATCGGCTACAGTATTTACAAGTCCAGAACCCTCTCCATTAAAAACGACCGACTCTTCTTTAGTCATTTGTTTAGACAGCGACGAAGAAGATTCGAAAGATAAAATTACTCTACTATCATTACCTGAAAAGGCCGGCCCTGAAAATACTGTACCAAAATCTTTGGAAATATCACATACACAGGATGCGCCACAAGTAGGTTCTTTACACGCAACATTACCGACAAGCTCTAGCCCTATTCACGTCGGACCATCTACCTCTTTAAATTCATTACCGGACGCAACAGTAAACCTTGCAAACGATGATAATTTTAAAAGAGTCACACTCTATCAACTATTTAAGTGTTCAGTATGTTCGAAATATTCCAAACATATGGAACGATTTCGGTTTCATTTGAACGAGTGCACAAAGGGCGCTACAAAGATTAGTTGTGCACATTGCAATTACAACAGCGACGATACGCACGACATGTGCCAACATTATTTGCAACACCTTTTGGGAGATCGTTATGAATGTGGCGTCTGTAAGTATCCATTTGGAAAGAGGAACGTCACCATTCGTACCGTGAAAAGGCATATGAGACAAGCGCACGAAGTAATGTCGGTTTCAGTATGTATAACGAAGGAAGATAAATCCAAATACATATTGCGCCCGTCTGACCCTGAACCGTCTCTCAGACCAAAGAGAAGCGCATCTTCTAAAACTCCTGAGAAAAAACGCTACGGACCTCTCGACGTCGACAGTTTACCGCCAAAGCCAATTCTGGAAGAAGAGGTTTTCTGCATCCTATGCGAGTTTCACACTAAAGTTAGACACAATATGGTACGTCATTTGCAACTGCACGCTGAGCAGCAGCCAGTACCCGAGACGGCGCCGATCAACCCCGTTCCACATTTGCAAACGAATGAGAAACACTTTGATAAAATGGTGAATCTCGCGTCTAGTTCCTTGGCTCCGAAATTGAACGATAAATTTAAAGCAGACGGTGTAACTTTAGCGCTAATACCGCCCGAGGCCGCTTCCTGTTACCCT
Organism: Synanthedon myopaeformis; assembly: GCA_944738685.1. Classification (NCBI taxonomy): domain Eukaryota; kingdom Metazoa; phylum Arthropoda; class Insecta; order Lepidoptera; family Sesiidae; genus Synanthedon; species Synanthedon myopaeformis. The sequence goes on along the minus strand of OX122933.1, from coordinate 1,905,144 downwards.
AAATTCGTCGATGAAAAGATCAGATTCTCATGCGGAGCTATCGGTTGCGTATACACTTCAATCAATGAGGAGAGCTTGCGTAGTCACTGGGTAACATTGCACTCAAATACTACCAACTATCGATGTGTACACTGTCCGCCGAATCAGTATTTAGACAAATCAAAGCCTTTAACGATAGGCAGAATTTTGGCACACTTAAAGATGCACGACAACATATTGTATGCGTGCTCGGGCTGCACTTATTATCACCACAAAGCTAACATGATCAATAAACATATAGCCGAGAATCACGAAGGCTGCCGATTGTTGATTGTTAGAGGAGAGGGAAGTAGTGCGGGGGGACAGCACGCTAGTGCAGAGCCCACGATGGACCTCAAGCCGTGGCAATGCGGCCTGTGCAAATTCAAGAGTTTGCTTCGGCCTGATGTAGTCGAACATTGTGCTAGAGTCCATCAAACTAAAATGCAATACAAATGTTTCTACTGCCCTTATCGGACTTCTGCTCGGGAAAATATTGACAAACATCAAGCGACTTCTCACCGTGACAAGCCATTGGAAACATTCTACTTTTTCTATAGAGAGGGATCGATTCCGAACCAGCCCGATGGGACGCCTCGTTGGCAGATGCAGGCGAAGAACTATTTTCCAGTAAAGACTGAGGCAGGCTCTGTTGAGGCTCCTTCAGTGGCAGTCAGAAACGACCCCGTTAGGACTGTCGCAGTCCCAACTGTTGATCTCAATATAGTTAAAAAGGAAGTCCCCGAAGATAGTTTAGAATTGAGTGTTAACGAGTTGTGTGAAAAGTTTGGTTCGTTTGGTGAACCAAATGGTATAACCTTTAAGTGTCCCATGTGTAATGTTGTCACGGAGGATACCTTTCAAGCGATGCAGTCACATCTCTATGAAGAGTTGAATTATAGGAAGTAAGTATATTTGACAAGTTAGTTATACCTAACTAAAATATATTTAAGCCCGAATCTATTATACATAATAATATCCAATTATTTGCTTTTTGTGTATTTTTTTATTAAATTTAACTTATCTTAATCAGTATTTACTGACTAAGTACTATTTTATTCATACTAGTAATAAGGTGGTTATTTCATAATATAGATTTATATAAAATTTTTGATGTTTAATTATTTATTTATTTGGTGATTTTGAAATAATTAATTAAAATAGCAACTTTATCTGGTTATTGTTAGCAATAAATTGATGGCCTCAACGAAACAAAATATTTGTATTAATTGCTAATTTTAAAGATAAATTAACGAGCTTTGGAAGTGTAGTGTCACTCGCTTATGAAGCAGTGTCACTCAGTTTCAATAGGAATCTAGGAAGTAGTCTTAACTTTGGGATTTTTATGCCCTTCACTCTTTGCATTCACTATCCAATCAGCCTGTGTAAATCACAAATTGACTTCTTTCAGATGGGGATGTGATATATGCTTCTACAAAGCTTACCACAGCAAAGGTCTCGCGGAGCATGCAGCAACCGAACATGTAGGACAAAAGGTCGAACCTATCGCCCTACCGGAAAACGTGAACATAGAGACATACGTGGCCCGAATTCTGGAACACCAGGAACGGGGCATAGCTGCGTACAAAGAGAAATTGGCCAAGCAGAAGTTGCAACCTCAAAAATCTGCCGCATCCACATCCATATCAGCCGAAAACACGAATAAACCGAAAGCCACCAAGGTTAAGACGTACACAGACAGTGAACTTATTAAGGCGTTTGGCCAATTCGGATCACCCAATGGCGACAAATTTTGTTGTCCCAAATGCAAGATGGTGTTTGAATCCAAACCCGAAATGTCGAATCATTTGGAAAACGAGCTGTCCCAGATCAGGTTAGATTTTGTTGTTTTTTTATTTTTATAATATATTAATAATGCTCGTTTAGAGTCACTTAGAGTTAAGGGACCACATAAAACCGGCTTAAATAGTAGAATTAAGTGTTCCCTAATTAAGTGTCCATTGGCGAAAACATACACCTTTATATTTTGTATTTTTGGGTAATGCTTTTGGGATATTAATTAATTTGATATTTTAAGGACCTCTTTCACCAACTACAAATAATGTGTTGGTTAGTTATTTTTAGAAATAATTTTATGTTTTAATAAATTATGCACTCGGTTTACTGCATCCTTCGATAGGCGATTTTTTTTAATTATTTTCTTTTTAATGTATGGGACTTTTACCGCACAAACAAAGGTATATCAGCTTCATCATTCCCGGTGACCGGTGACTTTAAATGGCGGTTAGCCTACTTGACACTTTACTCAGAGATGGTGAAAGAGGCCCTTATACATATAATATTTACCTGGGTATTTTTTTACTTACTTATTTTGGGATTATTGATAGTTATTATAATATAAACTTAGTATTTGTATAACAAAATTACAATTCAATAGGACACTGATGTATGAGGTTTTCAGTTGGTTCTTCCTCGCGAAATTATTCTCCCAAACAGCACATCCGACTAGACAAGTCTAGACATAGATCTAATTTCTAATTCCGGGCTCATTTGTCTTTTAATCAGACTTCGACAAAGTAATAGCACCTGCTGCCCAAAATCTAATCAAACACATATTACAGAAATTTTATAATGGGGGTCCATTTTTCTTGACATCGTTATTCGTTCTCTTTTAAACCTTTCATTGTTTCTGACATGTTGACATTTGTTTCTTTAATTCTAACCAATCAATTGTCTGTAAATTTTTTGTTACATTTACATTACAGATGGTACTGCAATGTTTGTTCAGAGCAGTTTCAGACGTACCACGAGGCTCAGTTTCATTGTCGAAGTGACCACGCGCTGGGCACAGCCAAACCCGAAGGGGCGATTCGCGACCCGAGCGTGAGGGAGGCCTGGGTCGACTCCTGTTTGAGAATTCAGCAAGAGCAGCTAACTCAGCATTCGTATCGGCCCGATTCCTCAGCAGACCAGAGCAGTGACAATACTGGCGAGGACTCGTTGCTGATGGTCAGATATGAGACAGAAGTGCCGGTGCCAGAGGCGGCCATAGCCCAGCCTCAGGCGAGTCCACCGCATCTGGTGGCAACCAAACGATCGGCCGAGGACTCCGATGACGAATCCTTGTACATAGACGAAGACTCGCAGAGACCGAAACCGAAGAAACCTCGAACATTCGACTGCACGTTTTGCAACTTCACCACAAAGAGTACGCACAGTCTCCAAGGTCACATTTATTTGCACTACAATTTGAAACCATTAAAATGTCATTATTGTAAATTCATTGGACACAGGAAGACTGTACAGAGTCACTTGAGCAAGAAACACCCGACACAGCTACAGATCATAGACAAAACTCCCATACCCGAAACTCCACCGACAAATATCAGCTTGAAAAATTACAAGAATAAACATGTGACTAGAATGGAGGACGAAGAGTCGAAAGTTGTTTGTTTGAAATGCTTGAATACGTTCACTGTGGACGAATCCGAGACTCACACTCACGCGGGAATCACACCGGATTTCTCGAAACAAGGCGAGGTTGTCATGAAGTGTTCCATTTGTTGTGAACTACTCAAAAACATAACCGCAATGTCTGCTCATAACGACAGCTGTCACAGCCAAGAAATGAGTTACACTTATTATAAGATCGATGCCTCTAAAAAGAATGATTACGAGTGTACATATTGTTCTAAACAGTTTGAAAACATTAATGATATGCGGTTGCATCATTCTGTTTGTTCTGAAAGTTTACCTGGTACGAGAAAGTCTGCCAGAAAGTCTACCACAAAATTGCCAAAAGACCATCCGATCGCTAAGAAATCATCATCCAAACTGCCCTTTCATCGCGGATCTGACTCTGAAGAGGAATACAGTCATTATGGAAAAAGGCCCAAACTTGTCGAGGAATATTCAAATGTGAACATAGAGTTACCGGTTTCTGGCAAGACGGTGTCGTTGTCCATAGACAAAGTGAAAGAAACATTAAACATATCTCCCGAAGTGGTTCTTGTGGACACCAACAAATCTAAAGTACCCCAGTTAAAAAGTGAAATAGACAAATAAATATCTGTGATTCTTTGTAATTGGTAAGTATTAACATCATATTTATAATTATAACTTTATGTATATTTCAAATACGTTATGTAGGTATTTGAGATATCTAATTAAAACACTGTTTGTCTCTAACTTGATTTAAGCCTACAGATAAGTACAAAGTTGTTTAAAATAATTACTTAAAGTTAGAACAGAAAATACTAAAACGAAACTGCAATCTGATATGCAGAGTAACAATTTGGTTTTTATTAACGATTGTATCGTTAAGACATTTGATTTGATAAGTCCAAAAGGAAGGAGAGTTTTCGAATGGGATAGGGAAATGCCTATCATGCCTATTTAGTTATATTTGTTAGATTAAAGTCAGTTGCTATTGATTTTTAATGACTATAGTATGCGCCAACGCTGTTGGCACACTGGGCCAGAAGACGTTGGAGTAGCATGGCCATTGCAATAGTGATGACAAGCGCATCACTATCGATCATGTAAATAAAACTTTTGTTAATCATATATATTTATTTACTTAACACAATCCACAGCCTAAAATTATACACAATTAAGAATATGAAACGTCATATTTATATTTTATTCGTTTTTATTTAAAATAAAAACGAAGAAAAATAAACATGGTTACAGTCAATTCCAGCTGCAACAAATTTCAATTGCAACATTTCCAATTAGTCTTACAGTTGATTGTGGATTAAATTGAAAAAAAATAATAAATAAAATAAAAAAAAAATAATAAAAAAAATTGCAACACTCAAAGTATCGACAATGCGTGCGGAACATGCACAACCCTAGCGCTTGAATGATTTATGGCCCAGTGTGCCAGGAGCGCTTGCGTTCAGTATAGAACTATATTTTTGTGTTCAAATTGCATTTAATCGTGTAAGTAAGTGTAAAATGTCAAAACTAATTTTTGTTAGTGTCTTGTCAGCTATGAATGAAAATCTATATGTTTAAGTAAGAGTTTATGTTTCACATATAAACTCTTATGTAAATAAAAACCGAGTCATAGACTAAGAAGTAAAATGTGGTATTAGAACAAAAAAAAAAAATTGTAATGAATGTTAGGTTTTTAAAAAGTTCACATAGGACATTAGTTTTATTAGTGCCTATTATATTATTATTTTTTCCTAAAACTTGTGTTATTAAAGATAATTTGTTAGTAACGTAAACGTAACAATAACTAAACAAAAATTGATAATTGTTGACCAATATTATTACTCCATTACTAAAGTATGAAACCAATGTTGGCGTTGAACACTATGGGGAAAGTTGTGATTTGAGAAGGCTCGGCTGCGAATATTACATAACATTTACCATTGATTAACAGTAATTTAATTAATTTAAATTACTTTAATTGCGAACAATAAATAACATAGAAAAGTGATTATAAATATTTTAAGTGTACAAGTCACAATTAAAATTTTTTTTTTTTTAGTTATAAAGAATATTTGTGAATGAAAATTCCTTAATATTATTCGTTTACTCGTTTGGTTGAAGTAAGTGGAACTGTTGATATCCATCGTGTATATTGTTTCATATACAAGGATAAATCTTTAAGTTTTTTGTTTAGGCTTGATTACCTACTAGAATCACTTTTCAATTGAGGAAAGTATGAGAGTACTAATTGATTGTCATAAAAATGTTCTGATTATTTATAAAGACTGTATGTTATGCTTAAATATAGATATTATTATTTAAGCAATGAGCCAAGTGACGGCTACTTTTAGTGTTTTGGTTTGTATCCTCAATGTTGGTGGAAGAGAAGTTTTTCTGCCAAATTTATATAGAAATAAAAGATTTCATGTACATTGTGTTTATTTTTGTATGCTCTGTTTCATTCTCCCAAGATTCTACTGTCCACATACAGGATATGGATGTCCAAAAAGTACCAAAAAATCTCAAGTGGTTTTTTCGTACTTTTTGTTGAGATTTTTGGTACTTGGACTCAATACAGTCTAGATAGTTTTATTTGTGATTACCTAATATCTGCTGTTCGTCGTTCTGATGTGTGGATCACTACATTCACGACCATGGCATCAAACTTCCCTTGAAAATCTGACGAAACAAAAATATTTCAAAAGGGTAATAACTCTTTTATAATACTATAAAAGTATATATAATAAATGCGTCTCTATCAGTGGACGCAATGGTAGAGACAAGTGAACGGTGTGGAGATGTGGATCGTGCGAAAATATTAAAAAAAAAAAAGACGTACCGTAGTTTAACTGTGAAAACAAACACCATCTAGGTACATCTTTTACGAGTTTTATTTATTTATTATTATTTTTATTTTATTTTATTATTATTACAAATGACTTACAAATTACAGATAGGTTAGACTTTGACCCCTACACTAAGCTCAGCTTGTATCGTAGGGATCAATTAGCGATTGACAAGTACAAAGCCCAAGCTAGTCAGTATTAAGTACTTCAGTATGACCTCGTGCAGGTAAATGTGTGTCAGCTCTGCAAGTAAGGGTGAAGTATGTGTATACCTGTACATGTCGTGTATGTATGTGCGTCTATGTATAATATATATATGTCGTGTATATGTGTACATATGTATGTATGTGTCGTGAGTTTACATTGATTACGAAGACGCGGAACCATTTCTAAGCAACAGCTCCGTGTCCCGATAACACAGAGTTAGCAACCACTTTAGGACCATGCGCTTAGCACAATTCACAGTTTTGTCCTTGATGTCGCAGCCTCTAACCACGCTGTTGTACAGGAGTGTTTGTAGATAATCAGTTGATCGCCTTCCGAAGCGTGTTTTGGACGTAGGCATCGGCACTTTAAAAATACGTCGATTTAAACACTCCTGGTACAAAGCGGAGCCCAGCATGCGCCTGTGGAAGGCGGTTACAACTTTATACACAAAAGCCCGCGCACGTTGAGTACTTGGCCTTCCTTGTATAATTGGCAAGTTGGAAACTGAAAAGGCTTAGCAAGCATAACTTTCAAAACAGAGCGCTGGGCTCGTTCAAGGATAATCAATTTAGTTTTGTCGCAACCGCCCCAAACAGAAATGCAATAAGTTAGAAGCGATTGACAGACAGAAGTGTAGACTGAAAACAAAAGAGGTCTATCGACTACTAGTCTAAGGGACTTCATTGGGTGAATAAGTTTGCGAACACGGTTTGCCGTAGCAATGATGTGGTCCTTGAATGTGAACTTCTCGTCTATGTGAACTCCTAAATATTTGATGGTATTGGTCCTTTCTATGATATTACATGCACAACCAGGCCTATTGTATGGAGAGCGTCCCCCACAAGTGCAGACAGTGATGATTTTTGGAATTGATTTAGGGGCAGAAGCAGCGGTATTGTGGAAGCAAATGTATTTAGTTTTGTTTGCGTTAAGGGTAAGCAGGTTATTCTCAAGCCACTCTGCCACCGCAGACATCCCCAGCGCACAGTCCCGGTACACCTCATCCCACGTCGGACCACAAAACAATATCGCGGTATCGTCGGCGTAGCAAATGACGGCTGCGTTTCTGAGGGGAACTTGCACAATATCATTAATGTACGTCAGGAAGAGAGTGGGACCCAAAATACTTCCTTGGGGGACGCCAAATGATACCGCGCTTCTGCCACTGAGTTTGTCACTGACTTTAAGCCGCTGTGATCTCCCCGATAAATAGCTTACAAACCAATCCAAATTGAGACCTCTCACCCCGAGTGATTCCAACTTCCTGAGGAGAAGAGGGATTGAGACGGTATCAAAAGCTTTTGCGAGATCTAAAAAGACACCCAGACAAGCTTCCCCTCTATCGACTTGATCAAAGACGAAATTCGATAAAAGCGTTACCGCTTGTTCAGTTGATCGTTTTCGTCTGAATCCAAACTGGTTAGGCGTGAGTAAGCTGTTCCTTTCCAGAAAGCTTATCAGCCGTTTGTTAACAATCTTTTCCAGGATTTTGGAAAACGAGCTTAGCAAAGAAATAGGCCTGAAGTTACCCGGGTTTCCCCTGTCCCCACCCTTATGAATTGGCGTCACCACAGAGATTTTCCAGAGATCAGGAAATTTTCCCTCAGACATTGAAAGGTTGCATATGTAAGTGAGGGGTTTTAGTAGGCAGATTCTGATATGTTTTATGGTGAAGTTGTTAATACCGTCAATACCCGGAGCACTATCTGATTTAAGCTGCAAAATGATTGAGTTAATTTCGAACTCAGTGGTCGGTTCGAAAAAAAGGGACTGGGAAGGGGATTTTCCGAGCCCCATCTTAGACGCTAATTCTTCCTCTGTAGTTTGGAGTTTGTTAAGTATTTTGTTTGCTAAATTTTGACCTATAGTTGAGAAGTATGAATTACAGAAATCTAGAGACTGCTCAGCGTTGGCCTTTATGTTCAAAAGTTCGGAAGGAACTGTACGTGCTGGCTGTGAATGAGTAATGTCGCGGATTGTATCCCAGAGCTTTTTAGGGTTGTTCTTATGTTTGTTTATGAGGAGCTTCTCGTATTCAGTTTTTAGTTTTCTGAGCAAGGACGTGTAGAAGTTCCTGTATCTCTTGTAGCTGAGGGTAACAATGTCATTATTGGGGAACTTTCGGGCCTCCATATGCAGTCTGTCTCTGTGACGAGAACATCTGATAAGACCCGGGGTCATCCATGGCTTGATGGCATTCTTGCGACGATTGCGTTTGGTGAATTCGGTATTATTATCTATAGCTCTTTCCAGTATTGTCGAGAATTCTTCAACGGCCTGGTCCACTGTCGATTTCGTCAAGACGCCATCCCAATCTCCCCTCGCCAGTTCTGAATTTAGGCCTGAGTAGTTAATTCTTTTTATAGGCCTAGGCCTAGTGCTAGATAAAGGCTTGCTCAGAGCGACGTCAGCAATGACTAGATAGTGATCTGTTACATCTGTTCTGCACACCGTGGCTTTAGCACAGAAACGAGAGCTCACGTTAACGTGGTCAAGGCAGGAGATCGCTCGAGTAGGATCCGTGATTATTGCTTTAAGATCCAGCTCTGCTAAGAGATTTTTGTAGTCAGAAGACCGCTGACAATCCTGTAGGGTGTCTATATTTATGTCGCCAGCCATGATTACGCAAGTGTTATTGCCCGCTTTACAGACTACTTCCTCTAACGAGCCAAGAAAGCAGTCAAGATTTCGGACAGAAGGAGACCGGTATATCCCCAGTAGCAGAGTGTTGTCAAAACCAAAAGTGACCGCGAGACAGTTGGCATCACTGAAATCTGGCTCCGACACAGTGACGTCTAAGGTGTCTCTAATATAAACTACAACACCACTTGATTGATTTATCACTTTCCTGGTGCTGTAGACCGTGTACCCGTTCAATTTATTTATAATAGAATTCTCGGAGATCCAACACTCTGTAAGAATTATTGCGTCGAATTGCCCATTTATACGATTTAGAATTACTTGAAAATGGTTAAAGTTTTTCTGAAGACTCCTGATGTTTAGGGTAATTATCTTGAGATTTGACATTGTTTCATGAACATCAATGTACTCTTCTGGGAAGTCTATTGTTCGGCAATGTGTTTCAGGCGAGTCGATGCTTTTAAGGAAACTCAAGTCAATCATTTCTATATTTAAAATTTAGCCAATTCAATGATGCTAAAGTTAATTGATTGAGCCTCGAGTAAACACATGCCTTTTGGATGAAGAAAAAGAGTATAAGAATATCTGGAGTTTTAATAGAAATCAGTGTTTGCGCGTGTTTGTGAATTTCAACTGTTTTAAGAGTGTGTACAATAAGAGTGTAGTACAATGAATGTGCGTGATATAAGAGAAGTGTTTGATAAATGTTTAGCGTAGTCCACAGAGCCGATTTTCCCACACAAACACCCAAATACATGAGGCCACCGTAAAGATTACAAAATTTTAAAATTTTATGCAAGGTAAGTTGAGATACTAGTAAATACTGATAAATACCTATGAAGACATTATTATAAAGAGGGGCTCGACTATACATAAAGAAAAAAGTAATAACAGTGCTTTTTCTGAGCATGCAGAGATGCTGGATTATTTTAATTAATATTATTTTCAACTGTTGGTGGCGAAATCTTCTCCGGTGACAAAAGAAGATCCAACTCGTCTCGAGAGCGAACGCGCAATGCTCCGCTGCCATCCCTGCGTCGAATGTAGATTGAACCCGATTTTGTCCAGCAGTATCTAAAACCTGCCTGTTTAGCACGGGTCCTGGATTCGCGAAATAACAGCCTATTTGCATGGGTAAGGCGTTCGTTGACATATACCTTTTGTTTGGAATCAGATACTTCTAGGTCGCAGGTCGTAAGGTTTGAGCGTTTTTTTGCAGATTTTATAAATTCGTCTCGCTTATCTCGGCGAATAAATTTAACAACCAGCGGACGAGGGAAATCCGTTTGATTCGAGCGTCCAGGGCCCGCCCGCGTAATAAAGTCCAGATCGCTGTCCATTAATGTCATTCCAATTTTTGCAGCTAGCGTGAGGACAATATGATGAGGGTTTTCGTTCTGCTTTTCTGGAATCCCTACAATTTCAGCCTCACTGCACAGGACCGTTTGTGACAGAGTGTTTACCTGGTCTTTGAGCTGCGAAATTACTGTAATATGTTTAGTGCAATCGGTCCTCTTCTGTTCCAGTTTTTGAACGCGTGATTCCACATTATTGATGTTACGGGTACAATTTTCGACCAGATCAAAGCATTGCTTAAGTGAAACCACTACCTCGTCTAGTCGAGAGTTCATCGTACAAATGTCCCGTCTCATGAGGCGAATCTCCTCAATTAGCTCGCGCAAGTCACCGTACGATGTTGTTGGGTCTGGCTCTTCACTATCCCGATTGGGCTCAGTCGTGCCGCGTACAGGTGTTAAAGTGTTATCACCACCACGTTTTGTTGCACAGACGCATGCTGGGCATACCCATGTAGCCTTTTGCTCCAGAGTTAGCTTGCCAACGCTAATGCATAGATTATGATAATACCGTTCGCATCCAGCGGTTTTGCAGGCAATGAATAACTTGTCCGTGATTATTACGTTACACGCGGCACATGCTTTTGTTGCTGGAGACCGAGTGCGAGGCATGGCTTTTAGCTCGGCGAGTATATCACACCAGTGGAATTCTATGCGTTTCGTTAGATGTGCCAAATGATGGCGCTTTTACAAATAGGCGTCAATTTCACCGTGTTGCCGGATCTTGTTAGCTGAGTCTATGGTACTGTTACAATTCGCGAGATGTTTCGCCGAGGGTGGCGAGAATGCGCATCAATATCCACTTATTATTGTTTATTTATTTATTTATTTTCTTTTTTATTTGACTTTTGGATAGGTAACAAAAAACCAATGCCACTAACAACAGTAGATCTCAAATAAACTTTCGTCGAAATGATTTGCGTGGGTTTGAACCTCGGTCCGTCGGGACAGATTGATCCACGCTGTCGCTCCGCCGCTACGCCAACGAGACCAATGGAGATACTGTTGAAATAATCGTATAGTACTTGTTTTGGAACTATGTAGAATTTAGATATGCGAGGGTATAGTGTTAAATTGAATATTCTAAATTCACTATTAACTTTAAATGCACAAATTGTTTATTTCACTTTTATATAGTTTTTATTTATTTATTTTTATTTTCAAAGTTAATTTATCGAATGTAGCTTTTATTTGTTATTGTTGTTATAGTTCATATCAATGACACATAATGATCTTTTGCTAGCACTTTTGTACACAATCCTTTCTAAGTTGCTTAAATTCAGAAATTTCAAAAGAATACAATCGTTTCTCAAATCACCCACGTTAATACCGATCTATTATGTAAAAAGTCACTGATTACAACGTTTATTTCAGCAAAAAATCCTTTAAAAATATTTTAAACACATAAAAACAAGGAGCTGACTTGTACCCACTTGAAATATTCTTCACTTGAAATTGAAAGTTTAAGATTGCATCCACTGTATAATGGTTTTATAAGCTAGTCGAGTCCCGCATTTATAGTCATTGCGCGGGGGGATCATTGTAGTGATCGTCATATTACCTATGCTGCGGGTTTGGTCTCACAATGGATTTAGTACACATCCGTCAGATTCCAGTTTCGTCATAAATCGAAATTTATGAAAATTTAGTTCGGTTTGGTCATACCTACTATGTAGAGAATAATAATTATAGTTCTTCAAAAATCCTAAAGAAAACTGCGATGGCAAGCATATGGTTGACTCACCATTAATCTCTACATATTATAAATCTGTTTCTCGCTAACTGGTTACTTCTAAACCACCTAACTGACCTAACGGATTTTAATACGGTTTTCACATATGGAAATAGGGATAAACGAGGAAGGTTTGTGTAGGTATATAAATAAAATAAAAATACATAATAATATTTTTTTATTTATTCACAAATCTATAAACGAGCCTGTATCTTAGACGCTCGATTAGACGAATCCGGGAGCGGGTCGTTATATGCAAGTAATAAATAAAAAAATGTAGGGCTTTATAATTATAATATACTCAATGTAACCTTAGAAATGTACAGTGTACTAATTAAATGACAATTTTATTACAATCAATTGATTCTTTTAACCGTATCCCCCGTCACGGTCAATGGGTTTGTGATTCGGATAGAAACTCTGAAACATGTAACTGAATCTCCATTTTCGTCTTGAATAAAAAACTCAATGAAGGCGGATGTTCCCTGAAAAGAAAGAACAAAGTTCATTACCAAAGTTGTCTCTGCCGGGAATCGAACCCAGGATCCCTCCCAGAACAGAGCGATCTAATCACTCATCGAACGGGCTCATCATTGACTTAAAAATATTAAACTAATCCCTGACTTTCTATTGAGTCCGCTGAGCTGAGGAGTTTTGATCAAGTCTATGTTGCCGTCATGGAAACACCACCGAAGTAACCAAATTTCACATCAATCGATGTTATTTAAACTAGACGTTTAAATAACATCGATTGATGTGAAATTTGGTAAACAGATCTATATAAATTATTATAGCTAAGAACCATCTCGTCAACTTTTAAACATCTCTCTCTCCTGGTGCCTCTTCAGTTCTGAAGGTAAGCCGTCAATTTCCTTTACCGGTCCCTGTCAAGAGCCAACTAAAATAGCTCCTCAACCGAGGCAATCCTAGTCCACTCGGATAATTCTAAGCCACGATTTTCTCCTTCGCCCAGATAGGTACCTAAGGTGGAAGAGACGAGACGACTTCCACCTTAGGTACCTATCATAATTAATTGTAGCAGACATCTATCGTGCCTAAGAACGTGGCCAAGATATTCAATCTTGCGTTTTTTGATGGTTTTCATCATCTTTCGGGGCATTTTGACAAGTTGGAGAACGGTTTCATTTGTGACCCTATGCATCCAGCTAATACGAAACATACTGTGGTTCGTATTATAGGCCAGATGTAATGTAGCAGTAATATAACCATGGATTTGGTTTTGTTAATGTTCATGAATAAAACCGGCCTCCACTTATATCGTTAACTCTATTCACTAGCAGTTGCAGATCGTGCTCCGAAGCTGCCAAAAGAACTGTGTCGTCTGCGTAACGCAATTCACAACTGTACCGTTGATTTTTATTCCAATTTCCAGGTCATTGAGGGCTTCTCATATCACGATTTTTAAACATCAAAAAGTGATTAAAATCGGTTCATCTGATTAGAAGCTACGATGCCTACACAGATACACAAGTCAAACTTAAAACCCCTCCATTGCTTCAGGTTTCGATGGTAAAAAAAAGATACTAAGGCCAGATGCGCTTGGTGAGCGCTTGATTGCGCACACTAACGCCTCATGTAATAGTCCTAGCAATTACAAGCATAGCATACTTTGCCGTTTGTGATCAATATTTAATGTTGTTAAAATTAAATATTGTTAAAAAAAATTAGGATAAGAAATCTTAAACCTCTTCAAACTGTACTAACTCTATCGAGATGAAATCAAATGTCTCGAACTTACAACAAAGAAAAGTGGTTCAATATACATCGTTAAAGAGTATATAACGACTTCATCCTTTATTATTGGGCAGTACGTGTTCTCCAGGAAGTTACAGGTGACAGAGTTCTCTTGTAGGTCATGGGGAATGCCGATTGGTGACGTCACACCGAAGACCGTCAGGTAAGCTGTCGCAAGAGTTCTCATTGACCGCATTGTGCGAGCTGAAATGTTAAGGCATTTTTAAATTGTGTAGGTTGGTAATTTTAGCGACAACTACATTTCTTTTAAAGCTTATTAACCGTTAACAGTGCAGCAGTTAATCCGAAAATAATCTCTCACGTGCAAAAGTTTTTTGTGAAAATATTTGTAGGATTTGGCAACACTGGTAAATTTGAATTAGGATTTTCAGTTTAAGGTGTTAAGCGAATAAGTGGATTTTTAATGATAAAATAAAGCGTATTTTCTTTATACTTTTTAAAAATATAATATAAAGACAATTTTATTTAAACTTTTAAGTACAAAATTTAAGTAAAATATTTTTGCTGAAAAAATTATTTTACGCTCAAGCAGGCCCATGGTACGCGCGGCCACCAATGCGCGGGGCCCGTAGCAAATCTACGTAGCTACCGATCCGGACTGATTTAAGAATAACAAAAAGCTTCACGGTGGGATACTTTTTAAAAACCTTCCAATTTTAAATCTGTTCGGTAAATCTCCGAAAAGTTACAAACATTTCTTGAGCAATATTGCACCTTAATCCAAAGGCAGTTAGATTGCGTTCATTTTGGTAAAAATTGTGTTCAGTCTGAGGTTAGGTTAGGTTAGATAAAAGCAGTAGGTACTTACGAGCCCTGAAGACCACGTTAACCTTAACATCGCTCAGCTGTGGTAATACACAGGGTGGAGTTTCACAGTTATCCACGTACACATTGATCGGTCCTTCGCCATCATTATGAATGCCTGTGAAAAATTGACTAGTTCCAATTTGTTTCATAAAAAGGGCTTAATTATCATTCTAATAAACACAAAAGTACACAATGATGTTATTTCACCGTGGTTTTGTGTAAGGGGGAGGATACTTCTGTATAGAACTACTACATAGAAATAGGCATAACGTCCAAAACCAAATCGTTAATTCAGAGTAGGTAATCCATACTAATATTATAAATTAACCCTTTGTGTCTATAATTTTCACACAGCACACTTTAACTACTCAACGGATCATCATGAAATTTTGCATACACGTAAAGGGACGGGCGTACCTTTCATTCAGAAAAAAGTAGTGTTTCCGAGGGATCATCTAAAAATAAGAATTTAACAGCAATAAAGATATCAGGCGTTATATATACATATATCTACACTAGCTGATCCGACCTACGTTGTTTTGCCATATAATTGGGGGGGCCATATAAAAATACACTTGCAATTTTAGTAGACTGTACCAAACTGACCATTTGTAATTCTGACGATTTGATAAAATGACCATCTGAAAGTCTGTCCTTTTGAAAATCTGACCTTTTGAAAGTAAAGGAAAAGGATATCCTTATCAATTAGCGGTATAAAAAATAGTTTACGACCTATTTTCAGACCTACCGAATACTAATCTATACACAAAAAATTTCATAAAAATCGGTAAAGCCGTTTCGGAGGAGTTTGGTTACAAACACTGTGACACGAGAAACACTGTGACAGTGTCTCTATATATATAGATATATAACGCCTATATAATAATATAGAAAAAGTCGTTTTAAGTAGGTAAGTACTGCGTTGCCGACCATAGGAGCATTAAGGATAAGGGATAAGGAAGACACGGGGTGATGGGCTCTGACATCCCTTACTCACCGAAACATAACGGCACATATGCTGTTATTTCACGGTGGTCTTCTGTAAGGGGGTTCTGTGTGGAACGAGTTTTTATTCTAAGACCGTAAGAAGTTCACCGGCCCAGCCAGTTTCTCATATACTCATTATATTTTGTCAGGCATTATATATTTTTTATTTTTAAACGCGGATGAAGTCGCGGGCACCAGCTTAGTGGTAAATTAACAATGTGTTGAAACTTACAGTTATTGACGGTTGTAGATTGGCCTGCCACTAAAACCAAGATGGCGACGAAGACAACAGCTGAGCGCAACATGATTACAGACAATAATTATTATCTGTCATGTTAGCGTTTAATATATAATAAGTAAACACGCTAAGCAAATCACACACGATAAGACAAAAAATATTTAAAAAAGAAATAAATTACCTTATATGTATTTAACATTTAATTATCCGTAAATAAAATAACTAAAAATGTTTTTGATATATCACGATTATCTAACTAAATAATACAGTTAACTGTAAAAACAATTATTATAAAGTAGTGGCAGTGTCACGCTGAGTTTCGCGGATGTGAAAGTATCTCTGTCTGTCTGTCTATTACCTTTTCACGCCTTAACTGCTCAGCCGATCATCATGAAATTTTGCATAGGTACACGTTGTCAGGGATACAAGGAAATATATAGGGCACCATTCGTCCAGAAAAAAAGTAAGTACTGTTCGCAAGGGATCATATTGAATAAAATAAAAAAGTAACGCCTGGCCAAAGTATTATAGCAAGAGGTCAATCAGCGTTATATTGTTTATATATTTATTTAATTTTCAATGCGGACGAAGACGCGGGCACCAGCTAGTGTCAAATAAAGTTTCTCTGCTAACTTCTTCCAACTGAACCACCCAATTACAGTTGTCACTGATGGAAAATATGATTTGCAAAAAAAAATGAAACGGAGGCAGGTCACTTGACTTTGTAAATTCATAGACAGTTCGTTTGTAGACAGCCTTTTATATACAGTTATCAATAAAATGTTTTACAAATTTGCTTATCTAGAATAAGTCATCATAGGCAGGTGTTCGTCCATGATTGAAATACCAAATTTTAATCATGATTATCTACTAACTACACTTGAATTTTTGAGTAAGTATATTAATAAGTTTTGATATGATTCATTGAAAAGAAATCAATTTTTTTATCAACAATTTAAATGAAATATTCTCTTTATAGATTTATTGCATAGAAACAATATTTTCTTGGAATCACCATACCGATTAATTAGATATATTCAATTTATTGTAATATATAAACATATCTAAACAAAATCTACAAACTACAAGTAAAAATTCTAAAAACATTAGTCTCATCTAAAATTAAAAATAAATACTACAACGATGAGAACGGTCTTTTTAAACACTGTAAGATTTTACCAATAAACCATCAGTTTTCGTTTTCACTACTGAAAGAAAATTTTTTTAACGAATCCTTAAAAAAATTGATAGAACATCCTATATGCACCAGAGCAATTTCAAAAAAACGGTTACGTACACAACGCTCCAATAATACGTACGGCGAAAGAACTACCGCTTACATTGTTCCACACCTTATCAATAGTCTACCTTCAGATCTATGTAACAATATAACAATTAAAAATATTAAATTTAAGTTAAAGCAATATTTTTTAAACTGTAATTAATAGTATATAGTTAGATTTTATTAATAATTACAAATGATAACACGAGATTAAACCTCAGTGGTTTTTAGTGTTATCATTTTACATGTTATTTTATATATTAGTCTTAAAATTGTTAAATATTATAAATAAATAAATAAATAAATATTACCACCGATATGAAAACCTATTCTTACCCTCGACCCCCGACGTAAAAACGTTGTGTCAGGGTATAGTTTGTGTATATGAATATGTATCACTAACTTCACTAACTTCCATGGGTTCGATTGATGTGACATTTGGTAAACTGTTATTTCGGTGGTATTTCTGTGACATAGAACTTTTGAACTCAATAGAAAGTCGGGGGTTAGTTTATAATTTTTAATTATAGCTTGTGTTAAAGAAAGTTGTTAAGAATATTACATTAGGTTGTTAAAAAAAGGGTTATTAGAAGTTTTTAAAATTTATGAATTCTTTTAGTTTATTTATGGATTCTAATATATTTCAAGCTTTGTCTGTTAAATGTGTTCTGTAAATTCATTTACAGCCTCAACCCTTTTAGACGGATGGTCTCCTGTGTCAGATCAAAAGTCCTAATCAGGGAGGACAGGAGGTGATCAATCATTTATCGAAAATATTTCACTCCTAGCAGTATGAAAAATAAGGGTTTATATCAAATTAGTGACCCGCCCCCGCCTTCGCATCGATGCTATTTTTTCGACACAAACCTTCCTCGATTATCTCTCTTTGCAACAGTGAAAACCGTAACAAAATTCTTTGGGTTTGGCAAACATACAGAAGAGGACAGCGACTTTATTTATTTATAATAATATGATTAAAATCGAACAGTAAGTTTCCTAAATAAAATATATATAAAATAAAATATAATATGTAAAGGTTATAATAATATAAATTTGTGTAAATATAATATGAATAATGTATTAATTTAATATTTTATCTTGTAGGTAAAAGACTTTTTATTGTTTGTGTTTTGACTTATGTGTCAATCTAATTGTTTTGAAAATATGAAATGAAGAAAAATTGGTAATATTAAACTTATATTGTCGTTTCTTTGATTAAATTTACAAAGCAACACAATTGTTTAATTTATCACATTATAAATATAATAAAATGCAAGTCCGTCACCAGTTCTGAAATAGCCGAAGTTCTATTATGACAGTCCCCTGACCTTCCGCTGACCCATTGGTGGTTTTAGTAGTGCGAAAATACGCGCAAAAATTATTGATATTTTGCGTTTTTATTTTTACATGTCGATAGGTTTGATATTTTGGATTTATTTTGAAATGAATTCCGTTTTAAAAATATGTTAATCAAAGCTGGTGGCGTATTTAAAACAAAACTCAGCAAAGCGTTTAAAAATCGCAACACAACACGCATTTCCCATTTAGCAATTTAATTTTAAATCCGCAAAGATATCGAAATATGTTTGCTCATCCAAACGAATACACTCCAACGTAAGCGTCGGTATATTGTTCTGTCTGTTATTTCGGGGTCATTTTGGTAGACACATCTGCCTATTAAGTGAACACGGAATGTAGAGTGCTAAATACTTACATGATATTAAACGTAGGACTGCTCAGGTTATATACACACATATACATTTATAAGTACTTATATCTTATATATATTATAAAACTATTTGTGTCCGCAACTTCGTACGCGCGGTTTTCGTACGCTCGGTAAATAATAAATAAATAAATATCTTCAAACATTCCACACAGCCCCATCTAGTTCCACAGTAAGCAACTAATGCTTGTATTATGGATACCAGAAAGTTGATATAATACATAGATTACTTTTTTTTGTAAATACATACATATTATAAATAGAAAACATCCATGACTCAGGTACAAAGGTAAAATGTTAACACATAAACATTTGCCCCTAGCGGGGAACCCGCGACCGTTTGGTTAACAGCTAGGGTCACTAGCCACTGTATCCGGTGCAGTGGGTCCAGCGAACGCCGACACGACTGCACACTGGTTCGCAGAAGCCTTGAAGCAGGTGTGCGACGCGGCGATGCCTCGCCGTAGTTGGCGAGTACCCCAAAGGCGACAGGTCTACTGGTGGACAGAGGAAATAGCACAGCTCCGCCGGGATTGCGTGAGGGCGAGACGCCGATTTACCCGAAGCCGTAGGCGGCGGAACAGGGACGAGGCGCAGGAGTCCCTACTGTACTCCGAGTACAGGGAGCGCTCCCTACGGTTGAAGGCGGCTATCGCTGAAGCGAAGTCTCGCTCATGGAAGGAGCTGCTGGACAGCATAGACGGCGACCCGTGGGGTAGGCCTTACAGGCTTGTGAGGCAGAAAATGCGCCCATGGGCACCTCCGCTGACGAGTAGTTTGGAGCCACAGCTCCTGGAGAGAGTAGTGGATAACCTCTTCCCCGACCGGGTCGAACATTCACTGGGACCGGTTCCGCTGCTGGAAGCTGCGGTCGAGGGAAGGGAGGACGAGGCTCTCCAACCGGAGGTGACCGAGGCTGAGCTGGACGCCGCCCTACTACGTCTACGCAGGAAGGCGGCAACTGCCCCGGGGCCTGATGGCGTGCCTGGCCGAGTACTAGCTCTGGCCGCGGGGCCACTCGGGTGCCGTCTCAGAGAGTTGATGGACCTCTGTCTCCGGTATGGCTGCTATCCGCGTAAGTGGAAGGAAGGCCGGCTGGTGCTAATCAAGAAGGAAGGAAGACCGGCGGACTCCCCGTCGGCTTACCGGCCCATCGTCCTGCTGGACGAGGTGAACAAGCTGTTCGAGCGAGTCATCGCCACTCGCCTCGTTCGGCACATCGAGGGAACTGGGCCGAACATTAGCACCAGCCAGTTTGGATTCCGTCGTGGTCGATCCACAATAGACGCGATAGCAAGCGTGCGAGACCTGTCGCACGATGCAGTAGCCCATGGTCAGGTTGTTATGGCGGTGTCGTTGGACATTGCCAACGCCTTCAACAGCCTACCGTGGCGCTGTATCATGACCGGACTAGAGTACCACAGGGTACCAACATACCTGCGCCGGATGATCGCAGCGTACCTCACTGAACGATCAGTGAGCTATCCGACGCAGAGGGGACTGAGACACCGCCATATTACATGCGGAGTTCCACAGGGGTCGGTCCTCGGGCCGCTCCTGTGGAACATTGGCTATGACTCGGTTCTCAGAGGCGCTAACCTGCCGGGCGTCGGCGTGACCTGTTACGCTGACGACACCCTGGTAACCGCCCGAGCACCAGATTATAGATGGGCGGCTATTCTGGCTACCACTGGCGTGGCTCACGTCGTCGAACGAATCCGGCGGTTAGGGCTCACCGTAGCCTTAAACAAGACCGAAGCCATGTGCTTTCACGGGCCTCGGAAGGCACCGCCGCCGGGTTCAGAGATTATCATCGGGGGGGTCTCCGTGGACGTGAAGCCCACGATGAAATACCTCGGCCTCGTCCTGGACAGTCGCTGGAGTTTTGTAGGACACTTTCGGCTCTTGGAACCGAAGTTGGTGGGAGCCGCTGCCGCTTTGGGCAGGTTGCTCCCAAACCTGGGTGGGCCAAATACCGCCTGTCGTCGTTTGTATGCGGGGGCAGTGCGGTCGATGGCTCTATACGGAGCCCCAATCTGGGCGGACGGCCTGAGAGAGAAATGCAGGGCGCATCTGCGACGCGCGCAACGCGCGTTAGCGCTCAGGATCGTCCGGGGTTATCGGACAGTGTCCTTCGAGGCTGCATGTGTCATGGCGGGCACGCCACCATGGGACCTTGAGGCCGAGGTGCAGGCGACCGTATATCTGGCCATTGCAGATGTACGGTCTCGGGGAGCTCAGCCTCCGCAAGAGGTTGTTTCGAGAATCCGTTCGCGTGCACGTGAAAACCTCCTCCTGAAATGGAGCGAGAGATTGGCCGAGCCAAGTGCCGGCCATCGCACCGTAGAGGCTATTCGCCCAGTCCTGGGCGAATGGCTTCAGAGGAGACACGGAGCTCTCACGTTCCGCTTGGTGCAGGTGCTCTCGGGACACGGCTGTTTCGGGAGCTATCTCCACCGGGTGGCTCGTCGGGAGCCAACTGCAGAATGTCACTCGTGTGCATGCGCTGAGGACAGCGCACAGCACACTCTTGCGGAGTGCCCTAGATGGTTGGCGCAGCGAACTGAGCTCGCTGCGACCATTGGACTTGACTTTTCTCTGCCGGCCGTAGTTAAAGCTATGGTCGGCAGCAGAGCCGCTTGGCGAGCGACGCAATCCTTCTGCGAAGATGTCATCTCGCAGAAGGAGGCGGCGGAGAGAGAACGAGAGGACGACGTCTTATCTCATCCCCTCCGTCGCCGACGAACTGGACGCAGGCGGCTGGCGTACGCTCGCCACCTGGATCCCTGACAGGACTAGGGCGGTAGATGGGGACTCTACCGCCCGCTTCATCCTGAGAGGCACGGCGCACTTTGGCAGTTCGGGTGCGCCGTCCTAATGAGCAGTGTCCGGTTACGGACCCCCGCGGCGGAGTTGCGGAAGAGTGTTCGTCCGACCTCGCAACTTCGCCTATAGCGGACGTGAAGGACGCCAAGAGGTTTAGTCGGTAGGTCTACCCCACTACCATCTCGGGGCAGGAGTCCGACATAACCCACCGGTCTGTCCCCACGGCCGGTGGGTATCTATGATGATTCCTCTTGTAAAAAAAAAAAAAAAAGGGTCACTAGCCACTAGACCAAATGTGTCGTCAATGTGTGTCGTGTGTCGGTATTTTTGTATTCGGTATAACTTTTTTGTTTGTAAACCTATTGGAATGAAACAAACACTAAACGTTACGACAAGTTTGCTACAATTCATCAGTGAAAATCACATTCAAATCGGTTAAGCCGTTTCTGAGATTAGTGTTCACAAGCTCATAGTTAAATAGACAAAAATTATAAAAATATTTTTTTTGACTTTGGTAACATACTATGGTCGACAGCGCACTTGCAGCATCTATGGAGTTGCTTGTATTATAGGTGACGGTAGCCATCCACCATCAAGTAGACCGTCAGCCTGTCTGCTGACCTTAAACATAAAAAAATCAGAATTTCTGATCCTATTCACTAAAGAAACTCCGAGCCATAGCCCGCTGAGCGACGCTAAACTTATGGAGCGAGAGACCACGTCTCAGCACCATACGTCATCACTGGAGAATAACTAAAGAACAAATTAATTATTAGAACACAATTTTCCTAAGTACGGAAATGACGCAAAATGATTTCACAATTGAGCGTCGGAGCCTTAATTTTCGCTGTGTATTTCAACTGGTTTATTATTTGCATTTCAATTTAATTTTCCCGCGTCTGAACTTTGTCCGCGCCCCTTCGACCGGAAATTTTGACACGTTCCTCGTTGTGATGTTTTGTTTGTGCCGTTGTTGAACCATCATTTTATTTTGATACCCCGCATTTGTTTTGTCCTTTTCGAGTGTTATTAACGGACGTATTGTATTTTAGATAGCGTCCCTTTAGAACTGTAGTGTTAAAACTTGTCAAAAGTTTAGTCGAATAACCGGCGATTCTAGAGTTGGCTATTGCCTCGGTCAACAGATTAGTATTGCTATACAGCAAGGTAATGCAGCCAGCATGCTTGGGACCTGCCTAAGGTACCGAAGCTTTATCTCAACAAAAGCTTAAATTAAATATAAAATTAGTTATGATACAAGCCAAAGTTTAGCCGAGGTCATCTCGTAAAAGAGAAAAATAGTTAAAGTTGACATGAAAAGTCGGATGATATTTCCGCCGCATTACAACCAGCCACTGTCACCACTAAGTTTCGATTTGATTTATTATCGGACACTAAAGAGTTTCCACACAAAATGAGGCAATGAGAATATTTATTATTTTTTCTTTTTTTTTCTGTAAAGGTCGTCAACTGATCAGTCTTAAGAAAGCTCAACGTCTCAACGAGCTGGGCTATGCTCGGGGTTACACTGCGAGATCTAATCAGAAATGACGTACGAAAGTCACAGACACGGAGAGAGGAGGTTGCTGAGGCCGAAGATTCTCGAGTGTAGGTCGGGGACCTGCATCGTTGGACTTCCACCCACAAGGTGAACAGAACAGACGACCTTATAAGGGACTCTTCTGGATCAAACTACTTCTGACCGGGCTTATTTGGACTATATTACTGACTGACTTTCCATTGATCCCCAATTAAGCGAGAGTATGGCTTATATTTCGTAGGCCTGTTTTTATTGAATTAGATTATGTGTACTTACATTGGGGTAAATTGGCAAAATAATTCCGTCACGTACAATATTGGGGACGAATTCGGAGAGGAATTTGTTTTGTACGCGTTTCTAATCATATTATTTTCATCACTAGCGACCCGCCCCCGGCTTCGTAAGGATGCAATTTATTTTCTTTAAATTATATAACATAACAATCTTAGATGAAGTGCAAAAAATTGTGGCCAAAATTTATGGTGTGATGGGAAGATATAAGAACTTATATCCCAACATATGCACCTTTAAGTAGACTTGCTGTTTTTTCTGGCGATATTCTGTTATTCGATTACTGTTGCCAGATTCCATAATTTTAAACAGACATCAAGAGCATTGTACGCAGACATCAAGCACCGAATGCAGATATCAACAAAACTAGATCCAAATGATTTCTGTGTATTTCTTTGAAAATAGTACCTTTCATAGCAGTACAGACTTGTCGCCTTCCGTACTCTCTGGCCTGTGGGCTGCTGGTCTATGGTCTGCAGCAGACTACAGATCTGCAGTCAACAGACCAGCAGACAAGCAGACCGGCTGACCGCAGAACGTAGACCATTTACCCTCCCATACAATTGATTATCAAATCAGCCATAATGAAAATCAGCCTGTCAACCTACGTTGATAATATTCAGACATTTATACATATAGAGAAAAATGATAATACGAAATGGCAAAACAAGAAAATTTTAGACATTATATGTACATTTACTAGCTGTGTCGTTTAATTATTGCCTTATTGGATGGGATATTGATATTAAAAATTATCCTAATTGGAAATGTGTAATGTGTGTGCGTGCATTTTTGTCAGTTTTTGAATAAAATAATTATTTTCTTTCTTTCAATAACATTATACTCCCGTTTTTTTATTATTTTAACTGACTAATGCAACTACCGGCTTATTAAAAAACTATAGAATATTTAGACTATTAAATTGTGGTGAAGTCTTTACCTATAATGTTACATAAAAAGATTTTCACACTTGGAAAACAGTAGAGCGAGTAAATGATTTATAATTTGACGTGAGCATACATTTCTCGTTAAACTATAATTAAATGCTTAAGTTGTTAGAGGCTTTATATAAAGACCGCAATGTGAAGCGTGTAGTGAGAAGGGCCCTTGAGCCGACTCAGCAACGTGCAAGCTCTCACAAAAACAGTGAATACGTCGAATGAATTTGCAAGGATTCTCTTACGCATTCAACTTTAATTCTTTCTGCGTTTACCTGGTAGGTAGTGTTCTATTCAATCTTTCTTTAAATGTCTGCTATAAAGTTTATCCTTTTAAGGCGTATGTGGAGTTACTGTGAGGGTCTTACAAGTTGCAGTAAGTTGATAAATTCGACCCTTGACAGTGTTGAGTCTAGTCTTAGTCTAGTTACATACAGACTATGGAAAGAAAAAATGTGACGCAATAATCTGGAAATACAACGAGGAACAACAAAATGGTGACAAAATGTCCTATAGCATCAATTACCAATTGTAATTGCTGCCAAGCCAAAAAAGCGTCCAATAATAATTTCAAAAAAAAAATTACAAATGTGTGAAGCTGGGGCCGGGTCTCTAGTAATATTATAATCACCTTATCAATTGTATATAAGTACACGTTATCCGGAGTTTATATAAAGACATATTACAATACCTAATACCTTTCATACGTAAAAAAGTAAAGAACATCGAAACATCGAGGGACGCGAACGAAGTCGCGGTCAAAAGTCACAAAAAAATTGAAGTTTATCGATTGGGAAGGTCCATTAAGTAATGTAGATTCTGTAAAAAGATTTGGTTACATTGAAACTTCAACTCTTTTCGGTGTCAGTTGAATTAAAAATAAAGTAGAAATATCTAAATAGCCTTAAAGCTTCCCATTGAACTGTCGCAGAGACATGGCTCGGAAGCCATACGTGTGTTGCATCCAAAAAAGACAAAAAACACTCGGAGTTCGCTTGGTTAGACCAGGTTTTTGTCTATACATGCAATTATGGAACTTAACGCTTATGCGATACGGTCTAAAATTAGGAAGTCGTCATGACACAGATTTAAATTTTATCGCTAGATGAGATACCTACCAAGTATATCTAAATTTTTACTCGCGACTTCGTCCACGCCCGCTTTTCTTTAGGTGTTTAATACATTTATCCAATCTTTATTGCTCCTATATTTTTGTAAGATGTTTATTTTTTATTATTATATGATCCCTCGGGAACAATAAATATTTTTTCTGGATGAAAGGTACCCTATTTAATTTTCTACATAAATATACATAATATACATAAGATAGCGATTCATAAATATCGGTTAAGGGCGTGAAAGTGAAACAAATAAACAAATTAAATTTCCTATTTAAATACTAGCTGACCCGGCAAACGTTGTTATGCCATATAAAAAAATTTTTAGGGTGGACACCCCTTATCACTTAGAGGTTTGAAAAATAGATAGTAGCCGATTCTCAGACTTACTGAATATGCATAAAAAATTTCATAAGAATCGGTCAAGCCGTTTCGGAGGAGTATGGGAACGAACATCGTGACACGAGAATTTTATATATTAGATTTAAAGATAAAGATAAAGAAATTATAATATAATAATAACATATTGTCACTTTTTGTCACATCCAGTATTATATGAATAGTTCGGTGACATTCGTGTCGCATTCGGCCTGTCCAGTTTCATTCCACTTTTTATTTTATCAATGAAGTCCATTACCCGAGGCCAGTTAAAAGCTTCCCTTGTCAGCTCCCAGCGATTACATACTGTGTATATGTCCACAAAATATAACTGTTTAAAATTTCCGAATCAGTTCACGTACGTACGGAGAGTCGGCGAGTAGGTAGGTATATCATTATTTTATTATTATCCCCGTTTATAGCTCTTTTTATTAGTGAAAACCATATCAAAATTCGTTGGGTGGTTTAGAAGAAGATAGCGGAGAAACAGGCAGAGGTGATTTACAGATTCGACATTCAGATCGATTCGACCTTGCCCGCGTTAATACCATACCACCGGTATCGATTGATATTGCGATTGCTACACCAAATTGCCATGGCCAATGCTCGCCATCCCGATCGAGCATATGGAGAAGCACCTTTATACCTTCGCGAGTTCAGTGCGTCTCCAAATAAAATTTGTGCCTTGCCTTAAAGCGCCAACACACGGCCTTAAAATTGGTGGCAATATCGAGGCAGTGGTGGGTAGCCCCCTGGATCAGGATCCAGGAGGCGATCAAGGGAACGATCTAGGGGGCTACCCACCACTGCCCTGATATTGCCACCGATATTAGGGCCGTGTGTTGGCGCTTTTACGTATAATTATAGACAGTCTGATTACTAAATTAATACAAGCAACACTACAGCTCTGCAACTGCGTTGCCACTTTAGGGATAAGGGATAAGGAAGGGTTAGGGAAATAGGCTCTGGTGTCTTACTCATTTACCGAAACATAACAGTACAATTGTGCTATTATTTCACTCTGATTTTCTTTTAGGTGTTGGTTACTGCCGCCAGATGAACTGCCCAATTTATTACTGCATAACGCCTGATTACTTGCCACTGCTAATTACAATAAATTCTATATTATATACTTCTAAAGAAACACAATAATGCCTATTTAGAAATATTATTTCCTCAGTTACAAGAGAGCTGTATGTTTCTCTACATACTTAGTACTGACATAAAAATATGTGAGGCAAAAATCTACAAATTGTTGTAAGGCATCGTACACAATACGGTGGGCACCATTGTGCATATTTATAAATGACATACTATCAGTCACGTAGTATGTGTTATGATGAAAAGCTTGCTGCCGGACCCCTGCAATTTATATTCAAAGTAAAGAAGGGGGGAACATGTTTACTTATTATACATAAAGACGCGGTCAAATTGGCAGTTATTAACTGGTCTGAGAGTAAAGAAAAAATGTGTCAAAAATAAGATAGTCACGGTAAAGTAGTCACAGTTAAATAAATAAAATAAACTAAGGTCATTATTTATCTACAGGATATTATTTATTTAGCACTATCTAAGGTCATTATTTATTTACATACAGGAAATAAAGATCCAACTTATTTTAAATAATACTAGTATATGCCCGCTGACTAATCTGAAGATTGTCTGAAAGTTTCATCAAAATCGGTTCAGCGGTTTGGAGTATATAGGAGACATACATACACACATCGCCTTTTATATATGCCCTCGACTTAGTCCGCGTCCGATCACTACCAAACTTCACAGGAACACCCGCTGGACTAATCTGAAGATTGTCTGAAAGATTCATCAAAATCGGTTCAGCGGTTTTAGAGTATATAGGAGACACACATACAAACATCGCCTTTAATATATATAGATTTATTTGGCGATTCACATTAGTAGCAGGTAGTACCCGTGGCACTACTATTAGTGACATCGGTAGTTCGGTTCGACAGGGTATACTGCATTTGGAAATCGTCCTGATTAATTAAATTACAAAAAAATTGCTGGGTATATAGATAGCATAATTTGGGGATACAAATTGGTGACAGAAAATATTGTTTCCCTAAATTATATGTGTACTTATATTCCTACTGTATTATACAATAAAATAATAGAAAATGTAACTAACTAATTGGTGTAAGAAAAATAAGTAAAAAAAAAAAAACAATTGAAATGTCATATTTTTATTACATAAATTTGTAACACGTGTTGTAGTTATACAAAAAAACGTGCAAAATACTTCCCACGAAAACTTTTTTGTAAATACCTCAAAAGTAACTTTTTGATATATTGGTCAAAAAGTATACTTTTGAGATATTTACAAAAAAGTTTTCGTGAGATTTTTTTCACGAATGTTTATTTAAACAAAAAAGTATTTTATTTAATACTTAGGGGTGTTATATGTAAACTTATTTGTCTTTTAAAAATTAAAACTTAATAGTTTATTTATTATTTTTATAATAGAGTAAATTTTGCATTTTACTAAGAGGTCGTAGTTCGACAAATAATGCTCGTAAGCACTTATGTAGCACTTTTTTATACAATAGATAATCCACTAAGATTTTAATGTTAAACATTTTTTAAATTATGTATTATAATTAAACAGCAAAAAGAATTACAGTTTTTTTTTATATATTTCCATTATGTTACAACTTTTCTCCTTTGAATCTTAATCTTACTCCTTTAAACTTAACATAATTATTAACTAATTATTCTTCGACATTTTGCCAAAAGAAATAATAAAAAATATAAAAAAAAACATAATAAAACATATAAAATAATAAAAAAAAATCACATAAATTAGTGTGTAATTATGGCCATAACTTCTGGCTTCTTATAGAAACTTTTTGAACACATGATTCAAATTCAAAACAAAAAGTTCAAAAAAAAAAAATACAATTAGAAAAAAAAAACTGTAATTAACAAAGGAAGTATTAATTCAAACGTCTTGTTATATCTTCGACAGTTTTCGGATTCAATTGTAGCAGATCTAACTGCTTGATATTTTGCCTTGAATTAAATAACATTATGTTTGGTAAATGATCGCCAATGTATCTGTTCACCTGGGTTTCTCTGTCTTCTGTTCCTCTTAAGACAATCGAACGACATCTGCAGGAGCTCTATGGAGTAAACAAGGTATAAATAATTAAAAACTATAAACTAACTCCCTATTTTTTATCGAGCCTAAACACGCTACATCTGCTGCCAGTTGCTGAGGAGTTGGGTGTCCCGCAACTACTTGGTGTTGCAGCATGATATCAGGGTTACCATGTCATGGAAATACCATCGAAGTAACAGTAAGTATACCAAATTGCACATTATAATAGTACCCATTGAAGTAAGCGGGTGTGAATGTTAAGATCATAATAGGTGTAGAAAAAAAGCCTTTCCTATGCCGTGGCATACTGTCAGTCAGTCAGCGGCGGCCCTAACCCCTGGGCCACGAAACCAACCTTCGAAGCGAATTCGCTTAGCGCTGCAAGCGGCAGCGTCGAGCGTTAAAAACAAATGGTTGTAGTCATTTAAGAGGCCACACTACGCTGAAAATTGCATAGAAATTTTTAACGCTCGACGCTGAAGATTGTAGCGCTAAGCGAATTCGCTTCGAGCGTTGGTTTCGTGGCCCATGCATAACTTCTTTTCTGCCTTCTGCCCTTCTGCCCGGCTCTCTGTGAACTTCTAGGCGAAAACATCGCAAGAGGCTTCATGTATGAGAGCACATAGTTCATCACACATTGAAGAGACGTTAGGAAAGATATAACAGCAAATGTCCTGTTATGTTTCGATGACTGAGTAAGGGATGAAAACCCATTTCTCTATCTCTTACCGTTAATTTTATGGTCGGCAGCGCATTTGCATCGCCTGTGGCGTTTTGCTTGTGTTCTAGGCGATGGAAGCCATCTAACAATTTCAAGTTGACCAACAGCCTGTTTGACGATCTTAACATAAAAAGAAATATATTCAAAATTGATAGTATTCTATCTAGAATAAAACACGTAAGTAAGTCTCCTAAGCCGTCAGTTCAAGTGATTATGTTTATTTTCAATACAATAAATTATTCAAACTCACTTCATCATCAACGCTATAATCGTTTTCTGCAAGTGTTGTAGCAAGTCTCGAGCTTGGCGTAGTTTTTCTTACTGAGAATGTGGTCAACCGACGAGACTTTCTTTTTGGAACAGGCGCGAGAACTGCAATATACATTATAAATTAATTATTCAAAGGAAACGAGATTTTAATTAAAAAAAAAAAATACAGATAACGCATATCAAAACTAAGTGAAATTTCTTTAGCGATCAAATATAATAGTAAGCGATATAATATGTGAAAGATAGAGAGTTCAATATCAGAATTTGTCCTAAGTCAGATCTCTAAGGCACTTTAACCACTCAACCAATAAGCTCGTCAATTTGTCTGTTACATAATATGGCTTTTGCCCGTTTTCACCAACAGAAGTCTAGAGTTAGGGAACATCTACCTATTATTTAAGTCACATTCACAATCCTGCATGCAGCGGCGGACTGCCGTGAATAGCCGGCTTAAGTAGCAGTTGTGTGTTCCCTAACACTAGGTGACTGTTGGTGAAAACGGGCATTAGTCTTTTAGAGGCAGAAGCAAAGGAATTGACGATCATTACCTGTCATTACTTTACTGTTATCTTTATCATCGCCATTGTCATTATTTTCTGTGCACGTTACTACAGATCTTCGAGTACTAACTGGATTGTAGTCTGAGAGGTTTGAATCGTCTTTTTCTACACCACAATTCTCTGACGCCTCTTCTTCGGTTTCTTCTGATGATGATTTTTCTTGATTTGATCCTAGAGGAATATAAATGTATTTTAGCAAAATGATTGGAACATCTTCGGGTTTATAATTAACTAGCTTTTGGCCTGCGAATTGGTACACGTCCCTCAGGAACGGTACTTTTTTCTGGATAAAGAATATATCCTTTTCTGTATCCCTGATAACGTGTATTATGCAGTAGTTTAGGCGCAAAAGCGAAAAAACAAATAAAAAACTCACCTTCGCAATTATAATATTAATTTGGAATCTTATAATTAAAATAAACATTATACACACTATCGCGTGTTTGACATGCACACACGTTAGACACTGCGTATGTATACCATACTATATTATTTATATACACATTATTTCGTGTTTTGGTTTTTATGTCAAATAATATCTTACTTTCCATACTGGACAGGCGCCTCCGTTTTAAGGGCGCCTCATATAAACATCTGCAGGTGTCTGAAACAATATAATATTACATTTCATTGACATATTAAGGGAGAATTATTATTTTTTTGCAAATTTCAACTTTAAAAGTATGCACCACAGAGTTTACAAACTATAGTAGACGAATTATAAGGCAAGTATGAAATTTGACGAGCCTGTTGGATGAGTGGTTAGGGATATATAAGAAAAGTTACTCTATGGGTTAGCTTAACGCTCTGTTTTAGGGGTCCCGGGTTCGATTCCCGGCAGGGTTAACTTTAGAAATGAACTTTTCAAAGTTGGCACTGGTCTGGATCTGGACAGTAGTGGCAGACCGAGATTTCGCAGTCATTTGGGCAGTACGTGGCAGTAACCACCGTGCTCTTGTGTTTCAGTGAGTGAGTAAGGTTGTTCAGATTACGCGTAAGTGGTGTCGGCGGCTTCACGCTGCGTGAAGTGACGCTGCGAATCGCGATGTATGTACGTTTCGCAAGACACGCTATATCGCGCGGCGAAGCGCGGCACTGCGGTACTTGATAAATGCTGCGTCGTGCGATGTCTCGACTTCACGATGCATAATATCGAGCTGATCTCGAAGTGTTGGGATGCGCCCCGCTGTTTCGGGATATATAATTAACGATCGCCTATCGCAAAAGTCAACCGACGCAGCCTAAACGTTTTCGACGTTCTTTTTCTCCTTTTTTGAGGACCAGAAAACTTGTATTTAATGTTATACAGTGCCCTCGCATAACTACGTCGGTTGACTTTTGCGACAGACTACTAGCGGAAAACATCGACATCTTTATCGCTGTGACAACGGTGGCGCCGCAACGGCGACAGTGGTGCCCAATTTTTATATTTATTTATAGACAATCCCTCGAAAAACTAACATTTTTTTCAGGGTAAAAAGTATCCTATATAATAAATTATAATAAATTATCTGTGTAACAAGTTTCACATAAATCCGATAAGCCGTTTTTGCTTGAAATAATAACAAACATTTATACATCCTAATAAACTTTCGCATTCATAATGTTAGTAAATAATATGTAACCTACCTTCTAGAAGTTCCTGTACCTCCGTATTGTATCTTTTAACACATCCAATGAGATCTTTTGAAAATTTCCTCAAGGACAGGCCTGGTTTTGCTTTATTATGTTTAATTAAATTGATTTTATTGATCAAAATGTCACTGAAAAGAAATAAATAAATATCTTAGATATCAAAAATGAAGGTAGATTTTTGTCTGAATATTAAATTTTCATTGGACTTACATATGTGCACATATTTTCAGTGGTCCTGTCTAGAAAAATCACATAGAACACAACTCTTTGTCAAACAGTATAAATTCCAACGCTGACAATGGCGATGATAATGTTGATATTTAATGTAAAAAAAAATAACTTACCACAAAGTCAACACAGATTTATCAGTCATTGTTTTGTAACTTATAAAATATGAACTAAAATATCTTAAAATCACGAATGAACAATTCACGAATGAAACAAACTCTCAGACGTTTTTATGTAAAATTTATAACTACGTTCAACTATTATTATAACATAAACTACGCAATAAGTGCTCTAGCTCTTGTCAGAGAGTAGTATTGTTCTAGTGTTCTAGACAGTGAGTTTTTAAATTTCGAACGTGGAGGCGTACGAAAGATATGAAGGATGTCTATGAACTGACTGTCATTAATATGAAAAAATAAAGTAAAGAACTCTATGGTCATTTAGAATGTTTATGAATAATGAGTTATTATCTTTATTAAAAAATTTATAGTGTTTTAATGTTTATGATCAAATTAATATTTATTGAATTAGTAAGATTTAAATATAAATTGTGTTATTTAATATTTTTTTTTTTTTAGAAAATCATCCTTTTAAATACAAATCTCTAAAAAAATAATGAAAATATCATTTCTATTTTTATTACACTAATTATTTTGTCTATGAACGGAATGTTTTATTAATATAAAAAATAAAATAAAAACTAAAGAACTCTATTGTCGTTTATAATGTTTATGAATAATTAGTTTTTAAATAAAAAAGTTGTTTATAATCAAATTAATATTTATTGAATTTTTAAGGTATAAATTTTACATAAATTGTGTATTTTTCTTTTAGTAAATTATCATTTAAAATCTCCAATTAAAAAAGCCTTTGTAAATTGTAAGATTAGAACGACCAATTCTTGTATGAGAGCATTCGCGGATTGTAAATTACATATTTTTTCTCCATTTAGGGGCTTGATTAATGTTTCATAACTTTACTCCGAGAAATTGGGCTTATAAGAGTAAAAAATCATTGCGTTAGGTACGCAATGAGGTAGGTATGTAAAAATTTTACACTAATTATTCAGCAGTGTACAGGATATCGTGCGAGTGCATACCACATGGCTCGCTCTAAATATATTTATTGGTGTAAAGACAAAAATAATCTACGAACATCCTGCTTGTTGAGCGAAACTCGGCGAGTTAAACGCATGCAATTTTCACAGGACTTTACTTTAATTACAATTTGCTGCTCTTTCGACTAAATAGTTACGACTTTTACGAATTATAAGAAATTATATGCTTCTTATAACTTTGAACTTTGTATTTAATAGAAATAAATACAATTTTCGTATTTGACGAGCCCGTTGGATGGGTATTTGACTAACGTCTCACGGGCCCCGGATTCGATTCCCGGCGGGGTCAACTTTGGAAATGAACTTTTCAAAGGTGGCTCTGGTCTGGATTTTGTAAGTAGTGGCAGAGCACATTGCGTTTTGCACTCATTTGGGCAGCCCGTCTGGCAGCAGTAACCACCCCCTTACAGAAGACCACCGTGAAATAACAGCATATGTGTTGTTGTGTTTCGGTGAGTGGGTAAGGGATACCAGAGACCATTACCCTATCTCTTCCTTATTAATCCTTAATCCTTCTATGGTCGGCATTTCACTTGCAGTAGGTGTTGGTTATAGGTGACGGTTATCTACAGACCTTAACGTAAAAAACACTGTACTATTTAATAAGACTCAGTCGTTTTTTACGTAAAGATCACCAGAGAGGCTGACAAGTGCGCTGATGCCGACCTTAGTAGATTAATATAGAGATTTACGAAATAAGGTAAGTGTGTTATGATCGTTTATTATAATGTACTTACTCTATAATATCAACAAAATGATCTTATTGCGTGACACTCGAATTTAATAAAGTACCTAGAATTAATAGAGTGTCTACCAGTTATAATACTTAATTATGATTTGAACTTTTTTTTATCTCCTCTAAAAGTCAATGAACTAATTGGTACGTATAACATTTTTTAGTCGTCAATCAATGACCTGCCTTATCTCAATAGACAAGCCTCATCTAGTAGCGAACTCCTACAGAAGAAAGAAGTGCGGGCTATCGCCGCACGTCATACCTCCCCCGTTCACGGAGGTGGTTGGACGTAGCGGCCATTTTGATTTCTCTCTTCCGAGACGGGCTCGTTCGAGGTTCGAAATTCGAAGCGGGAATTTTTGACAGTTCATTTCTTAGTGACCAGTGACTTGGGATTTTGACGGAGTTACATGTGAGTTATATATTATATTTTTTCTACATTTTTATTTTTACGCTTGGCATATAATTAAAAAAGTTTTTTACAATTACATTAGAAAAACTTGTAATAATACATTGTTACGATTTTAAATTATTAAAAATAAATCTATAATGTCATTCAATTCCTAATTAATTAGGGTTAGTATTTTAATGACTAGATCTGCAAAATGACCTAATCAGCATAAAGACTCTGAATCTCAAAATTAGTGGTAATAAGTCTAATTCGCACACTGAAATATGAACTTAGAAATTTTAATCAAGTTCTAAAGTAAAATAATTATTTGTGGAATAAAACATAAAAAAAACATATTCCTATTTAATGACTAATTATCAACTTATCTACTATTAATGATCTACTAAAGTTTAATGTTTAAAGAATAATACAATTGAAGGTGCCAACTGAAAGTTATATATTAATAAAATATTAAGGATATGGGGTCAGCAGATAGCTTTCGGAAATAATGAAATGTTCAATTAGATATCATAAAAAACTTTACATTTTGTAATATTACTACTACTTGGCTTATAATTTATAATAGATCAATCATACTTTCAGTAAATTATATAAAAATCCAGTGGTCATTTACTATAAGTACTTTATTATTTACTAGCTGGTGCCTGCGATTTCGTCCGCGTTATAAAAAATATATACCTAAGCAATAAAACGCTTGACAACTTTAATTGCTATAACACATTGGCTAGGCGTTAATTTTTTATTTTATTTTAGATGATCATTGGGTACTTTTTTTCTGGATAAAAAGTTCTTCCTGTATCCCTGAAAACGTGTATTAAACTCGTATAATATAAAAATTCTTGATGACAGGTTGAGTAGTTATGGCGTGAAAAGATAACAGACAGACAGACAGAGTTACTTTCACATTTATAATATTAAAAGTATAAGTATATATTACAAGTAAAGTAAATGTATAAGGGCCTACTAACTATAATGTATAACTATAAGTAAAGTGTTGATTAGTTACTTTTAGAAATTCTTAGAAATACTTACTAGATTTCGGTTTTATTAAACACGTCAGGTGTCAAAATTAAATGATTGAAATTGATCATTTTAATAAATTATTATTAAGTAATCAAGCTTTTGGTAGAAAATTGAAACGATTTAAATAAAAACCTGAAACAATTTCATCATTCATCAATGCAATTTTTTTGGGGATGCGGATATGGAGCTAGTTTTAAATCAGGCAGATTTCAGATTTCAGTTTGTTTTAAATTTTTTTTTTAAATTTTTAAAGTTATCAAAATGACTAATTTCAATCGTTTATTTATAAATTAAAAATTTATAAAAAACTTGAAATCCGCATTCGCGGATTTTGAAAATTCTGAATTCACAACGACCAGAGATATATTACTGACAATGACTCTAGTTTGTAAGTACGAATATTATAGTAATGTGTGTGATTTGTGTTTACATATTCGTCTACAAATAATTTAGCTACGATTGTAATTTCACTTCAACTAATAATGGCTTGGAATGACTAGAAATTTTGAAAATAGAACTTCATAATTTTGTTAAAAAGATGGTTGTG
This sequence comes from Synanthedon myopaeformis, assembly GCA_944738685.1. NCBI lineage: Eukaryota > Metazoa > Arthropoda > Insecta > Lepidoptera > Sesiidae > Synanthedon > Synanthedon myopaeformis. The sequence continues at coordinate 1,868,670 of OX122933.1, read as the reverse complement.
CTGTACAGATGACAAAGGGGTTTTCGTGGCACCGAACCCCTAAAAGCTGGAGCGCGATACACAATGAAAGCAAAAGGTTCACAAACAATGAAGGTGAAACAAACAGACAATACATAGGTGTGTGTTCGTAGCTTTTTGGAGCTTTCTTCGATGACAAGTCCCTTTGTATTGTGTTTGGTTTTGTTAAGAAATGTCTGCGTTGTTTGTCGTTATTTGTGGTGAGAGCCGGTCATTTTAAACATTTGCATAATTTTTTTCGGAATACATGTACGTTATGTTACTTTGTATGTTAATTGCCTTCCATTTGGGGTATTTTGGTACAGACGGTGTCATGTTTCGTTTCATATAACATGGGGAGCGCTGGTACAGTCAGCAATAAAAGCATAAATTTGAAACATAGGTTTATTCGCTTGCTTGACAAAATTGATCTATCGTTGCTATAATGATACAGACAGACAGGTCAAACTTAGAAAATCTTTTGCGTCGGGTATTAAAAAAAAAAACAATTTAATGATTAGTTCATCCACATTAGCTGGATAAAGTACAGTCAGTCTGTTATAGTCCTTTTTCGCTGAAACTTTATCCTGCAAACATGCGAACTATTATTATGTGACAGTCTCCCTTTTGAGGTCTTCCCTGCTAACTGTAATATGGGTTTGATGACGATGAATGTTTTGTTTCGAGTCCATAAATAGTATTGAAATGAACAATAAGTCATGAATGATTCACGGTCAAAGAACTCTACTATCTCAGTTCAGAGGTTAATAGAATCGAAGCTTACAGATATTATATATGTTTACTTAGAGCCTTCTTACCTAATGATATTGTTATGTTGTTAAAAGTAGTCTTATAAACTTGAGCACTTAGCGTTTCACCTTATCACCCCTCTCCTCTCACCCCCTGAACAAGGGGAGTGAAATATTAGTTTATGAAATGTATATTATTAACAATTCAATCTTCAGGAAATTCTCTTTATATATAGTTTAATAATTTGGAAATTTTCGGAAATCGACAGAAAGTCTTGATGCTAACGATTACTCTTTCAGGGAACTGTAAAATCCAACCTGCACATTTTGCGATCTGCACATTTTGCGACTTGCACATTACAAGATATGCACATTTTGCGTAGTCTGCACATTTTGCGACTTGCACATTTCAAGATTTGCACATTGTGCGTAGTCTGTACATTTTGCGACTTGCACATTACAAGATTTGCACATTTTGCGTAGTCTGCACATTTTGCGACATTGCACATGATGGGTTTCTTCCAATAATTTGTATGGGACTGAACTTTAGAGAAACTACACAACGTCCCTCTACGAATCTAGAAAGAAATTTAGGTTGTTAGGTCACATTAGTATAGTGACCTAAAGACTGACAAAAGATACTGTTTAACTATTACAATAGAATCTAAAGCAATTAATTCTCTCACTCGATCACCAACCCAGACCGCATCTCAACGGCCCGCCCGCCCTTTTTTCTTTAGCATTTTACTGATTTCATATTCTTTTTTTATCGGATTTTAGGGATCGTAGCGTAATCTTTAATAGCCTGTAACCTTATTCAAGAATTGTCCTATCAAATGTAAAAATAATTTTTCAAATCAGACTTCTAGGTTCAGAGATAGCGCGTTCAAAAAATAACAAACTCTTTAGTTTTTTTTTTATAATTCAAATTAATAAATTTCTCATGTTCTTTTACAAAGAACTTATGTACTTTTGGAAACTATATCGAGCTATTATATATTCTATACATAGATTAAATGCCATCTATAGTGGTTATTTTAGTACTGTTAGTATCACTAAAGAAAATCTACCACCAAGATTTTACAATGTTATATATATATTAACTCAGCCTGTAATAATATAACCCCCAAGGTTTGCCCTGCCGGGAATCGAACCCGGTACCCCTGGAACAGAGCTTTAAAGCAAGCACCTTAGCCACTCGATCAAGAGGCTCGTCAAACTGAGTTCCTTACCGACTACTCGATTCCGCCTTGAGCGATTTCAATAATAAAATACATAATTGTATATATGTATAAAACATCAAAGGTTCGAATTCGTAAACGCATTTATGCTTTTGATCAGTGCGCCCTTTAAAAATGGCGAAGAAGGTAATTTCGTTTCGCAAATATTAGACGTTTACTAAGCAAGCGAAGGGAGTGTATTTATTTTGTGCTTACATGACGATGTCCAATTTGTAAAAACCAATACAGTTTCTACATAGTTTCTGAAATTGATTTATTTTTGAGGGCGTCATCTCTCTCTCTCTTTCCGTGTGCCTCTTCAGTCCCGAAGGATAGCCGTCAACTTCCTGAACTTCCGTCAACCTTTCCTCTTGACGAGAGTCTGTCAAGAGCCAACTGGAACAGCTGCTCGACCGAGGCAATCCCAGTCCACTCTCTGATATTTCTGATCCACGAATTTCTCCTTCGTCCAGCGCATCTCTGAATATTTGATACGAAATTAATGCAGTATATTAGTTAAAATAAAACGGAATGTAGACAAGATCTCATGAACATTTTTAAAATCTCAAATAAGATAAGTTGATTGTAATTTGTACAATCTCGCTCAGTTTGCCGGAGACAGCAAGAAATTAATGTGACGGACGCGACAACGTGCTGGCTGGATTGTAATTTATGACATTTTCTCAGTTAATTTGTAATTTATTTCTGTGATAATTTTATTAGGCACATAACACTTATGAGAGGTTTACGTTTTCTCCAGGACTTCCATTATTCAGAAGATGATGATCATCTTAACCGATCTAGGATCTAGGACGTCTACTGCTGGACATAATTCTCCAAAAAGACCGGTCAGAAGCAGCTTGGATCAGCGTCGACCAGCGGTCCCCTTTCCACAATAGTCCGCACCCGTTTTCTTGGGTGTTAATACTATTCATTTATCATTTATGTCAGGCATTGAATATTTAATTTTCATTTTATCCCTCGTCTCGTCATATTTTTATTTTAAAATGATTTTTTCTTGCATCCCTGACAACGTGTATGCAAAATTTCAAGATGATCGGTTGAGTAGTTAAAGCGTAAAAAGGTAACAGACAGACAGAGTTACTTTCACATTTATGACATTAGTATGGATCTTTTTCTGAGACCGAGTATATAGGTATACCCTACCAATATACTTATATAGCCTTTGGATATACCTACTTGTTTTGTATTCTATCCTTAATATTTATACAATGGAGAAATTTGAATTTCCGAAAGAACCTTCAAATTATTTTATAATGAGCGAGCTTCGCGTCCTTATCACAACAAACTTCAAACAAAGACGATTTTTATCTAGTACTTCCATAGCAAAGATATAAATATTTTGTTGAATAACACGCGCCTCCGATATGCTTTTTTGATATATGGCACAATAAAGTATAAAGATGTCTCCCGCATAAAAGGAGGAGGTGCACAATAGGGACTGGAAACTCGAATTGAATGGACTGAATTGTCGACGACATTATTGTCAAAGTTATAAATTCAAAATTAGAAAAGAGGCGCTCTGAACACCTCACTCAACTGATGTTGACAGTTGATGTTCGGGACAGCCATGAAATGTATAGAATAGTGATTAAAAGTGACTTATAGAACTAGTGTATTATGTAAATAGATAAATAGTGATAGAAAGAGACAGATACAGTGAAACGGAAAACACTAATAATACATATTATTTCGGGCGGTTGTGTAAACTTTGTTCGACGCATGACACAACCGCCACTAGTTCTGTAAGCAAATATTGTAATATAGATAGGCCATTTTTTGTAAATAGTTAGTCTTCTTCTTGCTCCGGCATAATAAAGACCATTGTACCAGTACAAACTTGTTTTGGAACATACAAACCCTCTCCTCCTCGACTAACCATCGAACGGCTGACCAGTGAGCCCTCCTTAGCCGGAGGCCCTGCCCACTCAGTAAGCCATAACAGCCAGGCCTAATCAAATGCGCGGGTGCTACAGGCCCGTACATTTTATGGTCCAAACGAGCCGGATATAGCCGTTTGTATAGTTGCTGTTTGTCGAGGAGAGAGGGTATAGAGTCTATAGCATAGACATGCCGGTTACAAGGAGTAACTCAGCTCGGGGCGACGGGAGGTCAATAGCTCCCGCGCCCACCGTTCGGGACGACGGGAGACCAATCGCTCCCGCGTCCACCCTTCGGGACGCCGAGAGGCTTACAACCTCCGCGTCCACTGTTCGGGACGACGGGAGACCAATCGCTCCCGCGTCCACCCTTGAGGACGCCGCGAGGCTTACAACCTCCGCGCCCTCCGTTCGGGACGACGGAAGACCAATCGCTTCCGCGTCCACCCCCGTCGGGTGCACCACGGCATCCGCCACGTCGTCAACCGACACGTGGTCAGCGGGGACAACAAGAGCGATGACGTCACCGACGACGACAACTTCGACGTCGACGGCTTCGACGCTCACTTCGGTACCGGCGGGAGCGGGACACGAATCGGTCCCCACGCTCGGTGCACACGGCACGGAAACCGTGCCACATCGTACGAACGTGCGCTCAAGCAAGAGAGCCACGTCCCACGGGTCCAAGAAGAAGGCCCAATTAGCGAAAGCTAAAATAAAGCTGTTAAAGCTACAAATAGAACTTGCTTCCGCACAAATAGAAGAAATAGAGAACGATTCAGACGCCGACACCATAGACGACGACACCGTCGAAGAGCTCGAAGTCACGAAGGAGAGGGTCGACACTTGGGTCAATAGTCAAGCGCTTTTAGCGCCGGGTGCGCCACCTATAGAAACCTGCAACATAGAGCAGGCCCGCGCGTTACCCATCACGACCACGCCGGCTCCAATCCCCGTGCAACAAATAGAAGATCGGCCACCAAACGGAAGCAAGCCCGTAATAGAAACAGTGCCCGCTGCGGCACCACCTAGTCAGAACATAGGACTAGCAGACTGGGTCGCAGCAATCACTATGGCCGCAAAGACGGGCCACCAACAAGCTCCGCGATATGTCACGGAGCTACCATTTTATAGCGGGTCGCACCAGGAATGGTTAACATTCAAGGCGGCCTACGAAGAATCACACCAACATTATAGCAATAGCGAAAATATAGCAAGACTGAGGAAAAGTCTACAAGGAAGAGCCAAAGAGACAGTCGAAGGTCTCCTCATACGCAACGTAAACATATCTGAAGTGATGAGGACGTTGGAAGACCGGTTCGGCCGACCGGATTACATCGCCTTATCAGAACTAGAACGATTGAGGACGCTTCCACGGCTGACAGACTCACCGCGTGACATTTGTAACTTCGCCAATCGCGTCACCAACACCGTGAGAACTCTACAAGCGCTGGAGAAGTCACACTTCCTCTTCAATCCAGCCATTTTGAATGAAATGGTACAGAAATTTCCTCCTACGATCAGAAATAATTGGGTCACCTTCCTCAGAGATCAGCCGAAGGAACAACCAGACCTGTTAAAGCTATCAAGATTCTTCGAAACCCAGGCGGAGCTCTACAATTCTGTAACACAGCCGGAGTTCGCGGCACATAAAGAGGCGAGCCACGCACCCCGACGAATACAAAAGACCTACGCCGCAATAGAAGTGTCTGCATGTCCGGTATGCCAAAGTGCCGAACATAAAATCGAAAAATGTTCGAAATTCATAGAAGCAGACACGAAAACGCGATGGAACATAGCAAAGGACAAACAATTGTGCTTCAAGTGTTTAAAAAATAGAATAGGGAAACACAAGTGCCGTAAAACGGAGTGCAATGTCAATAAGTGCCCGCGTTTTCACCATAGACTACTCCACTTCATAAGAACAGACAATAGTGAAAATAGTGATCGTACAGAAGTGGTCGCCTCCACTTGGCAACCGTCGGAGACACAGTCATACTTGAAGTTCGTTCCCGTCCGCGTCTCCGGCCCCCGAGGGAGCGTCCAAACCTACGCCTTGCTCGATGACGGCTCGACGGTGACCCTGATAGACAATGATTTGGCGCAACAAATAGGCGCAAAAGGGCCCGTCGACCCTCTACACATAGAGGCAATAGCGAACACCGAAGTGGATGTAAATCGATCGCGCCGTGTGAAAGTAACTTTACACGGCGCCAAAAATAGGAGCACCATTCGAGCTAGAACCATCGACAATCTACAGCTCTCCGCTCAAGCCATATCGGAGCGAGATCTGTCCAATTGCAAGCACCTCAAAAACATCAAGGAACAACTCAAGTATCCACGAGTTCAACCGAAACTTCTCATCGGACAGGACAATTGGGACTTGCTGCTTGCTAAACAAATCAGAAAGGGACAGCGACATCAGCCGGTCGCGTCTCTCACAACGCTCGGATGGGTGTTACATGGGTCACACGCGCGCATACTCGGTCGCCGTGTAGACACCATTAACAACATCGTCCATAGACAAGAAGATAGCATGGATGAACAACTGAAACAGTATTTCTCTCTGGAGTCGTTGATGATCACCCCAAAGAGACCATCCAACGACATAGAAGAGAGAGCCATCAAGACGCTTGTCGAAAACACTCGACAGAATAGTGACGGACATTATGAAACATCGTTGTTATGGAAATCGGACGAATTTCAGATGCCCGCCAACTACGACAACGCACTTCGACGGCTCCACACGACAGAGAAGAAAATAGATAGAGATCCACATCTTCGAGATCGCTATGAGCAGCAAATGGACGCGCTCATAGAAAAGGGATACGCAGAGAAGGCGCCTCCCAATAGTACGCCGGGAAAAACTTGGTACCCGCCACACTTTCCCGTGCTCAACCCCACCAAACCGGGAAAGGTCCGTATAGTGCATGATGCAGCAGCTAAGACGATGGGACGTTCGCTCAACGATTACCTGCTAACCGGACCTGACCTCATACAGTCGTTACCAGGGGTTCTAATGAGGTTACGACAACATAGATTCGCCGTGTCGGCCGATATAGCCGAAATGTTCATGCAGGTGAAAGTACGACAACAGGATAGAGATGCGCTTCGGTACTTATGGAGAGGAAGACAGAGAGGCAGTGAGCCTCCAATAGAATATAGAATGACCTCTCTCATATTCGGAGCCACGTCGTCGCCCGCATCAGCTATATTCGTCAAAAATAGAAACGCCGAAAGATACAAAGATAGGTATCCGGAGGCGTACACGGCAATAGTTCGCAATCATTACGTAGATGATTATCTACAGAGCTTCGATAGTGAAGAAGAAGCAATAGAAACAGCCCTTCGAGTACGCCAAATCAATAGGGAAGCCCACTACGAGCTACGCCAGTGGACCTCAAATTCGAAGAAAATACTCGAAGCGCTCACCGAAAACTCCACAGTCATAGAAAATAGGAGTATAGACCTCGACAATAGCAAGAAAATAGAACGTCTCCTGGGAGTGATATGGAGACCTGCTACTGACGAGCTCACCTTCGATCTCAACATGGCTCGATTGCCACCTGGCGCCATAGACAACACTCAACCGACGAAGCGGGAAACTTTGAAGATTATAATGTCCCTCTTCGATCCGCTTGGGCTCGCATCGCCTGTCACCACACGAGCCAAGCAAATATTCCAGGAGCTATGGCGCAGAGGAATAGACTGGGATCAAAAAATAGATATTGACCTCGCTAGCCAATGGACAGTGTGGCTAGAACACTTAAGGAGACTACGCGACGTGAACATACCTCGCTGTTACCAAAATTATAGCAACGCCGCGACAACAGAACTGCACGTGTTCGTGGATGCGAGCGAAAATGCATACGCCGCAGCCCTATACTGGCGCATCACTGGGCCGGACGGACAAGTGTCGTTGGCATTTGTAACAGCGAAGGCGCGAGTCTCACCCCTTAAATTGATGTCGATCCCGCGACTCGAACTGATGGCTGCAGTTATGGGAAGCAGGATGGCAACCACTGTAATAGAAGAGCACGACAGGAAACCTGACAAGAAGGTTTTCTGGACAGATAGCAAAACAGTGCTCACATGGCTGCAAACAGGCGCTAGGTCTTACAAACCTTTCGTCGCACATCGCATTGCAGCAATCGAAGAACATAGCAAAATAGGCGAGTGGCGTTGGATACCTACCAAATTGAACGTTGCGGACGATGCAACACGGGACGTACCCACCGACTTCGACTCGCAACATAGGTGGTTCAACGGGCCAAGCTTCCTACTAGAAGCACCTGATAGATGGCCGCAAGAAAGAATTGTAACCACCTCACAGACTGGAGAAGAAAAAGTGCACGTGACCACCATCAAACAAAAATCGAAAATAGAACAGTGCATCCCCAATAGTGATAGATTCTCCAAATGGGAGAAACTTGTTCGAAGCACTGCACGTGTGCTACACTTCATCCGACTGTGCAAACAGAAAAGAGAATGTGTGAATTACAAGAGGACAACAAAGCGACCTGAAACCGATCCTGTATGGCGGGAGCATAAAATGTCAAGGAAGCCACGTAACAAACTTCCGAAAGCTCCTAAACAACAACAAAAATCATACATACCAATATCCACGGACCTTCTACACGAAGCGGAGCGAATCCTCGTTAGAAGGAGTCAGGAAAAGGCGTTCTTTGAAGATTTACACAATCTCAAAAATGATAGAAAAATAGCTCCACATAGCCGTCTACGCCATTTAGCGGTGAAAATAGAAAACGATGTCATCACATTGAAGACACGTATCGGCGCCACGCAAGACGTTACAGATAGACAGAAGAGCCCTGCAGTCCTCGATGGCAATGACCAAGTCTGCAAGCTCTACATAGAATACGTCCATAGGCAATTGCACCACGCTGGCGTCGAAGCGACGATAAATGAGTGTAGACAGTTTTATTGGATTCTTCGGCTACGCCCGGTCACGCGTATGATAGTAAATAGATGTCTCCCATGTAGGATTCGTAGATCGCAGCCACCAGTGCCACCTACAGGAGACTTACCACCGTGCCGGCTAGCACATCATAGACGTGCGTTCACTTACACCGGGCTCGACTACTTCGGGCCACTTACAGTCGCGGTGGGACGCACAACACAAAAGAGGTACGTCGCGCTGTTCACCTGCTTGACAACGCGCGCCGTACATCTGGAGATCGCCGCCTCATTGACAACAGATTCTGCCGTTATGGCACTGCGACGCATGATAGCGCGTCGCGGCTGCCCAATAGAAATTTGGTCGGACAACGGTACGAACCTTCACGGCGCAGAACGTGAACTGCGGCGAGCTTCAGACCAACTGCTTCAAGAGGAAGCAAATAGGAAGAGGATCAATTGGCGCTTCATCCCTCCCGGTGCCCCCTTCATGGGCGGGGCCTGGGAACGTCTCGTCCGAAGTGTCAAGACATCCCTCAACAGTGTACTTGAAGAGCGGCGCCCTACAGAAGAAGTACTCGCCACCTTAATGGCGGAGGTTGAGTACACAGTCAACAGTCGGCCGCTCACACACGTCTCGGTTGATCCTGACGATCCCGAGGCACTTACACCGAACCATTTTTTAATGATGGGGACGGGCCGAGATCCGCCAATAGGAGCCTTCAATGAGGAGGACACCATCGGGCGCACGCACTGGCGTGCCTCACAACGTCTCGCCGACTTGTTCTGGCGGCGCTGGCTTCGGGAGTACCTCCCTGAGCTTCAGCGCCGACGGGAGCCCCAAGGAAGAGGGCGGCAAGTCGTAATCGGAGACGTCGTGCTCATCGCGGACAACACCCTACCTCGCAACACATGGCCGCGAGGGAGGGTCATAGCGGCCTACCCCGGACCCGACGGAGCTGTGAGGACAGTCGACGTCGGCACCAAGGCTGGCACTCTACGGAGGCCCACCAAAAAGTTGGTGGTCCTGACAACGGAGCCGGCTGCCCTCCAGCACACAGTGACTGCGTCGCCCTGAGGACGACGCACGGCGGGAGAATGTTCGGGACAGCCATGAAATGTATAGAATAGTGATTAAAAGTGACTTATAGAACTAGTGTATTATGTAAATAGATAAATAGTGATAGAAAGAGACAGATACAGTGAAACGGAAAACACTAATAATACATATTATTTCGGGCGGTTGTGTAAACTTTGTTCGACGCATGACACAACCGCCACTAGTTCTGTAAGCAAATATTGTAATATAGATAGGCCATTTTTTGTAAATAGTTAGTCTTCTTCTTGCTCCGGCATAATAAAGACCATTGTACCAGTACAAACTTGTTTTGGAACATACAAACCCTCTCCTCCTCGACTAACCATCGAACGGCTGACCAGTGAGCCCTCCTTAGCCGGAGGCCCTGCCCACTCAGTAAGCCATAACAGCCAGGCCTAATCAAATGCGCGGGTGCTACAGGCCCGTACAGTTGACGTTTAAGGTTTCAGTAGTAACCCACTATCCTTATCCTTACATAGAATATAGAAAATTAATTATATTTAAATAATAAGGAATAACTGTCTAAATTAAAAGAGATATCACTAGCTAGTATAATATACGATTATGTATACATTATCCATCCTATACTATCCATCATACTAATATTATAAAAGTGAAAATAACTCTGTCTGTCTGTTACCTTTGCACGCCGTAACTACTCAAACGATCACCATGAAATTTTGCATACACTTTGTCAGGGATGCAAGAAAAAATATAGGGATCCTTTCATGCAGAAAAAACGTGCTGTTCCCAAGGGATCATCTAGAATAAAATAAAAAACGAATGCCTGGTCAAAGTGTTATAGCAACAAGAGGTCAAGCGTTACATTGCTAATTTATTTTTTTATTTTGAACGCGGTCGAAGTCGTGCGGACCAGCTAGTATATATATTATAATATAATAGAAACAGCTGTCGTGTTATCAACATTTGATATTTACTAATTTGACATACAAATGATTCGATCAATACATTCCCAATTTGTGCTCGCGTAGCAATTGGATAACTCAATTATGGTGGGAATTCAATTTTTATTTGTTCGGTATTTTTGAAATCATATAAAACTATTTTCATGCTACAACGTTAATAATTTACAATTACAATATTATTTTCTTAAAAAAAAAAAAAACTTGAAATAAAAGTACAGTTCCGTACAAAAGTGATACCTATGGGAGAATATTAATAGTATATTTTTAATGAAGTAAAGGCACACAAGGCTTGGTCCCGGCTTCGCATGGGTGCAATTTTTTTTTCTGCAAATTATATGTAAAAACATAGGTTTATTGGTGTTTTTGCTACAATTGTTTCCAATATTTTTCTCAGTAAGCGGCTCCTCAGTGAAGACCACCGTGAAATAAAAGCATTTGTGCTTTTGTGTTTCGTTGAGTGAGTAAGAGATGCTGGAGCTCATTTCCTCATACCTTAATCTAACTATGGTCGGCAGCATTTGCAGCATCACTGGTATTGCTTGTGTTATAGGCGACGGTAAACACTTAGCATCAAGTGGACCGTCAGCCTGTCTGCCGACTTTAACATAATATAAAAGAATTTCAGAATTTCTGATCTCACCCACCAAAGAAACTCAGAGCATAGCCTATAGCCAGCTGATCGACACATTTTTTTTTTTACATAAAAAAAATATATTAAAAATTAAAAAGTTATTGTAAATAATTTCAACAATAATATAAGGCGTATGTACTTACTAAAAAAGTTATTTTTTTTCTATTTTCTCGGTTTAGCTAAAAAAATAATTTAATTTAAAAGCTATGCTTTGTTACATAATACGTTGAATTCTCACCTTCATCTACCTTCAGCACAATATTATGCCTCAGGGATAACTTCGCGGCTCATTAAAAAACAATGAAGCGTTTGGAATTTCGAATCTTTCATATATACATTACAAACGTCTTATTGTTTAAAATCAGACATTTTTCCATTGAATTTTTCAAGACATAGATATTTTTTAATCTACGACGCCCGACACAAAAGTGGGGTGTTATAAGTTTGACATTATGAAGTTGTTATGAGTTTGCGAAAGTGGGATCACCCGCTCGGGATCGTTGTATTATAGTCGATCGACGTTTTTAGCTAAAATGAAGATCTGTTTCCCTAGTTGACGAAAGGATTTCACTAACTTCCACATGTTCGATCGATGTGAAATATTTCTATTGGTATTTCTATTGGTATTTCTATTGGGTATTGGGTGGTATTTCCATGTCATGGTAATCTTGATTTGATGATACAGCATGAAGTAGTTTACGGGTTACCCAACTCCTCAGCAACTTAGAGCAGACACAGAGTGTTTGGGCTCAATAGAAAGTCGGCGATTAGTTTATAATTTATAATTACAGCTTGTTTAATTTGCTATTTATTTTTTCTCTTCTATGGTTACACTATCACTGCAGATTTCTTATGAAATCTTTGTGACTTAATAAAAACATCACCGCGGATCTGAAACCATTAAAATAAGCCAGCCATAGGGAATGAAGTCATAGGGAAATTCAAATGTAGTTCTCTGTGAGACTTCTGATGCAATATTAACAATAGAAATAGTTCATTTCCTTTGAGATAGATAACATAAATTAAGTTCATTGTCCTATTTTTTTTATCAGTACAATTTTTTACTAATCAATTGTTTTGGACTACCATAGCTTTTTCTCGCGGCTTCGTTTATGACATTTGTTGACAAATTTTATGTTAATCTGACGACACGTTTGGTCTAGTGGCTAGTAACCCTATCTGTTAACCAAACGGTCGCGGGTTCGAATCCCGCTAGGGGCGAATGTTTATGTGTTAACATTTTACCTTTGTACCTGAGTCATGGATGTTTTCTATTTATAATATGTATGTATTTACAAAAAATAAGTAATCTGTGTAGTATATCAACTGTCTGGTATCCATAATACAAGCATTAGTTGCTTACTGTGGAACTAGATGGTGCTGTGTGGAATGTGTGAAGATATTTATTATTAATTATTTCATCATCTAAGCTGCAGGACGTCCACTTCTCCCCCATAACTTTCGTTGGGCGACGTTAAACTTTCTTACGAGGCCCATAGTTAGAGATCACGTTCCAGGGCCATATGACATCACTATTTATGTGTTTTATGAAATATTTAATTAGTTTTATAATTGAATGTTTTATGAAACTTTCAGTTTTTACATCATTTATTCCATCCGACTGATGCAACTCTCTTTCAATCGACACCTCGTAGATTTAAAATAAATTAATGCGAACCCTCAGAGGTTTGCTAGTTATATTTGTTCAAAAACTAATTGGTTTGATAAAAAAATGAACTAGAGACAGTTTGGTGAGAAGTGAAGTTTTTAGTGTCATCGTTCAACCTTTCACTTCTCACGATAAAGGCTGGCGTGTTAAAATGTATGCTCCTGATAACGACATTATATACACGAGAGCACAGGCTAATTTAAGGTGACTCATTTTAAATTATTAATAATATTTTTATTTTACAATGATGTGTACTTCATCCCAATCCTTCATCCTCAATCCCATTATGGTTGGCAGCGCACTTGCAGCACTTGTCTCGTTGCTTGAGTTATAGGCGACGGCAGCCACCTATCAACAAGTACCATAAAAAAAAGTGTGTGTGTCAGCTCCGACGCACGACTGGACTGGACTGGACTTTACTCCTTACGAACGATTATAAAACACATAATAAAAATTATAAAAACATTTATCCTAACGAATTAATATCAGCGTGATCTCTGATGCTCAGGTGCCATCTAGTTTTCGCAAGGGTGTATTATTACGTAACATATTCTAGTTTAAGACATATTGTGTAGATGGTGATAATAATAATAGTATTATTATTATTAGCTTCCCGCTGACAACGAGCTGACACACAAAACTTCAGATATTTTAAAATATTCAAAAGTAGAATGTAACGCATACCGTGTGACAATTTTGATTTTACTCCCATAAATTTTCATACCCCGGGCTTATATATGCAAATCGATTCTTAAGGAATAAACGCTAAAAAGGTGTACAGTAATAGCCAGTCAGACAGGCCGATGGATTACATGATGGTAGGTGGCTACCATCGGCTATAACACAAGCAACGCCACATGTTCTGCAAGTGCGCAGCCGACTATATAATTAAAGATTAAAGCGCCCACACACGGCCCTACAATCGGTGGCAATGTTGTGGCAGTGCCGATTTTAGGGCCGTGTGTAGGCGCTTTAAGGGATCAAAAATGGATAGGGAAAAGGCGATGGCATCTCTTACTTACTTACCGAGTCACAACAGGACGCTTGCTATTATTTCACGGTGGTCTTCTATAAGTAGGTGGTTACTGTCGCCAAACTTCGAATTTATGCTTCGACACACACAGTGTCCTTTGTCACTATAAGTGATTCAGTCAGTTATGGAAAAATAATGAAATGTTTATCTATACTAGATAATAATATTATAAAGAGAATATCTTTGTATTTTTGTTTGTAAAAACTCAAAAAATACTGAATCGTTTTTAAAAATTCTTTCACTTATATAAGCTACATTAGAGAGAGTAACATAGGCTATATTTTATAAAGTTACGCGGACGATGTCGCGTGCAACTACTAGTGTATAATAATAATTTGATAGCGCACCCTTATTCCGCGCGTGGGATGTAAACGTTTATTGTTTAGGGGTTTTATGGCGGTCTGCATCCCATATACAAGCCTGTTGCTGGTGATTTAATGACGTCACCTTTACGACTCACCTCTGGGATATTCTTTTATGGTCCTCCCATTATGCGTGTTACTTCCTTGTGTCTTGTATTAAGAGACCTATTTTATTTTATTCTTCCTCCTATAGCTGGAAAAATAGCAAATTAAAATACAAAATATTTTTATATATGTCACAATTTATTAATGAAACTGAAGTTGATGAAGTTAATTGATTGATTTAGAATCCATGACTATCGTTTATGAAGTTTTTACTAAATTTCTGTAATGTAGTTAAAGGTAATTTTAGAAGAATGGCATTATTAGGATGTGTTTTTGTAATGTTAAGGTCGACAGACAGGCTGATAGTTCACTTGATGGTAGGTGGCTACCGTCACCTATAACACAAGCAACGCCATTGGTGCTGCAAGTGCGACTATAGAAATATTAAGGATAAGGAAGGGATGGAATAATGGGCTTTCCCATCCCTTACTCACTCACCGAAACACAACAGTACATATGCTGTTATTTTACGGTGGTTACCGCCACCAGACGGGCTGCCCCAAATGATTGCGAAACGCAGTGTGCCCCGCTACTTTCCAAATCCAAACCACAGCTAACTTTGAATAGATCATTTCGAAAGTCGATCGAGCCGGGAATCGAACCCAGGCCCCCTGAGAAGTAAGTCAAGCACCCTGACAACTCATCCGACGTAACAATAAATATTTATTAAAATGTGTCAAAAAAGATGACATTCTAAAATGAACTTTTGTATAAACTCTTAAAGCACATTTAGGTAATTTTTAGAATTAGTTATCGTTTAATGACGTGTAAAGGTTATGATTCAGCTGAGGTTGTGCGTGGCTTACACCGAAATCCGGAGTTTAAAGTACGCTTCAGTCTTTCTGGTTGACTTTGGGTTAAGTTATAAACTTATTAATATTTCACATTAAGAGCTTACAATATCTTAGAATAATATCTTATATTAAAAATAGTTTACTTTCCTATCTATTCATTTCGTTTTGTAAATATTTTGTGATTTTTTGTGTTAAAAAAAGTTTTTTTTTTTTTTTAATCTATCTACCTATCTATCTATATAACATTAGTATTATAAAAAAATTCGCTCTCCGCTTCTGTCGGTTTCTTCTCTAACGGATTTTGATATTTGTATAAATAATTTGTAAAAAAAAATTGCATCCGTGCCAAGACAAAGGTGGGTCGCTAGTTTTCAATAAATAAATAAAATATATTAGTACTAATTTTCTCCACGCTAGTGCTTGTGCACTTGGACCAGGCGTCCCAAAGTATTAAATACCGACATAAACTTGGCAATGTTTTGATTAATAATTCTACGGCTCAGAAGGAGTGAAAAGCTCAATAATATTTTAAGTTAAATAAATTCCGTTTAATATAAACAAGATTAGCTATCTGTATAAAGTACTTATACACAAAAAAAAATCTTTTAGGTATATAAGTACTTACTCCATATGGATTCTTTTAGAAGTAAAAACTTTAACTAATCTTGATTTATTAAATTACATTAATTAGATATATCTAAAGTTAACATACTTAAGTACATTATAATACCTTCGCCTGTGAATCTTTACAAATATAGGCTATCTATTACAGCTTATCCAATGTATAAACTTATAGCTGCTTCCCGCGACTTCATTCGTGTTGAAAAATAAAAGAAATAACGCCTGACATACGAGTACATTGACTTCAGATAAGTGGTGTCCGCGGTGAAAGATTTTTTTTAATTTGGATGAGTAGTTTCGAAGATTACCTCCTATATACAAACAAACAGTCTTTGCCTCTTTATAATATTAGTACCTATCCTCGCATTTATAGTAATTGTAAAATTAAGTGTAGGTACTTAGTGTTTGAGAGTATTCGTCATTATTTTTTGTACCAAAACAGGTAGATATTCATTTGACATATTCAATATTTAAAAAAAAACCCTAAAACTTACTAAAAACTTACAGTACATTTTGTGTAATAATAAAATTTGTTATTAAGTTTATCGTTCACAACGGTCGGCTCGTTATCACAACAAGCTGTCGGATTTTAATGTATTATTAATCGAGATAAGAGTAGGCATCGAGCACTTTAGTGCTTTGACCTAAAAACTTAGGGCGGAGCTTCTATTTATACCTATGTTATTGCCTATGCCCTACTATTCTGTATTTATAGCCATACTAGGATTTTTTTCGTAGCTATTTAAATACATAGTTTCTGCCTTAAAGAGTAAATTTCTAGAAATTATTTTTCAATGAGTATGAGTAGCCTCCTTTGTTGCAAGGGCCAACTTTGGAAATGAATTACTTGGAAATGAATTACTTCATAGTTGGTACTAGTCTGGATCTGGCAAGTAGTGGCAGATCACACTGAGTTTTGCAGTCGGTCTGGCGGCAGTAACTACCGTGAAGTAACAGCATGAGTGCTGTTGTGTTTCGGTGTCTGAGTAAGGGATTTCCCTAATCTTATTCCTAATCTTTGGCGTTGCTTGTGTTATAGGCGACGGTAGCCTAGCACTTACAATGAAGTGAACCGTTAGCCTGTCTGACTACCTTAACATAAAAGGTGACTGCATATCTGTTTCAAGATGCATTTGAAGATCATTGTTTTGAGCGTGTCAATTTTTCCCTTGGCCTTTTCAAAAAGCGACATCTTTCTTAGTTAATATTTTATTATATATTTATCAAGTTATCGCATATTTCAACATGCATCGTAACAGCCTCTTTAGCTCAGTGGTAGAGCACTGGTCTCGTAAACCAGGGGTCGTGAGTTCAATCCTCACAGGAGGCATAGACGCATAAATCGAAGTGATCTTTTTATAAAATTTATTATATTTAATCAGCGTATTTTATTAACTGATTAGTTAAATTTTAAAATTTTCATATTGTATTTTTATTTATTAATTTTTATAATGCATTATATTATGCTTTAATTTTTGAGAATATCCATTAATAATAATATTATTATTATTAATTATGTATATTATGTAATGGCTATCTACCTACAAAAATGGTGACCCAATATTTTTTGTTTCAGATTACTGCTGAATTTCGCGAACAAAAATTGATATTTAAATTTATAAATTTCGAGTTTTAAACTATTAGAAATATTGGGTGTAATTTAATATAAGAATTTAAGTGCCGGAAGTAAGTTAATATTAAAAATATTAAAAAAAAAAAACTTTTGTTTGGTGTGACAGCTGTCAAAGTTAAACGAACGTCAAAATGTTTCGTTATTGGATCTGTTTCGCGAGTGCGGTCTATTTGGCGGGAAACTGCGGCGCGAATTACTGTCGAGACTCAAACCTATGCTGTCCAGGCAGAGACAGCTCTTGCGTTGTACAGAAGGCTCATCAGAACGCGATAATCGAAGACTTGACGGATAAGCCTTGCTATTGTGACCACGCTTGTTTGAAATTGGGAGACTGCTGTCCGGACTTCAGAGAGACATGTGGAGGTGAGTACTTTGCTTACACTATTTAGAATTTACTAGTTTAATTAATTAATTAGTTTAACTTATTTAACTGTTATTTACATCAAATAATAAATGATAACAAATGTTGTATCGTTCGTACACAGACAACCTGTAGTCTATGCGTTTGTACCTGGTTATTATTTAAAAAACTAACCAACACACGCATTTTAGAAATAAAATGTTTCTAAACAGAAAGAGGAACAAACGTTTTTATTATTTAAGAGAAATAACGAAGTTTACATGTGTACAACTATTAAAAATATATTTAATTTTAAATTTGCTTCTTCGCACAATTCGTACGAAACAAAATTGTGCGAAACCACTACTAAACCTATATAAAGTATAATTAATAATGATTAAGAAATAATCATGTAGATATTTAAACTAACAAATATTATACAAATTTTTTCACAAGAAACATTCCTCACCATATACTATATTTATTAAAATATATAGACATAAAAATATTTTAAATATTAATTTAGGTAACAAATTAGCTTATTTAAAATAATGTCTAATCCTAAATTATATATATTTACACATTATATAATATAAAGCAACGGTCCCTTTACGACTGCATTATGAGTACCTCGTTGTATGACAATACTAAATCTGTTGACCGAGGTAATAGCCAGCTTTAGAATCGCCGATTATGTCGACCAAATGTTTTGATAAAATGTTAAAAAAAATTAAGAGCGTTGCGACCCTACGGACTTAGAGATTCGACACCGAAGGGAATGAATATGTAGCCGGTGCCGATATCTCTGTATTTGTGGATTTTTCGCTTTTCGGCCGCCTCCGCAGCAGCACCAGCTGTGGCAAGTGTTCCTTGAAGGTGTGACTGTGCCAAAGTGTCGACGCAGGTGGTATCCCACCCTAGGAACAATCCATCAGGTCTCTTGTCATCATCACGTACGATACCATTTGGTTCAAGAATCGAAGGTATATTAATGGTGGCAAGAGACCAATGTATGAATGTAACAAATAATAAGTTATAATCTGGGAAAAATACTATTTAATCCGATCTTGTAATGCCTATTAGGATAGAAAATAACAAATAATAAGTTATAATCTGGGAATAATACTATTTAATCCGATCTTGTAATGCCTATTAGGATAGAAAATACTGAAAGTCTTATCAAAATCCTTGAATTATATGATTTTCAATTCAGGTAGGGTTGAAAATATAGGTAAACATTTCTTCCTTATTAGACTGTAGCTCAACGGGGTAAGCTCGAATGAAATAACCCACAGCTTTACCGGATTAAAGATAGACCTTTTGTGTTTATGGAATAAAATTTTTGTTATGAAAAAATTTCAGCTAACCAATAAAAGGTCCAAAATTAATTAACTCGATACACATATGCACACACCCACACATCCACACACAAATTAGAGAGAGGGATAAAGGCTTGTGATAATAATTTTTCAATTCACTTTGGGCAACCATCTGTTTACCAGACGTAAATTATATGTTATTTATTATTATGAGAAAATAAATCGCGATTATTAAAATATGCTCATGAATAACCTTAGATAATTAAAAAAAAGCTCATATACTGCGTTCTCCTCTATTACACTACACAATATCTTTTCTTCATCCCATTTTCAAGAACCTTTTTCGTTTTTTGTTCAAAATCCATTGGATGGTTTAGAAGAAGTTAGCACAGAAACAGACAAAAGCGGACAGCAACTTTATTTTATAATATGTATATATATAGTCTATAGATATAGGTAAAGACTACACTGCATTGTATAGTCAACTTATTTTATATTACAGTTTTTTAATCACCCTGGTAATTAAGTTGCATTGGTCAGTTATACAAAATCAAATAACCAGCAGGAAAAAAGTCCGCGTCGTCCGAACAGTCGATCTCAGTTAAATAATAAAACATTAATAAAACGATTGTAATATATAACAAGCTTTTGCCCTTTTTCTTAGATGTTAAAACATTTATTGAATATTTACTGCTCAAATATTTTTGTCAGGCGTTGAATTTGTTATTTTTATTTTAAGATGCACTGTCAGGAACATTACTTTTTCCTGGATTAATCTTTAATCCAGACTGTGAATTCAGAAAATAGTATACTGTGCCCGACAGCTCAATGTATCCCTGAAAATGTGTAGGTATGCAAAATTGAGTAGTTAAGGCCTAAAAAGTTAACAAACAGAAACAGTTATTGTCACATTTATTTATTATATAAAATTTCATGATGATTGATATAGGCGTAAAAGCATAACAAACAAACAAATAAACTCATTTTAGCATTTATAATATAATTAAGGAATATTAGGATATGTATAGATAGATATGAATATATATAACTAGCTGTTGCACGCGATTTCGTCCGCGTAACTTTATAAAATATGGCCTAGTATGTTGCTATAGCTGATAATATAGGTGAAAAAAATTTCCAAATCGGTTCAGTAGTTTAGGAGTTCATCGCGGACAAACAATGTGACACGAAATTTTTATTTATTTATTTACTTATTTATTTATTAAAAAAAAACTTACCAACTAAAGACATACTTAAACACAGTATACAACACTCACAGAGAGGAACATTACAAGTATGCATTTAAATTATAGGAAAGCACAACATTAATTTTGATTAATTAAATTATAAATGAATTAACAAATGTCACAGATCAAAAATACAAATACCTAAATCAACTTACATATTATTATAACTAATTAGTAACATAAAATCAATCAAGTCAATAAAACAAAAATAGCAATCAAAGACAAATATAGATAGAACGCCAACTTTAGGAAGTCCTATATTTTAGGATTGTCCTATATTGTTACAGAGGGAATAGGTTCCCTCTGTAACAATATAGGACAATCATTGACAGAATAAACATAAAATTTGCCGACATGTCCACTACAGCCTTGGAATTCAATGTTGATTTAGGTAGTTTAACCAGTTGAGTCCGCTCGCGCCCCAGGGGTTGATAAAATTCGCTAAGTATGTCCATTGTAACGGGGATTCGAGACTCTTAGATTGAATGAAAAGGCTCATACTTATTTAACGCTTATTCATATGTCCTCTCCTCACCTTTTCCCTTTATATAAACATGCAACCTTTGGAGTTGGTCACTTAATTTAGTCACTGGCTATATTAAGTTCGGCGGACCACATTTTCAATTCAATTCAATTCAAATATTTATTGCGAAACCATAATGTATAAAGGTGTTACAAAATTTATAAAGACCAGTGTTATGGACCCTGACGTGTATGCAACTTAAGGGACTAGAAGAGAGGAAGTGTAAACTAAATATATGTTAAGGTTTTTTTTTATTTATATTAAATAATATTTAATTTTATTTATATTTAAATTTAATTTTAAATTAAATAATATTTACATTTATATTTACATTAAATAATGATATTATCTATAAAATATTCATTAGTGTTATAGTAACATTTATTATTTAGGATTTAAAAAAAAAAAAATTATAAATATGATATCGTTGTTTTCTTTTTTTAAATTATCTGGTAATTTGTTATATATTTTTATAGAAGAACTGAAGGTATTTGAAGAATTTAGTTTTTATCGTGATGTTGGTAATATTAAATTATTTTTGTGTCGTAGTGTATACAAGTATATAAAAGTCTTCACGTTTTGTATAAAATTGTTTATATTTTCGGACAAATTTACACATCTCCAAAATATATAAGCTGGGCATAGTTAATATTTTATATTCGAGAAAGTATGGTCTACAGCTATCAGTCTGTTCTATATTTGCTATGATTGTGATTAACTTTTTTTGAAGGGTGTATTAAGAGGCTACATCTGTACTGTTACCCCACAAAATAACACCATAACTTGATGGTGGCTACCGTCGCCTATAACACTAGCAACAAAAGCCTATAAAGATATGTTAGTAAACAAACACACTTTATTTTATTATTAGTTAGGATTTGACGTTTACGAGGGAAATACTAAAATCCGAGATTTTTTGCCAGACATAAGTTGCGACGAGTTTTTTATCATTTTATTAATGTTTAAATAAAACTAATATCAATTGCTGCGCTGCTAAGACTTGGCTATCCTCTTAAGACGAAAACAATGAAGAAAATTCGCCTTTTAACACGAAGATATATTGCTTCGACTAGTTATTGCATTTTTCACAAGTAACCTAAGTGCAACTATGCTTTGTAGTTGAAAAGCGCTTTCTACATTAGCTTTTCAATGGAGCTTTTGTCCTTAGAACCGTTAAATTGTAATGGATCTTGCTTAGGAAAAACGTATACGTAAATTTATATACAGATATATTTATAGTCAACATTGCAAACAAAAAACACAACTGAAATCTTAGTTAAGTTTTTATCGAGCTGTTCTTTTATTTTTAATATATTTGTACTTACTAAAATATAAATAAAATTGACAGAAAAAGTTGTATAGCATCGATGAGTGAGTAAGGGATGTCAAAAGTCCCACATACCCCATCGATCTCCCCATGGTCGGTGGGGATCAGTACCTCTACCATGAGTTATAATAATCGCACTCGCTAGCGATATCGTAAAATATTTATATGAAAAATTGTCAATTTAACATTGACAGTCGACAGTTTTTCATATAAATGTTTTACGCTCTCGCTAACGATTTGACATTGACAGTTGACAGTTTTTCATATAAATGTTTTACGCTCTCGCTAGCGAGTGCGGTCATTGTAAACTCATGGTAAAGGTACTGGATCGTAGATTTTCCTTATGGTGTTGCACGTTTTGCAATAGTCAACGGTAGCAATTTACCATCAAGTGGTCCGTCCACCGGTCTGCCAAACATTTTTTTAAGTTTTTTTTATTAAAAGAAAAAAAAAGGATTAACAAAACGTTTAAACGAAACCACTACCTGAACTAAATGTGTACTTACTCGTACAATATTTTTATGTATGCTATCTCAGTATTGTTTGTAAACAGCGTTTACATTCGCTAAACTATACCATAACATAGGAGCAATCTCGTGTGGTGTTCCATTAAGATATTTCACCTCTCCCCCTGAATAAAGAGCAGCCATTTTTCTCAGCAAATTGTGCCGAGCGGCGAGCAGCTAGGGAAATTGTTTCGTATATTTTTCCTACAGCTAGAGTATTTATAACTAGACGCGAAGGTTTGTGGCCGTGTCTTTAATTAACTTTACTAACAAAAAGAGACAGAGCGTTCTTAATTCAGTTTCTTTTCATCGGAAATTTCGTTTTTTACTAAACACGCGTTTTTCGTGCAGTGAATAAGTCCTGTTAATTTATTTCTTTGGTAACGTTCAGACGTTAATAGGCATGTCAACTACGTATTATGCTATAATTTTTCAGAAAAAAAATCTTTTTTGTAAAAATTTCAAAAAAAAAAAAATTTACGCGTCATTTTTGCGCCATGCAAAAACGGAGTGTTATAAATGTGACGTGTGTGTCTGTGTATCTGCGTACTGTCTGTGGCATGGTAGCTCCCAAACCCAGCTACTATGGTGGCCAGCGCACTTTCAGCACCTGTGACGTTGCTTGTGTTAAAGGCGACGGTAGCCACCTACCATCAAGTGGACTTAAAATAATGAAAAAAATATTTTTAAGCCAGTTAATATTTGAAAAAATTCCGATATACTTCACTTATTGGAATCTTTTTTGCGCCTATAGAAATAAGCTTAAAACTCGAGTTTCAAGTGGATTTAAATATCAAAGCATCCGTGAAACGTTCAACGAGGTATTAAATAAAATCTTCTACAGCATTCGAAAGAGTTCTTCAAGTGATTCGTTTTATTCACGGCTCAGGTACAAGTTTCGATACTGCTGGCAACTTATTATTGCATAATTCCTTCCGTCTGGCAATCGAACAAATTTGTTTCGAACTTTCTTCCTCCTTGCTTAGGGTTGTCACTTTATTAATAGCTAATAAATAAATATTTTTTAAGTCGGCAGGCAGTTCACTTGATGTAAGTTAGCAACTGTGGCCTAATAACGTGGGCAACCCTATTTTGTGCGTAAGTGCTGGGCCTACAAATAGGGTAAAGAATAATGGACTATAATGCATGTTTCACGTTATACATTTCACCAAATGGTTAGGTGTTCCCTAACCTAAAGCAAGGTAACACCTAACTACTTGTCCGCCTTCTAGTTCGGCACTTCATGCTGTCAGAGCTTTATTGGAAGTTGCGAGAACACTTCTAATCTAATCTAATCTAATCTAATCTAATCCATTAAAAAATTGTTGTACAGTCTTAAATACGACTATGTAGAAAAACTATTTAAATCGATTTAAATACGTAATATCTACATATTATTTAGGCTCAATTTATAATCTAAATTTATTGTGTCTTTTACTTTTATATATACCTAGGTACTTATTTTTAATTTAATTTATATTTAATAATTTATAAATTATTATTTGAATTTTTAATTAATATAATGAAGCACACGATACAGGCTTGCATGCCTAGTGTGTGTCTTCATAGCCAATAAACTAAAAATATATGTTCCTGTAAATAAATAAATAAATAAATAAATAAATTATTTTCAATAATATTTTTCCACCGCACTCTTCTGTACGTTTTCACCAACAGACACCAAGAGTTAGGAAACACCTAACTACTATGTAAGCCGTACATTCACGGCAGTTCTGTTGATAAAAACGGTCATTAGATTATTTATTGGAAACAAACAAGAACGCATTGAACTCACATTGAATCACGCAAACGACATGGTTAAGTTATTCTTGCATTTCTCTGCTATTTTTTTTTTAATATTGTCAACCCTATACTGAACTGCGTTGCAGTAAACCCCTCTGTGTTTACTCCCTTATTGAAACCATTCACCTTTGACTTTTAAAGAAACAGAAATGAGACTGAGCTCGTAATGAAATTTAAACTCGAAGAAAAAGTCTTTTTACAAATTTATACCTTTTTAAATGGAAGTAAATTAACGAATTTGCGCGTTTGAATTTATAAAAGATATGTCATAGAACCAAAAGTCAAAAGATACACATGTAGGTATTCAAAGTTCAAGAACAAATATGCTCAATTTATAAAAACATTAATACTAGAGAAAGCTTTTTCTTCACCGAGATACGTCTAAGTTAAATAAATACTTCTAAGTTAAATAAACCAACACACAAACATACATTTACAGTCAATGATATTATAATACAGCCGCCTCTTTATGATTTTTACTGTGCCGATCTCTCGCTGCTGGCCGTCGTGAAATCGATGTTCGGCAGTGACCTTGCGTGGCAGTCGATGCTCACATTTTGTGAGCACGTTATGTCGCGCAAGGAACCGGCGGAAAGGCAGCGGGAAGAGGATCCTTTCTCCAAGCCAATCCGCCGGAGAATGCTCGGGCGTAGGCTGCTGGCCTATGTCCCCCCTGACCAGGACCCGGGTTGTGATCTTGGGGGAGACTGCCGCCCGTCGTAAGGTCCCCGGGGATGGCCGGCGTACGTCAACTTTCGGATGTTATGATACGACATTGATGATCCGCCACGTCTATCCAGCACTGGAAGGGCTACGCTTCCCTGGAGGGAACCTCGGTGTACCCGAAAGTGGAGGTACGCCGGCCATCTCCGGGGACCACACCTAATGCTGCACGGCTGTATCTATGTTATACTTAATAAATTATTGCTGTAACGATAAGACATTTTATAGTGCAACTTCTTAAGCACTGTAGTTTGTTTTTTTAAAATACCACTTGAACCTAATATTTTTACAGAATAATAAAGATCCTTATACCTAGTTTAATCCAGGTAATCTATACATAAGTGAAAACTGCATTCAAATCGGTTGAGCTGTTTCTGAAAAAAGCTTAAAAAAAGTTTAAAGGCCCGAAAATGTACTTTTGGTAATTGTTAACAAATGATTTAAGATAATATATTACGTATGAAACTTTTAAAGTAAAATGCTATTAGTTAAAGTATTTCCCATTTCAAATAATTAATTGCAGCTACGAAATGGAGATTCAAACAGAATTCAAATAGAAACTCCTTTCTATTTGAATTGATTGAAACCCAACACTAGTTCTCAATATTACTCGTTGGCTGGCAAGTTTTATTTGAAATACAGAACTCGTTGAAACGGAATCCAGGTATTTTACGGATTCCAGACAGAAAATCACTGTTCCGAACTGCCGATGAGAAATAAACTTTTAATTTGGGAATTGAATTCGACGTACATTTCAAAGTTTTTAGTAAAATTGAATGAAGTGAGGAAAATTGTTTAAAAAAATAACTTGTACCACCATTTTATTTATATCGGACACCATTTGATTTGCAACGCTACCAATTTTCTCGAATAGTGATTGTTCTACTCTATTCCCGCAATTTCGTCCGCATTAAAATATAAAAGATATAACTAGTCCTTTTGTAACGAAGAGATTTCACTAACTTACACATGTTAGAATTATGTGAATTTTGGTATACTGTTACTTCGGTGGTATTTCCATGACATGGTAACTTTGACCTGATACTGTAGCATCAAGTAGTCTGCGGGACACCCAACTCTTCAGCATCTTACAGCAGATATAGCATGTTTGGGCTTGATAGAAAGTCGTGGGTTAGTTTATAATTTTAATTACAGCCTATATTATCTTAACAAGAAGTCCACTCAAACGAATTCGCAATCAACAACTAGTAATGAAATAAATTTAGAAAATATCCCGATATCTTATTTCCTTCAAGCACATAATAAATTTCATATAAGTATACCTATATGAAATTGGTTACACATCGCTCTCCAGAGAATACATGGATATTGGTTTTGGACGAAAAAATAGCTCTTAATATTCTGAAAGGATCGTTAATACTTTTCGGTGTATCAGAGGGAAGTAATTTTTTATGTTCATACCACATTAACTCATCTACGTATATCTATACTAATATTATAAAGAGAGAAGATTTGTATGTTTGTAATGAATAAACTCAAAAACTAGTGAGCCGATTTTGAAAATTGTTTTACCTATAGAAAGCTACATTATCAGTGAGTAACATACGCTATATTTTATAAAGTTATGCGGGAAAAGTCGCGTGCAACAGCTAGTTTATAATACATTTATAATCAAATATTTTTTTAATGTAAAGGTCGTCATACAGGCTGATGGTAGGATAGGTGACTACCGTCGCCTATGAACTTGGAATCTTTTACTCATCGATAAACAAAAGCAATAAATCGGTTCTCAGCAAGTTTAAAGGAAACTCTTATTTATTATGTAATAGCATATGGAACCTCACTTGGCAATATTTTATACCATATTTTTTAAAGGGAAACTTTTATTCCATCGCTTCAAATTTTTTCGTCCATCTATCGCATGTCGCATTACAGCCGGCCACGTAGTGGGGCCAATGGCTCGCATCAGCTGACCGCGTAGAAAAAAAGTCACTTGCATCGTGGTTTCATAAAACCACAAAACATTTTTTTTATTAGATTTTAAAAATTCAAAGTCGTTATGACGTTGCACAAATACACAGTGAAGATGAGTTTATACTTTAACCACAATCCCGGCAATGGGTGCCGTTTACTTTGATGTCGCTTATAACCAGTTCATAACCGGCCATAGCCGGTTGTATCCGGGAATAACGAGTATACGGCTCGCGTTGAACAATGGAAAATGATCTTGCAGTATGCTTGATGGCCGACGTCTACGTGTTTGGGTGGTTTGCGAGATTTCTCATTTCTTATCTTTTCCATATTTCAACACCAGCTGGCGCCCGTGACTTCGTCTTCGTTGAAAAATAAAAGATATAACGCTTGACATAGTATTCTGAGTTTATTTCGGCGTTCTTTCTGAGCATCGACATTAACTTGGCTTTTTTTCCTGAATTTATAATAACAGTCAAAAGAGTTTCTTGGAGAAACCTATTTTCTGTATCCTTGACAACGGTATGAAAAATTTCATGATATTTGGTTGGGTAGTTAAGGCGTGAAAGCTTGACAAAAACTCATTTTCACATTTATATAATAGTAGCGACCCGTATAGATATAGTAATTCTAATATAGATTTAACTAAATTCTGCAAACCGCTCTAGAGTGAATGGTCAATATATTAAATCTACACAAAAAAAAAATTCACCTAGAAGTCCAAATTTCCTCCAAACCTGATCCAAGCTTCCGATTGGAATCTTACGACCTCTTACGACCTATTGAGCTATCTTTGTCACAATTATATTATGTAATCTTAACAATAAAACACAAAATAAAATTCAACCTACAATAGACAAAAAACCTTTTTTTATAGGTGCGGTTTGTTGGGGTATTAAAACTTTTCAGCTTTCCTTTTATTTTTTTATTCGTATTAAATATTTTCATTGTTTCACCGCGCGGTCGCTGAAATAAAAAACTATTACTATTATTCCTTTTTTTTTTAAAGTCACCGCTATATTCTAACTGGAAACTGTGAAATTGTTCCAATCGGGAAAGCTTTTCTGAAGTGTTTTTTCACTGAAAATCTAACTATGTATCTATGTACGTACATACACAATATTATGTTACATACTTATATACAGAGGTGTCGGTTACGGTGACAGTGTCGCGAGTTCAATGTTTTTTTTATAAATTAATATAGACTGTTACATTTCTGTACAATATAGACTCTTACGTACAAGCTTGAAGTGTTTGTGTTTTTGGTTGAGAGCTTTAACTCTTGAACTATCAGAATTATTTTTGCAGTTTGATATAATACTATAATACTATTCCTTAATGAAGATGATAGTTGCTCTATTACTATACTATTCCTTAATGATCTATTAGTATTAGCCTTAGCCTTAATGTTAGTATCACCCTTAGACTTTGTATTCAGACTGAAAAGTAATTAAAAGAAAAAAGATTATTAATTTTATTTGTAGGCTGAACTTCCTTGTAAAACAAAGCTACTCTATTTTTGCTCCTGTCACTGTGTAATTTAAATAAACGTTTATTTAATTTTAGAATTAAACGAGCAAAACATACGATCAAAGTGTTGCCAACGGTAAAATTACTTGTTCTATTATATGTAAGTATTTACCTATTCAGTTTATTCAGCTTGTACTTAATTAGGTCTTTTCTAAGCAAAGTTATGTATAGGTTGAGACAATGTCATTTAAAATACCAAAGGAATACAAATATATTTCCCTTTGAAGTTAGTGAATTTTGTTTTCAAATGTCTTCACCATGTTTGAAAATGGTTGCTGTACGGTTGGGTCTGCTTGTACGGTGCATGTTTCCACATTAAACTGTTCTGTTAGCGATGGACCTGCCCTAAGGCATTTGAGTTAATGCGACCACAGATAATAATAGGAACAACGAACTTGTACCGAATACCTACTGTGGAAATGTTTATTGAAAGTAGTACATAGATTAGTATTATATATTATAATATTATATACTATATTATAAATTATAATATAGTATTATAATTTATTTATACATAGATTAGTATTATATACTAATCTATACATAGATTAGATTAGTGAATGATTTTTTTTAAATAGGTGAAGTAAAAAGTTCTGTACGTTTATTCTCTTTATTTCTATTATGAAATTAACAAATTTGAGACCAGCCTTATGCAAATGGTTCCAAACGGGTTTCTGGCTAATTTTCAGTTTCAGGACAATAGAATAAGTGCTCGCATGAAGATTGCTCTGATGCAGGATCATCGCATGATCTGTTCGATTATTTCCACGATTATATCAATATTTTCGACGATTGGCCTACAATAATAGAGCGTGTTTCATCTTATCATCATTAGCATCATCTCCACTGCTGGATATAGGCCCGCCACATTGCACGGTTTTCTGTTTTCCGTATCCAGCCGCTTCCTGCGAAGCCCATTAGGTCGTCTGTCCATATGGCCGCAGGTCGTCTCACGCTGCGCTTTCCAATACGTGGCCTCCATCCGTATCATCTACGACGTCCATCCAGAACGGAATAGTTAGAACCACTGCTTTGTTATTGCTTTCGATACTGTATTAGGTCCATAAACGGCACAAAATTTTTTGGACGCCTGTTCCACTTATTACTCTTGGTCGTTGTGGTACTGAAGAATGTATCGAATATTCTCTTTTTTTACCTCCCTTTTGGAACGCTCTAACAAACATCTGGATTCACTTAAAACAAAACTTTTCGAGAACTTTTTTTAAAGCATTTTATTACCACTAAGTCGCAGTATAGAATTGTAGGATGAAACGTATACATCGTGAGATATGGCTGACTATAAAGGCATATAACTTTTTACTTCACACCTATTAATAACTTTTTCATAAAAATTATAAACGAAATAAAGGAACAGAATATTTCTAATAATATAATTAATATCTATTTATCGAGATTGGTGTACAGGATCGGGAAGGAGGATTGGCACATGCGATATCGAATTCAATAAAAGCCGCGGTAAGACTCTTTAAATGAAGTGTTACTTTTACAGGAAATAAAAGCTAATTAAGTAAACATTTCATTGGCCAATACATAATATTTAAAGGTATAGTATTGTTTGGGAAGGTTTTTCGTCGAAACAAAAAGATTCCTCATTCCGTAGCCAGTTGAAATGTAATTGTGTTTTAATCATTGCGGTCCGGGCCTGTCCGTGGTGAGCTCTAATTATTCAAGTTAATTGAAGTTTTGCTCGCTCTTCGGACCTCCCCTACCGACTTACACACAGTATAAGTGATGAGAAACAGTGTTCAATATTACTAACAATATTATTAGGTAGTCATACTTCACTAATTGTGGTTCTGTGGCCAATACATTATACTTATTATTCTATTAAGAAACTGAACTGTTTTCATCAATAAATAATATGCATATCCATAGATAGTATTAACTGAAGTATTAATTCTCCGCATTATACCCGGACGAAGTCAAGGTGGGTAGGTCTAGTATAATATTGTATTTTTTTTTACAATAATTTATAAATTTTATTAAAGATTTTTTTTATAGATAGTTAAATGTTTGTTAAAATGAAATTAAAAGTCACTTGATATGACATGTCCATTTATAACAAAAATTAATCCAGGTAATAAATTATGCGTGTGCCAAATTTCATCCAAATCCGTTCAGTCGTTTTTATATTATAAAGGAACAAGCATACAAATATACAAACTTTCTAATTTATAATAATATTAGAATTAAATTAATAACTTGGTTCATTTCTAGACAATTTAGGTTTTAAGAAAAAATTGTGTTCATAATTATGTTATTATATTAATAAGTTGCAAAACTATATATTTGTTATACTGTGATTGTTTTGTCCGCCCGCCCTTGAGTATTGTTCCGGTGCCCGCCTTGCATTTGTTTCTTAATAAAAGGTGAACCAAGGTATCTATCATGCTCCCGAGGCAATTTCTTTCGGAATATAAATGAAAGAGGTATTTACGATTTCTTCCGTTTTACAATAGGTACTTCCATCGTATTTATATAATTCAACGTTAACA
The DNA here is from genome assembly GCA_944738685.1 of Synanthedon myopaeformis. Lineage (NCBI taxonomy): Eukaryota > Metazoa > Arthropoda > Insecta > Lepidoptera > Sesiidae > Synanthedon > Synanthedon myopaeformis. The sequence goes on along the minus strand of OX122933.1, from coordinate 1,837,247 downwards.
ACCGAGCCAATGGTTTATCAACTTTCCCGTCCCGTAGATGCCTTGAGTGGAAGCTATTTCTTTCAGCATAATATGTTTATCTTTTAATATGTAAAGGTCGTCAGAAGGACTGACGGTTGTCTATATTACCTATATCTAGGTTTTTTGTGCTTTATTTTGATAATGCAAATTTAGACCAGACCTATTTAAAGAAACATAAAAAATCGCCTCTTGAAAATGTACAGAGATACTGTACATCTTAGCTCTATCTGAGTGCAACCCAACGATTTTCTAGTGCGGCCGTAGATGGGCGGGGTCGCGGGGATGTATTATGACACGACATCGGTGCCCCGCCACGGCTATCCAACGCTTGGAGGGTTACGCTCCCTGTCAGAACCTCGGCGTACCTGAAGGTGGCGTGGATCAAAAACTACGACTAATATAAAAAATATACTTTTCATATATTATTTATTATATAAAAATTTTGCATACATGTTGTCAGGACATAGGGTAAGCTAGCTATACTGTTAGTATATATTTGTATAGAACATCATATCTTATGTCTAAAATCGTATTAAGGGACATCAGTGTTGATGTTCATTGTTGGTTCGCTAAACACGATTCCGCCAACAATCCGCTTTTGTGTATACTGTATCTGTTCATTACACAATATCATCTTGATTGGAGTGTGCGAGACAAGTAATTATAATTGCCAGGTTGGATTTATTTGTAAGTATATAGATCGACATGTTGATAGCTACTTCAGTAATTAATAACAAGCATTAGTTCTTATTTATCCTTGTACTCGTAATAGGCTAATAAAGATTTTTTTAAAATGTATTTATGAAATGTTACACGCTGTAAGGTGATAGCTATTAAAGAAGTAAGTAAATAAATAAATAAATAACTTTACCTAGAACTTCACAAATATATAAATATCTTCACACATTCCACACAGCACCATCTACATAGATCCACACTAAGCATCTAATGCTTGTATTAGCAATAATAATCTATGCTAATACTTCTGTTTCACGCGACTTCGTCCGCGTAACTTTATAAAATATATCCTATCTCTTAATTTGGATCAAATTTAACAAATAAATAAATAAACAAAGTCGCTTCCCGCCGCCTGTCCCTCTGTATGTATGTACGCTTAGCTCTTTTAAACTACATAATGGATTTTAATGCGTTTTTACTAATGGAAAGGTAATCCTTTAGCCGCCAAAATCGGATTTATCCGACAATTATTTTCGTGTCCATTTCGCCAGAGCCGTATACGAGTATATACGACAAATTCATCTACCTGTATAATGCTTATTTATAAATCTTTGCGTTGCTTTCTCATAAAAATAACCCTTTAACCGCTTGGTTTTGTAGGACACGACAACTCCTACAAAACCAAGCGGTTAAAGGGTTAAACGAGAAAGGTTTCCATATATAATTTGCAAAAAAAAATTACACCCGTGCAAAGCCGGGAACGGGCCGCTAGTACTAAATAAAACTCACACAATACATTTAACGAATACCTAATTCAAAGTGCGTACAAAATGTTCAGTTATTAGGAAATTAATAGACAACTTCCTGCTGATTGTCCTAGATTCGTGACGGTACAAAATTACCGCACCGAATGTTGATTGGCTGCAAGTCTAGAATTTTCAATCAACTGTGGTACCGAGAATTGAATTTATTAGTCGTTCGCAGATCTCTTATGTTAGAGAACTAGGTTTTACTCCTGATTTCCCCGGCGTTTTTGGTATGAGCCATTTAACCGTTGACTACAAATGTCAACGGTTTGAAAATGTTTGAAAATGTTTTAATAACCAAAAATTGACGAGAGTCGATTTACATTTATTAAGAAAATTCTGGTCAAAACTTGACTACTTAGGTTGGCAGAACTAAAAGGGTGGCTTAAAAATAAAGTTTCTGTCCGCCTCTGACTGTTTCTCCGCTAGCTTACTGTACTTTTAAAGTACCCGACGGATTTTGATACGGTATTAACTAATAGAAAGAGCGATAAACGAGGAAGGTTTGTATAGGTGCATAACTTGCAAAAAAAAATGAATCCGTGCAAGCCGAGGTTGGTTAAGTTAGGTTAGGTTAGATTATAATATGTTCTATATATTTATTTATATAATAATAATATATTTATTTAGGATATTTGACAATCCATATTAGAAAAAGAAACTTAATTTAGAACTATTAACAAAAACAAATATTTACAATCTTAATTTAGTAAGATTTAGCAAAATAAATACAATTTATGTATAGCTGTCAAGTATGGCATATCATACGGTAGTAGCCAAGTCTCCTGAAGCGCTATGATATCTGCATTTCGACACAGTTTACGCACATTCAATAGATCTTATGTTACAATTAGAACTTGATATTATAGCAACTCCTCATACTAATATTATTTTATTATTTTCTATGTTTGATTGGATAAAGCAGCGATTAGCCACTCCAATGGACCAAAATCGTCCAACATATATATTTATTTGTTTTAGATACAAATATCTTAAAAGTATTATATGTTTTTTAGTAACATCTTAAAAGTATTCATTAACTTATAGCTAAATTTTTACATATAAAACGCTTAAGAGTAACAGTGGTAGCACCTTTAAGCTTATGCACCAATATATCTCGTGTAAGCTCTAATTAAAATCCAAAACGTCGCTTGCAAAAGAAAAAACTTACATTAAGAGCGCTCTGAAAATTCTTAATAATATTCTGTGTAAAACTCGTTAATTTAGTACACAAATTCGTTGATAAATAAATTATTTCTGCAACAAACGCGGCCGTAGAACAACATTTTACCTGTACCGTACTAATTAGTGTAATGTGTCATCAAAATTGTTTGTGAAAGCGACCCGCGAGGTCATTCCTACGATATCATTTAGCTGCTACCATCGGTTGTCGCTTTGTATCCAAGAAAAAAAAATCTCGTTTTTAAAATATTTTTTTGGTAAAGTTTGGAAATGAATTGTCTTGCCGATTTATGTTTAATGTAAAAAGACAGCACTGAACCGCTGTAAAATTTCATATATTGAGCGAATATTTGTGTCAATTAGACTGGCGAGTCTCCTTCTCTATGTTTGCAGAAATCATTCTGTATTCATATATGTACCTATTTAGGTATTCATATATTATCACAAATTAAATTAATTTCAAATACGAATTCTATTTCCTTGTTTAAATCATTGAACCTTTGATGGTGTACTTCATCAAAGCATTGAACTTAGAAATATTTACATTTATTATGTGGAACTAGATGGTGCTGTGTGGAATGTGTGAAGATATTTATTTATTTATTTATTATTTATTATAAGTTACATTGTCTAAAAGTTATACTATAAGATATAGTATAGGTTTTTTTAACATTCACATGGTTAACGCTAGCTTAATGAACTCACTTTAACTATATTTATTTGGCTTAATAATTTGCTGTAGTAAGTAATGTAGATTAAAATTGCCCCTAAGTCAACTTTACAAATACGATACTATTAATTTATAAGACAGTGATAAACGTGTGAGTTTTTGAATTGTGGTAATGGTTTATTAACACAAACTGTGTCGCTTTAATTACAAATGGTATGTAATACGTTTACTTTAGTAGCTCTGCAGCGAATATTTTACAGTCGAAAATACATCTCTTTCCCGAAAAAGAAATGCTTTATTATTTCAGAGCTTAACAGGAAAGGCAAAACTGTAGCTACGTTCTCTCTTTTGTTACAATAGAGTCGAGCGAAGTTTCAACAAGCCTTTCGTACACATTTTTTACTAGTTATCATATCTGAATGGATTCTTTCTACAATTACGCTATTGTTTTACCACTGGCTAAACCTGCCTTAAATTTGCATCGCCCAGTTCTGCTCAAATTCATACTCGTATATATTATCCCATAAAAAGTGTCAGACAAAATTCGACTCATCTTTTTAATTTTCCCTTTTTGAAAAGTCCATTAAAAAAATGCAGTTTTTTATAGAGATTATTTTATAGAATTTTTTATGTAGTGGCAGGGCACACTGCGTTTCGCAGTCATTTGGGCAGCCATTTGACGGCAGTAACCACACCCTTACAGAAGACCACCGTGAAATAACAGTATGTGTGCTGTTGTGTTTCGGTGAGTGAGTAAGGGATGCCAGAGCCAATTTCTTCATCCCTCAAACTCTCATCCTCAATCCCACTATGGTCAGCAGCGCAGTTGCAGCACCTGTGGCGTTGCTTGTGTTATACCTACCACTTACCAACAAGTGGACCGTCAGCCTCTTAGTCGCCCTTAACATAAAAAAAGCGTTCATCTAAAAATAAAAATACAAAATTAAACGCTGACGAAAATATATGAGTAATAAAGATGGAACAATATGTTTTAACGTCTAAAAAAAGGGGCACGGACGATGTCGTGGGTAAAAGTTAGTCAGGAAAATAAAGTCTCTGTCTGCTTCTGTCTGTTTCTCCAGCAAATTCTTCTAAATTACCCAAAATATTTTGATACGGTTTCCACTAATGGAAAGAGCGGTGAACCACGTCAACACAACATAACATAACAAAAAAAAAAAAAAAAAAAAAAAACATAGGTTTGTAAGTATGTATAATTTGCAGATAATAATTGCATTCGTGCGAAGCCGGGAACAGGTCCCATACATGTCATAATATAAAGGCTTTAGAGAACAAAAATACACCCGTACCTTACAAGCAAGTAACTTCCAATGCGTTATAATCCGCGAGCGAAAAACATATTTTAGCACTTAGAATAGATCTTTAGGGGAGTCCCCCAAATCCCGGATAAGCCTCGCCATATAAATAGCGAGTGAAATGTGGTTTTTTCGCAAAACCGTTGTAAAGTATTGCCTTTTTTAAATAAGGAAACTCCCTATGTAGGTAAACAGAATATATTTTATTGGATACTTAATGTAGAATTTTAGCATTTGTGAATAAATAATGTTTTAGTTATTTATGTTATACTAAAATGAGTAGAATGATATAAATCCTTCCTCTTTCGTGAGCTCTTTCTTAAGTCTATTCCTAGTTTAGGCTAAAAAAAATGAATTATTAAACTTTAGATAACATATTTTTTTTTATCACCAAAACTTTTATATTTAAAAAAAATGTTAGCCACACAGTGTCTTGGCTTGAATATTTACACAAAAAATTAAGAATTGGTCTTAATTTAAACACAAAATAGCATACGTAAATCAATCAAAATTTTCATTCAAAATATCGAGATATACCTAATAATTTGGGTGTAGCGGGGCTATTTACATCCCCAGACGACCCCAAGTGCCTTAAAATTTACATCAGTGAAAATGTTGGCTTTTCTAAATTCAATAAAATTACATGAATTATTTTAAATTTCAGCATGACTGAACATTTTTATAACACGATACCAACCGAAGCGAAAAGTTTCAGCTACACGGGAATGAGCGGTGATGCGTTGAAAAAAGTTGAATAATTAAAAATCACCTTCATAATGAAAAAACTTAATTTGGTATATCTTAATCTATATGATATTAATTATAAAATAATAAATAATACTATTCTCAAACACCTAGGTAATTTTTTTTTTAGAAAAAATGTTTAATGAGGCCTTCAAATAATTTTTAAAAGTGATTTTTGGGAAAATAATTTAACTAAATATCCTTTATCGACTCGACACTCTTTATTTACTACAAAAAATATATTTTGCTCTGTATAGTACTCTTTATTAATTAATATAATATTATTTTTATATATTTAAAAATAATAATCTAAAACCGGCTTCAAGACTGCTCTGACAAATTTCTCTGTCAGTACTTTCCAAATTCAGACCAGGGCCAACTTTGAAAAATTCATTTCCAAAGTTGACCCTGCCGGAATCGAACCTGGGGCCCCTGAGACGTCAAATATGTGTCAATTTTATGAGTCCAAAATTGAGTTCCAAGATGTTTTTAAATAAGTAACATTAAAAATCAACACAAATTTCTAGAGATTAAGCCTATCGACGTGTGTTTGAGAGCTTAGATCGAATTGATTATCATTCTTTGCACAATGTAATGGTTTAATGTAATAACGAAAACAAATAAAAACTAAAGTAACGTCACACTTTTATCTTTTCCGACATCATTTTCGAGCACATTTTGAGGCACCATAACGTTCCGATCCGATGTTACACAGCCGAGCATCTGACAAATTGCTTTTTGTAGAGTTCTTTTATTGGCCATTCCGCAAGTTTACTGTAGATATTTAAAAACGTTCGCGCCTTTGAATAAATTAAATTGTTATTTTGTTCGAGAGGAGAAAAAAATAGGTTAAATTTTGGGATTGATATGTTTCAGTTATGAAACCTAATTGATTACGGATTAATTAAGAAACATTAAAAATATTTTTTTAAAGTTTCAAAATCGATAGAGTATCAATGAATGTAGAGGATTTTCACGTAATTTGTACTGTACTTTTTCTGCCATCGAGCTATGGGTACTTACTCACCTGGATGTACTATGGGCACTTGTTTTGACCTTTGATACATGTATTAGGGGGTATTATGGGCACCGCTTTAAATCTTATTATCTCCGGTTTACCCAAGAGGTGGTCTATTGATTATATTTTATTATTTAAAAGTCGTCCGAGAGGCTGACGGTCCACATGGTGGTAAACTAAACATAATAATTATTACCATATTGCCATCGATAAAATACTAATTAACCAGTAGTGTAAGGGCCTCTTTCACCATGTGTCAAGTAGGCTAACCGCCATTTAAAGTCACCGGTAACCGGGAATGATGGAGATGATATACCTTTGTTTGTACGGTAAAAGACCCAAACATTAAAAAGAAAATAATTTAAAAAAAATCGCCTATCGAAGGATGCAGTAAACCGAGTGCATAATTTAATAAAAAATAAAATTATTTCTTAAAGTAACTAATCAACACTTTACTTGTAGTCGGTGAAAGAGGCCCTTAGTATAGTTTATTATTTTAAGTTTTCCCATATTTTTTAAATTTAATGAGATTACCGGCTATCAGTATAATGTATACTTGAGGATATCCTCAAGTATACATTATTTATACGGATAGCCGGTAATATATATACATTATGAACTCGTATACATTATGAAAATAATGTACCTACTTGAGAAGGCATGCATAATATAAAAATCTAAGCATATAGTTGAGGTTTAAAAGACTCATTGCGAATTTATGTTACTTGGTTTTGCCTGTAACTTCGATTGCACATAATATCCTATTGTACCTACAATCATCTTAAAGCAAAACTAAATTATATTACTGTAGAGTTAAATCAAAATTTTAGATTTTGCGTGTGAGTGAGTATATCCACAAATTCAATAACTTTCGAAATCATTTTAAATTCATGTATATATATTATGTATATATATACAAAGTAAACATTTGTAAAATAAAGTCGCTGTCCGCCCTTGTCTTTTTCTCCGCACACTTCTTCTTAACCATTCTTTTTCTGTATTTAAACGTGTAAAGAAAAGTTTTCGTATATGACTTACAGAAAAACTTAACTTACAGTGTATTATCAACTAGCTGTTGCAATAAAATATGGCCTATGTTACTAGCTTTCTATAGGTGAAAGAATTTTTAAAATCGGCCCAGTAGTTTTTGAGTTTATTCATTACAAACATAAAAATATACAAATATTCTCTCTTTATAATATTAGTACCTATTGATAAGAAATTAGTTATTCAACTTGGTTATACAAACAAGTACTGTAATAGAAAAAGTAATAAACTAATAACGCTATTAGCTGAAAGGCGAAACTAGACATTTTAGCTTGATTATAGACGAGTAGAGGCCATATCGTTTGGCACTAACGAAAATACAATTTTGATATAGCCACCGAATGCTGGCTAGGACGAGATACAACGAAATCCAATTAACTCATGGGAAATAGAAGGACTCTGGTGAGCCCGAATATTATGGTTCGATAAATGACACATTGATTAATGTCTAACATTCAGTTAATTGCATTTTTTTTTTCATTGTAAACGTATTACTTAACCTCAGACCAAATAAGAATTATAGACAGAATTTTGCGGAGAACATAGTGACGCCGGTTTATAAAAATGTCTGCGTAGGCCATTAAGTAACTATTAAGATTTTGTGTTCCAAGCTAAGACTCAATTTTTATTGAAAATATCACTTTCCAAGTTAAGTTTAAGTTTATGTTCAACAAGTCAACAATGTTAGCTTATATGAGTTAGCTGCATGTTAGAGTGAGACAAGCAGGTTATGTTGTATTAAAGAGTTGTATTAAAATTGTATCTACCTACGAATATGTACTTCTTTCTTTTGTTTGTAATTCTGTAAATTTATGTTATTGTTGACAACTCAGGTGTACGGTACAAACTTAATTGAGTTTATAGTACACCTAAACTGTGTACGACCAATCGTTTTTTTTATTATGTAATAAAAAAAAGTACTTTCTTGTGAAATGTGATTCAATCTTGCTTTTTATTTTTTGAAGACTAGTTTTCACACCCTTTCACTACGCAATTCGATATTTTCACTAACAAATTTAAATACTTTAATAAGGCGAGGCGTATAGCTTGACTTCTGCATTTGTATGCGTGTAACCGTCTGTGTCTGGTTCCGGTTCCGGTGATTGTTTTGTAAACACATACGTCAATGTTCTCCGCAAATAATAAACTTATTTCAGTGTAAATAGTGTAAATTAAAGGTGCCAAAAAGCAAAATCTAACAAAGTAAACAAAAAAAATCAATATTGAAAGTGATTATAGTACAAAGGATATTCGGAATGAAGTAAAAACTGAAATAACTTTTTCAACGAAACATAGTGAAAGTGAAATTTCAATATCGTTAACAGTGCTACCAACCTAACCAAATAAATTTACGGTGTACCCACATCAATATATTATAAATATTATTATACCAATATTGCCATTTCAAAAAAAAAAAAAAAAAAGAATTCCACAGAACAATGGAAAAAAGTATGGAATTGTTATTGTCAAAATTAGAGGAAAAATTAAACACACAGACTAAACTCATTACTGAATCAGTGACAAAAAATGTTATGGAAGCGTTCGATGAGAGAATAAAAATAATAAGCGAAGAAAATGCTAAACTTAAAGCCAAAATATCTACACTAGAACATAAACTTGATACAATAGAAAAAGAAAAAAGAAAATACAACCTGGTGTTTTTTGGAGTTAACGAGATTGGAAAATCAGAAACAGAGTTGTTGAACTATATTAAAAAAACAATAACAGAAACTGGCACACATCTTGATAACCAAGAAATCAGCAATATATATAGAATTGGCAAGAACAATAACAATAAAAACCGACCTGTCATAGTCTGCCTCACGTCCATATGGAAAAAACACACAATACTGAAAAACAAGTCTAAACTACCTCCAGGTATATATGTTAAAGAAGATTATTCCAAAGAAGTTCTCGAAAAACGTAAACAATTACAATCACAAGTGGAAGAAGAAAGGAAAAAAGGAAACTTAGCTTTCTTAAAATATGATAGACTTATAGTGAAGAAACCAACAAACCATACAAGAGACAAAAGGAAAAGGGAAGATTCAGGCTCGCCCAACTTATCAACTCAGAAAAAAAAATTACACAAAAGACAACACAACACCTCCATTTGTCAAGGGTGCAGCTAAAGAAATTATTAAACCGAATATACTTAACTACGTTAACCGAAACAGATCAGCTTCATTATCTGAAACCCCAAAAAACTTATAACGACAACCGGCAACCAGAACCGAATAAAGAAACATACCACAACTTTACTTAAATTAACTACTGAACATTACACCCCAAGCCGGTTGGTCACCGTGGGGGAAGATGACCAATACCCTTCAGCAAACAAGATACCCAAACAAAAATCAAACAATATTTACATAGCTACATTAAACTTACTTTCATTGCGAACAGATGAGAAACTTCTCGAATTAGAAACAGCTTTAGAAAATATTAAATGGGACATTCTCGGTATAGGCGAAGTAAGACGAATGGGAAACCAAATAGAAGAACACGGCGAATACATCCTGTACTATATAGGTGAAACAAAGGGGCAATACGGTGTAGGATTCATGGTGAGAAAACATCTAAAAAAACAAATTCTGGAGTTCAAAGGCATATCTGAAAGAATAGCTGTATTAAATATACATCTACAGGGCTACAAAAATAAGTGGACTATAGTGCAATGCTATGCACCAACTGAAACAGCAGATGAAACTACAAAAGATGAATTTTACAACCAACTTTCAATTACACTAGAGACAGCCCATAAAAATATCATTGTCATGGGAGACTTCAATGGAAAGATAGGTAAACAGAAAATAGGGGAAGAGTCTGTAATTGGAAAGTATGGTATAGGAGAACGAAACAAAAACGGAAAAAGAATCGTAAACATGGCCCTAGAAAACAACTTAACTATTATGAACAGCCTTTTCAAAAAGAAGCTGACTAAAAAATGGACCTGGATATCACCCGACGGGAGTTACCGAAATGAAATCGATTTTATAACAAGCAATCAACCCAAGTCATTCCAAGATGTCAGTGTAATAAACGATTTCAATTTTAATACCAACCACCGTATGGTCAGAGCAATCTTATCCTATAAACAACAAAAGAAACAGAGGAGACACTTCAACTTGAAAAAAACTATATTAACAAATTGCACAACACCACAAAGGAACATAACAACGAAAGAAATTAATAAAACACAAGAACTTTATGAAACAGTTATAAACAATCTATATACTATGAAACATAAGATAAAAACAAATAAATGTATACTAACCTCTAAGACAATAGACCTCATCCAAAAGAGGAAAATACTGTTCAAAAACAGAAGAGATAAAGCAACACTACAAGAAATAATTAAACTAAGTAAAGAAATAAGCCACAACATAAGACAGGACAAAGCAAGCAAGAGAATTAAATGCATCGAACAACATATAACCAAAACAGGAGGCATAAATAAAGCGTTAAAAGAACTAAAAGAGGAGAAGATTTGGATACCGAAAATGAAAAACATAAATAACAAACAAGAAACAAAGAGACAGCCAATCCTAAGGATCGCAACGAACTACTATCGCAAATTATACACCACCGAAAACAACTATGAAAGTAATATAGATCTCAAAGATAACACTGAAGAAATACCCCCAATCCTAGAAGCGGAAGTTCAGCATGCCATAAAAACACAGAAAAACCAGAAAGCTCCTGGACCAGATTATGTAACCAACGAGATGTTGAAAACAACATTGCCAGAATCAATTTCAAAGCTGACAAACCTATTTAACCTTATTTTAACATCTGAAAAAATACCAGCACAATGGAAAACAAGCCTCATAACTCTTATTTACAAGAAAGGAGATAGACACGATATAGGCAATTATCGCCCAATAAGCCTAATGTCTAACATATACAAGGTCCTTTCTAAAGTAATACTCAACCGCATTACAAAAAAACTAGACGAACAACAATCTAGAGAACAGGCTGGATTTAGATCTGGATATTCTACAATAGACCACATACATGTGATAAACCAGCTTATTGAAAAGTGCCAAGAATACAACTACCCATTATATATGGCATTTGTAGACTACAACAAAGCATTCGACTCCTTAGAACATCACTATATTTGGAAAGCCCTGAAAAATCAAGGAATTGAAAAGAAGTATATTAGAATAATAAAAAATGTATACTTAAACAGCACAGCAAAAATAAAGCTAGAAACCGAGGGGGAATCATTCCTGATTCGAAGAGGAGTTAGACAAGGAGACCCACTCTCACCAAAACTTTTCTCATCAGTGTTGGAAGAAGTCTTCAGGAAGATGGAATGGGACAATTTTGGAATTAGCGTCAATGGTACACCCCTAAACCATCTAAGGTTTGTAGATGACATAATCCTTATAGCAGATAACCCTGAAAGTCTTCAAACCATGCTTCAAGATCTATCACATGAAAGTAAAAAGGTGGGCTTAACAATGAACAAAACAAAGACTAAAATACTAACAAATAGATCCCAAAATAAGATCAAAGTAGACGAGGGAGAAATAGAATATGTCAACACCTACATATATTTGGGTCAGCTAACAGCCTTCAGCGACCAAATGGAGTTAGAGATAGAGAGATGGGTTGCCAACTCATGGAAGAGGTATTGGTCGTTCAAAGAAATAATGAAAAGTGAAAAATATAGCATTGCTATGAAAAGGAGATTATTTAACACATGTATTTTACCAATTTTAACCTATGGGTGCCAGACTTGGGCAAATACACAAAAACAACAACAAAAACTTATCACATGTCAGAGAGCCATGGAAAGAAGCATGCTGGGCTATTTACGAAGAGAGAGAAAAGGGCCATGGAAATAAGGCAAACGACAAGAGTGGAAGATGTTGTAACTAAAACTAAAAAACTCAAGTGGAAGTGGGTGGGTCACATGCTCAGGGAAAATAAAAATAAATGGACTAAAGACATAACAGAGTAGACCCCTAGATTTCAAACAAAAAGAAAAAGAGGAAGGCAAAGAAAACGTTGGTCTGACGACATCAAAACAATTGCGGGCCCGTTATGGCATCGAATAGCTCTGCTGAGGGATGATTGGAAGCTGCTGGAGGAGGCCTTTGTGTCGCAAAGACACACCGACTGAAAATAACTTTTAATCTTTATTAACCTATACATGTATAATTATATTGTAAGAAAAGTTGGCAAATAAAGGCTAATAAATAATAAATAACCGTCTGTGTACACGGCGAAGGTGTAGTTTTACCGGCTTCATTCTGGCGTCCACAGAGCTCTATCTTTAGTTCTTATTTATTTCATCTGAGTACTTAACATTGAAAATAACATTGAAGCAATCTGTGGCGAAAACATTATATTGAAAAAGACTCTTTATTGGAACAAGTCTCGAAAACATTATTATGATACATTATTAGATACAATATGTTACCTAATTACGGTTGTATCTGTTATAACAATTCTTCAGTATTTTCTTCAATATCATCTCGTTTACTCAAACGTTTACAAGGATTCAATTTAATTTGTAACGAGCTTTTGGGAAAATATAATATTTCGGCACCGTCTGTGAATGTTATGGTGCAAAATTATTTATTACTAGCTGGTGCCCGCGACTTTGTCCGCATTCAAAATTAAAAATGAATAACCAATATTAACGCTTGACTTCTTGTTAAAAACCTTCCCTGATTATCCCCCTATTATGTCGCATAAAAATCGGTGCATTAGTTTTTGAGTTTATCGCAAACAGACAGACAGACAGTCGCGGCGGAAAACTTATTATAGATAAATTGATGACGATAGACGAATAGTGGCCTTTTGCAAAAGGGTGGTACATCCTGACTACTTTATTTGTTTAAATTTTTATTTTTTTTTGCATATCAATTTTCATTAAAAAAAAAAATTTCTTCATCAGTTGTTGACTGCGTGGTATCCGGTTGGGGACCATGGTCGGATTGCGACACGAACTGTGGATCAGGAAGCATGGCGAGAAGTAGACGTGTTATGCAGGCATCAGCTAGAGGCGGGAAGCATTGTCCATCACTGGTTCAACGCAGAGCTTGTCAAGAGCATCGAGGGTGTTCACCAGATAGTGATGTACCTTTAAGAGGTAATTTTTGTACCTAATCATAAGCAGTCATAAGACCCAAAGCAGATATCTGCATTCAACCTTATGTATGTGCAGACCTTAACCCCATTGTAGGTGATTAGCGTCGTCTATATAACACAAGCAACGCTACAGGAGCTACAGTTCTACTGTTAGTTCTACGATACAACTGTTTGGACAAAAAAAATTCCAACTAGTTCTACTGCACAGTATGACATATTGGACTCGAATAAATTTAATGGAACACATCCAAACAGTTCTACTATTTTTATAATAGAACAAAATAAAAAAAAAAACATGCAGTTAGTTCTACTGGTGAGTATGAGTAGGGATAATCTGCTTTTAAATTTCACATAGTTATTTATATCGTTTGTACAACATAAACTTGTTTTTACAGAGGAAACAGCAATGATACTGCCAGGTGGACTATCCGTCAGTCGCCACTCCAACGACACTGTGGATATTCGCAAAAATCTGCGTCTGCGCAACCCCGATGATCCAGAATCCAATTCGCATAGAGAGTAAGGCTGTTAAATTTAAAAGATCAATAATTATAGAAAGCTTAAGACTAGCTAGTTTTTGGAATTCTAAGTAACCAAGTAGTTTTTTTTTTTCTGTAAATGTTGTGAATGGCTGTAATTTGACCATATACCCGATATTATGATATAAATACGATAAGTATATGTGCTGTTGGCGTCTATAAAACAAAATAAATTTATAAAGGAAGAATGTGAAGCGAGTGAGTAGATGTAGTATAAAGAACTCGGCACCCAAATGTCTCAGCGAGCGAGTTCACCAATGAAACACCAAATAACACAAATATTGTCCCTAATGTGTACCTAAGTGTAAAATACCTACCCTATGTGTAAAATTTTACCGAATTTAATTCGCGACCCTTTTGAGAACAGTCATTCTAGCCTGTGACATATTTCATTGAACCCCAAACCGCATTTCCCAAAATAAACAAGAAAAGGCCCCACCAATAAAACCGTTTTCCGGCCGCCACGCTATTTCCGGTTCATTGATCAACCGGATATGGTTTCCAGGTATTGCGTACAATTCGAGGTGACGAAGGTGTCGAAGGCGTGCCACGCGGATTCAGACTACAAAGCGTTAAAAGAGGGTATGTATAAATTTAATCTGGTTGGTACATCATCAGAGTTGGGTGGTTGGAAAATAATGGAACGAAATTGCGCTCAAAAGTATTGTTATATGTTGTTCAACACAATGTATTGTCACATCAGCTGTTGTTTTTTTATATTATTAAGTTTAGAGCTGATATTCTTCAATGATAAAGGGACGTGGAGATGTATAAGAACAGGGCTTAAGTCTACAGGGTTTTAACACAGACAAGAGGCCGAACCTATACATGGGAATCGTGAAATTATACATAGTGTTTGAATTATAAAATAAAATTAAACGTTACTCGTACTCTGAATATGAGGTTATCATACCTAAACTTGGATATAACGATGGTCTTACGTGTTGAGGGACACATAACCTAGGTATATTTACAAGAGATTAATATTTAATTAATAAAACAAGCAATGCCATGGGTGCTGCAAATAAGGGATAATGAAGAGATGGGCTCTGGCATCCCTTAATCACTCACAAAACACAATAACACATAATTATGCTGTTATTTCACGGCTGTCTTCAATAAGGGAGTGGTCACTGCCGTCAGACGTGCTGCCCAAATGACTGCGAAACGCATGTTGCCTTGCCACTATACTAGTCCAAGTCCTATTCTAGTCCTGAAGGCACTACGGGCCTTTAAAAGAATACTTAAAACTACATGAATTTTACTTGTTTATTAAACTTTTTTTTTTAAATTAATCTAATATTGTGCACAGGTAACACAGTATGCGTTCTCTGTGAGTCGGCAGCTCTACGTCGCGATTTAAAATGGCGCTGCGGTGGTCACGGAGTTTCTGGTCACCTAACGCGGTACTACGCTCTGGACGCTCCGCACTGTCACGGAAAATGGATACGCGCTTCGCACAACCCTGACAAAAAGAGCGAGTGTTGCGCCAATCCCAACTTTATATTTGTATAAATAAAGTCACTTTTCGAGTGTACCTTTCATTTTAATTTAAGTGTCTTAATAACGAGAAAATCTAACTTAGATTGTCAATACCAGGTTTTAGATAGAGGCACACGATTGAGTGAGTATCATTGACTATATTTGGCAGGATGATAAAATTTGGATGTTCTGAAATATTTGTAATATAGGTTTCATGGAAAAACACTCAAGTTAAATATATTGTAATGTAACAATCACATTTTAATAATAAATCACATTTCAATTTATTATTATTATTATTATTTATATAAAGTGTTCTTTTAATGTGAACAATATTCTGTAAATGAAAATTGATATTATAACACACACACTCATATAAAGATACTCACATAGGCACACATCCAAACCTTATGTCCAGCCTATTGAAAGTAACGGCTTAATAAGAAATCAATACTGCATTCACACCACATGATCGTAATTGATCATTGAAGCCTGTTAAAATGGAAATAAAACATTAGAGAGAGTTATATGCGCTATACCTACTAAAGAAACTATGGCGCCATTCATTTATTAAGATGATTTTTGACATTATTTGACAAAATGTAAGAAAAAATAAGAATAGACCGACCCCTACAACCCTATTTTATATTTATTACATATGAATCTAAATGTAAATGTATCTAAATGTATTTTTTTTTTCACTGAATCATTTTTTTAGGAAATTTTATTTGCAACCTACAAATCTTAATAATCAACTTTGGTTTTATTTTAAAGTTTTCCTGCGCATTTTTGCTTAATTTTTTGTGATCTTACGTAATAACTATCAATTTATACGTAATCCCCACACTCTTGTAAGAAAAAATAAGACATGGTCGACCCTTAAATCGTCTTATGTACTTAATAAATGAATGACCCCTATCCGAAGCAAAAGTTTTATACAATTTTTCGTAAGAGCCTAAAACTAAAATGCTGAACACAAAAATGAAATATTACATTGAAACAATATTCTTTGTTTAAACGAACAATTCAAATATGCAGTGTTAATTTTTATTACGCTAGTACTTCTGTCACTATAATATACCTAATAACAATAGCTAATAGCAATATATGTATATGTTATATATCAAATAGTATGTTGTCTGTGTATCCTTAAACAAATTCAGAGTAACTGTGTAAGTAACGATAATTAACAATGAAATGTAAAAATTTTTAGAAATATTTTAATTTGTATACTGTATATTGGATGTCCTAAGTCAATTAAAAAAAAAAAAAAAAACAGTTTATGATGCCATTGGAATAAGCATTTTACGCTCTATTTACTGGTATAGGTACTTTCTTAAGTCCTATAAAAAAAAACAAAAAAGTTTAGCTTCTGATTATATATTACAAGCATAAAGTTCAACTCAGACGTTTTTTATGTACTGAATAATTTTCCAAATGTGACAGGATAGTTTGCTTCCAATTTCCAATATACAGTTGATAATTAATTAGTTTCGATGGCTACCGATTTTGGAATTATTTTTTAGTTTGTTTAAAAATTGTAACGCAAATATAATATTTTCGAAAAATCACTTTAAACAAAGGGGCAACGAAGAATCGCGCATTTTTCGTACGCAGAGTTTTATTATTATTGAAAAATATATTTGTTTCTAGCCAGTAAGAACCGACTTATTAATGCGTAGGTTAATTTTTTTTATTGTATAATAAATAAGTAAAGGTAAATAATGAAAAAAAAAAAATAGGCATGTGAATACATATCTAATGAACCATATAATAATAATAAATATTGTAAATATTATGATAAATAAAAGCATGAAAATTTACGTCATTTTTATTTAACTATTGCACATATTAAGCTTCCGAAATAATTCTTGTGCAGTTGAAAAACTCTAGTGCGCTGAAAGTGTGCCGCTGGTCTTAATTGGATAAAGGATTTAAGGCTACGTCGCAACGCCACATAAGTATCTATTTTCTATGTACAGTCTGGGTAAGAAGAGGTTAGTAACCTTAAAGTCGACATTTGCTTGCACCAGGGCAATATTAACAGCCTTGCAATATCTGTCAGTTGTCTTCTTAAAGTTTTAGTTTCAAATGACTTGATAAAGGAATGAATTTAAAAATTGACGAAGGTTTTCGTACACCGACTGTACTTCAATGAACTACTGATACTTTTTTTTTGTTTCAATAGTCCAATGAATTAATGTAATTGAACTACTGAAACTAAGAAGTCTCAATTTATTGAACTAGTTCAATTGATTGAACTATATAGTTAGAAAAGACCCTTTATTTTGGGGACTCACACACATAATAATTATATTTCATCTTTTTCAAAAAAAAAAAAAAAAAAATACACCCTATCAAACCTAGCAAAACACGTTTTTTCACTCGCGTTGATCACCTATTTCAGTAACCCCCTTCCCCTCAGTTGCCCACATGAGGTCAGGGCTCCAATCTATACATTTTATAAAATAAAAAAAGTCCCTGAACGCTTTTGCTTGTTTCACCGCTAATTTGAGTACAGTTGTGTCATAGGGAACAACAAAGTAATTTTTTCTTTGGCAATTCTGCAGTGCCAGTAACTTCTAATACAGTATACTGTATTAACATCGTAAATCACGTACACACGTATGTACATGTGTACATACGTACACATGTATTAACATTTCTTATAAGAAGTTCAAATGTTAATAACTGTGACGATAAAAAGTGTATGACCAATAACTATTATAATATAACGAATGTCTCGCTTCTAAACCACTGAACCCATTTTGATACGGTTTCCACTAATGGAAAGCGCAATAAACGAGGAAATTTTGTGTAAAAGTATAATTTGCAGAAGAATATTGCATCTGAGCGAAGTCCGGGTCTAGTCGCGTGTTTCATCCACACAAATATTATCCATATTATTTATTATTAATATTTTAAATGTAAAAGTAACTCTGTCTGTCTGACCTTTTCACGCCTTAACTACTCAATCGATCATCATGAAATTGTCAGGAAAGAACATAGGGCATCTTTCATGCAGAAAAAAGTACTGTTCCCGAGGGATCATCTAAAATATAAAAAATTCTGACCGCGCCACCGTCGTCACAGCAATAAAGATCATATATTTACTCAAGAGTGATATTTTTTATTCTTCAACCCGAACGAAGTAGCTAGCGCGAGCTAGTATAAAATACAAGGGATAAACATTAGCTTGTGTTCTGTGTAGCTAGTGAAGAGTGTATAAATAATAATAATAATAAATAATAATCATAATCATAAAGCTTTTTTTATTTCCATAGCTATAATAAATTACCATCGCAATATATATACAAGATTTCCTTTTTTTTTAAACCATGGACCCCTTCTGAGTAAAAGCCTCCTCCAGCCCTTTCCATTTCTCCCTGTCTCTAGCCAAATACATCCATTCACTTCCAGAGAATGCAACAATATCGAGTTCTTGAGAACTTTAGACCAAGATCTTGAGAAGAGTGTATAATATTTGGTAATGCTAATGAGACAGAAACAGAACTCTGAAATGCGTCGTTCGTCCCGACATTTTGTCCCACATTCCAAAAATTTCGTCGTTTGTCCCATAACAATATTCGATTTAAGGAACCACTCAACCAAGGTGTCGCAAAATTACACTGAATTGAACCGATGACCTGTAAAATTGGAGCTTCTTTAGATTGTATTTGTACATCACAATGTATTCCCAAATCTTTTCAACGTTCGAGTGAATAGCCATCTTCTGGGTGAGCTCGCTCCATCATAGGTCTCATTTTCGCTACATGGCTGGATGCTGGCCAAGAGCAAACCCATCTCTAATAATAATAATAAAAAAAATCTATAATATTGTTGTTATTATTTGAGTTCTTACCTTAGTCTGTTGCTTTTGTTTTACCATTTTATTTAACAATCTGTACACATACATTGAAGGCAGGTATAACAAAGACTTAATCTATTTACATAAATTTAAAATTTCGTGTATACTTGCCTCGCCGGGGCGCCGCTCGCTAAAGCCGTAATGAACACAGCGGTGGCCTTTGCAATTTATTTCCATAAATAATTTTATACTTGCACACCTGTAAAACGGTAACTTATCAGAAAGTTAAATGAAGAAAAAATAGACTTGATGACTTCAAAGAAATATTCAAATGCGATGGTAATTAAAATTTTAATTGGTCGTTTATGAGGACGGGTGCTATGGAGTCTTGTTTTTGAGATTAAATTAGTTGGATACGAGATTAACTGCAATTTTTTTGCTTGCTTCAAAAGTTTCTGTTAATGTACTTGCTCTTACATATAAAATAGAAATATTTATTTTTATTTTATTTTTTATATAGAGGTCGGCAGTTCGATACCCAGCAAGGTATATCTGTGAGGAACGGAAGCGATATTTTTTATTCTATTTACAATTATTAAAATTTCAAAATCACAGAAATAATCAGCAAGAACTCTGAAACAACTCTCTATCTCTCTCTCTCTCTCTCTCTCTCTCTCTCTCTCTCTCTCTCTCTCTCTCTCTCTCTGTGTGTGTGTGTGTGTGTGTGTGTGTGTGTGTGTGTGTGTGTGTGTGCGTGCGTGCGTGCGTGTGTGTGTGTGGGTGTGGGTGTGTGTGTGTGTGTGTGGGTGTGGGTGTGGGTGTGTGTCAGCCTGTGTTTTAACCTTAACATAAAAAAGAAAAAAATCACAGCGATCACACAAGAATAGAATTAAATCAAATAAAGAAGACAATTTCCATTTGAAAAATAATCTACAGTACACACGAATATCTAGAACAATTTCGAAAGCAAACAAATTTCTACATCCCTATTCTCGA
This sequence comes from Synanthedon myopaeformis, assembly GCA_944738685.1. Lineage (NCBI taxonomy): Eukaryota > Metazoa > Arthropoda > Insecta > Lepidoptera > Sesiidae > Synanthedon > Synanthedon myopaeformis. Next base: position 1,816,832 of record OX122933.1, on the reverse strand, counting down.
TTCTTATCACCGTCTCATAGGTGGAGGTGATCCAATATACATGCAAATGCGTAAGAGACACCAACAAATTGTGTTTGCTCTGTAGAACGTCTCTATCGACTGCGATGTCGTCTCTGTGTTCAGAATAGGCTCGCCGATGATCGAGTCGTGATTGCTTTACAGCCTTCAATGTAAAATATTTTATTTAGAAAACAAATGTTCTCACCTGAATACTGGGTATAAAGATATCTAAGCCATACATCAAATATGCCTAATATTTAGTACCTACCATATATCCAGGTTACCGCGATGGGTAGCCATATCATGACGACAGTGGCGCCCAATTTTTTTAATTTTTTGACGATCCCTCGAGAACCTAACATTTTTCGAGGTAATACCTAAAATGTGTGCCAAATGTCAACCAAATCCATTCCATTCGGTATTGAGGAACAAACATACAAACTTTCGCATTTATAATACTAGTAGTTTTTACGATCCCTCGGGATCTTAACATTTTTCCAGGATAAAAAGTATCCTATCTACCCAGGTAATAAACTATATTATGTTTGCCATATTTATTCCAAATCCAACATGTAAACTTTCGCATTAATATTATAAACTAATATTATAAATATTATTAAGATTAGGATTACTTTTACTCATCTTTAATTAACGAAATATCACACTCCTGAGATGTCTACAAAATCTCTCTTTTCATCATATTATACTCAACCGTGAGATCACTCACCTGCCTAAAAAGAAATCTCGGAGGCCTTAAACGAAGAATTCTCCGGGAACAATTTTTAAAACAAACATTGTATAAATAAGGGTTATATGCGTTATTAATCAGGCAGCAGCTGCAAAGGGTGCGTCTGACAAACGATTGCTGCCAAATGAGTTATAATCTATCGTATGGATATAGAAAATACTCGGAGTCGGGGTATATCGGAGGTGGTAAAATTGTATATTATCTTGAGGGGAAAATTTCAACTTTTTCCATACAGGGCAGTCTTAAGCCAATAAATGAATAAAATAAAACCAATAAACGATTCTGATGGATCAGAAATTCTAAAGTTCGCCGAAAAAGCAAGCTTGTCCACATAGCCAAGAGAATAATCAAGTTGAAATGGCATTGATTTAGGTCCAGGATTTTGATCACAGGAATAAACTTTTGTTTTTTGCTCTCTAGTTGAACAAGTAACTATTATCCGTAAAGTGACAAGTCGTCATAGACTTTATTCTGTAAATAAGTTTACTTAAAAAATGCCATCGTCACATCCATTTCGTAACACAATCGCTGTATTACCTCTCGAGCGGTGATTTTTTCTCAACAAAATCACATTGTTGTCGCCCTGATGAGATCATCGGTCACCCTGAAAACGGTGCGCACTGACGAATTGCGTTATTATATCAACAGACTCACCCCTTTTTTGTTCCGAATAAAAAAATACTTTAGCAATATTTATAGGCACTGCATATAGAAAAATAGGAAAGACAGAATAACATTTATTTATTTACAGCTTTTTCTGATAACCTTATTGATACAATGTCTGAACTCCATTACTGACTATTTATAAATGATAGATTCGTTTTTGGAAGTTTTTATAAAAATATATATAAGAAAATATATATGCAAAATATATATAAGAATATAAAAATATATATGCAACAGCACGCGACTTCGTCCGCGTAACTTTAAAAAATATATTCTATCTTTTACGTTGGATCAAACTGCACACAGTGTGCAAAATTTTATTAAAATCGGTTCAGTAGTTCATCGGCTACAAAAAACGTGACACGAAATTTTTATATATATAGATATATAAATTCTTTGAGCTTGAAATAACTTTAAAAAAATAAAAATGCATCTAAACTAGATCGTTTCTAATTGAATCTAAACGAATGGGGTACAAATTCAATATTTATGTCTTGAGTTTTAAGCCCTGGGATTGGGTGCAACCTCGTTTAGGGATTATGTATAGAAATTCAGAAAAATAGTGAAGCCAGCATTTTGGGTTATTAGAACCAGGACATTAGCAACTTAGAGCTCCTGCATGGGATGAACCTACATTGTCTTTTTCTTCATATCTATCTATATCAAATTAATGAAAAATATTTTTACAGAGCTTCATTTATTTGCCCCTCTGCACCTTTGCACATATAGAAACAAAGCTGCCTCCAACGATAAAATGCGAAAGATTTTCGCAGACCATCCAATCTGCTGACGTTAAAGTGTATATTTATCGGAAATAATTATAAAACACTTGAAATTAATTGAGTGAAGTTATTATGGTAACAAGAGGAGTCTCAATCCGAGAACTCGTTCAAAATGCATACGAGCGTAACGAGGAATGTGCTCGAGAAGCGGGAAATTGAAAATTTTAAATACTTACTTGAACCAACATTTTACAAGAATGTCGTGGAAGTATCTACGTTTTTTCTCAATTTGTTAGTAGAGCCACTATGTACTTAATATTTCTTTATTGGTTTAATAAATCGCGGCAGATTATGAGTTAAGTCTTTTATTTAAATGGAAAATCAACTGCCAACAAATTACAAATATTTCAAAAGTTGAAAAAATAAATAAATAAATAAATATATAGACCAAATAACTATTAAAGAACATAGTTTAAAACCAATCAATTTTTTTTTAACTTATACTTTGGAGAATTTGGTAATAAAAGTTTATTTATTTATTACCGAATTTCAGTAAATTATTTAAATATATATGAAATCCATCCTACAATTAATAGTTTCATGATGGGTCGTCGATTCTGGTAAATATAATTCTTTGATTAGATGCCTCAACATTAAACTTGAGGTATGTTTTAAATGTACTTCCAGCTAGATTCCCCTAGATTTATTTTCTAGCTAAAGCTTATAATATTCTTTCTGGCGTCTACTCTAACAATATATTATAAAGAAGAAAGTATAAAACATACTATCTCTCTCAAATTAAATTGATGCTAGGCGACACCGCTCATTATAAAGAGCAAATCTTTATAATATTACTAATATTATAAAGAGGAAAGATTTGATGATTTGTTTGTTTGAATTGAATATCTCCGAAACTAATGGACCGATTTGAAAAATTCTTTCACTGTTGTGAAGCTATATTATCAGCGAGTAACATAGGCTATATTTTATAATGTTACGCCGACGTAGTCGCGTGCAACAGCTAGTATTAGATACATATTATTATATTTCTGTTCAGTAGTTTTTGGGCGATGGAGGCAATGTATAGAACGATTTATTCCCCACGCAAGTCAATGGAAAGTTTGGTAGCTGAACACAATAGGGCTGAAACAAAAGTTAGAAATTTCGATTTACCGAATTGACGTCATTTTATTTGAGCATTTATAAGTTTACTTGAGTGAGTTTCGTCTGATCAAATCCGACAACTTGTTTTGTTATATTTTACTTGTGTTTTCCTCATTTAATATATTTTATTGTCTATTTATATTGAAATGTGATTATTGCTTTCTATTCACATTGAATATTAATATCAGACTACACTTAAAAACAAAAACAGGCTACACTTAATTAAAAATTATAAACTAACCCCCGACTTTCTATTGAATCCAAACACCCTATATCTGCTGTAAGTTGCTGAGGAGTTGGGTGTCCCGCAGACTACTTGATGCTGCAGCATCAGGTCAAGGTTACCGTGTCATGGAAATATCACCAAAGTAACAGTATATTCAATTTCAAATCAATCGAAACTGTATAAGAAGTTAGTGAGATCCCTTCGTCAATTAGGAAATAAGCTGATGATCTTCAAATGCCTGTACAGGTCTTAATAAATTATATCTTAAAACCATGTCGTTATCTGGCAAACATCCGTTTGGGAGAGATTATGCCACGGACAAACACACAGATAAACAGACACATAGGTCAATCTTATAACACCCCTCTTTTGCGTCGGACGTTAAAAATTAAGACTTGAAAATTCTTCGGTAGATCCTCACTTTTTTTATGTTGAGACATACTGTAGGTCTATTTTATGGTAGGTGGCTACCGTCGCCTACAACACAAGCAACGCCTTAGGTGTTGCAAGTGCGCTGCCGACCATAGAAAGATTAAGGATAAGGGATAAGGTACGGATGGGGCTAATGGGCTCTGGCATCCCTTACTCACTCACCGAAACACAACAGCACATATGCTGTTATTTCAGATAGCACATATACTGGTGGTCTTTTGTAAGTATATATTATGCTGGCGGTCTTCTGAAGGGGGTGGTTACTGCCGCCATACGGGTTGCCCAAAATGACTGCGAAACACAGTGTGCCCTTGCCAATATTAAAATCCTTACTCAAAAATTATTGTCAGTTCAATCAAAGAAAATTTATTTCGCTCTTAATATCCACGTTTAATTAAAATTAAAACCCAGTTTATACGAAATGCTTCGGTTATTGTGAAACTTCTGCAAAGTGTTAAAATGTAGCAAATATTAGGTTTTCGTAAATTTAATTCCTTTGAAGGCAGTTTTAAGGCAAATATCATCTTACGGTGACATCTCCTACCGGAGGTTGGCGATTAATATAACAATTTTAGTAGTGACAGGGCTCACTGTGGCCTATTTGGCGGCAGAAACCACCGTGAAATAATAGCATGTGTGCTGTTGTGTTTTTGTGAGTGAGTAGTGTCTAGAGCCCATTCCTCTAATTTCCTTATATGTTATCCTTTTTCAATGACACAATAACTATACAATAACCACGGAACAAGACAAGGGTTGGCAAAGTTTGTATTAATGTAAGTAAACATGTACTATTTTTGGGTCCAATTTATTTGAAACTTAACATTGTCCAATTAGGTCCAATTTACTTGAAACTTAATTTTTTTTTTAAACTGAAATTGAAATAATAAAATATAACCATTATCGCAAACCTTCCTTAGATATCCTTAATCTTTCTATGATCGACAGCGCACTTGACGTTGCTTGTGTTATAGACGTCGATAATCAGTTACCACCAAGTGAACTGTCAGTCTGTCTGTCGACTGTAACATTTAAAAAAAATACACGCACAGAGCAATAAATTTTTATATCATTTTTATGTAAAATTCGTTTGATAGGCTGCATGATGATCCACTTGACTATTACCACAAGTAAAGCCATAGTTTGAGTTACAATTGCACTGTTGAGAGTTTAAGGCATAAGTAATAAGGAGGGGATAATATAATTTATTACATGACTTTGTATAATTTGTTTCATTTAATTCTAAGTTATATATATTTACATTTTTTTTTATTTACATAAAAAAAAAATATTGTATAATATTATATGTATTATAGACGACGATAACAAAAATGCAGGGTCACAAATATGTTTATTAATATACCTCGTCAAATAAGCCTATTCCACTATAATCACTCTCTATCCATTCCAATAGTTTAATGTAAATGAAACGGTGCTTAGTTTGTTTTTTGTTATTAATTAATTAATTAATAAGTAAACTAAGAGATCCTCTCAACAATATCCGGAAACCCTTATTAGCAGTAAATTCTCTTGAAATAGGGGAGAGCATACAATTGCTTCATCCTTGCCTCTCGTTAATTTGCAAGCAAACTAATCTAGAGTGGGGTTGGAAACGGGGGTACACCCTTGTTCTGAAATTAATAATTAAGCAGAATACTTTAGTGTTTCAAATGCACTTGGAAAAGCCTTCGTTGAGTCACAACGTACACAGAATATTATATTCGGGTGACTAGACTATATGGACTGTAGTTGTGCATCCCTTTTCCATAAGTGAAAACAGCATATCCAAGAAGATTAGCATTTTTTTAAGACGTTTTAAAACTATTACAGTGTCCATATTATAGTTTTAAAACTATTATAATTTGTAGGCACCCTTAAAACTTCCATTCTCTTTCTGATTCGACAATTATTCACACGAATATGACAAGTAGGATTTGACGATTAATTAAGTAAATTTGTTTTGGTTACCCGATATTTAATTCCGAATAAGTCAGTATGAGAGTTATTTACGTGGTAATAAAGTAAAAAAAAAAAAAAATGATGTAAAATCTATTTCGTTTAAGGATATCGCATTACGAGCCCAAACTATCATACAACTTGTTTTAAACGCAATATTAAACGTGAAGGGACAACATTTCGCCTTTTCAGCAATAAATCAAAATAACTGACAGAGAATGCGAGACAAAGGTTTGTGCGAAGTGTACGTTTTTGATTGTGAACTATGTTTAGGAATATAATTATGTATGTATTGGATGTGGCCTTGCCTAATAAAAATTACGACATTTTTGGGTATTGTGATCACAGGTTTATAAATTTTTCATTTATTTATAATATTTTTTTGTGTAATCCTAAATAACTGTGCTCTTGATTGCAATCATAAATTCAAAAATTGATTCTTTAATGTTTGTATACTTAATATAAAAAAAATTAAGTTTAATTTAGTGATAGTTAAAAACCTTTTTTTAGGCTACTTTGACGCTTCGTCTTTAAAAAAAAAAGTACTATTGGCATGTTATTTTAAAAAATTTCCCCATTTAATCAAGACATGCTACTAATCTTGTGAAAAACTCTGACGCGTAGTCCTGTTGAAAAGTTTTTTTTCATTATAATATACATATTATTATAGTAATTTAATTCGTTTGTTGAATAATGCTAATATTATCTGTACATAAATATCAATATGGAAATTTAGAAGCCTTATTTATTATTGTTTGATTCGTAAGCACAGTTCTGCAAGGCGTAAACAGAGTGTGTGTAACGATGTTTTAACCTTGTCCGAGGCACCCTGAAGGCCCTACTAACCCTACGATTGTGTATTCGCACGACAACATTTCGCGAGACGGTCGTAAATAATAATAACAGTGACATTGGCAAGAATCCGAAGGGCTTACCGCTTGCGGGCATATTTTCAAAGAAATTCGTACACTTGGCTAAGTAAAATCCGATTTGTATATATGTTAGTCTTATTTATTTATGTCACATTACATTTCTATCGAGATTTTTATGACAACACTTATAAGGAACATAAATTTTACAAAAAAAAAATGGCTCTTCTTTACATAGTATAATTTAAATTCGTTTTCCACGTTTGCCTGTATGGACGCTAACTTATCCTAAACCTGCAACGGATTTTAATGCGGTTTTCACCATCAGTTAGATTTTTCTTTATATAATAATAAAATCTAAGTAAGTTTTTACCTGGGTGTTGCTAGAAGCGAGTCGCTAGTACAAAATAAGAGGCCATTCATTTATTATGTAAGACGATTTAGGGGGTTCAACCATATATTATTTTTTTCTTACAAGGGAGTGGGAGGGAGATCAAAAAAAGCGTAAGATCACAAAAAAGCGCAAAGTTAAGAAAAACTTTAAAATAAAACCAAAGTTGATTATTATCAAAAAATAAAAATTACTATTACCTTTGTAGGTACTAGTACAAATAAACGTTCCTAAAAATTGTTTCTTTGAAAAATTAAAATTAAAACAAACCAAACGTATATATTTTTTTTTCTTTAGATTCTTACGTAATAAATATTAAATAGGGGGCAGGAGGTCGGCCTATTCTTATTTTTTCTTACATAGGGGTGGGAGGGGGTCAAAAACTGTCAAAAATCATTTTATGGCGTCTTAATAAAAAAAAACATATATAAGTATAAAAAAAAGTTTGAATGTCTTTTATTACTAAAAAAAAAATTCTTTTCAAAACTCTATAGAGCAGGTACAGCCTCATCAGCATTTATAAGATAAAAAATCTATCATGAAATAAATACAAAATAGACCACAGTGAAATAACAGCATGTGAGCTGTTGTATTTCGGTGAGCGAGTAAGGGATGCCAGAGCCCATTATACCCTATTCCTTCCTTATCCCTTACCCTTAATCTTTAACTCTACTGTAGCCACCTACCATCAAGTGGACCGTCAGCCTGTCTGTCGACCTTAAGAGGAAAAAAACAAAACAAAACCGATCTAATTGATCGTTTCAGGGTCGGCACAATAATAGTGATTGTTTCCTCAAAACACATAGCTGACTGTACCAACTTATATTCTTATTGCGTTCATAAAAGTAAACGATGGTTTTGACGAATCCAATGTTTGCACGCGGCACCAATCCCGAGTGGGTTTCAATGGCTGCCAACGTTATTAAATTACATTTCTGTTAAAATACATTAAACTGTCTATGCCCCGCGGCTTCGCCTGCCCCTAAATTTTGGTTTCTATCTTGCTATTAGCGCACTAACAAGTGATGTTCCCATCAGCACACTTTTGATACCTTTTGATGGCTCTGCTCCAAGGTCCTTTATTAAAAAAATATCAACCTCCTAGACACCTCCAAAACAACGTTGGTTTACTTATTTTTTTTACGAAGGCTTCTATTGAAAAGAAGCACTTCTAATCCACGATTCAACCAAATATAAGACTGCTAAGACCCAGTTATTCTATTATTATTTGAATTTTCTTCACCCTCATTTTGTTTCGTGAGACCCGCCATCCGCCATCACGCGTTATTATATTTGTATCATATTTCGAGAACGTTCTGTCGAGCCTAAACTATTGCAATAAAAAGATACGACAAAGTTAACGAGCTCGTGACGATGTACAATAAAAAAATATTGTACGTACTATAATTCATTCTTTAATCTTCTAGGCACTTTATACGAGTAATATTGGAATTCAGAGACACGCGCAGACAGACATATTCAAATTAATTGTCTCTATATGAAATGTATTGCGACTATGTAATATTAATCTGGTCTGGTAATAAAAAATAAAATTTACATTTAATAAGTATTGCTAACAGCAAATATATATTTTTTATACTTCAAGAAATTAATATAATAATTATTATATTTTATTTAAGTACTTTTAAAAAAAAAAAAAATCTTTTAATAAGGTTGTGACACAAAACAGGACACTGATATTAAATACATTGAATATATATAATTAAATTGAAGTGAATTAGATAGAGGCCCAAAACACGTGTACACAGCATGTCCAAATAAAACAGTGTTACTTAGACATTACAGAACAAAACCAACAGAAAACAGTAAACAGAAAAGAGACGTACTTTCATCCAAAAGCAAGCTTAGCCATATTCTAAAAGAAGTCAATTTGAGATGAAAGCACATCTCCACAAAGCCACAACAAAACAAATATTGTAATAATATTGATATAAATAAGTGCAATAAAATATTATCTATTGAGATTTTACTTAATGAATTTTATATTAAAAAAGAGATTAAAAAAAAAGTGTAAAATTAATGATTTTTTAAGACTAAGTTAAACCTGTGGAAATAGGTTCCCTTTGTAGTGACATTTACTTATTTTAGGTAGAAGAAGGAAACGAAATTCTTCGAAGCACTCTTGTGACATCGAAAAAAGCGATGTTCGAAAAAATCGAATAAAGGTTTCGCACGATTATGTTTCGTACGAATTGTGCGAAGAGGTGACTTTAAAATTAAATATATTTTTAGTCGCTGTTTCGCACAAATATTATTTTCATAAAAAAAAAACTTGAACCAAAAGTACAGTACCGTACAAAAGTGATATCTATGGGGGAATATTTTTAATGGAGTAAAGGCACACAAATCAATCAAAAATATACATATTATCTTATTAATACCATGTACCCATTGTAGTGTATGAGTCTTGTATGAGTGTATGTTCACTTTAAGCACACAGACAACACATCCTTTATAAATTTAATAACTTCAAGGTCTTTATAAAATGTGTGTTTCAGAAATGCTTCGAAGATTGGAAAAGACGTAAGCGGTGATCACTTTGAAAATTAAATGTAATATAAATATAGAGAGACCTAATTAAATATATTTTAAGAATAAACAATTTCCGCATGTTTTCTATCGACCAGTGTATATCCCTCGAATCTGGATCTACTTGTTTGTGGTCACTCCCTGAAATAAAGCGGGGATGATTCTTGTTGCTGTCATTATGTTATGCTCCAACAAATTCCTGTAACAGGAATTAGTGGGATCATTGCCTTTAATATTATTATGCTTACGCTATACCTTTCTATACTAGGCTAATTACATTTACAGGGTTTCATTATGTAACCTAAACATATGTTAAGTCTGTTAATTAATTTTACGATTAAATAATTGTATGCATTAAAAAAAAAAATTGAAAACGCTTCAGATAATCGTCTTTAACTTCAGTAAATCAATATGAAATAGAAAAATGGTACTAATGTTAAGTCTGTAATAAGAATAACTCACTGTAATTTCCTAATGGGTCCAAAACTAGCCGAACACGAGAGCTGTCACATGACACCTACATAACGCGCGCACAAATATAAATGTTCCTGAAGGATAATCTTCCTGAAGGATAATAGGACGACAGATAGGCTGATGATCCACTAGCTAATATAACGCTTGAGCTCTTGTTGCTATAACACTTTGGTCAGGCGTTAGTTTTTTATTTTATTATAAATGATCCCATGGGAGCAGTACTTTTTTTTGGATAAAAGTTATGTCCTTTCTTGTATCCCTGACAACGTGTATGCAAAATATCATGATGATCGGTTGTGTAGTTAAGGCGTGAAAGTATGTTTGGATGATGGATGTATAGATGTTTGTAACTCTTTCACGCAAAAACTACTGAACCAATCACCATGAAACTTTGCATACACATTTTCTGGAAAACCAGAAAGGACATAGGGTACCTTTCATCCAGAAAAAAAGGACTATTCCCGAGGGATAAATAAAAAATAAAATACTAACGCCTGTCTAAAGTGTTATAGCAACACGAGGTCAAGCGTTATATTGCTTTTTTTTGGAATTTTCAACGCGGACGAAGCGCGAGCACCATATAGTCCAAATTTATAGTCCAAATTTAAAACCCCCGAGAGCGCCAATACTTTAGAATAATTTAGAATACTTTAGAATACTTTAGAATACTTTAGTAACACTTTAGAAAAACCACCACATTATATATACATATACATACATATATTGTTGATTTATTAAAGGACGTCGACGTATAATCAAGCTTCTCGAAAGCCCAGCGATATGGCCCAGTAAGCATTCGCGGAATTAAATTGTTTTGTATCCGAGAATGTCGTACTTTGCGTGGGTACAAGCTTTATAATTAGACGACCCTAAGCCCCTTGTAAGTTTGTGTGAAATAATTACGATTTAGCTTTAAACACTTCAGCAAATTTGGAATTTGAATAGCTTTCTGAAATAGTACTAGCTAGCAAGAATGCATCTTGAATGTAGTAAAATCCTACAAGATTACATAAGTGTTATAACGACGCATATTCCGCCGGCGTGAAACTTGTCAAGTAGGACTGGCGTAAAATCAGCGCTGTGCTTTGCATCAGCTTATGCTGAGCCAGATACCTTTTTGCTGCCATGGCGCTCACTCAATTGGATTTTATTTAAGTGTGTATTCTTATTCTAAAGTGAAAAATATTTTATTTGTTTTGTTATCTTTATATGTATTCGTGAGTGTCATGTGTATGCAAATAAATGTTTTCTATTTCTATTTCTATTTCTATGTTGTCGGATCTCTGCACTATCTATACTAGGTATTTACTCTGTATAATTTCAAGGCGGACGAAGCGACCGGGCGCAGCTAGTAATATTAGAAATTTTTAAATAAATAGATTATTTGTATAAAAATTATGTGTTCAGGGCATATTTAGTTTTATCTCGATGCAGAAAGCGAAGTTATAAATCGTAAAAGCTTTGTTCACGACAAAGTTCAGTCTAGAAAGCTATTAAAATTCTAAAAACTTGAACACATCCGCCAGATGTTGTTCTAACTTAATTACCTACTGCACAGAATCTCTTTATAAAAATTATAAACAGCGTGTCCTGGTCATTAACTAGCTATATATTCTAGGTATACAAATTACAACTATTTTAATACACAAATACACATACTGAGGTCCAACCCATTCCCCATTATGGCAGCCAGTTATTTTTCTTGAGATATTCTCTATGTTTTTACAAAAAAAAAAACCTTGATATCTCTCAAAGTTTTGGTCTTAATTATATAAAAAAGAAAAAGTATCAGATATGCTATGCTGATAACCATGCTTTGATTAACTAAACAAAATCATGCTTTATTTTCCCTCAAAACTTCCCTATAAAAATGTTTGATTTTCAACATCTACAGTTATATATCACGTCTGCGCTCCTTATCGAGGTCCACTAAATTTGAATTTGAAGCTGTTCTAGTCTATTAAAGTGTCTTGATTTACAAACTTGGGTAGCATTTTGAGCATTTTGAAAAATAACTTTAGGTTTATTTTTATCTAAAACTAGCTGGTGCCTGCGACTTCATCCGGTTGTACGATGAAAGGTACCCTATGTCCTTTCTGGTGTCCCAGACAACGTGTATGCAAAATTTCATGGTGATCGGTTCAGTAGTTTTTGCGTGAAAGTGTTACAAACATCCATACATCCAAAAATACTTTCGCATTTATAATATTAGTACGGATGTAGAATTTCCTAGTGGCTGAATATATCATCTTTAAAACATAGTAATAAATCGTGTATACAAAGCTGTCTTTTTACAGATGATTTACTCAGTATTCACATGAATTTTCTTAGAAAATATCTACAAATATTTTCTCAGGAAAACATGATCTTGTATGACAAATTTCGGAGTGAGCCACCTTAACTAAGAAACTTTGATGCTTTTAATGAAACTTAACGAACCTGATTTTTAATTACCAGTAGAGATAAAGTCCCATCTTCCGCACCGCCACAATTAGTAACAGCCATTTGGCTTCCTCAAGCGACTTATTGGTAAGTCACGAGATTTTATGGATCGTTCTAGAAAGCCCTGTAAAAGTGTTTCTATTTGTTGTACTCAACGCTTGTTACTTTTAAAAATTTATCCTGAAATTAGAAGCCCGCCTCCGGCTTCGCATGGATTTAATTTTTATGCAAATTGTATACACACAAATCTTATATTATTGAATCTCTTTTCATTATTGAATATAGCGTCAAAATCCGTAGGGTAGTATACAGACGCAAAAGGGACTACTATTTGTATAAGCTTTATCTTTTTTGATGCAATTTTCACTAATGCGAAAAGCGATAAACGAGTAAGGTTTATGTAATTTGCAAAGCAAATGTCATCTCTACATTTTGCTAAAAGAATTAACCTGAAACCAAATCAATTGTCTCCTAAATTATTGTATTGATGTTATTTTTAAAAATTTAGTATCTATTTATTACTACTTATGATAGTATCTATTACTTACTAAGAGTGGTAGTGCATTGCTATAACAAATTTTTTCTATTATATATTTTCTATACATTTTTGGAGGTATTTTACGACATAAGAAATAATTAGATTTTATTAGATTTTCCACAAACTCGAGTAATTATAATACTATTTTTAAAATGACATTAACATTATGTTCATTTCATATATCGGCAAAACGTTTTAATAGAAAAACAAATATATAATATAAATTTTTAATGCAATAACATATCTCTACTAATATTATAAAGAGAGAAGATTTGTATTTTAGAATTTTTGCTTGTGATGAATAAACTCAAAAACTAATGGACCTATTTTAAAAATTCTTTCACCTATATAAAGAAGCTACATTGTCAGCGAGTAACAAAGGCTATATTTTAAAAAGTTACGCGGACGAAGTCGCATGCAACAGTTAGAAGTTAATAAAAATAGTAGTCCTTTCTAACGGTCCATCGAGTTTCCATTAAACTTTGCTGTATATGAACTGAATCTTTTTTGAGTCATTCAAATTGTGAATAAAATATTGTAGCGTAAAAAATATATCCAGTTTTAGTAACAGGATACATTAGGGTAGATCGAACATGCGATTTAAGACGTAAGCGTTGCGGCATTATAACATTAAAAAGATAAACCATGAAAAAAGTTTTATACATCTTTATGAATAATATGATATTATGTTATTTTTATACTATTTGAGAGCTCGAAATTATTTGAATTCCGTAAACCAGCGATAAATTGTGGTTTTAGATGGGGCTTGATCACCAAATGCAAAAAGCATCCGATCAACACACTGTTTTTGTGTTAAACCACTTCGAAAGTCATAATAAATCATTGCTCATGAATTTTCTCGAGTCAATTCCATTTTCACACTTACTTTACAAGTTCAACAAGACCTTGTGACAAGGCCGCGTTCTTTTTAAAAAATAAATAAATGGTATTCCATTAATAAAACCAAGAAGCTTTCGGTTATAAAGACTTTATTATGCCAGGAACAATGGAAATATTCCAATCCCGATACTTTTAGTGCAGCCTATGCATGTATAGCAACCCTAACGGGGTGGATACTCCGCCAGACGGGCTCCCCGAATACCTAATTTTTTTACTATTTAGGTATTAGGTTATTATTCAGTTAGTAGTTTATTAGTTAGCAAAAATGTCGATTATTTCCGGTCTTATAATACTTTAGATTTCCTCCAAAAACCCTTTCGTATTTAACTGTGCAGTTTTTTTTAAAGAAACGGTTTATTTTAACACGTCAAGTTATTGTAACGAAGTGACCAGAGGTTACAGGTCTCTATCAACGCGAACCATTGAAAACAACTCATTTACAAACAAAGACAAACATGTGTCGTATTTGTCGCAGTCAATTTTGAAAATCCGTCGATATATGCTTTTACCTACATCTGTATTCGTTACCTAAGTCCATTAAGAAATAATTATCATCAAAATGAATTATTATATTTATTTATTTAATCAAAAAGATTTATCAATGTTTTGATGTTTTGATGATTAATAATTTTTGTCTTGTTAGTTAATGGTTGAGAAAAAATTCGGTAGCCAATAAATACTATTACATTTAAAAGTTACTATTTACAAAATGTCTTATTATATTGTGTTAATATTGACACAAATATTGTATCAACTAAACATAATAATATTAAAATTACAAAAGTTTATTTATTTAATATTAACTGTTATAAATCTAGTATTAAAAATAAACAAACTATAGCTTATAGTTTAGCTTAAGCTTTAGCTAAGCTAGATTATAACGAAATAAATAATTAGGATTTAAAAATCTATGTGATAATAAATTTTACATTGAACTATTTTTGGTGACGTGGCCATTTCAACAATTGACTTATTTTCATGGCGTTACACTGAACTTGACGTAACTCTTATACAGGTTGTTTAAATCTTTACTAGCGTACCTATGTAAACAATATTCTTATTAACAATTTATGTACCTAATAACAATTTTGTTTCATTACTGGGTGTTTATCATATCACAAATAACACTTATAGTTATTATTTAATTAGGTAATACCATAATATCTAATTATGAATATAAGTAGAAGTATTGCACGATGGAGAAGGACTCTTTAATAGGTGTTTATAAACTGCTAATATAGTATCTTGTATTGCAACTTAAAATTTCTGATCGACAGACAATAGACTTACTCTCTTCCGAGCCTAACCTTAGTGGGACATGAAGAATACTTCGATTTCATTCTTGCCTCTTAAAGAAATGAATAAGTTAGACATTAAAATTCTGAAATAAATATTTTCTGTATTATTTATGTTAATTAGTATTTGTATTGTTCATTAAATCTATTTACCTAGAGTGTAGGGGTAGAGGGTTTAAAGGGGTGGGGAAGCAATAATAATAATAATAATACGTGACTAAGGGACCATCATCAGGTTTACGAAACTTCGAATAGCATTAACCCTTTGAGGCGAATTTATGTTTAATATAACAGGTAGTTCGAGGCACTAATAATGGTTTTCAAAATTATTATAATATAGATGATTTTTGAACTTTATTCAAAATATAGTCAATTTTAGAAAATCTTTGAATGCAGTATTACTAACTTTTAAAAATAACATAAAGTCTTCTTTCAGCAATATCCTATCTACGATATTTAAGGTACCTTCCCTTCATATGCTCTATTTAGACGCTATGGACATTTTATATAAAAACTGTATTGTAATTTATTGTGTATTTATGGACAAGCAGTAGTAGCCTGTAAAATCTTTTATTTATAATAATATAATGTTCAAAAAATAAACATACTGTATATAATTATTTTTAAATTTAACGTTTTATAAACACGTTGCCTAAGTAGCAACGGACAGAGACGTAGTGGGTGCCTGCCGGTGTTCACGGTCATAGGTTCTAGACCCGGTTCAATCAGCGGTGTTCGTTGTAAAGGAAGCTATACGCCAAATATAAGGTAAATAAATACTCCTTTAAAATTGTTTTTTTTTTTTTTAATTTAATTTCAAAATGGAGTTCTAACTTTAAAGTATTTAACAGGAAGGGATATGTTACTTTTACTTAATTAAATAACCTTTGATTGTTTGTACCTATTAAGGAATTACTAAGAAATATTTAAGATTCAAAAATTTCTTTAAGTTGCATTTCATTCTATTTGAATTTTGTATTTCTTAACAATTATTATCTATTGAAATACTATTATTATCTATTAATTAGAGTCTTAATCGTTATATTTTTAAATAATTTAAAAATCCAAATAATATTTACTTGTATTTTTTGTAGAAGTTCTAATAATACATCATTGTTTCATTCGTAATACCAATAGTACTTCTTAGTATGTAATACTGGTAGCACCTACTAATACCTTACACCAGGTTTCTTTACAGCAAATTAGGCACTTGAAATTCTGATTCCACTTTCAGTTCTAATATTAACACCTGTACTTGATACGTGTCCAAAAATATCTTCGTACAGACTTAAAGGCTCTGAATGTTTGCGATTTCTCTGCGTGACATATATAATAAGAATCATGAGAGATACGAAGAATTATTTGCCGACATAGTTTATGTCAATATTTGTAGCAACGGTCTTTACATAAAGCTCGTAAAACCGATTATACTCTGTGAGACAGAGGTTCTCAAGTGCCACTACACTTGAGAATTCTATTTTTGAATTTCAATACACTGTAGGTGACTTTTTGTTCTTTTTTTGAAATTAGATTTAGGAAAAGTAAAATAGACTGTTGAAACTTATGGCAAATTTTATTGAACCCAAACATGGGTTACTACTAAATATTCAGGAAAAATTGTTTCCCAAATATTAAGTAGTGGCGTATGGGCAGGACTACTGGCGGCAGTAACCACTCCCTCACTGAAGACCACCCTGAAATAACAGCTTGTGTTTCGGTGAGTGAGTAAGGGATGCCAGAGCCTATTTCCCTATCTCTTGTCTCTTGCTGTAGGGCGACAAGAGTGACCACAAGCGACGGTAGCCAATCTAGTTCATAGCCTGTACGTGCTTCCAAAGATATATTATTTGCAAAGATATATTACATGAAAAATTAAAGACGCGAACGGAGGACCAGGCAACAGCAATTTTATTAATAACATTATTATGAATAATTGTTTTCGAAAGACAGTGAATTTCGTTACGAGTATTTCGTTAGAATTGTTTCCAGACTAAGCAAATGTTGAGGCGCTTACAATAATTAATAATATAACATTTCGGAAAGCAAATCCTTAATTAATTATATTTTCCTTGTGTTTCCTTTCTTGTGACGTTTATCCCCCTATCAGTAAGTATATAAATTATACGTTTACAAGTCTTTAAATTTAAGCGGTAGGTATACAAATTATATTTGTATATCTATTGCTAGCTGTTGCACGCGACTTAGTCCGCGTAATTTTATAAAATATAGCGTATTGTTACTCGAATGTAGGCTTTCTATAGGTGAAAGAATTTTTAAAGTTGGTCACAAATATTGAAGAATTACTCGTAGCTGTGCCCCAACTTCGTACCAGCGGTTTTCGTATACGCTTGGTATTTCGGTATTTGGTATAACTTTTTTGTTTGTTAACCGATTATAATGAAACAAACACTAAATGTTATGGGAAGCTAGCTACAGTAATTCAGTGAAAACCGCATTCAAATCGGTTAAGCCGTTTCTGATATTAGCGTGCACAGACAAACAGAAAAAATATATTTTTCTGACTTCGATAACATCAGTACAATGTGTAAAAAATGTTTTTTTATTATTATAGATTCCATACTTAGATGCTTCCATCCATCTATACTTAATATTTAAAAAGTCGCCAATGCTAAGTTTTATATGGAAATCGTTATCCGAAATCCTGAATCTTGATCCTTTCACTCACAATCAAGTCTGCTTGTCACCTCATAAAAAGTATAAAAAAACTGTAAATTTCACCAAAAACTTTTAAAAGTATATACATATACTTATGTAAAACATTTTAAAAAGGGTTTCATTTTTAACGGAAGACCGATAGCGAATTAAAATGTAAAATTACGCTGATATATGTAGATTTTGATTTGAATATTTATATATTAGAGGCATTGTTACTTTTAATGTCGTAGAACCGATAGGTCAAGAAAGCAGACGATACTCTGGCATTGGCATTTTAACGCGTGTACAATGTACATGTTATATAGTCATATTATGTAATTTATTTAAGGAAGCGGAAATTGTTGCTAAGAATATTGGCTACTAGCACGTGTCCGCGACTTAGTCTGCGTTGAAAAATAAAAGTTGTAACGCCTGTACAAAATTTATAAAGCAATATAACGCCTGACATACATTGATCTTTATTGAAGTGAAAACTTCTTTAGGCGCGTTGGGTATTTTTGAGATGGGAAAAAACCATTGAACTCGCGACACTGTTACCGTAACCGACACATCTGTTGACAATTATAAAAGAACACAGTAATTTCAAATAAAAATAGAAAAAACGGCCAGTGATATTCCAAAAAGGTAGTCAACATTTTCAGTATAGAGGAGCTACTGAGAGCTTACTGTTTTTACTAGTACTTAGTTGGTAGTATAATTTTTGTAGTATATAGTAGTTTATAGTAATAGCCATGACCATCCTGAAATTGTATTCTTACTATTGGGGAAATAATATTTTAAATCGTATGAGTAGTTTCGAAGATTACGTACAAACAAACATACGAACATACAAACTTTACCTTTTTATAAGATTAGTATAGATACATGTAAGGAATTTAATATAGTTATTATAGTAATATACCTTTATAAAGGGTTTAATACTAATCCTAATATTATTATAAATGTTAAAGTTTGTGTGATTGTTACTCAATCTAACAAAAACTGCTGAACGGATTTGGATGAAATTTGTCACACAGACAGTTCATCACCTGGATAAACATATAGGATACTCTTTATCCTAGAGAAATGTTAGGTTCTGTGGGATTTTCAAAAACGAACTACAGCGAGTACGAAGTCGAGTATTAAATATAAGTTTTTCGGGAATTTACTGGCTGAAATCATCGGGTTTCTATGACATCGTAATATCGTAAATCGTAATACATATTATATACATACATATGTATATATATATGTATATAATATGTGTATATATATATGTGTATACTACTATTATGCTATTATGTGAATATGTGTATGGCTTGTTGTATACTCTGTTGGCTTCCTAATAAATAAATAAAAAATAAAAAAAAAATCATGTAGATACATCCCCCAGACTAAATTGTGACAGTATTTAAATAAATACGTTCAATTTTGTTGAGTGCCTACTCTAAACTTAATAATATACATTAATATCAAAGTGTGGAATAAATTGAATAGGTCTGTAGGTACAACTTGTGGTTCGATGTTGCGGATGTCAAAACTTTTGTATGAACGGACCGAGAAGTGAAGTGACAGCCGAATGCGAAATGACAGTTCAATATGGCCTCCTAGTTTCAATATTTGTTCAATCCACAACAGTTCGAACATCAATCCTCAAATTTGACAGCAGATAATTTCAACAAACAATTGATTTTATTCAGTTTTTAGGTTAGAAACAAACCAATTGATAATTCTGTTTGTAAATAAATATAATTGATACTATTTTGGATTTTAATTTCTTACTTATTTCTTACTACCTACTACTTATTCTGTGCCTAAGCGTAAAACGTATAACTAATAATTAATTTTTCTTAATTATTAGTTCTACATATTATAGAAATTAATTTTGCTTCTAACTAATATTATAAACGTGAAAGTGAGTTTGTTTGTTTGTTACGCTTTCACACCTTAACTACTCAAACGATTTTAATGAAATTTTTGCCTATAGATAATCTAAAAACAAAAAAATAAAATAAAAAAATAACGCATGACAAAAATTTTATGAGTAACTAGCTGTTGCACGCGACTTCGTCCGCGTAACTTTATGAAGTATAGTTTGTGATACCTACTCGCAACGAAGTCTTCACTTTATTAGAATCTACCATAGGAGTGAATGAGAGATGATATACGGAACCCTACGAGTATTGTTAAAAACAGAAGAACTTTAAAAAGAGAACTGTAACCGACAAATATTGTTGATTGTAAAAAAAAATATAAAGAAAAATATTTTGTTCTAACAAGTAATTTTTACATTTTTCTTTGTTCTAACATATAATAGAACATAAGTAAGTACTGTACAATTTCCTACCCACTTTATTGTTTCAAGGATGGCAGCAATATCTGAGTTGAGGGCTGAAGACAGGCTGACATCAGGGCACCGGCTATCCCACCCGCCACCAGGAGACGAAGTGTTGCTCACTGGTGTCTCCGGATACTTCCCGGATTCGGACTCCGTGTTCCACCTTCAGGAGAACCTCTTTAATAAGGTAGGTGCAGAAATTTATATCAAAATGTGTGAAACCAATTATGTAGTTAGCCAACTAGCTATAGGTATAGGTATTAGCTATAGGTATTGCTATAGCTGGACTGTTCCCCTTTCCCCTTTACAGACAGAATAAAAAGTAACTGTTCTTACAGTGAAACAACATAAATGTACTGTTGTGTTTCGTTGCGTAAGTAAATTACTAGTCTGCCCATAAATCGAGTACATTGATCGAGTGGTTAAGATGACTGCTTCAGCATTCTGTGTCCCGGGTTCGATTCCCGGCAGGGATCTGGGTATGCAGAGTTCCGATGTTTGGTTGTCCCATAACATACTTTGGGGGCCATACAATTTGTGCATGTGTGCGTATCCGTATATCACGGCACGGCACAGCAAAGGTTTTTTCTAAAAATGTAATTTTTAACCTTATTGCGATGATTTTAGCACTCACACTCCTTCGCATGCCGCGAGGTGCCGAAGCATAATGTACTTAGTATGACAGGGAACGCTAAGGCTTCGTAATATTGAAACAAAGGAGTGTGAGTGCTAAGATAAATGCAGTAAGGTTAAAAATAGTATGTTTAGGAAATTCCGTCAGCAGTCAGCGTTGGCCCTTAATATTGTTTATTTATTTATCTACCTCTCACGGTAGTGTAAAGTCTATTACCAAAACAGCATGTGAAAAATATGGAACAATAAAAGAGCATTGTTATATTGTTTATACATAGGTGGATCTAATTTCTGAAGATGATCGTCGCTGGAAGTTGGCTCATCCAGAAATTCCTCAGCGTACAGGGAAGATCAACAATGTCAACAGATTCGATGCATCCTTCTTCGGCGTCCATTATAAGCAGGCCCACACTATGGACCCCATGTGCAGGATTCTCCTAGAGAAGGCTTATGAAGCTGTCATTGATGCTGGTAAGTGGAATATCACTGTGCTTCCTTAGATAAATACCAGCTCATGTGCTATTGTGTTTACGATGGTTAGTAAAGATCATTTTACTGTCTCTATTATCACTTACTTCTTATACTTTCGCCTCTGGTGTTGCTCGTGGTATTAGGCGACGGTAACCACCTACCATCAAGTGGACCATAACATCATTAACATGTTAAGGTCTGTTGACTTTAACATTAAAAAAAAAATTGTGCGTGTCATGCTCCGACACACGACTGGAGTTTACTCCTTACGAACAATTATAAAATTTAAATTTTCACAATTCAAACACGCCGAAAGAACAATATTGTTCTTTTTTTAAATAATATTGGCGCAATATCTATGAAACTTCTATTCTAAAATATTCAAAAAATAGAACGTAACTATAAGGCATAACATAACGCATTTGTGTAACAATTTTGATTTTACTCCCATAAATTTTCATACCACAGGCTTATATATATGCAAATCGATTCTTAAAGAGTAAACTCCAAAAAGATGAATAGGAATCTTCTTCCTTCCATTGTTTAATTCAGATCAGTTGATTTCACAAATGAATTCCCATATTAAAGCTAAATAAAGATTCACATCCCTCATAAAAGCTAAACGTAACGTAACGTAGAGGGCCCGCTCTACCGCAAAATGGGCTCTGCCTACAAAACGAAATAAGAATCATTGATATTGGCTTAATATAAAAGCCTCGTGTTACACCGTTTTAATATCTATATAATAAAAAAAGAATCGCAAAATCGGCTATATTTTCTCCAAATAATCGTTAATGTCCGACGAAGATTTTTATGAAAAATGCTTAGAAAAGCGTAAGAACTCCATTCTTTTAGTTCCTCGGTAAACATCAAATATGGACGTCAAACACCATAATTAAAAACTTAATTCTCAATTTATAACATATACAACATTCTTAAGTATTATCATAGAGTAAATTGTACTTAACCAGTATTTATACTATTTACTCTATGGTATTATCAATATTAAATATTGCTTAAAATTTGGCACGCAGATAGTTTATTACCTAGATTAACATAATTATAGGATAAGTACTTTTTATCCTGGCAAAATGCTAGTTTTCCGTGGGATCGACAAACAATTTAAAACATGGCGCCGCTGTCGCCGTGGTGGCGCCACCGTCGTCACAGCGATAAACACGTCGGGCATTATATTACTCTTTTTTTTTTTCAACGCGGACGAAGTCGCGTGCACCAGCTATTTATTACTAAATCAATTACAGAGAGAACGGTGTAAGTGAGTCTGTGGAAGTATTCCCAAACGACATCATTCGTTCCTTACTTTCATCTGTAATGAGACGGATTTCATTCAGATAGGACTCGATTCGGTCATTGAACGATGCCTAATTCTCTTTGAAAAGATATCTTATTAATGTTTAATTTAAGTCGCTTTCACATTGAACGATTCTCACTCAATTATCACTACATTAGTTTTTAAATGTATAAATAATATATAAATGTTTTAAAATTTTATGCCGAGGTTTAATTTCATAATTTTTTAAATCTAAATATTACACTAATATGACATTTTATATCTATATACGAGTACCTATATAAAATAAAAACAGCTATCTATTGGTATTGGTAGCTTTTTATTGGTATCAGACCAATAAAAATAAGTATATAAAATACTCATAAAAATCAGTATATAAAATACTCATAAAAATCAGTATATAAAATAATGATTTTTATGATTTTTTTTTTTTAATAATATTAGAAAAACATACAATATGTCGCTACACATTATACATATACATATAAGAAAAACATAAATCAGCAAAGTTTCCACTAAATTAAGCTCACTAAATCACTAAATGATTTGTTGAATTTGTCTCCGCACCGAATAGCAAAATGCTAATAAAACATCTGAAATATATACGAAAAAGAAATTGTAAAAAAACATTAATTTTATAATACATTTTATATGGAACGAGTTTTTATTCTGGTGCGGTACGAATTTCGCCGGGTCAGCTAGTCTTGAATAAAAATCTTTATAAATAAAATTTTTTTTTATGCATCAATAAAACTTTAAATTAAATGAACGAAATTAAATTAAACACACAATACACTATCCAACAGGCAAATCTCGGCAGCTATCTGCTTAAGCTATCTATTCTCTTTTAGAGATCACGTTCATCATCCACATCATTATCATCTCGGCCTAAATATATCTATTGGACATAGACCATTCTTATCGTCTGTCCATCTTCGAGATAAATTAGACTGGCCACACTTAGATTTAAGCTTTAGATTTAAGGCACAAAGATGTATCCAGACGAGAAGCCTCCGTAATTTACCAAAGGTACAATCAAAATTTAACCTATTATTGCTTAACACTTGTATCTAAATGTATTGTTACTTAAAGTAATCACAAACGAATCATGCCCATTGTTACACTGACCAAAGAACACCATGTCAAATAAGCCCTTACAAGAATCGTATGCCAAGAATTTCTCTCTTATCTGGGAAACCATTAAAAGTTTTACTTTTGCGGCAATTATAACTCAATATTGTCTCAGCGACCATTTCGTGGGGGCTGCCTAAAATTTAAATTTGTTCATTTGATATTCCGGGTTTATTGGTGCCCAACGTTGTGGTGAGAACGGGGAAAATTCTGAGGAACTTCTTGGGAAAATTAGATTACAAATGTTACTATTGTGTGGTGTGCTAACCTTTTAGGGTATATGAATCTGATTTGTGGCACAGTTTCACATATAGCTATTTAAATGACATCACTATACTGAGCGTGGACAAGTTTAATGCAAGATATTTTTGTTTTTGTTGTATTCTGCTGTTGCACTAAAAGTAGTATGAAAACGCCTTTACAATTAAACTAATCAATCATTTTGCATCAGGGGAACAGGATATAGATATAAAAAATAAAATAATTAACACCTGACACAAATTTTCGGACCATTAAAAATTTTATTTATTCAATTTTAACACCTAATAAAAAGGAGTGCCGACGAATTCACTGGCAAAATCTAATAAAATAAGTACACAATTGGGATGATAAAGACAGAAAAGTGTTTATTTTATTTCTAATATTCCAAAGAATGTTAGCAAATTATTTGCAGAGAAATATGGAGACAATTTGCGCACTAGAGTTGGAAAGAAAGTGAATTTCTTTGAAGTAATCTGTCAGCAAATCAACTGTTTCTATTGAATCGAATGTACAACAAAATTATTTTTTAATTCGTGGCAAATTGAAAACGGTATTTAATTTTCTCGCCAACAAACCCCTACAATATTACGTTCTCTCAATACATCTCGAATATCCCGAGCAGTCGAACTGTTAATAGATTTATTATTCCCCGAATTTGTTGAATAATTCATATCGCAAATGTCGTAATATGTCTCCTAATGGAATATTGAAATGATATTAGGAATGGAAGCAAACTTTAGAATTGAATCAATCGAACTGTATACACAGAACACCCTAAGAGGATTGGTTGAGATTCTTATGATATTTTGTTCCACTTCCTAAATGTCTATACGTGCGTAGATGGAAGCAAAAAGGAAGATACTGTACATTCTTACATTACGTAATCAATAAATGAGCTACGTGAAACAAAATGCCTGAAAACTCATCCCCACAACTACAATTCTAATATCGATCACGTGTAATAATAGTGTCAACATTTTTTTTCACTGTAAGTTGACAATCTGTCAGTTGTAGTTTTGTGTCAACAAACTGACTGAAATTTTTTAAATATTTTTTTAAAGAAACAATTTGTACACACTGTACTTATTATCATAAGATCATCATCATACGTTTTTTAGAATTTTTGTCTGTCTGTGCACTATTAGGATTAGGACAATATCATTTATTCCGGTTCTTCAGCACAATGAAATCACTAATTTAACGATGATACTTTAACAGGTTTCAACCCGAAGGATCTGCGCAATACGAAAACGGGTGTCTTCATTGGCGCTTGCTTCTCTGAATCTGAAAAGACATGGTTCTACGAAAAAATGCAAGTCAACGGATTCGGTATCACTGGGTGAGAATACTTTTTTTTATTAGATTTTTTTTTTTCACTGATAGATTACTGGAAAGAATATCTAGCTGTCTCCATGAAAGACCTTGATTTTCGCTTATTCTGCGTACATAATCGGGATAAGATATCTAGTCTATCAAGAATTACTAATCGAGATTACTGTTACCTATAGTTATTACTAGAGAGCTGTAATATTTTATTTCCAACTAGCCGATTTATATATGTGCCGACTACAAAGAAACATATAGCCATTGTTTATTAGTAACGAGTCAGAAAGGCACTAAAACTCAACAAATAAACATAATAAAATATTGTTCTGATCCACAGTGGGTCAGACGGACACTTAAAAGTGGGTCCAAAGGGTCCGAAGCCAAAAGGACAGAGAGTTTGGTGTGTTTACATTATTAGCGTTGTCTCCTTAACTTTACTATAGGTAAGGTAAAGAGGCAACGATAGTGTCACCTATCACCAAGTGGACCGTCATCCTGTTAGCCATCATTGGCACAAGTACAGATCTCCAATCAGTACTTCCGTACTATCCGCACTAATACTATAAATGCGAAAGTATGTTTGGATGTATGGATGTTTGTAACTCTTTCACGCAAAAACTACTGAACCGATCACCATGAAATTTTGCATACACGTTGTCTGGGACACCAGAAAGGACATAGGGTACCTTTCATCCAGAAAAAAAGGACTATTCCCAAGGGATTAATAAAAAATAAAAAACTAACGCCTGGCCAAAGTGTTATAGCAACACGAGGTCAAGCGTTATATTGCTTTTTTTTAAATTTTCAACGCGGACGAAGTCACTAGCACCAGCTAGCTAGTTTGTCAATAATTTAAAAATATTTGAATGCGTTCGTAAAATCCACCCAACTTCTATAGCGTCTGTAAAATTTAG
The DNA here is from genome assembly GCA_944738685.1 of Synanthedon myopaeformis. Classification (NCBI taxonomy): domain Eukaryota; kingdom Metazoa; phylum Arthropoda; class Insecta; order Lepidoptera; family Sesiidae; genus Synanthedon; species Synanthedon myopaeformis. The sequence goes on along the minus strand of OX122933.1, from coordinate 1,790,421 downwards.
CTACAATTTCATTTTGTTCGGGGAAAGTTCGCATTTTCAGTTTCAGCAACGACATAATAGATTGAAACAAAGTTGTGAACGTATTGTGCATTTATTTTCGCATTGTAGTCCAATTGTAATGAACTTAAAGCTTAAGTAAGTTAAGCTGTGAACAGCTTTTTACAGAGAGAATGAAGCTGTAAGTATAACTCTTTTTACTGTGGGCAACTTAATTACCAATTGTGTATTTACACAATTGGTAATTAATGCGGGTTAAACGCCCTAAACATCTGATTAACTTAAGGGTTAATCTGATGTTTAGGGCGTTTAACCCGCAGTTTAGCGATGGTGATCAACAAAATATTATTAAACGGCTGTTTAAATTTTAATCAGGTGTTTAAAAATAACCGTCTGTTGGTGAACTTGAGCCTTAGTGTATATATTTCAAATCTTGATGTTGTTATAATTATTATTATGTTGATGTTGTTATGTTGTAATATTGTTTAGGTGTTCCCGCGCTATGTTGGCCAATCGTATCTCGTATTGGCTCGGCGTCACCGGCCCCTCTTACACCGTAGACTCGGCTTGTTCGAGCTCCCTGTACGCCTTGGAGCACGCCTTCAGAGCGATCAGAGATGGACAGTGTGACGCGGCCATAGTCGGCGGTTCCAACTTGTGTCTCCATCCTTACGTGTCGCTGCAGTTCTCCAGGTATGACGTCACACATTTCAAAATTAGTGTCACGAAAATAAAAAATCCCGAACGAATTCGGATGTACTCTGGTAACATGTGATATATTTTCAATTTATTTAAATGAATATAGATATTTTTTTTAAATTTAAATAGTAAAAATCATAATTTAATTATGTAACGTAATGCTGGTAAATATTTCTTTTAGATTGGGCGTATTATCTCCAGAGGGCCGTTGCAAAAGCTTCGATAACAATGCGAACGGTTATGCTCGTTCTGAAGCAGTCGTTGTAGTTTTCCTGCAGAAGGCTAAAGACTCAAGGAGGTAAGAATCCTATACTGTGTAACTTACTTTTCCCATGGTTCCTGGTTAATTGTACTACGATTCAATTTTTAGTCTTTAAATCATCCTGATTATAATTATTCTTAACATATAATTCCTTGTCAAATTGTAAACTTTAATGTGAAAATAGAAATATAAAAAATTAATTAAAAAATAAATAGTCATAAACTTGTCTTTAATTAAAGATTACTTAATATACTTATAGAGTTTACGCGCAAATACTTCACTCGAAGACCAACTGCGATGGGTACAAGGAACAGGGCATCACTTATCCAGCTGGACATATTCAGAAGCTCTTGTTGAGCGAGTTCTACGAGGAATGTTCAGTACAGCCCTCCACACTGGAGTTTGTTGAGGCTCATGGAACAGGTATGCTACTGTTATGCTAATCCTAATAATATTATAAATAATATTACTGGGATGAGAAAAGTTTTTTGGGGAGTGTATTACTATTTTTTGTAAAAAATAGAAATTTTTGTATAAATCTGCCCGATTAAAACTCTTTTAAATGTTAGTCTATTATGAGCTGTATTTTTTTTTTTTACTCATAGATGTCAAATTAGACAAAGAAAATAATGCTTTTCTGTCCTCGCCTTAAGAGTAAATTTAAGATAAAAATGTTTAGCAAAGAGTAGTTTAATTTATAAAAGTACTACGCAAAGAAAAGGCTTTTAAAGGCGTGAAAGTTTAAAGTTAAGTAAACAAAGGTTACCGTTGTGCAAGCCATTGTGGTTAAAGAGCACTCTAACATAAAATTAAAAAGCGCCAACGTTCATGCTGTACCACCATTGAGTTAGCACTATTGTTCGCTACAAAGAATGTGGTAAATTGTCAGACACCGCTTTTAGCTAAAGTCAACACAATATCAGCTGAAAATTTCTTAGAGCAGTCTCTAAAAACACTGTAGTCATTTTATTAATTCAATTTCAGCCACTTATCTATTTATTTCCAAATTTTTTTTGTTCCCAATTCAATGAAAATTGTGTTTTAAATCAAAATTACATCTAATCTAATCCATATATAAAATCTAAATAAATAAAAATAAATTGCTAAGCGAAAAACTCGAGAACGGCTTAACCAATTCTGCTATTTTTTGCTATGCTATTTCTGCTGTGTAGCAAAGTTCCAAACCTTGGCAGTGCGCATTACAAGTATAAAGGATGTTTTAAAGCGCTTGGTCCGAAAAAGAGGGATTTCGACAAGAATAGGATGGGTTGGGGTCACTAGTGTACCAATAAAAGAGGCCATAACTGCGTTGAGAATGTGTAAGAGGTACAAAAAGAAATAATTTGTAACTAATAATCAAGTATAGGCTAGGGTTCGAGAAGCTTCGAGACATCTTCTTATCTAAAATTTCACAGTGCCTTTAAGGCAAAGGTTTTCGAGTGACGAGTGTTGGCCACTTATGATATATGGCACAAATACATGGTCTTTAACTATAGGCCTCACAAAAACTAAACTAAAACTAAATTTCGTTAATACTATTACATGGTCTCCAACTATAGGTCTCGTAAGAAAGTCTTGTCCATATACTGGACAACATAAAAACTGTTCCAAATAGGAGTAGTTTATATTGCTTCAATTTTATGCTTGCTTCCTCTGATTTGTAGACTAATCTGAGCACTTTATATACGGATACAGTAACAAGCGAGATATCTACATTAGTCAAGACGTGACTATGCATTAAATAATCCCTGACGATGTTTGCAAAGGTTCACTTAGATAATTTGGGGATGTCACATGCCTAAGAGCCAAATTTAAAAGTAAAATATTAGACCTTTAATAATTACTACTGTAATATTGTATTGCCCTTCACCGACTTTGAACGGATGCAATTTTCTCAGCATTTTTTCCAATTTTTCTCTTCATAAGAATCTTCCTCGGACTTCAACAAATATGTATTTGGTACTGCCGTTCTCGATTTTCGGGCTTAACAAAACATTTAAAGAAAAAAAAGTATTTAAGTAGTAGGTACATCCTATACTAGATTAAAGGGAGCTGTGAAATTTATTTCTAGATTGTTTCTGAAAATTAGGCTAAAATTAGGTTATGTGTATAATAAATATTTTATGCAAATGCATATTTTTAATAAGGTATTTTTTGGAGTTATTTGCATATATATAAGCTCGTGATATGAAAATTTATGGGAGTAAAATCAAAATTGTCACACGAATGCGAGCACGAATGCGTAATGTTATGCGTTATAGTTACGTTCTATTTTTGGAATATTTTAGAATATCTGAAGTTTCAGAGATATTGCGCCATCAACACAATATTATTTTCATCTCTCCAGCACGAAAAGGGTGCTTTTGGTGCCTAAAAACTCGCAGCAAAATCGATTTTTGATGCGAGCGTGATTCGAAATTCGAACAGGCGATCTATGTAACTTACAATTTTTTTGTAAATTTGAATTTTTGTGGAAACTTTAAATAATGGCCAAAAAAACAATACTTGAATATTCACTGTAAAACGTTCCTGTGTAATAAAATATGTTGTAAATTAGTTCTGAAATAAATCTATATCTAATAATAACTTACCTGTATTAGTATAGATATGAATTATTTAAATTCATGATGAAAAAATATAATATAGTCTTTCTAAGACCTTGTTTGTCATTCTGACTGAGACCATGTCTTTGTAAAGTGGACAGATTTACGCTACCATCTTGTACAATTATTTTAGTGTTGTAAAATTAGCAATTTCTTCTCATTAAGCTGCTCCATTAAACTACGAGAACCGCTTAAAAAGTGAGTAGAAAGCGTTGCAGCAGACAAAAGGTTAAACTTTGTGCAGGGACAATTAGTTTATGTTTAGCCGCCCCTTTCAGCTGCACTCTTGAGCTTAAAACTTTATTTTCATGTTAAAATTTAAATGAACAAAACAATAGGTAACGTTGAGAGAGAGAGAGAACTTGAAAATGTTTTAAAGAATTGTATGGCTTGGTTACTTGTTAGGTTAAAATAATCTTTATTTTTTAAGTTAAAGATTCTTTGTAAACAAAAAAACAATGGATATGTAGCAATGAAATTTCAAGGGACACATCGTTTTGAAATAGTTTTCTACAAATGTCATTTTCAGTCTAGTCTCATTTTCAAGCATTAAGCCCGTCACAAACGTAGCCATAATATATATTAATATACCGTGCTATAATACATATTACGGTATACGTTGGTGACGTCATAGAAATATATATTATAGCTCCAATATTTGTATTGAAAATATATAGTAGTATGCTTTTCTATAATTTATATTAATATATATTATAGCTACGTGTGTGACGGGCTTTAGATGACATACTTTTTGAAGCTACTCTCATAAAATCGTTACTTAACGAAGTAAATATCTGATTTCGAACCAAATAGCTTTTTAATTTGGAAATTAAAGTATGAAACATTATTCCGTATAATTTTTCGTCATTAAAATGTTTTCTACATTTAATCCAGAACATTGACTATCTGTGTGCCTAATTTTATCTAAAACAATTCAGTGGTTTAAACTTTCACAAATTTTTACTTGATAATATTAGTAAGAGTAAAATTATTTATATTAAATAAACTATAATTAAAACACTATAATTATAATATAAATCTAATTACCAGGTACACGTGTCGGAGATCCCGAAGAATTGGTGGCAATAGATGAAATTTTCTGCACGGGCCGCTCAGAACCCTTACTTATTGGTTCCATCAAATCTAACTTGGGACACAGCGAACCAGCGTCTGGCCTTTGTTCAATTGCTAAGGTAATTTACAACCTAACATCAAGGGACTGTCAGCTTGTTTGACAAACTTTAAATAAAGAAACAATAAATTTATACCATTTCACACAAAAAGAACGGTAAAATTTGATTATGGTCATAATTTTTTTCAGCTCTGCATAGCTTACAGCACAGGTTACATTCCACCAAACTTAAACTTCACCAAGGCTCGCGAAGGTGTTGCAGCATTGGCTGAAAATCGTCTTCAAGTCGTCACTGAGAAGCATCCTTGGAATAGAGGATTGTCAGGAGTTAACAGCTTTGGATTTGGTGGTGCGAATGCTCATGTACTGCTGAAGAACTTTTCTGGAGAAAAGGTGAGATCATATATTATTAGATATGTTCGAGTAAGCGTTTTGCTGTTTTGTTTGTCTTTCTAGTGTTTTTAGTATAATCTTTATATTATCATTAATTGTGATTGGATCTTGGGTTATTTGGCGATTCATTTTTATTTATAATATATAGTTAGCTAATAAGTGATTAATTTCTCAGGTAAACAACGGAATGCCTCAAGATGATTTGCCGCGTCTCGTGTGCGCATCAGGTAGAACAGACTCTGCTGTTGCGAGGATCTTTAACGATTTGGAATCGAGAACTATGGATGTTGAATTTATTCGACTCTGGCATGCGATACATGACGAGGATATCGGCGGGCATGTTGTTAGAGGATACACGCTCTTGCGTAAGTAGGGATGAATAATTTGAAAAACATCTCTAATGAAAACTCCAGGTGTAAAACTGGAATTGTCGTTTCAAATCACAATAAAAGAGTGATTAAAATAGAGTAGTTTGCCACAATTATGAAAATTTGGTGCAATTTGTATGAAACCAAGACATTGTCTTTGTATTGTGTCATACAAATTGTATCTGCCCGTCATGAAATTTTGATAGGCTTAGTCAATAGTCCATTTGCTTATTAAAATGTATGTAATTTTTTTTTAACTTAGGTTCTACTCCAACTAAGAGCGTTTGCTTATCTCGCGATGTCCAATACTTCTCTGGAGTTCGTCGCCCAGTTTGGTTCGTGTATTCAGGAATGGGTTCGCAATGGGCTGGAATGGGCACACAACTCATGAGAATACCAGTCTTTGCTGCAGCCATTAATAAGTAAGATCATAAATCATTGATATAACCTTTAGATAATAAAATAAAAATATTATGTCTACATAATATCTACATCCTTGGAGGGGCCAATATTCGCCAGTTTAATACAATTTCCCGCAAAGGGCTTTGCTGTCCACCCTCTGGTGGTTTTACCCTTAGCCCATTTCTACAGAACTCACGAGTTTACATGATGGTATACTATTCTAAGCAGGCACTCCATAGGAGAGGCCTATGTCCAGCAGTGGACGTTCCATGGCTGAGATGATGATGCTCTATATATTTGTTATTATTGTCTTATTAATTTGAGACTAGATCATAGATCAATGTATTCGATGTACTCGTTATTAATCTAGTAAATCTTCCATAAACTAGTCTTTAGACAAGATGAGGCTTACTTTAAAACATATTTTGTACTTATATATTCAATATCAATTAATATCAATCAGGTAAGAAGTTTAAAAAACGCTTTTCAAATAAAGTTTTAAGATCACGAATTCAGGCAGACTTCTAGAATATCGGGTTAGATTTGGCTAAACGTGTCTCTTAAATCAAGTAATCATATAGCACAGCTAATGTTATAACTAACTGAAATAAATTTTTAGATGTCATAAAGCATTGGAACCTAAGGGTCTGAATCTAATGAAGATCATCACCGAGCCCGATGAATCGATTTTCGAGAATATCGTCAACTCTTTCGTTGGTATCGCAGCCATTCAGATCGGTCTCACTGACGTTTTAAAGACCGTTGGTATCGAACCAGATTTTATTATTGGTAAGTTATTATAAATAACTAATAGCTTCGAATTATGTCTAATTAATAGCAGTGCCAAATTTTTAGTTTATCGGTTTTGCTAATTCTTTATTATTATTTTTATTGGTTAATATTATGTTAAGTGTTCATCTTCGTCAATACTTATTCTCACCTTATATTTATATAATATACATTTAGAATAATATTGCATCGCATCTGCTAGATAATGCAAGCCTCCCTTTAATATTTCGAGATAAAGTCCAAAGTGTAAACTAATTGTTAATAGAAAAACCTCTTTCATTTTCTTAACTTTCTAAGAATTGCTCTTTATTGTGTAGGGCATAGCGTTGGTGAACTCGGCTGCGCTTATGCCGATGGTTGCTTCACTGCTGAACAGATGATCCTATCAGCTTATAGCAGAGGAATGGCTTCTATTGAATCCAAACTGATCAAGGGATCTATGGCTGCTGTTGGATTGGGTTATAATCAGGTATAATATCATCCAAAACTCTCCTTGCTTTCCCTAACTCTTCTTTATTATATCTTATACCTTTTACAACGGTATTACCTATTCGGTATACGAAACTTGTGCACTCTGCACACTCTGTAAAAGGTTTGTATTTGTATATAATTAGATATTCACTATATTTTATTTAGTATAAATCGTATTGTAGATGTATCATAGAAATAATTCGATTTATTTGTTACGTCTTATATCGGGCTTAGTGTTTTTTCCAAAATGGAAGTAACAAAATGTATGTATGTATATATGTGGGTATGGACTCCGAAACCGCTAAACCGATTTTGATGAAATTTTCAGACAACCTTCAGATTAGTCCAGCGGGTAATCCAATGAAGTTTGGTAGCGACGCGGGCACCTACTAGTATTCTATAAAACGTCTCGACGACACGGTCCAGAGCTGACTGCGGCATAATTTTGTAAAAATTCTGTAATGTTCAAAATTCATATTAATGTTCAGGTAAAGACGATGGTGCCCCCAGAAATTGAAGTGGCGTGTCATAACGCGTCAGACTCTTGTACAATCTCGGGACCCGCTGACTTGATGAAGAGTTTCGTGGCCAAGTTGACAGCTGAAGGAATCTTCGCCAAGGAGGTCAATTGTTCCAATATCGCCTATCACTCGCGATACATCGCTGATGCCGGTAGGTCTTCACTTTCACTGGATGTTTGTAGTATTGTAATACAGTTATTTATTTATTTATTTATTTATTTATTTATTTATTTGAAGGAAAACTTACAGTGATATTTATACAAAAATTTACTTAATAACTAATAAACAGATTAATTTGACACCATTTACAAGTTTCCGCATATTTAATCTATATAAAATAAAATAAAACCGTTTCTAACTAATATCAATAATTAAAAACAAACTACGAAAAAAGGAGTACATCTCTTTTTGACCTTAATAAAAAAAATTAAGCAAAAGCAATATACATAATATATTGGGATATCATTGACTCTTGAACTAGACTTATTGCACTGTCAATCCTCGTTGGCAAAATACAACAGACAAATGGATAGATTAAAACTAGAAACTTATACCTATTTATTTTAGGGCCAAGGCTACTGAAGTATTTGAAGCAAGTGATCCCATCACCAAAGCCGCGATCCGATCGCTGGGTGTCAACGTCAGTGCCACAATCCCAATGGAAAGAACCCAAGGCGGTATTATGTTCTGCTGAATACCACACAAATAATCTTTTGGTGAGATATTTATGTTTATTAATAAGTACAAACCGTTTTTAATTTATTTTAATTTTCAAGCTTTTTCTTACAACCGAGATCATATTAAAATTTTGCATGCACGTTGTCAGAGATTTAAGAAATTATACTTTCAACCTAAAATAAAAAAGTATTGTTAGCTTAAGCAAAGCAGCAACGTAAGCTTCAGCTAAGAAATAGTTTTTGAAAATTTCGACTCCGTGCGAAGGCGGGGGGCGGGACCTAGCGTTATTATATATATATTTTTTACATTCTGTCCTTTTCATGTACAAATATCCCTAAATATAATCTAAATATTTAACAGAGTCCAGTACTCTTCGAAGAGACATCACGTCTGATTCATGCAAATGCGATCACAATAGAGGTGGCACCTCATGGATTACTCCAGGCCATCCTACGTCGCTCCATGAAGAAGGATGTCATTAATGTGCCACTCACTCAAAGGGGACACGATGACAATGTGCAAGTTCTTTTCACGGCTTTAGGAAGGTGAGTGACCTCTACTTATACTCAAGAAACTTTGTTTCATTGATTCATTAAATCTTTACCAAGATTTTAAGAATTGTATAAATATATTTATTTTATTTATTTATTATATATACAGCATAATGTTAAGCTTAGTTTTACAATGGTGTAAACATAAACCCATTAGAGTTTTACCGCACACCATGCTCATATTAAGAATATATATACATTCAGATATGTATAAATATATACGGACAGATATTATCAAAATACAAACAGATAATATAAATATATACACATACTTGAATCATTCCTATTACGCTCGATTAAACCTTTTGTTGACGCTCAAGCACACATTGGATTCTTCAATAATTACTTTAAAATTTTAGAATTCAAATATAATATGTCAAAGATAATAAGTTAATTTTGCTTATACATATTTGTCGCCAGACTATATGAGGCAGGTTTGAACCCACACTTGGCCAACATATACCCACACGTGCCGTTCCCAGTTTCGCAAGGAACACCCATGTTATCACATCTGGTGGAATGGGAGCACAGCGAAGACTGGTAAGTGTAATTGTTATACAGATTCCATCTTAAAAATAATTATTGGCATAAAGTTACAACCTCAAGACCACCGAATAAGCAGGTAAATTGTCGAGAAATCAAAATAGAGTGAAGCATTTCTATCTGCCAAATAAGGTAGGTTAAACACGGGGTTTGAAAAATGCTACTCAAACGGCCCACTATATTGGAGTCAATGAACAAAGTGGCCGCCATACATCAGTCGCCGACGATTCGTTTGCGGTTCGCTAACGGATGGACCGCAATTAATAAGAGACGGCGCCGCGCCTTTATTGCGTTTTGCGGTTCTGCTGCGCGAAAGTTAAGAGATGTCTTGTTCCTAATTGAAATTGCTACGACCTCTTACACTGTATGTAGTTGAGATGTTTTATTTCAATTCAGATGAAGGTGAACATTTAAAAAACGAAGTATACAATAATGTTTTACTGATTTGAAAATTGTCTAAGACTTTTTACAGTTTACAGTTTAGACACGGATGTAATTTTTCAGAAAATTATACAAATCATTTATCGTTTATCATACTTTCCGTTAGCGAAAAGCGTATAAAAATTCATTATGTTGCTTATAAAAAGTTAGCGGAGAAACTTTCAGTGCGAACAAACAAAAACGAACATAGACACTATTTCATATTTTTATATAGATTATTTATTTATCTATTTTTTTTATTTATATTTATATAAAAATCAATCTTTACATTGATACTTTTGTTCTTAACAGGTACGTGACATCGTACATTGCCCAGGAGAAGATGAAATCTGGAGAAAGAACCGTCAGGATGTCAATTATCGATGAAGATTCGGAATTCATGGCTGGCCACGTAGTCGATGGTAATAAGAATACCTACTAACGATTTTTAAAAAATAATACACTGTTAATGATTCAGGACCTTACAGCAGTCCTGAGTGAAAGTTCGCGTATGGAGATTTTTTTTTTTTTTCAGGAAAGTTTAATAGCAGTTTAAGTATTTTAGCCTTATTTTACATTAGATTTTACAGTCATCAAATTTTTGTATGCAAAAAATTCTTCAGAAACCTATCGAGTGGGGCATCGAATAAAAGGGCTCCATGAGTTGATTATATCACACCATTACATTTAAGCCTGTTGTATGACAAAAAAAAAATTAAAATATTATCAAGTTTGTTATCTTCCTGACAGGAAACGGTTACTATAAAGTTTTTATAGTATAAACTGTAATTCATATCTTAAACTAGTTAATGCAGTTGTTCTGAAGGCAGTTATCATTTTATTATAAATTAATATTAGTTTAAAAAAATTTAATTAACTATAGATAATAGATTTAAAGTTAATTTTATTCATGCATGTTCCTACTAGTATGTGTTTTCTCGCGATTCTTAACCTACACATTTATTTAATAATATTTTTTTATGTATAGATCGTTAGGGAAAACTTCATTCTTTTATTTAAAGCGATTAGTTTAGTCATAGTCAAGCTTTGATGAAAATATTTGAAAGTAAGCAATGTTAGAGCGGTCTCTGAAATTTTTCATATTTAAATAAAAGTTAATTATTATTGATATTTGTACAGGCCGCAACTTGTACCCGGCAACTGGGTACCTTGTCCTCGCATGGGAAACTCTCGGCATGATGATGGGAGAACTGTACACTGAAGTGTCTGTTGTCTTTGAGAATGTCAGATTCCAGAGAGCGACCAACATACCTAAAGACGGAAATCTTGAGTTCATAATTATGATTCAGAAAGGCAGCGGCAACTTTGAGGTACTCATATGACATTACATAATTATACTCTACCAATATTATATATATAATGAATGAAGTTTGAGACGTATCACGAATCACGTTATTATTTAATTAATTTTTGTTACACTATAAATACTATAAAACTATAATGTTGCACGCGACATAGTCCGCGTAACTTTTATAAAATATAGCCTGTGTTACTCGCTGATAAAGTAGCTTTCTATAGGTAAAGAGAATTTTTAAAAATCGGTCCAGCAGTTTTCGAGTTTATTCATTACAAACATACAAATATTTTCTCTTTATAATATTATTGGTAAAAGTAATGTATAAATAAATAAGTCAATAAATAATAAGTTAAATATATAATGTTAAATATATTACAATAAGCTCCCATTCACAATAAACATTGGGACATTGAATTTCCTTAACATTTGTCATTAATTCATCATAGTAAAAGTTGTGTTGGTTTTTTTTTTTAATAAAAAAATAAATAAAAATAGTCAATGCTATTAAATATTTTTCTAACTTCATAAACTTAATAAAAAGTTAATCATAACTTAGTAAAGTAATAGTTGCGCGAAAATTCCGTTTGCAACAATGGATGACACGAAGGGAGTTCCAGCAGTGGAAACCTTAACAAAGCCTGGTTTTAATCATGTTTTAATAACATTAAGTGCTTGACGCTTACCTACATAATTTCGTAACTAAGTAGTTAAAACTGCAGTAGACTCAATTAAATGATGAACGAATGAAATAAAATTACACTTGACTCCTTTTGTGACTTAAGTATCCACTAATTAAATAACATTTAGTACAACTGACGAAATGTTAGGTATACATTTCGTACTATAAGTATTAATAATAATATATAAGTATTATAGTATTATAATATTAGTATTAGTATAAGTATTAATAAGTATTATAGTCTTATACTACAGTTATACATTAGTATAACAGTTGTACATTAGTATACTAATGTACAACTACATTAGTATACTAAGGTATACATTTCGTACTATAAGTATTAATAATAATATATAAGTATTATAGTAGTATAATATTAGTATTAATATAAGTATTAATAAGTATTATAGTCTTATACTACACTTATACATTAGTATTTCAGTTGTACATTAGTATACTAATGTATAACTGTAGTACTTACCTAACTATAATTAATATTTAACAGTTAATAGTTAATAACAGTATAACTAGTTCTGGTTATGGCGATTGCTTCTATTATTTTATGATGTTAATCTATACTAATATTATAAACTAGCTGTTGCACGCGACTTTGTCCGCGTAACTTTATTAATAATATTTTACTCGCTTATAATGTAGTTTTCTATATGTAAGTAGATATTAAATGGGTAGAGAAGGTTTGTAATTTTGTATTTTTGTGTTTGTAATGAATAAACTCAAAAACTATTGGATTGATTTTTAAAAATTCTTTACATTATGAACGAGTAGCATAGGTTATGTTATCTTAATATATGTACATATAAAAGGCGATGTGTGTATGTATCCCCTATAGACTCCTAAACCGCTGAACCGATTTTCATGAAACTTTCAGACAATCTTCAGATTAGTCCAGAGGGTGTTCCTGTGAAGTTTGGTAACGATCGGCCGTGAACGAAGTCGCGGGCATATACTAGTATTTTATAAAGTTATGCAGACGAAGTCGCGTGAAACAGCTAGTGATTATCTGCTTATGTCTTTAGTTGAGTTTGATCTTAACCAACATTATAAATGTGAAAATGAATTTGTTAATTTATTTGTTTCGCTTTCACTCCTTAATTACTTTTAACTGAATATCATGAATTTTTCATTCAGAAAAAAGTACTGATCCCTCGAATTCATCTATAAATTAAATAAAAAAATTGAACTCCTAACAAGAATATATGAGCAATAAAGATTTAATAAATGTTTTAACATCTAAAATAACTGGTGCGGACGAAGTCGCTGGAAAAAGCTAGTAATTTCTAAAAACCAAAACAAATCTGACTAAGAAAACTTAAGTGTAATTATCAATATTGATAACCTTTATATTATTTTAGATTGTGGAAAGCGGAACATCAATAGTCACGGGTCGCATATATGCAAAGAAGAATGTTGGTCAAGACTACCGTGTTCTACCGCCTGTACCCGAAGTCAGTGGACCGAATATTAAACACTTACTCACAAAGGACTTCTACAAAGAATTGAGGCTCAGAGGTTATCAATATAGGTAAGCATATTATGTAAATAACATCTTCACACAACTAAAATTTTATGTTAGGGGAACATAAGGTTTGATGGTCTTTATACATTCGACAGAAAATATATAATTTAAGAAGTTTTGTTGAAGTTAATTCTATTTATCTGCTTCATTTTTTAAATTTATTTATTTATTATACATAAAAAGTTATCTTAATAATATTTACATTGACCCATAAAACTGGATACCAGTTTGTCTACGAGTCTTAAGGGATTAAATTACTTATTAATGTATAAATTTAATAAGCAAAAAAATATATAATTAAAATATAAATTTTCTATCTAAAACTCGCTGGATAAAATTTTCATCCACATGTTATACTGCTTAAAATTTATAAGTACTTAACGCTTAAACAGTCGCTACATCGTTATGTATCAAAAACTCTAGAAACGTGCAAAAGTGTCTTAAATTTTGGATATAGTTAAATAATAAATGCTCATCTATATGTGGTCTAAAGATAACGTGGGTAAACGGGAAAATTATTTTATAGTAATTTTTTTTTTCAGTGGTGTCTTCCGCGGTGTGTTAGGGTGTAACGTCGAAGGATCGAGAGGGCGTCTGGCGTGGGTCAATAACTGGGTAACTTTCATGGACTGCATGCTCCAAGTAAAAATCATTGGACACGACACTCGCGGTCTCTTTGTGCCAACAAGAATCGAGAAGTTATCTATTGATGCTAACATGCACTACAGCGCAATTTCCAAAATGAACCGAGAATCTACGAAACAGTCATTCGAAGTGAGGGTGTACCCCGACGTTGATGTTATAAGGTACATTGAAGAAAACACATTATATAAAGATTTTAAATTTATATAAATATTTCAATATTTTATATCAAACAAAAATTAACTTTCTTTTCCTGCTTTGAGGAAGTGGAAAGATAAAATAAGTTCAAGAAAACCATTAGAAGACAATAGTTATTTAAAGAATAATCAAGAATAAATCATTTAATGAACACTATTAAAAGAATCACAGATCACAAAAGACACGCGTAAACTTCGTATCCAGTAAAGGTCGGGTTGGAAATAGTGATGTTTAAATTAGGGCATAAATTTACTAATAGGTACATACGAGTGATATGAATAGACAAAGTTCCTCAATCATGCGGAAATAATACTGAAGGACTGACTGAATTAACTATCTGATTGACTGAACGAAGATTGGTCGACACGTGATCTGATAGCATGTCGATTTTCATACCATATCTTTTTTATTTAATTAGTGCTATTTGCTACTATAATTTTCTTTCGTCAATAACATTTTTTTTAAGTATCTTTAATTTAATTTTTATCTCAATAGGGCTGGCGGTGTTGAGATTCGTGGTCTACACGCTACACCCATTTCGAGAAGAGTTCCTCTTGGTGTACCTGTGTTGGAAAAGAACGTTTTTATTCCGAACTTTGGAAAGAATAAGATGAAGGTATGACATTCGTTGGGTTTTAGGAATGCACATATGAATTTTATAGATATTTTCTTAATTCAAAACTAATATTACAGATAGAGGATGTACTTCGTGCGAATCTACAATTAGTACTTGAAAACATACAGACGTTTAAATTGAAGAGCATAGAACTCGTCGACGAAGAATATAAAAAGAATGGCATCGAACCAATAATAAAAGAAATAGCAGAAGGTCTAGGAGATATGCCTTTAATGCAAGCGGAATTGCTAGTGGTTTCGGAAGATACTATAGAAATGCCATCCAATATTACTGTTGAAAACAAAAAACTGACGGGAGAATCAAATACTGTTGTATTTGTTGGAGCGAATCTATTACAGAGACCTGATGTGAGTGTTTCTTTTATTTTGAATCATGTATAACATTTTTGACCACAAATTTATCGATTTTTTTCTTAATTTTTTTAGGTACTGCAGCAAGCAATGGGAACATTGAGAGACAAAGGCTTCATTATAAGTCGCGAAAAAGAACGTCCCATCCCCAAGGATTTCTCTGACAAACTTGACATTGTCACCATACAGGACACAGGAGTGGAATATTTAGTGATGTTCCGCAAACGTGCAGGAGCTAAGCCTGCGAAATTCGTCAAAATCGTTACAGCAGATCGGACATTCTCTTGGATAGAGCAAGTCAAAGAAGATTTGAAAGAAGGACAGAAAATTGTCCTGTACGCTCAAGATGAACATATCAATGGGTTACTTGGATTAGTCAATTGTTTGAGAAAGGAGCCTGGTGGCGAGGTGGTGTATGGTCTACTGATTGCGGACCCATCAGCTCCGCCTTTCAATCCCGACTTGGAGTTATATGAGGAACAGTTAGACAAAGATTTGGCCCTGAATGTTTATCAAGATGTAAGTAATGGTGTTATTTTCATAAAAATTTCATCAAGGCGAGCTTAATTATTATTAACCATAAAAAACATTTTTTCAAATAAAAATAAAACCATCGAGTATAACAGTGACGCGTTGACTATATATCTCTCACTCCCTTAGTCGACTCCAGCCCACTTTACCCAAACAAGCGTTACATAACAGAGCGTTACATAACAGAGTGTTTCACCTCAGTTTTATTCAATACCCATAAAATAAAGTGCACAGCGCCCCTAAAGTTTTATTAAATTAATTTTTATATATCTTGTCGTTCCAGGGACAATGGGGTACATACCGTCATCTTCTGCTAGGCGATTTGGAGACGGTCCGTGCAACGCACGCCTACGTCAACACCCTTACTATTGGCGATTTGTCTTCTTTGAAGTGGATAGAAGGTCCGTTAAGAGAGAACCATATGTTCAAGAATCCTGAAAAAGTTCTCCTTCACGTGAGTCAATTGTTACTATTTTTATAATAATTTTATTACGGATTAAGTTTATTTAAGAGATACACTACAGTAGATTTTAGAATTGGGAGCAGTAACAACTTTCTTACATAAGACCACAGTGAAGAAAATACCATGCGTTGTTGTGGTTCTGTGTATCTGCCTGTGGCACCATAGCTTCCAAACGGATGGACCGATTTTAATGCGGTTTGCTTTCATTTAAAAACTGACACGATCGAAATGTTTTTTAGCTATAATTTATGACGATCTGTTCGGATGTTTGAAGATTAGGTCATTTCCTAGTAACGGTTGACGAAGGAATTTAATTCACTTTCCACAGGATCGATTGATTTAAATATTTAGTGTATATTGTTAATTCGGCTGTATTTCCATGACATGATCACCATGACCTGATGCTGCAGCATCAAATAATCTACGGGATACACGACTGCTCATCAACTTAGACGAGATATAGCATGTTTGAACTCATTAGAATAGTCTCAATAGAATGTCGGGAGTTAGTTTATATTTTATTTATTAAATGTGGCTTGTATTCTTTTATTTTTAGATATATTGTGCAGCGTTGAACTTCCGCGACGTTATGACGGCGACAGGCCGTGTGACTGTGGATGCGGTCGCTCGAGGACGTCTCGCTCAAGAATGTGTACAAGGCTTCGAGATGGTGGGAAGAACGTCTAAGTAAATTTACTTTTACAGAATTACCATTACATAATCGAGTTGTCCCCTCAGACCAAATAAGAAATATAGACAGAATTTCGCGGACAACATAGTGAAGCGTGCTTATTAAGAGATAATTGCAATGCAAATTGATCCAAGCTATAATCTCAATTTTTGTTTATTTTCATTGAAATATTGGTTTTCAAGTTAACTTATGTGAGATATGCGATTCCATCCTGCTTTTTATTTTTTGAAAACTTTTTACCCTTTGACTACACAATTCGGAATTTTTACTAGTAAATATTTTAATAAGGCGAGGCGTAGTTTAATCGCATTTGTGTGCGTGTAACCGTATATATATATTTATGTTATGTATATTATATACGGCGAAAGCGTAGTTTTATCGGCTTCACTATGCCGTCCACGGGGCTCTATCTTTATTTCTTATTTTATATGAGATCCTCCCAAGATTTTCTATTGACGATTTGTATACTTCCCTTTCCCAGTGGTTCCCGCGTTATGGCCATGGTTCGTAACAGCGGCATGGCAAACATGGTGGAGGGTGACAAGGCCCTAACCTGGAGTATTCCTGACGAATGGACTTTTGAGGAAGCGGCCACTGTGCCAGTAGCTTATGGCACTGTTTTTTATGCTATGGTGAGAACTTGTCGGTATTATTATATGTCATTTAATTAAAATCAATTAACATTTAAGGAGAAATTAAGGAGAGAGAATAAACATTGAGGAAAAAGAAAAAGAAGGACCGCGACCGGTCAAAAGCAACCTGGATCGTTGGATCGACTGTGGTCTACCCGCAGCCCTTATCAGTCGTCTGTCAAGGATAGCCAAGGTCCTACCCTACGTTATGAGTTTTCTTACGAGGCACATAATTAGAGACCACGTTTCAGGGCCATATATTAACTTTTGTTTTAAGCCGAGAAATTGCAGACGATAAGATGTCTCCGATCTTCCCGAACCCGATCCGAGCTTGGATCGACAAAAGTCTATAAATTATATCAGTATTGTAATAATATGTCTGTTTTTTTTTTTGTCGTAGATTATGGTAGCTCAGATGCAACGTGGTGAGTCCATACTGATCCACGCGGGTTCGGGTGGTGTCGGTCAGGCCGCAATCAACGTGGCATTGCATTACGGCTGCGAAGTATTCACAACAGTTGGTACAGCTGAGAAGAGAGCATTCATTAAGAAACTCTTCCCTCAACTTAAAGGCAAGGACATTATATATAATTTGAAGCTATAACAGTTTAAGTTTCAAGAATATATTTTTTAATGAACTATAGTGTTGTATATTATGTTTTAACTATTTTTTTTATGTGAATTTCGGCAGACGGGCTGACGGTCCACTCGATGTTAAGTGGCAAACCGTCGCCTTTACCACGAGCAAAGTGGGATTGGGAGGGCATAGTGAAATTATCTCTGGCATCCCTTACTTTCACACCGAAAGACAACAGCACACGTCATGCTATTATTTCACAGTGATCTGTAAGGGGATGGTAACTACCGCCACAATTTTACTAAGTTTAAAATATTTTTGTATTAAAAAGGGTAGTGGACTGGCCGACACCCTATAATTTAATAAGGCGAAATGTGTGATCCAACTGAATTTGTTCTGTCAAAACAGATAGTAACATTGGCAATTCCCGCGACACCTCATTCGAAGACATGATCCGCCGGGAGACTAATGGCAAGGGCGTAGACATAGTCTTAAACTCCCTGTCAGATGAGAAATTACAGGTGAGTGAGTCCATCTAAGTTTACCATAAAGTATATCAAGTACACAAATCAACATCAATGAAGTTAAAGAAAACAATAGTAAACTCTCTCTCTCTATAGCAGTCAGTGATAAACAAAAAATATATAGATAGCTATAGCTATCTATCGACGGACGTCGATAAGATAAGATAAAATAAGAACTAAAGATAGAGCCCTGTGGTTGGTTGTGTGAAGCCGATAAAACTACGCCTACGCCGTGTACATAGACGGTTAAACGCACACAAATACAATCAAACTACGCCTTGTATCATTAAAATGGGTGTTAAAATTAGTCTTCAAAAAATAGAAAGCAGGGTGGAATCACACACAAGAATCATAAACTTGAAAACAAATATTTTAAATAAAAATAAACAAATATTTAGGTTACAACTTGGAACACAAAATCTCAATACAGTAAAGGGCCTACGCACAAATGTTTATAAAACAGTGTTCATTATGTTGTCCACAAAATTTTGCCTATAGTTCTTAGGTCTGAGTATAACAGCTGGAACTAGGAACTTTAGATGTGAAAAAGAAAAATGGGCTTATTCAGGATTTTTTTTCTCATCACAAGGTGAGAGTTAATTCGTTGAAGTCTTTCTGGACTTCAAAGAACAATTGAAAAATTGCCAAATTCGTCCACTATTTAAGCCATTTCAAAATCTATATAGAACTTGAATACAAAGATATACTTATTATTTCGATGAAAAACTACAAATAATAATAAAATTTATCCTCTAGGCGTCCGTTCGTTGCCTCGGATACCGTGGCAGATTCCTCGAAATAGGCAAGTTTGATATCTCCAACAACACACCGATTGGCATGTATTTCTTCCTCAAAGAAACATCCTTCCACGGTATCATGCTTGATTACATCTTCGACCAGAGCTATAGTTTCAGGAAGGTAAGTTTTCCATATTTTATGAGTCTTTATTTCATTTATGCTAAGTCAGGTACTTTTGAAGATATTGAAGATTTTCTAACCTACCCTTTTTCTTTGCGATCCAGTGTATATTATATTTTTTATTTTGAAGCAAGTGGGTTGACGATGAAACAAATTGTATTATTAATAATTCTTTATTTTTGCATTCCATTAGTCAATTAATTAGTACAGCAATATCGTGCCTGCAGGCGTTTGTTATCACCCAAAAACTATCCCCACCACTTCCATAAAATCAGAGAGAGGCACAGGCTGTCTTCCGATTGGTGGACGATAGCTATTAGCTGGCTGGCTGGCTTGGCTATTGGCTGGCTGGCTGGCTGGCGAGTTGGAGGCTGGCGAGTTGGAGGCTGGCTATTGGCAGGCTGGCTAGAGACTGACTCCTCATTGGTATTCGTTTGCGTACCATTGGCTGGCACGTTACAATTTATTAAAATTTTTAATTTTTGGGACTTTCACCTTACAATGGTATGTCAGATCCATCATCCCCTGAGCTAAGTAACAATATAATATGACTTGACCTGACTGCTTTAGACTTGACGGACCTGTTTTGGAAAACTAAGAAAAATTATAGACTTGACTTGACTTGACTTGACTAACTAGTGTCTGGATCTGCTACTTTTGATTTTAATTTCAATTTTGCCTTTTCTTTTAAAAAAAAAAGCTATTACAAATTGATATTTTTACAAATGACACTGGCAAAATCATAACGCGACAATCGACATTAACTTGACACTGGCAGACAATGGCCATTTTAAAATGAGCCGCATTGCCATTTAAACCTAAGAAGAAGAAGAAGAAGAACAATATAATATAACAATGCTTAAGAGCTTCATTGAAGAATAAACATACGAGTATCATAAGTATAATATAAGTCATTTGCCGCATCACAATGCGGTTCCGCTAGCACAACACTGAAGGCGCCTATATTTTGTCTAGACTATATTTTGTCTAGACATTTACCTTATATTATATTTATGCATAAATTAAGCTCCTTTCTTTTCGTACCTGGCGCAATCAATATGTGTTTTCTTTTATATATAACAGACGCTACAAGACCTCATGTTAACTGGAATCGAGAGTGGAGCAGTACGGCCCCTAACTTATTGTACCTTCGAGAAGCACGAAGTCGAAACCGCCTTCCGGTACATGGCTGCCGGCAAACATATTGGAAAGGTAATTTCTACCTTGATTTAGTTCAAGAAAATACCTTAACTATTATTTGATTTAACTTACAATAGCAAGTATACGTGCTATACATTTCCCACTATTCTAGGTCATCATCAAAATACGTGACGAGGAACGCACCCACCTACCAGTAAAACCCACTAGTATGCCAGTCGATGCTGTGCCTAGGTAAGTCTTCATAGTTAGACAATTACATGAAATGGTTACTAGTTTTTCTTATGTAATAATGTATGCTTATGCAACACGGTGATCATGAAATTTCTTGTAAATTCTCGTAATTATTCTTGTAGATTAACTTATTAATATGTGCAGAATTCATATGCGCGCAATATACTCGTATGATTTCGAAATATTTTTCAACCAAAGTCAAATTCTTCCTGTTCGTTTTTTTTTGTGTAGTTTCTATCACTAACGAAAATTTTAAACAATACAATTTGTCTTCAACATGTTTAAGTATAATATACATATATTTTTTAAATGCGGGTTAAACGCCCTAAACATCTGATTAACTTAATGATTAATCTGATGTTTAGGGCGTTTAACCCGAATTTTAGCGATTGTGAACAACAAAATATTATTAAACGGCTGTTTAAAAATAACCGTCTGTTGGTGAACTCGAGCCTAAGTCTTTGTTTCCACCTTGACTTTGGTACAAAGCAGAAGTTGCTTCTATGCTTCTATGATTTGTTTATGAAGAAAGTAATATGACGTTATTTTTAATAGATACATTTGTCATGAGGACTACGTGTACGTTGTGGTAGGAGGTCTCGGTGGGTTCGGCCTCGAGCTTGCCGATTGGCTCATAATGAGGGGCGCCAGGAAACTATTGCTCAACTCGCGCAGGGGCATCACTAATGGATACCAGTCGTCCAGGATCAGGTAGTGTCTACTACCCAACACTCATTTGGGGAACTTTTTTCTTATGGTAATATTGACAGGCATTCCGACGGTCCACTCGATGGTAGGTGGCTGCCGTCGCATATAGCAGAAACAAAGTCACAGGTGCTGCAGGTTTACTGCCGACTATAGTAAGATTAGGAATAAAAGTTTAGGAAGGGGTAGTGCAATTCCTAATATTACTAATATCTAATATTACTGCAATACATGACTAAGGTTCCAGGCATTCTGGTTGCATTACCTCGTTGTATGGCAATGCTAATGTGTAGTCAGAGATAATAGCCAGCTCTATAATCGCTTATGTTGACAAAACCGAACCTTTATACTGTATAATATGTAAATATACATAACTTAGAATTAAATGAAATATTTTTTAGTTTACCATTGTTGTTATCTCAATATGTTCCAGTATACAGACCTCGTATTTGTTCCAGTAAAAATAAGTCTTGTAACACATTTTGTAATAAGTACACAGTCATATTTTTGATTCAGGTTGGATAATTTGATTACACTAACGCTAATTAGAACTGTAAGTAGTTTTCGGTATTGATGTTGTAGGAAAACAATATTTTGATGAGCATTTATTCATTTTGGCAAGCAAAAAGAATATACCTACTCTTTTATACAAAGCGTACAGTTTTCTGATGTGATCGATGATGTTTATTTTGGAGCTTAAAACTTTTTTAATTTTTTTTTTTTTTTTTTGAGTCTAATTTAGATGGAGTTAATATATTTTATTTGGTACTTAGTCTTAGGGTCTAAAAATTATTTTGGTGTGCATTTAAATTGTACCCTTTTTTATGTTAAGGTCGGCAAACAGGCTGATGGTCCACTTGATAATAGGTGGCTACCGTCGCCTATAACACAAGCAACGCCACAGGAATTAGGAAGCAAGCACTCACCGAATTGTGTTTCGGCACGTGCTGTTATTTCACTGTGGTCTTCTGTGAGGAGGTGGTCTTCTGTGAAGGAATCGCAGTGCCACTGTGCCACTACTTTCCAGATTCAGACCACAGCCAACTTTGAAAAGTTCATTTCCAAAGTTGACCTTGCCGGTAATCGTATCCGGCAACCCTAGAACAAAGCGTTAAGGCAAGCACTCTAACCACTCATCCAACGGTCTCATCAACAACGTTAACGAGCCCTTATTTTAATGTTAACAGGGCTTGGGGTACATACGGCGCTAATGTACAAATATCCACTCACGATGTGACCACATCTATTGGTTGCCAAGATATGCTAAAAGCAGCGAAAGATATGGGCAACGTTGAGGCCATCTTCAACTTGGCTGTGGTGCTAAAGGACTCCGTCTTCCAGAATCAAACCCCTGAGACCTTCAATATTTCGTATGCTCCAAAGGCTCTCGCTACTATGTACTTGGACAAATATTCGCAGCAACTTTGTCCTGGATTAAAGTGAGTGATATCATTGTCTTTTTATATATAATAATTCTTTATAAATCCCATATTTTTAAGTCACTTTCCATCTAGACTAACATTATAAAGAGATACGATTGATATTATTGTATTTTGTTTGTAATGAATAAACTCAAAAATTATTGGACCGATTTTAAAAATTCTTTCACCTATAGAAAGCGAGTAACAGGCTATATTTCATAAAATTACACTTATGAACAATAAGTGCAACAGCTACAATACTTGCAACAGCTACAATACTGGCAACAGCTAGTATAACACAATGAGATCTCTACTTACATAAAATACTATTATTAATTGATATTAATGTGATAAAATATACAGAAAAAAATTACACTGTAGAATTTTTGTGTTTATCTCAAAACACAACAAAACTCCGACATGGTCGAAAATTATTGTAATGTTTCTCAGGGACTTTGTGATTTTCTCATCGGTGTCGTGCGGTCGCGGTAACGCTGGACAAACCAATTATGGATTCTCCAACTCAGTTATGGAGAGAATTTGCGAATGGAGAAAGAAGCTTGGACTACCGGCGCTCGCGGTTCAATGGGGAGCTGTCGGCGACGTAAGTGATACTCTAATTTTGGACAACAAAATTATTTGGCAACCAATGACTGGGCACACTGCATTTCGAAGTCATAAATTTATTTATTATTATTTATTAGCCTTTATTTGCCAACTTTTCTTACAATATAATTATACATAGTATAGGTTAATAACGATTAATAGTTATTTTCAGTCGGCGTGTCTTTGCAACACAAAGGCCTCCTCCAGCAGCTTCCAATCATTCCTCAGTAGAGCTATTCGATGCCATAAATTAATTAATAATAAATAAATAAATAAATATATTAATTAATATGTTATAAATTGGGTAGGCCGAGGGTGCCAGATGTCAGAATAGGTAAATAGGCATTTACCTATCTACACTTAATCACTAAGAGGCAATACCTTCCTAATATCTTATTATCATTGATCCTATACTATGGTCGGCAGCGCACTTGCAGCATCTATGGTGTTGCATGTGGCAATAGATGACGGTAACTACCTAACATCAAATACACCGTCAACTTACCTGCCGACATTTACATAAATACTATACATTTAAAGTTTAACGCTCTCTTAGATTGTAGAAAAATTTTCCTATTCCTTCTTAATCTCTTATCATTTATTCTACTATGGTCAGCAGCACACTTGTGCCGTTGCTTGTGTTAAAGGCGACGGTAGACGCCCACCATCAAGAGGGCCGTCATATGTCTGACGACCTTAACATAAAAAAATTGTATGTTCTTAGTCAGAGATATCCAATGTTATATTTCCATATATTTTTTACTGCATTTTGCATGCTGCATCGCCTCAGTCTTTACGCTAGCTCCTTTTAAGCCACCCAATGGATTTAACTAACCCATGCGGTTTTAACTGATGGAAAGGACGATGTGTATATAATGTAATTATAAAAAAAAAATAGTGGCACTTCGGGAGTGCCGACAAAAGTGAAAACTTAAACAATTATTTTTTGAATCGTCAGGAAAGTAGATTACATCACAAGTCGCGAGTTCAATGGTTTTTTTCCATCTCAAAAATTGTTCTTTTTTTAAACTGTCAGCGCTCAGTATAGTATAGTATAGTATAGTATAGTATAGTATAGTATCACTGGCCGTTTTCTATTTTTATTTGAAATTACTGTGTTCTTTTATAATTGCCAACAGTGCTGTCGGTTACATTACATTACATCACAGGTCGCGAGTTCAATGGTTCAATGGTTAAAGAAGTTTTCACTTCAAAAAGGCCGGTGTTGATGTACTTGAAGACAAAAATAGTTTTCTAATTACGACAACTCTAATAACTCCTAAATTGTAAAAGCGTGAAAGCTCAGATGAAACTGCTAATGAGGCCGAAGTTGTAGTCACAATCACAACAGTTGTTAGTATGTGAGCATGAATTAGCATACAATTTCCCGTGTGTAGGTGGCGGTGGACTCCGTCGTATCTCAAATTGGCCGCAAAGGCAAACTTCTGTGACAACTAGTTTAACGTCTGCCCGCCTCCAGCATCCAGTTTACAATTTGATAGCTTCCTTGTGTCGTGTTCGGTATTACCTTTAACTAAACTAAGCAAACACACGTCCGCACTACAATCGAGACGACCATTGGATATATCTATTGAGTTAGTTTGTGGCCAGTGACAATATCAAAAGGAAATCCTACCTACATTTAATTCTTGATTTCTTTTTTACTTTGGTTTTTATCAGTTTATCGAGAGTATTCGCTTTTGCCTGCGTTTTCAAACGGGCTCCTTTTTCAAAAAACATTTATCGAATCTTTATTTGCTCATAATTATATTTTTGTCCACGCGAAGGAACGGGAAGTGTTTTTTGTAGGTATCCAGAAAAGAACATAGGGTATCTTTCAGAAAAAAGTATTTTTCCCGGGGGATCATCTAAAAAAAGGACGCGGACGAAGTCGTTGGCAAAAGCCAGTAAAGAATAAATAAAAAATAACTTATTTTCTTATTACACGATGGATGCTAAGAATTGATAGTCCAGTTAATACAATTTTTCATTTCAATTTAAACATTTACTTAAGGGTACGTAATACTTTGTGAAATAGAATTATTAAAAAGGTTTTTAGCCACAGAAAAAAGTAAAATCTTTAAAGCCACTTTTCAAGTTTCATTAAATAATTATAGGGACCTTGTCAGCAAAGAATTCGATTAATGACTGAAAAAGTTGCGATTGTTAGAGAATTTCCTGCTCCGAAAAACGTACGCCTTGTCATGGAAAAGTTATCGTAATTTAAGTCCGCCTACTTCATGGCTGATCAAATATTTTTTAAAAAAATTGTCTACCAGGTTGGTTTAGTAGCAGACATGTTAGATGACGACGTTCAGCTGGAGATAGGCGGTACTCTTCAGCAAAGAATATCATCATGTCTACTCTCTCTAGACAAGTTCCTGAAGCAGGACTCTCCTATTGTGTCTTCTATTGTGGTGGCGGAGAAGAAGGCTGGAGGATCTGGATGCGGAAACATTGTGGATGCCGTAGCTCAAATTATGGGTAAGAAAAATGTTGACAGGTTGACAGGTCTGTCGACGATACTCCGAATTTGGACTACAAATATGTACCTACAATATATATTTGTGGCAATTTCCAAAACATTCGTCAAGTGGTTAAGATACTTGGTTTAGCGCTTTAATTCCGAGGTCCCGGGTTTGATTCCTAGCAGGCCTAACATTTTTTTTTTTTTTTCAAAGTTGACTGGTCTCGGATGTGTAGGGTTTCGCCCCAGTCCGTTGTATGGTTATTCCATAACTCAAGCATATACTCGTACGTGCTTACTTTTGGGACCATACAAATAGTATTGAAGATTTATTTATTTTATATATTTATTCATTGTAAGTAAATTTAAAGAAATATTTATTCATTGCATAAGACGAAATCTCAGTATTTTTCATTTATCATCAGATGGGAATGCAAGTTCTATCTAGGTATAAAGAAGAAATTGAAAGATACCTCACAGTCTGTAATTGAAGGTCCACTTTTCTTGCTTATTTTTACAATATTATTATGGTTTTCTGAAAATATGTTTTGTTAATATCGCCATCTGTGTTTTATAGGAATTAAGGATCTAAAGACGGTGTCCCAACAAGTATCGCTCGCTGAGCTCGGCATGGACAGTATGATGGCTGTGGAAATCAAACAAACTCTCGAGAGAGAGTTCGAGATCTTCCTCACAGCTCAGGACATCCGAACTCTCACTTTTGCGAGGTAATATCCGAATTTTGTTTTATAATAACAATCCTTAAATATAATAAAGCATTTTTTTTTTGTTTGTTTGAACGTGCTAATCTCTGGAACTAGCAATCAACAGCTCAATCCTTGAGAAAGTTTATAGGTTAACTGGTGACTTGACCCCGGCTTTGCAAAAAGTTGAAATTGTCAAAAATCCTTTCTTAGCGGATGGTTACATTAAAAATAACTACATAAAAAATACTAACATTAAAAATACATTAAAATAAACCTATGTTCCAACTTTCAGTTTTCTAGACTTAGTAGTTTGGGTTGTGCTTTGATACTCAGTCAGGACAAGATACACTACGACTGTTAGGAGCAAAAAGAATAAAAGTTAGAAAGAACGCTAAGCGGAAATAACTTTATTAACTTTAGCGTAGGCTTTGCATGTGCCACTAAGTGGTCGCCGCCACCCGACTCCTGTCGGCACCCGACAAAGACCGAGTTGACCGGTTCTCACGAGTTCAATGTTTTATCCTCATACGAAATTGTGCCCAACGCGCCTAAAGAAGTTTTCACTTCAAAAAGAGAGAATCAGATTCGTTAAGTTCATCAGACGGTAAAACAGCCAAGCAAAGCGAGCTAGTTATGTATAAAAGTGTATAGATCATGAGCATTGAAAACTTTGGTCTTAAATGTTGCATTTCCTCTTCAGATTAGTGGAATTGACAGCCCAACGCGAAGCAGAGACTTCGACAGCTGCATCGCGCCTTGTTGGCTTAGAAAATGCAGTCGGCTTAAAAGTGTTGATGAGAAACTTCGGTGACGAGAAACTGGTTGCAGAGCCATTCATCTACATGCCTACTATGGTTGCTGATGGCACTGAGGTGAGGGACAACGTGTGTAAGCTGTCAGCCTGTCTGCCGACCTTAACATAAAAAAGGAAAATATGATTAATATTTTTGACATTTATTTTTGTTAATATCCAGGGTGAGGATTCTCTCCACGAAAGGGAGAACTTAATGTTCATGCTGCCAGGACTGGAAGGTTGTGCAGCAGGTTTGGAGCCCCTCTGTAGAAGACTGAAGACCAAAGTGTGCGTTCTCCAGCTGGGTGTGGAACATAAGAATGAAGATTTAAATGCGATGGTTACTAGATTACACCAGGTATGCACAGCAAATGTCATCATTGTTATTGATAGATCACAGCAGTTGTCAGTTGTGAACAGAAATCGTTTTAGTAATCATTTACATAGCTGTTGCACGCGACTTCGTCCGCATTACTTTGTAAAATATAGCCTATGTTACTCGCTGTTAATATAGGTGATTTTTTTTTTAAATCGCTCCAGTAATTTTTTAGTTTATATTACAAACAAAAATACAAAATTTTCTTTTTATAATATTAGTTTATAAGATAGTATAGATAAATTGTTCTTGTTTTAGATCGTTCGCACTCGTCTCTTCCCTGGAGCTCCATACATGTTGCTCGGTTACAGCTTCGGGTGTCAACTTGTGCTGGACCTCGCTTCTAGGCTAGAAGCTGATGGTAAATATTATATTAAAAAAAAAATACTGTTATTTTGAATTCTAAAGTAGATTTTAAATTATTCTTTGTAGTAATCTATACATGCAATATTAATTTTATTAACTATAGAACTTTGTACTTCTGATGTTGGCCACGGTACCGTCGTGTGGACTGTCAGTGTGCCTGTGACCCTTTCTATTATAATTATAAATTCACTGCTAAACAAATGCCTCTTCTCTGGGAGAAATTGTGTGGATATCTACAACAACCACTACTCTAGTCCAATATCCACTAATCCAATTGGAATCAGCTGGACTTTCAAAGCAGGCAGGCAAACTGATTTGCTACCCAGTTGATGTCTGAGGCACAACGTGTCGTGTTACTACAAAAGTTTCTTCACTATGTTTGCATTGTTGTTAGAGCAAGTGATCATCCGATCCATTTCACATTCCATTTAACATATTAAATTAAAAGTACCAGGCCACGGTAGCCTCATTTCACATATGGATTAACTATTCTTCACATATTTATTCTTTTATTTTTAGAGCTTCTATGTATTTGATTAGTAAGTGCGTGACCTCAGTATCGGCTCTAACGGAAGATCAGCGCAGGTTTTTTCAACCTGCAATATGCTTAGTTGGAGTCGGTTTGTGGCATGGAACGTTTGTGTGTGTGTGTGTGTGTGTGTGTGTGTTTTTTTGTATCTTATCTGTGTATCTCTGTCCTCTAACATATCTTATTTCTTCAACAGGTCACACCGGAGTAGTTTTCTGCCTCGATGGCGCACCGGATTTCCTTTACGCCCTTCTTACTATGACTGTGTCGTTCAAGAACGATGTTCAATTGCAAAATGGACTCATCTGTCAAACCATAAACACAATCATGCCGAACAACGACATCAGCAAAGAGCTCGTCATGAAATTGAACTCTATCGACTCGTTTGAAGATAGAATCGAAACGGCTGTTCAAATGGTTCCGATACAATCCAAGTATACTCGGGAATTCATCGGCAACACGGCCGCCGTAGTCTTCGACAGGACCAAGATTGTTCTCAATTACAACGCCAAAGACATTAAGAAGATCAAATCGCCCATCATACTTCTGCGTCCCAAGGAGAACCCACCGCTTATTACCGTAGAGGAGAATTACGGGTTAGATAAGTTCACAGAGAGCGAAGTGACTGTCCACTATTTGGAGGGCAATCATGTTAGTATAATTGAAAATAAGGATTGCGCTAATATCATTAATAGAGTCATTGTTGAGAAGGAAGGCAAGAATGCCAATGTTATGGTCAATGTTATAGAGACAACGCGTCTTGTTAAAGTTTAAGGCATTGTTTTGGAGCTTTCTGTTTATGTTGAGTTGTTGCTTTTAATTTTTGTGGTCATTATGACGGAAAACGGGCTGAAAATTTGTTAAATTGCTATAAGTACTGTTATGGATTTTGTAGTCTAAATTTTTAAATTAAGTGGCCGTATTTATTTAATAAATTAACTTAGTGATTAAGAATAAGTGAATCAGGTTTAAGTAGAATAATTAATACGTCTTCGACGCCGGTACCAAATAAAATAATCATTAGATTTTAATTTTCTCTATTCATGTTAAGATAATTTCAAAAAGGTTGTGTGGGTGTTTTTTGTATCAATTTAAGGCTTATTTAATCATGTTTGATTGCTTAATTTATTTGTTATTTAAAGTGATGGGAAATATATTATTATTCCGTTTGTTACACATTTCGTTTATTTCAAAGTCCACTATTTTATTATTTACCATTGAAACGCTTCGCCCGGTGTGAAATTTTTATACACACAAACCTTCCCCGTTTATCCCTCTTTCCGTAAGTGAAAACAGAATTGAAATCGGTTGAGCCATTTAAGAGTTCATAGAGTACAAACATTGATTTTTATATATATATAAAATTTCAAAGTTTCATAATAAAAGAAACTTGATTTGTTCTTATTTGCTGTTTTATTGAAATAATGATCAGGTAAATCACACTCCTGGTAATGTATATATTCTCTTCAATGTAATAATAAAAAAAATGATTGTAACATATTAATAAAATTCTGCATTTTTTCGACCACCTCTGATCATTTGTAGTGATATCAGCAACTTAAAGGTATGTTAGTACAAATATTTTGAGTTGACTTACTGGTGTCCCCATTAGTCAGTAACTGAACCATAAAACAATAAAAAATTTCAAGCAAAAAAATTATTTATTTTCATTACTTTCAGAACTCTACTCTGAGCTCTCTCAGTGAGTCGCAACCACATTTTCTCGTTCTTAACGCTCACAAAATTAACGAAAATATAAAAAATGATATTTTATTTTATATTCATTGATATATTAAATACGAGCTTATTATAAATTTAATCATAACGAAAAGTATCCTTTTCAAATGAACCCGCTTTGTTACTAAGGTAAATAAAGAGATGACAAAGGAAACGTTTCAGGAGCACACATTCGTTTCAACAGTCATAGAATTGCTGAAACGAGTAACAATGCGCACAATTTGAGATTTCAAACGACCAACACCAGCCATATGGGTCACAGCAGTAAGAGATCTATAATTACAAACGCTTTATTGCGTCCACTTCGGGACAAGGACCATTTTATTGAGATCCCTTACGTCAGCTCTTCGCTCTCTGCATCCATCCATTGCGATGCACTCTTTAAAAGTCATTATAACTCTTGTCACTCTTGTCACTAGTTGAGTATGTGTTGCAATCACATACTCGATGAATGACGAGAGAAGTAGCGTGCGCAGAAGACAGATCTTCTTCTCTTCTCGCGTTGCCTCATCAACTATTGAAGGTTGACCAGCCTGGAACAGTACCTTTACCATGAGTTTACAATGACCGCAATCGCTTTTTATGAAAAATTGACAATTTGAGCACATTTTAAAAATGCATTTTTTATGTTAATGTCGACAGACAGGCTGACGATTCACTTTAACGATGGTTTTAAGGACAAGTTTAACGCTCTTTCCGTCAGTGAAAACCTCATGAAAATCCGTACAGAAGTTTTTGAGATTATCGCTAACATACAGAAAGAAGAGGGACTTTGTTTCGTTTTATAACTAGCTGGTGCCTGCAACTTCGTCCGCGTTAAGTCACACCACACAATTGATTTATGGCTATTATATATTATTAACGTACAGCCAATACTGCTAAGTCTAGAAAGCTGAAATTTTTCAACATATGTTTATTTAATAACATACTAGCTGCCCGCTCCCAGTTTCGAAAGAGTGAATTTTTTTCTGAAAATTATATATAAGAACCCTCCTCGTTTAATAATCTTTTTATTAGTCAAAACCGCATTAAAATCCGTTGCGTAGTTTAAAAGATCTAAGCGCACATACAGACAGAGTGACAGACGGCGAGAAGCGACTTTGTTTTACACTATGTAAAAAAAGTGATAAGGATGTTACATAATATCCATACAATGTTACATACTGTTTAATTATTGTACTTCCTAATGTTCGGACGAAGGCTCTCCCAACAGCAACGCATTCCAGACGTGCCTTCCTGACAGCAACCGTCCCTGATATAAAGGCCAAACTGGGAAATTATTTGTAACTGACGGTAAAATTACTTTTAAAAATTTCATAGCTTTTTCTAATAAATGTTGCAAGCGACATAAATAAATCTATACTTACTAGTATTATACACCAAGTCTTGTACATCTTGTACGCGTTGTACTTATGTTACGAGTTCAAAACAATAATTTTTACAATTTTTATCAGCTTTGATATAAATACCTATATAGTATTATTATAATTACTAATTACATATGACAATATATAATTTTATGCTATTACTATATGACGATCCGCTGGACGAGTGGTAATAGTGCTTGTCTAACGTCTCAAAGCCCTGGATTCGACTCCTGACCGGATAAATAAACTTTTCAAAATTGGCTCTGGTCTGGATCTGAAAGTAGTAGCAGCGCACACTGCGTTTCTCAATCATTTGGGCAGCCCATCTGGCGGCAGTAACCACCTCCTTACAGAATACCACCGTGAAATAACCGCATATGTGCTGTTGTGTTTCAGTGAGTGCTTCCTTATCACTTATCCTCAATTCTTCCATGGTCGGCAACACACTTGCTAGGGCGATGTTTGTGTTATAGGGGACATTAGCAACCAAGTGGACCATCAGCCTGTCTGTCGACCTTAACATAAAATATTTATAAATGTATCTCTATTATTTCTTAACCAAGTAACCTGGATATTTTTCTTGTTGGAGTTTACTCCTTAAGAATTGATTTTCATATATAAGCCCGGGGTATGAAAATTTATGGGAGTCAAATCAAATGTCACACGTTACGCGTTACAGGCTACAATATGCTTCAATACATATTAATATAATATAATATAATATAATACATATACTATATTATATATTATGTTAATATGTTTTAATTATATTTATTAAATTATTTATTTATTTATTCGTTCGTTCGTTCGTTCGTGTAATAACCTTCTGGGACACTGGGACTTTTAGATATATAATATATAATTTCTAACATGCTTGATAATTTTAATATGGACAAATGTCTAAAATAAGTTTAGTCTGAAATATTATTATAGTTGTTAACGCATCACAATATATTATCTAGTATACATTATAAATGTAAAATGATATATGTAGTTATAACACAAAGACATGTTATATAACAGCTGCTGAAATGTGCGGTATCGATGCGTGAACCAGCAATGGGGGATGATTAATGAGACGTGTTTGTTGCTCCTTCCATCCCAATAAACATATGAAATGCTGAGGTAATGTTTGATGTAATTAAATTACACGGATTCTATTAATTTTAGCTAAATTTCTTTAAGGCGTTGATAGATAAATTCAATGTTACCCTATGTCTTTTTCCGTATTCCCAACCGATCCGCCGGAGGAGGCTCGGGCGCAGGCGGTAGTCTTGGGGGAAACTGTCGTACCTCCACTTACGGGTACGCCAAGGTTCCGACAGGGAGCGTAGCCCTCCCCGCGCTGGATAACCGTTGCAGGGCACCGATGTCGTGTCATAACGTGCCCCGCAATCTCGCCCATCTACGGCCGCGCTAGAAAGTCGTTGGATTTTATCCGGTAGGAGTCCGGCATAACCCCGCAGCGTCCCCTACACTGCCAGGTATCCATGAAGATTTCCCAGAGTAAATAAAAGCAGTGCCTTGTCAATAAAAAAATAATGTGTAAAAAAATTTAAATCGTCGCTTTCTAATTCAAAATCATCTGAAAAAAAAAAAAGAGTTCTAAAATATTTTATACAGTAAAACGTTAGAAAACAGAACACCTCCGTTTCAGTTAAGTTAAAACTTTTAAGTGTTTTTTTTAAGTGCCGTGATGCCTACATTGATATTAATTAAAACATTATGAGCTTAAGAAAGTTAGTGTTTCATTGAGTGCGATATGCCTGGTTTGTTAAATAACAGGTCCCTATTCCCAACTCCCGACATAACACTCCACCGCAGCCTCTCTGCAAATAGATTGGAGTAATTTCCGCGCTATACGCTTAACAGTTATAAAATATTAAGGGCACCTGACCCCTACCATTTGCACATAGCAACCTAATGTATAGGAACAGTGTGTGCTTACACATGGTTCCTAAAAACGTAGTATAAATCTGCTTAGATTTGTACTACGTTTTTTGGGACGTAATGAGAATGTAATTTTAATATACGCCATGGATCTATGAACTGACTTATTTCCTTATGTGCAACTAATGAGTGAATTTTCCGATTGCCTTGCTTATTTGTAAACACTAAACACTTATTTTTTGTATAAACTTCTCTTCAATTTAAGTATGGTGGTATTGGCAATAGTTTTGATATCTAAAATCTCTATATACATATGTATATAAAAATTTGGTGTCACAGTTTTGTCGCCGATGAACTCCTAAACTACTTGGTAAAACTTCGTAACTATGTGTAATTTGGTCAAACTTAAGGGATAGGATAGTTTTTATTTTGAACCCAGGCGAAGCCGGGAGCGTGTAGCTAGTAATATTATAATGAGAGAATATTTGTATATTTGTAATGAATTAACTCAAAAACTACGGGGCGATTTTAAAAATTCTTTCACCTATAGAAAGCCAAATTATCACGGAGTAACATAGGCTATATTTTATTAAGTTACGCGGACGAAGTCGCGTGTAACAGCTAGTTATAAAATAAAGACGCTTCCCTCATTCTGTCCCTGTACCTATGAACGCTTAGATCTTTTATTTTAATGATTTCATCTTAGATTTTAATGTGAATTTCACTAATGGAAAGAACGTTTTTATATGTAATTTGCAGAATAAATTGCACCCATGCTATATGGTATAACTACGAAGAATAACTCATACTCACCGTAATGGACGATGGTACTAATGAGCATAAAAAATCCAGTAGTACCATCAATGGTACTGCTCAGTGGTATTACTGGGAATGTGAAGCAGCTAGCAGGTCGCTAGTATTCATGTAATTAATAAATTCGAGAACAAAGAGTAGGGGACACGTACGCTCATGAGAGGTGAGGCCCTTCAATGGACTTCTGAAAAGCTTTACGCACATGTAAATTCCACGTCATTAAGGTATTGAAAATAGACTGTACAATACTTAACATAGAGTAGTAAATACTAAATTAAAGTCGTATATATACTGTGACGAAGTTATTCATTTATCCAATAATTGATCCCAAGTAGACGTAACATGGTTGTTGGATTTGAATTCACACACAAACTAACTGTACTGTGCTATTCGGGTCGCCTGTCTTCAATTTGTCCTGTTAGAAAAAATAACAAATATGTTAAGAAAAAATGGCGTCCTTATATTTAATAAAATTATACAATTATCTTTTTATACACAAAAGTACAGAAAGATTTGAGCACTATACATATGTGCTGTTTTACTGAGATTGCAACGCAGCTGACTCATTTCTTATTTATTTAAAACTAGCGGGCCGTCCCCAGCTTCGCACGGTTTTTTTCTGCAAATTATATACAAAAACTTTCCTCCTATAACGCTTTCTCATTAGTGAAAACCGCATTAAAATCCATTGCGTTGTCCTATAGCTTAATCCATATAGAAAACTTTCAGTTTTGCCGTTTTTGCGTTCAAACATACAAACTTTCTCATTTCTAATATTATAATTATTAAAATCAGTATAATATTATTTGGATAAAGCTAATCTTAATAATGGTAATTGCTTTTTGTTTACGGGTAATTGAAAAAGATACTGACATAAATGACTTCTCGTTGCTTGCATAAAATATGAGAACAAATCCAATAAAAGTTTCTCGGTGAGAGTGTTTCAACAGATCCAATGAAAAGTTTATTAGAGCCGGAGATTAATTAAATGTTGACAAAAGTGCGGTTTGAAAAACTCACGACAAGAATAACTTCGGCGAGGGTTTAATGTTATTCTGAAGAGAGACGACGGTTTTTGTTAATTTTCTCTCAGAAGTTGATCAGGCAATTTACATTCTAAGTAGCAAATTGGGCGTAACCTTTATTCGTCTAATCACCCCAACATTATGCTTAACCTATTACAATCTTCCATTGACAGGTAAGTAGAAAAGAGGGCTAACTATAAGTATGTGAACATACTTGGGTTTTTAAAGATAAGGTTTTAATAATAACATAAAGTAAGATTAGTTATATCCCTTCCTAATCTGCTTTATGGACGATATGGTCAATGGTCATCATCATCAACTCAATGCTCTCCTTAGCTCGTATTATTATTGTCATCCTGAACTAAGTGAGTTTGTTAACCCTTTGATTACTCAACTAAGAATCGGGAACAGCATGGAACAAATTTTCTTCATAAAAAAGTACTGCTCTCGAAGAACGCAATCGAAGCTTTGAAACTGACAAAAGCTAATAACATCATCTTTATTTATATAAAAAATTATCTTCCGTATGTTTGTGTCCACAAAACTCGAAAACTAGCCGATAATATTTAACATTTTTTTGAATTGAAATTAACAGCTGAGTGTTTTCAATAAATATTTTTTATTCTGAAGTTACAAAAAAACAAGCCACGGCGATGCATGACCGGGTGACGGGTTCAGTTAATAATGTTAAGTTGATTATCCACCGAACAATACTTACTGAAATAAGTGAATCTTTTTTATACATAGCTTCTTTGGACAGTACCTTATTTGGACAGATTTGAAAATTAACGGATTAGCAATTGGATAGAACGTGTACAGTTTGCCAAGATAATATCTTGTTTTCGGAACTCGTAAGGCCCAAAGCCACATTCAAGCCATGAATATTCAAGCTTATTTATATTATACTAGCTGTCGAACGTGACTTCGTTCGCTTAACTTTGTTATATATGTTACTCGCTGATAAGTAGCTTTCTAAGAGTGAAAGAATTTT
The DNA here is from genome assembly GCA_944738685.1 of Synanthedon myopaeformis. NCBI lineage: Eukaryota > Metazoa > Arthropoda > Insecta > Lepidoptera > Sesiidae > Synanthedon > Synanthedon myopaeformis. The sequence goes on along the minus strand of OX122933.1, from coordinate 1,753,710 downwards.
TAAAACCGGTCCAGCAGTTTTTGAGTTTATTAAAACAAAAAATACAAAATTTCTTTCTTTATAACATTAATATAGACTAGTAACCCGCTCCCGGCTTCGCCTGACTGAAGTGCATTTTTTTGGATATACAAACCTTATCCCCATTTATCCCTCTTTTCATAACTGAAAACAGAATCAAAATCAGTTGAGTAATTTTAGAGTCCATAAAGAACGAATATATAGATTTTTATATATAAACACTAGCTATCCGCCCTCGGCTTCGCTCGGTTACAATTTAAATGCAAGATTTACATCTTCTCCTATCTCTAAGTCTATTTTCATTAGAAGTTCGGCTTAAGCTTTTAAATATTTTAGCACAAATTTATTAGTGGCTTGAAACCGTCAGTTTAAAGTTCGATTTTTCCATCGCCCGTTCGCTTCGTTTCCTGGACTAATTCAATTTCAGTATTGGCAGCGAACGACGTTTCAAACCGATGGACTATTTAAACGATCACACTAAGGTTAAAAGACTTTGAGATAAAATTTAAACGAAGGCCTGCGAAGTCCTTTTTAAATTACATTGATACATTGATAAAAAATGAAAATTTTAACTGAATTTTAATTTTTCATAAAGATGCAGTAGTACCGGGGATTCCCCTCCGCATATAAGTACTCAGATAATATAAGAACTAAAGATGAGAGAGTGAAGCCGGTGAAACTGCGCCTCGCGTTATTAAAATATTTCCTAGTGAAAAAGTGTAAAGCGATACTTCACATCAGATGGCTCCTCTCTTTGTATAAATCGCAAGACCAATCTTGCATGGAGTATTGTTCCCACCTTTTAGACTCAGCCAAAATACCAACTTGCCATACTCGACACGGTAGATCGCAGAGCTAGGAAGCTCATTGATGACAGTACACTTTTAAGAACTAAGCTGCAGAGCTTGGTAAATAGATTCAAAATCGTCTATCTGTGTGTCTTCTATAAGATATACTTCGGATAGTGTGCTTCCGAGCTGCATGAGCTTATACCGCCTTCCCCTTTCATCCATCGGACATTCAGACTACGGTTGGTTACCATCCTCGTCTTGTCGAAATCACTCTTTTTCTTATCTAAGGTTTTAAAAAATCTTTTATAATACGCACTGTCAAGCTGTTTTCGAGCTCATAAGTGTAACCCAAATCTTTTTAAAGTTTAAATAAATCTTCTAGGTGAGCTCCTTCTGGTCAACCTCACCTTTGCTGTACGGATAGATAGGCCAATAGCAAGCCATATTAATAAAAATAATATTTTTTAATAATAATAATAATATTATAAAAAATAATAATAAAGGTATTAGATAAAAATTGTTCCAAACCAGAATAACAAAGAACTCATTCAAAGAGAAATAAATCATTTTATTTGATGAAAAGCTTCCTTCAGTGACTATTAATCAAAAGGAACTGGATACAGTATTTGTAATGAATCGATATAAAATCGAAATGACTGAGAGAATTTTCGGCAGAAGTAATATTTCTTGGTTAATAAGATATATTGTTTGAATGAAATATATATTTTCAGATACTGTCTGCAGTTTATTACTATAATTATAATTGACGAGCCCCGTAGGTCGAGAGGTTAAAGTGCTTGTCTTAGCGCTCTGTCATGAAAGTGAACCTGTCAGCCTGCCTGGCCGACCTTAACATAAAAATAACCTTTCAATTAAACATTTCTATATGATTGACACTGAAAATATAAGTATATTACCGTTTTTTTTTTCAGCCACCAAACCAAGCAGATTTTTCTTGGTTTTCAGATAAAAACCAATTTTATTATTTCTGTGGCCTGGTGCTAAAAGGGCCAATATCTATATTCCTATCTTTCGGTAATAAGCATTAGAACAATGAACAAGAATTGATAGTTATAATTTACATGTTATATTGTAGTATTACTAAATTATCTTTTTGTTATTGTTAGGACAAATAAATATCATTCTTTTTCAACAACTTTGCTGTTAAATCCCATTTTTCACAAAAAAGGACTTTGGCCCTTTTAGCACCAGGCCACAGATTTATTTTGTGCATAAACATATATCTGAAATTTCTTTTTAAAACAATACAAGCTTACAAATTACACTTAAAGCTTAGAAAATGAGAATAGACCCAACAACAACCTAATAAGTTCAGAATAAGTATACCACGTACGAGTATCTTTGTACAGGAAATTCTGACAAAAACATAATTATTGTAAACCAGCTTGAGAGCCTCCGAAAGACAAAGTTTCGATTTCTATTCCCAACAACGCCCTAACACATATTTCAGAACCAAATATAAGTACACAAGTAATTGGTTTAGCAAAGTCATGAAAGGATATATAAAGTAAAGTTTGTAATCTACTTACACTGTAACATTATAAAAGAAATGGCAGCGAACTAATGTGGGCCCATTTATTAATCAGAGTTCAGCGGTTTGTGGCAACACGCCTCTATTGGAACGGGTGCCTTTTGCTTACTCTGACATACATACAGATCAACTGTATTTTGTTTTTGATATGATTTTGTTCCAAAAATTATAAGAAATATCAGGAATCTGGCAACATTCAAGAATCACTTACGAAATTTTTTTGATGGAAAAGGCATATTATTCACTTAATGAATTCCTAAAGGACTATATAGTGCAAACGGTGCAAGCTATGTCTTGCATAAATATAGCTTAAAAAAATTATTATTATTATTATTATTATTATTATTATTATTATTATTATTAAATTATCTTGGAAGAATTATTATTAATTTTAGATGATTATTAAATTTCATCTATTATTAAATTAAATTAAATTAATGCCAATTCAAATTAATATAATAAAAGTCCAAAGGTATTTACTTTGTGTGTTTGTTACTGTACCTATATCTAATGAAATACTATGTATTATACCTACCTAAAGAAAATTTACGTAACTTTACATTTTAACTTTTCATGCAGTCATCACATATCGTATTCCCAGTATGCGGTATGTTAACGGAATGTAGAAAACGTTTAAAGGGTTCATTCATCTTGAAATTAAAAGCAACGCTGAACCTTTTGTTAGATTACGTCCTTACATTGAAGTAGGAAGGAATGAAGTTTCAAATTCTATGCATCCTTCGCTTCCATATTGAATAATCTAACTGCTAAAAAGAGACAGATATACCTTTGATCTGTTTGTAAACTACATTTGAGAACTTACATACCTTGAACGAAATTATTGATGCTTCAATATCGCCTTTACAAATTGGTTGATATGGCTGCAATTAAGTTTAGAGGATCGTGAAAATTGTACTGTGAACTGTGAAGCATAAACATGATATATCAGCCTCTGAAACGCCAATTTTACTACAAGGTGAATTCAGATCCATTAGTATGAATAAATGATAAGAGTAGCCGAATAATGGGTAAACAAATTATCCGACGTTGTTTGGATATACTCGTAGTTTAGTCCGGATAACTTTACGTTAGACAGACAGACAGGTTAGGTATATATGTCGCAATATAATAGGAAAAAAACGGATTTTTGCAAAAAACCCAGTACGATTGCAAAATACCGCGGATAATAGGAAACTAACTACGAATTTTGTCTTGCAACTGGTTAGCGAACATGGATGAATGGTAATCATCCGAGGTACTTTCAGGATATTTGCAAAAATTCGACCAGTTTTAGCTAAGTCGCGAAGAAACGCTCAACTGTCATAATTCTTGAGCGCTGATTGGCCAAAATGAACGTTACTTACTGACGGATGCGCTAATTGACCAACCAGAACAGAGAAGCTATACATCATTGACAAATCAGCGTTTCATTGCGAATCGTCCTAAACAAATTAGGATTTTTGCAACGGTCCTGAAAGTACCTCTGATGATTTCAAAATTCGTTGTTAGTTTCCTATTATCCTGTCCTTTGCAATCGTACTAGGAATATTACGAAAATCCGATTTCTTCGAATATCCTGCGACATGTATACACATTAGGTTAATACTTGAAATTGGAGTGGTTAGCATAGCAGTCGACCTGCTCAATTATGATTGTGGCCTGTTAATATATATATTAAAAAAAAATAAACTATTAGAATGATATACAATTATATTATGTTTTAGATGCGTAAAAATCATGTTTCATTGACGCTAATTAGTTTTTAATGTATTGCGATATTGGATGTGGTCTAAACTTTAGTCATAATACATATATTTGTAATAACAAGGTGTGTTTTGATCTACGACGTAATGGCAGACGCTTTATATTTTTTCGCTATTTACTATTTGCTAATTTTTGTATGTCAGACAATTATATCGGATACCACTGACATCGCCAAACCAAAATCAGTAAGTTATTATAACTTATCTATATATAATCGATATATATAATAGTATATATATATATATATATATATATATATATATATATATATATATATATATATATATATATATATATATATATATATATAGTTGCAAGGAATAAAAATCTAGACAATAATAAGTCAATATTATTTCTTTGTGTAGGATTATTTCTTTATAAAAATATAAAAAAAATCGGTTCCACTATTGTCAGCACTGGCGGCGCCACCGTCGTCACAGCGATAAAGATGTCGGGCGTTATAACTCAACTCTCTATATATAAAAATTTCGTGTCACGTTGTTTATCGCCGATGAACTCCTAAACTACTTAACCGATTTTAATAAAATTTGCACACTGTGTGCAGTTTTATACAACTTAAGAGTTAGGATATATTTTATAAAGTTACGCGAACGAAGTCGCGTGCAACAGCCAGTATAATTATATATCAATATTATACTAGCTGAATCCAACCACGCTTCGTTGTGGAATCGAACCCGGGAATCTTGGAACCCTAACCACACATCCTACGTAATAATTTTTTTTTTTTATTACAGAAAGTAATAAAACAATATCAAAATATGCTTAAAAAAATATTACAAATACCATTGTCACACTTATATTTCGGTGCATATATTGTCGGTGTATGTGTCTTGTCTATGTTTCTATTTTCAGGGCCCATACACAATATCCCTGACCAAAACTAATGCATGTGAAAATAATAAAACTGGACGGCCATACGAGAAGGAACCATCGGTTAAATTCTATTGTGAAGTGTATAATACAACCAAAAAGACCAATTTGTTACGAGGTTATACAACTGTTTTGAAAGACAAAGCTGCTATGTCGGTGAATTGAACATTTTGTTTATAAAATATAACTGGCTGTCCCGCTCCCGGCTTCGCCCGGGGTGCATTTTTTTTTCGTAAAGACCTTCCCAGATTATCCCTCTATCCATTGGTGAAAACCGCATGAAAATCGGTGCAGTAGTTTTTGAGTTTGCACTGACCTTGCGTGGCAGTCGATGCTCACGTTCTTTGAGCACGTGTGTCGCGCAAGGAACCGGCGGAAAGGCAGCGGGAAGAGGATCCTTTCTCCCAGCCAATCAGCCGGAGAAGGCTCGGGCGCAGGCTGCTGGCCTATGGCCTGACCAGGACCCGGGTGGTGATCTTGGGGGAGACTGCCACCCGTCGTAAGGTCCCCCGAGATGGCCGGCGTACCTCCATTTTCGAGTACGCCGAGGTTCTGACAGGGAGCGTGTAGGCCTCCCCGCGCTGGATAGCCGTGGCGGGGCACCGAAGTCGTGTCATAACGTCCCCACGACCCCGTCCATCAACGGCCGCGCTAGAAATAATGTCGTTGGGTTTTAGTCGGTAGGAATCCCGCAGTGTCCCCTACATTGCCGGGTATCCAAGAGGATATCCCAACGTTAAAAAAAGGCTAGCTGACGGTTCACTTGATGGTAGGTGGCAACCGTTTCAATCATCGTTTAAGCGTGTTTCTTTATTCTAACCATTTAAAAAGCACTATCTGTATTAAACACCTGTTCTCCTGTTTGAGGAGATAAAGGCCACAACGCCTTTACTGCGGATTTATAACGGAGAAGATCATTAAGAAGAAGAAAGCCTTCGAAAGACTACAGCGGATCCCTATACTATAACTCAGTCTCTTCTTATCAAGGCGCGATCTTTTGGTCTTTTTCTGCCCTCACCAGAGCACCAGAGACTGTACAAGCGATCTCTAGTGATACTACCTTTAAGTTAGTATTTAAGTATTTTATTTGTAAATTCTGAGCGCTTCAACCTCATCCAAGTATTACAGTGTTAATTCAGGTTTTGGGACCAAAAACACTGGGTTTAATTTAAAAAAAAAATATTCAATAAAGTGAAGAAATGATTGGATGAGTAGTGAATATTTCATGATTAAATGAGTTGACTTGATTTCAGGTGACTTTCAAGGGTTTCTATCTGGTGGACGGGCAAAAGCAACTTGGATTCCAATTGTCTAACATTGGATGCAAATCAATTGTTTTCAATGCAATTTTCAAGATAATGGGCTTGAAATTCGAAAAAAAGACCTGTGCTATACCGAAGGTACGACAATATCACCATCTATTGATGTACGACTATACGTTTTGTGTGGTATCACTGTCACACCCAAGTAAATGTCAAACATTTCAAAATTTTGATAATTAAAATTTATTCTCAGAATTGTATGATAAAATACTTACCAACTACCAAGCCCAAAATTTTATTATATTAGTTTATTACACGTTACTATAATCCAATCATTTTTCACTATGCCGCCAACTTTATACATATAAATATAGTCTTTAGAACTTTGTTGTCATATTGAAAAATGTTTAAAATATTGTGTTCTATTATAATAATAAGTTTAATACTGTTGGCCGGCACTTTTAAAATTAGCCCAAAAATGTATGGAGGCTGGATGAGTCGTTTAAATTTTGTCAAATGTAAATAAAGGCTTTATTTTATTTTATTCATCTTTGGGATACAAAAAAAAATATTATAGTAAAAAAGATCCACAGATAGATATTACATTTAAGAGAGAATAGAACTAAACATCAATACAAAAAAAGAACAAAAAAAATAATAATACAATTTTTTTTTTTTTTTTAGAGAGAACAAATAAAATTAGGTTTTGTTTCAGGGAAACTACACATTTCAAAATATCGACTACAATGCCCTTGACCACCTTTGGATGTCGAGAAGAGAGTACGGTGTCATGATATTCAGAGCCGAAGTGTTTAACAGAGGGCTGACCACATTTTGTTGGGAGTCTACTACTTTTATAGAGCCTCTGCTGGTTAGAGCATCAAGGAAAACTAGACGACATTTTTTTTAATAATAAATTTACATTACTCAGTAAAAGGTACCTCCGGTCCTATCCCTGCTAAGTATACCCGGGCCCTGGTAGGGATAAGTGGAACTTTTTTCCACTTACTACCAGCAGTATTATACGTAGGTATGTATACCTATCGTTCATGTTAAAATAACAGAAATACTAATAAAATGACATCGTTCAAAACCAAGCCATAGTTTTTTTTTAACTTAAGTAAACTTTGCAGAATTTGATAATAAAAGTCTTTCATAATTTCAGTAAGAGAATTTGTTGAGAATATATCAAATTTTGTAAATGGGGATAACTCGAAAATTTCAAGACTTTATATAATTTCTATACTTTCATACTTTTTATACTTTCAAACTTAAATATCTATGAAACTATAATCTATTACCCAATTACACAATATTTTCCCATTAAAATATTATTATATATTTAAAATTTAATTACTACACAATTAAATTAGAATTATTAATTTAGTTTCAACCGTTAAAACGAGAATAATAAAAAACTATTCTCCATACAAAACTGGTTGATCTTTAATATTATATTTCAAATAAGTTGTGTCTTTCCACTCATTTTCCTATCTACTCAAAACACTTTATCCTTAATCCTAGGCAACGCTTTTGCATATCCTGTGGCGTTGCTTGTGTTAAAGGCGACGGTAGCCACCTACCATCAAGTAGACCGTCAGCCTGTCTATAGAGCTTAGTAGCATTAGTATCTAGTAGTTTTCGTGCGTCGTTCAAGCGACGGTAGCTACTTGTCGTCAAGTGTATAATATGGGTACAGGATGTGTTACAAAATTTGTATACTGTTCAATTTATATAATAGTAATTTAATTGACTGTCCATACAGTCGACCGTCTGCCGACCATTACATAAAAAAATACTAAGTAGCTGTTGCTCGCGACTTCTCGTAACTTTATAAAATATAGATAGCCTATTGTTACTCGCTGATAATATAGCTTTCTATAGGTGAATTTTTTTAATCGGTCCAGTAGTTTTTGAGTATATTCATTACAAACAAAAATACAAAAATAGAAAAAAATACAAAACAAATACAAAAAAATACAAAATTACAAAAATACAATACAAAAATACAAAAATACAAAAATACAAAAATACAAAAATACAAAAATACAAAAATACAAAAATACAAAAATACAAAAATACAAAAATACAAAAATACAAAAATACAAAAATACAAAAATACAAAAATACAAAAATACAAAAATACAAAAATACAAACATACAAAAATACAAAAATACAAAAATACAAAAATACAAAAATACAAAAATACAAAAATACAAAAATACAAAAATACAAAAATACAAAAATACAAAAATACAAAAATACAAAAATACAAAAATACAAAAATACGAAAATACGAAAATACAAAAATACAAAAATACAAAAATACAAAAACACAAAAACACAAAAACACAAAAACACAAAAACAAACACAAAAACACAAAAACACAAAAACACAAAAATACAAAAATACAAAAATACAAAAATACAAAAATACAAAAATACAAAAATACAAAAATACAAAAATACAAAAATACAAAAATACAAAAATACAAAAATACAAAAATACAAAAATACAAAAATACAAAAATACAAAAATACAAAAATACAAAAATACAAAAATACAAAAATACAAAAATATAAAAATACAAAAATACAAAAACACAAAAACACAAAAACAAAAACACAAAAACACAAAAATACAAAAATACAAAAATACAAAAATACAAAAATACAAAAATACAAAAATACAAAAACACAAAAACACAAAAACACAAAAACACAAAAACATAAAAACACAAAAACACAAAAACACAAAAACACAAAAACACAAAAACACAAAAACACAAAAACACAAAAATACAAAAATACAAAAATACAAAAATCTTATAAAAATTACGCACGAAATATATATATCTCACTTTTTAATTCACTCGTGAAAAATGCATTAATATCTTTTGCATAGAGTTAAAATAACTAAGCGTACTTATATAAAAAAACAGCAAAAAAAAAAAAAAGAAAGCCTATGTCTATACATAGACCGAATTTATTGCTGTTTTTTAGAGATTTTAATAGATCACAGATCGTTTCCGGAAATGGGTTTTTAATATAATCAGAACGTTTACTATGTTTAGCATCAAACCAGGCGTGCTCAATTGATAGAGCTATGGCGAACGCATTTATATTTTGTACTTTTTACTCTATCTTTATTTCTATATTTTTTAATACAGTTACCTGTGACAACAGCAAACCTAAGTCAGTAAGTGCCAAGTTGAGTTAAAATAAAGCTAGACACGCTGTTTGTCCAGGAGATATGTTGGACTAATAACAAGACAAGTAGTAGCAGGACATCTTGCGTTTCTCAGTCAATAGGGCAGCTCGTCTGGCGACAGTAACCACCCTCTTACAGAAATAACAGCACGTGTGCTGTTGTGAGTGAGTGAGTGAGTGTGTGAGTGAGTAAGTGGTGCCAGGGAACTGAGAAGGTAGCGTGTCTTAACGTTCCCTAACCGCCCATATACGAGTAGAAGGCGCCATGTTCTGTGAGGATCTGGTTCGCAGATTTTTCCACGCAAAGAAAGAGCCTTCCAATCCCTTATCCTTAATGAGATATTTGATATACTGTTACTTCGGCGATATTTCCTTGACCTGATTCTCTAGCATCAAGTAGTCTTGTGAAGAACCAACTCCTTAGCAACATATAGCAGATATTTCGTGTTTAGGCTCAATAGAAACTTAGTTTAAAGTTTAAATTGTGACTTGTTAATTTTTTAAATGTGGCTTGAAATTATAGTGATCTAGATATCAATATCTAATATTGTTTTTTAGGGCCGTTACACTTTGACAGTAATCAAAACAGGTCCGTGTGAAAGTAATGGAACCGGCCGCCCTTACGAGAAAGATCATTCAATTGAATTCTACTGTGAAATTTATGATACTACTGTAAAGAGCAATATGATACGCGGTTACGCAGCTGTTTTGAAAGATAATGATGCTCTTACGGTAAGAAAACAGCGATTCAGTTTAAATAGTACTCGTACATTAATTTTTCAAGTACACATTATAGTTTTACTTATCTGTATATACTTATGTTACTTTAAAAGCTCGTATATCCTAAGATTTTTTAGTAAAAACTGGAATTTACAAAGTCTTACCAATGAATTTCAATTGGTAAATCCTAATAGTAAAACCTTTAGGTAAACCCTTAAGTTTTACTATTAGAGTTTACCAAACTCCTATAGTAAAACACCGAAAACTCTTCTCATTTTTTAGAAATCCTAACATTTACCAAATCTTGTTAAATTTACCATTTTAATATTAAAGGTGAATCCTAAAATATTTTGCTACAGCTATCAAATGCTAGAGCGCTATCAGCTATCAGCTAATCCACGTCTAGCGAAATACCTAAACAACGCCCACGTCAATCAGCCTGTCAGGCAACTTTTACTTTAAAAAAAATACTTTTTGTACAATTTCAGGCGAATTTGAAGGTATTTTATCTGAAAAGTGGAAGAAGGCAACTCGTATTCCAATTGACTAACGTTAGTTGCAGATCTATTGCTATTAACACATTTTTAAGACTCTTCGGCATCCCATTTAACAAGAGGACGTGTTCAATAAAGAAGGTTAGTCACCTAATCCAGCCATCTGTCTTCACAATAACAGCAATTGGCATAGAGGTAGTTACTCTAGTAACTACATAGTTGGTAACTAGCGGTAGTTAGCACAGCGGTAAGTCTGCTGCACGGCAAGGCACGCCTCGACATCCCGCGGCATGCCTCTGCACTTCGTTGCATCCCACATTACGTAGCCGTGTTGTACTGAAAACTATTAGCATAGATAAAATACTACTTGAACTTAACTTAATTTAAATTACTATTAACATTGGTCGTTTATACATATCGATACTATCAAGTCTGTCCAGCGAGTAGACGATCTACCTCTAGACGTAGAGGGCGTCTGCCTTCTACGTGGCCCATGTTTGTTATGGTTTCAGGGAAATTATACGTTCCAGAATATCGACTACAATGTCGTTGATCATTCCCGAATGTCAACAAGAGAGTATGGCGAAGTGGTGTACAGAGCCGAAATATTTTCTGGGACCCTGACCGCGGTTTGTTGGGAATCTTTAACAGTTATAAACCCCCTAACCGCCAAAGCATCGTGGAAAACATAACAATAATTTGTTTAAATAAGTATAAAAGAAATAGAAATTATACATATATTAGTTATAATTATTATATAAATTAATTATATTCCTGTATACATTTAAAATTGTTAAATATTAAAAAGATTTTTAAATAGTTGATGTTATCATTATTTTTAATTTCAGTCTTTTGGGTAAACATCAACAAAATAAATTGTGAATGCATAGAACTTGCGATGTATATGTATTATATATTTAATGGGCCCAAGATTTAAAGATAGAGATGTGTATGATATTGATAGAACTGATACGAGACAACCACCTAAAGAGCAGGGTTTTAGATTACCGAGGAGTGTCACCATTGTGGCTGGCGCAATCGACACCGCACATCACACTTTGGCTAACTGCCCCGCTGCCTTATTATCTAACAGCAGACGACTTGCGACCAACTTGCGACAGGCAAAAACTTTCTATCAATTTGTGCAATATCACACTAAATCGTGTTTTTTGTATCACGTAACTCATAATAAAGGTGTGGTTTGCGATAATGCCTCTTACGGACAATAACTAAAATTAAAGTGCATCATTTCTGTATGGCAGCACACGCGATCGCAAGTCGTCTGCTGTCGTCTGCTGTTAGATAATAAGGCAGCCGAATGGACAGAGCAGGGCGCCGCTCTGTCTCTAGTCGTGGGCGCCGATCTCTCACTGCCAGCCGTTGTGAAAGCGATGGTCGGTAATTAAATTGCGTGCCAGGCGATGCACGTCATGTCGCGCAAGGAAGCAGCGGAAAGTCCGCCGATCCACCGTAGGAGGAGGATTTCTTTTAGTGAGAACCACCGTCATACAGAAGACCATCTTGAAATAACAGCTGTAGTGTTTAGGTGATGAGTTGGGATGCCAAATAACATTTTCCTATCTCTTCATAAACCCTTGTCCTATAGTTACACTATGTGGAATTGTTAATGTAGACGACTAATAGGCGACGGTAGCTAAAGTGGACCGTCAGCTTGTTCGACGACAATTACATTTTAAAAAAAATTAGCATTGATCACATATCACTGCCGGAAATTACTTTTTAATGTTGGCAGACAACATTTCCAATGTTTAGCATCAAACAAGGTGCGCTAAATCAATGGTACTATGGCGGACACATTTATATTTTGTATTTTTTACTATTTATTTATTATTTCTATATGTTCTAATACTGTTACCTGTAACATCAGCAAACCTAAGTCAGTAAGTACCATGTTCTTATAATATACAAATATATCTCCTTATATTAAGAGTAGGTACAGTAATAATATTGATATTCATTTTATTTATTGATTAAATAATAAAACGAATTTAGACGACACAGGCTTTTTTTTTTTTCACGACACAGGCTATTAGAAATACAATAAAGAGACATTCGATAATAAATATTTGATATCATGCTATTTCTTTGCGTCTTGATGAATAATATTTATTTATTTATGAATACTGACACAATAGTAATTAAAGTACAAAATTGACACACTAATGTTACAAGCTGTAATTAAAAATTATAAACTAAACCCGGACTTTCCATTGAGCCCAAACACTGGTATCTACTACAACTACTGGTACGACTGCTCGTACTCTAGTAACTCGAAGTTGCTTATCCCGCAGATTACTTGATGCTGCAGCATCAGGTAAAGGATACCACATCACGAGAATACCATCGAAGTAACTGTATACCAAATTTCATCAGCTAGTAATTTATAAATGATGTTTTACTTCTCTTTTCCATTTTTAAAGTAACAACAATCTACATTATATGATTTATTGAATCAATGGACGAAATGTTGTTTTTCAGGGCCCATACACCTTAACAGTAATCAAATCAGGTCCGTGTAAAAATAATGGAACCGGCCGCCCTTACGAGAAAGAGCAAACAATTGAATTATACTGTGAAATTTATAATACTACTGAAAAGAGCAATTTGATGCGCGGTTACGCAGCTATTTTGCAAGACAATGATGCTCTTACGGTAAGAAAGTTGCTATTCAGTTTAAATAATACCTAATTTTCAAGTTTCCTTTTTTTATATATTAGGGTCGGCAAACAGGGTAACGGTTCATTTGAAGGTAGATGGCTACCGTCGCCTATGGCACATGCAACACCACAGATGCTGCAAGTGCGCAGCCGTCTAGAGTAGCTGTATTTTATTTTCTATAACTTATTTTTTGAAAATAAGTAGTACTTCAAAAAAAAATTACAATAACTAAACACAAGGTCATTATTTGGCTGGCGCTGCGAAAACTATTGATGATATATAAAATAATGTATTACATGTTCATAGTACTCACAAAATACGCAGCACACTTGCAAACCCCAATGCGTTGCTTAGTTAAGTAATAGATGACGGCAGCCACTTGCCATCAAGAGGACCATCAGCCTGCTAAGCAACTTGCTTGAAAAAAATGTATACTTTTGGTACCATTTCAGATGAATTTAAAGATATTTTATCTGAAGAGTGGAAGAAGGCAACTCGTATTCCAATTGACTAACGTTAGTTGCAGATCTATTGCTATAAATACATTTTTAAGGATCTTCGGCATACCATTTAACAAGAAGACGTGTTCCATACAGAAGGTTAGTCTCCTAATCTCATGTCATCTGTCTTCATAATAACACCAACTGGCACAGCAGTATTTACTCTGCCTGTGTATTGGGTCGGCACTGACAGACGGTGTCGTACGACAAGACACGCTTTGGCATCCCCGGGCATGCCTCGGCACATCGTGGCATGCAGCGGCATGCTTCGGCACGTCATGTTATTCCACAAAATATGCAGTTTGTCGTGCCAAAAATTAGCATTGCGTTACCCCGGAGTCGATTGTGTCTATATAATTTTGTGAAAATGATTGATTGGGGTTTAGTGTCTTCACAATGACCAGCGATTGGCGCAGCAATAATTGTAATAATTGTCAGAAGTCGTGCCTAACCATAATTTACATAAAAGCATAGGTATGACTTCTTTTCCAGGGTGTTTTCTATGTGTACTTTGTGTATATTTACAAAATAAAAGTATGTAAGTTTACTTAGATCGAATATTAGATCTTATCAACTCTGTCCAGAGACGATCTACCTCTTGGGCGTCTACCTTCTACCTGACCCATGTTTGTTATGGTTTCAGGGAAATTATACGTTTCAGAATATCGACTACAATGCCATTGACCATTTCCGAATGTCAACAAGAGAGTATGGCGAAATGGTGTATAGAGCCGAAATATTTTCTAGGGGCCTGACCGCGATTTGTTGGGAATCTTTAACAGTTGTAAAGCCTCTAAAGGCCACAGCATCAAGGAAAACTTAACAAAAATTTTTAAAAATAAGTTTTATATATTAGTTATAATACAATTATAAATGATTAATAATTAATTACTATAATTTAATTATAACTTAATTATATTCGTGTATACATTTAAAATTATTAAATAGTAAAAAGATTTTTAATTAGTTGATTACAATCCTCGACTACAATTACCCTGCGTTTTATTTCTTCCTGGGTGTGGGGCCTTTCTGAGTGACAAGATATCTTCAACTATCCACATACAAAACAACCATGTGCCAGACGATTTGAGACAATTGCATGACGATAAAGGTTGACAGACAGAGTGACTATACGCTCGGTGATAAGTCTATAAACAAAAGTGACACAAGCATGGATGCCAACGCATTACCGATCTTAGTGTAATTAAAAGAATGGGCTCTGAAACCTGAAGGCACACACACACACCAAATTGTTTTACGATGCTTGTTTATCGGCTTGCAATGTTCTTATGCCGCCGGGCTAACCCACCGGATAAAGGTGTAGAGCCTTTAATAGCATGGTTAATTGATAAAAACAATTTCGAATAAAAAATTCTTTACTAAAAACATATTTCTTAAAAGCTCACAAATAATGTTTACCAGTTTGTGAAGCTAAGGAGTTTTCACTTCTGAAGCGCAGTCCTTTGACTGAATAGGACAAGATCCATACAGAAGACCATCTTGAAATAACAGCTGTTGTGTGTTGGTGAGTGTTAAGGATACCATATAACATTTCCGTATCCCTTCCTAATCTGCAGTAAACTTGCAGCATATGTGGTTTGTAGGTGACTAATAGGCGACGGTAGCCATCAAGTAGACCGTCAGCCTGTTCGACGACAATCACATTTAAAAAGAGATTAGCATTGATCATATATCACTGACGGAAATAACTTTTTAATGTTAGCAGACATTTCCAATGTTTAGCACAAAAAAAGTCGCGCTAAATCAATGGCGGACCCATTTATATTTTGTACTTTTTACTATTTATTCCTTATTTATGTATGTTCTAATACTGTTACCTGTAATATCAACAAACATAAGTCAGTAAGTACAATGTTAAAATGTTTGGATGTAAATATTTCCTTATATTAAGAGTACAGTCCAATAATAATATTGAGATTTAAAATTACAATTGTATTTTTTTATATATACTAATATTATAAAAAGAAAATATTTGTATTTTTGTTTGTAATGAATAAACTCAAAAACTGTTAGAATAATTTTAAAAATACTTTCACCTATTGAAAGCTACATATATATAATTTATCAACGAGTAACAAAGGCTATATTTTATAAAAAAAAAAATTGTATATATATATATATACTTATATACAAAAAAAAAAGTTTAAAGTTACCTACAATAAAATTTATGTAACATCACTCCAACATTATTAATCATGAATACAATTAATTTATAATATAAATATCATTAATTAATTAAAATCATTAAACCATTATAATTAATAATTTCTGTTGTAGGGCTTGAATATCCACTATATAGGATATAGAAAACAAATCATTAAAAAAATCTAAATATTGTTTTCAGGGTCCATACATCGAGACTTTGACCAAATCAGGTCCGTGTGAAAATAATAAAACCGGGCGACCTTACGAGAAAGAGCATTCGATAGAATTTTACTGTGAAATGTATAATACTACGGAAAAGAGCAATTTAATGCGCGGTTACGCAGCTATTTTGAAAGACAACGTTATACTTACGGTAAGAAAGCTGCTAAATAACTAAGTCAAACTTTATAACTAACTATCTATCTATATGACGACACGTTCGGTCTAGTGGCTAGTAGCCCTAGCTGTTAACCAAACGGTCGCGTGTTCGAATCCCGCTAGGGACAAATGTTTATGTGTTGACATTTTACGTTTGTACCTGAGTCATGGATGTTTTGCATTTATAATATGTATATATTTACAAAAAAAAAGTAATCTATGTATTATATAAACTGTTTGGTATCCATAATACAAGCATTAGTTGCTTAATGTGGAACTAGATGGTGCTGTGTGGAATGTGTGAGATATTTATTTATTTATTTATATTTATTTATTTATATAAATAAAAAGACTGGACCATTTTGACATTTTTAAAAATATTAGCTGAAGACTGAGAAAGAGATATACTTAAATTGGAAAAATTAACCGGAAAAACTTAAAAACCCCATTTTTCGTTATTACAGAATGACAGAAATATAAAATAAAATCTCTGTCCGTCTGTCTGTTACCTCCGCTGATTTTTCTAAACTACCCAACGGATTTTGAAACGGTTCTGGTATACTTCTTATACCAGAAGCGTTTATAAATATACTTCTGGTACCGTTTCAGATCAATTTGAAGACATTTTATCTAGTGAATGGAAGAAGGCAACTCGTATTCCAATTGACCAACATTCGTTGCAGATCTATAATTATAAACACATTTTCAAAGATCTTCGGTATCCAATTTGACAAGAAGACGTGTGCCATGCAGAAGGTTAGTCACACCTAATCCGTCCATCTAGCTTCACCATAGATAAGTATAGTGACGTCTATGGTACCTTATCTACCTGTAAAGTAAATACTAACAAAAAAGTGTGAGAGAGACGAAGCGATTGTGCGGTCAGTAGTTGTCTTTTTTTAGAATTTTGATTGGTTCTCGAAGTTAAAACAGATCTACAGGACAGAGAGGAAAGAAATAGCCACACAATCGCTTTCTCTCTTTCTAGAAATTGGTCAATTTCATGCAAGTAATGCTCATTTCATTCATTCTCTATATATATATCTATACATATAGTCTTCACAATAACCAGCGATTGGCACAGTAATATTTGCTCAGTCTGTTATGTCAGAGGTTGGGCCAAGACTATAATTTTCATGAAGAATATGTCTGTTTTTCTTAACCTGAGTGTTTTCTATATGTTCTACGTGTGTGTGTATATTTACAAAAATGTATGTAAGTTTACTGAGATCGAGTTGTAGATTTTATCAACTCTGTCCAGCAAGGCGATCTACCTCTTGGGCTTCCTTCCATCTGACCCATGTTTGTTATGGTTTCAGGGAAATTATACGTTCCAGAATATCGACTACAATGCGCTCGACCATCTCCGAATATCAACAAGAAAGTACGGCGAAATGGCGTACAGGGCTGAAGTATTTTCTAGAGGCATGACCGCGTTTTGTTGGGAATCTTTATCAGTTGTAAAGCCACTAACCGCCACAGCATGAAGGAAAACTTAACAATCATTATTGTTTAAAAAAATATTATATGTGTAAAGGTAGATAAGATAAAATATTAAATTAATACATTATTCATATTATATTTACACAAATTTATTATATTATTATAACCTTTACATATGTTAAGTACAATATTATACCGTAATTATAAATTAATTATATTCTTGTAGGTATTTACTTGAAATTATTTTTAATATTACTAATTTTCTTGGTTTATTTAAAAAAAATATCTTTTTAATTATTGCCTATTTTTACATAATTGACACAATTCTACTAGCTATTTGAATGCTTGTTAAAAAAATTGCAAACATTTTATAGATGTTGCCTTATAGAGAAATAACAGCTCGAGTGTTGTTGCGTTTATTTGAGAGAGTACAGAAAATGCTAGTAAGATTCCTTATTACTGTCATAATTACATAAAATTGTCTATGCTTTGTTCCCATTTTGTTCCAAGAACCCTAACAGTCTATAGCCTGAAATTGTTCTGCGAATGGAGAACAATTTCGAAATGTACGAAATGTTCTTTTGCACTTCACTCTGGTGATGATTGAGCGAACCAATTTTGTCACAATTATCATGCACTTAGCGAAATCTATTTCGCTTATCAGCATTTCCCTTTGTTTTTTCTTTTTTGCGATTCCTTCAAATGGTTTTATGATTTGTGACGAGTCTCTTTGAAGATTTTTTTGTGGAGGAACGCTAAAAATGATTGCTAACATTATTACAACTTCACATATATTTTCACAGTGAAATTTCAATGCGAGTGAATCTGTTCGGTACTGGTAGGAAATCCTAATATTATAAAGAGAAGATATTTGTATTTGTATTTGTGATGAATAAACTCAAAAACTAGTGGACCAATTTTAAAAATTCTTTCACCTTTTGAAAGCTGCATTATCAGCTGCGTAATATAGGCTATATTGTTAATCGAGTAAAATTAGGGATTCCTACAAAAGTTCTATTTTATATAGTTACGAGGACAATGACGCGTGCAACACCTAGTACCTATATAATAAAATGACAAATTACAATATACAAAACAATTAATGGCTAATCGTCAGATGCTGGTGCTTTGTAATTACGTCCGCCATTCCCTCGGAGTAATTACTAACTGTGAGGACGCGTACTTACTAAACATACACCAAACATAAGATATTTTTTTTTAAATTTCATTTGTTGAAAATGTCATTTTAAAAGGATTTTTAAAACACGAAAACGTTTATTAAATATCTATTCAATATTTACATATTGTAAAATAAATTGGTTTTCACCCTCTAACTATTTATCAGTTAACTTCTTATGAGGGGTTGCTACCTACTGTTTTTATAGAAATAGTAATAGTATCTAATAACTATTTACTATTTCTAATTTGTATAAAAAGAATCTTATTAAGTTGATAATTTGATAATATAATATTACAGTCTATATTTGGCACGCTGCAATTCGCAGTCATTTGGGAAGACCGTCTGGCAGCATTAAACACTTCCTTACACAAGCCCGCCGTGAAACACTTAATAGTGTGTGTGCTTTTGTATTTCAGTGAGTGATTAAAAAATGCCATAGCTCATTTCCCTACCCCATCCTAATCCCTTCTACCAGTCAGAGCACTTGCAGCACATGTGTCGTTGCTTGTGTTATAGGCGTCGGTAGTCACCTACCATCAGCCTGTCTATCTAGCTTAACATAAAGAAAAGCGTTGCTCAAGCTCCAGAACTATGGAGTGTTACGAGAATACAACAATTGTTATTAAAATCATTGTCAAACTTTTTTGTTTAAAAAATAAACGAAGACCTCACTTTTTAAATTAACATTGAAATTTTAAAAAATTACGAGGACACATTATTTTTTAAACGCAACTAAATAAGCGCCAATACTATTATATTATAATAATAATCATTACTAATAATGAAATTGTGTTAAAAGGAAATACGCGTCTTTTCTCCTCCGAAATGTTATTGTTTTTATGTGCACACGCCTAATTAGGTTATAGGGAGGTTTCCTTCTACAAATCAGGCCGATTTTCATGTTATGAAGCACCAGATGTTCGGTGCTTATTGATAGTAGGAAAATCATCACGTATACATTCATAATATTAATTCCTATTTTTTAATATTATAAATCCGTATGTTTGTAAATCTTTTACGCAAAAACTAGAATGGATTTTGATATATCAGATTAATAGACATAGGCTTATAATTTATAAATATAATATAACCTACTAGCTGCCCTCCAGGCTTCGCACATACGCAATTTACCCGGTTTTTTTTTCTCTTCAAAAGAAAATCTTGCTCAGACTAATATTTAACTAATATTTCCGACTCCCGACGCAAAAACGAGGTGTTATAAGTTTGACTTGTGTGTTTGTGTATATATGTATGTGTATATCTGTGTGTCTTTCTATGGAATCGTAGCTCCCAAACGGATGGACTGATTTTGATTTGCTATTTTTTTGTTTTTATAACGTGAATACAAATCCAAACAGCAACCGCTGAAAAACGTAGGCTACTTATACCGGATACCTAATCAGGCTAGACCAGGCTGCCCTCTCTATGCTACTAAAAGAAAAGCAACCATCCATACTTTTTTCTCCAAACTCTATACAGATTATTAAAAAAAACGTCTCAAACGTCAATGTCACATACAAATAAGCAATGACGAAGAGTGTTACAAATGATAATATCAGCGATAAGCAGACAGTCACAAGCCATGGTACCTCAGTTCCACAGCATTTCGCCATACACAGGCCTGGATGCCATTTCGAGAGCTGCTGTGGCATTTGTAATCTATTCCCTGGTGTTCTACTTATAGCCTTCTGTCAGGTTCTCATCGGATCGGTCTTTCTGACGCTTATCCTGACGCATGGAACACAGTATGACGAAATGCACCAGACCCCTGTGTCGCAAAGTAAGACATTTCTTTCAAATTTATTTAACAATCCGCTCAAAGGCTGGCAAAAGCTAAAGCTCATATAAATTTGATTGATTCTATGTCGGCGGCCGATCGTATAATCCGGCAATTCGTGATGTGTCTAGGCAGATCGTGATATGGCGCCGTTTCATGAAGTTCCCAACTAATAACAGTCAGATCCTTCAAAGTATATCGTTCTATAATTTGGCTGTCCATTATAATAAGTATATCTTTCATGTATTGTGAAATAGTTTGTGATTAAATGTAATTTGATGAGTACTGCCTGGGCACATAACGAACTGCCGGATTATACGATCGGCCGCCGACATATTACACGTCTATATATATATATATATATATATATATATATATTTCCATATATATTTCTTATATTTCTTTAGTGATTAGTATCGGAACAGGCACCGTCCTGACGGCCATCACTGGCGCAGGAATATTGCTCATCATTGTTGCTCTCACCGAAAATTGTCGAGCCATGCTTGTAAGTCAATCTTCTTCTTTACTCCTCTTTCACAGGTTAGTAACGATATTAGCTACCTATGTATAATTTGCCCTGCGGTTCAGTTCAAATTTGACATCATTCAAGTCATCCATATCAAAAAATTTACATACGTGTCAACTTTCATGGTTATTGGTCAAACGGTGTTGGTGAGCGGTTTCATACATTGAAACCCGTAGAGTGGGGCTACATAAAACTAAAATGGCTAAAAGGACTTAGCCAACGAGAGCTAAGTTGCGGGAATCAGCTAGTCATACTATAAATTTTAATAGGTAATTGAAGATTTATTTTTAAAAAGCAAACCACTGAGGTTACTAGTCGTTTAGTTCCCTTTACCCACAAAATCCTTGGTTGATAAGGAAAATGATATTAGGAAAATGTGATATCGAAAATGCAAGTCATTATGAACATCGTATACGTATCACAATAAGCTTTCATTATCTGTGTTAGAAAGAGACAGCGCTAGGTTAATAAATGTCATTAAAGTAGGTAAGTATACACCGTTAATTATACTTGATACATAAGTACATGTACAGTCGGGGTAATATATTTTTATTTATTTATATTAAGGATAGCCAACGTAATAGTCTACAGACAATTGTAAAACAAATTGCATATTACAGTTTACCTTGTACATGTTACATTTAGAGGCTACCACAGCATGCATATACATTAATTTATACACATTCAATTCAATCAATCAATCATTTATACATATTCAATTCAGTCAAAAATACACAATATCTATGGTCATTCACTCAGTATGCAAAAAATAAAAGATATCAAAATTACATAAAAAGTAACAGGAAAATAAAACACACAGACACAGTAAGAAAAGTGTAAGAAAAGGTTCGTCACTTTAAAGTCGACATTTGCTTCCAGGGAAATTTTATCAGTCATGCCAAAATTTTATTTCCAACGTCTGTCACGTCACTTGTCTGCTTAGTGCTTAGTTTCAAAAGTTCAAAAGGTTTTAAAAGGCACTAAGACCTGATAAAGGAAAGAATTTGAAAACTTACGAAGGTTCTCGTACCCCGACTGTACATAGGGTACAGTTAGTATTATATTAATGTTTTTTTTTATAAATCATAATTGCTTAGGAGATTCGACCGTTATTAGTGTTTAATTTTCCTTTTTTTCTAATGTTTAAGTTATACCTATACCCCAAGATTTAAAACTTAAATACCCATATAAGTGCGTAATAGATAGTTACACCTTCATTTTGATTAGTTTATAGAAATTACATTAACTTTGTTTATTACCTAAGTTTATTGTTTTTGTTCGGTGATTGCAAGACACAAAACTTACATTTGCAAAATGATTCCAACGCAAAATCTAACCATAAGAAGACTAGAAATTCTCGTAGAAAAATTTCAAATTCAACAGAAATTGCTAAACATTTATATAAAGAGGGAAAATGTCGTGATTGCTCTGTTGTCGTGGAGCGCCTTGACATCCAGAAGTTGTTGGGCGGTATTACCAGAGTGAAGATCAAATATGAAAATGTCACAGAAGATAATAAACAGAGTGTGCAGAAGAGAGAAAGAAACGAACCATCTAATTATTAGAAAAGTGATTAATACTTAACACTAAGTGATACTTAACACAGTAGCAGCCATTATGTAAATAATGCCTATGTATATTACTTAAATGTCTTTAGACTTAAAATCAATTATTAAATAATGTTACAAATCAGTAAAAGTGAAATAATATAAAACCATACTGAAATATTGTAGATTTTTTAAACATATTATTGCTATGAAAAATAGGAATTGGGATAGGTGCATTTGATGGCCAAATTTTAAAGTGCATTACAACATATTATATTTTATATCATATATTTTTATGTTTATACAATATATTGCAATATTGTATAAACATAAGAATAGACAAATATTATAGCGTGTTCTGCCTACTTACCTAGTAAGGTAAAAATAATAATAGAAAAAATATAGTTCTTTAAAACTATTAAATATTAATAATTAAAATAATATATTGTTAATATAAATCATTCTCAATTGTAATCATTTAAGCACTACCACTAGTATGATAGTTTCTATTGACGTTGACCGTAAACATTTATTTATTTATTGGTTTGTTTAAATAATAAAGTCTATGGGTTGTTTTGAATTATAAACTAAATTAAAATAAATAAAAACATATGAAATAAATAAATCAATTATGCCACAACTTAAACCCATATTTTATTATATTTAAAACACTTAGTATTTATTTCTTATAAATCTTACAGATATATTTGATGGTTGGTACTATCGTTTGGTTGAGTATTCTATCACTGGCTATAACGAAAATATCACGAGCCTGCGTTCGATTCAAACATGGTAGGTATTTTTTTACTATAATTGGAGATAAGTAAACGATTTTTGTAATCATACGAGGTAAGTACTTTCAGGATTTTTGCAAAAATCCAACCAGTTTTAGGTAAGTCGCGAATAAACGCTCAACTGTCATAAGTCCTGAACGCTGATTGGCCAAAATGAACGTTACTTACTGACGGACGCGCTCATTAACCTGAACAGGAAGACATCATTGACCAATCAACGTTTCATTTTCTAATCGCCCTAAACAAATTGGGATTTTTGCAACGGACCTGAAAGTACCTCGGATGATTACAAAATTCGTTGTTAGTTTGTTAGTCCTATGCAATCGTTCTAGGATTATTGAGAAAATCCAATTTCTCGAATATCCTGCGACATATACATTATATACACTCATGCAATTTCGGTGTTGTAGTACTTCATAATAGTGTTGGGTAGGAGTCCTACCATAGGACACGACTTGAAAAAGAGTTTGTCAGAGTAGCCTCTTTTTTCTACTGAGCCAGTACAATGTCCTACTTCAAATGAGGCGAGGCGTACTGAAGCTCGGCGATACGTTTGAAGTACGAATATGACATTTGACGTTACTGCAGTCTGAACTCTGACTGATGACATATTAATATCCTGTGTCGCAAAGTAATATGAAACGATTTATAGTGTTTTTTTTTAAACTTGTAGATAATATAAACAATCCGCCATATTGGCTTTGTCAATAGTTGGATAAAAAAACTAGTGATGGGAACTATTGAGAATTCTTAAATGAAAAAAATTGAACGATTATTTTCTTTATTTGAATCGTACGAAGTATCAGTGTCTAAAATAACAATTTTAAACTTTATATTACCTTTATACTCTTTATTACTGTACAATATTATGAAAATTAAGACTTTGTAATCTGGGGTGGCGTTGGTACTATTTGTAGCATGTGTGTATCTCGCTCCTTCTTTATAGTAGTATAGTTTACCGGAGAGTGAGTAACCGAGTAACGCGACCACAGAGTGTCTACAAGTTTTTGGGTACTCTGTGACGCGACTGCTACGACATAAAATTTGTATACACATTGAAATGTTGAGCCGCTCTTAATGTACCGGACGAATGTACCGCCTCTTGTATGTCCTACTCAACACTACTTCATAATGTAATTTGAATTTCAGCTCCGAAAATCAAAGACGAACAACACAGGCTTGCAAACCTGGCGTGCGTCAGTGGACTGTTCACATTTCTCGGATCAGGTCTGCCTTTTGAATACCTATTTACTTATTAACCTCAATGTAAGGATAAAGATCACGTAGTTCCCATGGGACGTAAGACTGTCTGTCCCATTTTATCGTTAAAAATACATGCCAGTTATATGTACGTAAGTATTTATTGAACTTGAATTTAAAAATTTATCACCAAAGTGATGTCTTAAGTTGGATGTCGATGTCGGTTTCATTAATCGATTACCAATAATTACTTGGATTGACATCGGACGTATAAGTAATTGAACTTACGTGCTTTAGTAATGTAAAAGCTTCATACTAAACTGATGCGAAATGTTTAACTTTTTTTATGTATTTTGTGTTTTAAAATAGAATTATTATATTTTATTAATATAGCCATTTGCTTATAAACAACCTAATAGATAAATTATTCTCAGTTAAGTGTATAATTTTAAAAAACTGTCAGTAGTAGGACTGCACGTCAGAAGTGAAAACTACACCGTCTGTTATCTTTTAACAAACTATTGACGATGTAAAGCATATTATGAATCAAGAAGTACGTACTAATTCCGGTAGATGGCGTTTATTTCATATAGTCAAACGTCACTGAGGATGTAGCTCATAGAGCGTGACGGCGCGAGTTCACTGTTTTTTTTTTATCACATAGGTACCTGATGATTGGTACCTATTGAAGCCGTATCTGTTGTAAGTGCACGCTGACCTAAGCAGTTTAAGGACAACAGCATCTCACGCTAATCTTCCATAAAGGGGTGGTTCTCCCGACAGACGGGCTGCCCAAATGACTGCGAAATGCAGTGTTCCCGCCACTATACTTGCCAGATTCAGACCAGACCAGTCGTATAGGATTTGCTCCAAAGCAGTGTTCTCTGTTTCTCGATGTAGAATAACATAAATATTGTTATTACTCTCTACTTGGTGTACATTAATTAAACCACTTTATATTGAGTTCCAATACTTTTACTGACCGAACGATACATCATAACTACAATTCAAACTCTAAGATGTGCAGACATACGACATCGACCTCTCTTCGCCAACGCGTTCATTCAACTGAACTGACTGATTGAGTGATACCCTTTTTATACCATACCACCGAATGGATCTGAATGAATGAATGAATGAATATTTTTTTAACGTCATATCAATGTCAACGAACGTCATATTGTAATGTTGCAGAGTACTTTATATATACTTCCGTCGACATAAATAGCAATCGTTAACAATATGTATTTATGTAACTATTATATATGCAAACTTTGTAGTTTGTAACGCGGAAGATCAGCGTCGTAGTTTATCCTACGTCTACATGCTGAACGGAGACCATTTTGGTACACTTTTCTATAAATTATAAACTTTTCTTCTTTCTTTCTTCTGTTAAAAGAGTTGATATTTTTAAATTATAATTATTTATAATCATTTTCAGTTTTCTACTTCTTCTCCTTGGTGATTGTGTTCAGCTTTTACCACTTTCGTTACGTGCGACGCGCCATCTTGCTGCACGAAGCTGAATGCGGATGATTTTGTGTTTTTATTTTATTTATTCCTAATTGTAGTGATCGATGTTTCTAATTTCTATGTCAACGATTAAGGCACTGTTTTGCCGCAAGGTATCATCAGACACTTGCACATTAGATTTTTGTAATATGAACTTGTTCATATTAATAAGTTGACTTATTATTGGTGCTCGTTTGACGATACTACATACATTATATCCGCCTGTTTTTATTTTATCTTGAGAATTCAAATAACGATTTGTGATTTTTTTTTTTAAATTTTGTGTAACAACTAGTCCACTATTTTTTTTTTTATATATTTAGTTGTTAACTTGTTAATAATTCATTGTTGTGTTGTTATAAATTTGAAAGAATAAATTTGAAACTCGTGATGTATTGGTCTATATCAATCAAATATCCATCCACAGATTACTAAAGAAGTTAAAAGCATAATTAGGCCTACTAGCCTTTGTGTTATTCTGATGTATACTCTATTAAATAAATAAATAAATATCTTCACACATTCCACACAGCGCCATCTAGTTACACACTAAGCAACTAATGCGTGTATTATGGATACCGGACAGTTGATATACTACATAGTTTACTTTTTTTTTTTTGTAAATACATACATATTATAAATACAAAACATCCATGACTCAGGTACAAAGGTAAAATGTTAACACATAAACATTTGCACCTAGCGGGATTCGAACCCGCGACCGTTAGGTTAACAGGTAGGGTCATTAACTACTAGACCAAACGTGTCGTCTATTGCTGCAAAGTTTCATCAAAATCCGGTTATATGTAGGTATGTATTAAGTAATAACTACATTACATTCATTTTATTTGCTTAATGTTTCATCATTGGTTGAATCGGTGAGTAAGAAAACAGGGCTCGCATTTATTACATTTTCGTTTCTGTTGACGGAAACACATTTATAATATGGTGGCTACTTTAACAAAATACGGGAAATGGGGATTATTGAAGGCGTGTACAGCGGCGGAGTCACAAATCTTTATCGTCCCTATAGGTGATTTATTGGTAAGCCGATCGTTGGGAGTTTTAACGTGACACAAAAATGGATGTATTTAGGGGATATGGTGGCCTCGTGCCTACTTCTTTGGGGGCTCATGCCGTATAGAAATGTGAGTTTACTGGCTTTTGCCGGCGACTTCGTCCGCTTCTCTCGGGAACTGTACTTTCTGGATAATAGTTACCATATGACGTGTTGGTACACCAAAGTCTTAGGACACAGTCCGTTCTACGTTCATAATTTCGGTAGACCGTATGGCAGCAGTAATAGGTACCGGCGTTGTTGCATGTATTCGCATATGCATTCGCAAATGCGGAACGATTTAGACGTCCGCAACAGTATCTGTTAACATCTTAACAACCTTACCGAAATTAAGCTTGTAATGAACCAACAATACATAATATTTTGGGTAGATGGCGCTTATTTCATACAATCAAACGTCAGTAAGGGTGTCTCTCACAGAACGTGACGGCGATGAGTTCACTGTTTTTTCTCCATACTAAAAGTGTCCAACGCGCCCAAAGTATATGAATAGGCTCTGGCATCCCTTACTCACTAACCGAAACACAACATCCTGTGATTTCACGGTGGTCTTCCGTAAGGGTGTGGTTACTGCCACCAGACGCGCTGCTAAAAATGACTGCGAAACGCAAGTGTACCTTGCCACTATTATAATTTTATTCTATAATTTGTGTACCGGATAGCTCTAAAAATCCGTGGTATTAATAGAATTCATAATAATATTGTACCTACGGTTCGTTTCATATAAATCAAAGAAGCATTTTTGCGAACAAATCGTGATAAATTAGGCTCAGAGGGAACATATAAGGGAAGGTATAAGTCGTCCCAACATTTATTAAGAACTGAAGCCTACTTGATTATACTGTTTTATTTATTTAAAAGCTTACTGTTTTATTTATTTAAAAGCTGGTGCAAAAAATAAAAATAGTTTTATTTTTTATTTTCAACTATTGAACTGAAACAGGTTAATTAGGTGAAGCTCCTAGTCACGTGACGACGTGACGCTTTACGAGGTGAAGCGATAGTGAAGCGGTCTTAATCACGCGACATCTATAGGATTAGGTTAGAACTGCTTGGTGATGCCGTAAGCTCCCAGACGACTTACAGAATTTATACCAGAATATGCTTCTATATAAAGAAAAGTGTATAAATCTAAATTTATTAATATTTTACTAAATAATAATAACTAAATATATTAATTTATTAATATATTAATATATTTAGTTATTTAAAGTTTAAATTAGACATCCGCAACCTTATCAGGTTGTCCGAAGACATAAGTCTCCTCCAGTTCATGTCACCTACTGCGGTTAAACGCCAGCTGTCTCCATCCTTTGGGAAGATCATCATCCCATCTTCTCATCTGTGTTCCCATTTTTTCTTTTCCCTTCTCTTGGACGTTAACTTTCTAAAAATAAATTTATTTATTTATTTATTTAAAAAAGGCTTACCAACTAAAGACATACTTAAACACAGTATACAACACTCACAGAGAGGAACATCACAAGTATGCATTTAAATTATAGAAAAGCACAACATTAATTTTGATTAATTAAATTATAAATGAATTAACAAATGTCAGAGATCAAAAATACAAATACCTAAATCAACTTTCATATTATTATAATTAATTAGTAATATAAAATCAATCAAGTCAATAAAACAAAAATAGCAATCAATAATAGATAAATTTTGTATTTTTTGTCAAATGGTTGAGCCAAAAAGATCTGATAAAAGCACAGTGTAGTTAAATTATGATTTACCAAACAAGTATGTTGCCTGTTACGTGCATCCCTTAATTAACTTAAAATAATGACTTAATTAAACCACTGATACACTGTGCGGGAATATTAATTAATGTAAATAATTGAGTGGAAAATGTCCCTTGGGGGACAATCTCGCCTCTGTGTAAAACATTATATGTACCACATTATGAAATATGAAGGACAATACGCTTGAATGTCCTATACATTTTGTTCATAACAAGTTTTGACATAGCGGAACTTTTCAAGAGCTAAACTAATCTATACTAATTATGTATAATCATATTTTGTCCTGATTGACTATCATACGTTACAGCCAAAACAACTAAATCCAGACTAGAAAGCCCAAATTTGGAACATACGTTTATTTTTTAACGAAAGCCTACTAAGTTCCTGTTACTGGCATTATTTTTGAAGAAGTTTTTATTAACAAAACAATAGAATAAATTGAATATTTCTTAAGAATTAGTCTTAAAAAATTGTTACAGAACTGTTATTTAATAGGCATAAGTATACATTTATAAATTTCTGAAAGGGAGTGCATAAAATAGCGATCGATTAGTCCAATTATAATCAATAAAGCGTTATGTGCTTACACAGACATGTTCCTAACAGATTTGTGTGGAGAAGACGGAAGCCTCAGATGTTGGCCAAATCGCACGCTAGGACTAATTTGCTTGGCAAGGCTCCTCCATCTGTCTTTTTCCTACCACAAAACACCACAGTAAGCTATTATATGAGCTTCTATATGAGCTTCTATATGAGCTTCTTCAAGCGCGCCGTAAACATAATAATATTCCTGTAGGGTACACCCTGGCGTTGCTTGTATCCTTAGGTGACAGTAGCTATTTACAATCAAATGGATTGACACATGTGCTGTTCTGTTTCGGGATGTGACTAAACGGGTTGCCGAAGATCAATTGACCTTTCCCCACCTTGTCTCGTGCCATTTATCGTACAAAATCTGCAATGCATTTGAATCCTTCGGAGGTTATTTTATGTGTAACGGCACGCAACGGCAGCATTTCTTCAAGTGAAAATGTTTACCAAGTGAGACCACGCTTAATGTGATCCCATATCATTCCCCAGACTCTAACCGAGATTTGATAATTCTGAAGCCCTGTCAAAACACAAATTGGCTGAGATATCACTTCGTCCCACAAAACTTGTGAGCCGCGAGTGACAAATTGTTCCCCTGTGAGGTCGATTCACCATACAATCTTGTTTCGCGTTTGGATTTTAGAAAATGTTTTGGGGAGGTGAAGGTTGGATTATTATTTGGCCAAAGTTCAAATATTTCTATCATTGTGAGAACTAAGTTATATATATTATTATTTATTTACTAGCTGTACCCGCGACTACGTACGCGTTGAAAAATTTATCTATCTATAGACTAATGTTATAAAAAGAGAAGATTTGTATTTTTGTATGTTTGTAATGAATAAACTCAAAAACTACTGGACCAATTTTTGAAAATTATTCCACCTATAGAAAGTTACATTACGAGCGATATTTTATAAAGTTACTCGGGCGAAGTCGCGTGCAACAGATAGTAAATATATAAAAATACTAGCTGTTCCACACGACTTCGTCTGCGTGACTTTATAAAATATATCCTATCTCTTAAGTTGGATCAAACTGCAAGTTTTATCAAAATCGGTTCAGTAGTTTAGGAGTTCATCGGCGACAAACAACGTGACACGAAATTTTTATATATACAGAGATGAGTTATAACGCCTGACATCTTTTATCTGTGACGACGGTGGCGCCGCCAGTGCTGACGACAGTGGAACCGATTTTTTTATATTTATATTATAACACTTGATAACAACATACCTATAACATGTTTTATTCTATATTTTATGTTAAGGACATGCAGCCTAACTCCTGTCCTTAACTTCGAGCCTTAATTTATTTACAATCATTTAAAACTGAACGCTGATACAATTTGTAAAAGATAAAACGAACATTTGTCTGGATTGTAACAATTGTGTTTATTTCTATTATCTTTAATAGAACACAGTCAGTGCCTCCTAAGTCTGCGGTTGATACGCTCCGGGTATAAGTCTCAGCAAAACCGATCAATTCGTGTTACGACGAGATTAACACAAGGTACTGTTACGTGCAAAAGTGATTTATCCTAAGAGGGCGCTTTGTAATCTTTTTTTTAAAAGGGTAAGCAGTATTTTTTAATTTTTTCTCCAGAATTAAAACTTTTGCCACTTATTATAAATTTAATACTGTATGTAGTTTTAGTATTGAAAAGGCACATTGAATTCAACAGTCACCACAATTATAAAATTATATATTATAATAGAAAACTTAACAGCGTGAAATAACAGCTCTTGTGATGTTTTTTTCGATAAGTATATAGATACCAGAGCTATATCCCATTTATATATCCCTATCTTTTCCCTATTAGGGTATGCAGCAGCTGATTTCCTCCTGGTGTTGCTCGTGTTATAGATGATAGCAGTCACCTTCAATCAAGAAAATCGTTAGTCTGTCCGAACAATTAAAAAAATTAGTATGTATATATAGTTATTATGTTTAGCTGTGACAATTCAATTCCACCGTAATATGTAATGTGTAGATTGTTGTACGTTGTGTTGTGTTTATTCATCTAATACGTCATATCTGAAATATAATAGGAAAGTTTCTGCTAATCACATTGCAAAGAATTTAAATTAATAATAATACCATTCCTTTTACATACTTTCGTATTTCGAAACTTTTAATATTCGAAGAATCATTAGCGGCTAACGACCAATCTGCGTACTTGGATATTTTTTTTTTTTTATTAATCGAGAGCTGAACAATTATTCAATAGAGAGAGTCACACCCTCCCTCCCCTCTTTTGGCACTAATCAACTTCGTGAATCCAAAGGTATTTTGCACAAAATACCTTTGGATTTTATTACAGTATAAATACAGTTAATAAAATACATACAATAATATCCACGTATTCTACTTTTGTGGACGATTATACACGAATAAAGTTGCCCCAATGAACAGCCGCGAAGCAACTTGCAACTGTTATCTAGCGAATGTTAGTGATGTGGTACTAAATATATCGATAAATTGATTGATCAAACTAAAGCATTAAGCATACTACTGACACATTTGAATTGAAATTTTTGGCTTGACGGCTAATTGTCCTGATGCAAGTAAATGTCAACTTTAAGGTGACGAACCTTTTCTTACCCCGAATTTACTTTTGTATATCTATTTGTTTTTATCGATAAATAGAATTTCAAACACTTCTGAGTAGCTAATCTCCCGACGAAGCTACGAGACGAGCGAAAGCGCCTTATCACGGCGATTAGCAATCATTCAACCGCATACAACACAATTTAGCAGGCGTTATTTATTAATTGGCTTTAGCGCTAAAGGTTTAGAATAATTTATGTTCGATTTTTCACAATATCAGCGTCCGGACAGTTATTTACTTAAAAACATTTTAACGTTTAACTGTGGACGATATATATAATAGTATCGGCATGTGGTGTTTGACAGAAACTTAACTGTTTATTTGATAACAATACTTAAGGCTAAACAAAATTTATATTACATTTACATATTATACAGTATAATTAATCTTTGAAAATTACTTATTCATTACTTGCCAAATAATTATAAAATAAGAAAATGGGCAGATGTTATCTTATGAGGGTGAGTAGATATCGAAATAGCTATTAGTAAGTAGCTAAAATCAAATAAACGCAAAGCACCATCAAATTGGGAATATGAATTGTGAAATATTACCCCACAGGAATTTATTATATATATGGATAAGAAGGTTTTAATCCGGTTGATTACATGTTCTATCCGTGTGCCAAGTTACATCCAAATCCGCTCAAATATTTCACAAAAACTAGTCACATTACTTTTAAAATGTTACAAGCTATATTGTTATAATAATTATTAAGATTATATGATAAGAACTATATAGATACCGGATGTAAAAATGAATATTCCGCATAAAACATTCTTATAACATTTATTCTTGTGCATTGTATCAATTAGATTATAATGTTTGCCGCGTGGTTTTTCTGAACTGGTTTCGTGTTTACGTAAACATACTATATTGACGTCAGAATATTAGATGCATGATGTGATAGAGATGTCGGCGGCCTATCGTACAATCCGGCAGTTCGTGATGTGCCTAGACAGATCGTGATAATGGTGTTTCATGAAGTTGAAAAGTGATCAAAAAAGTGCAAAAACTAATCACAATCTCACATCTCAACGGGTAGCCAAATCGTCGAATGATATACTTCGAACGATCTGACTGATATTAGTTATGAACTTCATGAAACGGCGATGTATCACGATCTCCCTAGGCACATCACAAACTGCCGGATTATACGATCGGCCGCCGACAGAGACCAACAGAGCTTCTCGGGAGATCCCTTTCCGCCTTTTTTGAATTTAAACTGTGTCTTTAGTGGATTGGTTGAGTAGAATTTAATAATTAAGCTATAATTATCAACTTGATGACTAGGGTGTAGGGCAGTACTATTGAAGGTGATTGCTGGGAAGGTGGATTACCCAATAATACTAGCTGATGCCCGCGACTTAGTCCGCGTTGTAAAATAAAAAAAAACATAAGTAATAATTATAACGCTTGTCCTCTTGTATGGATGATCCCTTGGGAACAGTACTTTTTAGTTCTGGTATGTACCCTATGTCCTTTCTTGTATCGCTGACAGCGTGTATGCAAAATTTCATGATGATCAGTTGAGTAATTAAGGCGTGAAAAGGTAACAGACAGACAGACAGAGTTACTTTCACATTTATAACATTATATGGATATATAGATATTGAGATTTGATATTATAATAAGGAATATTTCGATTTAATTATGTTTTAACGACATCTCATCTGATTGCATTATGTACCAATAAAAGTGTTTTTTATAATTTTGCAAACCTGTTTCCCCGAGCTAAACCACAAACAAAATAAAACAGACAAACGTATAGGCATCTCTTTCATTATCATACACAACTATCTCGCTCTACAGGCTATCTTCAAACTTGACCTTAAGTTCATAATTTGCTATGACACTGTGTTATTTTATAAGTTACTTAAGAAGTACGCATGTCGCGAGTCGTGTTTTAAAATAAATAGTATTTTGTTTATTTTAAAAAAATGGTAAGATTTTTTTTGCGACTTATTTAATAGTTCAGTGAACGTGTTTTATTTTTCTTTTTATTTTTAAAAATGTGTGTGTCGTTCTGTGCATTTAATAGTTTAAAGTACTTAGTCGTATGACCAGTTTCTGAGTGATGTTTAGTTATCTATAGTAGGTATAAATACCTAAATTCGTATGCAATTCATTGCTATACGTCTATCTGTTTCAAAGTTCTGTGCCGAATTCTAAAGGATGTTGGTATGCAAATAAAACCGGTAATACGAAAATAAATTTTATACTTCAAACACTTCCTCGTGTCTCTTAATGTTGAGGTTTCTAAGAATCCGTGGTGGTGGAATCTTTGTTAATAAATATATGTCCTTGTTAACAAAAGTTTAAACCTTAATACGTAGATCGTTGAAGACATGGATACGTCAAGTCAAGCAAAGTTTTTCCCACCTACTACCATATATAGGATTGTTAGGGTTGCCACATTTATCCGAGGAAAAGGACTCGCTGTGATCTCGGATCCACACATCACCGCTGATTGTGGAATCTGGGGAAGTTTTAGTGGGTAATCCCGGTGATAAGTCACTTCACCGGGCGAGTCCCACACTCCCCCTCGCTGACTGTCCCGGTCGACGAGGGATAGTGCGTAAATATCATTTCCCCTCCTAAAAAAAGGGATTGCCACATTTAAATGATACTGGGATCATTCCTATTTAAATGATACTGGGCTCATCAGGAATCTATTCGGCTCATGGGCGCCATATAAAAATAGTGAGTCCACGAGTCGAGTCCAGGGGGGACGAAGCGGTGTGTGGGTATCTGAGAATAAAGGCCTCTCTGTGATCTATCTCGGATCCACACATCACCGCTGATGGTGGAATCCGGGGGGGTTTTAGTGGGTAATCCCGGTGATAAGTCACTTCACCGGGCGAGTCCCACACTCCCCCTCGCTGACTGTCCCGGTCGACGAGGGATAGTGCGTAAATATCATTTCCCCTCCTAAAAAAAAGGGGTTGCCACATTTAAATGATACTGGGCTCATTCCTATTTAAATGATACTGGGCTCATCAGGAATCTATTCGGCTCATGGGCGCCATATAAAAATAGTGAGGGCACGAGTCGATTCCGGGGGGGACGAAGCGGTGTGTGGGTATCTGAGAATAAAGGCCTCTCTGTGATCTATCTCGGATCCACACATCACCGCTGATGGTGGAATCCGGGGGGGTTTTAGTGGGTATTCCCGGTGATAAGTCACTTCACCGGGCGAGTCCCACACTCCCCCTCGCTGAGTGTCGACGAGGGATAGTGTGTAAATATTATTTCTCCTCCTAACAAAATGGGTTGTCACATTTAAATGATACTGGGCTCATCAGAAATCTGTTCGGCATCAGAAAAATGGCCGCCACATAAAAATAGTGAGGCCACGAGTCGAGTCAGGAGGGGACGAAGCGATGCATGTTTGGGTATCCGAGGATAAGGCCTCGCTGTGTTCTCGGATCCACACATCACAGCTGAAGGTGGAATCCGGCGGAGTTTTAGTGAGTACCTATTCCCGGTGATAAGTCACTTCACTGGGCGGGCTTCCCATAGTCTCAGTGCGTAAATGTCATCTCCCCTCATAAAAAAAGGGTTGCCACATTTGGTTACCAGTATTAAATTATACTTATATTCGATTGATCGTTATGTGACTACAATTATTTAGAAAAAAAAGGTATTTTACTAATTAAAGCTATAAAATATTATGTGATTATAATTAATGACGTAATTACTTAATGTTTCTATTAAATTATGCTAGAAATTATTTTTACACTATGCTGGAAATTCTTATTATGTACGTACATTACTAGCAACCTAAAATCTCCTTAAAGTTGCCCCCAAGTGATGTTCATAACATAGATTAATTATTAACATTGATAATTAAACTATGTTATGAAGTTACTTACTTAAATAATATTATTATTATACATTAAGATTTTCTTATAAATATATATTTCTCAGAAATTCACGCACAAACAAACCAGTTGTTGGAAGTGAACTTTATCTAATCGTGAGCACTTTATACTGAGAAATTCTCAGAAAATATCGGACTATTTCTGACTTTATTACATTAACTATTACCAATGCTAAAAATGCTAAAAATGCCCAAAATATAATACTAGTCGTCTATAGATTAATCTCTTAAAAGGTGTGCATAAATGTTTGGTTCCAAATAAATCCCCCGATAGCAAGATTTGTGTTTTCTTTTTCTTTTTAACTAGCTGGTGCCCACGACTTCGCCCGCGTGAAAATTATATCCCAAAACCTTCCTCGAGAACCACTCTATCCATTGGTGAAAACAGCATGAAAATCGGTGCAGTATAGTTTTTGAGTTTATCGCGAACAGACAAGACAGACAGATGCAGCGGAGGACTTTGTTTTATTATACGTAAGGATCCCCGACGCCCGACTCAAAAACGGGGTGTTATAAGTTGACGTCTGTGTAGGTATATGCGAGCCTTGTCTGTAGGTAGAATTGTAGCACCCAAACGTACGGACCGATTTTGATCCGGTTCTTTTTAAAGCTGACATGATCGGGATGGTTCTTATAGCTATAATTTATCAAGATGCTTGAAGACCATCAGCCCATTTCCTAGTTGACGAAGGGATTTTGGTATACTGTTACTTCGGCGGTATTTCCATGACATGATAACCTTGACCTGATACTGCAACATCAAGTAGTCTGCGGGATAATCAACTCCTCAGCAACTTTCAGGAGATACCTATAGCGTGTTTGGGCTCAATAGAATGTCGGGGACTAGTTAATAAAATTTGAATTACAGCTTGTACTAATTAAATGCGGCAGTCAGGCCATAAATCTAGTTTTATTTTTTCACCATCTTTGTACAATTTGTATTCAATAATTGTGAATAATAATTAAAGTAGGTAAGTTAAATTCTTAAAAATGCTAATTAACTAACGTAACAAGTTTTGTTGTGTTTAGCTACTTATCGCACGGCTGATAAATTCGTCTCTTCGGAATACATTTTAAAATTATATTGCTCTTAAATGTGATAAGAGTTAGGTAATCGTACAGTCAAATTAGGCAGAATAATTCGTGTAGTTTTGTAAATTGGTACATTTATACCTTTCTGTATCCAGATGAACATACTAAAAATCCTCAAGGGTGGGGGCTGTGCTGAGGGTGTAAGGGTGGGGTGGGCTGTTGAAGGTTTTTGCTCATATCGCGAATATCTGTACAAATAGCATTATGATTGCTTCTGACAAAAGTTTCTACATAAAATTTTCTACAAATTTGGATATATTCATTTTTACTCTAAGATCAATACTTTAGGAGCTACATGCTGTGTAAGTTAACAGAGAGTTAGGATGTTTAAGATGCTGTTTTTGGGGAAGATGTGGATTCTATTGCTCTATAAGTTAAAAGAGGCAAATGAATAATGTTTAGGAAACCAATATTTAGATTCCAAGAAACATATTTTGTTTTTAAGTGTGGCGTCAAGAAACCGCAAATTGTTATAGGCTTAGGAAAAAACCACAGGACAGACTTTATAGTGATTGTTATAGCATATAATATATGCTATATAATTATGCTATAATATATTATAGCAAAGGTAGACGACACTGATTGTATATTTGGATATAAATTTGTAGCACTTTGCAACCAATTAAAATATTATATATGATTTTAAATATATATGATTTTAAAGAATGCATCCCGGACGAACCCGATAGAGAGCCGCTAGTAAAAAATAAAATAAAATTATAGTAGTATTTCGAATATATAAAGCTGAAGAGTTTATATTTGTTTGGTTGAATGCTTTAATCTCAGGAACTACTGGTTCGAATTGAAAAATTGTTTTTGTGTTGTATAGTCCATTTATCGATGAAGGCTTTAGGCTATATAAAGTCACGCGTATATATTTAATTTTATAATTTTAGTATAATTTTTATTTGCGTCAACTCTAGCGCCATCTGTCAGTGAATACTGACATTAAATATAATACTGGCAGACTGCAATGACAAAAAGTCTTATTTTCATCCCATCAGATGGCGCAAATTACAATATATTTATACGTAAACTTACAGATGGCGCGTCGTACTATCCGTCGGGACAAAACATTTGATTTTTTAAATTTGTTTTTGCGATATCTCATCGTAAAATAAATTAATAATTAATAATATATTTTCTTTTTCTACGCAGACGAAGTCGCGGGCACCTGCTAGTATACTATATAGCTATTTCAAAGGATACATTTCTTTTTTTGTTAAAAGTTGGCAGTCTATTTTAGGCAACGAAGAAGGGTTGCAGGTGAGCTAACAACCCTGAAAAACCGTGTCAATATAACAAACTTTATTCTTGGTTGGTTTCTTCGATGGACTGCTGAACTTGACCATTAATATAATTTTAAATTCTAACTCATGGAAAAATTGTTAAACTCTGATACCGTTAAGTTAAAACCGTTAATTCAGAGCGGACAACTTTAAAACTAGTCTGATTAGCAAATCTACAGTAAAGTTAGTATCGCGTGGTCCTGTCTCAATTGATGATAATGTGCGCACAGCTTTCAACACTATAATGTGCTATTTTAATGTTACCGAGTGTGATGCCCACTCTTCACGTTGGCCAACATTGTGAAGAATGTTGTGGCAAAAATATTCGCCAAACGTTTGTGATGGCGTCCATACGTTCCTAGGTCGTTCCGTTTCTTAGGCCAATGTGCGGACGAATTTATTAAAATTAATATTGATGCGCTAATGGCTTATGCCGTTTATTTATTTACAGCATACCACTGTGCATTAAAAACAAATGAGAAAAGTGAAGGTGGTGGATGCTGTCAATACATCGAAACATGTTTTACATCATATGAGATTTACATGAAATGTTTATCTACATTCAAATAATTTTCTTCATTAGTCATTGTTACTGCCATTTTATAGGCACTATAGTTAAGATTACGACTCGCGAATTGAAATATCAGTTGCATGCAGTCACACTGGGAGCTCGTAGTAAACTAAATTCGCGGCCAATGTATGCACGTGACGGCCATAACTCTGCCAGAACCCTTTGATCTTTTGTTCCAAAACTGACACCACAAGGATCTCACCCCAATTTGTGGGCACTCCAATACTTGGAGTATTACAACTACATACCAAACTAAGCACAAACTCCCGCTCTACTTTATGGTCATAGTACGAATTTCGACCAGCAGACGTTGCGTTTAGGCGGAGTGGGTCAGATTGTTGAGGCTATATTTGAAAGCGTGCATTAGCTATTATGTCATAAGATCGTTCAATATTTAAATGCCAAAAAACGTATTACGTTATAACGTATAAATTAGTAAAGTTTACCTACTACAACACTATTGTAGTAGGCAACAAAGATGTGATCGCTGACTATCCATTAGAAACGTTGCATGGATGCGAAATAAATAGTGGTATTCTAGAAAATAAATCATTTGTCACTTGTAAAGTTTCCACAAATGCAATGTGGAATATTGTTAGTCCTTGATCAGGGTCAAAGCAAATTTGTCTTTCAACGCCCTTTGGTTGACGCTTTCACGTCACCCGGATTTTTAAAATGCTGAAGCAACAATGGTCCCGCGCCTCAGGAAAGGCTCCATCGAAATTTAATTTTGCAGTGGAAATTGTTTTTCGCATTTGGAATTTTGGTTTTTTGGCTCCCCTTGCCATCTGCCTAACGCCTTCACAGTGCTCTACCTCAGGACCGGCGCTATTATAAATCCGTGATGTCTGTTTTTCCGCTAACTACTTCTAAACCGCCAATGGATTTTGGAAAGAGGGGTAAACCAGGAAGGTTTGTGTATTAAAAAATATATCCTAGGCGAAACCGGGAGCGGGTCGCTAGCATTGTGATAAAAGTCATTCCTCCATCATTTCCTCGCCCCTTATCCTAAACAACATACAACAGTCATTTAAGGTCATTTAAGGTGCCTTTTGGAGTTTACTCCTTATTTAAAAAAATATTACAAAACACAATATTATTTAAAAAAAAGAATATTGTTGTTCTTATAATCGTTCGTAAGGAGTAAAATTATTTTTTTTTTACAAATAGTTCTGATCGTAGGTAGTCAATAAAACCGAACAGATCCGTGTGAAATATCTGTAGTGAAAACATAATAGGTCATCGTTTACGACAGCTAAATTAGCGTGTCTAAGTTATGGATAAGTTGAAAATCATCACCACAAATGCATATTACAGAAACATGAAATCAGTTGAACTGCCAATTAGCAGCAAACGTGTATGAAATAATGTACCTTTTTTTTTTTCATTTATTTCTCGTGGGAAGGTTGTGTTTTGGATTACTTCTTGAATCCCAATCCCTTATCCTTAATCGTAGTGAAGTCGGAAGCGCACCTGTGGCGTTTCTTGTTTTATAGGCGGCGGTGGCCAACTATTACCATCAAGAAAGTGAACCGTCACCCTGTCTGCCAGCCTTAACATTAAAAAAGTGTGTGTGTGTGTGTGTCAGCTCCGAAGCACGACTGGAGTTTACTCCTTACGAACGATAAATAAATAATTTAATAAATATAATTAAAACATATTAATATAAAATATTATATTAATATGTATTGAAGCATATTATAGCCAGTAACGCGTAACGTGTGACATGTGACATTTGATTTTACTCCCATAAATTTTCATACCATAAATAATGAAAATCGATTCTTAAGGAACTCCAAAAAAAAAATCAATTAGTCAATTTAATGAAAATGTAATACTGATTCATAATTTGAATATTAGAATTAAAAATAATATTGTTGAACATAAAACGCGTCTCCATGAGGTAGGTAACTAAGTAATTTATTTATGCTTTTGTAATAAACTCCGGGATAGTTCGAGACATGTCTATAAAAAAAATTAATAATTCAAATCGAAACTCTGTTCGAACGATTATAAAATCATTCAATCGC
Source organism: Synanthedon myopaeformis (assembly GCA_944738685.1). Classification (NCBI taxonomy): domain Eukaryota; kingdom Metazoa; phylum Arthropoda; class Insecta; order Lepidoptera; family Sesiidae; genus Synanthedon; species Synanthedon myopaeformis. The sequence continues at coordinate 1,712,409 of OX122933.1, read as the reverse complement.
TAATTTATTATGCCTTAAACTTAGCATACCTATGACTGGATCAAAATTGACTCAACCGCGATTTGAGGTAAATTCTATCAAAAATATATAAAACGTAATTATATTGCAATTCCGTGGTTGGAGTTTCTTGTAAAAAATAATATCATATTTCATAAAAAGTCATAAAAAATTAAGACTACTCATAATAAAACAACAATTAGAGCAGGATAACATCGAAATTAAGGGAGACTACCGCCCGTCACAAGATGGATGGCGTACCTCCACTTTCGGGTACGCCAAGATTCCGACAGGGAGAGTCCCAGCGCTGGATAGCAGTGGCGGGGCACCGATGTCGTGTCATAACGTCCCCGCAACCTCGAACATCTACGACCACGCTAGGAAGTCGTTGGGTTTTAGCCGGTAAGAGTCCGGCATAACCCCGCAGCGTATCACTGCCGATACCCGGCTTTAGGATTTCCCAACGTTAAAAAAAAGGATAACATCGAAATATGTCCCTATTTGAATTGAAATCCAATTTCAATTCGAAATCCAATTAGGGACATTGAAATTGAAAGAAAGAATGAAAAGGGTTAGCGTACCACTGGTCAGTTTCCTTACTCGTCAATTTCCCTAATTCACCAGTTTACTCATTAGACAGTTTCGGTAGGTTGACAATTTCGCTAGTTAGGCACTTTACTGATTCTTGAGTTTCCTCCTTCGCTAGTATTGCTAGGATGTCAGTTTCGTGAAATTGCCAGTAAAGAATTTTGTAAATAAAAGAAAAAAATAAAGTTATTCTTTACAGTTAAATTTAACAAAAACCTTGTTTCTTCCAGATACACTATTTTAGCATAGCACTGCTAGTTACCTTGGCTGCATTATGTCGCGGCCAGAGCGCGCCAATGTCACCATGTCCCAACGTCTTCTCCTACGAACCGCCAGGATCGGAGCCGGGAAGGTGGTACGGCACCGTACACTTGTCTACAGATAACACTCTCCACTCGCTGTGGCTGAACATCGTGCTGGACAGCAAAGCTGATATAGTTGGAGTAAGATATTCCCATTCCTTCATTTAACTTTCCTATGCTCACTCTGACCCAAGAACAATGTGGACCGGGCATACCGACGTGACTGAATTCCAACTTCACTTCCAACATTTTGGCACATAAGATAGCTGGCTAATTTTCATAGAGAATTTCGTTTTTTCTATTACAACACTGCTTGATGCAGCACGAAGACATAATTTTTCCATTTAGGACAATGCCCTGTACACGACAAAAAGTAGTTTTCTTAATCGTTCTCTCACAAAAATAACAAAATATTTCCTATACTACCACGAAACTCTGCACGTAACATAGCAGCACTGGTCACGCTTTGGTATTCATGAAGTCAACAAAGAGTGTTGCCAAAATTTGCGCTTAACAAGACACTATTTATCTCTTTTTTCTTATTCAACTGTCACCTAGTAAAAATGAGACAAAATGCTTTTTGACATTAACGTATCGATATAACAGATATTTATATAAGCTACGGTTCATATAGAATAGGGCGCCTCCATAGATTATTTACTCTGAATACGATCACCTAGTGAATCGCTACTTTTCCTTGTTACTCTCTTATTTGTTGTCTCCTTTAGTCTTATATTAAAAGCGCATTCTGATTAGAGGCTTCAGAAGCGCTACAGTGGCGCCACAGTCGTGCCACTACTACTCTTATCCATACTATATATTATACATTATAAATGTGAAATTAAAGTCAGTTTGTCTGTTACATATTCATGAGTTAATTACTCATCAATCAACCGATCATCATAAAATTTTGCATAAAGGTACATTGTCAATGATACAAGAAAGGGTATAGGGTACCATTCATCCAGAAAAATGTAATCTAAAAATATAAAATTTGTGGCGGCGCCAGTGTCGTCAATAGTCAAAATTTATTAATTATAAAGTTTTATTTCAGACATATTTCTCCATCCAAATACATATAAAAATATTAACTTAAAATTTATGTCATTCTTAACAATTACATGTATTATATCCCAATATAAGGACCAGTTAGTCTAAGAAACGTTGAAACAAAGGTATGAAAAGCAAAAACCATAGAATCATTCTCTGTAACATGAAGGTCAATCTTGTAATGATGAGTTGCAGGCCTTGTCGCAATGTGACACGGTTGCAAAACTAATGTGATGTTTTTTTTTATTTGGAATTTTTTTTTAAGAAGATTTCTAATAGAGATAAACAAAGGGTCTAATACTATCTACACAATTTGAGATGGGACTATATATTATAGACGCTATGTCTTAAAGGTAGACGTCTTATATTCTAATTCTTATATGAATTTGTGGTTCTCAGGGCATGTCAGGGCATTTTGGCAGGGGGCACACAACCGTTTCGTTGTCATGTCTGACGACAGTAACCACCGCTTATTCAAGACCACAGTAAAATAACAGCATATTATGTGCTGTTGTGTTTCTATAAGTGATCGAGGGATGCCAGAGCCCATTTCCCTAATATCCCTATTCGTAAAAAACGCCCACTGTCGTAAAAAATTTAAAGAAATAATTAAAATTTAAATTCTAAACAATGTCCTTCGTTTGCAGAACTGGATAGGCGACGTGACAACCACAGACAATATAGATTTTAAAATAGAGAACACAAAGATGAAAATCCAACCGGGTCCAGCGACATCTGTACGATTTTTCGTCCAACACAACCTGTTAAGCAAACCGCCACGTTTGCAAGCGATCAGACTTAATGGCAGAGAGATATGCAACGCCAACGATCCTTTACCAGCGATCGATAGACCTGAAGAAGAGCCTTCCAGGCCAGAAAGACCTAGACCGAGACCTAGACCGTCTGCTGAGGATAACGACAGGCAACCTGAGAGACCAGTTGACAGTAGACCAGTAGGTAACCAACCTGTCTTCAGGCCGGAAGACGTGCCATCGACAAGACCTGTTAGACCAGAACACAGGCCTTCAGAGGAAGGACCAGCACCAGTGTATGTCCATCACCCTAATCCTCCTATAGGCCAAACTGATGTAAAACCCTACAGCATGTAAGTTACAAAATTAGAAATATATTCTCTAAATGCACAATTTTCCAAATAATTCTGAAACGTGTAGTAAGTACAGTCTCAATAGGCGGTTACTCTAAAAAATATAGCTCTCCTTATCATGGCCTATATTGTCTACTTCAAATTATTTAAGAGGACTTTGTCATGCGAAGTTTAGTGTTAATATAATGCTTGAGCTAACAGACATGTTTCAGGCTGTACTTTATTTCCTAATACTTAAGGCTTGATTTACACTAGGGCATCTAGAAGCTGGTGTCCAGAGCGGCGAATTTGAGGCTTTAGAAAAAAAAATTAGTGCTATCAAAAATGCTTCAAAGTGTACATTTATAAATAAAACATACGCATTTGCAAGAAAATTAAATAAAAATTAGATGTTTTCATATTACTTTTTTTTTTCATTATTTGGACAGAAATATCTTTTAAATGAATCGACCCGTTGAGGTATATGATCTCAAAACGTCGAGATCTGATGAGTATACTATTTTAAACATTTTAATCACGACCTAAAATCAATCAACTTCCCAATTTTTGGAAAAATTAGTGGTTTTTATAGCGGAAAGTCAGAAAGTATTCTGAACCCTCATCCATTTTGTGTAGAACGTGGCAATAGGCAGAAATTCCTGACCCAGAAACTTACTAAGGAATATACCTAATAGTATTTCCCTTCGAAAAGGAAAATACGTGAAAATACTTTTTGTTTAGTAATGTACATCTATATGTTATTTTTTAAACCTAACCAACGTTAGCGACTATTTGAAAATTTTATTTCAACAAATTTCTAAAGAAATTGAATTCAAAAGCACTGCTGTCAGACTGGTTGCACGATTTTTTTTTTCTTCCATGTAATAAAACCTTGCAAAGATATATTATTTCAATGGATAGAACTCAATTTTTCACGAATCTCACTCGCGACACGGTCCTCTTAAATTCAACTTTTACAGCAAGCAAAGTAAAAAACTGTTTACGTAAAATAATTATCAATCGAGACTTACAGATCGAGCAATTACACGTTTCCGAAATGTACACAAAAATCCACTTTCACCTCTATCTCACCTTTTAGATTTGCACAGATCATAATTAATATGAGATATAAAACAGCATGTAGAATAAATAACTATAGCAAAAAGTATTTAGAATTAGACCTATAGAAAGCAAATATGAACTGCTATTCATATTTTTAGTACCCTTTCGACCTTATTAACAAGTATGCATGTTTAACGCGCTTGTTAACAGAGGTGATGGTTACGTACCTGAACAAAACCTTAATCGTAGAAGACCAGGTAACGATTACCAATTGACAACCGCAACTCCGATTCGAAAATCAAGCCCTGGCCGTGGTGAAGATGATTATGGGTAAGTTTTCAACTATAACTATATCTATACTAGTCTTAGCGCCTCTTGAGACTATTCTTGTAAGTACAAGACTTGTACTATTTCTGTCGAATACAAAATCTGATGATACGAAAATGTGACGAAACAAAAATCTGTCAAAATGGTAATAACTCCTCTTTCACCAACTACAAGTAAAGTGTTGATTGGTTACTTTTAGATATAATTTTATGTTTTATTAAATTATGCACTCTGTTTACTGTATCCTTCGATATGCGAATTTTTTTAATATTTTCTTTTTAATGTTTGGGACTTTTAACGTACAAACAAATGTATATCAGCTCCATCATTCTCGGTGAACGGTGACTTTAAATGGCGGTTAGCCTACTTGACACTTTACTCAGAGATTGGTGAAAGAGGCCTATATACTAATATTATATCATAGAGTAAATAGTACTTAACCAGTAGTTTACTCTATGTATTATATAGAGAGAAGATTTATATTTTTGTGTGTTTGTAATGAATAAACTCAAAAACTACTGGACCTATTTTGATAATTCTTTCACCTATAGAAAGCTACATTATCAGAGCACACTAGCATTTGCTCGCGCCTACATCCACGTATCTTCACATGTTATATAGCCCATGTGTTAAACTGATATATATAAAGTACAATGGTGAAAAATTTCATTGATCCTAAAGAGATAAGATTTGTATTTTTGTTTCTAAAGAATACTTACTCTTTTAAAAGTTCTTTCACCTATTGAAAGCTACATTATCAGCGAGTAACATAGGCTGTATTTTACAGTAAGTACATATATACAGAGGTACAGACGGCAGGAAGCGACTTTATTTTTTTACTATGTAATAAAGATGTTCCGGTTTTGTAACACACCTCCACGAGCCGTGCAGTTATTGTGCTCTTAATAGCAGTATAACAACTCTTAATAGTGGTTAATTTCATAATTAGTAATTACTAACATCAATTCACATGATTAATTCATTTATACAATTATTTTCCTTCAACATTTGTATATAAATTGAGGTAAGATACCTATAAATATATGTATAATCATTCCATTTCTTAAATTATTCTTCATGCTAATTAATCATGCTGAATTTTCTCCAGTAGGATCGGTCAGAAGTATTATGAATTTATTATTAAAATGTACGAATTTTTTTTTTTAAATTTTAATGCCGCTTGGACTATTATCGATATCGAATAATCTGGAAACGCTCTTATATGTAATTTTGAGGATGACACTTATGACAGCATTGACAAATTAACGTAAAAAAAAAACATTTCGCACTCCCCTATGCTTCTGCTATTTGTTACAGAAATCCCGATCCTTCAGCTGACTATTGGCCTGGAGGTTCTCTCACAGTTGTGGTTCCTAACAGAGATCGAAGACAGGTAACTAAATATACATCTAACTACAAAAAAAAAGTTGACGGGCCAGTTGGATGAGTGGTTGCCTTAACGCTCTGCCTCAGGGGTCCCGGGTTCGATTCCCGGCAGGGTCAACTTTGAAAATGAACTTTACAAACTTGCTCCTGTCTGGGTTTGGAAAGTGGTGGCATATAAACCCTTTACTGCATGAATTATGAAATAATCGAATAAAAAAATATTTTATTGGTAAATAATAATAAATAATAATTACTTTCTTCCATTCTTCTGTTTAGGCTCTACTTGCTAATTTGATTGAATGAAAACTAAAAAAAACAATTTTTCTTATCATTATAGCAGATAAATATCATATATTTTATACATTTGGTTAAAAAAAATTATAGAAAACTGACAATTTTAAAGTTTTTTTAGCCATGTCCAACTATGTTATATGTCCGTTTCCGTTATGTCTGTGTCATAAATATGTCCAACGTTATCAGTTTCTAACGTTTCCCCGTCTGGCGGCAGTAACCAGTACCTTTACCATGAGTTTAGAATGATCGCAATCGCTAGCGAGAGCATAAAATATTTATATGGAAAATTGTCAATTTGACATTGACAGTTGACAGTGCAGTCATTGTAAACTCATGGTAAAGGTACTGCACCTTCTTACAGTATACGACCGTGAAATAACACGGTGTGTTTGCTTTTTCCCTTTTTCCCTATCCCTACCCAATCCCTTATCCTTAATCCTACTGTAGTCGGCAGCGCACTTGCAGCACCTGTGGCGTTGCTTGTGTTATAGGCTACGGTAGCCACCTACCGTTAAGTGGACCGTCAGCCTGTCTGTAGAACTTAACATAAAAAAAACGCTATTAAATTAATTGAATAGGTAATCATTTTTCCACAAGTCTCCCGGACGTTTTAGATATATTTTTATCAATGCCACAATGTTAAATTATTTTTGAAATTAAAACGAAAGGAAAATTTAATCTCGTCAACGGAACATTACATGATTGACAAACCACAATTCGAACGATATAAACCGGATTCAAATCGTTATTCGTCATTGTTACACGCCACTGAGTGTTTCATACCATATTGGAATTAATCTATTTGCATATAATTAATGTGGATTTTTATATATGCACTTTTTTGTTGAATTTTTTTGTTTGATGACCCATTGGTCGAGCGATTAAGGACACGCTGTACGAGTGAGTGAAGCCTGTAATAGGTATTTGGGAGAATTGTTTTTTTTTTTTTCCAAAACCTCCAACGAGGCAATCATTAAGCAAAATAGTCGTCATCTAATTCTAGTAACACTTGACGGATTCCACCGCAATTACAGTAGACACAGGCTGCACCAATGAAAGTTCTAAGTAACATCAAATACATTAATTATACTTACAGCTAAATGCGAGAAACATATAGAAAATAAATTGTTTATAAATATTAAACCAACACAAGCAAAGTCTATAGAGATAATTTCACATTACATACATAAAAATGTCAAGTGTCAGAACCACATACAAGGACGACTGTCTTAATTTTCGGCGGCGCATCCATCTATCCGCAAGGAACCACCTTAAGGAATTCGCATGACCCCTAAGCCAAAGACGATTCAATGGCGAAAAACGACCCTAGTTTAGAAATAATTAAATTTAAATTGTGTAAATCAGCTGTCAATTTACTATAAAACTTTTTCTTACAGAACCAATGCGGCAAAGTGACTAGACGCCCTAATCCGAACCCACTAGTTGTAAACGGGCGTCCAACTCACGAAGGACAGTGGCCGTGGCAGATAGCTTTGTACCAGACACAGGTAAATGAGTTACAAAGAGTTACAATAAATCCAGCTCGGCCTAGTTTAGACGCTGGTACTCAACATAATTGTATTATATGTTTATAATGTGGGACAAGCAGGTTCGTTGTATTAAAATTGTATCTACCTACGAATATGTACTTCTTTTGTTTGTAATTCTGTAAATTTATGTTATTATTGACAACTCAGGTGTACAGTACAAACTTAATTGAGTTTAAAGTACACCTAAACTGTGTACCACCAATTGTTTTTTTTTTTGTATGTAAATAAAATAAAAAATAAATATGTTTATAACCCTATATGTTTATAGATTTGTTAATAAATAAATATTATTATTATTATTATTATTATTAATGTTACATAAATACCTTGCGTGCGTCTAAACGGTCCATATACATTGGCAGCAATTACATCCAGGCTGTGCAAAATACGACAATATATGCACATTTTTTATTTTTATTTATTTTTTAATAATAATAATAATAATAATGCATTTATTTGCTAGAATACTTGGTTACAGTAGGAGATATATATATAGATTTATAGTACTAGTTTTCTACCTGGGTACAGGTTTGCAAATATTAAGTTGTTGTACAAATAAAAATTAGTCAATTACATTAGCCGTTTTTCAAATTATGTATAAGGATAAACTATATAAAAGCAACTATGTCAAATATACAATTAATAATACCTACATGTCAAATTTAAAAATACTAATTAAAATTCACACCAATTATAGTCTATTTTCACATTTAAAATATTCCCAACATTATAGAAACATTCATTCACGTTGTAACCATTTACACAGCTCGAATTTAAATGCTTTGGTAGATGTCAGCAATTTTATTTCATTTGGTCATTATTTATTTATTTATTTATTTTTTATTAGGGAAAATAAACAATTACACCATATACTTACATATAGTATAGTACCTTAGTTAGAGATGTTAAATTTGTATTTGTATACAATCTATTTGTTCTCAAAACCAATACTAGTGGATATATTGTAGAAGGTTAATAAATTTCAGACAGTTGACAATAAGTACATTTGCGGTGGTACCTTGGTGTCTCGAAGCCACGTCATTACGGCAGCGCATTGCGTCTCACTCAAGGGCTCTACGAGGCTTGTGAACAAAGCTACCTTAACTGTGTATTTGGGAAAACACAACCTGAGAACATCTATAGAGGGCGTCCAAATAAAACTTGTAAGCATTTTTTTTTCTGGATTTTACATTTCTGTGTTCATTTATATCGAGTTTATTAAAATTAATAAATGAAATCATATCGAGAGTCAGCTAGACAAAACAAAAAAATATATTGATGATAATATTTCATTAATTTAGTTAAGTTTAATCTCAAATTTCCTCATTTAGTTATTAAAGACCCAACCTTCTTAAATCTGATGATAATCTCACGGATGCCCAGTTCTTTACAAACGTCATTTAGGTGGATCGACCCCTGGGGGTCAATAAAGACAATTTTGGGTATGAAAAAGTTAACCTTTAGATACTAAAAAAAGGTTAAATTGTACGGTGTTGCAATGTTTATATCAAGTTTTATTTGATATATCTTCAGGTGGAAAATCTGGTGGTCCATCCACAGTACAACGCCACGTCCTACACGAGAGACTTGGGTGTGCTGACGCTTCGCGGAGCCGTCGATTTCACTGATTGGGTGAGGCCTGCTTGTCTATGGCCCGACGACAGGACCAGTCTAAGTGATATCATAGGGAAGAGAGGTTCGGTAAGTGGATTCCTTGAGATTTATACGCTTCTATATAGATTTATTGAATCCCTGAAAATCCGTTCAGTAAGTAAGTAGATACCTTGATTTTTTTTCCTACCAAACTAACATCCAAAATATACTCGTACGTCATTCTAATAAACTTGCACATTTATAATTGTGTTATTCTGATGTATATACTGTAAATGTTCATCAAAATAGGTGCAGTAGTTTTTTGTGAAACTTTTACTTTATCATCAAAAACTTTAGCGTTTATAATACTAGCATTTTCTCGCGCCTACGTCCGCGTATATTTACTTATTATATTATAGCCTATGTGTTAAACTGATATGTAAAGTACATTGATGAAAAATTTCATTGAAATCAATTCAGTACGTCTTGCATAAAAGAATAACAAACATCCATTCACATCTACACATATTTGGGGGTCTCCTGATACAAGTATTTTTATACTTAATGGGAAGTCCCCTACACCCCTTTTATACCTAGGCTTAAGTAGATGAATAAATTATTTTGTATTTTTGTATTTTGTATTTGTATCTACATATACTATCAAACTTTCGAATTTATGATTTATGATATTAGTATCGACGGTGGATCCAGGCTGCTTCTATTGGAAAATAATGGGGGAAATCTATCTACTCGTATTATAGATTAACACTGTATGTTATTAATATTAGACTAAAGAGCTTTTGCAAATATAAAATTTATTTAAAATTTCGTGTTAGGAAGTTTGTTGCATGATATCATGGCAGCTTTGACTATAGAAAGTACATTATATACATAGGTTTTGTATTTTATAAAGTTACGCGAACGAAGTCGCGTGCAACAGGTAGTAAATTATAATTATTGACTCACACCTCGAACGTTCACAAGTCAAACAAAACCACAATAAATAGAGGGCCATTGAAAAAGCGAAACCAAATTAGCAACCAATTAGTGACTAAATAATTGGTGGAGAACGAATGAAGTGGCGGAGTGTTCAATCAGCGTATACTCTGCAAGTTAGTTAATTGGATCAACGCGGTTAACTTAGTTTCGCTTTTTTCCTATTTGCAATAGAAGTTAAATTTGCATGTGCGATAACCGTGTAAATTAAATTGTGCCAATAAAAAGTTCTTAAATCGCGCGAAGTCACATATTTGAATGTAATATCTGAATTAAATGATTATTATTACATAGGTATTATTTCTTAATTTTTTTTAATTTTTTATTTTTTTTGCATTTTGAAAAATTCGAATTCCTTAGGGGAATATTTGATATAAGTTTCTAGAATATATATATAACTAGCTGTTGCACGCGACTTCGCCCGCGTAACTTTATAAAATATAGCGTATGTTACTCGCTGATAATGTGGCTTTCTATATGTGAAAGAATTTTCAAAATCGGTCCAGTAGTTTTTGAGTTTATTCATTACATACAAAAGTTAAAATCTCTCTTTATAGTATTAGTATAGATATCTATGGGTGAAAGATATTTTCGATTACAACCTATAGAAGGGGTGGAAAAAAAATTACAAAAAAAAAATTCAGACAAATATTGTAGAATTTAGTGTTAGGTACATAAAAATGTATTTATAACTTTTTTTGGTAAAATTAATTTTAGCAAAAAAAGTTATAAATACATTTTAAAGTTAATAGAGCTAAGGAGGTTAGAAGATAAAGTTGATAGGAAAATTAAAAAAAAATCACAGTCAACCAAAAAGAATCAATCCTTATTTTCTAACCTGTTAATTTTAATTTTACCAAAAAAAAAAGTTAAGTAGGTAAAAAATAAGTATAAACTTTTTTGAAATTCTCTAAAATGTTTGTCTGAAACTTATTTTGTAAACCATTTTGTATAATTTGAGGAAATTTTTATTTAATTTTTTTTCCACATCTTCTATAGGTTGCAATCGAAAATATCCTTAACCAATCGATATTACGCATATTCTAGAAACTTATACAAAAAATGTCATTAAGGGACTCAAATTTTTATTAATTAGTAAATTTTTCTGGACTACTTAGTTAACTTGACTAGAAACTGATTGTATTTTTCTAATTTTTGTATAATACGAGTAGAACTTACGATCAATTAAAGTAGATACCATTATTACAAGTTATATTTTCATTTGATTTACTCTGTTACAGGTGGTGGGCTGGGGTTTCGATGACAAAGGCGTCGCAACCGAAGAACTGAGCCTCGTTGAAATGCCAGTGGTCAATCAGGAGACATGTATTCGGTCATACAGTGAATTTTTTGCCAGATTCACTTCAGAATTCACATACTGTGCTGGGTATAGAAACGGTAAGAAAATATCCTATCCAATATTAAACTTATCCAATCTTAACTAAAGAAAAATAGTACACATATTATGTACTGAAATAAAATAAGTTTCCAATTAAATCCAGGACTAGCGATACAGATCCTTTCTGTTTCCTTTTAACATAGTACTAATAAGATAATAGTAGGTAAGATAGGAATGACATTTGATACAGTGGTCGTTATTAACATATCACCTACCTACTAGCTTTTGCCCGCGACTTCGTTCGAGTTGAAAAATAAAAAATATAACTCCTTAGAAAAGTAATTTGTTTTTGTATGAAAGGTACCTGGTACCTTACCCTTTGTCCTTTTTGTATCTCTGACAATGTGTATGCAAAATTTCGTGATGTGCGGTTAAATAGTTAAGGCGTGAAAAGGTATCAGACGGACAGACAGATTTAATTTTACATTTTTAATATTAGTATCTATACTAATCTATACTATCTATATCTATACTAATCTATTCCCGAGGGATAAATAAAAAATAAAAAACTAACGCCCGCTCAAAGTGTTATAGCAACACGAGGTCAAGCGTTATATTGCTTTTTTTTTAATTTTCAACGCGGACTAAGTCGCGAGCACCAGCTAGTGGATAATAACTTGACATGGCGGATCTTTAACCACACACCATTTTATCTATGCGTTCGCTCGATGTTTTTTTACTCATACATAAAGGTCGACTAGCTGGGTGACGGTCCACTTGAGGCTACCGTAGCCTATTAGGTGCCTATTAGATTTAGGAGGGAACAGGTAAGTGGGCTATGGCATCCAAACCTAACATAGTTTAGCCACAGATAGTTTAGCAACGACTTTCTTTTTTCCCAGGTACTTCAGTGTGCAACGGCGACAGCGGTGGCGGTATGGTTTTCAACATTGACGGCACTTGGTACTTGCGAGGCCTCGTCTCCCTGTCGGTGGCCAGGACCAACGAATATCGTTGCGATCCCACCCACTATGTTGTGTTCACAGATCTAGCCAAATTCACGCCGTGGATTAGGGAACAAATCAGGGAATAGTTTATTGGAATTGTAAAAAAAAAAAAAACTTTAATTACTATACGCTTTGTATTTGTGGTCACTGTGCAAATTTTTCAGACGATATTAAGAAGACTTTTCACTTAAATAATAAATAATATATAGAACAAAAATGTACGCATTTCATAATTTTAGTATAGCGTTTCGTAATCATAAATTGAGCAACCTGTATATGCGAATACAGGCTGTTTAAATATAACCTTTAAAAGTTTAATACGTACAATTTCAACAACGCCTGTATATTGTTGATACAGTCATACTGTAAACAACTAATAATAATTAATATATTAGTTTTTTTTTTTTAATTTGATTCATGCTAAAAATCGTAAAAAAATTGAATACCTAACATTGTGTTCGATATGTTCCCAATATGATTTATTTTATTAAATAAGGAAAAGAAATCAGAAAAGAAACAAAATCGATTTCTTTTAATCTCGTCGCTTAAGTAATCTTTTAGATAGCACTCTGATTTATGCCTTAATTAAATAAGTATAGAATATAGTTATATAATACTGGCGGCCTGCTCCCAGCTTCACACGGGTGTAATTTTTTTCCGCAAGTTATATATAAAAAAATCTTCCTCGTTTAACGCTTTTCTCTTTAGTGAAAACCGCATTAAATTAAAATCCTTTGACTAGTTCAAAGACGGCGAAAAGCGACTTTATTTTGTACAATGTATAATAATAATAATAATAATAATTAAAACATATAATCGCGCATAATGCAATTTAGTTTGTATATTAGATTTTGATTTATATACATAATAGACTGATAAGATTTAATTATTATTTTACAAGTACAAATAAAATATTAAAACTTTTTTTTTGTTTTCATTTCTACAATTACAATAAAATAAGTATTCTGGGCCACTCACCATCTCTGAGTAAAGTTTCAAGTAGGCTAACCGTCATTTAAAGTCACCGGTAATCGGGAATGATGGAGATGATATACCTTCGTTTGTACGGTAAGTCCCAAACATTAAAAAGAAAATAATAATAAAAAAATCGCCTATCGTAAGATGCAACAAACCGAATGCATAATTTAATAAAACATAAAATTATTTCTAAAAGTAATTAATCAACACTTTACTTGTAGTTGTTGAGAGGCGATTAAAATTTACGATTATACTAGCTGGTGCTAGCGACTTCGTCCGCGTTGAAAATTAAAAAAAAAGCAATATAACGCTTGACCTCGTGTTGCTATAACACTTTGGCCAGGCGTTAGTTTTTTATTTTTGATTGATCCCTTGGGAATAGTACTTTTTTTCTGGATGAAAGGTACCCTATGTCCTTTCTGGTGTCCCAGACAACGTGTATGCAAAATTTCATGGTGATCGGTTCAGTAGTTTTTGCGTGAAAGAGTTACAAACATCCAAACATACTTTCGCATTTATATAATATTAGTATAGATTAGTACGGATTACCAAGCGATAGGTAAATTCCTGCCCCCTGATGTTGCTTGTGTCCTTAGACGACTGTAACCATCTGCCATCAAGTGGACCGTCAGTCTGTCTGCCACCTTTTTTAATATTAAAAATGTTCGCCAAAGTGCGATCCGCAGCCATAATTAACCGCTAGTACAGTCTCCTGTACAATTTATTTGCAGCCAGTGAATAAAAGTGTCACCGTGAAATAAAAGCACAAGTGCTGTTGTGTTTTGATGAGCCAGATCTCTTCTCCTTTCCCTCTTAACCCCTAAATTTTGTCTGGTTTCAGTACTGCAAAGTTAGACTGAATATTTGTATATAAACAATATAGCACACATATTTTTCTCAACTTAAATACGTTCTATTTATATAATTACTTACTTTAAAATTAAACCAAAACAAACTTTAAAAGTCATTTAATTATACAGTAAAAAGAAACCAAGGAGTAACGAAAAACAAAAACTTATATACACTAAAATTAGCGTGAAACTAAAATATTACAGTAGAAATTTCCATTTATTAAAAAAAAAAAATGATACAGATACTATCTATTCAGTAACAAAGCACACCTATGCTATCTATAGGAGTGTATAGGAAGTGTTTTTATAAAAGCACAAATATGCTGCGCTGCGTAAGGTGATAATGACGGGAGACGTGCTCTCCCCTCTTTCCCCTCATAGAGAAGAGGCGCGGGGGGAAAATTACGCACCTAATCGAGGTGGAGCCTGCAATATGAGGGCCTCGTCTCTTAGCGAACTCCCCCTCACCCCCGCCCTAGGCATAGACGGCACTAGGAAACATCGTGGCCTTTTAGTGGGTACCAGTCCCCGATCTCCCCTAGATTGGCGAAGATCTAGTTCACAGATATTTTCACGCAAAAAAAGCCTTTATGAAATCAATTGCAGGCATAGTTAGCGTTTTGTGCACATAATAATGACATGCACACAAAACGCGAACTATGCCTGCAAATGATTTTCATAAAGGCCTTTTTTACGTGAAAATATCTGTGAACCAGATCTCCGCCAATCGTGGGGATATATATATAATATTATTCTATACAGGAATATAAACCGGAATAGATTAATAGCCTACGTCTGCGTAGTAAGACTTGAATGCACTGAAACAAATACTTCAATTATATTGTTAAACAAGACCTGTTTCGATAGATAATATCTGTACTGTGAATACTTACATAATCTTCTATATACTATATGTATGTATATAATTATAGATGAAATTAAAATATAAAAAAAGTCTTATAAATAAAAAAAAACACAATCGTGAGAACAACTAAAAATAACTCCTGCTTAATTAAAAAAAAAATACATCGACTGGCACTCGCATTTAGAAAAAATATAAAAGAAAATTAAGATTAAGATAATTATTTGGAGGTTAAGTAAAGTACCTCCCAAATACTCGATGAAACATTATTAAAATTAAGGCAAACTGACATCATTTAACCATATATAATACCATAGATTAGATATTCTAAATTAAAATAATAATTTCACTATATGTTTATAGTACAAATATATCGTCTATATAAATTCGATATTATTATATATATTTTAAAAAAGAAAACTTCAATAGGCGCGTTGGGCGCTTTATGTATTGAGAATTTTGTATGGGGATAAAACTCTTAACTCGCGAGATGACGTCAGCGTTACCCAAGAAATTCAATCCTATGACGTTAGATGGCGCTGTGATTAAAATTCTAAGACTTAATCGTTAGATGGCGCGGCAAAAGCATAATAAAATTGCTTCAAAATATTTATATTATTGAAATGCGACGTTAAATGGCCCTATGGTTAATTTTTAAAAATAATTTGTAATAAAAAATACTTCCTAAAAACATATTTCTTAACAATCCAAAAATAATATTTACAAGCTAGTGAAGCTAAGAAGATTTCATTTTTTACGTGCAGCCCTGACATGTTTTTTTTTTTTTAATTCAAAAATTATCTTCAGGAAAAGATATATTTTATTATATTAAACCAGTTTTATTTTTATGATATAATAATAAAAAAATATGATAAATCACATTTTATCTAATCAATAGAATTAACTATTAATTAAGAAATTTAATATAGAGTTTTGTTTATTACATTTACGACTGGACAAGTTAAAAATATATAAGTATTATAACACTACAATAGACACGTGAAATCAAAGCATTTTAATAGTTCTCTGTGCAAGGGCGTACCGTTTCATAAAATAAGGCCATAATATAATTATATTCTATAGAAAAATTTATCCAATTTAAAAAGCGAAAAACAAACTCTTTATATCAAGGCCTTACCTATTTACAAATACCCAAATACGCGTACACATTTCCACCATCAATTATACACATAATTGTTTTGGCGAATACATTTTCATACAACATCAGTCAATTTATTGAGTGGCATCGCTCAACATCAAGTTCAACACATTGCTCAGCGTAGAGATAAACCAAAATAAAAATGCGCGCCCCTCCATAAAATATTTATTGTTTCACTACACACTTTACATGTGTGGGTGCGGCGACTATACTGTGAACTTACGACTATCAACCACACTGACAGATCAACTAGTCGTATGATAAATCCGGGCGCTGTCATTGTATGGCGAGGAGCGCGCGCTATCTATGGAGCAGCACGTCTGCTCTGTCGCGCGTCTCGATCATTTATGCACTAGTTGGCCAACAGATTGGGCAAATTGTTGTGTTGTGCTTGTGGGAGTGAACAAACTGGAGGGGCGCGCATTTTTAGTTTGGTTTATCTCTAAACATAATCACCAATAGGGCGACGGACCGTTTCTACATCTCTGACCTTTGTACGCGTCGCCGCCGTAGCCGGGAGACCATGGAAAATTTCTACCGCGCGCTTGTCTCGGGGTTCCCTTTATGACTTGATTGTTGAAACCGCCTCTGACGTTGCCGTTGCCGCACGCAAGTTTGCATCCGTTGCGCGGCGTGTTCGGATGACTACCGCCTACTATAGGTTGCGCGGGAAACGTCTCCCATTCGGTCGGAGGACAATTGTTGCATCCCCACGAACAATCACCTGAGAAAAGTTTATCACCATATCATTTTTTTCAGCGGGGATGGGCGAAGGAGAAAAATAAATTTCCAAGTACTAGGTACCTACTCAATATTTTTGCTGGCAACTTAATAAGTTTAAACTTTCCTCATTTTAATGTTGATGTAAATTGTAAAATTATTATTCGGTACCTTGAACAAAAAATAATATACTAAATACTAATGAAAAAAAAAATATTAAAGAAATTATTATCTAAGTAACAATACCTAAATAAAAACCAAATGCCACATGCATGATGATGGAGCGTCACTTGAGAAAGGTACGACCGATTTGGCTGGTTTTTTTTTTTTTTTCTTTTTGTTGTATTGCTAATAATAATTCTCAGAATAAGGTTTGTATAAAGAAAATTTTCGGAAAATACACGTGGAAATATGGGAAATTTGGATGGTATGAGATTAACAGGGCGAAGACTGTTGGAAAAGCTAGTAATAAAATGATTGTATAAAATTTATTTTTCTATATCATCAGCTCAGCCACAGGACGTCCACTGCTGGACATAGGCCTCCCACATAGGTTTTTACCCCTCGTCGAAAAAAAAAGCCTCCCCCATAACTTCCCAATAGAACCAGTCGAACCTTGGCATTTATCAGGTTTCCTGTCCAACTTGTGGGTGGACGTTCAAGCTGCGCTTTCTGGTCCGAGGCCTCAACTCGAGAACCTTTCGGCCCCAGTGGCCCGAGGCTCTCAGTATACTATGGTATATGATTATTTAATGGCTAAACTCCAACACTGACCATGAATGTTGAAAGAAGGTTGAATTTCAAGACATGTAAAGCCGCGGGTCACGGAGCCGTATTATATAATAAATAAGGCTTATTTTTTTCAGTGGACGCAATCGTGCGATGAAGTTAATAAAATGACAGAAAATCATGAATATTTATTTATTTTTAAATGACTATCATTTTGGCCTGAAAATGGAAGAATACATTTGCGTCATTCGTTTCCTATCTTTACACTTCAATACAATCACAAAATACATCGTATTATAATAATAAAAAAGATCGATTCTACGAATAAATAATACACAGGAACTCTAACTCAAAACAAATTCTACACAAAAAGTGGCCCTACGTGAAAACAAATCGACGTATATATTCAAAATACGAATCAATTAGAAGGTTATTAATACACATATGCCTAGTGATTGGTTTAAATTCAGAACGAGAGCAGTGATTGGTTCGCGCGCGTGCTGCAATGTCAGATGGTAGGCAGTTGTCATAGCGGCGTGGACGATGTTATGCTATAAGTGAAAAAGACTAAGTCAATAATAAAACAATATTTTTTGTATTTAATTATAATTCTTTGTTGTTTTTTAAATACGAATGGATTCTAAAGTATTTAAATAGAAGTATGTATGTAGTCACTTTATTGCACAAAATTATAAAAAGAAGAGTAAACATAACCATTTTAAATATTTTTGGTTTTATAAGCTATATATAACCTATACATTATAGTCAAACCTCACCAATTTAGGCTTTTGTGCCTTATGCGCTTGAGGGTCTGCAGTATTTGTTTTATTGCAGAACTTGCTTTCATATTGAATCATCTGCGTACAAAAAAAAACTCATTGTCATGCTTTGATATAATAATATAATTATTATCAATAATAAAATAGTAAGTACTTACTGTACAAACTGGTACTGCAGTTTTTTGTAACATGGTATTCCCTTTTAATGATTTATAAAAAAAAATCTTCAAAATGAATGGAGCATATTCTGCTGGTTTTGACAGGCATCCAGTCATTATCTTGTCTTTCTAGCCTAACTGCAGCTATCCACTTATTTTTCCGAAATAAATCGGTAGGAAAACTAAAAGTAAACAAAATAAGCAAAATATATTATCTTTATAATACCTTTGATAAAACTATCAAAGACATTATAAAAATATCTTTGATAATTTTATCGTTTTAAATTTAAATATACATTTTATCAAGAAGTAAAATGAACCTACTGAATAAAGTCAAAAATTAACTGACTTCATGTTGCATAATATTGACCATCCCGAATTAATAGCGTATTTGAACATTTTTGATTATAATTATAATTTAGCGACTACTTACCAGTGAAAACAGATCCCTAAACAGTTAAATCTCGTATGGCTCTTGCACACTTCACAATACAACCTGGCATGATGATTATAACTGATTTACAGTGATAAAAACGAAAATGTACACGAAGATTTGGCGTGTGCTCGCTTGCAAGAAAAATCGACTAGTGGCGCGTTGTACACAACTTTTAAGCCCCGCCTACTTGTACACAACTTTCGTTGGTTCATTTTTTGAGGGCAGTTACTGAGTATTATTTATTCGTATGATCAATTACTCTCTCTATATTTTTCACAATTAAACGTATTTTTATAATGAAATAAAGAAAGTGAATAGAATCATAGATATGCGTCTCGTTTATTTTGAATTTTTCTTTTACAATTTTACAAAAACGAAAAGGAAAAATTTATAAAAATAAAAGAATAGATAAATAATGATGAGAAAGATTGGGAATCGTATATATTATAAAACAAAGTCCTCCGCCGCGTCTGTCTGTCTGTTCGCGATAAACTCAAAAACTACTACACCGATTTTCATGCGGTTTTCACAGGTAGTCTTTATATTAAAAAAATTCAAATCCCGTATGTTTGTGTCCCTAAAACTCGAAAACTAGCCAATGGATTCACTTGGAATTTTCACACAACATTGCATTTTAAAAGAGTGTTTTTATATACTTTTTATTCCAAAAAAATCCGATTATAATCATACGATAGTCCGATACGTAGAAATTTTGAAAAAACCTTTAAAAATCACAAGATTTTTTTAAAAGTTTTTACAGTTTTTTTTGCATATCCATGATATAATCCTTTCTTTGGAAAAAATAACTACATAAAAATATTTTTAAATACTACATCTATTTTCATTGAGATTTTGGTGAAAGACAAAATGTGACACGGAGTAGAGATAGTTCGGAGATATATAAATAAATATATTTATTTTGAAAACGACTTTGAAATTCTATAAGTTAGTTTGGATTATTAATAGCACTGCTACAATTTTAGTGAAAATATTTTTAATAAAAATAAATATTATTGTGTAATAAGATTAATAATAAAATATATTAACTAATTATATTTTTATAACACTTTTTATAGAATCATAGATCTCGTCCTATTTAGGAACAGTTTGTATGAACAACACAGCTACGAGGGGCTGCAAATGCCGAAACATATATTTTGAATGCGATGCCGCTTATTAAAATTATTCAAATATCTAAATATTAAATATTATTAAAACATTAAATTATTTAAATATTATTTAAATAAACAATAAAATATAATATTAAATATAAAACAAATATTTAAATCATATTTATCAGAGACATTGCATTCCTGCGAGCTGCAGAGTTAATACGCGCGAGTAGAGAGATACCTCTGGGCAAAATACGTCAAGTGACGTCGCTATATTGAGTGACAATTCCGCAACTTAGGCTACGATTATAAAACGAGCGGGGCGAGCAATGCAGACAAACACAAATGTATGAACTTAAAGCTTGATGGCTACGAACACAGCGATTCCGGGCGAAAACATTGTTAGAAAATATAATATAGGGGCGTGGCCTAAATGTTTTGTCGAACAAAAACACTCCAACGTGTTTGCCCGAGATTATCTGCGGGAGGGGGGAAACGTGCATTTCCTTCAGGTATGGTTCAGATCGTTCAGATTGAGAAATATTTATTTATTCTAACACGAAATCTATTATTGCTTTTTATTCTTCCGAGAACTAAATCCACTCAACATCAAACAACGTTCAAATAAACACCCGATTACCGCTCCGTTCATTACGTAACCACAGCTTGAAAGGTGTGACTTGTCATCAATGCGACTTTACAGTGATTTCATACGAGTTTTTGTAGGTTCATACGACCGTTTGCTAATTAGGAGAAGACCTTGAGCAAATACACTAAGAACATGCTTTATAAATAATACAATATCTAAAACACCAGTTACAATTCATTAAATAAGTACTTATTTCTATAAACACTAAATAAAATATCGTTTTATATCGCAAAAAGAAAACTTTATAACATTTTATGGTCAAGTTACAATTATAATCTGCCCGAAATTGTTTAAGACACGTGTTGACGCCACGAGGTTTACGAGCGAAATGCGGTTTGTGAAGATCAATATTATCAATATTATTAACTATCAACCTCTGAAAAATCAGCTCAATCAGCGGAAACGCGCGTTTGACTGTACTTGCGCAAACTAACGTCGGAATCAACTTCAGAGGTCGTTAGTTGTTTGACACGGACTTAAAAACTCCATGTTTATTTTTATTAATTGTAACCGAAATGAGATTACTTATGATGGGATGGCATTGCCTTTGTAAGACACAAATGGCCAAAATAAAAGCGTAAAATAATAGTCATTTGTTCAACTAGAGAGCAAAATTGTTTTGCTGCGAGTGCCGACTTTAAATCACGAACTAGCGAAGCAGTATAGAATTGAATCACGAGCGTAGCGAGTGATTCTAATATAGACTACTGAGCGAAGTGAGTGATTTAAAGGCACGAGACATCAAAAAATTTGCTATCGTGTTAAACATATAACTTTTCACCTCAACAGCGAGAAAAGCGTTACTAGGTCATCTTTAGGTAAGAAAATCAATTAAGACAATTTTAAATATTATGTTTATTATAGCTAACATTCACATAGCCAAAGTCATATAAATTATAACTAAATTAACAAAAATATTAAAAGTTGAAAGTAAAATTACTGCAATTTGTAAGATTAAAAGTAATAGTTTTGTTCGGAACTGTGATAGTCGTATTATTTACTTGCGTGTTAGGTAGGTAAATAATTCGTACGAGTGAAGATATTTTTCACGGGACTTTTCTGGAAGAAAGCTAAGTTCGGCATTTGAAACTTGTTCTCTTAATTCTTCTGGAGTTAGACCATCACTACTGGATGTACTCATTTTTTTTATATATATATTTACCAAAACAGTACAAAAACACCAAGACCTAATGCTGAACCAGTTTCTGAACGGCTGTGAAACTATCTTCACAGCTGGGCAAACTCTAGTAGGCTATGGCTGGACACCCTAATAAAATCAAAATTTTATTCCTGCAAAATTTCGAATCACGCTCGCATCAAAAATCGATTTTTCTGCGAGTTTTTAGGCACCAATAGCACCCTTTTCGTGCTGGAGAGGTGAAAAAATCTTTTTTACGCTTGAGAAAAAAATACCTTGCAAGCGATCTAATTTTATAAACTATAAATTGTAAATTATCAATCGCGGGTAGATTATAAATGTTCAACACGAAACGAACCTTTCAACACCAATCTATTTCTTACTAAATTTCTCTTGTAATACACGTAATAAAGAACAAATTGACATTATAACAACACTACCAATTCATTCGACAACATATTTTTTCGATGTACCCACTCTTTACAAATACCCATTTAATCACACATTATTTACAAACATATTGGGTACAGTTAACAACTTCAAAAACACACATCACTATTCGATTAATACTGAACTCGTTGTTGCTTACTGTACAAAATATAAATAAACATCGTAAGGTCAATTAAAATGAGTTAAAATTAAATGAAACATGGATTCATCTAGGCGAAAATTACCACTAAATAGTGTTGAAAAGAGATCTACAAACGCATTTAGAATTAGAGATTTAATAAGACTTATTTTGGAATAAAATTGCAACAAAATTTCATTTTTAAGTTTCCAATTTAAAACATTTTCTTAATGAAAGTGTACTTGTAATGGTTTATGTTTTTTTAAATAAAAAACAAACCTCCAACCTTTCATAAAATGTGTACTATATCAATATTATATATTTATAATAGCATTCAACAAGTTTTTAAAACTATAACGGTGAAACGTTTGACAGTATTATTTTTTTTTTTAGAAATTACTTTTCTTTATTTTGTATTTAGGCACAATTCACATTTGGAAACTAACTTCTAGCACACTAGACCTAAGGTCCATGTTCAGTGGGGACGTCCATCACATTAAAACCAAAAAATGTAAATATCGTATCATTTGCGAACAGAACTTTTTTCTTGGATATAAGGTAACCTATGTTCTTTTCTGTATCACCATCACGGCTAGCAAGTGAACACATTTTTTTTTTTTTTTAGTGCTCCGATATTTGTAATTTTATGAACATCACCACTGAAAAACTTTCCTCGCTTATCCGTAAATAAATAACAGCTATGTATCATAATGTATATTATAGTTCGCATATACAATATTAAATTATTAATAAACTAACCTAGGAGGGGACGAGACACGTGACAGGTGATCAATCTGAGTTGATAAACTCACTATGTACGTGATGGTCTCGTATGATATTACGAGCAGACTCACTTTGTTAGCGACAGTGCGAAACTAAGTCTATCCTGTTTTATACGTCCTCGGGTCAGACTTTCATTGCGTCCTCTATTTTCGACAACAACAAAAAAAAAAGTAAAATTTTTCTTGATTACAGTCGAAATTTCATTGATTATTAAAAATACCATACATAAACCCTTAACGAAGCCGCAAAGAACTAATGTAGCTAATAAGTTTTCCTGCATAGTTTTTCCATTTGAGGCATTTCCATTCCCTCATTTTAACATGTACTACGTATTATACATAAAATACAAAAAAATATATATTTAAAACGATCACCCATCACGTTTATAAAGTGTTTAAAGACAATATCATAGACAAGGAAACAACAACACTCATAAACTTCGAAACTACTAAAGAACATTCAAATCACTCCTGTATATTGTCAATAGTAAATCGCTCGAATTTCAACGTTAAAAAACACAAACACATGGCACTAGTGTTGCCATTTCTTAAAAACAATTTTCGATGGTATCGCTCGTTCTAACAACTTACGACATTCTCAATTCAAATTGTGAATTTTTAAAATGCTATTCGAGCTTTCAATTCGTAAAACTAACATCGATAATAAAATAGTTAAATACTTCTTTGGATTCAAATATAACGTGTCTATTTTACGAAATTCTGTAACCTATATAGTTACCATTATAGACTGACTTTTAATGGGACATTTTTTATGCTGAGCTTAATATGTGTTTGAAAAGATTCTAGTAAAAAAACTAAAAAAGCGCATAATTATGTATAATTGAGGACTAAAATATTTTGGAAATCTTTTTTGATCCAGTGGTTAAGGTATTTGTCTTAGTACTCTGCCTTAGGGCTCCTATGTTCGGCAATCCCAACTTTGGAAATGAGCTTTTCAAATTTGGCTCTGATTTGGAACTGCCAACTGACAAGTAGCTATGTGGCAGGGCACATGAAATTCCCAGTAATTTGGGCAGCCCGTCTGGTGGCAGTAACCAACCCCTTATAGAAGACTACCGTGAAATAACAACCTTGTTTTTTTTTTGTAAGTGAGTAAATAGATCCCAGATCCCATTTGCCTATTCTTTTCTAACCCTAATCCTAAGTATTGTTGTCGGCAGCGCGCTTGCAGCGCCTGTTTGTTTTATAGACGACGGTAGCCAGCTATCGTCAAGTGGACCTTTAGCCTGTCTGACTACCTTCACATAAAACAAATCTGTCATAAATTCGCATGCTTTATCTTACAAGGCTTTTTAAAAAAAAAATTTCGGAGGAAAGCGATTGACCTCAAACTCACCCGATGGAAAGGGAAGAAGACAGTTGAAAGTTCCAAGTTGTAAATTTCAGAGAACAATGTCCCCATACAAGGTTATATAAAAGGTCCATACAAGGTTAAGCACGGTATACATATATTTAGAAAGTCCCCTTAGAAGTCAGTACCATAAACAGTGTTACTAATAATAAGTATTACACGCGATTACCAAACTGCAAAGCGATTAATATTACACATAGGTACTTACTTATACATATAATAATAATAATAATAATATAATAATAATGACGTAACAGGCAACCTTTTTAATCTATTGAGCATATCGTGTGATTCATAAGCAACAATTGGTTGTACAGTCCACCGCTTAATTTTGTTATTCAAATTTGAATTTAAACTCAAGCCATTGACTGTTGACAAATTGACGTACGCACAACTTGTGGTTATACTAAATTATAATGTTTATTATATTTCGCAAATGATTCTTTATATAAACGTAAAGAAGCCTCTAATGTTTGCTTGCACTTCGTCCAAATCGTGAAGAATATATGTAAGGAGGACTAACTTACATGTTAAACTAAAGAACTGTCAAGCTACAACAATTGAATAGTAGTTCGTGAATTGGCCACAATGGCGCTTGTGTAGCATTCGGTTTGATATGAAAGTATGAAGTCGCGTAGTCCTTTTCTCTTGTACGAGTATAGAGTACATCCTCCTTATCCCAATACTCCATGCTAGTAACATTTATTTTACTTTTGACAGCTCGAGTTAGTGACATCCTATGAATCGATATCTTATAACAATTGACTTTATTCAAGAAGTTTTTTAAACACATTGATATTTTATTTTGACTTATTACCATTTTGTATTTTTTTAATAACCTTACTATATATACATGAGTATAAATAATTATATTTTATAATCAATAATTTATATTACTGAGGATTCAAGTAATGATTCCAGTTCTTATGGAGAAGTATTCGAGTGTTTTTATATTATAAAATAATATTAAAATAAGATTTCTGTTGTTTTATTTGTTATAATCGTTATAACAAATCGTACATTATTGTTATATCGTTTTCTACATATATTCCATATCCAATAATGAATATGTCGATGTGGTGCGTTATAATCCATTCACAGAGGAACGTCACTATTACGTTGTCCGCAACTATGAAGTATGACAATTATTGTGACATATTTTTTCTACTTTATAGGCTTGCAAACGTCAAAAGTAAAATAAATAGTTGGACCGTGAAAAATATGAGGACACGTTGTGGAGGCAGTTAGAAGAAAGTAAAAGAGGAAAATTTCTATAAAAATTTCGAGTTCTCATTCCGAGTTCTAAAGAGCAAAATTCTGATTATAGGTTTTTAAGCGATTCACTACAAGAGATCTTAAGTTAAGGCTAAACTGTCCAAGAGTGGATTTGTGCTGAGACAAGGTCCCTTAGTTTTTCTTTTTTTAATAAATTTAATAATGATTTTTTTCTTAATCGTGCTGAACTAAAATGATCATTTACTCCGCGTTTTTTTTTTTTTTTGTTTTTTTTTTTGGGTTTGCTCTTGGCCAACAACCAGCTTTGTAGCAAGGATGAGGCCTATGATGGAGCGAGCTCACCTAGAAGATGCTTATTCACTTGAACTTTGAAAAGATTTGGGTTATATGAGCTCGAAAATACCAGACGCCAGACCTTGGCAGTGCGCATTATAAAGGTTGTTTTAAAGCGCTTGGTCCGAAAAAGAGGCATTTCGACAATATGAGGATGGTAACCAGCCGTACGTCTGTAAGTCAGATAGAAGAAAGGGGAAGGCGGTATGAGTTCATGCAGCTCCTGAGCACACACTCCGAAGTACATCTTATAAAAGACTGTCTGGGTTTTTAATTATTTTTATTTAACTATAAACGAGACACGCTTGCGGCTTATTTGATGGTAAGTGGCTACCGTCGCCTAATTACAAAGCACCACCATCAAGGGATTCAGATAGGCTATCAATCCTGCAAAACATATTTAGAGCTTTCGTGAGAGGGCCATGTTAAAACAACATTTTCAAAGTACTTTATTAGCAGATACAGACAAAATAATAATCAATGTACTAGGTATCTTTATTTAGATACAATGGATTGGGATCATAACGATTACATTGTCAAAACGACCAAATCATCATAAGGTCTAGATCTCAAAAGGACCATCTCTGTAGAAAGCCCAATCTCCGAATGACTAGGCAGCAAAACGACTGGTTCTTGAGAAGTCCATGTGGTTTTCTCAAGAACCAGACGATGTCGTTAATAGTCCACATATCACAAAGACCTGGGAGCAAAACGACTAGTTCCTAAAAAGACCACATCGTTAATGGACCACATCTCAATAACACGAGGTAGCAAAATTACTTACTGAATTTGTTTCTGTGCAATTAATGTTTTAATGTTTTCAAAAACGCTGGAAAACATTCATTCATTTTATTCATTCATTAACATAAACTTATATATTACCTTTATATACTTAACTTTACATAAATGGGTAATTCTCAAATAGTTGATGTGACTTGTCACAACCATGTATCCAAAAGTTAAGGGTTTTAAGTCAATGGGACTAATACTCACTTACATACTAGCTGTATTGTCAAGCTTTCCGTTGGAATATATAAAAAAAAAGAAAAATTAAGTACTCTTACCTTATTCACGGACCTTAGCTTGGTTAAGGAATAATTTAACTTTAGAATCATTATTATTAGTCGGCCGAGAGTTGAAGAAAATGTCAATAATTGGCCATTAGTCATACAAAATAAGTCTGTAAAAATCAAATGCGCCAAAGATTTTAACGAGCAAGCTTTTGATAGTTTTAGATCAGCACGAAGAATCACTATCTATTATTATAATCTTTAAGAAAAACTTTTAAATGTATTTTAAAAAATCGCTACGAAATTCAAGAAAGGGTCGATATTTTTTTCCACAAAATCACCGCAATCACTAGCCTCTAAACTCGTGTTTTCTCTTTAATTAATCATGACAACAAAAAATTTATAATACCCTACACAAAATGTACACAAACATGTAACCCCGCCTTTACAACTGAGGGTAGGTCAATTAAAATTTAAACTTTCAGAACTAAACTTTTAAAGCCTCTTTTTTTTCACATTTCTTCGTAACTCAGTCACTTAACATCCTCAAAACCCGTGAACATATTTCTTTGGGCCAACAAGTATTAAACTATTTATTTATTTATTTATTTCCATCACAGATCTATATATTATTTTTAAATACAATTTCTAACACCAACAATTATATTTTATAACGCTCAGCTGTCAACGAAATATGTCCACGGTCGGCTTAACCAATCAGTTAGGCAATTGGGCTTAACCGTTAAAAATTAGCATCTGAGTCGTATTCTATTTTATAATCCTAATAATAGATTTGAGAAGAAGCGCTAAGGATAGTAACAATGGATAGGGTAACTAATGCAAAGAAATAATTTAATGTTAGTTTGATGTTGCGGATGAAAAGTTGATACATTTCAATACTTATCCTAATACTGTCTAACCAATTATTTATTTATCCTTATTACCATTGGGCTTTCTCGTAAATTCGCAATGTTTTCATATTTTAACACGTCAAATAGTAAGACTATTGCTACTTTTAGTGTACATAAATTAAAAATTCAAAAATTATAAAACAAAAAAGTGATCGAACTATTCGTTTAGTTCACTTTTATTGTCGAATTTGAGTAAAACGGAATTTCGTGACAAAAAAAGTCCGTCAAAATTTTCACAGTGCCGGACGCTACTAAACGTAAAGCGAACCATCAACCATTAAAAATGATAAAATATAGTTAAGAAGGCATAGGGAATTTGAAAAAAAACTCCCATGTATATGAATAAATAAAATCGCCAAATCTGTCTCTGAGTGCGAAACTCGAGAAGGGTTATCAATTCGCAA
The DNA here is from genome assembly GCA_944738685.1 of Synanthedon myopaeformis. Classification (NCBI taxonomy): domain Eukaryota; kingdom Metazoa; phylum Arthropoda; class Insecta; order Lepidoptera; family Sesiidae; genus Synanthedon; species Synanthedon myopaeformis. Next base: position 1,683,647 of record OX122933.1, on the reverse strand, counting down.
AAAAAAATAAAGTATTCTTAGAAGTCCCAAGAAGATTCTTAAGAAAAATTGGAAAAATTTGACATCCGTACAAAGACTGGGGCGGTTCGCTAGTTAATAATAAAAAAAAAAAGATCGAGTATCGAGAAAACCAAATGTGACCTTCTGTAATTAGTTTAATTTCAACACGCCTTCTTTCTATACTTGTACATCGGCAACACCAAATAAACTTTCATCACACTAGCTAAAATAAAAGTCCCACGCCGCTTCATATCCTCGTGTCGGACAAGCGGAACTTTTTACAATAAACCCCTTTTCAAAACGGCCTATGGTGGTTGAACGAGTAAGACGGTTGGTTGTAAACGTCGCGTCTGTAGTAGCGATTAGAGCCGAGACCGTACATTCCGTAATTCGTCGGGTTCTCTTGCCGATGCAACATGTCCAGTTGGTCGAGACTGTGGTGACGTTGAGGCAGCACTGGTGCTGTTTGTTCCGTTAGGCAGCGTGCGCAATACACATATCACATTTAGCGTACACGAGCACATAGCGGCCAAAGACATACCCACAATAAATGTTCCGTTTGGGACATTTTGGGAATTTCAAAAAAATAAACATTTTTATTGTTCCCAAAAATGTCCCACTTTGTGGACATTTTGCAACTTTCAATAAATCATAACTGAGGTAGAAGTCGTGTACTCTATCAAATTAAAAAGCAATATGAAAAATACACGAGAAAGAAATATTAATTATATTGTCAACAAGAGTGAAAAAGATGACCTACGGAGCGTTGGACTACTCGTGCGTACAACCGAACGCAGGAGAAATTTCACTACTAGGGCCTTAATCAAAGTAACAATATAAAACGATAACGATGTTCGAAAACAATAAAATGTATGGCATATGTCAATTCCATACATTTTATTGTTTTCGAACTTCGTTATCGTTTTAAATTGTTACTTTGACTAGGGCCCTACTTAAACAAACGCTCGCTAGTATCGACTGCAATAAAATTATTTAACCCATGAAAATATACATTAATTCTGTATACTAATATTGTTGTTACAAATTGAAACTTTGAAAAACTTTAAATGATAAATAATGCGGCCGAAATAAGTTTAATTTCGCGTAAAATGACACTTCTTCGGTGTGAATTAGCTCCGTTTGAACGATATAAAATTTGATGCGTATGCGTTTTCTACCTCAGTTATAATAGAATTATTTGTTCGCGGTGGCCAATGAGGTCTTGCTTTAACTTAGAGGACCAATCAGAGAGAAGTTAGTCGGGTCGATGAGACCAATCAGAGGATAATAAGGCTTGGCCGCTAAATGCGCATGTACCTACACTTAACGAGTCTTACAAATAAATAAGTGACCAATTTAATAAGTCAAAGCTCTCGCATTGTATTTAAAACTACAAATCCAATTTTAAGCTTAACTAGTCAATAAGATTGAGTAGCTCTAATTAAAACATTGTAAAAATTACTATGTTTTGACTTAAAAATTTTTTTTTTAAATTATGTTCTAGTATTTTTGTTTTATTCCTATCAATGGTCAAATTATGAACGTTGTTAAAAAATGGTAATATTCACCTGACAAATCTGAACTAAACGACGTGTTAAGTTACATAATTGATTTTAAATTTTGCTTAAGTTCTATCCATCAGTTATTGCTTTAATTGAGAGTGGAAATGTATAAAAATTCGTAGTTCAAATAGTTCAAAGTTAACCCACGTTAAGCTCTCGAATGGAACTAGGTTTAACTATAAGTCGTAACTTTACCTCACATTAAAAAATGTAAGTCCAGTAAAGTAAAATAATATGATTTGCTGTCTTAATAGTTCGGATCGGTGGAGTATCAACGCGTAATATGGCAACATTCACCTTTGTAATCATGAACCTACATTATTTGAAATGCAGCTTATGTGGCAGACGCATTGAATCATGGCAAAAATTCATAGAAACCTTAAGATCTGACAACCTGTCATCCACCGTTTGTAATATATAATAAAAAATTGGTGAAAGTTCACTAAGTGACAAATATTATTGGAACACATTTTATTGATAGGGAGTGAGAGTGTTTGTAATATTATGTTAATAATAATGTTCATATAATTCTAGTTTAGTTGTATTGAAATAAATATACCGACAGAATTTAACCAGAAAACCAATCTTTATATATATTATATATCTTTATATATATATATATATATTAAAAAAAATATCTTCCATATGTTAATGTCCTCAAAACTCGAAAACTAGCCGATGGATTGACTTTTTTTACACAACATTTCATTTCAACAGAACTTCATAGTATATAAATATACTTCATATAAATAAATATCTTCACACATTCCACTCAGCACCATCTAGTTGCACAGTAAGCAACTAATGCTTGTATTATGGATACCAGACAGTTGATATAATACATAGATTACTTTTTTTTTTGTAAATACATACATATTACAAATACAAAACATCCATGACTCAGGTACAAAGGTAAAATGTTAACACATAAACATTCGCCCCTAGTGGGATTCGAACCCGCGACCGTTTGGTTAACAGCTAGAGGTTACTAGCCACTAGACCAAACGTGTCGTCATATACGCTGTACTTCATATACTTCATATACTTCATATACTTCATATACTTCATATACTTCATATACTTCATATACTTCATATACTTCATATACTTCATATACTTCATATATTTCATATATGAAGTATACTTTTCATTCCGAAGTTCCATCGGAAACCAAAAAAAAAAAACGAGCCACAGCGAAGCGTTACCGGGTTCATCTAGATATATAATATATTAATAATAAACATTACAATGTCCCATATTAAAACATTAGTTTTTACCTCTATTATGATGAAATCCAGCAGCCCAGCCGGCGTAATAGGCCGCTTTCTGCTTTCCATGCTCCTCTGCCACCTGAAAAATTTATACAAGCGGTTATATTAACAAAAAAAGGTAATTATTACATACTATTTATTTATTTTTTAACAAACGAGTACTGAGTATTGAGTCTTTCGCATAATTCCTATACTGACAAGAGTGATCTGGGTCATTGTTAGGGGCGAGGCCTATAGCTTTGTTCTTGTTTCAAATTGTAAATACTACTAATAATAAATAATATAAATGCGAAAGTTTTTTTTTTTTAAGATGGATGGACGTTTGTTACTCTTTCACAAAAAAAACATTAAAACGGATTTGGATGAAATTTGACACACAGATAGTTTATTTTACCTGGACTTGTTATGCTGGAAAAATGTTAAGTTTATATATTCTTTATAACAACGAATATAATTATTATAATATAACAAACCCTCCTTCTCGTTTATCGCACTTTCTATTAGTGTAAACATTAACAAAATCCTTTGGGTGATTAAGAAGAAGTTAGCGGAAAAGGACAGAGGCAAGCAGATACTTGGGTTTGTTAATATGACGTACATATTAGACGTCATTTGATTTTAGTATACCGAAAAACTTCTCCAATACTGCTAATTTTCAAATAAGAGTGTCACATAATATATAAGTAAAATTTACATACGTCAAACAAATCAATCAAAATACCCTTAAACTAAGCACTATACTTGCATGCACTGAGTGTATAATAAATTAATAATCCAAATCAAACATAACACATTCAAACAGACCAGAGTCAACTTTTGAACACAATGTCGAAGACAATCTATATGTAAGGATATAAAAAAAGTAAATACCTACCTACCTAAATTTAATAAAAAAAAAGTACCAAAAAATATCGAGGCAAGAAATTGTACCAAATATTATCAAAATGGAGCCATGCAATTAAGTGATATGATTTCATTCAATGAATAATAAGAAACAAGATTACATTCATCTGACATTTTCATATCAGTATTTAAGGAATTCAAAACGCAAACTTATATTGGAACAATATTATAAAAATTACATTATATTTTTTCGTTATATTTATTTTATTTTGATATATATATATTTATTATATACGAAATTTTGACAAATTTGCATATTTTAAAAATATTTACAAATTTAAGAAACTTTAGACAAAATAAATGGAATGTTTACAATACAGCGTTTTTCCTTTAATTCTGTTTTCAGAGCATTCTAATCACAAATTTTAAAAAAATACGCACAGAAATTAATGTGAGATCTACAAGGAAACTAGCTATCGTAGCGTCATTTGTAAAAAGCTTTTACCGGCAAATAAAAACGTTTTTATATAAGATGATTGTGTGAATGTAATCTGACTTCTTGAATATATAACCTACTGACCTCTATTAATATGTATTATGATAAATTGAAAGGAAAATTCAGTGCGAAAAATTTGTGTGAAATAACCAACCAGTCACGTTCTCAATCTCTACTCTAGACATTGACTAATTTCAAATATTGATCAGTTTATTGCAATGAGGATCATTACATTTTTTATTGAAAAAAAAAAAAACATCAAGATATTTAATTAAAAAAAAAATAGTATTTTCAAATCGTACAATATTAAAGAAAAACATAAGATCGTACAATATTATTATTCAACTGGTACAAAACGCGTGACGTCACACAGCAAGGTCCGCATCGAATTGGGCGAGGCGAGAGACAAGCGTTCGTTCATGCGTTATGACGTCATAATAAGAAACTAAGGCTCGAGTTCACCAACAGACGGTTAGTTTTTAAACAGCCGTTTAATAATATTTTGTTGTTCACCATCGCTAAACTGCGGGTTAAACGCCCTAAACATCTGATTAACTTAATGATTAATCTGATGTTTAGGGCGTTTAACGCGCAGTTTAGCGATGGTGATCAACAATATATTATTAAACGGCTGTTTAAAAACTAACCGTCTGTTGGTGAACTCGAGCCTAAGAGAACTTCCGCGTTCTCGAGTTAAATTCACTATTTAAATTCTGTTTAATTTTTCACTGTTTAATATACTATATATTAAACAATGAACATTTTAAACAATTTTCTTTCAATCGCACGTATTATAAATTCATTTGTATGAATGATCCTCATTACAATCACCATAATCATTACCACCGATGCGGAAACCTCATTATCTAAAAAGGAAACCTGGCAACAAGCCCCAATAGGCTTTTTTTTGCACATTTAATTAAACACACCAACCGCAAGTACAGTAATCGGCATTTAATTTGTGTCAAATTCCGGTACAAGAGTGTTATATTCGGTTCATTTCGGTTTTGTATAGCGTTATTTTTGTCTATCGTTGTCATTCAATAACACGACATTTGTCTTCAGTCGCATTAATGCATTACTGTACATTGTGCAATAGACAGAACGCTCTACAAAACCGAACATCTCGCTCTTGTTCCCGACGAGCCATATTAAATGCCGCCTACTGTACATAAATGAGATAATTTGAAAAGTTTCTATGTGACGTCACGTTCTCTCAGAGTGACAATGACAATTTCCTAAAATGTAAACTTTTTAAAACTGCAGCTTTTTAGCATATCAACGTCCTAAAAAGGCATCTTTTTAAATCGACAAATTCTTAAATTTAACAGTGCAAAGCATTATATTTTTACGCATCCGACCTTACAATACTTATAAATTTGACATTTTTAACATTTCACAACTAAGGACCGAAATTGACACCCCTTAGCTTAATAAGTTTTTTTTTATATAAAAGATGGGTTTGCTCTTGACCAACAACCAACTGTGTAGCTAGGATGAGGCCTAAGATGGAGCGAACCTCATTCTCAACCCAGAAGATGCCTATTCACTCGAACATTGAAAAGATTTTTGGAAAGTTTGTCATTATCGGAAATTAGTCTATTTTGCAAAAAGACGTTTTAGGAAGTTGTCGTTGTCACCGCGAGGGGTCACGTTTTATAAGACATGGAGGGGTCGTTATATAGAGGTCAGTGTAATAGCCAATCGCGCACCGTGTCCGTGTCACACGAGTAACTGTGAAGCCGCAGCCGGCTACCGGCGAGACCGCATGTGGGTAACGAGCCGCGTTTCAACACAGCGTCCGCGCTTGTGGGCTGTTAAAAACATATTATACCAATTTAGACCCCCCCTCACCCAGCCAATTGTAATGTCCAAAATACCCATTCTTTTTTCTTTTTTTTTTATCTAAACAATGTTACATTCACGAGGCCGTATGTTGCACAGTATATTGAAAGTAAGTATGACAATTATTCTCGATCATATCTTGTGTCAGAGTTGTGTTCAGTTGGTACAAAACGTTTGCTGTGACGTCACACAGCGTTCGAATTGCTTTGAATGTTTTTCACCATAAATAATGTAGAGGAGAATTATAAAGGAGAACCCTCCTTTTGGGGCGCGGCAATACAAAAAAAAAACATAAAATTAGTTTTCCATACTTCATTTTCTTTGTGAACCCACTTTACTATACTCTATTTGTAATGAACCTATTTTAAAAAAACCTTTCACCTATAGAAATCTACATTATCAACGAGTAACATAGGCTATATTTTATAAAGTTACTCGGACGAAGACGTGTGCAACAGCTAGTATTACATGAAAAATCACAATTATTCACATTATATTATTGAATTTATGATTACCATCAAAGATTCAAATCAATTGCCATAATATTTTACTTGGCCATTGCTCATGCAATCCTTGTCAATTTTCTAATTGATAGGAAATTTCCAAACATGTAAAGTCACGTTCCAGACTTGTACGTGAAGCGGGGTTCTCCTTTCAAAATTCAGATGAATATGAGCCTTATTTAAAAGAGAACTATAGAGTATTATTGCGAAATTATATCGCATGAAAAATTTAACCTGATGGATTACAAAATAAGAACGTTTATTTTTGTTGCAAGGAAACCAATGAATCAAATTATTTGTTACTTCAGTGGTATTAATAAATATAATAAAATAAAAACTGTAGACGCACTCGACTATGATCTAATATCATTTCCTCGACAGCTAACAAATTTAAAAAATTCAGTTGCAATCTAGACACTATTTCAAAGACGACAAAGTTTTATTTCGTTATGGCCGTCAAAACTGGTCACAAAGTAAAGATGACAGGTGCATCTTTTTTTTAAAAGAGAAAAAATTGACAATACAATGTAATGTACTGTGCAACATAGCATCTATTTATTTTCAATATAAAATTAATCTCTATATTTCTACCACAACATATATGTTCGTCAGATACAAATTCCAATTTTCGTGCTATTTTATCGCCGAATTTGATTTTAAGGCAAATTATTCTAGTTATGACATTCAAAGTTTTAAATCGAAACATGGGTAAATCTTCCTTTACTAGCAAATGTGTGTTACATGAGACATCTATCTATACTTTTTAATAGTTTCAATATTATTTTAACTCCGATAGCGACTGCAAATTGTGTTCATACAGGCGCTCTAGTTATACTGCAACGTTTAAATGGAAATTTAATGAGCTTCAACAACGCACAAATCGTGCGTGTAAAGCGTTCTAGTTATAATGGTCTTGTCACAGATCCACCTTTTTCAAATATATTGGATCTCCGACAGCATGCAAAACATGTGCGTAATGCGTTCTAGTTATACTGGTTGCGTACCGGTAGTAGCGTAGCATACGTATCACCATACAAAATGTATGCGAGATACTCAGAGGAAACTCAACTTTGGAGACTTGAGTATCCTACCAGTCGCTTTTGAGTATCGTACTGTGCGAAAGAGGTAAAGAGGTAGATTCTGTACGAGGCCTAAGAGGTAGATTCTGTACGAGGTCTAAGAGGCAGATTCTGTACGAGGACTAAGAGGTAGATTCTGTACGAGGCCTAAGAGGTAGATTCTGTACGACGCCTAAGAGGTAGATTCTGTACGAGGCTTAAGAGGTAGATTCTGTACGAGCCCTAAGAGGTAGATTCTGTACGAACTATACGGGAGGTATTAATATAGAGATCGTTTATTTATTGTTTTTTTTTTTTTTTTTTTTTTTAATCTATATCGCGCACCGTTTCCGAGTCACAGTGTGAACTGTGGAGCCGCAGCCGGCTGCCGGCGAGTCCGCATGCGGTCAATGAGCCCCTTTTGAAGGCGGCCTCCGTCGGCTGTCGACAATCACACACACACACACCAAATTTAGACCCAATCCCTGCCAATTTAACACAACCACAACCCATGCAATATTCACTTTCACCATTCAATGAATTTACATCAATAAACAATGTCTTGAAACAAGAGTCTCACAAAACTCTCATGTAAGTAAGTAACTGTAAACTTTTGATGACAACAATAAATTTAAAAATATATTTTTCAAAGCGAAATTAACAAATCAAGACTTAATTTGTACTTTTGGCGATGGCAATTAAAGTTTGAACTGTCAAAAAAAAAAAAATAACATTTCTTTGGGATCTCTCAATTCCAATGCCTCTATGTCTCTATGACAAAAAAAATATATTGAATTTGGTAACGTGATAACTATATATAGGCATTACAAAACATTGTATTAAACATACTTTGACATAACGCAAAAACGTAATCCTGGCGTACAAATTCAAAAATCATCACCAATTTGAGTGTAAACTTGTCAATGCAGTTTGACAGTTACGACTCGAATAACACACTGACGCAATATTTACACTGAGCATAGACATAAGAGAGATGGACTATGAGCAATAGAATCTAGAAAGAGGAAGCGATCGTGTGGCCAATATATCTATCTCTCTCTTCCCTTTGCTGTATGTCTTTATAGTAAAGCCAATGAGACAATGCATACAATGTAAACAGACCCGACTCTCTTTCGTTTACTTTTATCATCTTGACAATCCTTTGAATTTTCTTGTTGGACTCTTTTATTTTTTTTTTTTAATAATAATCATAATAATTTATTTACACAATAATATAATATTAATATAGATATAGGTTACAACGGTATTACAATAGATAAAAAATCGCTGCATTCTACCTTTTGAGGGTGTGCAAACATTTTGAAAGAATAAAGCTTTTATATATAAAAGAATAATGCTAATTATTATAATATTACTAATTATTACAATAAATAATCAGACATACGAGTAAGTATATAATATTTTATACTATACTAACATTTGTCGACGTGTAATCGCTTCATTTACTTCGTGAATAAATTAATATTAAATTCTCCAAAGACTTGCTTTAGGAACTTTGAAAACCAATAAAATTCTATCTCCACATTTTCTGCTTGTATTTACTTTAATTGTGAATAGAGAACGCTCAGTCCACCTCTTTATGTCTATGGCACTCAGTACTTCATGACATTTGATTAAAATGTGAACATCTTCGTATGTATTCGACATATAATGGCTAATTGGTTAGAAGAAGAAGAAGAAGAAGACATTCAAAAAATCCAAGTCAATGGTTAATAGGGAGTTTTTGAGCACAATTAAATGTAGTGATACAAGTGTATGATATTATTTGGGGATATGCCGTAATAATAACTATAATAAAACAATAAAACTTTGCAAATTTTTTACCTTAACACTTAACGGCTCAGTGCCGCCCTCTGGTATGACGTTGTTAAGCGCCGCTATCGCCTCTTGCGCTTCTTCGCGTTTATCAAATCTGTAAAATCAAAATCAAAATATTTATTTATCAATTACGTTTCTACAAGAAACTCTTTATTTCCTCCAGGGTTTAGGAAAAAAATCCAAAATGAAACCTCGGAAAGAAACTCAGGATACTATTTCTTTTTGTCATCTTGAAAATATATAATAACAAGAATTACACTTTTTTTTTTTTAAATGTAAGAACAAGAATAAATAATAATAATAATAAATAATAAATAATAAATAAATATCATCACACATTACACACAGCACCATCTAGTTTCACGGTAAGCAACTAACGCTTGTATTATGGATACCAGACAGTTGATATAATACATAGATTACTTTTTTTTTTATAAATACATACATATTATAAATACAAAACATCCGTGACTCGGGTACAAAGGTAAAATGGTTAACACATAAACATTCGCCCCTAGCGGGATTCGAACCAGCGACCGTTTGGTTAACAGCTAGGGTCACTATAGCCACTAGACCAAATGTCCGCACATTTTATAGTTGGAATTTATAGTTCTGATATATTCGGTCGGACGATAAAAGTATTTGGATTAAACATAAAGTGGTTTAATTAATGTACCCAAAGTAGATGGTGCTAACAATTACAAAAAAAAAAAAAAAAAATACAATTTTTTTTTTTGACAAAAAAAAGTTCTTGACAATATATTAAAAAAAAAAAAAAAAAAAAAATCCATTACCTGACAAATGCAACGCCTCGCGGCGTCCCACTATTCTTCTCCCTGAGGATATGTTTTTGTACAATCCTTCCGTACTTTCCAAATATCGTCTCCAATTGTTCCTCGGTAATGGCCCGAGGCAAATTTGTTACGTACAAATTCGTATCCTTTATATCGTCGCCGGACGGACGAGCGTAAGATACCTGAGTGTCAACGCATCACTTTAATATCGGACACGATACACAATCAAATTAATTAATTAATTAATTAATTAATAAAAATAAAATAAAAAAACCTTTTATTCCTTGCATTATATATTATGTACATTTTAAACTCGCATTTCTAATAGGTTAAGGTTCTAAGGGTTAGTTAGTTTCGTTATGATGATTTCATTTAGGTACAAATGTAAAATGTTAACACATAAAACATTTTACCACTAGCGGGATTCGAACCCGCGACCGTTTGGTTAACAGCTAGGATTACTAGCCACTAACGTATATTAATTGACGACATAAACGTGTCGTCAAATATATGTATTAATATATCTGAGATAGAATCCTGAGAAGAAATCCCGAAAGAATTTTGAGGATACAATTGTTTTTGTCATTTTTAAATTAATAAAGTAACAACAATTATTACAATCATTTAAATTAATTATACACAAAATCAAAGTGTTATATAATATATATTATACAATACTAAACATAGTATAAGCTCCGAATCGATTAAATCCAGGCTTCGTTGTCGCTTAAATAATCAAGAGATTTTATAATATCCTTTCGAAAGGAGTTTGATGTTTATTACACTTTTGAATTAATTTATAGGTAAAGCTCTGATTATCTCAGCAATACATTAATCAAACCCTATACATACATACATACATACATGTTAAAACTTAAAATATACACATATTTTAAGCTTACATTCACATATTCGACGTCAATCGGTCTATGTCACCTACCTTTAGCCTTTTATTTCTAAGCTGATATCCGTTGAATGTTTCAATGGCACGAGTCGCATCTTCCTCCCTTACGAAGTTCACGAAGCCAAATCCGTAGCTGTAACCAGTCTGAAATGTTTTTTAAAAAAAAAATCAGCTACGAATTGAATTGCTATATTTTGTTTGCAACAATTTCTATTGCAGGGATGGCGAACCTGATGGCACAATATTTTGGGCACGACAAAACGATCGAAACAGCCATTTTAATTTTAAATAACAAGTTCACCCACTCAAAGTTCATCATGTGTGGTGTCCGGTCACTGTGGTAACCAGAAAACAGAAAAAAAAATTCGTCGCATAATTATCATGAAAATAGGACTTATATTTTGAAATAAATCATTTTATTTATTACTATACAGTGCAAAATATTATTTTTTGAAGAGTTTGGAGTCGATAGGTGTTTAGTTTTACTACTTTCTCAGTTATCACTAAAAAAATATTTGACGCCACACATAAGCTATGGCCTCATCAAACATTACTTTTTAAAAAAAAATTACATAAAGGTTCATCACCCCTGTTCTATTGCATGTGTAGGCAACACCACAGGTGCTTGAAGTGCACAGGTTTTGCAACCGGACCTTAGGGAACATACCCATAATACGTGACCTGTTCAAGGGAGGAAGGGGGTCTTTAAAATACCATGCTTGGTTTGGTCTTAGGTTTTTGTCACGTAGTCTGTTTTTAAATATCTTTTTCACATGTAATTATAGGGTATGCATGCACTCTTGGCGTCACGTGGCAAGCGCCGTATTAATAAAGACAAATATGAGCCAAATTCTTATTATTTTCTGTTTGCAAAGAATGATTTAAAACTATATATTTATGAATTACTACGTAGAAACTGGAGGGGGGGGGGGTCTTGGCATATACTACGGATGGTCACCGAGGAGGGGAGGGGGGTAACAAATTGTAATAAAAAAAGGGTCACGTAGTATATGTACGTTCCCTTAGACAACATTGTCCACTTACATTAAAATCCTTCATCACCCTACAACTCTCAATGGGACCGATCGTCATGAACATAGCATAGAGGTCCTTCCCGGTCATAGTCTGCGGCAGATAGTTGACTATGAGGTTCGTCTTTCCATTGTCAACCCCGGCGGCTGATATTCCTCCACCCTCAGACATGCTGCCCCAACACCTCACACCTGGGTGGAAACGACCTCTATATTGCTGTGGTATTTGCTGAAAGGGAGGAGAAACGCATGGTTAATAAATTGTTTATTGTCGATACATTTCATAATTTACCAAATTGAATATCTACTAATTCATTAGAAATTAAAATTCTAATTGAATTCTTTAAAAAAATAACCTTCAAATTATATTTTATACTAGCTACACGCTCCCGGCTTCGCACTGGTGCAAAATAAAATCTATCCTATCTTTAAGTTTTAAATGCTAAAACATTTATTCAATCTTAAATTATGCTTTTGGGGCCAGGGTCTCATATTTGCCGCCGATGATGAGGGTGGGGGGGAGGTTTAGTGAGGTATTCCCGGCGATAAGTCAATTCGCCGGGGCCCACACACCCCCTCCCCGACTGCCCTAAGTTCCGATTGTGATTTCCCCTCATCAAAAAAAAAAAAGTTTCCCGCAGACTATTTGAATGTTCACTAGTAGTATAATAGTAAAATAAATCACGCGAGTATAAAAAAAAAGTTTTCAAAAACTCAACAATGAGAATGCCAATTTTGAACAAACAACATGAAAACCGTAAACTTTACAATCAGCGGAAAGTAGAACGAAATATTTGACCGTGACCCAGTACTCGAAACTGTTCCACTACGGACCTACAACTCGATCGCTTAATTCATCTACAATCTAAATTTATGCCCACACATTTTATAAAATAAAGTCGTTGTCCGCCTCTCTGTTTCTCCACTAACTTCTTCTAAATTTAATGTATAAAGATGTAAAATATGGGTCCAGTTGCCTGCAAATAAATGAATTTGAATTAAACCACTCAACTGACTTTGATATGATTTTCGCTAATGGAAAGCGCGATAGACAAGGAAGTTTTGTAAATTTAATTTGCAGAAACAATTGCATCCGTGCGAAGCCAGGGGCGGGTCGCTGGTAACCTATATTGATGACTATACATATATGTTTGGAGATGAGCCATAATTTAAACTATTACTCAAGTGGGTGGGCCAGTAGTTTTCGTACAAACTTCTTTGTGATTTAATTTATTCAATGTTCACAGAAAAATTTATCGTCCCAAAGTAGTGCTCGAATTTTATAACTATGCACTAATAATAATTAATGCACTAGAGAGAAAAATTTTCAAACGTTACTTTAATCTTGTTTAAATTAAATATATCTTCGAAACCATGTCAATTTAACGCTGAGGTAAAATTCAACGAAAATCAAAATACTCGTATATTACAAATTTTAAAAAAATCTTATTTTTCCGAAACGAGGCAGACGGAAAAGACTTCAGAAAACAACTTTTGTCAAATCTTAAGTTTGTGATTGTACTCGTTGCTTATGTAAACGGGACAACGCAACGATTCAAAATTCAGCCTGAAAATAAAGAAAAATCTTCAATTTGGCAACGGAACCTGACAATTCCCTAACACACGAAGATATAGACGACGTTGAACCAAACACAGTTTTATAAAGAAAAGTGATCCAGGATCATCGAGGGAAAAATTCAAAATTGATGTAAAGAGAGCCGATGAAAGTCTGCTTCGAATCTATATAAAAAATCTATGTGATATGTTATTATATCACAGTAGCAATTGACGATTTCCTTAAAAACGACCATTACTTAGGCCTAACATATTCGCATCAGCTAAGCCTGTCCTGCATGCTAGAAAGTATTCCATATTATTAAAAACGAATTAGCACAGATATTCTTATTCCGCATCGGGTAATGTCACCATGCCAAGGATGCAGGGATAATTTGGTATGATGCCAATTGGAACTCCTGTACAAGGGCGAATCATTTTAACACAATTGATTTTTGGAACAAAAAGCAAAGCAGTAAATGCACGATTACAGGCTTACAGGCATTACTGATTACAGGCAGTAAGACAGGCTAACTGTTTGAAGACCTTTAGTTTGAGGCACTCGAATAAATTTTAGTACTAAACAATACAGAACATTTCATTATTATTAAAAGCTAGGTTTGGCCTGCGACTTCGTCGGCGTTCATTTTTCTTATCCGATCGCTACCAAACTACAAAGGATCACCCGCTAGACAAATCTGAAGATTGTCTGAAAATTGGAGTCCATAGGGAACATACATACACACATTGCATTTTATATATTAAGATAAAAATATGTAAGTATTACAAAAATCCTTGTTCAATGCTTCACAATCTGATAACGAAATATGATGTTTTTGGTGATAATTTTCCGAATCGAGAACCAGTGGTAGGTACCTCAATTGAAATATGACAAAGAAACTGTAGTCGGTGACACATTTACCGCAATAGACGCATTTAAGTTAAGAGGCTTGAAATCTGCGCTAATATTACATGCAGTATATTGTGTACATAGACTTTTGGCAATGATCTTCTACGCGTCTACGTATTGAAACGAACTATATTGAATTTTAAGCCATTTTATGAACAGAATAGTATTTAAGAAAGCGAACATTCACAACTTGCTGTAAAAAAAAATATGCTTAATAATTTATTTGACTTAAAAGATCTACTTCGGAGTATATGTGACAGAAACCGGGGCGGGTCGATAGTAAATAAAAAAATTTAAAAATGGAAAAAGTAAAAAAAAAATCAGAATTGATGTAGACAATAAAAGGCGTAAGTAGCTACAACATTTTATAACACTATCTTCTCCCTAACATAGTCGTATGTTCGGAGCGGACATACGTGATAAATCTCGTAATCTCAGTTCGATCTACCTAAAGGGGTGTACTCACTGACCCAAATCAGATATCAATGACAGTGCTATCAAATTACTACAAACATTGATAAGCATACATCCCTATAATTGCATTCTCGACGATATCTTTTTAGTTTTGGGCACACCAGATACCGATTTGATATAAATCTCACTAAATGCCTCGGCCCGGCCCACTAAGGACACGTCTTCGCCCCGAGCGCAATTTTTATATACCTACACAAACATTCCTCGTTTATCCCTCTTTCCATAAGTGAAAACCGAATTAAAATCGGTTACGCGGATTTGGAGTCCATACAGGACAAATAAACTTACATTGATTTTTATTTATATAGACTAGCTCTTGCCCGCGACATCGTCCGCACTCCATTTTCTTATATGTTAAAACATTTATTCAGTCTTGATTGCTCTTATTTTATTGCCAGACACTGAAATTATTATTATTATTTTTTTAATATAATTTTGTATTAATTTGTAGGGAAAATATGACACAAAATTACGATAAAAAACCGATTGCTACTAAACTTCACAGAATCTACCTTGAAGATTCCTCATATACTCTAACATACACTTCAAACGCCTGAACAGATCTTCATACGTTATAACTAAGAGCCATATCGATCACGTCAGCTTTCAAACAAAAAAAAAACGCATAAAAATCGGTCCATCCGTTTGTTAGTCACGGTACCACAGACAGAAATACAGATACACAAACGCGTTTACAGTCGCTTTCGTGGCTTGACTTGGCTAACTTCTTAAAACGTTTAATACAAAATAAAAATACTATGTATTATTGGTAAACATTATCCAAATAAAACATCTCACCAGAGAATAGTCGCGTTTCCTTCTGACTGGTCGATGAAAAGGTCTTAGCATTGATAGGAGCATGAAGAGTATTTTAAATTCACAAAATTTTCATGAATATGCAACAAATATTTAGAAAATTTTCTGATGTTTACTTTGACACTGACAGAATTCAGATAAACTATAGATACATTCACAATAAATTGAGATTCATTACTATGTATGGTGTAAATACTTAATAATTCTGTCAATATTTAAGGGTCAGATTCAGAACCAGGTCGGTTTCTTATTCAGTCTGATTAGGTCAGATTTAAATAAGATAGGTTGTTAAGTAACAATGATTACAGACAACAAGATAATTTTATAATATATTAGGTATTCTGTGTTTACCCCATATATTTTATAGAAATCATTTCCAAGATGTAAATTCAAAAATTTATATTGCCATTCATGCGAAATATTCGACTGAATTAATATATATTAAAATATTATACCATAATTAATATATTTCAGTATTGTTATTGGTATTTATAAAAAATAATAATAATATTGTTTTACTGTACACCTAGCTTACCTAACCTTTCTCAAAACTGACCTACTCAGAATCTGACTAAATAAGACTGACTGACAAAAATATATGAGCAATGAATATTGTTTAAATGTTTTAACATCTAAGAAAAAGCGGCGCGTACAAAGAATTAACTAATGCTGTATTTCATTCAGAAAAAAAGTATATATAATTTTAATATCTGTAAATGGAATCAAAAGATCTGCTGGATGCAACACATGTGCAATGGAGAGCTTTATCAAATTTAAAGCGGGTGAAGCAGTGGGACAACTTCTTATTAAAGGCATTATTTCAATAAGGCTGCAAATTCAATAATGAGTTTGATTCTTGAAGGAGTTAAAAAGGAAAATTAAAATATTAATTACTTCTTAATGTCTATTGAGCTATTTAACATGTTGAAATAATAAAAAATATAAAAAACCTCAAATAAGTTAACTCAATTTTTGGAAAATATTTTATATTGCTTCCAGGATCTAACATGGTAAAAATAAAATTATTCAGGAAGCACAAGTCATGAAGATTAAAGCCTGAAGGTTGCCAATCGGCCAATAATTATATTTGTATAATTACTCAACAACACACTGAGAGGACAACAGCGAAAATGTCAAATTGAAACTCAAAAATTAATTCTTCTATGACTCATACGCCTAGTACCTACCTACGTCCAGCGATCAAGCACCTTAACGTCCAAATTTGATTATTACTATTACATTGGCAACTTAATGTGTCCTATACTGTACAACCATCATACAGCAGAAACAAGAGGTTTTGGCATGTTTCCAATGTAAATGGAACTAAAACTCTTTGCGGGACCGTTAACTTCAGAGCTCATTAATAATGGATTATAAAAGCGTCATTAGTACATGAAAGGGTTATTGAGGTCTGTTTTGAAGGCTGTGTCTTTTTTATAACTAAGGGCACTAGGCAGTCTGCCACTTTAAGGTAGGTGTCTAACATGGAACACAAGTAACACCAGGGTGGATGCAAGTGTTGATTCAATTATTTTTAATATTATTAATGGCAGGCAGGCTGACGATTAGCCTGCCACATGATGGTAGGTGACTACCGTCGCCTACCACCGCTTATGGTACCATAAGCAATACCAAGGGGGGTACAAGTGCGCTGCCGATCCTGCAGGAATTTATTTACAGCACGCTTGACAATGTTCTAGCTACAACATGGACTTCACCATATTGTAGCTAGTTGGACACACCTCAGAAGATTGTCCCAAAGTTCAAGCGTCCGCAGGATAACGTTTCTACATGGAACAACTCCGGTGTTTGTAGGATAAGTGACAAGGTGGGGAATATAAAATCACTGAAGCATAAGGATATACATACATGCATACATGTTACCATTCATTAATTCGCCAAATTGTATTAGCAATAAAAATTACAACAAAAAAAAACTTACCTAACTTCCACTCCAACAAGGTGGATAATATTGTGTTAAATTGAGTGTTGTTTAAAAAAAATAACAAAATAACACACAAATCAATGAAAAAATGGAACACACAAAATCAAACAACAAAAACTACTTTTTCTGTTCAAGCCATCTAGATTTTATAGCAAAAATCTATCTGGTCTTGCTCCTTAATAAATAAATTGTGTATTTCTTTTTTATTACATATTGGAAAGATTGAATTGCCTTTTAGCAACTAACTCTTTTCACATAATAGACATGGTTCTGGCACATAATAAACATGGTTTTTGCTGAGCCATCACAGTTTTTGTCAAAAAGTCAATAAAAATAGTTATTTGATATGGCTGTTTCTTCAGAGTTTTGGACTTATTCTGTTTTGGAATTTAAAACACTTTTTAGTAAGAATGTTAAATTTTGTAAGATTACTTATTCACATGAAAACCTCTGAATGAATATGAAAAGACATGATTGAAGCTGGATCGATCTTTGGACACAAATAAGATACTTCAAAGTCCTGGGACCTGAGGACCCTGAGACCTGGGACCCAGGACTCAAACCCTATGTATATTATACTATATTAATAATATAGTACAATATATTATTTATATTGTACTAATTATATTATATATTCAGTTAATATTTTACACTAGAATTAGATTTGGTTTAATCTTTTGGAACTTACAATTTTTTAAATAAGAGAACACCTTCTACTGCAATGATAACATCTTTTTGGTTTAGTTGTCATCTCGCACGATTTTATTTTGTACAAAATTTGCGACAAGCCAACTTTAAATTTAAATATATTTTAGTAGTAATCTCGCACACATATTATTTTCTTGCGTGCGACATGACACTTTCAGAAAATCATAGTAGACGATTGGCATACAAAAAACTAGAGAGTGGCTTAACATTTTCAATAAAACCTAAACCACACTAAGATTATCTACAAGTACTAATATTATAAAGAGAAGTACTAATCGCCTTCTATATATATAAAATTCTTGTGTCACAGTGTTTGTAACCAAACTCCTTCGAAATGGCTTGACCGATTTTTATGAAATTTTTTGTGTATATTCAGTAGGTCTGAGAATAGGTCGTAAACTATTTTTTATATGGCAAAACAATGTTTGCCGGTTGAGCTGGTATAAATAAATAAATATCATCACACATTCCACACAGCACCATCTAGTTCCACGGTAAGCAACTAATGCTTGTATTATGGATACCAGACAGTTGATATAATACATAGATTACTTTTTTTTTTGTAAATACATACATATTATAAATACAAAACATCCATGACTCAGGTACAAAGGTAAAATGTTAACACATAAACATTTGTCCCTAGCGGGATTCAAACCCGCGACCGTTTGGTTAACAGCTAGGGGTTACTAGCCACTAGACCAAACGCGTCGTCATTGATATAATATAGATTGTATTTTTGTTTGTAATGAATAAACTGAAAAACTACTGGACCAAGTAAAAAATAATTTCGCCTATAGGAAGCTACAGTCTGAGCTTCATAACATAGGCTATATTTTATAAAGTTGCACTGAGGATTTTGCATGCAACAGCTAGTACTGAATAACTCAAAACAACTCAAACTTATTATAATTTACTATAAATAAACAGCGTTTCTGATGTGTTAAAATCATAATAAAAGAAAGATATAAAAATGTTTGTAAAAACAAAAATTAGATGGTACTCACATTCTCCAGAGGATTAAAACCCCTGTCCCAACTACTGACAGGAGTACCGCTAAACAGGTAGGATGGATATCTCTCGCTCATCACAATTCTTAATTTAAAATATCTTACACCAGCTATATACCCTATATACTATTGTAATATTGAGCAAACGTTAGATTATAACTTCACCATTTCTTCCTTCATCTGTTCAGTCTGCAATAAAAAAAAAATTAAATAAAAATAACAACCACCAATTTATTAAGTAGTGACCCATTACAGAAGACCACCTTAGCATAACAGTAATTGTGCTGATGTATTTCAGTGAGTGAGTAAAAGATGCCAAATCTCATTTTAATACTATGCTGTGCTTGTCAGCGCACTTGCAGCACCTGTTTGTGATATTGTGGAGATGGTAGCCCCCTACCATTAAGTCTGTCTGTCGACCTTAACATAAATCTTGTTGTTGTCCTTGTTTGTCCTATCTGTTTGCTAGACCTTAGTGGACAGCGCCTCCGGCTAAAGAGGGCTCACTGGTCAGCCATTCAATGAGAAATCGAAGAGGAGTAGGTTGTAATTTTCAAACAAGTTGTAATAGTAGTCTTTATAACAATTATGCCCAAGAATTAGAAAAGGATGTCACCTTAATTTATGCTTGTGTGTGACACATTATTCTTAAATAAATACAATAAAAACAAAATAACAACATAAATGTACTGACTACCTTGCTTGTTTAATTTGATAAAAACACCTTTACAATATCATCAGATCAGCTAGATGGACATACAAAATAATTTCATTATTATAGCACCGTTTCCGTCAACGATAAAATTAATGTTTCCAATTTTTCACGCTTTTTTATTTAATTATTTTGTTTCGGTTAAATGTTACAAAAATTACACTAGAAATTTCGTTTAACGAGCCTGCCTTGAACATAGTTAGATGCCTATATTTTCTTTTTAAATTAAGCTAACAACTTACTTTTGAATATTAATGCAAATTGCACTTTTTCTGATCTTTAAGTATCACCACGAAATAAAATTAATTACAATAATTGTCGATTTTTTTTCCTCGCCATAAAAGCACACAAAACTTAATAAACCAATATTTGACACTTCTAACAACAGAACAGCATAATTATCTCACAAACAGCATCTATCACTGTGACTCTGTGCAATGCATGGACGTAGTCATAAACTACTTTTTTTTAATTCGAAGGAGTAATGACAGGTCCTAATGTCAAATCTTAAAATAATGTTACCAGCGTTTTTTTCATAGTGCTGTACTACTTAAATAGTTATAATAATTTTCGGTAAAAATATTTTTGATCTTGTTTTATTGAGTTAACATTCGTATTATTGTTATTTTAAGGTTTGAATTTCGATTAAAGCTACTCATTACTAATGATCAAGTCGGTTTGAAATGAATAAATAACAATTCACAATTTATATGTAATCAAATAAATAAAAAATAGTATAAGGCATTACATAGCTAGCATTACTTTGTGATAATTTTATGGCATCTATGAAAATAATCTCATCATAAAAATTATAATAATCGAAAAGAATTGCTACTTGTAGAACGGACTTTGCAACAAATATAATTTAAACAATTAAATAATAATGAATATTAATTTTAAACTAATTAATGTTCTATAAAGGATAGATTATGGTTTTATAAAACCGTAAGTTTTTTAATAAGTTCGATTAGGTGACATCACTATTTTTTGTATTGTCCAAAACCCAGGAAATGTCAAATTAATCCTTCGAATTAAAAAAACTCAGTATAGGTTAATATACCAGAACCGCTTACTTGAAAAAATTGCATTTACGATAATGAACTGTATTACCAATATTTAAAGTATATTTTTCATTGCGCCTTATACAGAAGCTAATTCAATCACAGAGTGATAGCCAAACTGAGGCCATATGTCCCTTTCTTTCATCTTGCCAGACTAAAAAAATGTATTTCATTAAAAATTTAGATTCAAAAATCTTAGTTCAAACACTTATATAATATGTTAATTGCACTTAAATTATTTTGATAAATTTTAAGTCAACATATTAAAATCACATTTTTTTTTTTAAATTTAACAATATATATTACGAAATTATATATTGTTAAATTACAAAAAAAAAAAATTATTGCTTCAAGCTTATTTTATATTTTATTTTCTACTGGTATTCTTTTAAAGTGACATTACGGTAAATGACCAATTGTCCATAAATTTGTAGCGTTGGTGGATGATTATGTACAAATGGTGCAAAACTATTATAAGCAATAAAATGAACAATGCGCAAAATTACAACTGGTTAAATCATATTAAAATTTTAAAAAATATTTATAAGAAACTACTACTATATGTAGGTATATTACAACATTTAAATTTGTCTCACATAGCAAAAACTTATTGTCACCCTATTAGAAAGGGACACACAGCCTCTCTCTACTACATAGAGAGTACATCCTGTTAGGCTCGCTTTTTAATGCAAGTAATCAATCCTGCTTATTTATTAGATCCACGGTGCTATGACTGATCAGTTTGACAGCTAGCCATGGACAACCAAACAACCGAAAAGGCAAGGCAGACATCTTGTTTTCTTATCGTCATACATGCGTCATACATTTTTAGGCTTCGTTCGTTCGTCGTCCATCGTTATTTGTTCTTGTCGTATCGTTTTTTGTTACACCACGACTCGTGGTAATTATAGAGAAAAATACTACACGTATGCTGAAAAATACATATATTTATGTTGTAATGTGAATAGTTTTGTGTTTAACAATGTTTCTATTCTTGCTCCTGTAAATGGTACCTACTTAGTTTTTGGGTATCTCATCGCGGTTTATAGGTAAGTGTAGAATTCTCAGGAGACGGCGTCATTTTGATCATGTTTTATTGTTTATTATGTTGATATTATATTAATATGTTGTCAATAGTTAATATGAAATTACAAGACATCGATTTATTGTAAGTAGCCACAGCACTGCATCACAAACACAGCGTGATGCATTAGCTAGCATTTCGATAATTCAAAGCGAACTCTGGTTATAACTTTTCAATCAATATTCAATATCTTATACCTGTGAGCTTATATCTATATCTATATGTGGCTTATATCTAACTATTTTTTTTTACTATTCCACTATGTTATCTAGTCTGCACTTTAATGAATAAAGTCTGCAGTAAAATTGTATTAGTTATAGTCTAGTTATGATACAATTTTACTGCAGTCATCCATTATTGCATGTATATTTTCTACCACCATGTTAATGTTTAAACAGTTTGTTATTTAATCATTGTTAATTTTTATCCAATAATAGGCAGTTTTTGCTATAAGTAGTGAAATACTTGACCATCATGTAGTCAGCGAAATAACCAACTCCTCAACAACTTACAGCAGATATAGGCTCAATATAAATTCGGTGGTTAGTTTATAATTTTAATTACAACTTGTTGTACATATGTATTGTTAATATGAAGGATAGTGCGGACAGGTTACCATAAAAATATTACAGAAATAAAGTTAAAGTAACATTGTATATTTATATTTCTATACAACATTCAACATGTATACAAACAACAACATTATATACAAACAAGATGTCAACGTACTTTTGAAAGCTCAATCACACCAGACTCCGGCCAAAAACCAGACTCGCAAAATACCAGATTCGCTAAACACCAGAAGTACAGTCTCGATGAAATCTGCATTAATCTGTTAATGCAAGGAATAAAACTCAATGATGTAATCATCATTGAGTTTTATATCAGCGATCTAATGTATATCAGTGATCTGTCACAGCACACTACTGCAATTATTGTTAAAAGAATACTTTGTCATAAAATAAGGCTGAATAATAAGGAATGTTCATCTCAAATAACAAATAGAACACTGTTCTCTCTTTTTTTATAGGTATATTCGTGAACGTGATCCACAATGAGTGTCATCATAAGGCTTCAGAATTTGCCCTGGTCGGCAAACGCATTGGACATTAGAAATTTCTTTCGGGGCCTATCCATCCCGGAAGGGGGCGTACACATCGTAGGAGGCGAGCTCGGAGATGCTTTCATTGCGTTCAGGTAGATATAAATACCAATCTTCAAAAAACATAAAAAACCACCAGGGTTTCTCTCTTAGGTATTTGAAACGTGCCTTAACACACACAAATGTATTGGAAATCAACTATAAGTTTGTACAAATTATCTATTTCAATTGTAAAGGGGAGAATAGAATTTGTGTAACAAACTTTTTTTTTATCAATTTAATAGGGGAAAAAACATTAGCATATTAGGCCAATGATAATGGGAATAGTCCTTGGTAGTAAAATCGACAAAAACAAAAAATAGACCTAAAATTTAATGAATATAACTATGATCCGAACGGCTTTCAGGTGGCAAACATGGATTTGTCATTACCATTTCATCAGTACCAACATATAAAAAAATCAGAACTACCTGATTTAATGTAAGGCAACACTCTTGTTTAATAAGATTTCCATGGACTATTATTAAACATTTAAAAAAATTTGCATTTGTGTGTGACTTGTGATAGAGATGATAATTATGAAATTTCCTCTGTGAAAGATAACTCATCTCATTATAAATTATTATCAATTTAGCTTTTAAGCTAGGTTAAGTTTTTAACATTATTTTTTTTTAATAAATGGAGACTACCTACTTTGAAGTTTTATGGCATGGCAAATTGTATGTTTTGTACACCTGGTTTATATATTTTTTTCTGGTTAGGAAATATCCTTTGCCACATTACTACATATGGTTGGTAAGATTCATATATCTAATCTATGGTTATATTAAATAGGATACATTTTCGAATTCATTCTATTATACCCTCAGGGTGACAACGACAACTTCCTAAAATGACAACTTCCAAAAACTACAACTTCCTAAAGCTTCGTTAGGGTGTAAATCAAAACTGATTGTACTGATTAGGTATAAAAACATAATTAATTTAAATTATTATGAAGAATCTTAAGAATAATCTAAAAATAGTGTGATTACAAATAATACGAACATTTGAAAGAAATCTGCACAATTTTATAATTAACCACAAACATGATACGGCAATAGATGATTTCATATATTTGTATTATATTGTAAGGTTAGGTAGCTGACTGCAGGCTGAATAACAGTTGAAATCACTGGGTAAGTTTTGTTACTGGTATGAAATCTAGGTTTTAGTTACACTGACATGCAATTTTCCTGCAACACTTAACACTATATAAATGAGGGTGAATGGGAAATTATCCTTAGTTAACCAATTGCAAATTGATTACTCGTAATTTTATAAAATATATTTTGAGGTGGCAGCCTAGTGGGCATTAAATAATGTATATACATAATTATTTGTCTTAAATTCCTTGACAGATATTCCTATAGCTCTTCTCAATGCAAAACTGCAGTATTTTTCTATCGGAAACTTGTTACGAGACTACAAAGAAAGATACGAAGTGCTACTTTAATTCGCATTTCTGCATTTATTTTTAAAACTATAAAGTGGTCATATTTCTAGTATTAAAAATTTATGTAGAAATTCAAATTTACACATTAATCCAAAAATTAATGTTAAAATATTTTTGATGTCTGCAGTTCACATCTTTATTACTATTTTCAGTTACGTCCATATACCTCCACAATGTTCATGCTCCGTATATAAATTTCTAAAACTAGTCGCATTTCAAATTATAAAACTAAAACTTTTACATTTTTCTTGATGAGATTGGTTGATTTCTCTTAATGGTATCGTGACTTCTTCACCCGTATGCCATGTCCGCATCCTTAGACAAACAAATTAGATAAAAATTTTAGTATTCTGATCTCTAAAATTATATACTGTAACTAAAACGGTTCGGATTTTATATAACGATTTAAGTGCAGAACTAAGTGTCTGTGGGGATTTTTTAAATTGATATTTTTAATTTATACCCTCAAATTTACATAATTAGCTTAATCGTGTTTTTCTCAAATTCAACTGTTTTATTCTCAAATTGATATGTTCAGAAAATTACAATATTTTACTATCCAGAAGTGAGATACTTTCTTGTTTAGGCTTAGAATTGAACTAGTGCTATAAATTAACTATCTTATATTTTATTGTGAAATACTGAATGTTTTACGGTTCCTATTTAAGTGAAGTATAATCGTGAACTAAAGTTTAGTACAGTGCAATGACATTAAAATGAGTTTTTTCTTTTAAGCTCCAATGTAGAAAATAATTAAACTATATATCTATGTAGAAAATGTCTAAAAAGATTTTTAATAAATTTGATGAATGTGTATGATAAATGATTGAACGCGTGTGTGTTTGACGTCTCTAGAAGGATATATGAAAAAATATTATAAAAATACGTGCAATACTGATTATACAGATATCTAACCGACAATTGCTTATGGAAATTGTGGATTCTTTATTGCAAAGAAAGATTATCACCGGAATACTTTGTTGGGAAACACATCTGAAAATGGGAACATGGGAACACCTGTAGCATACGGCAACCTTTCCTAAATAATTAGAAAATAAAACGGAAGTTTCAGCCTTTTCTACACTTTTAAGCACAGCCACGCTTGCTCACGCCTGTACGCTGTGGAACGCGAATGGCGAGCGCACTCGAGCTGTGATACAGGATACCGCGAATCCAATGGGGCCGGTTTTGGCCTATTTGAATTTTCTCTTTTAAGTTCCAATGTAGAAAATAATGAAACTATATATGTATGTAGATAGAAAATTTTTTCAGAAAAGATTTTTATTACATTCGATGAATGTGTGTGATAAGTGAATGAACGAGAGTGTGTGTGAAGACTCGAGAAGGATGTATTATAAAATAACATGCTGTTTATACAGATGTCTAACCGGATAGTTGCTTAATTAGAAGTTATAGATTTTTTTATTGCAAAGAAAGATTATCACTGGATTATGACTGGAATATTAAGGTTGGGAAACACACCTGAAAATAGGAAATGAAAACAAAGTGACCTTTTATTTTAACGAATGACAGAAGCAGCTTTTATTCTGAAAAAAGGGGAGTTTCAGCATTTTCTACACTAATAAGCGCTAAGCGGCGCTAGCTCACGCTACGCTGTGGAACGCGAATGGCGCGAGCGCGCTCGAGCTGTGATACAGGATACCGCGATCTGACTGAAATCCTTGACAACTTCAAACAGACTACTAATAATAATCTAAATAAATAATAAATATATGTAATAATAAATGTATAGATAACATATCATTTACAAAAACAATTGTTTAACTTGTATCTGATCCTCTAACTTTAACTTAAAAAAATAATAATAAGAAAATTACAAAATAACGATAAGTTTCTGAACTAATAACTTTGTTAACGGCATTTTAAATGGCCAACGTGGAATATTAGAATTTAGTATGACCGACTATGGCTGTAGGGTCTGCTGTCGAACTAACTAGGGAGTAATCTACAGGAGTGTATTCCTATTGGCCACCCTTCCTTGTCGCCAGCAGTCTTGAGAAAGAAAATATGACATTTTTAATACTTTTGTCCGTGCCAAACAATAATTTTTCGAAGAGATTCTATTGCATCTACTAGTCAGCATTGTTTAATGAGTTAATTTTCTTGATCATAGGAATCAAGTTAGGCATTATCTTACAAGCTGGTTCGTAAACTTTAATTCGTTTGATATTTTTTTAAGTCCACTATCTCGTTTCACATTTCCTTATTGTAATTGAAATCACCTATAATACTATCACTCTGGACACTAGGCATATTATTTATAATAAGGTATTCTACCTAGACTTAGGTACATTTTACTTTACATTTGGTGATCCTATGTAACTGCAAACATAACTAAATACAAACAAGACTTGCTCAGATTAGTTTGGAACGTAAGTATCTGGTAATTGACTTAAGTAATATGACCCGTGCAAAGTACATAAGTAGGAGGGAGGGGGGGAGAATACTAAACTATAGTATCTGAAACAGAGTCTTTATTTGTAATGATCACATCGCCAGATCTTTTTATTCTATGATAATATTCGGGGATTATTTCCCACTATCCCCATGGTCCCATTTGTCTAATATTTTATATTATGTTTACAAATACACGTCTTTAATTCCAAACTGCATAATGAATATTTATTTATAATAAATGGAGAAGTAAGTTTATTATGAAATTTATTTTTGACTCTGACTGTACCTAACTAAGTACAATTTTGAACATAGTAGGTACAGCAGTCTTATCTACATAATAATAATATGTAATACATTTCTAAAGACGTAAATCAATACAATTATTAATTTAGCCCATATAGGTAGTAAGTACATTTTTTAAATACATAAATACAATGCTTCAGAAAAGATTGGGCGTCGACGGAACTGGGATAAAATTAGTGCCCCGAACTATCAAGGTACCTATGAATAATGGCCTACTTACTAAACCGCAAACCTGAATAATGGACTATTTTTTAGTTTCTATCATTATCTTCACGACGACGAATATTGGGATACTATGATTATGGATACACCGCCCTACACACGCATGCTTACAAAACTGGCTTTACTATATTGTTCGCAAAATTCTGTCTTTACTTCTTATTTGGTCTGACCGACCGAATGAAACGTTAGGTCCCTATTCCTAATGTGTTACAAACTATTAATCTTACTAGGTTTTTCGAGAAAAAAATACATATTATAAAACAAAGTTCTCCGCCGCATCTGTCTGTATGTATGTTTGCGATAATCTCAAAAACCACTGAACGGATTCCCGTGCGAAGCGAAGCGGGTCGCTAGTTATATATGGAAACCAAGCTAAACACTATGTATCCGCTAATCACAGAATACATTATGCCATTTACGTTGAAATACAATGAAAACCCCGAAAATTACCGCAATCATAAAACTATAAGACAACAGGAGCGGGACTATTAGGATCTGCTGAATCCCTCGAGGGGTTCTGGTGAACTCTGGTTCATTACAATCCCCTCACTATTCGGAATAAACCAAGTGATCGACATAAAATATGATTATGCTCATTATGCTACAGAACATAATGAGAGTGATGTCCGTGGACTCCACCGAAGCGGAGAATAGCGGAGCTGGGATGTGTTAAAAGCAACTAATATGATTTCGTTAATTGCTCCTTTGATACAGTAGAAACGGTTAAGCGGGGAGATGTGATATTATTTATATGGTAAACTGTTCCTAAGCTGGCGACAAAACGCATCGCAAATGAGTTCAGCCGTGAGCGAAGATGTTGCTCCGTCCACTTGGATCCATTGCAATGGCTCCATTGATGGATCTTAGTACAATTTTTCTCCGCTTGAGTCAGAGTCCATCATTGTGAACGGTGTGCATGCACTCGTGAATATTGTAGTGACAACCAGTGTTACCAACTCTAATGTTTTAACAGTAGATTTTCTGTTTTTAACTCTCGACGCAAAAACGGGGTGTCATCTGTTAATTCGTAGCTCCAAACGGATGGACCAATTTTAATCCGTTTTTTTGTTTTGTTTGAAAGCTGACATGATCAGGATGGTTCTTAGCTATTATTTATAAAGATCTGTTCAGACGTTTGAAGACCATCACCCCGTTTCCTACCACAAGTTTGATTAATGTGAAATTTTGTATAGGTACTGTTACATCGGTGGCATTTCCATGACATGGTAACTGATTAACGTAACGTAAGTAACGTGATTCGATGCTGCAGCATCAAATAGTCTGCGGGACATCCAACTCCTCAGCAACTTACAGCAGATATAACATGTTTGAGCTTAATAGAAAGTCAGAGGGTCATTGATGGATTTTAATTATAGCTTGCTTATCTGAACTGAACATCCGACGCTAGCTGTCTTCGCTCCGCTGTAATTCGCACACATCTCTGCTCGTGTCCGTACGCATTTCAGCTCAGTTTCGGTGGAATCACCCTAGCTTTTACACATTTCAACTTTGGTGGAGTCCGGCCCTAAACCAAAAAATATATTAATTTTATATATGTAGATAAGGTATTTATCGAGCTACGCATCGACAAAGCAAACTGAAGCAGAAAATTTAACAATTTTTGTACCTTTTTTTTTCTAATTTTTATTTAAGCTAAATGAACTAACTGACATATAAAATTATTATATATTATTAATACTGACATATTTATTTAAGTACTCATATTTGATATTGAGTACTTAAATAAAACTTCTAGCAGTCTAAAATCAGTACTGTGAAGATTGATGGAAGCTTCTCACGATTGATGGAAGCGTATCACGAAAGTAATATTGACAATAGGTTTAAAATCGAATGGTGTCTGAAAACCGTATTATTGTTTAATTAAGATTTTTGACGAATTATGAATGTGTCGAATACAGAAACAACCGAATATTTAGTGGACTTTATAGGGCCCAGAAAAATTTTTTTTAACTGTTTGACACTCCTATACACTGAATATAATTGTACTGCTTTGCGACATCAAGCATTCAAACCGTCAAGACCAGCTACAAAAATACCTACTAAACAAATAATACATTATTTTAGTCAGATTTAATGCTAATTAACTAATTAAGTTATTTTTATAAATAATAATCATTATTTTTCACACTTTCAAGCTTATTGACATCGATTTAAATTTATCTGAACTATTTTCAAACACTGACACAAAAGAGGGACTGTGTTTCTGAAAGCTGACTTTCTTAGCTATAATTTGTGAAAATCTGTTCAGGCGTTTGAAGATCATCAGCGCATTTCCTGGTTGACAAAAGGATATTACTAACTTCTATACAGGCTCGATTGATTTGAAATTCGCTGTACTGTTACTTCAGTGGTATTTCTACGGTTAAGGACATATTAACCTGATGCTGCAGCTCAAATAGTCTGCCGGACACCCAACTCCTCAGTAACTTGCGGCAGATATATCGTGTTTATATAGGATTATTAGAATGCCCCCAATAGAATGTCGAGGGGTTCGTTTATAATTTTTAATTATAGCTTGTCCGACAAGTTTGTTTATGGCTAACATAAGTAGGATTTATAT
This sequence comes from Synanthedon myopaeformis, assembly GCA_944738685.1. Taxonomy (NCBI): domain Eukaryota; kingdom Metazoa; phylum Arthropoda; class Insecta; order Lepidoptera; family Sesiidae; genus Synanthedon; species Synanthedon myopaeformis. The sequence continues at coordinate 1,653,106 of OX122933.1, read as the reverse complement.
TCTCGGGAATGCAGGATACCCTAACGGTAATTTCCGGAACCACTGCACCTATTTAAAAAGTTTCACTATTTTAAAGTTACATTATACTAGAATACTTTGTAAGGAGTAGTTTTAGCTTTATAATTTTATCGCGTAAGTTCTATGGGTGAGAGTACATATTCCTATTTGCCACCACAAGCCTACTTTACCGCTGGTGGTGAATGGGAATTTTGTCTCAAATCCACTTATCCCGTGATTTATAACAAAGGCACATCAACTTTACTTGTCAGACCAGACGTGCGGGAGTCAATGGAGAATCGTCGTATTTGACAGTAAAGATAAGGGATGAGGATAAAGGATATATTTAGACTGAAAAAAATATAGCTTCGTGGCAAGTTTATTTTAACTTTATCAGCGACTCGTGCTCAAATAGTAGGATTCTTTAATCGAACTAACAGGAAAAAAAGTCTTCACACGGACAATTTTGCAGGAAGCTGCATCACAGGATGGTGTGTTCACAAAGAGCGTCATGCAATGCCGTTTTTATGTGGGGTTAGAAGTCAGTATTGTCTTTGATTTCGACAAGAATTTATTATATTGGTATCAAGGCCATCGTCACTCGTCGTACACGAATTGTCCTATCAATCGAACCAACGGGGGAAAAATACTTAGGTACCTACTCGAATTATCGAATATTCATGAGTCTGAACAGCGAAAAGACGAATCCAAGTTTTTTAATTACTTTCGGATGTAGTTTTAAAGTAGACATTACTTTCGATTATTTTTTAAATAGATTAAAGAAGAATCTATTTAAAATGCCGTATACCCGTATGAACGGTCTCTTGACGCATTAAGATTTTATGAGCGATCCTAATGCTCTACTCTACCATTGGAAGAGCATTTTGGTAAATTGATAAACCATAGTCCTTTGGGCAAAACCAGATCATCTTAAACAGATTTTTGCACTTACATATTTTATTTTTGAACTCAGTAGCATAGTAACAAATTGCAAAAAGCGCAAATTCCCAAGACAGCAGAATGTACAGACACTCGAAAATAACATATTTTATTTTCGAGTGTCTGTACATTCTGAGTCTTTTATCCTTATTTATATTATAATATGTATAGTTATATTATTATCTACAATCTGCAAGCATCGCCACCGTCCACATGGTTTCCATGACGAAGAAGCTCCCATGGTTTTCTAGGAAAATTATTTCACATTTTGGCTTCCTTGGGATCCCACAGTATTCGAGGCTGATCATAGCACTAAACGGCCTTGCAGACCCACTTCGATAGCTTACTCTGTAAACAATGCTTTCTTTTCCTTACAATTGTAATTCTCTGATCTAAAATCACAAGCTGGATGGATTTGTCGATACTTTTCGACATGCTGGTTTCCAGCAAGGTTTTCCATCAGCAATTTGTAAGTAGGTACTACATGCTGTAAGTGGCTTATTGTATGCACAAAATTATGCACTAATTTTCTAAAGACTTCCAATCTTCTAGGTCGAAAATACAAAGACTATATACTTATATTGGTATCAGTGCGAAAATACTGATTATTTTATTTTAAAAAATGAACAATAAGTAATTGTATTTGTGATATTGAGTTCTTATTTAGTGAGTATGATTGTTGAAATAATCTGCTCTTTTGTGTATTTGGTGGTGCCCTGAATATACAAGTGTCGTGTTCCTGAAAGTATGGATCAAATCGAACAAAACCATCGAAGTGTCAATTCTTAACATTTTTGGCCTAAAAATTCTAGTTTGATTTTAAATTATTCAAAAGTTATGCGGTGGCGAGCGGTGTACAGAGATACAGGTGCGAGCTCGTTCACATTACTCCGGTCCGGGCGTTCTGACGGCGCTTCGCAGTGACAAAACGCCGGGCATGAATGCCGTGCTCGGCGATTTTGCCGGATCCGGTATAGTGTGAACCGTCCATTCCGTTATACCTACTATTATTTCAATCGATCTAACAAAACAGCTTCATATGAATTGTGCAGCCACTGGACTTTCTGGCAGTTATATATAGGGGATTTATTCTAAAATTCTGTTATTATTACCTACAAGTGGGATATTCCAGTTTGTACACTAGCGAGCCGCCTCCGGCTTCGCGCAGATAATTTTGTTTCCTTTTTTTCCATTAGTGAATAAACTTTTATTGGATGATTCAAAAGAAGTTAGCGGTGGAACAAACAGAAGCGTATAGAGTTGATAGGTAAAATTTTAAAAAATTCACTCAGCCATAGAGAATCGACCCTTCTAACCTCCCTAAGGCAGTTGTCCCACCGCCGACGATGAACGAGGAGCGATTAGAGCTAGAAACTAGAAACGAGTTTGCGAGAAGCGAGTATGTAGTTTCAATAGTTTTGTCGCTCAGCTATAAGCGAGTGTTCTTGTGCGACGGGCTATTATTACTCGCACCACTCGCTCGGGGCTGCTAGCCGGTTAATCTGCGCGAGCTACGTACGTGTTCTCGACGAAATAAAGAGAGGTGTTTTGTTTCAATGGATGAGTTTTTTTATTGGAACACAAAACAGCCTTCCTATAAACAATTAGACGTGAAAGACGCAGCTTGGAAGATATAATCGCTCCGTTGGTTGGTATCGGCGAATCCTGATCGCTCAGCGACGAACTAGTGGAGCGAGTCCTCGCCGGCAGTGTAAACAGTCAGCGATCAACTATTAATATATGCATATCTGGTTCATACGGAATGTATATCTTATTGTACGTTTCTTGATGCGAGAGAATAGTTGATAGTTAGTCGCTGGCTCGCCGGCGGTGGGACAACTGCCTTACTCTGTTAATTTTAATTTTAGCAAAAAAAGATATACATATATATATTTTTAAATGTTTATCTAAATTTTCTACAATATTTATCTGAAACTTTTTTTTGTAACTTACCATTTTTATATCAAAAACTCAGGGATCTCAAATTTTAATTTGGAGGTAAATTTTCCTGGACTAAAACATTGTCTCAAATGAATAAGTCTGTCGCGGGTCTCCTTCAACCCAGAAAGGCATAATAGCCTTGTAATAAATAGGCTTCCCCACTGCATTTATCTCCATAGCATTGAATGCTGTTGACTCGCAACAGATCATCGATACATTTTTTTTTATTAAGAATGGGTTTGCTCTTGGCCAGCACAGCATCTAGCCGTGTAACAAAGATGAGGCATATGATGGAGCGAGCTTACCTAGAATATGCCTATTCACTAGAACTTTGAAAATATTTGAGTTATATGAGCTCAGAAATGGGTTATATGCAAAAGAAACGCGTGATGGAGATAACGCAGCACCTTGTGGAACGCTGGCGTTGACTGTCATGTTGGACCGAACGTCCTTCAACGAAACTGATACTCCGTCCAGTTATTAAGTCGGCGTTAATTTGGTAATTTAAGCCCAGTCAAATCATGATTAGGTAATTCCTCATTCGACCCAAAAGAAGGAAGCCTTGGGGCCTTATCACACTTGCGGGTGGCGGAGCGAAAAAAACCGTTAGTTCAGCGGATGACAGGCGGAACCGCCGCGGGATTTCGCTCCTCGGTTAGCCAGTACGAAAATGGATGTCGTTGAAATGGCCGCCGTCCTGGCGGGAGCGAACTGTCATCGCGGGCGCGGGCGATGATTTCCCTCGAGCCACCCGCAGACTCATTTCACCCGTCGCCCGCAAATGTGATACAAATCGTTGTTTTCATACAATACAATGATCACTGCGGAATTTCTGGCGGGATTACGCTCCACCGCCCGCAAGTGCGAAAAGGGCTTAGAGCTCGATGCTTGACCCGGTCAAATACTTTTGCTATGTCATAGCTAAAGAATGTTTGGATATTTGTTGCTAAATATTTGAATTTAAGCCACACATTGTATTTAGGTTTTTTTATAAAGGCAACGTGGATGTTATATATATATATGGCGCTATAGTATCTGCATACTAAAGCTGTAGTAGATATGTATAGCTATGTATTAAGAGTCAAAGTAGGCCTTTGTTAACCGTGGAATAGATCGGTACCTCGTCAACGCTTTTTGCATAGACCGTTCCATTGATGAAATTGAAGCAAAAATATTTTTTTCCATAGTCCCATTAAGTTCTAAGTACCTCTATAGTAACATGGCATACTTTTTTTATCCATAGTACATTCAGAAAGAGCGAAGCGCTACTTATGAGGCAAGTAATAGGTTGGAGAATCTGAACTAAAATAAATAATAGGCTTGTTACCATTTAATGGCAACTGCGTTCCAAAATTTTGATTTTCACTTTTGTGTTTCATGTAGGAGGTTCTTTAAACTTTGCAAGGGAATAAATAAGTAGGTACCTACAATCTCCTCAACTGTAGTACCGATTCCACAGTTTAGCTCTATAAGAAGTTTTATATTAGGTATACTTAATATATTTTTTTGTAAGAATGACCACGTTTCAGGTGTAAACAAAAGTAATTTTAGTAGACTCCCCACTGACCATTTGTAATTTTGACGTTTTGAAAATGTGACCATCTTAAAATCTGCCCTTTTGAAAGTAAAGGTTAAATCTTAGTTATCGAATCGTTAGTGATGGATGAGTAGGTAAAAAGTGGAAACGAAATCGAGAATATCCTTTTACGTCCACATATTATGTTCTTACGGTATTACGGTTTTAAAGTTGACAGTATTGTATGAGCCCCCAAAGTAACCACCTAAAGCTTAGGGGACGGTAAATACTTCAAAACTGTATTTTAAAGTATTTAGTTATTAGCTATAAATAAAAAGACAAGTTACCTGTATTATCATTTAATTTCAGTTAAATTTTTATGCGAACTACTGCAACTTTAAGAGTTTCAAAAGTTCGGTGATTTGTATCAACCGAACTATTGCTGCCCAAAAGTTGCCCTAATTTGCTCAACCGAACTACTGCTACTAGACGGACCATTGACTACAATTTAATGATGCGCCTAATTATAACGTTGTATTATACGGACTTTATAATGTTAGATTTCAATGATTTTGATTTTTTTTCTGTCAACAATTTTTAATAAATGGAGTTAAGAAAGGACATTAGGTAAGTATACTTGCACTTTAATAACACATTGGTTTAGATTTTGAAAACGCCTAGTAATGTAATCACTTACTTATTCTTGTCAATAATCTATCTGTAACATAAACCTATGTTTCAAATTTTTTTTGATGAACGATTTTATAAGTATTTGATGAACGATTGCGTCTCGACCTCTACTAAAACTAAAACTGAAATAAATTAAACTTAAATAATAAAGATTATACCTATAAAATAATAATATCTATACCTATAAAAATGTTAAGTTGGTTTGTGTACTCTTCAAAATTTTGCGAATGGGTAGACTGATTTCGATTCGGTCTTCACATATGGAAAGAGGGATAAACAGGGAAGGTTTGTATAATTACCTATATAAAAAAATGCACCCCGAGCGATGCACGGAGTGGATCGCTAGTAACTTAATAATAGTAACGTAACTTTAAGTACCTACTAAGTCACTGAAATATAACGTGAACTTAGAAGAATATTAGGTTTATACAGAACTGGTGAGACTGTTTGTCTCATTAGTTCTATACACTATAATAACACCACTCTAGATCTAGGCTCAGGTCGTCGTTATTTGTATACATTATTGTAATTGTACTAGGTATAACAGCAGAGAAGTTGTTCGATATACTTTGTGAATATAGAGTAATATTCACTAAGTAGGTGTGAGGGGTTAACATAATATAGGTAAATAAATTATTTATTAGCGAGGATTTCTAAATATAATGAAATATTAATTTCTCCATTAATTAACTGCATTTGTGAGGTTCTTATAAATTAGGTTTCTCTCAACAACGTACGTGTAGGTATAGGATTTCTTTAGAGTTTATAAAAAACTATACGGCCCACAATTTTTATACCTATTTACATCCAAAAAATTCAAATTGTCTCTAAATTAGATATGTATTTAGGTATAGTTTGACCCAAATCGCTGTACTTACCAGTCTTAGGAATGCGGGGTGAGGCGGGACGAAGGGAGGAAAGAGCACGAATTCACATGAGAGCGATTTGACGGACAGATCTTACGATATCGATTTGCAATATTTTAAAACAGTCGAGATAGAGTTCTATAGTATTTATTATCCTTTTTTACGGATTTAGTACACATCCGTCAGATTTCAGTTTCGTTAGACAAGTTCACCTGGGTGGACGACGGAAAATTAAGTGTATACCCAAAGTCCACCTGTTACTTATTACGTTACTGTTACGTATTAGTAAATTTTACTTATCAAGGATATAGGTTATACTTATAAATATTTAAATAATTTTTTTAATCAGTCTATTCTCACTAGTTCATCAAGGTAAATCACAGTTACCTTGATGTCACGAGGGATTTCTAGATATTTTTATCTCTTGTGCGTCTGACATAGACAATAGGCAAGCATATACGACGGACAGACGAACAAAACGGAGAACCAACAGGGGAAAAAAAGCCGCGTTGTCCTATCAATCGAACCAACAGGAAAAAAGTCCTCATTGGTCCTATCAATCGAACCAAAGGGAAAAAGTCCTCATTGGTCCTGTGAATTGAACCAACAGGGAAAAAAGTCCTCATTGGTCCTGTGAATTGAACCAACAGGGAAAAAAGTCCTCATTGGTCCTGTGAATTGAACCAACAGGGAAAAAAGTCCTCATTGGTCCTATCGAATCGAACCAACGGGAAAAAAGCCCGCGTCGTCCGATCAGCCAAACCACGCGTTCTCTGGGAGCGGCCTGATCCTTACTTACCCTTACTTACCCGGGGTCCACCTGGGGGGTGAAAATTAAGTGTACCCAAAGTCCACCTGTTACTTTCTGGTACTTACCTAAGGCTTCGTACAGCGGTTCTGGTCAAACTGTAATAGCGAGTGCACATTTATTGATTGCATAGAGATAACCTTCCATCTGAAGGCTCTCACGTTTTTTTTAATAATTATAAACGTGAACCAAGACAAGGACAATTGCCACAGTTGTACTTACAATAGTTTCACTCGCTACTCATACAATAGTTCAAATTTTTTTTTTGTTATGTTAAGGTCGACACACAGGCTGACGTGCCACTTGATGGTAGGTGCTTAATAACACAAGCAACGCCATAGGTGCTGCAAGTGTGCTGCCGACTAGATGGAATAATAATAATGAATAAGGGATGGGGTAGTGGGCTCTGGCATTTACGGTTTGGTCCTATAACTTACACTTATATTTTGATACGGTTTTCACTAACTGAATAGCGATAAACGAGGAAGGTTTGTGTGTATAATTTGGAGAAAAAATTGCAGTCGTACTAAGCCGAGGGCGGGTCGCTAGTCATTTACCGAAGGTCAATTTCTGGCTGAAGCCAAAGCCGATTAATTGGCTATCGCCACAACCTTCGGCCGAAGCCGAAGGCTTAAAAGCTCTAAGAAATTTTGTTCAAGATGAGCTACAATTAATAATATAAGTTATTTAAAAAAATTTAATATTGAAGGTTTTTATATCGACCGTATAATAATATAATAAAGGTAATTTATATCGTCTCTAGAAATTGATCTAGAGATGATAAAAAAATGACCTTGCAATTTATTTGTCACATATAATAACATTTCGAAATAATGTGAATTATAACATTTATTTATTTATTTAGGATTCTTCGACCAAACCTTCGAACTTAGGCCGAAGCCTCGGTCAAACTGTTATAATCTACATTCTATGAAACCAGATATAATATTATGCTCACAAGCGGTTCATATCGTACATCATCACTATTAAACCACAAAAAGCTACACACACAATTTAAAATTCTGACATTATGGGACCAAAACTGCTATCGCAGTGTCTACTTAAATTTAAAAAAAAAATTTCCATAGCTCAACATTTCCAGCCATGCAAAAATATTAAAATAATAATTATGTTAATTTAAATAACGTTACGTACATGTATAATGTAAGTATACTCCGCACGGGAGCTCTGAGGGATCTTTAGGAATGTTGAAGTAAAGATCTAGTGCAGTTATTTAAGTACCTAATCATAAAAAAAATCTAGAAGCTATTTTTTATTGATAAAATAAAATGCTTAAAAAATATAGGTGATTGACCCCAGCGCGCTATTCCTCGGAACTCGTATCAGAACTAAGTATATGTATATATTTTATTAAATAAACAAATGTAAGGTATAAAATCGCATTGAGCCGTAAAGCGTCACGTGACTAGATTGAGCCCTTTAATTTTAATTGTAACGTATCTTTTGTTGCAGCACGGACGAAGATGCGCGTCAAGCGATGATGCTCAATGACGGTAAAATAAAGGAGATTCAGGTGAAATTGCTTCTCAGTTCGCGTTCAGAAATGCACAAGGTCATAGAGGCGGCGAGACAGAGTGTGCCCATACTAACGCTGACTGCACCAACTGTAGCGCCGACTGCGCCAGTCGCTACGCCAGCCGCCGTTCCTATTCAACCACCGACAACTACTCTCGCCACTGTCAATCCGTTCGCGGCTTCTCTTACCAATAGCAACTCGTTTTTCGGAGGCATCCCTGGCATCGGAAACCCTCAAGAGATCCCCCAACCCGCTGTGATTGAACCGCCCGCTCCCATGGCCAGTCCTACATCGCAGGAAAGAGAAGATGCCGATAGATTGGAAGCTGAGAGCAAAAGGAGTAACGATAGAGACAGTAGAGATAGAAGAAGGTCTATATCCCGGTCGCGATCGAGATCGCGCGGTAGAGACAGGAAAGGTAAAAGGGACAGGAGAGACAGGTCGCGCTCCAGGGAGAGACGTCGCCGCGACCGCAGCCGTAGCAGGGAGAGACGCAAAAGAGATAGGGGGAACCGCAGTAGGTCTCGCGATCGCTCTCCACGTAGGCGTCGCAATGATGTTAACGTGTCGCGTGATCGCAAGACTCCGCCGAACGTCAAAGACAATCAAGCGGATGTGGCTCCAGCAATACTACCGAATCCTTACGGAAACCCAATGAACGTCAATATGCAAACGTTGTTACCGCATATGATAGGCAATCAGCAGATGCTAAACGGTCCCTTGCAACAGAATAACGATCCACAACAACCAAAGCGCTTCTCCGATCCAGGAATATCGGAGACCCTAAATAAATTGGAGGAGTTGGGGAAAAAACGCAATCCAAATGCGTTCCAAGGCGATCAAAATGGCGGTGGGAAATTCGCTGGAGGACGTGGCGGCGTGGCGCGGGGCAGTTTCCGTCGCGAGGGACGCCCTTCGCGTTTCGAAGATGCACAACGCAACTGCTGTGTCGCAATAAGAAACGCCCCGAACCATACGAGTTATGGCGACGTACGGCGTTTTTTCCCTTTCCTAATTGATAAACACGGGATCAAAATGATAAACGACAACATGGGACGTCGTACCGGAAATATATTCGTCCGCTTCTGTGATGCGCAATCTAAACACATCGCTCTAAAAAACAAAAACAATGAACTGAAAGGTGCTCAAGTGACTGTTGAACATTTAGACGATGATGCGTATGACCAAGCCATTGATTCGTTTTTGCCGTATCGGGAAGAAAATGACGATGAAGATCCGAGCCTCATCATCGCCGATTCTGAAGAGCCTCCACAAGCCTCGTTCAACATTCTGAAATTAACCGATTTACCATATTACGTCAAAGAACTCGAAATTATTAAAATGTTTAACGAGTTCTCCCTACTGTCCATATTATTGACGGATTGTCGAATGACGCGCTCCAAAATTGCGTTTGTGCAATTCGCCAAACCCGAAGATGCTAAATTAGCCTTTGACGGAAAAGATAAATACTCTTTCGGTAGAAGACGGCCTACGTTCACCATTGTCACTCCCGAAGAATATGAAAGGGAGAAAACTAAGATTGAAAAGATGCAGGAGTCGAGTGTCAGTGAAGATGTGGAGGTGATCGCACCGCCAATAGAAAAATCTGAACCCACAAAGCCTAGAGATCCGCGTCAGCGAAGAACACAGTTAGATAATAACGTTTCTACTCACGTTCCAACAGTTGGTCCAAGACCGCTACAATCGATTCCAGGCGCGGCACCATTTTTCCCTGGACCTTTCATGCAGCAACCAAACTTTCCGGTTGCTTCGCAATTTCCCGGAAATTTCCCGGCCCCCGGAGCGATAGATCCACGCACGGCCGCTGCAAACTGGGCCGCCAGACCCGGATTTGGAAACCCTATGAACCAAATGCAGACACCACCGACTAATAACAATCCATCTATCGATCTAGACAATGAACCTCTCGATTGCGTGTTGATGAAAGGGTTGCCTCATGAGGCCACAGACCGCACAATTGTGAACTTCTTAGCGGACACTGGTGCGGTGCCTGCGAGAATACATTTAATGCTGGACACAAACGGAATGCCCTCGGGCGACTGTTTTTGTGAGTTCAGATCCACGCAGGAAGCGAGACTCGCCACTAAAAAACACGGGAAAAACTTGGACGGTTTTCGTATTACCATAGACATTGTGGCTCGGAGTGTGGTGGAAGATGCGTTGGAGGGTCCCAAAACACATGAACCACAGGTTCCTGATAATAATATTAATTTACCCCAACCTCAACAGCCGCCTCAATTTTTCGAACAGCAAAGAGGTGGAATGGGTGGATTTGGGCCTCGACAACCGTTCAGAGGTCGCGGTGGTTTCGATAGAGGTGGATTTGACAGGCCGAATTTCAACAATCGCGGTGGATTCGACCAGTCGCGCGGAGGCTTTAGAGGCCGCGGAATCGACCGTGGCGGCAGAGGTAGGGGTAATTTTGACAGGGGCAGGGGTAGAGGTTTTGGACGGGGACGCGGCGGCGGCGGCGGCGGCTTTGAAAACGGCCGCGATCGTGGGGAAGAAGAAAAAGACCCGACATTGGAGGAATTCGGTGCACCAGGGTGCGTCGTTTCCATGGAGAATGTTCCGTTCCGTGCGACAGTCGATGATTTGTTGAGCTTTTTCTCTGAGTTCGATTTGACACAGGACGATATAATTAGGAGGTACAACGAAAGAGGACAGCCAACTGGCGATGCGCGGGTCGCGTTTCGCACGCCGTTCGATGCACAGCGAGCGGCTAAAACGCGCAATATGGACATGATCTTTGACAGGCGAATTAGTTTAGCACTAATATAGCATCAGGACAATTGTGACAGTGAGTCGATTTAGTGAGTGGAAAGAACTTCTTACAATAGGCGTTTAAGGACTTCTTCACTTCGTTTTAGCTTCTGTGACCCATTTATTGTTTTTAGACTTTAAGGGAATATACTATCCATAAACATTATAAAGCCTTGTCTATAACATTATGATTTCTTTTATGAAAACAAAAAACAACCGAGCGCGTTCTATCTATATTCCACAATGCCCATTAAAGGTGTTTGTGGAATATTTCTCATTATCCCCATTAGCCATTAGATATCGTTAACTACTGCATCTTTGCCAAAATATTATATTTAATTTTTTTTTATGAGTCGAAAACACTTTGGATTAAGTCAAAACTATCAAATCAAAAAATTAATTACACTTGGTGTGCCGGATCGTTACAAATGTAAATCCTCAAATACGAATACGGATCATTAGTGTCCAGATCCGCGAATACGGATACGGATCTTTTATTAATTTAAGAATTATCACTTAACTCTTTACAATGAATGTTGAGAGAGATTTAATTTTTTGAATACAATTGCGGCAAATATATTATATATTATGATTTTAAGAGACAAAACTATTCTAATGGGATTTCATAGTGTTTTTATTGTCTTTGCTTAATGCAAAAGATCCGCCAAAAAGTAATGGATACAGATTTCTTTTTTCGGGGATATCCGGTACATCACTAATCTAATATTGTAATTGACATGTTTCACGTCTAATATTGTAATGTGTTAAAACGGCAATCTTAGCGCGCTGCTAGTATAAAATTGTTACAAATACGTGAACTTTAAATCTGAAATTAATAAAAATATGGGTCACTAACTGTAACCGCGTGTTATAAAGCCTTTTTATTTTACGGGATAATATCTGTATATATAGGAAACAAACTATCCTAAGTCACATTTAGCAAATTATTCAGTACACACGATAAACGTCCGAGTGTAAGAATGTAACGACTTGGACTTGTAACATAATTATAATCAAAAGCATTGATGTAAAGTTGTATTTGTAAAGCGATAACGAAACTTGTTTGATAATTGTGTGGTCCTTTGATACTTCGCCTATTGTGTTATTACCACCAGCTAATTAGTATATATGTATAAATTAATTGTAATACCTATAATTTAATTTAATTTTTTTTTTTTCAGTGAATACTTTACACAGTAAGTGTATTGAAATATCTATGAGTATTTGTGTAAGTCTTTCGAGTCTTTCAATTAATTGATAAAACAAAAAAAAATAGATAATGAAAAATAAAAGATCAAAATTGTTTATGTCGTTTTATTTTTGAACACAACATATCCACAATTTATTAAGTCGAATATTTATTAGGCAAAGCGTATAATTACAAGTTTTTTCACATATTCTGACAAATCAATATAATATTTTAAGATATAATCCCACTCTGGTCTTTAGCACACAGCAAGCAAGCGTTACTTATTGGCGATTTATAAGCCAAATAAAATATTTTTAATTTTTTTTACTACTTACGGGACTCGACATAAAGGGAATATACCTACCCATGGTTTTGTGGAATGCTACAAGTACAGACAATAAATAGATACATTACATTATAATGGATTTATTAGTCCCTTTACGAGTTAATAGAAAACTTTAAAGTTGACTGATTTCTGTCGTATAATATGGATAGCATAGCATAGAACATAACATATATATATATAGCATATCTAAAAATATTCTTTCACAATCTTTGTATTACAATTGATTATAAATTCTATAATTTTTCGATTGAAAATCACAATTCAATTGGAAAAAATAAATGTTGATTTTTATACGAATAGTAATTAAAATTCAACTCTATAAACCATTTTTTTTTTTACATATTTTATGCTATTGACAAAAACCAGTGGTACTCAAAATACAAACATATTAAGAAATATTAATTTTTAGATGAATACGATTTCTTACGTCATGAATATAATTTCATAGAAAGAATAATTTACTATAATATAGTTTAATTTCGCAAAACAAAACTAATAATGTCTTGGTAGTTACGAAATGCAACATTTTCGAGTTCGAAAGTTTAGATTTACGATCGCCATAGATTTTATGACCAAAGTGCAACCCGTTTAGCTTGCAGTGCGCTCTAAAATACGTTTTGCCTAAAAAATAAATCGATACACATACAAATTGAACAACATTTTAATAATGAAATTGTTCCTTTACATTTACACAACACTTATTAACATACTCGAACAACACCCTGGTAGCTCTGAAAATATTTAAAAATAAAATTTGGGATTAACTTATTAATTTAATTTCTCTTCGTAGACAAACAAACAATGACTTGTATTATTTATTCTAAATATTGTTAGGAAGTTTATTTAACAGTGTTACCCGAAACATACATAATATAATGATTGCTAGACCCATACATAATAAATAAATAGCCTCAGTCAGTACCATAACATTAGGAAACTTTTGCCTACAGATGTAATAAAATTCTTCTCTAATAAGTAAAACACACATTGGTTAGGTTTTCACTTGGGGACATATCGCAGAGATCGATATGTCCTCTAGTGACATATTGTCGCAATATTTACTAGGGGGACATATTGCAGTGATCGATGTATCCCCTAGTGACATATCGCGATATTTATTAGGGGACATATCGCAGTGATCGATATATCGCCTAGGGACATATCGCGATATTTATTAGGGGACATATCGCAGTGATCGATATATCGCCTAGGGACATATCGCGATATTTATTAGGGGATATATCGCCTAGTGACATATCGCGATATTTAGGGAACATATCGCAGTGATCGATATATCGCCTAGGGACATATCGCGATATTTACTAGGGGACATATCGTAGTGATCTTGTACTTTGACAACCACTGTACATATTAGGATTGTATTTAGTTTCGGGCGCACTAATTTACTCTACACACGAAAGGCGTCACATTTAAGAGTGTATTTTATATATTAGCCATTTTATTGGAGACTGTAAAATTTTACCAAAGAACTTGGAACATTATTGAAATAATACCTAACATAAATATTATCCGTGATGTAAAGAAATAGGAAAAATATTAAGAGAAACGTTATTATTGTACTTATTGTATTAAGATATTAAAATCTCGTAAAGAATAATAAAAAATAACAAGATTTCTACAACATACGTTTAAGTAGATATACAACAAGAATGTATAGAAAATGCAATATATATACATAAAAAAAAAATTGAGGTACAGCTTGAATATCCGGAACTTAACTTAATCTCAAATTGCAGAATATAAAATGTTGACAGCTATCAAAATGCCACAGTTTTGACTATATCTATCTTATATTTAGGGAAGTCTCACATTGGCTACTATCTCTTCGGTTGCTGAAACTGTCCTGTCGTACACGATAAGTTCAAAATCATTTGAACTTCCTCATGCAATTGATTCCAAAAAGTGCTAAATTCTCATGAGGTTCTTCCATTTAAAAGGGCTATTATACAGTGTACAGTAATAATGCATTTCTTATTTCTATTTCTTGTTTGTGCATTTTGAATTCCATTATTGAATTGTTTCCCGCTTTTATTGATTTGTGGTATGCAAATGGTTCTAGGTAATACAAAAATACAAATGTATTTTTGATCTCATTGACATTTGTTGATTCATTCATAACTTAACTAATCTCAAATAATGTCGCGCTTTCCTACAATTTAAATTCATACTTGCGATGTTCCTTTCTGTGAGTGTTGTATATTGTGTTAGTTGGTAAACCTTTTCTAATAAATAAATAAATAAATAAATAAACACTGACTTCCCTCGTAACATTAATTGTTGAAGCGACAAAACGATCGCACACGCGTTGCACTTGCGAAGTTATCGCTAGCAACAATAAAATAAGCAGAACTTGAAGCATTTGCGTTCGATAGTAGCTAATGTGCGGCCTCCCTTAAGTTTCAATTATTACATTCAGAAAAATATTTTAAGAGCAACATTTTTATAGAACCGAGTTAAAAAAATCATGCAAAATTATACATATTTAGATTAATTCATTGCAAATTATTAATGGAGATATAAAAATCACACATTCAAAAGGACGGTTAGAATATTTTAGGAATGAAGAAATATTAAGAGACGAAAGAAGAATTTATTAAGAAATTCTTAAAACACAGAAAACGCTCTGTACATACATAATAATTATATTTCTTAAAATATATAAGTAATAAGAAGCCCTCCGGATGACTTTGGTTACTTCCTAATTTGCCTGTTTCTAAAGTTGTCGTAATTAGTCCACTTCCTAAAGAGTCCATTCATAATTTGGGCGTTTCGTCCAACACACGTTCCATCCAAAACGCAGTTCAATATGAATTGTTATTTATGATCAAGTGTGTATTGATCAAACTACGTACATAATGGAATTAAAAATTTTTTTGTTTCACTAAATAGTAAGAAACTGATATTTGACGATATCTCATTTTAGGGATTAAATGGTTAGGATGAAGACAAGTTAGGAAATGGCCAAAGTCGTGTGAAGGGACAAGAAGTACACAAGAAAATAAATTAAATATAGATATTAATACTATCAATTAGCAATCGAGCAATCTTTGGATTCTATAGTTTCGTGGTGTGTATACTATAGTTATTATTTAAATTCAACAATAAAAACAGCATTTAAAAAGTTTTACAAATGGTCAAAAATAAAATTTTCCTCAACATCTCGTCGTCCGTGTAAAGTTTGAACATCACAGACTACATCATACTCACTAAACTGCGTTTTTTAATTCGAAGGAATAATTTGACAGATCCTAATGTCAAATTTTAAAATAATGTTACCAGCGTTTTTTACGTAGTGCTGTACTAATATCGGTTTTACTTAAATAGTTATAATATTTTACGGTAAAAATATTTTTTATCTTGTTTTATTGATTTAACATTCGTATTATTGTTATTTTAAGATTTGAATTTTGTTTAAAGCAGGATTACTAATGACTAAAAAACAATTCACAATTACATAGCTATTTATTTTGTGATAATTTTTGTGTCACCTATGAAAATATAATCTCATCATAAAAATTATAATAATCGAAAAGAATTGCGACGGACTTAACGGACTTTGCAAAAAATATAATTTAAACAATTAAATAAACTAATACGTTTTTATAAAACCGTAAGTTTTTTAATGAGTTCGATTAGGTGACATCACTATTTTTGTATGGTTAAAAAATTATTAAGAAACGCAGTATAGGCAATGTAAATGTTACTATGGAAGAAGACCACAAACGAAACCGTGGCCTATGTAACTTACAATGGGGACCTTTCTTTGATATTGCGAATTAAAATTGAATCCGTGCGAAGTCGGGAGCGGATCGCTAGTAATGTACTAGTTTCATTTGTAAACAACATTACTACAATTATTCTCATACAAGTTTTATCATTAAGAATTCTCACCTACTAATATTATAAATGTGAAAGTAACTCTGACTGTCTGTCTGTTACCTTTTCACGCCATAACTACTCAATTTTTTTTTGCATACACGTTAAAACTAGTTAATGCACGATGATGAGGATGCGTATCCTGCGTTTTTTGGTCATTAAAGACTTAGTGGTTTTTTTTTTTTTAATTTTTTTTTTTTTATATTATAAAGATCCCCATTCACTCACCAGTAGTATTTGTAGTAAGTAATAACATAAAAATTAAGTTTGTACAATTTATACCTACATTAGAAAAACCATCAAATTTATCAGTCAAAAAATATAAGTGGAATTTGAAATACTGAACCCTTGTACATACAAATATATACAATTATACAATATACATGTATATAAAACATATATACGAAACAGTCTGTGTAACATTATTGTTAGTTAAATAAATAAGCTTAGCAGCTACGATTACCGTTACTATATAAAAAAAAAACAATTTCAAGAAGTACAATAAACATCTTTTTTTTTGTTTCGGCAACACTAAGGCAACGTTCACACATTACGATACTTAAAGGCGATTAGTATCCCACACAAGTATAGATCGAGTCTCTATAGAGTGTCACATACTGTCAAGATCCGTTGATACGGATACGGATCCGAATACGGATATTTGGTGTCAAGATCCATTGATACGGATACGGATCCGAAAACGGATATTTGGTGTCAAGATCCATTGATACGGATACGGATCCGAATACGGATATTTGGTGTCAAGATCCATTGATACGGATACGGATCCGAATACGGATATTTGGTGTCAAGATCCGCTGATACGGATACGGATCCGAGTACGGATATATGGTGTCAAGATCCGCTGATACGGATCCGAATACGGACATTTGGTGTCAAGATCCGCAAATACGGATACGGATCCGAATACGGACATTTGGTGTCAAGATCCGCTGATACGGATCCCAATACGGATATTTTGTGTCAAGATTCCCTGATACGGATACGGATATTTGTTGTCAAGATCCGCTGATACGGATACGGATCCCAATACGGACATTTGGTGTCAAGATCCGCTGATACGGATACGGATCCCAATATGGATATTTGGTGTCAATATCCGCTGATACGGATCCTAATACGGATATTTGGTGTCAAGATCCGCGGATACGGATCTTAACTTGAAGCGCGTGACCTTGAAACGATAAATGAGTTATGTACTATCGGCATGGTAACTCACTACGATAAATTCCGAATTCCTATTCCGTTTCTATGAAACAGCGCTTCTTCATCACTAAAGTCTCGAGGTAATTAGAAAATGAAAGCATTTTTTATTAGAAATTATACAATTTGCTCTATCTCGAATTGCGTACGAGTAATCAATTCGCATTCGTCTGAAGTATCGTAATGTGCGTAAGGCCTTAAGGGCGTCGTGTTTTTTATTTTAATTTTATTTTATTATTTCTTTCTTTACCACTTCACCAACACTATAACGCGCTAACACCAACTACATGGTCCCGGAATTATAGTAGGCATTATTTAAAAAGTAGGTACTCTCAGTATATTTATAAGGTAAGACTATTTTTTAACTACATTAAGATTCACATTTTGTTCTTTGCACGGCTCAATAAAATGGTTACAAATTCTCTTTAGAGTGATAGACTTTCAAAGTTGCATATTAAAATTAGTATATTATAATAATATAGTTTATCTTCTTTAAATACTTTTATCTATAAAAGATGAACTATATATATATATATATATATATGTTAAATTTTTAAATTTTTCTAAAACGAATAATTATATCCTAATATTATAAATGCTTATAGGTAAATAATACTAGTAATATTGTTTATATGTTTGTGACTCAATCATGCAAAAATGGCTGAACAGATTTAGATGAAATTTGGAACACAGATAGTTCTGTATTAACATAGTGGATACTTCTTCTTATTTTGGAAAAATGTAATGTTCCCGAGGGATTTTCAAAAAAGGAACTCGATATAAGAACGGCACGACCAATTTTTTTGTTTTTTTTTTTTTTTTTTTTTATTGAGTTCGTAGTAATTGTCAGGACAAGGTTTTGTATGAAAATTAAAAAATTCATAAAACTTCATAAATTTGGATGGTATTTTTATATGAAATTGATAGAATATTTAATTCTATTAACATATAATTTCAAACATAATTAATGTGTAAATTAATTTGAAGAAAAAAAAAACACCATTTTCTTGCCTATTTTTTTATATATTTTTTTAAAGTTTAAAAGCAGGCAATTAGCAATTTATTGTGACCTGAAAACATGTCACACTCTAAAGAGAAGACCTCGTGTTATTGAACCGTGTTTCAATATATAGAAATAAATTCTGAAAAATACCATAGACGTACGAAGGTTTTTCGCCAACAATATAAAAAGTCGAGTTAGATAAACACATCAACATCTATATTATAATATTATTATTATTATTATTATTATTTTGCAAATACTTTTCACCTACCCTACAAATGCGTACACATTTAAATACATTAGAAAATAATTTTCAAAACTATCTAATTTATTTATTTTTAAGTAGAAAAACAAATTTTATAATATTAAAAAAGGGTAGAGCTTCATTTTTTATAAAAATCATTTAGAGGTAGTTCGTCCTAATGCGAACGGAATGAAGTTTCATAAACAATTTATTGTTAAAAAAAAAAATTATTTTTTTCCATTTAACCTCAGATAAAATAAGAACTAAAGATTTCAACAAGAATTTTAATTATATACATATAATGTTTAGATTAAACAAATTATCATTGCATTAATTTCGACATCATATATATTTAAAATATTTACATAACAAGAGAGAAATGTTAAGACTGTGGTATCATTTTTTTTTTAATTTGTATCTTTTTTATGTTTAATTATACTGCTGCAGTTGTCATTTCTGCTTTAAATGAATATGTAAATAAATAAACTACTAATAAATAATAGTGAAAACTGTAAAAAGCGAGTCTTTTTTTTTTAAGGAATCACATTTCACACTTAAGTTGTTAACTTGGAAACAAATATTTTCAATAAAAATAATCAAAAATTGAGGTCATAGTTTGGAACTCGAATAAAAATTAAATAAAGTAAACGGTCTACTCACACATGTTTATAAAACCGGTGAAGCTATGTTTTATAAAACATAGCTTCACTATGTCGTCTGTAAAATTCTGTCTATAATAATTCTTATTTGATCTGAGCATATTTAACCAAAAGATTGTCAGTTATTTTCAATTGTGACAGTTAGCAAATAGTTTTCATTTAGTCAAATGAGTCAAAAGAGTCATTTAGCGAGATCTACCGAGCACATTTGAAAAATTCATTTTTAATTAAAAAAAAAAAAAAAAAAACAATAAAATTACTAAACAAGTTAATTACAATTTTGTTATTTAAAAAAAAAATCGTAGACTAGACTTGAATAGAGACCTATTTTTAGAGTTTAAAAATAACACAAATCCGTAGTGCAGACGCTTTAAAAAAATTTTTGTTCTCAGTAAATTCGCCTTACAAGTATTGTTTTAAGGTGGGCACAGAAATCGCTGTAAATTGTAATTTCATATATACATTAATAATATATTGTAAAAAAATAAGTATTTCAATAATAAAAAAAAAAATATTCAACATTAATTTACTCTGTGTAAATAACTCTACTGTCAAAAAAGTATCGGACGAAATGTTCTGTAACCGCGCCGGGAAACAGAAAAAAAAAGTGTCCGTCGATACAAATGTATGTTGGGTACACCAAAAACATGCAGAGAAATGCAGAGCCATGATGGATTATTTACAAAATCCTTACGGAAAAATTTAAAAAAAAAAATTTGAATTCTAAAAAATTTAGAGTATTTTTGATTGTGAATGTTCCCAACGGTGAGAACCAAAGTGAGCGAGCAGAATGACGTCTGTATTGACACCACCAATAACCGCCTTTATTTTTGCCTGAAATTAAAAAAATATATATATATATACATTTTTAATTAAGTTTAATTGGGAGAGAGCATTTTTTGAAATTTCAAAAACGCTTACACAACTTATGAACATTTAAAATGAACAATTAATATGATGTGAGAGAAAAATGACAAATGGACTAGAATGGTGTCATAATGGTATCCACGATAATTAAAAAAAAAAAAAAAAAACACAAGTAGACAGACCAAATGGTGACAGAATGGTATCAGCGATAAAAAAAAAAAAAAAAAATGGGTAGCTAGTAAAGTATATGAATAGGCTCTGGCATTCCTTAATCGCTCACAGAGAAACACAACAGCACACATATGCTACACGTAAGGGGGTGTGGGTGGTTACTGTCGCCACGCGGACTGTTCAAACGACTGCGTTCAAATACTTATTACTTGTCTATACAAAACGACATAAATAAAACTTACTTTTTGTCTTCAAGCCGATGTGGCGTACCGTTGGTTGAATTTTGTGAACTGTCACTCATTTCTGAACTGCTCCTAATGTCACCTTCCATCTGGAACAATATTTTTTATTTTATTTTTTATTAAATCATACCTTAAAAAAAAATTAAAGAGATCACTCACCGATAAGAACCGATTTTAACCAATAAGAACACATCAATCAATCGACTGATAGCATGATGAGAATTAAAAAAAAAAAACATACCAAAACGTTTTGACAAAATTTGAATTCTTTTGAGTCTGGTTACGCGTCGCACCCGTTTGAAACTTTCAAAGAAAGTTGATAGATGGCGTTGTGTGCTTACAACCTTCCGCTTGTGACGACATTTCAGTATGTACTCCAAAACATAATATGCATAAATTATTTTTTATTTTCCTATAAATAATTCTATTATATTTTATAACACTAGGCTATCCGCCAGTGAAACTCCCATCGAAATCGGTACAGCCATTTAAGAAATTTGTTTTTGTTTATAAGTAAGTACCATATATACTTTGATATTAATAAACAGTTATTTTAACATTATAAACTTTACAAAGTTTTTTTTTTTTTTAATTTGTATATATTTAAAAAGATAAGTACAGACCTGTCCAGCCTTTATGGTGTTGTAGGCTATCTGCAATATCAACAAGGTCCATATTAAATTGAGCACCAAGAGCAGAATCAGCAACGAATTGAAGATGTAGTAAGCCGGGAACATTGGCAACAGCATCGGTGCACGGATCGAAGTGCTGGAATCAACATAGCATAACACCTATTAAGCGAGGACATACATCGCACGTAACATCTATACTAATATTATAGACAAGCTGGTGCCCGCGACTTCGTTCGCTTTGAAAATGAAGATATACGAGTAATTATTATAAGACAAGATATCGCAAAAACAAATTAAAAAAAATCAGTTGCTATTTGCGCCATCTGATGGGATGAAAATAAGACTTTTTGTCAATGCACTCTGCAAGTGTTATATTTAATGTCACTATTCACTGACAGATGGCGCTAGACTTGACGCATATAGAAATTATACTTATATATACATATGATGTTATATTGCCTAAAGCCTTCCACGATAAATGGACTATCCAACACAAAAAGAATTTTTCAATTCGAACCAGTAGTACCTGAGATTAGCGTGTTCAACCAAACAAACAAACTTTTTCAGCTTTATATATTAGTAAAAAGTAATATATACAGAAAAAAGAAGTACTGTTCCTGAGAAATCATCTTAAATAAAATAAAAATCTAACGCATGACCAAAGTTTTATAGCAATTAGCGGTCAAGCGTTTTATTGCTTTTAAATTTTATTATTTATCAACGCGGCCGAAGTCGCAGGCACCAGCTTGTGATGAAATAATGTACCGAGTGGATTCAATTTTCTATACACAAACCTTTCTCGTTTATTGCTCGTTCAAATAGTGAAAACCGTATCAAATGATATGTTGCAATTAAGCTGAGAAACATACAGAGACAGGGCAGCGATTGTTTTGTATGTTTTGTATATTAGTGATATTTGACGTAATCTAGTGGCTAGTAACCCTAGCTGTTAACCAAACGGTCGCGGGTTCGAATCCAGCCAGGGGCGAATGTTTATGTGTTAACATTTTACCTTTGTACCTGAGTCATGGATGTTTCTATTTGTAATATGTATGTATTTACAAAAAAAAAGTAATCTATGTATTATATCAACTGTCTGGTATCCATAATACAAGCATTAGTTGCTTAATGTGGAACTAGATGGTGCTGTGTGGAATGTGTGAAGATATATTATTATTATTATTATTATTATTATTATTATTATTATTATTATTATTATTATTATTATTATTATTATTATTATTATTATTATTATTATTATTATTATTATTATTATTATTATTATTATTATTATTATTATTATTTACAAAATTACAGACACTTAAACACAAACATACCTCCAAATAATGTAGAAGGGATAAATTCCTGCCCTAGTGATGATCCAAAGGACCATTAATATTAAGAAAAGTGTGTCGCAGAGACGTTGATAGTTCGCGTACTTGGCCGCTTTCACTGCCTGAAAAAAAAAAAATCAAACATTTGATCAAAAATTATGAACAGTGAAGAAGTTTTCACTTCGAAAAGAGTTTAATGCTGACCTCCAAGAAAATATCAGCGCAGTCGTGAAGCAGTAGTACCAGGGTGCCTATCCTATGCAGATTGCAAACGAAACTGAACTGGAACAATGCTATGGTTGCAATGTGATGGATGAACATCTGCCAGAAATCTTTGCGACGGACATCCCAGAACTGTGTGATGGTCAACGACCAATAGAAAGCTGAAGATATGGTGTAATACCACCATACATCGCTCGTTATGCCCTGAAATTTAAAATTATATATTTTATTGTAATACCAAATTAACTACTTTTATCTACTTAGTAAAGTAAACACTATCATCTGACCGGGTGATACTTAGGATCTTGGCTGAGTTTTGATCTAGAATCTAGATTATTCTCTACTAAAAATCTGCTGTGTATTTCTGTATTAGTACAATAGTTTGATCAGAATCACCTGACAAACAGAAAAAAATAATAACCTGATGTGGAAAGCCGATGTAACAATAGTCTATGTTCCACAGCCACTGCTTGTCCCACAACACGAACAGACCAAATGGAAAGTTGAACAGATAAAAGGTGAACTTCCACATGTTCTCGCAGAACTTGACCAGGGTCGACGGCTTGTGTTGGTTCCTGCGAAGACGCCACCAGCGCTCCACCTGACGTTCAGACATGTCCAATTGTTTCGCGAGACCGCTGACCTTTGAAAATACAAAGCACCATTTTATTGAATCTGAATCTGTCGACTTTAACATAAACAAAAAACTTTTTTAGATGTGTTAGACACTTTTTGCATGGGGAAAAAAACAGTGCACTAGTTATATTGAGTGCTTTGATATTTACATATATATAGATGTGTATGTATATGTGTTTAGCCGATAGGCAACGTCAAACCAGCCCTGGAAAGAATGAGAAAATAAAATCCAAGTCACTAGTTTAAGAGATAATAGAGATATATTCGAAAATGGGGAAAATCGACACTGGGCGATATTTTTGTGTCATTGTGATCACAAGTTGTCAAATTTTGCAGTTATTATTTGTGTGTAACTATTATTTTTTTTGTTTAACTATATAATACAAATCTTCTCTCTTTATAATATTAGTATAGATGAGTAAATTATTAGTATCTAGGATGTAAAATTACTTACATCTTGAGGTTGGTGAGGAGATTTCTTGAATGCTGCCTCTAGTTTAGGAATACTCGGAGCCTTCTTTGTTCTTATACACTTAATTCCGAGCCATTTACCAAAGGGAGCGTAGCAGTATCTAAAATCAAACAGGTTCAAAATTAACACAATCAATGCAATAAAATATTCAGAGATAAGGCAAATTATTAATGTGACTATTCAGTACATGTGGGTGTATGTTTACACCCAATAGTAGAGAATATTATGGTGATTAAATTATCAAAGCTCTACAACATGTGGGTGTAATATCAATGATACCCATAGCTAATGAATACCCACACAGTAATTTATTTGATTTGTTATTTAAAAAGAGATTGCTTTTTGAAGTTACTTGTCTCTGTCATTTATAGTTAACTAGCTGTTGCACGCGACTCCGCTCGCGTAACTTTTTTTTATTTTTTATAAAATATATACAGCCTATATTGCTTGCTGATAATGTAGCTTTCTATAGGTAAAAGAATTTTTAAAATTGGTCCAATAGTTTTTGAGTTAATTCATTATAAACATACAAATCTTCTCTCTTTATAATATTAGTTAACGAAACAAGCCTCAGGCAATAATAAAATTAGAAAAATCTACCAAAAAATCTCATGTCTTTCATAAACTGCTGGTTGCTTCTACTGTGTATGTCCTAATTATTTATTAAAGTAAATGTTCTTATTTTTAACATTACTGCTATTTGTAATGAAATGAAAAAAATAAAAACAGATAAATAAAACCATAATAATAATTAACTTAATCTTAATTGTCTGTGACACATAAAAGTCACAACAATGTGTATGATTAAAATTCCATTAAAAAGTATAAAGAACTGAAGGAAAGATAATTTAATATGATTTGTACACTTTCTTGTTAATTTTAATGCAAAAGGTCAATTGAGTCATTAATATTATGAATATATAACTTTTTTAAAGGACAAACAAACACTTTTAACTTATGTATACACAAAAATATATTATTTTTATAGATTATTTGTACTCTCTCTCTCTCAGTGCCCCTTCAGACCCTTGACTGTTGGATCAGGTGCGGGCTATTCACTTGAATGTGGGGGCCCAAGCGCCAGTTGCCAACGATTTTACACCAACGTCATCCGCTCTATGGCTCTCTACGGCTCTCCCATATGGGCATATGACCTGTCCATAGACAGTGTCAGACTCCTACAGAGAGCACAACGACTCATGGCGGTGAGGATAGTGAGATGATGCAGAACTGTATCCTTCGAGGTGGCATGTGTCTTTCGGCCATGCCGCCCTGGGATCTACACGCGCAGGCCCTCACTGTCCATACCTAGAGGTGATGGCAGTCCGGGCTCGTGGGACAATCTTAATGCCAGAGAAAGCTAAACGCTGCAAGCTTCAATCCCAGTAGTGGATCCTACGAGACTATGAGGAAAGGCTGGCTGACGCTGGTCAGCCAGGCTTTCCTTAGTCGGTAGGAGACCGACATAACCCACCAGCCGCCCCAGGCCTGATGGGTATTCAAGATGAACTTTCCCTTGACAAAAAAAGGTGCAGGCTATCCAACGGCGCCAAATGTTGGATGAGTCTACACTTGATAGGCTATGCTTGGAGTCATTATTTGTACAGATTTTGTATTTAAAAAATACATATACTTCATTTAATATATTTAAGTATTGGCAGCACTTACTGTGTTTTTCAGTCATTTGGGCAGCACATATGGTGGCAGTAACCACCTCTTATAGAAGACCAGCGTAAAATAACAGCATGTTTGTGTGCTGTTGTGTTTCAGTGAGCAAGGATGCTAGTGCCCATTTCCCTGTGCCTTTTTAACCACTTATCCTTAATTCTATTATGGATGCCAGAGCATTTGCAGCACCTGAGACTTTAAATGTTTTATAGACTACTGTAGTTACCTACTACCAACCTCAATACGTCTGACCTCAATATTGAAAAAAAAATTGAAAATACACAAAAAGAAAATTTAATGCATATTTTGTTTTAATACTTTTGTTTCTCATTTACAGCACAGATGCAGTCATAGGTTAAAGACATCGATTCTTCAATATAGACTTAAATATTCTCTATTGTGGTATTTCATTAATTAAAATACTTCAAACTTATCAAGAAAAATGACCTACTTTAAGTTATTAACAGTTTTCAGGTGACATTGTTCTAATTTCCAATGAGATAAAAACTGAATGTGACATCAGTCTAATAACAGCTGTTTAGAAAAAATCGCTACTGATTCAATAGATTAGTGCGAACTTTTTTTTTCGTTCTATGATTCTAATCTAAAGAATTCAAAACATGTCATCGCGCGTTGGTGACCTTCACTGCAGCTCCTACTTAGAGAGGGATAACATAAAACTTAAAGTGAAAAATATGTTACTTACTTCTCTAATAAGTAGCGTAGGACTATAAATACAAATGCTAACGGTATCGGATACAGGACATGCCTATAATCTGTGTAGACAACACTTTTATCCGGCCCAGGTTCCAAATCAGCCCATGTAGTGTTGGGGGGCAACCAAACGTGTTCGTTCCAAAACGTGTTGAGCAAAGGCCGCAACATTATTAATTAGCACAGATCCAATATTAAAACTATGTTTAATAAATTAGATTAAATTTTAACCACGATATTAAAACACGCGCATCACACACCTACCTACTCAACTCGATAGTGTCTGTTTGACGTTTCATTTCATAATTTGACATTGACATTATGATTAGACGTTTTAATTGACAGTTAAAACGTTTGATTTTACGTAGAAATTGACGATGTGCCAAAATCATAAAATTTCAATCAATAAAAATGAATCACTAAATGTGTTTTTATAAGCGCAAAACATTATAATAAAATTGACAGCAGTTCCGACAAATATGCTGTCATTCCCGTCGCGGCTTAACCGCCAGCTCAGAATAATATAGCTACCAGATTCGGGAAATGGGAAGGTTTAATCGGAAATTTCTCCCACTTTAAGGCTAGCCAGCTCGACTATATGTATGGCAACCCTAAGGCGCCCATGGGTAATAAATATCACGAAAGGATTTGTTTGAAAGTTAACTATTAACTGGATTAACATATAGAATACTTTTTAATCCTAAAAAATGTTTTCTGTTCCAAAGGGTCGTCTAAAAATATAAAAAATTGGGCGCCACCGTCACCACAGAGATAAAGATGTTAGTCGTTATATTTTTCGCTTTTCAACGCGGACGAAGTCGCGAGCACCAGCTAGTATATGATATTTCTGCGAATATATTCTTACATAATAGGGTTAAATCAGAAAAAAAGAGTGTTATTTTTCTATCAATAAAACGACAAAATGTATATAAAAAACTTTATTTTTAATAAGTTTCAAATATTATTTAACTAAATGCGACATTTGACATTAGGTAGTGATTACGATTATCTAAATGTTAAAATTAAATAACAACAAATAAAATAGGAATACTATTTGTAAAACAGTTAAAAATAAATTAGCAACTAACACTTAGGTAAAGGATATTAAAAATATTCAATGGAAAGTCACAATTCACAAATGCAATAAAATTTCGGAGATCAATTTTTCGAACGTTCATCGAATGATAAATAAAAAATAGAGCCCTTTTCATTTAAAAAAAAAACTAATTTTAAGTTCAATTCCCACAATTATTCGTAGAAGTTAAACAGATATTACAATTTTGTAAGTACTCGATAAATACACAATAATGTTTTTTTTTTTTCATGTTAAGGTCGGCTCTGGGATCCTTTATAAACTCAACGAAACACAAAAGCACACAAATGCTGTTATTCTACGGTGGTCTTCTGGAAGGGGGTGGTTACTGCCGCCAGATGGGCTGCCAAAAATGACTGCGAAACGCAGTGTGACATACCTCTCTATTAAATCTTAATAAATGTGTATAAAACATTGCAATAACTGTGAAAATAAGGTGTACGAAGGCACAAATATATTCTAAGTACACTTAACTTAAATAAAGTCAATATATAGCTAAACTACCGATTTTTAACCACAATAAGGCAAATTATGCGAAAAGCCGATACCAAACACGTGATATGCTATTCTCTTAATATTAATTTTAGATGCTAGTATATTGATTTTAGGAAAAATGAAATAATAAAGCAGAAAAACGCTTTTAGTTTTAGTTTTTAGTCGCCTATTTGACTTCTTAATAGAGTAAAATTAATACATAGATAAAAATACAGTAGGTATACGCAGGGCTTTCTTTTGGGGACACGTGGGGACACGCAGTGCCGCCGAAGGTGTTACTTTTTTATATTGTCACTCACCTAAATATAAGTTCACGTTTTATTTCCAAAGTTATTATGTTTTTAAACAATAAAAAATAATTTACTTTTATTTTTTCCTTAAAACACAGTGGCAAGGAATGGGGAGGGGGTACAAAAAATTATGGACTTACAACTTTCGAGAATTAGCGTGCCCCCAAAAAAGAAGTGACAAAAAAGGCCTGGGTATACATAATAGACTATATTTAAAAAAAATTGAATCTGGCATATTTATACAAAAAAATTGTATTTTTTTTTTTTCGAGAAAATATATAGTAAATTACTGGCCCAAAACACCTTTCGTGTCTCAGTAATAAAAATACTAAAAAATTATTATAAAAAAACATTCAGACAACTAAATTTAAAAACATTTGTTTTTAAGCTTATTAATTAACTTTAATCAGCTACTATTATTTCTTTTTTCATATTTTACACAATATTTTAAAAAATGTTCAATGTTTCATAATTTAAAAGGATTATGAACATTTCTATTATTATTATTTAATTAATTGTCTATAAAGATCATAGAGGACTATATTTTTGTGTCAAGTTTGGTACCGGCCTTAAAGTTACATAAATAAGTATTAACTAAGTGATATTTTTGTGACTTACTTATAACAACAGCTCTTAATGTAATAACATGTACTCTTCATAAAGCATCAATATACAACAATTTTAAAAAAATGTAAAAATAATTTTAAAAAAATACATTCTTCCAATAATAAAATTAGTAATTAAAAAAAAAACAATGAATAAATCTTTTTTTTTTTATTAATCAAAATACTTCATAAAAACTATCGCTCGTTAAAAATTTGCTCAACAAAGAAAGCCACGAGCGAAGATAAAATTCATGTATGTTTTTTTATTAATAATTTAAATTTAAACTCAGAATATAGAACGAAACAGAAGCCGCGTTAATTCATAATTGCATGCTTCGTAATATAATTCATTTTCAATATGAATTCAGTAAAAAAGATACGAGCCTTGTTCTGAGTGAAGGCATATCGCGGGAAGCGAAATCCGCTGTGCACTAAGCCAAGCACAACCCGTCTGAAATTTCCCTGCACTTCGCAACAAACTATTTCTGAACACCGGAGGTATAACTACCTTAAGATCATTTTTAAAAATCACTTTTTGATGCAATTTAAATAAGTATTTTACGATCTATTTACTGGTATACTTTTTTTTAAGTCCTATCAAAGAAAATAAAAAAATCTAAGCTTTTGATTATATAATGTTACACAAGTCCAACTCTTATCATAACTTACACTCAGACGTTTATCGTGCCTACTGAATT
The DNA here is from genome assembly GCA_944738685.1 of Synanthedon myopaeformis. Classification (NCBI taxonomy): domain Eukaryota; kingdom Metazoa; phylum Arthropoda; class Insecta; order Lepidoptera; family Sesiidae; genus Synanthedon; species Synanthedon myopaeformis. Next base: position 1,623,327 of record OX122933.1, on the reverse strand, counting down.
ATATGCTGAATGTGACTTTGGATAGTTTGATTCGAATTTACAGATATTACCTTTGCTTTTTCTATACTTACTAATATTATAAAGAGGAAAGATTTGATTGTTTGTTTGTTTGTTTGCATTGAATAAGCTCCGAAACTACTGGACCGATTTGAAAAATTATTTCACTGTTGGGAAGCTATATTATCAGCGAGTAACATAGGCTATATTTTATAAATTTACGCGGACGAAGTCGCGTGCAACAGCTAGTATATAATAAAACCTAATTCAGTTTTTTCCTGGGCGAAGCCGGGAGCGTGTCACTAGTGTGTAATATAAATGGCACATGACACATCTTTACATAGTATAAAATAAAGTCCCTTTCCAACGTCTGTCCCTCAGTATCTACGCTTAGTTCTTATAAACTTGGCAACGGATTTTAATGCGGTTTTCACTAATGGAAAGATCCGTTAAAAGAGAAAGGGTCTTTTATACAATTTACAGAAAAAACTCCGTTCGAAGCTAAAAGGGCGGTGCGCTAATTATATATAAAAAAACCCACACGTTAACTGTTTTTAATATATTATAAAAAAAAACTTATTATCATTATATTGCCGACCGTAGCGAGCGGTATTGCATTCTTTCGTGGTGCCAAAATATTATCGACGATATTTTCGCCAAAAAACAGATTCATACAAATCGAGTTTTTTTTTTGTGCGTTGCGTATTCCGCTCCCGCGATACGCCGTCACTCAGGACACGCGCTAAAGCGATGCGACAATTTGACTAATGCTAGAAAAAAATACAGAGCCCGTACAAAAAGACAACACACGCACACACACACACACACACACACACACACACACACACACACACACTCACAAACACTTAAAAAAATTAATTAACGTACAAATATATATATTTAAAAATTATTATTATTAATATATTATAACTTTACTCTTTGGGTGCAACCGGACACTCCCACTATCCAGTGTTTTAATCTTAAGTAAGCAATAGCTTGTCGTACCGCGTGACGCTTCGTTGTAAACCACAGAGCATTGAATCGCCGCGCCGCCCGCACTAGAGACGGCATGATCAACACTTTCCATAGGTACAGTGTGTCAGAGGGCGTTACCTAACAATCTTCTACAACTATGGATTTCGCACGCCACACAAAACACTGCGAACTTCTTCTTCTTCTCTTTTAATGTCTTGGCTTCATCAGATCTTCTCCGATGATTTTGCCAGTGTCATTAGATCAAAAATTAAAATTAAAATCAAAAGTAGCACATCCCGAGACTAGTTAGTAAAGTCAAGTCTATAATTTTTCTTAGTTTTCCAAAACATGTCCGTTAAGTCCAAAGCAGTCAGGTCCCACTACGAACTTCATGGAACATTTAAAAGTGACAAATATGTCACAATAATAATGCGTAGAGCATCAACTCTGTCATCTGTCATTTAAAACCAACCAAACATCTGACATTTAAAGAAAATGTGACTTTACGTCAACGCATTGGAGTTTAAAATGAATAGTAGAACTTGGTCGTTACTACCTTTTACTATCGACGCGCTAAAGCAAGGTTCCGCCATGATTCCATTTTGGACGTATTTTTTATGTGCCGCTTTGACATTTGTGGCGCAAAAACCATAGATGTAGTAGAATGATGGCTTTACCGTTTATTCAAAAATTGCGTTTAACTAATTATTCACTTGTAAATATTATGCACCAGAATATTGCTTATTCACGTTTTTACTTAGAAAGCACAGTTTTGGATAATGTTTTCTCCTCAACGGGCAAATAGAGACTGGCGGTCAAATGCGGCCTGAGTTGCGCTCAGCGCAATTGCGCGGCATGAATATTATATTTATTATTTTAATTTTAAACTTTTGTGCAGTTGTTTTCAACTATGTAATAATTTTTGTTCTTTTTTGTCTTGGTGTTTAGTTTCTGTTCTAACTCTCTTATACATATGTAAGTTATAAATATATGGACACGCTTGTGGATATGTGTTAATCTTTTTTCTATATTTTTGTTTTTATTTGTTTGTGTCTAAAAGATTAATAAAAAAAATTAGAAAATACTGCCGTCTCTAGTAGCGGCGATTCTTTGGTTTGTGTTAGAAACATAACCTTATTGGAAGCCATAATATAGATAAATATTTCATATTTTTGTTTGAATGTCACTACAATGTTACATTATACGAGACTAACTTCATGTCAATTTCAAACTCTCTTGCATTAATTGCATTTAAACCTAACATAAGTTATTGAGGCTGTTTTTAAAGCCAATGGCGTTTTTTTTTTTACAAAATTTATTAATAAAGTTCACTAGACTGCGCCAAATTAACAAAAAAAAATTCAAATAGAGATTTTATTTATATAACGTGTGATCTTTAAATATTCAAAACGTATATAGAGTGTGAATAAATTATTCATAATTTGATTAGTAAAAACAAAGACTAATTCAAACATTAACTTTTTTGAACAAATAAATAAGTAAATTATAAATATATATTTTGTGTTATTGTTATACTTTGAAAGTATTTTAGTGTTCATTAACATGACGCGATCTAATGAACTCTTTATTAATACATATTACAATAGCTAGCAGATTTTCAAAATGCAGAGGATATTTTTTTTTTTTAAATATTCATATAATAAGTGTAAGTAAGTACTTATATTTAGTCATACTATATTATATATATAACTAACTGGTGCTTGACAAACATACTTATTAAATATTTGTCATCATAATTTTTTTTTTATTAGTAATATTATTAAATCCCGATAACTCAGATATCAGATCTAAATAATAGAAGCATTGGACCTTTAAATGATTTTTTTTTTTCTATATCATTTTATTGTTTATCCAATCATTTTTAGTGTCTAACTTTTTTAATTAGTTTTTATGTTTAAAGACTCTTGCTTAAAAATATATCGTCGATATATTGAAATTTGAATATTGTTTCTTTGATGGAATTACTTGGTTCAAAGAAATAATATTTAAAATCTGATCACTGTCGGGTGCAAAACAAATATATGACTTAAATATATTTTAAGAAAATTTTCCTTAAGTATAACTTATCCGGCCGTATAACGCTCTGAAATGTAAAAATAATAATATTTTAAATAATCAATTATTAATGTTCAGAGCGAATTAATGTAATTTCTAATTGTATAATTGGGTCTGATATGATAACTAAAAACCTTCAAGTAAAACAGGCTGACTGTTCAATGTTATTTGTTTCGAGCATCAATATACTACGACTATGGATTTCTCACGCCATACAAAACACTGCGAACTTCTTCTTCTTCTTAGGTTTAAATGGCAATGCGGCTCATTTTAAAATGGCCATTGTCTGCCAGTGTCATTAGTAAAAATATCAATTTGTAATAGCTTTTTTTTTTAAAAAAAAGGCAAAATTGAAATTAAAATCAAAAGTAGCAGATCCGGACACTAGTTAGTCAAGTCAAGTCTATAATTTTTCTTAGTTTTCCAAAACAGGTCCGTCAAGTACAAAGCAGTCAGGTCTTCTTCTTCTTCTTATGTTTAAATGGCAATGCGGCTCATTTTAAAATGGCCATTGTCTGCCAGTGTCAAGTTAATGTCGATTGTCGCGTTATCATTTTGCCAGTGTCATTAGTAAAAATATCAATTTGTAATAGCTTTTTTTTTTAAAAAAAAGGCAAAATTGAAATTAAAATCAAAAGTAGCAGATCCGGACACTAGTTAGTCAAGTCAAGTCTATAATTTTTCTTAGTTTTCCAAAACAGGTCCGTCAAGTACAAAGCAGTCAGGTCTTCTTCTTCTTCTTATGTTTAAATGGCAATGCGGCTCATTTTAAAATGGCCATTGTCTGCCAGTGTCAAGTTAATGTCGATTGTCGCGTTATCATTTTGCCAGTGTCATTAGTAAAAATATCAATTTGTAATAGCTTTTTTTTTTTAAAAAAAAAAAGGCAAAATTGAAATTAAAATCAAACGTAGCAGATCCGGACACTAGTTAGTCAAGTCAAGTCTATAATTTTTCTTAGTTTTCCAAAACAGGTCCGTCAAGTCCACAGCAGTCAGGTCAAGTCCTACAAAACACTGCGTAGTTTATGGAACATTTAAAAGTGACATATTTTGCGTAGAGCATCGAATCTGTCATCTGTCATTTAAAACCAACCAAACGTTTGACATTTAAAGAAAATGTGACTTTACGTCAACGCATTAGAGTTCAAAATGAATAGTAGAAGTTGGTCGTTACTACCTTTTACGATTGACGCGCGAATGCAAGACTCCGCCATGATTGCGTTTTTGGCGTACTTTTTGTGTGCCGCTTTGGCGTTTGTGACGCAAAATCCATAGTTGTAGTACTTCGATGGTTTGGAGCTAATAAATCCATTTTTTTTTAATTAATTTAAAAAGAACATACAATCAACGTAGTCGATGTAGTATAAGAAGGCACCCAGCGTTTCGACTAGTGCTGAGGGGACCGTATTACGATGACCGTCTGGAAGACCTGCAAATTAAATAAGTAAATAAACAAGTAATGTTAAAAATGCTATTTACGTAAGTCACACTTTGTTAAAGTGTGAATTGAAAGAGAAAAAAAATCACATTAATTCAGTACATTAAATAGATGTACATAATAATAAATAATTAATATAAACACGAACAAAAGATAATTTAAAAATATATAAAAAAAATATATAGCTGCACGCTCCCGGCTTCGCCCGGGTTCAAAATAAAAACTATCCTATCCAAATTACACATAGTTACTAAGTTTTATCAAAATCGGTTCAGTGGTTTAGGAGTTCATCGGCGACAAACAACGTGACACGAAATTTATATATATATATATAAAAGGTCGACAGACAGGCTGACGGTCCACTTGATGGTAGGTGGCTACCGTCGCCTATGACACAAGTAACGCCACAGGTGCTTCAAGTGCTCTGCCGACCATTAGAAGGATTAAGGATAAGGGATAAGGAAGAAGGGATGGGGTAATGGGCACTGGCATCCCTAACTCACCCACCGAAACACAACAGCACATGTGCTGTTATTTCCTGATGGTGTTCTGGTTACTGTCGCCAGACATGCTGCCAAAATCCGGACCAGAGCCAACTTTGAACATTTCATTTACAAAGTTGACCCCGCCGGGAATCGAACCCGGGGCCCCTGAGACGTTAGGCAAACGCTCTGACCACTCGTCCAACGGGTTCGTCAAAGAATTAATTTTCCTGTCAATTTTAGAATTGGTTCAAGAGTTCAAACTGTTTACCAGACGAAACTTTGATAATATATTTTATCAATTATTTATCTATGATAATTTACGAGCTCGTTGGATGGATTAGAATAAAATTAGAATAAATAATATAGAATTGTCAACTCACTTTTTATGTACAAGATGTCTGTTCGGCGTGCTGTGATTAGAGTGATGTGAACTATCGCTCACTTCTGAACTCGAACTCCTTATGTCTCCCTCCATCTTTAACACGAAATTACAATATGGCAACACCTGACTATACTATCTAAAATTATGGTGGGTAGAGGTAAGGAGTTATATATAATATAATAATATAATATTTATTATATTATCATAATAAAACCTCTATTATGATAATCAAACTGGGGAAAAAAAAAAAAAAATCCTCTCCAACAAATATCTTCTATCTATTATCTTTGTCTAATTTACTCGACAATGCTACACTAGCGCCATGTAGAATTGTATTATGGCGAAATAATATTTGAAATAATATGTCTAGGTTGATGAAGGTTTGCTAGATGGCGCTAGTCGTTTGTTGTGTCCATCTAAAGCGGAGAGTGTGAACTCAAGCAACATTATGTACATTGTATTTCACAAATGGATCTAGGAAATAATTAAATAAATTGAGGTCCGTCAACTGATGTAAAAAGACCGAGTTTTATTTGTGACAGTCCCACCGGTGGTTTTATATCAACTGTATTCTGGGACCACTTTTTAATATCTATGAATCGGTCCTCCATAGAGTGTTACAAAGAACACAAGTCAAAATTGAAACTTCTTTCGCGATCAAATGCATAATAAATGTTCACAAGAAGCATCACATAATATTAGATGTTTTTTTTTTTTTTTTTTTTAATATGGATATTTTTTTATTTTTTTTTACTTTTTTATTCTCATTTTATTTACTTAACAACTAGAAAGAACTCATTATTCAAATCAAATCATTATTCATTTTAGACATTTTAACCACACAAATGCATAATAAATGTTACACAAGAAGCATCACATAATATTAGATGTTTTTTTTTTTTTTTTTTTTAATATGGATATTTTTTTATTTTTTTTTACTTTTTTATTCTCATTTTATTTACTTAACAACTAGAAAGAACTCATTATTCAAATCAAATCATTATTCATTTTAGACATTTTAACCACACAAATGCATAATAAATGTTACACAAGAAGCATCACATAATATTAGATCTGTTTTTTTTTTTTTTATATGGATAAATTATTTTTTTTTACTTTTTTATTCTCATTTTATTTACTTAACAACTAGAAAGAACTCATTATTCAAATCAAATCATTATTCATTTTAGACATTTTAACCACACAAATGCATAATAAATGTTACACAAGAAGCATCACATAATATTAGATCTGTTTTTTTTTTTTTTATATGGATAAATTATTTTTTTTTACTTTTTTATTCTCATTTTATTTACTTAACAACTAGAAAGAACTCATTATTCAAATCAAATCATTATTCATTTTAGACATTTTAAGCACACAAATCATAATAAATGTTACACAAGAAGCATCACATAATATTAGACCTGTTTATTATTTTTAATATTTTTTTTTATCTGGATATTTTTTTTTTAAACTTTTTTATTCTCATTTTATTTACTTAACAACTTAGAACTCATTATTCATTTTAGACATTTTAAGCACACAAATCAAGACCACCATCAATATACCAGCTCACGACCTAAAACACAATTTTTTCAATGGTATAGAGATTCGTTTAATTTTTATTATTATTTTTATCCTTCATCCTTATCGAACTATCCTATCGCCTATGTTAGGCGGGCATATAATATTATAATTTATTTGTAACAATTTCAATTTGCAAAACTACTTACCTGGCGACGTGTCCTTAAGGGAACAAACAGAGTCAAAATAAATATATATTTTTTTTTTTTTTTAAAAAAAAAAGACCATTTACCTTTCCTGCGTTGATCGACTTGTAAGCGACCTGCGCTATTAACCAAGTCCACACCAAGTGCAATGCGAGAAGTAAAAATAGGAGAAAATTAAAAATATAATACGCCGGGAACATTGGCACCAGCATCGGGGCGCGAATCGTTGTGCTGTAGCAAAAAAAAAATTTTTACCTATTTAATACACAAAAGAGACATTTTTAATTAAACTAATACCCAGTGTGAGTCTGTTTTTTTTATCTGTCGACGGAGAAGAGTATAACACACAACACACAACACACTTACCTCCACATAATGTAAAAAGGATATATTCCTAATCTTGTCATGATCCAGAGCACAGTGAATATAGCGAATATTGCGTCGCACAACTTTTGATAATTGGCATATTTAGCCGCTTTCGCCGCCTAAAAAAAAAAAAAAAAAAAGAGAGAACTTAGCATTTTAAAGTGGGCCAAGTAAAGCATTTCTTCTGTAAATGGATGGTTACGGAAGCCAGAAAAGCTGCCAATTCCCGTGAACTGAATGCTAACTAAGTTCATGGTGATAAATTGCTCCATAAACTAAATAACTTCATTCCCATGAAAGCAATAACTGCGTAACAAAGCGGTGCTCTGTCACTACAAGACTAGATAAATACTAGTCCCGGGGACTGCACGTTATAACGCGCTATCGTTTCGTTCCTCAACACGCGAATTACACTTTTCCATACAAGATTTCTATTTTCGCATAGTATATATATTGTCGTCGTCAGATGTCGCTGCGCCGGCAGGTGATAACGCGTTATCGTTTCGTTCCTCAACGCGAATTACACTTTTTTCATAGCAAACTTCTGTTTTTGCTTCTATATGCCCAAAGAAACCCACCCTCTGGTGTTGCTAGTTAGTGTTTATTTCGTATACAAAACCATCGTGATACCGTGACGCTCCGAGAGCGAGCGTGACGGTCCGAATTCATTGTTAGAAGTGAAAACTTAGCTTCACAAAAAAAAAAAAAAAGTTTAAATAGTTTATGTTTTCGACGACAGGTGTCGCTGCACCGGCGGGTTATAACGCTCTAATGTTTCGTTCCTCAAAATCCCTTAGTGTATTTTCATGTAGAACGCGCTGGTGCGGTCGCGGTGGACGTGGCGAGTTCGTTTCACGTTGGCGCGAACGCGACGTTGAAAAGATATTATAAAGAGAGAAGATTTGTATGTTTGTAATGAATGAACTCAAAAAAACTACTGGACCGATTATTAAAATTCTTTCACCTATATTAAGCTACATTATCAGCGAGTAACATTTTTGATATTTTTGATATACCGAGTCCAGTCAAGGTTAAGGGATAGTGAGAGACATTTTCACTTACCTCCAAGAATATATCGGCAGAATCGTGTATTAGAAGTACCAGAGTGCCTATCCTGTACATGTTGCAGACCCAACTGAACGAGATCAACGCTATGGTGGCTATGTGGTGGACAAACATTTGCCAGAAATCCTTGCGGCGAACGTCCCAGAACTGTGACATCGTAAGCGACCAATAGAAAGCGCTTGATATTATGTAATACCACCATATGTCGTTTGTCAGACCCTGGAACATTCAGAGATACGTATTTACACTTTCTGTGACATTTTTTTTTTTTTTTTAATTAATGATGGGTTTGCTTTGGGCCAGCATCTAGACGTGTAGCAAAGATGAGGCTTATGATGGAGCGAACTCACCCAGAAGATGCCTATTCACTCCACCTTGAAAAGATTTGGGTTATATGAGCTCGGAAACACAAACGTCAGCAGGCAGTTCCAAACCTTGGCAGTGCGCATTATAAAGGATGTTTTAAAAATGATGATAATATAATTATAAATGGGTGTATGATTTAAGTTGTCGTCAATTTAATTGGTTTTGAATTTGTTAAATAATAGATTTTATTCGCAAAATAGTAGATCTGTCAGCAAATTCTAGTCGTCAAACAATATGAAAAAAATTCCATAATAAATCACGGGATATATTATCAATTATCAAATAAATAGGTTTGTATTTATAATAATTGGTGTGTCCTGATAACTGTATAATCAAAATAATTGAAAACGATCATTAAAAAAATGAAATATGTCACCTGAAGTTCCAAAAAAACCATTATTGTAGATAGTATTTAACCACTTTTTACATTACTTGTATATTATACAGGTTGTGTGTATGTAAAATATGTGGTTTTAGTAAAAGGTAGTATTTTAGCAAAATATGTGGTTTAGTAAAGGATATCTACATCTGTGGTAGGTGTCTATTTATACCCGGTAAATTTCTAGGATGTATTGATTTATTTTTTATTATAATTTACGTAATAGATACGTAATACATTTCTAGTAGAATTTGTCTCTTCCCCTTTAAACATTTTTTCATTAAATTTATAAACTGAGCTGTTAAATTGGTAACCAATTGTATTATTTGATAACTGAAAAAATAAAACGTAACTACCGTACTGGTGACAAAATAACAAATAAAAAGAAGTCACAATCTGGCGACGATAATTGATTTATTTGCTGACTGATCTACTATTTTGAGTACGAAGCTATTGTTTAAGGAACAAACCTATTATTTTCACAACAAAGCTTTATTCATAGGACAAATTAAGATTTCTTTTTTAATACATTTCTTGTTTTACATACATATTAACATTAATTATGTAATTCATACCTGGCGACAAATTTATTTAATTGACAATGAAAATATTACGTGCCGACAGATCTATTAATTAGATGATACAAGTTGATGACAAAATTTCGATGACGGAAAATATAAACGACCATTATAAACGACATTTCCTTGTACTCTCAAAACTATCAATAGCACTGTTACAATGTCAACAAAAGCACTGTTACATCGAAAAGTTTCTACAGCAGAAAAATAGCTGAACTAATTTGTATTAGGTCGTTTATATGGGTTTATACCAAAAGAACACGTATATAAATAGGATACATTTAATGCATGTTCTTCTTGAAGATAAAATTCCTACTACAGCAGCATTTCAGTACGTAAGATATCTAAGAAAGAAAACACATGAGGCAATAAACAACTTATTTAAAGTAGCTAACTTCATAATTTATAATAAAAATTTCCTTTCGCTTTTTGCGCGTAAATTATATCCACCACTTCTTTACTTGGCTGATTGACATTATTATGCAAGTTCAGTTTAGATTATTTGACGTATAATTCTGCAATAAACATTTATGCACAATTGGGCACTGGATCGTTTATTTATAAAATTGTCCAATGTTTACTCCTCTGATATTATCTTTCTATATATAATTAACGGTTTTTTTGTAATTGTAAAAAACAATTTAACTAATATTTGCTAATTAACCTTGATGACCACAGATAAACATGTTTTCCACAGAAAATCATGTTGTGGTAAATAATCAAGTACGGCGACATTTTTGCATAAAATTTAAAAGCAAATCAAAACTCAACTAACCTGATGCGGATATTCAATATAACACTGATCTATGTCCCAGAGCCATTCTTTGTCCCACAACACAAAGAATCCAAATGAAAAATTGTACAGATAAAAGGTGCATTTCCACATGTTCTCGCAGAACTTGACCAGGGTCGAAGGCTTGTCTTGACTCTTGCGCAGACGCCACCAACGCTCCACTTGACGTTCCGACATGTCCAGTTGTTTCGCGAGACCACATATCTGAAATTCGAAATAGATTTTCTATTAAAATTCTTGACTAAACCGTCACAAGTACTTTACAATGTTTTAGTAAAGAGATAATTAGGGCCGAATCTCTATAGCTCAACTCAAGCTTTCAAATAATCTACGAATACTTTAGAACCTTTTTAAGGTATTCAGACTACGACAATATTGTCAGATATTAACATAAAAGTTAGACTAAAGCAGAGTTGTTTAGTTGGCCACCGCTTTTGTTTAAGTAATTATTTAAAATCGTATAAGATTTAGAAACACACTTGTTATGGAGTTTGGGTAAATACACAATAGATATATATAAGTGATTTTGGAATTCTTTCTTTAAATAGATAATTGTCAATACTTAACAAAGTCATAGACTTTGTCGAGAATGGAGATTTATAAGCTGGAAAATTGTGTATTTTTTTTGTTTCCTGGTTACACTATACGAGGAAAATGTTTGTGTATAGTTTATAATCTACTTTAATCAATGCTTATTCCGGTCTAAATTCTCAATACCAATATTCTTCATCGCCTAAGTCTTTGGAAGGTTTTTGTTTGGAATACTCACAGAATGAATGTTGTTATCCAAAAAATCTCCAGACTTGTTTGATGCGCTGTTCATTTAGTGTATGTACATTTGTGGCAGAGTATGAGGGCGTGTATATACAAACAAAGCATGGATTTGCGGGCTCGATATTAATAAACGTATTTGTGATTGTAATATTTAAAAAAAGTTTAATCATCATAAAAATATAATGTATTAAAAGTAATATTTATCTGCTAAAATAAGTGAAAGTAGCAGTCAGGCATCGGATCTCTTTGAATTGACTATTAATTCAAATTCAAATTTTAATTATTCAAAATTAAAAAAAAAAATACACAAAATGTAGTTGGACTGCACATTAGAAGTGAAAACTTAGCTTCACAAAAAAAGGTTAAATAGTTTATGTTTTCGACGATAGAAGTCGCTGTGCATGCAGTTAATAACGCGCTATCGTTTAGTTCCTCAAAACCCCTTACACATTTCATACAAGGAGACGCTCATATATGCTCATATATTTCTCATATACATATTGCCATGCGTTAAATCTTTTAAACGGAGCCCGGACAAAGTCGTGGGCACCAGTTAAATTTTTATAATTAAAAAATCAACATCAAAATTATTAATATGTTACACAGACTAAAAAACGGTGTAGTTTTAAGAAAAAAATCATCGTTCTGTTCGAGTATTGCCCGTGGCCCAACCACCTTGTCCACCCGGGTGGACCACGGGCAAGAAAAATTGCCAGTGGTCCACTTATGTTTACTATCCATCCAGTATTAAGTATTTTTATTTCAGTAGGTATCTAGGGATACTAAACTTTTGTAATTGACCAGCTATGAACAAAATTAGAAAACCTCTTCATGATAAATTAATATCTAACGCCATCGCAATTGAGTCCACATTTAATTGACTCTAAGTGGTCCCAATATTGTGTATAATGAACCAAAGAACTCTTGCCACTTATAAGAGCAATAAACAGTATCAATGAATGCTGGTACTAATACAAATTGGGCGTACGAGTATAGTATCAGTACTACTCTGGTCGACCCTAATTAAAAAAAAACTAACTAATCGCGCGCGATTGGACCGCGGTAATGTGACGTCATTAGCGTTAGGTTCAGAGTTTTCCGAATAGTAGATAGATGCTTTTTCCATTTTATTATCTACACATTATTATTTATTATCTTTTTAAAAGTTTCAGATAATAGACTGCAAAACTAAAATACACTTTTGGCATAACTTGACCTAAAAACCTATCATTTTTTGGCCTATGATTAAGAGGGCTATTCGAAATGTGATCGAATCAGAAATGAGAAGATCCGTAGATTTACGAAGGTCGCTGGGGCCGGAAGATTCTCGAGTGGAAGCCCCGGACTGGCAAACGCCAAAGGTGAACAGAAGACCTCATAAGGGCCGCGGATCCAGGCCGCTTCTGACCGGTCTTATTAGAAAATTATGGGGTAGGCCTATGTCCAGCAGGGCCATACATAGACAAGGGGTCCAAACGGGGAATATTTCGTATGTAGGACCATAAAGGGTCCAGGGGAACATACCAGCTAAGGTCTGACATCAAGAATTTTATTAAGTGGTGTGAATAAGCAAATAGATCAATGACCAATCAATACATTCCAAATTTAGGTAACCAGTGTCAATTGTTTTAAGTTCTCAACTTCCTGTTAGTATCGGCCGTTGACATCGAACCACAGAATATTAAATTTTTCCGATGAAATATTTTATGCCGATTAAATGTTGTTGTGTCAATTTCCATGTCATTCTCTTTGTAATTATTTCTTTCGCATACTTTTATAGTATTCTTAAATCTGTTTCCTTTTTTAAAATGTGGAGCATTTTTGCTAAGGACGGCTTTTTATTTCCTGCAAATGGCAACACTACATTAATGTAATGCAGTGTGTCCTGCCAGTAATAATGTATGGTGCCGAATTGTGGTCTTTTACGACAGGAATGATCCACAAGTTCAAAGTCGCTTAGCGAGCTATGGAGCGGGCTATGCTCGATGTTTCTTTGTTAGATAGGAAGGATCAGAAATGTTGAAATTCGCCGAAGTACTAAAGTTGTCCACATAACAAAAGAACCAGTTGTTGACATCAGCAAGCTAGAGTGACAATGGGCCGGTCACATCTATCGCAGAACAGATAATCGTGGGGTAAAAAAGAGTTCTCTTATGGACTCTACGGATTGGGAAACGCAGCGTTTATAATATTAATATAGATTACCTACTATTTGGTAGATTTTAGCATAAACGTAACATAGACGAAAAACAAACCGAGTGCGAAATGCAAACTCATTGGCAAACGAATGTTTATGTATACGAATCTATTTCCCCGCGCAATTAGGCCAAGGACGGGTCATTCATTCATTGGTTTCCATTCCATCTCTGTTGCCATAACAATTATGAATACCCTGTGAAATCGTAAATAATTGGCAACGTTTAAATATACTGAACTTGGCAAAACAAGAATACCACGATAGACTATGTAAAGTTGTAAACACTGCACTAGAATTACAACTAAACTGAATGAACAAACAAAAACAAATAAGTAGGTACATCTTATATGGGTTTATAATACCTACATAGGCAAAGATAATCTATAGTATATCTAATATAATTATAATAATAGTGGTAGAGCACACTGCAACTCGTCCATAAACCTTACCCTAAAAAGGCTGGCAGCCTTTTTAGGGTAAGGTTGAAACTCTATGACGTACATGGATGGATGTACGAATGGATATTCTTTCACGAAAAAACGCAAAAATACGATACTTTTTTCCTGGAAAAATTTTAGGTTCCTGTATTGTTCCTGTGGGATTTTCAAAAAAACAAATCACAGCGCGTACGTGATTACGAGCACCAACTAGTAAAAAAAATATCTTTACAACTTGTACTACGTTTTTTTTTTCATTAGGATTTCTTATGATACAACCTCCATTGTGAAGATATCTCTACTTTTCAACCTCGACTCGTCGATTAGCTTAAATTTTCACGATTCTATTCATCTTGAAGGTTTTGTTAAATAATGTTGAACAAGGCCGTTTTTATCACACTTTTTAAGTACAAGACCTGCACAAGATAGTAATTTTAAATTAGATTCATTTGATTGTTGGATTAAAACGTTTATAACAGGTAGATTACTTTGATAAAAAAATGGATATACCCTACCTAATGACCATAAGGTTTATTGGGTATGATCGTCCCCGGTTTTATAGTAACCAACATTTCACGTACAATTTTATATATGATTCGTTCTTTTACGTATTTTGCTGCAGTCATCGATTGCACGCTCGTTTGGCTGGACCCATTGACCACCAACTTATAGAATACTAGACCGGCCCCGGTGCAATTAAGAGAGTTAGTAGGTACACATAATACAACCTTGGAATAATATACATTTTAAATGGTGAATTTTTTTTTATTATAAATAGGTGCAACGGTTCCGGAAATTAACTTTTTTCGTTCACATAACCAATAAAAAAAAACATAAAAAATCCGCTCTCCCTCAACTATATGTATCTATAACACATAAGTACCTACATATTATCTTCTTCTAAAACACTCAACTGATTTTCAAACGATTTTCACTAATAGAGAGAGCGATAAACGTGAAATGTTTTAATATATCATTTTTAGAAAAAAATTGCTTCCTTGCTAAGCCGGGGGCGGGCTAAAAGATAATAGATGGACATCTTTATTTTAATAGTCTTCATAGTAACAAGTTCAATTTGTCTTATTAAAATAATTCGTTGGTATTTCAACGCGCATTCTCAATCGAGTTTCAAGTCATTTTTATTGACCGAACTAAGTACATATGTGTCTTATGTGTCCCAGTTTTGGCCCCTTCGGCGTGACGCGTTGTTGGCCCAATGGGTGTGTCTTACAAGTAGAATGAATATAGAGATTTTGGTAGTTATAATTAAAAAAAAAAACATGTCAGTTGTAGGAACTGCACGTTAGAAGTGAAAACGTAGCTTCACAAAAACATTACGTTACATTACATTACCTAACAGGTCGCGAGTTCAATGGTTTTTTCCCATCTCCAAAATTGTTCTTTTTGTAAATTATTTTAAATTATATCAGCTACATTAATAGTTACATTACATTACAGTGTCGCGAGTTCAACGATTTTATCTCATCTCAAAAATACGCAACACGCCTAAAGAACTTTTCACTTTCAAAAACTTATTTAGAATCCTATGATTCTATATAAATGTACAGATCAATCCAATATTAGTTACATGTTACCTGCAGAGTTAGGGCCATGTCATCTTAAATTTTTTGGTCATTTCTCTCACATGCAATTTGAAATTTTAACAATTAAATATGACACGGTACTAACCTGTTAATATATTGAAAAAACTATATATATAGATTTAATTCATCTGATGCGTTATGCTAATCTAATTAATATAATGCTAGTAGATTCAGCATGCTATAATATTGCGTACATTGTATACAAGCCATGGATTGTGGCATATACCTACATACTACAAGCGTTTCAAAATGGTTTCAAGAAAGTCTATGGCTGTGTTAATAATTTTTTTTTTTTTTTTTATTAGTCTAAATAGGAACTAAATTAACTTCTAATATAATATTTGCGTGCATATATTTAATTATGTGCTCTACTTGTGCGCAATTCAATCTACGTGTGTAAAAAGACATAGTGCTACATTTACCTCATCCTTGCTCAAAAAGTACTGAAAAAGAAGCACACAGATTTATAGGTTTCAAGGCACAGACATTTGGAAATACACACATGTACGTCTATAGATAGCGACCTAGGGTTTCTATTCTAACAATAAAGGCCTTTGCATACGGCGCGTTTTACACGAGCAGAAAATGGGTGTCTAAAGGCGTACATACACATTCAGTCCGGCACAGAAATTAGTATATGTATTTATAATTATTTCTGTACTAGACTGAAAGTTTCAGTTTCAGAAATCAGTATACAATACGTATTTAAGGCAGAAATAATATATTTAAAAAAAAAACAGTTAATATTTAATTATTTTTTTTATGTAGGTAAATGCTGACTGTCCACTTGATTATGGAAGATATGTAATTTTTACCAAAGTTTGAACAAAAATTAATAAATAAACAATAATCAGCATGTAGAGTACTAATATGTATTCAAATTCAGTCGATTTAAAGTTCAGTCTATTTGGGATTCAGTTGTATTAACAAAAATCAGGCAATTTGGGATTAGGTTATAATGTACCGGATACGTATTCAGCACGTTAAAAATAGAAAAAGAAGATGCAAGTCTTGGTGCAGTCTAACACCCTGTATAGATACTAAAATGAATATATATCATGACTTTGTGTCGATAATGAGCTCGCGCAAATCTCCAGCAGTCATACAACACAAGTGCGCTTCTGTCATCATCATTATTAATTATCATTATCAGCCCACAAGCGTCCGCTGTCGTACAATAAATCCTTTTTAATTTTTAAGTCATTCTGCGGAATGACGGATTCTAATTTTTTCGGTACAAATTCCCTATTGTGTTTGGCAATTACCTATTATGTTTAAGTATTTGGGCAATCCGTATAGCGGCAGTAAATCCCCCCCCCCCCTTTATAGAAGACCACCTTGAAATAAATAACAGCATGTGTGCTTTTGTGTTACGGTGAGGAGTATGGGATACCCAGAGCTCATTACTTTATCCCTTTACAATCCCTTATCCCAATATATGGCGGCGCATTTGCAGCACCTGTGATGTTGCTTGTGTTATAGACGACGGTAGCCACCTACTTATACCCATCAAGTTGACCGTCAGTCAGTCTGCCGACCTTAACATTTAAAAAAAAAATTACTGACAGAATAAATAAAACTACTTGCACATGGCTGACTCATTTGACAAGTTAGGTTAGTCAATCAATATATGTTTTTTTATAATTATCTTATTTACACAAGTAAGCGATTGTGTAAAGTGATATCAAGTGAATCAGTGATTATGCGTAACAATCTAACCACGTAATGCGCATGTATGACCTAAGTAGATTAGATAGATTTCAGTAAATTAGATAAAGCAATAGCTACTGCTGAATTTATTTTAGAAAATGTATGAATTTATTTTAGAATGATATTTATCAAGCAATAATTAAAATTTTAAACTAACCACCGACTTTATATTGAGTTGGGTATATCGCAGACTACTTGATGCTGTAGTACCTGACTACCGAAGTAACAGTATACCCAATTTATACCAAAAGTATGACACTTTAAAACAAATAATTACAACATTATCGAATGCTCAAATGCTCATTCAAAATAAGATCTCGAACGAGGAAGTATAAAAATTTGTTTTGAGTCATTTTATTAAGATATTTATTCTGAAGTTAAAAGCATCGAGAAACGTACGACAAATGCGTCTCAAGGATAATCACACTTTTCTAAATTGGTGCGCTATTATTGACATGAGGCGCATTCAATGCGTATATATATATGACAACTTTAAAAAATTACATGAAAATTACAATCTCTTTTAGGGGAACGTCAAAAAGAACGGAGTCAATGGAAGAAGCTATTATTAGTCTATTGAACTTTTTATTAAAAGAGGCGGTGTGTAATAGTTACAGTCGAAAGCAGAGAATTCTATATTATATTAACAGTCCTTGGTGGTTTATATAGGTTATAGCATCGATTAAATACTATGGTAATTAAAAATTCGAAAAACGAAAAATGGTTTCTGACGTCATTGAAATGACTGTGTAGGATTTATATTTTTATTTTTTTAAAGTAATTTAGGAAATATTTTAAATTTTATACAGGTATACCTATGTGTATATTCAATGAATAATTTTAAGTTCAAAATCTGGAGCTAAAATTCCACAAACGGATACACAGACACACACATCAAACGTAAATTTTTACGTCGAGCATCGGGGGTTAAAAACACAGATTTTTTTATAAATATAATGCCATAAAAATATGTTTCAATTTTCACTAAAAAATGAGTAAGAGCTACGTGCATCTACGTATTTCTCATGCTTCAAAAAACCTATTTCATCAAGATAAAATCGATGATTAGTTCTTAAACAATAAATAATGATTCGTCATATCACTTGGAAAATGGCGCATGATTTTCACCATTAACTAATGTTAAAATTAGATTGGTTTATTACTATTAATTAACCAATTTAATCATGTAGATAATACCTGAATTAAATGAAGGTCTTGTCATTGATAAAAGATAAGTTAAATACTATGCCAGTATACATTTTAATTACACAACTCATACACTCGGCGTCAAAAATATCGCCCCTCCGCGCAAATCTGATTCAAGCTAATATAAACTTTATAAAAATTACTTTACATTATTAATACTTATTAACACTAGGTTTTAAAATAATTTTAAGCATGTTTAATTTTTGGACCCAATGAAAAACTTATTATTTTAATTTTCCTGAAAAATAAATTTTATTACCTTTCAATTGATATCTTACAATCATACCCTTACCCTTGATCGAATAAGGTTTAAAGTCGGTTGAAAGTATTTTTCGCGGAGGGACGATATTTTTGACGCCGAGTGCATTTCGCTGGAAACAATATGAGGATTTTTTTTTTTAAATATACTTAAAAGTAAATTAATTATCTTTTAAGTTCAATTAGTCACTTAGGTTGTTGGTTTGATATTTTTTTTTATTAAAAGATTTTTTTCTACATTAAATAATTGAATAATGTTTAATAAAGGATATAAAGAAAATATTAATTAATTTATTATTTTTTAATTTATTAAAATTGTGGTAAAACATTCAAATATGAGACATAATATTTCATACTGAATGTGGCCCGTTTGTACTCCTAAGTTTTAAAGAGGCATTTTAGTACACAGCGGTTACAAAACTATTCATAAAGATTATTTAGTAACAAAAATCCTTACAAAACTATATGTCGATATTTTTAGGCTTTTGTCATAGGTGATCGTGATGAGTTGTGTGGCTAGTTCGTTTGGATGATTTTAGAGTCGTTTTTTGTATTTACAGGCTGATAGTTTGATCTCCTCCTTAACTGTTTTGACATTTAGCGCTTCATGGATTTCGGCATTAGTCACAAACCATGGTACATTTGATTTTGTTCTCAATATGCCATTCTGTAGCATTTGCAGGATCACTATGCTGGAGTCACAGGCGCTTCCCCACAGTTGAATTCCATACATCCATGCTGGCTTTAGAATCATTTTATAGATTAAGAGCATATTGTCTGTTGACAGTTTTGAGTTGTGTGCCATCAACCAGTTTATGGTCCTAAATCTCATATTCAGCTTGTCTCGCTTGGTTTTGATGTGCCTTTTCTAGGTCAATCTTCTGTCCAGGTAGAATCCAAGGTATCGAACCTTGCATTCGAAGCTCTTTCGAGGGTCTTTGTTGCTGGCCAGCAATGTCGTATCATCACCGTATATATGTTGATATAAATATATTTGCATATTGTAATCTTTGATGAATGTAAAAGATTTGTACATTCTTAATTTATCATATTTCTTTAATAACAGTACCAAAAAAATACAAAAAAAATTTATCAACTTAAACCCTTAAGGCCATGAGGAACTTAACAAGTTCTTATTATTATATCAAGAAGCATAAATATTTCTTAAGTCTTCAATTAGCTTTTCAAATATTATTTTGACCATAATTTCAAAAACTAGATTTTTGAAAAACTTGCCTTTTGAAACTTCTTTTAAATGTTATAATGGTCTTAAGTATTTGAGAAGCCCATATTATTTAAGAAACATTTAAGTATATTAAATATAATCAAACATTAAATAGTGTAAGAAATGAAACCAAACTTACCTGCTTATGTTTAATTTTAGATGATGTTTGGTATGCAGCCTCCAATTTTGGATTATTCGGTGCCCTCTTCAATCTTGTATTCTTAATACCTAGTGACTTGCCGAATGGTGCGAACCAATACCTATAATAAAATGTTTTTATTGTAGACTAAGAAATATTTTCTTAAATACTTAAAGCATAGGTTATCATTATAATGTGGATCTTCTCATCTTTATCTAACATTGTATACTTATAAAAAAATCCTAATTGGCACTCGTAAAATTATCTCAATTACTACAATACGTTTTATTATCAAATACGAATAGCTGTGTCATTGAAAAATGCCGCTAATCACTGGCGCAATAAAAGTAAAGTAGGTTAAATTACTTACTTCTCTAGTGCTTGTCGCACAGCTATAATTACTAAGGCCAACGGTATAGGATATAAAAGATGTCGATAATCAGTATATACCACTGCTTTATCCGGTCCAGGAGTTATATCCTCCCAGGTCGTATTAGGTGGTAACCAGACATCTTCGTCCCAAAATGTTTCCAACAACAATCGCAACATATTCAACAAAATATTGTACTCGAAAAAACTGTGTATCTCAATTCACCGCATACCTACTTTTTACCAATAATAAAATAATAAAAACACCAATAAATAAATCCAACACTAACGTAACTCTCGCTTAGAGAGTACTATATTCCTTGTTCCTTGCTAACGTAAAGTCATAATAGATTCAATCAGAGGTCAATTGACAACTGACCAGTGTTGCCAGGTCCATTTTTATAAAATCAGAGGATGCGACTAGAAAAAATTAGATGTATGGGGAAATTTTTCAGAAAATCAGTAGATGCAATTTTGTTAATTAAAACAATGTCAGGCATTAAAATAACATTATATTTTTTAGTTATAGTTTATAGTTTAGTCCTTGAGATAGATTTTACTGTTATGTTTGTTTGCCTAACATTTCAGGGCTTATATTGAAATCGTAGCATAAATTTTGCTGACACTGACTGTGGAGCAAGATTCAAGTTTCAATATTCAATTATGTGCCCATCACGTTAAGTCCATTTTACGATGACATTTTCGTGTGCCAACCTAACCATGATAATTTTGTGTTTACACTCATATTACACTCATATTTTTTATTACTTATCATGTTCTGAAGTAAAACTAGTACTTGAAAAAAATCAGTAAACTCAGTTCAAATCGGTGGATCAGTAGTTCTGGGAAAATCTGTAAATCCCCTGAAAAATCAAGAGATCTGGCAACGTTGAAACTGACTGACTAATGATGTTTTGATTTGACATTTTGTTTTGCAACAACGACAAACCAGCGACAAGACAACACCACGACAGACTAAATAGTTACAAAATTTAGTGAAACTCAATAACGGACATGACATTTTAATATGGGCCATTGAAATAACAATCAAGTATTATTGTACAACCAGAAAATGATATACAAAATATTTTTTTATCAAGAGTAAATATAATTGCCTTAGTATTAAGAATTGTAACATTGAGTATACGCTATTCAATCTTCTCATATAGTTCTAGGAGATCTAGTTACCTCTGCCAATTGATCTAAATAAACTATCTACTCTTACTTGTTTACATTTCTAACATCAAAATACTGTACCGCGGATCCACATGTGGAGCCAAACTGTGGATCCAAGTGGAAGGAGGCGGTGTAAAATACTGTATAATCTAAATTATAAAATTTGTCATGAGTATTCTTATTGTATAGACATATAGACTGTCATGTAAAATCTCAACAGCCACAGTTAACTATATCTGTCAAGTGTCAGTGTCACTAATATCTGATTGAAAATTGAAATACAACACATGGATGGGTGAAATGAAGAGTATTTTCATGAATCTATTAGTGCAGTATCTATTAGTGCATTGAATTGAAACAATCGTAATAAATGTAATATATCTGTAAAAAAATTGTGTAATAATTAAAGAGCGTTAAATCTTGTTTGAGTGGAGAAAACTGTAACGGACAATGTTATTTTGTCCAACGTGTTCCAACTTACTTATGGTTGAAGAGAGACCTGAAAGTGGACTGAGGTACGCTTGCAACTCTTGCCCCTACGTTTATAATATTAAACGAAAGGTCTCTTCACGAACATACCCAAAATTAAAAGTAAGTCGAGATAACTTTGTAGTATTGCATCATACAAATCATTTTGTACCTATATATTTTTTAGTTCTTTTATCCTCTAACTAAGCCTAAATACACTTTTTACAAATTATTAAAATTAAAATACAGTTTAATTAATTTTTAGCTGCTTAGCAAGTTATTTTTTTGTAATTAGAAGATAGGAGCCTCCATATTCTTTAAAAATCTTATTTTTATGTCAACAGTCAGGCTAATGATCCATTTGATGGTAGGTTGCACCGCAAGCAACGCCACAGGTGCTGCAAGTGCACTACCCACCATAGTAGGATAAAGGAATTAGGAAGGGATAGGGAAATGGGCTCTGGCATCCCTTAGGCCTTACCTACTCTTATGCCGAAATGTAAAACGCACAGGGGGCCTAGCCAAGATCCAAACCAATGCAAACGTTTCGTTGCGTACATACGAAACGAAAGATAGAAAGCCTGGTGATTGGTTATTGTAACACCCACATAAAATTTTGACCAATTACAAAGCTTTCTCCCAGCGTAGCGTAGCGTTTACGACTGTATAAAGCTTGGCTAGGGCCCCAGGTGCTGGGTTTTCTGTAAGGAGGTGGTTACTTGCGAAACACAGTAAGCCCTGCCACTACTTTGTATCTCCAGACCCCAAGCCAACTTGGCAAAGTTTATCAAAGGAACCTTGGACACCTGAAAAAGTATTAAGGCAAGCACCTTAACCAATAGTCTCATCAACAGCCAATGTTCATACAGTAACTAACTAGCAAAGCAAAGTTCAAACATATAAATTCAGGTGTCCATTTTTTTTAACACTGATCAGGGCATACAATTGGGATTAAATTTGTTTAGTATTTTGAGATTATCTTATACTAAGAAGCATATTTTTTTCTTTTTTATCATTAATGTTCGTTTATTTTGTTCTTATTTTAGGAACTAGATTATATTATGGGTGGGGCTGCTGCCTGGGAGAACGTTGATTCAACTGATGCAGTGTGTCCCAAATGTAATCACGGTAGAGCATACTTCATGCAACTACAAACTCGCTCTGCTGATGAACCAATGACAACATTCTATCGTTGCTGCAACCATTCCTGTGCTCATAACTGGCGTGATTAGTTTTAAGACAATTGTTGGATACTTTATTTAATTTAGTGAATGTATAAATCACTTATTTAAGTTCTACTTGCAGTATGAATTTCATTAAGAAACAATTTAATAATTTATTAGTGAGAAGCAAAAGTGTGTCTAGAAAAATGAAGATAGAAATGGGAGTAACAATTATACAATGTTCAGACAAATTATCTCATGTCAAGGCTGCGGAATATTTGTCTATTGGACAGGTGATAGCTGTACCAACAGACACAATATATGGATTGGCATGTAGCGCCAATTGTCCGGAAGCAATAAAAAAGTTATATAGCATAAAAGGAAGAGATTCAGCCAAACCAGTAGCCATTTGTGTCAGCTATATTAATGATATAAGAAAGTGGGGCGAAGCGGATCATTTGAGTGACAGTTTACTCCACAATTTACTTCCCGGGCCAGTTACTGTTGTTTTAGAAAAGACAAAGTTACTCAATAACCCATATCTTAATCCAAAAACTACGAAAATTGGGATAAGAATACCAAATAATGATTTCATGAATAAAGTAACTAGGAGTTTTAACATGCCAGTCGCATTGACTAGTGCAAATTTCAGTAATGAACCATCAACACTGTGTATCAAAGAATTTGAGCACTTATACGAACATTTAGGAGCAGTCTTTGACGGAGGAACACTGAGCCAAGGCTTGGCACAAAATAGAACTGGGTCAACCGTCGTGGATTTATCGAAAGTGGGTACTTATAAAATTATAAGACAAGGTATATCATATGAGAATATTGTGGGTATTTTAGAAAGCCATGGTATTACAAATATATGTTAATTATTTTTGACTTTATTATAAGTTTTCAATTAAAATGTGATTAAAATGTTTATTTTATGTGACATCTTTAAATTTCCTTATAGTGGGAGGCAATTCAGAAAATTGATACATACAGTTTGATACTATAGGTCCATACCGTCTACATCCAAAACATTTTTTAGTAAGTATATATGATATTATTCGAATTCGCCATATAATACACTGAAAGAGAATATTACCACTCACATTGTACACATATTCATGTAAAACATGGCCGTGTCAATAACACAGCCAACATTTTTTGTGTTAATATGTAGGAAATTGAAAGATTCCATGAGTTATATAAAAACATTTATTTTTTTAAACTCTTCCTAAAGCCCTAGAAAATTTGCTACATATTAGTTCGTGGCAACATTATAGCCTTTACTAAAAACTGAGAACAATATTAATAATTTTTTTACATTGTGAAAAAGAAACCTGTATGTACATCATTTTACATAACATTAGAATGCAATTCATAACATTTTTAGAATATAAGAATATCTTAAGGCTAAAGTTTTTCTTTAAATATCAAGATTAGTTAAGAGGTTTTCTATTTTCTGGTAAATTTGGATCTAGAGTTTGCCAGCGCTCTGGAGGCCAAACAATGCATACCGCTCTAGCATTTACTAATCCTAAAGAAACGGGGCCAAATGTATTGCTGTCCAATGTGTGGCCTGTGTGGTCACCTTCTACCCAGCAGTGGCCTTCAGGAACTTTTACATATTGACTTTTGTAACCTAAAGTGCTTACGATGTCACCTTGTAACGCGACGACACGTTTAATTATTTTCTGATTAGGATCTTTAGGGGACACCAGAGATACGACATCACCTCGGTTCACATTGTAATCTCTAACAGACCATCGTGATAAGAAAACGTAGTCTGTGCTCTTTGATCCTGGATTTAGAGCTGGCTGCATAGAAATTCCTTCCACTCTCGCTACATATCCGACGGTGTCCAAAAATGTTATGCCCATAGGTAAACCCACGATGATTGACTTGAAAAAGTTTCTTATCGACATGGGTATGCCGTTGACTATTTTTTTTATAACAAGACATACCCGACACTAGCCGGGTTACGCTTTATTCAATAACATTGGCTGTACATTTTTTTTTATTAATTTGTTGCCAAACTATTTTTATTTTCTAATTTGCAACATGTTTTCATTTGACTTTGACTTTTCCGTTAATGTTTGACATTAGTTAATGCAGACAGACCATAAAAAAGTATGAAACTCAGTGATTTTAACTCGCCTCTACGCCTCTACGCCATTACCACAGAACCACATATATACTAGTGATGTGCCGTATCAGTATCCGCTGATATCCGAGGGAGAAGAACTTTTACCTTATTATTTAATTCATAGATGAAATTCTATAGCAATGAAAAACTATTAAATTTCATTCAGATTATTTTTTATTTATAAAATCAAACATTTGGCACCTTTATAATGCAAGCGTCAAGTGGTGTGCGTCAACTATCGTTTCAAGGTCACGCGCAAAGACAGTCCGACACCGATTGAGTAAGAAAGTTAAGATCCGTATCCGCGGATCTTGACACCAAATATCCGTATCAGCGGATATACATTTTTAACAATCTGGCACATCACTACTATATACCACCTATAACTTTGCTTACTATTCTGTAACCTGTTTCAGTTTCTTCTATTTGCTTCTATACATCTACTATATACAACAACAACGAGTGAAAGAAATGAATGAAAAACCATAGACTATAAACTTTCATTCCCTACTCTACACACACAATACTCTCAAAAAAGTGTTGATGCTTTCTATAGTAAATTATTACAACCAAACAGAAATTTTGGACATTTTATTTGTGTTTAGTGAATGTAATATCACATAAATAGGGTTCGTTGAACATATGTTTCTATCAATCGGAAGCCAAAAATTTCCTTAGAAACCTCCGTCGACAGATGGAAGTGTTCCGTGCTCAAGAAAAACTAGAATCTGCATAATCAGCTGTCAGTGAGATAGATCATCTGTCCCTGTAAATATAAAAGCTAAAACAATCATAACACATTTCGGTCCATCGAGTGTAAATAATGAAGTAAACAATAGAGTTAAGATGTAACCCTGAGTGGACCATGAACGTCAAAGTATTTTACGAGTGGATTATGGAATAAATAACCTATGAGAGGGGGCTGCGATGGAAATGGCTCGACTCCCGTAAGGTCGCGTAAGACGTTAATTTCGCAATCGGCCTCCACAGTTTATTTAAATATGTCTGGCAAGTTCCCGTTTATTGATAAAATTGTTAGTCCAGTGAAGTGCAATGAGAAACCATGGGATCTCTGGGTCAGTGAAATAGGGCACTCGTCGCCGCGGCCCGACGAGGATGCCGCGGTCTTCGCTTCCCCAGCTGAGGTGGACGCGAAGGTCGGTGCGTCCGCCAGACGTGGTAGAGACCCATATTCTTATAAGACGCCCGAACGAACTCATCGGTATCGGCGCGCAGGCCTCAATAGACTTAAAAATGACAGTATGAGCTTGCATGGCTTGTTCCCGCAAATGGACAATTTAAATGCGGCCATATGTCATATGTGTGGTGTAGTAGTCAAGTGTAGTGCGGCATACAGACATTTGCTAGAGTCGCACACGGGCACCGAGCCTATTCTCCCGCCTCCACCACCTGCGCCCACAGTCAAGCTTAAATCTGGTCACAGTCGAAGCAGACATAAAAAGGAAGCACCCCCTCCCCCACCTTTAGAAATGCTCCCACATAAAATGGAGACATCCCCCGTTCACACAGCAACGGCGCCGCTTTCAAGGATAGTGTTACCTCAGCCTGAACTTCAGTACCTGGATGAAGCGAGCACATCGACAGCCGTTGCTGGTGAGGTGCAGGTCTGTGTTGGGACAGGAGAGTTACCAGTAGTAAGCATACAGGACACGGAGGATCTGCCTCTCAGTGAGAATATTACGGATGATATCTTCGCGATAATGAACTCTGAAGGCATACAGAGTGCAGACGACATCACAAACGCGACAGACTGGAAAAATATAATTAGAGATATAGGTAATATGCAAGATATAAATTTTACACAACCGATGGACGGAGTCCAACAAGAAATGTATATGGAAACGCCACTGCCTGCATACACGCTGACAGAGTCGGACTTATCTAATTTACAATTTGCACCGAACAGCTCACCCATGCTGTCAAATGTGATAGACACCACTGTACTCAACTCGCAAGCTTTAAAACCTGCGCCGGCACCGCCTAGTACAACCTCGAAATCATCGGCCAGGTCGAAAACCAGTAAAACAAAATTTAATTTGAGGGAGTATGACCCTAATAAGCACTGTGGTGTGACAACCGCTGACAACCCCAAACCATGTACCAGATCTTTGACGTGTAAGGCACACGCATTATCTCTTAGAAGAATGGTGGAGGGACGAATAAAACCATTTGATACTCTCTTAGCGGAACATAGAGCTTTGAGAGAGGCAAATGCGGCTGCAAACGCTTCAGCGTCAGCCGCAGTCACTCCAGCACCAATTCAGACGAGTGCACCCACCGTACCTCCCAATATCTCTCCTATCCTAGTCAATACGTCTATAGATCTAGGCGCCTTCAATGGACTGAGTGCCGAGCGTCAAGTAAACGACATATACGCCAGTTTACTCAGCGTAGAAGATCCGAATTCCGTGCTACCCGATACCTCTAGCATCACATCGTTGCTCAGTCAGCCATTGTCCACAGACCAGTTTCTTTTACCGGACGATGCAGACATACAAACGGATGTGCCTATTTTGAGTATAGCATCGCCCATAGACGCTCCACCACCAGTTAGAATAGAAGAGAAATTGGAAGGTCCACCGCAATTAGTTCCCAATGAAGTTTACTGGTACACATCGAGTCCAAGACCTCTGTCGCTATGCACGTTTAACGCGTCGCATGCAGGCGGAGCTATTACTTTAGGAAAAAAATTCGCAACAGTTAGAAGTAATATAAAATCATCCCTATCAAGGTCTCAGTGTAAGACGGGCGCAACGAACAATTATTATTTTAACCAGACTAAGTCATTATCGAAAACGGTTCATATGAACAGTTCTAGTAAAAGTAATAAGCCCGAAGTGCGTAAGTTGATAGTGACGTGTGGTGCGTCCAGCGGTAGTGGTTGTAGTGACGTTCAACAAACATTCAGTGATTTGTTTGGTGCGGACGTGAGACAAACGATAAATGGACATATAGGGCATAGTGGACTGGCAGTGCATACGGGGCATGTGGATCGAAAGAGGTCACTCAAGCATACAAAGCGGCCGCCGTCCTCCGTTCTAGATCTTGGCTTCGCTCTCGATCCCCTGCTAGCAGACGAGAAATGTTGAGCATTCGATAAGCAATCATCGGTTGTGTAGTCATAAAT
This sequence comes from Synanthedon myopaeformis, assembly GCA_944738685.1. Taxonomy (NCBI): domain Eukaryota; kingdom Metazoa; phylum Arthropoda; class Insecta; order Lepidoptera; family Sesiidae; genus Synanthedon; species Synanthedon myopaeformis. The sequence goes on along the minus strand of OX122933.1, from coordinate 1,594,678 downwards.
ATAAATTGTATATAATTTTTTTTTGCTGTATAAAAAAATGTTGAACGAATCTGACTGACTATATATGAATGTTGACAATCATGTGAATTTTGTCCCACAATTATTAATATTATGAAATCTCATTTTGTTTCGAGATCGCAAACTAATTTTTGTATTATTTTCTATAATTATTTATAAGATGTTTTTTAATAAATTAAATGCAGTTGAATAATTCTGTCAGGCGTGTGTCTACAATGGAGAATTAAAATGAATCATTCAGAATGGTTGTATTTTTTTTTAAATATGACAAAAGTTGTTGAAACTGAATTGAATACTGATAAATGGCCTAGGATTAATAAAATGGTTAATGTGATGAAAATTTCCATGTAAAAATATAAATAATAATTTTATTAAACTAAGTCTATCCGTAATAGTAAATCACCTCCTTTTGAAAATAAAGGATAATACCTCAGTACTGACACATATTGTTTTAATTAAGTTCTCCTGTTTTTACAATGAATTGTTTAATGTTTGTAGGTTTAAAAAGCTCATTCTCGTTGAACACGCTTCTTTCGTACACTGGGAAGGATTACTTGTTTATACATTATTGAAAACTGAAAAATATACCACCTGAGACGACAGTGGCGCCTAATTTTTCATATTTTCAGATGATCCCTCGGGAACCTAACATTTTTCAGGATTAAAAGTATCCTACATGTTAACAGGTAATAAACTATATGTGTGCCAAATTTCATCCAAATCTATTCAGTAGTTTTTACGTGAAAGAGTAACAAACATCCATTCATCCGCACAAATTGAAGTCGCTTTCCGCGTCTGTATGTATGGCCGCTAACTCGTATATCACTCAATTGATTTTAATGCGGTTTTCGCCATCAGTTAGATAATTTTTCACAGAATTGTTATATACATTATAAAATCTAATTAAGTCTTCCTGGGCGATGTAATGGAGGTTTTTAAATTCTGTGCTTAGGGTATTTTTACTTATTAGAATCTAGCGTAACTGGCAAACGCTTTAGGCTTGCTTGAGGGAATTAATAATATTTTTTTTCCAATAAACTAGGATCACATAATGTCCCATAACGTCAGAGTTTAAATACCTACCACAATTTTGTATAGAATAATGTTTCCCTACAAGTGGAAATTGTTTTATTTTATCCTATTGATCAATTCTCTTTTCTTTTGCATACCCGCAACTTCATCCGCGTTGAAAAATAAAAACGCGTGACAAAATATATGAGCAATAATTTATTTAATTTTTATTGTATCCATAATTGCGAAGTTTTTTAAAAACCTATTAAAAAAACTTGAAGTCTGCATTCTCGGATCTGATCTCTAAAAATCCTCCCTCTGACTTGAAAGATAGCCGCGAGCCGACAGACTTGTCTTCGATTGAGACGATATCCAAGGTATCAAATTGGGGTTGCCTACAATTCAACCCCTGTAAGACATTCACCACAAAAAGGCTCTATTTGTAGCGACACCCAAGTTTCAGGGAACTACTGAAAAAAAAATTGGCGAGTTGAACAGAGCAAAGCGGTCCTTATTACACACAGGTGCAGCGCCTTGTTCTCTATAAGGCCCGAATTAGGCCCCAAAACTCGACGTATCATCATCACCTCAGCCGCAGAGTGTCGTTTCTGCCGTGAGGCAGAAGAAACACCAATGCATATCCTGTGCGAGTGTGGCCCTTTGATACACAAGCGCAGTCACATCCTAGGTAGCCACACATTGGCCTGCGAAGATGTGAGGAATGCCTCTATCAAAAAAGACCTACAGTTTATGAACGTGGTAGGTATAAGTAGAGAGCTCTAGTTTACGTGGCGATCACAATATTTCAGCAATGGACGAAGTGATACTGGTACTCTAGCAGAACAGAAATAGCCACCTAAGATATAATAATCAGCGCAAGACGCTGGACATAGGCCTCCCCCATAATCTTCCAATAAGAACAGTCAGGAGCAACATAGATACACTGTCAACCCGCGACCCTTAGGCTAGGCGTATACAGAGACGCAAGACCCACAGGCGACACAGTTCAGCACAGCACAGGTTTTTATAAACAATATGTTTATACGAACGAGCGTATACGACGACACAGGTGCGTGCGGCGCCACGTTGTGCTCGCCGCACAGATTCCTGTACGCAATCGACACGTGTTGACCTAATTATATTACAATTATCCAATATCCATATATACATACATGGTGGTCCTAATAGAAAAAGTTCGTCATTTCAAGACGTCATTCAGAAGAGTCACCCTAAAGTAACAAGTCTAGAAAGCTGAACTTTGGAACATAACATAAGCATTCTCTAAGAAAAATCTCAACTCCGTGCGAAGTCGGGGACGGGTTGCTATTATATGTATTTTGTTAGTAGCTGGTGTCCGCGTTGAGAAATAAAAAACACTACCCATGAGAAAAGTATATATAAGTGATATAACGCCTGACATCTTTATTATAACAATTTTTTTTATATTTTTAGATGATCCCTCGGGAACAGTGCCTACCTACTTTTTTTCTAGATGAAAAGTACCCTATGTCCTTTTCTGTATCCTTGATAATGTTTATGCAAAATTTCATTACGATCGGTTGAGTAGTTAAGGCGTGAAAAGGTAACAGACAGACAGAGTTACTTTCACATTTATTAGTTTCAATATGCTATTCATTTTCCTTAGAATTAATTAATTTATTTTCTCTTACTCTAAAACAAAACTAAAAAAGTAAATAAAACACCAGGAATATGTTTGTTATTACATAATTTATTAAAAAATAAACCAATAAATCAACTCTTATACAATGTATCACAAAAAAAAAACAAATCAAACATAAATTTCACTTTTTAGACTTAGATTTAGCATTTTTATACTTTCCTTTGACTATCCCTTTAAACTGCTTTCTGGTGATCACCTTTTTGCTGGAAAAGGAAAACAACATTTATAATGAATTACATTTAAATCTAATGTTAATAATAAATTAATAATATAGCTCAACAGTACTAATGCACGGCTTCCTATGTGGCAAGTGCAGGTTCAAATCCGGAATGTTATGAATATGAAATTTCGGATATGGATACACAAAATAATATTATAGGTACCGTTTTCGGATATAGTTACGGATATGAAATTATTTAGAGGATAGAGGATGAAATTATTTAGGATTAGAGGACACGCTAGTTTCGGTTATGGATATTAGAACTTTAAGAAATTGTAAACGTAAAACACAAAAAGGAACTTAAATTATTTGAATATAACTCTGTGGGCTGATTGCTGATATAAAAGGAAAAAAATATATATTTGACTTTATTTCTAGGTTATCATTTGGTTCTATCCGAAATTATTCGAAACTTTTCCATTCCTTATTGGATAGTTGTTTTTTTTTTATTTCGTATAACCAATAGTGCCGGTTCCGGTTACGGAGTGTACTTTGCAAAAAAAGTAAATATACTTTTAAGATATTTAACATCAATGTACTACGACTATGAACTTCTTCTTCTTCTTCTCTTTTAATGTCTTGGCTTCATCAGATCTTCTCCGATGATTTTGCCAGTGTCATTAGATCAAAAATTAAAATTAAAATCAAAAGTAGCAGATCGCGAGACTAGTTAGTAAAGTCAAGTCTATAATTTTTCTTAGTTTTCCAAAACAGGTCCGTCAAGTGCAAAGCAGTCAGGTCTTCTTCTTCTTCTTAGGTTTAAATGGCAATGCGGCTCATTTTAAAATGGCCATTGTCTGCCAGTGTCAAGTTAATGTCGATTGTCGCGTTATCATTTTGCCAGTGTCATTAGTAAAAATATCAATTTGTAATAGCTTATTTTTTTTTTAAAAAAAAAAGGCAAAATTGAAATTAAAATCAAACGTAGCAGATCCGGACACTAGTTAGTCAAGTCAAGTCTATAATTTTTCTTAGTTTCTTACCAAAACAGGTCCATCAGGTCCCACAACGAACTTGATGGAACATTTAAAAGTGACATATTATGCGTAGAGCATCGAATCTGTCATCTGTCATTTAAAACCAACCAAACGTTTGACATTTAAAGAAAATGTGACTTAACGTCAACGCATTAGAGTTCAAAATGAATAGTAGATCTTGGTCGTTACTACCTTTTACGATTGACGCGCGAATGCAAGACTCCGCCATGATTGCGTTTTTGGCGTACTTTTTGTGTGCCGCTTCGGCGTTTGTGACGCAAAATCCATAGTTGTAGTACTTCGATGGTTTGGAGCTAATAAATCCATTTTTTTTTAATTTTTTTTTTTTTTCATATAATTTAAAAAAAAAAAATTACTTCGATGGATATTTACAAAAAAGTTTTCTTGAAAAAATTTTTTGCATTAAAGGCTCATTTAAAAAAAAAAAAGTTACCGTTTATTAAGATTATTCCTAGACAAGGGCAGATAAGCGTACGGATCGTGATTGCCTTTCTTCTTTACATCGCCTTTGGCCTTTTTGGACTTATATTCCGTCGCCAAATTGGACGCCACTGAGGCAGCTGAACCGATAGGTCTGAAAAAAAAAAAACTAAATTTTAGGACTGCGTGTCATTTAGGACTATGCAACATTACCGCTACGACTTTAGAACACTTTATCGCCATCTGTTAACATATTAACAAACTATGGACGAAGATAAGCTTATGTATTATTAAAAAAAAAAAAAGGAAGTACATACTAATACGGCTAGATGGCGCTTATTTCATACAGTTTAACGTCACAGAGTGTGTCGGTCACAGAGCGTGACGGCCGAGTTCGGTGTTTTTTTTTTTTTTTTTTTACATCCGTACTAATATTATAAATGCGAAAGTATGTTCGGATGTATGAATGTTTGTAACTCTTTAACGCAAAAACTACTGAACCGATCACCGTGAAATTTTGCATACACGTTGTCTGAGACACCGGAAAGGACATAGGGTACCTTTCATCCTGAAAAAGAGGACTATTCCCGAGGGATAAATAAAAAATAAAAAACTAACGCCCGGCCAAAGTGTTACAGCAACACGAGGTCAAGCGTTATATTTCTTTTTTTTTTTTTTTTTTAAATTTTCAACGCGGACGAAGTCGCAGGCACCAGCTAGTAGGTAATAAAAGTGATCAACGCACCTGAATTCTTGAAGAAATTATTAAAAGGTGAGCCAAAAAGGTATATACATAATACTATATTGTATTAAAGAGTAAACGTTGTAATATAACGTCATTAATAAAATAAAATATTGAATCACTTAAAGTCAAAAAAATTAACAGGCTTCGGAAGACGTAACTATTTAAAAAAAAAATTAACAAAAAAAAAAATTAGGTAAGAAGGCTTCGTGTTGCATATCACGTGACTATCCTCATTTTTAAGTATTGACCAATTGACGTGTAAACGACCATTTGACAATTTTTTTTTTTTTTTTTTTAATTTTTAAAATTTTGAATAAACCAATAATTAATCTTAAAACTTTCCCCACTTGATTGTTCATATTTTATTTCTTTTAAACTGAAAGTTCTTAACGTAACTTCTTTTTCCTCTAAAACTTGCTTTTGACATAACAAAAGAAAACTTTTTGGAACTTTTCACCAACACAATTTTAAATAATGAAAGGCTAGTAACCTATGTATAGCATACCTATGTATTCCCTTTCCGCCGGCTTTATATTTAGTGCTAGTAGATGATGCTCGACTTCTGTTCGACTTTCCACTCTTTATGCTCAATATATCATCGTATCGCCTTTTAGCGCCTCTCTTCGTCTTCAGCAGCGTTGACTTCTTCTTCTCACTATTTTCATCGTCTGCAAAATTGTCAACAATTTATTTCATTATGCTTCCTTTATATTAATGTCGGAGATGGCCACCGTCGCCTTTACTGTTGTTGTTGATGCCAAAAAAAAATCAAAGAAAAATTGTATGCAAATTACTAAAAGAAATAACAAAAAAATTTCAAAGAAAAAAAAAGTATGCAAAGTATTTTCAAATAACAAAAAAATTTCAAAGAAAAAAAAAAGTATGCAAAGTATTTTCAAATAACAAAAAAATTTCAAAGAAAAAAAAAGTATGCAAAGTATTTTCAAATAACAAAAAAATTTCAAAGAAAAAAAAAGTATTCAAAGTATTTTCAAATAACAAAAAAATTCAAAGAAAAAAAAAAGTATGCAAAGTATTTTCAAATAACAAAAAAATTTCAAAGAAAAAAAAAGTATGCAAAGTATTTTCAAATATCAAAGTAATCACAAAATTTTTAAAAAAGTATGCAAAGTACTAAAAAAGAAATCATAGAAAAAAAGCATTAAAAGAAATTCGTCACCAGTATCATCTGTGTCCGTATCGATATCACCGCTAGGTTTCACCGCGTCATCATCATCATCATCATCATCATCATCACCGCCGTCATCATCGGCGATGATGAGTCTTCCGTCGGGCGCTGTCTTGAATCCGCCATCTTTTTTCTTCTGTTTCGCTTCCATTAACTTTTTCTTTTGATTTGGATCCGTTGCTGAGGAGAACATAGAAAACCAAATTCATACAAAAACTAGCTGTTGCACGCGACTTCGTCCGCGTAACTTTTTATAAAATATAGCCTATGTTACCCGCTGATAATGTAGCTTTATATAGGTGAAAGAATTTTTAAAATCGGACCAGTAGTTTTATAGTTTATTCATTACAAACATTAGTATAGACTAGCGACCCGCCTCGGGCTTCTCATTGAGTTGATAATTTTCTAAAAATCCTTTCTTAGAAGATGCTTATTTTAGCTTTCAAGACTTTGGATAGTTTTTGATGTGCGTTGATAGACAAACAGGACAAAAAGATTTTATAAACAAAGATTACTGTTTTTTATACTTCAACTATCTTATGACCCGGCGAACTTCGTATCACCTCAGAATAAAAACCCATTCCATACAAAATGTACGCAAAAAAGTTTTTCGGAAATATTTCATACGTTTTAATACTTATTTTTTGCTATTCGTGTCGGATACAAATTCAACAAATCAAAATATTAAAATCCGTCCAGATGTTCTCGAGTTATAAAAGTTACGCTTTTAGAATTAGTTTCTGGCAACCATTACTCATTCACCTAAACACAACAGCACACATGCTGTTCTTTCTCAATCTTTATACATGCAAGGGGGTGGTTACTGCTGCCAGACGCGTTGCCCAAAGTCCAGCTGTGGATTGAAAACAATACATACCAGTTATCTTCCTCGCAGCAGACACATCGGCTAAATCAACAATGTTGTCGGGGTCCTCCTGAATCCAGGTTTGATTCTTGCCTCGAGCCTTCTTCGCTTTAGGTCTAGGGTCTACTTCTTCTTCGTCTATAAAGTCCAAATCTGAATCGGAATCGTTCAGGATATCGTCTATGGTCTTCGATGTGCCCTTTATCGAGTCTTTGTCGGAGTCATCTTTGGATTGGTCTCTGGAATATCGTGTAAAAGTAGTTAGTTTGATACACGTTTGAACTGGACAATGATTTTCTTCATAACCTATTTATAGATAATAGATATATCATGCATATACAGTAATCGGCATTTAATTTGGCGCTTCCGGAACAACAAGAGTGAGATATTCGGTTCATTTCTGTTTTGTATAGCGTTATTTTTGTCTGTCGCTGTCATTCAATAACACGTCATAGTCATTAGTCTCGTCTACTTATAAATATCTATATAGTGTTATTGTAACCACCAATGTATGACATGGCGATGTCTGTATAATAAATAGAACTAATGTTTTAAATTAATATAAATAAAGGCAAGCCTTTGCATGGGACAATCTCGCGAAATTTGACTAACCAAATTTGAATCAATTTCGACTAGCGGTTTAACTGCCAGAGCGCTTAGACAGGGAGAAATTATTCAGCTGAGTAATTGCTTTGAAATATGTTTTTGTTTTTAAAATTTAATTAACATAAACGGTTTAAACAACACTATATATATTTCAGACTAACTTGTACATTGTGCGACACAGAGAACGCTGTACGAAACCGAATTAAGCCGATAAGAGAAAGTCTTAAAATTTACATACAGTTTATACAAAATGAAACTTAAACACTGAGGTCGTAAGATTTTTAAACGCATACGCATTTAAAGGCATGTTTGCTGTTGAACAGAACGAATTATTCTAATACAAAAGCGCTCCCAAATGTTCAAGTGAGTCCCAAATGCTCATTTGCTGAGGACGTTTTTTTTTTGTAGCTGATTGTGTATCTAGATGATCTAGTATTATAGATAGATAGTAGTTTACGATCTAGTCGATTGACGATAGCAGACGAAAAAATTATTGGGTTGGTACAAAAATTATTTCAGTTTTCACCAGTAGATAGCGTGTAGTTTTTTTTTTTTGTCAGTCTTTTGTCAATTTTAGTTTTAATTTTGAGATTTGAGACTACTTTTTGAAGGATAAAAAGTATCCCATATGTTAATCAAGGTAATAAACTATCTGTGTGCAAAATTTCATCCAAATTCATTCATCCATTTTTACGTGAGAGTAACAAACATAATATATGCTCACAAAATTTCACATTTATAATATTATTATTATATAAATACTGACAAAAAAATTCGAATCCAAAACATACTTTTCCTGATCCTTCCTCTTCTTCCTGTTCAATCCTTTCCTGATGTTCCTCAGTTGTTTGATCATGATCTCATCTCCGGGCACCAGATCTTCGATAGTCTGCGCACCGAACTTCCTCGCGAGCCTCGTGAGGAAGTACTTCATCTCTGTACGCGAGTGCCTCCTGCAGTCCGGTTGCATCGAAGACAGACTCTTCGTGATGAGGGACAGGCTACCCGCCAGGACTTCGTTGGGCACCACCTTCGTGTATACCTTAAAAACGAGCAACGCTACATTTGCTGCAAGTGCAAGGATTAAGGATAAGGGATGGTGTAATGGGCTCTGGCATCCCTTACTCATTCACCGCACATAATATTATGCTGTTATTTCACGCAATATTAACGCGTGTTTTATGACTTTTAAATGCAGCCAAAGAGTGTTTTCATTATGTGTATTGAGTGTGACATTATATAGTGTGCCTATAATCGCAACGTTTGGATTATACCTAACTATATAGTCCAAAACATTGCGTCTAACTAACTAGCAATATAACTAACTTACTGCAATTATAAAAATTTAAAACCTACAAATACAAATTAAGACGTGAGTAGATGAAGGTGATAAGTCGCTCAATTCCAATTTCGAGTTAATCGAGGTTAAAGTTTTACTTTTAATTTTTGATAACATTAAAATATTAATGGTATGATACTAATTAAACACTTGTATTATTTTTTATTATATAATTAAAAAAAATAAAATAAACATAGCTCTTGCTTCCTATAACAAAAGTAAACTTTTCTGCACTTTTCGCTTTTTAAAATTAACTGTACATAATACCTTTTTCAACTCTATTTTCCAAAATATGTCTTAAATCGACTATCATAAGGTCTGTAATCATTTATATGGACATATTATCTTCATCAACACAATAAAAAACGAAAAACCCAAAAATGCGACATATCACCATCATCCACTCAAGTCTTCAAATACAAAATAGTTTATTTCTTTATTTTAAACCTAGGTACAAATTAACACTGTAGGGGCACTCTTATTTATTTATACTAATATTATAAAGAGGAAGACTACTGGACCATTTGAAAAAAAATCTTTCACTGTTGGGAAGCTATATTATCAGCGAGTAACATAGGCTATATTTTATAAAGTTTCGCGGACGAAGTCGCGTGCAACAGCTAGTTAAGTATAAAAATACTTGTATCAGGAGACCCGCATTCAAAACTTACTCGTAGGCTAAATTAATCATTGCTAAACTATCTGTAGGAGAGAAATGTGTCGTGTACTCGTATGTGTGTGTATGCGTGTATGTATGTATGTATGTGTATATGTGAGTATGTACCTTCACAAAACTTAAGGCACCGCTGACAACCTCTCTATTAGACGTGATCAATAACTCGGTCGCCTTTTCGAGTAAACTCTGTAGTGTTTCCAGGCCGAGCTCTTCGGAGAAATTGTACAAAACCGAAGCGAATGCTACCAGAGTGGCGCTCACAATCTTTGGGGCTTCCGCGGTAAGTCCGGGCTGAAGCATTGCCAGATACGACTTCAGATCTAAATAGGAAATTGTCAACTTTGAGTAAAGCTGATCGTCCACTGCCAACTAAACTGACTGAAAACTAAGCTCAGTGAACTGAACTAAGGTAACTAGCAAATATGTTATACGTCCACCGAAAAATAAGGGTACAAACATGTTCAAACAAACAACACTAGCGATAGGCGCCAGAGGGGGTAAGGTAAGGGGGGGTGAGAGGCGCACAACTAAGTTAGTTCGACTTAAGTTGGGCTATTTTAGGTAGCTAAGCTGGCATAGTTTGCGGTGGACGCATATGTATGAAAAACTGGTTCAACTATGCGAGCTAAGCTAAACTAAATTAGTTTAGTTGGCGGTGGACGATCGGCTTAAGGGGCTTTTACACACGGCGATTTTTAAACTTGATGACGACTCGCGTTTTTTAAACTAGCTGACGAAGCGCAGTTTTAATAAGCGCATCGTAGGCGCGTTTTAAAAGATTGTATGCCTTCGTTTGTATCGTTACAATCGCAAATGAAACGCGCTTTATACGCGCATTTGTATCGATACAAATGCAAATTGATGTATTCAATATTTTCTTCACCCATCCAATTGTTCTTTTCTTATTAATAACCAAGGCTAGCGTAAGCAGTGTCGTCTCGATAGACAGCATCTTAATAATGTAGTCTCAATTTTAAATTATAGCCGATTTTTGCGCATTTGTATCGCTACAAACGCGCCCTTACTGCGCGTTTTTAGCGATACAAACTGGAGGATCGTGTGCAAGTGCAACAAAGTTGGCTACTCCCTACCTAACTTATTTGTTTTCAAAGTTGACCACTTCATGTTTCAGTATTAGGTCTATTAAAATAGTAAAATTTTACATACTAAAAATAAGCAAGTGTCCCAAACTAAGAATGACTTACAATAACGTATTTTAATTGGCGTAACACTTACCGCCCTCTTGAGTTTTGAGACGAAGCCCCACTGTGTGTATGAGGTTGAATGAGGCCTGTCTGCATTTCGAGTTAATGCTTTTTGTGCAAATTATGGCTTCGGCGAGCGCTTGCTTCAACAGTTTGCTGTCTGAACTCAAGTACGTCGTCTGATTTATTAAATGTTGCATGCACCTGAAAATAACATCAGTAACATAACACTCAGGGCTAAAGAATGTTACAGAGATTTGGGGCACATTTTTACCCCTGGGCCACGAAACCAGGTAGGTTTAGGATCGCCTCGCAGGCAGGTGTTAGGAATAAATTGTAGCCGTATATTTCAGTTATAACACGTTTATTCTATTTTCACAGGAACTATATATAAATAATCACAAGTACAGTACTGCATTTTAACTTTGACTAAATTAACTATCTCTGATTAACTATTTTCCAAGCTCTTTTTCTAAGAATTCATCCGTACCCGATGAAAGCCCAAGCCAGAATGCCGCTGCCGCCGATCGAGCCCTTTCCCCCGAGCACGTGTGTGTTTTTTTTTGTCCCTCCATAGCAAGTGGTATTTTTAAGTTTGCCAGTTTAATGTTTTAGCGGAGATGTCAAATAAAGTGCTTTTATAATAATCCAAAATGTAACAAAATTCAGATAAAATACTTTTAAATTAATGAAACGCAATAGTCAGTGTTGAGCGTCAAAATTAAATGAATGTAATTTATGTAAGAGGCCATAACACGGCGCTGCAAATTGCATCGTTGGTTTCGTGGCCCAGGTATAAGGGGGCGTCCTAATTGGCCGTGATCGTACGATGGTGATTTCATTTTATGCATACAATGACTGCTCCATACAAAATGGCGGCAGACCGCGAGAAGCAAACCGAGTGAGTGCGTATACTATATATACGCATGTTTGGTCTAGTGGTTAGTAACCCTAGCTGTTAACCAAACGGTCGCGGGTTCGAATCCCGCTAGGGGCGAATGTTTATGTGTTAACATTTTACCTTTTGCACCTGAGTCATGGATGTTTTGTATTTATAATATGTATGTATTTACAAAAAAAAAAAAGTAATCTATGTAGTATATCAAATGTCTGGTATCCATAATACAAGCATTAGTTGCTTAATGTGGAACTAGATGGTGCTGTGTGGAATGTGTGAAGATATTTATCTAATATATAAAATTCTCGTGTCACGATGTTCGTTCCCATACTCCTCCGAAACGGCTTGACCGATTCTTATGAAATTTTTTATGCATATTCAGTAAGTCTAAGAATCGGCTACTATTTATTTTTCAAACCTCTAAGTGATAAGGGGTGTCCACCTCAATTTTTTTTTTTTAATTTTTTTGGCAAAACAACGTTTGCCGGGTCAGCTAGTATAGTTATATTTATTTAAATATTTTTAGAACTTGTCGACAATGTAAATTGTAAAAGAAACACGAAAAACGAAACCATTGACCAATTAGGACAGTGCCTAGTTAGAATCCATACAATTGTGAAACGCCTTTGATGTCGGCCGACGCCGCCGCCCGTGTAGGCACTTTACTTGGGCTTCTTTAGGCGCGTTGGGCACTTTTTGTATGGGGAAAAAAAAAACAATGATCTTGCGCCGTCAGACTCTGTGAGCGACACACTCATTGACGTTTAGGCTTCTTTAGGCGCTTTGAATACTTTTAGTTGGGCAAAAACAGTAAACTCGCGCCGTCAAGCTCTGTGAGCGACACACTCTGTGACGTTTAACTGTATGAAATAAGCGCCATCTATCAAAATCAGTACGTACTTCTTCGTTCATAATAAGCTTAACTTCGCCAATAGTTTGAATGACAGATTGTGTAGTTTTTACTTCTAAGGAATGAGTTTATTTTATTTTTTTGAGAAAAAGAAAGAAAATTAATGTACAGACACACGGATCGTTTACGATTAACTATGTATTCTCAATATACACAAAATACAAATTTGATCATCGAAGAGCTCACCTAAGCCTTGCGGCTTTGCTGCTGTCCAAAACTTTGTCGAAAGAAGATGTCAGAAATTTCTTGATTTTCTTCAAGTCATTCGCTACGTAATCTTTGCATCCACTATTGTCCCCTTCGAAAACCTCCTCTAGCGCTCTGTAAGCCTTCTTGAACTCCATCTCTAGGAGTCTAGATTTTTCTTTGCGGCTGAAAATAAAGTGCACAATTCACTGGCTAACAAAATACAGCAATATTTCAATATCAAGAGGCACTTCTGTGCAAGACCAGGAGGCAACTTTGAAAAGCTGCCTTTCTGTCGAGTTTAGCATATTTTTTTTAAAAGTCACTTTTACCTCATCCCAGTCTTATCCTCGTCCATGGGCTCCGCATTTCTCTTATCCTTCTTCGGAGCCGTCCTCAATTCCGCCGACAACGACTCCAAATGCTTAGTCCAATACTCGAACACATGTGCTATTTGTTCCCTACTCTGGTACACGAGAAGCGATCTGACCACGTCCAGTATAGATTCCCTTTGGAAGTGATTTGTGACGGGACCTTGCATTTGTTCGAAGGCACTCTTGAATAGTTCCTCGCGTAGCGTCTGATCGCTTATTTGTAAATAGACCTGTGTATTTCAAATAAAATATTAACGTTTTTCTAACAAGCCTAAACGCGCTATATCTGATGTAAGTTGCCGAGGAGTTGGGTGTCCCGCAAACTACTCGATCAAGGTTACCGTATCGTAGAAATATCACCGAAGTAATAATAGTACACGAAATTTCAAATAAATAGAACCCGTGAAAGTCAGTGAAATCCCTTCGTCAACTGAGAAATGGACCGACGAAACGCCTGAACTAAATCTTCATAAACCTAAGAACCATCTCAATCACGTCAGCTTTCAAACAAACAAAAAAAAACGATCAAAAGCGTTCCATTCTGTTTGGAAACTACGATTTAATATAGGCTGGTGTATCTCCACTTTTAGGTACGCCTAAGGCTTCTACTAGTTGTCTGCTCGATTACTTTTATCCACACATGTAGAGAGAACGGACTGAGTGTTAGCTATTCAACTGTAAAGTAAATAAAGGCTGAAAAGTGTGTAAGAGATGATCGCTTTTTCTCTTCGTAGATAGATAGAGACAGAGACAGAGACAGGGAGAGAGAGAGAGAGAGAGAGAGAGAGAGAGAGAGAGAGAGAGAGAGAGAGAGAGAGAGAGAGAGAGAGAGAGAGAGAGTCAATTTCATGTGGGGTATTGCTTGGTCCAATTATTGTTATAGTTTTAAGTCTGTCAGGGGAAAAAAGAAAAGAAAATTACCTACCTGAATAGTATCCAACGCTGCCAACCTTTGCCCAGTCGCCGAGTTACCCTTGGCCGGTGACATGTACAGGTTCAACAATATTGGTATATAATTCTTGGCGAACCTTCCCAATTCGACCCTATCATCGCCCTCTGTGCACTGCACCAGTTTCCTCAACCCCTGCATTATGGACAACCTGAATTCCGGATTGTCCTTCAACACGTTGCCGAGTACCCTCGCTACCGCTTTAAAATTGTCTTTAACGTCGCGAGGGTAGTTGCAAAAACTGGGCCAGAGCGACCAAAGTTGATTGCACAGCAATTCGTAAGTGTGAGATCCAGGCACGTCTTTCAAAGCGGTCAACTCCCTGGACTTCTTTCGGCAGAATGTTGCCATCTCCAATATGTCCGTAGCGAAGAATTTCAAATTTGAATTGCCAATTTTCTCCTTGAGCACTGGCAATAGCCAACTTCGATCGAGATTTATTCCGTCGTCTGTGCGCAGGGGTATAATTTTCAGGACGAATTCGGGCCCTAGAGACTTAACCGCTTTTCCTGTAGCGTGTTCGACCTCTTTGTCGTTATTGAAGTTTCTAGTTTCGTGGCGCTCTATCAATTTCTTCAAAAGAGGTCCGAGTACATAGGAAACTTTTTCATTTGCGATCTGTTGTGAAGACGCATAAATTTATCGTTTAAATTAACAAAATAATTACATGCTGTAATTAAAAAATAAAAAACCAACCCCTTGTTAGCGTCTGCTATTTATTCTATTCAGTCGACACTGAAGTTGATTGATTAAAGTATAGTAAAGTGTTCCATGACGTTGCAAAAGAGGTGCTCATTCGTTCAGATTCATTCGGTGGCATGTTATTAATAAGGTATCAGTCAGTTAATGAACGATTCCGCGGAGGAAGGTCGTTGTCGTGTGTCCGTACATCTTACAGTTGGAATTGTGGTTTTCTGATATATCGGTCGGACGATAAAAGTATTGGGACTAAACGTAAAATGGTTTAATTAATGCACCCGAAGTAGAGAGTGTTAATACCCTGAATTTCTTTTGAGCCCAAACAGACAATATCTGCTGTAAGTTGCTAAGTTGGGAATCCCGCAGACTACTTGATGCTGCAGCATCAGGTCAAGGTTTTCATGTCACAGAAAAACCACCGTTACTTCAGTGTACAGCAAATTTCACATCTATAGAACACGTATAAGTTAGTGAAATCCCTTCGTCATCTAGGAAATGAGCTGATGATCTTCAAACGCCTGAACAGATCTTCATAATCTAAATCGTTTCAACTTTCAAACACAAAAAAAAAACGCATTAAAATAGGTCCATACGTTTCGGACATACGATTCCACTGACTGACATACGTCGAACATTTATAACACCTCGTTTTTGCGTCGGGTGTTAAAAAAAGGTTGAGAACCGATTATTTATCTAATAACTCAATATTTTGTAATATCTTCCAATGAAAAGTATTCACAAACCTCAAAGCAATTGGCTATGGTTATAATGACGTGCTTGATGGCTTGGTTGAAAGGGTTGTCGAGTCCTGTTCCGATACATTTCAACACTGAGTCCACATTGTTTTTGTATTTGAGGAAATTATCCGAATCTATTGCTAATTTTATACAGTCCTGAAGGATTGCCTGTAAAATATTAAAAAAAAAAAAAATATGATATAATATTTCAAAAGGTTTAAAAGTTTGAATCAAAATGAAACAAAGTAAACCGATTTTAAATATACGCAGTCAGTTAAATTGATTTAAAAATTGCGTTGTATAATTTTATATTTGTATCCAATATTATGGTCCAGGAAAACATTTACTAACAAATCAAAAATTTAGAGTCTCTTAGGACCATTCTTGATTTTGATTTTGAACAATACCTAGGTGTTTTATTTTCTAAATCATACAAAAATGTTTAAAGTTGGATCAAAAAGACTTCAGACAAATATTGTAGATAATTAGTTTTTACATAAAGAAGCTTATTTTGCTAAAACTATAGAGGTACCTATGCTTGTGAGAAGTAAATAGATTTGATAAGCTAATTAGGTAACTGCATAGCTAACATAATTATGTACAGCATTCTTCTTCTCTTTTAATGTCTCGACTCCACCATCAGATCTTTTCCGATGACTTTGCCAGTGGCATTTGTAAAAATACCAATTTAAACTAGCTTTTTTAAAATAAAAAAAAGGGGGGCAAAATTAAAATTAAAATCAAAAGTATCAGATCCCGAGACTAAGACAAGTCATGTCCTCAATTTTACTTTGAGTTTTCCAAAATAGGTCCGTCAAGTCCTATATATATCCGTACTTAATATTATAAATGCTAAAGTACGTTTGGATGTATGGATGTTTGTAACTCTTTCACGCAAAAACTATTGAATCGATCACAGTGAAATTTTGCATACACCTGTGTCTGGGACACCGGAAAGGACATAGGGTACCTTTCATCGTTCAACGCGGACTAAGTCGCGGGCACCACCTAGTACACCATATTAAAATTTCGAGTTACCTTCAAAGCGACAGTGGCCGCAGTGTTGACGTCTTGATTGTCAGAGAGCCATAGTTCAGTGACACAAATATTCACAAATGTAGGCACGTTCAGCATACACAGGTTCAAATCAGCGCTGTTTAATAATAATAATAATTAATTAATAAAATTTAATAGAAATCAATAAAGTATTTTCATGAATATTCCTTTCACTGTACACAGTCATCCATGTAACTTTATAAAACACAGCCTACGTTACTCGCTGATAATGTAGCTTTCTATGGGTGAAAGAATTTTCAAAATCTATCCAGCGGTTTTTGAGAGTTTATTCATTACAAACATACAAATCTTGTCTCTTTATAATATTAGTATATAGATAATAGTATAGAAATGTTGAAGATTTCCCCTTTTGTTAAAAAAAAAACTGGATTTTATCTATACTAATACTGATATTATAAAAACAGAAGTTTTGTATTTTTTTTGTATGTTTGTAATGAATAAACTCAAAAACTATTAGACCGATTTTGAAAAGTCTTTCATCTATAGAAAGCTACATTATCAGCGAGTAACATAGGCTTTTTTTTATAAAGTTACACAGAGGGAAGTCGCTTGCAAATGCTAGAGTCAATCATATGAAGAAAGGCTCAAACTTTCGTCCGATTGATCGGATAATAATAATAATAATAATAATAATAATAATAATAATAATTTATTTGCTGAATATAGGTTTTACAATGAATAAGGCTCACTACATTCTACGCTTTGGGGTGTGCAAATATTTTGAGAACAACATAACAATTATAACAAAATAATTTTTTAATCACCTAAATCCACTAAAAAGTTATCAGACATAATAATCTTTTAAATCATAGTAACATTTATCAACTAGTAATTCTTTTATTTTCTTCTTAAATATATTAATATTGAGCTGCTTAATATTGTTCGGGATTTTATTATAAAAGGATTTTATTATACATATACTAGAACTTCATATATAAAAAGTGAAGGCAGTGTTAGTATTTTTTTTTAATTTTTTTTTAATAAGGCATACAACTATCGGACGACGAACATGTTAAAACATGTGAAAAAAAAAAATATCTTACGTTGCCAGAAAACACAAGGCCTTCTCCAGTACCGCAGTCCAGGCCAACACCTGTGCGTGGTCAGTGGCGGCCGGTCTGGCTGCCACAAGGGCCCTAGTCACTTGTACGGCGAGGGTCGCCGTCAAGTTGTTCTGTTCGCGCTCACTGAACATGTCGTGAAACGCGTGATAACAATTCGTCTTTATGTATATGTTGTTGTGTGTCATCAAAGACAACATCGCTTCGCAGAGGGCCTGTCAACAAGTGTGGAGGGTAGAGGTGACTCATATTGGTTCGTCCATTAATCACGTGAGGCTCGAAAGGGGGTGAGGAGGGGAGGGGGGGGGGGTTGAGGGGGAAAATCACGTGATTAATGGACGACCCCCCCCCCCCTATGTATTAAAAAAGTGGTCAAAGAATACCATTAAATTAAGATGACTCTAGTGCAGCATTGTCGAGTAAATTAGACAGAGATAGATAGATAGTAGCAGATATGGGGCCCTAGCCAAGAGCAAACGTACAGTCGTAAACGCTACGCTCAGGCTACGCTACGCTGGGAGAAAGCTTTGTGATTGGTCAAAATTTTATGTGGGCGTTACAACAACCAATCACCGGGCTTCATTTCTTTCGTTTCGTAAGAACGCAACGAAACGTTTGCATTGGTTTGTTCTTGGCTAGGGCCCATGGTACAATAGCGCCATCTTAATTGTTTTGTTTTCTTTATCGTTTTTGTTCACTAGTTCGTGGAAAATGTTGATTGCACTATTATCTACATATTTATGTATGTAGATATCTTTTTTTTTTTTCTAATTTACTGTACATGGTGTAATTGTTTGTTGCGGTTTTTTTTTTCACAGCATCTTGAGTTGGAAGCAGAGACGAGGCCGACGATGGAGCGAGCTCACCCAGAAATTTACCCCATCACCTCCTCATCCCTTAATCTGGTTCCTTGATGGTATCCATCTACCATCAAGTGGACCGTCAGCCTGTTTGTCGACCTTGACATAGTAAAAAAATACCTATTCACTAGAACTTTAAAAAGATTTGGGGTTATAATACAAAGTTTTTAAACACGGAATTTTTTAAAACTTTTAGTCCGAAAAAGAGGAATTTTGACAAGATGAGGATGTTGTCAGGACTTGCAGCATCAAGCAGCCTGCCGGAGAACCAACTCCTCGGCAAATTACAGCATAAATAGAGTGTTTGAGCTCAATAGACAGTCGGGGGGGGGGGGGAGTTTATAATTTTTAATCATACCTTAATGTCTTCCCTGGACAAGACAGGAAGCAGTTCCTTGATCATGTTGAGGGTGTGCAGCACAGTCTTGTGTCCGGAGAGGAGGGCTTCCGCTTTGATTTGTGACAAACAATACTCGGCTACTCTGCGAGATGCCGGATGAACTTTTGGTGGTGACTGCGGTAAAAGACCAAAATCTTACATTTTTATTGGTAACTTGACGATACCTTTGGTCTAGTCTAGTGGCTAATAGTGACCCTAGCTGTTAACCAAACGGTCGCTGGTTCGAATCCCGCTAGGGACGAATGTTTATGTGTTAACCATTTTACCTTTGTACCCGAGTCATGGATGTTTTGCATTTATAATATGTATGTATTTACAAAAAAAAAGTAATCTATGTATTATATCAACTGTCTGGTATCCATAATACAAGCATTAGTTGCTTACTGTGTGGAATGGGTGAAGATATTTATTTATTTAAACTTACAATTTTATTTAATAACATTTATCAGCGTATACTCTGGTGTTTAAAGCGAAAAGACGCACTTCTTAGTGATCTCTTATTTGAATTTAAATCTAATAGAAGCATATACTGGTATTCAAATTGTGTAACTTTTCAGTGAATAAAGGCTTATTTTATTTTTCATTTTATGTAATGGTGTTGTTACTTTCGTTTAGCTTTACCTACAGTCTATTTACATTTTTTACATTTAGAAATAAGTCAATAACACATATGAATCTACCCGGATAAGAACCCGAAAAACATGCCAAGTGGTCTGCGAGACAAAGAAGTTTGGGAATCTCTGTTTTAGATTGTGTAGTGTGAATGTCATGGTCGACCTTTCGATATTTTTTTTTATTTTTTATAAAAGATGGGTTTGCTCTTGACCAACAACCAACTGTGCAGCAAGGATGAGGCCTAAGATGGAGCGAACCTCATTCTCAACCCAGAAGATGCCTATTCACTTCAACTTTGAAAAGATTTGGGTTATATGAGGTCAGGAGTTCCAAACCTTTGGCAGTGCGCATTATAAAAGATGCTTTAAAGCGCTTGGTCCGAAATAGAGGGATATCGACAAGATGAGGATGGTAACCATTTGTACGTCTGTATGTCCGATGGAAGAAAGGGGAAGGCGGTATGAGTTAATTTATAGACAATTTTTTTTTTTTCACCTGTTGAATCAGATTTTCCGGCACCATGAAGCAACTTTTCTTCAATATTGTCACAATACCGTACTGTGCAATTTTTCTTATCTGTAAAATAAATTACAATATATTATTCCCGATGACCACCGTTCACTTTGACACTGTAAGTGGACAATGGGAATATAATTGAATTTCCCCTTTGGTCACCACAAGTGATTGCTACCACCGGTGGTGGACATATTAAAAATTTTAGTCGCACTCATTTGGGCAGCCCGTCTGGCGGCAGTAACCACCCTGGCGCAGTAAGAGATACTCCATCCCGATTATTACTCCATCCCTTCCTTATCCATAATCCTTCAATGGTCGGCAGCGCTTTATAACCTGATGGCGCAACGACATCTGTCGTCGAAAAAATAAACTATTTAAACTTTATTTTTTTATTTTTTGTCAAGCTAAGTTTTCACTTGTTACGTGCAGCTTTACGACAGACACTTTTAAATTAAATTAAAATATTAATATATAAGGAATGAAATTAAACATAATTAGAACCTGACCCTAATTGTTAGAAATAATAATTGCTTAACTGAACATTTATCTTCTGACAGGTCTCATTGGTTAAATTTAGGTGAGAACTATGTTCCAAAGTGGATGTCATAGGGAGGTGATGATAATGATGATGATGATGATGATGATGATGATAGTTTGTTAAGACATTAGACATACCTTTGAATTGGCGTGCAAAGAGAAAGCCAATACAGTATCAAACACTTTCATTGTGGAAGATTCGCCCCACGTCGAGTACTCCACGGATCTTAGCAAAATACATAGACATCCTAAAAAAAAATTAACAAAATATTAATATTACATGCAAGGAAATAAAAAATTATGTAGCGGTTAAGGATTTAAAAAAAAAAAAATTTTAATTTTATGTCCGCTACTTCGTCGCCCCCGTTAAAAAAATAAATGAAAAATATAACATTTGAGAAAATATTTGACATCTTTTGTCGCCGTGAAGACGGTCGTCAACACAAACATGCTGTTATTTAACTGTGGTCTTCTGTAAGGGGTTGGTTACTGCCGCCAAGCGCGCTGCCCAAATAACTGCCAGACTTGAGGCAACTTTAAAAAGTTCATTTCCAAATAAACAAACTTAACACCTCTAACACGGAGCATTAAGGCAAGCCCCATTAAACCACTCATCCAACTCACTACCAATTTATTCCAAACTAGGTTTTGCCTGCGACTTCGTCCGCGTCCATCGCTACCAAACTTCACAGGATCTGAAGATTGTCTGAAAATTTCATCAAAATCGGTTCAGCGGTTTTGGAGTCCATAGGGAACATACATACATACCTTTTATATATATTGATAGAAGATATTGCGTCTAATTATTGTCTATTTTGCGTAATTTTGAAAAAATAGATAGTTACCTATGGAACTCCTTAAAAGCGATTTGTTCTCAGAATCAGAATTCTTGTTCAAGATATCGGTGAGAATTTTGGCTGATTCAGAAAATTGCTTTCTCAACACTGCCGTTGGCACTGTCTTAATCCCCATTGCCAGAAGTGCTAATGTTGCTATAAGAGATTCTTGCGTGTTACAGGATTTCAGGGATTCCATCTGAAAAAAAAAATAATGACAATATTGTTTAGTAAACGTACTGAATTGTTAAAAAAACTACATAGAGGATAAGTACAAATAATTAATTGTCTAGAACTGTGAATGTAGATCCTGGCTAATTTCTTGGCACAATTTTGATGTAGTGTGGGAACGGTTTGCCTAGGTACACCGGAGAGTTGTCGAAGCCAATCGCTGTGATGAACCAATCGGAGCCAATAACTATCGACGCAATCGGACTTATGAACCAATTGGGCCAATCGCTGTTGCCGCAATTCGAATGAACCAATCAGAGCCAATCGCTGTTGGCGCAATTCGAATAATGAACCAATCGGAGCCAATCGCTGTTGGCACAATTCGAATGATGAACTAATCGGAGCCAATCGCTGTGATGAACCAATCGGAGCCAATAACTATCGACGTAATCGGACTGATGAACCAATCGGAGCCAATCGCTGTTGGCGCAATTCGAATGAACCAATCAGAGCCAATCGCTGTTGGCGCAATTCGAATAATGAACCAATCGGAGCCAATCGCTGTGATGAACCAATCGGAGCCAATAACTATCGACGCAATCGGACTGATGAACCAATCGGAGCCAATCGCTGTTGGCGCAATTCGAATGAACCAATCAGAGCCAATCGCTGTTGGCACAATTCGAATGATGAACCAATCGGAGCCAATCGCTGTTGGCGCAATTTGAATGAACCAATCAGAGCCAATCGCTGTTGGCACAATTCGAATGATGAACCAATCGGAGCCAATCGCTGTTGACGCAATTCAAATGAACCAATCGGAGCAAATCGCTGTTGGCGCAATTCGAATGATGAACCAATCGGAGCAAATCGCTGTTGGCGGAATTTGAATGATGAACCAATCGCGTGCAGCTCCGAGCGCCCGCCCCTTCCTTAGTTCACGCAGCCCACCACCAGAGATATAAAGTTTCCAAATTGATATGAACAATATTTGACATGATCAATATTTTAAATATCTTCGTAATTAATAGATAATAAAAGGCGAGCAAACCGCGGGGCGTTGCTATGTAAATATAAAAGTACAACTTACGAACGTTACAAAATATTCAGAAGTGCTTTCAGTGCCTCCATACTCTTTGATTACATGAGTAACGGCTGCTAATACCCCCAACATATCTTTGTGGGCCGCATTTGAAGGATCAAAACGATTCAGCAATCTGTAAATTAAGAAATATAAGCTTAATTCCATAATGGTTTTTCTTCATTTAATGACAATTTTAAAATATTAGTATAGATGCAAACAATACACACTAATTCCTCTCGGGAGACGAAACACATTTCTCCGAAACACTCTGCCTTTTTGTAAATCATTGTTTCTGGACGTAACAATTGTTGCAGTTTAGCTTTATTATTTTAACTAAGTATATAGCTGAGAGCACAAGAAAGTTTTCTAAATAATTTTTACAAAAAGTTTCAACAATCACTTTTATGAGAAGATATATAGAAATAATATTTAGCAACTCTGTGACCATTTGCATCAAAAATATCGAAAATGGGGTTAAATTGTTCCAATACTGTCATAGTTTCCTCTCTCGAGACAAATATGAGCAAATTCCGGCGAAGTCACATGCAACAGCTAGTGATTAAACAAATATAATACTACTTACTTGCTAAAACTGACATTGGAACATCCGCTCCAATCAGAGGCAAAAGTTTTGTTCGTTTTAGATCTAGTTGTAACAGTGATGTCAGACTCAGATTCCTCGTCGCCAGATTTCATAGACATACTTTCTAGAGACTTGGTAAGAGTTAATGTGTTCTCTGCCTCTGATTTTACCATATTAGACTTCTGTGATTTATGGCCGTAAGTTATGATGGCATTGTGTTTGGACAATGCATTTTCTGTCAACCCAGTAGTTCCTGCAACAAATATAATAATTGTGATTACTTATGACTACATTTGTACATTTAGCATCCTGGAGAAGTAATGACATGCCATGTGTTATATTATATAAAAATCTCTTGTCATGTTCGAGATAAACTCTGAAACTACTGAACCGATTTTGATCAAATTTCATAACTATCAATAATTTGAACCAACTTAAAAGATAGGATAGTTTTTATTTTGATTACATTGCAAATTACATGTTTTTATTTATAGAACAAGAGGTGTAAATTCGAAGTTTCTATCATTATTTTGTTATTTATATTGGGTAGCAGGTTGGACGACATAGATGACAGTAACATTTTTTTTTTTTCGAGTTCAGACAGGACAATGTCTGCTTGGTCCTCTATTATTTTATTGCATGTGAACAATCTTTAATCTTTAGCCACCAAAAAGACTACTGAACTGACTACTAAAAAATGCTGAATGTCACATACTATTTTGAAGACATATAGCATAACATATGCCATAAGCAGAAAAACATATTTCATCATTAATAGACAACAGAGATTTACTTCTGGTCAAAGAATAGTCTCCTTCATAGAAAAGAGTGGTTGTCCCTACAACTACTATTCCCTCATAACATTTTCTATGACTATCTAATGCATCTTCTATTTAATCATGTAATCTACATAATCATCATAGCATTTGAGTATTAACCACCACCTACACTTAAGAACCTTTATGCACCGTATGGTAAATTTACCAGCTTCATGGATTGAAAAACATAAACAGCTGTTAGGGCCAGCGAAGGATTGGTCACAAAAGACAAAAATTACTGGAGTGTAATTACTGGACAAAAATATGGCCAATGCAGACGAGAAACTACGATTATTACAACTTTATAATTGATTTCAAGCATCATACTACCATCCTAATATTCAGGTCCCTTTGCAATTCTGATCAATATTCTAAATCTGAAACAATTCAGCTGAAGAAATAGCTCATTGTAGGAAAATACAGATCGCTATGGTGCAGATATACCAAGAGAGAAAAAAAAGTTAGAATTAACAAGTGTAACTAAAGTATATATATAAGACATTATTCAGAATTTCATATAATATAACCATTACAGCATCTGCGTCAGGTGGGACCCTAAGCAGTATATGTGACAAGTTTTAGTAGTGGTAGGGCAGGGCTCGCAGCGTTTCGTAGTTACTTGGGCAACCTTAACCGTCTGTTATAGTTAGTTTACCGTCAATTTCTTTATAATTATTTACTTGGTTAATACCACCATGTATGTATCTCCCACCATGTATTGAAATACCACAAGATTGTTGATTAATAGGTTTAAGAACAGGTAAATTAAGATATTAGTAAGTTTTTAAACTTACCCAAATTCTCCTGGAAGAACCGGGACTTTGCCATCTCTCGGTATTTTTGTATTTTCGGGTTGGAACTAGACGATTGACCCTTCTGCCATCTCTTCCCTTTTGTCTGCCCTTTCAATTTTGATCTGAATTTTCCCATTTTGTTAGTTCATCACAAAATTTATTATTTAATAATTATCACACGTGGTGTATAATACCCACAACTCCCACAAGTACAAGTAGATTGATTGAATGGAAATTTGAATATATTTTTTTTATTGAGTGAGCACAAAGTTCTTAACTTTGACGTTACTGACTGACACTGACAAGTAAAGAAAACACCACACAGAATAATAAATATGACACGCTATATTTTGACTGAACATAGACTAAGATATAATCAACAACATATATTAAGCACTAATGAAGCAAGTTACTTTATTGTTCAAACTGATAAAAACAATGAAAATAGCGTAACTATTCAATATTACTAGACTTTAATTACGAAGTCGCGCCTCTCCATTGTTTTAATATGTGGTTGTCAACATGACTATATATTGTAAAATTTGTGTATACGTAACAAAAACGTGTCTGGCTGTATGGCCGGAGAGTAGTTTTATTCTTTGGGCCGACTCCTATGTCACGCAACGGATTTTGGTGCGGTTTTCACCATCAGTTGGATAATTTTTCACGGGTTTTTCATATGTATAATAAAAAGTAAATATACAAATTATGTATAAATAAATGTAATTATTTTTTTTGGTAGCCCCATTTTTAGCGTGTACGCTCATGCGTTCACACATGCAAATCAACTTTGCTTTTAAATCATTATATGCAATGGACAGCGCTATTTTGTGACTGAACAGGGGCCTTAGTCAAAGTAACATTTTAAAAATGATAACGAAGTTCGAAAGAATAAAATGTATGAGATGTATCACGCGATTTAGCGACGGCATATGTTAATCCCTTACAATTTGTTTTCGAACTTCGTTATCGTTTTAAATTGTTACTTTGATTAGGACCACAGGTTCTATAATAATATTACAAGTATTATAATTATTGTTTTTTACATATGTATATTAAAATTTACAAATAGGGGTAGACCACGACCAATATGCGATAAAAATTAAAGATGAGACATTTTGTCAGAATGTTTTTTATTGACACTTTACATTAATGTTAACAGCTAGAAGACCATTCTGTGCGGGAATTGGCTAGAACGGAGTCCGAAAGCACTCCTCAGATACCCTCGGACCAACTTCTTATCTTCACGCTTGCCGATGGCCTTGATCACTACTTCATCCACCAACTTCTGGTCGGTCTTGCGTTGCTCCGACGGAACATATTTCTGAAAACATCCAAAATAATTAACCTTCTTAAAGTGCATTTCTAAAGTATGACTCGTTATCCACCAAGTAGTATATGGCATTTTAATTTTCTCAGACACTTGCAATGTGACATTAATGAAACCGATAGCTGGAAATTTGGACGTACTTTGCCGATGTAGTCGCTCTAGTACCATTGGACTGTACCATTAATAATACTAGTGATACTACTTGGTATCGCCAGTACCACTAATGGTACTAATGATATTTTGGTTAATACCATGTTAATACCAATACTAGTTGCTCTAGTACCATTTGATTGCACTATTAATTTCTTAATTTTTAATTTTATTTTTATTAATTATGTATTGTTCTATATAGTATAATATAATAGGAAAACAAAAATGTTTTAAAAAAATTCTCTCTTTCGGATTAAGACACAGAACTAGGAATGTGTGTGAAGAAGGGTGGAATAGCAGCTATAATATAATAGCTGTTAATACACTGTTTGAAAATTTTCAAGGGCAATGCACAATATCCAATGAACCCCAGAAGAAACGCAAAAAAATGTGAACGGACGTAATTCATATATTCAATTAATGCAAATGGCGCTCATAAACGGAGATATTGATGTCCCTTTGTTTTTAGAAACATTAAGATAATATTTTTAGAAAGATAGTTTTATATATTATATATTTGTTTTTGGTTGTAAGAATACTGGTACTTACTTGTTATTTATTTTTATTTTTCTGTGGCTACGCATGAAATTTTTCCGCGCATATAATTTGTTGTTCAGCAAGTGAAGTATGGATATTTTATATAGCTTCTTTTAAATGGTACTGGCGATACCAAGTAGTATCACCAGTACTATTAATGGTACAGTCCAATGGTACTTAGAGCAACTACAAAAATATTTGTACAGTTGTCTGAATTGATACTTTTTATTTTTTAATAATATATTTATCATTTTTCAGTGACAATTCGAATTCAAATTAGAAATTTTTTAAATTTTTTAGCAGAAAAAGAAAAAAAATCAGTAAACAAGTAAAAAGCGAGGACTGCCGAAATTATAATCACAGACTTTCATTAACTATCACTATTTAACAATGTTATTATACATTCATTTGAGAAATCTTGTACAAATGTTACTTCATGTCATCTAAATCGATTAGAGATTGAATATTCGTCTTCGTAACTTGAAATTTTATCTGAATGTACACAACACATTTTTTTTGGTTGGTGTCCGAATTGTCAATGAAAATATATTAAATTTAAAAAGCGACAATTCGGACAAGTGAATGAGCGAGTAAAATACCTCTTTTTTGGTGACAAATATGTCCTCGCCCTGCTTGCGCTTAACGGAGCGCTTGGCGCTCTTTTTGTTCTTTTTGAAGTAGGCATCGTTGAGGTGTTCAGGCAACTTGAAGTCTCCGAGGTCCACTTTGGTGGAGGTGCCGATCACGTAACGCTGAGGAATCCGACGGAGCGGGCACGAGTTGAACTAGAAAAAAAAACCAATTTTAATTTTTTTTTATCATGAAAAGCGACATCCAGGAGTGCATCGCAAGTGCGTTGACGATCCTTACAGGATGAGGGCTCAAACCGTCTGAAATCAGGTTTGATTTTCTTTATAACAAAATTCAAAGATTATTGTAAAAAAAAAACACTATGTTAATGTAACTCAAATTCAACAATTTATCCAGTTTTTTAGGTTTTAGTCTCCATAAAATGTTTGGGTTCAAAGTTACCGAAACTCTATGCTAACTGTTTGTAGACATTAAAATATTTAAAAGGCTGCCGCTGGATCTATTTAAAAAATATACAACTCACAGCAAACGGTCCAGTGATTAGCAAGAGACCACTGGGCAAGATTCCAACAAGAATGACTCTCTTGCCAGCGTGTCTTCCTGCCAACAAAATGCACACCGTGCCGGGGACCAGGTTCGGTCTGATGTTACGGACATGCTTGCGGAAAGTCTTGTGGTGAGGACGCTGGCGGATTCTGTAACAGTTTTTTTTTTACATGAGAAATGGCAACAGGCAGGCTCACGATGCACTTAGATAAGTACCATCGCTTATAAACACAACCAACCAAGGGATTTGACAAAGGAGCCGCTACACCCCACACCTACTAAAAAAAAATTTACCCTTATTCAATTACTCATATTTTTGTTATATACATACATATAACTTTATACTGTATGTTTTATATACTCTAGATATTTGTGTGTGTAAATATTGTAAAATTCTTTTTATCATCTATAAAATAATAAATAATTTTGAATTGAAAAAAAAGTTACAGGATAAAATGCAGAGGGAAATGTGGCTAAATAAAGTTTCCTTGTGCAATAGGAGGCAATGGAAACTTGAAATCAGCAAGAGTTTGTATTCGTTGTTAGTTTCCTTTTATCTGGTGTTTTGCAGTCTTACTAGGAATTTTGCAAAATCCGTTTTTCCGATTATACTGCCACATATATGACAAATTTTAAATCATTGCATTGCTTTCTCTTAAAAAATAAATAAAATTACGAGTCAAGCGCTAGGGACACAACAACTACAAAACCAAGCGGTTAAAGGGTTAAAGCCACTGAGATCAGAATTGAACAAAGAAATGTAGTGATCAGACACAAGTACAGTACACAATTAGCTATTACATTTTCTTGTGCGTAAAGAGGAATATTTGGGGAAAAAAATATTGGACTTTTAGTCACCTGCCAGTTTCATATGAAATTAATTATAATTCATATTAATTAATTATGCTTTTGATATAATGAAGAACATTTAGATGCAAATTGAATTTTAATAAAAAAAAAACCTAAAACTGAGACACATAGTTTAATAAGCTATAACATCAAACAGATTTTCTTTGTTTTGATTGTATACTTTTTATGCTTTTGAAATAATAATAAAAAACAAGGATAATAAACATAGTATTTAATAATATAGCAATAAAGTTAAAATATTAGTATTTTTAATCTCAATTTGTCCACCTTGACCCTTTCTAGTTAACCCAACTGTAAACTTTGATGATTGGTCATTAAGGTTCTTAACTTCTCAGCTAAAGCTATGTAGTGACTAGATAAAGGTAGTGTTTTATCTGTTTCAATGACTATTTTCTGGCTTTTTACTTTTGAATGTACAAATCCTCGTAAACCTTGCACACAGGTCGCCTCGATTATTATAACAATGACTTACTTGTCCTGAGTGGGGTAGAAAGACTTCCTGCGTCTGAGCAGAACTGTACGAGTTCCACCATTCTTCTCACCACCAATCTGCTTCACCACCATTGCGGGCTTTTTTGGTTTCGTCACTTTAGGGTTTTTCTTTCCCACAAACTTGTACTTGGCCTGAAAAATTCGCAAAACACTAAATATTATTTTTCTTTAAAGTACTAGAAAAAATAAAAATTCTTGATAGGTAATATTTTTTAATAAATTCTGAAGATTTAAACAAATAATTATGCATGAAAGTATGTACCTATTGATTTTAATTAAAAATTATCCATGACAGCGGTCTTAAGTTTTCTAATAAATTACCAAAAATCTCATTCTATAATAATTATAAAAAAAAGCATATTATATATCCCTTATCCTTAATCCCACTATGGTCAGCAGCACCTGTGCACCTACCCATCAAGTAGAATGTCAGCCTGGCAGTCGACCTTAATAAGGTTATTGTAATTTTGTTTATACTTACAGTCTTATGGAACATTCGGGTTTTCGAAAACCGTACAACACCATTGCCCAAGTCATAGTTTCTGGGTTTGCCAGTTTTGGCCTTAGTTACGCCACCGGCTGGAGGCGCGGCAGGCTTTGCCGCCGGTTTGGGCTGCGTAGGAGCCATGTGTAGATCTACAAAACAAAACACTACCTCAAAATATGCCAAATATATGTTAGGTTATGTTTTTCTTTACAATTCCTGCACAAACAAATGGCTTCTTTTCTTTCTTCAATTATTACTAGATACTTTTAAGTTTGTACCGAAACCTTTTTAAAAATTGTAACGGGAGTAATAATACAAATAACACGATCACTAAAAAAGGTCCAACATCACAATTGTACGTATGGTAAACTTTTATAAATTAATATATTCGCTAAAATATAACACAATATCGCTTGCTTGTTTAGTGCAGATTTGAAAACACATAAAATATCACAAAAATCACTTAATTTCAATGCAATTCAGTTGGATTTTAAGAAAATATATAAAAGAATCACTCACATTCCAACCGGGTTCAACAAAAAGAAAGGAAGGTTCTCTTTGATTGACTTGAAGTGAAGTGAAATATCGAAGTGTCAATGTCATGTAATTATCGTATTTTAAAAATGTCAAAAAGTTAAAAAATGTCATTGGTTTAACAGAAAATCAAAATTACAGACTACTATTGTAATCACACGCA
Source organism: Synanthedon myopaeformis (assembly GCA_944738685.1). NCBI lineage: Eukaryota > Metazoa > Arthropoda > Insecta > Lepidoptera > Sesiidae > Synanthedon > Synanthedon myopaeformis. Next base: position 1,563,900 of record OX122933.1, on the reverse strand, counting down.
CTTGAATTCATGGGTTTATTCATCGAGGTTTATTAGTTACTAGGGGAAACTACCCAATTATTGGCACTTTAAGCAATACGATACAAAAAACCTCACATAAACTTTATATATCCTTTAGATAATGTTGATTATGCATTCGGGTTAATTATTATATTGTCAGTTACCATAAAGTGGACCGTCAGCCTGCCTGCATGCCACTTAATAGTATATTAAAAAGAAAGTAGAAGTGGGATAGGTAAATACAGAATAGTATGTACACAACATCCTCCTCTGGACATGGAATATATTTTTAACAAATTGATTGACCTAAAGGCTTGTTTAGTGATTTAGTAGAGTTACGAGAAATTTAACAGCTTAACTAGTACCAGAAAACGTTCGCAATACGGTCGAGTACAGTACACATTTGACTTTTTTTGACTACCTTTACCCTCCATAGTTCAGGCATGTTTAGTTACTAAATTACTTTCTACTCGACTAAATTATACTAGCCTAGTGCGTACTACTTGAAGTCATTGTCAAATGTCACCGGCAATTGACATCTCGTTACTGTCATTTTCCTGTCGCATCTTACATCCTTCCTTACAATGAATTGAAAAGTAAATTACTAAAAAAATATTGAATTAATTTAGTATTGAAAAATGGCTTCGTTGCGGAGCCCGTCTTCGCCGTCCGACGGCTATAAAAGGTTCAGTGATGATTTCGCGAACACCAGCATCAACAATTATGGTTCAAACGTCACAAGTAAACGTGAAGCTATAATATAATCATGCACTGTAGCTGCAGAAATATGTGTACGCTTTTCTTGTGTATTAACCAATATGTTTTTGTAATGCATATTAACATTTTCTTTCAATCCTTCGCCTGATTTCGCATTCCAATTTACAAACCATTTCTTGCGCTGAAGGTAACTGTTCTATGACCTAGTATACGCTAAGCATGACTCATCCTTTACTGGCTAAAGCACTAACTAACCGAAACCAAAGAAGAAAAGCCCTAGAACATTGCATGTTGTAGTTGTATTGCTTGGCTCACAGTAGTATGTCGAACTAAGTGCCTAGTTATTAAAAACCCTTGACATGTTATTTATTTAAAAAAATATATGTTAAGCTCGACTGACAAGCTGGAGGTCCACTTGATGGTAGGTGGCTACTGCCTCTTATAATACTAGCAATAATTAATAATTTAATTGTTGATTAAGTTATTGTTTGACCTCTTGTCCAATATTACAACATTGTAAACTGGTATATGCAATAGGACATCACTATTCTTCATAGAGATAGAGCAATATGGTCAGCTTAAACTGGTTAAAACTAAAAAGTCCCTACATATCGCAGATATTGTAAACTAAATATACAGATTTCTCTGGATTTGGATAAATTATGAAGCCTAACATTAAGTTATTTATATTTGGATTTTTTCACATTTTTTAAATGTTGTCATTTTAAAATCTAGTCTTGTAACGTTGTGATAACTTATCTATTATAACAATACAGAAAAGATCAAAACAGTGCATAATTTATGATCATAAAGCATAAGAAGTTAGTAATGGCATTGTGCCACTAGTATTCCCATTGAAACATTGTGAATTTGTATTAAATGTCTGATGCAGATTGAAAGATTATTTGAAACCTTATCATTCTTATCTGTGATATGGATGACATTTTCTTATCAAACAGAAGCCCTGAACATTCGGTTGGTAAATAGAATAACTAGGTGCTATAAAATTATTTTTTAATATGCCAATTCTGCCCCATTTCTCAATTTTTTTTATGATAGTCCACTTCATGGTAGGTGGCTACCGTCACCTATAACACAAGCAATTACATGTGCTACAAAAAGCTTCTGACCATATAAGTGGAATTGAGAAGAAGGGCTTGGGATAAGGAAATGGACTCTGGCATCCCTTACTCACCCTTACTCTGGCACTTATACTGTCATTTCATGGTGGTCTTCTTTAAGGCAGTGGTTACTGCTGCCAGACTGGTTGCTCACATTATAATTTTGGCTTTAGGAATTGGAAAAATACCCTATGCTTTCTAATGATTAAGATTTTTCATTTATTTTTTTACCTTATAAGTCGAAATTTCTAACACATAATTGTCAAGCTGCTTGCAAAAATAATGTGTTTACCTAAATTATTATAGGTGCCAAATGTTTACAACATTAGCCCTTGCATCTGTCTTCTTGTATTTGGACTAGTATTTGAGTAAAGTGTGTCATGTTCATACCTATTTTGATCTTCCTTGTTGATTTTGATGAACGTGTAAATATATATTATGTCTGATAAGGTCCTTTATTATTTGAAAGATCAATGGTATCGGTTGAAAGCGTGTAAGTTATTTTTATTTTATCTGTCACACATGTTTCGTTGTTAAACCTTTATCAAACACAGCTGTTGCAGGAGACTTCGCCCGTCTAACTTTATAAAATATAAGCCTATGTTACTCGCTAATAATGTACCTCTCTATAGGTAAAAGAATTTTTAAAATCTATCCAGTAGTTTTTGGGTTTATACATTACAAACAAAAATACTCTTTTACTCTTTATAATTTATTAGTATAGATATAATTTTTAATATTGAAACAAGCTTCAGTAATTTTACTACCAATTCGAAATTCATTCTTATTCATAAAAAAAATGGCTAGGAAGGTAGGTGTGAGATTTTATGTAATATGTTTTGTGTATATTGTGTAATTTTTTTAATAAAATATGTTTAGTTAGAGGTATTTTCGTTATTTTTTTAGTCTTAATAAAAATAATTTTTGACTTGTAGAATAAAGCCTAAAAAACATATTTTTCTCATTCAATTTTGAATTATGGATTTTAAATAAATGTACCTACTTATGTCATAAATCGTCAAAGTAAGCAATACGTCCATAACTGCAAACCTCAGTGCAAGTTGAATTACATTTCGCACGGTCTGGAAATTCCGTCCTATTGACAAAATGAATAATTACATTCGCAATTAAAACTCACAAGTGTACAAGGTTTCGTGTATTTGTAATGAAATGCGTCATTTTAAACGTCAAATAGGAATAACAGGTATTGAATCTTTGCAGAGATATGCAGGTGAATTTACATATACTTAGTCAGATTATTTTTAGCCATAATCACATGAATATTGAATAGTGCGAATATTGAGATATTGCATATAAATAATAGGCAGAGTCAGGAACAGTTCAGGAAAAAAGTGTGTGTGTCATCTCCGACGAACGACTGGAGTTTACTCCTTACGACGATTATAAAATACATAATAAAAATTATAAAAACATTTATCATAACGAATTAATATCAGCGCCAGGTAGGTTTTTATTTTATTGTAAAAAACTATGAAAAAAAAATTACAACTGTACATATATCCCAAGCCAAATAACATATAATATTGTAAGTATTAATATAGTTTTGCATCTTTGTGATAATAAAACATCTTTAATATAACCACTGAAATGTTTCACAAATAATCAAATATTTAACTTGATGAGATAAAATTGTGTGTTTAAACTGATAAAAATCGCTGCGAGGCTTCTCTCAACTATGAAATTAGTTCAAAATTTAGTATAGTTTAGTATACGTACATGTTAAAATACTTGCCAGTACATTGTCCCATGTAAATTTAGATGCCTAATTTTTTTTACCGGAAGTGTCTTTTCATTGTCCAAAAATGAAATTAGATATGCTCGTGAATACCGCTAAATCTGTTCCCGCGAGGGTATATTCAACATTTAGTGATATTTTAAATAAAGGTTAGTGCTGTGTTAAGGTATTAGCATTCGGTACTGATAAGTGGATATGCTCAGGTCTTCAGAGCGCAATATATTTCAGCTCCAATATACTTATACTAGCTAGTGCCCGCGGCTTTGCCCGCGGAGAATATTTAAACAATGTCGGAGGAGTAGTTTAGAAGATTACCTCTTTATAATATTAGTATAAATTTCTTTTTCGCCTAGCCAGTTTTGGAAACAAATGAAAAGTTTATGAACTGATAATATTATCACTTTGCCTTTTAAACAAACTCGGTCTTTGATGCACTTAATTAAGATGATATTAAAAGGAAGCCATATTATTTGAGTCAAGGTCTGCATTGTGTGCAGTTTGATTGATTTAGCGCCTGTTCAGACTGGACAGTACTAGCGCGGGGTTGTAAAAAAAAATGACAATATTTTATGTATTTTGTTTTTATGGAAAACCAAAATCTAACATCTTATATCTTTACCTTATTATAAAACAAAGTCCCCCCCCCCCCCGCCGCGCTTGTCTGTCTGTTTGTTCGCGATAATCTCAAAAACTACTGAAAGGATTTTCATGCGGTTTTTACTAATAGAACGAGCGTTAAACGAGGAAGGTTTTTATATATAACTAGCTGGTGTCTGCGACATCGTCCGCGTTAAAAAATAAAAACAACATAAGCAATATAACGCCTGATATATTTATTGCTATTACAATTTTTCCAGGCGTTAATTTTCTTAATTTTATATGATCCCTCGGGAACAGTACTTTTTTTTTTCTGGGACACTCTATGTCCTTTCCGGTATCCCTGATAACGTGTATGCAAAATTTCATGATGCTCGGTCGAGTAGTTTTAGGCGTGAAAAGGTAACAGACAGACTGACAGTTATGTACTATCACATTAATAATACTAGTATAGATTTGCAAAAAAAAAAAAATTCATCCATGCGAAGCAACACAATGGTGATTTATTTTCTCATAGATAACAATTGATAAATTTACTTTTCGTCTGGTAAACAGATGGGTTAGGACGACCTCTCTTCGAATCTTAGATCATCTGTAGTCTGCTAATAGTTTTTTGATTTTGACAATTTAGAGTAGTTTAATACTAGCGAGTAGGTATTACAAATATTACTATTTAAAGTAAAGTAAGTAATGCCAAGGGTATTTCTTTTAAGTCATTTCCTAAAATAACCTCAACATAATGTATGTAAACAATTCGGAGCATTCATGTTTGCGGATCTGCAAACATTTTTAGGTCACTCTTTGAATCATGAAATTCTTAGTGGAGTTGTACTGAAAGAAAAACTGGCAACTGAATTTTATAACTACATATCTGGCAAAAGTTTTTTGATGTTTAAAAACTTATTTTAATACTTTTAGGGTTATTCCATAAACAGCCATGGTGTCGCAGGAAATACAGTTTGTTAGTCGAAAGCTTCCCTTGAATGATCCCTTGAATGTATAGTTAGATAGTAAATCGATTTTAGTAATGATTTAAAATGATAGCACAAGATTAAACCTCAGGTTTAATCTTCATCGTCTCAGTCGTAGGAATTCCAATGCAGGCCATAGGCGTGCCTCCAATAGGATCGGTTGGAAACAGCTCATATATCTAACATCGTCCCGCGACCTTGCCTTAAATCAAGCTAGATATCTATATCAGCTAGTGTCCGCCTCAATGGCCGAAATTCGTCAGTACTTTAATTCATTCAATTTTTAAGTCTATGGTCACTAGCACTACTGGCTAGTAAGTTCTGACGTTATTTATGGGACCAAACCGTAATCAATAGCAATGTAGTGCGGTACCTAATGAAGTATAGAATGACGATTAAATTGTTTGCAGACAACAGAACTGGAACGGATGGCGGCGGCGACTCCAACACCCTCGACATGGGAAGCCGCTCCTCTTTACACAGCGGCCTCCACATGTCCGAGGACGAGCACTGGGAGATGAATTATCACGAGGCTGCCATTTATTTAGAAGTACGAAACGTATTTGTTTTATTAAAATAACTAGCTGTTGCACGCGGCTTCGCCCGCTTAACATTATAAAATATAGCCTATGTTACACGCTGATAACGTATAGTTGAAAGATTTTTTAAAATCGGTCCAGTAGTTCTTGAGTTTATTCATTACAAACATATATAGTATTAGTATAAGATATTAGACTAGCTATGCCCCACGGTTTGATCCGCTGCGCCGTTTGGGTGATGCTTGGTAAAGAATAGTAAAGAATATAAGAAAGGCTTATTTAAAGAAATAGCGTTTTATCTCTAGGCAATGCTCGGTTTTCGTCGGTTCACCGAACTCTGTCACTGAACCACCGAATCACAACCCACCGCACTATTTCTTCGTTTTTTCTGATTGTTTTTTTCAGTTGCAAAATAAATACTTCAAATTCGATTGGTATTTCAAAAATTAGCGCGTTTAAAAAAAATGGTGTGTGGCTATGTCGTGGATTTAGCAAGCCGAAGCCGAAGAATCGTTAAGTCCTGAGCATTTACGATCTATAGGTGTGACATACGTTCAACATTATGATTTATAGGGTACTTACGGCTGATAATAATAATAATGAGGTACTGTCCCCCCAACCAGCTTACAAATAAATGGTCTTTTGTTCCAGGAAGGTTTAAACAATGAAAAATTTGACTCACACCCATCCAGTCCCGAGGAGCTTCCAGCTTATCTCCGAGTTCACAATCCGTGGTACCATGGGCTCGATTTACTAGCGTCTCTAGTTCTTATTCTGTTGGCCTTCACTGAAGATCCTGCTGTACCTGCCTTTGAAGTAAGTAGGGTTTATGCCTTTGCCTTGAAGTAAATGGACCTTTTATCCTTTCAACAGCTGTTAGAATAAGAAGAGGTGTAGGTTCCTTTTGTCTGTTCATCCTTATTGGCAACAAGCATATTTAAAAGATAACAATTTATGGATAAAATGATATAATATTGGTATAGATAGAATGTAAATTAGAGTAATATTTTATTTTTTATAATATTATATGTATTTTTATATAAAGTTCGTCAGACAGGCTGACGATCCACTTGTTGGTAGGTGGTTACCGCTGCCTATAGTAAGCTACACAAGTGCTGAAAATAAGGAGGATCGTCATTCGGTTTTCATTAATAGTGAGAACGATAAAAGAGGAACATTTGTGTATAAAATTTGCAAAAATAATTGCATTCGTGCGAAGCCGGTAACGGCTCGCTAGTTAAACTTAAATGATGAATTTTAAATTTTCAGTTACCAGTTTGGGCGCACGGTACGATAGAGTTATTAGCATTAGCCGTAATAGGCGTAGAGTTACATTTAAAACTCAAATGGATAGGATGGAGCACTATCCTCAAGCACAAGAGGACAATGATTAAGGTAAGACCAGGGTATCCATGTTTACTATAATATAATTAACTCATATCATATTACGAGTATAACAAATTTTAATATAAAGTTCGTCAAACAGGTTGAAAGTCCACTTATTAGTAGGTGCTAGCCACCTACTAACACCTACAGTCACCTATTAATATATTTCATCCAGAAAATAGTACTGTTCCCAAGGCATCATCTAAAGTAAAATTAAAAAAAAAAAAAAAACTAACGCCTGGCCAAAGTGTTATAGCAACAAGAGGTCAAATGTTACATTGCACGTACATTTTGAACGCGTACGAAGTCGCGGGCATTAGTGTTGAATATAATGTTCTATAGTCTGTTTTTTGTTTTAACAAACGTGTAAAAAAAATTTTCACTGCATTGCTATCTGTCCATAAAATCCGTTTATCCAATAATAACGCGTCTAAGGCATTGTTTATTTACTTATTTATTTAAAAAGGTTTACCAACTAAAGACATACTTAATCACAGTTTACAAACAACACTCACAGAGAGGAACATCACAAGTATGAATTTAAATTATAGGAAAGCACAACATTAATTTTGATTAATTAAATTATTATAAATGAATTAACAAATGTCAGAGATCAAAAATACAAATACCTAAATCAACTTATATATTATTATAATTAATTAGTAACATAAAATCAATCAAGTCAATTAAACAAAAATAGCAATCAATAATAGAGAGAAACAACTCAACAATGGAAAAATAAGAGAAAATAAAAATTATTTACCATTACAACTGTACACTATATATAACCCTTTTAAATGTTCCGATTCTATTTGAAAAAATATCAATGTCACACTTGTGAAACATTTCATTATAATAACGCAAAACACAAGAAACCAGTGTATTGCCACCATATTTATTTTTGCTAAATATTATATAAAACGGTCTAAGTATAGTTATGTGCTCGAGCATACATTTGGGGAGTGTTTAATTTAATTATTGATTGTTAAGGGCGGGACCTACACTTATTGGATAAACGGATTTTATGGACCGATAGCAATGCAGTGAAAATTTTTGTACTCGTTTTTTTAAAAAAGTATTAAATGACGTGCTATAGTATTAAATTTAATTAATATTTCAGGGTGTAACACTACTAATAATGGTGCTGGAAGCAGTTATAGTGTTGTGTCGTCAGTCCTCCCACTTTAGGGTGACAAGGGCACTGCGTCCCATATTCTTGGTGGACACTCGGCACTGTGGTGGCGTTAGACGCTTTATTAGACAAATATTGCAATCGTTGCCGCCTATTATTGACATGTTGGGTAAGTCTACTCAGTAATATAAATATAATTCAAATATTTTTTTATTAGTGGCAAGGTTACACTGAGTTTCAGTGATAGTATATAATGATGTGATTGCTCTAGTACCAATGGACTGTACCATTAATGGTACTAGTGATACTACTTGGTGTCGCTAATACTGATATTTTGGCATTAACTGTTGCTCTAGTACTATTAATTTCTAAATTTTTAATTTAATTTTTATTAATTTTCAATTTAATTTTTATTAATTGGCAGATTTTCCAAATTAAAAAATAGTTTAAGACTAATATTTAAGTAGAAATTAAGAACATATTATAAATTAAGAATTAATTAAGTATTTAAGACTATTAGTAGCTAAGTTAAATTAAACATGTTAAGTACACTGTTTAGGAGTGCAATTTAGATAATTTATCCATGCACATGTATTTTATAGTTTTCATGTATTTAATTGCAATCTGTTTGTGTACTGTATCAAATATAAAATATATAACATTTTTTTTTTTTTTGTATGTTACTTTTATATTTTGACATGAATATGAAAGAATTGAGCCAAATTGAAATCGAGACTTATTTTAAGACCTCAAGTTGAATATTTAAAAACAACATAAGTGTTGGTTTGTTGTAAGAATATTTGGTATTTGTAAAACGCGCGCCTATCATTTGTTGTTCAGCAAATAAAGTGTGGACATTTTAACTAGCTTCTTTTTAAAGGTACTGGCAACACAAAGTAGTGTCACTAGTACTATTAATGTTAAAGTCCAATGGTACTAGAGCAACTACATCTATATAATCACCCCTTACAGATCACTGTGAAATAAAGACACGACTGCGTACTGTCGGATACTACGACGTGCATAGTCATACCTAAAGAATCCTTAGGCTTAGGCATACCTAGGGAATCCCTAGGCTTAGGCATACCTAGGGAATCCCTAGGCTTAGGCATACCTAGGGAATCCCTAGGCTTAGGCATACCTAGGGAATCCCTAGGCTTAGGCATACCTAGGGAATCCCTAGGCTTAGGCATACCTAGGGAATCCCTAGGCTTAGGCATACCTAAAGAATCCCTAGGCTTAGGCATACCTAGGGAATCCCTAGGCTTAGGCATACCTAGGGAATCCCTAGGCTTAGGCATACCTAGGGAATCCCTAGGCAAGGCACATTTCGTGTGCCTTGCCGTCAGTTAGTGTCGGCCCTTATATGCCTGAACTCGATTCTATATTTCAGCTAGTAACGATTGTAATTAAGACAGTATTAATAATTTTGAAAGTTGATAGTTTTTTTATTTTTTTTTAATTAATTAATTTATTTAATAAGGTACACAAAACAGGACACTGACATTAAATACATTGAATAGATATGATTACATTGAAGTGAACTAGACAGAGGCCCAAATTTATGATTAACACCTACATTGTCGTTAAATAATAATTCATTTAATGACAATGTATATTATATTTCTCGTTTCAGGTCTCCTAATGTTCTTTGTTGCCACATATTCTCTACTAGGATATTATTTGTTTTCCGAACACGTAGACAACGGACACTTCAACACTATGAGCGATTCATTCGTGAGCATGTTCGTTTTGCTAACCACTGCCAAGTGAGTATACTTTTACACCTTTTGAACTGTGTTATAAAAGTTAGTACAAGTTTACCTTAACAATAACAATAACTGTTTGATAACGCTGGCCGCAATCTATTTTTGTTTATGTTAAAATCGACAGACAGGCTGACAGTCCACTTGATGGTAGAGCGGCTACAGTCGCCTGTAACACAAGCAAGCATAGAAGGATTTTTTTTTTTTTAATTTTATTTATATTAGGGAAACATACAATATCTCGCTACACATTATAAATATACATAAAAGAAAAACATAAATCAGCAAAGTTTCCACTAAATTACTAAAACATATTATAAATTACAAGTCACTACAGAATATTGGAGCTGGTAGAAAACATACAAAAAGGTAAGAATTACACAAAAAAAAAGAAAGAGAAAACCAAATAAATAAACCAGTTAACAAATAACATATAACATACAAAACAAACAAATAAACTGGCCGCAACAAAAAGAGACTACACAACTATTGACGACACGTTTGGCATAGTGGCCAGTAACCCTAACTGTTAATCAAACGGTCGCGGGTTCGAATCCTGCTAGGAGCAAATGTTTATTTTGTTAACAATTTTACCTTTGTACCTGAGTCATGGATGTTTTGTATTTATAATATTTATGTATTTACAAAAAAAAAATAGTAATCTATGTATTATATCAACTTTCTGGTATCCATAATACAAGCATTAGTTGCTTACTGTGGAACTAGATGGTGCTGTGTGGAATGTGTGAAGATGTGTGTGTGTGTGTGTGTGTGAACTATATTTTCGAGAGCTTGTTTAAGGCTTCGTTTATAGGCTCCTATAGGACAACTGAAAATATTCAGATCTAGCATGTGTTCATTATAAAATTTACAGGAGCGATGCAAAAAGGTATTGAGATGCGAAAAGGATTAAAGATAAGGGGATAAGAATGTCATAATTTTATAATAATAATAATAATAATAATAATAAATATCTTCACACATTCCACACAGCACCATCTAGTTCCACATTAAGGAACTAATGCTTGTATTATGGATACCAGACAGTTGATAAAATACATAAATTACTTTTTTTTTGTTGTAAATACATACAAATTATAAATACAAAACATCCATGACTCAAGTACAAAGGTAAAATACATAAACATTTGCCCCTAGCGGGATTCGAACCCGCGACCGTTTGGTTAACAGCTAGGGTTACTAGCCACTATACCAAACGTGTCGTCAATTATTTAAGTTTTGATTAATTTTAATTAATTATTTAAGTTTTCTTTTGCAATTCCAGTTTCCCTGACGTGATGATGCCGTCGTACGCCAAGTCCAAGTGGTACGCGGTGTTCTTCATACTCTACATAATCACCGTTTTGTATGTACTCATGAATTTGGTAAGAAATTTATTTATTTATTTATTATACCGTTCAATTTGTTCCCGTATTATTGCCACTTTGTTTAGCCACTTGCTTTAAACGATTCAGATGTTGGCGGTTGTGTACGAGACGTTCACGCGAATAGAAAGAGAGAAATGCAGGGCGTTGCTTCTGCACCGACGGCGGGCCGCCAGACACGCGTTCCGACTCTTGGTTTCGCGTCGGGCGCCCGACTCGGTCCGCTTGCGACACTTCCACGGCCTCATGAGGCACTATGCGCCTCACACAAGTCAGTATCAATCCATGGTGTACCTTACAATTGTACCCTTATTAGATCGTCTCTCTGAAACCCTTTATTCTGATTATAAATTGTCACTTGTCAATACGATTAAGATTGTTCTCATAAAACTTGTATTACATGTGCTATTTGTGTTGACTCAATAAAATTTCTTTTCTTTCTTTCTTTCAATTCTGATGCCTATTCGTTCAAAATTTGAAAAGATTCGGGTTACATGAGTTCGGAAACAGACGCCGCCAGGTAGTTCTAAACCTTGGCAGTGCGAAAAAGAGAGATTTCGACAAGACGAGGATGGTAACCAACTGTACGTTTGAATGTCCGACGGAAGAAAGGTGAAGGCGGCTCCTGATCCAACCTATGTCTCAATGTCCAAACAGTGGGCGTCTCGAGATGTGATAAACGAGTAGTTTTTTTTTTTTTTTTTTTTGTCTCAGGCGGTTTAGACATATACCTGATGTTCAAACAATTGAACCAGTCCGGCTGTGGTGGTCTGTCGCGGGCAGAATTCGCAAACCTTTACGAGGTGTTCGCGTTGCGTTGGGCCCCGCAAGAGGCACGCGCGCCTTGGTACGCCGACTGCGCGCTGGAGCCTCTCGGGCGCTGGGCGGCCTTAGCCGTGCGCTGGCCTTACTTCGAGTACGCCGTGTACGGCCTCATCGTGGCCAACGGCGTGGCCTTACTCGCGCGCGTATGCCAAGCGGCCGGCGACATGCAGGACAGCGCGCGGTTGCTATGCGCCTCGTGGGACACATGGTTCTTCCTCACACGTATGCACTGACCTGTATTATATACCACTGGACAAATTGCTGTCAAGTTATTCTTGTGCCTATAGAACGTGTGTCCACGGAACTAAAATTAGTGATTATACATATACATATATCTATGTAATAAAAATACGCAAACGTCATAATTTGTTGTCGGTACAGTCGAGGGCGGCGTTTCAAAATGGCACAAAAAATTAACTGTCATTTGTATGAGACAGACTGTCAAGTGGTATGTCTTAAAATTAGTCTTAACTTAAGTCACGTCCGCTGCGCCAGTTTTCTAACAAAACATTATTAGAAAACATTAAATGGTGTAATTTGGTGTAACTTAAATGTTTCATTGGTGCAGGCTGTGTCATCCGCCAAGTGTTACTTGTATTGGATTACGACGATTTTTTTAGATGCCTGCTTAGTTGGAGGCCTTGTAATTATAAATAAATAAATAATATAGGGCCGTGGTCAACATATTCCGTTCACCAAAAAGCTTACGTCTGAATTGTTAATTTCATTCAATTTCGTTGCAGAAAAGACGTTTAGTTTTATTATTTATTTTTTATATTTTTTATTCTATGTGTTCAATTATTATTGATTATTGAGTGGAATCCAGAAATTTTAAGATGTTAAGATGTCCGTTTCGAATGTTAAAAGTTAGAAAACTTCAGACTTGAAATGTTAAATTTGCCTTTAAACATCAAATAGACACTATAGTAAAGTGTTCACATAGACATAGAAAATGAACTAAGAAACACCTGCCCGAAATTGACTACTCTTTAGAAAGAGAGAAAGCTATATTGTGGCCAATACCTATCTCTTTCCTCACCCTATGTCCATGTTCTGTAGTAACTTCGCAGACCAATAAAAATTCTAGAAAAAGACAACCACTGGCCACACGATCGCTTCGTCTCTGTTTACACTTTCTACTTTACTGTGGGATTGGGAACGCTCAGTACATTATCCCATCCCTTCGATCCTTATCCCTTATCATTAATCCTTCTATGGTAGGCAGCGCACTTGCAGCACCTATGGCGTTACTTGTATTATGGGCGACGGTTTCCATCTACAATAAAGTGGACCGTCAGCCTGTCTGTCGACTTTAATATAAAAAATAGAAAAAAAAGTCTATGAGTGGACCCAATGTGAACTCACTTCGTATTTTATGTACTAAACTCTAAAGTAAAACAATTTGACGCAGTATTCCTGATTGAGGCTTGCGTTCGTATGATGGCAAGTGGCATGTCCGTGTACATGGAGAGCGGGTGGAATGTCTTCGATCTGACCGTCACCCTGCTGGCTGTGCTGGGCGCTATTCTTCTGACCCTCGCACCGAAACTATTCATTGTTGTCATCTTCAGACCGCTCAGGTGAGCACGAACTGGTTCTGTTATTGTTTTCATTAAAAGGCAAATTTAATACGACTTATTCTATGTAAATATTTGTTGATTTATATAATTCTTTATATATAAAAGTTTAATTGACAGCCTGACGGTCGACTTTAGCGTTAGAATTACACCGTCACCACAAAATAGATTAGGTTAGGTAAGAGAGTGGGGATATTTACATCTTATACTGATTGAAACAAAACAGCACGTGTGCTGTTATTACACAGTCAAAGAAAATGATACCTTACTCGCGGTAACTAATTTACTGCCTTCAAACGGTCTGCACAAATGACTGTAAAATTTGCCAGATCCAGTTCAGATTTTCATTTCATTTCTAAAGTTAGCCCTGCCGGCAATCGAACCGGTAACTGGAGCCAGATCACTAAAGCTGACCAAAGTAAAAAAAAAATGTTTTTTTTTTTTTTTTTTTTTTTTTCAAATAATACCTTGTAGGTTTCATAATCAATACAAATCGGTATTGATGATTTATATAAATTGATATGGTGTAGTAATTACTTGATTAGTTCAATGTTAATTTTATTGATTAAGGCTCGAGTTCACCTACAGACGGTTATTTTTAAACGGCTGTTTAAAATTTAAACAGTCGTTTAATAATATTTTGTTTTTCTCCATCGCTTAAACGCCCTAAACATCTGATTAACTTAATGATTAATCTGATGTTTAGGGCGTTTGACCCGCAGTTTAGCGATGGTGATCAACAAAATATTATTAAACGGCTGTTTAAATTTTAAACAGCCGTTTAAAAATAACGGTCCGTTGGTGACACTCGAGCTTAAATCGTATTGTTTCAGATTAATGCGCCTGTACAAGTTGAAGAAGCGTTACCGTGACGTGTTCGGCACTTTGGTTCTTCTCTCCCCGCTTATGTCTTCCGCCGGCTGCGTGATGCTCGTCATGTACTACTTTTTCGCCATCCTCGGAATGGAGCTGTTCTCCGAATACCAACTCAAGAACTGCTGTGTGTAAGTAAACGTTTTTTTTTTTTTTTTTTCCAAATTTCCTCATAACGCCTCAGTCAGTGGCATTTATATGCACGCGACAAGCGGAAAGAGAAAACAAAAAAAAAACTATATTTGTGTATGCTTCAAAAACTCGAAATGATTGGTTTGTGTATGCTTCAAAAATTCGAAATGTTATGTGGGTTTGTGTATGTTTCGTAAATTCTAAATGTAATTGTTGGTTTGTGTATGCTTCAAAAACTCGAAATGATTGGTTGGTGTATGCTTCAAAAATTCGAAATGTTATGTGGGTTTGTGTATGTTTCGTAAATTCGAAATGTAATTGTTGGTTTGTGTATGCTTCAAAAACTCGAAATGGCAGAGGTCGCGTATTTCACAGTGTCAATAATACGTGGATGGATTCGTTGCCAAGAGCTCATTCTAAAGACTATTTGCTCCGAGTATCATACAATTTAGTTCGTTCAATCAGAACGTCTTGTTCACACAATTTAGTTCGTTCAATCAGAACGTCTCGTTTCACAGGAACACGACAGTTGAAGACTTCTACAAATATTCAGAGAACGGCTCGACGCCATTGGGTTTCTACTATTTGAACAACTTCGAGAACCTTCTGACGAGCGGAGTCACATTGTTTGAGCTGACCGTCGTCAACAACTGGTTCATACTGATGAACGCTTACGCCACTGTGGCTGGACAGTTCAGCAGGATGTACTTTATGGTAATCTATATATACATATAATAAAAAAAGAGCCGTGTGTGTACATTAAATATTTTTTCAAAAAATTATACACAATCGGAGGTCAAAAAAATATAGTTTTTAAATTTTTTATCTCTTTGTCTGTGCGTTTGCGCACGCTAATCTTAGAAACTGCTTAATCTATTTGAACGTTGTTTTCACTGATACAGTAATGATGATTAACTGGATTAAACTTTTTATCCTGAAAAAAAAAATGTAAGATTCCTGTGGGATTAAAAAAAAAAAACGGACTACAGCGCGTACGAAGTTGCGGGTACCACCTAAGTGTCCATATATTCACGTACAAATAAAATTTAATGTCTTTTTGTAATATCAAAATAACTGCTTTTTATTAAATTTATAGCAATTTTAACAAAAAAAGAAATTAAAATTTTCTGTCTGTTTTGTTTCGGCTAAACTCCGTAACGGCAGGACCGATTGTGACGGGACTTCACTGGCAGATAGCTCACGTTATAATGAGTAAGTTAGGCTACTCGAGCTTGCGTCACATCCGAATCGTCAGTCTTTTAAATGGGAACTTAGTTTGAGTTCACTTAACATCTCGCTTGTGTAGGATTTATATTTTACCCACTTTGAACCCTTCTTGGACCACTTCTATGGACCAATACCGTTTTTTGTTTAAAAAAAATCTCTTGAGTTATAAATGTGTATGTATGATTTACAGGTGTTCTACCTGTTCACGATGGTAGTCCTGACGATAGTGGTGGCCAGTGTGCTGGAAGCCTTCCGTTTCAGGATACAGTACAAGCGCAGCACCACCAAGAGAGATGGTAAAGCTCAAAACTCTCACTTATGCCTGTGTGTTTAAAGTTTTAAATAGCACTGTAAGCACTGTAACCCATCCCCCTTCCTTATCCTTAATCCTTATATGGTCGGCAGCGCACTTGCAGCACCTGTGGCGTTGCTTGTGTCATAGGCGACGGTAGCCACCTACCATCAAGTGGACCGTCAGCCTGTCTGCCGACCTTAAAATATAGAAAAAGTAAATAATTAATTTACTTTATACATTTAAAAATCGTTTCAGAGGAGAAACTCCTCCACGAAGAAGTCCACACGAGTTGGGAGGAAGCGCAGCGTTTGGGAGCCTCTGGTGACCTCGCAGACGAATTGAGGCCATACCTCACACCCGGAGTAAGTCCAAACATTTTTTTGATGTCTTTACTAGGGCACTTTCCAACTCGAGCAGTTCCATGATTACTCATTAGTTATTACCAATTCCATACTACGTATTTCCATTATAGCACTTTAGTTATTACCAATTCCATACTACGTAGTTCCATTATAGCACTTTAGTTATTACCAATTCCATACTAGCTAGTTCCATTATAACACTTTAGTTATTACCAATTCCATACTACGTAGTTCCATGATTACTCATTAGTTATTACCAATTCCATACTACGTAGTTCCATTATAGCACTTTAGTTATTACCAATTCCATACTAGCTAGTTCCATTATAACACTTTAGTTATTACCAATTCCATACTACGTAGTTCCATGATTACTCATTAGTTATTACCAATTCCATACTACGTAGTTCCATGATTACTCATTAGTTATTACCAATTCCATACTACGTAGTTCCATTATAGCACTTTAGTTATTACCAATTCCATACTTGATAGTTCCATTATAACTCTTTAGTTATTACCAATTCCATACTTGATAGTTCCATTATAACTCTTTAGTTATTACCAATTCCATACTTGATAGTTCCATTATAACTCATTAGTTATTACCAATTCCATACTACGTAGTTCCATGATTACTCATTAGTTATTACCAATTCTGAAGGATTGCATCGATTCTTTTTTGTATAATTAATTTCTAAAATATGCACAATTTGTGACATTTTCGCAGGTCGAATTCTTACTGACTAAATGCCAAAAATGTTTTTCCATTAAAACATCCTACATATAATGTACATTTAAAATACTTATCATGTATAAAGGTTTTTCTTAAATATTGAAATTGTTGGCGTATGTTAGGCATTCTTTCTTCGGTTATTCGCATTATAGTAAAAAGTTGAGACAACCAATTCTCCCAAATACCTATACCATAGATAAAATAGTACTTAACCAGTATGCTATATACTGAGTTCCAACGCTCGGAAAGCGCAACTTTAAATTAAGATGAATTTTCAGGTGCAAGCAACGTTCATAGGGTCCAGACCTCGCACCAAAGAGGTGCTGCAAAGGAGAATGTACCAACAGGATATACAGAAGTGGCTCGCCGAGGAAGATGAAAATGAAGGTATGTGGAAGAGTTCATTGTTATCTATATATATATATATAATGTTAAAGAAGCTGTGCATCGAAAGCCTTACTGTCCATAAATCGTTCGCATTACGGCCGAGTGAGCACTCGGCACTATTATGTTGTATATAATTTAAGTTTAAACAAATTTTAAAGTTGCTTCTTTATATAAACTAAGTTTATGCGGTAAACTTGACTAAAAACTAATTTGAACTCGGGCTCGACTAAATTGCTTACTAATCTACTCGACTAATTTTTCGATGTTCAGACACATTTAGTTACTAAATTACTTTCTACTCGACTAAATTACTCTAGCCTAGTGCGTACTAGAAGTCATTGTCAAATGTTACCGGCGATTGTCAAAGAATATTAAATTATTAAGTTATTTTATTTAGTAAATAAATTGCTTCCTACTCTACTAAATTACTACCATGGTGCGAACTAACCCTAAAGAGCAGTGTTTTCAGGCTATGACAAAGTGTATAACAATCATGACGACTCGTTTGGTCTAGTGGCTAGTAACCCTAGCTGTTAACCAAACGGTCGCGTGTTCGAATCCCGCTAGGGGCGAATGTTTATGTGTTAACATTTTACCTTTGTACCTGAGTCATGGATGTTTTCTATTTATAATATGTATGTGTTTACAAAAAAATAATAATATGTAATCTATATATCATATCAACTGTCTGGTATCCATAATACAAGCATTTAGTTGCTTACTGTGGAACTAGATGGTGCTGTGTGGAATGTGTGAAGATATTTATTTATTATTTATTATTATTATTACTATCATCATGTATTCTTTTCAATTATAATAAAAGAAGTGAATAAATAATTTTCCCTTTTTTTCAGGAGCCCCTCCATCGACGACTTTGACCTCCAGCGAGGACCCATTGTCGCCCCCATTAATCCATCAGCCAGAATCCGAGTCCAATAATCACATAAGGTCCGGATATCAATTGTAGAACATGCTGTTATTAATACTCTACAATAGACTCATGTTCCTATGGAACGCCGTCAAGGACTTATGATGGACTCTATTCCGTTGGATGTTTCATTAGGAAGTGAAGTTAGAAGTTGTTTGAAGGCATAGTGCACAGTGCTGTCTTTGCCATGAAAAAAAAAAAAAAAGATCTAGTGAACAAAAGGGGAATTACATATTTATAAGCTGTCAAGTTTTAGTCTCTGGTTTCGTAGCGAATGTTTGAAGTGTAGTTTTGATTTTAGAATGATAGCGATTCGATATATATTTGAACGTGGCGAACTGAACTAACTAAACGATCGAATAGATTATTTTTTTGGCAATTTTTCACAATTGTTATTTATGACATAAAAAAAATGGTCTTTCAGTCTGTGGAAAAATTCTTAATATTTCACTTAAAGAAAGGAAAACCCTGCTTTTCAGGACTACATATTTTTTTTTAATTACCTACTTTGCGACTTTGGGACTAGATTTTTTTTAAATTACTTTGCGTTTAAGATCTCTTGTTAGAAATTGAAGACATTCCTCTCCGTAGGACGAATGACTATAATAATGTCTGAAATGAGGTTTTAATATTTATAATTTAATTTTTAATATTATTATTCTTTTTTAATACTAATTGCATATAATATATTGTATTATTCAATGACTTCTATATACTAGACACGCTGAGCGGAACGCAGAAATTGTGTATTTAGTTACGGGTAACTTTCCGTAACTACTAATAGTATAATATAAAAACTCAACAGTACAATTAATGGTACTAATGACAATAAAAAAACCAATAGTAAAATTAATGGTACCAATGAGAATAAAAAAAACCGAATAGTACAATTAATGGTACCAATGAGAATAAAAAACCCAATAGTACAATTAATGCTACTAATGAGAATAAAAAACCCAACAGTACAATGAAGGTACCAATGAGAATAAAAAACCCAACAGTACAATTAATGATACTAATGAGAATAAAAACCCAATAGTACAATTATTGATACCAATGAGAATAAAAACCCAACAGTACGATTAATGGCACCAGTGACAATAAAAACCCGACAGTACGATTAATGGCACTAGTGACAATAAAAAACCCAATAGTACAATTAATGGTACTAATGAGAATAAAAGGCCCAGTAGTACCGCTCAGTATGATAGGAACTCATTTAGTCGATTGCAAGCGAAGGAGGAACGCGTAAGCGCCATATTTTCCATGGCGCTTACGACCTTTTGGTCGCGAACTTTAGCGTAGTCTTACTGTGAAATTTTGTTCCGGTCACCAAGTCCAGTAGAAATACATATAGGTCGATGGTTGTACTCTATATTATTTATACTTTGACATAGTGTCATTGCCATTAAAAATGTTTCGTAATAAAATTGAACAGCTTTCTATACATTATACATTATATTATATTTATAATATTAATTTTTTTATAAATTCGAATCGTGTGTGATTATGATTGAGTATTAAAACATCTGTGATAGTCACGTTGAAGAAAAAAAAATATTTATGAGATTTTACATTTTTTATTATGTTTTATTATTATTATTTTTTTTTATTTAGATTTAACAACAGAGCCGTCGATAATTGAAATTAAAGATAGGTTGTATTATTTTTTTTTTTTTGAAATTTTATTTACCAAAGTGGATTTTTAAAATTAGTTTTTAAGGCTATAGGATTAGAATCTACATTTATTAAAATGACTATCGTTTGGCCGAAGTTGCTACACCACTCCATAGGAACGAAAAATCACGAGTTTCCATGAGAGCGATATTGTCGAACAGGTCTTAAGATATCGACTTCCATTATTTTAAAACTGTCGTAATAGAGCTTTCTCTATATTTATTAGTAAATAAATGAATCATTCTCATCAGACTGGGTTATATTACCATTAAAGAAAAATTTCAAGGTAAAATCACAGTTTTGATATCACGAAATATCTCTGATAATTTTGATGTCACGACCCAAAAGATATTTTATTCATTGTGAGTGAAACATAGGCAAGCATAGGACGTGGTATAGCGATATTGGTCAAACTATACCAGCTAATTATAGCTAATAATGAATTCTAAAACTGCTATTAGTTAGATACAATTTAGTTAAGCTCTAATGTATTGGATATAAAGTATAATAAGTAATCATGCCTTTTAAATAGAAGCGTGCTTATTTTTAAAAGAATAAGTTACTTAGCGGACAATTCACAGTATTAGAATATGTGACATTAATTAACGCAAAAACTAGATAATATATAACTAAAACACATTTTAAAACATTTAAATAAAAAAAATATACAGGTAGATGCACACATTGCTAAGCAAAACTGAGTCCAAACATAGTCACTGAGTCAAAGTGTATCTAAGTTTAGTCACGTATGTTTTGCATTTAGTCATGAAGATGCTGAATACCTAAGTACCTAAATACCTACCTATGTACTTAAGTACTTAGGTACCTAAGTAGATGTCGTACTGGAAAAGAATCCTATAGTTTGATTAGAAGTCATCAAACTATAGAAACTATAATATCAGAAGTGACATAGACTTTGGACATAAATAAAATGAATATAGGAAATTATTATTAATAAAAAACATTCTCAGATGAAATGAGAACTAAAGATAGAGCTTTGTCGACGACAGAATGAAGCCGGTAAAACTACGCCTCGCCTTTATTAAAATATTTACTGGCGAAAACTCCGAATTGCGTAGTGAATAAGGTTTCAAAAAAAGGTTCAGAAAAGAGTAACTTTTTACACGTAAATAAACTTGAAAGTCAATGTTTTGAATAAAAATAAACAAAAATAGTTTGGTACATAAAATCTAAACACAGTAAACGGCCTACGCATACATGTTTTAAAACCTGACTTCACTATATTGTTCGCAAAATTCTGTCTAAAGTTCTTGTTTGGTCTGGAATATCATTAAGTATTTTAAACTAAATTGAAAATTGGCCATTACATAAAATAAACTTGAATTAATAATACATCGAAGAAAACTTGTTATCAAATAAACAATTTTCTCTTTTAGACTACAACAAAGCATCTACCAGTAATATTATTTTTATCAATTAAAGCCGATTTAGTAATCATTTAAAGTAAAAAAAATATATGTACAATTGGCTGTAAATAATTGTATTGGGGGGCCTTTAAAAAGAAATAACCAAATACCTACTTTATAAATATATTTGCAGTAATATTAGCAATCGGATTCGCACGCAATTTTTTTTTAATTATAGACAAAAACCTTCATCGCTTATCGCTCCTTCCCTTAGTGAAAACCTCATCCCAAATAAAGTTAAAAAATTATTCAACATTCAACAAGTTTTAAAAAAGAAACAGACAGAAGCGGAGGCGACTTTATATATTTTTTATGTTACGGTCGTCAGACAGGCTGACAGTCCACTTGATGGTGGGTGGCTACCGTCGCCTAAAACACAAGCAACGCCACAGGTGCTGCAAGTGTGCTACGATGTAGTATAAGGTTTTAGTATACCTTAGTAGGATAAGGTTTAGGGATAGGGAAATGGGCTCTGGCATCCCTAAGCGTACATGCGCACGGCCAATAAGACTTGGCGGTGACACTGAAACACAACAGCACGCATGCTGTTCATTCACGATGGTCTTCTGTAAGAGGGTGGTTACTGCCGCCGGACGGCCCGCCCAAATGACTGCGTATTGCAGTGTGCCCTGCCACCATTGAAAGTACTGTTTTTTTTTTTATATAATCGACACGTTTGGTCTAGTGGCTAGTAATCCTATCTGTTAACCAAACGGTCGCGGGTTCGAATCCCGCCAGGGGCGAATGTTTATGTGTTAACATTTTACCTTTGTACATGAGTCATGGATGTTTTGTATTTATAATATGTATGTATTTACAAAAAAAAAAGTTATCTATGTATTATATCAACTGTCTGGTATCCATAATACAAGCATTAGTTGCTTAGTGTGGAACTAGATGGTGCTGTGTGGAAATTGTGGAATGTGTGATGTGTGATGATCGAATCTGAATAATGTTGAATAATTATTAAACAGTTGGATACAATAGATGTCGTTCTAAAACTTATATTACCATCGCATTGTAGAACAGATAAGCACATGTGCTTCGTAATTATAGGTAGGTATTTGGTATAGCTGTCAAATTTGTAGTAGTCCTAGTAGAAACAAGTGTAGATCTAGTTTGTAGTTGTTAAATGTGATAAGTATTATTAATATTATAATATGGACCATAATAAAGTTGTAGTGCATTGTTAATTTTAATAATTTGTTTCAATAGCTATCTAGTAAAATGGAGTAATTTCCAATTTGTTTTATCTTAAGAAAAATACATTGATTTACAATATTTTTGCAGTGAAAACTTCTTTTGGCACTTGTAGTATGAAAAAAAAAAAACCAGTAAACTCGCGTCGTCACACTCTGTGACACACTCAGTGATGTATTGTATGAAATAAACGCCATCTACCCGAATAAGTGCGTACTTCTTGGTTCATAATAAGCTTAACAACGTTGTTAGTTTGTTAAGATGTTAACAGCGTAGTTATCATTTCTTACGTGCAAACCTACGAATGACAGTTTTTTATATTGCAGAAGTTGATTTGCTGAATTTGTACTGAGGCCGCAAATTAGCAATTATCGCGCGAGTAACGCGTTTCGACTAGATTTGACTTTTGGCACACTGGGACATTTTAAAATCTAGACTTTGTGAAACCATAATGACAAAATATTATTATGTAAAATAAAAATTGAATTTTTAAGTTTAGAAGAAATCTGTAACTGTATAATTTCACTAGAAGCTAGTCAAAATTTTTGGATAAATTTTTTTTTTATTTTTACTAAAGAACTTGTGCTCATCGGCTTTCAATTCTTCAGTTAAGGTAATAAAGGAAGGAAATTCTTTTCTAAATAAAACCATAAGAACATTTTGCCTTTTTAGGTTAACTTATTTTTCAAGAGTCCTCTGCGTGAGAATAAGATCAGCAGAAAAAATAAATATTAAAAAAAATGCATAATTCCCGATATAATGTGTCAAACCTTTTAATTAGTTGAAATTTTGAGTATATTTATAAATTAAAATAATTTAAATAAACCTTTTTTTTTTTAAATAATTTACTCCATTTTACACAATTGCTAACGCCTCTAGTTTTATTAAGTGTAAAATACTATATATTTTTCACGACTTTACTTTGAGAGTAGTATTAGAAGCTAGGGCTGGTAAAAATAATGATGTATACATTAAAGCTGAAGGTCCCGTTTTGTCTTGTAATAAAAAAACTAAAGTATCTACATATATCCAAGTATTTATTTTAATTATTTAATAATAAAATAAATACATATTGGGACACAAAAGTCTGTAATAAGTGAATGGTGCTTTGTGGGCGAGAGGTGTAAAGAATCAGTAGGCATAGACAAATAGATAGATCAGACTGGCTTTCGCTTGTATGTAGAAAAAAAAAATAATATCAACAAGAGCATAATGAAACAAATAATATATTTAAAGATAATTTCAGTCGTTAAAGTTATTTTATTTTGTAACAAATGTATCTAAATAACTTTTGAAGCAATCAAATTTTAAATATTTCTAAACCGAATATGAAATTTATAATTTATTTAATGAACGCGTTTTTCTGTCTTTTATTGTAAAAGGCATTTGACAATAGATGGCGCTGAACATACAAGCCTACCTTTAAAAAATATAAATTTCATGTATCATAATTTTAACATCCAACCATGATATTTAAAAGTGAAGATTATTTAATTGTATTTTGTAAAAATAATTTTATTTTTACCATTGATTTATTTGTATAGATTTTATCTTTAATTCTAACAGTATTATTTTTTATTTTTTTTTAAGTTTTTAATGAGATGTATACAATTATGTATTATTATTTATGTTATATAGAACACATTGTTGATACGCAAACAGTACTATTGTAACAATAATACATGCACTTTTAAATAG
The DNA here is from genome assembly GCA_944738685.1 of Synanthedon myopaeformis. Lineage (NCBI taxonomy): Eukaryota > Metazoa > Arthropoda > Insecta > Lepidoptera > Sesiidae > Synanthedon > Synanthedon myopaeformis. The sequence goes on along the minus strand of OX122933.1, from coordinate 1,539,186 downwards.
ACAATTGTTTTCTTTTTTTTCTTTATATATCCAACAATTTTTTACACCAGTTAATATAAACATTGTAACAGGGGTGCCTATTGTTGAACTTTGTAATAATCTTTTTTCACGGTTTACGAGATATTAATCAAATCACATTCGTATTAGACATTTGTCTCGAACTAATTAAAATAGTAATTGTTGCTTGTCTTTCTATTAAACGCATTGCTAAATTCTACTGAACGCTAGATGCCTCTAAAGCATGCTTTAAGCATCAATAAAATACTACTTAGCCAGTAAAGCTGGCCATTTCACGTTTTCCGTATTCGATTTCCGTGTGCCTAGCGCAGAAGTTAGGAATATTATAATGCCAGTACTTTCAGTGGTGACTTTGTGAACGCACTACGATTTAATTGCGATTGCATTTCTGTTTTCATTATCAAAAAAGAAAAAGAAACGTCGGTATTGGGTTCATCCGTTAAACACTCGGAGAATCAACGAGAGTCCATTTTATCTAAAGAGAGCAAAGTTGCGAGCACACCCAGATGAATTCTTTGATTACTACAGAATGTCCATAGAACAATGGCATACGTGATAAATTAAAAAAAAAAAAAAAAAAAAAAAAAAAAACAAAATACGGAAGATTTCCGAACGTGTGCGGCGGTACATAGCAAATGTATGGAAGTGCTTCGTTCGCATGACGTCATTAGGTTTTTTTCCGTATGGGGTTTCCGAACGCACGGGCCCACACTCGAAACGTACGAACGGAATGTATTCCGTACGGAAAAATAAAGAATGTGTACAATAGACAATGGACAGATACTCCTTTCACCAAAATACTGCATTCGTCAGACATGTTTTAGATCTAGAATAATGAAGATAAATGCTCGATTATTCTATTCGGACTGTATTGCTGATTCAATTATTAGTTTCTTATTTTTTTTATTCAATTATTTATTATGTAACTGATTAATTTTGACTAGAATAAAGATAACTTCTCAGCAATCCCTACCAGCGACAGTAACCACGTGACCAATACAGGGTACCAAAATACTGTATTTGTATAAAAAAAAACATACTACTCGGTTTTCTCATTTTTTTTGTAACATATTAAATATATAAAAAATCAAGAAATAAAACCACAACTCAATATTGAAACAATTTTATTAATTAATTAAACAAATTCTAATTCTAAATATTATTCTAATTTCTTTAGCACCTCGAGCTGTATATGGGGCGTTTTTTAATTGTGATCCGAAAGGACATAATATTCAAATGTAGGTCATTTAAAACTATAATAAGACTTAAACAATAGTGTCTTTTTTAAAAAAAAAAAAACATCGAAATATACAATTATGAATATATACTAAATAAATTTTAATTACAAATCGGATAGTACCACCACGTCGGAACGTTGATTTTTTTTTTTAAATTATTAACAACTCATCTAATTAATCAAATTTTATACAATTTTTCGTTAACTTAAGTAATCAATTATCTTTTAATAAAATATATTTACTCATTATTTTACAAAATTTACAGTTGTCGGGGAATTTTATTTATTTACAATAGATTTTTTAAAGTGCTCATTAAATGTTTGGAAGACATTATTTTTACTTTTGCAGTGAATATAAAAAAAAAAAAAAAAAAAAAACTAAAATATTAACCGTATTAAACGCCTTCAAGAACAAAAAATTCTTTATTATTCGTCAAAAATAACAAACTTAGAAGACATTTATTAAAAAAAAAATCATAAAAATAATTATAAAGCTTGGTGTGTACATTAATGAACATTAGCTGCATTTGTAAGACAAATAAGTAAGATTTAAGTCACCAATTTTAACCCCCGACGGAAAAGAGGGACGCTATAAGTTTGACCTGTGTGTGTGTGTCTGTCTGTGGCATCGTAGCTCCCAAACGGATGGGCCGATTTTGATCCGGTTTTTTCGTTTGAAAGTTGACATGATCGAGACGGTTCTTAACTATATCTTATGAAGATCTTTTTAGGCGTTTGAAGATCATCAGCTCATTTCCTAGTTGACGAAGGGATCTCAATAACTTCCACGGGTTCGATTGGTTTGGAATTTTGTGTACCATTACTTCGGTGGTATTTCCACGACATGGTAACCTGGAGCTGATGCTGCAGCATCAAGTAGTCTGCGAGACACCCAACTCCTCGGCAACTTACAGCAGATTTTTGGGCTCATTAGAAAGTCGGGGGTTAGTTTATGAATTTTAATTATAGCTTCTAAATTAATATATATTTTTAAACTATAGGTTACACTAATTATAATTTAGATTCGCTTGTTTTGAGAACAATCAATATTTAAAACAAAGGCCGCTATTAGACCAGAGAATAATTCCCATTTATCACTGAGGACAATCATTCCCTGGGTGGCAAATGGTAACTTTTGGGAAGATTTTAATTTCCCAATGACCATTCCTATACATTTTTATACATATTTACTATGAAGAACAACACAAGTGTATAAAAAGGTGGGATAGTCATTATGCTTTTTCATTCAATCCATTGTACAGTCGGGGTAAGAAAACCTTCGTCAGTTTTCAAATTCATTCATTGAACTAAAGCACTAAGCAGACAACTGATAGACGTTTTAAATGAAATTTTACCATGACTGATTTTCATTGATGACTGATATTTGTTTTTGTTGATATTTCTAAATTAAATTTACTTTTTCATATGGATTGTAAATTACCCAAAATAAATAATTATTATTGCCCTGGTGCAAAGCAAATGTCGACTTTATGGTGACGAAACTTTTCTTAATCCGACTTTACATACACATTCATATCTGATTTCAACTTCTTTTTCAGTTAAATTTAACTGAAAAACTGTTAAATAAATCGGTTAAGTTGTTACCAAAGATACAATTAAACTGACTTGCTTGGGGAACGAAATTACTCGAGCTGTCTCATATCATGAAAATATGAGGCGTGGCTGTGTAGTGAATACGTGTACTTTCTTCTTTGGGTGTGTATATATGTGTATTTCCAACGAATTTGAATATACCATATATACCAAAAAATTCTTTGATCCTTTAGGTAACGAGTGGTATTATTAAATTTTAGATATAGTTGATAGATATGTATCTACAGCATATCAAATTGTATCCCTCGATTTTGTTATAATCACTTTTTTGAATTGCCTCCCACTATGGAAGCAAATTTGAAGAAACGTTACAAGCAGCGTCACATGAACGTTACACTGAAACGTCACTCTAAAATAGACCTTGAAATTTTACTCTCATCGCTCTCAAAGAAGTTTCCCCTTCAAAATATATAAGTTTCCACCATTACTTTTATCTCATTTTGATAATATTTAACAAACAACTTATAATTACAAACAAAAAAATACACAACAAAACTAAATCTACCCTCACCCGTTGTTTGAGACACATTTGTCACAATTTCATACATATAAAATATTTCAATAAATCGCCCCACGCCGGGCATAAATGTAAAAATATGGTAGTCGTATAAATATTATGTACAGTCGGGGTACGAAAACCTTGGTCAATTTTCAAATTCATTCCTTTATCAAGTCGTAGATTCTTAGTACTTTTTGAAACTAAAGCACTAAGCAGACAACTGATAGACGTAGGCAAGCAACAAAAATTCTATAACAAATTTCCAAAAAAGTTCCAAATGAAATAGGCAAAATAACCACTCTATATTTGGGTTGTTGCCGATATTCGCATTCACAAATGCAGAACATCCGCAAACACAAATGCGGAACTTCCGCAAACACAAATGCAGAACTTCCGCAAACACAAATGCGGAACTTCAGCAAATAACGCAGAACTTCCGCAAACACAAATGCGGAACTTCCGCAAACACAAATGCAGAACTTCCGCATCGATTTTGACATCCGAAACCACATTTCGTCCGTATCCGCAATAATGAATACGAATCTTTTGCGGATGCGGATATGGAAGCGTAATTGTTTCGGTATTTTTTTAAAATTTAAATTGTTTCAATTTTTATCTACAAAAAGATATTGATTACCTAATACAAAAATATTAAAATAATCAGTTTCATTTAACATTAAAAATTAAAAGTATTAAAAAAAAAAAACTTGAAATCAACTAAAAATCCATATCCGCATCCGCATTTGCGGTTGTGAAAAATCTGCATTTGCAACAACCCTGCTTCTATACTTTAAATAAAATTATATATTGTAATTTTTTAAATTGCACTCAAAAATTTAATTTCTCGATATATATATATATATATTTAATTTTAATTCAAATCAATACACGCATACACGATTCTTTTAAATTTTTTTTTCGTGACACTTTATAACGTTGAGGTTGGATTTCACTAAAAACTAAAAAAATAAATAACAAAAGCTCATATGAGCTAGGAAATTGTCATATTTATAGTAGGCACTTAAACACTTCACTTTTTCACAAATGTTTTGAGGAATGTTTGATCACTGGGGAACATTTTACTTAAATACGCAGACATCGCAAGAGGCGAACGCTAGTATAGTACTATTCTCATACAAACTTCGTTGGGCTTGCGAAGAAAAAGGTATTTATTTATTTATTTATTTATTAAAAACGTTAGTATTTTTTTAGATGGCACCAAAAAAAAATTATTTATTTGCTTTTCTATCTATAATAATAATATTTATAAAGAGAGAAGATTTGTATGTTTGTAATGAATAAACTCAAAAACTACTGGACCTATTTTGAAAATTCTTTCACCTAAGTATAGAAAGCTACATTATCAGCGAGTAACATATAGGCTATATTTTATAAAAAGTTACGCGGGCGAAGTCGCGTGCAACACCTAGTTATTCATAAAAAGCAAATAATTTAACTACAATAAGTGGCATAACAAGAAAATTAACCGAGCAATTGCAATATTTAATTAATAAACACATTTAAAATAGAAATAAAAGGGAATACACAACCTTCGAAAACTTTTATTATATATGAAAGATCTATAGATAGGTTTTTTTTTTATTTTCTCTATTCTCATTAAAGCTTTTAAAGCTACTTACATGAGAAATATAACAAAAAGACTTAATTAAGAAACGAAACATTAAACAGACAGACAAGAGTCACCAAATTTAAAAAAAAATATTTGTTCCTGATTTTTTTAAACAAAAACACGTCAAAAAACATTTAACATAAAATGTTTCAACTTGGAACTAAATTCTCTAAGAGATTTTGACTGTTTTATATGCAAAAAGGTAATTCGTTAAAAAGTTGTGCTCCCTATATGTTGTTATATGTTGTTATTATATGTTGTTCGTACCTTTGGCAAGACAACTAAAGTTATGCAATTGTAAATATATTATTGTTTAAGCAATTTAATATCGGAATAGATCTTTATTTATCTACATATAGTATATATATATGACATGGCACATGTCACGTTAGACATAACATGTGCCATGTATAAATTAAATCAAACCGATGCACACATTATACATATATTAGTTTCTTTCATATATATTTTTTAAAGACGTTTAAAAGTTGCTGGAAGATCATGTAAAAAAAAAAAGTTTTGGTCCTTCGAGCAATTTAAACAAACGCCTCATGTATATGATATTATATATATATATTGAGAATCGATATCAAAATAAAAGTATAAATATCATATACATGAGGCGTTTGTTTAAATTGCTCGAAGGACCAAAACTTTATATATATAATTGAATTCATTGATCTGAACAATGTATAACTGAAATTAATTCCAACGAAGGTTGTTATGGATTTTTTTTTAGCACTGATGTAGCATTTAAAAGTAAAGTAATTTTTAAAACTGAATATCAAAGAACTAGTCTTATAAATGCTTGAGCAAACAATTTTTTTTTATAAACAACATTGTTTTTTTTTTACAATTTTTTTTTATAACACAGTGAAGAAATGAATACTTAATTAAAAGAAGAATATTTAAGATTCATTTTTAAATAAAAACTATCAACAATTTCACCTAAAAAAAAAATCACTGGCAGTTTTGAATTAGCATTTTTAGTTTACATATTATGCATTTATTTTAAAAACCGTCTTTATGTCGAATTTTTTCTATTTTTTATTTTTTATTTATTTATTGTCCAAAAACACTTTCGCACGAACAAATCTGTCAGTTTGCTATCAACCGTCGTCCGGAGCGGTCGTCTCTAACGTTCACACTGAGGACCGGGGGAATGACTGAAGCAATACATTCTACAGGTGTACTCGCTACCTGAGCCTCAATTTCTTGAGCGGTGGCTGCTGTCACATTTCCAGAGAAACTCCTGGACCTCCTAACCTGGTTTCCGTCACCCGGAAACCATTTTCTAGGAGATGTCCGGCCAGCGTATCCACGGTTGAACGCGGCGTCGATGGCGGTATCAGAATCATCGCGTAACTGAAATAAAAAAACAAAACACATTAATATTGTTTTTTACAAAAACATATAACAGTTATATAATAGAATATATAATATTCCCAAACTCAAACTAAAATAGTGGAGGACTTCCTTTGATAAGGAAAAAATATCCACGCAAAGTAGACGAGTATAATTATGTATTATTCGGTGCTATTACAATTAACTATTTCTCTTCAATTTTTCAAAATTTTGCTTCATTCAAAATATTAACATAATTTTAACATAAATCAGTTAAAAAGTTAATTTTATGTAACATAACTCCTAAACTAATGAACCGATTTTGATAAAATCTCGTAACTATGTGTCACTTGGTCCAACTTAAAAGATAGGATAGTTTTTATTTTGAAACCTGGCGAAGCCGGGAGCGTGTATTAGTACTAATATATTATACTAGTATTAGTATTATAGTGTATTAGTATTACTAGTATTAGTATAGATTTGAGGAACTAATAACGCTTCAGCCTCCCTACACTAAGCCTTAGGTTGCTTTGGGGGGGTATTCTAAGAATATTATTAAAAGGATAATTAAATTACCCTCCTCCGCCTGCTCCGGTAAGCTTGCAGGCCAGTCCTCGGGCCTGTGAGGCCGCTCTGATGGTCTCCAGGGTCGGATGGGAAACACCCATAGCGGCCAACAGGCAATGGTTCATGTCCCATAGCTCCTGTAAAAAATATATTCACCAATCATTCTCTTCTAAATTATAAAACACAAAAAAAAAAAAAAAATTGTGTGCGTCAACTCCCGACACACGACCGGAATTCACTCCTTACGAACGATTATAAAATTTAAATTTTCACATTTCGAACACGCCGAAAGAACAATATTGTCCTTTTTTTAAAAATAATTATATATATATGCACACATACATAGTAGTACACACTTACATATACAGCAGTATTATATGTACAGTAGTACACACTTGATAAGGCGCGTCGTGAATCTTTGTTCGCGCAGAAAAAATAAGTACGGCTCCGGCGATTAACGAAGAAAGCAAACTTACAATTAACCTTAGATACAATACCCATAAGGTTCATAATAGAATATGCACTCGCGTAAGATGGCAAGCGGCGCACGCTAACATGGCGGCTGCTGGCGACCAGTAGCGGTAGTGGCGAAAGCCGCCAAGTGTGTGGATTGGTCGAAAGCATTTCCCACTCTTTAAAAATTCCTCTTCTGCGCTAGTACATCGGTAAGCCATATCAGTTGGGTACTACTGTCTGTACGCAATGTGCCCAATGCCATACAAATGCAATTTATACTTACTGCCAAGTGCTGGTAATCAGATTCCGCGTCCGATTCACATTTACCACCGAATAATTTCTCCAATACCTGAAACGATACAATATTTATTTGTAACTAGCTGTGTCCCCCCCTCATCATTACTTTCACGTACATTGAAAATATGTGAAGCTTTTTTTTTATTGTAACGTTCTCAGTATAGTTAATTTCGTTACCTGTGTCGCCGTTCGTGTGATATCGTCGCACGCGTCCATCATATGATCGACGGCGGCCATGTTCCTTTGGCGCAGTGCTGCCACCTTCATGACGAGCGAGCGAGTCTCGCGGGAAACGCGCGAATCAACCAACAGGACGCGGAGATCCATTTTGATGTCCACGTGACGCGGCTTACTTCCCTTCTTATAAGAAATTAGCGAACCGAACGTACACGTTGCGTTGTCTATGCCTGTAAAATGTATGTCTTCTAAGTGGGTGCTGTTTAACATTATGAAATATTTATATATGTAGCTTATTATTTATATATGTAATATTTATATATGTATATGTAGATAGATTTTTTATATTAAATTCGGCAGACAGGCTGACGAAGATTCACTTGATAGTAGGTGGCTACCGTCGCCGATAACAAGCAAACGCTACAGGTGCTGCAAGTACGCTGTCGGCCATATTAGCGAAATGGGACAAGATAGATCAGCAAACAGTATAAGCACCTAAGTTGTTCGCTGATGGGAGCAGCCTTAAAGAGAGGCAACTTAACTGATGACACGCCATTACAGAAGACAGTCGTGAAATAAACAGCACGTGAATGAAACCATAGCTATTAACCATAAATTTTTATTTTTTTATTATTTTTATTAAGGTCGGCAGACAGGCTGACAGTCTACTTGATGAGGGCTTGGGAATATAGGGAAATAGGCCTTGCTTGCGTTTATAAGTGACGGTAGCCACCCACCATCAAGACAGTGGACTGTTAGCTTGTCTGCCATAATTTTACATAACAATATTACATTAAAACTTCTTTGTCAAAATGATTATTTAAAAATTCCCAAAATACGAGTAGAGGAAGTTGATGTTTGCCATACAAATACAATGGTTATTATACAAAGAACGATTTTTAAACAAACTAAACATAAATTAAACAACTACACTTCCTATTTAGGTATTTCTTTTAACTAAACAAAATTCTTTTATGCTTTTAAAATAAAGGGGGGTATTTTAAAAATTAAAAGTAATTTGAAAGATTTACATGGCTTAATATATTATTAAAAATCGGTTGTAAATCAATTTAAAAAAACTTCAACTATACATACCACCATTTGCAATTTTTCTGCAAATTATATACACAAAAAATCTTGCTCGGTTTATTATCGCTCTTTCCATTAGTGAAAACCGTATCAAAATCTGTTAGGTGGTTTGTAAGTCAGCGGAGAAACATTATAAAACAGCGACTTTATATTTTATTTATAATAATACTAGCTAAGGGTTCAAAATAAAAACTATCCATCTTTTAAGTTGGACCAAATGACACATAGTTACGAAGTTTTATCAAAATCGGTTCAGTAGTTTAGGAGTTCATTGGCGTCAAACAACGTGACACTTTTTATTTGTTTATTTACATACAAAAAAAAAAACAATTGTTGGTACTTTGATTAGGTGTACTATAAACTCAATTAAGTATATAGAGATGTTTAGATATAAATATAGAAATATAACCGAAATATTTCGCAACTTTTAAAGTTTAGATGGAAATTTGTGAATTTATCTTCGACATTATACCGGAAAATAAGGTATACAGGACGTCCCAAGACTATGCGACATGAAGGGAAAATACCTTAAATATCTTAGACAGGATATTTTGCTGAAAGAAGACTTTATGTTATTTTTAAAAGTTAGTGCATTCAAAGATTTTCTAAAAATTACTTGCTTCGGTCTGGGAATCGAACCGACTTAAATGTGATAAAAAAAACACCCGTATTTTATTCCGGATTTCGTTTATGGCAACACTGTCATTAAACTATTTCCTTAAGACGAAAAACAGACATAATAATCTCGAGACATGTCGATAATGACGGTCAGATATAATATACAAGTGTTTTGTAATAATTGACAAGGTCGCGCGCACTGCACACAACCAATCTATTCAACTTATTCAGAGTGTTTGTACAAGAAGTTCAAGGCGCATTCAATAACTTATTGACACTTACAATGCAACTAATTATTAAATAACATTGCGTTTATTCCTGAGAGATATTTTTTATATAATTGTTGCAGACAGGTTGACGGTCCACTTGATTGCAACAAAACACCATGGGTGATACAAACAAGGCTGGGGCTGTTTTAAAAAAGGCGAAGGAGGTTTTGGAATTTCAATTTAAAATGGGACGTGTCACCAGCCAGTAACTTATGTTTCAACTATATGATTTTTGAATGCATGTTACATACAACACTATCAGTGACACTAAAATTTAACAAAATAATTTAGTTTTAAGTAATAGTTTAAGTAGTTAGTAGTAGTTTAATTTAGTTTAAGTAATAGTTTTAAATTAGTCTTAACTAAAACTATTGAATTACTGTTTGGCTTCGAAATTTTGCAACACTATGTCAATAGTAATTTATTCAAACTATTTTTCTAAATCTGTTAACCAGCGGAGTGGTATAAATGTGTGTGTTTTTGAACCTGTATGCATTAAAAGATTAAATTAAAATTAAATAAATTAAAAATGCTGTCAGTTACACAATAAAAGGATCATACGCGCATGGTCACAGACAGCCATTCGCCAACCAATAACAAAATGCCTTTAGGTTACTGTGTCAAGGACGAAATATTGCTATCAATTGGTCATTGCCGCACTCTAATAATAATAACATTTTTGACCTTAAGGCATAGTGCATACTTGCGATAAATTAAAATAAGAAAAAAAGGCTATGATTAGACCATAGTAACGCCTGGTACGAATCGCGGAGTCTTTCGGATTCACTGTCTCAGTACTGAACGAATTTGGCCGGGCGGCTGAAATCGTTTACCGACCTACGGCATCGCAACGCTTACCTAGTTTTAGCTTAGCGTTCTTTTTGATTTTTTTCTTTTTCCTCGTTTCCTAAAGTCGTAGCGTAATTTTAAATAGCCTATCTATAGTATAAATAAGAGGTAATGACGATTTGTTTTAACGGTGAAAGAAAAAGCGACTTAGGTGTTTTAAAAATCTAGCAATCTTTTAAGTTTATGCTGCAAATCCACAATAGACTAGAGTAATTGACAATGTTGAGATTGCCCCAGACTGGTCAAAGACCTTCTCACATCACGTAAAAGTGAGGTCTTTGGCCAGTCATTTTAGTTGGAGTTTGGGAATATGCATTTGCACTTGCAGCATTTGTGGCTTTGTTATAGGAGACGGTAGCCACTAAATGGACCGTCGGCCTGTCTGATGACATTTACATAAAAAAAATTGATCGTCTGGCAGCAGTAACCAGCCACTTACAGAACACTGCGAAATGCACACGTGAGCAATATAAAAACAAAAGACAAAAGTATCCAAACTGACCTGATGGAGTCCCGTGCATGATTTTCTCACAATTATACGCCCACTCCGATATGATCTCTTTCTCGGTCAAACTAAAATCTTCGCTGCTGTGATTGTAATACGAGTCGTAATGGTGTGCACTCTTCAATTTCAACAGCTGTATCAGAGCTCCGGTCAAGCAGACCGCGAACGAAGCAGAACTTCCAGTGCCCGCTCCTATGGTCAATTCCGACCCCATCGATATCTCCATGGCTTTAACTGTCAAATTTGTACTGCCGAATATCCCGGAGTACACGTAAAGGAAACTCCTCAATGAATTCTTTTGATTGTTCGGCAAACTGTCGAAGTTAGGTTTTATGACGTGAAGGAACTCTTCGACTCTCTTCAAGTGGTGTTCGTGGTCTATTTTATCTGGCAATCTCCAGGAGAATTTTCCGGTGATTCCTGGAGCTAATTTGGGATTGAACAAAGCGTTTACGGTTGGTTCCAAAGGGATAACTTCTTGGAGATCGACGCACGGCAGATGAATGTACACAGCTGGGTTGGAGCATCGATGTATTTCCTGAAATATTTCATCAATTTATTTGAAAAGGATAGAGAATAATCTCATTTTCTTAAATATTTATTTTTTCTGTTTGGTTCACTTGAGGTTTTCTGTCGTCTAATATTATTATTTTATAGTGAACCAGGCTAAACTACTCTCTTGCAGAAGACTATCGTTAAAAGACAGGTGTTTTGATGCGTGAATAATGATGTTAGTGCGCATTCACCAATATTTATTGGATGTCCTCTCTACCCTCTGATTGCATAGATCTAGAGGCGACTAAGGAGGCTTGGCTTGATCAACTTATTTCCTTGTTGACGAAGGGATTTCACTAACTTCCACGTGTTCGACTGATGTGAAATTTGGTAAGTATACTGTTACTTCGGTGGTATTTCCATGACATGGTGACCTTGACCTGATACTGCAGCATCAAGTTGTCTGCGGGATATCCAACTCCTTAGCAACTTACAGCAGCTATAGCGTGTTAGGGCTCAATAGAAAGTCGGGGCCTGTCAGCCTGTCTGCAGGCCTTAACATAATAAAAAAAGGTTATTTCTGATGTGAAACAAAACCTGCACATGCCCACGTCTATTATTCCAATGGTAAGGGACACTTGCAAACTGAAAGCGATTAAATGTTAAGTGTAATTAATTTATAATATCATGCGGTTTCCGCAAATGGATATTCACTTTGGTTTTTCTGGATACACTGTCGATTTTAGTTTTTTCAAGTACATAAATATGTTAACTAAAGTACTTCATCGAATTAGTGAGAACATACTACAGGTATTTTTTAAAGTAAATAATTAGGCCACACGTTTTAACTCAAGCAAACATAAGCCACAAGGCCGCCAGTAAGTACTAAGGTACACTTTAAAACAACATTAAATTTTTTCCTTCGATTAAAAGCTTTATTGCACTTGAAACAAAGTTATTATTCAAATGTCTATCGATTAGAAAAGCGATAACGAAAAAATCCACATAAGAAATTTTAAATTTAGATGCACTTCTCATTTGAATATATAAACTTCGCTTTTTATATTTAAGACGATTTAAATTATAAAATTTTTAACATTAGACACGACTACCTACTTATAATTTTAGCCCCATGCGTGTGTAGATAATGCAGTTCGAGACTAGTTTATGGCAGATATACGTCGATCGACGCAGACATAAGAAGAATTAATCTCTAGACAAGCAAATCAACCGTGTAAGCATCAAAATGGAACTTTTTTTTAATAAGGCTGGTTGGATACCACAAAGCAGACTGGGGGCTGGGGTTAAGCCCCGCCACACCCAGAGACCAACCTTTGAAATGGCTTTAAATAACGTTATGGTAAATGGACGTCCTTGGTCGACCATTTATCTACTGCTTACCCTGCTGGATTTATCCTGCTGAAGCCCTTTTAATTTCTATGGAAAAAAAAAACCCCAAGACTTCCAGCTGCGACTGTTAAGTGGCAAAGAGAATATATCCAAAGTTTATGGAATAAATAAAAAAAACATAACTTTATAACGATATGTTTCGGCACCTACCATCAAAATGCTTGTAGATAAAAAAAATCCAAGAATCGATCCCTGGACCACCTAGTCAGGGGGTGTAGACAGGGCAGTAAGTAATTCTGTTGCAAGGCCCTGGACACTTGGATTAATAAGAACTGGTCATACGGCTATGAAGTTGGACTACATGATTTTTTTTTTTTTTTTTTTAATAATAATAATAATTTATTTGCTGAATATAGGTAATTACAATGATTTTACAATGAAATAAGGCTCGCTACATTCTACCCTTCGGGGTGTGCAAATATTTTGTGAACACTACATAACAAAATAATTTTTTAATCACCACCGTCCACTAAATTGTCAGACATATAAATCATCTTTTAAATCATAGTAACATTTATCAACTAGTAATTCTATAATTTTCTTCTTAAATATATTAATATTGAGCTGCTTAATATTGTTCGGGATTTTATTATAAATGACTGGTGCCAGACAAAAAACACTTTTGTGCATAAGAGCTGTGTGTGCTTTGCGAATACATAGCCTATTTGGATCTCTTTGAGCTCTTTTACTGTGCTCTGAAACTCGTCTAAATAAGGTAGGGTTCGCTCTTACATATACTAGAACCTCATATATAAAAAGTGAAGGCAATGTTAGTATGATTTATCGAAATAGTCACAATGAGTAGATATTACTAATTTTTCTTCATTTTATTCAACTGTTATTTGTACTTATTTAACGTCACAGTCAATTTAGATTCATCAATTATTAAATTTAATGAATAAAAATTTTGATTAATAAATTTATCAAAAAAATTAATTATTCGTTAATTAATATCTTTTTGCACTCACTAAAGGCAGGTTTATGTAAAAAAAAAATCTAGCTAAATTGAAGAAGTACCCCTCTGGCTTCTAACAACAGATAAACAAAACTTTGATCATGTGTTAAGTACTAGGGGGCCACATCGATCGTGAGGCGCTGGTAACGGTGCACACTTTCAATTGAAACTGTGCTCAAAGAAAAAGGTCCACTATTCGATATGGGGCACTCAAAGTTTAAAGAACCAATTGAAAAAAAGAAATGTGTGTGTGTCAGCTTCGACGCACGATAAATTTTCACAATTCGAACACACCCGAAAGAACAACATTGCTCTTTTTTAAAAAATATTGTGTAGATGGGTCTAGGATGGGTCAATATCTCTGAAACTTCAGAGATATTCTAAAATATTCAAAAATAGAACGTAGCTGTAACGCATACTGTGTGACAATTTTGATTTTACTCCCATTAATTTCCATACCACAGGCTTATATATGAAAATCGATTCTTAAGCAGTAAACTCCAATAAACTCCAAAAAAAAAAGCTTATTTACCTTGATAACTATGGAGCTTCTCAGTCCGAGGCTGACAGCGATCGCAGTTTTCCCATAGACAACAGAATGCTCTCCATGCAATATCACCTTTCCTGGCGCGGACACGCTCACCGTATACAGATCCATTGTATTTTTTTTTTTCAAATTTTTTTTCTTTCACTCGCAATTAAATTAAGGACATACAGAATAAAAACTACATTCAAATTGTTACTTCATTATATTCAAGATTACATTTATAACTGCTTCCACTGTTCTACGGTGAGGGTTTTCTGCGTGAAAGCATGTATACTCTTCAATTCCTCCTGAAGCACTGAGTTGACCAATCTGAAAAGATGCGTTTATATATTTAGGAACGTACCGGAAAACATGTATTATGATGTTAATGCAATGAGCATATTCAAATATCCTTTCAATGATAAGCAGACAAGATATCGACGTTTTTGAATCTCTTAAGCATAGACACGTATTCTTTGTCGTCAATTGTCTCGCAAATTTTTGAACTGTGATCCCAATTTGAAAAGTTAGGAGGAAGTCTAAAAAAATACTTTGACGTCATACCTTTGTAAATAAAAATTTTCTTAAAAAAATTCCATGTAAGTTTTGAATGAGATTTCCTTTGATGGGAACAAACAGATACTAATATATAAATGTGAAAATACTTTAACTGGTAGTTATGGCATTTAAGGCTCTCCCAATATTGATCTCTAATATCAAGCGATATCTTTTATATTTTTATAACCTTGGCAGACAGACGTCAGTCTATAGTCTGTGATGGCTACAGTCGCCTAAAACACACGCAATACCAAAGGAGTCATCCAGTTTGAAACATAATTTAGTAATTATTAATATTCAATTCATCAAAATGTAATATTAAATACAAATTTGTAATATTTATTTTGTCATATATTTTTTTATTAAGTATACTAATTTATAAAGGGACAATTTTTTTTTATTAAAAAGAAAGATTTTTTTTTATTTTTATTTATTTATTTATTTACAGGAACATATATATTTAATGTTAATTTTTAATTTAATTAATAATTAATTTAATCTTAACAGATATAAAAGAATTTAAATACAATTTTAATTGCACACGTGCAAAATCGGGGCGGTTCACTTAGTTTAATAATAAGCTCTCTGTGCTTTTTTTAACAAACGAGTACTGAGTATGTCTCTCGCATATTTCCAATACTGACAAGAGTGAGATGGGTCATTGTTAGGGGCGGGACCTACACCTTAGGCGCGTTCTTATTGAATAAACGGATTTTATGTTGATTACGTGGACCAATAGCAATGCAGTGAAAATTTTTGGTACTCGTTTGTTAAAAAAAAAAACAGAGTATAGACATCAAATAAAAACAGTTGTGCGTAATGATTATGATGAGAGCAATTGCGACTGTCAGCATTTTATTTTAAACCATCTGTTTTATAAATTACGTACAGTCGCCAAATTTCGTCCCCAAGCCTAATTTCGTCCCCATCGGTTTCTCTTTTTCTAACTAATGCCATCTAGTTTAAACACTTCAAATCTAAAGTTACTTACGTCAGTCGGTCATTGTAAAAGTTTGGCGGTGGAACGTAGCTCCTGGCTTAAGATATTTAAAAAAAGAAAAAACTGCTCAAGGTGAGTTTTTGATTGAAATATTATGGGCACTGTTTAAATATGGATCTGTTTGACTTATTAAAACGAAATTTTTGTTTATCGCTTAGATTTAAATCCAAAAAAAAAAAAAAAAATCTTATATTTTCAACTTTTGATAAAGTTGTTTTTGAAGAAAAAGTAAGAAAGATAATTTTAGTTTTTGACTATTTAAAATAATAAAGGAATGTTTACCTAAACTTTGATGTTTTATTTATTACTCTACTCGTGATAATTTTTTCAATTTTTTATTTTTACAAAAAGGGGACGTTATTTGGCGACTGTACCTTACACACGAGAATTCAGTGTTTTTCAATATTTGGGGATGAGTTTCAATTGTTTTTGAACACAGTGAGGATGTTAAGTTATTTTATAAAAAAAAAAGTGATTTATAAAAAAAATACGTAAATTTATTATAATACATTATAACTATATATTATAGCCCTACATATGATTACATTGATTTTATTCGAAGCAAGCAGCCATTTATGGCGCTGACTGTACCGTGTCTTAATATCTTAATAAATTTACCTCTAATAAATTTAAAAAAAAAAGCTTGACATAAATTTATCGGACAACAGCCCCCCACTCACATTCCTGTTATCATTCAAGTCAATAAAACGAATGAAATAAAACAATAAAGTTTTATTTATTTTTGTTTGCAGTAAGTATTCATTAAAAAAATGTGTGCATTTGTCATATGTCAGAAAAGAAAAGTTATGATCATAGAAAAAAGTAAATTCCAGAAAGCAAAATCCGCACTAATATTATAAATGCGAAAGTATGTTTGGATGTATGGATGTTTGTAACTCTTTCACGCAAAAACTAGTGAACCGATCACCATGAAATTTTGCATACACGTTGTCTGGGACACCGGAAAGGACATAGGGTACCTTTCATCGTTCAACGCGGACGAAATCGCGGGCACCAGCTAGTATTTAATATATCTTGTCACATTAGGTAAATGGATTCGAAAATTTTATTGTATGCGTCGATAGATTGATATTTTTACCATGCATGACATTGTCATACCTTTCTACAAAATAGTGACGTCTTATGTCATAATATTTAAGGCTACATTGCGAAAATCTGATAAATAAATATTTTTAATAAAAATAATAATAATAATATATTATAATTTTCGATAAAATCACATCACTAATGCGCTACCTACATATTTAGGTGAAATAATACTAGAGGATAGCAAAAAAAATATTTATTATAATATGTATGTATTACATACGATATTTCCTTGCAGAGGTAATTTAGCAAGAAAAATAAAATTATTTGAAGCGCCTTTATATTTCACAGCGGCCTATGACACACCTAAATACTCTGAACAAATTTAGGGACTCCAAACTGGCGACAGCCCTATTACAAAAACCACGAAATTTTTGTATTTATTTTTGCTGAGAAACTTTAATATTAAATTTCATTTTCTTTACTTCAAATTTTTCGGATTCCCCATATAAACTTTCAACCTCTATTTCACCTCATAGGGGAAAGATTTCCAAAAATGGTATAATATTTATTTATTTATTTCTAACCGTGAGCTTGTGTATAAAATTTCATGGTTTTAACTTTGAACATGACGGTTTTCCATAGAACAATTTATCCCTTATAGGGGTGGAATTTCCAAAAATCCTTCCTTAGTGGATGTTTACATCATAATATTCATACTTGAGTCTTAGACAAAGGTGACTGATAAAGTATACCGATCTTCAGTTTTTTATAGATCGCCGTGATAAAGTAGATATTACAAAGGACGATAACCATAGTATAGTATGGTATGAAGAACAACATACCTATGTCTCGCTAGCAATGGCTTCCCCTGGAATTTGTCCGATACAATGAGGACTGTGAACTTGGCCCCGCAGCCGTCACTTTCATCTGTCACTTCCTGGGAACAAAAAATATATAGATACACATAATATACTTAATTTTAAATGTCTTCTAATTCTATGTGTTGGTTTGAGCACTGGGTCATAAAGTTTAATCCACACAAGCGTGGTTAAAAACGAACGTTTCTGACTTCATCAAAGCTAAAGACTAGCCGTCGTCTAGTCCCGATCTTAATGCGCTGGATTATGAATTATGGCCAGTTATAAAGTGTATGACATGCTTTTAGCTATAATCATTTGGAGACCCTTAAACAACTTATAAAATTGAAGATTTTCCCATAGAGAAAATGTTCCAATTAATAACTGGCCTCAATGTTGAAAGGATTAGATATATTGAGGCAAATGCAGATAATTTAATTTTGAATAAGCTTCATATTTTTTAAATGATATTATATTAATTTACACTACAGTAATAAATCTTTTCCTTGTAACAATATTTATGTACAATATACAATTGCAACAATATGTTTAGACGATTCCTCGGGAACCTAAAATTTTTCCAGGATAAAGGGTATCATATTATGTTAATCCAGGTAATATACTATCAGTGTGCCAAATTTCATCCAAATCCGTTAAACCGTTTTTGCGTGAAAGAGTAACAAACATCCATCTTCGCAGAAACTTTCGCATTTATAATGTTATGTTATGTCCTATTACAACACTTTCTTTATATTAGTTACGTTGCGTTATGTCAGTGGACTCATTGTCCAGACTGGACACGTTCAGAATACGCCACCTAAGTATATCAGCTCGGTACATAATTAACCTACTTTCAACCCACCCTTAAACACTGAGCAATAAAAGTTACAATCGTGTGGCACAATATACTAATTCGCAAATGGAGCACCAGTCGTTTTGGTGGCCCAAAAATATTATGATGATAGATTGTCCATGTCATTCGTCAATTGGAAACGTTTGGGCGAATTTGCACATTGCTTTCTTTAAGAGGCTAGTTCACACGCATATTCAAAATTAATAGACGACTGTATAAAATCTCTCTTGTCTCTGTCAGAAAACTAAAGAAAAAGATATTTCGATGTTCTAGCATCAAAAATAAGATTTCTATTTATATTATACTAGGCTGTTGCACGCAACTTCGCCCGCTTAACTTTATCTTTATATATAAAAATTACGTGTCACGTTGTGTGTCCTCGATGAACTCCTAAACTACTGAACTTCGTAACTATGTGTAATTTGGTCTAACTTAAAAGATAGGATAGTTTTTATCTCAATTTATAGTATTTTTTTATTGCAAATTATTTGTTTATTATATAAGAAAGAGTTAAAAATTACCTTACACCGCTGTATTATAGTTTGTCATATTATAGTTAACCTAATATATTGAAGAAAAAAAAAGTCAGCTGGCTTTAGAGTGGTGGATTGTACGTCAGCCGATGACATGAACTTTGAAAAAAAAATATCATCGGACCATTTGTTTTGGTCAGCAAAGATAAGAATGGGACTTTATGTCTAACTGAAGAGTTTTTATCTGACACAATCGTTCTTCTTTTTTAATGTCATCAACATAATTAGTTTGTGGCGTATCGTCATTAAAAATTTGAATAAAATTCACTTGCCAATGTTGGGCAAGTTTTATAAGAAGCATCAAGGTTAGCAGTTTATTGACTTGGGCCATTTGGACCGTGCGGCCGCTGTGCATATCCTCGTTCGCCTTGATTCGCGCCCGCTTTGTGAAGACATCACTTAATCACGTCTTTATTTAGATTCGTGGGTTTTCACAATGAAAAGCTTGTGCTTTCGATATCCCAAGTTATCAAATATGTTTGACGGCAACTACGTAAAAAGCAGGCGTGATATTATTATTTGATAAAAAAACCAATTATTTTCATATTCCTTTTTTTTATGTCGAATAATAATGGCGAATTTTTCTACTATTCGCTATATTCGCAGCATTTATAGTTTATATGCTTGAGTTTAGGAGTCAGTTATACATGACCTTATACAAACTAATGTACCACCACTTTACGAGTACCGACAAAAAAGGTAGGTAGGTAGTTTCGCTTTTAACAAACTATTTTAAAAACTCTTTATACCATGGAATATAATAATTTCGCCTCAGTATTCTGAGTTTACTCGTTTTGCATTGAAGTTAAATAAATGTGACAGAAAAATAGATAAAAAAAACAGTGGCACTCCGGGAATGCCGACAGAACTGAAAACATGAACAATTACGTGTTTATTTTTTGAATCGTCAGGAAATATTTTATTGTGCAGGAAATACTTTTAAATGAAGTGTTTTTTTATTCATTATTATAGACGACTGTTACTACAAAAATTATACTATCCACTACTAGTAAAAAGAGTAAGCTCTCAGTAGCTCCTCTATACTGAAAATGTTGATAACCTTTTTGGAATTTTCTTTTCCCGTTTTTGGCCATTTTCTATTTTTATTTGAAATTACTGTGTTCTTTTAATATACCTCAACAGAGGTGGCGGTTACGGTAACAGTGTCGCGAGTTCAATGGTTTTTTTCCCATCTCAAAAATGCCCAATGCGCCTAAAGAAGTTTTCACTTCAAAAATAAATTAAAACAATTTTCAGTTATGATTAAAAATATATTTAATTTTAAGTCACTTCTTCGCACAATTCGTATGAAACAACATTGTGCGAAACCACTACTAAACCTTCATGATGATTGCTTTAAAGTTTGCTACCTTTGTACATTAAAACAGAAACTTATGAAAAGAATATAACCAGAAATAAATAAAATCACGAAAGGAGTTGCCTTTTTATTAAAGAACTTATTTTTTAATTTTTATTTTTTAATGAGATCCTCCATAACGTAACAGACCAAGAATTTTAAAAAACTGGTTTAGCACAACATGTTATTTGCATAAGTACCTAAGTAAGCTTTCATTTGTGTTAAAAGTCATTTAACAAAACTTTTAAAATAACTTAATTTTGGGATACCTAAAACAATTTGTATTTATATCACGCAGTTACATATCTTACATAAAACCTCTTAACATAGAAGTGTTTTGTAATTGAATTTGAATTCATTCATTTGTACTTACTAATATTTAATTGATCAATTATTAAAAAAATAATATTGTACTTGTAATAGCCACCTACTTAATATTGTTTAAGACTTAAATACAAACAAACCTTTGTTTATTTGTCGTTAATAAAGAAAACAGATAAGCAATAGGTTCAAAAATATAAAAAAGCAAACCTCATCACAGAGTAATCCAGAGAAGAAAACAATCAATGTGGGTAGTCTGTTGAACAACAACACGAAACGAAACAATTCAAAAAAATCGAACGTGTCTTTGTTTCGCGAATTCCGATTTTAAATATCGCACTGGCATTGTTGGAAACGGCTTGCACTGACCGCCGCGCCGTGTGCCCGTCTAATTTGATTTCCCACTCTCGACACGAAATAGTGTTGTATCATTCGTGTTCGTGTTTCTCGTAAAATGAGTGCTTTAATGATGCATAACCCCCAGATCGAGCGACGCCTCCTGTTTGCCATTTTGACTTTTAAAGTTGTTTTACTACGACGTGCACAATAATTAATAATTTATTCTTTAATATTATCGATTCTCGTTCTATACTTACTAATTTCGGCTGTGTGTTGGATAGATCAGTCAGTCAATGACAGACGATTTTCTAAAAATAGTTAATAGTATATCTAAAAAAACTATATGTTTAAACTGTTTAATTCTCTTTAATTGTCCAGTAAAAAAATATAAAAAGACTACATTTAATAAGAAAAAATATACATTTAAAAAACTAGTTTATTTCTAATACCTTTCTATAATTGACCAAGTTATAATTTGGAGTTCATTGCATTCCGATGTTCGAACTAGCCATTGCGTCATAAAAACTACGTCATTTAATGGCACGCGATGTGTAATAGGTTCGAGCAACAATGTTTAAAAAGCCTTTTATGTAAATCAAATATTTTATTATGTATACTATACAATGCATGACAAGTATTTTAAAATATAACTACGAAGAGTGAATACAAATTAGTTAAAATATACAATAATATAATAAAACAGTTACAATGTTCCTGAACTAGACTCTATAATCCAGCTGATAAATAGGAACCACTTATGTAGATATGACTTAGCTCTAGAGTGAAGGAAGGCTATTTTTCTCTAACAGAGTGGTTGCGTCATGGAACAGGCTAACAAGAGAAGTGGTATCAGCGAACAATTTCAAACAGTTTAGTTTCTTGGAAATTCAAACGCAGATGTAGACCTAACAGCGCAAGCTGTTATTCTATTTAAGTAATAAATAAAGTAAGTTTTTGATATTTTAGATTAATTAGAAAACAAATAACTGATTAAAAAACACCTTCAAAGGGCGTTGGCGATAAGTATTGATTTTATTTTGCATTTGATAGCCGGAGGAAACTTATAAGCTAATATTAAACGACATGTGAAACCGCAGGACAATACATTATAAAGTTTATATTTTGTTTGTTACGTTCTTCCGTCTTAACTACTTGACCGATCATCAAGAAATTTTGTATACACATTATCAGAGGTACAAGAAATGACATATGGTATGATACTTTTTATCCAGAAAAAAGTACCGTTCCCGAGGGATGCGGACAAAGTCGCGGGCAAAAGCTAGTAGGATATATTTTATAAAGTTACGCACAAAATGTCTTATATGTCAAAGAGTACTTATATTTGTACTTTTTGAAAAAGTCAATGTCGATAAGAGTATTGAGTTTGAATCGAAAGAGGAGTGACAGTTACTTACTTATCGATATAAATACGGGCAACACTAATCTTAACTTGTAACCTCAAGACAAATGGATGATCACTTTATAATATTAGCGGGTGTTTTATTGCACTTTGTTATTTTTTTATTCATTTATTTATACTTCCTTATCGCAAATTCTTTATTTGACTCACGGTTTTAAATGAATTCTTTGTTCGCGACATTTATTAAAATGCGTCGATTTTTGTTGGACAAACAAAAACTTGTTCCTTATTGGGAAATTATTTATAAACCAATCTTGCTCTGCTTCACAGCTTCTCCCTGTACTCGTAGAATTTCGTTTCTGACGAAAAACTATTGGTTATTGACATCGAAAATTGAAAATTTTTTGGTTCTCTATCATTGAACTAGATGGAGTTAATAATAAACAGTTAGGGTGTGGAATTGTTTTAGAAAACTGAAGAACGCAACACACGCGAGCGTAGCCGCGTGCAAAAACTAGTTTGCAATAAAATCGCACAAACAAGCCAATAATCTGCCCAAAGAATTAAGAAAAACATACCAATATGTTTCTTTATACCTGAGGCCGGTTTAATAATATAGGTTTAACAGAGTTGATAGTGGGTCAGTTATTCGCGTGATTTCTCAACCTTAACACAGTTTCAAAGATAAGAAGTTCATTACTACAACGAATTATTTAACTACATACATAATAATGTTAATATTTACACACTACAAGTGGGTGGGGGTTTACTTATTGGTTCTTTACGACTTTTCTCTTTTGTAAGGTTCATGCTATTCTACAATTTTTTTTGTCAACTAAAACCGGACACAGCTATTAAGTATTAGTGCTGGAAAGGCAAAAAAGCGGGATGTCGGTGGTGGTTGAGTGTTCCTATTCGGATAAAGAGAGATCCGAGATATTCGGATCCCTCTTTAAACGATTTAAAAAATCATAATCCCTTTCGGATTTCGGTTCAATCGCATAAAACCAGACTCGCAAAATACTAGATTCGCAAATCACCAGATTCGCTAAGCACCAGAAAGCTATTAAATAACTTGGATCAGTCTTATCTCAGTTGACTCGTGAGTATTCAATAAGTTCTCACTTCAAATCGCACTCTTATAATTAAACTAGCGGGCAGTCCTCCGCTTCGCACGGATTTTTTTCTGCAAATCTATACTAATATTATAAAGAGGAAAGATTTGTTTGTTTGTTTGTTTATTTGCATTGAATAGGCTCCGAAACTACTGGACCGATTTGAAAAATTCTTTCACTGTTCGGAAGCTATATTATCAGCGAGTAATATAGGCTATATTTATACAGTTACGCGGGCGAAGCCGCGTGCAACAGCCAGTTATATATAAAACCTTCCCCCATTAACGCTCTTTCCATTAGTGAAAACCGCATTAAAATCCGTTGCGGAGTTTAAGAGATTTAACCGTACAAACAGAGGGACAGACAGCTGTTTTCATACTATGTAAAGATGTTTCCAATATCGTCTATTTTTTCGTATGCGACGACGGCGATGATACCAATATAATAAATATCATAAGAGTATTCATGTCCATTGTTGTCGAAATTAAAGTCAATACTGCGACAATCACTTCCGACCCACACATAAAAACGTCATTGCAGGATGCAATGCAGTTTCCTGCAAAATGTTGTTCCTGCGAAACTGACCTGCCGTGTTAACGGGCTCTAACTAGTTTCTATTGCATTATCTACATATTTATTTAAAAGAGAAACTTATTACTCTATAATTTAAATCCTCACACTGGGACGAAGTGAAAACCATTTTACAACGGAAACCCGCTTCAAAACACGTCAATACATGATCGTAAAAACAAGAGGGCTCGTAGAAGTTTAGCGATTCCAAAGATTAGTATTTTATTATCACGCATAAATCGGCTACCTAAGCTCCGTGAAAGAAACTTCCTACTTTTCAACATAAGTACTTTATCCAGTTGAACACGCGTTACAAAAGACATAAGTCATAAACGGTTGGTGCTAGCATGTCTGGTTTACGCAATAATCTGACCATACCACTATTGCTGTTAAATTTCACATTTTATTTAACCTTCTGCGCGATTAGCGGTTTCTGTATTGCCACTTTAATTTATTGCAAGGTAAAAGAAGGTGTATGGTGTTTGTATAACTTGCCATTTTTGGATAAGGAATTTTTGGGAATTTACTATCTAAGGGAAAAATGGGTGGCGGTGAGATAACAGTTCTGTATGAAACATTACCTTCTATGAACACAAATCGATGACCTAGATAGGATTTGAACCCGAGACCGAGACCCACTAGTCATACGAACAGACGAAACAACGTATTTTACGACTTTTATAAAATATTTACTAGTTTCACTACAAATCGAAATTTAAAAAAATATTAATTGATATTCCGCAATACCTAATAACGTGAGTTGCAAATATTTATCTATGAGCAGAACCGATGAGGCGTTTATGTAATATCACAACTCAAGGCCAAGTACGAATAGTGTGGAACTGATATTTGTCAGGTATACGAATGATATTTATGATTTATACAAAGTCATTTTGATCTCGCTGTTATCGCTCTTTCCATTAGTGAAACCTGTATCAAAATTATTTGGGTGGTTTTAGAAAAAGTTAGCGGAAAAACAGATACGGGACGGGCAGAGAATTTATTTTATTTTATGAATAGAATATATAGATCATTATCTGCTAATGAGTAAATTATATTTTACTTAATTGCGAGTGTAACAAATCTACACAGTACGGATTTAGGCTTTGGAGAATTAAAGAAAACCTTCGAAGACGTGTTAAGCTAGAGTTAATTTCCGTATCCCTTCCTAGTCTGAGTCACTCTGTCACTCTCCACGCTCGTAATCGGCGCAAGCGTGGAGAGTGACAGAGAAACGTTGAGTGCGCTACTCCATGTGACAGATAGGGATGGCGAGAGTTAATTATAATTTATTTTATTTAACAGCATCGGCACGCGATTTAATTAGGTAACCCATTCGCAATTTATCAATGTAAATAATATCTACCAGATAACCTTTGCCATCATTAAATAACAGATAAGGGTATATTTCTAATGCCGTATCTTGCACTATCCTTATCCTTTAAGGTCGGCAGCGCATTTGCAAAACCTGTGTCATTTCTTTTATTACTAGGCGACAGTAGCCATCTAATATCAAGTGAACCGTCAGCCTGTCTGACGACCTTTACATAAAAATAATATAGACTTAAAAAACATGTTAATTTAGGCCAATATTCTTTTAAACCGATAGCAATTTGCACCCATGCAAAGCCGGCGCAAGTAATCCAGTTCTCCTTACTTGTTCTAATTTTAAAAGATTCTCAGAAACCAATGACGAGTTCTACATACAGGGATATTAAGTTGGCGCTGTACAAGCGTGGGAACGCAATAATAGGCAGTGAACTTGAATTCAAAGGTATATTATATCAACATATATTATATGCAAAGATATATTATTTGGAAAATTTGTTGTCTCAACTTACTATAATATAATGCGAATAACCAAAGACAGAATGCGAAGCAAGACATTCGCGGCACTTATTCAACTCGCGAAACATACGCCAGTAATTCCAATATTTTAGAAAAACGTTTATAGATGGTAACTATTGACATCCCAATTTTAAATGTACTTTATAGCTAGGATGTTTTCATAGAAAAACATTATCGGCTTTTAGTCAGTACCTAACTAAAAGCCTGCTAAATTCTGCACATTTTAGTAATTAATTATACTAGATATATATAGATACAAAATGCCACGAAAGATGATGAAAACCATCAAAAAATGCAAGATTGAATATCTTGGCCACGTGCTTAGGCACGATAGGTGTCTGCTCCAATTGATTATGATGGGTAAGGTGGAAGGGATGAGATGCGCTGGGCGAAGGAGAAAGTCGTGGCTCAGAAATATCCGAGAGTGGACTGGGATTGCCTCGGTCGAGCAGCTGTTCCAGTTGGCTCTTGACAGGGATCGGTTCAGGAGGGTTAGCCACCTTCAGGACTAAAGAGGCACATAGAGAGAGATATATAAAATTAATTTCAGTTTTTTGTTTCGATGCAAATCTATATATTATGTCTCATATATATCACGTGGTCGACTATACTTTTGTCAACGCATTCCAATTTGTCTACGCAGACGATCCAAGTTTCGTCAGACTTCGTCTTCAACGGTTTGCAAAACTGGGACTGATGGGTGTATGGCATTGTTTCAGGCCGGACGTAACTATAACTGAGTCACGATTCTAACATAATGTTATTATTAACTTTTGTATGCGATGATGACATCACACATATTGCGAATATATTGAGTCGTACAGGCTGAATTTGTAGATACAATACCTTTTTTTAATTATTTTGTATTGTCTAACTAAATAAATAAAGAAAACTTTATTTGAATAGCTACATACAGATGGCATTTAATTAATTTATATATGGGATTGTAAAATTATTCCATGATTTATAATAGTAACTGAATATGTTTTTATAATCACAAAATATAATAATATGTCATATAGAAAAGTAGGTATTAATATGTTTAGGTAACTGTAAATCCTTGTTTCATAATATCAACACTCTAGTAAGTCATGACATACCTTATGTGTATTATCTTATTGCTGTCAAAACTATAATGTGGCCATCATTATTTCTTAATATGACAATTATTAGTGTGCTGTAGAGTTGTTCCGAATTAGCAGTTTAGCAGCAGTTAGAATCTATCTATACTAAAACAATAAAGAAACAGGGCGGATTTGTATATTTGTTTATATGTGGAGGGTAATCTCCCATATACCCCCAATTGCACCGAGCGAAGCCGGGGCGTGTCATTCATAAAGCAAACGGAACTTCCAAGAAGTCATTTTAAAAATTTTTCGACAGCGTCAATCTAGACACGGACATTAATGACGCAGAAAGTCCGAGAGACGAATTCTTCGTTAAAATCACTTGGCAACGCACAATTTTAAGAAATTGAGTAATGTACCGTCTCGAGAAAACTTAATATATGTCAGGGTGACCGATTTTTTTGTTGCGACACTGTTTATAGAAACTCCTTATATGGCATAACTATATTGTAACATTAAAAAGACTTCATCGGATAAAAATAACAATTGTAAGAATCGTTTAAACAATTTCCTAGTCTATCAATTTTATTTGTTTTCTTTGTTATTACCTACTATTACTTTCTAAAACCTTAATACGGATTTTTAACATTTCAGTAACAACTAAAAGCACATTACTAATGTTATATAATTAAAAAGTTATAAGGTAATCCCTGACTTTCTATTAGGCCCAAAGACTATATCTACTGCAAGTTGATGAGGAGTCGTGTAGCGTGTAGACTACTTAATGCTGCAGCATCAGGTCAAGGTTACCATGTCATGAAAACATCACCAAAATAACAGTATACCAAATTTCACATAAATCGAACCTGTGTAAATTAATGACATCCCTTTTTCAACTGGGAAATTGGCTGATGAAAAAAAAAAACTATCAAATTCAACTTGGACACGCAGGTTAAACTTATAACACGCCTTTTTTGCGTCGGGCGGAAGTTAAAAATAGAAATTTAGATGTAACGAGAAATTCTTTATTTGAGCGCTCTTATAAATACAGATATAACTAGGTATAATTATTTATCATGACACATTACATGTACCCTACCTACCCTAGCTGTTCATAAGAATCCCACTAGATACATGACAAGGAATATCGTATTTCCCGATATCAATTTAAATTTATAAAAGCATTTGTAAATTTGGAATTCCCCTTTGAGTGTTTAAAAGTAGGTACTGTTCAATCTCAACCAATGTCCAGGAATTCAAGACGATACGAAGTACGAACGTGAATTGATTGGTAATAGGTATAACAGAATGGTTTCATAAAAATGTTTATACATAATATGTAATAAATAATTAAGATATTTAATTAACCTATATTAGATCATATTAGACTAGCTGTAGCAGGGGACTTCACTCACGTAACTTTATAAAATATATGAAATTCTTAAAATGGAACCTTTGAACTCTTTCTAAGTGAGAACAAAATATAGCAAGTAAGTAAGAAGGTAGGTAGGTAGGTAGGTACATTTATATGACATTTCTGCTAACAAGTCCGTCATCGGTACGCCTTCCGCATATGAAATTAGATCGTTGTGGTTGCGAATTTGTAAGCAGTAGGTATGACGACATTGGTCAGCAAATATTTGTCAAGTATATTTTATACACATTGATTAAATTAAGTACCTATAATTAATTAGATGTCATTAAAGACATATGTGTATCTAAAATAATATCTAAATTTTAGATGTTTAAAATAGTAATTTATTTATATTTCGATTATTACCTATTTCATTGTCGTACACGATAGTACTTACGTTATTTTTCTTCTATAAAAACCAAAGTGTGCGATACAACGACTAAAAATATATTTAATTTTAAAGTCACTTCTTGGCACAATTAGTACGAAACAAAATTGTGCGGAACCATTACTAAACCTAAATAAACACTATTATTAAATATAAACAAAACATATTTCCAGGTAAAACCGCAAATTTATTTAGACCGCTACTGTTAATTTCATATTAGTGTTTGTTCGACCAATCTAGCAATACTAACAATAATTATATTATCTACTTGCTGTTGCACGCGACTGCACCCGCGTAACTTTATAAAATATAGCCTATGTTATTCGCTGATAATGTAGCTTTCTATATAAGTGAAAGAATTTTCAAAATTGGTCCAATAGTTTTTGAGTTTATTCATTACAAACAAACATACAAAATACATATCTTCTCTCTTTTGTAATATTAGTATTAGATATTACCTACTAGATACTTATAAAATCGTTTGTCCTGACTATCAAAGGCACAGCCAAAACTTAGTCTAAAAAACTGAATTTTGGAACATAGCTTTATTTTATTATAAATAACGTAAACATCCGCTAAGAAAGGATTTTTTTTAAAACATTTTTTTTGGTTATGTACAGTCAACGCTTAGATATGGGTTAATATTTTGGGGTAACTCAACTAATAAAAATGACGCTTTTAAAGCTCAGAAAAGGTGCATTAGGGCCATATGCAATCTCGGACAACGTGAGTCATGCAGGCCACATTTTAAAAGCCTAGGCGTCCTGACGCTTGTATCTTTGTACATATTAGAAGTCGTAATGTATGTAATAAATAATAAACACCTCTATGAAAGCAATACAGTCTCACAGCGACGAGCGCATACACTCAATTTAACAAAATCCAAAACTAAATATTTAAATAAGAGTGCTTTCTGTCTGGCTCCTAAAATATATAACAAGATGCCCCTTTCTATTACAAGCATTTCTGATACGGGATTAATAAAGAAAAAATTAAAGGATTTATTGGCAGGGAAAGCCTATTATGCTCTGGATGAATTTTTAAATGACAGACTCTAATAGTGTTCTGATGCATTTTAAATTTAAAATTTGACGTAATATAGATATTTTGCACACCAAATGTGGTAGTACATGCTGGGACGTTGCATTGAATGGTATTATCTGGTTTTGCACCCATGTACAGGCAAATAAATAAAAAAAAAAAAAAAAAAAAAAAAAAAAAAAAAAAAAAAAAAAAAAAAAAAAAATTATCACTGTGCGAAGCCGGGGGCGGGTCGCTAGTGTAATATATATTCAATATAATTTT
Organism: Synanthedon myopaeformis; assembly: GCA_944738685.1. NCBI lineage: Eukaryota > Metazoa > Arthropoda > Insecta > Lepidoptera > Sesiidae > Synanthedon > Synanthedon myopaeformis. The sequence continues at coordinate 1,508,696 of OX122933.1, read as the reverse complement.
TATATTTATGAATAATTATACCTCTGTATACATATAAAAATACGTATTAAGAGTGTAAGAAAGGACGTCAAAATTGCATATTTCTCAGGAATTTCCACCACTCTGATGTAAACATCAATCGGTCTCTTTTCTCTACTTATGTCTTTTGTTCTTCGCCGATGCAATAATCTTCGGTTTTATCTAAGTTGCCGGTACGGTACACCTTTTTAAAATTATAATCAATTAACGGAACTACCAATTTTCATATCAAATCAATCAGAGTTACGAGGAAGTGTAAGTAAGACAGGAGAAATATAGGTCAACAATGTTTGTAATAAAAAAAATCGTAAAAATCTCTTTCCGTTTGAAGCACTCATTAGTATGTAGGTACCGATAGCAAATCGGATTCCTATTTAACCCACCTACGATGCACACACCCGTTACTGCCACAGTAAAATGTAAAACAGTGTAAAAACTTCCAGTTCTTTTGAAGCACTTAACCATTAACTACTGACGTGGAGTTAATTTTACGTAAACACTGACGCGAGGGTTTGAGAGGCCCGTACCTTAAACCACTCTTATCAGCCTCTAATAGACTAAACTTGAAGCTACTAGAAGCAGCGTACGCTTCGCGTGCGGGGGAGGAGGGAAAATCGATATTATTACTTTCGCTAGGCCTGAGCGTCCCCCATATAGAAGTAGGATTCAGTTTCTAATTCTGTCAGCAGTTAAAGGTTCTTTTAAAGGCAATGTTCACTATGTAAAATTCGTTTAATAAAAAAGAAGTTTCTCCAATGAGCATTTTTGATTACTATGTTTTAATCCTTGTTTACACTAAAATAACGTTTTAGCTAAAGACGATTAAAGCTAGTCTTATCACGTATGCATAAAAAAATTACGTAATTAGTTGCCCACGACGGCACGACCATAATAAAGTGTTTTGTAGATTAATGAAATTATATTCAAAATATTCAATTTCTACGCCTTTATAGCGTCAAATGTGATCAAGGAAATTTAAATAAATTAAATTAAATTTTTCCCGAGATTATAAACTGCGTATTCTTTACTTTTCCATTTAAATAAATCTAAAAAACTTTTTTAATTTCAAAAAATACCTTCATTTGAAAGTGATTCACATTTCACAACTCTTTGGGACACCCCTGACCAATACACCCCTTCTACCTCTCTTTATCTACTGCACAAAGGATGTTACATTACTTCTCCTGGCCCCATTATGTTTGAGCGCGCTACCAGCGCTACTAGCGCCGGTGAAATCATGCGTAAAATTATGCAACTTTCGGTGCAAACACCACACGCATGCCAAGCCATTGGCCAGTATGTATGGCGGGCCCCGTTTAGTTTGCATGCACTTGCCAGAGTACACAAATCGTAAAATTACTTAACTATAACAAACATTGAATGCTTTTAGTCATTATGACAACAAAGTAAACGAAATTTTAAATAGCCTTAAATATTTATAATGATTTGTAATGCATCACAATCAATTATGTTTTTGCTATAAATTTTTATTTGATATAGTATCAGTTACAAAATGGCATGCCTAGTTTTTTCTAAAAAATATATTTTAATTGTCCATTTAGTTAGAACCACTCTCTAATGACTAGCTAGAGTCTAGTCTCTCTTGTGTAGTATTAATTGTATCCCAAATAAAATAAGGTCTTTAGATAGGGCAAGACACCACATTTTCTGAATGACATATGAAGCCAACAACAAACAACATAGGGTCAGTTTACTAAGAAATTCCTAAACCTGAACTCGGAAATGTGGAATAAATAAGATAAAAATACAAATGGTGCTTTGTTAGTGTGTGTGCTATGATTATTTATCAAGTATTATTTTATTTCTAGTTACATAAGCCTGAGTGTAGAGAATCTAAAGTGATATTTATTTCAATATACTTCCAGACTTGATCTCACTCTTCATAGTAAAATAAATGTAAAAGGTGTAAATGTTGGATTTGTTAATTTGCTACACAACAAATATTATAAATTGTTACCTATGTCTTATTCTTATGTACAAACTATATTACTGTAATACTCAATTCAGTAGTATTTGCATGAAAGAGTAAGAAACACCTGTACATACTCGCAAACTCTTACTACTACTACTAGATGTTACTAGATTACTACTACAACTATATCTTACTAGATGTTGCGCTCTCTCCATCATAGACATCATCTTCGCTACAAGGCCATGAGCAAACCCATCTCTAATAAAAATAAAATAAATGTTTTTTTGCTTTTGCTGCAGACAAGCAAAATATAGTAGTGAAGTAGTGTTACCCCCAATGTTCTTCGTATTTTATTTTGATACTATCAAAAGAGTAAAAGTAAATTGTCTACTTTTTTGGTTACATGGGATATAACCACAGAGCTATGTCTTACATCAAAGGTTATCAAAATCACCAATTTTGTCAATAAAAATGAACTTGAGAAGCAAAAACTTATTGACAATAGAAAAAACACACAATTATTCTACAATGTTTATTCATAAAATTCATTGTGGAATGTAAAATTACCACTAGCATTAAAAAAAAATTAAAATATTACATAAAAGTTGGGTATTAAAATTTCAAGTTAAAATGTTTAATGTATGTACATTACATTATTATAGAGTCTATAATATAGACCATTCGGAAATCATTTGTGTAATACTATGTGCCATGTGATTATATAGGCCATACTTTGTACAAAGCAACTGAAACCAATTAAAACATCTTGGCATTGGTATAGACAAAATTTTCGAAAATAAAGAACCCACAGAGGACACCAAAATTCAAAATTTATTGCAAAATAAATGACATACATATTAGGAACTAACTTCAGTAAGTATTTAGTCAAATTGATTGACTGAATATGTCCAAACATGGGCCCATGAATACAAAAACTTTATTAGAAAATTTAATCAACCATTTTTGCATATTTTATACAGCTTACTAACTACCTAACTATCTTACAATGTTAAAATAGTGATACCTATGAATTTGTCACAACTATTTGGATTTAACTTTTTGAGGTAGTGGCAGAGATATGGGCAACGAGAACTGCTGATAGTAGAAATAAACAAAAAATAACACAAAATGCGAACACGAGTAGACTGATATCAACAAAGCATATAGATCTGGGTATTTTGGGTGCGGTTCAGACATCACCGAACCGACAGCCAATATAATCATTCCTACTATTGAAAAAAAGAAATTAACACTTAAAAGATTCAAAAGCATTGAGTTTTGATTTTTGTCTGCATTTACTGATACAGCTCTGTAGACCCTGTTGGCATTCAAAAAGGAAAATAAACCAGAGTTAGGCTGAGCCAGTTTTAAGGATATACTATAGAACATAATGTAGATAATATTTGTAGTCAAAAATGGTATCAAAAGCCCATCTTTGAGCAACAACGGAAGCATACTGAAGTTAGATACAAGTAAAAACCAAAAACACATAAATGGATCTTCCGGAAAGTACAATGCAACAGGTATTGCAACTAATAATATAGTTTTTTCATGTACTTGAAATGAAAATAGAAAGAACGCTAAAGATACATTTATGAGACTCAGTACAAACTTTTTTTTATTTATCCTAAAGAATAAATCAAGGCAAGACGGCATGGCAGCCATAGCCGTAAATAATAGACATTGTTTGGCCATTTCTTCATTGGAATAAACTGATTTTAACTTTACAAATACATTCACGAAACACCAAACATTGGACACTTTATCCTCAAAGACTCCTCTTTTTAAGGGAAACAATCTAAATAAAACTTGTTTAATATTGGCCCATGAGCCTGTAAACGGGTACCATATTAAAATAAAACAAGATATCACTACAACGGCCAGCTTATTAAACCTATGAACTAGATGCCAAGTTCTTTTCTTTGGAGGTAAATTTATAAAACATTTTCTCAAAAGATAGAAGAAAAATGGCAACGAATGGTACAATTCCATTTGTTTATAATTGATGGCTATTACAAAAAACTTTGTTGCAAGTATATCATTCTCAATTGCAATAATAAAGAAAGTGGCCCATAAGAAAAGACCTAGTGACACACAATTGTATTGAAAATGACCATGGTCTATCAGTATGAGACCAGGATAAAGCAGAAACAGTACAGTCGATATATCAGTCCTTTTGAATACATTCTTCACTTCTCTAGGCTTCACTCTTTCCACGTCAATGCATATACACAGTACGGCAGTCACATAAAAATATAAATCACTAAGAAACACAGTCCATCTCATAAAAGTTTTGTGTGAATCCTTTTCGTAACCTCTTGAAGCGAAAAGCTGCACAGATTCGGGGTCGAGCCAGTCAGCAACTAAGCCCATTAAAAAGCTATGATACGCCGTCAGAGGCGGATAGTCCAAGCCCCAATACTCCAAGTCGTTCTGTGTTGTATTAAAATACCACTGAGACACTTGGGTGTGTACGGTTATTTCTTGCCAATGCCTCTGTGCTTCAAAATCTCCATACATCGGAGGTTTTTTGTAACCGGAATAAGGATATAAGGCTACACACCATCGCACCAAAAGAGCAAAAAACACGCCCGGCAACAATGCATCTTTTGTAACAGTAAATTTATCCGGATCCGCTCTTTTCGTCATTGTCGTATTACATAAACTCTAATTAAAACAATTCGGTAAGAATAATCATTAATAAAATAAAAAGGATCGGTGACAACGCGGCTTTAATCAGTCGATATTCAATACAATACAATAATATGACAGTACTTACAACATGAACGGCGTCCAATTCCTTGGTCAGCTTTTCCTTTAGATAGGTTTCTGTGTACACCATATTCGTCAATTAAAGTCCATAAAATGCGAAATCGAAGAACAAAATCACATACACAAGCAACGAAATAAAAATTCTAAAGATCCAATATATTACACCGCGAGAGAAGAGTTCCCCTCCGGAACAGTATTTGAGGATTTTTTCGAAAGTGAAATTGAGAAAGTGGCACGCGAAAGTGAACTTCTATGGAATTGCGGTCGGAAGTTGACGAATTTCACACCGAACAAGTTCCGTAATTTATAACCCAACCGTTTTGTGTTATCACCGTTTTAGGCACACTTCAGTTTCAAATTACGTTGTTACAATTTGGTTATATAGCGTTGTCAAGTAAACCAGTAAGTAATCTGTGCTGTGACCTTGACCGTCAAATTAGTTCGAAGTTTTTAAATATTTTAAAAAAGGACAAGCAAACAACCTCTTTTTAGATATTTTGTCTATGGTTTTACCTACAGTTACTTGACTATAATATAAGAGATCCAATATTATATTATCCTATTTATAAATAAGTCACAAAATTCAAATTCCGTACTTCTATATACTCAAAATATGATAGTCCACGAGCCAGGCACAAATTTCATCAGTCATCATTTAAATTGTAGTTAGGTACTGAAGAAATAACTAAAAAAAAAAACCTAATATTTATGTATAAAACCAAAATAAATACTTACAGAAGCGGCGGCCTTGATGAAGTAGTGATGCACGATATTCGTCGTTATTTTTTATCGATATTTTACATTATAAAACAAATAGGTACTATAAATTATAGTAGGTACCTATAGAGTAAGAATGTTTCATGTATTACAAAACTTTAATACACTGTGATCTCATTACTTCACTTGCTGAAATTGTCGAAACTTCCTATAACAACATAACAAAGTGTCATAACATAACAAATTTATATGTTTTAAACTCATTCTTAGGGGTTAACTTTAATATTTAGAATAAAAGTTATTGTGTTAATAATATAATGAATAAAGCGGTTGCGTACACAGCGCGCCAATAATATGTACGGCGAAAGGACTACCGCTTGACATTGTCCCACACACCTTATCAACAGCCTACCTTCAGATCTATGTAACAATATAACGATTAAAAATATTAAATTTAAGTTAAAGCAATACTTTTCAATTTGTAATTAATAGTATAATGTAATTAATAATTAGATTTTCTTAATAATTACAAATGATAACACGAGATTAAACCTCAGTGGTTTTTAGTGTTACTTATCATTTTACATGTTATTTTATATATTAGCCTTAAAATTGTTAAAATTATAAATAAATAAATAAATAATGTACAAAGCAAATCATATGGTAATAAGAAATACTTTGTCGTATATAATAGAAGTAATAGGTACAATGCATGCAAACAAGTACAATTAGATAATTGTTAACAAGAATTCTATATAATCGGATATAATTCAGTAGGTACTAATTTATTTATAATCTTGTAAAATAAATTATCAACGGAACCTCGTCTATTAACTTAAAACCTTTTTGAATACCAGATGATATTAATTAAAAAAAAAATAGCACATTTCATTTTTATAATTTTACATTATTCTGTAAAGTAGGTAGTGTTTTACGCTTTATTATTTTTATACAATGAAATAATACATAGGTTTATTTGCAGCAAATCAATATGACAATGGAAGGTGAGAGTAAACATCTAAAGCAAAATTTAACGGAGTGGAGATTTTGTCAATACCCTAAATATATATTACTACCAATTGAAGAAAACTCCGATCAAACAAGATCTAACCTGAAAAATATAATTTTTACTGAGGTACCAACAATTGTTAATTAAATACAAGACGCTTCTACTTATATTTTTTAATATAGGTAATCATGCAGTATCGTTTTACAATAGGTAACACCGCGGCCATTGGAACTTAATATAAAACTGGTTGGCATTTCTGAGGATGCATTAATGAACATTATGGACATGGATCCAGAAATAGCAAAACATAAAGATTTTGCTGAATTTATTGCTGGTAAAAGATTGCCATACGGAGCTTTACCTGTTGCGCATCGGTACCATTATACTTGTACTTATTTTATACTAGCTGGTGCCCACGACTTCGTCCGCATTAAACGATGAAAGGTATCCTATGTCCTTTCTGGTGTCCCAGACAACGTGTATGCAAAATTTCATGGTGATCGGTTCAGTAGTTTTTGCGTGAAAGAGTTACAAACATCCATACATCCAAACATACTTTCGCTTTTATAATATTAGTACGGATTATATTTCGCAAAGAATGTATACCTAATGCGATTTATCTACGAAAGTTTTTTCGTGTAAATTCACCTCACGGATCCATCCATTATCTATAAAAGTGGAGAAATATTTATAGAAAGTTAATATATAAAAATTACTGAACCAACAAACTTTCAAAACCATTCAAAAATTCACATTTATTAACCAAGTCTTTATTCTCTTATTCCTTTAGTTTTTCCACACTGCTGGAGTTGTTTGTATCCCTAGACGACATTTGCTTTTAAGTATACAACCAGTCAGTTTGCAACCCTTCATTAAAAATTAATACTGATATGAATGTAATTACCGATGTTTCAGATATGGTGGTCACCAATACGGCATGTGGGTTGGTCAATTAGGTGATGGAAGAGTGCATATTTTGGGCGAATATGTTAATAGGTAAAGTAGTAACTTCGTAGGGCCGAGGCCGAGTTGTGCTGTTATGCGCGATTTAGTATTTTTCGTTACATACTGGTATTTATGTAGACATGGTGAGCGATGGCAGATTCAGCTGAAGGGCTCTGGGCCCACTCCTTACGCACGTATGAATGACGGTAGAACTGTTCTTCGGGCGGCAATCAGAGAAATGATCGCCTGTGAGGCTTGTCATTTTCTTGGTATTCCTACTGTACGAGCGGCTGCCGTTGTTGGTAAGACAGATTTTGTTTCGTATTGATGATACACTTAATTTGATGTGTTGTTTTGTTCAGCCAGTGAAGATTTCGTGACACGAGACATCTTCTACACTGGAAACATTCGTCGCGAAAGGGCTGCAGTTATACTTCGTTTATCTCAGTGCTGGTTTCGATTTGGCTCGTTCGAAATATTGGCTCGGTCGGGAGAAATAACTGTTCTTAGACAACTTGCAGATTTCGTCATTAAAGTAAGCATTTTAGAAAGATAGACAGAAATATTTATTTGCACAAACTTAAAAAATAAAGTAGGTATGTAGGTAGGCAATAACCCTATTATATGAAAGTATATATACGTTTTTGAATACCTTTCTTTGATTTTCAGGAATATTTCCCTGACATCAATTTGTCAGATGAGAACCGCTTTATAAGGTTATTTTCTGAAGTTGCGCACCGGACTTTGGACTTAGTTGCGAAGTGGCAAGGTTTTTGACTATTTAATTCGCTTTTTTATTTCTGACAAAAGCATGAACAGTGCATTTGATAAGAGGTATTCTTCGTACTGATTACCTTGACGATATAAATGTAAGAGACAAGGACAGGAACTCGAGAGTACAATTTTATGTCTAAATGCTCTAGAAGGGATCCTTCTGTAAAGCATTCACTGCAGTTTGTAAAGTCGTACGGTCAATTACAGAACACTAACACTACTAATTTGCAACAATTTTTCTTCTTTATAGTACTATATTATATAATAGGTATTTATTTTTACAGGTTTCGGTTTTACACACGGTCTTTTAAACACGGATAACATAAGTATTTTGGGATTAACTATAGATTACGGTCCATTTGGTTTCGTCGATTCTTATGACGGTGGTTTCGTAGCAAATTGTTCCGATGGTGAAGGTCGTTATGCTTTAGCAAAACAGCCGGACGTGAGTTTATTTCGATTATTTAAATAATCCCTTCATTTATAATGATACTTCATTTCGTTTATTTCAATAATCCCTTCATTTATAATTATTTCAATTTTCGATTTTCAGGTGGTTGTATGGAATATAGGACAGCTTGCAAATACTTTCAAACTATTGCTAAGCTCTTCGCAACAAGTGCATATGTCACATATTTTAAAAACTTTGGACAACTACTGTAAAAATAAAATATTGTTAGTACACCTTATACGTCAGTTTAATTTGAAGGTTTAATTCCAATATAACTACAAATTAAAAGGATTTTCAGGGAAACATTTTTATTGAAGATTGGTTTAAAAGAAGAGCGATGGGGTGATGAACAGCTAGTTGAGAAACTTCTTGATATGATGCAGCAGACAGGAGCTGATTTTACAGCCACATTTAGACAACTTGCCGAGGTAATTAATCATTAGAGCTAGCCAAATTAACTAATCAATTTTATCACACATTCCTTTTTTTCTAGTTGGAACCTTGCGAAATGGTCAGTGAGATGAAATTAAACGAAAAATGGTCCTTGAAGAGATTGTCTTCACATTCATCCTGGGGTAGTTGGCTTGAACAATACCGCGAGAGGTTGGATAAAGAAGCCGGTAGGTTCAATTACCCATTTAAATATTTTAAAATGAAATGAATATTAGAAAAAAATATATGAGCAATATTTAATTTCTAATTTACATTATTGTTTATTTATCTCAAAATAAAGTTGAAAAATATTTCTTTTCTTAATAGTTGATACCAGTTCAGTTGGGTTGTTTGAAGACGAACGTCGTCGTCGTATGCTGAGCGTTAATCCTGTATATGTTCCTAGAAACTGGTTATTACATGAAGCTATAACTGACGCAGAGCATGATGATTATCAAAAAGTATGAACTTATAATACTATTTTACTAATTAAAGTCACAGTAGGTGGTTAATGTCACTTTTACGGGAGCGTGTAAGTGCATTACTATCAACCCTGACAAGAAGGATAAGACAAGGTGACAAAATGATCCTAAAAATTGCTGTAATTTCTTGGTGGTCTTTTGAAAGCAGAAGAGTACTGCCGCCAGTCAAGCTATGTACGCTCCTTACATATATTTTAATAATAGCTTCGCTAATCTGCTTAATTAATTTTAGGTAAGATTCTTACTAGAAGTAATGCGAAATCCTTACGAAGTTCAATTGGAGGCAGAACTCTGTGGGTTTTCTTCTCAACCGCCTCAGTGGGCTTATGCTTTAAAAATTAGCTGTTCTACATAATTTATGTAATTTGTTAAAAAGTTTGTCATCGATAATTCCGTATCATGAAAAATGACAACACTATTAAATGACCAGTAACAAAACCAGAGTGCTCATTTCTCCTGTGTACCCTTATTTATCCTGTGTCTTCTTAATAACTTGACATCTGATGACATTTATTTTTGTTATTTTATTCTGTATTGGATTGGTTGGTTAAACTTAATGGTTTGTTTGTTATTGTATTGTGGTGTGCCTCGTACGTCGCAATATGTGTAATTATTATTTTTAATTAAAGCTATGAAATATGTATTATATATTGCGCAATATCATTGTATTACGCAAGTAACGTAAACTTTAAGATTAATGTAACAATACAATAAAGTAATTGAAGAAGCCGGAGATTCCACCCATGAAGCGAACTTTTTGCATTTTTGCCGCATTACTACACGAACGAAAGCTAGGTATGGAAAATATGACGAAATTAATGTTAAACTTTAAAGAATGGAAGTTCCACTATCCTCCAAGTTACGCGGAGCTTCCTATTGAAGATGTTCAACACTACAGAATGCCTGTTGCAGTAAAAAATGCAGTATTTTCTAAGGTATTTTGTAAAAGATATTTTTCTTATAAAATATTACATTCCAATTTCATACAGATACGGTGTCGTTTAACTGGATTTTTACTGTATTTACAGGTACCAACAGACCCCTTAACAGGTGGCCTTGACCTCGTCTGCATTTCTGACGACGTGCTCACTAACATCCTGGACTTGGATCCAAGTGTGTCGGAACAGAAAGAATTTGTTGATTTTGTAGCAGGAAATTATACACCTGCTGGGAGTCTGACAGTGTCACATAGGTAAGGTATTTAAACAGAATTTAACAAACCCATGTCACAAGAAACTACATAATAAAAAAATATTGTGATGAGGTTACTGAAATATGATATAATTTATATCCTATCTTCTATCAGGTTCTTATATGATGGGAGCCACTAGGCACTTAATTACCTTCAAGGGAAAAAAATATTTAATTTAATATTATATTATCTTATGTGATGATTTTACTATTTTTACAAAGATATCTCTATATATTTTTTTGGAAAATCTTGATTAGGTAAATTTTAATTCAATTTGTCGTGGTAAAGAGATCTAGGAATAGGAAATAACTTTGAAATTTAAACACTGAAACTATTATCTTCAGGTATTTCTTTCTCTTTTGAACATAGTTGTGGCCTCTAAAAATATTAGACACAGTCCAATGGTAAGACATCCAGTCTTCATTTCTTTCGTAATGGCCATTGTAAAGGTGTTTTAATATTGCTGGATCCCGAGGGTTGCCTGCATTTTACACTCTTTTTGAATGTTTTTTCATTTTAAACATTAATGTGCAAATGCTGCTTTGATGTATGAAATTCAAAAATTTGTGGCTCTTACTGAAATCACTGAGTTTTCAAAAATCCTAAGCTGATGCTTACAATTTACAACATAAAATAAAGCTGTGTTCTTAATTTGATTTTTCTTTAGATATGGTGGCTATCAGTTTGGTTACTGGGCAGATCAATTGGGGGATGGAAGAGCACACCTTCTTGGAGAATATATTAACAGGTAAATAAATGCAATCACCAATAAGTTGCAATACCTCCTAAAAGGGACTGAAAAAGAAAAATTAAGTAGCTGCTTACTTTGATTAAAATTTGAGTGTGACGACAAGATGAATAGTGTGTGTGTGTGTGTGTGTGTGTGTGTGTGTGTGTGTGTGTGTGTGCGTGTGTGCGTGCGTGTGTGCGTGTGTGTGTGCGTGTGCGTGTGTGTGTGTGTGTGTGTGTGTGTAATCAGCGAGTCAAAATACAGGTGTATGTGAAAATTCAGATTGATTAGAGGTATGAGCTTTTTGGAACTACACCCCCCGGTTTTTTTTAATCTTTATTTTAAAGCTTTTCCTTTAAGGACATGTCGCCTCATAGGGCAAGATCTTATATACATGACTAAACTGTACTGAGTACTACTATACTGAAGTATTACTAAACACTAAATCTAGAATGGTAAATATTGTACAGCTCACTGGCATCATCAGATAACATGCCCTAATAACATAGTGTTCCTAATAACATTACGATTGCCAAAAACAACTGAATTACTGTTAGTTCTCATGAAATTTTAGCCATAAAAACTTTTACATTTATACAATTTATTTAATAGTGGATGTGAATAACAGGGCAATACAACATTTCAGAAAAGGTGAATTGTGGCAACCACAATTGAAAGGTTCTGGTGAGACTCCGTTCTCTCGATTCGGAGACGGTAGGGCTGTCCTACGCTCCTCCATTAGAGAGATGATAGCTTCGGAAGCGTGTCATTATCTTGGTATACCGACTACAAGAGCCGCTGCTCTAGTAGGTAAGTTTCATTTATTGAGGATAGAGGTAAGGAGGATTGACTCTATGTATTAAAAAGTGGTCCCAGACCAGTACCAGTAAATTAATATGGCGCTTGTGCATTGTCGAATAAATTAGACAAAGATAGATAGATAGAATATATGCTACACTAGCGTCATTCTGGCTACATTTAGAACTCTTTATTTTATTTTTCAGTTTGATTGTCATATGAGTCGGTACTTTTTGCCTCTACCCTCCACAGTTTCATTCGCAGATTGACTTAAATTTTGCATGTGATTTAATTTATCTAACAGTTCCTTAACTAATGGCCAGCCTAGATTTTAATGATGCTATTATATACGTTTTTCAGTCAGCAAAGAAGTGAAAGTTTGGCGTGATAAATCATACACAGGCCACGCGAAGCAGGAGAAGGCTGCAGTTGTGATGAGGTTGTCACCGGCCTGGTACAGACTTGGATCAATCGAGATACTTTATAAGCGGAACGAACCTCACACCATGAAGACGCTCGTCGACTTCATTATTAAGGTTCTCGATTTTTTTTTTCTTTTTGGCAGATTGTTAATTGTTTAAATCGGGAGACGAAAGTTTTTGCTGCATTAAAAAGTGGCAAATATAATGTTTTTCAATTTGATGACATTAAATGACATATTTGCATTGGTTTTCCAGCATCATTTTCCTTCGATAGACTCGTCCGATGATGACAAATATGTGAAATGGTACAAGGAAGTGGCTCACAGAAACCTTGATATGGTCGCGACATGGCAAGGTAATATTCACTCACACTTAGTGTGTGTCCTGAGTGACGGCGTATAGCGGTAGCGGAATTTAAAAAAAATAAATTTTAATTTATATACAGAAAGTAGTCTATACAGGGTGTCCTGTTTTAAATAAACTAATTAGCAATATTCACTCACTCTTAGTGTGTGTCCTGAGTGACGGCGTATAGCGGTAGCGGAATTTAAAAAAAATAAATTTTAATTTATATACAGAAAGTAGTCTATACAGGGTGTCCTGTTTTAAATAAACTAATTAGCAATATTCACTCACTCTTAGTGTGTGTCCTGAGTGACGGCGTATAGCGGTAGCGGAATTTAAAAAAAATAAATTTTAATTTATATACAGAAAGTAGTCTATACAGGGTGTCCTGTTTTAAATAAACTAATTAGCAATATTCACTCACTCTTAGTGTGTGTCCTGAGTGACGGCGTATAGCGGTAGCGGAATTTAAAAAAAATAAATTTTAATTTATATACAGAAAGTAGTCTATACAGGGTGTCCTGTTTTAAATAAACTAATTAGCAATATTCACTCACTCTTAGTGTGTGTCCTGAGTGACGGCGTATAGCGGTAGCGGAATTTAAAAAAAATAAATTTTAATTTATATACAGAAAGTAGTCTATACAGGGTGTCCTGTTTTAAATAAACTAATTAGCAATATTCACTCACTCTTAGTGTGTGTCCTGAGTGACGGCGTATAGCGGTAGTGGAAGCGGAATTTAAAGTTTTTTTTTAAGATTTAATTTTTAATTTATATACAAAAAGTAGTTTATACAGGGTGTCCTGTTTTAAATAAACTAATTAGTTTATCTGAAAATTTTGCATAAAGATTTATTTAAAAAAAAGTATTTTATTTAAAACTTAGGGTTGTTATACCTAAAAATATTCTAGCTGCTGCACATAGCATGCTGACAAGTGCTCATATAAACACTTTTTTTTTTTTTGTATGATAGATGAGGCAAAGCAGTCAACTTATTCACTAAGGTTAAAAATGTTGGAATCTCAAAAAAGTGCACATAGCAGATTTTGATTTTGACAACAACGATATTTATAATTTATACATATATATATTTGTATGCATTTTTCTCTTCAAAATAGTTTGCTACACTATAATTGGCTGAGCACATTTTTATTTTGATAAATAAAATAAAATTCACAATTTTTTGACATGGGAAATCTGTATAGTTTTGTTTAGTATTTATGTATGAATTTCGCTTGCAGGTCTTGGGTTCACTCATGGCGTTTTGAACACTGACAACGTGAGTGTTCTCGGTCTGACAATAGACTATGGACCGTACGGATTCATCGATCACTATTACGACAATTATGTGCCGAACACATCGGACGATATGGGCAGATACGCTTTCGACAAACAACCCGCTGTGAGTATCATTATCACACTATCTGCTGCTTATCGTGTGACGTTACAACACAATGAGTTTTTAAAAATAGGTATTTTTGACATTGAGCCTCGTCCGAAGACAGCTTTAGAGGTTATAATAACAGTTTCAACGCTCGAGCGAATTGTTTTACACGAATTAGGTTTATATATATCTTTATTATTCTCATTAAAGCTTAAAGCTACATACATGAGAAAAATAAGAAAAGACTTAATTAAGAAACGAAACATCAAACAGGCAGACAAAAATTATACAATATTTGTTCCGGATTATAACAAAATCACATTAAAACATTTAAACACTTAACATAATATGTTTCAACAGCTTGGATCTAAATTCTCCAAAAGATTTTGCCTGTTTTATATGCAACGGTAATTTGTTAAAAAGTTGTGCTCCCTCATAAGTAACCATTTTTTTACCACATGTTGTTCGTACCTTTGGTAGTTATGCAATTGGAAATATCTTTTTGTTTAAGCAAGATAATATCAGAATGAATTGATTTATCTAATATCCTTCGAATGAGTATACATGTATTAAATTTAAATAATTGAGTTGAATTCATTTGAAACTTTGTTTCTTTAACATTTCTAAACATGATTGTGATTCACTTAACAATAATACAAACAAAACAAAAATGGAACAGGACAGTACAATTCTATTTCTATTTTTTTTTTTGTTGCAATTAAAAATTACTGTTTAAATAATATGTAATGTAAAAATTCTGTTTTAGCGACTCGTATTTTCCTAAATTTTACTATCAGACACTTTTGTTACTATAGAAAAAAAATCACTATGAAATTTTGCATAGGATACCTTTTTTTATGCAGAAAAAAAGTACTGTTTACGAAGGATCAGAAAGAATTTTTTTTTTTTTAAAATAAATTAGCTACACCTTAATTAACCTTAATAATTAAAAAATATATAAGTATTTGCGCTTTGTTCTATGATATTTTTTTTTTTTAGATAATAATATGGAATTTGGGTAAATTTGCTGAAGCACTAAGTCTCATTTTAACAAAAGAACAAGTGGAAATGATTAAATCGATTGCGGACACATTTGAAGAGTATGTTATGGAGAAAGTTTTGTAAGTTTAGATTGTATAAAAAAAAATTGTCTTAATTGTTATACTTTCGATATTAACAGCTGAATAAGGACATTCATATACGATTTCAAGGTATTATGGGATAATACAATTTTTTTTTGTTTTTAGGAGATATATGACAGACGACCGGAGTGTTTATTCCATCGTCTGTCTGTATAAGAAATATTATAAAGGGAGAAGATTTGTATGTTTGTAATGAATAAACTCAAAATCTGGTGGACCGATTTTGAAAATTCCTTCACCTTTAGAAAGCTACATTTATTTATAAAAAAAAATATGGACGAAGAAATTTTTTTTTGAATGTTTCATGGAACATCTTTTGCTTTGCAGGAAAACATATTTAATGAAACTTGGATTGAATGAGATAGAGGAAGGTGATGGGTATTTAATACAGAATCTGTTGAAGGCATTGCAACAAACTATGGCTGATTTCACAGCTACCTTCAGACAATTGGCAGAGGTATGTATCTGTGGCCTGGTGCTAAAAGGGCCAAAGTCCTTTTTTGTGAAAAATGGGATTCAACAGCAAAGTTGTTGAAAAAGAACGATATTTATTTGTCCTAACAATAACAAAAAGATATTTTAGTAATACTACAATATAACATGTAAATTATAACTATCAATTCTTGTTCATTGTTCTAATGCTTATTACCGAAAGATAGGAATATAGATATTGGCCCTTTTAGCACCAGGCCACAGATATATATATATACCTATTTTAATTTAATTACCAACTACATGTTTTTTTTTTAATGTTAAGATCGACAGACAGACTGATGGTCCACTTGGTGGTTAGGAGTGACTACCGTCGCCTATAACACAAGCAACACAATACATAAACATAGGTGCTGCCTACATAGGTGGATCAGAATCGAGGCATAGGGGTCATAGGCTATGGCGCCTTACACACTAAACACAAAAGCACATGTGCTGTTATTTCACGGTGGTCTTCTGTAAGCGGGTGGTTACAGCAGCCAGACATATAAGATTGAAAAAAAAAAAAAAATTCATACGCAATTTAAGACTTGTACTACAATTTAAGGCTATAATATAAGACTAAGAAACTGAAAAGGCATACATCTATGTGGGTCTAATTTTATTGGATATATTCATCGATCTAATACAAGTATGGATTTTGCGTGACAAATGCCAAAGCGGCACACAAAAATTACGCCAAAAACGCAATCATGGCGGAGTCTTGCCTTCGCGCGTCAATCGTAAAAGGTAGTAACGACCAAGTTCTACTATTCATTTTGAACTCTAATGCGTTGACGTAAAGACACATTTTCTTTAAATGTCAAATGTTTGGTTGGTTTTAAATGACAGATGACAGTGTTGATGCTCTACGCATAATATGTCACTTTTAAATGTTCCATAAAGTTCGTGGTGTTTTGTGTGCGGCGTGCCGAAATCCATAGTTGTAGTACATTAATGAAAAGCCTTAAATAAAGATTAAAAAAAAAAAAAAAAAAAGTACATTAATGGGAATATTAATCTACCAGTAAATTTGATCAAAAGACAAACAAAAAGACATGTTGTTTTGGCCTTGACGACACGCTTGGTCTAGTGGCTAGTAACCCTATCTGTTAACCGAACGGTAGCGGGTTCGAATCCAGCCAGGGGCGAATGTTTATGTGTTAACATTTTACCTTTGTACCTGAGTCATGTATGTTTTCTATTTATAATATGTATGTATTTACAAAAAAAAAAAGTTATCTATGTATTATATCAACTGTCTGGTATCCATAATACAAGCATTATTTGCTTACTGTGAAACTAGATGGTGCTGTGTGGAATGTGTGAAGATTTTATTGTATTTACTAGCTGACCCGGCAAACGTTGTATTGCCATATAAAAAAATTTTTCGGGTGGACATCCCTTATCACTTAGAGATTTGAAAAATAGATAGTAGCCGATTCTCAGACTTACTGAATGTGCATAAAAAAATTCATATAAGTATCGGTCAAGCCGTTTCGGAGGAGTATGGGAACGAACATCGTGACACGACAATTTTATATATTAGATTTATTTACTTAGTAGATAGATAGATAGATAGATAGATATTGTGATTATATGTGGTAAATATTTCTTTTTTCACATTTGAAGGTGAATCCGGATCAGTTGTTGGACGAATCTGTTTTGAAGGAGAAGTGGTCTTTAAATAAAGTCAGTACTTGTAAAAATTGGCAAGAATGGGTTGAAACATATAGACAGAGATTGGACAAGGAGAGGGGTGAGTGGATTTTTTTTTAAAAATTCACTTCTGTGAATATTATTAATCTATACCAATACTGGTTGTCCCGATCCCGGCTTCGCCCGGGGTGCATTTTTTATAATTAATAATTTTTACTCAATCCAGCCGATGAATTACTTTACACCGCCATCTGTGAGAAACTTATGGAACTCACAGTTGTTTTAAAAGTTATCTGTGAGTTTCATAAAATTCTCACAGATGGCGGTGTAAGGTAATTTATAATTCCTTCTCATATAATATAATTTGCAATAAATAAATTCTATAAATTGAGACAGAAACTATCTTTTAAGTTAGACCAAATTACACATAGTTACGAAGTTTTATCAAAATCGGTTCAGTAGTTTAGGAGTTCATCGAGGAGACACAACGTGACAAGTAATTTTTATATATATATATATAAAGAGAAATTTGTATTTTGTATGTTGTTTGTGATGAATAAACACAAAAACTAATGGGCTTATTTTAAATATTCTTTCACCAATAGAAAGCTATATTATCAGCGATTAACACAGTGGCTCTATTTTACAAAGTTGCGCCGACGAAGTCGCGTGCAAAAGCTGATTAATTATATTATAGTGAATATATATATATATATTAATTTACAGTAAGCGAAGTCGAACGTCGCGAACGCATGAATCGTGTGAATCCGATATATGTCCCAAGGAATTGGATATTGCAGGAAGCCATAGTTCAAGCGGAGAAAGACGACTTTGAAAAGGTATTATTTTTGAAAAAAAAAAAAAAATCTATTGGTTCTCAATAATATATAAAAAAATAATTAAATAACAAAAAAAAATATATATATATATATACAATAATTAAAGAGCCCATTTCAATATCCCTTCCCAATACTTTATAAATTTGTTATTTTATTATTATTAATTATTGCATTAAGATTTGGATAATTATCTGAAATAAATATTATTATTATTGATTAATAAATGTGATTACCCTTTTTAACCGATGTTTAAACTTGATGGTAGGTGGCTACCGTCGCCTATAAAGCACAATGACGAGCTCCTCAGCTGATGTTGCAAACCTTGTTAAGATAAAGGTCAATAGAAAGTATAATGGATCTTCGAAGAAATCGTAGTAAAATCTAGTACCAATTGGACTGTACCATTAATAGTACTAGTGATACTACTTGCTATCGTCAGTTAGATACTTACCTTTAAAAATAAGCTAGTTAAAATATCCATACTCTACTTGCTGAATTCATACTTTGTTTGTTGAACTTGCGTTACATAAAATTAAAAAAAAAAAAAAAAAAAAAAAAAAAAGACTGTTAAAGGCTAAATATCGGCGGAGGAAGAGAAAAGATGGTTTTAGGTCAAGACGAATGTATTTAGTCCGAAAATCTTACGCTAATGACAGAAACTGTAAAAAAAATATAAAAATTGACAATTAGAATATAAAAAATACAAAAAAAGCCAGTGGTATAAAAAAGGTCGTCAACACAGACAATAAATACAAATCTTTTCAAACAGAAAACCAATCGATTATTCGTACGGACACTTAGTTCTATATTTAAATTATATATAACGTGCCAGTACTTAAGTGTCTTCTTCTTCTTCTTCGTCGGTTTCACTCTTGACAGAGTGGTCGTGGTCGTCATTTGAGGTGGCAAGCGTCACGACACGCCGCCATTCCTCTCTAGCCAATTTTCCACCGTCTGCCCCGCTGCCTTATTATCTAACAGCAGACGACTTGCAACCAACTTGCGACAGGCGAAAACTTTCTATCAATTTGTGCACAATAAATCGTGTTTTTAGTGTCGTGTAACTCATAACAAATTTGTGGTTTGCGATAAAGCCTCTTACGGACAATAACTAAAATTAAATTAAAGTGCATCATTTCTGTATGGGGCAGCACAAGCGATCGCAAGTCGTCTGCTGTTAGATCTGTGTACTTGATTGAACCTTCATGATGACTTTCATGGTGGGGAAAAGATATAATAATAATAATAATAATAATAATAATAATAATAATAATAATAATAATAGTTTATTTGCCGAATATAGGTTACAATGGTTTTATAATAAATAATAAATCTCGCTACATTCTACCCTTTGAGGGTGTGCAAATATTTTGACTTAAAATTTATTAAAATAATTGAAGTACAATTAACATACAAGTGTTTGAACTAAGATTTTTGAGTCTAAATTTTTAATGAAATACATTTTTAATACAGTAATTTATACCAACAACTTATTTTATTTAAAATCAATATCTAGTTTTATGTTATGTTCAATTGTACAGAATCAGTGTGCAAATTTAATAATAATAATAATAATAACAATTCACAAAATCAAAAAAAATATATAAATATATAAGATATGCCGTGGTTTCCTCTTGCCTTCTGCATTTAAGGCTTTCAGGGGTGATTTAAGCCCCAAGGCCGTATTAGCCTCTTCCAACCGGTTTCCCAGCCAGGTGAATGGTTATCCCGCCATTTACTCCATTTATATTACATATTTATTACTTTTAGTAGTGATTATACTTTGATATATAGTTGTGATTGTAAGCACTAACTCCCGAGATACAGGTGTCCAACCTATTTCGAGAGTTATTATACCTATCCCAAAATTTGCATTCACTCAACGAATATGTGTAATTAAGCTTGTGTAGACATGTGTTTTTGTGGAGGGTGGTGGTCTAATTTCCCACGAGGACCAGTCGGCTTGGGAAAAACCAAGCTCACTGATGCTCTTACTCAGGCCCTCAAACTAAAATGGAAATGGGCGGGTCACATTTCACGTATTAACGACCACAGATGGACCATTCAAACTACTCGATGGAAAGGACCACCAGGCAAAAGGAATGTTGGGAGACCGTATAGCCGGTGGACTGACGACATTACCCAAATCACTGGGAAAGACTGGATGACTGCAGGAATAAATAGAGAATCGTGGAAAAGGATGGAGGAGGCCTTTACCCAAAAAGGGATCCATATTTCATAACCCAGAAGGAAAACTAACACAAAACACTAACTATATTATACGAATTTGTAAAATTTAATACTAACACTTCACTAACTTTAATTGTACCCAACATTTATATTTTAGAGAGATATGGAAATAAAAGGCTATTATTATTATTATTATTATTACTCGGTCGCCAGAGCCTCGTCTGTTGTCTAGCAGTAATACACGACTCCGTATTACTGCTAGACGGTAAATTAGGGTAAGATCTTAGTTCCTTTCTCCCCTTACTCCCTTACTAAGTATACTTACTTCTTCTTTAAGTATAAGCTTCAAAGAAAGGATAGAAAATGAGCGACAAGTGTTACACATCTGCTCTTATTACACGGTTGTCTTCTCTGAGGGGATGGTTACTGCCGCCAGACGGGATGCCCAATTTATTGCTAAAATAAATGTTTACATTTCAGGTACGTTTTCTGTTGGAGCTGTTCAAAAGTCCGTTTGAAGTTAACGAGGAAGCGGAAGTGTGCGGATATTCACAGCAACCGCCGTCTTGGTCGTACGGACTCAAGCTTAGTTGTTCGAGTTGATTGCCAAAAGATGGCGCTAAAATTGTAAACAAGAATTAATCTGTCATTTTTTTTTTATAAAAAGGGAATCTGTGGAAAATCTTAGGCTTTAAGTACATACTTGTAATCTCCGATGTTTTCATAATAAAAGACATACAGACATTATAATTATTATAATAATGTGTGGACACAAGCATTAATATGTTTAGTGTTCTATGAATTACGTGTTAAACATGAATGTCTTCATTTTTAGGACAGTTTTGTTGATCAATAACTTTTTATTTTATTACTGAATATAATTTATTTATATTCAGTAATAATATTAAGGTAATATTTATTTTATACATTCATCAAGAGATTAAAATATTAAATTGTAGTTATTATTTATATTATTAATGTTTAAATAAAAACATTGAATATCATCGAAAATATATAATATTATTATATCTGTTGACAAAAACATTGTTAAAAAGGAAATTAAATAATTTTGTTACATTTTCGTTGTATTATTTATTATATCTGTTAGTTTATTGTCCTTTTTATCTATACTATAATATTATAAAGAGAGATTTGTATGTATGTTTGTAATGACTTAACTTCAAAATTACTAAACCAATTTAAAAATTTCTTCCAAAAATTATTTATTAATTATTTCACCTGCGAAATATAAAATAAACACAATAAATTATAAAAAAAATTAACATAATCTTCCTTCTATTAACTAAAAACTCTTAATTATTTCACCTGCAAAATATAAATACACAAAAAAAAATCATTAATAAACTACATAATCTTTCTCCTATTAACTAAAATTTAAAATAAAAAGTACTTGATTTAAACAAAGTCATCATCACTACTATCATCAGGTTCCGGTTCGGAATAATCACTGTCATAAATTTTTCTTTTCCTCGTAGCCGGTTCGTTCTCTTTATTCGATATGTCAATGTCATCCTTTGGAGCCTCAGTTTCCGCTGAACGATGATGAAATACAAACGACACAGTTCTAGCGACATCCCAACACTGTTTCAAGACTAAATCTGCCAAGTTCTTTTTATCCGCACAGTGATACCAATTCGATAAGTCTGAAGTGCAGTCCGATTTCTCCGGTGGCAGAGTGATTTGAATGTTGTTCACACATCGTTTGCATTTGAATTTACTATGGGTATCAGAGAGAGTGTTTTCTTCCAAGCGGAACAAGTCTTTGAGGTCATCAGAAGTGAAATGACGCAATGACTCCTCGTTTTGGTCGACAACTGTGTCGCTTAAGGCTTTCTTATGTGCCTGACGTTGGAATATCTTTTCTTCAATCGTTCCGGTCGCTAAAAGCCTGTATATATAACATGGCTTCTTTTGACCGTCCCTCCAAACTCTAGCCATCGCTTGATCATCATTAGCTGGATTCCAGTCGGGATCAAACATGATTAAACGATTAGCTCCGATTAAATTTAAACCACAACCACCAGCTTTTGAACTCAGCATGAATATCCACTCTTTGCTATCTTTATTATTAAAACTCTCTACAACTTTGGCTCGTTTTTTGATTGTCATAGAACCATCAAGTCTGACATATTGGTAACCTCTCTTTCGACATAATTTCTCAAATAAATCTAATGTTTGTGTATAATTTGACACAAGAACTATTTTGTCATCTGTATTTGTTTTCAAATTTGCTAAAATACAGTCTAAAATCATAAGTTTGCCAGAATACTCTGGTTTTACATCCTTAATATCATAATTATTCGGTAGAAGTTCTCTCGCCTTCTCGAAACCTTCAGATCTCTCTATAATCTTATCATAAACTAAGTCGGGATGATTGCATAATTTTTTCAACATTGTAATACTTGATAAAGCGCTTAGCGTATTTTTATCACCAGTTCCAGAAAATTTGTTGCGAATAGCATCAGAATTAATGAAATTCTTATACAACTGAATTTGCAACGGCGTCATTTTGACACAGATTACTTGTTCAAACTTGACCGGCAAATATTTTGTGAGCAAACTACTTGTTCTTCTGATCATACATTTGTTTACAATTGATGTCAGCATTTGCAAACACTCTTGCGCCTTTTCTCTTTGTTGTGGTGTTGCCAATGCATCTTGTCCCTTTAGAATGGCATTTTCAAATCTCTTTTTGAACTCTTGTGCTGTACCCAAAATGCCTTCGTTTACAAAGTGCACTAAACTGAAATACTCTGTCAAATCATTCTGAATTGGAGTGCCGGAAATTAAAATTCTTCTTTTCGCTTTTAAACCCATTAAGGCCTGATAAGTCTGATTTTCACTATTCTTTAACCTATGGCCTTCATCGCAAAGAACCAAACCAACTTCCGATGAATGCAATATTTTTGAATATATCCTAAAAGTTTCATATGAAATAATTAAGACTGGTGTGGCCACTCGCATTGAAAATGTGTTCATGAATTGTTGCAATTTTAATGTTATATCAGCTTTGGACCCTCCATCCATTGGCAGAGAGTTTATTCTCTGTCCCAGCCACTTTTGTATCTCATTGTACCAGTTTTTGACTAAACTGCTTGGACAAACTATGATGGCTTTCTTTATTGTAGGCTTACAATCGGGACCTTGCCTTAGTAACGTCCATAGTAACGTAATACACTGTAAAGTTTTACCCAAACCCATTTCATCAGCCATTATACAACCGTATGCATTCTCAATCTGATTCCCAGTCACACAATCATACATGAACTTGACTCCTTCCCTTTGATGCGGACGCAGTATGTTACCAAGCACCGGATCTACGACAACCGCCACTTTAATATCATCAGGGTTCATCGTCATCTTTTCATGTTCAGATATGTCAGGTGGTCGGTACAAAACAAGAGCATTGGGATCATCTGGGTCATGCAAAGACCTTCTGACCTGAGTTCGCCTTAAGCCTAAGCTTTTGTTACAATATGATGAGACATAATTTGGGATCGGCACCTGAAACGGTTTGCTTAGTATTTGACGTATTAAATTTTCGTGTTCCGATAGAGATAGAAACAAGCGTGGAGTGAGCGGTTTCTGTTCAAGCTGTATTCTACATTCTCGCTTCTTACGTTTTGCAGATTCGAGAAGCGGGCTCTTGAAAGTACTTTTCGTGCAACCCGTCTGACTGGGCGCTAAGCTACGCCTCATATTTATGTTAGTATGACTAATAGCATTTTAATTTGTTCACTTAACCAGTTTTAAAAGAACAGAAGTCCTGAAATGAAGCGGTAAACAAAAACATAATGAAAAAGAAGTAGAAAATATAAAATAAAAACTTGATCAATGCCGCCTGCCTTTTAAATAAACACAGTAAGTACAAAATTGACACTGACAGCCACAGATAAACTTCAAAATTTACCGTCTATCATGCACGACCAACTATTAATTGATCTGTGGTTATAAATAAAGGGGTCTGTGGAAAAATTTGAAAATAAATCTTTTTTTATGTTGAGGCCGGCTGACGGTCCACTTGATGTTAGGTAGTTACCGCAAAGAGTATAGTATGAGTTACCGTCTCCTATAACACAAGCAACGCTACAGGTGCTGCAAGTGCGCTGCCGACTACAGTAGGGTTAATAAGGATAACAGAATGGGATGGGATAGGGAGATGGGCTCTGGCATTCCATACTCAGACAGACTCACTCACCGAAACACATCAGCACACGTGCTGTTATTTCATTATGGTCTCCTGTAAGGGGTTGGTTATTGCCGCCAGGCGAGCTGCCCAAATGACTGCGAAACGCAGTATGCCCCCTGCCAGTACTAAATCTGTTTCCTGCATCTGCGTAGCGTTCGTCCACAGAAGGATAAGAGGCCATTCAGGAATTCGAGAAATCTCACATGGGGGTATGCCATTCATTAATTATGTAAAAACGATTTTGGCCTTATTTTTCGAAAACCGCTGATTTATCACCGCTATTAATTGCTCATATCTTAAATTTCGCTAAGAGGTTTTGTTCTATTTCTCTTTACAAGTTGCTTGAAAACTTTTACTAAAATCTTAATCTAAAAAGCAGGTAAGGTAAAAGCCTATAGTTTTTAATATTATAGCAATAAAGATTTCCAGACATTTTAATAAAACCAGATAGGTATTTAATTTTATGTGTCAAGTCCGAAGGGCAAAAGACTAGGTAAGTACCAAATCATTATATTTTTTAACCAATTTGGCACTTTATTTAGTGAATAACCTTTAGAATAGCTAGCTGCCTGTAGTCTCATAAGTAACATAATTTTAAAAGCTTTCAGTATATAAATATTCCACAATTTTAAGTGTTTTATTGATTTTGGTTCCTCAATTCACAAT
The DNA here is from genome assembly GCA_944738685.1 of Synanthedon myopaeformis. NCBI lineage: Eukaryota > Metazoa > Arthropoda > Insecta > Lepidoptera > Sesiidae > Synanthedon > Synanthedon myopaeformis. The sequence goes on along the minus strand of OX122933.1, from coordinate 1,483,114 downwards.
ATAGAACCAATTGCACTTTTTAATATTATGTGATATTAAATTAATTATTTATCGAGGGCTATATCGGGAGTCAGGCAAAAAAATCAAAGTTATTCAATGCAAAAATAGTTTAATATCCAAAAGGTTTTTCTTAGACAATTAAGTTAATAAACAAGTTATTTTTGACATGTTTTACACATCATACAATGGTAGGAGTTATATTTATCATCACAGATTTCGTTTAAGAAAATACAGTAGACATAAAATAGTAAGTAGAAAATGATTTTTTTTTTCTATTTAACAATGTTTTTTCACATTGATGCGAGAATATAACTTTACTTACCTCGACACTATTCAAATAACAGTGTGAAGGTAAAAAAAAAACTGATTTCGCAACATTCATACTAGCAAACAAAATGACTGTCAATATGTTGGTTTGTACATTAATAAATGTATTTCATTGTATTTTTTTTTTTTTTTAGATATTTTTTCTTTATATAAGCAGGCCGAGGGTCTACTCTACTTGATGGCTATATTTTTTTATTTTTTATTTTTTTTTTCAAAAATGAACTAACACAAAATCTATCCTCGTAATGCAAAATTTTGTTGCAAATGTTGTATGGCTCAGATAAACCAACTTCAAAATGTGCAAATTTTTTTTTATTGAAAAATTTATTTTTTTGCACATACACACCACATCTGTTATCTACGCCATCTATAATTAAGTTAATTATAAACTCAAATTATAGTAAGGGAGATGCACGTGTCCTGTCTAAGGTAAAGGATAAGAAATAAGGTGGGGCCATAGACGAGTTGGCTCTAGTCTTTCTTACTATCAAGTTGATATTAAGGATAAGGATAAGGATGTTTAGGATAAGGAGACAAAGAAAAGATAGGGAAACATCAAAAATAGGTGAAAAACGTATAACATAGAACTTTCTCAATTCTAGACTTTGTCGACGATAAACTTACAAAAAAAAAAAAAAAATTACATAGCTAATTCAAGAATGTTGTCAAGACTAATATCGACGGCGAAGTGCCAATAATCAATATCAATACCAATAAACAAAATTTTACAAAAAAGTGAAAAAAAAATAAAATAATGTCCAGTTTCATTAGTTCATTACGATTATAAAATTAATAAATTGATCTATATTATATAGATCATATAATATAAAAATACAATAACATGGAGGTTGCAGTTGATCTATGATTTCAACAAAAAAAAAAAAATTTGCTAAAATCAATAAAAAAGGAAATTTTTCAAAAAATGGCAGGTATCTCTAACATTTTATGTATTGGCGCTTCACCGACGATATATATTAAAAAAAAAAAAAACAAATTTTCAATCATTATTAAGTTCATAAAGTAATACATAAAGTAGTTCAAATGAAAACATTTGAAAAAAAAAAAAAAAAAATGGAGGGTACTTTATTCAATTGAAATTATGAAACGTAACAACACGAACAATCAAGAACACAAAAGTGTAAGACAAAACAAAAATTGTAAACCGTATTTTTTTTTTTTCTCATTATTTCTTCGAGATACGCAGAACTTTTATATTGTTTGAATTTTCAAAGAGACAGTCCGTGCGCGATGGATACACATTTTTCAAATTACCCTCGAGATCCACCACTTTCACCTGAAATATATCATTTTTTTTTTTTTAAATTACTTGTCGGTAGGCTGTGTCCAAAATACGAATGAACCTAAGTATATATCTTTTCGAGGACGGGCGAATCCGCGCGACTCAACTAGTAATAATAAAGATGCAGTTATAATACATGCATACATATAAATTTGTATTTCATAAAGTTTACCTGTTGTACGGTGAGTGTGTGATACCCTTGAGAGTCGTCTGCCTCGTCTCCGATGCCCAGCATGAGGCACTCGTGCACCAATCTGTCCATCACCATCTTGCAAGCGCCCAGAGACAAGTGAGAGGTCACCTCCAAAAGCATCGACTTACTGCTATGGGACATCTGCACAGTAATTAGTATATTTCAATTTATCTTCTCTTTTGTATATAAAAATGTTAAGTTGGTTTGTTTATGTTTAAAAAATTCATGAACGGGTAGACTGATTTTAATTCCGTTTTTCACATATATGGAAAGAGAGATAAACGGGGAAGGTTTGTATATATAAAGATTGCACCCCGGTCGAAGCTGGGAGTGGGTCATTAGTATTGATAATATTTAACATTAATTAATTAATTAATTAATTAATAAACTATAAAGCCGAAAACCCACTGACTGATCTAGTGACTTACATAATTGTTCTTCTAGTTTCAATATATAAGGTTGGATTAAACACAGTGATTTCTTTAAAAAAAAAAATGCAGCAAATAAAAAAAAATATGTATCTACTTCCGCACCATTTAAAAAATAAAATAAAAAAACGGTAGAAAAGCGCGATTTTGCAATGCAAGTAAGACACAACAGTTGAAATCTGGTTTATTAGAATTAATTAGAAGTATTTTTTTTTTGGTTTAAGGTGCTGTTCTCTGGAAGTATCACTCTAATTTGAAAAAAATCTTTTGACATTTGATAGCTCAAGTTATAGGTGATTGATTATGCAGTGGTTACGGAAACCAGCTAACGTGATTTAACGTCAGCTAACTGTTATTCTGGAACAATCCAGTCAGGAGAAATGTTAAAACATTAGAGTGTGTTCTATGATAGAAGTCCCACGGCAAACAGTGAAACTAAAAATAATACCTCATGCCTCAGCGAGAAAAATAGTACACAAAATTAATTTACTTCTTTAAAATTTGGGGAGTTAAAACCAATAAAACAACTGTGGTAACATTTCGTAGCGCGATGACAGTCTTAGGGACTTCTTTTATGAAAAGGAGTCTTATTGGAACTAAAATATTGATTTAATAAACCAAGGCTTACCTTTGTAGTATCAGAGTTGGTGATCGGTGGAAAACTGATGACTTTTCCTTCGGAGTCTTGCAAGCATGGATACTTCGGTTTACCCTCCAACAAGTACAGGTATCTGTGGGGGGAAAAAAATATGGGTAATTAATTAAAACATCAACAATGCAAACCAGCCACAGACTATTACAACCTTCAGGAGGAAAATAAAATTATTACAAAATAACACTTCAGGCCACCCAGTCTGATGAGGACCGCAGGTCGATGGTGGATCCAGACTGCTTCTGACCAGTCCTGTTTGAAATTTGTTTGGGAAACCTATGTAATGTCCAGCAGTGGACGTCCTGTGATTAAACTGAGATGACCGATGATAAGAACATGAAAATTTTGTCACCAACTTGTGAATTCCCGAGAAGACATTCCTCTTCTTCTCCTTCCTGAGTGCTTCGGCTTCAGCCGTCAACTGCTGGAACAGCTGTTCACCTGTGTACGGACGGAGCCTCGATAGAGGCACTAGACTCAACTCTGACGGTCTCTGGGCTGTATACACCAAGTCACCTGCAAATTAAATGGAAATTGAAATTTAAATTCCTCTTTCCATAGATACAATCAGGAACAATATCCGTTCACAACTTTTCAATGCAGACACGACACATAGACAACTTCACTTAACACAATGCACTGATATACAAACCTTTAGGTATCTTATCCAAGTCATGGGTAGCTATTGTGGCAACATTTCTCTTATCGCATACACTGTCATGGAGTTTGGTCTGCATCTGTATGAATTTCTTAAATGAAGCTTCAGTGAATTTTATATCATTCACAATACAGCACAGTATGTACGGACGAACGGGGCCCACTTCACTCTCTACAATTTTCACTTTCAAAACATCATCTTCGACATGCAATATTTTCATGGCATGGCACAGATCACAACTGGTCTCTTCGAGTTGTGGTTCGTCTTGCTTTTTGCCCTTCTTGCCTTTTGTTTTGCCACCAGACACTTGTTGCGATTGATTTTCTTTAGGACAATGCTCTCTGATGTAATCTAATATTTGTTTTGTCCGACACTGATCAACAAGTTTCATTAGACGCTTGTCCGTTAGTTTGTTTCCTTTGAGATTGAATTCTGAAAATAAAGACAAACAATAATAATAGTATTTACTTATTTTTTTTTATTATATATACATATATAGATGATAGTATTTGTATTAACATTTGATCTATATGACCTAACATTTCTGGCAATCTTCGAATCTTGCCAATTTAACAGGAAGAATTATAAGAACAATATTATAAGAATCAGTCTTATATAATTATTATACTATATTAGTTATACAAATATAATTATGAGGTATTAGTTTAGTTATTTTTTTTGTGGCTAAATGAGCTTAATACAGAATTAAATAAAACAAATTCTAGTCATTCTTCAATAGGACAGCATAGCAGTCTTTATGAGGGATCAAGAAGTCCATTCAATCAATTTGAATGGCTGTTTAATTAGCTTACAATTTTCATATTTTTCTTAATCATTTGAATTAGCTTGTTTCTTTCAAATTGTAATATAAATGTGTATTTTGTAGCCCATTTCATCGCAGTAACCACATGTAAAAACAATATGTAATTTTTTTTATCCTTAATCCCTTATCTTTAAACTACCATCAAATGGACCATCAGCTTGTTGTTAACATAAAAAAAGTGGAAACACATATTGTGAAATTAATTAAAATATGAATGTTGCACAATTATTTTTTAATATTACATAATATAAATGAGAATTAAACTCTTGATGTTGCTAAAACTTACTAATAGAACAATACTCTTACCTTTCAATTTAGACATATTGGCCAATTCTCCGGGAACAGTTTTCAGTTGGTTGTCACCAATATCAAAGTTTTTTAAAGATGGCAAATTATTGGCAATAGAACCAGGCAAGGAGTCTATGGCATTACCTTTCATCTTAATGTCTGTTAGGTGAGATAAGTTAGCGTTTTCAACATTCAGAAAACTTTGCAATTTGTTATTAGAAACATCTATACTGATTAGATGTGGAAAATCACCGAATTTTGGCATAGATTCAATTAAATTTGAACTGAAATTGATGCTAGTTAATTCTTTCAACTTGTTTAAGCTCTCAGGTACCTCTGTGATCTGGTTTCCCGACAAATCCAATACTTTTAACTTCGGCAGAGAGGTTATGTTTTCGTTAAATGTTGTCAATTTATTACCATATAAAAGTAAAGATTGGAGATTAGTTAGTTGTTTAATGTTATCGGGAATCGCAGTGAGCGAAGTGTCGCTGATGTTTAAAAGATTCAGGTTGATTAATTGGAATAAATTATGGTCCAAACCGCTTTCGGAAATACGTTTGGAAACAGACGCACCAGCCAATTTGATTTCATGTCTATTCTCCGATTTAGCGTTACTTATTTCCGGCCACGCACTCATGTTGATTTCTGTTTATTTTAGTTTCCTATTTGATGTTTCACTATCGCATATAATATAATTTCCCAAACACACACTACAAATTCACAACCAAAAAAAAATAATTTTCGTACTGCTAACGCTAAGCTGATTGATAAAATTGAAAATTGATTGATCGAATGAATGTGCATACGAATGACGCCACAGTACAAAGAACAAAGGTCGTCTTTAACCGCTGACAGCCACTTTGATAACATAGACTATTATGTTATCGCTAGCTGTGCCCGCGACTTTGTATGCGCTGTAGTTCGTTTTTTGAAAATCCCACAGGAACCTAACATTTTTCCAGGATTAGTTAAGATCTTACACTTATGTCAATCCAGGTAATGTCTGCGTTTCAAATTTCATCTAAATCCGTTCAGTCGTTTTCGCATGATTGTGTAAAAAAACTTCCATACACTTAAACTTTCACATTTATAATGAATAAATAAATAAACTCAAAAACTACTAGACCGATATTGATAATTCTTTCACCTATACATAGCTACATTATCAGCGAGTAACATAAGATATATTTTTTATAAAGTTACAAGGCCGAAGTCGCGTGCACAACTCAAAAAATAATCAATATAATGTACTAGACATTATATTAATTAATTTTTGAATTATGCAAGAATTTCGGTGCATATTACGTTACGTATATAATAAACTAAACAAAGTCAAATATAATACCTAGTTATATTTATAAGCTAGGTATTATAAGTACTTAGGTATTTTCAATGGTTGTTACAAATCTTCTTGAGCGCAAGTTTGGATGTTTTCTATAATATCTCCTGGGAGTCTGGGACAAGATGGTCTCTGGAAAGTTTACCCTACAACAGGTTACTGTCGCCAATCATGATATACCTACTTACAGTTTGAAACTGCAGAGCGCAATATGCGTTGCGTATTTTATTTATTAAAAAAAGAAAAGGGGTTGATCTACTTTTAGTTATCTATATACCTATCTTCTCAATAATCTTTAGGTAACTAACAAAAAAATAGTTTGTGCTATCGAAGTATGACTCCAATTTTCGATAATTAGGAATTACGTTTATGCTATCTACGAAGTTAATATTCCTCTTATCTAATTTTTCATAAGTACGCTTAGTTTTAATGTTGTAAATAAATATTATCATTTGCTCGCTAATTATTGGATTAACGCATCAATTACACAAATGTTAAGACCAATTCACAGTAAGGACATTAACAGTAAGAAAAAATTAATATTTAGTTTGTTTGTTTTCTGGTATTAAAACCACCTATTATGCAAATAAATCCAGTACATATATCTGTGATATAAAATCTCTACTAATCACAAAAATCAATATTAGGAACGCATAAAGAAAAACATTTTTTTTTTCACTTAAAAAAATACTAATTCATAATGATTGGTTCAGTACTTAGTAGACTTGAAAATGTAACGAATAAACTGGACTTTTCCATGTCCTACTTTATATTAGTTAGAAATGGGTGTTTGTTAGTCTTTCACACAAAAATTACTTACTTTAATGAGTGATTTTGGTGAATCTTTATTACAGTAAAGATGGTTGTCTTGGGGAGACTGTCGTAAGGTCCCCCAAGATGGCCGGCGTACCTCTACTTCCGGGTACGCCGAGGTTCTGACAGGGAGCGTAGTCCTCCCCGCGCTGGATAGCAATGGCGGGGGCTTATTTTTTTTTTTTACGAGCGAAGAAAAACGTGTCATAACATCCCCACAATCCCGCCCCTCAACGGCCGCGCTAGAAAGAAAGGGTTATTTCAAATCGGACGAAGTCGCGGGCACCAGCTAGTAGATACTGAATATTTTTTCATACACTTAAAAAAACCCAAGAATTTTAATCAATTAATCACTGATTATGTAGCATTTTATCAGTTGTTAATACTTTAATTACGTTTCAATGAATAGATAATAATTTATAAGGAAGTATAGTTTACACGTTTAGTTTTTTTTTTATTAATAAAAGTAATAATGGCTGTGCTGGGTGTTGTTTTGTTTCTCGTGGCTGTGACCGGGACCTTGGTAAATTTATTTTTCATTAATATCATCGCCATCGTCATAATTTTTAGATAGAAAAAGTCTAGTGTTTTCCACACAAATTTAATTCTAGTAATTGCCGCTTTAAGATAATAGGTCCGTGAGCTACGTGGCCTGCCCATTACTGTTTCGGTATTTTTATTGATTACTAGCTGTTGCACGCGACTTTGCCCGCGTAACTTTATAAAATATAGCCTATGTTACTCGCTGATAATGTAGCTTTCTATAGGTGAAAATCTTTTAAAATCTGCCTAGTAGTTTTTGAGTTTATTCATTACAAACATACAAAAATACAAATCTTCCATCTTTATAATATTAGTATAGATATTAGTGACCTTAGTTCGTTAGGTGTAGGGTTAGCGCAGTGAAGCGAAATGGCACTGAAAAGTGGAGTTCAAATTTCAAGTAATTTTTAATACTAGAAACTCTTTTTTACTCCTTCGCACGGATACAATTTTTTCTGCAAGCTACTACATACATACACAAACTTTCCTCGTTTATCGCTCTTTACATTACTGAAAACCGTATTAAAATTCGTTTCGATGATCAGATTGTTTAATTTAATGTTAAACTTGTTATTTATGTCATAAAATCCACTGAGCGATTCTAAATTAATGAATTATATATAGATAATAATTAATTACTTAAATTTTATTTACTATAATTTTCTTGCAAAAGAATGCCAAATTCACGCAATCGTGACTTTTAAATACTTATAAATATAATTCTTCAACGCCACTTGCTCCTTTCTTTTTACGCTGAAGTTTGGGAGTTTATTATGCTAAAAGTCTACTTGATAGTAGACAGCAGCCATTGCAATATTATACGAGTTCGCTGACAGGATACGGATAATGGACAAGGCGGAGATAGGGAATAGGTTATGCTATAAGGTACTCATACCATAGTAATAAAGTATGTTATTTCACGGTAATAGTTTGTAAGGAACCCTTTCTATCCGGTTTGCCCCCAATCAGGATGACCAGTTGATGACTGTGGAACGCAGTGTGCCTTGCCACAAATATAATGAAATGTAGATCTTCTGGAACGGATTGAGAGTGTATTTTATGATAGACCTCAAAACAGAAAGGACGATACGAACAAAGTTGGTGATATCGTTCCCAGCAGAACTGCGCAAGGTTATAATATACCTTATTTGTAGGTAGTAGTGATCTTAAGCGTTAATAATAATATGTTATACATATTCACAGGTCTCTGGGGCCGAGGTTTTTGATTTCGCTGAGAACGTTCGAGGAGACTCCAGAATAGTGTCAGGATGGGAAGCTATCAATGGGAAAATTCCTTGGCAGATTTCTTTACGTATGGTCAGTTCTTTGGGAGCAGTGTCAGCCTGCGGTGGTTCAGTCGTGCATCCTAAATGGGTCATCACTGCTGCCCACTGTACTGCTGGGTAAGTACTAGGCCATAGGTTCAAAATAGTCGGTTTGTTCTTCTTAAAAGAATATAAATTCGAGAAATTTGTGAATTTCTTTGTAACGGCAAAAATATATTTTTTACATGAATGGTATACTGATACAGAATTACAGACGAAATATTTTGTCAACAAATGATATGTCAAATCAATCGAACCTGTGGAAGTTAGTAAGATCGTTTTGTCAACTAGGAAATGAACTGACGATCTTCAAACGCCTGAACAGATTTTCATAAATTATAGCTAAGAACCATCTCAATCAAGGCAGCTTTCAAACAAGTACAAACCGAATTAAAATCGGTCCATCCACACAGGTTAAAGTTATAATACCTACCTGTCTTTTCCTTCAGGTGTCGGGGGTTAATAAACTATTACATTATAATCTTTAGTTAGTAAGAATTTTTTTAAACTTATTTATGTAATTTATTGAACAGCCGTAGGTTCTCGTATATTATCCAAAACTAAGTTATACCTATATATTTACAAATTATCTATACTTAATATTATAAAGAGAAAGATTTGATTGTTTGTTTATTTGCATTGAATAGGCTCCGAAACTACTGGACTGATTTGAAAAATTATTTCACTGTTGCGAAGCTATATTATCAGCGAGTAACATAGGCTATATTTTATAAAGATACGCGAGCGAAGGCGCGTGCAACAGCTAGTATATAATATTAAGCTTCGGTCCCCTAGGCAGGGCTCTAAGCATGCATTATCTCGTTGTATGCATTGAGATAATATTATCTCAATGGTTGTATGGCAAGGCTAATTTCTTGACCAAGGTAATAGCCAGCTTTGGAATCGCCGGTTATGTCGATCAACCGTTTTGACAAAATGTTAAACGAATTAATTATAAATTAAAAGTAAGAAGTTTAAATATATTTAATGTAAGCAAAGTAATAGATTTTAAATCGACGCTTTAAATATATTAAACTCACTTCACCGGCGGAAGGGCTCGTCTGACGTCTAATGATAGCTAATAACCGTCCGGGTTTTTTTCATGACAGCCGTATAACGTTCGTGCTGCGTTTTGGAGGAGTCGACCTTAGTCTACCACTCTTACTCCTGGAGACAACGGAATTTTACAATCATCCCTCCTACAACAACAACTTGGCATCCGTTGTACAACCCAATGACATTGGACTGCTCAAATTTAACAGAGTCGTTCCGTTCTCTGGTAAGGATTCGCATTAATAACATTTTTGTACTCAATAGGGATGTTGACAATATTCAGATAAAAATATAATTTTTGGGTATGTAGAATACCTAAAAAAAAAATTTTTTTTTCTTTATTTTATATACTTATTGTAGTTTTATGAAGTACATTTACGTAACGTAAGAACGTACCGTATTTTTTTTTCGCTTCCATCTACGGTTCACAAATTAATATAATGTCGAGGTTACACAATGACAGATCAACAATTTTATTAAATATAATATAATAATTGTACATGTGGAACTTTCCTATTTGTATTTATTAATTTAACTGTTTAATTGTTTGACAGATCGAGTTCAGCCGATAACCATCCAGCCTTCTATTGACATGAATCGCAATTACAATGGAGTAAGACTGATGGCAAGCGGATGGGGACGCACGTGGACTAACGGTAAATAATTAATTAGGTAATCAATCTATTAGCCGAATAAAAAACAAATATTATTTTTCACCGATTATTATTTTCCACTATACAGCACTTTATAATTAATATTGTTGAGTGATTGTGTCACAAATTATTAAAATTTAAAGATAAACTGACGACCCGCCCCCTCTTCCATAAATTCCTCGTTTCGTTTATCGCTCTTTCCATTAGTGAAAACCTATCAAAAACCTTTGGTTGGTTTAGAAAAAATTAGCTGAGAAACAGGTTATACATATTATAATATATTAACATATAACATATTATACAATAAGGCGGACAGTGACCTTATTGTATAATATGCACCTACTATAAGTATTGTACTGTTCGCTATACTCGTACCACTCCATACACGAATCAATTCACTCACGAACCTTACCACTCCGCGCTCTAATAAAGAAAACCCCTTCTATCCGCAGGCGCCACCTAGTGTGCGTATTTATATTTATGACGTTTACACTACAGATATAGTAAAACTATGAGTTTACTTCGCGAAGTTATTTTTCTTCTAAAATTATAAGCAGGATCCATAATTGCATTCGTGCTCATATTCATACATTACTTATATTAGCTGTTGTACGCGACTTCGTCCACGTTTAGGTAACAAAAGTATGTTACTCGCTGATATATTTTCTATATAGGTGAAATAATTTGTAAAATCTGTCAAGTAGTTTTTGAGTTTATTCATAACAACATACAAAAATACAAATCCTTTCTCTTTATAATTTTAGTATAGATAAATAACAATCTATCCTCTGTGTAGTGCTGCAAGTGCGCTGCCGACCATAGCAGGGTTAAGGATAAGGCATAAGGAAGGGTTGGAGCAATGGGCTCTGGCATCCCTTACTCACTCACCGAAACACAACAGTTCACGGTGGTCTTCTGTAAGGGGGTGGTTACAGCCGCCCGACGGGCTGCCCAAGTGACTGCGAAACGCAGTGTGCCCTAAATTCTAGCCAGATGGATTTTTTTCTACTGAAATTATACAACAAATTGTTTGCAGGCGATTCTCCAACTATCTTGAACTGGGTTTATCTCGTTGGTGACTCTAATCTCGTGTGTTCATTGTCATACGGAGGCAGCTCGATCATCCAGGACTCCACCATCTGTGCCTCTTACTACAACGTTACCAGTCAATCCACTTGCCAGGTAACACAATTTGTTTATTTTATAACAAGCTGTTGCACGTGACATCGTTAGTGTAACTTTTTTATAAAATATGTTACTCGCTGATAATGTAGCTTTCTATAGGTGAAAGAATTTTTAAATTGGGCCAAGAATTTTTTGAGTTTTTCGATTACAAACATATAAATATTATTTCTTTATAATATTAGTATAGATGAGTATTGCGTTAAAATCTTTTTTTGAGTTTGTATAATTGTTAAGCTTGAGGCCCAGCATAGACGTGGCTATAATATAAAAATATAAATATATTGTAGCAATATGTTACGCAATGAAAGTATATATTTATTTATTTATTTTATTTTTATTATTAATTACTTAAAAATTTTATTTAATGCTTAGTTTAAATTTTTTACAAATTTTTTTTTTTAAAAAACAATCAATATTGCTTGCAATGTGAATTTTATGTCTTTTACATGTTAGTTGTTAAGTTTCTCACGTGCCTAAGTGAATTTGTATAATACTCGTAATTCTTTGTGAGAATAAATATCTTTCTAAACCTTAATATTATAAAAAAACTTAATAGCGGGGCAAGGCCCAAACTACGGGTAGTTAGATCTGCAGAGAGTGTAAAAATTTGTAAATAATTTCTGCCAATAAATTTAATATTAAAGTTATTGTTGGACTTGACCTGACTGCTTTAGACTTGACGGACCTGTTTTGGAAAACTAAGAAAAATTATAGACTAGACTTGACTAAATAATGTCTGGATCTGCTACTTTTGATTTTAATTTCAATTTTGCCTTTTTTTAAAAAAAAGCTATTTCAAATTGATATTTTTTACTAATGACACTGGCAAAATGATAACGCGACAATCGACATTAACTTGACACTGGCAGACAATGGCCATTTTAAAATGAGCCGCATTGCCATTTAAACCTAAGAAGAAGAAGAAGAAGTTTTTTTTTTTTTTTTTTTAATACAGGGAGACAGCGGTGGGCCACTCGTGGCATATGAAGAAAATACTGGAAAGCCCATATTAGTTGGCGTCTCATCTTTCGTCTCTGCTGCCGGCTGCCATGTGCCTTTGCCTGCAGGTGAGTTATTTTTGTATAGCATAGCATATAATTATGTTAAATGGATGAAATGATCTGTAAGAAAAAGTACAAACACTAGCCTCTAAGTACCTAAGACCTTTAAACAGGCTGTCAAAAATGTTATAGCTTCCCTTGACGTGCTCCTTGGTCGAGTTGTTAAAGTGCTTGCTTTGCTGTCTAAGGGGTGCGGTTTCAATTCCCGGCTGAGCCAACTTTGGAAATGAACTTTTCATAGTTAGCTCCTGTCTGGATCTTGCAATAAGTGGTAGAGCACATTACGTTCCGCAGTCATTTGGGCAATCCATCTGGTGGCAGTAACCACCCCCTTACAGAAGACCAAAATTGCTATAACAGCATGTGTACTTTTGTGTTTCGGCGAGTGAGTAAGGGATTATTATGGTCGGCATGGCATTATGATTGCTTGTGTTGTGTTATAGGCGACAGTAGCCATTGGGCAAGTAGACTGTCTGCCTGTCTGTTAGCTATAACTCAAAAAAAAAAAACCAGAGAGACAAGCACGTATTAAAAATGTCGAAATAATTTGTTTTAAAATATTATCTTTTGCAGGCTTCATCAGGCCTGGACATTATCATGACTGGTTCTATGAGGTGACCGGAATCAACTTTGACACCGAAGATGCGTGGACGCAATGAAGTTTTCATTGCTATGTTGACAGAACAATCAAATAAATGATTTTGTTTAGTTTATATGTTGTTTTATGTGGCAGATATAGAAAATAAATGAAATAATATAACTTTTCAAGTTCGCTGTAATATAGTAAATGCCAGAGCCTACTTCCCTATCACCCTGTCCTCACTAAGGTCGGCAGCGCATATGGAGAACATTATGGCATTGTTTGTGTTAATGGGTTACGATTATACTATATAATTATGATCAAGTAAAACTGATCATAATATAAACCCTGTCTGTCGTCTATTATCTTATATATAAAATTCTCGTGTCACAGTGTTTGTAACAAAACTCCTCCGGAACAGCTTGACCGATTTTTATTAAATTTTTTGTGTATATTCGGTAGGTCTGAGAATATTTTTATTTTAAAACCATATAAATTATACCACAAAAAATATTTTTTTTTTGCAAAAAAACGTTTGCGGGGTCAGCTAGTACCTAAACAATAAAAATATGTTGAATATATTATTTTGATGAAAATATATTATGTGTCAAATCAGCTGAAATCAGCGGTGTTGCAACAGTGATTATTTTGATATAATATATAAGTAGATAGGTTTACCATCTTCTATAAAATATTTTGAAATTTTATATACCTTATCTATGTATATATAAAAAAGGCAATGTGTGTATGTATGGACTCCAAAACCGCTGAACCGATTTTGATGAAATTTTTAGACAATCTTCAGATAGTCCAGCGGGTGATCCTGTGAAGTTTAGTAGCGATCTGATAAGAAAAATGGACGCGGACGAAGTCGCGGGCAAAACTTAGTAGGTATATAAAATTTCATAAGTATATAAAATTTCAAAATATTTCAGAGAAGATGGTAAACCTAACCAATCTGAATGATGATGATAGGTGTAGGATGATGATGATAGGTTATCGCCATCACAAGATCCCCATCACAACAAATGAGTTAATACTCTGTCAAAAAAAGAACGCATATCGGATATATTTGACTCAGTTTTTTTAAATATCACCGTGTATCGCGGTTAAATCCACATGGTGTTATTTTCTTAACAGTTTTTGTGTTTTTCGCTTTTTGTCTGTATACAAAATGTATAATCTACTATTATGTTTGTTTGTAAAAACAAATAGTAAAGGTAGTGAATTAGTGCCAATTGTGACAAAGAAATAAAGAAGTGGGTGCGTTGACGAAGTCATATTGCAGAGGCGTAATTGCGCGCATGCGTTACAATGTTGCCACGTCAACAAACAATTTTAACATATTTTTGAAGAGGGGAAACTGTAAGTTCACAAAATGTATTGGTAAATATCATTTTAGGCCCAAAAAATATAAAATGATCGTAGCTTTAGTTTGAAACAATGAACAATTATTTTAATTTTCTCTCATATACCTACTTAATAGACTTTATGTGAAGAAAATATTGAGATTAGGTTCTAAGTAGATATAAGGTAAAAAGATAATAATGAAATTGACTATTAACAAAATATTAACAAAATTAACAAAGAAATAAACAAATTCACAAACAAATTAATAAATAATTAACAAAAAACAAATATTAACAAAATTTTATTTCACATCTTGTTCCATTAAAAAAAAAAACTATCTAAAACGAATTTTCTCGAAGATAAGACCCTGACAGATTGATTTTTAGGCCTAAAAAACCCCTAACCCTAGATTTTCGTCAAAATCGTTAGAGCCGTTTGCGAGATCGTCGTAGTATACAAGAATTCCTCGTTTAGTATTAGATGATATTTAAATATTTATACATATAAATATACTTATAAATTTTGTTAATATATAAATAACTTATTAATACTTATAATTGCCGGTATAAATGATGGCTATCATCAAATAGACTGTCAGTCTGTTATTTAGTTAGTTTCTCTAAACTAATCAAGTTTCATTTAGAGGAAAAGTTGTGTCAGCCCATACTTACTGCATTTTTATTAAATGAAAATCGGGTAAATACATTGAAATGGCAACCCTATGATACTTTTGGCGCGCGCGCGAATAGCTCTACGCTCCTCCGAATCAACATGGCGATCGCTCGCGTAGCGCGCCTCCTCACATAAAACAACCGGAAAATCCATTCCAACAAGTATCGCGTTCAGTTACAGCGCAAATAACGCTAGTCAGTGACAAAAAATGTTATAGTGTACGACATAAGTGTTTTAAAGCGTTACAATATTGTGTGTCAGTGTTTTTACGTTGTCTTTGCATGAGTGAAGTATATGGGGTGGCGTTTAATGAACGAAATGATGGTCGCGTCTCGCCGGCCAGTACTGACCAGCTAACGTGAGTATTCAGCGAAAAAATAACATATTATTGCTTAAGAATTGTGCTAATCGTAGGTAGCTCATATTTGATATTTAGCGTATAGCACGAAAAAATTGAAAGAGTTCCGCTTCCGTATGAATTTAACAAGGCTGCGCCCTCACTTGACCTGTATATTACAGTTGTCGTGAAAACTGTAAAATATTATACAAGACTTGTTTAAAAAATCTTTTTTTTACATATTATCTTTTGAAATCGTATTCCGCGTCCGTCTATATATGGCCGCTAAGTCCTAAACCACGCAATAGATTTTGATGCGGTTTTCACCATCTATACTAATATTATTACTAATATTATAAAGCTAAAGAATTGTTTGGTTGAACGCGTTAATCTCAGGAACTTAGTACTGGTTCGAATTGAAAATTATTTTTGTGTTGGATAGTCCATTTATCGAGAAATGCTTTAGGCTATATAATATTTTGAACGCGGACGAAGTCGCGGGCACCAGCTAGTCAGTATTTTCAGAGAAGGTTTATATCTTCTTTACATAGTTTATTTTGAAGTCGCTTTCCGCGTCTGCCTGTATGGCCGCCAACATCTCCTAAACCATGCAACGGTATTTTTAACTCATATATTTTACACATAATATAGATAAAGCCAAAATTAACAAACAACTTACTAGCGACCCTCTCCCGGCTTCGCTCGAGAAAAAAACTTAATTAGGTTTTTATTGGCGTCTTTTTTCTTCAAAAGTGCCAATAGTGTGCGAACTTTCCTAAAAGCACAA
The DNA here is from genome assembly GCA_944738685.1 of Synanthedon myopaeformis. Lineage (NCBI taxonomy): Eukaryota > Metazoa > Arthropoda > Insecta > Lepidoptera > Sesiidae > Synanthedon > Synanthedon myopaeformis. The sequence continues at coordinate 1,466,744 of OX122933.1, read as the reverse complement.
ATATTTTCGAAGTACCTACTGACTGGATCAGAATAATATATAGTTATAGACGATTGTTCTATATAGACGTAGTCGGTCCTAAAAATAAAAATACTATCCTATATTTGAATAGAAAATTAGCAGCAGAAATAACGATCGCTACCGTCATTCAGATTTGTGAGTTTTAGATCAACGACTTGGTAGTTTGAATAAGTACAACGTTTGATTTTATAAAAAAAATACAAACTACTAGCGACTTGCTCCCGGCTTCACACGGGTGCTACTTTTTTCTTCAAATTATATATAAGAACCTTTCTCGTTTAACGCTCTTTCTATTAGTGAAAACCGCATCAGAATCCGTTGCGTAGTTTTAAAGATCTAAGCGTACATACAGAGGGACAGACGGCGGGAAGCGACTTTATGTTATACTAGCTGTTGCACGCGACTTCGTCCCCATAACTATATAAAATATAGCATATGTTTTTCGCTGATAATGTAGCTTTTTATAGGTGAAAGAATTTTTAAAATCGGATCAGTAGTTTTTGAGTTTATTCACTACAAACATACAAATCTTTTCTCTTTATAATATTAGTTTTATACCATGTAAAGAAGAAGATATATCTACCGCGTTGCAATTCACAGGAAATATTAGAAGAGTGTGCGGATTCTTGGCATTTCAAAGTCCATTTCCTCGGAATATACAATTTTATTATAAATATCGTGTCATCCGATAAATCCAACTGCTGCGTCCGGAAAACTGAGTAACATCTCATTGATGAACCATTTTGCATTGTTTAAAAAGTCGTACATCTACATATATACATTGTATTAATAAAAAAATCCTTACCTATACATTAAATATTTTTTTAATATTTTGATTACCGAGGTCAAAAAAGTAGTTTTTTTTAGAATTTGTGTCTGTTTGTCTGTGCGTTCGTGCGCGCTAATCTCAGAAACGACAACCGATTTGGATGCGTTTACATATTTTTTTTTTATCTTGGAAAAACACTTAAAACACAAGGCCGTGTCCACAACACAGCCACACTTCTAATGGTCATATCGTAATGATATACAGCCTTATTAAGTTCCTCAAGAGTTGGGCTGTCAAATGCAAAAAAAAATTTTTTAAACTTCGACTGTTAGTTCTAGATTTAGGCATGTTCAAACAAACAAATTCTTCAGCGTTATTATGTTAAAAATATTTAATAAGTAAACGTCTCAATTTTTTATTTATGATAAGGTCGACACACAGACTGTCGGTCCACTTGATGGTAGGTGGCTACCGTCGCCTATGACACAAGTAACGCCACAGGTGCTGCAAATGCGCTGCCGATCATAGTAGGATTAAGGGTAAGGAAGGGATGGGGTAATGGGCTCTGGCAACCCTTACTCAATCACCGAAACACAACACCACAGCTTCTGTAAGGGGGTGGCTACTGCCGCCAGCCGGGCTGCCATGCAACTACTAAATAATTGATAGTAGATTAATAAATAATTCTTTGTTTCCATTTATTGTCACTAGAAGAAACCAGCGTCTAAGATACAGACTCAGTCTAGTTTAGACGCATAGTATTCAACATAATTAAATATTATGTAAAAGGGATCTACAAAAGGTAATACATACCTTTTGAATATGTTTATAGATTTGTTAATAAATAAAATTGTCTTATTATTATTATTTAAACACATGCATTTGTATTGTATTGTATTGCACAGCAGCGTTGACATATATAATGATTTCTGTCAGTATGTCACCCGTGTTTGGCGACGCGCCAAACTCACACTTTGATTTGTCGACCGAACACTTAGTTATATACAATTACAGATAGTAGAGATATTATTGTCCATTTAAAAGTATACCTACTGATATATTGAAAATAGATATCGTGCGAATTATTATCATTCATACATATAATACATACACACATACATGATCGCGTATGTAACTCTCAATGAGGAGTGACAAGTTCCTTATACTTGTAGAGGACCAATTTTTAACTAAATAAAACTAAAACTCAATGTGTACGAACTATGAACTCGGGTGTTTTAATGAAATTTTGAAGTGAAAACTTCTATAGGCGCGTTGGGCATTTTTGAGATGGGAAAAAACCATTGAACTCGCGACACTGTTACCGTAACCGACACCTCTGTATATAAGTATGTACTTTCCTGACGATTCAAAAAATACACACGTAATTGTTCAAGTTTTTACTTCTGTCGGCACTCCCGGTGTGCCATTGTTTTTTTTATATGTTTCACTTTTGGTGGTTCAATTTGCAAGCTCTATATTATGTATGTTGTACCCTGAGGTCCGACGCAAAAGAGTGGTTTTATAAATCAAACCTGTGTGTCTGTCTGTGGCATCGTAACTCCCAAACGGATGGACCGATATCGATATGTTTTTTTTCTTTGAAAGCTGACGTGTTCGAGATAGTTCTAAGCTATAATTTATGAAGATCTGTTCAAGTGTTTGAAGATAATCAGCCCATTTCCTAGTTGACGAAGAGAACATACTTAATTTGTATGAAATTGTAACTGCTGTGTATGAATTAAGAACCTGTAGGCATGTGTTTTGTGCAAATAAAGATTTATTTATTTTAGTGTTTCAGGTTTTATTAAACAAATCTAAAAGTAAAAATAAAGATCCAACGCTTTGAAAAAGTATAATGTCAGTCGTCAATATATTATGTTAGGCTTTACATTATTTTGACAGGCGTTATATCTTTTATTTTTCAACACTGACAAAGTCGCGGGCACCAGTTAGTCTATTTATATTAAGCTTATTGTTTGAAAGTTTGCAAGAAGTAGGTATGAAGTTATGAATTCTTTGTAAAATGTTCCGACTGACGAATTTTTTTGCTTCTCTGTTATTCCCGTGATTTCGAGACACGGCGGCGTCCGGTCCGGTTTAACTTGTAAACATTTTCACAAATAATTTTTGGCAATAAGCCCGTTTTGTACGAAGGTCGCCATTTTCTTTTAAGGGTTGAAATTGTCTGACGCGACGATACTAATTTCTACTCACAAATTCCCGACTGTCTATCAACGCACACCCAAAACTATTAAGTCTAGAAAGCTGTAATTTGGAACTATAAATAAACCTGTATGGTTTATTTTATAACGTAAACATCAGAAAAAAGGATTTTTAAAAATTTCAACTCCGTGCAAAGCCGGGTAACGGTTGCTAGTTACCTACATATGAATGCTAAACTTGCATACTTAAATGTTTGTTTCTTATCAAGCAATAACTACTGAACGGATCTTGCATAATGAAACTGTGGCAACTCTCTCCCGAACGAACTATTGTCTAGATAAGTAAGTATAGACATATAGACAATCAGCTTTGAGTGTGTTTACTTATTCTGGGATGGTCCTTTAGTACGAGTCGTTTTGAATAAATGTTTAAACCTACACACAAAAATGCATATTTCATAGATAGTTAACACGGAGTGTGTTACTGTCCACTTTAAAAAAAACCATTTAAATAAAATAAAATAAATCTTTATTTAGAGTACTTGTTACGTTTAGCGGCTATTAGTTATCGAGTTACGACAGTCCATCTCGAAACGACGGTTGCCCACCCTGTAGATAATATAGCGTCAGCAAAACACTTATCGTGCACGTAACTAGATTGAGTTGGGTAAATATTTATAAATAGGAGGTCCTCAATGAACATCAACGAATTTGACAGTTCGCGAGTGCCAGCATCTTCTTTAATAAATAGGTTAAAAGCATGGAGAATAGGTAGGTAATCTAATAATCTCGAATCTCGACAGAGAGAGAGTTGCCACAGTTTCATCACTATCCGTTCAATAGTTTATTCGTTATGAGTAACAAAATATCTATGCAAGTTTATCATTTATATGTAGTTTAACTAGCAAACCGCACACGGCCTTGCACGGAGTTGGAATTTTTGAAAATCCTATTTCGAATGTTTACGTTATAACATAAACCTATGTTCTAAATTTCAACTGCCCTGCCCTACTTAAAGGCCTACATTATTAGAGAATAAATACTTTCAACAATAATGCCACAAAACATTCCTAATAGGATTATGGAGGATTAATTAAATGCACCGCACCTATCAAGCTTCCACTGGCACATAGTTAAGCGTAGTATAGATGTACTGAAGTATGTGCGTCACAGTATAGCCAACCTTTAAAAATACAATATCGATTTACAGTCAGCTGAGAGAAAACAACAGCCCAGCTGTTGTTTTCATTATTGTCTAAAATTGAGCATCCACTGTTTTAACGATGAGACTATAAGGACTATATCTATACCTTACATCTATCTATACGATGGGACTATAGTCTTATACCTAGGTACTATAGTATAAAGTCAGCACTAGTGGAAGTAACTATACAGTCTTAAAAACAAGACCTATTTTCCTATTCCCAGCCTTGTTATATCCACATGAGAGATGGCGGCGTATTCGCATTACGCCTTATGATGCAAGTCCTGCCGACGACCTTGTAATTGTGTTTAAAAATTCATCGTTTAAATAAAAGTTACAAAGGCGTTTTGGCGTTTTTGTGACCATTGAAGTAACATATAATTTTTATATATTTGAAGTTATAATTTATTAAAGATAGGTAGATACTCGTGTTTTTTCATGGAGTAGGTTTCTATGCTGTAAAATTCCAGGGCGGCCGAAGCCGTAGGGTATTGAATTTTTATATTCGACATTAACTAACTCACTACGTAGACTCGCCGCTCACTGAGAGACAGTGTTTCCCACACAAGCACATATGTTACGAAAGGGGTCTCAAGTACGCTCTATATATATAGAATATCGCATTGCCTTAATACTGACGAGCATTGTAGGGATTAGCTCAACTGGCACAAAGCTCATCGTCAATACTGACAAGTGGCTATACGGCTTAATCCTTAAATGTCTGCAAAAATCCCTTGCAAACTTTCTAAAGATTAAGCTTAAGCTTACCTTTGTCTTAAGTTAGATTGTACGTGTACACTACATTAGTGCCATCACTGTGTACAACGAGTGTTCAGATAAAGAGCTACGCTAATAAAGAAACTGTGACTAAAACTACCCATACTAAATCAAGGCATAGCTTGGCAAATTCGCCTATAATGGTCTGTGTGTACTCTATAAGGCGAATTTGCGAAATATTTTCATTTCGCTGGTTACCATCCTCATCATGTCAAAATTTCTCTTTTTCGGATCAAGCGGCTTAATAGGCTGAATAGTGGCCGAGTGAATAGGCATTTTCTGGGTAAGCTCGCTCCATCGTTGGGCCTCTTTGCCGCACGGCTAAATGCTGGCCAAGAGCAAACCCATTATTAATTTAAAAAAAAATTGTGTGTGTCAGCTCCGACACACGACTGGAGTTTACTCCTTACGAACGATTATTAAATTTAAATGTTCACAATTCGAACATGCCTAAATTGTTCTTTTTTTAATAATATTGTGTAGATGGCGCAATAAACTTCAGATATTCTAAAATATTTAAAAAAATAGAACGTAACTATAACGCATAACATAACGCATTCGTGTAATAATTTTGATTTTACTCCCATAAATTTTCATACCACAGCCTTATATATACTCGCATATATAAGGCCGTGGTATGAATGGTATACAAATCGATTCTCCAAAAACCACATGAAAATTCAGTGGTCCTATCCTACCATCCCAAAATAGGGCACATAGAGCCAAATGAGTTCCACTAGAAAGGGGACAAGAAATTAAGAATGTGAATGACACAAAGTGATTGCATGCAATACCTATGTCTAATATGTGCCGGCAATCGTGGCCACCTCTTGTCTTGCTTGACCACCCTTTGTTGAATATAACTTACAAACCTTTATCGATAGTGGTTCAGAATGTTCTCTTATTTGTAAATATTTCAGCTACGAGTAATTAGCTAATGAAATGACTGCGTCTGTATTTACACGCCTCTTTGGTATAGGCATAGAGCACTTAACCAGTAGTACTGGTTAAGTACTATTTACTCTATGGTATAGGCTTCGCCTCTGCATATTCTTTCTCGCCAATTGCTTTACCTATTGAGATTAATAACGAGCACATGCAGGTGAGTTTCTTAGTTTAGGACCCCCACGCACCACCCCATGATATCATTATCGTTTCCATTCTATAGTGTAATGTAAACGTTTGTTAAAACCTTTTAGTCTGTCCTGTGACATCATTGTAAACAAATTTAGTACCTACGAACTCTATTAGCGATTGACGGTCACCTTTTTAGTTATTTTAAGTTTTCTAGTTAGTAGGTACATGACGTGTTAACTGCGACATACAAGTATATTATATTACTTGTATGTCGGTATGTCGCAGTTACATACAACAGATTATATTTATATATGTGTATTAGAAAATTTGGAACATAATTGTATATTAGCCCTTTGCTATATCGAGCTTTTTGTACAAAAATTTTAAAAAAATAATGTATGAAGAACTTCAAAACCACATAATTTCGTATGATTGTACATATTTGATCCAACGCGGTTGCCATGAGAGCATTTCTAAATACAGCAGTGACAATTGCACTCACATAGACAAATCCGTAGCAAAGCCGTTTGTATATAATATTATGCTCCAGTAAAATCTCTTACCTAGTGGGAATTGTGCCAAAACAACGCGTGTTGTCGACATCCAGTCTGCCAAATTGCGTCGATTCATATACGAACTAAATACCTATTGTGTTACGTACATTTTGAGGAAGGAAAGAAGTACAAATATATTATTTCTTTCTTTCTTGCTTTGCTTTACAAAAGGCATTTCAAGATTCCTTTCCCGCGGGTGGCCTCCGGTTTCGGAACGCGATTTGGCCGATTCCTTCATCCGTTAATCTATAATAGGGTTGTTAATCTTTGCGACGTTAGGAATCTGATTTGCAAAAAGGTCTCTTTTATTGTTAGAGGCTGGCTCCTGAATTTGTCATATGCCGATACTGAGGGCATCCTCCGCTCGCTCTGTTAGAATAAGATTGTGTATGTTTTGAGGTTATGCCGGCGTAGCTGTAGTGTTTGGTTTCCAAAGCGGCCGAAACGGCAACAGCGCTTTCTATTTGATTTATGAGTATGGTACTTTGGTACAGTCTTAATATTTATATAGCTTTCTATGTTTTTCATATTCTATGTTTTTATATATGTTATTATACTAAAATGTGTTGCTCTGTATTTATTATAAATTATTGTATATTAGGTATATGTAGATAAATTAGGTGATGCTTATGTATTTCCAGTAGACTCCCACGATACAAGCACAGCTTAGTATGGGGGTGAACGATAACTTAAGGTACTAATTTAGTTGTTTGGAAATAAATTACTTAATTTATTCTTATTCTTTCTATCTTTAACATTAAATGATTTCACAAGCCTTGTTATCTTTCTGAAAAGTTAGGCATCTGTCACTGTATTATTAGTAGGTTCAAATCCTACAACTTATTAGTATTCTCGCAAGAAATAAGGGTCGAAAGACTTAAAACGTTCTGCTAACATTATACGCTCGCTGAATAAATTATATATATTTTTTTTGTTCAATAAATTAATAACTACACCAATCCCTTTTTCTCTATATATCTCTTCCAAAAGCCTTATCCTACCAAGGTCAGCAGCACAATTTTATTGCAGCACCTGTGGTGTTCCATGTGTTAATAGGCGACAGTAGCCAGTAGCCACTTACTACCAAATGGACCGATACCAAAATCGGTTCAGCCGTACATATAAAGAGATTTGTACTTACTTAAGAATGTTACTTAAGTTTTACTGAAGCGTTTAATTAATAAAACACATTATATTTATGTTTACAATAAATAAATTATACATTAAAAAAAGTGCAAAATATTGTAAGGACAGTTGTTAGACACTCCCATAAATTTCCGAGTTTCCGACCCCAATCTGACAGCGCGCCATTTTAAATCCGCCATTTTAAATCCGCCACGCGAACTTATCGATTGTTTTATAATTTCATTATTTTACCGCTTCTAATTCGTCCGTGAAAGTCGCGATGCGATTTGTTATACTTACTGCATTATGCAAGCAGTCAAAACAAATGTTCGACATAGGTAGGTAAGTAGGTAAATAATGTACCTAACAACAACACAGTTAACTGCAAGTTAAAGAGATACTAAGTATCACTTTTTGAAAGGGATAGATATAATGTTGTCATTTTCAATGTATTCATAAGTTTCAATGTATTCTTAATTCGGTCGCATTGCAATGCAGCTTTTCTTTAACGCTCAAATTGACAGTTATTCATAGTTTATTCCAAACTTCACGGTTCATGGATGTAATCTAAATTTAAAAAAAGTCTTGATTTTCTTTACTCAATTCTGTCTATTTGGCACATTAGTCTATTACAGCCATTTATTAAACAATAAATATTTAACAATTTAACAATTAAAACTAGCTGTTGCACGCCGCTTCGCCCGCGTAGCTTTATAAAATATAGCCCATGTTACTCGTTGATAATAAAGCCGCGGCCTTTGAATATTGTATTAATTTTTTAGGTAGTATTAAATAAAGAAAAATTGTTACAAACTATACTCTTTAGTTGTAAACCGTTTTTTGTTATATTATGTTGAGGAATTCCTTTCTCAACATTGAGGAATTAAAGGCTGGTATAGAAGTCAAATTGAAAAGTGCTTTTATTTCTTTCTTAAACATAATATAATAAAAAAAGGTTTACAACTAAAGAGTATAGTTTGCAACAAAAATATATATTGGATATATAAAAGGTAATGTGTAAAGTCTATGTAAATGCTCTAAAACCTTCGTTATCTTATTTGTTTAGGTGTATAAAACCCTAGGGTAACCTAATTTGCCTAAGAGATTGTTTTGTCTAAAGTTATTAAGTTCTACGTAAAATCGCAGACGAGGTTAATCGCACTAGGTATTACACATTGTTAAAAGTTTTTGACTTAACTAAAATTTGACAAAAGAACGTTTTGCACGGCTCTTCTTTTATATTTATAATCAATTTTTTTAATCAGAATTCATACTGAACTGTTCAGATGTATTTTATATAGATAGATAACTAGAGATGTGTGTGGTTATGAAGAATGTTATGAAGAATTATGACGACACGTTTGGTCTAGTGGCTAGTAACCCTAGCTATTAACCAAACGGTCGCGGGTTCGAATCCCGCTAGGGGCAAATGTTTATGTGTTGACATTTTACCTTTGTACCTGAGTCATGGATGTTTGTATTTATAATATGTATGTATTTAAAAAAAAAAGTAATCTATGTAGTATATCAACTTTCTGGTATCCATAATACAAGCATTAGTTGCTTACTGTGGAACTAGATGGTGCTGTGTGAAATGTGTGAAAAAAAAATGTTAACGAAAATGAATAAAACATTATAAAGTCCTATTGATTGAGGGCATGATAATAATAATATAATAGTTTTAATTAAATTTATACAAAAATATTCTAATTATATCATAATGAAGATTAGATTATCTGCATTTTCCATATTTGACCTCACAATGTAGACACAATGGCGGCGCGAGCATTTAGAACACTGCATCGAGCCGAGCCGGTCACGGCCGCACAAGGAGACGTACTGTTTTGTAGGAAAAGCCTTTGGCGCGATTCCCACTTCATATATTACCTATACTAGCTTATGTCCGCGACTTCTTCAGAACATCATAAATTAGCTCATAAAAACTCTTCAGCTTCAAATGCACTTCGTCTTCGTCATTTTTTCTTCGTCTTTCCTGCACGGCTAGATGCTGGCCAATAGCAAACCTATTGTCAAAAAAGGATTACTCAAAAATCAAGCTGTTATTTTAAAGTGGTCTTCTGTAAGATGGTGGATATGCCAACAATTTATGACTGCGAAGACCTATGTTCTCAGCTATTATTAAATTGGTTTAAGTTAATAAGTTAAAAGGTTTAAAGTAAAGAGATGTCCGTTGTTGCAAAATATTAATATTCAAATCATGGCATGACTATGATTGACGGACAATGCTACAAGTGTCTTATAATTAATTATATCAAGTGTTAGTTCGATTTAAGGATGACAAGGTTAAACTTAAAGTCAACTTCATGACTAATAATTCTTGTAAGAAATGAAATTACCACCAGCGGCTTCGCACGGAATGAATATTTTTCTGAAAAAATATATCGCTTTTTTCATTGTTGAAAACCGCATTAGAATCCGTTTAGGTGGTTTAGAAGAAGTGATCGGAGAAATAGCAACTGCAACATATTACTATCTCCAGGATAGGAACAAATTATTTAACAAAACAGCAAAATGATATGTAATGTAATACTTGACTTCCGACTAGCATCAAAAGATTATTTATTCAAAATATTAAATAACTTGACCACTCACTCTTGACCAAGTTTATTACAGGTCACTAAAAATCTTTTAATTTTTTATTATAGAGTCGTGAAAAACGGACGGAATTCCATATACTAATAAAGTGAAGCACCGCAGTAAGCTCGGTAACGTGTATTTACACGTTAACACAAACACATACAAACAATAGTAAGCTCGGCGTTCGCCATTACGCTGCTAGCGTTGATTAAGTGCACGCGTAATTAATAATTAAAATAACTATTTAATTATGCCACCTGCGTCATGAAATGTTGTTCCTGTAGCAAGCACTGCGTGATAAAAAAGAATAAGGAATCACTTTCCACATGTAAAAACGCACACGCACTCCGTCCGTTGTTTTTTCTAGGTTCATTTATAGAGTAAGTACTAAACTTAAAAATATAAGTATAGTGACGACACGTTTGGTCTAGTGGCTAGTAACACTAGCTGTTAACCATTATTGCATTATTTGCAAGCATACAAGCATTGTTTGCTTATTGTGGAACTAGATGGTGCTGTGTGGAATGTGTGAAGATATTTATTTATTTATCAAAACATAAGTTTTCTCTAAGTGTCGACGAATTGATTTTATTACTTAAAATTATTTTTAAGTTAATATTACTCAATCGCGAGGGTGCGCCGCAACACGTGACGCGTAACGTTCATAGGGGTTCAGCACCGACCACTTAGTGCTCGGTGGGGTTCAGTAATAATATAGGCTGGATCGGAAACAGGCGCCGAGGGGACTACCTATTTAATTATTTACATGTTACCAAGTTGCTAATAAAGGTATACAAATTCTTATAATAAGTCTTTAAAAACTGCAAACGCATTAGGGTAGACAGTTGAACGAACTCTATAAAATTGGTGAACTCAAAGAACAAAGGTTGATACGCCTCGCATTCATAACAAAAGGGTAGTCAAGTTATTGATATTTTCAAAGGGACGGACGGCTTAACTTTATTTAATTTTATAAAAACTTATAAAATCCATACTATCCTTACTGTCCTTACTAATATTATAAATGCGAAAGTAATTGAAAGAATGTGTCTGTCTGTATGTTACCTTTTCACGCCTTAACTATTCAACCGATCATCGTGAAATTTTGCATACACGTTGTCAGGATACAAGAAAGGACATAGTGTATATTTTATCCGGAAAAAGGACTGTTCCGAAGGATCATCTAAAATAATATAAAAAAATTAACGCCTGTTAGAGCAACAAGAGATCAAGCGTTATATTGCTTATTATATACGAACATCAGATAGTAATTAATATAACTTTTTGTTCCCCTATCACTAATCTTTTACTTGATATGAATCCCAAAGAGGACTTATCATTGTAAGGGTTTCTATACATATTATATAGACGGCCCGGCACATTTCATTCAGCAATTTTTGTTGAACAACAAAGTCTGTGGGAGTGGCTGGTCTCCGTCCCTAAGGTGATAGCGGAATTAAAGACTTTTCTTAATATGCATTCGTTTATTATACGTGTTATTCGCGTGGGGACGACCAGCGCACTGCGGCTACGCAGAGCTCGCCCTACGTGTCTGGCCCGTTGTAGCGTGCTGCGTCAGCACCGCTACAGTATTCCCCTTCTTATTAAAAAAATTTTGACATTACACATTTGACAATTGACATTTTTGGAAAAGGATTACGTTACTATTCTAGCCTAATTCTATAAATTGAATACAATACAAAATTGTTATTTTAATTTCCTTAATACTATGTTAGTACTTACTTATAGTTATAGATGTTTATGTACGTTGTGCAAACACTACTTGCGGTTGAGGCTGGGGTTGAGGTTGCTGTACAGTAACCCTTGGTATTTCTGTGTTTACCATTTGTACCTGTCGTTGCATCCAACGTGCACTTCTTGTCTTGCATTTGGTAAATAGGAAATACAGGAACAATATGCTGCACATAATCAGTACAACCAACATGATGGATCCGTGAAGTTTAAGGTGTGTTTCTATGTCGCTTGTGCTCGCGCCGTTTGCACCATTTTGCGCGATAACTATTTCTTCTTGTTTACTGTAACTTTTACCCATTTGTTCGCGAGTATTATCAAAGTTTCGGTGAGAATATGGATCAGTAATGATCATACTCTTGCGATAAAAGATTTGAAATGATGAATTTAATTTACAATGTACTATTTATTAGAAAATTTTTGATTACTAGGGTGCAAACCTCACCGTTGGTCTCGAAACTCGGCCACTGCGCGTGGTGTAAGTTTTAGACTTTTCGTCATTGCTTGATCTATCATGTTGATTGTCTACTTTTACATTTGTATACTGACTTAATAACTTATGTTTACTTTCTAGCAATCCTTGACTTTCTATTTGATTGTAGAACTCTAAAGTGTAAGCGGGCTTAAGTCTATCTATTGATACTGAGCTTTGTTTGCCGAAAATATCAATTATAAATGACTTTTCTCCCCTTTTGATAACTTTATATGGACCTTCATACGGTTGATAAAGAGAAGATTTTAGTACTTCTTTTCTTAAGAAAACATGCTCACAGTCTCGTAAGTCTTTATGTACGAATATTGATCTTGAGTCACGTTGTTTAACTGACCTCGGTTTTAAATTTGAAATAGTATTCTTAAGATTTTTTATGAACTCGTGTGAATCGATATCTCTGGCTTCGCTTGTGTCGTAAAAATCGCTCGGAAGTTTTAACTTGATACCGTACATGAGCTCGGCTGCGCTGACGCACGTATCAGTTCGTGGAACTGCACGTAGTCCTAACATTACTGCTGACAATTCAGTGTACCAGTTTAAATTATTGTTTAGTCTTGCTCTTAATGCTGATTTAAGCGATCTATGCCACCTTTCGACCATACCATTACTTTGTGGATGGTACGCATTAGTACGGATTTTCTCTATACCTAAAAGTTTTGATAATTGAGTGAATAAATTACTCTCGAATTGTTTACCTTGATCTGTCGTTAGACGTCTTGGACAACCAAAACGGGAAATCCATGTTTCAAAAAATTTTTTAGCTATCAATTCTGCCGTAATTTCGCGCACAGGTATGGCTTCTGGCCAACCTGTTCCTCTATCTATCATTGTTAAAAGATATCTATAGCCTTCCGTTGTAGTAGGCAACGGCCCTACTATGTCTATATGTATATGCTCTAGACGTCCGCTTTGTGGAAATTGACCTAGTTCTGACATTGTATGACGTTGGATTTTTGACTTTTGACAGTTAATACAATTTTTACTCCAAAGTGATATATCTTTGTTCATAGACGGCCAATAGTAGCGATCTTTAATTAGTTTTTTTGTAGTTCTAATTCCTGGATGGCTAAGATTATGTAATGTATCGAAAGCGATCCTACGATATTTGTCCGTTAGATACGGTCTTGCCTTCTGAGTAGACATGTTACAGACTAAAGAATGTTCACAGTTCGGTAAATATATTTCCTTAAATTGTGATTTGTCTTTCTGTCTGTCGGTTCGATTTAATAAGTCTTTTAACTCGTCATCCGATGACTGTTCAATTGCTAAGTCTTCATAGTTAATGCTAGTAGGACACGTTATACTCTCTATTCGGGATAATGTATCTGCTACTATGTTACCTTTGCCTGTTACATGACGTATGTCCGTTGTAAATTCACTTATGTATGCCAATTGCCTAGTGCGTCTTGGTAATTCTTTGTCTGTGCTTTTTTTACTATATGCATAAGTTAAAGGTTTATGATCTGTATATATAATCAATTGACGTCCTTCATACATTTTACGAAAATATTGTACTGATAAGTAAATAGCTGTAAGTTCGCGATCATATGTTGAATATTTTTGTTGAGCGTCTGAAAACTTTTTTGAAAAATATCCTAGAGGTTCCCATTGATTATTAACCTTTTGTTGTAATACGGCGCCTGCGCATGTATTCGATGCGTCAGTCATGAGTGCTAGTGGAGTATCGGGTAACGGGTGCGATAACGTAACTGCATTCATAAGACTTGATTTACACTGTTCATATTGCTTTATCGCTTCGTTTGTCCAATTAATTTTTGTGCTATCATTACGTTTTGTATTATGTAAATAGGAATTTAATATAGACTGTATCTCCGCTGCATTGGGAATATGCGGTCTATAAAAGTTAACCATTCCTAAAAATCGTCTTAAATCTTTTACAGTTTCCGGTTTAGGGAAATTTAAAATAGCTTCGACTTTTTTTCCTAGTGGGCGTATGCCTTTACATGATACTTCGTGACCTAAAAATTCGATTACTTTTTGACCAAAACTACATTTAGATATATTAATTGTGATACCAAAACAATTAAATCTATTTAAAATAGCTTGCAAATGTTTTTTATGCATTTCTTCGTTATCACTAGCTATTATGACATCATCTAAATATGCGAAATAAAAATCCGATTGTAATTCCGTATTTAATCCTGCTAATACACTTTGATCCATGAAACGTTGAAACGTTTGTGCTGCATTACAAAGACCAAAGGGCATTCGCACGAATTCGAAAAGACCGAAAGGTGTTATGATAGCAGTTTTTTTAATGTCTTCTTCATTTACTGGTATACAATGATAAGCCCTATTAATATCTAAGCGAGAAAATATAGTTTTGTTACTTAAAATATATGTGAAATCGTGTAATCGTGGTACTGGATATCTATCAGGTTTAGTAATGTGGTTTAATCTCCTGTAGTCACCACAGGGACGTAATTGTCCATTCTTTTTTGGTACTATGTGTAGTGGACTTGCCCATTCACTTTTGGATGGTCGACATATACCTAATTCTTGCATATGAGTAAATTCTTCTTTGACTAATTTATAACGATCTGGTGGTAGTGGTCTTGCTTTAGCATATAAGGGTGGCCCTGTTGTATCTATATGATGCGTCACCGAGTGTGACGGTATGTCCTTGAAAGATATTGGTTTCATGACGTCTGGGAATGTTTTTAATAAATCGTAATAAGGATGGTCGTTACCTATGGTATTTATAGTTGAATGTTCGACATCAACTAGAGAGGCAAGGATATTTAAATTTGTTATTTGATCTACCAATTTCTTAGAACTTAAATCTACTAACAATTTATAGTACATTAAAAAATCAGCACCTAGTATAGGTTGTGAAACATCTGCGATAATAAATGTCCATCTAAATTTACGTCTAAGCTTAAGATTAAGGATTAATGATTTTACACCGTAAGTTCTAATTTCACTACCGTTCGCGGCGAATAAGCGATAATGGGACAACTCACTGTTATTTTTGTCTTTCCTTGTCGCTGGTAATACAGATACGTTTGCACCAGTGTCCACTAAAAATTTTAGATTGTTTGTCCAATCTGTTACACACAGGCGATGGTTGCTGTTGGGTACGTAGTTGCCTGTTCCCGTACGTACCTCACTTAGTTTTCCTCCTTGTTCTTCCTGTTCTGCCAGTTACAGGGTTGCTCACAGCGTCTTGCTTGTTCTCTGAATTTGAAGTGATATCTACATAACCAGTTGGGATTGTTTGTTCTGGATCTTGGTCTAGCGCGGGAGTTTGATCTCGATCGACGACCTTCAAATCCTCTTCCACGGCCTTGACCTCGGAAACGACTGCGTCCTCGGTTCACTTCGCTGCGTAAGGATGCTAGTTCTAATGTTAATTTATTTAATTGTGACATCATCTCTGTTAGTGGAGAGTATGCTGGGTTGATAGCGTTGCATTGTGCTACTTCTCCTACGTTAATGTGTTCCATGACGTTATCTGCAACGATGGCTAATTTTTCTAAGGTGGTCTCCTGCGTGACAGCTAGACTGGCTCTTACTGATGCTGGTAACCGACTTAACCATAAGTTCTTTAATATTTGCTCTGACACATTCATATTGCGACCCACTTCCGTCATTCTTCTTAAGAGTTGCGACGGTTTTTGACTACCAAGCTCGAGTTCACTAACTAATTTTTTAAATTGAGCGTTAATCGAGTCCTCATAAACTTGTAATAGCCGTTCCTTTAATACTTGATATTTATTGCTTAAATTTGTGTTATAAATTATATCGCTGACCTGTTGTAATGCATCCTGTGTCAGCTTTGATACAGCCACGTGGAATTTTACTTCTTCACTCGTCTTCTGTGGCAATAATGTATGTTCAAACTGTGCAAACCACAGTCTTGGCATGTGTGGCCAAAATTCAGGAAGTCTTGAGTTTATACTTATTGCGGCCAGGTCTCCTGATAGACTCGTGCCAGCTGCTTCAATGTTAACGGCACTTGGTATCCCGCCACCTGAGTAGCCTGGATACGTCGCCTCATAATGATTACCTGCAGCTGCCGTTGTATATGTCGTTGCTTGCCCTGAGTCAGTAACTTGTACTCCTTCCATTATTTAGAATAAATTATCACCTCTGTATACGTGTTAATTAATTTGAATGTACCTCGTGCTTGTATGACGTCAACGTCGTGTGTGTTGCTATGCACTTGCCGTGCAATGACCGCTGTCCGGCGAGTAGATCACGCGTCAGCAATTTTTGTTTAACGCCTTATATTTGCACGCGTTCCGAACGCAATTATTTAACTCAATTGTTGCAAAGTTTTGTATTATTTTCACTGTTCCGTCACTATCACCTTCACCAAATTAAACGCGGGGTCACCAATGTGGGAGTGGCTGGTCTCCGTCCCTAAGGTGATAGCGGAATTAAAGACTTTTCTTAATATGCATTCGTTTATTATACGTGTTATTCGCGTGGGGACGACCAGCGCACTGCGGCTACGCAGAGCTCGCCCTACGTGTCTGGCCCGTTGTAGCGTGCTGCGTCAGCACCGCTACAAAGTCGACCCGAAGTACCTTCTACATATGTTCGACTTTCTTTCGGCTTACCCGATCGGTAAAATCACCCGGGTTTTGTTTAGTATATACACTGCGCGGGTAGGCCAAGAGGCCTTTCTGCCGAACGTACGTCTACATATATTCGTGTCTACCGCCCGGCTTTAAGTATAGCAATTTGTCAAACGTTCATCTACACATATTCGATTCTATATGTATAGCAACCATTACAGAACAGTTCACGTGTTCTTTAAGGGAGTGGTTCCTGCCAAGTCATTGACCGCGGAAAACAGTGTGCTCTGCCACTAATTAAATTAAGATATTTGATTTATTTTTCTAGAAAATGTCCCGAGAAGGAGTGTCTAGAGGATTCTGTGACGGCAGGTAGCCGATTGCGCAGTGCCATGGGCACTCGGCCCCCAGCCAACTTCTGGCCTCAGCTGTGGGCAACTGTCGTCAGGAATCTACTGCTCAAGAAGAGAGACACCAGGAAAACTTTGGCGGTAAGAAATTGTGTCAGACATATTAGACTCATTATAAACTTTTTTTTTTAAAGTTAATAAGGGTTACACAAGTAGTCTGAATACAACTTCATAGTAAGTGGCTAACACATGCAAATCCACTTGAAAGTAATGTGTTAAAAGGCAAGCTATAATTAAAAATCATAAAATAACTTAAAATCACTTACTTCCGACTTTATAATGAGCCCAAGTTGCTGAGGTGTTGGGTGTCCCACAGATTAAGTTACCATGTCATGGAAATAACACCGAAGTAACAGTATACCAAATTTCACATACTTTAATCGACGTGTGGAAGTTAGTGAAATCCCTTCATCAACTATGAAATGGGCTGATGGTCTTCAAACGCCTGAACAGATCTTCGTAAAGGTTAGTTCGCATAAGGACAGATTAGCAAAAAGACAGAATCGCTAAAAGACAGATTCTTAAAAGGCCAGATTCAAACACTCATGCAGCTTTCAAACACTAATTCGCGCCACATTCGCGCTACATAGGTTAAGGAGATTCGCCATAATGATTGTTGTTTATTGTTCGCAATGCGATTGTTTTACCTTTTAACATTTTTCATGTTAAAATCGACAGACAGGCTGACGGTCCACTTGATGGTAGGTGATTACTGTCGCCTATAACACAAGCAACGCTATAGGTGTTGCAAGTGCGCTGCCGACCATACAAGGATTAAGAATAAAGGGATTAGGATCTACCATCGGACTTAGGCATATTTTCAATTCGTACAAACGTACATACTTATACTCATAAAGGTTCTTCAAACTTTCAGGAGGTCCTCGTGCCGCTCTATTCTCTGGGTGTTCTGATATTCCTCAAGATGCTCGTACCGAACCCCAATTTTCCGGAAGTTCGGAAACCTGGCCGACTCTTGCGCATCCACCACGACGCATTCCCCGAAAACCATTCCGTTGCAGTCGTTGCTGACTGGGAGAACGCCAATGGCACATTGGTAAGAACATCATTTCTAAAATTTTACATTGCTTGAAATGTTTAAAAGATTGAAATAATCGGCTCCGTTTACATAAAACTCTACAGAAAAAGTGAATTGTAACCTATTGAAAGGTATGTTTCCATGCATAAACTGAGTCATAGTTTTTAAGACCCTTCTGTCTAGCGCCAGTCTTCAGTAAATTGTTGCAACGTCCAATTTTTAGGACGTTATCTTATTGATTGCATGATATCGACAATACAATGACAATACGTTATATTGACAATGTCGAAGAACATTATATTCGACCACATCTTGGACGCTTAAAAACTGAAAATTACTACAATTACAGAGTTTCCTCGAAGACATCAATGAGATGCTAATAGACTCCGGTCAACAGGCCATCAATTGGATCCGTTACAATGACACCACGGAGCTGAACGACGCGTATCACAACAACGCCAAAAACTTTCCCATAGCTGTCGTCTTCCACACTGACCCTAACGCCTTCGGAGAACCACTGAGGTTAGACGTTAATATTTGTATTTTGGCTGTTATTTAATCTATCAGCAAAAAAAAAAACTAACTTAACCTGACCAATAAATGATGGATCAGCCAAGAAACCTCTTTAGTCAGCAAGTAGGTACTAATAGGTCAGCCAAAAAATGATGCTGACCAAATAGATATTTTGCGTTTTATGCGCTGCGTATTTATGTTCATTCCTAACAAATTAAACTTAAGATCGCTCTCCCATTCAAATACTCCGATGAACATTCTTCATCGCAAAGTTGATAAAACAACTTAATTTGCCATGATCTGACGAAATAATAATAGGGTCAATCTGGGTAATTGTAAAGATCTTTTTAACCAATTGGTTCCGATGATAATTGAATAAAAATATTACTAAAATGCCACATAATGATTATGCAACTTTATTGTTAATTAGTTGTAAACTGAAAAAGATATAAATATACGAGTATAAAATCCTATATAAAAAGATATCAAAACAATCATAAGTGTTTACAATTACTCTGCTGATTGTTGACTATAATTCGTGTTATATAAACGTGTCCTGAGCAAAGAATTCTATTATAACTGAGGGCATTATCATATTATCCTGAGGGCCTTGTCTCTGTTCTTAGGTAGCTACGATTGGGAGTAACTAACCATCAAGTAGACTAACCTGCCGACAGCCCTTCATTATAAAAAATCATTAATACTTTATTTTTATTTATTTATTTATTTAGATTACATACAGCCATAAATTTAAAATATATATACTTTAGATTATATACAAATAGGCCTAAAGAATCATAAAATTTTTATTTTTACATTTATTTATTAATTAAAAAAATTATAATAATAATAATAAGAAAAAGAAAAAGAAGAGAATATTCTATAAGTAATAAAATTAATTTTACAAAAATAATTCGCTAATTTTCTTTTTATAAGAATTCAAATTGTTGGAAAATATGTCAATATCATTCACAATCTTATTGTAGTGATACTTAGAACGATGAAAGAAGGAATTTTTAAAATGATTAGTTCTACAGTAGGGAATATGAAATGTATCACTTGATCTTGTTCTAAATTTTGGTACATTGAAGTGAATACATTTTATATAAGAAGACTGTCAATATAAGATCGCGTATCCTTTAAATAATGTAGTTTGTGTCTTGTAGCGCTTGTTTTATAGTCAATGAATACATTTCCTGTTTTATAATCTAATGATATGTATTTTTTAAATACATTTTTATAAAAATCAATTAACAGATACACAATAAGAACTAACCCTTCACACGCCGGCACTCCTTCAACTCGGACTCTGACAACGTCACCAGCGAAGTGTCGCGAGAGAACCGCGTCCAAAGACTGGTCGACCGACTGGTCGAGGGGAGGCCAATTGATACCACTGTCCGAGATGCACAGAGAAGACACGTGTCCAGTACTCCAGTATTACTATTCGGGCTTTCTGGCGCTTCAGACTTTAATAGACTGTATCAAAATTAAAGTAAGTATTTTTGAAATTTTAAACAAAAAGACACTTTGGTAAGCTTGAGTCTTGGTATTGCATTAGTCGTTGTAACTAATTTTAAATGTAACAAGTGTACTTGTAACATAACATAGGAATATTTTTTAAGATTTTTTTTTTTTTTAAATGACAAATTACGGAAAGAGTACAAAGCGGAACTTCGTGTGACGTCTGTGAGCGCGATTGATTTTATGTGAAAAATTTCAAGTGAAAATTACTTTAAAAAAGTCATTTTATAATGTGAACACGCAGTGAATAGCTATAATGATAAAATATCATAAAGAAAACGGAGAAGGTTTTGGGTATATATAATTTTTAGAAAAAAATTAAGGCCGCGTCTGTCTGTCTGTCTGTCCCTCCGCATGTATGTGTATCTACGCTTAGATCCTTTAAAATACGCAACTGATTTTGTTACGCTTTTCACTAATGGAAAGAGCATTAAACGAGGAAGATTTCTATATACCTGGGTTCTCACGACTTCGTTCGCCTTAAAAATATAAAAAATCTAACACATATAGCGCCATCTATCTAACAAGGAGCGGGACGCTAAAAATATCACCAAGCAGTTTTATCCAAATCCGGTAGATGTCGCTTGACCCTCTCTATCGCTTCACCTAATTCCATTTGAAACTACAATAGATAAGGCTCGAGTTCACCAACAGACGGTTATTTTTAAACAGCTGTTTAAAATTTAAACAGCCGTTTAATAATATTTTGTTGTTCAAAATCGCTAAAATGCGGGTTAAACGCCCTAAACATCTGATTAACTTAATGATTAATCTGATGTTTAGGGCGTTTACCCCGCAACAAAATATTATTAAACGGCTGTTTAAATTTTAAACAACTGTTTAAAAATAAACGTCTGTTGGTGAACTCGAGCCATATTTTGAGCCCAATGAATTTTAACTTTGTATCTATCGCTTGTTACAAATGTGTAAGTGGTTGTGAGAGACATTCAACTTGTTCACAGTTGGATACTGGATCTGTGTTTCCACCTCCACGGATCGACCTTCGTCAGTTCCCCAAGCGCCAGCACACCGGCGACTGGCTGGTGATATTCCGTGTGATAATGCCCATGTACATGGTGATGACTTTGTCCCAATTCATCACCTACCTTCTCATGTTCGTCGTCGGCGAAAAGGAAAAGAAGATCAGGGAAGGAATGAGAATTATGGGCTTGAAAGACTCGGTTTACTGGTGAGTGTTTGAGGACATTATTTTTAAAAGCAATTTTTTTTTTTTTTTGTTTTTTTTTTTTTTTTATTGAAACAGTCAGAAACACATGGCACCTAATAAAACAACAATATAAGAATAATTAAATATGCTTAAATAACGGACTTCTTTTTTCATGATAAAAATATTAAATAAAAACTAATTAATTTAATTGTAATTAAATTTAATTAATCAAAACTAATGTTGTGCTTTCCTATAATTTAAATTCATACTTGTGATGTTCCTCTCTGTGAGTGTTGTATACTGTGATTAAGTATGTCTTTAGCTGTGGTAAGCCTTTTTAAATAAATAAATAAATAAACAAAATTTTAAGGAAGATAAGTATATGTATTGTGTACCTAATGTGCGCGATTTTGAGTGCATATGTATGTATGTGTGTTTACTCATTAAATTAATTGTATATACTTATTTATAGATGTTCATGGTGATTGTTCAAAAGTGTTCAGTAAAAAATAAGGCATAACGGGAATGTCTTGCTTGGATTTTTCTCACTGTGTTACTTTATAAAATTATCTCGCATCAGGATATTATTAATATATATATGTATATCATAGATGATATTAAAAATAAATAATTAAATTAAAGCTCTATGGAGGCCATTAATTAAATAATCATTTTTATTTCAGGGGATCCTGGTTTCTCATTTATGCTGTATTTGTCACCATATTGTCTGTCGTCAGCACTGTTCTTCTTTTTACTTTAAAGGTGAGTGGACATAAAAACACTTTTTTTAAACCGGTTGTGCCTTTTTAATGTTCGATATGACATATACAAAGATATATTATTTCGATTTACATATTATATAATCTTATCAGAGGTCTATTAGTTAATTGCACACTGGCAAATAATTAACAACGTATTTTACACATTTTGATCAAAATTACATGCACTACAATATTATTCAATATAGGATAATTTTAATTTGTAATAAGGTAACAATTAGTTAATAAACTAAACAGTTAGCCAACTAACGGTCAATTCACACGATTGATGAATTTATCAGTATCGTGTCTCTAGAACAAAATCTCTAAGGCATTGATTGCTTGTGCTGACACGGAATATAATAATATTAGTACAGATCTTAATATAAAGTGCATATCTTAATATTGAATGCAGATCTTAATATAGAGTGCAGATATTATAATAATATTGAGTACAGATCTTAATACAAAGTGCAGATCTAAATATTGAATGCAGATCTAAATATAGAGTGCAGATATTATAATAATATTGAATGCAGATCTAAATATAGAGTCCAGATATTATAATAATATTGAGTACAGATCTTAATATAGAGAGTGCAGATTTTAATATAGAGTGCAGATCTTAATATAGAGTGCAGATCCTAATATTGGGTGCAGATTTTTAATGCCTATCAATCTACAACTCTGTACAGGTACCTACTTACTTTTTTCCAGGTGTTTCAGCATTCTTCATACATCTTAATATTCCTGCTGATGCTGCTTTTCGGATTCACCATAATCACTTTTGCGTTTATGCTCACACCATTCTTCGACAGGGCAAGGGTAAATATTTTTTACAATTTTTACTGAACCTAAACTTGTTACAGTAACTCACATACGTTTGTTAATTAATTAATTTTTTTAAGTATTTTATGTTACTCGCTGATAATGTAGCTTTCTATAGGTGAAAGAATTATTAAAATCGGTGCAGTACTTTTTGAGTTTATAAACAAAAAAAAAATTTATAATTGTATATTGTTTTTATTAACTTTATAAACAAAATTCCAAATATTTATCTTTATATTAGTACGAGTATAGATAAATTAACTGTATTGTGCATGTTTAAGTAAGTTCTTATAAAATTAAAATATATGTCTATATTAAGACGCTTAAAGTAGTCAATATACCCTGTGGTTGTGTTTCTCAGTACCTGATTACTTTGATTACTTCCAGACTGCCGGTATCTTGGGAAGCTTCGCAGTGAACCTCATGAGTGGGCTGTATTTCATCCAAGTGTTTGTTTCGAACGCTGACTCGCTTGCCTTTTGGTTTGTCTCCCTCATCAGCTCCTCCTGCTACGCTCTGGCCATGGACAAGGTACATTTCACTCACTCATTTCACTCAAGTAGGCATAATATCAATTAGGATAATAAAAATTGATGACATATGATATTGCGATAGAGATATTGTGTGTATATATGAAAAAAAAAATTGTATTGAGAATATTGGGTTTTAATTGGAAAGTATCATTTCATAACCAATCTCAGGGAGGCCGTGAGCAACTTAGTTGTTCGCGCAATAGTAGCCAATAGAGTGCAGATATTATAATAATATTGAGTACAGATCTTAATATAAAGTGCATATCTTAATATTGAATGAAGATCTTAATATAGAGTGCAGATATTATAATAATATTGAGTACAGATCTTAATATCAAGTGCACATCTTAATATTGAATGCAAATCTTAATATAGAGTGCAGATATTATAATAATATTGAGTACAGATCTTAATATCAAGTGCACATCTTAATATTGAATGCAAATCTTAATATAGAGTGCAGATATTATAATAATATTGAGTACAGATCTTAATATAAAGTGCACATCTTAATATTGAATGCAGATCTTAATATAGAGTGCAGATATTATAATAATATTGAGTACAGATCTTAAAAGTGCACATCTTAATATTGAATGCAAATCTTAATATAGAGTGCAGATATTATAATAATATTGAGTACAGATCTTAATATCAAGTGCACATCTTAATATTGAATGCAGATCTTAATATAGAGTGCAGATATTATAATAATATTGAGTACAGATCTTAAAAGTGCACATCTTAATATTGAATGCAAATCTTAATATAGAGTGCAGATATTATAATAATATTGAGTACAGATCTTAATATCAAGTGCACATCTTAATATTGAATGCAGATCTTAATATAGAGTGCAGATATTATAATAATATTGAGTACAGATCTTAATATAAAGTGCAAATCTTAATATTGAATGCAGATCTTAATATAGAGTGCAGATATTATAATAATATTGAGTACAGATCTTAATATCAAGTGCACATCTTAATATTGAATGCAGATCTTAATATAGAGTGCAGATATTATAATAATATTGAGTACAGATCTTAAAAGTGCACATCTTAATATTGAATGCAAATCTTAATATAGAGTGCAGATATTATAATAATATTGAGTACAGATCTTAATATCAAGTGCACATCTTAATATTGAATGCAGATCTTAATATAGAGTGCAGATATTATAATAATATTAAGTACAGATCTTAAAAGTGCACATCTTAATATTGAATGCAAATCTTAATATAGAGTGCAGATATTATAATAATATTGAGTACAGATCTTAATATCAAGTGCACATCTTAATATTGAATGCAGATCTTAATATAGAGTGCAGATATTATAATAATATTGAGTACAGATCTTAAAAGTGCACATCTTAATATTGAATGCAAATCTTAATATAGAGTGCAGATATTATAATAATATTGAGTACAGATCTTAATATCAAGTGCACATCTTAATATTGAATGCAAATCTTAATATAGAGTGCAGATATTATAATAATATTGAGTACAGATCTTAATATCAAGTGCACATCTTAATATTGAATGCAGATCTTAATATAGAGTGCAGATATTATAATAATATTGAGTACATATCTTAATATAAAGTGCACATCTTAATATTGAATGCAGATCTTAATATAGAGTGCAGATATTATAATAATATTGAGTACAGATCATAATATCAAGCCAATGTGGAGCATTCTTTTGGTAAAATATTAAAATTTGCCTTTTTTTTTTCAGGCATTAGTGTTGGACATGGCGGGGGTAGGCGTGACTTGGGACAACTTATGGAGTGGCCCTGGAGTTCCGTTCGGTGGGAGTCTCATCATGATGTCTGTGGACACTGTTCTGTATGGACTCATAGCTTACTGGCTAGACGCTGTTATACCCAGTGAGTTGGACCTTATTAATCTAGCTTTCAATAAGTAACTTTGTGTGTGCGTGTGGTTTGGAATAACAATTTAAAAATGTCAGGTGAATACGGCATCAAGCAGAAGCCGTGGTTTTGCCTTCTGCCCTCGTTCTGGATGGGCAGTAGACGAGGTCGCGTTTCTGCCACCGGTGTCCATTTCCATTCAAACGGTGAAGCTGCCCATAACAAGGACATAGAGCCGGTGCCGAGGTAATTTTCTTTACATCCAAGTAATATAATAAATGCTAAAATTTCTGTGGATGTATGTGTACTGAGGGGTTGGATGTTTGTTACACTTTCATATAAAAACAAATTTATAATTTCACTGATTTAATAAAATATATAAAATAAGCAATAGTAGGTGCTTTCGCAGACAGTGACCACTCCCTCGCAGAAGACCACCGTGAAATAAAAGCATATGTGCTGTTCGGTGAATGAGTAAGAGAGGATGTCAGTGCTCATTTCCCTATCTCTTCCTAATTCTCAAAGATTCTTGAAAAATTCTAAGCAACGATCGGATCAAATCAAAAATTCTTACAACTAGAAGTTAAACTCAAAAAGTACTATGTGTTGGAAGGTCGTGATGCTGTCCATTTTGTCTATGGCAATTTCTTTTATATTGTTTTAAATTATAAGAAAGTTACAACTGATTGATGTACAGTGTCATAGAAATATATATTAAAATTTTCTCATGTATGTAAAATATAAAACTAATGATTATATTCTTACGTTTTAAATAATTTAGAATAGTCAATTCCACCCTATCACTATGCACATTAAATTTGCTGAATAACAGAACGAAAAATATTTCAGGGAACTCCAAGACAAGGAAGCCATAAGGATTGTAGGTCTACAGAAGAGCTTCAGACAATGCCGTAGGCCGGAGATGAAGGCCATCGATGGAATAGACCTGAGCATCTACGAGGGACAGATCACAGCTGTTCTGGGGCACAATGGAGCTGGAAAGTCTACACTCTTTAACATCCTCACCGGTCTAACAGCACCGACAGCTGGAACTGCTTATGTGTACGGATTGGACGTAAGGTTGGTGATTTAAGTACGATTTTCTTACACACTTTTTTTTTATCCGGATTGAAATATAAACACGGCCAATATACCGCCACCAATTTCACTAAAACATGTTGTAAAAAAAATTGACTTTTACTTCTGTTTCTTCTAAACTTCTTCATGAGCCCCATAAGATAATTAAATAAGAAAACTTTCTTATATTTCCATATCATAAATTTAGGCTCGAGTTCACCAACAGACGGTTATTTTTAAACAGCTGATTAAAATTTAAACAGCCGTTTAATAATATTTTGTTGTTCACCATCGCAAAACTGCGGGTTAAACGCCCTAAACATCAGATTAATCATTAAGTTAACGGCTGTTTAAAATTTAAATAGCCGTTTAATAATATTTTTTGTTCAAAATCGCTAAAATGCGAGTTAAACGCCCTAAACATCTGATTAACTTAATGATTAATCTGATGTTTAGGGCGTTTAACCCGCAGTTTAGCGATGGTGATTAACAAAATATTACTAAACGGCTGTTTAAATTTTAATCAGCTATTTAAAAATAACCGTCTGTTGGTGAACTCGAGCCTTAATGATTAATCTGATGTTTAGGGCGTTTAACCCGCAGTTTAACGATGGTGATCAACAAAATATTATTAAACGGTTGTTTAAATTTTAAACAGCTGTTTAAAACTAACCGTCTGTTGGTGAACTCGAGCCTAAGTGGCTCAATGACCATAGTTAGGTGCAACTTAGGTGTAATGACTATAAGTGTACATATTGTTAAATCATCCAATATTTCCAGGGATCCAAATGATATGCACGAAATTCGCCAAATGATCGGAGTTTGTCCTCAACAAGATGTTTTGTTTGATCTGCTCACCGTCTATGAGCACTTGCAGTTTTTCGCTACTGTCAAGGTAAGAATACCATCATTTGCAGTATCAATTAATGTGAATAGTGGGCAATTTTCAAATAATTCAAAGAATGTATTTAAATTTATGTAGGTATTTTTTTGAATTTATATATTTGACGACACGTTTGGTCTAGTGGCTAGTAACCTTAGCTGTTAACCGAACGGTCGCGGGTTCGTATCCCGCTAGGGGGCAAATGTTTATGTGTTAACATTATACCTTTGTGTCTGAGTCATGGATGTTTTCTATTTATAATATGTATGTATTTACAAAAAAAAAGTAATCTATGTATTATATCAACTGTCTGGTATCCATAATACAAGCATTTAGTTGCTTAATGTGGAACTAGATGGTGCTGTGTGGAAAGTGTAAAAAAAAAAAAAAATTATGTAGGTATAAATTATGTAGGCTTTTTTAGACGTAGCATTGACGCATACAATAGTGAATTTATGGATGTAGATGTATTCCGTGGCAGTTTGACTAATTATAGGATTCAGATACGTAATAGGCTTTTGATGGCTCCTTGAATGTATTTATTGTGTTTTTTTTTTTTTTTTTTTTTTTAAATTTTAAAACTTTGGCTATCTATTTTGTATTATGTGTAGAATTTTGTTTCAGTACTGTACCTATGTATCTATTTTGTTTAATGTTTATTTTGTTTTATGTATGGAACTCTAAGTCTTTAAATATTTATGTATATTGTAAAAAATTATGTATAATGACTGTTAACTTTGGTTATCTATTTTGTATTATGTGTAGAATTTTGTTTCAGTACTGTACCTATGTATCTATTTTGTTTAATGTTTATTTTGTTTTATGTATGGAACTCTTATTTATAGTCTTTAAATATTTATGTATATTGTAAAAAATTATGTATAATGACTGTTTGTTTCCTGAATAAAGAGAAAAAAAAAAAAAAAAAAAAAAATTAAATGATATTGATGATGTTTCTGGTTTTCAGGGTATTCCACGTAAGTCTCTACAGGCTGAAGTGCAGAAAGCGATGGCTGAAGTTGGTCTCTCGGATCAGGCCGGAGTGTTTGCTAAACATCTATCTGGTGGTCAGAAGAGGAAACTGAGTATTGCCATCGCGTTTGTTGGTGATCCTAAGGTACTGACTAATGACTCTTAAAAACTCAAGTTTTGTAATACAATATCAACAATGCACAGCTGAGGATTAGATATTAAAATTTTTGAAAGTGAAAATCTCCTCCCTGTTACAATCTCCGATCCAAACTAATGTTATCGACGTTTGTATAGATTAATCTCGAAAATTGTTAGTCTATTATTACAATTGAAATTTAATAAGTAGATTATTGTTACCACTTTATTTGATAAGCTTTAAAATATAAACGGATCTCAATTAACATAGAACCTCAATTATTATAAACAACGTTTTTTAAAATTCTTGTTTGTCATGCATAAGATAAATGAGAAAATGAGTTTGTTTGTTACGCTTTTACGAATTTACTACTCGACACATCGTGATGAAATTTTGCAAAAATGTGTTCACGGATACAACAAAAGACATTAGATAAAAAATTACTTCCTCGAGGAAAAAATTACTGTTCGCGAGAGATCTATGAAAATAAATATAAAAAAATTCAACGCGTCTGAGTGACATTTTCAAAGTCGTCTTGTTGTCGTCTAATCCACATTATTGAACATTACTTTCAACAGATAATAATCCTGGACGAGCCAACAGCTGGTGTGGATCCTGTATCCCGTAGGCAGATGTGGAGGATCCTGCAACGAGCGAAACGTGGGAAGGTTCTTTTGCTGACCACACATTTCATGGACGAAGCGGACATTTTGGGCGATAGGAAAGCTGTCATTAGTAAAGGAAAAGTAAGTGACATTCCTCTTTACTTTAGACCAGTGGCTCAGACTACTAACCAGTTAACCAGGGGTGCTCAAACTGTCGATCGCGAGTGTTTTTTTTTATAGATTTCGGAAAGTACTGGCCGATGTCGGTCCGTTCACAACTTTGGTGTGGTGACATGATTCATATTTAATTTGATTCACAGTTAAGCCAGAAGATTTAGCAAAAATAAGTATGGTGGCAATACACCGGTTTCTTGTGCTTTGCGTTATTATAATGATATGTTTCACAAGTGTGACATTGATATTTTTTCAAATAAAATCGTACCATTTAAAAGGGCTATATACAGTGTACCGTTGTAATGTTAAATAATTTTTATTTTCTCTTATTTTTTCTTATTTTTCCATTGTTGAGTTGTTTCTCTCTATTATTGAATGCTATTTTTGTTTTATTGTCTTGTTTGATTTTATGTTACTAATTAATTATAATAATATGTAAGTTGATTTAGGTATTTGTATTTTTGATCTCTGACATTTGTTAATTCATTTATAATTTAATTAATCAAAATTAATTCATACTTGTGATGTTCCTCTCTGTGAGTGTTGTATACTGTGATTAAATATGTCTTTAGTTGGTAAGCCTTTTTTAAATAAATAAATAAACCCCATGTTAACTTTTTTATCGCCTATGACCTACCTACGCCAATCTTGTATTATTCGCACCCCCACAATTTTAGACAGTGGTCAGTGGTCAATGGTCACTTATCATTAGTTGGATCGCCAACCTTCCTGCCGATCTTTGTAAAAAGGTTGTCCTAGAAGAAAAAAAATAACCAGTCAACAATTTTTCAGGTCCGATGCGCTGGAACGTCTCTGTTTTTGAAGAACAAATTCGGAATTGGATATCATCTCACTCTAGTATTAGATGGTAAGTAAATAATATACCTACCTATGTATTGCCTTATAGGACTGGAAGTGACCGATTACAAACTGTATCATAACTACCCTCGCTTATAATCGAAATTCCTCCGACCCTCATATTTGCACTATTCTCCGAGCGATTTCGAATCGAATGCTTTACGAGAAAATAAAAAAATATCTACTCGACGATTTTTTTTTTTTATAAAAGATAGGTTTGCTCTTGACCAACAGCCAACTGTGTAGCAAGGATGAGGCCTAAGATGGAGCGAACCTCATTCTCAACCCAGAAGATGCCTATTTACTCCAATTTTGAAAATATTTTGGTTATATGAGCTCGAAAATACAGACGCAGGGAGGGAGTTCCAAACCTTGGCAGTTATTCAAACGATATTTCCAGTAAAATATTCAAAACGCAAATTAAAAATCTATAAAAAGTTTACCTAAATCTGAGAATCTGTTAAACAACGTTTGAAATTTTAGTGTGCGCAATTTGCACTGGTTTCAATATTTATTAATATTCAAATTAACGTTCACAAGAAAACATGTTGTGGCCAGTATTATTTTCCATATGTAACCTTTAGTATACATATAATGATATTTTTCTAGTGGTTAGGATGACACAGACGATTAAAACAAAATTGAGTTTCTCTGTAAGCAAAGATTGTATTTTGTTAATTCATACATTTACATTTACAAAAAAATAACATAAGTATAAAAATATCTATCTAGTAACTATACCTGTAAGCAAAGAAACGACATTAAACGTTTTTATTTACAATGTCGATTCCTAATCACCTATATTTACAATTCAGCTTTATATTTTCATTAATTAATTATATATTTTCAACAAAGATACATTTAATATTTATTTTTATAAATTGACTTTTGAGTACATGTCAAAAGTATAAATTTTGTCAAGTCAAAGTATTATAAAATGTCAAGTCGTCATTTTATAATCAATGGTAGCATAACCAAATAGTTTTAATACATTAATAATAAAAAGAGTTTGCATATAAATTTAAGAAAATTAAGTACATATGTAACCTTTAGTATACATATGTGTACAGGCGCGTGCAGAGAGCACCAGATAACACGAGTGGTAAGAGGTCACGTGCCGCGGGCAGAGAAGGCGCGACGCCACGGCAGGGAGCTGTCCTACATTCTGCCCCACTACGCCGTACATCTCTTCCCGCCTCTCTTCCACGCCATCGAACAAGAGATCAGGGAGAAGACCAACCGGCTAGGTGACGTATCTGCCCCAAAACTTCCATCACTGCATCATCAATACATGTTATGCCAACCATTACCAAGATTTCAACTTTTTTTTTTTTTTTTTAATATTTAATACAGTACACAAACAGATATTACATGTGTAATTGTGTATGGATAATTATCTAAATTGCACTCCTAAACAGTGTACTTAACATGTTTAATTTAATTGTCTTAAATACTTAATTAATTCTTAATTTATAATATGTACTCTCTTAATTTCTAATTAAATATTAGTCTTAAACTATTTATTAACATTGCGCCCTCGTTAGTTTACTTAAGTCTCGTTAGTCTAAATGAGTTTTCCTATTGCATCTATTTAGGTATAACAAGTTACGGCGTCTCAATGACAACCTTGGAAGAAGTGTTCTTGAGTTTGGAGGGAGAGAATGAAGAAGAAACGGAAGCGGTGGAGGGGGTCTCCTCTGTGAAGCTGGTGAGGGCCAGGGCTCTTTCCAGAAGCCTCTCACTGCAAAGCAAGACCCTCAGTTACCAGGTAATGATGGAACATTTCAGTCATCATTTACCAGGTAATAATGGCTACGAGTAGCCAGGCGTCAGGGAAATGTGGTTGCCTGGTCACAAGGTGGCAGTTGCGTGTAGCGGTTGCCAAGATCCGAAGTGGACCTTGAGAGAGAAATTTATATTAATTTTCAGGAGTTAAATGACAAGGAACAAGCGAAGGCTACATCTCTACCAACCCCACCTGCCTCTCACGCTCTGCACTCAACAACACATGGAGTAGAACATGTCAAGGTAAGAATAGCTTTTCCACGTGACTTTGTCAGCGTAATTTTGTATTATTCTGATGCATAAAGCTCTTTACCTATACATAGATGATATTACTGTAAAGTTCTCTAAATATCAGTGTTAAAGGCTAAATATCGGCGGAAGAAGAGAAAAGATGGTTTTAGGTCAAGACTAATGTATTTAGTCCGAAAATCTTACGCTAATGACAAAAACTGTGAAAATTTATAAAAATTGACAATTAAAATATAAAAAATACAAAAAAAGCCAGTGGTATAAAAAAGGTCGTCAACAATCGGTGCAGTAAATTTTGGGTGAAAGAGTAACAATATGTCCATCTTTACAAACGTTGAAATCCTCCTGATGTTATATATGTTTGTTACTTTTTCACGTGAAAACAACTGAACGGATTTGAATGAAAATTGGCACAGAGATAGTTTATTACTTCAATTAACATAAAGGTTCCTTTTTATCCTAGAAAAATGTTAGGTTCCCGTAGAGATCCTCTTAAAATATAAAAAATTGGGCGCCACTGTCGCCGTGGTGGCTCCACCATCGTCAGGCGTTATATTATTCACTAGTTGTTGCACACGACTTCGTCCGCGTGACTATAAAATATAACCTATGCTATTCGCTGATAATGTAGCTTTCTATAGGTGAAAGAATTTTTAAAATCGGTCCAGTAGTTTATGAATTTAGTCATTGCAAACAAAATTACAAATCTTTTCTCTTTATAATATTAGTATAGATATGTTTTGTTTTTCAACGCGGACAAAGTCGACTGAAACTCAACCTTTTATTTGACGGTGGCCCTCTGTAAGGGGGTGGTTACTGCCGCCGGACGGGCTCACCGAGTGACTGTGAAATGCAGTGTGCCACTACGTAAATACAGTAAATTGTCTCTGAAAATTTCAGGTGACCCCAGAAGCTTCATTGTCTGTGGACGTTCTCAGCGAATTGGTAAAGACAAAGCCTTCATGTTGGAGAACATTCTGCGCACTCGTCTATATCAGGACAGTTCGGATGATCAGGGATCCTTACAAGCTCTACGTCATGATTTTCATGCCTATAAGTAAGTGCGAAATTAAAATTTTTATTAGCACCAACGTTGTTCTATCCTATTTTTAACTCGACGCAAAAAGGGTACCTATGTTATAGTAAGTTTGAACTGTGTATCTGTGTGTCTGTCTGTGGCATCGTAGCTCCTAAAAGGATGAACCGATTTTGATACGATTTTTTTTTGTTTGAAAGCTCAGGTGGTCTAGATGGCCTTTAGCTATAATTTATGAAGATCTGTTCAGGCGTTTGAAGATCACCAGCTTCCTAGTTGACGAAAGGATCTCACTAACTACCGACACTGGTTCGATAGATTTGAAATTTGGGTGGACTGTTATGGAGTTATTTCTATGACATGGTAACCTTGACCTGGTGCTGCAGCATCAAGTAGCCTGCGTAATGCCTCATCTGCATACCCAGTACCCAGAATATTTTATCCGTAATAAGTAGTATTTTATTTTATTTTATTTTATTTAATCGAGATACCAACAGCACATCAAAATTTACCAAGTCACATACATTAGTTATAAAAACACGTTTACATTTGTGTACCAATTACTTGTATCTACAGCTATAATAATATGTTAAATGTTGTCTCTGTTAAAAATTTAGAAAAAAAAAATAAAAAAAAATAAAAATTTTAACGGAACTATATATTCATATGTGTATACATGTGTGTGTATGTATGTATATATGTATGTGCATGCGTGTATGTGTATGTATATACTAATAATAATAAATATAACTAATAATAAGAATTTAAAAATATAATCACTAATTTATAAAGTTAAAATAAATTTTAATAAAATTAAAACATCCTGTAGAAAGTGTGCATTCTTGTTGTCAACAACAACTTGTTCGAACCGGCGACCGTTTGGTTATTAAAGAATTGTATTAAAATTGTATCTACCTACGAATATGTACTTCTTTCTTTTGATTGTGTTTTTGTTGTTATGTTTGTAATTCTATAAATTTCTGTTATTGTAGATAACTCGGTAAAAACTAAATTGAGTTTATAGTACACCTAAACTGTGTACCACAAATTGCTTTTATTTTTTTATGTAAATAAATAAATAATTTCTATTTCAGTATCGTGCGCTCTCGGCCTCTACATGAAATCGCGACAGATTGTATTTTTTCGGATGCAACCTCTCACGCTTGAACCGAACGCCTACCTCAACAGAACCCCAATAGCAATATTCAGCGAACAGGATAACTACAAGGAGCTACAGGATTTCAGGGAATCCCTGGAAGTGCTCGGAGCGAATCCGATCATAGATTTCGATGGAAACTTCTCGAGTCTTCTGGACATGGAGAATTTCGGAGCTTTCACTCTAAAAGACAGCCTCATACCTTACAGGAATATAATGGCCTATTACAATAGCACGTATACGCACAGTCTGCCTCTTATTATCAATCTATTGGACAATAGTATTTATAGGTAAGTCTCCTTTTACGATTCTAACAATTTATTAGTATAAACAAGCTGTTGCACGCGACTTCGCCCGTGTAACTTTATAAAATATAGCCTATGTACGCTGATAATTTAGCTTTCTATAGGTGAATGAAATTTCAAAATCGGTCCAGTAGTTTTTGAGTTAATTCATTACAAACATATTATAATACAAAAATACAAATATCTCTTTATAATATTAGTAGGTATAGATTATAAAGAGAGACGATTTGTATTTTTGTTTATAATGAATAAACTCAAAAAGTAATAGATAGATTTTAAAAATTCTTTCATCTATAGAAAGCTACATTATCAGCGAGTAACATAAGCTAAACATATTTTTATAAAGTAGCGCAGACAGAGTCGCAATGCAACGGCTAGTGTAACATAAGGTACTATTTGCATTCAAATCTTTAAAAAACGCTCTGAATTTCCACTGCTCAAACTCTAACTATCTATATTAATGCCCCTTACTAAAGAATAGGAACAGTATGGAATATACCATGTCCAATTTTTTTTTTTTTTTTTTATAAAAGATGGGTTTGCTCTTGACCAACAACCAACAGTGTATCAAGGATGAGGCCTAAGATGGAGCGAACCTCATTCTCAACCCAGAAGATGCCTATTCACTCGAACTTTGAAAAGATTTGGGTTATATGAGGTCAGGAGTTCCAAACCTTTGGCAGTGCGCATTATAAAAGATGCTTTAAAGCGCTTGGTCCGAAATAGAGGGATATCGACAAGATGAGGATGGTAACCATTTGTACGTCTGTATGTCCGATGGAAGAAAGGGGAAGGCGGTATGAGTTCATGCAGCTCTTGAGCACACTCTCCGAAGTACATCTTATAAAAGACACATAGACTGGCAAATTTACATCTATGTGGCAGACTCTGTATCTTAGTTTTTAGATGTATTTGCTGCATCTATGACGTTGCTTGTGTAAATAGGTGACGGTAGCCATCTACCATCAAGTTGACTTTCAGCTTGCATGCCGAACTTTATGTATATAAAAAAATAATAATAACCAACTGTATCTAAGTCAATCATCCTAAAAAGATTTATTCATGATTTTTCGAATGAAATTATTACTTGCACCTCTTACTGCGTTCCAATGTCTTTGTTGGCAATGATTTGATTTTGATTCCCTTGAAATTTCAGGATTCTAATGTCGGGAGCTGGTCTATTAGAAAATTACAAGCCCATTCAGGTGGCCACCCATCCGTTCCAGCAGACGGAACAGCAAGAGGAGTTCAACCTTGGCAACGTGGTCTGCGCCATCTTTATGGGCATGATCTTCGCTTTGGTGCCGGTCACTCTTGCAGTTGACATTGTTTATGATAGAGAGGTATGTATTTTCTTTAAGTTTATGTCACACTTCTTATCTTAACACCTATTCAATGAATCTTATACTTATATTATTATACTATCCCCACATCTGAATTCTATTATAAATGCCCAATTTGTGAACTCAACAGTTCTTTGTTTCGATGAAACCTTATAAGGACGAAGTCGCAGTCAAAACTAGTTTAATTTATTTATTTATTTGAAAAGGCTTACCAACAAAAGAAATACTTAATCACAATATACAACACTCACAGAGACACTCTTGCAGTTGACATTGTTTATGATAGAGAGGTATGCGTTTTCTTTAAGTTTATGTCAAAAAATAGTATCAATATGAAAACATCATTAACATCAAATTCGACATTACTAGCGACATCCAGTGAGCCAGAAAGAAAATAAAACAAAAAGTTTCAATTGCGATCGGACGTAGACTCTCTATACTATTTACTCTATGCTATTAGTAACTATTAGTTACACATATCTTAGGGCCTCTTTCACCGACTACAATTAAAGTGTTGGTTAGTTACTTTTAGAAATAATTTTATGTTTTATTAAATTATGCACTCGGTTTACTGCATCCATCGATAGACGAATTTTTTTTATTATTTACTTTTTAATGTTTTTGGACTTTTACCGTACAAACAAAGGTATTTCAGCTCCATCATTCCCGATTACCGGTGACTTTTAAATGGCGGTTAGCCTACTTGACACATGGTGAAAGAGTCCCTTAGATTATTTAATTAAGGATGATATAATTGGCTTACAAGGAAACTTATTCATAATTCACTATGTTGCATAATTTAATAATAAGACTCATCTGTAAAGGGTATGACGACACGTTTGGTCTAGTGGCTAGTAACCCTATCTGTTAACCAAACGGTCGCGGGTTCGAATCCCGCCAGGGGCGAATGTTTATGTGTTAACATTTTACCTTTGTACCTGAGTCATGTATGTTTTCTATTTATAATATGTATGTATTTACAAAAAAAAGTAATCTATGTATTATGTCAACTGTCTGGTATCCATAATACAAGCATTAGTTGCTTAATGTGGGACTAGATGGTGCTGTGTGGAATGTGTGAAGATATTTATTTATTTATATCTGTAAAGGGTTTATCTAAGCAAATTTGTTTCAGATAAAAGCGAAGAATCAGTTGAGAGTGAACGGGCTCTCAATGTCCATGTACTTCCTAACTTACTTCACCATTCTCATTGTGATTATGGTTGTGACCAGCGCCGGAGTTTTGGTGCTTGTAAGTGATTTCTTTCTATTCGTTTATTATCTTTTAATAACACATGTAACACCTTTTGTTTGTTTACACTTTTAGTTCTTATAGTTAAAACCATATAACTCAAAAATCACTTTAAAACATGAACAAAATGCCTGAAATGTTATGTAAACACGGAAGTTGGGTAATACGATTTTTTTTTTTTTTTATAAAAGATATGTTTGCTCTTGACCAACAACCAACTGTGTAACAAGGATGAGGCCTAATATGGAGCGAACCTCATTCTCAACCCAAAAGATGCCTATTCACTCCAACTTTGAAAAGATTTGAAGATTTCAAGTTTTTCCACTCAACACGATCGACGGCGCCTTAACTTACACTATTTTTGGTTCCACACACAATGAACTAAAAAAATCTGAGATTATATCCCCCTTATAAATTCAATTTTATCAGAATTACCTACACTTTATAGGTGCGGAACTCTGTTTTTTTTTTTTTTTTTTTCAATTTTATTAGATTCACTTTTTTCTAGATTTTGACGTGAATACCTAGTCCTAGAATTTTGAGTCTTTAAATTTGCTTCCATAGTGGCAGGGAATTAAGAAATATGACTATAATAACAAAATCCGGGGATACAATTTGATCCCTTTAGTTATTGGTACGAATTCGTTGGATACATACCTTCTTATATACATAATAATACGCTCAAAAAAAAAAAAAATACTACTCGTTATTTAAACGTACGGAAACACACGGCCGTGTCCACGGCCACGCCCTATTTTTTTTTTTAACCAATTCATTGTCTTTCAGGTGATATTAAACGACATTCCAAGCCTAACAAACGGTTCGGCCATCACGATGCTCTCGTTTCTGGTGCTGTTGTACAGTCCGTCGGCCATTTTGTTCAACACTTGTCTCTCGTACGTGTTCGACAAAATGGACTCCGCGCAAAGCATTATGCCCAACATCACCACTTGGGTCGGCGTCATTCCGTTCATATTGGTCGCAGTTCTAGACACTTTTAAATGGGGTGAGTTTGTCACTTGAAACTCTTTTACACAATTAGTCTTGTAGGACTTGAGACTTGTCTTAAATACATACCATAGAGTAAATAGAGTAAATGTTTGTTATATGTAAATATATATATATATTTGATTGTTATATGGCGACATCTAGTGAACCAGAGAGAAATTAAAAAATAGTGTCAATATGAAAACATCATGTAACATTAAATTCGACATCACTAGCGACATCCAGTGAGCCAGAAAGAAAATAAAATAAAAAGTTTCAATTTGAGATCCGACGTTGAGTCTCTATACTGGTTAAGTACTATTTACTCTATGTCCATACTAATATTATAAATGTGAAAGTGACTCTGTCTGTCTGTCTGTTACTTTTTCACGCCTTAACTACTCAACCGAACATCGTGAAATTTTGCATACAAGTTGTCAGGGATACAGGAAAGGACATAGTGTATCCGGAAAAAAAAGGACTGTTCCCGAGGGATCATAAAAAAATAAAAAAACAACGCCTGGGAAAAGTATAAAGAAAATGTAAGGCGTAATATTGCTTATATTTTGTTATTTTTCCACGCGGACGAAGCCGCCGGCACGAACTAGTGTAGTATAATCTTAAGTCAGCCAAAAGTGTCTGAAGACATTTGTTTTTAGCGCGCGTTTACATAAAAAAAATTATAAAATTGGTCTAATTTTTGTTTTCAGGCAGCGACATCGCTTTCTACCTCCATCTAGTATTCAGTTTTCTGGACGTTATGTACATACCATATGCCATCATATATTATGTGGACAGGTTTGTGCAAATATTCTATATTATATCTTTAAGAAATCTCATAATTGTGATTTTTTTTTTTCTTTATGATGAATAAAATCAAAAACTTAATATTCATATTTAAACAAAAATACAAATATTTTATCTTTATTGTTCGTTTGCATTGAATAGGTTCCGAAACAACTGGACCGATTTGAAAAATTCTTTCACTGTTGGGAAGCTAGATTATCAGCGAGTAACATAGGATTATATTTTACGCGGACGAAGCCACGTGCAACAGCTCTAGTATATTTGTAATAGTAGTAAAGTATAGACTAGAAATGACTTAATAGAACCTGACCAAAATCATTTTCTTCTCATACTCAAATATTACCAGGAGTACCATTCAATACTGGATTGAATGGTACTAGAGGGGAGGTAAAAACCTCACACTATCGGTCACTTGACCGATGTCTTTTAGAAGATTTTCCTCCTCTGTCTCATATATATATATATATATATGAGAGAGAGATCCACATATATAGGTATATATATGTGGATTCTGTATGTGCCAGGGTCTACCTGACGTGCAACCTTCGAGGGTTGTGCACCACGCCATCTCTGTCGAGCTACTTCACCGCAGAAGTGTGGGTGCTGATAGCAGCTATGCTGTTCCACGTGCCAGTGTGCGGTGCCGCCTTGTTGGCTGCCGACCGACTCAAGTCCGGAGGCAGGATATGTCAAGTGGGTTCATTGTTTTGCGATGTTAAATGCTTCAACCATTCATTTGTTGTGTATAACATCAACTCTTTAATACTACGAACACCAATTTAATTATATACATATGTATACAGGATGTTAGGAAAGTGAATCTAAATATCTTCACACATTCCACACAGCACCATCTGGTTCCACAGTAAGCAATTAATGCTTATATTATTGGATACCAGACAGTTGATATGATACATAGATTACTTTTTTTTGTAAATACATACATATTATAAATAGAAAACATCCATGACTCAGATACAAAAGTAAAATGTTAACACATAAACATTTGCCCCTAGCGGGATTCGAACCCGCGACCGTTTGATTAACAGCTAGGGTTACTATTAGCCACTAGACCAAATTTGTCTGTCGTCAAATTGATATAGTTACTTAGTTTTTATTTTACACACACACACACATACACACACACGCACATGCACATGCACGCATGCTATCACTCATATTTGATTATAAGTATGTATTTGCATATAATGTGCATACATATGTTTATATTATTATAGATACATGTATATATATTAATGTTATCATTTTTTTTAATTACTAGTATTTTCATTTTTTTTGTACTTATAAACCAAACGTGTCATAAAAACTTCAATTTTGAATAGAAACGCAAGTAGCGATAGTTTATGATGCATGCTGGTCGCAATGGTTGCAGTCCGAAGACGCATTTGGTCCGGACTGGATTGAACTGGACTGCATTTACGATTTGGACCATTTTGCGACTAGTTGGGTGGCTGGTCTTAAAGAAAACCGTATACTGACGACCCGACCAGTCCGGGGATGTGTATTTTTTATATATATTTTTTTTTATGAGAGGAGAAATCTTCAATACCCAATGTTCACATTTCACACAAATGCCCCAAATGTTCATTGAGTTATGTGGGATTTTTACCGCACTAAAACACTCTTCGAGTTTGTGAGCATGTTTCCAGTTCTTAAAGGGTACTGTGGAACCGTCACCGGTCGTTTAGTGTTCGAGACGCTCTTACTAGACAAAAGACCTCAAAAACTAGATACTTAGATACTTATTTATGATGAATTCATCTGAGCTCACGTGCGGCTCTGTTTTTTTTTTTTTTATTAAAAGTGCATCGTATGGTATGCGTTAATAGAGAAATCGTCGGTCGTCTGAGACGGCGCCTGACGGTGAGGCGGATGGGTGCGGCGCTGGAGCTGAGACTGGGGAAGACGAGGACGTGAGACGCGAGAGACGCCGAGTGGCCGCCATCTTGAATCAGCCGGCGCACACGGCGCCAGCGCTTGTCGTGCACGTGTGTATCCTCCGAAAATATACAGTATGCTCGTAAATAATGGGACACCCTGTGTAGCGAGTTGCACACGCACAAAGCGTGACGACCGGTTTTCTTTTTTCTTTTAATGCTGCTGTAGGGACTTGTTGTAAATACTCTTTTGCGTTATACATACTTTTTGGTTTTACTTTTAATACTTTTTATATATATTTTTATGTCATATGTATGTTGTCACTTATATTAATTTGTCACCAATTTGTCATGTTCATATAATAACTTTCTTTGTAAAATATAATTCTTAATCCGTCGTAATCCGTATCTTTAATTTATACAATCACGTACAGCATTAACCAACCACAAATTTGGTGACCCCGACGTGATAATCTGACGTGATTTTAATATAATTTACACACTACATACGAATAAATATAACGATGGAACAAAATAGCCGTCCGAACATTTTAAATAGTGTGAGTGTTAAAGTACCACCGTTTTGGCAAGAAGATCCGGCACTGTGGTTTGCCCAATTAGAAGGCCAATTCGCCTTAGCTGGTATAACTACGGATTCGACAAAATACAACCATGTAATAGCAAATTTGGATTGTAGAATTATCGCTGAAATCAAAGACATTGTAAAAAACCCACCCGATACAGGAAAATACGATAAGGTAAGAGATGAGCTAATTTCGCGTATATCTTCGTCCAATGAGCAGCGAGTTCGGCAGCTCATTAGCAATGAGGAGATTGGCGATCGCAAGCCTTCGCAATTCCTGCGTCATTTGTTAAACCTTGCTGGACCAGACGTTCCTGATAACTTTATAAAATCTTTGTGGTCAAATCGTCTGCCATCCCACGTCCAGTTAATAATTGCCTCGCAGTCTAAAAGCTGTTTAGAAGACTTAGCTAAGCTCGCTGATACAGTGATAGATATAGTGCAACCGCAGATACACCAAGTGTACACGCCGTCGACGTCAAGCGAGATGATCGAACTCCGGCGGTGTGTCGACGGTCTTAGTCGCGAGATTGCGGAATTAAAGATGACAGCGCGGCCACATGCTCCAGGTAGAGGGCGCTACCCAGGCCGGCGCCGTTCACGTTCTCGGAGCAGCAATCGAAGACAACGTGGTGGTATGTGCTGGTATCACAGCAAGTTTGGCCCGCGCGCGAGTAAGTGTCACTCGCCTTGCAGTTTCAATGAGGGAAATGCCGACGGCAGTCGTTGATGACGGCCAGCGATTGTCAAAATGTTTCAGCCCGTTTATTCGTGACCGACAAAAAGACACAGGTGAAGTTTTTAGTGGATAGTGGTTCAGACTTATGTGTTTATCCTGTTAGTTTTATACGTAGTTCACGCCCTAAAAAGGACAAATACGTATTATGCGCCGCAAACGGATCGACAATTTTTACTTATGGTACAATTTCTTTAAAGCTCGACCTAGGCTTACGTCGTGATTTTTCATGGCGATTTGTTGTAGCAGATGTAACAAAACCTATCTTAGGCGCAGATTTTTTAAAATTTTATGGGTTATTGGTAGACATTAGGCATAAACGTTTGGTTGACAATATTACAACGCTTTCTATTAGTGGTATATCCGCAAAATCTTGTTCTGTGTGCCATGTTAAAACAGTTACAGGTACATCTATTTTTCATCACATTCTACAAGAGTACCCAGAGATTACGCGTCCAGCCGGTGATACTTCGGCACCAAAGGTGAAACATAATACGGTTCACTACATTCGCACTACTCCTGGTCCACCAGTGTACTCTCGCCCAAGAAGATTAGATGCAGAACGACTCAAGATTGCTAAGCGTGAGTTTGAACAACTTGTAAATACAGGTATCGCGCATCGATCTGACAGCTCATGGTCCTCACCTTTACATTTGGTCCCCAAAAAGAACCAAGGTTGGAGGCCGTGTGGTGATTACCGTGCCCTTAATGCTAGTACTATACCAGACCGATATCCAGTCAGACACTTAGCAGATTTCTCCTACAATCTCTATGGCTGTACAGTATTTAGCACTCTGGATTTGGTACGCGCTTA
This sequence comes from Synanthedon myopaeformis, assembly GCA_944738685.1. NCBI lineage: Eukaryota > Metazoa > Arthropoda > Insecta > Lepidoptera > Sesiidae > Synanthedon > Synanthedon myopaeformis. The sequence goes on along the minus strand of OX122933.1, from coordinate 1,423,356 downwards.
TAACCAAATTCCAGTATTTGCGGATGATATTCCAAAAACCGCAATAACGACGCCTTTTGGTCTTTTTGAATTTAACTTTATGGGTTTCGGTTTTAAAAATGCTGCGCAGACGTTTCAACGTTTCATTGATGAAATTCTTTGCGAACTAGAATTCTGTTTTCCATATTTAGATGACATTTTGATAGCGTCAGTAAACATGACAGAGCACAAAAGTCATCTGAGACAAGTTTTTGAACGACTACGGCAACATGGTGTTTTAATCAACACAGCAAAATGTAATTTTGGAAAGACAGAGGTAGCTTTTCTCGGACACAATATTTCTAGCAATGGCACAAAACCTTTACCAGAGAAGGTAACTGCCATACAGAATTTTGCACGCCCCAAGACAGTTAAAGAACTTCGTCGTTTTTTGGGCATGATTAACTTTTATCGACGTTTTCTACCACAAGCAGCACTTAAGCAAAAACCACTGAATGCTTTGTTAGCAGGTCCAAATTTAAAAAACTCGACGAAAATAGATTGGAACGAAAATTTAGATAGAGCATTTTTGATCTGTAAAACAAGTCTAGCAGAAGCCACACTTCTTGCTCATCCTCATCCTAACTCGAAAGTCGCGCTGGTTACGGATGCGTCAGACTTAGCAATTGGTGCAGTTATCCAACAGCGTGTAGACGATGTATGGGAACCGTTAGGATTCTTTTCAAGAAAACTAACAGCAACTCAGTGTAAATACAGCCCTTATGATAGAGAGTTGTTGGCAATATACGAAGGTGTTAAATATTTTCGTCACATGTTAGAACTTAAACCTTTCGAAATTCATACAGATCATAAGCCAATTATTTTTGCATTTCAAAAGCCATTAGACAAATGCTCGCCTCGTCAATTCCGATATCTAGATTTCATAGGTCAATTTTCAACAGACATAAAGCACATATCTGGAGAGGACAATGTTGTTGCTGATGCGTTATCTCGACCAGTTGATACAATTAGTATTATAGATTTCGCCGCATTAGCTAATTCACAGGACACCGATCCTGATCTACAGCAATTGCTGAAGACAGGGTCGTCGCTGCAACTTAAAAAGGTAGTGATTCCTGGTCTACCCAAAGAGGCAGCAATATTCTGCGACATGTCCGGCTCAACTGCTCGTCCGTATCTTACGCCTGAGTTTCGTCGTGAAGCTTTTGACTCGCTTCATAGACTGAGTCATCCTGGTGGTAAGACGACAGTGAAGCTACTTACTCAACGTTATGTCTGGCCGGGAATAAATAAAGACGGTCGTGAATGGGCAAGAGCATGTCTACAATGCCAACGTAGTAAAGTTTCTAGGCATGTACATTCGCCGATAAAAACTTTTTTTCCACCATCCGAACGTTTTTCTCATGTACATATAGATATAGTTGGTCCCCTGCCGCTGTGTCGTGGTTATCGATATTGCTTGACTGCAGTGGATCGTTTTACGAGATGGCCTGAAGTGATGCCAATCGCCGATATCAAAGCGGAGACCATCACTCAAGCATTTGTTTTCGGATGGATTTCCAGATTTGGTTGCCCAAAACGTATCACGACGGACAGAGGAAGACAATTTATTTCTGACACATTTCGACGTTTGGCGAAGATGATAGGAGCTGAACATTTCATGACAACGGCTTACCATCCTGCAGCCAATGGCTTAGTGGAACGATTCCACAGGCAAATGAAAGCAGCGATCAAGTGTCATGAAAGTGAAGATTGGTTGGAAGCCTTGCCTTTTGTACTTTTAGGTATAAGAACGGCCTATAAAGAGGACATTTCAGCTTCCACCGCAGATCTGGTGTATGGTGAACAATTGCGTTTACCTGGAGATTTCTTCGAGAGCTCAAGTAAAAATGTAATCGATTATACGGATTTCCTGTCCCGACTGCAATTGCAAATGCGAAAACTACAACCTACGATAACGGTTCGTCACGGAATGCCAAAAGTTTTCGTTCATAAAGATTTGAAAACAGCTTCTCACGTTTTCGTAAGGGATGATTCTGTTCGAAAACCGTTGCAACCGACATTTTCCGGACCCTATCGTGTAATAAACCGTGCAGATAAATTTTTTAAGCTCGATATCAAAGGGAAATCGAATAATGTTTCCATTGACCGTTTGAAACCAGCATATATACTAGAGGAGCCCAGTCTGGCACCTAAAACTTCTAGCGAACGTGCTGTTGTTACACCTCAACAGTCCGCTCCGGAACGCAGAACAAGATCGGGTCGTCGTGTTTGTTTTCCCAAACGTTTATCGACCTAAAGGTCTCCGGGGGGGCTGATGTAGGGACTTGTTGTAAATACTCTTTTGCGTTATACATACTTTTTGGTTTTACTTTTAATACTTTTTATATATATTTTTATGTCATATGTATGTTGTCACTTATATTAATTTGTCACCAATTTGTCATGTTCATATAATAACTTTCTTTGTAAAATATAATTCTTAATCCGTCGTAATCCGTATCTTTAATTTATACAATCACGTACAGCATTAACCAACCACACTGCTAACTGAGTTGCATCTTGTATTCGATTCAGTTAGTATTAGGCATGTTGATGAGTTGTAATTTTATAATTATAATATATGGTGTAATGTTGTTGTGTTGGCGTGAAATTAAATGTCTAGACATACCTAATAATGGTTTACAGACATTGTTATCATCTTGTGTGTAAATACGTGTTAGATAATAAATAAATAAATCAATAAATCAAAAACAAAATATTTATCTATCAATTAAGTTTCTTCAAGAAACTCTTTGTGATCGTAATTATAAATTTAAATTTACCACGGTTTCATAAAAAAGAAACCCCGAAAGAAACTCAGGATACTTACCATTCTTTTTGTCATCTTTAAAATAATAAAATAACAACAATTATAATAATTTCAATTAATTACACACAAAATCAAAGTATACATATACAATACTAAACATAGTATGAGCTCTGAATCGCTTAAATAAAATCAGAGATTTTATAATAAATAGCCTTTCGAAAGGAGTTTGGTTTTGATTACACTTTTGAAATTATTTATTATTTATTTATTTATTTATTTTTCCAAACAATTTCGTTGATAAACACTGGGTATAATATAACGCTATAAAAGTATGTTAATGTTTATGTGTAGTTACAAGAAACCTCCATAGAAATCAATCTACTATTAGCAAATATTAGCAAAAATTCAGACTGTCTGTCTGTCTGTTACTTTTTCACGCCTTAACTACTATACCGATCATCATGAAATTTTGCATATACGTTGTCAAGGATACAGCAAAGGACATAGGGTACCTTTCATCCCGAATAAAATACTGTTCCCGAGGGATCATCTATCTATCTAAGAATATATAAACGTCGCCACAGCAATAAAAATGTCGGACGTTATATTACCACATTTATTTTTCTAAGGTGATTTCTTATTTATTTTTCAACGCAGACGAAGTCGCGGGCGCCAGCTAGTGATATTAAAAATATATAAAACTGTGGCGGCGCCACCGTCGCCACAGCGATAAAAATGTCGTGCGATCTATTACCATATATGTATTTTCTAATGTGGTTTCTTATTTATTTTTCAACACAGACGAAGTCGCGGGCACCAGCTAGTGATATTAAAAATATATAAAACTGTGGCGGCGCCACCGTCGCCACAGCGATAAAAATGTCGTGCGTTCTATTACCATATATGTATTTTCTAATGTGGTTTCTTATTTATTTTTCAACACAGACGAAGTCGCGGGCACCAGCTAGTGATATTATAAATATATAAAACTGTGGCGGCGCCACCGTCGCCACAGCGATAAAAATGTCGTGCGTTATATTACCATATATGTATTTTCCAAGGTGGTTTTTTATTTATTTTTCAACGCAGACGAAGTCGCGGACACCAGCTAGTGATATTAAAAATATATAAAACTGTGGCGGCGCCACCGTCGCCACAGAGATAAAAATGTCGTGCGTTCTATTACTATATATGTATTTTCTATGGTGATTTCTTATTTATTTTTCAACGCAGACGAAGTCACGGGCACCAGCTAGTGATATTAAAAATATATAAAACTGTGGCGGCGCCACCGTCGCCACAGAGATAAAAATGTCGTGCGTTCTATTACCATATATGTATTTTCTAATGTGGTTTCTTATTTATTTTTCAACGCAGACGAAGTCGCGGGCACCAGCTAGTGATATTAAAAATATATAAAACTGTGGCGGCGCCACCGTCGCCACAGAGATAAAAATGTCGTGCGTTATATTACCATATATGTATTTTCCAAGGTGGTTTTTTATTTATTTTTCAACGCAGACGAAGTCGCGGACACCAGCTAGTGATATTAAAAATATATAAAACTGTGGCGGCGCCACCGTCGCCACAGAGATAAAAATGTCGTGCGTTCTATTACCATATATGTATTTTCTAATGTGGTTTCTTATTTATTTTTCAACGCAGACGAAGTCGCGGACACCAGCTAGTGATATTATAAAGGGAAAAGTTTAATTAGAAACTGCGTCCGTCCAATATTCGATAGATTATGTAGGACAAATGTTTTTCAGAATCTTCGAAAGGAATACAAAGTGCGCGGCGCCGGCTCAGGCAGTTGTATGGCCGGTGATGAGGACGGCTCGAAGCGAGCTGGCTTGGCCAGACTCAGTCTAGCCATAGAGGGTGGAGAGGTGTTCGGTCTACTCGGACACAATGGAGCCGGGAAGACGACCACAATGAAAATCATCACTGCAGAAGAGCGGCCTACCTGTGGGACGGTAATCAACTTTTGTTGAGGAATATAAAAATTTTAAAATATGTACTTATTTTTTAATTTTTATTTTTTCGTGACAGGAAAAATTTTACTATGCTATATTTTTTTTTTTTTTTTTAGTGATGGAGGAGGCCTTTACTCGTCGAGAGGTCCTTAATATCTAGAAAAAAAAAAAAAAAAGTATTAAATTTGAGTTTTTTTTTTTATATATTAAATATGTACTTACTTATAAGAATAAGTAAGTACTGTAATGTATTGAATGTTAGTAGGAAATTAAAGGCTTTTTTATTTTTTTATTTTTTTATTTTTTTTTTATTTGTTTTTTTTTTTTAATTTTTTTTTTTTTAATGTCCACAAAACTGGTATACAATTCCATGTACGAGCAAATAAAAAAAACAAGAACATACAAATACCTATAGCAATTAATTCGGAATGTAATCTACTACATGTGAACACAACATACAAAAATAAAAATTTACTAGAAACTAAATTAAGGCTTAAACATTGTCCCTTCCATTAAATCTTATATGCAGCCTCTTAATTTTTTTTTTTTTAATGTGTAGGTCTTCAGACAAGCTAACGATCCACTTGTTGTATAACACACGCAATGCCACAGCACAGATGTTGCAAATGCACTGTTGACGTTAGTATGATTAAGAATAACAGATTAGTTATAAAGGAATAAGGAAATGGTATAAATAACAGACAGGATAGTAACAGTACTAATTAGGAAGAATAGCAAATTTAGTACTAATGTGTAATAGTCTAAGATCGGGCATTAGAAATATATACCCTCATCTGTTATTTAATAAGCGTATATATACATTTCTAATATCGTACATATCTCTGGTACAAATTCATATCACTAAGCTATTTTCCCTTATGAATTTGTGAAACACAGAAGCATACATGTTGATCTTCTGTAAGGGTTTAGTTATTGGCTGTGCAGACAGGCTGTCCAATATTATGCCTCACTATCGAGTGGACCCTCAGCCTACCTGCCGACCTTTATATAAAAAAGACTAATTGAGGAAAAGGACAAAGGTTAAGAGTGTGCTGTAATCATGTTTCAGGTGATGTTGGGTGGCGAGAACATAACAGACTCTCAAACGTCAGCGTTCCACATGTTGGGCTATTGTCCGCAACACGACGCCCTTTGGAAGAATGTCACCATTCGCGAACATATAGAGTGTTACGCGGCCATCAGAGGAGTCACTAAACACGACACGCCTCGGTACACTAATTTATTCCAAATATTTTTTGACAACTTGATTGGTTTTTTTTAAAAAAAAATTTTTTTAATTTTTTTTTTTAATTTTTTTTTTATTTTTTTTTATTTAATTTAGTACACAAAACAGGACACTGACATTAAATACATTGAATAGATATGATTACATTTTAAGTGAACTAGACAGAGGCCCAAAACACGTGTGATTGATTGATTGATTGATTGATTGATTGATTGATTGATTGATTGATTGATTGATTGATTGATTGATTGATTGATTGATTGATTGACGTGTGAGTGTGATTGTGAATTCAATATAGGTGGTGCTTAAAAAATAAATAAATTACGGTTAAATTTTGACCATTGAGCGAGCACTGATTACTTATAATTAAAATTACAATTCAAGCACTGGAATGTTAATTATGTGTCCTACTATTTGTGTGTCATAAAATACATAAAAAAAAACTCGTACTTACCAAAAACAAATGTCTGTTGATAATAAAGTTTGCAATGGAGAAAGTTCGCTCGTATGTAAATGCTAATAAATATAAACAAATAGTTATAAAGTAAATAATTATATAATAAATTAACAACTATAGTCCGGCCGCTATAAGAATGCACATTTGACAGTTCGTGACCGACTTCCGGGATAACTTTGAAGCGGTGAAGCTTCAACTTCAATTTTACATTTACATTAATTTTAACTAAATGTGATATAATATAATAATATAATATAATAATATAATATAATAATATAATATCTTCACACATTCAACACAGCACCATCTAGTTCCAGAGTAATCAACTAAATGCTTGAATTATGCTTGAATACCAGACAGTTGATGATATAATACATAGATTACATTTTTTTTGTAAATACATACATATTTTAAATAAAAAACATCCATAACTCAGGTACAAAGGTAAAATGTTAACACATAAACATTTGCCCCTAGCGGGATTCGAACCAGCAACCGTTTGGTTAACAGCTAGGATTACTATTAGCCACTAGACCAAATTTGTCGTCAAATTGATATAGTTACTTAGTTTTTATTTTACACACACACACACACGCACACACACACACACACACACACACACACACACACAAATGCACATGCACGCATGCTATCACGCATATTTATAATGTGCATATATATGTTTATATTATTATAGATAGGTACATGTGTATATAATGTTATCATTTTTTTTTTAATTACTAGTATTTTCTTTTTTTTTTTGTACTTATAAACTTTAATATGTCCAACCTTGTAATAGGCTAAGTATATAAAAATTTAACTCTTTTTTTTATGTATTTCTAAAACGTTACATGCTGTAAGGTTGGCCAATAAATGTGTACACGTTTAACTCTTTAAACTGTCAGTTAATAATTATGATTGAGACCTTACTGCGATTGAGATAAGATTGAGAATTAGTCTCGTTGCAGGATAGTGGACGCGTATCTGAACGGCCTTCAGATAATGGAGCACAGCGGTAAGAACGCGGAGGAGTGCAGCGGCGGCACTCGCAGGAAGCTTTCGTTCGCGCTCGCGATGGTTGGCAGTCCACGGGTTGTGCTCCTCGACGAGCCCTCCACAGGGATGGACCCGCGGAGCAAACGGTTCCTGTGGGATACAATCCTGGCCAGCTTCCAGGTGTGTAGTGGGAATAAATCATTTGATGAAACCGCGGGACACAGATAGTATATTCACATAGTATAAAACAAATTCGCTTTCCGCCGTCTGTCCCTCTGGGAGATTGTTTTAATCCGTAATATTATAAATGCGAAAGTATGTTTGGATGTTTGTAAATCTTTCACGCAAAAACTAGTGAACCGATCACCGTGAAATTTTGCATACACGTTGTCTGTGACACAACGTTCAACGCGGACGAAGTCGCGGGCGCCAGCTAGTAATTAATACTTTAGCCGCCAGAGTCGGATTTATCCGACAATTATTTTCGTGCCAGAGCCGTGTATATATAATATATACGACCAATTCTAATGTTTATTTTTAAATCATTGCGTTGCTAAATTTTTATAAAAAAAAATTTAAAAAAAAAAAATACGAGTCAAGCGCTAGGGCACGACAACTCCTACAAAACCAAGCGATTAAAGGGTTAAACTATAATTTAACACGGACAAAGTCGCGGGCACCACCTAGTAATTTATATATCGCATAAACATTAAAAAAAAAAAAAACATTCTATACGAAAAAAATATTGTAAAAAAATTCACTTTCCTCTTCTGTCTGTTCCTCCGCTAACTTCTTCTAAACCATATACAATGGATTTTGGTACGATTTTCACTAATGGAAAGAGCAATATTATATTCTTACGTTCCGTTTCCCAAAATTATCCTAAAAAAAATCATTGAAATATTTGTCTGCATATATATATATATATATATATATTTATTTATTTATTTATTTATTTATTTATTTATTTATTTATTTCAGGGTAAAAAAGGTGCTATATTGACCACTCATTCCATGGAGGAGGCGGACGCGTTGTGCTCGAGAGTTGGAATTATGGTTAAGGGAGGTCTAAGGTGATAATATATAAATTTATTTTTAACCAAATACATGTATTATAGAAACGTTAACATTTTGACTGTCAATCAAAAAAATTTCAATGAAATTTTGATCACGATTAGAGTAATATCAACATTGATACTGTTGTAGGTGTGAATAAAATACATTCCATCTTCTTGAACATAATTATATCGTTGAAAACTATGAATATGATTAAATAATAAAACTTTTAGAAACTGTGCACATAGTAAATTATATTTACTCATTGTTTTACATAGCTATATAAAACTCAGTAGTTACATAATTTATGTATATACACAAATATATTAATCAAAATTATATAGTTCAAACTATAAGTTCATATCAATATATTTACTTCTCAAAACACATTGAAAATATAAAATATTCCATCGCTTGTTTTATTCAAAATGTCTAGTTCTATTTATATAGTTTTTAATTTCCATAAATAAATAAATAAATTTCTTTACATAGATTACTTTTTTTTGTAAATACATATATATTATAAATATAAAACATCCCTGACTCAGGTACAAAGGTAAAATGTTAACACATTAACATTTTCCCCTAGTGGGATTCGAACCCGCGACCGTTTGGTTAACAGCTAGGGGTTACTAGCCACTAGACCAAATGTGTAGTCAATAGATATTTAAAATTCAAAAACTCCAACACATACTCCGACCAATATGGAATTTTAGGCGACAGTGGCCATCTACCATCAATTGGACAGTCGTTTTGTGAAAGTGGACTTTCACATTCACATTATAAAGTCTACATATATATTTGAAATGGTTATTTTTTTTTTTTCAGGTGTATTGGTTCGACACAACATTTAAAAAACTTGTATGGAGCTGGATACACGTTAGAAATGAAAATTGGACAAAACAGACAATCGACATCGGTAAATATATACTTATTTTATATTATATCTGAATTTTTTTTTCCTTATTTGTGAATGTACAGCAAAAGTTTATTTATTCAACCCCCCTTCTTTTTTAAATATGAAACTGAGGAAGTCTTTTTTTTTTTTGGCATGTTACCAGTAATAATTTGAATATTTTACTTTTAATATTACCACAAACAGTATTCATACTAATATTATAAATGCGAAAGTAACTGTGTCTTAATTACTCAACCGATCATCGTGAAACTTTGCATACACGTTGTCAGGGATAAAAGAAAGGACATTAGAAAAAAGTACTGTTCCCGTGTGATCGTCTAGAAATATAAAGAATTGGGCGCCACTGTCGCGTGGCGGCGCCACCGTCGTCACAGCGATAACGATGTCAGACTTTATTACTCGTATATTTTCTTTTTCAACGCGAACCAAGTCGCGCGGGCACCAGCTAGTTATTTTATAATTTCATAAAAAAATAAAAATTAATGTGGAGATTTTTATTATTATTATTATTATTATTATTATTATTATTATTATTATTATTATTATTATTATTATTATTACAGGCTTTCTTCCAATTTGTAGATATATAAGGAAAATTTGTGTTGTTTTGTTGCAGGCGTTAGAACCAGAGTTATCGATGTCGCCCTCACCGCTCAGATCTAACGAGAACTCGCCTTCATTAGGCGAAGCCGAAGAGGGTAAGACTTACGAGTATCTTTGAAAAGTTCATTTCCAAAGTTGGGGCCCCGCTGGGAATCGAACCGGAGACCGCTGAGACAGAGCGTTAACGTCAATCACCAAACCACCCAACTCAACTAATGGGCTTGTCAACAAATACAACAAATTGTATTTTATTGTTTTTTTTTTTTTTTTTTTTTCAAGCCATTCTTGACTCTTTTCAAGATGTAAAAAAATAACTTTCGTAGGTATTATATTATATTATAGTATATTACATTATATTAATTATACTATATTATATTATATTATATTACATTATATTATGACGACACGTTTGGTCTAGTGGCTAGTAACCCTAGCTGTTAACCAAACGGTCGCGGGTTCGAATCCCGCTAGGGGCAAATGTTTATGTGTTAACATTTTACCTTTGTACCTGAGTCATGTATGTTTTCTATTTATAATATGTATGTATTTACAAAAAAAAAGTAATCTATGTATTATATCAACTGTCTGGTATCCGTAATACAAGCATTAGTTGCTTAATGTGGGACTAGATGGTGCTGTGTGGAATGTGTGAAGATATTTATTTATTTATTTATTATATTATATTATATTATATTATATTATATTATATTATATTATATTATATATTATATTATATATTATATTATATTATATTATATTATATTATATTATATTATATTATATTATATTATATATTATATTATATTATATTATATTATATTATATTATATTATATTATAATATTCTTTCACTGTCTAAAATATGTATTGAATCCGCGGTGTTCTATAGGAGGTTCGGGTGCGGGCTCAGTGGGAGCTGAGGTCGAAGCGGAAGCGGAAGCAGAAGCGGTCGATGTTAGCATACACACGCCATTAGTCGCTGGCACACCTCCGCCGGCGAGACAACAGCATCATAGGTATACTAAATATATACTCGTACATAGAAAATGTAGTTTGAATGGAATGAATTGATAAGATTCTGTTTCTTTTTCATGGACACTTGACGGTAGGTGGCTACTGTCGCCTATAATATAACACAAGCAACGACACAGGTTTTGCATAATAAAATTAAAGATTAAGGGTTCATAAATTTAAATTTAGCTTGTCTAGAAATAAGCCTTATAATGAGGAAAGATTTGTTTGTTCGTTTGCATTGAATACGCTCCGAAACTACTGGACCGATTTGAAAAATTCTTTCACTGTTGGGAAGCTATATTATCAGCGAGTAACATAGGCTATATTATATTTTCAAAAAAATTAGGGATCTTTACTAAAACTCCAATAATGTAACTCAAGGTGTAAAAAAATAACATAAAATATTCCTTACATCGCGTGCGCTGCGAAAACTATTGATGATAGAACAAAATAATGTACTACGACTTTTCAGAACACATAATTATCTACAAAAAGTGTCGCGACAACACATGTCTAACTAATATAATTATGCCACAATGTGCTTTATTTTATTTTAAAAATTAAATTAAAATGCCGCCGCTAGAAAAGGCTCTTTATTTGTATCTTGATATCAATTAACTTTATTTGCTCTCTGCCACAGTTGACTTAATAACTAAAATCAAATATAATATTGATAATAAAAACTTGGCTTTAGGTATCTTCATTGATCTGAAAAAGGCTTTTGATACTGTAAGCCACTCAATCCTTTTAAAAAAACTCAGAGCTTTAGGTGTCACTGGTAAGGCTTTTAGTATTTTCCAATCGTATTTGTCAAATCGTTCTCAAATTGTAAAAATGGATGGTTATCAAAGTAAACCTGCTTTGATATCTTTTGGAGTTCCGCAAGGATCTATTTTGGGACCGTTGCTGTTCTTAATATATATAAATAATATTAACCAGATAGGGCTACATGGCCAAATTAATTTGTATGCAGATGACACTTCGTTGTTTTATTATGGATCCTCTATCCACGAAATCATCTCGCGCGCTCAAGATGATCTTAGTACTCTCCATAGATGGTTTCAGTGTAACTTGCTAACGATTAACACAAATAAAACCTGTTATATTGTCTTTAAACCCAAAAACAAAAAAATCCCACCCCATAAACCTCTGTTATTAAATAATACTCCCATTAAAGAGAAACAAGAAGAGAAATATCTTGGCTTAAGATTAGATTCTTTCTTGACATGGAACTCTCATATAGACATGTTAAGTCCAAGCTTACACGATTGCTGGGCTCTCTTAGAGGGGTTGTGCGGTCTCTTCCTCGACAAGTACGTCAAACCATTTATAATTCATTGGTAAAACCACATTTATTATACCTGATTGAAATCTGGGGTGGTGCCTACAAATCTAATTTAGCCAAATTACAAATTACGCAAAATAAAATTATTAAAATGCTTTTTCATTACCCCTATTTAACACCTACTAATAAAATTTATAAAGAAACAAAATTAATGAATATAACTCAATTATTTAAATTTAATACATGTATACTCATTCGAAGGATATTAGATAAATCAATTCATTCTGATATTATCTTACTTAAACAAAAAGATATTTCCAATTGCATAACTAGGCGAGCAAGCCATGTTGTCTTACCAAAGGTACGAACAACATGTGGTAAAAAAATGGTTACTTTTGAGGGAGCACAACTTTTTAACAAATTACCGTTGCATATAAAACAGGCAAAATCTTTTGGAGAATTTAGATCCAAGCTCTTGAAACATATTATGTTAAGTGTTTAAATGTTTTAATGTGATTTTGTTACAATCCGGAACAAATATTGTATAATTTTTGTCTGCCTGTTTGATGTTTCGTTTCTTAATTAAGTCTTTTCTTATTTTTTCTCATGTAAATAGCTTTAAGCTTTAATGAGAATAAAGATATATAAACCTATAATTCTTATCAAAATTAAATACTTCATATTCAAGACTGCTTCAATACATTTATATAACTTTTTGAATTATTCAATTCGGACATTCCATTAGAAAGATATCGCGAGTTTTAAAATGTATTAGAAAAAAGTCGCGCGGTCGCCGCTCATCCCAGACCATAATATGCGATGTAGGCGTCACTGGGGTACTGGAGGCGATTCAATGTCAAGAAATAAAGTGCATTGCAAGCTCCCTACGCAGCGGTCGTGTGAATAATCTCAATAACTATTAGACCGATATAGAAAAAATTCTTTCAGCTATAGTAAGCTACGTTATCAACGAATAACATAGGCTATATTTTATAAAGTTTTTACATTTTATAAATGTCAAACAAACATTTGTTTCAGAACCGAGTCGTGTGGAGGAGGCGTCAGCGCTGAGGCGGCCATAGCGTTAGTGACACAAATATTCCCTTCGGCTGTCTTGGAAGAGAGCTTCGCCGAAAGACTGGTCTTCTCGGTGCCACAGTCGGCTGTCACGAGTCTCGCCAAGTGTTTCCAACAGATTGAGGAAGGTGAGCTTTCAAACATTCATACTTAACTAGTATATGGCCGCGGCTTCGTCCGCGTCCGATCGCTACCAGATTTCACGGGAACACCCGCTGAACTAATATGTAGATTGTCTGAAAGTCTGAACGTTGACGAAGTCGCGGACACCTGCTAGTAATTAATATTAAGGGAGATTCAGATTAAAAACGGATCTAAAATATTAATCTCAATTAAGTTTTACTTAATAAGTAATAATTTGTCATTTTCCATTTCAGCCAAGGAAAAGTTAAACATAGTTGAATACAGTTTCAGCCAAACGACTTTAGAGCAGGTGTTTCTTAAATTCGCACAAAACGAAAACGTGGACTCTTCAGACCAAGAACATTAATTAATAATGGCATTAATTAATAAATAAACGTTTTCTCTGCTATTTTCACACGACTCAGAAGTAAATAAGAAATTACTATACAGACTAAATGCGCACATGACGAAAAGGGTTAAAAATATAAAGTTAAAGGGGTTTAAACAGGTTGTACTTCTTTATACATTTAAAAAAAAAATGTGCAAAGTAAATAAATCTTTCATTTTATACCATTAATATGAAATTGAACCTACACGGGTAGTATGAGAAGTAAATAAAAAAAAAATGTGTCGTGTGAACACAGCTTTACAAATGTAAGTGTAGTTTTTGACTTGTTTCATCTACTTACTACTGTCGAATATTCAAATGAAGAATGCCCTTTGACAACTTAATCATATGTCATGACATAACATGTCACGGAATACAATGAAATATGACTGTCACAAAAAATATAATAAAATATGACATTTTTTGTCAGTAAGTCACATAGACATAGAGAAATGGTCTGAGCTGTAAAGGAAATAAAAAATAAGGGCAGAAAAGTGTGATAGAGACGAAGCGATTTTGAGGCTAGTGGTTGTCTTTTTCTAGAATTTTGATTGGTCCTCGAAGTTACATACCTACAGGAAAGACAGGAAATAGATAGGTATTGGCCACACGATCGCTTTCTCTTTTTAGAGTGGTCAATTTAATGCGGACATTGCTCAGTTCATTCTCTATGTCTATTTGAGTTCACAGTCGCTTGTCACGAAACATGGATTTTAATAAGTCAATGATCAGTGGGTCTAGTATGAGTTTATAATGGCCGCACTCGCTAGAGAGAACGTAAAACATTTACGAGTATATGGAAAACTGTCAATTTGACATTGAAAATTGACAATTGTCAATGTCAAATTGTAGCTATCATGTTTTTTTACACTCTCACTAATGAGTGCGGTCATTATAAACTCATGCTAGACCCACTGAACTAATGTTTTAAATATTTTTCAAGCTGTAAGCAGGTGAGACGAGTCTACATAATTTTTAAGTGAAATATGCTTTTGAAGAAAATTGTAAAATAAAATATGCTTCTACATAACGTTAGTTGATTTTTGTTGATTTCTTCCTAAGCTTTTTTTTTTGTATATTTCAAGTTGATATGAGAGAATATTATGTAGGTGTTGTATTAGATAAATACATGCATATATGTATTATTATTAAGTATATTATATACTTATGTAATGTAAAATGTATATTAGAAAAATGTGTGACTTTTTGTATGATCCAAACGTACATTAGCTGGTTTTTATACACGAAAAAAAAGACATTTTAGTCGACGAATTAATGTGACATTACGTGTCGGTTCCGACATTCTACTTCTGGTAACTTGTTTTAAAAGCTACAATGTGTACTCGACCTTATAACCGATTTTTTTGTTCTCTGTCCCATAAACATGACAGAACATTTCGAAGTAGATTCCGGTCAAATAAAAATAAAGTTAAAGGGCAAATAAAATATCTAGGATTAATACGCTTAATATTATGTCCTAATACGCCCACGTAACGTAGACATTAATTTCATTTTTTTTTCTTGTTTATATTACTAAAAAATAAATTTGATACATTACCTTTCATTTGCAAATTTAATTTTAAATGTTAGAAATTGATTTAATTTTTTTTTTTTAATAACTTACAATTGCACATATTAAGCTTTTCCCCGGTGTCTCTTTTATTTAAATTAAATGCCGTTTATCCATAATAAATATACGTAAATACGGTCTAGCAGTGCCTCGTTCAAAATTATTGCCGAAGTATATTAAAAAAAAAAAAAAAAAAAAAAAACAATAACGCTCTTAACACCAAAGATTTTTTTAATGTGGTTTAATAATTTTACTCATGAATCTAGTCATTGATTATAATACTTATGTATATTTAAAAAAAAACAACAGAAAATTTTTTTTTTTTATTATTATTTTATTAGACATTTTCATTTATAGACGTAACGTCTTTTTTTTATACATTAAATATTGTATAAATTTTTGTCGCTGCGTAATTAAATATAATGGAAATTAGAATAAAGGAATTAAGATAAATAGGATTGTATAATCACATTTTTTATAAATATAAAATTGTTAAAAATCATAGTTTTTTCATCTTTTTTTTTGTTCCGTGATGATTTTAGTGAACATAATCATGAAACGTATCTTGATGAAAATAAATGAATTTAAAGCTTTCAAATTAATAGCAACGATTTAAAGAAAACGAGATTTAATTAGAATTCAGGTTGATAATAATAATAATTGTTAGTGAACAGTTCAAAAATAGTCTACATAGACGAATGACATGGTTAACAAAATGACTAAAATGTAAAAGGTCATAGTCATAGTCTAAAATGTAAACGACAAAATGGTCGTAAATATTTTTATGTTTACGTCACTTTTGCATAATATCAAAAAGTCGCTATGTTTGTTTGTACGACACAATAAGCAAAATATGGTTTGATTTTTATTGTACCCTGAAAAGGTTCCGCAGTTTATATTGTCCTAGTACATTTTACAGTATTACAATAAAAATAATAAATTTCCTATGTGCAAAGATTATTTTGACATTATGGGCATTTCCAGGAGATTCAGGAGTTCAAAAAGTTTTATAAACTGACATTTTGACCTCTTGGATACTTTGAGAAATTCTGACCATGACCATTTTGGTTCTTTTGTCAAGGACAAGGACGACAAGACAAATGACACTTTGAGTAACACCATTTTTTGACCATTACAGTTTTGGTTTTTTTTTGGCAACCATGTCATTCAACAATTTTGACTATGTGAAGTTAACACAACAATAATATTAATTAAATTAGTTTTTCCAACTGCCTATTTTTTTATGTGAGGTTCCACAGAGACCTGACTGGTGACTTTTAATTTTTAAAAAATTAAAATTTTTCGAAACAATTCTTTATAAACTTTTTTGTCATTCTGACTTTATGCTCATTTTAGAGTTTAGTTAGTTAATGTTCAGTAAATCTTTTAACATTATTTCTTATTTACAGTAACGCAATAATGTGAAAATTTATGTTCGAAAGGCATTCAATATATTATTATAATTATTAAAAAAAAAAATGTTTATTCAAAATTCAAACGGCTTGCAAAATAAAACATTAGCTGTCAAATATAATTTTAATTATCAAAATTTAATTAATATTATACTTAGACTTTTTGTGTACAAAAATTATTTATATTAATGTATTTTTTAATAATAATTAATTAGAAAAAAGACTTATAGTTTCTCTGAGCGATAAACGACTAAACGTCAATCAATATCAAGCGTGCATATTTTAAGTACTAGTGATTTCAGCTTTAATATTTCTTATTTTAAATTAAATTATTAAAAATCATTGGTTCTATTATTATTATTTTTAATTTTTGTTGAGGCTGTGTTCAGTTCTAGCGTATAATGTAATTCCAAATATAATCGTTAGGTGCCTGTTGTACTGAGTGATGCGATGCGATGATGTGATCATTAGCGATAGGCTTATAATGGTTTGCGTCACTTGGTGTAATACTAGTGTTTAAGGCGGCGGGGGTCTATTCGGAAATTGGCATTCGTGATTGCGGATCGAAATTACAGTCTGGTACCTACATCAAAGTACTACAACTATGGATTTCGCAAGCTTTACAAAACACTACGAACTTTATGGAACATTTAAAAGTGACATTTAAAACCAACCAAACATCTGACATTTAAAGAAAATGTGACTTTACGTCAACGCATTAGAGTTTAAAATGAATAGTAGAAGTTGGTCGTTACTACCTTTTACCATTGACGCTCGAAAGGCAAGCCTCCGCCATGATTCCATTTTAGGCGTACTTTTTATGTGTCGCTTTGGCATTTGTGACGCAAATTCCATAGTTGTGATACTTCGATGGTCTGGTAACATTATTTTTCAAAGTATTCTATACCTAAAAAATTCTATTAATATTTCTAGTAATCTTGTACAACGTCCATAAAAGGTAAAAAAACTTCGCTTCGCTCTGCAATTTCGTATATCAACTTCAGAATAAGACCCCAAGTTTGTTAATGAATAAGTAAGGAATGATGAAATTATGGGAACGGCTTGTAAGTTGAGCGATTTGGTAAATCTATGGAAAAATAAAATATAAAATATATCATCTGTTTCTAATTAAATAAAATAATAATCGAAGTCTGTAAAATGCTTATAAAGTTACGATGAGGGAAAGATTTTATTTTTATGCTTGAAATTGTGTGTTTTTCGAAAAATGATTGTGTTATACCGTAGAAAACTATAAGAATGTTATATGAAGTTGTGCATTAGTGTAATTTTATCGCACAATAAGAACCATCAGGCAATGGAGAGACATTATAGGGCCCAAGGGGTGTGAATTTTTAATCACTATAGGTACAAAAAAATATTAAAATTATTAAAAACAGAAAAACGAAACACTATATAAAAAAAGTATGCTATATTTTCATAACAAAAAGAACAGTATTCGGAGCGACTTTCTACTAGACTAGTCGCTCCTAGGTCTCCGCGTAATATTTCAATACCTTACGACTGGAACTATTTGAAGTTAATACTTATTTAGGCGGGTTTGGGCAGTTGTTTTTATGAAGAATTTGGTAGGGGGAAAACAGTAATTTTATTAAAATATGATCAGACCATGATACACGCGATATTCTCGGTGAGCATCTCTCTCAGGCAGAAATCTGTATGAAAAGTGTAAGGTATTTTGAGGTACGAAACGTTAGCGCGTTATAACCTGACCACGTAGCGACATATTTCTACGAAAATTGAGTTTTCTCTTCTGACATGCAGTCTTGCGACTAAAATGTTTGTTTTTTGTTTTGTTTCGATGGATCAAAACAAAATTGCCCCGCGTACATTGATATTTTTACAAAATAAACTTCATATAACCATTGCTATAGTTGAAACTATCTATGGTCACAGTACATAAATTTGTTAAGTAGAAAATTTGAAAGACTATAATATACCTACGTTTTGTGAGATGTTTGTTAAGTGAAAAAAAACCTTTACACGAGAAGAAACTAAACTTAATGACTAACATAAATTTATGTTACTAACTTAAGGTACCGACTAGACATAGTGATTGCTTTCTTCAAACTAAATGAAATTTTCAAACGCTTACGTTTTCAAAACTCTGCTACAAGCTAATAATTTTATAATCACACAAAAATATGCTTCCAAACGGTCACTATTGAATATGAAGACTTTTGATTGGTGGCAGTTGTAGACTTCAATATAGAACTAATCTTAATTTCAGAATACAGAACAAACTATACCATAAAATTGTGGCATAATAAAAAAACAACACTAAGGCTCGAGTTCACCAACAGACGGTTATTTTTTAAATAATATTTTGTTGATCACCATCGCTAAAATGCGGGTTAAACGCCCTAAACATCTGATTAACTTAATGATAAATCTGATGTTTAGGGCGTTTAATCCGCAGTTTAGCGATGGTGATCAACAAAATATTATTAAACGGCTGTTTAAAAATAACCGTCTGTTGGTGAACTCGAGCCTAAGAGACTTCTATACTCTCTAGAGTAGCGAGTAATAAAACAGGTTCCGCGGAACCAAAAGGATCCATGGAAAAGGCGGTTCAGGGAAATTATTTATTTTGGTTGTTAATTAATACCACAAATAAATAGAATTATTTTTTGGTAAGCGTGTGTGATCTTTTTTATGTCCCTAGACTTGTAAAGAATCAATGTAAAATTATATGGTATGTATAAGAAGTTCATTCTCATGTCTATTTAATTGCAAATTGATTTTATTTGCACAACTAAGTACTGCAAATTGTTGCCGTGATTGTTTTACGCGTTATGCAATTTGATGAAACGCGTCTTCTGATTTGTTCTGTATTTTGAGATAGTATCAATATTGTTAACATTTCTTAATTGTACACATTTGTAATGCATCATGCCTCAAGTTGTATCTCTTTTCGTGTAAAACGAGCGAGTTATCGATGAATCATTGTTTTCATTAATTTGTTTTAGTGAAATTTAGTCAATTACTTTAGTAACGGAAATAAAACGGACACGATAAAATAAATGTTTTTCATTTCATGTTTTATTCATTTTTGAACAGGTTTTGAGCTGGTATGAACATTCAATGGGCTCAATTTTTCTACCATAAGCATACCTTGAATACTGTTGTAATATTTATATATATATTAAATTCATAAATAGTACCAGGGGTAATGCAAAATCTCCCGTAGTACTACCAGAGAGGATAGTGGTAGTACAAGCAAAAAATAATCCTCATGGTACTACCAATAGTACCACGGGAAAGCACTGACCCTGACATTGTTGCAGACCGTCAAAAAGCGCAAAGTTGAATATCTGGGGCGTGTGCCTCACAATAACAGATATAAATTGCTTCAGTATTGATAATGATGGGCAAAATAAAAGGAAGACTGACATCGTGTATGTTAGGGGTTAGTTAGGGGATCCTGGTGAACTTTTTTTTTTATTAAAGATGGGTTTGCTCTTGGCCAACAACCAACTGTGTAGCAAGGATGAGGCCTTTTTCTTTTTTTTTATTTTCCCCCGGGGGTTACACCACCCCCGTGGGCCGTATATTTACATCACATAAGGACATTATAAAGACAAATTAAATTACTAACATTATAATTGGGGGAAGTATACATTTACCCCTTGCATAGGCAAGGGACCTTATTTAACTAATTAATATTCATATTCATATTATTTATATTCATATTATTATATCAAATTCATATTATATCAAACATTAGAATTATATAAATTCACATTATTTAAATGTTTAAATTCTTATTAATTATCCAGTAATTTTTTTATTCAGTCCAATCGACACCGTTGCCACTTTGTGGCAGAAGTCTAAAAATTTTTTATAGACATATTTGTTTTTTAGAATTTTGTGCAGATTATCTGCACTCAGGTTTATATCAATGTCATTTTCCAGCACGAACCTTGCTCGCGCGAACCTGGGGCAGTCCACTAATAGATGCGGAACGGTTTCCGCTACCCCATGCCCGCACAAGCAGTCCGGGCTGGAAACCTTCTTGATTCTGTGCAGATAATCTGCAAACCCACCGTGTCCTGTAAACACCTGCACCAGAGTTGGTGACAGCTGCAGTTTACGTACCATCCTGTACGCAGCCTCAGCATCCGGTAAAAACAGTTTGGTACCCGCAGCAGTGGCGCCCTCTCTGTACATTTCTCCCCACAGGGCGACGGTCTCCCTCCTTAGGTGCCCCTTAATATAGGATAAGGGGCACCTGTCATAGCTTTTGGCGACCTTTAATTTGGTCGCCGCAAGCTTGGCAAGATAGTCGGCCCTCTCGTTCCCCTCGATCCCCACATGGGCGCGTACCCAGTAGAATCGGACTCCCCTTCCCTCTGATGCCATCACTCGCAGATTTTTCTTTATCGCGTGCACCAGAGGGTGGTATGGATTCCGGTCCCCCCTGAGTAGCTCCAGCGAAGACCGAGAGTCACTGAGTATGCCGACCTCCGCCTCTTTTCGATTTTTTGCTATTTCCATCGCCCTGAGGAGAGCATACAATTCTGCCTGGAACACCGTACAGAAGGACTCCAGCGCATACTTCTTTGCAAAGATCTCCGCACCGCCCCTCCAGCAGGAAAGCGCTGCCCCAACCCCGCCGTCGATCTTGCTCCCATCTGTGTAAATCGCAATGCCAATATTAGGCACCTGCGATTCACACTCGATGCTTTCAAAATCGACGGCGACGTCGGTTGCCGGATGAGGAGCTCTCAAGAAAGAGACCCTCTCCTCGACTTCCCTGCCTTTTAAATACCTCTGCGGTCTGCCCCTCTTTGCCTCATAGAGCTGCGCTGCTTCTGCAATACGCAACTCAAGAGGCAAGAGGCCCGACAATGTCAGAGAAGCATTTAGGGAGACGGTGCGATAGGCTTTGCAGATTTTCTGCGCGAATCCCCTCTGCACGGCGTGCAGCTGTTTTTGTACGCACCTCTTTTTGGCTGCGGGCGCCCAGACACTAGCCGCGTAAAGGACGATAGGCTCCACAACTGACACGTATATCGTTCTTATGACCTCCGGAGACAATCCCCATGTCACTTTCGCTGCGCGTGCGATTTGTTTATATAAATTAGTAGTTTTTTTACATATGTGTTGGACATGGGGATTGAAGGTAAGTTTTTTGTCTATAATTAGACCCAAGAGTTTAATTTGGTCTACAACCCGGATGGCTGTGCCGCCCTTTTGCATAAGTGGTGCGTCAATTTTTAGCTTTCTTGTGATAACCATTGCATTGGTCTTCTTCGCTGAGAATTTCAGCTTATTTTTGACGCCCCACTCATGCACGCGGGCAATCACACTGTTGGCCCCAGGCTGTATGTCCTCCATTTTATGTCCGGAAAACACAAGAACGACATCGTCTGCAAACGCCTGACAATGAACATCCAGTTTGTCCAGTTCGCACAGCAGTGGATCCAGCAACAGGTTCCAAAAGGTTGGGCCTCCCACGGACCCCTGCACACATCCCTTTGTTGCCTTCCTTGTGGTTGACCGACCCGCATAGGTCACATTCACTGACCTGCCCGTGAGGTAATTTCCTACCAATCTTTGCAGGTTTTGTGGGCATCCTCTTTCGGCCAGCCGGCACATTATAGCCGGCCACCACGCATTGTCGAAGGCGCCCTCTATATCCAGGGAGACCATAACATTTATCTTCTTTTGTTCCAGATTCCTTTTAATATGTTCCACTAGATCATAGAGGGCGTCCTCCGTACAACGCTGTGGGACGAAGCCAAATTGCCCAAGATTAGCCTCAGGCAGAATGTGCCAGCTGATCCTCCTCACGAGCAGTTTTTCCAAAATTTTTCCCAGGACCGGCAGGAGTCCAATCGGTCTATAAGACCTGGGGTCCCCATAGTCATCCCTGGCCGGCTTGCGGAGGACAACTATCGCCGCGGTTTTCCAGATTGCGGGAAAGCAGGATAATTCCAGGCATTTGTTAATAATGCCCAGAAATATCCCCCCACTTGCCGTAATTGCCGCAGCGCAAATGTCCGCCGTGAAGCCGTCCATACCGGGTGCCTTTCTGGGGTTGAAACTGCGAACCACCTTCCCCAGCTCATGGCTTGTGAAAGGTGGATCTTGCCTCCCTTCGAGCACTCGGCTTTGCAGGTGTTCGACTAGGGCTCGAATTTCTGCGTGCACCGCCTCATCCGTGTTAGGATTGTCCTGTGGGAAAAAGGTCTCTGCCAGTAGACGGACGGAGTCTTCCGCCCCCAGCGACACGCCATCTTTGAAGAGAAGTTTGTCTTCTCTTTTCTTTGCCGTGCCCCTGATGACTCTGTAGACTCCGTCCCAGAGACTCTCTCGATCTTGTTTCCCACAAAACTCCTTCCAGCTAAGAATCTGAGCCTTTTTCACTGCCTCATCATACCTATGCTTAGCCTCGAGGTACGTGCCCACCACGTACTGGCGGCGTCGAGCCGCAGCACATGCTATGCGTCTCTTTTTTGTAACCATGTCCTTCTTCAGACCACTGAGCTCATCACTCCACCAGGGGACATTATGCTTGGGCGGCTTCTTTTTCCTGGGAGGAATGGCAGCCTTGCACGCATTATCAATACATTCCGTATATTTTTTTATCAGTTCCTCCAACTCCTCCCTTTCTTCTATCTGTGCTACCAGTCCTTCCTCTATACCGCCCTTGCACAACCCCTCCCGGAGTCGCGTGCGGAACAGCGACCAGTCCGCCTTGGAAGTATTGTATACCCTAGTGCTATTATTGGTCACTGCCCCGCCCGCCGCCTCCAGTCTAATTTTAAGAGTGATGGCATTGTGGTCCGAACTGGTCATGGTTTTGTCCACTCTCCATGAGTGGACTAGATGGAGCATAGCTGCGCTGCAAACTGTGACGTCTACACAGCTTTTAAATTCTTTGCCCCCACGTATCGTGTAAAAAGTGGATTCCGTACCCTCGTTCAATACTTCCATGTCCAGTTCATTTATAATGCCAAGCATAGCTTCGCCCCGTAGGTCAGTGGACTCAGACCCCCACCAAGTGCTCCAGGCGTTGCAGTCCCCTCCCATAAGGACCCATGGGACCCCGATTGTTTCGCGTATGGTTTTGATGTGGTCCAGATACGGCTCTATGTCCAGGTGGCCTTCGAAGTAGTACGAGACTACTCCAATGGACCATCGGTCGGTTGTCAAGACGGCTACCGCTATGTTTTCGGTGGTAAGTGTGGGGAACTCCTTTACGTCCACTTTACCATCGAAAACCAGTATGGCCGCCTTGACCGGTCCCGCTCTACTTCCATCCCTCTGGACAGTACGAACCCCTGAGAAATGCTGCATTTCTCCCAGGGTTCCCACGTAAGGTTCCTGAACCACAGCAAAACGCACACCGGTCTTTTGAGACTCCATCACTAATTCCTGGGTAGCCAGCCTGGCCCTCTGCAGGTTGGCCTGCGCCACCTTCCAGTCAAGGACTGCGACAGGATTAACCGTAGCGTCACCCAAGCCGCCCTTAGCAATAAGCCACGGACGCCCGTGCCACCGCGTCCCATTTCCGTCGGACAGGACAATCCTCATCGAAAACGTTGTAGGATGAGGCCTAAGATGGAGCGAACCTCATTCTCAACCCAGAAGATGCCTATTCACACCAACTTTGAAAAGATTTGGGTTATATGACCTCGGGAATACAGTTCCAAACGTTGGCAGTGCGCATTATAAAAGATGTTTTAAAGCGCTTGGTCCGAAATAGAGGGATATCGACAAGATGAGGATGGTAACCATTTGTACGTCTGTAAGTCCGATGGAAAAAAGGGGAAGGCGGTATGAGTTCATGCAGCTCCTGAGCGCACTCTCCGAAGTACATCTTGTAAAAGACACATAGACTGGCAATTTTACGTCTATGTGCCAGGCTCTGCATTTTAGTTTTTAAAAACGTACTGCCGCCAATGAGTCTCCTAGCTCTGCGTTCCACCGAGTCGAGTGCAGCAAGTTGGTATTTGGCTGAGCCATCCCAAAGATAGGAGTTGTCCAGGCTTAAAGTATCGCTTCACCATATTTAGGATGCCCATTTTTTTGGCTGCTATTTGGAAATAACTGTTTGAACTCACCCAATTTTAAAATAAATTTAACTGTAACGGCCACGGGACAGTCTTATCAGTGACCCCGTTAAAATTAAACATTTGCATGATTTTTTTATCAAGTACTAGGTATTGCTTTCAACATATAATCAGTAGTTAAATCAAACATGTTGTTAAAATCCTTATGCAAACGGTGAAATGCCATAATAGCATTTGTCCATGACAACGTGACATATTTGCTTTTGTTAATGAAGTGATAAAGCATTGAATTTGAATGGGTAGGTATAGGAACTCATTTTTAATTGCTTTCATTGTATTTTCAACACCTGTTAAAATTTTAACCACAACATTTATCTATACTAATATTATAAAGAGAGAAGATTTTACTGCTCATAGAATTTCGGATTTATACTACCTATTTGTCTGTGGAACCGTTGCTCACAAATGGATGGACCGATTTTGATCAGATGCGAGTTAACTACACCTCGCTATAATTTATGAAGGTCGTTCAGGCGTTTGAAGACCATCAGCCCATTTCTTAATTAACGAAGGGATTTCACTAACTTCCACATGTTCTAATGATCTGAAATTTGGTATACCTATTGCTACTCCGATGGTATTTCCATGACATGTTAACCTTGACCTGATGCTGCAGCATAAAGTACTCTGCGGGACACCCAACTCCGTAAGTCTGTATACTTAGTTTATAATATTAATTATAGCTTATTAGAACCGTGAACCAATATCGTGCGTTAGGATATAAAACACAAGAAAATCATAAATCGTAATCTTTGGTTGAGTATATAGGTGCTATTCGTGAATAGTTGTAAATATCTTATTTCTCCCAACCAGTTTGTGTTACTGCTCAACACTTGGTATAAGTTACAGGCTTTAGCGATATCAGAATAAAAACGAAGTGGTGACAAAGCCTTGTTGTTAGAACGTCGTTGAGAAGTACTAAGAAATATATATTTTTAATAAAGCAGCCAGAAATACCACCATGAACAATCCCTAGTTTTATAAAAAATAAAACACTGGGAATTCCCACTTATAGCGCCATTGGTGCTGCAAGTGCGCTGCCGTCCTTAGTAGAATAAGAGATTAGGAGGAGATAAAGAAATGGGCTGTGGCATTCCTTACTCTATTACCGAGCACAAATTGTTGTTATTACACTATGGTCTTCTGTAATGTATTGGTCATACTGCCGGTCAACGCAGTGTGCCTTGCAACTGTTACACTTATTGTCAGCTGCTTTTCACCTATAAACTATTTTAGTTTATTTTATTTTATTTAATCGAGATACCAACAGCACATCAAAATTTACCAACTCACACATTAGTTATAAAAACACGTTTACATTTGCGTACTAATTACTGGTATCTACAGCTATAATAATATATTACATGTTGTCTCTGTTAATAATTTAGAAAAAAAAAAAAAAATAAGTCAATTCAATTAATTACATTATAGGTACAAGTCAAAGCAATATCCAACAATATATATAATATATAGTTATTAGTATAGTATAATCGTCATCATCTCAGCCGCAGGACGACAACTGCTGGACATAGGCCTCTCCCATAACTTTCCAATAGGATCGGTCAGAAGCATGAAACGTTGAAAATAATTGAAATAAGATAACGTTATCGGCTATGAAATTAAAATAAAAAAAACTAAAAAATTGGGCGCCAGCTAACAAAAAAAAAATCATATGTTAGCACTTAAAATATATTTAAACAACAACAAAAAAAACACAGGGGGTGGTCCTTAAGCCCGTACGGTATTATATATATATATATATATATATATATATATATATATATATATATATATATATATATATATATATAGGAAATTTAAAATTTGATTCAAATAAATCCGGCTAATAAAAGTTAAAAACTTAGCTGGATGTGAATAATGGCTGGATGTAATAATAAAGTTTTCCTTCTCGGCAAAATAAAACACGCTGCTCATCAGTGTCACCAAAAAAAAATGAAGAAGGCTCATCAAAATGTAAAATGCGGATAAAACCCAGGATTCATTATATATTATTTATATATCTCTAATTAAATCCATGAATGATAAAAAAACCAAAACAATAAAAAAAAATAAAAAAAAAACCCTGAAATGAAAAAGAAATAATTAAACACAAATCTAAAAGAAAAAATATGTGTGCCTGACCGTGGGAATCTAAAATTTAGATATAAGATCCCTAAATGTTAATAATTTATTCAATAAATGGTCAGGCAAAAACAAAAGAGTAAAATAAAAAAAATACAATTGCATACGGATTAAAAAAAACTGCAAAAGATAATAGAATTAAATGAGTAAATTAACAATAAATTTAAAATGAACTAAAACACAAATTATAATAAAAAAACATTAATCAACAATCTATCATCAGAATAAGATGAAATAAGAGTACCCATTTATAAGCCGGGGTTTTTTTTTACATAAATATTTTAAACTGAATAATTAAAATTTTAAAAGAAAATGAACTGGCAAATACAGGCTATTATCAGCACAAAAACTAAACCGCTCTCTGCGAGCGACAGAGAAACAAAAAACGCTCTACTGAACTGAAAATTTTGAATATTGAATGTCAAATGCAATTCTATATATTTAAAAAAAATAATAAGGTTTTAAATACTTAAATAAATAAATAAACAAATAAGGTAATATAACTAATAAAATAAATAAAATAAGTAACGCTACGTTACAAGCAGCCTGGAACCACCGTCGAAAATCGGCCCTTATCAGATCTTCTGTCTGACCACATTGCGGGTGGACATTCTGGGCTGCCCTTGCCAGTGCGCGGCCTCTACTCGAGAACCTTCCGGCCCCAGCGGACCAAGGCTTTCCCTAAATGTGTCCAACTCCCGGCCACTTTAACTTACTGATCCGCTGGCTTATGTCGGTAACTTTCGTACGTCTACGGATCTCCTCTTTTATGATTCTATCTCGTAGTGTAACACCGAGCATAGTTCTCTCCATAGCTCGTTGAGCGACGTTGAGCTTATTACAGTAGTATACCTACTCGTATATATTGGTTATTTTTTTTCCACAGAAAATATTACTTTACCCTCTTAAGTGTATGTTTTGCACCAAACACTATAAACTCTACAGCAGCAAAATATGTAGTCAGTATGTACAGTCAGTGCGTACCTTCAAACCGTCGACGCGAACGCAAACTTATGCAAAGAAAATTAAATCGCAACTTCCGATTTAGTTATTGCAGTAGTGTGCTAATTTATTTTAAGGAGAACTACTTTATTTAGCACCTACACTATTTAGAGCAAGGTAAGTTATTTTTTCTTTTGTAAGTTAAGTTAACTTAAAAATAGCTTTGCGGAGTAAAGCCTATTAATGATAGTTGAATTCTTCCGTAAGGCAGTAACCATGTACCATGTCAAGTACTACCGAAGTAACAGTATACCAAATTACATATCAATCGAACATATGGAAGTTAGTGAAATTCCTTTATCAACCAGGAAATGAGCTTATGATTTTTAAACGCGTGAATAGATATTCATAAATTATAGCTAAGAACCATTTCGATCACATCAGCTTTTAAACAAAAAAAATGGGATCAAAATCGGCCTATCCATTTAGGAGCTACGATGTCACAGACAGACACACAGATACACAAACGCACAAATCAAACATATTACACCCCTTTTTTGCGTCGGGCATTAATATAGGGAAGCGTACACTTACGAGTATACGTCACCAAGTGTTTGAGTTCATAGGAAGTCTCGTACGTGCAACTCAATCAAGTGGATGAAGTACCTATGAAGTAAAGGTATTTTCTTTATGAGGTAAAGGATGATTCATAAAGACCGTGAGAATAGATCGCTTCTCTCGTTCACATTTAATCATAATACTATGCAAGCATTTACTTAATCTATACTAATATTATAAAGAGAGAAGATTTGTATTTTTGTATGTTTGTAATGAATAAACTCGAAAAACTACTGGACCGATTTTAAAAATTCGTTCACACTACATATAGAAAGCTATATTATCAGCGAGTAACATAGGCTATCTAATATATTTATATAAATTACGTGTCACGTGTTTGTGCACGATGAACTCCTAAACTACTGAACCAATTTTGATAAAATTTCGTAACGATATGTAATTTGGTCCAATTTAAAAGATAGGATAGTTTTTATTTTGCACCCGTGCGAAGCCGAGAGCGTGTAGCTAGTATTTTATAAAGTCGCGTGCAAACACCTACTGTATTTATATTTTCCAAAATCTGTGTCTCACTATCATCATCACCATCATCTCAGCCACAGGACGTCTACTGCTTGACATATAGGCCTCCCCATAATTTCCCCCGAGATGGCTGGCGTACCTCCACTTTCGGGTACGCCGAGGTTCTGACAGAGGGAGCGTACCCCTCCCCACGCTAGATAGCCGTCGCGTAACACCGATGTCGTGTCATAACATAACGTCAACGGCCGCGCTACAAAGTCGTTGCGTTTTAGCCGGTACGAATCAGGCATAACCTATACCTATTGTATTTTTTTTTGTTTGTGCTGTTGGTGTATCTTTTGGAAAATAAATAAATAAATAAATAACCTCGCAGTGTCCTCTACACTGCCGGGTATCCAAGATTTCCCAACGTAACCCTTTAACCGCTTGGTTTTGTAGGAGTTGTCGTGCCCCTAGCGCCTGACTCGTAAATTTTTTGACTCAACTCAATGACACACGTTTGGTCTATCTAGTGGGCTAGTAACACTAGCTATTAAGCAAACGGTCGCGGGTTCGAATCCCGCTAGGGGAAAATGTTTATATGTTAACATTTACATTTAAAAAAAAAGTAATCTATGTATTATATTAACTGTCTGGTATCCATAATACAAGCATTAGTTGCTTAATGTGGAACTAGATGGTGCTGTTGGTCTAGTCAAGAAGTGTGTTTTCTGCACAAAATAGTTTGTCTTCGAAAAATATGAGCGATAGCTCATTCGACGCGGAATACAATTCTGAGAAAAACGTTTTCAGGATTTTTTCTGGTACTAAAAATTGCAATTGTTATTAACAAAAAAAACTTTTTTTTAAAAACTTTAAATGACAGCGAAAATCGCAAAAAAGATTCTAAGAGGAAGAAATTTCCGTTAAAAAAATTCCATACTCCCGGATCTCTATCTCTAATATTTATAATTTTAATTTGTTACTGAACATAGATCAGCGAGTAATAAATGAACCAAAAAAAGGGGAAATAAATAAAAGTTCAAATTAAATTTTAAAATTTTATTTTCAACAATAACATTTTTGTATTATCACAATAATTCTTCTAATAAATCTAATGCAAGCATTTCTAACATTCTACAGAACACGTTTAGTATGGCGAAATAACTTCAATCCGTATTCTGAGATTTTATTACTTAACATTGAATCTGTAGTCACTATTAAAACTTTTATATGTGCATATATTATATTCGACTAGAATCTAGATGTACTGAAAATTCTGTAATTTTTCATATATTTATAAAAAATAATAATGTATTTTAACAATGACTACAAATTAATGATTTCCAATATGCACGAGGGTTGTTTGATAAAAATGTGACTTCGTAAACAAGAAACACTTTTTTTGTCAAAACTGATTACTGCATATTTTACACATGATATCGCCAGAGCTTTAAATTATTTGCAGTAATTATATAATATATATATATATATATATATAATTGTACAATATTTGTTGCCTACACTTAAAATGTACTTAGTGACTTAATATTTTTTTATACTTTTTTTTAAGAACATTTGTAACATTCAAGTATTGCGTAACGAATTTTTGAAGATTTTTTTTTTGTTACGTAACGCTTTGTTCTAACCCCCCTCCCGCCCCTGTAACGCATCGTAACGTTTTACAAACACACACACACACACACACACACACACACACACACACACACACACACACACACACATACACACACACACATACACACTTGTACTTTCCCCAAACATGTTTAGTGAATAGTTCCTATTTTAAACACGCAAATAAACTATAGTTCCTAATTGATCTTAAAAGTCACTGATTTAACAAAAAACCCTCGTGTGTATGTATACCTAATAAATATAATTAACATGCGTCTTTTATAATTGATGAACTATTCACAGCCTTTCTAATTGTCTAATAATTAACAATTTAACTGAACCAATGCTTTAAGGAATATGAAAACATCTTCGTAATATATTTCACTCGGGTGTAAGTGATCCAAAAATGCGTTACTAATGAAGTCAAAACGCAATTGTGTGGCTCTTATAAATTTGTTTTTAATAGTATTATTTAAAAAGATAAAGAAATTATTTAATGTCTTTATCCATTTTTTCAAACTATTAAATGACACTGTAATTTTTTTTTTTTTTTTTAAATCCCTTCACCAGTCTACTTTTTTTTTAAAAAAAAAAACATAATATAAATAAACAGAGCCTACAGTGTAGAATATTGATTTGTACATTGTAGTATTAAAGTGTGACCTAAAAGGACTAATTAATTTTGTGTCTTTATATACATACATACATACATACTAAATTTATATCATAAATCATTATATAGATGCTATATATAATATAAATAAGACAACATTTAGGTCTTAGTTTTTAAATTCACAACCGCTAAACTACAAATTATTTTTAATTATTTATTTTTTATTTTGAACATAACTCGACAATCTATTAAGCAAATAAATTCTATAAATGTCTAGGAATGTCTTTAAAATCTTTATCGGATTATTGCAAAGTATCTCGATTGTAATTTACATACAACATAATTTAAAAAGAAAACAATAAATTGACTAATTAATTAACTAACATATAAATTTCAACTACACATAATAAATGTTTCGAGTATTCATTTTCTACACAAAAATAATATAATATAATATCTAAAATATTATTAATATATACATACAAAGAGGCACTAATATCATTGCATAACTACAGGGTGTTTTTATTTTATAGAGAGGAGTTAAAAAAAAAATTCAATTAGATTTTCACATATGAATAAAAAAAAAAACTTACAAATCTCCGGAGGAGCCCTGCGAGTGAATAAAGATACACAGGTGAACAGAAATAAAGTACTATACTAGCTTTTTAGCGCGACTTCATCCGCCTCGCCTTTCTCTTAAGCGTTAAAACATTTATTCAAACTTTATTGCTCATAATATATTTTTGTTAGGAATTGAATTTTTTATTTCTCGTTAAACAATTTTGTGATCAATATGATTTGCATTTTTGAACAAACAAACATATTTTAATAAACGATTATTTTAATAAAACTTGCACACTGTGTGCAGTTCGATAAAATATAAGAGATAGGATATATTTTATAAAGTTACGCGGACGAAGTCGCGTGCAACAGCTAGTATATATATATATATATAGATTTAGAAATAAAATACTTTAACAGATAATCACTTTGTCAACAGACTAAGGCTCGAGTTCACCAACGTCTTTATTTTTAAACAGTTGTTTAAAATTTAAACAGCCGTTTAATAATCAATGATTAATCTGATGTTTAGGGCGTTTAACCCGCATTTTAGCGATGGTGATCAACAAAATATTATTAAACGGCTGTTTAAATTTTAAACAGCTGTTTAAAATTTAAACAGCCGTTTAATAATCAATGATTAATCTGATGTTTAGGGCGTTTAACCCGCATTTTAGCGATGGTGATCAACAAAATATTATTAAACGGCTGTTTAAATTTTAAACAGCTGTTTAAAATTTAAACAGCCGTTTAATAATCAATGATTAATCTGATGTTTAGGGCGTTTAACCCGCATTTTAGCGATGGTGATCAACAAAATATTATTAAACGGCTGTTTAAATTTTAAACAGCTGTTTAAAATTTAAACAGCCGTTTAATAATCAATGATTAATCTGATGTTTAGGGCGTTTAACCCGCATTTTAGCGATGGTGATCAACAAAATATTATTAAACGGCTGTTTAAATTTTAAACAGCTGTTTAAAATTTAAACAGCCGTTTAATAATCAATGATTAATCTGATGTTTAGGGCGTTTAACCCGCATTTTAGCGATGGTGATCAACAAAATATTATTAAACGGCTGTTTAAATTTTAAACAGCTGTTTAAAATTTAAACAGCCGTTTAATAATCAATGATTAATCTGATGTTTAGGGCGTTTAACCCGCATTTTAGCGATGGTGATCAACAAAATATTATTAAACGGCTGTTTAAATTTTAAACAGCTGTTTAAAATTTAAACAGCCGTTTAATAATCAATGATTAATCTGATGTTTAGGGCGTTTAACCCGCATTTTAGCGATGGTGATCAACAAAATATTATTAAACGGCTGTTTAAATTTTAAACAGCTGTTTAAAATTTAAACAGCCGTTTAATAATCAATGATTAATCTGATGTTTAGGGCGTTTAACCCGCATTTTAGCGATGGTGATCAACAAAATATTATTAAACGGCTGTTTAAATTTTAAACAGCTGTTTAAAATTTAAACAGCCGTTTAATAATCAATGATTAATCTGATGTTTAGGGCGTTTAACCCGCATTTTAGCGATGGTGATCAACAAAATATTATTAAACGGCTGTTTAAATTTTAAACAGCTGTTTAATTTTAAACGTCTGTTGGTGAACTCGAGCCTGATAAGGCTCTGAATTAACACAAAACTAACAACGAACACATCTTTATGGAATATACTTGAATCCTTTTCGCCTCTTCTGAATTTCACATAGGAATAGGAAATAGGTACGATTCGCTATACCTTATACCACTTTCTGTACGTGTGATCCATTATTACATCCACCCCTCTGTCTATGGGATGAACAATGACTGGTATCATAGACAATCCTACGGCCACTGTGACACCGTTTCTGAGAGGCGACGGTAACTTTGGCACATACCTCGCCAGATACCTATTTGTGTACGCACATATCCTGAAATTAATTTATTTTCACATTAAAATCAGTGTAGTTAAGAAAGGATTACTTTGATTTTTAACCCCCCATAGTTATCATGTAGCAATTCATAGATACGGTTTTAAATCATTTTTTGCAAACAGAAAGTAAAAATAATAAGAATTTGGCACATATATTTTGTCTTTATTAATACGTGTGACGCTAAGAGTGCGTGCATTGCATACCCTATAATATAAATACAAGTGAAAAATATATTATATGTGACATAAACTTAAGAATATGACCAAGAGTGGTATTTTGAGGAAACCCTTGAATGGGTCACATAGGTAACGTACCCAATGTGAATGTTTTCTTTTCTTTTTTTGTGTTTCCGAGCTCATATAACCCAAATGTTATCAAAGTTGGAGTGAATAGGCATATTCTGGTTTGAGAATGAGGCATAGGTATATTCTATTTATTTTTTGCTTAATAATATCGATTACATTTTAAAATTTTGTTAAAAATGATATTTTTGAAATATTTACCAGGAATAAAAGTAGAATAAAAGCACATAACACTATTATACCTGTTTATAGTGAGTCCTGGTATAATAATAGAAGCCAAAGTCTGCCAAAGAAGCGCGTCGCCAGCCTCGTGACCAAGATTTTCAGTTCCATTTTTCTGAAATACACACAAATAAAAAATAAAATTAATGACCATTCCTGTAAACAAATTATAATAACGTGCTGATATTGCTAGCTTGCTTGCTAACTGGGCAGTTCTTAAGTATGAGTAGTTCTAAGTAAGATTTTTCATTTTATTGCTAAATAATAATATTAATTATTCTGTACAATATGCGATGCGATGCTGAGGGTAAAATCGCATGGCGAAGCTAGTGGTTAAAATCATTTAAATAATTTTAAAGGTGCGAGACTTTGGAGCGGGATACATTGTGTTTATTTATTATATAACTAGCTCAGGCTAGTCGACTGTGTGCCATTTTTTTTATGTTAAGGTCGACAGACAGGCTGACGGTCCACTTGATGGTAGGTGGCTACCGTCGCCTATAACACAAGCAACCCCATAGGTGCTGCAAGTGCGCTGCCGACCATAGAAAGATTAAGGATAAGGGACAGGGATCAAAACACAACAGCACATATGCTGTTACTTCACAATGGTCTTCTGTAAGGGTGGTTACTGCCGCCAGACTGGCTGCCCAAATGACTGCGAAACACAGTGTTATATTAAATAAAATAACTTTAACTATAATTAATTAAGAATATTGTTTATTGGACTTCCATAAATTACAAAAAGCTCACACCTATACTAGATTTACATCATAAAAATTTATATTAAGCATAATAATTAAATTCATACCTTGTATGACTTCCAGGACTTGTCGGCAGTATCTGCAAGGACATAGGCAAAAGCTATCCCATATGTGATCCTCACCAGTTTCGTAGGAATAACAGCACGAAAGGACTCACCCACCTCATTGGCATAACCTGAAGAAAAAAAATGGACTTATTTAGTGACTGCTATGTCACTAGGGATGAAGGGTCAGTAATTTTTATTTTTTATTTAATTGCACATTTCATTTTTACATTTTACATCTAGTTTTTACAATGGTTTCCTAATATAAAAACCTTATAAAAAGCAAATTAAATTGTATGACATGCAAGCTCTGTTATTCCTTAGTATATGAATATTATGTCAATTTAATTTAAGTTAACTTAATTTAAGTTCTAGATACCCAAAGTGGTTTATATCGACCCCCAGGGTTCGACGACCTGACCTACATGTCGTGTTTTCAATTTGGACTTTCCATTATTGAAATAACACATAATTTTAATTTCATTCATACAAATGTAAAACCTATGTGTAATTTTTTACTATTATATCACTCTACCTACAGCCTACCAAAACATTTCTACAGTTAAAAATTAGTCAAAAACACATTTTTGAAGCTGATGATTTTTCAAAAATGCAATATTAACAAAGTAGGGATTTACCCAAACCAGAAAAACATGACAAGTGGTCTGCAATACAAAAAAGATTGGGTATGGTTCTACTTATTTTTCACAAAGCTTGCTAATTGCTAAGGTTTTGGCGTAATGGCTAGATACACTTTTGAGTCTTAAAATGGTATAAATTTATGACCTGATCTAAATAATATCAAGATACATTTATCTTTTAAATAAAGTCAAAGCAATATAACGTTTAAGTAAGCACAAAGGGGTTATCAATTGGGGTCACATGTATAATTTACACTAAGAAATCTAAGAATACAATCAAGATCTTTATAATAAGAGTACATACCCAAATATCGAATGTTTGTATCTCTAAATATATCCGCACAATCAGATGTCATTATGAAAGTGTTTAATGAAAATGATAATTAAATCGACCCAGATATGCTCCTTCTGCACCAGACGAACTCATCACTCAATGACATATTTAATTTATTAAAACGGACTAAGCATATTAAATTAAATAATTAATAAATACGCCTGTTACCTAACCGGCTAACCGCGCGAGACTATGAATTTTCATGTAATGTCATATACATTATTAGTGTTCAGAAATTTTCAATTTAAATATAATATATAAATAAACATAATAATTAAATTGAGAACAATCACCAATATCACTAAATAGTAAATTCCTAAATAATTTTGTTGGAATACTTGGAATTCTTGGATTAGATTTGGAATTTTGGAATGGATTCACAGGAATCTGGATTTTCAGGATTCAATTTATTGCAACTGTCAAATTGTCAATTTGTCTTCACTCATTATTGTCAATGTCGATGTCAATCATCAATGTCACATCCATTGGCTGGCTGATATCGGAAAAATATCGGAATATGAAAGAAATATATAATTCTTTATTGAGTTTACTAATTAAAAATATTGAGAATAAAAAAAAAACTAAGTAAAATTTTAGTTTTCCAAGTTCCTGGGAAGAATTATAAATAGGTACCTACTACAAAAAAAATTATAACATCTATTCTCCGTTCCGTTTCACGATAACTTGTTGTGGAAATGGCAAATTACGCAAATACTTATGAGAAAATAATGGCAAACATGTTTCTGTCTCTATTTATTTCCATATGAGAGAAGAGAACAACGTTATTGCTAATTTCTATTATGGACGAAACGATGAAAAAAATCGACTTACCTACCTACATACAATCAGTACAACAGGTACAGCTACAGTACAGCACAGTACAGTACCTAATCAGCTGTTCATGCATCCTTGATGAAGGTGGTCGTGTAGTTACAATGTTATTGAAATAAAAGTGTTATCGATTAAACATCGAAGTGTTTAAAAAAATGTGAAAATCAATTTAGATGAATGCAGTTTTTAAAATAATTAGTGCATAATATAAAAAAACTGAAACATTATAAATTACCTACGTATGTAACTATATTTTTTAATATGTACTTAATAATAACATTAATTACTCGTAGGAAGGAGTAAAATATCCGTAACCGTTTTTAAATAATCAAAAGTGAGCTAAAATATGTAAGTAGGTAAAATTACTTATTAAAAATAAATCGATTCGTTTTTACTAAATCGATTATTCATTGTTCAAAAGAGTAATAACTAAGTACGAATACTAGTGAAGTGACCTCTTTGTTGATATGGGAATATTATCGATAAATTAAATGAGTAGATGAATTGAATACACATTTTAAATTAGAGCATTGCAACGTTACGTATTGTATCAACTTTTTGTGTCGACGACATATTATGACGACTTCTGCAAACATTGCTTATTAATATGTATTATTGATAAATTTTATTTATTATAAAAAGAGTTGTAAGTATTGTATAGTTATGGCAAAACAATCACTAATAATTGAGGAAGTAAATAATAAAATTCTTAAGTGCTAGTATTTAAACAGTGAAGTTGGTATGTACCAACACAAAAATTTCAGATGAAAATTTCCTTTTTGGGTACCTATACCTAGTTATCAACTTAATACTTATTTTTTTAATTGCGTAAACTAATACTAAACAGAAACCGAATGATAGATTAAATATTAAATTACTCTTTTAAATTTTCGAAGAAATTGTAATTTTAGAAAATCGAATAGGTAATAATGTCATTCAGAATTAAATGAACGAAATTAAAATAATTGAAGTAATTAATTTAAAGGTAATTAATTAATACACTAATCTCATTAAGACGAAATTGCGGTTAATGTTGCCTATTTGATATGAACGAATGAAAGACTTACTTCAATACCTTTTTTCATTCAACAATGTGCGTCTTGTTTGCATTTTCTTAATTGTACCTATTCATTACTGCGAATGCGTAGACATGTACCTATTCCAAGTCATAAAAATGTGTCTTTAGTTTTTTATCATTGGGGATACAAAAGGAAACCAAGGGTACCTTTCATCCAGAAAAAAAGTAGATACTCTTCCAGAGCATTTTTTTTTCTAGATAGTTATTCGTTAAATAACAGTGGCGTCGTATTATATATATTTTGACGATCCTTTGGGAAACTAAAATTTTTCCAGGATAAAAAGTATCCTATATTATAAACCAGATAATAAACTATCTGTGTGCCAAATTTCATCCAAAACCATCGATGTTAAAACCGTTCAGAAGTTTTTACGCAAAAGAGTAACAAACATCCATACATCCTTCCATCCTCACAAACTTTCGCATTTATAATAGAAAAAAAAGTAGGATTATTATTTATTTATAAGTAGGTACATGGACGTTGTCCACATAATTACAAAAGTCGCGTTATAAGAAGTGTAACCCGAGTGAAAATTATATTTGTGTTTGTACCTATAAATATAACACTACGGTATAAATAAACACTAATAAAACTGAGAATTTCAAAGCCAAGGTCTTCTTTACGAGGCCGTTCATTCATTATAGGTAATTACCTATCTGTGTAGGTACGAGTAGTTATTTCTTAGTAGATAATTGAGAGATTTTTTTTCTAACAAGTTATTCTACCTTGCCTTACATTTTCCTGTTAATGAAGATTTGCATGTTACAGATACTTGGCTTATCCGTGTTACGTTTTGAATTTGCACAAGACAATATCGCGTCTTTTTTGTATACATTGATGCGCCTCAGCTTCGCCCGGGAGCAATTGGGGGTATTATTATACAATTATATATATCTTATGTCCATCTAGAATAATGTACCTTTCAAATAGTGAAAGAATTTTACAAATAGATGCATCGGTTCCGGAGATTACCCTCCACATATAAACATACATACAAAATCTGCCCTTTATTATATTAGCATAGATTACATATTTTAGTTTTTATTCGATTTACATATCTATTGCGGAAGTAGATTTTTGTTCTTAATACTTAATACCTACTGTCGTTTTCAGTTGTTGATCAGAAGATTTATAATCATAAACACAATATTAATAATAAAATTTAGTCTGTTATCAATAAAGTCCAACTTCTCGAAATAGTAAAAAACAAAACAAGATGGATATCTAAAAGATCAACCATTGAGGAAACATCCAAATGACGCATGCGCATCTCACGGTTTTTTCCCGCGGAGTTCTTCTAACTAAATTATACGAAACAAATTTTGTTTGAAGTAGTTTTGACTATCTAAGAGTTTTTACACGAAATAGCAATTGTATTTATTAAAAATATATGAATTGTTAACCATAAATTTACAATTGACAAATAAATGGTTATTTAAAAAAAATATTAAATAAAATTAAAAACTAGTAGAGAGATAGGATGTTTCGTAATTATAATATCTCGTCAATAAATATAATTCCTACATTTATTGAGATAGCTCGTTAGATAGATTCGTTACGTTATTTAACGAGTTCGAAAGCTATTTCCGAGTTCCAATTTTATTATATTTAAAAACAATCCGAGTTTATCTAGCAATTTTAAATTCTGAAACAAGATGGTCATTTTTATAATTAAACAGGCTGACCCGCGGAAAATAAAAACCAGTTTCATACAAAATGTATGAGAAAATGAATTTTCTTCATATTTTTTTTTCGTTAATATTTTTCCGAAGTATTAATAGTTATTCTGCTATTCGGGATGGATACAAATTCAATAAAACACTGATCATAAAAATCGGTTCAGCCGTTTTCGAGTTATAAATGGTGTAACTAAGACGACTTTCTTTTTTTATATATAAAGAAAGATTATCGATATTCTACACCCAACAATATTATGTATGTAATATGCAAAGACAAGTGTAGATATTTTTTGTTAAATATTATATTGTAAGACTTATGTGTCGATTAAATCGATTATATGTATGTATAATTTAACTGTTTAATAAAAAAAAATTTTTAACGTTTTATTAAGATTTTTATGAATAAGTATTTTCTACTATTTCAAGCATTACTATGTATTTACTGAAATAATCTCTTTGGTACTGAAATAACCTACTGAAAGACACTATTTCAGTAGGTGTGTATATATATGAACCTATGTATATAAGTATTTTTATCTGCATACACAACACGAGACTGTTAAATGACAAGCGGAATAACCTTGACAATGTGTACTTATATAATATTTAGATATCTACATTTACACGATATCGCTCTAAAAACCATAATAATAAAAAGAATTAATATATCATCAAAGATGAATTTTAAAATAATAACACTATCTTTAGTAGAGAACGTAACAATTACTTGACAAATTAAAAAAAAAATTACAACTAATTATAAAATCTGTGTCTCGTGTCATGACATCGTTTTGACATTTTTTGGCACAAGTTTGTCTTGCTTTATTTTTAGTTTCAGTACCTTCCTTTTTAAATATAATTAAATATTCTTATTATTTATAACAATATACGAGTATGTAGTTCATTATAGTTATTTATATCAACGAATTCGTTGCTATATAAAAAAAGAGATGTATATTAAAACGAATAACAATGTTCATACATTTAATTTTTTTTGAGTCAATATTTTTCGCAAAATTTTCCTTCGTCGTAAATTTTCCTGTTTCATTTTACCTTGATATAAGGACGCGCATTTTATATCGATAAATTATTTACTTCGTGTAGCGGTGAAACATCACTATAGGACTGTTCGATTTTTAGGGAATCCTACTAACTAACTAATATTATAAATACGAAAGTTTATGAGGATTGGTAACTGTTGCTGCTGAACGGATTTGGATAAAAATTTGGCACACAGATAGGACTTTTTATTACCTGAATTAACACAATTGATACCTACTTTTTATACTAGAAAAATGTTAGGTTCCCGATTTTTTCTTAAATATTTTTTTGTTAGGAAAATAACTCATAACAAATCATTGCACTTGAAATTTCTCAAGTCAATTCCATTTTCACACTGACTTTACAAGTTCGACAAGATCTTGTGATAAGACCGCGTTATTATTAAAAAATAAATAAATGGTATTCGATTAATAAAACCAAGGAGTTTTCGATTATAAAGACTTTATTATGCCAGGAACAATGGAAATATTCCAATCCCGATACTTTTACTGCAGCCCTCGTACTGATAGCGTCTGATAGTAACCCTCGAAATCGTTAGTACCTATGAGTCATGGAACTTTGCGTGTTCTTTTGTGCTTAGTGTTTAGTACTAAAATTCTCATGTATTTTTGGTAGACTGACTGTCTACTTGAAATTCTGCGGCTTCCGTCTTCTATCAACACAGATAGTAGGATTTAAGATAAGGGATAGGATATTATAGACTCTGGCATCCCTTACTCACTCACCGAAACCCAACAGCACACGTGCTGTTATTATTTTTTTATGACTGCGAAACTCAGTACGCCCCCAGTCACTACTTGAACACACCAGACTAGAGCTATTGTTTTTCTATTGTTTTTTGTTTTTAAACTTCTTTATCTATGGTATCTTCGTTGTTGTCTAGACGCTTAAATATGCTAAAAGCGAATAACCGAGTAAATACGCTAAAAGATAAGAAAGACTGTTGAAATATCAACTAGTGAAGCAAGATTATAATGATATCTATTATCGCATACTTAAATACACATACAAATCCTAATACAAAGCAGAGACAAAAGGCTTTAGAACAAAGGCATACCCTCGGGGTTATTCTGCATCGTTGTCTACGACAGGCATTCGCTAACATTCTATTGTTGGCTACACTTGCTTTACTTAATACGCTTGTCTCTGATTTTATTTCGCTAAACACTTTCAATACTGCCCGTAATAAAACAGCTTTCTCTCATTCAATTTAAAATAAAAAAATTAATAATTGATAATATTGCTTAAAATTTTTTAAGCATTATAATCAAATGGAAAGCTATTTTTTTATTTATATTCATAAGACCTACTGTTTAATGTAAGGCTAATTTGTTGCTCAATTAATAATAGATTTTTGGTTGAAGACCTTTATAAAAAGCTTACCATAATTTAAATGAAAAATATCCAAAATCCAAAATAATCACATATAAATTGTTTTAAAATAATTTAAGCCATCATACTCTTTTAATTAAACATCTTTTAAAAAGCAATTAAAAGTTCGCAATATTAGTACTTACAAATAAAAATAAACTATAAATAAAAATTTTATAAAAATAATATTATAATATATATTTCAATTATTACAGAATATATCTATTTCAATAGAACTTTAATAGACTTAACATGTTTCGAATAGAACAAACAATGGTTTAGTGAAATTGTCAGTGTTTATTTTAACATGAAGTGATTTAAGGTGTTAAACGTTTTTCTAGTTATTGTGTGTTAATGTTACGATGAAGAACAGCAACAAGGAAAACTCAAAAGACTGGGAGAGGGAAAAATTAAACCCTAATTCGCGCTGGTAAGATATTTATTTTAATTATACCAAAACTTATATTTTTTATATGTCTTCCGTCTGTGTATTTAACTTTTTTTTAATAGCTTAAAAGTTCCAATAAGTATGCGTTATTTTCAACTATATTTGGTGAGTTTACATAGAGTAACGTAAAAATTATTTAAGGTATAAAATATAAAAATATCATTTATAAATATTTTTTATAAATGATATTTTTATAGCTATACTGGCGACCCGCCCCCGGCTTCGGACGAATGCAAATTTTCCTGCAAATTATGTACACAAATTTTCCTCTTTTATTGCACTTTTCACTAGTGAAAACCGTATCAAAATCCGTTGGATTGTATAAAATAAGTTTGCGGAGAAACAGACAAAAACAGACAAAGGTTGATTTTATCTGCAAATTTTGTACTAAAAATTTTTCTCTTTTATCTCTCATTTAACTTATTTTATAATATGTTAATATATAAATTATGTATAGCCATTGTAACGTTTAATGAATTACAATATAACCTTATTACGTGCCTAGTATAAATTGCTGCTCGCGTCTGTATGTCTGTCTGACTATATATCCGCTAACTCCTAAATCACGCAATGGATTTTGATGCGGTTACATACTTTTCACGGAAGGTTTATAATAAAACCTAATTCCATCCGTGCGAAGCCGGAGGCGGGCCGCTACTTGTAAATAATATAATGTATGACAAATGACAACTGATAAAAGCATCGACAAATATATAGTCACGTCACTAGTCGATTAGTGTACAACAGCTGTTAAGTGTGAAGATCGCTTTGTCTGTCACGTGTAGTGTGATTTGATTGATTTTTGTAAAATTTATAAACTGTACATTTTAGAAATATTAGAGTGGGACATTTTGGGAATTGTTTCCAAAATGTCCTAAAAACAATCTTTTCCATAATAACAATATATAAAATATAGGAGCAGGTAAGGCTACTAAAACAGCGGCGGAAAGGCAGCGGGAAGAGGATCCCCTCTCCCAGCCAATCCGCCGGAGAAGGCTTTGGCGCAGGCGGCTGGCCTATGTCCGCCGCCTTCCCCCCTGACCAGGACTAGGGCGGTTGTCTTGAGGAGACTGCCGCCCGTCGTAAGGCCCCCCAAGATAGTCGGCGTACCTTCACTTTCGCGTACGCCGAGGTCCTGACAGGGAGCATAGCCCGGGAGCATAGCCCTCCCCGCGCTAGATAGCCGTGGCGGGGCACCGAAGTCGTGTCATAACATGCCCGCGACCCCACCCATCAACGCCCGCGCTAGAATATCGTTGGGTTTTAGCCGGTAAGCAGTGTCCCCTACACTGCCGAGTGTCCAAGAGGATTTCCCAACGTTAAAAAAGGGCTACTAAAACATTGCGCTTCGCAGTCATTTGGGCAATACATCTGGCGGCAGTAACCACTTACAGAAGGCCACCGAGAAATATCATATACTGTTGTGTTTCGGTGAATTAATAAGAGACGACGGAGCCCCTTTCCAATTCCATTAAATTCTCGATTTTATTAAAGTCAATAAAGGAAGAAGGTATGTGTATATCGGGGGCGAATCGCTAGTTCATCACAATAACAAATATAGGCTATAATTTATAAAATAGGCGGACGAAGTTATGGACAAAAGTTTTATAAAAATGCGAAGTTTGCGAGAATGCTGGATGTATGGATATTTGATGTATAAGTTTAATTTTCGTTGCATAATGATTAATGACTAAATTCACACACTATTCGCATTCAACGATCATGCCAAAACATTTATCATTCAACATTATTTTCTTATCGCACATTTAAGAGCGATAACTAGACGAGATTTGTTTATGCATTTTTTTTTTTAGGAAAATTCCGTTCATTCAAAAAAATGTACTA
Organism: Synanthedon myopaeformis; assembly: GCA_944738685.1. NCBI lineage: Eukaryota > Metazoa > Arthropoda > Insecta > Lepidoptera > Sesiidae > Synanthedon > Synanthedon myopaeformis. The sequence continues at coordinate 1,378,825 of OX122933.1, read as the reverse complement.
CCATCCCTACTAAGTCCTGCAAAAAATCTACCTGCCTAACTGTTTTTGTATTTTACGCTAGTGACCCGCTTCCGGCTTCGGAAGGATGCATTTATTTACCGCTCTTTCCATTAGTGATAACTGTATCAAAATCCGTTAGGTGGTTTAGAAGTTAGATGACAAACAGACAGAGGGAGACAGCCACTTTGAATATTATCATCGTATAGTCAACATACAAAAGTTACATACAAAATTAAGGTAGATCCAACTTGGGGAAGGAGGTCAATCATCGAATCCAGCCCGCAATGCAACGTGGTTCACTACTCGTATCTATGAGCCTACGAAAGAGCTCAACGAGTCACGGAGAGATAAATTCTCGGGCTTATAGATAAACGAAAGTCGTCGTCATAACTTATCGTACCTAATTTCTTATCGTACAAAATTTGAAAGCGATGACTAGGCAAAAAAATTTTTAATTTTTTTTTTTTGAAAAAATTGCTAATACTTAAATTATTTTTATGTTAGGGTCAGCAGACAGGCTGAAGGTCCACTTGATGGTAGGTGGCAGCCATCGCCTATAACACAAGCAATAACTTTAGCAAAAACACAACTGGCGGTTAACACTGTTAAAATTCAAATTCATTTTTTTTTTTTTTTTCAGGTAACTAGACCCATATTTTACATTTATATACATTAGTTATTAATATTTATCTAAACAGTTCCTAATTAAATTAAATAAAAGCAAATTTTTATATAATATCTACTATATACTAACAGTAATAAGATATAATACAAGATGAAAGAAAAGAAAAGAATAATAATAATATAATAAGCCTAAAAACTACCACCAACATGTCTATTACAACAATGTCGGATATATAAAGATAATTATAAATACTTGCCTAGTGCCTGCGACTTCCGTCCGCGTTAAAAAATAAAATATAATCGCCTGATATTATAAAAATATGTAAAGCAATATATCTGAATATAACGCCTGACATTATACTTAAGAGTTTTGTTTAGATAGCTGACGGCCTATGCCTATTCTAAAGGAAATTAATTATTTAAACCCCTGATATAATTCGAAAAATATTATTTAACTTATCAAACTAATTTACAGTAGTGTTTGAATAAGGGGTTAATTAATTTTTAGGTGTATAATATTTCCTAATAAAATAATTACTATACGTACACCTGTAAAGCTTCATCATCTCAGCCTCAGGGCGTCCGGCGCAACTTACGACAACTTTAGAGGTCGTTAGTCGTTTGGTGCGTACTTTACTAGCAACCCGCTCCCGGCCTCGCACGGGTGTCATTGTTATCTGAAAATTATATTTTATTTATTTATTTATTTATTTATTTATTTATTTATTTATTTATTTATTTATTTATTTATTTATTTATTTAGTAGCCAACCTTACAGCATGTAACGTTTTAGAAATACATAAAAAGAGTTTAATTTTTATATAGCCTATTACAAGGTTAGACATATTAAAGTTTATAAGTACAAAAAAAAATGAAAATACTAGTAATTAAAAAAAATATGATAACATTATATATACATGTATCTATAATAATATAAACATATATACGCACATTATATGAAAATACATACTTATAATCAAATATGCGTGATATATACCCAAACCTTCCTCGTTTCGTTTATTTCTCTTTATATTAGTGAAAGCCGTACCAATATCCGTATAGGGTGGTTGAGAACAAGTTAGCGAAGAAACAGACAGACTCGGACATATATTTTCCTTCCTATATCTTTTGTTTATGTTTTAAAGTCATACAAATTAACTAATCGATATTATTAGGTAAGAAGTGATTGTCTTAAAAATCTGCGCTGTCTGTTCAAGTAGTAAACATCACATGACTGGGTAAATGGGACTACTTGTAATGATAAGAACGCAGGGTTGGTCAACAATTTAATGCTAGCTTCAATAATTTATCTCTTAATTGTAAATTTATATTGTGAAAACAGCATGAAAATTGGTGCAGTAGTTTTTGAGTTTATCGCGAACAGACAGACAGACGCGGCGGAGGACTTTGTTTTATAACATGTAGTTATTAGTAAGGACAAAATCTCGCTGCGTGTGAGTAGAGCGGAGTACAGGCGCGCTCTCTTACTCTTATAGGCCTTATGGGATCGTGTAGTGATTTACAGAGCGTTCGTGTCGATAATGTTATCGATAACTTTACAGAAGTTTAAAATTTTATAAGTTATTTATGTATTTACAAATTATAAATTAAAAGTCGTCACCATCGACAGAATCATTATTTACATTTATTATAAATGATTTCGCTATGTGTGACTTTTTACTGTTGCGGACCCCGACCAGTTCATCGATAACTTTTGCCTGCACGTGCACATTACTATGCAAAAAATAATTTATGACTCGACCTGCAGCGACATTTTGTCCTTATTATAGTGACCTGCTCCCTACTTCGCCTGGGATGCAGTTTTTATATACAAAAACTTTCCTCGCATGTCCATTCCATACCCGAGTGAAAACCGTATTAGAATCGGTTAAGCTATTTTTGGAGTCCATTTTAATTTTTTTATGAGTTTCATATAGATATCTAAATGAATTCCTATTTTATTTTGCATTAGTAGGACATACAGACAATGGTCTAAATTAAACATACGTATTTTTAATAAAAAAAAAATCACGCGCCGCTTAGAGTAAAAGAACTGGTTTCTTAATTCTGTACCAACGGTTGGTTATCCAACCGAAACCAGCTTGCAATATCAGCGAATGAAGTTATTGGTAAATAAAATCAGTTCGAAACTAACATTTATTTTAAACGCTCGCTTTATTATTAATTGTGGAACGTGTTTAGTATGTCATATAAAATATTATAAGTGTCTAAGTGTACGTGAAAATACCAATAATAATAATTAAAAAAAAAACAATTTTTTTTGTGAGTGAAGTGGAAATTTAAAAAAGAACCTTTTTTTATTATACAAAAAAAATATATATTATATAAATTGGAATTTTAAAAAAATAATACAGTATCGATAATAGAAGTGTTTCCTTATACACATCCACGTGAAGCGTGGAATAGGATTTAGTATGTGACTGATCATTTACTCGTGGCTTATTGGTTAATTTTCTGTGTCTCTCAATTTATTTTTAAATGTACAACAACGACTTCCTACATTTCACAGAAAGGCCTTGAAGAGATCATCTCGCTCGTAATTTTTTACATTGCTGACTAGTTTTTTCCTCTCTCTTTTTTTTTGTATGTGTCTTAATTCTGTTACCTATATGTTATTCTTTAAATTAGCCTTGTTATAATATAATCAAGTAATATAGCTAGCATGCTTTGAACCCTACACAAAGCACTCAATAATAATATAATATACAATTTGTCAGTGAGCTAGATTTTTAATAGATTGATTATAAGATGTTGATTAAATGATATTTTTTGGGCAAACGTATTTTAAAAAATCTTGGTATGCAGGTTGAAAAAATTAAATTATATTTGCTTTGAGTAAAATTTGCTATCTGTAGTATTTATTTACTTACTTACTTACTTACTTTCCCTCCAGGCGTGCTTAAAAAATTCCAGCCTGCATTTCATACCTAAGGAACAAAATATTTCTTATATTGTAATTTATTTTCGGACCTAGAATAAAAAAGTGTCCCATTTAATTTTTTATTTACTTTAAAATGTATAAGAGATATAAATTTCCATTGACTTAAGTGAACTAGGAATTTAGGAATTAGGAATAATTATATTACGCGCCACATAAGCGAGACCTGAAGCATCACGTGGTTTGATCTACGCAGTAGACGATTGATAGGCCATTTGCGCACTAATAAGATTTAAAAGTATTCAATTAAAAGTAAAGATCGAAATGAAAAGTATTTTTTTTTAAACTGGACTAATATTTATTTATTTAGCTATTTTGTGAGCGAGTTTTACCTGCGGCGAATCCTCTACAATTGGCGCATGACATGCCTTCGTAATCCTTTAAATACTCCCCAAGTTTGACAGCCATAAAATAATAATTCAATTAAATTTCAATCTGTAAGCAAACATAAAATAATAATAATAAATTGTAAGAAAGAGCCATAATATAGCCAAGTGACTAAAAAATTGACACTTTAACAATGCGTATAAGGAAAACTTTTCTTGCATACGCAAGAGACTTTAGGAATACCGAACACGAACCTCTGCTGCAAGATGTTGACGATTCGGATGAAAATGATGATGGGCAAGTAATATCTATCTATAGACTTAAATATTTTTAAGACTATTATGTAATTATTTAAATTTAAATCAATGCATCGATTATTGAAAACAATAAAGTGTGCGTTTAAAAAATATATGTTTAGATGTCATATCTCAAGGACAGTTCCTCCTGTTTCGATCATTGCGATCTCAAACGTTTATAATGTCATTATACTTGATCAGCTGAACACTTAGGGGAAATAAGTAGTCGTAAAAAGAACACTTAGGGAAAACTAGAGAAATTATTATGTTATTTATGTTGCTAAGTGAGACGTACGTTATTAAAAATTTAAAAAAAAATCAAGCAACTGGACCCATATTATGTTACATTATTATACATTAAATTATTCTATCTAGGCAGTTCCGTATAAATGAAATAATATAACTAAAATAAAAGCGATTTTTTTTTATATACTTAACAGAAATAATAATAAGTAATGCTGCGACCTGTGTCTTCTTATAGTCTTCTTCATCCCTTGTTTTTTCTTCCTGTTTTTGTTTTACATTTATCCAATTTTGCTATATATATATATATCTACATTACTTAATATATAAATGCTTTATTATTATATCTATATTCTATATCTGTACATGTTATAAAATAAAGTCGGTCTCCATCTTCTTACCCGCCCAACGGATTTTCATACGGTTTTTATTTTTGAAAAGAGCGACGAACGAGGAATGTTTGTGTGTACCTATACTCAATACACAAAATTTGCAATTTGCAAATTTGCTAAATAAGAAAAATTGTAGAATAAATTGTATAGGTACGTGCGTTGCCGGGGGCGAGATATTTCAAAATTTCGTTATAAAGATAGTTAAACAAAGGTATTTAATAAATAACCAGCACCCAATATTTTATTTACACTAAGTATGTAGCAAAATAATTTGGTGTCATTTTACGAACGTGATATTTTGCCAAAGTGACATTGTGCGAACGTGACATTTTGCGAGACTGATATATTAAAATAATAAAAAAGAGCGGTTAATACATGTTACAAAATACCAAATGAGTGCCGTTATAGCCGCGATTCAAATCTATGAAAGATTTGTAGTGACGCGCTGGATAGCCGTGGCGGGGCACCGATGTCGTGTCATAACGTCCCCGCGACCTCGCCTATCTACGGCCGCACTAGGATGTCATTGGATCTGTACTATTTAGCCGGTAGGAGTGCGTCCTGTATCACTGCCGGGTATCCATGAGGATTGCTCAACGTTAAAAAAAAAGGCACCCTGCGTTCTGTGTCACATTATATGGAACAGCAATGACCACCCCTTTACAAAATATAATCATTAAATAAAAACACGTATGTATATTGTTGTTTTGGTGAGTGAGTAATAAGGGATGCCAGAGCCAAATTCCCCCTTCCCCCCCCCCCCCCAAATCCCTTATCCTTGACCTACTAACAGTAATTCCATTCTATTCATTTGGATTACAAAAAAGCAATATTGTCATTACATTATCGCAAAGTATGTATATTTTAGCATTACATAACCGCAAAATCCTCCTCAGTCAACATTTGTATTCTAAAAACGGTAACGCTATTAATTTAAGCATCAAAGAGGCGCTATTAAACCTAAAGATTATCTCAGTGCTATTTAGAGATTAGTTGCTATTTAAGGTAGTAGTTTTCTTTACATTTTCTTCGTTTATTCAGTGGTATGGGTACTAACTATTTTATACAGTGATAACGATCTTCAAATGTTGACCTAAGACCGTGCAAGATAATTAAGTATCATTATCACAAGTGGAGACTATCATGTATGGTAGTCTCACGGGGACAAGCGTGCGTCATTAACTTTAAACGGAAATCGCTGCCGTAACAGTGGGTACATTGAGCGCAATAGATTTTATTTACGGTTGCAGTGACTTTTTTTGTGACGTTATTTCCGTCATGTGAGTACCTTTTTTTTACAAGGGGGAATCCATCATAGATACCCACGGGGCGGTCACCGGTACAGTATTTGACGACATTGGTTATGCTGTTAACTAATTGTATCTACCAACTACGTGTCACCTTGTATTACTTTCGTACGACCTAATAGTTTTATTTATCTAGCTGATTCGCGTGGTTTTCATATTACGATGTAAATGTATAATTTTATTATAATGTATTATAATATTATTATGAACAAAGTTAAAAATAAAATGTATAATGTATAAGTAACTAACTAAAGGACTAAAGGAGTTGCGGAAGAGTGTTCGTCCGACCTCGCAACATAGCCTTATAGCGGGCGCGGAGGACGCCAAGAGGTTTTAGTCGGTAGGTCTACCCCACTAACATCTCGTGGCGGGAGTCCGACATAACCCACCGGTCTGTCCCCAGGCCGATGGTTATCCATGATGGATTCCTCTTGTAAAAATAAAAATAAAAAAAAGGGCTCTTCGCCCAAAAAGTGGCATTATTTCTATCCGGTAATTTATAAACGAAAGATCCGATTCTAATAATTTTAAATATCAATTAATTGAAACTCTTTAAGAGACTATTTAGTTCGATAGAGATATTAATATCATGTTACAAATGTCAATCATCTTTCGATTCTATAACAGTGTTTTGATTGACTAATTTGAACAAAAAAAACGGTTAACTATTGTGAATAAACTAGTTACAATAAATAAAATTAGACATTACTGTCTCGTAAACTGTTTTATGGATAATTGAAACACGAGTAGTATAAACATGTAGTATACATTATTTTATGTATAATCAATAGTTTTCGCAGCGCACGTTAAATAATTACTTTTGGGCAAACTTTTGATATCTTACGTTACATTATTGTAATTGTCATATGGATCTTTAATTTTTATTTGAAAATAAAATACACTCTATGTTACTCAGTAATGTAGCTTTTTATACTTAGATGAAAAAAATTTAAAAATCAGTTTAGTCGTTTCAAACATTACAAATAAATATACAATTAATAATAATAATAAAAATACTTATTAGTACATCCTTTAAAGAATCATAAAAATTATATTTTTAAATTTATTTATTAATTTAAAAATAATAATAATTTTATATTTTGATCTTATGACCAAAAAAGAAAATGAAGAGAATATTCTATAAGTGATAAAATTAATTTTTCAAAAGTAATTCACCAATTTTCTTTTTATAAGAATTCAAATTGTTGGAAAATATGTCAATATCATTCAAAATCTTATTGTAGTGATATTTAGAACGATGAAAGAAGGAATTTTTACAATGATTAATTCTACAGTAGGGAATATGAAATGTATCACTTGATCTTGTTCTAAATTTTGGTACATTGAAGTGAATACATTTATTATTTTATATAAGAACATTGCGTCAATATAAGATCGCCTATCCTTTAAAGAATGTAGTTTGAGTGTTGAAGCGCTAAAATGTGATAGTAATTTGTCTCCAGGTCACAGCATCGACCCAGTCAGCAGTTCAACGTAGTTCGAAGGGTGTATCAACAAGATGCACTCAACAAGGACGCCGATTATAGATTGCCAGATAAACCTTGTAAGTATTTCATCAGAGTAAATCAATTGTAAACTCCAAAATTCTATTTATTTTATTTATTTATTTATTTATTATACATAAAAAGTTATCTTAACATTGTCCCCCAAAAATTGGAAAGCAGTTTGTATATGGGATCAAATTTAGTAAATTTATATTATAATGTAATTAAACTTTTAGTTATTTATATACATATTTCATTAAATTAATGAATTTAAATAAAATTTCATTAATTTATTTTTTTTTCTTACTTATTTTCCTCTTTTCAGACATATTATTAAGAACTAGCTGGTGCCTGCGACTTCATCCGCGTTGAAAATTTAAAAAAAAAGCAATATAACGCTTTACCTCGTGTTGCTATAATACTTTGGCCAGGCGTTAGTTTTTTATTTTTTATTTATCCCTCGGGAATAGTCTTTTTTTCTGGATTAAAGGTACCCTATGTAAGGACATAGTACCCTATGTCTGGTGTCCCAGACAATGTGTATGCAAAATTTTATGGTGATCGGTTCAATAGTTTTTGCTTGAAAGAGTTACAAACATTCATACATCCAAACGTGCTTTCGCATTTATAATATTAGTAAGATGTATGGCAACCGCTTCTTTATAGTTCTGTCACCATAATAGTTATGTATGTACCATAGGAACTACTTTGCCTTTTTTTATTTTTCTACATGATTTTTGTATTATTTTTTTTATACTTGGACAATTCACGGTCACCACGCAATCAAAACTCTAATACCACTACCTAATTGTAGCTCATAAATACTTTAAATTATACCATTTTATAATTGCAGTAACATACCAGTGCAAGAAAGCTGTGACAAGCTGCGGAATCGGAGAGTGTTTGCTCAACTCAGTGCCAATAGTAAGATGGTTGCCTCGGTACAGTCCGAAGCGAGATCTGATCGGAGATCTAGTCGCTGGGGCTACAACAGCGGTCATGCATATACCACAAGGTGAGACCATAAGTTTGTGTACAGTTGCATTTATTCGTTTAACAGTGCTTAGTGTAAGGCGAAATCTATAAATCCTACTAATATTATAAAGAGAGAAGATTTGTTTGTATGTAATAAACTAAAAAACTACTGTGCCGATTTAAAAAAATTCTTTAACCTATAGAAAACTACTTAACATTGGCTATATTTTATAATGTTACAAAGTGGCTAGCAACAGCTAGTGTATTATTATGAATGCTAAAGTTTGTGGTCGATTTGATGGTAGGCGACGGTAGCCACCTACCATCAAATTGACCGTTTGACCGTCACCCTTTACATATAAAAAAAATTTTAGGTAACTTTTTTTTTTTTTTCAAGGTATGGCTTACGCCCTTCTAGCAGAAGTTCCACCGATAGTAGGTCTTTACATGGCTTTCTTTCCCGTACTGATGTATGTGATTTTCGCTACTTCTCCTCACGTGTCTATGGGCACCTTTGCTGTAGCTTGCCTTATGGCTGGAAAGGTAAAAAATTTACTTGACTTAATTATATATTACATGTATAGGCAAAGATATATAAGAAAATGCTCGATATATAGGCTGAATTTTGAATCAGTCCCAAAAATTTTACTGAGTAATCTTTTAATGTTCTTTTCATAATGTTGACGAGACCGTTCGATGAGTAGTTAGAGTACTTGCTTTAACGCTTCGTTCTAGGGTTTCCGGGATCGATACCCGGCCGGGTCAACTTTGGAAATGTACTTTTTAAAGTTGGCTCCGGTCTGGATTTGGAAAGTAGTGGCGGAGCACACTGCGTTTCGCAGTCATTTGGGCAGCTTAGCCCGTCTGGCGGCAGTAACCACCCCCTTACAGAAGACCACCGTGAAATAACAGCATGTGTGCTGTTATGTTTCGGTGAGTGAGTGAGGGATGCCAGAGCCCATTTCCCTATCCTATCCCAATTCCTTATCCTTTATTCTACTGTAGTAAGCAGCGCACTTGCGATACCTGTGGCGTTGCTTGTGTTTTAGGCGACTGTAGCCACCTACCATCAAGTAGACCGTCAGTCTGTCTGCCGACCTTAATATTAAATAAAGTTGATATCTAAGACAGTGAAGTGGACAAAATTGTAAAATGACATAAGTTGTTTAAACTATTTTTTCAGGTGGTGACCCAATATTCCCACCACGAAATCGCCAACAACTTAACTAATGTTACGACCGTGGCACCATGTAAGTATAAAAACACAAAAATATCTTCAACACAAAACTTTTTCAATTAGTGTAGTGACAAGATAAAGAACACAATATCAAAATGTTTTGGAACCCTTAATGGAGATCTCTGAATTATTTTATTATTTTATTTTATACTATTTTAAAGATGACAGAAATAATGGTATCCTGAGTTTCTTTCGGGGTCATCATTTTGGCTGCTTTTTTTTTTTTTTTTTTTTCAAAAACCCTGGTAAATTTAAATTTATAATAACAATCAAAAGAGTTTCTTGGAGTATTGATAAATAAATATTTTGATTTGATAAGAATCTTTGTATTTATATATTTAATTATTTATTTATTATACAAGGCCTCTGACGAGGCAGGCATCAAACTAAAATCGTCATCGTTCAAGTTAGGCAACACTTGGCGAATTACTGCACCAGTGAAGTACTTAACATTTAAAGTATTCAAACGACAGCTAAATGAGAAAAAAAAATAAGATTTAATACGAGTAGAATACAGTCGATAAAGATACCGATCTAATATAATAATAAAAAATGGTATCTTTATCGACCAAAAAAATAATAATGGACATTATTCTTAGTAAATATTACATTAGTAAATTAGGTTAAAGTAAAATTACTTACCTACTAGAGTTTTAGACTTAGACTAGTAATCTTAAAAGGATTCACTATTCCAAGATATACACCCTTAAAAAAATCCAAAACGGGAGCGAGTCCCAAGAGAAATATAATTTGGATTTAAATAACGCACATATTAATTAATATTTTTTTATATTACAGTACCCTCAGCGGAAACTGTTCAATACACTCCGTTACAAGTCCTCAGTGTAGTTTGTTTAACTGTCGGCCTATTTCAGGTAAGTAATTCAATATTACAGTAAATCCCGATTTCCCTATCCCTTATCCCTAACCTTACTTTGGTCGGCAGCGCACTTGCAGCATTTGTGGCGTTGCTTGTGTTAAAGGCGATGGTAGCCAGAAAAAATACCTTATATTCGTTATGAAAACATTAAGATTTTTGTTGTATTCTTCTAAGTGCGCTTAACAGAAAATTGCTCCTAAAAAATTTTTTTCTTACGTCCTATATTCTCCTAAAAGATGTTTTTTGACTCCTAAAAGATGTTTTCTTAAAAAGAAAATATTTCAAAAATTCTTCCTATACCTACGCTCCTCGTGCACTCATAGATTTGTGTAAGTATGACGAAAATTCAGGTTCAGGTTCTATAATTCAGGTAATAATGTGGAGCCTGCGGCTCGGTGCGGTGTCGAGTCTGCTCTCTGAACCGCTGGTATCCGGGTTCACGACAGCCGCGTCATTCCACGTACTGGCTTCACAGTTGAAGGATCTGTTCGGCATTAAAATACCAAAGCTATCGCCAAATTTTAAGAATATATTTGTAAGTAAATTTCAATATTTTGTCAGGTATTAACATAGACACTCATATCACAAATATCTAATTGACTTCGCTATTAGAAACTATATTAGAAAGACAATTACAACGGTAATATATTGCAAAGGCCCCAATATCGAGCCTTGCGCGATACCTTCCATTACTGTTACTGAGAAACTATCTACCTTAAAAAAGTTATTATAATTACCGACATTGACAAAGTAGGATCAATTTTGTATGTAGTTGTCACACCAAATACTTCTGACTCCACAGTCCTCTAGACTTTTTTATGTCTAAACGTATCAAAAGCTCTACTGTAATCAATAAAAACGACTATCTGCATTTTATTCTTTGTCACATAGTCTGTGAACACAGTCAATAGTTGAGTGGTGTTCTTATGAAATTAAAAATCGAACTGGTTTCTCGTTAATATGCTATTTTTGCTATTTTATCCAAGGTTGGCAAAATAGTTATAGGTCTGTAATAAGTGTTATAATCCTCTCGACTCCCCTTTAAGCAAAAAAAAGCATATATATGCTTGTCACCACATATGCTAATATTATAAAGTTAGAAATATCTATATTAATTTTTCGAGTTAAAATTTTTTTTTTTTTTTCTTTTTTTAGACAATAGTGGAAATAGTAAAAAATCTACCCAATCTGAACTGGGCAGCATTCATTATATCAACAATAGCTTGTGCCATCATTGCACTCAACAACGAACTGCTCAAGGTAAATTAACTTTTAATTTTATATCTATACTTTAATAATAAATTTGTATCGGTGTGGAACTATAGCCTATATATACTTTAAAAAAAATTATAGTGATGTTTTAGGATTTGTAAAGTTTCAATGAAGCCGCCTCTAGCTGGTCTCTCTTGATTTAACTATAGTTTTTTTAACTGTTATTTGACTTTAACTTTTAACTGGTTTATCTAAATACATTGTTTTGTCAACAATAATTAGATAATGTCGACTATGATCACTTAATTTCGATTATATTAGGATAAATAAGATTGTTTAATAAATCTATTCGAAAAGTACTGACTTGATTTGATTTCGATGGATTTGATACAAATATTTTTGTAAAAATTTTGTAACTTTCAGCCATGGGTTAGTAAACGAAGTCGAGTGCCAGTGCCTATAGAACTGTTGATTGTCGTGGCCGGAACACTCGTCTCCAAATATTGGGGCTTGAAAGAAAAATTTGGTGTCGGTCTCGTTGGAAACATTCCTACCGGGTAAGTTATTTGTTTTTTTTTTAGTCATCACTGCATTTAATTAATTATTTTAAATTATTCCCACGTTATCCCTTATCCTTAATCCTACTAAATTCGGCAGCTCACTTGCACCACCTATGGCGACGGTAGCCAACTACCATCGAGTGGACCTTTAGCCAAATCAAATGGCCTCAACCGAGTTTCCCAAAGGCTTTGTCAAATTTACACTCTCGTCAAATCCTTTATTAGTCACTAGCTGTGTCACGCGACTTCGTCCGATTAACTTTATAAAATATAGCCTGTTACTCGCTGATAATGTAGCTTTCTATAGGTGAAAGAATTTTTAAAATCGGCCCAGTAGTTTTTGAGTTTATTCATTACAAACATACAAAAATACAAATTTTCTCTCTTTATATTAATATTAGTATAAATATGTGTCCTGCCCACTTACACTTCAACATACTGATCCGCCGGCTAATGTCGGTAACTTTCGTCCGTCTACGGATCTCCTCGTTTCTGATTCGATCTCTTGTTTGTACAAACCCCTCGCACAGCCCTCTCCATAGCTCGTTGAGCGATGTTGAGCTTTCTTAAGAGGCTCAAAATTAGCTGACGTCATTCATAACAAAAAGCCAACATCACGCGGTGTTCCCAGGCGGTCACCCATCCAAGTACTGACCGCGCCCGACGTTGCTTAACTTCGGTGATCGGACGAGAACCGGTGTATTCAACGTAGTATGGACGTTGGCAACCGTCTCTTCTGAAAGAAGCTTCCCTAGCAAATTTCTGACGTCACTGATAATAACAAAAAGTAGGTGTTGCAAAAAGCCAACATCACGCGGTGTTCCCAGGCGGTCACCCATCCAAGTACTGACCGCGCCCGACGTTGCTTAACTTCGGTGATCGGACGAGAACCGGTGTATTCAACGTAGTATGGACGTTGGCAACCGTCTCTTCTGAAAGAAGCTTCCCTAGCAAATTTCTGACGTCACTGATAATAACAAAAAGTAGGTGTTGCAAAAAGCCAACATCACGCGGTGTTCCCAGGCGGTCACCCATCCAAGTACTGACCGCGCCCGACGTTGCTTAACTTCGGTGATCGGACGAGAACCGGTGTATTCAACGTAGTATGGACGTTGGCAACCGTCTCTTCTGAAAGAAGCTTCCCTAGCAAATTTCTGACGTCACTGATAATAACAAAAAGTAGGTGTTGCAAAAAGCCAACATCACGCGGTGTTCCCAGGCGGTCACCCATCCAAGTACTGACCGCGCCCGACGTTGCTTAACTTCGGTGATCGGACGAGAACCGGTGTATTCAACGTAGTATGGACGTTGGCAACTGTCTCTTCTGAAAGAAGCTTCCCTAGCAAATTTCTGACGTCACTGATAATAACAAAAAGTAGGTGTTGCAAAAAGCCAACATCACGCGGTGTTCCCAGGCGGTCACCCATCCAAGTACTGACCGCGCCCGACGTTGCTTAACTTCGGTGATCGGACGAGAACCGGTGTATTCAACGTAGTATGGACGTTGGCAACCGTCTCTTCTGAAAGAAGCTTCCCTAGCAAATTTCTGACGTCACTGATAATAACAAAAAGTAGGTGTTGCAAAAAGCCAACATCACGCGGTGTTCCCAGGCGGTCACCCATCCAAGTACTGACCGCGCCCGACGTTGCTTAACTTCGGTGATCGGACGAGAACCGGTGTATTCAACGTAGTATGGACGTTGGCAACTGTCTCTTCTGAAAGAAGCTTCCCTAGCAAATTTCTGACGTCACTGATAATAACAAAAAGTAGGTGTTGCAAAAAGCCAACATCACGCGGTGTTCCCAGGCGGTCACCCATCCAAGTACTGACCGCGCCCGACGTTGCTTAACTTCGGTGATCGGACGAGAACCGGTGTATTCAACGTAGTATGGACGTTGGCAACCGTCTCTTCTGAAAGAAGCTTCCCTAGCAAATTTCTGACGTCACTGATAATAACAAAAAGTAGGTGTTGCAAAAAGCCAACATCACGCGGTGTTCCCAGGCGGTCACCCATCCAAGTACTGACCGCGCCCGACGTTGCTTAACTTCGGTGATCGGACGAGAACCGGTGTATTCAACGTAGTATGGACGTTGGCAACTGTCTCTTCTGAAAGAAGCTTCCCTAGCAAATTTCTGACGTCACTGATAATAACAAAAAGTAGGTGTTGCAAAAAGCCAACATCACGCGGTGTTCCCAGGCGGTCACCCATCCAAGTACTGACCGCGCCCGACGTTGCTTAACTTCGGTGATCGGACGAGAACCGGTGTATTCAACGTAGTATGGACGTTGGCAACCGTCTCTTCTGAAAGAAGCTTCCCTAGCAAATTTCTGACGTCACTGATAATAACAAAAAGTAGGTGTTGCAAAAAGCCAACATCACGCGGTGTTCCCAGGCGGTCACCCATCCAAGTACTGACCGCGCCCGACGTTGCTTAACTTCGGTGATCGGACGAGAACCGGTGTATTCAACGTAGTATGGACGTTGGCAACTGTCTCTTCTGAAAGAAGCTTCCCTAGCAAATTTCTGACGTCACTGATAATAACAAAAAGTAGGTGTTGCAAAAAGCCAACATCACGCGGTGTTCCCAGGCGGTCACCCATCCAAGTACTGACCGCGCCCGACGTTGCTTAACTTCGGTGATCGGACGAGAACCGGTGTATTCAACGTAGTATGGACGTTGGCAACCGTCTCTTCTGAAAGAAGCTTCCCTAGCAAATTTCTGACGTCACTGATAATAACAAAAAGTAGGTGTTGCAAAAAGCCAACATCACGCGGTGTTCCCAGGCGGTCACCCATCCAAGTACTGACCGCGCCCGACGTTGCTTAACTTCGGTGATCGGACGAGAACCGGTGTATTCAACGTAGTATGGACGTTGGCAACCGTCTCTTCTAAAATAAGCATCCCTAGCATATCTCTGATAGAGACCACGTTTCAGCGCCATATTATTAGCGCATTAGTACCATTGGACTGTACCATTAATAGTACTAGTGATACTACTTGGTATAACCAGTACCTTTAAAAAGCAGCTAGTAAAAATATCCATACTTCACTTGCTGTCAACATTGTCAAGTCATAACGCATTTCAGTCTCCCATACCCGGAAGTGCCGCCAGTTGAGCTGATACCAACAATAGCAATCGACGCGTTCACCATCACGATGGTGACATACACCATCACAATGTCGATGGCTCTCATATTTGCAAACAAGGACAAGTATGAAGTGGATGCTAATCAAGAATTGTTGGCTCTAGTGAGTATATTTTATTTACGTCCTACTTTCGATATATGATACTTTTGATATTTTAAAAGACGAAAAAAAATTCTAATAATAAGTCAATAAAATTGACAAAATTTAAATACATAAGAAATTTAACCAGGAAAGAAAAAAGACATTTCTTCAATCTTTAGTGTAGTTCACAAGTTCAAATTTGTGTTAAATTTTGAAATAGATCGTAAAAATATGACAATGTGCAACAGATCACTGAATTCCCAATAATTGCATAAGTAAGTTATACGAGTAAACAAAATATTAAGATGAGAAGAGAAAGACATTTTGTTTTTCGCTAATAATCCAAAAACTATAAGCTATAACGAAAATCGAAAAAAAAAATTCTCAAAGGGAAATTCCCTATAAAAACCACCCAATTCCCTGATATGTAACTCCCTGAGCTGGAGTCGTTGTGTCAGAACTGCTGTCAATTTTATTATAATGTTTTGCGCTTATAAAACACATTTAAGTTATTTATTTTTATTGATTGGGCAGGTGCCATGGTCCCCCCTCCCCTCCCTCCCCTCCCCTCGCCTTTCCTCCCCTCTCCCTCCCCCTAGATTGAGGCTTTTTTTAACGTTGGTAAATCCTCTTGGATACTCGGCGGTGTAGGGGACACTGCGAGGTTATGCGGGATTTCTATCGGCTAAAACCCAACGACTTTATTTCTAGCGAGGCCGTTGATGGGCGGGGTCGTGGGGACGTTATGACACACGGACACGACTTCGGTGCCCCGCCACGGAGGCCTGCGAAATAATGACGTAACATTTGTGTTATAGGGTTCAAGTAATGTATTTGGTGCGTTCTTCTGCTGTGCCCCGATTTGTGCCAGTCTGTCGCGATCGTACATACAATACCAGGTATACGTAATTCCATTTTGTTATTATATTATTTATTACTGTGATACGGTGTAATATTTGACGGTTTATTTATTCCCACTAGTTCAATTTGAGAGTACAATTGATTGAACTGGCGGGACTTCTTAGTCTCACTAGTTCAATTGACATTATTATTATAATTGGTTAAAACTAACTGGTTGAAAAAAAAGACTAGGTTTCGCTTATCATAAATAAAAAGAAGAAAGGTTGGCGAAAAATTATTTTCAAACTTATACATTTAATATATTGTAAAAAAAAAATATATCTAAATTTACATGAATTTTCTTTAAATAATACAAAGTTAAGGAAGTTTTGTGTTTTTGATTTAATTTGCTTCAAAACTCTTTAGAAATAATTTATTGTTTTAAAATTTTTGAAAGAGCTTAAGACACTTTAATATGAAACGTTGTTACCAACTACATATATCTTGGGGTTTTTAAATATCATTAGACAAAGTAAAGTCGGGATGCGAAAACATTCGTCAGTTTTCAAATTTATTCCTTTATCAATAATCGTAGACTCTTAGTATACCTTTTGAGACACTAAAGTACTAACAGACAACTGACCGACCGACAATCCTCTATTCCACAAAGTTCAACTGGAAGTTGAAGTTTACGAATTGGACAATTAGTTGAACTAATTGGACAAAAACATTCCAATTATTTCAACTTTGTAATTTATTTTAAAAATTGAACTATCTGGACTAAATTGATCCACCACGACTGACAATATTATTGCAAGGAAATGTCGATTTTAACGTGACGATTACGAACCTTTTCTTACACCGACTGTGCCTAAACATTTGACGACTCGTTTGGTCTAGTGGCTAGTAACCATATCTGTTAACCAAACGGTTGCGGGTTCGAATCCCGCTAGGGGGCAAATGTTTATGTGTTAACATTTTACCTTTGTACCTGAGTCATGGATGTTTTGTATTTATAATATGTATGTATTTACAAAAAAAAAAAAATGTAATCTATGTAGTATATCAACTGTCTGGTATCCATAATACAAGCATTAGTTGCTTAGTGTGGAACTAGATGGTGCTGTGTGGAATGTGTGAATATATTTATTTATTTATTATTATTTATTTATTATTTAGTCATTTGCTGGGTATTTTAATAAAGAGGAAACGATCGACAAAACATGAAATGTGTTTTTGCTTGTAGGCGGGAAGCAAAACACCATTGACAACAGTAATAAGTGCAATGTTCGTGTTATGCGTGCTTTTGTGGATCGGACCATTCTTCGAGCAGCTGCCGCGTTGCGTGCTCGCCTCTATCATCATCGTATCGCTCAAGGGCATGTTCATACAAGTCATCGAATTAAACAAGTGAGACATAATTATTTCACAACTATTTGAATTTGAATTATTATAAAAAAAAAAAAAAAATTGGCGAATTACTTTTGAAAAATTAATTTTATCACTTATAGAATATTCTCTTTTTTTTTTTACTTTTTCTTTTTCTTATTATTATTATTTATTTATTTTAATTAATAAATAAATGTAAAAATCTAATTTTTTAAGATTCTTTAAGCCTATTTGTATATAATCTATAATATTTTTTTTTTTTAAATTTATGGCTGTATGTAATTTAAATAAATAAATTTAAAAAAAATTCTTTCAAGTGTTAACATTAACTTAACGATCGATTCACACATTATGCTTATAAAAAGAATCGCCACTCGTTTTTAAAATTAAGAAGGTTAAAAGATCGAGATCATTCGTTTATTCCTATTAGTTCAATTGCTATTATTATAATAGGTTAAATAATTTATTATAAGTATTTATTTTAATTGACAAGTACGGTTATTTATAAGTGCGAGTTTAAGATTGTATGGAAAAAAAATTAACAAATTGCACCTAAAATAAAACTGATTTAATTGGTTTTCGTGTAGATTTTGGAAACTCAGCAAATTGGATGGTCTCGTGTGGCTGGTGACATTCCTTGTGACAGTACTAGTTAATATCGACATTGGGTAAGATACTTAATTAAAGGTAACAAATAATAACAGTTACAGTCACTTTAAGTCTTTAGAAGATCCCCTATGAGACAATGTCTGAAATTAGTCTGAAATATCTATTTTCTTTTATAACACAATCGAATTTCATTTGAAATAATAATATATTTCTGGAGCTATACTTACATATATATTTTTTGTTTGCACCGAAACACAACACATATATAATTATGCTGTTATTTTGGGGTGGTTACTGCAGCCAGACGGGTTGCCTAAATGACTGCAAAACGCAGTGTGCCCTGCCACTACTTTCCAAATCCAGACCACAGTCAATGGATCCTATGAGCATAGGAGGCAAAAGGCAAAAAAAAAAATATCCTAAGACCCCTTTCCTCCTTTCAAAGTGAAGTGCGTCCAATTTGAAAAGTTCATATCCAAAGTTGACCCCGCCGGGAATCGAACCCGGGACCCCTGACATGTTAGACAAGTACCCTTACCACTCGTCAAACTGGGCAATTTTTTTTTTATTCTTAATTTATCGAACTAATTTAGTTTCATGTCAACTTTTCTAATAATGTACAAATAATGTGAAATAATATTTAAAATACGATTTCACACTAGCTGGTGTTTAACCCGCGACTTCATCTACTTTGAAAAATAAAATATACGAGTCCCTATATAGTTCCCATAAGGCCTATATGTGTAAGGGAGAGATTGCCTTGCCTTCAACGAAATTTTTTGTCCATACTATAGTGTGCCATGAAAAAGTAAATTGAATTCGTAATATAATTAATTCTGTGGCCAATATCTATATTCCTATCTTTCGGTAATAAGCATTAGAACAATGAACAAGAATTGATAGTTATAATTTACATCTTATATTATAGTATTACTAAAATATCTTTTTGTTATTGTTAGGACAAATAAATATCATTCTTTTTCAACAACTTTGCTGTTGAATCCCATTTTTCACAAAAAAGGACTTTGGCCCTTTTAGCACCAGGCCAGAGAATTAATTATTTACGTGTATTTGTTATTTTTACAGTCTTGGAGCTGGAATAATAGCAAGTATATGCACATTATTCTGTCGATCACAAAAACCATACACTTGTCTGTTGGGACGAGTGATGAACACTGATCTCTATCTGGACATCAAGAGATACAGAGCTGTGAGTACTTACTTACTTACTTACTTACTTACTAATATTATAAATGCGAAAGTATGTTTCGATGTTTGTAACTCTCACGCAAAAAAAAAGCGATTGCTATTTTTGTTTTATTGACTTGATTGATTTTAAGAAACTAATTAATTATAATAATATGTAAATTGATTTAGGTATTCGTATTTTTGATCTCTGGACATTTGTTAATTCATTTATAATTTAATTAATCAAAACTAATGTTGTGCTTTCCTATAATTTAAATTCATACTTGTGATGTTCATCTCTGTGAGTGTTGTATATTGTGATTATGTATGTCTTTAGTTGGTAAGCCTTTTTTAAATAAATAAATAAATAAAACTGCTGAACCGATCACCATAAAAATTTGCGTACACTTTGTCTGGGACACCAGAAAGGACATAGGGTACCTATCATCCAGAAAAAGAGGACTATTCCCGAGGGATAAATAAAAAATAAAAAACTAACGCCTGGCCAAAGTGTTATAGCAACACGAGGTCAAGCGTTATGTTGCTAGTATTATAAATGTGAAAGTAACTCTGTCTTTTACCTTTTCACACCTTAATTACTCAACCGATTATCGTGAAATTTTGCATACACGTTGTCAGGGATACAGGACAGGACATAGGGTACATTTCATTAAAAAAAAAAAAAAGTACTGATCCCGAGAGTTTATCTAAAATAAAATAAAAAACTAACGCCTGGCCAAAGTGTTATAGCAACACGAGGTCAAGCGTTATGTTGCTAGCATTATAAATGTGAAAGTAACTCTGTCTGTCTTTTACCTTTTCACACCTTAATTACTCAACCGATTATCGTGAAATTTTGCATACACGTTGTCAGGGATACAGGACAGGACATAGGGTACATTACATTAAAAAAAAAAAGTACTGATCCCGAGAGATTATCTAAAATAAAATAAAAAACTAACGCCTTACCAAAGTGTTATAGCAACACGAGGTCAAGCGTTATGTTGCTAGCATTATAAATGTGAAAGTAACTCTGTCTGTCTTTTACCTTTTCACACCTTAATTACTCAACCGATTATCGTGAAATTTTGCATACACGTTGTCAGGGATACAGGACAGGACATAGGGTACATTATATTAAAAAAAAAAAGTACTGATCCCGAGAGATTATCTAAAATAAAATAAAAAACTAACGCCTTACCAAAGTGTTATAGCAACACGAGGTCAAGCGTTATGTTGCTAGCATTATAAATGTGAAAGTAACTCTGTCTGTCTTTTACCTTTTCACACCTTAATTACTCAACCGATTATCGTGAAATTTTGCATACACGTTGTCAGGGATACAGGACAGGACATAGGGTACATTTCATTAAAAAAAAAAAAAGTACTGATCCCGAGAGTTTATCTAAAATAAAATAAAAAACTAACGCCTGGCCAAAGTGTTATAGCAACACGAGGTCAAGCGTTATGTTGCTAGCATTATAAATGTGAAAGTAACTCTGTCTGTCTTTTACCTTTTCACACCTTAATTACTCAACCGATTATCGTGAAATTTTGCATACACGTTGTCAGGGATACAGGACAGGACATAGGGTACATTACATTAAAAAAAAAAAGTACTGATCCCGAGAGATTATCTAAAATAAAATAAAAAACTAACGCCTGGCCAAAGTGTTATAGCAACAAGAGGTCTACCGTTATATTGCTTATATATATATTTTTTTATTTTTCAACTCTAACGAAGTCGCAGGCACCAGCTAGTAATGTTATAAAGAGAGAAGATTTATATGTTTGTAATGAAAAACTCAAAAAGTAGTGGACCGATTTTGAAAAATTTTTCACCTATAGAAAGCTACATTATCACCAAGTAACATGCGCTATATTTTATAAAGTTACGCTAACGAAGTCGCGTGAAACAGCTAGTTATTTATATCAGTATAATTTCTAATTATTCTGGTAATACAATCAACAATTTTTTTTTTTTTTTAATGTAAGTTTTAAAATAATATAAAATTTCTTTGTTAATCGCGCTATATAATAATAATAATAATAATAATATATAATACATACATATACATACTATTGGTGTAATAAAAACTTTAAATAAGTTTATATTACACCTAAACTGCGCATCACTAATTAAATTTTCTTTTTTGTAAATAAATTAATAAAAAAAAAATGGTACTTAATTTTTTTGTATACTTATTTGAAATCAGTAAATTTTATCGATTACTATTAAGAAATATATAAAATATATATATATATATAAGTTTATATATGTATATATATTACACACACACACGCACGCACACGCACGCGCACACACACACACACACACACACACACACACACACACACACACACACACACACACACACACACACACACACACACACACACACACATACATACATACATACATACATACATACATACATACATACATACATACATACATACATACATACATATATATATATATATATATATATATATATGCACAACATTAGTTTTGATTAATATATATGTGTTTGTGTATATATATATAGTCTCTGCAGTAAGTCAACCGCACACATCAAGTTATTCTCCATGAAAGAAAACTTATAATGGTTTAATTACTTACATTTTATTTTCGTAATCTATACTCATATATTGTCCTGCGATGAAAGCAACGCGTGACTAGCTGTTTCGGCTTCATTGTCGTTATGTAACCACAGAATTAAAAATTGTAAACAAGAAGCGAATAGGCTATAGAAGAACAGAAATATTATCCATTTTATTGTATCGAAAACTCCCGGCTCGTAGCTCGTTGAGAACGGATAGCGTTTGTCGGAACATAAACGCATTTTATACTCACAAAAAGCACTTTATCTAACATTTATATTTTCAAACATTTACGCTTTTAATACTAGAATTTTGTTATTTATTTAATACGCATTGTTGATCCTGAAATCTGTCTTACAACATGACAATGACATAAGTTGTATTGTTTTTATAAAGGTCTTTGAAGAGAAATGAGACAAATGGACTGTATTTATAATGAGTTTATTAAAAATTTTAAAAATTAAAAAATATATATTACATGTTAAGTATATGAATAATATTTCGTTATCGATTACAATATACAAAAATATGTGACAGTAAAAAAGCATTTTTCTTTTTTATTTTCCAAAAACAATACAAACTAATATTATTTAAAAAATACAATCTCAAAACAAAGGAGTTCGCAACAGTTTTCCTAATATATTTTTAAGTAGAGGCCGGCAAGCAGGCTGTCTACTTGAAGGCTATACCGTCGCATGCAACGCAACACAAGCAACGCTGCCTGGCGACGCTCTTTATATTTAAAAAAAATAATATATACTAGATTAGGGTGGAGTGAAAAATTTGTTATTGAAATTTTAAGATTCCTGTGTTATCAATCTATGTTCATGCAAATTTTCAGCTATTTAAGGTGGCGGATTAGGTTTGAATTTTAGAAAATAAAAATAAAAATTTGGTTTACAAACAGAACTTTCTTTGCGGCTATATTGATATCTTTACTATATTAATACTTAAAATCACCAATAAGCAATGAATAACTATAAAAATAAATTTAAAAAAACCACAAAAATTACATTTTAAGTTCCAGCGCCATCTTTTATTTAATTGCAGGCAGAAGAATTGCCCGGGATAAAAATATTTCACTACTGTGGCGGTTTAAATTTCGCTAGCAAAAATCTGTTTCGCTCTACGTTGTTCAGAAAAGTCGGATGTCTCTCCGAAGACTTATTGGATGAGGACAATAACCTTCCCAAATCGGATTCTTGCCATTGGGATCCAAATTTTGGAAATAAAGTAAGTATATCAGCATACCCTATTTCATTTTAACGCCCGACCCAAAAGAGATGTGTTAGAAATTCGACCTGTGAATATGTTTGTCTGTGTATCTGAATGTGTGTTTATGGCATCATAGCTCCTAAACGTAAGGAACTTTTGACCCGTTTTTTTTTAAAAGCTGAAGTGATCGAGATGGTTCTTAGTTATAATTTAAGAAGATTTTTTCAGGAGTTTAAAGATCATTAGCTCATTTTCTAGTTAACAAAAGTATCTGGTGATCCTTCTTTAACAGTTGATGTACTGCGGTGGTATTTCCATGACATGATAACTCCTCAGCAACTTACAGCAAATATAGCGTGTTTGGGCTCAATAGAAAGTCTTTTTTTTAATGTCAAGATCGACAGACAGGCTAACGGTCCACTTGATGGTAGGTGGCTACCGTCGCCTATAACATAAGCAACGCCACAGGTGCTGCAAATGCTCTGCCGACCGTAGAAAAATTAAAGACAATAAAGGGATAGGGAAATGAGCTCTGACATCCCTTACTCACCCACCGGAACACAACAGCACATATGCTGTTATTTCACGGTGGTATTCTGGTTACTGTCACCAGACATGCTGCCCAAATGACTGAGTAATGCAGTGTGCCCTGCCGCTACTTTGCAAATCCAGACCAGAGCCAACTTTGAAAAGTTCATTTCCAAAGTTAACCCCGCCGGGAATCGAAACCGGGGCCCCTGAAACGTTAGGCAAGCACTCTTACCATTCATCAAAAAAAGTCGTGGTATAGTTTATAATTTTTAATTTATAGTAATTTTAATATTGCAGGTGCAATGTGTGATAATAGACGCGACCGCCCTCTCTTACGTTGACGCTCCCGGAATCAAAACACTAGTCGCTGTGCGACAAGAATTGACTGCAGCAAACATAACTGTTCTCTTGGCTGGAGCTAATTGTACGTATATGCCAATTCAGAACTATCATTGAAATTTGAACTTAATGAAACATGTTTCAACGATCCACATCGGTGAACATCGGTGAACTTAATGACATATTTTGGACCCATAAGTGTCCAAAATATGTCATTTATTATCATTTCATTCAATAAACCCCATAAATGGGTACCTCACCACTTTTTGGGTCAATAGACCCATAAATGGGTACCCCTATAATGGGTAACCCCCCCCCCCCCCCATTTATGGGTCATTAGACCCATAATGGGTACCACACCATTTTATGGGTCAATAGACCCATAATGGGTCAATAGACCCATAAATGGGCACCACCAAACCCAACCCCCCCCCCCCCCCTTATGGGTCATGAGACCCACAGACCGCTTCTACAACAGGCTTCCTGCTAATATACAACAATTATCTATGAATAAATTTAAAATTTATATTAAGAAAACACTGTGCAAAAAAAGTTATTACAGGATATATTAGATTATATAAATGATGATGATCGTCCTTGAAGTTAAATATAGTTGAATATTGTGTTATGTATATTGCTAAGTATTGTTACGTGTCATGTTGTAAACTGATTTATGAAAAGAGCAACTTAGGAGGTTTCTTGCCGAGTTCTTCCCCCTAGAGGCAGCTTGTTTTGTGTAAAACTTACATCTAATAAATGATTTATTATTATTATTATTATTATTATTATTATCCATTGATTTGAATTCGGTATAATACGTCGGTGGTATTTCCATGACATGGTAACCTTGATCAGGTGCTTCAGCATCAAGTAGTCTGCTGTATAATAAACTCCTCAGAAACTCACAGAAGATATAGCGTGTTTGGACTCAATAGTGTGTCGGGGGTTGGTTTATAAATTTTAATTATAGCTTTGTCCCCCTCTGTAGGTCCAGTACTAGAAATGATAGACAGATACAATTCCCTAGAAGCAGATAGACTTCAATTGGCAACATTTCCCACCGTACACGATGCGGTGGTTTATTACAAAGTGTTGGAGGGGAAACGAAACGATGTCAACATTACGGTCGCCGCGTAAATCATTAACAACATTGATGGTACAGTCGGGGCAAAAAAGGCCACCAGGGCAGTTAACGAGTCGTATGTCTGCTTAGTGCTTTAGTTTCAAAAAGTTACTAAGAGTCTACGACTTGAACGAGGTATGAATATGAAAACTGACTAAGGTTTTCGTACCCCGAGTGTACTTTAAAATGACGTTTGACGTTTGCAAATTTTAATTAATTTGCAAGAAATTGTCACTGTCAAAATGAAAAAAGTTTTGTCCAAAATTTTACGGTTTTTGTGATCGAAGCCAATTCAGAGTAAGCAATTATTTTTTGAAAGCATAAAATATAAATTTTCCAAAAAGAATTTTTGATTATTTTTTTTTTTTATAAATAATTATAATTTTTATTTTATTTTTGACGACACGTTTGGTCTAGTGGCTAGTAATCCTATCTGTTAACCAAACGGTCGCGGGTTCGAATCCCGCTAGGGGCAAATGTTTATGTGTTAACATTTTACCTTTGTACCTGAGTCATGGATGTTTTTTATTTATAATATGTATGTATTTACAAAAAAAAGTAATCTATGTATTATATCAACTGTCTGGTATCCATAATACAAGCATTAGTTGCTTACTGTGGAACTAGATTGTGCTGTGTGGAATGTGTGAAGATATTATATTATCTATTATATATACTTATATATTGTGCTATGTACTTAAATGTGATACTTAAATTTTTAATACAATTATATAGTATAGTGGCAATGTGATAAAAGTTTTTGTCGACAATTAAATTTTTGTGACAAAAATATTAAATTATGAAAATACATGAAAATGAAACATACATGTATACCTATTTATAGTCACAATTTAATAATTTAACTGGAAAGTCGATATTTAATATATGGTTTTTTTATGTACTTATTGTGATTAATTTTCATGTTAATTTTCAATGATACTAAAGAATAAAATGCATATTTTTTTCTAAATTCATTAAAAATTACAATATATAAGTTTGTATATAGTGGTAGTCGTGTATAAACCAGAAATTAATTTAAAAAAAATTGCTGAAATGCATTATAAGCAATAAACAACAGTGACCATCGCATTTATATTAAGTTATTTAATATTATATATTACAATAAAAATAAGTTTCAAATAAAACATGTGCTTAGAAAAAATTGAGAAATTCATCTATTGGAATATAAGTACCTACATGTTTAACTGAATAAATATAAATGATTGTGTTATTTATGATTAAGTAGATAATTTTAATTTTACATTAAAATCTTTGTTGTAAGCTATTAAGTGTTTTAAAAAAAATTTAAATTAACAAATTTAATTTAATGTATTAAACTAAATTTAAATTAATAAATTTAATTTAATGTATTAAATTTAAATTAATAAATTTAATTTAATGTATTAAATTTAAATTAATAAATTTAATTTAATGTATTAAATTTAAATTAATAAATTTAATTTAATGTATTAAATTAAATTTAATGTATTAAATTGTTCAGTTTAACAAATCTTTATATAATGTTAAATCGGTAGGTACTTATTGAAAAAAATCAATGTACTTTGATAGTACAATAAAGACTAAGTAGTTATTTTTGCTATGAAGTGTACAATCCTATGATAGTGTTTATATGTTGTTCATGAAGTTTTGTAAGTTGTTTGTGATATAATTTAAGGAAATTATAAAAAATAAATTTTTATAAACAACTTTCTGTTTTTATTATTAACAAGGTGTGCCCGTGACTTCGTACGCGCTGTAGTCGTTGTTTGAAAATACGACAGGAACCTAACATTTTTCCAGATCTTCCCAGAAAGTTCACATAGTTTGTAGCAAAGGTTTAATTAAATGATCTTCTGATTAGATGGCAGTAATATACAGACAACGAAGTAAATACTTTGACTTAAATAAATACATTTTATCAGCATACAAATACGAAACAGCATATTTCATACTACTCCTAATAATATTCCTAATATTTATCGTGAATCCTAAAAAAAGGGGCTTCTTTAGAATTTATTGGTATCTACCTAAGTAGTACCTATTTTAGTAGTTCGTATTAGTCTTTAATGACAAAATTTTGTGCTAAAAATGATACTACATGACATTAGACATAAACATTATACCTAGGATAACTTGATAATTCATTGTTGAATTAGAATTAGGACAGGTTTTGTATGCCAGTAATGGTAGGTCATAAATAGATCAAATGTTAATTGAAATGCATATATGTATGTACATATGATCACCAAATAAATTATTATTATTATGTTCTAAGGATTTCGAAACACATGAGATTATTTAAAACATTTTATACATATATGGGTCATTCAAAAACATTATAAGTAAGCGTCCTTTGTACACAACACCTTAATCTGTGTTAAGGTTGTGATAAAAGGATTGCTAAATCATTAATCAAGTAGGTACGACTACTTAACATTGATTAGAATAGTGATTGATTATTAAGTGTATAAAAACGTTTAAAGATAATGTCGATGTGCACTCAACAATTAGTCTAGTAATTAAGTGGACTGTAAGGTACCGGGGGAAATGGCGGTCCTACATTACTTGTGTTTGCTCCTGATTTTGGGACTTTCTCAGGTATGAAAAAGATAATTTTCTACCATTTGCTTGAAATTGCTTCGTTATTTTAAAAAAAGAATACATCAATACACTCTTTTCTGTCCGCACCGTACAGAATATAAATTGATATAAATTGCTGGACAGTTTTAAAGCATGACCAACCAGATTACCGGGTCGCGACCAACTGGATCTTAGTGTTTTTCACATAGCATGGGTAATTCAATTTCAAAAGTTTCTATACAGCTGCTAATCGGCCCAGTTGAGAATCTGTCCAGTTGCTACGGAGCCAAAAATACTAATAGCGATGAACCCGATTTGATGGAATTAATAGATAGAAAATTTCATCGGACCTATGCTATCTGAAAAAAAGTATATAGATCAGAAAAGACATTCGCCATTTTGTTTTATTAATACTGTCAATTCTATTCAGAAAGGTCGATTATGATTATTTTTAAATTTAGAAGTTGTTATATAATAAAAATATGTAAGTACCTACATCATCAAAGGAAATTGTTTTCGAACATACAAAGTATAACATAATTATAACGTGAATTAATTTTTGTTTCCTGTATGTTTTTGCTTAATATTTTCTTACAATGTTATAAAAGTACTAACAACCCCCTAACAGAATACTCTCGTAAAATAACAAAACATGAAGGTACTGTTTGTGTTCTGCTGCGTAAGTAAGGGATGTCAGGGCTTATTCCACTATTTGAAAAGGGAGAAAGTGGGGATAGGAAGAAAGGTAATAATCCATCAGTTATTAGATTTACTTACCTATATTTGTCCACACATAAGTAAGTTCTTTTCTAAATATATTAAGTATTTACAGATGATGATGATGTTATGTTTCAAATACAAATGTCTAAAAAACTTGTAATGATTTTAGGCGGACCCAGTACAGCACAATGATCAGCCCTCTATCATAGAAAATCTAAGAAATGGTAAGTAAATAGTTGTTTTTTACATTGGTAGGAAAAAATACGCTATATATCCTATCTAATTATATAGAGATAAACATAATATGTCGCCTCTTTCTAAAAAAAATCGGTACTGGAATTTTCTATGCGAATGGTCATTATGTAAAGTTTAAGCCAACCTATTATTGGAATATGGAAGAATTTTAACTACAGCAATATTTTTAACTACGTTAATCCACAAAAAAATCCAGTTAAGTTCCCGAGGTCTCGTCTAAAAATAAAAATAAAAAATGCAACACCTGACAAAATATATGACCAATGAAGATTGAATACTTAAATGTTTTACCGTCTAAGAAAAAGGGGCGCGGACGAAGTCGCGTGCTAAAGCTAGTTAATTTTTTAATGTTTTCCAATTGTACCATTTACATGACCTTATCCCTAAACATTGTCTCATGCCAGTAAGACTGAATGATTGAACTTCTTGAACAAAACAAAAAGACTGAATGATTGAACTTCTTGAACAAAACAAAAGGACTGAATGGTTGAACTTCTTGAACAAAACAAAAAGACTGAATGATTGAACTTCTTGAACAAAACAAAAAGACCGAATGATTGAACTTCTTGAACAAAACAAAAAGACTGAATGATTGAACTTCTTGAACCTTGCTGAATTTGCACATATTATTTTGTCGGTTGAAGGTCAAAGAGTCGTGGCTGGGTGGGTAGCACAAAACGGTCAAATCCCACACCAAATCAGTCTGAGAATGGTAAGCGCTGCCGGCGCTGTCAGCTCCTGTGGTGGGTCAATTATTCACCACAACTGGGTTCTGACTGCTGCTCATTGCCTTGCCAAGTAAGAGACTATCTTTTAACTATACTTCATTCGCATTAACTAGCTAAGTGTTGGATATGTTAGAATTTCTTATACAGTTAGGGTCATTCAAATTTCTAAGATTAGCGTGCACAAACGTTCCAAAAACTACTTTTTGACCTCGGTAACATAAGTACAAAGTGTACAAATTGTTTTTAAAAAAAAAATTAATGCATAGACACTGCTCGTTTACCATTTTATAATACAGTTTAGATTCTTACACCTTGACTTATTTATAATATATTAAACAACGCAAGTTTTTTAGCTAATTAGAAATTATCCTTAAGACATAGATAAGATTTTAAAATATGTAGGTAAGTAATTTAGCGATATATTTACCTAGTTACGTACCATGCTTTATCAATTTTATGTTAATCCTAATCACTTAAAAGTATTCACTTAGCAAATAATTTAATCGCAATTAATGTAGGTATAAAATTTATAACGGCCTGGCTTAGCCTATTTTTCCTGTTACTTTTGACTAAGCATTTGTTCGCAACTTTTTTTTATATTAAGGTCGGCAGACAGGCTGACGATCCACTTGATGGTAGAGTGGCTACCGTCGCCTATAACACAGCAACGCCACAGAGGTGCTGCAAGTGCGCTGCCGACTAACAGTACTAATGATAAGGGATTAGGATGAGAAAGTTAAATTGGGAAACTTCGTTCGCGTATTTTCATATTAATTTTTATTTTATTTTAAATTCAAATTCAAAACATTTTTATTCGAAATAAGATTTACAAAATCACTTTTCGACGTCAGAGAATGACACGTTCACTACCAAGGTGTGCATTCCTCTGTGGAGAAGAACGGCCAAAGAAACTCCACAGGAATCGCATTCTTTTATATTTTCATTTCTAAAAAAAAAAAACATATTTTTTACATTATTTATTTTTAAATTACATTAATTGTAAAGTTAATATTATTCTAATCCATTATGCTGAGTTGGAGCAACCGTAGACCAGACGTCATTATCCTCCAAATAATCATCTACTTTGTAATATGCCTTAGAATACAGAATCTTTACATTCCACTATTAAATTATATTTTATTTTCCAATAACAAAGCCGCAACCAATTCGTCGTCCGCTTTGGCCTAACAAACCTAACTCGTCCCGAGTTCATCGTTGAAGCCTCCAGGAAACACATTCATCCCGATTACAATGAGATCAGGGCGGGAGTGCAGACAGACGACATTGCTCTACTTGGCATCGACCAGGACATACCTTATGGAGGTATGACTTTTTCTGTGTATTTACAGAGAAAAACAACATAACAGTCCACAGAAATCCTTTTTTTGTTCATTACCTGCAATCGGTCCCCAGGACTATAAGCGGATCTGTTGAGGGAGATAGGGCAATTAGTCTTTGATTTCACTCGGGCCCTGATGGGTTTGAGTATTACCGTAACATAACAGCACACGTGCTGTTATTTCACTCTGTCAGAGACGGTTTTAGCCGTGAGACGGATTTGCTCTTATTAAAACTATAAATACAGAGTGCTCGAACCACTACTAAATACTTTTAAAACGGGGCATTGACATATCCAGGACCTGATGACGGTCCTGTGGAAAAGTTCACGCATGGAGAATTTTTTTCATGAAAACTTTGTAAGTATTTTAACTTGGATGGATATCCGCCACCTGGTATCGTCTTTTACAGTTATGACGTCATCAATTTTTTGTATGAACTCGATAGGTTCTTCAGAAACCTATCGAGTGGTTTTAATTCGCCTATTAATTCGCTCTATAATGTTGCGAACTCTTTATATTTCGACCTCATTTTTATTATAGTTTATTTTGTATTTTTTAAATAATTTAAGAAGAATTTGGTTTTTACATTTTACATCAACAAAATTTCAATATACATTTTGGATCGATATCATACATAAGAGCACATAACTTGTAATTTTATATTTTATTATTATGTAAATATTTTGTGGGATGAAATGAACTCCACATTATTATTTACATATTTATATATTACACATATTTTACATTTGTACAAACGCACGTATGAGCGTTTTTACATTATGTGTGGAGACACACGATGGGCGTTTGTGTTGTTGAGTGGCGAGAAAGCGCGTGCTTTCTGTAGCAATGTTGAAGGCCGACTGTCCTCTCGTTTCCGTGCTTCTTCATTTAAAAGAATGACACGGAAACTAAAACGTAAATTTCAGCAAAACAGTCCATTTTGCTTTCATTGTCTTCATTTTATAAAATGGTTTTACAGAATTCATCCAGCCATGCCGACTTCAGAACAGCGAGAATAAGAACTTCAACTATGTTGGCGTCCGACTAACTGTGAGCGGATACGGATTGACCGATGACGCAGTGAACGGTGGCGCCACCTCTGAAGTGCTCCGCTGGGTGTACCTCCTTGGCATCACAAATGACGAATGCAAGTCTTGGTACCCGACCAGTACTGTTATCCAGGACCAAACCATTTGCGCCGAATATTACAACGACACAGCACAATCATCTTGCCAGGTGAGGGTAGTAACCAATTTATTTAACTTTTTTCCATAGAATATTGACTTGGAACGAGTATAATATCTTTAATTATATCTTTAATAATGCTTAATTATATAATATCTTTAATAATGCTTAATTAAATCCAGGCCTCTAAAGATATACGCTACCAATATTCGTCTTCTGGAAAAAAACAAAGTGTTACCAAAAAATTTTTCTTTTTCATGAGGTCGGCAGACAGGCTGACAGGCTTGATGGTAGGTGGCTACCGTCACCTATGACACAAACAAACGCCATAAATGTTGCAAGTGCGTTGCCTTTACTAGACACAAACACATGAAACACAAGTGCAGACATGTTGTTATTTCATGATGGTCATTTGTAAGAGGGTTGTTATTGCCCTGGGGGTGGCAATAACCCCCTTACAAATGCCCTACGGGCTGCCCAAAAGGTATATTCCCTTTATGTCGAGTCCCTATTTCACATTTAATTGAAAATGAGCTTGAAAATAATTTCAGGGTGACAGCGGTGGTCCTCTGACGATCGTAGATGAGGATGGTCAGCCAACTATGGTGGGTGTTGTGAGCTTTGGTTCAACTGCTGGTTGCAATAGCCCTTGGCCCGCTGGTACGTATACGCTTATTTATATTTTTAATATAATACATAATGTTCAATCCCACAGGTTAGATTGATGAGAAATTTGCAGAAATTTAGTATACCTACTGTTACTTCAGATGTTCTGTTCTGATCTGATCTGATGCTGCAGCATCAAGAAGTCTGCACGACACCCAACTCTAAAAAAATAGCTGGCCACAAAATCGTTAAACCGTTAATCGTTAATTAACGAAGTTAACATTTCGACTAGCAGATTAACTTTTAAGTTAACTTAAAAAATGTTAACGGGCTTATTAACTTACGTTAACTTTCCGAAATGCGTGTAAATGAGAAATCTGCGAAGAAATTGGTTTCATATGATTCGTTTTCCAGAACCTAAACCAATAGTTTTTATAAGTAGTTGACGACACGTTTGGTCTAGTGGCTAGTAACCCTAGCTGTTAACCAAACGGTCGCGGGTTCGAATCCCGCTAGGGGCAAATGTTAACATTTTACCTTTGTACCCGAGTCATGGATATTTTGTATTTATAATACGTATGTATTTACAAAAAAAAAGTAATCTATGTATTATATCAACAGTCTGGTATCCATAATACAAGCATTAGTTGCTTACTGTGGAACTAGATTGTGCTGTGTGGAATGTGTGAAGATATTTATTTATTATATTAGATCAATAACGCTATGAGATAAAAAAAACGCAATTCCTATCAAGTGTTAACGAATAACGTTAACTTCCGTTAAATCGGGTGAGTCCACTAGTTAACGTTTAACTTAGTTAAACGTTAACTATTTGTTTAACGGTTCCCAGATATGCTCCTAAGCTCCTTACAGCAGTTATAGTTTTAATTATAGTTTGTAATAATAAAATAAATTTGTTCGCAGGCTATGTTCGTCCTGGACATTACCACGATTGGTACGTTGAAGTGACCGGCTTGAACTTCGATTGGAATCAAGCGGACATATCAAATTCTATTGCGAATTCTTTGACACGAGAGAAGCCTATAGTTGTTAACTCTTCATACTGACTCTTATTCATTTCAAAAATTCCCTAGACAACTGTCAACAACACCAGCAAAATAATAAAGAAAACTAAACATTATATGTACTTTTATTTATATAAAAAAAAAGACATTGTTAACAATTTAATAAACATATTTAGAATAAAAATAGAGCGAAATATAATAGATAACGGAAACCATTATTATCGTCGTTGTTAAACCAAAATCAATAATAGTAAACTGAATAGTTTAAAAAAAACTGCAAAGTACTTATGAGCTGAAGTACGACCTCTTAATAAAATCTATTATGTGTAAAACTTACTCTATTATCAAAATAATAAGTAAATTATTAAATTTTCATTTTTAAAACACAAATAAATGTAAGTAAACCTAAAACCTTAATGTACTTTTTTGTCAACATCTTACAAATATTCTTTTTGCATATAACAGATTTTTGTTTGACAAGGACGATAAGTATACTATTTCCAATTGAACCAAAAACACAGTTAGACAGTTAATTATCTAGATCTAGTGCATTAAAAAATGAAGATACTGGGAGGCACCGGTTCAAATTAAATAATATTCCATTTAATTTTTGAACATTTATTGTGTATGACATTTATTGAATATAACATTGTAATAACTTGAATATGACATTTATTGAATACATTTATTGAATATGACATTTATTGAATATGACATTTATTGAATACGACATTTATTGAATATGACATTTATTGAATATGACATTTATTGAATACATTTATTGAATATGACATTTATTGAATATGACATTTATTGAATATGACATTTATTGAATACATTTATTGAATATGACATTTATTGAATACGACATTTATTGAATACGACATTTATTGAATATGACATTTATTGAATACGACATTTATTGAATGACATTTATTGAATATGACATTTATTGAATACATTTATTGAATCTGACATTTATTGAATACGACATTTATTGAATACGACATTTATTGAATATGACATTTATTGAATATGACATTTACTGAATATGACATTTATTGAATACGACATTTATTGAATACGACATTTATTGAATATGACATTTATTGAATACGACATTTATTGAATGACATTTATTGAATATGACATTTATTGAATACATTTATTGAATCTGACATTTATTGAATACGACATTTATTGAATACGACATTTATTGAATATGACATTTATTGAATATGACATTTACTGAATATGACATTTATTGAATACGACATTTATTGAATATTACATTGCAATAACTTGAATATGACACG
Source organism: Synanthedon myopaeformis (assembly GCA_944738685.1). Lineage (NCBI taxonomy): Eukaryota > Metazoa > Arthropoda > Insecta > Lepidoptera > Sesiidae > Synanthedon > Synanthedon myopaeformis. Next base: position 1,343,483 of record OX122933.1, on the reverse strand, counting down.
ACTACTGAGATTATACTTGACATTTTGATACGATTATATTTAGTAGACAGATCAATTTGTCGTTAATCGCCCAGAGACAATCAGATATGGCAGACATCTATGTATTTTTATGATATACATATAATTATATAATATTCTATATTACTACCAGCTTTACCATATATTACCCTATGGAGTGGGTGATGAAAAAAATATTATTACTATTACAATAATAATAATAAAAATGTATAAAGAACAGTCCAGACATACTTTCTCATTGTATAGACACTTAACAATTTTGATAGGTACATGTATACATCCAAACTGGAATCCTATTTTAAAGAACTCGAGATAGACACGGAACCCTATGTTATATATAATAGTTATAGCCTGTATTTAATCTGCAAAATCGCAGGAAAATCTAGTCCAGTAAACTGGTTCCATTGTTGTTTGCAAGCGTTTTACTCTATTTTTTCGCCTGACCACAAACAATCATACAAAAGATTAGACACTATCTGTCCGCAACCTCTTCATTCATGATTTCCACTTCGGTGCAATTCGCAAAGATCTCCCTCAATAGATCCTTACAATAGTCTTTCTCCTCTTCAAATCTGTCACCCTGAAGGTCTTGATGCTGCAGCAGCGTCTCGAGGGTCCCCTTGAGGCCGACCGATGGGTCCCTGCACTGGCTCAACACATCCGAGTTGAGACCCTCGGTCATGGCCGATAGAGTGCTCAACAAATGCTCAGTGGTCTCGTCCCTTCCATTCTTTAATAGCTCTGCTATGGTTTCCACTAGATTGTTTTCAATAAATTCCTCTGGAATTAGTAAAAAATATCAGTTAATAATAGAATTGTCTAGGAGTTTTATTATTGTTTAAGTGAAAACTTCTTTAGGGCGGGCTTGGGCAGTTGTGTGTATGGTGAAACTGTATGACATCGTAACAGGTGCAACCCAAATTCGATGTATCAGTTCCCAATCGAAGTACATTATTTCAAATTACACAAATTATAAAAATTACAAAAACATGCACACACAAGAAATTATAAGAATACTTAATAATGAACCAAAATTACCTACTATAAGATATCACAAATAGTCCCGCCCTACTGAATTCGTTTAGTGTATGTGTATGTATGTGTGTATGTAAAACAGTAAATTCACTTGATGGTAAGTGTCTACGGGCGCCTATAACACAAGCAACTGCCGTCCATAGAAGAATTAAGAATAAGGGATAAGGATGAAATGGGGTAATAAGCTCTGACATCCCTTAGTCACTCATTGAAACACGACAGACAGCACTTGTGGTTACTGCCGCCAGAAGGGCTGCCCAAATGACTGCGAGTGCGAAACGCAGTGTTCCCTGCCACTACTTTCCAAATCCAGACCAGAGCCAATCAGCTGGTGAAATAAATGGTCGCCCCACCTTTGGCCTGGTTGAAGTGTTGACACAGATGTCGTATTAAGAACAAGGCCTTCGTTCTGACGGACTTGTCCTCTTCATTCACCAGAACCGCCAACACGTCGCATCCACCCAACGAAAGAAACTCCACGCAAGCGGGCTCGAAGTCGCGGCATATGCCTTTGAACACAAACACAAGTCAGCTTACAGAGTAAGAAAAACACAATACACAAACAATGCTTGTTGTGGAGTCAGGTACGAACGAGTATGGGACGTCTCACAAAAGACCATCGTGAAATGAACCCTTAAGAATGACGTCCCTTACGCACGACGTCCCTTAAGAATGACTTGTCCCTTACGCACGACGTCCCTTACATATGACGTCCCTTAAGAATGACTTGTCCCTTACGCACGGTGTCCCTTACATATGACGTCCCTTAATGACGTGTCCCTTACATATGACGTCCCTTAATGACGTGTCCCTTACATATGACGTCCCTTAATGACGTGTCCCTTACATATGACGTCCTTTAATGACGTGTCCCTTACGCACGACGTCATCCATCCCCCCTTAGGAATGGATACTGTTGGTGTCCTGCATAGCAATGTGCCCCGCATTGCTATATAATATGCAGCGCAAGCACTTCCAATGTTTGAATCCAGTAAAGCTTTCCAATAACGCGGAATGACAAAAAGACAAAAAGACGATGTTCCTTTTATTATTTTTTGTGTAGTACCTATAATGTTATTATGATATAAATTTTACAATGCCTGTTTTTTCCTCCATATTAAAAGATATACTTACCCTCATTGAGTTGAGATCGCTAGTGGTTAACAAAAATTAAAAAAGAAAAACAGACATACATGATAGCGCTCCAAGACTCTTGCTGAGCGCCTGCCCACGTTCCATTTGCAACAAGCTGATGAGGACCGGCAGCAGCCCACAATCCAGGGCGTGTTTCTGCCAGACTGGATTGTTCTGGCACAGTTCGGCCAGTACACTGCTGGTGGACGCCCTCACCTCTTCATTGTCGCAGCCGTAACATATGGTGATCATTGGAAATCCACCCATTTTGAGGAAGTCTGAAAGAATAATGTTAATAGATAATAGTAAAATAGTAGCATGTGATGGTATCATCCTATGATCTAACTAAAGCAAGGCCCCCCTGGAGACAAACCAAACTTTGAGATGTTCATAACATTTTTTTAATAAAACAAATAGTTAACACATATTTTTACTAGTATTACATATTATATATTATTCATAACTATTCATAAAAAAGGATCATAAAAAGTTGATTAAGTTGTCAAAATCACTTTCCTGTACTATGAAACAGACAGCGCTGGCCGCTTCAACATTTCTACACATAGGGAAAAGGACAAAGATCTATCAATGTTGTAAAACTCAGTATGAGATGGGTTTTATTTAATTTTTTTTCTGTAGCTAACTACCTCAGTCAGTTTCTCCCCTAACTAAGCAATGGATTTTAATATGGTTTTCAATAAATAATCCAAATGAGGAATATTTATAATTTGCAGAAAAAAATTGCATCCTTGCAAAGACTGGGGTGGGTGCACTAGTTAATACATCAAATAGAAATATAGTGCATAACAAGTAAATGTAAAAATTAAATTACATTTTCTGTATTTACTTGTAATACCAACCATTAGCCACATCTATATCATCAATGTACTCAAGCAAATTGTCAAATGCCGTCTTAACATCATTGGGCACTGGTCTGCCACGCTTTATGCTCTTTATCTTCTCAGCGTTGGTCAACACCTTAATTGCCTCTTGGAGTACCGTTGCTACATTCACAGTCAAACCTTTTAAGGCTTCCTCTAGAAATTTGCGTCTCTGAAATCACATAAAACAATACTATTAATAACATGGTATCAAAATTCATTGGGTGGTTAAGAAGAAATTAACAAAGAAACAGACAGTGGCTTAAGTAAGAATACTGCACAAGATCCCTTTTATTATTCTACAAGATTCTGGTACAGTTAGGACAGTAAGGGCAGAATAGTATGTTTATAATTTTGAAGATAATATGATCTCAAGTCTCGATCCTAAAGTCTCAGGACCCAAGACAAAAGAATTTACAAAAAGTCACGAGACCAAAACCCTAGTTCCAATGCTTAATTTAATGTCATATATGTAATTTTTTTTAAATGTATTTAAAAATGATAATTTTAACTTACCTCTTCATCCATAGGTCCCAGGTCAGAGTTTCTTGGTGCATCCTCCGCTTTTGTTGCTTCCATTGCAAATTTAAGAAGTCCCTGGAAATATTGCATTATCAAAGTATTAATATCAGCAAGCTGTTCAGCGCATGGTACACAGAACTGGAATGGTCTGACAGCTAGTAGAAGACAGAGACTGACATTACATCACTTAAATCCCCATTTCTTTATCCCATCCTAATGCCTTATCCTAAATCCTACTGTGTTATAGGCGACTGTAGCCACCTACCATCAAGTGGATTGCCAGCCTGCATGACAAAAAATACAGAATTGTCATCACACAAGTGGAACATCAATATAAGGCAGACACAAAAAAATATGATGCAATATAATATATATTTTTAAATTGAAAAATGTATATTCATTTAAATATTGATATCAATCATGGACCTTGGCTCCCAATAAACCAGTGAATAGGGAATAATGACAATGGTCAATAAACAATTTCAAATACTGATGCATGTAAAGCAGTGATGCAGAACTGCTGACCCATTCCTTCCTTGTCCATTATCCTTAATCCTTCTATGGTCAGCAGTGCACTTGCAGCACCTATGGCGTTGCTTGTGTTATAGGCGACGGTTGCCACCTACCATCAAGTGGACAGTGAACATGTCTGTCAACCTTAACATAAAAAAGTAAGTCATAGATGTAGGTCACTGTCAGAAATTCCCAGAAGAATCGACGGTTATCTGCCAATATTACCAGAGATCGACACTTATGTAAAGCATTGCAAATACTCACCTGTATATTTCTTGGTTGTCGTGGCTGAACTGGCACTGGTTGTACATTATTACCACTTCTATCAGGATATGTTATAGCGCCAGCTATTATATTATTACTGTTTTGAGGGTTATTTGAACTCATATTTAATAGAACAATTAGTAAAAACTAACGGAATTATTTGAGCACTTAATAAGAGATTTCAACTATTGTATAATCAACAATGGGAAAAGATGGAAGATTTGAGTTCACGTTAATTAGGTCAACTTAATAGTGTGCCGCTGTATGAATATTGGTGAATATCACTGAAGCTGAAGCAAGGAACTTATATACTCTCTAGCGAGAGAGCTGAAGTGAAAGAAAATAAATAATCATTAAAACGCTGACTGATGATCAGTGTTAAAATTTTACCGCAGCCACAGCAGACTCGAAACTATCTATAATCACCTATAATCGATTTTCAACACAAACGTTAAAGATTATGAAGTATGAACAATTATTATAAACACAGAGGGAACACAATTCCACTGCTTGCGTTTTGGTGTCAAATTCGATGACTAATTAAATTTAATCAATATAACACGAATTGTATTTTGTTTTAATAAAATTGCAAGGAAAGGAAGGAGTGGCAGTGGCACTAGTACTCCAGGCACATTTTCTACGTCAATATAGTCAATATAAATCACAGACACTATCCGTCTATGGTATATGGGTAGTTCTTCAGACACAAAATTTTCGATTTCTGTGGGTATATTTCTGTAACCAACTAACAAAACGGCACTTTAATTTTTTTTTTGTACAGTTTAGCTTTATTCCTAACTGGGACAAATGATATTTTTTAAATAATTGCTGTCTAAGTACAAAATAAAAATATTTGAAGTTTGTTCTTCTGATTCATATAGCGCGTCCGTTTGCCATTTTCCGGAACAAAATGGTTGATGTCGCATTTTCCCTTTGATACATCAATATTAATTATAATTTAATCGAAAGGAAATGAATTGTCCTGTTACAAAAAAAATGTGTATTAGTTATAATTACATTAGTTTATTTATAAATAAGTAAATAAGAAGTGTCCGCCGTATAATACTGATTAATGTGGCGTAAGCTTCACTTAGCCGTACTTGGTCGGGTTAATAATGTGAGAGTCTGGTTTCCCGCTCGGGGGGAAGCCAGTCGTGCAACAGACGAACTAGAAGACGAACATGCGGCTGATTGGCTTAGATCCCGCTGTTACGAAGGTAACTATCTGATTTATCTGTGCTTGGTTCAGGTGGCATTCTGATTACAATGCCTACTGTATAAAATTTATTTTATTGTTTTAAAACTTTAATCTGATTTTCGTGTGATGCTTTTGGGTTATAGATTCGTGTAGAAAAATTACAATACTGAAGTCTGTATGTATGATGAGTTATGCATGATTGTAGGCAAAATCCTGATTCAACTGTGCCTGTTTCATATGGTCAAAACCCCATATGAATCATAAAATAAATTTGTTTTTCCCCTCTCCGGCACGAAAGGAGTGGCTGGTCCAATTTTTGACCGTGCCGAAGCCAGTCTTATTTATATTTACTTAGCTATAACCTTTTGAATAATTCAAAAATCACAGGAGTATAAACTTATTCTACATAATGACACTTTTGATATGTCTTAATCTTAGTTAAGAATTAATTATTATTATAATAATAATAATAATGAAAGGGGGGAGTTAAACAATTCCATAAACTACAGATAAAAAGAAGGCGAAAAAGAGACGCAGAACGTAGAAGGATGGAAAATATAAGAAAGATCTAGACAAGTATGCTCTGTGGAAATTGAAAATGAAAGAAATATATTTGAAAGGAAAGAGGAAAGGTAAAATTTGAATTTGACACCCAAAAAACAAAAATTAGCTAAGAAGAAAAGCAGGGAAAGTACTCGAAGATGGTATGCTAAAAAGAAATTAAAAGAACGTGATATTCATTCAGAAGAGGAAATAATCGACTAATGGATCACATTCATCGATTATTTCCTTTCACCGATTATCGATGATTCAGCAGAAAGGTGACATCGAAGAAAGAGCTATACGCAGCTCTTTGATCAAACGTAACGAAATATCTGCTACCAAAATTCAGACCGGAAAAGATTCGGATACAACAAGACCTCGACTTTCCCGATGACGACAGCTTTTGGGTGGAGACTTCGTCAATCGATGAAAAACTAATAACTCTAAAATTCACCAGAGATGTCCTATCGACGCTTCATCAGAAAAGCGTGGATGACCGCTCAGATTCTGACGATGAGGACATTTTTGTGTTTAAAAAGTCTCAATATGATAAACGGACAAAAGAGTCTCACGCCATTGGTGAAGAAATGATTGTTCCATCTTCCTCCAAAAATTCAAGATCTCGTCAACTAGAAAAAGACTTTAAGGATGATACTGAAAGCAGCTCGGTCCCTTGCAAAAAGCCAAGGAAATATTTCTTTTAGTACCTTCTTAACTTTGACTTCATAACTTATTAGTTAACCATACTAATAAATGTTTCTTTGAAAGTTAATAAGACAGTAATGTCTAAAATGCCATTAATTTAAAGTTGATCTTAGTGAATTTTTATTCTAATTAATAATTAAGACTGCTAATTAAGACTAAGACTGATGTCAAAAGTGCTATTATTAGAATAAGTTTGTAATTTTGTTATTTTTTAATTATGAAAGGTTATAGCTAAGTCAATAAGTATAATAATTTAGATTATTGTTGTTGTTAAAATATGATTATTTTCTTAATACAGAGCCTATCTACATAAAGTTTTTCATTTTTATTTCTGTTTCTGATTCATCTATAACAAATTTTGATTCATATGGGCACAAAATATTTGAACGTCGATATCTTGAAAACTGCTTTATAAAAACGAGTCCCTCATTCAAATATATGTTTTTGGTATACCTATTTTCATAACGAACATATGTTACAGAGCTGAAAGTGAAATTAAATTTTGGCCATATGAATCAGTCGAAGAATTAAATTTCAAAGAACTACCCATAAATCGTATAAATAATGTGAATAGTTATATAGTGTTCTGTACTTATAACTTAACAAACCATTCAAAATGACGTTGACAAATGACAGTGTTACCACCCTATTAAAATGATGAAAATTATTGAAATAAGAATAGGACCTCCCATAGTCATTATTCATACCAAGTACGAGGCGGCTATCGGCACACAGTGAAGGAAAATATCTGTAAGTAATAAAAGATTCCTCGCCAACCCCTCTGCCAAGCGCAGTTTGGCAGTTTACCACATCCCACAACGATAACTTGGAATAGACCATCTCGGCCTCGAATTCGAGGTCGGGTCTTTGGTGCGAACATTAATTTAGTTAAAGACTACCTACTAAAGAAATCATTTCACGGTTTGCTTTTCAAGGCTATCATCACCATCGTCTCTCCATATCAAGGTTTTCAAAGTTAATTTTTAAATTATCGATGTCACAATGTCACAGAGGATCACAATACAACATGACACAATGTCACACATTGTGTTATGTTAAACATGACAATGTCACATTGTGTCACTTGGCTTAAAGGTCTAATTACTAGGCCATAAAATTCTAAAGAAACCCAAAAAACGAGTGCTTTTGTAAAATAAGAAAAATTAAAAATTATCTATTTGTAAGTATTTTTAAAACTTTCTATAGTTCAATTACTCGGAAACTGAAACCAAGACATTGAAACTGATATATCAATAGCTCACAATCCATTTAAAATATTCTAGAAGGAACATACGAATAGGAACATACGAATACCTACCATTACATTTAATGAAAGATTTAATAAAATGTGAATGATTAAAATTTAACTCGTAAATAACAAATACAAGAAATTATCGAAATTTCTTGTAATTGTAAATTAAATTTCTTAACCTGAAATTAAATGCATTTTTTTTTCTACGCGTTATGTTTGCATAACTTTAGGTTTTCATTTTAGCTATTTATTTATATGTGGATCCAAACAATAAATAAACAAAAATGTCAAGAACAAGTCAAGAACTATAATTTGAGAATCTCATCACGTATCAAAATTATTTTCTCATTTCAACAATTTTTTGAATTTGCCGCGCATTCTGTTTCATTCGCCTCGCGAATGCGGAGTTGCCTCGATAATAATGAACAAATAATGAATATCCGCATTTCGCTCATGCTCATGTCATTGAATTGAGGTGACGTCACAGCGGATGAATGGTAGGATTGGTTCCGATCCGACTCAGAGTCCGCGTTCCGCATCGCATCGTGTACTAGTCTGTTGCCGCTAGCGTCCGCATCCGCACGCTGCTCACTTAAATAAATGCTATTTTCGCGCGCGTTTTTATATTTACACAAATACCTAGCTAGCTTTGTGTCATTATTTTTAAAATGAGACCAAGAACGAGTGCCGTTTGGAATTATTTTACATACGTAAACAACGATCGCGCCTACTGTAACATTTGTAGTAGGACATATTCACGTAAAGGCCGCACCACATCGTCGCTGAAGAGGCACCTATATGCGTCGCATCCTAAAGAATATACTCAATTTCTTGGACAAAAGGACGAGCATCAACTTGTTGGCGATAATTTAGACTTTTCTCTAACCGATACGTCGCAACTTCCGGAGCTGGTAAATATAATTTTGGATTATTTTTTAAGTAAATGGTGACATTATGATTTTAGTTGTGGAAGGGGTCACTGCGCGGCTGTACTTTATTTTAGTATAAACTATAGGAATGAAAAAAAGAATTGGGGGTCCGTGAGATGTAAGTAAACTAAGTCCACGATAGAGAATTTAGCAGGTTGCACTTTAATTTTGAATTTCCACTAATGGAAGAACTCAACAACAACATAGTACACAGATTACCTATTGCATGAATTTTAAAATTAAATTATTTAAATATTGGTTCGTTTAATTTGAATTTCATTAATACAACTTTCTGTGTGTTTAAAACCTAGTGGATGTTGTGGGTGACGAATTGTTTGACCCTGTTATAAGGGTCTGTTCACATTAAAAAAGCTGCGCGGCGCGCACTTTTTAAGATAGCAATTCAATGTAGCACTTATCTATTACCCTAAAAGGTACACAGTTCATTCATGATTCATTTGAATTGGCGCGCGAAGCCGCTAACACCACTCGCGCACTTACTGAACTGTGTACCTTTTGTAATAGTAAATAAGTTCTATATTCTATTGCTATCTTGAAAAGTGCGCGCCGCGCCGCTTTCCAGTGTGAACAGACCCTTAAGTCGTTTGTGTTACCAAACGTTGCTTACTAATATTTAAGATGGATTACATATTGCATGTATAAATCCACTTAGTTAGAGCGTCATCAGCGCTTCTCGTTTATTCTAAACTATCGACCTATTAATTTTTTGGTGCCCTAATTTTTATTTTTCGGTCACGAAAAATAAAAATAATATATAACTAAAAAGATATAAAAATAAACCAGCTAGTTACTCATATATAACTCAAAGTTGTCGAGGATGTTCACATCCGCATTCACAAATGTGAAACTTCCACATCGATTTAGACATCCGCAATCGTATCCGCATCCGCAAAAATCAATGCGAATCTTTTGCGGATGCGGATGGAGCTAGTACCATTATCTATTCTATGCTACTTAATCTGGCAGATTTCTCCATAATATATTTTTATGTTAAGGTCGGCAGACAGGCTGACGGTCCACTTGATGGTAGGTGGCTACCGTCGCCTATAACACAAGCAACGCCACAGGTGCTGCAAGAGCGCTGCCGACTTCACCAATTGCGCAGGTTCATAAGCCATTTACGCTATCGCTAATGTCATGATTACTTTTCAGATGGTACGTGAGTTCACAGTTGAAGACTTAGAACAGTGTGAAGACGTTCCCGCAATGCCTACGCCGATAAAGACTGAAATTACTGAAAATGATAGCGACCAAGGCGATTCACAAGACCAACACCATACATTGAATAATCACCCAACGGATCACCTCAAAATGAATAACATGATTATGAGAAAAATATATCCAAAGCAGAACATTAGAAAAAAACAAGTACTAATAAAAAAAGAACAAAGGATTCTAAATAAAAACAGGAAGATGACCGAGTTTGAAGTGACAGGTTTAAATGTGTCAAATAAGTTAACAAAGATGAATTCCTTGCAAGCAATTTACGCGGAATCATTGATTAATAATATTCTACGTGAAGGGCTGTTGAATAGGCTGAACGAATATACAAATTTATGTGATAATGGCTGCAGACTGTCTAATGGAGTATCTTCTTCAAACCAAGCCTCCCTTGTACAATTGGATAACAAAGCACAGTAAGATAGGTAATACACATCTTGTACAATGAAATCCAAAAATTGTATGTTTTGTTTTAGTTTTAATTATTTGACTATGTACCTACCTACTCATTTACCTGTAATAATTATATTGTTCTCAAAAATTATTTATAAATACATCTTATTTGTCGGTTGGTAGACCCTTGCGGAATATTATTCAGGAATATTCTGAATTATTAAGCAGATCCCAAATCCACTGCACATCGATTTTCGACAGAATCAGCGTGTTTCCAGCGAAAATTTAACTGCCACGAAGATGGTTTCTCCATCTATAGTAGTCTAGCTAATGCATGCGACTACGTCCGCGTTTTCTTAGGTGTTAAAACATTTTATAAAATCTTTATTGCTCATATATTTTTGTCAGGCATTAGATTAGTTAAATAGTTAAGGCGTGAAAGAGCAACAAACAAACTCTCGCGTTTATATTAATTCGTATATAATATTAGTTCCTTGCTCACACACCAAAACAATTTGTTTTATGACTGCGGAACACAGTTGGCGTACTGTGCAAAAACTGTGCTTCCACACTTATAGACTAGGGATGGGCACGCGTGCCATTGATATGCGAAGCCGGTAGCGGATCGCTAGTCCGCTATATATAGAAGAATAGCTGGTGCCCGCGACTTCGTCCGCGTTGAACGATGAAAGGTACCCTATGTCCTTTCTGGTGTCCCAGACAACGTGTATGCAAAATTTCATGGTGATCGGTTCAGTAGTTTTTGCGTGAAAGAGTTACAAAAATCCAAACATACTTTCGCATTTATAATATTATAGTACGAATTAAGGGATAGGAAAATGGGCCCCGACATCCCGCTATTATTTCACGGTGGTCTTCTGTAAAGGGAGTGGTTACTGCCGCCTGAAGTTAAGAGCCTTAATATTAGCTGCTTCTAGAAGTTCATTCTCTGCATACACTTTGGCCTCTTTCCAAGACTTACCATAGAAGATAAGCGCTGTATCATCAGCAAATGTGGACATTTTACAGTTATCCAATTATAAGTCGCATAGGCTATTTAAAAATATATCAAAAGCTGCAGAGTAAGGAACCTCCTGAGATTATGTGAGATTATGTCCCTTGATCCATCTAATGAGAGCCTAGAAGGCTTCAGGTTGCTCGAGGCTCTTCGTTACAATCACCCACGTTGGACATCCAACGTGGCGGTTACCTCAAGTACTTGCTAAGTATTATTATTATTATTCCTCTGATTACTATTTTTTGGTTAAATACTAAACGCGTGCAGGCTAATATATACTACGACGTATTTACCTTTGAGAGAGAGCCTTACCTAATTCGAAATCGACTAAGCTCAGTATTTGCTAAGCTTTTTTTTACGAGCGAAGAAACCTTCAAAAGGTACCTTATGACAAATGCCTCATGCAATGCAAATGGCATAAGGTTATGTGGGGTTTTTTCCGCACTACAGCTCAGTATTAAGTAGGTATTTGTCGCTGAAATTTTTTATTACTGTGACGAGAAAGGTTTTTTTGAGCAGTAATTTAAGTACTAATTTTTTTTTCAGAAAATTGTATTTTTTGTATAAACGTGCTCGTTTTAAACTTTTTTAAATAAGTACCTAGGTGACTAATAAGTACTTATAGACTTAGATCTGTATATTTTTATCTAAGTTTTAATTTTACTCTATGAAGTTAAGCTAGGCGATGTAAAGTACATAGATACCTAATACTTTTCTGCTAGTTAGTATCTAACTTAACTTGTATTTTAAGTAGGTATTTGAAATGTTTAAAATTACGCCGGTGCGTAGTGCAAGTCCATAGCTGCTACAAAGTAAACTTGTCTGGGCCGACAGGTGTCATTATTCCCTCATTTAATTGATTGGCAACAAACAATAAAAATAAACAGCAAAACAACATTGTGGCGGGCGGAGAGAACGGCGCGGTGCGAGATGCGGAATGCGGGGTGCGGGGCTGCGACCGCTCAGGCAGTCAGGCAGTCGACCGCCATGCCTGTGTTGTGTGCTAGTACGCCGTACGGTCTGGCAACGTCGCACGATCGATCCACTACGCTCGCCACTCGCTACGCTATCGCTACCGGCTTAGCAGAGCCTGCCTGATGCTGTGTCCCCAGCTTTTATTTTAGGCACCACCTAACAATCTCTACTTTAAAGAGAAGTATTATGTTGATAACCGCGACTTCGTCCGTGTTGAACAATAAAAGATAAAACGCCTGAAAATGCACGTATACTTTTACCAAGCGTTGGGTCTTTATTTTTAGATAGCTGAAGTAATAGTAGGTATTAGAAAAATCCCTTTATTAACTAGGAAATGGTCTTCAAACGTCTCTGAACAGGTCTTCATAAATTATAGCTACGAACAATTCCGATCACGTCAGCTTTCGAACAAAAAAAAACCGGATCCTGTTTTACTAATCTGAGACCGGATCAAAATCAGTCCTACGATGCCACAGACAGACACACACACACATACGTCAAACTTATAACACCCCGTGGCTACCGTCGCCTAAACACAAGGAGAAGATTAAGCGATTAGGAAGGAATAGTGAAATGGATTCTGGAATCCCATACTCACATACCGAAACAATTGAATAAGGGATTCAATTCCCTGTTTTCGGTATTTCGGTAGTTGAATACGGGATGCCATCTATTCCCGTATTGCCCTTCATTTAATCATTTAATCGCTTATGCCGACTGCTATTGCTGTAACAGGCGACCAAGTGAATCGTCAGCCAGCCTGTCGACTACATATAAATATGAAAAAATATGAAAGCTTATAAAAATAATTACAAAGCTTTTAATAAAATTTATATGAATATAAAAAGTAAAATAGGTAAATAAATAAATAAAAACTACGTAGTAACATCAGCTTAGGATCTCAATTCCCGATCCATTTTGAAAATATGTAACTTTAGCAAACTCACCTATCTTGTAGTGTTTATTCTAACCGTTGACCTAGATCTTAAATGTAACAAAGTCTGAGCCACCGAGCACTTACTCACCAAAAATAATATTGTAATAATGACAAATCTTCAGCGAATGCGGCAATTCTAACATGTTTTTTACATAATATATGCCAAAAATATTAAAAGGTACATCTAGTCTAGTCAACAAGAGCCATTTTGGTGAAAACCCCGTCGTGGACACCGAAAATTATGGTTGAGGGCTCATCTAGAAACTTTTTAGGAAATTTGAAGTTACGCCGGTAAAAATTACAAGTTATAAACAATTTAGCAACAAAAAAGAGGGGAATGAGACCTTAACCATAATTTTCGGTGACCATGACGAGGTTTTCATCAAAATGGCTCTTGTTGACCAAACTAATCTTGACGCGCGGTAATGTGTGTGCGAGCACTTATAAATACATACACAACTTCGTCGATTTCTTTTCTATAGGCTACGCCACGAAACAAGTTCCGTGGCTAAAACATGAACTAAATTGTCATAACTTTAATTGGCTAGAAAACAACAGTTTGTAATGCGATAACAGCGCCGCGCCTCAGCACTTGTTTGCTGGCGCGGCCTCTCTTATGTATGTGTGCGTGCAGCAGTGAAGCGGCAGTTGTCGTCCGAGAAAGACGTGTTCATACCGCTTGAGTTGTGGGAGTACAGTCAGTCTTAAATATGTCTAGTTCCAAACAGAGAAAATGTTTAAATAGTCAGGTAAATATTTTTAACAGTTTACAATGTATACAGAGGCATTTACACTTATATTAATGAAACATATGTATTTGTTACTCCTTCGTGGTGGATAAAGTAATAAAATAAAGTATATCTACTTTATTGTACCTAGATAAAGATAAGTGTTGGAGTAAATAAAATTTAGCTATTTAATTAAATCATTTTTAGAATATTTAATTCATTTTCTGTATACGACATATAGTATAGCTTTAGAAAAAAAAAAATGTTTTTAACATTATAACAATTGTTTTAGGCTCGTGAAACCGTTGCCAAGCTGTACGACTTTTTGAAAAATGATGCAAGAGAAATATTGCAATTAATCAGGGATCCAGTCTTCAAAACAAACCCAGTGTTAATATCGAAATTGGATGATCATTTAAATAGCGTGCGAAATAGAACTGCGAGAGCAGTGGGGGTAGGCGAAAGAACAGTAAGTCGTATATTGGCTGAGCGAGAAAAACATGGTTCATTTAAAACTCCTTATAAAGATCGTAAGAAACGTGCCAAAAAGTTAGAATTAAACGACTCTAACATTAAAATTATACGGGCAGCCATTGAAAGTTACCAGCTAGAACATCAAAAATTACCCAGCTTGCCAAAGTTAAGAATTATGTGCCAAGAGAAACTCAATTTTAACGGATGTCTTACAACTCTGCGCAGAACATTGTCAGAATTAGGATATAAATGGGAAAAGAATGGTGCTAAATACTCAATGCTCATGGCAACAGAGGCGGTATACCTACCACAGTGTCAATTGTGATAAATTTTTAGACAGACATTTAAGCGTTAAAAAAGTTAATCGACCCATTTAATTGGACTTGACTGTACCTCTTCTGGGTCACACGTAGATATCAAACCAAGCACACATAGCGGCGCGCGCCATGTTAAATGTTTAAGTTGATTAATTGTAGGACTTAAATTTGTTAAAATTTCCATAGTTATTGTATATGTATGATTGTACCTAATTTTAAAATATCCTATTTTTTTACTGACTATAATTAGGTTAGGTATAAGTTCGTTTAATAAATAATACTTAAGTACATTGATTTTTAAATATTTCGTATTTTAATATTAACACTCCTGCTAACAAAGTTATAGATACTATACATATACCTATGTACAGTATCTATAACTATACACCGATTGTGAAATAATTTAAAATAGGGTAAATCGGCCGGTTCACGATCAATTAGTGACCATCATGTCTTGAAAGTAACATAACTCTTAAAAATATCAACGAAGGATTAAATAAAATATGATAATCGATACACAAAACTTTAAACTGTTTAATAAATGTGCAGATTTGTGCGTGTTTACGTGTTTGAACCATATAAATCATGTATTACGAAAATAAGTACTTTTTTCGGTTCCCGATCAGATTCTGTCAGTTTCCGGCCACAAGTTTTTGCCAGTTTACGATCACTGAAAAACGCTAAAAATTGAGCTTACTTGCTATTAAATTAAGGTCCAAATTAAAGGTAGACTATTTTATTCATAAAAATAAAAGAAAGTGGAGAACAGATCAGGTTATTACTACTCCTTTTGGCAAAATTCACACGTATAAGCAGAGAGTGCTGCTTCAGCATCTTCTGCTTCTTGTGCATCACTGTGCATTTCAGATGAAACCAATGGGTACAATAATCGCGTCCTATATTTTTATCTAATTCATTTTCAACGTCGCTAATTAGGTCTTCGGAACATTGACTACATTGCAAAACTACTTTTTTTAGTACTTCTTGCTAAAGTTTTCTTCTTATTTAAGTATTCTTTTCTCTTTTTCCTTTAATTTCTTTTTCTTTTGCTCTCAATTGCTGCCTTGGTTTTTTTCTATTTCAAGATTTTCCTTAACTTCTTCTCTCTTTCCATAATGTTCTCGCCAAGCCTGTGATGATATAGCGCTTGGCAATTTAGGCTCGACATGTTGTTAAGTTTTTAGTGATAGTGACTCGGGATAAAGCAAATGCTTCTCAAAAACGTCGTTAAATGACATTTGATTATGATTTGATCTGTGAATTAGTTAAGTCATTTTCTTGGGTTAAATTCTCTTTACCATGAACATCTGCTGATACTGTAATAGCGTAACATTGGTCATCAGATGTCAATTAACTGATTGGCTGTGTGATATTTCAATCTCATTGAGATCCATCTGTGAATTAGTTAAGTCATTTTCTTGGGTTGAATTCTCTTTACCATGAACTTCAGCTGATACTGTATTAGAGTAACATTGGTCATCAGATGTGAATTGACTGATTGGCTGTGTGATATTTCAATCTCATTGAGATCCATCTGTGAATTAGTTAAGTCATTTTCTTGGGTTGAATTCTCTTTACCGTGAACTTCAGCTGATACTGTATTACATTAACATTGGTCATCAGATGTCAATTGACTGATTGGCTGTGTGATATTTCAATCTCATTGAGATCCACCTGTGAATTAGTTAAGTCATTTTCTTGGGTTGAATTCTCTTTACCATGAACTTCAGCTGATACTGTATTAGAGTAACATTGGTCATCAGATGTGAATTGACTGATTGGCTGTGTGATATTTCAATCTCATTGAGATCCACCTGTGAATTAGTTAAGTCATTTTCTTGGGTTGAATTCTCTTTACCATGAACTTCAGCTGATACTGTATTAGAGTAACATTGGTCATCAGATGTGAATTGACTGATTGGCTGTGTGATATTTCAATCTCATTGAGATCCATCTGTGAATTAGTTAAGTCATTTTCTTGGGTTGAATTCTCTTTACCGTGAACTTCAGCTGATACTGTATTAGATTAACATTGGTCATCAGATGTCAATTGACTGATTGGCTGTGTGATATTTCAATCTCATTGAGATCCACCTGTGAATTAGTTAAGTCATTTTCTTGGGTTGAATTCTCTTTACCATGAACTTCAGCTGATACTGTATTAGAGTAACATTGGTCATCAGATGTCAATTGACTGATTGGCTGTGTGATATTTCAATCTCATTGAGATCCATTACTGAGATATCGTTCCGTGAAATGTATGAACCTGGTTCAGGAAAAGTGATATTTTCAGCAATGTTTTCATCAGTAACTAATAAAGTGTCGCTAATAACTTTCGAAGTGGCTAACGTAGTTATATTAATGTTTTGGCTTAATGGCATTGTAGAAGCGACTACCGTCTGATCTCCCAACCCCAACCCCGAGAGCCTCATCCGTAGTTTAGCAGGTGCATCTATAAAGATTATATCCATGCTTAAATTTGATTTGGCTAAACGGAATAAGGATTCAAAGATCATTGAAGAAGAAATCGTAAAAGCTGAAGTAACTCCAGAAAATTTAACTTTGATGAACCTGAAATCAACATCAGGTACATCAGCTTAAATTTTCTGGAGTAATATCCAGTAAAATATCGTCAGTCAAAATAGATGCACTTTTATTTGATGCTGCAGAATTTCGAAGTGTTTTGGATTTTGAGCTCCGATTTTAAAGATTTTGTCCAAATCGAATTTAAGCATGGATATAATCTTTATAGCTGCACCTGCTAAACTACGGATGAGGCTCTCGGGGTTGGGGTTGGGAGGTCAGACGGTAGTCGCTTCTACAATGAGTCTTCATTTATCTAGACTAATCCATTAACAAAATATCTAGGCAACTAGGCATAAAGTGCTGACTTCGGATACAATTGGGAGAAACGCTGAAGAAGTAGTCTCCTACTAAAATTAACCAAGAATAAAAATAGTGAAAATGCTAGTTAATATTCTACGTCGAAGTATTATTATTTATTAATGTACGCAATTGAGTCTGTTTTCAATCGTGATTGTTCTTGCCACATCACATTTGGTCGTATAGTTCTCAATTCCCGATCACCAGAATATTGTCAATGAACAAAAAGAAACAACATAATCGCTAAATAGTCAGTATACGATCACATAAAACTGTGGAATTTCTATGGAAAAAGTTAAAAGTCGACAACAGGTCTTTTCCCGACCACCTGGTTACTGGCAGAAATTTCGTGTACATTACGTCAAGTTATCGTTTATTTAAGCCGATCGCCATCTGACGTATAATTCAATCATTGTATATTGATTCTATACAGTTCATAGAATTTCCGTAAAATTCAAATAAAATTTCAAAAAAGCTTCACAAGGATTTGACCGAAACCACCCGTTGACGATCAGGTGATCGTAAAAGGAAAAAAGATAGTTTTTTACCATCCCATCGCGAACACCTTAAATTATAGTAAATAAATATATTTTTTTAGTAAAATGTTGTATTAGAAGTAATAATAACCATAGTTCAACATTACAAACACAATAACAATGCAGAATTTGCAACAAAAGTAATTTTTACTGACGATTGAAAGATTGCTTCTCACTAATTTTTTGGTAAAATTTTGTTTCAAAAACCGCGCAAACGCACCGGTTCATATTCACCTGCTGACTGATCAAAAACAAACGCATTTTTTCGTTGAAATTGGTGATACGAATGACAGTTATAGATAGAACATGCATATTCAAGTAAAATCATAGCTTATAAGGCGTTGATATGATTGTTTATTGAAGTTTTCCATAAAGTGATCGGGAGCGGGCAGTGATCGGCGAACCGGCTGTTTTACCCTAATTTTATTTCATACAAATAATTATTATGAAAAGACGAATATTGTAATAAACATAGGTATTATAATGCAATATACCTATTGAATATAATATATTCAATATTTTGTGTGTGTGTCATATTCAGGTTTACACATTATTTTCGAGTTAATTAAAATTTATGATCCATTCTTTTACTCGTAATGTTCAAAAAGAAAAACTAAACCCATTTTATACTTCATTCATTCCGATATGATTTATAAATAGGTACCTACCTATTTAATTTCTTTCTGATGGGTTGTACCGTACTCTATGGTCCTATGACAACTCGTCCCACTATTATAATTATAGGTATATTGTTCCTTAGCTCGGCCTATTTGATTTGTATTCCTTATGCAGCCCATAGCAAATAGCCCATAGGTTCGAAAATCATAGACCATCGCAATAAAATGTTATTAACAATTATTGAGACAAATCACAAAATGAAATAATCTTCTAGGTATTAGGTATTTTTTTTTGTTATATATTATTATGTAGTTGCTTTTTTACCTGTACATATGAAAAGTTGTCTATCAAGCCAAAGATTATCTTTGCAGTAATAAACCACCCAACCCACCCACCTATTTATATCGTGTTTTATGCGACGTTGCCAGCTCGCGGTGGCAGCTCGGGTTAAAACTATGGAAATTCATTCTCCTACATTTGTCGTTTCCTTATATTGCCTACGAATAAACCCAGGGCTGGAATTAATTATAAAGTTTCATATTCGCTTGTAATTTTAATAACAAAACAGTTCGAGACGTCAGTAAACGTGGTCTGTGGCGTAGCATAGTCGTCATATCCGAGTCATCACGCATAACCAACCATACTCGTAGTTTTTATAACATGCTTAAAATTTTTTTTTTTTTATTTAACGGATCACGTAGTTTTTTGTGTAAGTATAGTGTACCTATAGGTCCGCAGGAAGGCTAACAGTTTACTTGATGGTAGATAACCGCAAGCACAAGCACTGCAAGAATCAAAGATTGCATCAGTCCACCTTTTTGTCTGTCTACCTCTTGCCGTCTCGTGGTTGCTACTCTGTTATGATTTTAGTCCACTTTGTCCTGCTGTCTCTTGTCATGTGTCCCGTCCATCGCCACTTCAGTTGCCTTATTTTCTCTAATATGTCTACCACTTTTGTTGTGACTCTAATTTCTTTAGCTCTTTTACGGTCTTTTAACGTAACTCCTATCATGCTCCTTTCGATTCTCCTTTGGCGCGCTCTTAGTTTTAAAAGGTGTTTCTGAGTTAATGCCCATGTTTGACATCCATACATAAGGCATAGCAGGGCGCACGAATTAAATACTTTTTTCTTTGCTGTCATCGGGAATAATTTACTTTTGAAAATCTCCTTCAGTGACCAAAAGGTATTGGCCACAGGTACTTAATAGGATTTAATTTTAATAGGTATCCGAGTTAAGTGGAAAAAAAAAACAATAGGTGCCTAGGTATCTAGATTATAATGTCTTAATGGTGGGCAAACTGCAAATTGCAAATGTAATTATTTCGCCTACTAAGACTTTTTACAATCTAGTCTATGATATTTAGTCACAATAGAATTAGGAAAAACTTAGTAGCGCCAAGGCACACTGATTTTCACAGTCATTTACTTAGGCAGAAAAAAAAGCATGTGTGCTGTTGTTGTGTTTTACAAAAGCTGAGATACAGAGAGATATCCGAAATCAATTCCATAGCACAATTTCGGCAATTCGCTCGATGCGATCGTAGCCAGGTAATGGTGCGTTTCCTTTACGAGATTTTAATGATTCTCGAAACGGCCGCAATCTTCAATCCCCGGCCTTAAATTGTTTTATTGTGCCGTTCTCTTGAAATTGAGGCTCGCATTACTTAAGTATAAAGTAACATTGCTTGGTCACCCACCACACCTACATACCTAATATCTGGGACTATAAACATTCATTTTGATCGATACTATAAATGTTTAAACGTTTGACTAAAGGATCAAAAATGATCTCGCATAATGAGTCTGACCATCGATTTTAGTTAATGATATCTAAAATATTAATAAAGCTACGCGGGCGAAGTCGCGTGCAACAGCTGGTAATATTAAGAGAAGAGTAGATTCACCTATAGAAAGCTACATTATCAGCGAGTAACATAGGCTATACTTTATAAAGTTACGCGGACGAAGTCGCGTGAAAACAGCAAGTTGATTATAAATTATATAAATATTCTTAAAATGATTCTTGAGCGGGCGCGCGGCGAAGCTTCAGCTACGAGTATAAGTAAATAAAGTCTATTTTCAATTGATAGCGCATTAGTCTCTTCGCCGCCACTCCGTCGGTCTGCGCTGACCCTTAGAGCTCCTTCACACTAAGCCGCAAGCGACGCGGCAGTAGCAGCGCGACTGTCGCGCTGTTCACAGGCGGCAGACTTCCGTACTAAAAAGGGCAGCGCGACAGCCGCGCGACACGTTATTGTCATAGCGGATGGTAGCGCGACAGCCGCGCGACACGTTATTGTCAGCGGATGGTAGCGCGGCAGCCGCGTGCGATAAGTCTGCCTCGAGCCAGTGTTGCAAGCGCACGTTCACACGATTTGCACAATTTTTCTCTTCATGCATTCTTTTCTCAAGAAGCGACGTAATAATTCTCCGAAAGACTTTTTTGACATTCGAACGTAATTAAAAATACATATATTATTTCAATTTTTCAACAATTTGTATACTGTTACATAATCACTATTCACATACCGATTTTGAAACAAAGCATCTATCCAGTATTGTCTTTTTATATTATGAACGCGACGTTGATGGCGCCGAATGAGAACCAACAAAAGCAGTAGCAACAGTGATGTTTCCTCGTTGGAATCCATTGAAATGAAGTGCGCCACCCTAATCTAAACTAGTCGCGCGGCTGTAGTTGTAATAAGAAGGCATCCGCTGCAGTCGTGCGGCTGCCGCAATACTTGCGACCTAATGTGAAGGCGCCCTTATTCTAAGTTTAGTATCTATAATAATTCAAGAATCTAAGTATCTGAGTAATCAAAATATCATTCCAAAAATATAGGCAATTGCCTTATTATTCCTATTTCTATGTTACTACAAATTTTCTGGTCTTATTGTTTTCTCGTCGTAGATTTTGTTAGAGTACTGAATTAGGTGTATCGACATTCCATAAAAATTGTGACACAGAACATAATAACATCATCAAAGGAGGCGTAGAAGACAAATTAGCTTCTCTTTTATCTCTTTTTGTATATCGTAGAACAAAAGGGGCCCACGATCGTGTATCGCGTTACCATTACGGTTACGACACGACTTTAAAAATATTTGCTTCATTAAACTTGGCTATCAAAGTTGGTTTCAGTATTGTTTTGGTTGTTAAAATTTTAATTGTTATGTTTTGACTTTTTATGCATTAATAAATGAAGTTCTTTTGTTTAAATGTTAGAACCTTAAAATATCAAAGAGCACAGTATGAAAAGGTATAAAAATCGTGGTGCAAATGTTTCGAGTCGCGAAGAATAAGATGAAATTTAATAAATTATTCTTCAGATTGGAATCCTGGGTACAGATATCTCGAGTAAGGTCGAGTTTGTCACTGGAAGACAAGGATACTCTAGCTTCAAACAAATTGACGTCTTATTTCACGGAGCAACGTCTAATAATTCTCTATAGGTAATGCGATTACTACCACCTACCTACAAATGAACTTTTGGCCTGTCTGCCTCTCTTTAAAATATAAGCATAACATAAGTATTTTTAAGTAGTGGCAGGGCACAGTGTTTGTTCGCATAAGGACAGATTCGCAAAAAGAGTGAATCGTTAAAAGACAGATTCTCAAAAAGACAAAGTACAAGTAAGCACGAAAAGACCAAAAACAAGAATATCATTTATATAGTGCAGTTCGTCTAGCGGACAGTAACCACCCCCTTACAGAAGACCACCGGGAAATAACAGAATGTGTGCTGTTGCTGTAGTAAGGGGTGCCAGAGCTCATTTCACTATCCATCCTAATCCCTTATTACCTATAATATCGTCGGCAGGTACTTGCAGCGGCGTTGCTTGTGATAATAGGCGTGATAGCCAACAGCAAGTGGACCGTCAGCCTGTCCGACATACTCAGATAGTATACTCGAGTATACTACTAAGTCCAAAACATTTAATACAATCGTTAATAAGTCGACAGCGCAATGAAAGCACTTGTGGACAGTCTGCCTGTCTGACGGCCTTTATATAAAAAAATGTCATAAATAAATATTCATAAATAATTAATTATGAAGGAAATATATGTACTTATAAGAGAAATTTAAAGTCAGCTTATATTTTAAGTTGTGAGAAAAAACACGTTCATGTTCGTTCATGGATAAAATAATCAAACTTACAAAGTTACCGAAAGGCTGGATTTCGTGCCAAGAAAACTTTCGTTCGAAAAATCACTAACAAGTCGCGAACAAAGAAAGTTAAAGAAAAATAATTTTACACTTCTTTTTATCTTGAATTTATTATTTCATGAAAGTTAAAAAGTTTATTCATGAAGGCAAAAAAACGCAGAACATAAAAACATAAAGAAAATTTTATAAAATAAGAATAAATAGAAACAATAAAATATGTATGAAAAAATTAAAAAAAAAACGTAGGTAGGTAACATATACCTATGCGAGCTGACCCGCGAACTTCGTACCGCCTCAGGAAGAATAAAAACCCGTTTCACACAAAATGTATGAGAAAATTAAATTCGCAAGCCAAAATTAGTTTATTCTATGATTTGCTGGCAATGAAGAGTTCACAATAGCACACCGCTATAAAAATTACAAATACCTAAACTCGCGTTCTGAAATTGTGTAACTATTCAAGGAGCACATTCTGAACAAAGCCCATTCATTTTTGTACCCCAGCAATAAAACTGCTTTTCAGTCCCTGGGGGTCGGTTCAGGAGGGTTTAAGTGGGTGGAGGAGGGTCGACCCCGAAGCGATGTGGGGTTGGGGTGACCTTCGCAAAGGTCTCGCTCGCTCGACGCAACGAATAATTACAGAGAGCGTCCCGACCGCTTCCAACATGGTCTAACTTAATTTTCCGTTATACGTCGATTGTTAGCCTACTTATACGAAATGTGCGGCGTACGTGTCAATTTGACAGTGCACACTAACGGCAAACAGGAAAATAATGGATCGTCCAAAAAGTTGGTGCAGTATTTTTTCCACCGGCGTGCCTCGAACAAGATGCCTACCTACGACGAGTTTTATAATCTATATCGTCACTTTAGAAATAATATTTGTTAAGAAAGTTGTCTTTTAGGCATATAAGAAGCCGTTAAGCATCTTAAACTTGGCAGCCGAAACAAGCCTTTTAATAATCAATCCCTTAACTTTAATCTTACTATGGGCGGCAGTGCACTTGCAACACTTGTGGCCTTGCTTTTGTTTTGGGCGACGGTATCAACCTATACCATCATGTGGACCGTCAGCCTGTCTAACGACCTTCACATTTAAAAAAAACTAGTAAAATCTATCACTAAAGTAAGTACCTCCAGGATCTGTTTTCGTTAGAAATTCCAGTTAACTGAGTGTACCGAAAACAAACTGACACGCGGCGCCTGTTTGTCGGCCAAATTCTCGCTCGAATGTGGTCCAACTCCAAACTGAGTAGGTGTAGCCAGCGTGTGTATGTAAACAATTTTAAAAAAACAATATTCCAAACTTAGAACTATATTATTAAAGTTCTAAAAATTTTACTTTATTATATGTTTTATTAGAATAAAAATGACTTACGTGCGTCCGCCCAATGAAGGTAGGAGAATCACGTGACACTTCTTGTTAACATTACATGTATATAATTTATATTATGCTAATGGACGTTGAATGGTTATACTATTTTTTGCTCGCGACTCGCGACTTTGTCCTCGCCACTTTTGTTAAGTGTCAAAACATTTATTCAATCTTTATTGCTTTTTCTATATAAAAGGTACCCTATGTCCTTTTCTGTTTCCATAACAACATGTATGCGAAATTTCATGACGATCGGTTGAGTAGTTAAGGCGTCTAAGCGCAACAAACAAACAAACAAACACAATTTCACCTTTATAATAGGTATTACTAGACTAGTTAGGACTAGTCAGGATTAAAATATTAAAACCGGGAAAAGAATGTTCGCCTATCCAAATATTCTAATAAATTCGAGTATTAGTCGATCGACGAGTAGAGTATATAACATAACAAACAAAAGCTATACTCGTAATTAAAAATAAACTAACCCCCTATACATTCTATTAAGCCCAAACATGCCATAGCTTCTGTAAGTTGGTGAGGAGTTAGGTATCCGGCAGACTAAGTACTTGATGCTGAAGCAATCAGGTCAAGGTTACCTTCAACGCCAGTTAAGCTTTTGTTGTTCAGAATCTGGTCACGGTCCATCCGTTTGGGAGCTATGATGGCACAGACAGACATACAGACACACGGGTCAAACTTATAACATTAAATTTGCATAGGGCGTTAATAAAGTAAAGTAAAAAAAATCGTGGTACAGAGGACGCGAGCGCGATTCATAGGTATATGTACATACGAGTAGTGACGGAACAACCCACGTCGTCATACCGGTCAGTGAACTACGTAGTAGTAGATGTTTTGTTCTTTTTTATATAACACTAGCTGTTGCACGCGACTTCGCCCGCGTAACTATATAAAATATATAGGCTATATTCGTTGATAATATAGCTTGCCAACAGTGAAAGAATTTTTCAAATCAGTCCAGCAGTTTCGGAGCCTGTTCAATGCAAACAAACAACAACAAAAAATATAATATTAGTATAGATAAAGGAGGCCAGGCAGGCTGACAACCAAAAAAGATGAAGAGAACGAATTTGAGAATATAGAAACTAGCTGTCCCGCTCCCGGCTTCGCCCGGGGTGCATTTTTCCCCGTAAAAACCTTCCCTGATTATCCCTCTATCCATTGGTGAAAACCGCATGGAAATCGGTGCAGTAGTTCTTGAGTTTATCGCGAACAGACAGACAAACAGACAGACGCGGCGGAGGACTTTGTTTTATAATATGTAAGGATTATATTTTACTTTGCGGTTGGGCTGTCGCCAGACAGAAGCCAGAATAGGTACTATACCTACTTTATTTTTTAAATAATGTTAAACCGTACTTGAAATATAATTAAATAATAATTAACTTAATTACTCAATATCTTGATGAGAACGAAATCTAACTTTTAAAAAAATGTGTTTATGAACTCCAGTATGCCTCCTGCCAAATTGTATGTTTGATTTAAAAAGATACGAACATTGATATATTTTTTGTACTAATGATCAGCTCCCGGCTTCGCCCGGAGTGCAATTTTTATATATTTTACAAACCTTCCCCATTTATCGCTCTTTCCATAAGTGAAAACAGAATTAAAATCGGTTGCGCGGTTTTTGAGTCGATAGAGGACAAACATACTTACATTGATTTTTATATAAGTATCAAGATTGTATTTTTATAAATACTCGTAGCTATCTTGTCTTATTGATTCTGATCCGGTGACGTCACAGTCTCAGAGTAGGTATATTTAACCTACAAACAGCGTAGTTACTCATCTTTGGATATTCCTTTCATAATGCCTTAATTTATTTACGTATTTTTGTTTTCAATGTTTACAAATATGTGATATTGTAGTACCTACCAGATACAACAAACATGTGCTGTTGTTAATTCTGTTCATTCATCTGTTAATGTACCCAAGTCTTTTGTTGATCATCATCACCATCACTATCATCATCAACAACAACAACATCATCATCATCAACAACAACAACAACATTATGAGCCCACACACGTCTACCTACAGTTACACACTATAGGGCTTCCGCCCTGCCTCCCTCCCTTTAGAGGTCATCAGTCCAGCGAGCAGCTCTTAATACAATAGGAATACCACTCCAAGGTTTGTCTACCTCAACCTCCATCTGTTATAAGACAGATAAGTCACGTACATATATTCCTACTGACTACTTCTTTGACTAGATATCACCTGACTAACTCTAAGCTATATCAACCATTTTTGTCTATCTCAACCTCAATCTGCTATAGGTACCTACGATGGATAAATATCATGCACATAATTATATTCCTACTGACTACTTCTTTGACTATATATTCCTGACTAACTCTGAACTAAGTATATGGACCATTTTAATTCTCAACAGATCTCTATATTTCGGATCCTATGCCTCAGAAAGATGAGGAGCATTGCCCTCAATAAATACAGCGTCCACATAAGACCAGCCTAAGCCTTATAATATATCCTCTCTCGGTGCAGTATGGGCAATCAGAGTCAGCAGTTTTCTTGCAAGTTTTCAGCAACTAATGAACTGAACGCTAGTTCTTACCTACCAAAATGTGGACCCTCACTTCACCCTGTCTGTCGTTAGAGCTGTTTTTTGTGATAAATAATATGTAAATCTTTATGTATAATATTTGTAAACAAAAGACGTAGACAGTATACCTACTTATAATTACCACAACAAATTTATTAATAAATGTACGAGGCATGAATCTAAAATTACTAGCTTTTTGTTTATTTGAAGTATATAAAAAAAGTACTCATTAGAAGCAGATACGTATATAATATATATAATTACTTAATGTTACCATATTTATCTTGGATCTGTGCCAAAAATCTGCCCATGTCTTCAAAATTAACGTATACTTACACAAAATAATTTAAACACTCTCCGCTCAACACAATCTCTGAGAAAATAAAAATAGGATAGGTATTTGCTAATATTGCTAATTTGCTATTTCAAGTACTTAATAAGTACTCATAAGTAATCAAACTGTTTACTTAAATAAAAAAAACTCTTTTGATGTTGCTCATACAAAGAAAGCTATCAAGGTACCTATCTTGTTTAATAACTAATTATTAAAAAATATGTATTAATAATGTATTAAAAAATATGTAAAATAATGAATAATAAAAAATGAATAAACACATAACTTATGTTAGAAACATCCTGGAGTACTTCAGTGTTATATGGAGACCTCACTATCCTACTCATTCTTTCAGAATAGAACGCCTACAAAAAAGATTTGTCTCTGGTTTAGCTTTTAGTAACAGAGTCGCCAAAAAAGTAGGCTTCGTCTCTTCTCTATAACATCTCTGAAGAGGAGGCGAAATCTGTCCGATATTTATTTTGCGTTTACAATTTTTAGAAATTATATTGATTGCCCTCCGTTGCTACAGCGATTTAGTCTACATATTCCCCGCAGAACTCCTAGAGCACCCATTACTCCACTGTGTCCACCTATTCGCAGATCTTTATTTGGTACAAGCTCTCCCTGTCCCAAGGCTGTGCAAATCGATAAATAACATCAGTGATCTTATCGATATACACTCGCTGTCAAAAATATCGCCTCTCCGCGAAAATCTGATTCAAGCTAATATAAACTTTATAAAAATTACTTTACATCATTAATACTGATATCAAATGAAAGCACGTTTAATAACCTTTCAATTAACGTTGTTTAATTTAAATAAAAAGCCACGAGGTTTCCAGGTCTGAGCGTTAAAAAAAAGGTGTCAAAACTAGCGGTTGAAAGGTCGCTAGTTGTTCCTGTTCCTTTGGGTATTAAAGATCTGTATAAGGTCAAATGTCAATCATACACTGTCCAAACGTCCGACAGAACACATCTAAGGAGCTCCAGCAAGAAATCAACCTTCGAAGATGGAAACCACCGCCGCTGAATCTGCTCAAGTCGTCGCACTATTGCAAGCAGGAGCTCGTCAGTGTGATGTCGCTTGACAACTGAATTTAAGCCGTTATGCTGTCCGCCGAATATTCCAGCGGTTCCAAGAGACTGGGGGCTACATCAGAAGACATGGAGCTGGTCGGCAACGCTGCACATCCGAAAGAGACGATCGCTTCATTGTGACGTCTTCACTACGCAATCGTTTCTCCAGTGCTGTTCAGGTGCAACAACATCTCAGGAAAGCTCGCATCACCGCAGTTAGCGTCTCTACGCTTAGAAGAAGACTACGAGAGAAGAATATCGTGGCTCACAGAGCTGCTACGGCCCCCATGTTGACCACACAGCATCGCAGACTGCTTGCAATTCGCCCGTGACCACGTCGATTGGACTCCTCACCGATGAGACCAGAGTCTGTCTTTATTGCAACGACAGACGTGCCAGAGTGTACAGAAGGCCAGGAGAACGATTTTCTCAAGCATGCATGGAAGAGACAGTGGGCTACGGAGGCGGCTCGTGCATGTTCTGGGGTAGCATTAACATGGACGGTAAAAACGCCGAGAATATTTGCTGATTCGTTCACCAAAATTCGTTAAAACTGTTCCTAAAAATACCTAGTTCCTAATAGTTTTTTATTTGTTCTTTCTTTTTTTTATTCTGTTTTTTGTTGTTTGTGTTGTAATAATTTTTGGTTGTTTTCTTTTACCTTTCTTAGTATTTGTTTATTATTGTGTCTAATTTTTTTTAACATTGTATTATTATTGTAATTAATTCACCTTAGAAGTGGTACCTATTTGTTACAGTTTTTCGTTAAGTTGTTTGTTAAGTGTATATGTGTGAGAAAATGTTGGTGGAATTTATGTAAACCATTAAAAAAATGTAAGTAAGTACCTACCTACATAAAATAAACCTAGTAGGTACATTAGTGATTATGAAAAATTTCTTCATATTTGTTAACTAATAATTTAACCTTCAACAGAATTTCGTGTTTTATTTGTATTTTATTTTAACTTTGTATTAAGTAAAATTATTATAGGTACCTACCTCTTGAATTTTCACGATGACCAAACCGCAGACAAAGCTTTTATGTAATAAATAATTAAAAATAGTACCTATACCTAGATCAATTAAGACAGAGATAGCTTTCTTAATCTGCTTGTGCACTCTTACTAACCCATTTACCTTCATTTCAAATTAACCCAATTGTAAAGTTAACTTGATAAAAATAAATTCAATCGAAATGAGTGTCTGTGAATTCGAAATTGAACCTCTTTACATCAATCAAGTACCATACTTATTTGCACTAGCAAAAAATAAATTCTAAATTTATTTACTTATAAGAATAATAAAGAAAATATTCATTTCTATGTATTAAGGCTAGGTAGGTAGGTATCCCTAGATATATAATTTTTCTCCGGAGTGCTTTAAATTGCAAAAATTGCGAAACCTGGAACGATGCCATAGGGAGGGATCTATCGTAATAACTCTTATTTTGTGCCATTCTGAATTATATTACCGCGTACCGAAGGTAAGAGGCACATACCTTTATAAGCATATCACGCAGTAACCTAAACCTACATTTATCTTTTAAAATGTTACAGTGTGTCTAGCCCTTGCCTTGCAGATCTAGAATTAGGCTCGCTCGTTGAGCAGGTATAGATACGTATATATATCAAAGGGCTACAGGGATTTCGCCGACACTTTCGTAATCCGTAGGAAACGTGGGCTCCGAATGCCTCGGCGAGCTGGCAACGTCGCGCGCTCGACCGACGACCTCGCGTTATCGCCACCCGCGGTGACGCGACTCAGCGATACCACGAAAAGGTCACCACACCATGCCGCAGCGCTAGCCACTGTCGAGTCGAGTTAATGTCTTCGCCAACTAAACAATCGCAATTTCGACATAGAATCCCATAAAGTCCACCGTGAAAAGAATATGTTTTTATGCGACGTGGCGACGCAGTGCTATCGCCGTCTCCCTCTCTCGCACAACTGTCTCTGTCTCGCAAGACCGCGCGTCCCGCACCCCTGTCAGCCCCGCCTCCCTCCGATTGCACCGCCGTCTAGCGGCAGCGCCGCGCAATGAATACGTCGTGTATACAGCGTTGCCACTCCGCATAATTTCGCTCGACGTAAATTTCAAACGAAACAGTTCAATGTACTTTCCGAAAACTCTAAACGCGTCAAATATTGTAAAAAGTATTGTGTTGCCTTGGAAATTGTAGTCGGTAGTGTAAATCATTTGATTATTTGTAAAAAATTGTGATAAATCTGTGTGTTAATTGCGTGGCCGTGCGTGAGGTCCGCGGTGAGTGTCGTTGGGTGCTTTCGAATAGTTTATTTCAGCTAAAAGGTAACTTGTGTTTTTTATTTTTCGTTTTTATAACTCGATTAAAGTTCTAAAAAGTTCAAAATTTAATTTAGCAGGTGCTCTTACTTAATAGTACACATACCCCTACTTTTCCTATTTCGTCATCGCACGACGAAACCGAGTTATAATCTAACTGCGTAAATTATCGTTCTATTCAGAAATAATGCATTCACTATTTAAGTCATAATTTATTACTACATTTCACCGTGTCATTAACACAAGTGGTTCTGAAGTCATTGTTATATAAGATAATACGATAAGTTTTATCTCGGTTTTGAATAAGTCTAGTGTCCAAGCGATGT
Source organism: Synanthedon myopaeformis (assembly GCA_944738685.1). Classification (NCBI taxonomy): domain Eukaryota; kingdom Metazoa; phylum Arthropoda; class Insecta; order Lepidoptera; family Sesiidae; genus Synanthedon; species Synanthedon myopaeformis. Next base: position 1,312,188 of record OX122933.1, on the reverse strand, counting down.
TATTTTTGTCTCGATTTGCCCTTTAGTCAGATTGCTAAAATAACTAGCTGACACTACACTGGCTGGTGCATATGCATCCTCATAACATAGCTGTAGTTAGCAATTCAAATCTCTATACGTCTATAAGTGTAATACCAAAACTATCTCTTCAAAATAATATTTAGGCCTAAAGCCCAGCACAGACGTGGCTATAATATAATTATATTATATTATATTAATTAATTAATATGCTAAAAAAATATTGTAGTGTTAGATGCTAAAATATATAATTTGCCTTTGCAACACTACGTCTACCCCACTAAGTTCACGTTACTAAGTAGGTAAAGATATAATATGTATTAGCTGTGCCCGCGACTTCGTACGCACTCTAGTTCATTTTTTGAAAATCAGTGTGTTAAATTATATCTGTTTTTATGCGATTTTGCTTGATTTAGTAACAAGGAAACATAAAACTTTCGCATTTAAGTATACCTAATAATTATTAGGATATACCTAGGTATTTCAGTAGTATGGTCACTCAAAAAACGGTACCTATAAAAATATATACCTAGTAGGTACTAAGTATGCATTGCTATAACATACCTAATTTTGATATCTCTATCTTTATATTACCTATATAAAAATTACGTGTTACGTTGTGTGTGTGTTCTCGATGAACTCCTAAACTACTGAACCGATTTTGATAAAACTTCGTAACTATGTGTAATTTGGTCCAACTTAAAAGATAGGATAGTTTTTATTTTAAACCCGGGCGAAGCCGGGAGCGTAATATATATATATATATATATTAGAATATATCTGGGCTTAAGTGTAAAATACTGCTTGTCGAATAAAAAGTAAATTAAAACTGAAGAAGCCATCTGATTTTCAAACAAAATTTGCAGTTAACATAGGTCTACATAGGATTTACAGGAAATTTACAAAACAACAGATAACGTAATATAACGTTGAACAAATAAAATAAATATAAGTTCATTAGGCTCTGAGCCAACAAAAACAACTTTTGTTTTTTTTTTTAAATGATAAAAATACTTTTATTAACCATAACCAAGCAGGTAGGTACTTAGTCTGTGTGATATATACGTTAATATTGTGTCTATCATCTCATAGTTTTTATCATTTTATACCTAACTAGTATATGCCCGCGACTTCGTCCGCGTCCGATCGCTACCAAACTTCACAGGGACACCCGCTGGACTAATCTGAAGATTATCTAAAAGTTTCATCAAAATCGGTTCAGCAGTTTTAAAGTCTGTAGGAGACTACATACACACAACGCCTTTTATATTATATAGAAGATACCTATACCTACTTATCAAGCAAAAATGAAAAATAAAAATGCATGGAAAAATTGTAAATTAAATATTAAAATAAACGCCAAATTAAACATACTTTAATCATATTCGCACTAGGTGAAAATAAAACAATTTTAACCCATTTTATACAGGTAAGTAATAAAATTTAATCAGTGACATTAAAAAAATGTAACAGATGAAACTTGGCCCTTTTGTTATTTTGTTAAAGGAATAATCACTGTTACAATAAATGATAATCATCAAAATACGTAGCAATTTTATCAGACACATTGTAATAATAATCAGTGAGCTCAATAATAATGAATAAACACTGCATGACCATTTTTTGTCATCGCTAAAGCCGGTAAAAAATTGAACAGTTTACATGAAACCATAGATAGACAAGGAGTTATCTTCTCCTAATCACGAAAACTATTAGGCGAACCTCAAGCAAACAGCTACCTACTATGCTCAGTTCTAATTAAATTGAACACAATCACACAACCTAATTATTATTTACTAGCGACCCGCAACCGGCTTCGCCCAGGAAAAAACTTATTAAGTTTTATTATATACCTAATTAAAAATTTTTTGAGAAAAATTACTAACTAATGGTGGAAACTGCATCAAAATCCGTTTCTTGTTTTATTAGTAGTTAGCGGTCATACAGACAGACGCGGAAAGAAATATCATTACTGCTCCCTACATACCTACCTAGTATGTTTTTCTAATTAAATGCACATCTTTTTACTTTTAATAACCTATTTCGTTTATTTTGGTTCTTCATTATATTTACCTATTAGTTGAAGAAACTACCGTCTAATTGTGAATAATTATTATTGAAAATAGTGAAATATAAAATTTCGATCCCATCATATACCTACCTCTGATGATGTACTTATGTGTATGCTGATACTTACTTGCTTGCTTACTTACTTACAGCTATTCTGTTGTATGTATGCAAGTAAACACCTTTATTCGGTATATTCAAAGAAATAGTGCTTTCCGAATTGAATAAAAAAAGGTTATTTGATAAATCCGTAATATTTTTGTTATTTAACAAGTTTACTTTTAGCCAACATTGTGAAATAACAGAAAAAGCATGCTCAACTGATTTCAATTAATTGAGATGAGGTATTCACGTCGCTATCAGCATTAAAGGCTGGGCGAAAGAAATTGTAGCAATTTACACTGACATCAGCTATAATACTGCAAAAGTTGAATTTGAATGTAGGTATGTATGTATACTCATTTAGTTAATTACAATATCGGCATAAAATTAGTTTCATATTTCCAATTCAAATGATTCAAAGTACCTACACAATCATACTCTTTAATTAATTGAGAACAACAACATTCAAACCATTTGCAGTGAAAATATTCAGCCATTTTAGAGGCCCACTATACATAATTAGCTTCTAGAAACATCTGGACCCTAGGGTCAAATTACTACGACAGGCTTTTATTACACAAGTCTGGTGTAAGTAATGCACTTCCTTCTTGCCTTAAAATTCCTGGTAATCTCAAACGGGTCATGTTGTTGAATCTATTACTGATTACCCATGTTTTTAAAGATAAATAATACTTATGTACCTAGTTATGTGTAGTTACAATACTATTATATTCCCAATCTAATTTAATAGATATGGAAATAGTCTCTGGCATCACTCACGGAAACATAACAGCATAATGCTGGTAACTGCCACACAATTACTGTCCTTTTACATTTATTTACTAGAAATGTGACATTTATCGTTATATCCTGAGTTTCATTCGGGTTTTCTTTACGTTCGTCGTCAATTTAGCTACCTATGTCTTTTCATAAACCTTGATAAAATAGCCTAACGATTAAGTGTTTTCTTGAAAAAACTATTTAATTAATACATATTTATTTCAGTAAAATTTTTGTCACTGGCCAGGTTTTGTTCTAGCATATTTTGCGTATTATTCTGTAAGTAATATTAAAATGTTTTGTCAACAGGTCGCGTGGTGTCAGTGTGTGTGCAGTGTAAAGTGTGTGTGTGTATGTGTTTGTGGGCGCGCAAGATGGCGCGCAGTTAGCGTGCAGCACGACGGCATGCGCGCTGCCTAGCCATGCCAGCTGCGCACAGAGTACTATGGCGCAATATACACAACGGACACAGCCGATGCACAGGTCAGTACTGCATATCCACAAAAACCACACAATTATCAGTACATTTACCAAAAAAGACGCTGAAAATATTGAAAATGAGAAAATAGGTGGCCATAAAACCATACTTACGGAGCCTGAGCCAAACTATGTAAAGCATCCAACCTATGTAATATCTAGTTAACATTCGAAATCACTTAGTTACAGCCATATTGTTATCAAAACTTGTAAAATACTTTATCATCATGTCAGCTGTAGGACAACCACTGCTGAACATAGGCCGCTATAATTTTCCAATAAGACCCTGACTGGCTCCTAGGAGCAGCCTGGATCCATTGACGATGACCTGTGGCCTACTTACTTAATTTTTTATTATTATAATTTTTATATATTTAAAACTATTGACTATTCGTCAAATATATATTAAAATTATAAGCATAGCAAAAAATTAAATAATTAGGTACTGTAATACTTTAGTTATAATTAATCTCCATCCTTTATCCTTGAGTCAACCTGTAGAGAAACTAGATTGTAAGAGATACTATTGGATGATATATTGATCATCTATCTATTAACAGTTATACTCGTAGGTAACAATTTTTAACTCACTGAATATTACTAAGTGTTGAATTTTTAACGCTTCTATTATGGCTTATTTCAGTTTTCCTATTGAAATATGATGACTCATAATTGTGGTTAATTTAATATTAAATAAACCATTTATATTTATGAGGAAAATTTTAAATCAACATTATTATTAGTTATTGTCCACATATTAAGTTTAGTTTTAGTTTCCCGTTTTGTGTGTATGTCATTTAAATTAAACTGTTATAACATGAATAATACAGGTACATATGTATTGATCATAATACGAAATACGAACAATACTTATGTGACAGTAGACAAAAATTTATTTAACCAACAATATAATATAACTCTTTAACTTTTAACTTAATACATTAATAACTTAATGTTAAAATTAATAAATAATCGATGTATTTTATATTTAACGGCTTGGCAGACCTAGCTATTTAAATAAATCAATATCCGATTTTATTCAAAAGGAGGTTTAAACGGTATCTGATCGATGAGGAATTTTGATTGGAATCGTGTGACCAACCCGTTAAGATGGATTGTATTATGTGGGCGGTTGTAAGTATGTTCGAAGATGCTGAGACATAAGACGAATGGGACTCCTTAAGTTAGTACCTATCTACGTTGGAACGTATTCTATGTTGTCAATAATCTAATTATCCATTTATAATATAAAACGACATGCAGATGTTGTTCAAAATTGCACATAAGGTACATTTAATATTAAAAAAATATAGATTTAAAAAACTAATTTACATGCAAACAGTACACCTGCAAACATTGAGGTATAATGTACTAAGTTAGTACATTTATAATTCAATGCCTGCAAAGCGCCGCCATTTCAATTCCTTTCTTTAGTTGACTGGGTTTGTAGTATGACTCATGAACACATTACTAAAGTAAAATAATTTGTTAGTTAGGTCTACGCCTTGAAATACCGTTTATAAATATTAAAAAACTAAAATCAGATGACTCCTTCGTTTTTCGATTATTTTTATCGCTTTAGTTAGCGCAATTTCACAAATTCTGCATATAGTTACATTTAATAGCATTTTGGCTTCCTTTAAAAATACATTTTATTATATTTGGTAATATTATATTGGTACATATTATACATACTTTGAAATGAACTTTCTTCAGGTACTAAAAATCATTTTGAATAAGAATTTGAAAGACACAAATCGATTTTATTTTTTATAAAATGATAACGAGATAAATAATGATAATGATCTTTAAACCGAGTTTAAGTATCAATATCACATACCTAGCTAACTATTTTAAAATCCCAAAAGGCTGGTAATAATTGAATTAGAGTTTTCTAAACAACCGCTATATTGGAGTCAAGGTCTGATTTATAAATTAACAGAATTTATAAATCAGACCTTGACTTCCAATATTGCATTGACAAGTTCTTAAAATAACTTTTACTTTTTATTTATATCTATTTTAACCGTTTTTTATTAAAATTAACCATAAATTAAATATATACACCTATGTTAAAGTTAAAACGAGCATTAGTATCAGCTTCTATGGAAATCCTTTTGGCATCACACACCAGCCCCTAGGAAAACTGTGCCAACTTCAACAAGCTCATTTTTATAGTTAATCCCACTAGTTAAAACCAGATCAGGTCGGAAATTGATTCTCAATTCTGAGTGTTTTTATAGTTTGTTCTTTATCTAAGGGCAAAGTTTTGCGAACTGTAATATTTCTGTACTTTTTATGTAAAGGTCATTAAAACAGACAGGATGACGATAGACTAGTTTCTAGATGGTGGGTAATCTATTAACCTTTGTAGGATTAAGGATAAAAAATAAGGAAAGGATAAAATAGGCTCTGAAAAATAATGAAAAAAAATTCTTCTTCTGATTTCATCATAATTAAAATTATTTGGGTTGGGCAAGCCAAGGTAGGTATTAATTTTTTACAATAAAATCGTAAACGAGCAGTGTGGGTCTGTACATTAAATATTTTTTTCAAAAAAAAATAATTGTAGGTACTTTCGCTCTACATCAGACAAACGGTAAGTCCGGCTATGATAAATAAGAGTAAAAAATAAATTAGAAGAGTTTAAATAGCGGTAGGTTTTATACAAACTATTGCTTGTGGGCTCCGCTTGGGTATTTAATTGATGAGTTAGTATTAGACTTATTTTGTTGAATCTTACCACATTATTTAGTTAAAAAGTATCCTATGTATGTTAAAACCAGGTTAAAACTATTTAAAAAAACACACATAATATAGTTTGCTTCATTCTCTATTTTTTTTTTGTTTTACAAAAGTGACTCCACATACATGTGGATGTATTGTGAGTCTTTCTTGTACTAAAATCCCGCATGGTGCATTCGGAAAAGACAACGATTAAATAAAGCACTGTAGCTGGGTCGATGAGCGGTGACTGGCTGCCATTTTGCCAGCGTGCCAACCCAAGTATAGTTCACATAAAAAAACTCTAAACGAATACAATGTAGTCTGGTCAAATCATAAATGTCATGAGTTTGTAAACCTTACTAACGTTTAATAAGCGTTACACTGTACTTAATACTACAATCATTATCGAGTCCAAAATACCTACCTCGCCCATAAATGCTAAACAGTGCCAAGAAACTATGTTGCCTCTATACTATACAAGCGACCCGCCCCATGCTTCGTAGGTAGTTTAAATTTTCAAAAATCCTTTCTTAGCGGATGCTTTAAATGTTAAAAATAAAATGTATGTTCCAAATTTCATCTTTCTACACTTAGGTATAGTAGATTTTGCTGAGCATTGATAGTCATTCAGGATACGATTTTATAAGTATAGATATGATACGCATTACAAATATAAGTCCCTCTAGTTGGGAATCCTTGTATACGAATTCTATATGATACGTTACGATTCTATATAACATTATTATTTTATTTATATTAGGGAAACATACAATATCTCGCTACACATTATACATAACATACAAGAAAAACATAAATCAGCAAAGTTTCCACTACTAAAACATATTATAAATTACAAGTCACTACAGAATATTGGAGCTGGGTGAAAACATACAAAAAAGTAAGAATCACATTAAAAAAAGAAAGAGAAAATCAAATAAATAAATAAAGTTGCTGTAACAAAAAGGAGACTACACAACTATATTTTCGAGAGCTTGTTTAAGGCTTCGTTTATAGGCTCCTTTAGGACAACTGAAAATATCCAGATCTAAGCAAGTGTTCATTATAAAATTTACAGGAGCGATGCAAAAAGGTATTGCTTGTATAATTCTTTTTGCAGAACGGAATGTATAACGTACACTTACGGCGTGAATTTATTCGAGGACAACTCAATCCAATATTGCTTAATAAGAATGGTGAATCAATATAATTATTCATAATCTTGTATAAAAACAGTTGATCTTTCTCAACTCGTCTATGACCAAGGGATGCGAACGTAGGTACATCCTATAATAACACAACCTTAGTTGATAAATGTCCCAGTTTCCAATACAAAAGTCTAATTTGAAGTTGCCAGCCCTGGTTTGATGGTTCTACAAATAGCAGCCCTAGCCAAGCCCTACTTATGTAAGCCGCAAGGCATCGATTTTTCATTAGTCGCCAACGAAAATACTTACCAGTTTCGACGTTGGTAACCAATAACCACTATTTCTGCTTGTGACCTCATTGTGATGTGGTTTTCAGTAGCTCCACAATAGATTTCTAGATTTGTCGACAGTTTGAAATTGAACTATAAAACGGACAATATAAGAACAAAAACTTTAACTTTATTATTGGAATAGAGTTTTTATCTAGACTTCTATCGATGCTGTGGATTACTCCTTTACCCATCGCTATAAAAAAATAGGTGTCTTTTTTATGGCACCGCACTTATATTATATATTAACGAAATTCCAAAATAAATATAAGAAATATCAGAAATCTGGCAGTGTTCAAGGAACACTTAGTAATATTCTGGCGGAAAAAATATTTTATTCAACGAATTCCCAAATGATGAGATTATATAGTGCAAACGATGCAAACTATAATTTTAAATTCATTTTTAAATGATTTTCAACCACTGGTGTAGGTACATACCATATTCAGCAATTTGAATGTTGGATTCGCATTTTTAAAATATGATAAATCTAGTGTGAGCATACCTAACTACCTACTCAAATACCTAGCACGAAAACATTTATAAGATATATTATGTAGATTATATTATAAGATATATTACATATAAAAATAAAAAAATTAGTTACTACCATTTTTATTTTTACAACTCTTGCCACTATCAGCGAAAGCAACTTTCTTATATAACCAAACCAACCACACTTTGTAGGTACCTTATTTTATGGCTGTTCCATGAACACAGTCCCGACGTTACAGCCATCTTTTAAAAGCGTTTGCTTCAAAGATTTCAGAACTATTGTGTGTTAATGGGATTTTTTTTAATACAAGTAAGAGGACGTAAGGAATGCCTTCCATTTTAACTAGCGACACGCCCTGGCTTCGCACGGGTGCAATTTTCTTCTACAAATTATGTACACAAACCTTCCTCGTTGATCGCTACTTCCATAAATGAAAATCGCATCAAATCCCAGGTGGTTTAGAAGAATTTAGCGGAAAAACACATACACGGACGGACAACTACTTAGCTATCGCCCGCGATTTTGATTGTGCGATGTCGTTTACATTAAACTTGGGCCTTCTCATGGTTCTCATAATTATGTCTGATTACAAATTGAATGCGTACCATTTTTATTTTAACACTAGCTTTTGCCCGCGACTTAGTCCGTGTAACTAAATTGTAGCTTATAATAACATGTTATTCTGAAATTCTGATGTATAAACTGAATTGCTATAAAACCTCATCTAAATTTTAGTAGTTATTGCATGAAAGAATACCTAACAAACATCCATTTCTTAAATACATATTCAATAAATATTATTTACCGAAGAATGAAATCTTACCAAAAAAAAAATCACGAAAAATATGGTATTTTTGCTTGGAGTTCAACATAACGGTGTTAACAGTACAAGTTTCACAGACCGTTAAAAATTTTTAAATAAAATTTATAAAAAACATCTCTAACTCACCCAAACTTACTGAGCTTAACTCAGCTTTACTGGGCGTGTGATTGGGTTATACAGAATCATTTTCATGTTTAATATTGAATAGTTACCTATAGACAAAGATTTAAATCGAAAGATGCGCCCTAATCTACCCGCGCCATACTTAAAACACACCGAAAATATTAACAATGGATTGAGCGCAGGCGCTCAACCAACTACAGTTGCACGCCAGCTACAGTGAATGGCGGTCGCTTGAAGAGATTGTTTCTGTTGCTTTTACTATCAAAAAACTCGTTCGAAATGCCTAATTGCTCGTTTAGAAAGTGTCATAATAATACCAAAAACACAAATAAAGCTAGTGGTGTTACATTTCATTCGTAAGTACCCATTTTTTGTATTTTTTTTTCAATAAGAACTTAAAAAAATTATCCAAGTAATGACTACAACCAGTATAACTAGAGCTTCTTACGCACATGAATTCCATGCTGTCTGATATCTAACATATTTCTAAATGGCGATTGTGTGAATTGGAGCTCATTATTTTTTTTATTTGTGGACCAGTATAACAAGGCCGTCTGCATAAACAGCATTTGCGTGCTATCGAAGTTCAAATAAAATTAAAAAATGTAATTTTTGTAGCGTTCCCACAAACATTATTAATTATTTAATAAAAACAAATTCTATATATTGTACTTATTGTACGATGTGTAGCGTGGAAAAATAAAATGTGAATTATTAATTATAATAGTTTAAATGAAGCTATTTAGTATTAATTTAACTTTATCATTTTTTTTGTAGTTTTACTATTCAACCTTTAATATTTTATTATACATAGGCTGCAATTAAATATACTGCTTCGGTAAAACAACATAGTCAATTTCGGTATTTAGGCTAATAATAGATTAATTTTTTTTAGATTCCCACAAGACCCGAGTATTAAGGAAAAATGGATAAAAATTATTCAAGATGAACAACGTGATGAATGCTGGTTACCAACGAAATTTAGTAGAGTTTGTTCCAGTCATTTTAAGTCAGAAGATATTTATTTTACGCCAAAGGGTCGGCGAAAAATAAAAACCAGATCGATACCATCTTTTGAGGTAAATTTATTATGATTTTTTGTAATAACCAGTTATGTTTTTAAAAAGATTTTTAAAGTAATAAGATCACTACTTGTACCGAATGCTATTAACAAACAAAATGTTGGTTTCCTACCTGAATGCCATTGTATTGTTAAATACAATAGTTATCATAACGTTTGTGGAGATTCTAGGAACCACTTTGATACCTCTTACCATTTATAATATAACAAAATATTTAGTTTAGTCAAAAGATCAAAAGAAAGTAAGCTTAATTAAGCTAAGCTAATTAATAATTAAGCTAATCTAGATTAAGCTTGGATTGCTTTAATACTTGAAATTGCATTAGCAGTGCTAGCGAGTTTTGTTATTTTCAGATATTATTACAGCCATCGGCTTCTGCTGCTATAGAGACAGATGGTGAACAATGGCCTGTTTGCAACGTCCACTTCTCAGACACTGATTCAATTTTTGACACGCCTCGAAAAATGTACTTAAAAAATAAATTAATAATAGAAAAGCGAAAAAAAGACATGTATAGAAAAAATATTCAAAACCTGAATTATTTACAAAAAAAACCTACTGATTTAAGCAAACTATTAAAATCAATGAAACTACAAAAATTGATGGAAAACGAACATTTGAATAATTTAATTCGAGAAGCTAACTATGTTAATGAAGATTATTTTCAATTTATAAATACGAAAAAACGCAAATTTTCTCCTGCTTTAAGGAAGTTTTGTCTTACATTGCATTATTATTCACCTGCAGCTTATATGTATATGCGGTCTAAATGCAATAATAGATTGCCACACCCACGTACAATTTCTAAATGGTACGAAAAAACAGATGTGTCACCCGGATTTACAAAAATTGCATTTGATAAACTGCATGAAAAATACAAAATGCAAAACAAGAGAATTTTGGCTACATTGGTGGTTGATGAAATGGCCATACGCCAACAGACGAGTTGGAATGGTCACAAAACCTTAGGTCTTGTTGATGAAGGTCTAGGTTCAAGAGACGTCATCGCTACACAAGTGTACGTGATCATGTTAGTTGCTAACACAGAAAACTGGAAGTTACCGTTAGGTTTTTTTTTTATAAATGGACTCGGAGGACAGCAGCGTGCAAATTTAATAACTATGTCTATAGAGAAGTGCTACGACGTCGGGGTTGACATAATAGCTTTAACTTTTGATGGCTGTACAGGAAACGTTGCTGTAGCAGAAATTTTGGGATGTCAATTTCAGGATTTAAATTGCTTGAAGACTAATTTTCCACACCCCAAAGATAACAAAAAAAATATCGTGATTTTTTTCGACGCTTGTCACATTTTAAAATTAGTTCGGAACTCTTTCGAGGCCAAAAAGCTTATTTTTCATGGAGACAAAAGAATCCAGTGGAGACATTTGATAAACCTTCAAAAGCTTCAAGAAGCAGAAGGCTTCAAATTCGCAAATAAATTGACGATGCGACATATTAACTTCAGGAACCAAATCATGAAGGTCAATTTAACAAGCCAGTTGTTGACCAGAAGTGTAGCCAAGGCGCTTACTCTATGTTCTGAAATGGTAACGGGAAAACGGTTTGAATCCATTGATGGAACAGTTGAATTTGTGGAAATGTTTAATACATTATTTGATATTTTTAATTCAAGGGCATATCAACAAGGGTTTAGGGACGTTCTGTGCCCCAAAAATGAATCAGTGGTACTTGAATTTCTTGATAAAGCAATTCAGTACATTAAATCTTTAAAAATTTATAATAAAATAAAAATAACGTCGAAAAAGAAAATAAAGTTGACAATAAAGAAAATTCCAATTACTAAAGCGCAATGCAAAATAGGATTTGTTGGATTTTTAATTAACATAGAAAGTTTAAATTACGTTTACAAAGAATTGGTTCAAAGAAATAAGGACATGGCGTATTTATCGACTTATAGATTTAGTCAAGACCATATAGAACTTTTTTTTGGTCTTATTAGGCAGCATGGAGGATACAATAATAACCCCACTACAGAACAATTCCGCGACATTTATAAAAAAGTACTCTGCCATCTGGAACTCAGAAATAGTTTTACCGAAAATTGTTTGCCACTTGATAATTTTTTGATTCTGGATTGTTCTTCTGCAATAGAAAAAATTAACTTAACTTCTCCACGATGTTCCGATGCTGACTTGGGTTGTTCTGAAAATACCTCACAATCAGAAGAAGATCAACAGTGTGAAACAAATAGTGCTATTTTATCAAAAATATTAGATGAAGAAAATAACATGAACGAAATATCCAAACAAACTGTCGGTTACATATCTGGATGGGTTGTGAAAAAAATTCTAAAAAAGATTAAGTGTGAGGTTTGTTCCGATTCTTTATTGTCGGGGCAAAAACTAAGTTTTCATAGATTAATCACCCTTAGAAATATGAATGGTTTAGTTTTTCCGTCGGCAGACGTATACAATATTTGTATAAAAGTTGAATTAGCATTAAAACATAAAAAAAAAGTCCAGGGTAATCAATATTTTTATTCTGACAAAGAATGTAAAAGTTTAAAAACCGGAATATTGAAAAGTTTCGTAAATTCAGATATTTTTAGCATATTAAATAGACATTCTTTGGAGCAGCCAGCGACCTGGAATCACAAAATACTTTTAATGAAAAGTATTATAGATTATTATGCTGATGTACGATTACACTACCTGCACAAAACTGTGAAGAATACTGTGAGACAAAAATATAATAAGCTTGTATTATTTAAGGGAAATTAATCATTAGATAAGTTTATCACGAATGTGCTGTACATGATTACATCATAATAATAATACTATTGTAATAATCATGCTATACCTAATAGTATTTCTTATAAATGTGGACTTATAGTCATAATAAAACTGATTAACTAAAAAATAATAATAATAATAAAAAAATGTTATTTTTCTTGCTGATAGTACAGTACCGACCGAGGGGGAGTATGTATTCCAGCTATCCTCAGTCACGTTTGAAGTAAGGAATTATGAGCACTGTGTTTTCTGTGTTTAAAAGTGTGTTTAGACAAAAGACTCGTATTGCTATAAAAATGTATAACTGCGAATATATATGTATTTTGTAACACAGTTTCGCCAGTAAGGGCGCATCTCTCGATTTAAATTTTTGCCTTTTTTCAAAAGCAACATGGACAAATAGGTAGAGGTGTACCGCTTTGAGGAAAATTACTTTCCAAGAGCAGTTAAATAATTTTGATCAGATGTTCCGATCAGAGTCAATGTAAAAAATTATTATATTTTTTTCACCTCTCCAGCATGAAAACGGTGCTGTTGGTGCCTAAAAACTCTCAGAAAAATCGATTCTTGATGCGAGCGTGATTCGAAATTAGAACTCGCGATTTAACTCGCAAGAATAAAATTTTGATTTTATTAATGTGTTCAGCCATAGCCATACTAGAATCAGCCGGACATAGCCGACTAGAGTTGGCCCAGCTGTACTGTTTTGGTAAATATAAAAAAAATGAGTACGTCCAGTGGTGATGGTCTAACTCTAGAAGAATTAAGAGAACAAGTTTCAAATGCCGAACTTTTTTCAAGAAAAGTCCCGTGAACAATATCTTCATTCTTACGAATTATTTCATTCGTACAAACATAGAGACAGGACCCTAACACGCAAGTAAATAATACGACCATCGCAGTTCCGAACAAAACTGTTACCTTTAATTTTACAAATTGCAGTAATTTTACTTTCAACTTTTAATATTTTTATTAATTTAGTTATAATTTATGTGACTTTGGCTATGTGAATGTTAGCTTCTTAATCGTTTTTCTTACCTAAAGATGACTTATAACGCTTTTCTCGCTGTTGAGGTGAAAAATTGTATGTTTTACACGAGAGCAAATTTTTTTATATCTCGTGCCTTTAAATCACTCTCTTCGCTCAGTATTCGAATCACTCGCTACGCTCGTGATTCAATTCTAGACTGCTTCGCTAGTTCGTGATATAAAGTCGGCACTCGCAGCAAAAAAACAATTTTGCTCTCTAGTTGAACAAATAATTATTTCATCGATGTTTTTATTCAAAATTTAATGGTAATAAATGTCTAAAGTTTATTTATTAGGTTTAATAAAATAAAATATTTTTTAGATTTTAGTTAGATACTTAATAGCACTTGTATTTTATTAGATGTATAGGCAATAAATAATTTCTTTTATTGTGTAAGAAATATCTAATATTTTATTATTGGATATATTTTATATTATTAACTTATTGGCTAGGTGCCTAATGAAGAGTGAAAATTCTTGATACAAGAAAGCTCTCTTGTAGAAGAAAAAAATAATTAAATTTTATATTTTGTTTCTTTTTTATGTAAATTTTCTAGCAAAAAAAAAGCAATACATAATATTTTATAATTTTAGGTAACAACAGGTTTTCTTCTTTACGATCTTTTTATTCGGCTGCAAAGAGGAAAAGAATTGAAAGAATTCGGAGATGCAACACTACAATACGTGTCTGAGTCCTAATCTAAATTGCTTCTTGGGAGAGACCATTTATGCAAAATGCCTCAATATTAATAAAAGATTTCTAATAAGTTCTCAAGCTGATCACACACTTGATCCACCTATTCACACTTGATCTAGCTTACTTTAATCTTACTTTAGGTTAGTGGTTCGGTCGTGTTCATATAAACAAACCATCCTATACAATAACGTAAAGTACGCATCGAATACATTAAAATTTATCTACAAACCTTTCTTACATTTCCCCAGTTGTAAAAACATTTGCCGGGTCTCGCACACAGAATTTTGTGAACACACACCGCGCACACATAAAGAAATAAGTCCAGCTGATCTCTAGTTCGCAAACAATTCGAAATCCCCGACAATGCGCGACGTTGCCGCTTCGATCGAAGGGAAACGCTACGTTGCCATCTCGTGTCGCCGCGTAACCGAGTAAATATTGCTTCAAACATTCTATCAAAATTCTACTTTTTCAAGTCCTCAAATTTTCAAAATATTTAAAATATTCCAATAGATACCGAAATGCTGAATACGTATTTATTTTACCTATTAAAAATTATTAATACCTATCTTATGTTAAAAATTTTGTCATTTTCCTTACAAATTCAAAGTATAGGTTCTATACTCTTTTTTATTATTTTCAAAAATATTTATTTACTACGCATTCTTGTAACGGTCCGAATGTAATTAAATATGGCGTAAACTGGTTCGTTCGATTTTTGTTCTTGTTTTTAATTGGACGCTTTACTAAGAAAACAACGAATGCTGTTTTCGAAGTAGGTAGGTAGTTGTAACACAGCTTTTTATGCATTGACCTCGAAGAGCGGACATGTTGACTGAGTCCAAATACTTACCTACCTAGGTACTACATTATATTTATTATGAAGGTGAAATCAGATTATGATGACTTGTTATATTAATTTGTACAATAAAAATATATACCTACCTAGTATGTTACGTACAATAATTATTATTGTTGTTTTATCAGGATAAGATTTCTTCTTTTCAGTTCCACAGGATTTTTAAAATAATTTAAAAGTTAAAAACGCATATTAGTTAAGTTTTCGATGCTTCAACATAGTTAGGTATTTAGGTATTATACTTAAGAGGTTTTACTTACCTAAGTAGGTATAATTATAAGTACCTATAGAACATTAGAGAAGAGCAATAAAATAATTAGGTAGGTAAGTACTTATAATAAATTAATATAACATGTATTTAGAAATTTAAGTAGTAATTAAACATAAAAAATAATATTAAAATAAGTAGAAATAGCTTAATCATTCATCTAACTAAAAATATAGGTATACGTAGAACAGTTAAATGTCAAATTACCCAGGCCAGGCCGGTGGCCCAACTGCCTAGTTGATTTTTATTAGTTGACCTTGCCAAAAATCGACTGCCACTCGACAATAGGCTCATCAAGTATGATGAGACCGGGATATAATTTGAGTCTATGTTATTTAATTTTCTTTTTTCCTATACATATGTGTCGAAATTAAACGCCGACTTCTGACTTCAGTGAGGGTATATCGATCGTACCGTTCGGTCGCGCGTTGCCGTTCCGTGCGCGCCGGCCGTGCCCGGGGCATCGTTGCCAAACCGTGCACGAATGTACGAACCTATTATTTATTTTATTATGTTATGGCCGGTGCATGTGGCTCGCTTGCGTCACTGGCGTGCAATGCCCGAATGGATTTTTTATCTATTGTTTTCAGGATTAATGTTCCGACAAAAGGTGACAAAAGGTTATGCGCATTTCCTTGCTGAAAGACCTGTTATTCAAACCTCGCTATGCATAGTCTATAATGGCACCAATTTGCGGAATGCGAGTTCTGTAGAGGTCATTATTCGTACTAATTTTGATTGTAATATAAAAAATATAATATAGGTACAACTACCACATTAAAAGAATTGCCAAAGTAGTTTATAACTTATCAATACCATCGATGATCTATACTTATAAAAAATAGTTTCTGCCTATAAACGCACAGCCATATAGGTATTAAGTTTATCTGCAATTAGGGAGAGGACATGGGTTTATTTTATGATATTTTAAGCATCCACTAAGAAAGGATTTTTAAAAATTTCAATTCCACGAAGGTGGACAGATCTCTAGTTACAACATACCTATAAAATAAAAAGGAAAACTTATTGAAAAAAATTGCAAACCTAAAATTAGAAACTACAATATTTTTAATTTACATATATTTAAATAGTTAAGTAGGTAATAATTATATTGAAAATTAAAAATATATATAAATTACGTTGTCACGTGTTCGTGCGCGATGAACTCTTAAACTACTGAACCGATTTTGATAAAATTTCGTAACTATGTGTAATTTGGTCCAACTTAAAAGATAGGATAGTTTTTTTTTTTTTTTTGCAAGCCGGGAGCGTGTAGCTAGTAAAGTATATAATATGAATAAGTAAAAAGACTAAAACCGTTAATGTTTTCTAAGAAATTCATGATTCACAAAAAACAGACCGAAACGTACCTACTACCTACTTGAATAGGATTTCTCCAAAGTTCAATGAATGCCTCAGAACAACAGTAGTTCAATGAAACAGGTTTAAAAGTATATTTAGCATTATTTGATATTATAAGAGCTCACTTTCACCTTGTTGTTTAGCTTCTTCAACTGTGAAATTAGATTGAATGATGATTTTTTTAGAGCGTTCGCTTCTTGACAATATTAGTATTTTACTCCGCCTTTTGTGACGTTATAGGTAACTTCACTGTACTTATCTTACTGTCTACTAGAGTGAAATGTCGGTTTTCTGTTTCACATTAAAAAGTTTTCATAAAAATTTTGTTAGTATTTAATGCATACAGGCTTCTTGTTAGATTGAATTATTATTTTTATCATAGACTCTGTGAACATCAGTTTACATCAGTCTTCCTTGCCGTCGCCTATATGCAATAGTTATTGGATCAAGTTATTAACATTTTTGAATCCCATAATATTTTCTAATATGATCAAGGTTATCTGATATATATAGGGCGAGCATTATTCGCCTTAATTCAGTATTCGAGTTTTACGAATATTCCAAATTCGATATAATATTCGAATAATTCGAGTTAAACGAGTAAAACGACTTGTGCACCGAAAAACCAATGACAGCGGGGTCACGTCATTTTAAACATACAACAATTATAAATAGTTTTAGACGCATATATAGCCGTATTTTGTATAAAACAATATATTTGTAGTCATTGTTTTAAATTTTGAACACTCTTTCGAAGCTTTCCAATTCCCTGTTACATGAAAACGTCGCAATTTCTATGAGAAATGAATTGAACGGAATTGAGTTCCGTAAAATGTACTAGTGACCCAGGTGAGTTGAATCCCTAGGATGTGTCCGTATTGATGGTTCGTCGACACGCGAGACAGACATCAACTGAGCCGTGACAGGAACACTTACCTAATTGTGTGTTTAAAAGTAGGTAGGTTCACTTACCTAAAACTGTGTATATAAAAAGTATATATTTATATATATTAGGTCCTTACATATGAAAGTGGCTTTTTGTAAGGAAGGAACATAAAGTCGATTTTTTTAAAATATACTTAATATATTTATTTAATCAAAGTATGTACCATTGCTATCTATGCACTTTTGCCATTTCATAGGTAGTTCATTGATCCCTTTACTAAAAAAACCATTCAGACGGGAATCAATAAAATCTTTAAAGGCGCTTTGGCTACCCCATCGGAGTTGAATTTTTTCCCTTACAAGAAGTTATCCAAATTTCGAAAAAAATGGTAATCTGTTGGAGGAAGGTCCGGGGAGTACGGTGGATGTCTTAGACATTCCAATTGAAGCTGCTCTAATTTGGTAGGCGTCTGTTGTGCAGTGTGTGGTCTAGCGTTGTCCTGAAGCAGCAGTGGCCTAGAGCGATTGACCAGCCTCGGTTATTTAGCAGCTAGCTTTTCCATCATGGTTTGCAGTTGCTGACAATAGACATCTGCCGTAACATAGATTTAAGAAAGCTGTAGTGAACGACACCGGCACTAGTCCACCGAACGCTCACAAGTAATTTACGCACTATGTTTTCTTTTGCAACACCGCCGCTATACACATCATTAATCACATCATTCGAGCCGTTTCTGCAGCACTGGTGCTACGATGGAACTCGTACTCTTAAATAACGCGATATTTCAAGATTTCCATTTTGTAAACTGAGTGACGCAAAGAAAAAACCAAAACAGGAAAAAACAAATGAATTACGGTTTTCAAAACACAAAATCATGAGTAAATAGCTGTATAAATTTGAAATTGGAATTCCTAACCAAAGAGGAGATATTTGAGATCAAAGTGGCCAGTACGACAAAACGCCGATTTCATATGTAAGGACCTAATATACCTATATATATATAAAGTTTCAATCTCAACAGATAATGGTGCGTTTCGGTGAGAATGCAATTTATAGATCTACCTTACGAGGTGGATAGTGAAAATTGTATACTTATAATAAAAAAGGAAAGGCTAGAAAATATTTAAATATCAATCATGTTTGTTTAACAAAGCCGTAACCAATACAGGGTAGAAATCTTAAATTAAAACCTGTGCCAGAAGATTTTGCTCCTTAATTAACTTTTCATTAAGCAAATTTTTACACGACCATAGACATACCTATTTGATACAAATATGAAGACATCCCTGATAGTTTTTGCTATTCTGGAACCAATCTTACGACTGGCGATGACCTGATGGATATTTTTGAAGGCCTGAAGGTCAGACTTGCACTGGTATCAAACCCAATATGAGTCTTTTCGCTTATTTTCACTAAATAAATGACAAGTCAATGAGGGCTCTTGAACAGAAGCTTTTTAAGGAAACAACAAATACAGGCATCTACTTAGTAAACAGTCTATTTTTACGTTGTGGACACCTTAAGATCTTTCAGAACTTTCAGCGAAGAAATTCTGCTGGCGTTACCGGTTCAGACGGTACAGTGCTGTATTTAATACCTACCTACATTATTTTTTACATTATTTGTTATTATGACAGTACTTAAAAGAGGCCTTAAATAGTCATGACCGTTGTAAGATGAACAAACCCTATCTATTGATTGTTTTATTATTAGACACTTGGATTGACGTCGACAAATCACGTGAATGTCAAATTTTAGGCGTCGATAGCTATTAGGGAAGGACGGTGTACGGTGGAACTCACGTGTCCACCGTACAAACTTTCTATAAAATGTCACAGTAATTCATCCACAGTTTTAGCCTCTAACCCAGAAATCGTGTTCTTACTTTTTAACTTGTTTGTATGATTGAAAAACAAACTGCGGTGAAAAAATATTTGCTCATACTTCGATTCTATGTATAGTCGAATGATGAGATCCAATTACGAGTATTGCAAAAGAATCCTTGCGTATGTTGTGTGTGTGATATAAAATTAATATTTTTTTTAAATTTCGTTAACTTAAGTTTTGGTATTAATTTACATAATTATTTATATTTGTTACTAGCGACCCGCCCTGGTTTCCTGGCAATTTTACTATTTTTTCCCTTCATAAGAACCTACTTTGGACTTCAAGTAATGGTAGGGAAGCCCACGATGCTAAATGTGGAGTCACTCGAGCGTCGTGGGGACCTATTGGATTTTGAAGATTGGGTGGTAAGAAGAAAAAATGGTTATATGACATTTTTCATTTTAACGGTGGGATGAGCGTCTACAGGCTTTCAAAAATGTAAAAAAAATTTTTCACATGGACATACTCGAGCGCGTCAGATATTGATAATGTATATGCCCTACATGTCCCTGATGACGGATTATGGTAATCTGACGGTTTGGTTGGATGGTGGATTCTCCCGTACGGAAGCGTTAAAAATGGAAAAAAAATGTACTTACTCGACCGCGTCAGATATTCAGAGGGGATTTTAAGTGAACTCCCTCTTTTTCGGACCAAGCTCTTTAAAACATCTTTTATAATGCGCACTGCCAAGGTTTGGAACTCCCTGTCGGCGTCTATATATTGCCGAGCTCATATAACCCAAATCTTTTCAAAGTTCGAGTGAATAGGTTTTTTCTGGGTGAGCTCGCTCCATCATAGGCCTCATCTTCGCTACACAGTTGGATATTGGCCAAGAGCAAACTAATCTCTAATAAAAAAAAAAGAAGAACGTCAAAATTACGAGTAGGTAATATGGATCGCGTTCTCACATGTACGAGGATTCATTACACAACTATATAGGGTAATGATGAATCCGCACTCTTACAAAAAAGCAACTGCACAAAAAACTTCGCGACGAAAAAAAAACAAAGAACCTTCATTAGTCATACTTGACATTATCAAGGTGAGAAGGGTTGTTGT
The DNA here is from genome assembly GCA_944738685.1 of Synanthedon myopaeformis. NCBI lineage: Eukaryota > Metazoa > Arthropoda > Insecta > Lepidoptera > Sesiidae > Synanthedon > Synanthedon myopaeformis. The sequence continues at coordinate 1,291,213 of OX122933.1, read as the reverse complement.
TTTTTTAGTTCAACTGCCAATTGCGCGAATTGAGTTACTTTAAAAATAAATTATGTACTTTCTCAATACTGGGAATGTTCCTTGTAAGTTCATAATAAAATACTATTGTATAAACAAGTTCTTATGCCAGTAAGGCTTTGCTGTATAAGAGGCGTTTTATATCACCGTGTTATATTTCGCAACGACGACCTTCATACTATAAAGACCCGGAAACTCATCAACACAATAATTTAGACTATTGAAATGGATATTATCATTTGAATTAGTTTTGTATCAAATCAATGGCATGTAGTGAAGTTAGTTTTTTATCCTTAAATAACACAAAAACAAAGTCTATATTGGTAAATAATGGCAAATAAATCTAAATTGGTAAAATTGGTATGTAGGTTCACCAGTAAATAAGCTCTGCTTAATCCTTCTGATTCTTCAAATAAGTTAATATTTAAACCTAAGAGACGGCTGAAGTTAAACTCCTCACTCTGGGAGTATTATTTTTGTGTCGCTAGAAATTATTACAATCGTTTGAATGCATTTGTATTAAACTATTAACACATTAAGCACCACGCTCCTGGCTTCGCACGGACTATAATAATATACATAAACCTTCCTAGTTTAACGCTCTTTCTATTATTAGTGAAAATCGTATTAAAATCCGTTGGGTGGTTTAGAAATTAGCCGAGAAACTTAAAGTCCGCGTCTTCAATTATAAAATAGACTAGCTGTTGCACGCGACTTCGTCCGCGTAACTCTATAAAATGTAGCCTATGTACGCTGATAATATAGCTTCCCAACAGTGAAAGAATTTTTCAAATCGGTCCAGTAGTTTCGGAGCCTATTCAATGCAAACAAACAAACAATCAAATCTTTCCTCTTTATAATTAATCCAATAAAAAATAAATAATCCAAAAATCCTGTATCTTAGCATTTTTTAAAATAATAACGCAACATTCTATTTTAAAACAAAATCTCCATAACGGCGCGAATTCCAGACCTACAGAACTTTATCAATCCTTGCTTCTGAAAGCAAATTCTTTAGAATAATTTTGCTTCTATAAAATATTTTTGTTTGAATGTTTTTATCCTATAGGTACTTACTGATATTATAAATGCGAAAGTTTATGAGAATGTATGGATTCTTGTTATTCTTTCACGTAAAAACTACTGAGCGGATTTTGATAAAACTTTACACTACACATACCTAGGCTTAAAAGTAGCACATACCTAGGCTATTGTAAGGTACATATATAAACTGATGAAGTAGCGGGTAAAACCTAGTAGTTATTCTATAAAATAATAACTCCGTAGATTTCGGTAACATCGAATAATAGGTTGAATAATAATAAGTGTTGCAGAGTTTAGTAGCGTTTGGTAAGTTTGCTTTAAAAACAACTTTATACCTATTTTATTTACATTACAACGAAACGTGAAATATTACCATCAGCAACAGTTAAATTATTACTTCTGATCTGAAGGTATAAGTTGTTTTAAATGATCATAAATGCCTATTCGGAAATTTCCTACAATTGGGTAGGTGTTAAGACAGTAATTACATTTGCAATTTGCAAAATAATTAATTGATAAATGCCCCGTCTAGTCTACTTAGTATAGCAGTGTATTCCTTTGAGCCTTGGCAAAATTATTATTAGGTATTATTTATGGTAGGTAGGTACTTATACATCGCTAACACGTGTTTTTTATACAATAACAAGTTGCACAGCGTACTTCTGAATGTGTGCGTGGATGGTAGTAATCGTAATCGGAAGGGTCAGTCGCCCCCCCCTCGCGTAGCGCTCCCCACCCCCGCGCTATATCGATCGCGCCATGTTGCCGCCCTGCAACTTTCGCCGCAACGTTGCCAGCTCGTCATTTATTTAGATAGGATTGTTGCGGTACCCACACATTTATGTATAGGTAGATCGGTTTGCTGAGTTATACTTCTATGTCTTTTTTTATATAATTTAGAACGGAATTTATTTCTATGTGATAGTAATTAAATCTAGTTAACAGTTTAGAATTCTTGCTAGCATAGACTTGCTAACATGTTTCACAAAATAATCCATTCTATACGCACTATAGGAATTAAAAACAATATGAATATCATTAAAATAATTTATTTACATAAGAGGTAGATATTATACACCTAATTATACCTATAAGTGGAATGAACACATTTTTAAAATATCTTGGAACGTCTGGCGAAAAAGGAGTGGCATGGCATTTTTAGATACCTACTTGGTAATATTAAATTATAGTAATATAATGTATATAAAACTATAAAATTACTTCTAACTTAATATTACTGCACATCACTGCACATAAGGTTTGAATAGGTACTTTATGTTCATAAGTATTAAGTACGTTAGTGATATTTAATAATCTTATGGCGTAGTTGGGTAACCATTTCTAATGTCTCTTTCCATTTCAGCTGTATATCAATCTAGAACATTAATACAAACATCTTTTTTAGTAGAAGTAATCATAAAATGTTAATGTTTATACTAAAGAACAAAATATTGGTATTTTTTAAGAAAAAGAACAAGAATAATGTGTTTATTATGTTAAATTGGTAAAATTGGTATGTAGAAGATTTATTTTAAGTATGTGAGTATGACATATCGAAAATATTTAAAAAGTATTTTTTACTTACTTCATTAGACAGCATAGGGTAAATCGGCCGGTTCACGATCAATTAGTGACCATCATGTCTTGAAAGTAACATAACTCTTAAAAATATCAACGAAGGATTAAATAAAATATGATAATCGATACACAAAACTTTAAACTGTTTAATAAATATGCAGATTTGTGCGTGTTTACGTGTTTGAACCATATAAATCATGTATTACGAAAATAAGTACTTTTTTCGGTTCCCGATCAGATTCTGTCAGTTTCCGGCCACAAGTTTTTGCCAGTTTACGATCACTGAAAAACGCTAAAAATTGAGCTTACTTGCTATTAAATTAAGGTCCAAATTAAAGGTAGACTATTTTATTCATAAAAATAAAAGAAAGTGGAGAACAGATCAGGTTATTACTACTCCTTTTGGCAAAATTCACACGTATAAGCAGAGAGTGCTGCTTCAGCATCTTCTGCTTCTTGTGCATCACTGTGCATTTCAGATGAAACCAATGGGTACAATAATCGCGTCCTATATTTTTATCTAATTCATTTTCAACGTCGCTAATTAGGTCTTCGGAACATTGACTACATTGCAAAACTACTTTTTTTAGTACTTCTTGCTAAAGTTTTCTTCTTATTTAAGTATTCTTTTCTCTTTTTCCTTTAATTTCTTTTTCTTTTGCTCTCAATTGCTGCCTTGGTTTTTTTCTATTTCAAGATTTTCCTTAACTTCTTCTCTCTTTCCATAATGTTCTCGCCAAGCCTGTGATGATATAGCGCTTGGCAATTTAGGCTCGACATGTTGTTAAGTTTTTAGTGATAGTGACTCGGGATAAAGCAAATGCTTCTCAAAAACGTCGTTAAATGACATTTGATTATGATTTGATCTGTGAATTAGTTAAGTCATTTTCTTGGGTTAAATTCTCTTTACCATGAACATCTGCTGATACTGTAATAGCGTAACATTGGTAATCAGATGTCAATTAACTGTGTGATATTTCAATCTCATTGAGATCCATCTGTGAATTAGTTAAGTCATTTTCTTGGGTTGAATTCTCTTTACCATGAACTTCAGCTGATACTGTATTAGAGTAACATTGGTCATCAGATGTGAATTGACTGATTGGCTGTGTGATATTTCAATCTCATTGAGATCCATCTGTGAATTAGTTAAGTCATTTTCTTGGGTTGAATTCTCTTTACCGTGAACTTCAGCTGATACTGTATTAGATTAACATTGGTCATCAGATGTCAATTGACTGATTGGCTGTGTGATATTTCAATCTCATTGAGATCCACCTGTGAATTAGTTAAGTCATTTTCTTGGGTTGAATTCTCTTTACCATGAACTTCAGCTGATACTGTATTAGAGTAACATTGGTCATCAGATGTCAATTGACTGATTGGCTGTGTGATATTTCAATCTCATTGAGATCCATTACTGAGATATCGTTCCGTGAAATGTATGAACCTGGTTCAGGAAAAGTGATATTTTCAGCAATGTTTTCATCAGTAACTAATAAAGTGTCGCTAATAACTTTCGAAGTGGCTAACGTAGTTATATTAATGTTTTGGCTTAATGGCATTGTAGAAGCGACTACCGTCTGATCTCCCAACCCCAACCCCGAGAGCCTCATCCGTAGTTTAGCAGGTGCATCTATAAAGATTATATCCATGCTTAAATTTGATTTGGCTAAACGGAATAAGGATTCAAAGATCATTGAAGAAGAAATCGTAAAAGCTGAAGTAACTCCAGAAAATTTAACTTTGATGAACCTGAAATCAACATCAGGTACATCAGCTTAAATTTTCTGGAGTAATATCCAGTAAAATATCGTCAGTCAAAATAGATGCACTTTTATTTGATGCTGCAGAATTTCGAAGTGTTTTGGATTTTGAGCTCCGATTTTAAAGATTTTGTCCAAATCGAATTTAAGCATGGATATAATCTTTATAGCTGCACCTGCTAAACTACGGATGAGGCTCTCGGGGTTGGGGTTGGGAGGTCAGACGGTAGTCGCTTCTACAATGAGTCTTCATTTATCTAGACTAATCCATTAACAAAATATCTAGGCAACTAGGCATAAAGTGCTGACTTCGGATACAATTGGGAGAAACGCTGAAGAAGTAGTCTCCTACTAAAATTAACCAAGAATAAAAATAGTGAAAATGCTAGTTAATATTCTACGTCGAAGTATTATTATTTATTAATGTACGCAATTGAGTCTGTTTTCAATCGTGATTGTTCTTGCCACATCACATTTGGTCGTATAGTACTCAATTCCCGATCACCAGAATATTGTCAATGAACAAAAAGAAACAACATAATCGCTAAATAGTCAGTATACGATCACATAAAACTGTGGAATTTCTATGAAAAAAGTTAAAAGTCGACAACAGGTCTTTTTCCGACCACCTGGTTACTGGCAGAAATTTCGTGTACATTACGTCAAGTTATCGTTTATTTAAGCCGATCGCCATCTGACGTATAATTCAATCATTGTATATTGATTCTATACAGTTCATAGAATTCCCGTAAAATTCAAATAAAATTTCAAAAAAGCTTCACAAGGATTTGACCGAAACCACCCGTTGACGATCAGGTGATCGTAAAAGGAAAAAAGATAGTTTTTTACCATCCCATCGCGAACACCTTAAATTATAGTAAATAAATATATTTTTTTAGTAAAATATTGTATTAGAAGTAATAATAACCATAGTTCAACATTACAAACACAATAACAATGCAGAATTTGCAACAAAAGTATTTTTTACTGACGATTGAAAGATTGCTTCTCACTAATTTTTTGGTAAAATTTTGTTTCAAAAACCGCGCAAACGCACCGGTTCATATTCACCTGCTGACTGATCAAAAACAAACGCATTTTTTCGTTGAAATTGGTGATACGAATGACAGTTATAGATAGAACATGCATATTCAAGTAAAATCATAGCTTATAAGACGTTGATATGATTGTTTATTGAAGTTTTCCATAAAGTGATCGGGAGCGGGCAGTGATCGGCGAACCGGCTGTTTTACCCTAGTATTAATTCTATTCAAAATTCCTATCGGCTCTTATGGATTTTATAAAACATATGACTTGGCTGCGAAATTCCAACTTTTGGTCCATATCGAACTGTCTAACTGCTGGTAAAAGTGACTCAAAGAAAGCTCTGTCCTCGTCTTCTACAGAATAACTCGGATAACTACATTTCGCTTCCGCGAATGGAGTATCCACGAACTCTATGGTGTTCTCTTTTTTACACACTTCTGTATCTTTCCTTCTTCTTTTAAAATTATCTATGGTCGATACAGAGTCGTTATCGTCCAACAGAATATTTGAAGTGTTCAGAATAGGAATCTTGCGCTTTTTACCAGTGCTGTTTTTCAATTTAACTTCTTCACTGTCACTTTGCCAGGTGATATTTGATCCGTCGTCATCATCGTCATCGTCGTCGCCATCGTTTTCTACGTTACCGGATTTGTTATTATATACTTGATTTAAAAACTGTAGATGCTTGGCGTACATGTAAGATTTCTTCCTATCTCCTTTTCTTAAGTGCCTTACAAATGAATCACGTATATTTCTCCATTTGCCGTGAAGTTTTCTATCTGCAATTATTGTTTGGTTACTTAGTTTTTTATTAATGTTATTTCTCTTATTATTAGATTACATAATTAAGTAGTTTTAGTAAGTGAGTAAGGATGTCAAAGGACACATATTCTCTACCTCTCAATCCCTTATTCTTTATCATATCGAGCTCGGCAGCACTTCGTAACCCCTGGTTGTGCTTGTGTCAATAGCCACCTACTATCAAGTAGACCTTCACGTTAGCCTGCCTGCCAAAAAATTACATGAAATTAAGTTGAATAAAAAAGTGTTTTAAGTTAAGTGTTTGTAATTTTCACTACTATTATTAACATATGAAGTAATTATTACAGATTTTTTTAAAAAACACAGATCATATTTTTTTTAATTAATTAAATTTGTCCCTCTGCTATTATTATAGGGAACCTCCAAAATGTATATCGAACCGCTAACGTAATAATATTGTATGATTTATTTTTGTTTAAGCGCCATAAACATGAAAACGAATATTTAATTAACTAATCTAAAGATTGACGGACTGTTAAACCGATATCTTTTATTATGTGGCTGTCAGTTCGCTTTCAAATTGATACTTACTTACTCACTTACTTAACTTTTGACGGAATAACCGTACCAATAGGTACGAGGTGTATAGGTACAATATCCAAAAATGGTAGTGACGTCGATGCATAGTCACTTATTGCTACATAGGTACTTATTACCTGTAGCATATGTCTTTTATGCTATGCCATTATATTATGATTTTTTTTAAATCTTTCTGCGGGACACAGGAACAGCACAGAGGTTTCGCGTCTGTTTGAGAAGGTAAGAGCTAAAATTATAGTCCACAAGTCCACATTGGCAAACGACATTAATTGTCTTTGAAAATTGTTAGTATTCTTAGGGACACAATGTTTTATTAAGTTTTCTTTCAACGTTAGAGTTTAATGTTGTGTATAATCCACATATTAAATCATAAATTCAGAAATGCATGCTTGGCTGGTTTTAGCTTGAGTGAAGGCAATTCTAGCTAATAGACTCTAATCTGAAAATAGTATCATTTTACCGTACCTATATCTATTAAGGCTTGAAAAATTAATATTAAAATTTGAAGACGTTAATATTAAACCAAAAACGCTCTCTCTTTCAAGGCAAGCTTAACATGTCACGATTTAGGTGTACATAATTTAGGATATTTAGCATGATGTTGTTGCTAAAGAAACATTCAAGAAAATCTACAATACTGCTTTCAGGGTCCCGTTGTCAATATAAACTATTTCGTCTACCAAAACTAAATTATTGTCATCAATTGCAAATTTAATCTATTTAAAAAGTGTGCAGGTAGTAAAAATCGTCAAAAACTGAAAAAGTGAAAATTTTAATGAGCAACAATGATCCGAAAGGCTTTTGAGGTAGAAAATTTGGATTTGTCATTACCATTTCATCAGTACAAACATATAAAAAAATCAGAACTACCTGATTTGATGTAAGGTAAAATGTACCAATTGCATGGGCTATATTCGTTTCATCGTATTTTTTAGAACACAAATACGCTCGAATATTAACACCAACTGCAATAAAATCATCATTAACTTTAATCTAATTTTTTTTTGCCAATATGACTATCTTTGTGCACAAAATACACAACAGTAACGAAATACGTATCTCAATAAACTGAATCTAACTAACTCACATCGGCCTAACTGCTTCTCCAGTTCCCCTTCACTGATTTACTAAAAAAATGGGTAAACATTTTAGTATTTTATTTATAAAATATAATTTAGAAAGTTTCAACTTAATTCATTCACAGTAATTGGATTCCGAGATAAAATCCTCAGGCGCTCCCCTATTCTACTTACGTGTTCAATATTTTCGGGTTGTTTTTTAATCTCTTCATTTTACAACCATTTTTTTTTTGTAAGTTTTAGATAGATATTTTACAATAGAAAACATTTTTCCATAAAATTACAAAATTTAAAAATAAATAAATAACGAATCTGAACGTTACCTGTGTGGGTTATATTGTTTCTTTGACGCTCTTTACTACCTATCATGTTGACCTGATAATATATTATGACAGTGTACTATTAAATATACCAATAGTTTCTTGTCTTGATAATAAAACATCTATAATCAAATTTATGCAGGTATTTTGATTCTAGTTGTGAATCAATTACCCATAGAAGACTTCCGAATTCCTGACTGAATAAAATAAATACCTACGCCTATATAAGTACTAAAAACAAAGAAAATAATAATGTCTTATAATCAAACTGTGTCGTAACACAACACGTTACACAACTCTCACTGTGCAGTGATAATAAAATTGTATGGAATAATGGTTGAATGGAAATGGAAAGCATCCAAATTTTACTTACACACATCTATTTTCTCTTCTTCTGGCAAATATTCGAAGTCCGTAATGAATATGTTGGATATTTGTTCCCACGCCTCCTGTTTCCTGTTCTTAAACCTGTGATCTTCGTTATTGAAATCCCATATTTCGGGATGCTTCTGTACCTCCTTTATAAATAATTCTACGTCAAGGCAATAACTCATGTTCGATTCCATAGGGCGAGCGTTTGCGCGCGCGATCTTTCCCCCGACGTCGACGAGCACAGAATGCCGGAGGTGAGCGATGTCGCAACGTAGCCGGCGCGAGTACGCTGCGATACCGCCCACCGCACGTCGCGCCTCCACTGCGGCTGACGGTCTGGCAACGTCGCTTCATCGTACTCGTGTTTTTCGAATACAATGTACGCGACGCGACCTTTCATTGATTGTTTACTTACTTTTAGGTATCGCTTATCTGTAACGAAAATATAACGCTCTCAAAAGTTCTGTCAGTCAGTAGGTTACTTACATTATACTTCAAAGATAATACGAATTCATGTATCCTAGTAGATATTTATTTATACCTATTAGAATTTTAGACGAGCCTAGCCTACACTTCGTCATATTCTAAGAAGCTAGTGAACCATCTGACTAACCCGTTTGGCACAAGGGCTTTGTGCCAAAGCTAGGATTTTTTATTGGTGTTTTATTATCGGTCAATTAAGAAAACACCGATCTGGCAGGCATCTCGCGGTTGTGTCATTATCAAATAATTTTTTGAAAATGTAAAAAAATATATTTGTAACCTACACGCACAAGGCTACAATTTTAATATGGTGGGTGTAATTTACATAAGTTTGTGTAAAAAAAATTGACAACCTATTCTGGCGGTTGCAAGTGCCTGCCAGACGAGTATACATTACCTATAATGGTAGGAGAACTAGCAAATCATCATCAGTAGAATATACCTAGTAAAGTTGTCATCGGGATAGTAATTCATAACCTGCTCTCACAAGGCTGAAATTTTAAGGGTTTTTTCTATCAATAATTGAAAAAGTATATGTAAATAGCCAGCCTATTCTGGCGGTTGCAAGTGCCTGCCAGACGAGTATATAATGGTAGGAGAACTAGCGAATCACTCAAATAACCCGTTTCCCACAAAGCTCTTTACTAATCTGAGCCTTGTACCTACTTAGTCTGATTCTACAGAATTAACAATTATTTATTATTATGAATTCTAAAAAGAATTGTTTATATAGGTACATACACAATAAGTAATGTAAAACTATTTCGCCATTCATTTACAAAAACTTAGCAGGCTTGTCTATACCATAGTCCATACTAAGTATAGTTAGTTAGGTTGTCCAAAAGTTTTCGTAGAGGTCGCAAGAGAAAGCCTTACAACGTCTACGTCCCGAGGGGGCAGATTTTTAGAATAACAATATTATGTATGAGAGAGAACCAAACGTACTATGAAGTATTATAGGTAATTCCACCAAGCTATCATTTACTAGCGCTTTATCAATAAAAAAAAAAAATAGAAAACTGTTAAGTATATTTTCTTCACCTACGAAATTAGGCCCAGAATAGATAATAGTACAAGATGGGCGATAACTAGTTAAAATAACGGAAATAAGTAAATAAATGTGCACATGATTTAAAATAACAATTTATTTTTAACTTTTTAACGTTGGTACAAATAAGTTATCCATCCAACTTATACTCACTTTAGGAAACTTTAAGTTACTAATATTACTTCAGTAACATTATTTACACTTGCTATTATATTTTCCTAAAAGTAAGAAACATAAAAATAACGACAATATAATCCTATCGTATCTGCCACGTCTTATTAATACTAAAACAACAATTACTTGTAAAACTTAATAAAACAGTACCATATTGGCTGAGAGCACAGATGGTAGAGTAATATTATTACCTATTCTGTGGTAATGTGCAAAAAAGTTAATTTTACAGTACCTACACTACAGAGATTTTAAATTTTTGATAGTCAATTTAGTGAAGTTTAGCAATGAGTAAATCTTAACCGGTACAAATTTATGTTACAAGGATAGACGGGCACTATTTCGTAGGTAGGGTCAGAACTTGTGGGGCCAAAGGGTCCGAAACCACTCTGTGCACTTAACTCTTTTAAAAAATGTACTTATCACATCTGTGCATGAACCTAGAAAAAACAACGGACGGAATTCCACTAATAAAGTGAAGCTCCATAGTAATCTCGGTAACGTGTATTTACACGTTAACACAAACACATACAAACCACAGTAAGCTCGGCGTCCGCCATTACGCTGCTAGCGTTGATTAAGTGCACGTGTAATGAGTAATTAAAATGACTATTTAATTATGCCACCTGCATCGTGAAATGTTATTCATGTAACACTTTACGTGATAAAAAAGGACAAGGAATTACTTTCCACATGTAAAAACGCACACGCACACATAAAAACGCGCCGCCATTACGGTGCTTCACTTTGTACAGTGACAAGACACTTGTTTTTTCTAGGTCCATGCATCTGTGCTCTAACCTAAACCGTCGATATTACTGTTACGTTGTAAATATTAAATAAAAATAAACGTCAGGAATAAAAATCGCTTATTTGCAATGTGCTTGACATTATATAAAAAATATAAGGTACCAAAAATGCTTTTTACAACATGAAAGACGTAATTTCTCAGAACTTCATTAAAGACCATAAATCTACCTATGTAATATATTTTCAATTAATCGGAATCATCATCTCTCATTTTAATGCCGCTGTAACGGTTCTTCGTTCCAGATGAACCAGGTATGGTTTTATTGAAGTTACAACTCACAGCCTCCTGCATCACGTTAGCTATTTGAGCTCTCGCCCACATCTTGATATGGGACGGGAGCTGCCTTAGCTCAGGCAAGAAGGAGAGAAGAAACAGCTTGTCACCATCTGCCTCGTTGTCGTTTGCCACGTCTATTGGAAATATTGGCATTTCGAATTCTTCTGCTGGCGGTGTACTTTCTAGGCTTTCTTCTCTAACCTTTCGTCTCTTTGTCGTCTTCTCTTTCTTTATTATAACCGCATTTTGGACTTGAACATCTTCCTCATCGTCAAGGTCATCATTGTCACTGAAAAAAAAAAAAAAACTTATAAGCCATACCAACTTATAGGTGGAAACACCTCAGAAGAAACACTGTTTTTAAGTTCGCCCGACTTATCCGAACTGTGCGTAGTGGTACCTTGTCCAAGTAATGGGGATGAACTCCACATCTATAGCGCACAATACGGTGGTAAGAAACTTGGTGTAGACATTAATTAAAACAACTCATCAGTGCACTCACCATTGTGCAACCGGTAGAACACACAAAGAGAGTTTAAGAGTTACTCCTTTGTTTAAGAGGCTACATGCTTTCTTAAACTATGGGGTTATAAACTTTTACTATGGCTTTACTAAGATGGGCTGTAGTTAAGTAATTTTCTATCTATCCGTTTCGGACGTAAGGACTGAATATTGATAAATTTTTCATTAATTGTGTTGTTGGGCATTGATGCCAACTTTTGACAAAATTGCCACAGAAAACTGTTGTTTGTATTAATTTAAAAATATGCTATTTATACTAATTGGGTCAGAAAAAGAGTTGTTAGTAAAAAATTTAAAGGTTATGAAGTATCAAATACAAAAGAAAAGAAATGTTTTCATTGAGCTGTTTTTTCTTCGTTTACATTAGGCAACTGATGTATTTAGATTTTTTTTTCAAACGTTTTGTACAGACCACTATGTAACTGAATTGTACCAATGTATAGTATACTTCTTATTACCAAATGTCCCTATTAGTACTACTGACATAGCTTGTAAGTGATTCAGAGAAAGACATAGCTTGCTTGTATTGTAGTGATTGTCCCAAACGATTTATAAATGTGTTGTGATTATGTAAAGGCCTCGGCAAACATGTTCAATTTCATAATTAGAAAAAATAATTTTTAATATTCTCCGTGCGTATCAAAAATCACTTTATGAACTCTTTAAACTAAGTTATTAAATTTCTTGACTCCATTTTTGTAAACCTGCACGTAGTCGCGACAACGACACTTCTGTTCAATCGTGACTAAAATCGCGTGCTACGTGATCATTTCGTACCACGTGTATATTATTATTTTTTTGTTTCTGGGTTAATTATTTATCTATGTAGTTATTCGATTAATCATGATTAAACAATAAGAAGACTATTTTTTAAGGAAACAATCTTCCATAAGTACACTTATTTATGGCGTTCTATCACATTTTCGAAATTTGAAAAGTTGTATTTAGAATTAGGTATTAGTAATAAAATTATATTTAATAGCCTTTAATGGAATCATTGGTAAAATATTTTGTTTAGTGTTTCTATGTTTGTATTTACCTTCCGCTAATAGTGCCCTCGAAGCCCCCTAGGAAGCTCAGCTTTTTGAAGTACCTATACACCCTTCGGTTGACGCGAACACCCGAGCGCCGACACCTCAACTCCCTGTTGTAAGCGTCGCGGAGTGATCTCCATTTCTTTTGTAACTGTAGAACTGCACACATCAAAAGACTTTATTCCTTTTATAATATAAGGGGGTTTACATAAAATCGCAGTAGTAATAGCTCGTTTAAGAGAAAATGGTAGAATGATTGTTGATTAACTAAGCGTAATCGAACCCCTCTCAAACCCAGGTGTGTACCAAAATCAAAATGTAAAAAAATCAAATAAAAATCAAATTTCACTATTTTATTATGGTTTGGGATGGCTTCTGGACATTCTTTACTCACAAGATCGAAACAAATGAATGCTTGTTCCGCCATCGTCTTTCCGCCAGCCCGCTTGTCCAGCTTAATTTTCTTACAACTATAAATTTCTTTTATCTGTTGATGATAATGTTGTAATTATGTTTCGCTATTTAATGTCCTGCTATGTTTTCGCATTGTTACAAATAGTTAAAAAATAAATAAACCTAGGTATACTTATTTTACTTTCAAAAGAGAATATACTTTTTCTCATATTATTATCATGCAGCAATATTCAATAGGTACTTATATGAATGCACTTTTGAAGCTAATTAACATTATCTTTTGTAAGAATCTAATACATAGGTATCGCTTATCAGGAGGAGCCGTGGGTAGGTAACTAATTAACCCGAGTTGCAACTGAGTGCCTCTTCATTATAATTTCGGGCAAACAATTTTGATTGCAAGTAAACTGTTATTTGTTTCCACTCATTACGTTATTCTTTAGTTGTTTATCTATTTACACAATATATTTCGTTTAAATACCAACCCTAAATATATTGAGGCAAGGTATACTTTGTTTTGATACATACGTGCATGACTAGATTTTTTGCTTCTTAGACCAAGTTTCAGTCAACTTCATATTTTTTTTGTCAATGTTAAGTATTTATATTATTTTAATAAACACAGGTAAAGTTTGTTTTCTTGTTGGGGGTATTGCGCACGCATAAAATATTGAAAATGAATCGTCCATACCTCTGTCGTATTTTTGTGCCTTATTACAGCTATCCCAGTCATGAAATAAGGCCGATCCTATTTCCTTCCACAAAGACAATTTCTCGTCTCTGTCGACGGTACATTCAAGCCGGTATAGCGCAGGCCTTTTTTTCACTTCGTTAATTATTCGAATCGGATTGAATTGGTACAAGGTTACGCCATTGTTTTCTTCCGCCATTTTGAAATGCGACGAATAAGCGCTTGTCGTCTGTCGATGCGCGGTGCGACTGACGCGGCGATCGACGTGGGAATCGCGTTTGGTACGCAAGCGCCAATGATAGCTCGGCTAGAGACTGCGAAGGTTGCTACGATTGACGACGACGGTAGACGATTCGACTCGCCTGGTGGCTGTTGCGACTGGTCAGTCGTGCAACTAACGTGACAGTTAAAATTCGTGTCTTACTTGAATATAAAAACAAATAAATTGTCTTGAAATCTTGAATCTCTACTAGTGTAACATAAATGTACAGTAACTTACCTAACTTGATTTACGTATTTTTTTAATTGCCTTCCCCGGTGCCATGCCTATTACAATGAAATAACATGTGTGCTGTTGTGTTTCGGTAAGTGAGTAAGGGTAAGGGATGCCGGAGCCCTATCATCATAGAAAATAGGAGTTGTAACACTAACAGTTTGTAACTCTTATGCCTATCATACTATCGTCGGCAGGGAGGGCAGCGCACTTGGAGCACCTGTGGCGTTAGTTGTGTTATAGGCGACGGCGACCATCATGTGGATTGTCAGCGTGTCTGTCCACCTTCACATTTAAAAAAATGTATTGAAAAAAAATCATTATTTATAAAATAAATGTGCATTTTTGAAATACCTATTTCATTGTTCTACCTAGGTACCTACCTAAAACGAGTATTTCCCGTGGTCCACCTACTTTGTCCACCTGGGAACTATGTACATTGTACGCCACTACTATTAGCTATGTAGGTATTTATTTGAGTTGTTATTGCTTAGGTACCTACTCAAATAATATTATGGGATTGGTTTTCATGTGATTAAAATCACAATAAATACCTATTGTACATTTTATTGAATCCATTGAGGATATTTTTATAAATTTCTAGTGGTTCTGGTTTGAGCTCCTGTCCCTCCCTGTCCCTGCCCCGTGGTAGGTAAGGTAGGTATAAACACGAAATATTTTGTGATGATATAAAGGTGGCAACGTAGCGTTAGCTTAGCGCCCGCCGGCTCTCGTTCGCCAGCCGCTATGTTGCCAAACCGTCCACAGTACCGCTATGCGACGTTGCCGCGTCGACCCACTTCCAACCGGCAACAGGCCGGCCGCCTCGCCATTTTTTCACTTGCTGCAAACTGCTCACATTTGTTTATAGTTGTCATAATATATAGGAATAGGAACTATATTTTATTTTAACTTGCTATATACTTAACTAGTCAGTGATACAATAAAATATGAAATATGTACTACCTACCTACTCATGAAAAAAACTCACATAACTTCTAAAGGCCCCAACTTAATAGGTAACTATTACGAGAAGAATGGTTACATATACCTATTAAATAATAGAAAAAGAAATACTATACTCATTAAATTAAAACAATTTATACAAATTAGAAAAATCAAGTAAGGTACCAAGTTTCAGTCTAGCCATATTAATATGCTTACTTAGGCTTACTTTATGTAAGTATACTTACCTGAGTAAAGTAATTTTGTAATGATTAGTTTCTGATGTTTCTAACAATAAGTACCTAATTATGAAGAAAAACAAGTGAAGCTTTAATTTTACTTAAGCTATTTTTAAAACTTGTGACGAAAAAGGCATATTATAGGATAATTAGGTATAAACGTTATTAATAATTGATTGATAGATACGCTTCGTTTGCCCGTTTTAACTGATGAGTCAATTTTCCAATTTCATGATACTGCTCCAAGACAACCCTCGAGAAACAGTGCTGTGTGTAGTTACACACAGCAAAATGTACTACCTAGGTACAAAGATTTAAAGATCAGTAAGATTACCCTCACCTGCATGTCTTTTTATCCAGAACCTTACAGTGTCTACAGGTTTGTAGATATTTCGCTAATATTATAGCCAGCTTCATGATCTGCAATAATTGCAGCTCCTTTATACCTACTTAAATTCCTCGGAATTTTAATTACTTAATATTTATCGCATGAAATAATTATATGACACTAACACAATGACAATTATATATTCATAATGACAGACCATTAAGGAGGTTTGATGTTTATATCAAACTATTTTATTGGTCAGAGGTGTAAACCATATTGATCCTTGTTATCGTATATCTATAGTAAGTTTACCTTCATATGCAGTTCTGCTTAATGCTTTAGTTTCAAAAGGTCCTAAGAGTACCACATAATAAAGGAATGAATTTGAAAACTGACGAAGGTATTTGTACTTCCACCGTACCTACTATAATAGAAATATTGTATTCTATGTGTATATAATAAGAAGCCACGTGTAAATAATCCCATAAGGTACTTTGTAACTATGTAAAAATCAGATGCATATGTTTTTGTGTTGTGGAGCTATGCTGCGACCGGTCGGGGCTCGTGCACAATGCATATCCGGTGCATTGTCGGCGAGATCTGCATCTTCATGCTATAACGTATGCATGAGCCATTGGTTGTACAAAATACTATCAGACTGGTAACTATACTAATTTAGTATAACTACGCCAATTTATCTATTATTTTGATTATTGGGCTTTGCTTTAACTATAGGAATTAGAACCACTAGAAATATTTATTTTTGAAATTTCCAAAATGTCCCGAATAGGACTTTTCTTGTGGGACATAATGGTATTAAGACTTACCTAGTAGTTGATAGTCAGTCAGGGCAAACGATTTTATAAGTCCTTACCTATATAGGTATTTAGTTATTGTGAATTCTAAACCAACAGCTGTACAATGATTATTATGCTTGTAATAATCTATACTTTTAATTATTGATTTTTGTACTTGCCTACTAAAATCAATACATGAATAAATTAGAAAAGTCTTGATCTCTTTATTCCTCTTTGTGGCTCAAGGGTATGGATTCAAAAATTTCCCAGATGTAGGTATTGCACTTTGATTCCAAACTTTTCACATCGGCTCAGAACATCCCGCGATTTTACAACGCACCTTAGAAAGAATGCAATTTCTTTCAGATCAATCCTAGGCTTATCGTACTTAATAACTAATCCAATTTGAAACATTATTTAGTGTTATTCTTTCATACCTACATACGTTTCTTCTAAAAACTACAAGTGTGACTAACATTGAGGCACCAAAAATCAAAGATAGGACTACCTATGTAGCGAGTAGCCGAGGCATCTTCACTTCTTATGCTAGCATATTGTATTATTAACTTCTATTATGTATTAAATACCTATATTTGTTAGTTCGCTTACTTCTTTTAAAACACGCAAAGGATTTTAATCCGGTTTTTACTCATGGACAATACAATGTTTATTGAAGGCAATAGTTTTTAAAAAGGTAGGTAGGTACTTACACCTAACTATGTTGTTGTTTCATGACTCATCAACATTTCAAATTAATACCTAAATAGGTATATAGGTACCTATGGCATACTATCTTTATCTGTTGTAAAGTTGTAAGCACGATGAAATAGTTAGTTCTTACCTAGTTACGTACGAAAGAAACTTTCGCTAGGTATCGAAAGACCACCTTGTACTTTTGGTGACTCCTACCTTATATTATACAACGATGTTCCTTTATACTTTATAGTAGGTACGATATGAAGATATTACTTTCATGTTGTATACATTATACAGTCATGTAACATAGATTATGCTTTTATGCATAGGTAGGTACCTAAAGAAGTTCAATGTAGGTAAGGTATGGGTAGTAGAATAGCTAGGTACCTACCTACATGTACTCGTAGGTGAATGTTGAAAATATGGGTAGGTACCTTTGTTTTCCATTTAAGTATTGTTTTCAACGATCACCGGTACGAGTCTACAAAGAATATTCACTGCGATAATATAATCAAGGTAGGTAGGTAGAGTAGGTAAGTATCTACTCGATAAGATTACTATCCCCAAAGTGATGTGTTATTGTTTTGAACATTTTCATAATTTTCATAATAACAATTGAATGAATATAGTAAATGGAGACACTATAGCTATTCGCTGACGTTAGAAGCAAAGGTAGTAACGAAAATATAATAGAATTTATGAATTCCATTACTTTTAATAGGTACTACTTATAGGAATTAAAAGTAGCGGAATTCATAAATAATAACAATTTAATTATTTAATGAAATACCTATGTAGTTAAACTCAATATAATCAACAATTACAAGTCTCAATCGTAAAATGTGAAGTGTTGAATCAGTGCGCGACGTCGCGCCGTTGCCAGATCGCGGCCAAAGCAATGCGGCGTTGCCGCATCGACGGATACGTTCGTTGGCGCCGTGTTGTCAGATTGCGCGGGCGGGCGCCAAGCCACGTTGCCGTTTCGCTCAACCAAACCGTAAATACCATTCATTCAATTAGTGTGCCCGCGCTATAACAAAACTTTTTAATGAATGCAAAAATGTAATGTTATGATATTGACCAATACAATCCTAAGCAGTGCAACGTGAAACGTATAATAATATCGTAATTCATTGTACACATTTCGATAGAAGCTAATATTCATTGAGAATGGTTTTAGTGAGGATTTTTCAATAAACCTGAAATTAGGTAACTTAGGTAGGGTCATACCCTGTGATTTGGCCGACTCGCTTGATTAATGGTCCGGAATCTTGCAGATTGCGCGATTTCCGTCCTCCCCTCTAGCCTTCACTCACCCTTCTGTATCTCGTATTGCTGCTTTGAGCCCTTTCTCGTATCGACAGGGCGAGAGGCATTCCGAACTCATTTTTAGTACAGATTGTTCAGAATCATTCCAAGTGAAGATTGCCTCGATCAAAAACCTCATTTTCAATTCATTACTCGCCTGATTCTGCATACCCTAGAAGTACCTAGAGATACTATAACATGTAGGTATATTTAGCTTTTATACTCTATTGAACACTTACTTACCTATTTACATTTGTGTTTCTCACTCGAAATGGGAATAGCTTAAAATCTCCCCGCGCTATACTTAAAACACACCGAAAATTGTTAACAATGGGTTGATGCGCTCAACCAACTATAGTTGCACGCCAGCTACAGTGAGTGACGTTCGCTTGAAGAGATTGTTTCTATTGCTTTTACTATCAAAAAACCAGCTCGAAATGTGTTTAAAAGTGTTTAGTAGACAAAACACTCTCATTGCTATAAAAATGTATAACTGTGAATGTATATGTATTTTGTAACACAGTTTCGCTAGTAAGGGTGCATCTCACGATTTAAATCTTTGGGAATAACCGAATAAAATACGGTTATAAGTAGTCGTCTTGCACAATTTTATCAAGATATTTTGGCGTTCTTGAGAATACGTTATGGAATAAATGACGTTGGCACATAGGTACGATACGATTTTAGTATACGAGGGGTACATAAAATCTAAACAACCTCGTTGGTATTTTATGAAATAAATATCTCTTGGAGCATAAATTCCCTGAGTCAATGTGCCAGTTTGGCATCCATACACCATTCCACTGACTCTTCTAACATTTTTTTTTTTATTCTGGCGCTTTAAAAAACTTGTTGAATTCCATCTGCCTTGTTTCAGGTAACGTTCGTTCTCCGAAAATCTCACTACAAAATGCCGTCCCTAAAAATCTATAGTAATGGGTTTAAGTTTATTTTTTATGCACGCTAGTTGTTGGAACAGAAATACGTTGCTATTTCGGTAGATTTAGCAACGCCCGTAGATTAAGATGATCCGTTTCGATCGCTCTTGGCATGGGTAAGATATTTACGTTTTACGTATTCCTGGCATAAATCCACCAAGCTACGAGTATTGAAAGTCATTCTCTTTAAATACGCTTCCGCCACCATTCACATATAGAATTTACTACAGGAAAATTTAAAATATCATTGTGAATGTCATAATACGTGTGCTTATTTTGGATTTCTAACGTTAAATAAATAAATACCTATGTAGATTATAAATAGGAATTAAAATATTAAGTTTTCTTCAACGAGAGGAGAAATCTACAAAATATAGCCTATGAACAAGTGCCGCATGCAATGCAAATGTACATAGGGGGTTAGGTATGTGCGCGTAGCATTTTAACCCTCTATTTCTGCGGGACTTTGGATTCAATAAACTTCTGCGACGACGGACCATCCATATTCCATTTATCCTTTTTGTTTTGAAAATCAATGTTTCTTAAATAACAACATTGTAATAGAGCAGTTTTTGTTTTTGCGTGGGGCTTCGTGAAAGTCTATACACATCCGCCCCGTTCGGGCAACTTGGAACTCGATCTGGCCACCAAGACTAGAGTGACATGCCTCTGCCGAACGACACTCGGTACGATTCGTTTGTAAATTCCTCTCTTCGTGCCTGAGCATAAGGTTTAAAATCGTGTTAATTTATTGATTTGAAAAACCAGAAGTTGAGTGGATAATATTATACCTAGTCTATACTCAAAGAATATAGTTGCTTGTAATCTTATATGACCATGTGCGGTTACAAGTGCATCTTTGTTAGGCAGGTAGGTAAGTACTGAGAAAGTTGTGTCTAGGTTTATTTTCCATAATGAAAATGTACTTACTTAACCCAGAGCGTTGAAGTTAGTGTTTAATTTTCTTTTTAATTACTCTCTCGAGTTACAGTCATCATAAATAATTTTAGTAATAGACGGTCGTATTATGTATTATATAGATACCTATCTATAGGTACATAAAGGTACCTACTTAATAATAATATAATGAATGTTACAACAGTGTATACTTATACGTTTTAATAGGACGTCATTTCCTGATAATCTAGTACCTACCTAGCAATCTAAAAAGTGCATTTTATGTCTCTAATCTCCACTTATAAAGTTGCCGTAGAAACAATGATCATCATGCATTCAGCCGCCATCTTCCCTGAGACCGCGTCTTAGACAAGCTTGACGGATAGTGAATACGGCCTTGGCGGCTTCCTGCGTCAGCAAACTTATTACAGCTCTTGGAAATACGTGTATTATATCTGCTAAATCTTTATTCCAAAGGCACAAAGCTCAAAACAAATTGGTATCCACTTACATTATTGCAAGCATTGCTAGCTGGTTTTTCTATGGTCGTTTGCGATGGTACTAGGTATTCTTTTTTTTCTTTCATTGTTATATTCGCGTTGGCAAAGGCAGGTGATCTGTTGAAATTCAAACCTGTCTAACGGATGAACTACACATATGGCAACAATGTAATGTTGGCTGGCATTGTCCTAAAAGAAAAGATGGTTATACACTGTGAGTTAGTTCATGTCTGTTCGTAATAAAACGATTGTGCTAGTAGGTTGGCTATTGCTCAGACATCTTTCTTTGCCCCTTCAAGTACCTTTACACGCCTTCACTGTCAATATTCCTAAATATTTTCAATCTTGCGTTAATTTTAATTCTAAGTAATAGGTACTTATAGTATTTTTCATCAGTGTAATCACACGCTTCTGATTAAAAAAAATACTTCAATTTAAAATCAGTCGCAATACGATGTGAAACAAAAACATTGTTGTTATTTTGAGAGAATGTGGCTTAACAACAGGCTGGCAAATCTTATTTTAATTCTGGTGTAGAAGCGGCAACATCTAATCGGCGCGGTATGGCAACGTAGCGTTCGTCGCCTCGTGCGTAAATTTATCAAAACCACTATCTTGCAAGTTATCTGTTAAGTGTTATCATAAGATTTCTGTGGATCGTCTCGCTCGGTTGACTACAAAACGTTTTCCAGCAGCGCGTATCACACTTTATTTCCATTGTTCCACCATTTATAAATGTTCGTTAGAATACAGAATAGCGATTTGACCTTATCTTCTTAAAACTTCAACGTTATGTAAATTAAAATTCTCGAGGACGTAGCTATATATACCTACCGATATATTATGTAGCTGATTAGCTGACCTCAGGGGGTTCGTTACCCAGTCTAGGTGGATATCAGGGGTTGCGTTCAGTAAATTTTAAACTATTTTAATGGAATGAAAGTGCATTTTTTGAATTGAAAAGTGCATAATATGTCGCGAAAAACATTCACCCTCTCTTTATTATGAATTTTCTTAAAAGTCCAGTAGGCTATAGCTAATAAAATATTATCTATTCTCATTGAATAATACCACAGAATAATATTATAGCAATGTCACGGAATACCATTAGTAGGTACAAGCAGCAATGTGCGTATCTAACTACTCCTTAAAACGTCACGTTACACAAAACGAAATGTCGATAACTGAGGCCCCTACCCTAGCGAGGGAGGAGTGACGATAGGCGGCGATCTAAAATGGATTTTTGCGAGGCAGGCAACTCTCACCGCCGCAGAAGAGAGGAGGGGTTTCCCTCCCTTGCGTATGTCGAAGGACCTTGAGGAAATCTCTCGGGACACAAAATCAGCTGATCACGTTGTCATGTAATTTTATCGACATCCTTGTTTATTTCTAATTTAGATAGGTTTTAGATAGATCGACAACCCTATTTCAAGAAAGTTTAAATAAAACATAATATCTTTAAGTAACCTTACTAAGTAAACACCTATTCTGATAATAAATAATTAGGTTTTTCATTGTTAAATTAATTGTGATGATGAAGTTACTTTGCAATTTTACCAATTTTATTGTCCATGCCACCTGAGATGGTGTCATCTTTCTTCATATTATTTGATCACTATCACATTGATCGACTGTATCACAACACAACCTTGTATTCATTTTAGTTAATTTAATGTTACTCTCCGATTTTTATTTTTACAAAACGCTAATCATTAACAACATAAATAAAGGTTAACCAAATTTACTCTTAAACATTAACCATTAACGAAAAAGGCCATCGATAAAGTGCTTATTATTATTAGGAAACTGACGCTAAGTAAACGAATGATTGATTGCACAGGGAAATGAAGGAACAGTTTTCGATAAAATGTGCAATATTTTTACATTTTCAGCTGGAATTAATGTTCAGAAGGTTTTATTGATCCTTTGAAACATTGAACCTCAAAAAAGTTTTTTTTTCTAATTTGAAAAGTTGGTTTGGGTGCAATTGAGTCGTTACCTGGTAGAAATCTTTTACCTGGTTCCAGGGTCCCAGACCTTTTTGGGGTCATAATTAGTGCGTCTGTCTAGTTTACCGATTGAACTTGCCATTTCTACGGTATTGGAACTTGAATTACTTCAAACAATATGTTCTCCTAATTTAAAACAGCTGTTTTGGCTCTAGAAATCAAGTCACAAGAACATTTTCATTAAAAATAAAAGTGTTTGCTTGTGGGTTAGAAATTGAAAATGCGCCCGATCTCGCTTGCACACATTTACCTACCACGCCTGTATTCGACACTTTCATTTTATGTATGTGTGTGGGTTACGTTGCGACCTCGCGCGCTTGCGATGCCAGAATGCCAGACATCTTATCTCACATTCCTTCAATACCTTACTTACTATGTTTACTTGTAGATAGCCTTTGTTATTTAGATCTATTTATAAAAATAAAAAATAAAAACAAAATGGCTATGGTGTTTTCGTGTGATCAAACTTCCAAAAATCATTGTATAGCTGTAAGGTAAGGTATCCGAACTTCTCTCGCATACATCAAAAGTTATAGTTATACCGTTACTTTCATCACTAAAATTCATAGTCTTCAAAAGGTTTTCTTTCAATAATTTTCATGGTAATTAGGTATATTCGTTTTACTTTTTTCTTATTTGTGGTAGAATTATTGAACTACTCCTCGAAAAAAAACATATTTTTTACTGACTACAGGTACTTGAGGCGTATAGTGTTCAAGGTCCGATGCCTATCTTTATTTGATGCTGCTCACTAGCATTGAATTAAACCGGGCATGTCTGCAGATCGATATGATAATAGACGTACTTACCTAACTTAGTTATGCGAGGGTGCTAGAAGATTAATGATTGTCAGATATCGTTAGCTAGGTACCTTTTTCCTAGTTCAGCTTTAACAGATATTAAAAAATCGATGCTATATATTTTTCTCAACTCTTGCTAGACACTAAAATTACTTCAAATTATATAGCATATGAAAATCGTATTCATTATGAAAAAACTTTAGCAGTGTGATATTACAACACTTCCGTCAGCCGTGCTTAGTAGATTAACGAGAATATCTGATATTAATATCAAATAGTTGCGATTATAGTAGGCATTCGTTTATCATTAAAACTTTTTTAAAATGTTATAATTCTTTTTAATTTTGTACTTACTTACATTTTCTTTTTATATTTGAATGTCAGGTTTATCATGAGGCCTACACGATTTGATTCTTAAAATAAAACCTTTACGTTGCCCGCCAGAAGTCGTGTACAAAAACTGGTCTCGATGCGAGTCGATGAACTTTTAAAACGGGACTGCTTGCAGACGCCCTATTCAGCTTTGATAAATTTAAAAAAAGCACTCAACATTTTTTAGTCTATCTCCAATTTTTTGCCACAATTTAATTAAGTTGTCAAGAATTACTCACTGAATCTCTTAACCTTTTTTATTTTTATTATTACAGGTGTAAAAAAACTGAAGAAGAATTTAATTAAACGCAGAATTTTAATGGATTGCAGTTTATTTTAAGTCACACAACCACATTTTTGACTTAGTTTAAATATCACATTTTAATACGAAATTGCCTTTTAAATTTTTGTATCAATATTTTCCCCATTTAAGTAAATGTTGAGCACTTTTTAATTTTTATGCGTTCATCGACGCTCAGTTGTATTTTTTATTCACTAGACAGACACTGTCCGGGTTGTGGCTTCTTCGCCACATTTATTGATCAGTTTGAAAAGCTCATCATTCAAATCATTACACAAGTAAGCCGTCCGAAGATCGTCACGCGACTGCCGTGAAATCCATTCAACAGGCTGCCAGGATGTGGGCGGAGCGTGCGGGACGCGGCGTCATTGGGTAGTTGGTCGTCGCGCAATAATGGCCGCCGCCGCATTCGGCCAATGAACAGCGCGCGAGTTGAACGCGCGTCCGTCGGCCAACTAGTGCGACGTTGCCAGCTTTTCAGAAAAAAATTACCAGATTCGACCTTCTTAGGACCCCCGGTTTTTTTTGTTTGGCTGCGTTATCATTCGGGAACTTATACGGAGGTCCTTATCCGCTCCGCTCATGAGATGTTCCGTCTCAGTACGCAGGTGTGCATAGTATAGTGCAGTGTTTAAGTGAGTTTACTTATGGTTTGGTCTACGCCAGTGGGAGAAGTCTTGATCGACATTTTCACAAGGTATCTATCTATTCGAATTGTTTTGCCTTCTGTGGGTGGGTGGCTCACTAGCTCAGCTGAGTCATGTCATGTGAACACATGGCTGGCTGTAACCTCTCTCATGATCCGAATATTTCGATGACGTGTCGAGTTATCGGTTCCTCTTATCGATTTAATTAATGGTTTCTATACTACAGTTGGTAGGTATACAGGTACTTGTGACATGACACGCAAACAACATTTTGTTCATATCCACTGGGGGTGAAGCTTGGGATTATTTAGTACCTAGGTCAGGTAACCATTTTTATGAGAAATTCTAGAAGTTAGTACTTTCCATGAACACATATTTTATAAGGGATAGTTAGATATTCTACGTTATACATACAATACTATTTTGATACTATAATATAGTATAGTGTAATGTAAATAGTATAACACTTAGTAAGGTAGGTATGTAAGGTATACTATAATAATCTGAGATTGTAATAGTCTATATATAGGTATAACGTGCTATTGTATTTTCCTTCAATCAGTCTCGACCATAAAATTAAATTTTTTCTTTCTTTTTCTTCCATCTTTTCTCTTCCTAGTAAATTTATGCAATACCTACCTACTCGTAATCTCTCACAAATAATAACGTAGGTGTTAATACCTATACCTACGGAGTACGCACTAATCTTTTCTCAATGCCTCGTTCTATCTTGACGATCATACTACAAAACTGATTATAAATGGAAAAATGTTTGTTATTTGGGATGGATATCAGCACCAGTTGTATTGTGAGTAAATTTACGTAGTACATAAGCATAGTGCTGACTCGACTGAATATCTAAGATCTATATGAATAGAAACCAATCTATGTTTAATAGTTAGCAAATACCTATATAATTTAACAATCGAGGCATTTTAGTACCTACCTTGTAACTACTATTTATCTATTCGGAGCTAATAAGTAACCGCTTTGAACATTAATTCCTAATTTCTTATACCTATCTTTACCTCGCTTGATATGGTGATACCTCGCTATGTCGGTAATAAAAATTGCAGTCATACCTATCTAATAATTTCCTAAGTAGATAATGCTTGAAATTTTGATATAATATCCTAATATATATATAATAATAATAAAAAATATGGCTGACTTATACTCATCGATGCTTATACCTATTACAAAATTATACAAAGTAGGTATTTGTGTTCGATGGAAGTAGCTTTAGCTAGGCTAACTGTACCAAAATTAGTGAGAATTTTTATTTAAAAAAAATTTCATTGGACAAATAGTGGCACACACGATAATGTGACAGCTTGATAAGTCATAAATGTTGCAATTAATTTGTGTGACCACAGCTAATTATAGGCAGGCCCAAACTTCTCAGATGTTCCATAGGTAAATAATATCTATCAAACTTTACAAAGGAACTTAGAATAATACCTACTTACCTATCTCTATTAATCTTTTTCCCGTTTAACATCTATTGATGATATAATGCAATAATTACAATGAAACAAAGGTAAAGTACCTATTCATTTGTTTATATTTATCCTCATAAAGGTCACTTAATACAACCAAGAATGTTATCATGCGATTTAATTTAAATCACACATGATAGCATTGCCCTTGACCTTGATTCGTGTTGAAGTCTGGCGTGAAGTTTGTACGATATGACAAAGTGCACAGAGTTGATACCTATTACATATTCTGTGCCTTTACCTACCTACCTTTTTGCGGATAATCATTAGGACTCAACTTTATTTTACCTATTTTGAAATTGAAACCTATTTGAAAATTTGATTGAAAATTCGCCTCCGGTAGGTACATTACAACCTAATCCCAAATTGCCTGAAATGTGAACACGACTGAATCCCAAATAGACTGAATTTTAAATCGTCTGAATCCTCAACGATACTTAGAGCTTCCACTATTTCCACTGTAGCTCGTTCGTACTTACAATGTGTGTCACGCATCGATGTTTGAAAGTAGAAACAAGATGGCGCCGACTGAGCGGGAAACACCGTGTCGGGGTAAAGAATTCAATTTGTTATTTTGATTTGATTTAGATGTCATTGAGAAGCTAATATGAGCTCGGAACGAACCAATAATTTGTCTTATTTTTAATCATAAGCACCGTTAAGTTTCAAATACATTATCATTTTTTTATTTATAATTATTTTCGTTAGACTGATGTCAGTCTAGAATGACTGTTTAGCGTTTTTTGAGTCATCAGTCAACGCTCGAAACAAACAGCGACGGAGTCGCACAAGGAAGATCAGTCACCTCACCCCCGCGAATGCTATCCCCTCTGCCTCACGTGACTGAGAACCGCTAGGCCTCGTAGAAAATATTTATTTTAACTTTCTATTCTACTAACCCCCGACTTTTTATTGAGCCTAAGTTGCTAAGGAGTTGGGTATCCCGCAGACTACTTGATGCTGAAGCATCAGGTTACCATTTTATGGAAATAGTTACAACCGAAGTAACAGAATACCAAATTTCACATCAATCGAACCTGTGGAAGTTAGTGAAATCCGGTGAAATTCCTGAGTCAACTAAGAAATGGGCTGATGGTTTTCAAACGCCTGAACATATCTTCATAAATTACCAATTATAGTTAAGAAACACCTCGATCACGTCAGCTTTCAAAAAAAAAAAACTTATCAGAATCGTTCCATCCATTTAGGAGCTACGATTCCACAGACAAACACACATACATACACTCGTACACATACACACACCTCAAAGTTATAACACCTCGTTTTTGTGGTCTATTCCCATAATGGCCCAGTTTGGGACTGTGAATTTGGGAATTTAAAAAACAATTATGTACAATCACAAACAATAAGATGTAAGAAGATAGTTATTTATCACAAAAAATACCTATTAGTTTTAAGTTTAACCAAGGCCAATCGTTTAATAAAAATGGCCCAAACATTTATTGTGGGACATTTTGGGAATAGATCGTGTCACACTCGTTTACAATCTCAATAGAATCTCAAGATGTTTGGTACGGGCATTTGTGTTTGTTCAAAGTTTGATCAAACATTTGCAAAGTGCATTGAGCGCATATCAATGCGTTTCAGACTTGTACTTGTAAGCAAATTGTGTGCAACGCATGTCTGACAGGTTGTTTGGGACATGTGTACTAAGTTTCAAATGTTTGAAGCAATATTCAGACGCCGAGTACTCTCGTTGCACCGCGGTATATAATTTAATATTCATCCCACGTAATGTACGCGAGCAAATTAAGCATTTATTGTTTATGGCGCAAAGACTTATTTTCGACCCAAAGACCTGTACCTTAATTTATTAAGATATAATATTATTTCTTTATCTTACCTATGTTAATAATTCTGAATATTTTCCATATAAATCAAGGATTTCGACCTACTAAAAGTTAGGACTTGGGTATACCGGAAATTAAAACTATAAATCTCATTTACTGTTTTAAATGTATAGTTGGTGAAAATTTATGGGCCAAACTAGTTTTTGGCGGATACTTGGCTTGGCATACAAACTCACAGTTCCCCCACTATTTAATTTAATTTTGTGATGGCACCTAAGAGTTACAACTAACTTATGCAATTTACAATTTAATAATAATTTGCAAACCTGTCCACCCTTTCTAATAGAGAAAAAATCCAGAATACCATGCGATGGACCATATTCGATAAATTTAAAAATAGTTTTTTTTTTTGTGATAAGTACGGTAGATACATATACTTACTTTGAAATATACTTAGTAAAAATTAAAAAGTAGTTATTTTGACATTTCAAAAAGACCCCATTGTATACTGATTAATAAAAACAGGAAAAAAAAGTCTATTGTAAATTATTTCACCAATTTTATATTTTGCTTCTTTAAGTCAATCCATAAAATGGACGTAGAAATATGTAGGTAGTCATCTTTAGGTACATAGAATAAAATAAAGTTAATAATGTTAGTAATAATTTTTAAGTATTTTAAACGCGATCATTTTTAAGTACAATAATCAAATATCACTAGAAGTAACCTCGGCCATCCTTATTATAACAGTTTACTAATAATACCTTTACTTATTAATTTCGTTGTGGTTTTTATTGGTAAAGATAATAGTGTAACGATGAGCGTTTAAAATGCACTTGAGTCATCGTTTAGGTATGGACTCGAATCGAGGCGAGCCAGCTGACGTAGGCAGTAGGTAACCACTTTTACCAAGTAATCGCTAATCAACAATAAACTGCTTATTAAAATGTAACATAACTATTTATAGTACAAAGTCCATGAGGGACATTGAACCCCGGTTTCAATATATTTTGTACAATAAAATTTATTGATTGTTTAATATATTTTTTCCCTTTTTTTTTCACATATTTTTTTTTTACAGTTAAAATTTATTTAACAAATTTAAAAATGTAATAATAAAAAACTAAAACATATCATAAAATGTAAAATTAGCTTTACAATATCGATGTTTACAATACATTGGCGACAACACAGTACATTAATTTCTATGGGTTTGACGCCATTCGTACTATCCAACATTATTTGCACATATTGCATTACGAATACGATTTTACCTTAACAGACAACCGCCATATTAATAGTCAACAGTTGTGTGATAACTGTGATCAGTTGAATTTTGAGATATTTTATAAAAATATCTATGATTAAATCGGAAAACTTTTAGTGAAAATATTTACATTGGTTTTAAGTACATATTATTATCATTTGAAAGCATACTCTTGATGCACTAATCAATTTAGCGATTATGTGTCAATTGGAGATTGGCGTTAATGTTCGGTTAGCGATTTGACCACATGGTTCGCCATGTGTCATCAAATTAATTTTATTTATGGCTTACAACAGTATCCTTTATTAATGATGATTATAAAAAAGGTTTTCAGAAGAATTTTTTCTTCTCTCTTTCGTGTGGAAATGCAGAAGTTTTCTCCAATTCATAAAAGTTTCATAAATGTTCCCCCTCAATTACTTAGTAAAATAAGAGGATTAGTGTCCAAACTCGTTACATAATAGATTCATAAACACATTAGCGTAGAGATAATGTATGTATATGTGACAGATAAGATTGAACACATAATTATGTATAAATAACCTCGCCGAACATTGAACCCGGAACACACTAATCGGGCCAATGCCAATTGCGTTTACATAAGTGTGCCCTCTTCGCAATGGCTTCGCATTGTCGTGTAACGTCGGCCTTATTTTACATTATAAATTTTGTATCGTCGTCGTGTTTTTATATTCACTTTTAATTATTCTATGGAAAATTGTCGCGACGAGCTCCGATGATCGGAGCCCGCTCGGAGCACACGCACGTGGGTCTTTTTAGTTCCCCAGAGACAATCCGATCAGCCAAGCAAAGGCCGGTGATGATGCGGCCCCTGCAACCGCCCGGATTACCGAGGGTTAAGCCCCCCACCACTGCCCACCTAGGTTTTGACCCACCTAGGGGGCGTTCTAAGCGAACTACTTCACCGGGACGCCATGGCCACGTCGTCGGCGACGTAGGTGTGGCTACCTTCGGTTGCCTAATTGAGTGGCCAGTGGCGACCGGGCTACCATCTGTCAGTCAGCTCGTATCGAGAATGGACGTTTTTCGAATAAAAAGTTAAAAAAGAAGAAACCTAAGAAATTATGGGTCTAAGAAACCTAAAAAACCTAAGAAATATATCGAAACTCATTTTTTCCACAAACACGCGTGCAACCGTCTTGGCGACAGGTTGGACACTGAGTGACTGAGACGCAGTTTACTCGTGTACATTTTACTGGCGACGTCGTCGACTCGCCGGTCTCCCGTCTCCAGACTCTTCACAGATAGCCGACAGTCGTGACTGCGCTTCCAAATTAGCGACGCTTCCAAACCGTCGCCAAGTGCGTTATCTCCCATACATTTCAATAATAATTCTATGCATGAAATGCCAAGTTTCATCCATATCCATTTAGCATTCTGTGTTAACACCTAAACATCTTCACAAACTTTTGCAATTTTATTATACTAACTAGCTGTTGCATGAAACTTAGTCCGCGTACTCGCTGATAACGTAGCTTTAATATAGGTGAAAAGAATTTTTAAAATCCAGCTAGTAGTTTTTGAGTTTCTTAATTAGTTACAAACAAAATTACAAATATTTTCTTTTTATAATAGGTATTAGTATAAACTATAAAGATAATACTAGCTGAACCCGGCTACACTTTAGCTGCAGCGAAGCGTGGGGCGACTGTCTTCTTCGACATAAACCGGCATTACTCGGCAAAAATAAATAAATTCATGAATTTACACATAAACCACCCTCAGAAATTCTTTTTTCCATAGATCCAACCTAATCGGGAACAAAATCTGTTTATAACTTTCCGAGAATAGCGCATACTATACAGACAGAGAAAAAGGATCCAAAATTTTAATTATCATTACAATATATTTGTTTTATTTTGTTTTTAATTGTTGAAAGACTAAAAATTGTTCACATTGTAGTGTAAGTTTTGGATATTTTAAGTCAAGATATTTAAAATACTAAACTCCCTCTACTTATGTTTAGGTATTATTATTATTATTATTAGAATTGCTTAAAGCCCTCTACAATACTTAAAAAGGCCACGTGTAAATTCGTCGTCGACCACCCGCGGCCACGTGGCGTGATGGCGTTGGCCTTGACTTCGACTCCTGCGCACCTCGAAGCTCGCACTTTGCGCGGTTATTTTTACCACTCACCGAAACCGTTTTTTTAACTTGTTTGTCGAATGTCAGTGTTTTTTTAATACGAGCTGAGCTTTGTTTTGCCTTGATGAGAATTTGAAATCGTGTCTGACTCGTGTTTGTATAATTTTAGTTAGCACCGTTTTTTATAATATTTTGTACTGTCCCATCTATTTGCAAAACTTGTATACGGTCCTTGTAAGTCATACGTGGGTTTAGGACCGTTGAAGACAAGCATGATAACCATGTCACACTTACCGTAGTATCTTCCAGGAAGCACAAGGATTATCTTCTCGTTCGAAATGCCTCAGTGCCAGTTTCATGGCGCTGAAATGGTCTCGTAAGAAAGTTAAATGTCACTTAAATAACCTACGGAGAGAAGGGCTATGCTCGGCGTTACTATGCGAGATCGTATCAGCAATGAGTAGATCCATAGACAAACGAAAGTCATCGACATAACTAGGAGGATTATTAAATTGAAATGACAAAGGCACAAGGGGCACTGCCGATATTTATAATCTTTATAGCCGTATATTATATTAATATACGGCTAGCAGTGGCCGTACTATGACTGAGATGATAATCATCATGATGGACTTTGTATTTATTTAAAAAAATAGAAAAAAAATTTGTATTCTACACAATGAGTCATTTTTTTATTACGAATAGCAAATAGTGATAGGTACTGCTAACCTTTGAACATTTGAAGTAGCTACCTACATTACTATTATAGAAAAAACAAATATTCATTTTATTCGGTTTCGTAATTAACGAATATTAAATCGATTGCTTTTTAATGTTTCTTGATCTAAAGGACGCTCATTGGAATACTATAACAAGTATTCTATATTAATAACCCTGAATAAGTTGTACAGTGGCCACATAGGTAAGTACATAATGAAAATGCTCTTTTTGAATCACAGTATTGGGTGAATGGTCAGATATTGAAGCCAGCATTGCGGATGGTCTTGTAAATATCGAATTACAAACGAGACCCTGAAGCAAATGTTTCATTGACATTGTGTAGGTACAACATACATTTATCTGTTCGCAGAACATTTTTTGTTTGTTCTTAGTATTATACGTAAAAATAAAATATGTATGTCCAAGTTCATTGCATCACTCTCTCCAATATTACCCTACTTGCGATATATAATAACTACGCGTATTATCAACCTCAATAGACTGGAGTCGGGTGACCTTCGCTCGCAAACGCCCGCCTAGTAACTACATAAACATACATACGAGTATCAACCCATTCTATCTATACTTTACACATATACAATAAATACACATACCAAGCACGATGACCCGTTCTCCCGCCATTTGCCACCCGCACGCTTGCACGCCTTACAAACGTAGTAACTCGATAATACTGATTTTCAAATTAAACCTTAACTCCCGCTTCATAGGGTTGCAACTCGTCCGTACATTGCGGTAGGTTAGTGCGTAACAAAAGCGGACCGAGTCGCGGGAAAGTACGTTGTATTTATTTTTGTGTAGCGCAGTGAGTGCAGTGTTCCGAGAAGCGGTCGAATAGGGACGACCGCGGATGTTAACAATACGGTACGCAGCCAGCCGGTCGTGATGCTGTTGCCCACTTTCAATACTTTTCTTACTAAAACCAGTTGGACTTCGGAGGAGTTTGGATTTGAAATAATTAATTATTGAAAGATTTATATAAGTATATTGAGATAAATAACAATAAACACAGACTAACAACTGTTATTTGTTTCGTGAATTCTAACCAAATTCTAACTATTGAATTTATTCATTTACAGCAATTGTATACAGCATTTATAACCTATAACTCCCGCTCCCGGCTTCGTCCAGGAAAAACTTAAATAGTATAGGTAATATACATTCCGTGAAAAATTATCTAACTGATGGTAAATACCACATCAAATTCCGTTGCGTGGTTCAGGAGGAGTTAGCGGCTTCAAATTATACTATGTAAAGAAGATAAAGAAGAATGTTACCTACTAGAAGTTTGACGATTTCTTAAATTGTCGTAAACGCTTTATAAATGTTTGTTTTTGTTCATTTAGATATACCCTAGTAAATAGTACTTAACCAGTAGGTATTAAGTATTATTTACTCTATGATTTATACTAACAACCTATGGTTTGTGCATAATAATGCACAAATATAGCTTTACACGTAGAATATTCAGAAACGTTCACAAACAATAACTTATGTCCGTTCAGTGACGAATCAAATTAATCACTCGAATTCGCAAATATGACTGACAGGCATGAGCGATGAATAAAATATAAATCGTAAATTTCTTTGTATTTTCTTAAAAATATTTGCACTCAATATTGATTGCTTCTTTATTGGAAATGTTCTTGAGAAGACATTTTTTTTATGTTTTAGTCGTCAGACAGGCTGTCCGACCTGTCCGTCCATTTGGTAGGTGGCTACCGTCGCCTATAACATATTCTCGATGTTTCTCAACCATGACTTCCTCCTTACATTAATTTTATTTTATGTTTACATACTTTCGTTTACTTTTCAAATACCTATATCCAAATAATAAAATCGGGAATTTTAATCTTTGAATAATAAATATATCCAAAGTTCAAATTTTTTTTCTTCTAATAATAATATATTATAATTGAACATGATTGGTAAAACAATCTAAATTAATTATAATTACTCAATAAATGAGGTTAGTGCTATTTGTACTTACAATTCGTAAATTATTGTGTATGTAAATAGGTATGTGAGGTAGGAAATTTTATTTCCATTTTTAGTCCAACTAACGGTGAAATTTTTATAAATATTAACATTATCATTTGATAATACAGAGTGGTTTTTTTTTTAAGTCTTTATTAAAGGCTTTTCCCTTAGGGACAAGTCGCCTCAATGGGCAAGGTCTTATATACATAGCTAAACTATACTAGATACTACTATACTAAACTATTACTAAACACTAAATCTAGAATGGTAAATATTGTACAGCTCCCTGGCATCATCAGATAACGGGAAAGCCAGGGCGCTGTTCAGGTCACATACTTGCAAATTAAATTGGCCACTGAAGCCCGTTGAAAATAATTGAAATAAGGTAACGTTATCGGCTATGAAATTAAAATAAAAAAAACTAAAAAAATTGGGCGCCAGCTAACTAAAAAATGAAAAAAATCATATGTTAGCACTTAAAATATATTTAAACAACAAAAAAAAAACACAGGGGGTGGTCCTTAAGCCCGTACGTTATTATATATATATATATGTGAAATTTAAAATTTGATTCAATAAATCCGGCTAATAAAAATTAAAAACTTAGCTGGATGTGAATAATGGCTGGATGTAATAATATAGTTTTCCTTCTCGGCAAAATAAAACAGGCTGCTCATCAGTGTCACCAGAGAAAAAATGAAGAAGGCTCATCAAAATATAAAATGCGGATAAAACCCAGGATTCATTATATATTAATTATATATCTCAAATTAATCCATGAATGACATAAAACCAAAACAAAAAAACCATAACAAAAAAAAACCCTGAAATGAAAAAGAAATAATTAAACACAAATCTAAAAGAAAAAATATGTGTGCCTGACCGTGGGAATCTAAAATTTAGATATAAGATCCCTAAATGTTAATAATTTATTCAATAAATGGTCAGGCAAAAACAAACAAGAGTAAAATAAAAAAAAAATACAATTGCATAAGGATTAAAAATAAACTGCAAAAGATAATAGAATTAAATGAGTAAATTAACAATAAATTTAAAATGAACTAAAACACAAATTATAATAAAAAAAAACATTAATCAACAATCTATCATCAGAAATAAGATGAAATACGTACCCATTTATAAACCGGGGTTTTTTTACATAAATATTTTAAACTAAATAATTAAAATTTTAAAAGAAAATGAACTGGCAAATACAGGCTATTATCAGCACAAAAACTGTACCGCTCTCTGCGAGCGACAGAGAAACAAAAAACGCTCTCTGACTGAAAATTTTGAATATTGAACGTCAAATGCAATTCTATATATTTAAAAAAAATAATAAGTTTTTAAATACTTAAATAAATAAATAAACAAATAAGGTAATATAACTAATAAAATAAATAAAATAAGTAACGCTACGTTACATATCCCCTCTTCCTACAGAAGAATTTTTTTTTCCGTTAATAGGATAAAAAAAAATTCTTTGCGCCCATACACAAATGCTACCACTTTCATCCTACGTTCAAAAAATAAAACCTTCCATACTATTAACAGTGAGAATTGCAGCACTAGTTATTAAAACTGTGTTGTGGTACTCAAATGTTTCCTTTCAAAAAAACTAATTCAAGATATTTTCTTGAAGAAGTAACTTGCATAAGATAGGGCAGTAGTATAAAACTGCTGACCTTAAAGCAGAAGTGTTTAAGGAACAAATGAGGAAGAGTATAAAGAGAAAAAGAAAAAAAAAAAAAATTAAAAAAAATAATTAACTATTAACATAACTGAATCCTAACTAGAGGAAACAATTAACACCAAGCGAACAAAACGCCCAGACAACTAAGCATTCAACCAAAGAATACTTAAACAAAATAGATTCCTTAAAAACAAAAAGGAACTACATTGTTAATAATAACAAACGCCCAGAAAAATAACTAGACGATAACTTCAAGGCTTAAATTATTTTATTTAATAATCCGCCCTGCTTATGAACTTTAAGGCTTGTTTAAAGAGTTGTAATCCGCTCTGCTTATGAACTTTAGGGCTTGTTTAAAGAGTTGTAATCCGCTCTGCTTATGAACTTTAGGGCTTGTTTAAAGAGTTGTAATCCGCTCTGTCTATGAACTTTAGGGCTTGTTTAAAGAGTTGTAATCCGCTCTGTAGGTATAATAAAAACTAATTAGTTAAATAATTAAATAATAACTAAATAAATGAATAACTAAGGAATTAATAATATTAAGTAAATATGTACATAATCAAGAATTATTTAGGCCTGGCAATTTAATATCTTTAATATGCCACGAACCTAAGTTCTTACCGTTCATATCTTTAAGTAACAAAACAAGAGGTGAAAGCTTTTTAACCACTGTACACTTTGTGAACTTTGGAGCCAGCTTTTTGCTGAATCTCTTTCCTTTGTTACTAAGAAAATAATTTCTCTTCCATACAACATCACCAACATTAAAGTTTACGGTTTTACGCCTTAAGTTGTAATGTTGTAAATTCTTTTGGTGAGCTTGCCAGAGAGCAGCTTGCACCTTGTTAAAAATAGAGGCCAAAGAACCTAGATTTTCTGCGTATTTGTCTCTAGGAAGAAAAACTATTTCGTCACTATCCTCATTATTAACATAATGAGAACCACAATCTACTAATTCCCTACCATGAACAAGAAAGGTTGGTGTAAAACCAGTAGATTCATTTACTGAATTATTGATGGCAAAATTAATTTTTGGAATTAGTATATCCCATGACCTATGATCATCATTAACAAACGTAGAAATACAAGTAATAATAGTTCTATTGTATCTTTCAACCGTGTTTACTTGCGGAGTATACTTAGGCGTACAGTAAACTTTAGGAATATTATATTTAATAAATAGATCCTTAGTACTTTTACCAACAAATTGACTACCATTGTCCATTAAAATAGTTTGTGGTATACCATGAACTAAGAACACAGAATCTTCCAAAATCCTATTAATAATTAAAGATGTTGCTTTCTTCATAGGAAAGATTAAGCAATATTTACTAAAACAACAAGTAACTACAAAGATATATGAATTTAATTTGCGGGTAAGAGGTAAAGGACCCATGATGTCTATTGAAATCATCTGGAAAGGTCTGGAGCATTCCTTAGGACGTCCCATCTCTCCCAAAGTTAAATGATTTTGTTGTTTATAAGCTAAACAGGTATTACAAGAAGTAACAAAATTAACAACGTCCTTATATAAACCTGGCCAATAGAAATATAATGCAACACGTTTATAAGTTTTAAATACCCCTAAATGAGCGGCAGTAGGTTCACTATGATATTTTTCTAAAATAGCTTGTCTTTGTTCACTATTAAAGATGCTTATAACGCACCCTCTCGTTCCGGACACATTCTT
Organism: Synanthedon myopaeformis; assembly: GCA_944738685.1. NCBI lineage: Eukaryota > Metazoa > Arthropoda > Insecta > Lepidoptera > Sesiidae > Synanthedon > Synanthedon myopaeformis. The sequence continues at coordinate 1,253,120 of OX122933.1, read as the reverse complement.
TCAAAACATGGTACACGTCCTCCACAATGTTGCACTCAGTATAATTCGACGTCGCCACTTTTCGCATCAGGTGTCCAAATTTGTTTATAGGAATGTGTCCAGAACTCAGTCTCATAGCTGTCACATCGTCACGTCTGCCAAGCGGAGCATTACAGAGTTGTCTGAGGGTGAACGTTTCAACAACGGCACACAGGAAGCGATTTAAAATTCACTAGTTATACCACTTTTTGTTGCTTTTAGGTCATTTAACGGGTGCCATGCAAATTAATGCTAAATGTTTACGTTTGTGAACAACAAAATATTGCGGTACCATTTTGCGATTATGACGTATGAGGTACCTATATGGAACAACTGCTGCTCTGTTTGCTTTTTGTATCACAGGGTATATATATATGTCAACGTCTCTAGTTTGTGTAAGTGCGTATTTAATCCTACTATCCTGCCTAACTAATTTAATAAATGAGAAAGTAAGTTTGTTTGTTTCACGCTTTCGTGCCTTAACTACTCAACCGATCATCATGAAATATTGCGTTGTTAGGGGTACAAAAAATGTCTTATAGGATACATTTTATCCAGAAAAAGTACTGTTGCCGAGGAACGCGGACAAAGTTGCGGCCTAAAGCTAAGTTGATTATAAATAACTAGCATAATAGCATAATAATAATAAGTTGATTATAAATGCACGCGACTTCGTTTTCGTAACTTTATAAAATATAGCCTATATGTTACTTACTCGCTGATAATGTAGCTTTCTATACTTAGATGAAAGAATTTTCAAAATCGGTCCAATAGTTTTTGAGTTTATTTATTATAAACAGAAATACAAACATAAAAAAATACAAATCTTCTCTCTTTATAATATAGTAAGTCTTAGTTAAGTTTCAACTAAAAGTTATGTTCATAGGAATATGATGTAAATGCTTCGCTCAACATTCGTTTTTCAAATGATTTTTTTTAGAATTTATTTTTATATATTTTTTGTCCCAAAGATTTATATATATTTCATTCATTATATTTTAAATTTAAAAGTAATCCAATAGCGTTTCTTCTTCTGATAACATTATATTACTGAACATAGTTGCGATCAATCTAAATTCCTTATGACGTTACACATTAATTGAACTCCGAGCATTGGTACTAACTCGTAGACGCATATAACTATTATACCTACCTACTTCGCATCTTTCCTTATTCTGACATTTTTTGTAATAACATATCAACTTATCGAGTACCTAGTAGTTATGCTAGTATGTCTGCGGATGCTGCAAGAATGTGGTATTAACTTGCATTTCTTTATTCAGGCGTAGAAATTATCATCAAAGATATTTTTTTTTATTAGGATATTTTTTTCTCTTGGGCCGTCTATGCTTGCTTGCCCTATTCGGTGAAGTTGTACGAGTTTAATGTGTAAATTAATATAATTTAAAAATAGAACATTAGATAAGGAATGCTACTTGCGAAAAATAAACACAAGATAATGTCTACTAATTTTAAACAAATAACATCGCCCAACAACCGTACAATCAATACCCACCAAAGATCAACAAAAGCAAAATAATGTCTTTATTGTCAATGAAATTATTGACAAGCTTGATAGAGAAATGAATGCAATTATTACAAATAAAAATGCGGAGTCACTTGACCAAAAATAGGAATATTGCTAGACAAATTAGGACGGATGGTAACCCTTTGGAGCACACCAGAAAACTCCAGAATAGATTTCTGTTTTAATTATAAACAATTAAAAATTAAATTAAATTAAGTTTAAATTTCTGTTTCATTTTAAACAATTTAGGTAGATGCTATATATATATATATATATATATATATATATATATATATATATATATATATATATATATATATATATATATATATATATATATATATATATTTATCGTGCTCTTTATTTCTAAATTACTAATTTTAAATTTAAGACAAGTCATGAAACAAAAGAGTTGTAGAACATAGCGATGTTTCTATATTTCAGGCCGATGTAACCCACGATGTGGATTTTGAGCATCCTGGGGCATTGGATTTTGACAAAAAGAAAAAGTTTATATTAAGGTTATACACCCTTTCACCGGTAGAGGAAAAAGTAATAAATAGTCTCATGGAAATACCTACTCGAACGCGTGTCACATATTGATAGTTGATGTTGATGCCCCACGTGTCTCAGATGACGTGGGCGGAGGTATGTTAATCTGCCCGTTTGCATGATGTGGGCGGCCATACGGAAGAGTAAAAATCGATGAAAAAAATTTACTCAAGCGCGTCATATATTCTGAGTTAAGTGAACCTGAATGAAGCTCCCATTCAATGACTGACGATATTCTAATGTCTAGTTTAGGTGAAGTTTTATTTTGCAAGTATGTGATCCTTCCACTCCCATACGACAGGCTCAAATAGTCAAATTATTAAAATGCACTTCAGCATAAAATATAATATCATACCTGACGAGTAAAGGCTTGACGCGCGCGAGTATTTTCAACTATCCACTCTGATCGGTTGCCCCATCTAAGCTCTCTAGGCTTTGATTGGTGGAGGGAGGTACTCAACAGGGTGCAAGGTATCTCCTATTCCTTTTCATATATGTTTTTATAAAATACAAACAAGTACCAATTCTACGGCCCTCAAAGTTAGCACTATAGGCTTGTGTAATAGAATAATCATACAACGGACAGGAGGCGAAACCCTGCATGACTAGTCCAGAGCCAACTTTGAAAATTTCTTTATATTTGCAAAGTTGGCCCTGCCGGAAATAGAACCTTGATCCCTGAGTCACAGCACAAAGGTTCTGACCCATGGGATAGAATAGGAATAATTAATTTACGATACCGTTAGTTAAAAGCTTTTGTAAAAACGTGTTAAATATACATATGTAATGAACTGCACCCAAAGACCTTTATAGGTCACGCACGATGCGAGCTTGTACTCGTAATGTTGACACACATTTTACAGAGCGACAAGGGCGTGTATGTAGTTAGCTGTACTTTGTCTATGTATAATTCGCTCGCATTTCAGCCGCCATGTTGGATGTCTCGCCGCTCAGGGAAGTCGGCCGGCGGTATTCCGCGAAACGTTATTGTGAACTCATTCCTCAGTCCCTCTCACTTTCTGCGCTTTTACGTTTCCAAAGGGCTTATTTCAAAAATATGTGTTACAAATAGTTAACACTGATCAAAAACGTTTTGTTTTTGCATTGGACAATTTTTGATCAATAGATACATTAGATTTAAATGAAAAATATTCGCTAACTACAAGTACAACTGACTAGTTACTTTTAGAAATAATTTTATGTTTTATTAAATTATGCACTCTGTTTACTGCACCGGTTACCGGTGACTTAAATGGCGGTTAGCCTACTTGACTCACGGTGAAAGAGGCCCTTAGTCTTATAAATTTGTTATTTATTTATCGTTTCAAACCGCATAGATTGCGAAAAATACATTATATTTCTCAGATAAAAAAATTTCAAAACATTGAAACTATCTTAATAGGAACTTAGCAAAAAATTATAACCATTTGTTTTAAATATTTTACATGCTTTAAATTCAGTGATCTTATTATGATCCAAAAAATTATACCTAAGTAACTTAACTTGTGCCTTATATTATGTAATTATAGCGTACCTATAAAGTAAATAACGTTTCGATGATTCAGCAAATCAAATAAAATTTAAGAATAGCAACAATGTATGATTACTAGTGATAACACGTGAATCGACAGATGAGTAACATTTAAAATGACTCATTTAAAACGTTCACCTCGGCACGTAAACTGCGAATTTAGCCTCATTTTATAATAGCCTACAATTTCATTGTTCTAGCTAGTAGGTAACACTGATAGACTGTCTAATGTCTCACAGGAAAAATACAAATCTTCTCTCTTTATAATAACATCTCGAATGGGCATGACAAGTAATGAAGGGTGAAGAAAGTTACTATTTTCAATTATTAGCAATGGACTCTTCGTAACAATTCATCATCGATTACGTCACCCGTTTATTGATGTTATTAAGCTTAGAATGGCTGTGCGTCATGAACCATCGAATTTGGCAGTATGTATGTAGTAAAATAAGCAAGTTTAAATTTTAATGGAAATTTTAATTATATTCTGTTTATTAATAGTAATGACAGTTTTTGGAATTACTTGTATCATAACGCCCTCATTTTCAGAATTTTTGGACGTATTGTGACATCAACATCACCCAGACTCGTTATGAGAAGAATTTGACCTTTCGCCTATAAAAAAAAAATGAGCAAATTTTAAAATGTTAAAAAAATAAAGATATATAGAAAATAGAAATTACTATTTTTTACTTGTTATTAAAAGAAAAAATATGATCGTTTTTGTTTCTTGGTTATTTTTGTCTACCCAGTAGGTAACTTAGATGGATATAGATTTGGAAAATGTAAAGAGAAACACCATGAACCCTTACACTAATGTTATAACCAAATCAAATATTTATGCCACGAACTTATCCTAGTACTTCCGTATATGAGTATTATACTGCCTTTAAAATTTAGCTTCCCTGGGGCAGTATTCAGCCGGCCTACCTCCCCCAGATCCCGTCTGACACGTACCTTCCATTATGAAAGTTATAAATTCCCCTTGTCATATAGGTACTCGTTTCTACACAGTACAGCAAAATCGCGGGCAATATTTCGAAAGACGATGCTCACGTAGGGAACCCGAGCCCGAGAGTTTTGCCCCAATTAGTTGTCGCCGTATCGTGTCATTAACTTATGGAGATCGGCTACCATTAAATATTACGGTAATCTTTCGACATTAATGTTTTATTACATTTTTTGCGTATTACCATCTTGTATATTATAATATAGGTATGTAAATAATTGCCTTTTTTGTAAGCTACAGTTAATTAACAGTGTTTTGATAATAATTTTAAACAATTTCACACAAGGTAGGTACTCATATACCTAATAATTGGCTATTAATTTGTTAAGAATGGTTACTATAGAATCTTTAAGATGGATCCAAGCTTAAGATATTTGGTCAAAATAAGTTTAATCAATTAAAAAAAAAAAACAATGTTATATTACAGGACGATTAGTTTTGCTAAATATAAAAAATAATCTATTTAACATTTTAAAAACATTTTGTGTTTCTAATAAGAATGTTGTTTTAAAAGCGTTTATTTTTTCATAATTATGGTCTCGCCATTGTAGTAATTTCTTTTCATTTTGTACTTATTATTCACATAAAAAAATTAAGATTGGTTAAACTCAATAGAATTATTGATAGTGATAGTCTGATTAGTATAACAAACTTTGTTTGGCACTAGACTTATAAATTATATAGGTTTTCCGCAACAATACAAAATTATCTATGGTGAGGCAAAAGTGGGATTTCCACTACATTTTTGGTTCCTAATCCTTTTGATTTCCTAATCCTGAAATCCTGTCATTCTTCAAGGGTAACGTGTAACGTGAATGCTGTCCGCCACATATTTCGTAACTTTTGAGTTAGTTCGTGACGAAAACATGTGTGACTGTCCGCCACATATTACGTGACAGGATTTTGTTGACACATTCATGTGACATTTCTTATGATATATCCTAAATTTCGTAGGATGGATGAGAAGAGCACTATTACAATAATTATTACTACATAAAAGCGGTTTGTTACTCGTTCGTTGAGTAACGCACATCCCACATTTCTTCGCGAGTAACAGTTGGGAGGCGTGCCCCATAAATTGAGCCGGCTCCGCGCCACTCTAAAAATGGCGCATTTTAAAGTAATGCCTGTGATAAATCCTCCAAGTATGAGATTTTTATCACGCTCTAGCTAATGGAAATTTGCTAATTTCGGCTAAACTTAAAATACGTATTATATTCACACGATTAAGTGATCAATATTGACTGTATAATTAAATGGGTTTGTATTCAATTTAACTGGCCCATTTCGATTAAAAAAAGTTGTCAGCGACAATAATTACATTTGTTTTTAAACTTATTAATGAAACATTAAGTTCTGTAATAAAGTTTTAATTGGCCACTTATTTCTTTTTTCAAAATTAAAAATACACAACATTTAAGAAAAACCCCAATTTTAATGCGGTTATCTCGGAGATGCTACAAAAATTTGTTGTGCAATATTGCACCTTAACATAGGTTAATTAGGTTATGATCATTTTGGTTTAAATTGCGTTTGGTCTGAGGTTAGTCCTTCTCATGGTAATTATGTTTGGTTGTAGGCCCGGGCAGACGGATCACGGGCACGGCGGCGGCGGCGCCTTGGCGTACGGCGGGAAGCCAGCGGCCGGCGGCGTGGTGGCCACTCCGCAGCCTCGAGCGCCGCCCGCCGCGCCGTATGCGCAACCCTATCCGCCCTCACAGCTGCGGCTGCATCAGCCCGGCTATGGCTCGGCTGCACTTACATACAGGTTTGTCTATTGTCACTACCCATCACAGTTAACACCCTCTATACACCACACAAGCATTCTCATTATCAACCCACAAGCGTCCACTATTGGACATAGAATTTAATAAATTGAGCGCATCCATCTACGCCAGGTGCTCTCTTAAGGTTAGCAAGCAGGTGGACTTTGGTCTCCATTCCGAGACTCGTCTATCCTCAATGCCCATACGTTCTCAGCTGACTGATTCTTTGCACTATGTTAACCCGACTACTTTGCGACGAAATACCATGCATTTCTCTAAGCATTTCTTTCATAAAGAAAAAGTATTTTGGTTTGATCTTCCTAAGCAACTCAGTTAAGTATATTTTTATTTATTTCCTAACACAGTTAATAGTAAATAGGGTTTAACTTAAGTCAAACGAATGAGTTTAATATAAGTAAAAAATGGCAGTTGTTTGGTTCAGTTCAGAATAGCAACGTAAACATAAAAAAGATGTTCGCTAATTCAGGAAACCGTCATTCTACCATGAATTATAAATAACAGGTTTTACTCTGTTTGACAGAGCATAGAAGTGTCTGCTACACCTGTAGTTTTTGCAACACAGTGTAAGTAGCTATATATTATTGGACAGAGTTTACTATAGGTTTTTTAATTTGCTACATTCGCTTGGTACATTTTATTATTTAGTAATTTTACAATATAGTTAATATTTTCATACAATACTCGTCCTCTATCGTCGATATTAAGATTTATCAAATACAATGTTTTTATTACTGACTTTAGAATTTAATTTAAATCTACTTTAAATTATCAATTAATAACGCATTTCCTTTATTGAAATACAAGCTGTTGCACGCGACTTCGCCCGTGTAACTTTATAAAATATAGCCTATGTTACTCGCTGATAATTTAGTTTTCTATAGGTGAAAGAGAGTTATTCATTACAAACATACAAATCTTCTCACTTTATAATTTTAGTATAGATAAACTAAACTACTCGTAGGTATCGTATTGTAACTGCACTTTATTTTATCAACATTAGTAATGTTATCAAGAGTGAGAGAGAGAGAGAGAGAGAGAGAAAGCGCTTTTTGTAATTTTGTTTACATGTGGGGGATAATCTTCGGAACCATTTGAAAAAATCTTTCTAGTTGGTTATGAACTCATCATTGGTTACCCTAGAAGCAAAAGTATCATGTTTATCACGAACTCTCATTAATTTCCAGTTAATTGTTTTAGTCGTGAAAGAAAAGTTATCGTAGTAGGTATACGTCTTTTCTTCAGATAAATTTTCCAACTTTGGAAAATGACTTTATATTTTCTTTTCAAAAGTTTTCCCTCTATTGTCTCTCCGAAGCATCGTTAAATTAACAAGATTCCGAGTTTTCTAAACTGTTTAATTAAGTAAAGACTAATGAACTTTACTGGGCCTTGGCCAGGCCTCCGTCACTCGCCCAATGCAGCGTTATAAGTAAGTAGGTACCTACCTACCGCTAAGTAGCTCGTAGCCGAGCCGACCGGCAAACGGGCTGTCGCACACGAGAGCGAGACTGAGGGCACACACTGTATACATTTTCCGCGCAAAATGTAGTGATACTTAGGTATTATTATAATAAAATTATTGAAAAACGATACGATGGTTAATTATTGTGAAGTTTTTGGATGTCGATGTCAAAAAACAAATAAAAATTTGATAGAAAAAATATTGATCATTTTATAAAATTAAAGCACATTTAAGTCAGTGGCATTTCATTTCATTATACTATAAATAATAAAATAAAAGTTTAAATTAAGTCATTTTGTTAATTTATTGTTTTTTGTTCCCCAACGTTTTCGCTCGATGACGCAATCGCGCTGTGTACGCGGGAATATAGCGTCTTTTGTAGGCTTAGCGTAGGTATTTTAGCTTTTGTATGGGAGTGATGAATCTGTTACGTATTAACTATTATTTAATCTGAGCCTTGGCCTTTTTGGTTGAACTCAAATTAGAGAAACTGAAGCGGGAGGAAAATGATTCTTATCAAAAAGCTCAAAATTTTTGTTTACGATAGGAATATTTTTGGATACGATAGCGATGTGTATGTACAGTACTATCTCTATATATTGTAAACAAAGTTTCAGACAAAACATGGTAAATGACGAAGGTAACATAACACACCTTTGAAATATCATGGATAAAACGCTTATCAGTATGTCATATACAAAAAATCTGATAGATTTACAGTAATATGTTAACATATTGTACAATATGTGCCCAGTGGCAACTGTACCGACCTCTCCCAAGGCATCAAAACAGAGACCGGTAAACATTCAACCCATCAAGCGTAACAATAGAATGAATCCGCAATGCGTACAGACTACAGATAAGAAAATGTTATTGTGTTCGTTATCAGATGGGCCATTCTGCTCTGTTTACTTCGTTGATATTGAGATGCAATGGCTGGGGATGGCTACAGAAATACACGCGGACCAAAGGAGAGTTTACAATGTTTTTTCATTCTGTAAGGGGATTAGGAAAGAGTTTTTGTCCTGTTTCCTTTATTTAAATTTTCTATAGATGAGTTTTTAATACAAGAGATGTGATGTAATATTGTTTAGCCAATATACATATAGGTGTGCACCTATAAAACCTTAATATGATAGACAAAAAAATCGCCATTTAATTGCTAAATCCATTGATAGTCACGATTATAACTCAAGATATTATATAATTATATGCTCCGACTCCCAATATTTGGTTATACTCCGAAGGCTTACCTCCTGAACGTACGTCCCTTGATCCAGTCACCTAGCGAAACTCTCAGGATTTCCGTCGAGCCTCATTGCTTTTTGCTGAATAAACATCCCATATAGCGGTCTTTTCACCTACCTTATTATTTTTATTTATGTTTTAAATATGCCATACAAAAATTATATTCAGTTAAAGGATTGAAAAGCGAGAGTTAAATAGACGCGAGGCGCCATCCATAGTTCAGGAGTAAAAGTGTGAATATTAAATCATGCAACCTTATTAACGAAGTAAAAAGTATCCTATATTTTAATGCAGGATGGCAGTATGCCATGTTCCAATTAAATCTACATATTTTATTCGCATTTATTGTTTTGTACAATGCTGAATTGTAACTTAGGCTTGAACAACTTTGTGATTTCTGATCCCATATCGCGACTGTATGGCGGGGGCGAATGCGACCTCCTTTTGCGGAACTAGATCACGCGATAAACTATTAGAATACAGCTGCAACCGATGCATGGGAAAGCACCTTCTTACCATAGCATAACACCAAGCCATTGTATTTATGAACGCCGTGCGAAACGCTATTCTTTGATAATATGTATTGTCTTTTTTAAAATGTTGTAATTGAGTTTCACTAAACAGTATAAGGTTAATTCTTAAATTATTACAATAAGTATGAAGATTATTAATCTAAACGTCGAAAAAACTTCACATGAGCATACGATCGTTGTTCAGAGCACTGATAAGGGCAAGATGCAAATGATGATCCCCAATCTCCGGTAGGATATGGAACTGTAAGAAGAAGAAGAACTTTAGTGTTATCAAGAAGAAAAAATTGGAAACTTAGTTGAAGGATTATATTTGAAATTCATCAAATAGTTAGAATCAATAGAATAATATTTCCCATTTTTTCATCCATCGAATCCATCCGGAGAGGTGAGTTGGCAATGCATTAGGCCCCGATTTACGTGCGAGGGCACAAATTGGTAGCAATTTGTGCCAAAGTACGCGGACTTGTGTTTTGTAAGAATGCGTCAGTTAAACGGCTGGCGGTCTTCCAACCGGAGCAGTTATGAAAGGGGGCGCAAATAGCCAGTTGCTAACAATGAAAGATTGTGGAGCCGCGTACCCCAGTCGATGACGTAATAAACGAGCAATTTTTGGCTAAACATCCGCCTCCTTCGTAAAAAACAAAACATACAAAAACAAGAAACTGTTTGTAAATAATACCATAATTGACATAATATACTTACGATCAATACATAGCATAAAATCTACCTCTCTTTGTATTGTTCCTCCGCTTATTTCTTCTATAATGGAAAGACCGATAAACGAAAAAGGTTTCAAAATAATAAACAACCTATTAAAAATGTTTAGAACTATTTTGCTGTCCGCCTCTCTTTGTTTATCGATTATTTCTTATGAACCTTTTAAACCGGATTTTGAAAGAGACTAACTAATTAATCCTCATTTTACAATTATAAATGTGAAAGTGAGTTTGTTTATTTGTTACTCTCTTACGCCTTAACTACTCAACCGATTAGCATGAAGTTTTCCATACATACGTAGCAAGTACGCTGATGAAGTCGCAGTCGCAGGCTAACACTAGTAAGTTTTAAATAGACACGACGTGTGAATTTTATTCTGAAATGTTATAAACAGTAGACAAAAGTTTTGTAATTATGTATTATAAAAAAAATATTTTCAACGTTTGTTTGCCTTTTCACTGGTTAAACCTCGTAATTTAATGTTTTATTAGCATAATATATATAAAGTTTCTTAATCAATTTTGCTATCGTGTCACGATGGCGGGTCGTCAGTACTTAAACTTAAGTTTAAATTTAATGTACGTCACTTTCACTAAATATAGCAAGTACTTTAATTTTACCTTCATATTTAATCATATCATTTAGGTACTTTAATTTTACCACAATATTCTAAACACGTAGAAATTAAATATGGCGTACCGCAAGGGAGTATACTTGGACCGCTACTTTTCCTACTCTATATTAATAACATCCCAAGTGTAACTAACTAGGTATAAGACGATATTGTTTGCGGATGACATATCTGTTGTGGTACGCACAAACACTAAAAATAACTCAGCATCTGATCACGAAAATAAAAAGGCGAAATGTTCCTTTAACTTCTTTGTAACACCTTAACTACTACTATGATTTGGGCAAATAAATGAATAAATAAATAAATAATCAAGTTTATTTAGTATGTACTCTAACTGCACAGAATTATTTTAATGACGTGAATCGCTTTTCTCTCCGCCCGCCTCCTTCCCGCCCGAACACGACCTTGGCCTTAACACAGCCGTGCTCTTGTATTTTTCAGTGTTTAGCTCTGTAATTTCAATAATATTTGCGAGAATGAAATGTAGTGAGCTACTAGCTTAATCCATACTAATATTATAAATGTGAAAGTAACTCTGTCTGTCTGTTACCTTTTCACGCCAACTACTCAACTGATCATGAAATTTTGGATTGTGCCGGATGCAGGAAAGGACATCTGGGGTACCAGAATTCGTCCAGAAAAAAAGTACTGTTCCCGAAGGATCATCATAAAGTAAATAAAAACTAACGCCTGGCCAAAGTGTTATAGCAATCAGAGATAACATAGTATATACTATTTAGTTTATAGACTATGATTACAAAGTCAAACTTGCCAACCGATAGGTCTGTGACCCTACGATAAGTGCATACATAACATTCTGTTTCGCCATTGTTGTAACGAAATCACGACAATCAGAGATGAGGTTGCTGATTCTATTCTGACGTCCGACTTTAGGAACTGGCACATGGTTAGTTTCAATGTAATCGTACATTGAATGGGCTCACTATCATTATAATTGACTAGGCTGACGCGTCTCGGCTTTGCACGGGTGCATTTGTGGGAGTTAGCTAAGAGATTGTACCTTATTCGTCCTCGGACTTCTCAACCCATCCTTACATATTAAAGAAAGTCTCCCGCCGCGTCTTTCTTGCTGTATGTATGTTCACGAAGATTTAAAAAAACTACTGAACGGATTTTCATGCGGTTTTCATTGTTGAAAAGAGCGTTAAACGAGGCAGGTTTTATATGTAATTTTCAGAAAAAAAATGTACCTGTGCGAAGCCGGGAGCTAGTTAGTTAGGTTAGTTAGTTAGCTAGTGAGGTATATGAGTACAATATTTTTATTTTATTGAAAAGTACACTCTTTACTGTACGAAAGAACCCCTCTAGGTCTTTTTTAGTGCGCTATAAAGATATTTTATAATTGAGGAGAAACGAACGTGATGTTTCAGGGAGGGCGGTTATGCCCGAAGCGGAGGCGCAGTCAGCGAGTACCGAGGCGGCGGCGGTACCCGGATGTCCCTCCTGGGGACGGGGTACCTGCCGCCGCCCGCTCCCCCTGCACACCACCCGCCCCCCGCCGACCCGCCCCCCTTCAAGAAGATCCGCCTTTCTGCTGAACGACCGACCGTCACCCCGCTACCGCATCACCAGCAACTCAGAATTGATACAAGGGTAATTATTACATCCGATTACAAAAACTTAAATTCGTTATTTTTTCGTCTGAAATCTAGTTTAATTAATCCAAAATTACTTATCTGCATATCTCGTGTCTTCATTCGAGGATATTTTAATGAATTTTGGTTAAAGTATCGAATAGGTTCAGCCGTTTCCGAGGTTAGTCCTGACAAACTGTAACTGACCAAACAGGGAGGCAAATTTGTAAGAACGAACTTTTACTAGCGTTTATGGAAGAGCGAATGCTCCTGGCTTCCGCTTAAAAGGAGTCTTCAATCATGGTTATTGTAAAAACGATTTTGCCAACTGTTAATAAAAAACATTTTTTTATTTTTATTTTTAACAATCAGCGATAAAACTATACTGCAGTTTATCGCTCTAATAACATTTATTTATTTAAAAATGAAGAGGATGTAGACAAATTAACTTCTATACGGTTAGAAAACAAGTATGACATATTTTCAAACGATTTTTCTGTAAAATATAATCACATGTCTTTCTATTAAATACGTTACGTATCTTACGTTAAATATATTACGTTGGCTATCCTTAATATAAATAAATATTATAAATAACTATATACTCAAAATTAATATCTTTATTGTAAATGTGTCAGCATATTGTTATTATTTATTACAAACGTATTTTTATATAAATTATACTGTTTTTTAAGTATTCAGAAAATTTAATTTGAATTTTAAAGTAAATATGCACACCAACTTTTTTCTAAGATTTCTCCTGGTTATATCTGTGGTGTATTTAGCAAGATATATTAAATGCAATATGTATTTGAATTCCAGGAGCCGGTGAACTCTTATAATACGGTGGAGGTGCTCTCCCCGAACCCCCCTTCGGAGCCGACTATGGAAGACCAGAACTTCAGGACCACCAAGGATGAGCTGCTACAGCAAATATCCAAGGTAAGCTTGCTTGTCGAATATATTCTATAAATTTTCTATTAAACCACAGAATAAGTAATTAAATTTAAAAGTTAACGAACATTTCTTTTAATGCCATCTATTGCCTATTTTCACAGAGACGGTTGTAGCTTTTGAACTATGTGGTCGATTTATGTGGTTGATGTTTTTAATTATTTATAAATCAACCAAACGTTAGCCCTAGTTAGTTTTTTTACAAATGACATTTTACATATTTTTTGCATAATTTTTATAAGCTTGAAATTGATTTTTGCTTTGAAAAATGTACTAAATGAAATTTTTAAAATTTTTGAGACAAAAATCATTACCTTATTATCTTAATACACTTACTAAGATTCAGTCTTAATCAGCAGTGGTAAAAATACCTAAAAATAGCTATAATTATTATTACAATTTCACTTACTACTTCAACGCTATATGACCACAGATGTATATGGTTACAATGATAGTTCATATAAAGACTATAATACTGACATTTAATTTTCGGCTTTAAAATACATGGCTACTTTAAAATTAGAACTTTTATCTTTTTTTTTTTAATTGTAATCACATTATCCACGCCATTTTGCCTCGAATGGTAGAAATTGCTGTGTACCGTTTGCCAATAGGTAGGTATTTATCGTCTTAATAATCGTTTCAGGTGGACAGGGAAATGGCGTTGTCGGAAACGACGTTAACAAAATTAAAAAAGAAAGCAGAAGAATTGGAACAGTCGGCTTCGAAACCTGCCCGAGCTGAGGAGCCCGAGGAGGCGCCTCCAAGACACAGAAGTCTAGCGCAGTGTGTTTATGCTGACAATAGGAAAAAGGTAAAAATACATTACTGTACAAGTTTCATATTAGGTGCAAGTGTGGAAGCGGAATACCTACGAGTATGTTACTCGCTGATAATGTAGCTTTCTATAGGTGAGAGAATTTTTTTAATCGCTCCAGTAGTTTTTGAGTTTATTCATTACAAACATAAAAAAATACAAATCTTCTCTCTTTATAATAATTATACTGCGTTTCTTAATTCGAAGGAGTAATTTGACATTTCCTGGGTTGCAAGTTTTTGACCATACAAAAATAGTAGTCATCTAATCGAACTTATTAAATTAAAATTAATATTAATTATTATTTAATTGTTTAAATTATATTTTTTGTAAAGTCCGTTCTGTAAGTTGCAATTCTTTTTGATTATTATAATTTTTATGATGAGAATATTTTCATAGGTGACATAAAATTATCACAAAATAATAACTATGTAATGCGTTATACTATTTATTTATTTATTTGAGTTCACATTAAAATTTTTAATTGTTTTTTTATTCATCCAAACTGACCTAGACATTGGATCCTTCTTTAAACCAAATTCGAACCTTAAAATAACAATAATACGAATGTTAAATTAATGAAACAAGATAAAATATATTTTTACCGTAAAATATAACTATTTAAGTAAAACCGATATTAGTACAGACAGCACTACGAAAAAAACGCTCATAACATTATTTTAAAATTTGACTTTAGGACCTGTCAAATTACTCTGAACTGAACTTGAGGGGGAAACAGAAAGCAAACGATTCTGGCCATAGTAATTAGTAATATAGACGTTATCAAGAGACTCTAGTGTTTCAATCCACGAAAACATAATATCCCGTTGCCAATTCCTATCTAATATTCTCGGTATTGCCATTTTTTTTTTGCGAAAAACACTGCCTGGCTACTAGTGAGCGATTCGTTCGTGCCTCAAATTAAAAAAACAGCTATAGTTCTGCTGAATATTTTATTTCGCTCCCTTTCTTAAATGCAGCCTGTGATGCCAGAGTATAATTAATTATCCCTTTATTTTAATAAGGACAGCAACCACACTTGCAGCATGTAAAGTGGACATACATGTATAAAAATATAATAATCTAAACCTGTATTACAGGCGACGCAAGCGCATGCAATGTTATCGCATCTTGGGCCTCCGGTGCTATATCCACTGTACAATCAGCCACAGGACACGGAGTGTTACCACGAGAACATCAGAAAGAATCGAACCTTCCGCAAAAGGCTCGCTGAACACATCAGAAGGCTAAAACTTGAGGCCGAAAAGGTATTTTAGTTAAAGGAATAACGCTAGCTATACAGTGTCTCTGTTTCATAAATTATGCATTATAATTATATTTATTTAGCGCCTTAAGTAGAAGCATATGTCTTCGTTGAGTCGTAAATGAAGGTGTCTTTTTTATATCTTTGATGTTTTTAAAGAACAAATGGTGATATATTTAATATTTCTTGATAATAATCTCATTAAAGTTTCAATGAAAACGGTCATAGTGTTGCGCTCAGGCGATATATCTACTCAAAACAAGCATTTTGATTTGATACTGATGAATTTTATTATGTAGATAGAATGAAACATTAATATGCTAATTTAGTTTTTAAATTTTGAAGCTAAGAAGTTAAGAAATATATATAAATATCAAAATTACACGATAGCTTCTAATGTCTCTTTAGATATTATAAAATTTTAATAATTTAAACTAATTGGCAATTTTCTCTAACTATGGGCACGTAAAAAGTCTCAACGTCGTTCAACGATCTAGGATTTAGGAGATCCGTAGACGTGCGAAAGTTACCGACATAAGCCGAGATGATGAGTTGGCATTTTTCATATAATTTAATTATGTCTCGTAAGCTTTGTAAATGAAAAATAATAAAGTTTTTTTTTAAACGTTACAGCGTGAGGACGCATTAGCTGAGGCGTACAGTCAGAGAGCAGCAGAGTGGTCGAGAAGAGTGGAGAGGATAGAACAGGGTCAAAAGAGAAAAGCGAAGGATGCCAGAAATAGGGAATTCTTTGAGAAGGTAATAAATAAACCTTATTTCTTTATTTTATTTTTTTTTAGAATTTAAAACTAACATTATTGACATTACTTACAAGGATTAAAATAGTCACATGACCAGTCAGGTGGCCATTTTTTATTACATTTTTCTATGTTAAGGTCATTAAATGTAAAAAAATAATAACTGTCCACTTGTTGCCAATAACACGACGCTGTTATCTTATTTCTAAAATCTAATTGCATATATAATATCGACAAAATACTGTTGATATAAAGTAGTTTAGGTATCAACATTAAAATAGACTATGGAAACAGAACTGCTTTTACTGGATTCATTTCCATATATGGAATAGAGCTTGTGAGTAAGAGTTGCAAGAACTCCATACTCTACTTATCCTTAACTTTTCTCTTATAAAGGATTTCAGTGTTCTTAATTGTTTTGGTGTTTATGTTTCCCTCAAATGGATTGTTACTTAATTGACATAAAAATATCCATAATCAAATTTTCTGGCATTGATCAGGCCGCTTAAGTCATCAGACATTTGTTAAGAACTAAAAGGAACTATGGTAGACATTTGCTAGGCTTACGTTTTTGAGATCTATGGCCAACAGGTAATAGGTATAAAAGCTTTTTTTTTATAATTAGAGATAGGTTTTGCTCTTGAGCATCATCTAGCCGTGTAGCGAAGATGAGGCCTTTGATGGAGCGAACCTCATTCTCAACCCAGAAGATGCCTATTCACTCCAACTTTGAAAACATTTGGGTTATATGAGCTTGGCAATGCGCAAAGGATGTTTTAAAGCGTTTGTACAGAAAAAGAGGGATTTCGACAAGATGACTGTCCTATGGAAGAAAGGGGAAGGCGGTATGAGCACACTCTGTGAAGTAAATCTTAAAGAAGACACATAGACAGTATTAGAAATTAAGTTATGGGCACCAAATAAAACATAAGAACTTTAGTTAAATGAAATATATTAATACTTTGTCACTAAGTTGGTTATGCGTCTGTAGCGTAGAGAGCGCAAAAGCAAGTGAAGCAATATGAAACTCCTCGTGCCTTTTTATTATGCACAAAGGGTGAGAGGGGTGTTGGTACGTTAAACAAGATTAGTTAAATTAAATTATTCCAACATGCCTATGGCTATTGTTAAAAGTGTAATAAAATGATCGTCTATGTTTGTCAGGTGTTCCCAGAACTTCGGAAGCAGCGTGAAGAGCGTGAGAGATTCAATCGTCTCGGAGCGAGAGTGAAATCGGAAGCTGAATTAGAGGAGATCGCTGATGGACTGCACGAGCAGGAGCACGAAGACAAGAAAATGAGATCCCTCACGGTCATCCCTCCGCTATTGAGGGATCCGCGGGATACGAGGCCTGTCTACATAGACACCAACAGTTAGTACTTCACTAATTTACTAACACAAAAAGTTACATTTACTATATAATGGTTTTGACGAGTCCATTGATCAATGAACTCGTCTCGGGTTCGATTACCGACAGGAACACTTTGCAAATGAACTTATCAAAGGTAGCTCTGGTCTGGATATTTTCGAAACAAAGCTATTCAACCAAACTGTTTGTCTGTCTGTGGAACCGTAGCTCTCAAATGGATCAATTTTGATCTTTTATTTATGTTTAAAAGCTGATGTGATCGAGATCGTTCTAAGCTCTAATTTTTTGCTAGTTGACGAAGGGATCTTAATGGCTTTCTAAGGTTTGATTTATATGGAATTTGGTATGAGATATGAGATACCCAACGCCATACAACTTTTACAACAGTTATAGCGTGTTTAAGCTCAATAGAAAGTTTGAAGACACGTTTGGTCCAGTGGCTAGTGACCCTAGCTGTTAACCAAACGGTCGCGGGTTCGAATCCCGCCAGGGGCAAATGTTTATTACCTTTGTATCTGAGTCATGGATGTTTTCTATTTATAATATGTATGTATTTACAAAAAAAAAAAAAAAAGTAATCAATGTATTATATCAACTGTCTGGTATCCATAATACAAGCATTAGTTGCTTAATGTGGAACTAGATGGTGATGTGTGGAATGTGTGAAGATATTTATTTATATTTATTTAACTTATTATTATTAATTACAGCTTGTAAATTTGGAATTCATTACTTGTTTTTAGAATTTTAAGATAAATGTCTGTCAATCAGGACGGTGTATGGACATGGAGGCTGAACACAAGGAGTTACAACTGAGAAACGTTTGGATGCAGTCAGAACGGGAGGTCTTCAAAGAGAAGTACCTCCAACACCCCAAGAACTTCGGCCTCATAGCCTCCTTTCTACCCAGGAAAAGTGTTAGAGATTGTGTTAGGTAATGTATCATTGTATCTCTATTAACTGTCATTCACAGTAACCACTCCCTCACAGGATACTACCGTGAAATAACAGCGTATGTGCCTGAGCCCATTTCCCTATCCCTTACCTTATACTTACCCTTATCCTTAATCCTACTATGGTCTGCAGCGCACTTGCAGCACCTATGGGTTGCTTGTGTTATAGGTGACGGTAGCCACCTGCCATCAAGTGGTCAGTCTTAGCCCACCTTCCTTAGCATAAAAAAATATAGTTTTTTTTTTCAATCTCGGTAATGGAAAACATTTTTGATGTATATTTTATCATATTTAATGCCCAAGTATGCACGGGCTATTCTGTATTCTAATGCTACCTGCATCCAGTGAAAGGATACTTACTCGTGTACACTTGTCCTTTGTCCGCAGATTTTATTACCTGTCGAAGAAGTCACAGAATTACAAGCAATTGTTACGGAAGCCTCGACAGAGGCGGTCACAACGCAACAACGCCCCTAGACCTGCACCAGAACCAGAATTACCAGCCGGAGTCACCACACGCCTTCAGCGGTCGCAGGGTTAGTCTTTCAAATTATTTATTTCAACTAACTTCACTTTTTTGTAGTTTACTCCTTTTCATTTCATATATAAGCCCGCGGTATGAAAGGGGAAAATTTATGGAAGTGAAATCAAAATTATCACAAGGTATGCGTTACGTTCTATTTTCGAATTTTATAAAATGTCTCTGAAGTTTCAGAGATATTGGGCCATCTACACAATGTTACGTAATACTTGTAATACATCCTTGCGAAAACTAGATGGCGCTGATATTAATTCGTTATGATAAATGTTTTTATAATTTTTATTATGTATTTTATAATCGTTCATAAGGAGTAAACTCCAGTCGTGCGTCGGAGCTGACACACATACACACGCACATTTTTTTATTATTTGTAAACCGATTGGAATAAAACAGACACTAAATGTCACGGGAAGCTTTCTAAAATACGTAATTGAAAACCGCATTCAAAGCGGTTGAGTCGTTTTAAAGATTACCGTGCACAAACGGACAAAAATACTAAACGAATTTTTTACCTCGTTAACATAAGTACAAAATAGACGAATCGTTTTCTTTAAAGTATTGAATTTAATATATCTACATAATGTACACAGCTCGTATGCGATTTCATTATAATGTATTGACTATAAGACAAGTGTTTGAATTCTAAATTGGACCATGATGACCGCAGGTACTACAGCCAGGTCTTCGGACTCCAGAGAGGCGTCCTCCGTCAGTGACGAGGCCATGTCGGTGGTCGCGATGGACACGGTCAGCTCTGTGGGGTCTCCGGGCATGGCGCCTCTCATCACCGACCTCTCCTGTATACCTGTGCCCCCGGACGCCCCAGCGCCAGCTGCCCCGACTCAACTGGACAGGTAACCAACAGTTAACTACTACAACTTACGACATAACGCGAGAAATGTCCGACAGTCTGTCCGAAAGCATTTCTAATTGCACAACATTGTGACGTCTTTCTTCTGTTTAATTATGTCGAGTGACTCTAGTGATGAAGAAGCACTTGTTGTACAGTCTTTCTATTTTATAGAAACTGAAGACGATACGAAAAATAAATAAATAAATAGAAAATTCTTTCTCTAGTCTGGAAGTTTGCTAAAGGCCTAAACGCTGTAACGCAAGAGCTGTCGCGACAGTTTGTCAAACAGTTGAAGCGAGTAGTTGCGATAGATCTCGTTGCTAATAGGTCTAGTTTAATATATCTCGCGCAGCCTGGGTTTTTCTCAGAGGTACACATAATAACCAAAAAGAAATAGCTGATTAGACCCGCGATCCTGACGCACACAAATTATTATTGCATAAATATTGTGTTGGCTCTAACTGTGGGCCTCGTCACTCAATGAGCAATGGAGAGGGCTATGCTCAGGGTTAAACTGTGTGATCGAATCAGAAATGAGGAGATCCGTAGTCTTAGCAGGTTATCGGACATAAGCCAGCGGATCAGTAAGTTAAAGTGGCAGTGGGTAGGACACGAAGTATGGAGAGTCGATGGCCGTTGAGGCAGAAAGGTTCTCGAGCGAAGAACATGGACTGGCAAGCGCAGTGCAGGACGTCCACCTACAAGGCTGCTTCTGACCAGTCATATTGGAAAATTATGTCCAGCATGGACATCCTGTGGCTGAGATGATGATGATGATGATGATTGCAGGAATTTGTATGATGTGTAAACTTCTGCGAGTTTACTTGCTGATGGAAACAAGGCCAAGATATTCATGAATTTAGTCTAGCAACCCGCCCCCAGTTTAAAATCCGTTGGGTTGTTTCATAAGAAGGAGAAACAGACATGACGGATATATAATATACTAGCTATTGCCCACAAATTCGTCCGCGTTGAAATATAAAAAATATAAAACTTGATAGCGTATCTATTGTATTATATATGTATATATTCTTGTTTAAAAATAGAATTAGGTGAAGCTATAAAGAAGGCCACGTGACATCTATCGGATTTGGGTAGAACTGCTTTTTGATATTTTTAACGACACGCTTCCGGCTTCGCACGGGTGCAATTATTTTCTGCAAATTTAACATAATTTAACATTTTAAATTATAAATTGAAAATGTTAAATTATCCAAAAAAATATTTGAATTCATGAATGGAAATAAACGCTCATTCCTTTACGTTATATGAACTGAATTTTCAGTAAAACATCTTCAAAGTCATTTTAAAATAAGTCCCCAATTATTTATCTCATGTTTTTATTTTAGTCTTCCATCTGCTGACTCCTATTGCATGATAAATCACACGCTCTATTTAAAAAGAGATCTAACTAAGAAATTTATTTAATTATTGTAATTATTTTAAAAAGCATTTTTAATGAGCCCGAAAGTACTTGTTTGGCGTAACGCCAAAAACTACCTTTAAAATGTTTAAAATTTTTGAATAATTTTAAACCATATTTTTAACCAATACATTTCTTTAATTGGATTAAATCAATAGTTATTTTTATTGGAAATATTCAACTTTCCAGTAAAAATAACTAGACACGGTCAGGTGTCTATCATTATCAGAGAGATAGTCTTTATTAATCATCAGTATAAAGCGTACATAAAATTAGCGAATGGAGCTTTTAAACGAGGCTGTATTATTTTTATGCCAAGAATTTAAAGGACATACAACAAGTAGTTGGGAATTTAAAAGTTAATAAATTGATAGCAATAAATTCACCTAAACATAGATTGTTAACATCCCTGGTGGGGATCGAACCCACGACCTATGGAATACAAGTTCAACGCGCTATCCTCTGCGCCACAGGGACCGATTCACCCAACCTTATATTATACGAAAATTTGAAACGGAAAATCTTTTTCTCTTAATATTACATATATTGAAGATATATTAAAACGAAGGTTTTTACATATAACTAACGACCCCTTCCCGGCTTCGCCCGGGATGCAATTTGACATATAAAAAATCTTCCTCGTTTATTCCTCTTTCCATAGGGTAAACTACCGATCATTGGACAGAACACAATAAAACCTTTTTATTAAGGTTGCTTTATGACAACACTTTTAATAGTTCAAAACATTTGTAATAGATAGCAGCAGTAGTTTGAAAATATTTACGTTCCTTGGCGTCCTCGCGGTCAACGGTCTTTCTAGTGAAAATTAAAGAAATTGGTAAGTTACCAACTATGTTTATAACAAAAAATTTTCTTTACTTTACTCCTACGAGTATGTGCTTAGTCGTTAACACAGTAAACTGTTTTCGTATTTTGTATAGAATTGAATAGGTATTGGTACTCTAAAATATAAATTTTAGGTGATAATGTGCTGTCCAGTGATTAATTTCTTTTTTGTTTGAAATCTAATTATTGGACAGGACAATAACGACTGTGTTGATCTCAGCTCTGAAAAGAAAAGCGAAGATAGTGGTGATGAGGCACAAACATTATATGATATTATGATGATTGAACAAAAGAAAAAAAATTGACTGGTCGAGGAAACATAAGAATTGTTTCGTTTGAAGTATATTTTAAATTTCATTTTATGTTCAAATCCTAGAATACATACATAAAGGGACCCTCTGTAAGACTGAATACTAGTTTGTTACTAAAAGTGATTGAAAATTTATTTTTAAGTTAAAAGACTTATTAATAATTTTGTAATAAACATACTTACCTATTAAAAAAAGTATTTTCTAATCATTTCCTTCCTTCCTTAAATTTTCACTATTTTGACTATATAAAAGTTCATAAAAGTGCTGTCCATTAACTAGTTTATTCTGTCCAACTACAGAAATTCTGTCCGATGTCTGTATATTTTGCTACTTTTTTTTAAATGGTATTTTTTTGCGTTATTATTGTAAAATATAGTTTTTAAGAATATATTTTACAAGAAGGCATGCAATAAACTAGTAAAATAAAAAGAATTTTAGCAGCAAGCTTTGTAAATGTGTTCATGAACTAATCAATACTTCCATATGCCCCTTAACTGTCCAATGATTGGAAGTTTACGGTATGTGAAAACTGAATTAAAATCGGACTACCCATTCTCGAGTTTTTGATAAACTAAATTAACATTTTTATATACTATATTATAAAGATTTGCAGAAAAAAATTGCACCCGTGAGAATATAAGGTAGATTTGTATGTATGTATGTATTTGTGTGCTATGTGTAATTCATTGTTTCATTAAAAAAATACAATAAATCAATAGTTATTTGTTCAACTAGAGAGCAAAATTGTTTTTTCCTGCGAGTGCCGACTTTAAATCACGAACTAGCGAAGTAGTCCAGAATTGAATTACGAGCGTAGCGAGTGATTCTAATATAGACTACTGAGCGAAGTGAGTAATTTATAGGCACGAGACATTTTGCTCTCGTGTTAAGCATACAACTTTTCACCTCAACACCGAGAAAAGCGTTACTAGGTCATCTTTAGGTAAGAAAATCAATTCAGACAATTTTAAATATTATGTTTATTATAGCCAACATTCACATAGCCATAGTCACATAAATTATAACTAAATTAACTTAAATTAACTTTTACTTTCAACTTTTAAAAATATTAAAAGTTGAAAGTAAAATTACTGCAATTTGTAAGATTAAAGGTAACAGTTTTGTTCGGAACTGTGGTCGTATTAGTTACTTGCGTGTTAGGTCAGGGTCCTGTCTCTATGTTTGTACGAATGAAATAATTCGTATGAATGAAGATATTTTTCGCGGGACTTTTCTGGAAGAAAGCTATGTTCGGCATTTGAAACTTGTTCTCTTAATTCTTCTGGAGTTAGACCATCACCACTGGACGTACTCATTTTTTTTTAAAAACAGTATTTAACAAAACTGTACAAAAACCCCAAGACCTAATGCTGAACCAGTTCCTGAACGGCTGTGAAACTATCTTCACAGCTGGGCCAACTCTAGTCGGCTATGGCCGGCCGACTCTAGTAGGCTATGGCTGGACACACTAATAAAATCAAAATTTTATTCCTATGAGTTAAATCGCCTGTTCGAATTTCGAATCACGCTCGCATCAAAAATTGATTTTCCTGCGAGTTTTTAAGCACCAAAAGAACCCTTTTCGTGCTGGAGAGGTGAAAAATAAATTTAGCATTTTCATAGTTCCATTGTAACAAAGGGAGTTAAGTTTGAGTTACATAACCTACTTTGGTGTGGACTACCTTTGAAATAGTGGAAGACTTTTTGAAATAGATGCAAGCATTTCCAGAAATCACTTACAAAATACATTCTCTCTCTTCTTTATAGTAATCAAATTGATTTTTTACATTTGGCAACCGTCTAGTTAGTCGTTAGCGCAACACAAAATTGTGTAAATATTGGTTACATTTCATCATACAAAACAATATGTGTAAAGAGAAATACAATACACCGTCCAAATACAAATAGGGATTGTGAATCTGTTGGATTGTCGATGCTTTTTAATTACAACATGTCAACAGACTCTCGAACGACTTCCGATTGCTCGCGACTTATGAATTATTTACTAGTGCCGCGACTTGAGGGAACCTTTCCGGTTCCGATTGTCTAATGCTTTCTCTAATAACCTAAACACAATTTTTATACCTAATTCCTTTAAAAATAACTCTGAAAATGTAATTTGCGGACATGCCAAGATATTTTTATTGCAGCCGTTGCAGGCTGGGTTATAGGTACAGCCTCCGGTACATTTCAACCTAATCCCAAAGAAAATAACTATGACAATGAATGTTTCAAAATGGCTTGGTCTGTATTTCATTTTAGTTATTTGGAAGTTGGAAGTTTGTTACTCAAAACGCAAAAACGGCTGAACGGATTTGGATGAAATTACCTGGATTAAATTATTTCTGAAGTTGTGAAAATTTTACACTAAATGTATTATTTGTATCTAATTCAACAAACATTTAATACTGTTATATATAGAGGTATTATTTTACAATGTGAAATGTCGACGACCACTCAGATGTTTTTAAAATATAATTTGTAAATCTCTATCGTCTAAGCAAACGTCAAAGTTCGCCGACCACGCCGCAAGCCAAGCAAGGGGGCGGGCTGTGTGTACGAATCCACTCAACGTTATTAACTTCATATTACGAATAACTCAATTTTTCATCCAAAGATTAATCGTTTAAAATTCATACACTTTTTTTTCTCTTTTTCACCCTCTTTCGCTTCCGGAGATACTAGAACTTAATTTTTAAAGAACACTTGAGTTTCTTGTCTTTTCCTTTTTCTTCCAACATCTCAGCTCTTTACTAGATTGTTCATTTGAATTTTATTAAACGTTTTCTTTGAGTTACTATTCGGAGGATTCAACTGTGTAGTTTTCTTCTTTGATATTTCAAAGATGTAAAATTTGTGTATTTTTTTAAAATGTACTGTAATTTAATACGATTCTAAAAATTCTTTTATAACATTTTATAACATATAACATACATTTAATACTTCGAAGTGTGCCTTGCCACTGCTAAAATAAATGAGTCGAAAAATGAGTAAAATAAAATATCTTTAACATGGTAGTTATTGATACATAATTCATATCATAATAATTTAACTTGGTAGCGAAAATCTTAACGAGTAATAGAATGAGCAATTTTATTGAAAAAGACTATTGGTTGTCGACATGGCAGTCATAGGTGCGAGTCAGATCCAGTCTGCACCACTGAGTCCTCTCGATTTCCTATTTGGATTACAAATGTTAATCAACTTTGGTGCAGAAAACGCATGTTTATTATTCACTACGTGTTTGAGACGTGTAAATCTCTGACAATGTGTAGCGGGCTATCGTAGTGAACTATAGCCTATATATGCTTAAACTATGGAAAGGATAACCCAGCATTATTGGGACGTAATCGTATAGCAGGCAGGATACAGATACCAAAAATAAATCGAAAACTGGTAATGTTCGCTTACCGGTAATTCTCCTTGACTTTCATTCGCGTAGAACAATTTGCTTTTCTGTTCAGCTTTTTTGTTAGGAAACAAGATATTGATTTTTATCAATATTTGTGACTTGTGATAAATAATTCTAAGAACTCTCTAGAGATGGTGAGAAGGTATTGGGGTAAAGTGAGGTCGGGAGAAACGGCACGCTTAAAGAAAATATAGAATAATAATGAAGCGATATTCGTGCGTGTGTTGACAATCACTCCCGTGATTATTTGACGAGATCTCTCGCGGGATTCGGGAGGGGTCACAATCAGCATAATTATCGATATCGATTTGTACACTTGTAAATATGAAGAATCTACTATTAACTTTCAACCACTACCCCAACCAACTTCTGAATGTGTATAACTGGGAATAATACGATTTTATGTATCAATTTTCATTCAAGTTTAACATATTCATAAAATACTAGCTGTTGCCCGCGACTTCGTCCGCGTCCGATCGCTACCAAACTTCACAGGAACACCCGCTGGACTAATCTGAAGATTGGCTGAAAGTTTCATCAAAATCGGTTCAGCGGTTTTGGAGTCTATAGGGGACATACATACACACACCGCCTTTTATATATTAAGATTAAGATGTTAAACTGTGACTAACAAACATCTAAACTTGTTCACAAATTTTCTAGTAAACTTATTCCGCCTAGTAACCTATTAAAAAAATTATAAATCGTAAATATTACACAAAATAATGCGTATATAAGTAAAATAATGCGGAAATCTTAGTTTCTCAACCATTTAAGCTTCTCGATCTAAAATACAGGAATATTCTTTTATAACTCAATAAACTTTGCTGTATATCATACGCCAGATCCACACATTGAGAACATGTTAAATTAAAAGCAAATGCAACAATCATCATAATAATTTATTTTGTTTACTTGTGGTTAAAAAAATGTTTATAATAAATAATTTTTACTTATAGTTTATAGCTTGAATAAACGTTATTTATTGTTTAAAAACCCTCATTAAATGCCACACTTGACCCTCAGTTTGAGAAACGATGGCCTAGTTATTTGAAAGATTTTACTTATAGCTATAACTTTATATCTAAATATTTTCCTAAAGTATCGTTGCCTAAAGTATCTTCTAAAAGCACCATTTTATATTCTTCCAATTTTGAATGCTAAACGAAATAAATAAAAATGTATATCGACAAAAAGGCGGCCCCACACTAGTCAAACCGTTTCTCCCACACCGCTTGTTTAGATTTTTACGCAAACACCAGCCCGACCCATCTTTCTAATTGGCTTAATTAAAAGCTACCAATCGGGAAAGCGGAGTACACGACGCGACGGGGAAACTGGGGAAATATTACCTTTTTTTGGCAATTGCTTTTTCTAATTATAGTAGAGTTGTGAGTGTTCAAAAGAAACCTCTTTCCTTTAGTGAAATTATAAATTTAAAGAAATTTTACTTTTAAAACTTTTTAAAATAATAATAATAAAAATAAACTGAAAATGTATAAAATTGTTCGTAATTATATTATTAAGGTGAACTGGTAATTCAATTATAAAGTAAATATGTCACCTATATTTTTTAGTACTTGGTAGTCGTTTTTTCATAACCACCGATTTATGTCTGTGTTCGATTCTATGTAAATTTTTATCTATACTAAGCACAGAGGTTTAGCTACAACCATTTTATCAAACGCGTATAACTTTTTTTGTTTATTTTATGAAAATTCTTGACCAATCATTTGGGCTTCAGCAAAGTCTTAGACAAAATTTCGCGCCCTTACACAAAATTTGATACATGATAAATTATCTAAGGCCAAACTACGCCACGGCTTAGCTATATGTAGGCTTACCAAAATTATGACCCTTCGAAAATTTTTAAGACTTTTTTTCCAAAAAGTTACTATTCTAGCTTTTCTCATGTTTTTATCCGCGTAGTTTTCCGGTTTGAACATTTCAAACAAATCAATAATATTATACAAATAAAAATATTATTTATTGCCTCGGATAAAATTTCAGTCAATTTAAATTGATAGACAATAAATGAACAGTTAAGAATTGACTAAAACGAGTGGAATATATGTATAAACCCTTCGGATGAGATTCTTTAAATACTATTTAAAACTATTTAAATATATTTTAGGAAGAACTAATTGGACTTATTGACATACATTGATAGGTATTATGAAGATTTATTGAGCAGACAAGGAGAATTGTTTGCATTAGTCGCTGCTTGACTAAGGCAGTGTTAAATTCGTATATAAATTATGACCTTTCAGGTCAGTACAATTTAAACGAATATAAAAATAAAGTGTTATAAAATGAGAGTCCGCAGCGGGAATAATTTGATTGTAGGGGTTGGTTTGTGAGGTATTGTTTGCGGACGAGTCCACAGTTTGCTTGCACACAGATAATTAACGCTCGCGAAGTAGCGACGCCACCGCGCCGTTATTAATTGAGCCACAATTTTAATGATCTTCAAACAGCTTTGTGCTGTGGAGCGGCACACCTATGAAACAGAATACTATATTACAATACCTGAACACGTCATATGTATCGGTGATAGTCAAGATTTCACATTCAACCAGACATTACAGTGAGCAGAGCCGTAGTGAACTGCGCAGCATCGTCTTATGGCACCTTTACAGTATACCAACGATTTCTGTCTCAGTCAAAATATATGATATCTAAGCAATAATTTATTCTTTACCTATTTCTGTCAGGCGTTGATGTTTTTATATTCCTTTTTTCTGGAAGCTCCTTTTTTCTGGAGGAAAGGTATCCTTTCCTATATCCCTGACAAAGTTTACGAAAAACAATCATAATTATCAGATGAGTAGGCGTGAAAGCGTAACAAACAAACTCACTTTCGCTTTAGGTAAACCAAAGAAAATAAAAGAAATTTTTAAATAGCGATAAAGTAAAATAGAAAAAAAAAATCCATTGTTTTTACATATCATAGGATCACTTATTAGTTATGATCTATATGGCCCGCCCACTTCCACTTCAGCTTGCCTATTTTTCCATAACCTTTCTCAGTACGGATTCTGTCAGGGAAACCCCAAAACCACTTACTTTACTTGAAGTAAATTAAATTTACTTGAATGCCCTACTCATCAAGCCAGTAGTTGAGACATTTTTTGTATGCCATATTATTGCTCGCAACACGTGCTCGTTAAAAATTAAAATTATCAAATATATCCATATCCATAAATCTTTATAAATTGAAAAATAAAGTAATGATTAGTTCTGCGACTAAAAAAAAGTCATTAAAATTTTATTCTGGTTGCATTGCATATAAACACTACCAGTCAGTTTGCGTTTCTAGTAAGATCAACATTAAAAAGCATTCTACTACAATTTAATGGTAACTTTCATCATAAATCTCAATTCGTACAACACCCCGTTCGCTGGCGTTTCTCCCTCAGGGTTAACTGGTAATTAAAAGAGTGCCGAATCGAGCTAATTATGTTTACTATCCGCGGCCACCCCGCCATCCCGCGGAACTCACCCCTCATGCGCCCCACGCCCCACGCCCCACGCCGCGGTACACTCCTAATTAGATATTGTACTCGAATTACTCGTATGTTTTATAAGAATCCTGCATGTTTTAGGTTTTACATAATTGATACATTTTCATGCAAAATCGCAAAATCTTTATTCACTAACGTTCACCACAGGGTATCTCGTTCATTCGTCAACCATTTTTCCTTTTTTTTTGTTTAGTTTCAGAAGCTATGGTCGACCCTTAGGGTTAACATTAAAAAAAAAGTGTGTGCTGACGCTCCGACGCACGACGGGCGTTTACACCCTACGAACGATCATAAAATACATAATAAAAATTATAAAAACTTTATCATAACGAATTAATATCAGCGCCATCGCTGTTCGATCGAATTATGATATATGATTACCGGTGCCATCTAGTTTTCGCAAGGATGTATTATTACGTAAAATATTTTAGTTTGAGAGATATTGTGTAGATGGCGCTAAAATTAAAAATAACGCGTAACGTTGACATGGGACAATTTTGATTTTACTCCCATAAATTTTTTCATACCCCGGGCTTATCGATTCTAAAGAAGTAAACTCCAAAAAAAAAAAATTGTAAGCAGTTCGTTTATTTCCTCACCTTCCGAAATTATTATGATGGAATCTAGCCATAACATAAAGCATTGCGATCGACACGTGACAACGCGTCGTCATTATAGTCACGTGACGATTCCGATGCTTTTTGGATTCAGCCAATGGCAACGGTCGAACTATCTAATTTATGCTTCACTTTACTAAAGTTTTGACTACTTTAAATAAATTAGAAGTAGAAAGAATTAGCTACAAGTAAAGTGTGATTAGTTACTTTTAGAAATAATTTTATGTTTTATAAATCTATGCACTAGGTACAGCATCCTTCTATAGGCGAAATTTTTTATTATTTTCTTTTTAATGTTAGGTATTTTTACCGTACAAAGAAAGGTTATATCAGCTCCATCATTCCCGGTGACCGGTGACTTTAAATTTCGGTTAGCCTACTTTTGACACTTTACTCAGAGATGGTGAAAGAGGCCCTAAGTCATATAAGTATATAATGTATTTTACTAATATCAAAAGAAATCCGATACTTTTTATTTATTTATTTATTTTTTATTATGGATAGCCAACGTAATAATGTACATATAAAATTCAAAACACATTGTATAACACAGTTCAGCTTGCACAAATCACATTTACAGTGCATAACACAGTTCAGGCTTGCACAAATCACATTTATAGGTTACCACAGCATGCATATTCATTAATTCTTGATAAAAATGATTTCTTTCCACCATTTCATGCACGTAATGACGCTCTATTAGGCTCCTTAAATATCTCATTGACCTGTAACACCTAGTCTTAAACCTGGCTCAAATTCAATTTTGTTTTTCTTAGAGCGGAGCTAACGAGAACACCACCGCTACCGCCGTCTCCGCCGCCGGCGTCATCTGCGCCGTCAGCGCCGGTCACGTCAACGTCAAACAGCTGCGTGTCGGCCGGAAGTCCGGCGCCCGCGCCGACGACAACGCCGACACCGCCAGCGTCGGCGCCGACGCCGACTGACACCACTCTCTCTGTCACCAGCACTGAGTTAGACGCTACCGCTTCAGTTGTCACGGTACTAAACTCATGTTAATTATTTTAATTATACTAAGTTCAACCCGGCCACGCTTCGCTGTGGCTCAGTCAGCAACGTTTCATGGTTGCCATATCAACGGTCAACGTATGAAAATTATGTTTTTTATTAAATCTGTATCCGTTGGAATTTAGTATATAAGATCATTCCTCTGTTTAAATGCAATGTTGTGTAAAAATTTCAAGTCAATCAAGTTTTTGAGTAATACATAAACCAACACAACATCTATATAATATATAAATTTTATATAATATATAAATTTTATATAATATAATATATATAAATTTCGTGTCACATGTTTGTCGCCGATGAACTCCTAAACTACTGAATCGATTTTGATAAAACTTTGTAACTATGTGTATTTTTTGTCCAACTTAAAAGATAAAATAGTTTTAATTTTGAACCCGGGCGAAGCCGGGAGCGTGTAGCTAGTTTTTATATATATAGAAGAGCGTATAACAGTTTCAACGTTTACGCGCGTCGTTAAACACGAACTTCTGAACATGATTGTGATTCACGTAAAAATAATACAAACAAAACAAAAATTGAACAGGATATAAATCTTTTTTAGTTACAATTAAAAATTTAAAAAAAACATTGGTTATAATTGTAGTACATCGATGTTTATTGTACCTATATGTGAAATTCTGTTTTTAGCGACTCGTATTTTCCTAAATTTTGCTGTCAAGTCACGTTTAGTCATTTTATAAAAATTGTTAGGTTGAATGTATTTTAAAAAATATCCCAATTACAAAAATATTATTTTCTTTTATTTGTTATAAAGCCCTAATTCCTAATACATTTTGTACCTATAGAGTGTATCGACAATAACGAATGCGGCGTCGCCATCACCTGCAGTGAGCACGACGGCGGCGACGACGGTGACCGTCACGGTGGTCACCAGCGCTCCGCCCACTCCACAGCCAGCACAGCCACCCACGCCAACTCAGCCCGAGACAGGTCAGTTACTAAATATTATCTTGTGTAATAGATGTTAAATGATACCAAATATTCAGTGATTTAAGTAAACAGAATTATTTTCGCACATAATATTGTTTAGTATTGACATTAATTAATAATATACTCTATTAAAAATATGTTTTATTAAAGAAACGCATAGTAAGTAAGTATATAATGGTAAATATTAATTTACCATAGCCGTCAAAAATTTTAAGTGAATAAATTATTCTTAAAAACCACAAATACGAATACTTAAGTGACATGAAAAAATAAAATATTTAATATTTTCCCAACTGCCATAAAGTCTACTTCAGTGTCCCGTAACTTATTATTTTTAGAAGTTTCTACGTTTAGAAGGAAAAGTTTTGTCAATGGTATTTTTTTGCAAAATCATGTATCTGAAATCTCAATGCCTTTTCATATTTGAATATTTTTAAATAGTAATGAAGTGATTATTAGCCTTTACCTGTTCGTCGTCTTTTCAATTTTAATAATAATTTACAGAATTTTATTCTATAGCGATCCTATTGGTATTGAAAGTGTACTTCCGTTATTAATATTGATCCACAATCATTATTGTTATTTTGTTATCATTATCACTCAGACAGAACTAACAGCACATCACACTTTGCCTATTGTGAACTGACGCATGAGGCTTTTTTCTCATGAAAGAACTTAAGAATCACTCTTGAATTATTTGTAAACGCCTTAAAAATTGTATTCAATTGTTTCTTAACTTTATTTAAAATTATTTAAAAAAAAATCTTAAAAATAATTATCATTATAAAAATAAAACCAAAAGATTTTATTTAATTCAAGTTTATTTAAGGAATAAATTCAATTAATTATTTTTAATATACTAATTAAATTGATTATAAACTAATAAAACACCCACTTACGCATTTATTGAAACAATTATATTTAACCTACATTTTTGGGGAATAAGCTCTTCTTAGATCACGACAAAACTGATATGTTTCCACTGTAAGCTAACACTACGACGCGATGCCACTTCTTCAACACGCGGTGGACGTAGACGGCTCCGGATTGCTCTCGGTTCTCGCTAGCGTCTCGTCGCCGGCTTCGTCCGCGTGACAACGCTTGCGATGCTTATGAACGAAGTAGTATGAGGGGAATTTTGAGCCGCACGTCTTGCACGGATAATACTGTACGGTTCGCGTTGTTTTTCTATGGCGACACGCCCAATTGCTGTCAGATTGTTGTTCTTGCCAAGCTGTGTTTAAGACTCTGCTGAATCTCACGGGTCCGTCGCAGGAAGCTATATCCAGGACTGTGTTGGTCCGCTGTTTCGGCGGTTCAACAGGTTCGATTCTTTCAACGTCCAATTCGCTCGAAGTGGTCGATGAAGGTGACCTAGGTGGCGGGCTTGACGGTGGGCTAGGAGCCTTAGCTCTCCTAGGTACAGGCCTATGAGCCCCGGGCGGCGGAGTGGGCCTCGCTACGCAAGGACTCGGCCCCAGCCACGCGCGGTACAGAGACAACATTACAGACACGCGGTCGTAAATCAACTACGCCCGTGATACGAACGTCTCTCGTTTAAATACCCCCGCTCGGTTAGGGATGCTCGGTGAGGGATGCTGCGAATGTAAAAAAATATTTATTTCAATGTGATTACAGTTTTGCTGTAAGTTAGCTGTAAAATATGAAGATAGCATATAATACCTTTGAATATGCTTCCTAGCGTGATCAGCAGGTTAGCTCTAATTACAAAATCAAGCAATACGTCAGCAGCCAATACGTACATGAAATTAGTTTGGATTCAAAAAGTAGATGAAATTATTCAGAACAGAAGAAATTATTCAGAACAAAAATGTCAATATTTTTTACTGCGAATAAGGACTTACTCGCTCCAACATTTACATTTTTGTCACAATTGTGTGAATAAAATATAAATTCGCCTGTACAAACGATGAGATGTTTAAATGTCTATAAAAATGTACCGTCCCTCCCACCGGGGGTTGTCGACGGTTGTTATATGACTGACGTTGGACTACTATCTACAAAAGTGAACCATTAAATATAATATTAATTAAAATATAATAATTTATTGGTTACTTAAATTAATTGTAAATACTTATTTTGTCACTAGTATTTGTCATTGCTACAAATATTTACTAATATTGTAAATAATGTGTTCCCGAAAAAAAAAGAGTTTATTCAACGAAAATGACACAGATTATTGACTGGTTACTGATACCTTACCTTTAGAGAACAGATAATATAAATTATTTGTTTTCTAATATCTTCGCTTAGACCGCGACTCAAGTAATCTGTACGTCAGGACATCATGTGATAATTAATTAAGAATTAGAGTTTTCAGATTAAACAAAAGTTATGCAAAGTTATCTTTGCTTAGTTGACTAGAATCGATAGTCACACGTCGTACTGTAGCGACACATACGCATAGCAAACAGCATTGTCAACGATTCTTAATCGAGTGCCGCCTTGATATGCTCGCCCCACACATCACAACGCGTTATACCACAATCCCATCAGTTTTTTGGAGAACATTAATATTTTATTTTTTCTGAATTAGGTGTTAGTTCATTCTTATAGGATAGCACCGTCCATCGCCAAGGGATTTGTCGGGAAGCTATTTAAACGATTCCTCTCGAATGCTTTTTACAATAGAGATATTAAATATAACACTAGGGAGCTTAGTGGATTGTAGGATTTGCTTTTGAAGTTGGAAATCTTAATAAAACGTATGAATTTTGGAATAGATCTCGGCTACCCCACTTCATATTTAAAATTGCAATTTTTTATTTATTTATGATAAGTTGTAAACCAATGTTTTTTTCTCTTTTACATAAAACGGTATATTTATTAATAATAAACTGGCAAGTAAATATTTTTTATTAAATATTTGGTATGATCCCGAGAAATTCTTTTATATTTTTGTATTAAAGGCGCGGAAGTATATTATATCTATACTAATATTATAACGAGAGAAGATTTGTATTTTTGTTTATAATGAATAAACTCAAAAACTACGGGACCGATTTTAAAAATACTTTCACCCATAGAAAGTTACTTTATAAGCTAGTAACATAGGCTATATTTTATCTATGAAATTTATAATAATTAATGCTAGCATACGCTGCAAATTCGATAAGCTTCTTAAAGCCTCCTCCTAAAGCTTTTTTACCATCCAGCGTGATTAATCCGCGGTATAATACATACCAACTCCTTTATGCAATGATATGTCATATATTTTATGTTCTTAACGGTCGCCCGTAGTAATTATCTTAATTGTATTGTGAACTCGTTGTGGTCTCAGAGACCATACGAGTTCATAATAAATTCCGTGTGTGAACGGGTTACCTACGTCATCCATTGTGATGTAGGATTACCATAGACACGGCTGTCGGATTAACGCTGCATCGCAGCTTCGATTTAAGTTACATTTACATCGGGGTCACTTTAAATATACACTTGCTTTACACACTTTCTTTTCTTTATTAGACTTTGTCTTTATACACGAGAGATATATCCAGTTGCAGAGACCTGTTAATAGTGTAGCATTATGAAATGATAATTCCAATAACGTTTTTGGACTTATCATACCAATCAAGCATAAGTACATAAGTGATCTATGGAAACTGATTAATTTAAAAACTTTAGAGCATACGTTCTATATTTATTTATTTATAATTTTAACAATTTTATTGTTAATAATATAATACATGTAAAATGATAACACTAAAAACCACCGTTGTTTTTTACAACTAGCGGCGGCTGATCTGAGCGGATAATGGTTAGACCAATGGGCAGCGAGTGGTTGTCATGCTCTAGACGGACCATTTTTTTTACACAGATAATAACATTATTTATACAAACTTATATATGTTTTTATTTATTTAACATTAACTTTGTTATTCTAGCTGTCCCAAACATCATACTTACACAAAATCACCACAAGTAAAAAATATCTTTGAAGTTTATTATGTTAGATCGAAAACAGTTTATTTAATTCATTATCAAAGTGACTGTAGCATTTAACGAGAGACAAACGGCATAATGAATCAGACAGACTTGCTATCGGATTATGGACGAAACGGAATATGTTATGAGGTTTCGATCACTTACTCCAATATCGATAATTTACACTTATCGTATCGAGGTGTTAGCAGAAGTACTAGTTCACATTTGCACTACAGGGCTTCAATATTTTTTCAAGCACACATTTAACCTGTAAACAAAATTTAATTCGTGCGAGACTTTTTTTTTGTTGTTTCTTCGTAAATGAGATGCAAATGTAAAATCATAGAGAGTAGAAAGAAAGGAAGAAACATATTTATGTTTTCTAAACATATATATATATATTCTAGTATATTTAATTTGATATAAAATACTTTTCATCCATTAAACAGTTGAGTGAAGGTCGTTACTAGGTCGGATCATAACACATCACATGATACACCGATGGTCTTCACTCCCAGTATACCACACTATAAGTTGAGATTATTTGGAATAATATATATATATATAGAAAAAACGTATTCCTGTGAATATGTGTTCACTGAATTCTGAATATTGACCTAAGTATGTTTGTGTAAAAATGGCGCTTTTGAAGATCCTTCCCCAACACTGCCAATAGTGGTTTCAAATCCAATAGGGCTCGTGTACATAGCTCGTTAAATTGTCACGCTCCGCAGCATTCGTCGGCAAACAGATATACACGGCTCGCTTTGCGACAACCCTAATGTTTGCATAACGCTGCTGTTTACACACAAAATACATTTTTTTTTAAATTTGTTATCAAAATACACTGTTATTTATAAAAAAAATGTCTTGAATATGGTCCATGCGTATTTATTTATTTAGACTTACTTTCATTATCTGTTTTATTTATTGAAAATGGCTCGTATAATAAAAATACGTACTTTATAAAATAATCAAGCTTTTTCCCGCCCCTTTTTCTTAAGTGTCGTAAATTAGAAAATTCAACGCTTGACAAAAATATGTAAGCAATATTATTTATACAATCTTTATTTTGCTCCTGTATTTTTATCAGGCGTTCATTTTTTTATATTTTTAAATGTTAACAAGAACACTAACTTTTTTTCTGGATGAAAAGTGCACAAATTCATGTTGATCGGCGTGAAAGCGTAACAGACAATCAATCAAACAACCAGTTTCGCTTTTATAATATTAGTTAGGATTTCTTAACCTTTATAAATCCATTTTTATTTATTTAATCTACCATTATTATCTTTACTTATCGCACTTTATTACTAGCTTAAGAGTTGTATGTGAGGTACAAATATCAGATTAAAACAGACTTTACATAAACATTATAATAATCCAACGTTATATAAATTACCTTACCTTATAGTTCACGGTAGACATTGATTGGTAAAATATTAATTGGTACACAGAACCACGTTGGGCATCCAATCGATTAATTAAAATTGGTTGAAATAAACAGTGGAATAATTAATAGGTGAATTAACCTTATTAATGAATTATGCACGGCTTAATTATAATTTGAAACGAGTGAATCGTAGCTGGAGGCAATTAATTCCTGTTCAAATATTAGTAATTGGACGAGTTAATTGATGGCGAGATGAAATCGCTTAGGATCGTACTCAGATGTGGCTTATTTAGTTACAAGCCTATGTCACAAGAGAATCACGCTCAATATATGACTAAATTATATTGCGTGTGTTAAACATTAATATTAGCTATTAAAACAATAATAAGTATTACTTTTTATGAGAACTGTACTTCAAATCCAAATTGTATATCATTTATGATTTAATCGTTAGTTGCTGATAATGTAGTTTTCTAATAAGTAAAAGTTACATTATCCAGTTAAGTACGGATTGTTTTCGAGTTGATCCAATACAAATGTACATAGGAAAATATCAAATCTTATATATCTTTTATTTATAATATTAGTATTGATAAGGTGGAAATAGTAAAATAATCCTGGAAATAGTTAAAGTTTAGTAATTTTTTTAGCTACAGCTAGTAAAATCACTAAACTTCAATTAGTTAACTGAAAGTGGTAAGCAGAACCGATAACTATTCTGCATAAGGGATGGCTGAACGTATAATGATGTCACCATCATCCCTTATGCCATCCGTTTTTTTTTAATAAATTCACACGTTTTAAACGAAAAATTATTTAAATTGTTATCTCCTAGATGTTACATCTAGAATATCTAAGGTGTTTGTACGTTAATCGCCAACATTCGCTACTATGTAAGACAAGCTTCAAAGTTTGCTACGCTAAGAGTTAATTAACTATATTACAAGAGTTAATTACACACAAAGAATTTCACAGGATATTAGGAGAACAAAGACATTAAATTGCATTACTAAAACGAACGTATATTATCTAAATATATAATTATAATGCTAAAATACTTTTAGCTATTCTTTACTGTAAAATAAAATACTAAATAACTAATATTTTTACAAAAAACTGTTCAAATATTTGTCTCATGTTTCCAGTGACTGACCATATACCGTTCACTAATATAAAGTTTGAAAACAAAAACGATTTTTTCCCCTCAAAAAAATTAATGAAGTCTTCTATCATACAGAATACTCATTTAATGTTATTTATAAGGTTAATATATAACATCAACAAGTAAAATTGATAGATAGACGCTGAACAAGTGAACATACTGTCTATAATTTTAACAAAATAAATAGCGTTCTCTCCTCCCGAATTAGTCTTAATTTTCGTTAAATAGGCAAATAAAAAGTATGTTACGTGTTCTTGCATTTCGCATTCATAGAAATGAATGCTATAAGACTAGCGGAATCGGTTTGGTAGGGATATCAAACCAATCCTTATCCTTTTTCTTATCAAGGTCGACAGTGTACTTGCGTCTTCGCATTGGTCATGTTAATTGTCAACTTTCAGGTAGGTTTTCAGTCTGTCCGCCCACACATATAAAAAAAGATTGTGTGTTTTTTATTCTGAGTAATATTCTAATTGGAGTGTGCAGCAGTTTAACTAAACGGGCGAATTCGCAAATGAAATATTTGCCACGCTGAACGGGCACTGTTAATTGTGCAAACAGCTAGTGCTGAGATTGCAGTTCGCTATTGCGTTCAGTGCATTCTGTTGCTTGTTCAAGTCGTTACTTATTATTAGCATTGCATTATTTCGTATTTATTAATTATGTCACTTGTTCCACATACAAAAATCTAAAAAAAATCTAGATTATAGAATTTTATTTAATTTTTAATATCTGCGTTTAGTTATTTAACTCCTGAGGTTAGGTACAATGTTAAGTAAATAAACAATTTGATATTCATAATCAAGTTATAAATAGAGACAGGAAACACTTATTCTTACTTAAAGTACTCCTTAGACAATAGGAAAGCTTTCATACAAAAATTCAGTAACAAAAGTCCAAACATCCGACGAATTTTCATCCTTATAATGTTATAGTTTTTTGACCTATATAAGACTCGGGTTTTGTGTTGTATAGCTAAACAAAACCTTACCACCTGGACAGCAAATAAATTGAATCAGCAGTGATTGTCGGAACTAAATCCGTCAGTTAATCCGCTTTGCAAACTGGCGCCCAACGTTGCACTGCTGCTAAATATTGTATACGTAAACAGTATATGCTAAACACAGAAAGGATTCTATAACTTAAGGTCTTTAAAGGTCAAGGCATACTGCGCTAGAATGCCCTCTAAATTTTTTGCGTCAAATAAATCTAAAAATCAATTTAAGAAACATATTTCTACCGTGATAAAAAAGGAGCGCGCCAGAAAAAAAGAGTGAAACTATAAATTAAAACTGTCATTGTTTTAAATTTAGTACATAATTTAAAATAACTGTATATGAAAAATTATAGTAGGTAAATATTGTAAAAACCTTTAGACCTGGGTCTGTGGGCAATAGTGTATAATTTTAGTAATAGTACTCTAATAAATAAATGTATTAAGCGCCGCAAATACGAGTAATGGTGGCGAAGTTAGGAACGAGAAATAAAAAAAAGATATTAGAAAGAATTAAGTTTTCGAATGTATTAGAATATTAAGTTAATTTTTTTTCTAGATTGACTACTGCTACAGACAATACTATGTTCTGTCTGGCAGTGATTCGCTGGTGCAACATTATGCATGCAAAGTACAGGCAAATATTCAGCCGGGATCGAATTAACACTCAACTGTATAATTTCTCTATTGTTTGCAATAATTTAACGATCTGCAAATATTTAGCAGGGATTTGCAGTTTTGATATTTAGTCAAAAAATGTCACCACAAAGTTAGTTAATTGCTTGTGATGTAAAAATCCAGAATTTTCAAAGAAACTAATGCCTATCATATTATAATGGACATTAAAACAAAATTGCATTTCACGGTCATACATACATCCAAACCGATTTTTTATGAATGTTTGTATTGAGCTTGAATCTTAGCGAAGGATACACATAAATTACTTTAAACTTTTACTTTATATAGCTTTAGCTAAAGAAATTTCTTGATGTACAGACATAGATGTCATCAGTGATAAACTTCCAATGTTTTAACGTACGAAATGTATTTCGACAGCCGTGATAGAACGCACAGGAACACCGTCAAGCACACTCACCACCAGTTCGACTACAACGATAACAACGACATCAGCGCCTGTGGCGTGCGCAGTTTGCAACGCTACCGGAGCAACACGCGCCGTCACCAGATCCAGGGCGATATATTACGGACTCAGGGAAGAGAACGCGGCGGGCGCCAGGGTGTGCGAGGCATGCCATTCTCGCTGCGTCAGGTCGCGCTACACCAGGTGTCCGGTGCCTACTTGTCCGGGTCCCAGGGTTAGAGCGAAAAGGCTGAGGCATCTGCCGCCTAGGTGGCACGACTTGTCGCTGGAACTCAAAAGGCCACTCATGGATGAATTTCGTGAGTATACATTTTTTCTCAGATTTTTAACGTGCAACCCAATATTGTCAATTAACTGGTGAAACCCTCTTGTTGGAAGGCAGAAATCGATTGCTAAAATACTTGAGAAAACAGGAATAATAAATTCGTAGTTCGAAAGATCATAAAAGTTAAGAGTGTCCCTTAAATGTTAATTATATTGCTTGCTGCTGTATAAGAGATTTATTGATAGAAAAAATATTGCAAAAATGATTGCTAGTGAGCACACGCGATAATTGCTAAATCATGTGAAATGACACTAATGTCGATTTGAGTTTAATAAAGAAATGAGGTAACTGAGTACTAACTTGCACATTCTTGCATATTATAAATTTATTAATTTAAAAGTTTAAATTAGTTATAAAAATACCTAAAAGCTAAAACAATTTTTTTTTTAATTAATTTACTCAAAAAAATTACATTGGTTGGTACACTCAGTTTAGGTGCAATATATTATTCAGGTTTTTATCATACACCAGAGTCGTCGAAATATTATTAAAAGATTAGTAGGTATATTTAATTTTGTCTTTTTATAATTATCGTGAAAGTTTGCTGTTAAATATAGCTCACACATTCGTTTATAATATACCCAAACATTATTATTTTATTTCATAGTGGTCACTGGTGAAATATCGTTAGGCTGTCGTTAACGCGGTAAATTTAAATTCAAGAAAGAGCGGCAAATTCAAACTATAGAAAACACTATGAAGTGATTATCTTTACATAAATTAAAATCGTGTAAACCATGTGTATTCGCGCAAATAAATATTATTTTTTTTAAAACAAGGTATAATTAATTATTTTCAGAAATACCAAGCGAGCTGAGCAAGTGCTGTTTGGCTTGCTTTAAGCGGATAACGAGACGGCTGGAGACGATCGGCGAGGGCGGGTCGTCTCCGGAGCCGACCGAGGAGGAGGTGTCTCGGTTTCGCAGCTTACTGCGCGAACACGGCACCGCTTGGGACCGGATGGCGTCGGGCAGCGGCCGGACGCCGGCCAGTCTCAAGGCTTTCTACTTCACCTACCGAAAGAAGTTATCGCTCGACGCGCTAGTGACTGAACGGACTCCCCAAAAGGGCAGTGACACGGACGACAGTGTGGTCAGTTCGGGGGACAGTGATACGGCGAGTGCGGAGTCGCCTAGGCCTCCGCCGCCGCCGGAGCCGGCGCCTCCGAGACATCACCGCAGGGACGAGTACGACTCTTCCGCAACGGAGACGGCAGACGAAGAAAACGATGCGCCCAGCGCTAAGGTATTTAACTTTTTTTTATTGAAGTGAAAAGTTTTTTTCATTGAGTGCGTTGCGCACTTTTAGTTGGGATGAAATAAGCGCCATCTATCAGAATTAGTCTGTACTTCTCCCGTTCATAATATAATAAAGCTTAACTTCGTCAATACATAGTTTGTTAAGATGATAACTGATGGCGATAAAGTGTTCGAAAGTCGACGTTCGAAAGTCATAGAAGTAAAGCCTTGACACAACAAGACCCGGAATGGACAGTAAACACGACATGACAAAAAACAAACAAAAATCAATTGACCTTTTTGTTTCGTTGCCGCCAATACAAACAAATTCAGATATTTCTTTGTAATAGCGACATCTAGGCATCGATATCTAGTGTAGTGTTCATAAGTGTTTATGAACGTTAAAAGCTGTCTTTATTCAATATTTCAATAGTCATTATATTTAAAGAATATTTAACTCGTGTAGCAAAGTGTTCCCGTATCGTCGTCGAGCGTGGTGGCAGTGTCGGCGCCGTCCGCCGCGCCCTGCCCGGTGGCAGCAGGTCGCAACGGGCCTGCCACTCCACTCACGGTCCGCGACGTCGTCCTCAACATGATCGAGATCAGCCTCATGAAGAGCAGTCAACCGAATCCACCCTCCAAACTGCACCAGCCCAAGGTAATCACTCTTCTCTGAATCATTTAATACTTCGCCATTTCGTTTCCAAAACAAGCTATTTATCTCTTAGAACTAAATATTATCCATCACCTTTATCTTTAGATTTTGAGTATTCCATACTGTAATTGAAATTGTGAAATGAACGCACTAGTAATTTTTACACTGCAAGGTCGAATCAGAAATGAGATCTGTAGATCTATGAAAGTTACCGACATAAGCCGGACACATAGTACGGGTAGTTGGAGAGTATGGACCGGCAAGCGCAGCTTGGACGTCCACCCACAAGGTGGACAGACGAACTGATAAATTGACGATTGCACCGACCGACGGTTGTCGTCCTGATGAGGGTTTTTGTAGTCGACGTCCTACTGCTGAGATGATGATGATGACAGTTAAGACACTACTACTGTCGCAGTCCAGCTTAATTGTTTACCTTGAAATATTGCATTAAGATGTCGTCGTCTCCATAGGTAACTAGTGCGCCGACGCCCCGCGAGTCTCTCGCCACTTTGAGCGTTGTGTCGTCGACGCACGGAGGCCACGGCGGGGCCGCGTCGGCCCCTCGTTCCCCGCAAAGGCCCGCCACTATCACCCCG
Source organism: Synanthedon myopaeformis (assembly GCA_944738685.1). NCBI lineage: Eukaryota > Metazoa > Arthropoda > Insecta > Lepidoptera > Sesiidae > Synanthedon > Synanthedon myopaeformis. Next base: position 1,209,474 of record OX122933.1, on the reverse strand, counting down.
GTGGCCCCAAACGCGACCGCCACGCAGCCCCCGCCGCCAGCCGCCGACGCTCCGAAGGAAGGAGTCGTGGTGCTCATCGAGCCTCGTCCAGAACCTCTTCTCGACCTCAGCGTCAAGCGGCCTCGTCACGACTTTGCATTTCCCCATCACAACAAGACGGTAAATATCCTTTCACTCATCTGAACCCGAAATTTTCATCTATAGCACCTTTCTACAACGAACTCTGCTATAATTTAAAAAAATGCTAGGTGGTGGCAAATCAATTTTTAACTTCATTGGCAATATTTCCTCTTATGAAACTCGTAAACCAAATTGTATCGAGATATTCATTGCTGTCCCTGGTTATTCAATTGCAACAGATCTTGTATGTTTTCGTAAATGAAATGTTTGCTGCACTTGAAATAATTCTTCACTTGAGTACCGACGAAACATGTTCTGTAAGGTGTGTATGTTCTTTAAATTAATAAATTAGTATTATCTTTGCAGGCGTATCGAAATTCTACAGAATATCCAACATATAGAAGTCAATCCGAAAGGGAGTCACCGACGCAATATAACTCCAAGCCTAAACAGGTCACGACCATCCCTAGACCGTCACTCAAACCTACTAATCCGAAAGGGTCAATAACACTCGGCACTCCTGTCGAAACGCGTTTCGACCCGAGACGGACTCCGCCGGACCCGAAAACTGGGTCGATAACCGCCGGAACGCCGGTTCACGGTACTCATCATCTACCCGAGAAAAGGAGTTTCGAATACTACAAGAGAAGGAGTCCGGGAGGAGTTTATTACGCTGGTGCAACCAATCATCCCCGGTCACAGTCACCATCGTATTCACCGGTTAGTTAATTCTCATATTACTCCTTAGCGTCACTTTAGAAAATCTTGATCCTAAGCTGCATTCTTTGATCAACCAACATTTTTTCTGGGTCATATTGAATATTAATAACCAATATAGGTTGTTAACTACAGGGAGGGAGCTCAATTCGGCTTTTGTCCATACAAAACTGAAAGCTGAATTAAGCTGAGTAAATACTACATTTATAATAATCAATATATAATAATCAAGGCAGTTAAATATAATAACTTCCTAGATTATTATATTTAATTTGACCCAGAAGAATGTTTGTTGATCAAGAATGAAACGTGGGATCCAAATTTGCTTTCATGTACTTCTTGTATTAAAAATGATATCCTGACCAATGTCAGGAAATAGTCATTAAGTACACACACTATTTAAATATTAAAATCCATAAAAAGTTTCAATGAGACAAAGGTACCATAAGTTTTCGTAATGAATTTTACACTTAGTGAGTTTTACCTGTAAGGGGACGAAATCCTGATAATGTGAAATTGCAGGGCGGTTACGGTCAACACAACCGCAGCCCGTACGGCATGGAGCAGCGGCAGATTATCGCGGCGGACTTCATCACGTCGCAGCAAATGCACGGAGGGGCGAGACGAGACCGCGGCGGGGCCGGGGGCGGGGCAGGGGGCGGTGCGGGTGCGCCGGGTAGTGGCGCGGGGTCCGCGGGGGGCGATCGCACCCCTTCCCCTGCGCAGTACAGTCCGCAGCAGCGGCGCGACCGCGAGCCCGTCTCGGTGATACAGCGGCACACGCCGCACGCGCCTCACCCGCACGTCTACACACACCAACATCCGCATCCGCCGCCAGGTAAACAGACCTATTAATTATCATGATTTTCCAGCCAGTAACTAAAACCACATGCGCCTTTGATCTTATGCCCGATTTACACTTCAATAAGTACAGTAGCGAGAGAAATCAGTCAGTTAAGTAATAAGATAAGTAGCGAGTTAGTAGGTAGCGTCCAAACGTAGGCGAGTAAGTAGTCATAAATTGCCTGAACAAGAAGACGATTGGGCTACTTCGCACATGAATCGCCGTAAAACAGAATTGTATTCTATTCAACTCAACATAATCAATAACTTACTACTTAACTCGTTTTCGCCGTTCAAACGACAATAACAACTTAACTCGCCAATCACGCAAGTTAACTCGCAAGTATTTACCCTTACCTGAACTATATTATGCTATTGTCAATGCCATTCTCTGCCATTCTCTGACGTCGAAAAGCGATTTAATAAATCTTATTTCGAATAAAAATGTTTTGAATTTGAATTTGAATTTGAACAAATAGTATTATTTTCAGGTCACGAAGCATTTACATCGCTAGTGGACGTGGCGGCGTCTGCGACGGCGTTGCCTGTTCCTCGCGACAACAAACCGGAACCGAAACATGACATTAGGTAACATTTCTTTCTTACTTTTAACTCATTAAAACGAGTTTACATCCCGATTTATAACATATTATAATGTCTACATATTTATATTGCAATCAATTTTGTTCACAGAATACAAGAAAGAATGCAAAGAGACATGGTGATGCAGAAATACCATCAACAACAAATACAGTTTCAGGTAACATTATAACACTATGATGAATTTGCCTACTAAATTATTATTCACTGTTGAATGTACACTTTAGTCATACAATGTTATTAGGTGTTGGAACGAGATAGACGCGCACAACAAGCCCAATATATAGAGAGGGACAGACAGATGCTACAAAACAGAGAAAGAGAGCGAGAAAGAGCACTCGCTGCCATACAGGAGCGGCACATCACCATCGAACATCAGCAGCATCAGCAGCATCAACAGCACCAACAGCATCAACAGCACCAGCAACACCAACAGCATCAACAGCAACAACAACATCAACAGCAGCAGCAACAACAACAACACCATCAACAACAACAACAGCAACATCAGCACCAGCAACATCAGCAACAGATGATGCACGATAGACATCATTTGCAGCACGCTCAAGTAAGTGTATTAAAGAGTTCTGGGTCACAATATGTTTTACTTTCTTTTTAAATGGAATATTGTGAGAGTATGTAGGTGTCAAGTCTGGGGTATTACGTAAGTTTTTGAATTTGAATAAAACTTTGATGATTTTTAATTTTTTTAAATAATTTTTGATTTTCGACAAAGAAATCTTACTATTTGTCGAACCTCTTAATAAAATATGTCATATGCAATCAATTACCAAAATTTTTAAAAAACTATTAAATTTTCACGTTGATAAGACTATAAGTTTAAGTAAACCTTAAGTTTCAAATAAAAAAATTAAAAAAAATCATATTATGATGACTTTTCAGTCAATATCTCAAAAGTATTCTTTTTGCACATAGCTGATTGATAAATTTGTTGAATAATAATGATGTCTCGTATCGCAGAGTGTATCGTGTGCGGACGGCGATCGGCGTTTGTTGGCGCCGGCGTACTCGGCGCCCAAACACCGCGCGCTCGCGCCGCATGCTTCGCACGCTCAGCATTCGCAACACGCTCAACATGCGCAACACGCTCAGCATGCTCAGCACTCACAGCATGCACTCGAAAGAAAGGATCCGTACGTATACATAGCGTTTAATTGTTACTTAATGATGGCCCAATGAGTAGCTTTATGTCACATCTGATTTTTGAACGCACATCAAGAAGTTTTCCGAGTATTGAGCGTTTGAATGTCCGGTGCCGGTTTAATATTTTTCGTATTTGAAATCTAAGAATGCTTGAACAAAAATTATAATGAGGATATTTTGTGATTGATCGTAAAAAAGAAATACAAACTTGCCTGGTTCAATTAGGGTATTTTGAACCATGCATTATTTAGTAGGGCTTGTGAAATTGTAAATTATTTATATTAATTTTACATTATGAAACAAGTAGGTACGTCACTGCCAACGGGTCAAAACGGCATCCAACCAAAAATAACGGCACTATAATTATCTAAAAGTAACTAAATAAGACTGCTTATTACAATGTTTCGGACAGAATAACATAAGTTATAGTCTAGAAAGGAAACCTAATGCTTCTACATTATGTAACCATATGTAGAATTGGAGTTTAGGTTATGATTGATTATGATTTTAAAATTAATTCAAAGAAACAAATAGGTGACAGGCTCGAATGATATTAGTTCGTCCGATATTTACTTAATTTTGGCCCACTGTTAGAAAACCTATTATTAATTATTATTATTATTGTTAAACAGACGTGGCCCAGCACCCCAAGTGAGTGGCAACACGGTGAGCAGTGTGGGGCCGGTGGGAAATGTGCCAGTGGGGAACGTGGGGCAAGTAGGAGCAGTCGGGTCCGGCGCTAACGCCAGGCCCTCGGAGGGCAAACTGACTGCTGCTACCCTCATAGATGCAATCATCACACACCAAATCAGTCAAAATTCAAACGAGCAACAACGATTCCAGGTTAGTAACTATATCTATTAAATATATTAAGAATGGGACTAATTGGACAACTTTTCATAAAGTCAGGATTCCATTGGGCCGGTAGCTTGTACGAAAATTGTTATGAGAAAGGAACTATCTAAACATGTTTATGCATGTTACGGGTAAACCTATGCCTAAGTCTGTACTAATATTATAGAGGAGATTTGTATTTTTGTATGTTTATAATGAATAAACTCAAAAATTACTGGACCGATTTAGAAAATTCTTTCACCTATAGAAAGTTACATTATCAGCGAGTAACATAGGCTATATTTTATAAAGTTACGCGGGCGAAGTCGCGAGCAACAGCTAGTAAACAAAAAAATAACGTATGCGTTGTGCGTAGTGTCAGTTGCGTGCGCGCAGGTTCCATTTGATTTCATACATTCTCAGGAGACGAGGGTTTTCTTTGAATACAATCTCTGACCCAATGCTCAGGCCTCTTGCGGCGACACTTTTTCTTGTCATTTAAAGCGTAGATAATCATTTCGTTCACCACTCTAAAAATGTGAGATAGGTTTCCATTTTCCATGTGACTTATGCGCCAGCAACATACGGGCCAGTATGACGTCAAACTTAAGCTCGGCGGCCCAATGGAAATCCGGCTTAATGGATACATATTACAAGATTCAAATTGATGCAAAACATTATTGTGGGATTAAAATCTAATTTTATGTGTAACGCCGCAACGCAAGTGGTAAATGAACGGGATTATGTTTACAGCAACAGCCAATACGTCGCGAAGAAGTGGTCCCCGCAGGGCCCCCGCCCAACCCGGCTGGTGATAGGGGACCGGATCGCGAAGACCCTCACACCACCAGCATCAAGCTGGGAGACCTCGCTTCCAACATCATCGTCAGGGACTATTCTAGTCCGACCACCTCCATGTTGCATCACAAGTCAGTGTCATATTTTAACTTTTTTTGGGTGCGACTTCGTTACTAGTTTAAGTAGTTATTGCGTGAAAGAGTAACAAACATCCACATGTATATTACATATCCATATTTATTTATTTAAATAAACAATAGGATATGATAGACACGTCCATTTCTGGAGAGTTTCTTTTGCTGTTTATTTTTCAGAACGTAATTTTGTTTCCAAAACGGTAGTAGTTTTTAGACTTCAAAGTGATCTCGTTTTGGGAAATTAAAAAAATTATTTGATTTGAAGAGATTTGATTGAACCTCAACATCTGTTTCACGCAGACGATATTCTTTTGTGAATTTTGTTGGAATCAGTCTTACTTGATCATGCATTAGGTGACTTAGCAACTTCATTTCAATTTAATTAACGAGAAACAATTGGCCTATATCATATAGGCCAATATAGGCTATGTATTTCACAAAAAATACTCCTTTGATCTAATTTTGCACACCAAGTAAAATGATTCAGCTAATATTTTCCACTGTTTGATTACAGTAGCGGGTACAACGCGCCGAAGAGCGTTCCGTACATCGTTGAGCCGGTTTCGCCGCCGGACAACCATCCCGCCAACAGGTACTACAAGCCAGTTTCTTTATTGAGTCAGTCATGACTACTGTACGTGCGCAATCTGAGTGCAGCTCAGAGGAATGCGCTAGTGCTGCGACCTAACTAGTTGTAGTAATATCGATAATTTAGATTCTATCTCGGTCTGGTAATGTTAACCACTTAAAGGTTCATAATTGCATGCACACATCTATGTCACAAGGTCGTTGACATTATAATTTGTTTGATTTGATTTCGGTTTGAGAATTTTTTTGTAAAAATACTAATTCGCAGCTTGAGTAATCACTTTAAGCTACATGCTCCCTCGCCACACCTCATACGCCAACTGCATTTAGATTGCGCGAGTACGTTACTCGTAAATAACAATGGCGAATTAATATTCCCGCGCTCAGCACAGCGACCGCTTCATCTGACATTGTGGAATTAACTACTGAAATGCTCAAAATCCAATCTGAAATGTTACATTACAGGCGAATGCTTCCGGTGATGGATGAGTGGTGTAATGCTAAAAGACAGTGATATCATTGTCGAGTTAGTTGTAAGTATTGGTGTAATGGTTATGATGAATGGCGTTGCAGGAACAGCAATCGGCGATACAGCAGCGCGGCCCCGGGCGGTGCGGGGGTGACGGGGGTGGGCGGCGTGGGCGGCGTGGGCGGCGGCGGCGGCGTGCTTACGGCGTTCGACTACGTGACCAACCGTATCGTGGAGGTGATGCGCAGCGACGCCGACGAGCGCAAGCCGCCGCTCGCCTTCCCCACCGCCAACTACGCCTACCCCTACTCCGCGCTCAACGTCGCCACACCCACGGCAGACGGTAACACATTTTTCTCAATTCATAGGGTGTTCCACAAGGATCAATACTTTGACCGTTTTTTTTTTGTATAAGAAAAATTGCGTTGCACCAAAAATTAATGTGGGTGTTCCGCAGGGATCATTACTTGGACCAACTTTTGTTTGTATAAGAAATTACCAAAAATCAATGTGGATCAATATTTGGGCCCATTTTTATTTGTAGGAGAGATCACCCAGATTCAATGTGAGTGGTCAATTGAACCATTTATTGTTTGTTCCATATAAGAATAGTGTTATTTTTTTATTAGCAGCGAACGCAGCGCCTAGCGCTCCGAGCGCGCCGCCTCCTCCGGCGGCCCCGCCGGCGCCTGAACCCGCACCACTGATGTCAGCACAGTACGAACCACTGTCCGACGAAGACTGACGCCCGCCTGCGCCCCGACTCTCCCTCGTCCGCGCCGACGGCACATGACACTAAGCCCCGGTAACACGATTGGTGCTCATTCGAAACCTAACGACTGATCACTTCGTCTTGTCTATATTTCATTGACGTCAAGAGAAAATTTGATAGCCAGAAAAGTTTCGGTTTTGAAAGTGCGTTAAGTTAGATGGTATGCGGCGATTGACTTTCTGTTGAATTTGTCCCGAACATTTTTTCAATGTGTGAAAAATAAATATTACTAGAATGAAAGTGAAATTGTTTGTAATTACTGAGTAATGAATATCTATTGTAACATCTTTATAAGAACTGATGGCTTATGAATATTATTAATTAGCTTACATGTGAAGAGTTTTGAACCTTATTTTGTTTTGTGATAAGAGTTGTAGACAGTCGTGTATAAATTTGTGGCAGTGACATAGCTAGGGTTTTCAAATTTAATGTAAAAAAAAATAATCATGATTTTTAAATAAGCTGTGCTTAAGAAAAATAATAATTTCTCGTTGAACTTAAAAAGATCGTTAGGCCACGTGAAGGTTTAATGGTGACAATTGTTTGATTAATGTATTTAACTTGTACTAAATAACAAGCGCATCCAAGTAAGCCAAGCTTTTGATCACTCGCATTGACTAAATCATTTAGAAAATTCCTTATGGATTAATCGTATTTGCAATACATTCTTTTTAAATGTATAAATTATGGAGAAAAATTGAAAATATATAATCAACTCTTCAATAAGATTTCCGGTGTTATCATTGATAAAAAAAATAATAATGTAAAATTGATTCTATCTAAAAATTTTATATGACCGATGAAAATATAATCGCTTGATATTTAATACGAATTAAGTACTGATTTGTATAGAGATTCATAAATGGCATGGAATAATAATTGAATCTTTTTAAATAAGTAATAAGGGATAACTGTCGTTCAGTTGTGCGAAGCTTTAATAATAGAGTGTCGGAGTAAAGTGTCGGAGGGATCTGTCCGAAACACAAACGGCCGCGTACACAACGAGCGTTCCAACTTTTCGTTAATTTTTTATATTTTTGATTAATATTTTTGCGATTAATTTCTAGGAAATTGTTATTTGTGCGTTAAAAATTCGCTCGGTGTGTGCACACCCTAATAATTGGCTAGGAAACGAAACTGTACATTATACGTATGTAAGTGTTACGTGTTAAGTAATATTTTTGGCATTATTTCAGAGTAGACAGACTCACACGGAGCGGTTGTTGATACTCTAAAATGTAAATGTGTTGTGATTCGAAATTCACACCATGTGAAATCTGATTTCATATCAAATGATATAGATTGCTATATTTTCTTTTGTCTCATTCTAATCTATAAAGTTTATTAAGGTGTTATCCTTCAAGTCCACCATTTCATTAATAATATTCAATATATAGCCTCTTTGTTCAATTTTTGTAAAAGTTTAATTCAATGAAATTCAAGTCTACATCCAGTTTGGCCGACTAATCTATACTTTGGATTAATTTTCAAAAGATCTTAGCTAATTCGAGTAGCGCCAGTTGATGCGCCACTCATTGAGTTAAAACGATCGCTCCGTGTACGAATGAATCGCTTTAAGTAACTTTAGCAGCACTGCCTCAGAATAAAAATACCTCAATAAATGTAACTTGTTAGTGGTCAGGCTAAGTTTACCGCTAGGGGGCGTTGTAAACAATGTTAACGAGAACTATATCTATCCAGGTCTTCCAAAACCATTCCGACACTGATATAGGATAGGTGATTTCGTCCATAATTTAGATACACTTAGGTACTATTGTTGTGATTGTTCTGACCCTTATTTTGTGCGCGATACGGTGGCTTTTCGCCTGATTCACAGTCGCCTCGATTGCGGAACAGACTGGGATCGCTTGTGCTTACGACAGTTTTAAGGTAGAGACAAACTATTTCCAACGTATGCGACGCTACGTGGGAATGTTGATGTGCACATTTGTTCCACGTATGCAAAGTAAATTTGTATCACACTCTGCTATGATTTCTCAAAAGGTGCACTTTACATGAAATGTTTCTTAAAAGGTGCACTTTACGGCTGAAATATTAATGAATATTTCAGCCAGGAGAAACAAAAAATAAATAGGAAGAGAATATATTGGGTTCATGATATAATTAAATAAAGAGAAAAAGTTGGGGAATGCTATACATTAATGCATAAATGTGAACGTTCAATTCGTGTCTACTCGTGGGATAGCGTTTTGTTTGATAAGTATATTTCTAATGGTAGCCATACACTATACTTGCGCAAGTATACACTTGTACAAGTATACACTAACGTGTGTGAGGTGACATTTGTGCAAATTTAATATAATATCAAATTGTGAATAATTGCACGTCGATTAAAATTGATTAAAATTTTCGTTTCAGTTCACGCTCATTTGTGTTAATTTATTGAAAATATGAGTTTGTCTCTACCTTTATGGTCTAATGAAAAATCGCTAAACGAATCCCGAGCTTATTGCTGTGCAATAAGGTACTCTTTCCATTTGAACCGTCAGTCTGTTCATATTTACCTTTCACTATAGTGTGAACAGTGTTTTACTATGAATTTGTAAATATAATTTTATGGTAATTTTTTTTACTAACGATTATTTTTTATTGTATAATTGAATAATTTGACAGACGTAGATTTTTAAACTTTCTTTTCGCTATAAACATTACGCGACGATTTTTTTAACTATTTGCTTTTTTTATGACAGACCCAATTTTTTTTGATTCGTTTAATTTTTTTTTGTTATTTCATTTTTTTTTGTACGACAGACGCGTTTGTCTCCGCTCAGAGCTGCGTTCGACTTTGCACCATCGCTTAAGTTGATTGTTTGAATGTTCTTTTTTTTCTACAGAATTAATGTTTGTTTGTGTCAGTATGACGTCACGCGGGTGCTCAGTCGAACATAGACAAACGCTTTTTTTACTCGTTAAGCTTAATATTCGGATTTCGCTGTCGCATAGTTTTATATAAATGTATTTTTTAATTCATAAGAATAGTTCAATTCGATTCAATTATGTCTTGTGTAAATATTATATATTAAGTTCGTAAGCGGTAATGTTGCGAAGTGAGAGCGAAGTCCGACAGACGACGCCGTTTTTTTTTTTTGAATACAATTGAACTGTTTCGTGGTGAAACGCTAAAATGGTATATATATAATTATATATAAATATTATAAATATAGTGTACACAAGGTTAAAGGAATTAGTTTCTGTAAGGCGGTAAATTATATACATAATATTGTTAAAGTGTATGGTAATTATGTATAAATACTGTGCATTTGTAATTATACAGGTTAATTAAGAGTTTAATATTAGTAATTTGATTTTTAGTTAGGCCGGCCGACGCGACCGGGTATGAATAGTGACGTCATGGAAGTTGTGTGTGTGTGTGCGTGTGTGCGTGCGTATGCGTGTGTGTGCGCGTGTGTGCGCGTGTGTGTGTGGGACGCCGAATGTCGGACGCCGCGCGACTCTTAGCCGCGGTGCATTTTACTTGTGTGTGTTCAATTTTAGGGCCGCGACTCCCTCTACGTGTAAAGAGAAGTAAATTGTTTTTTTTTTATAGCGCCACAGACTAAACAACCGATGATGAATTTAGTCTGTGGCGGCGGGGAATTGGAGCGGCGTTATTAATGTTGTAAATGTTTTGGAGTTATATGTAATGTAAAAACGACTGATTAAATTTACTTTGAGCTAGTTGCGAGCGCGCGCGGTTTCGACACCGGCCCCCGGGCCACTCTCCACATTGTGATTTCTTTATAAAAAAATTGTAATATTAATAACGTATTGTAAGTAGCCGAAAAAAGATAATCCTGTAAGTCCGAACATGAGCGAAAACAAAGTTTTGGGAGGACAAATCAATAAATAAGATGGAAATCTACGTTGTGTTTCATTTCATCAATATACCTATCCAACATGACAGTGATACAAGGAAGAACACTCGGATCCGCTCCAACTTTACATAAGCCAAAATAATAATAAGAATATAAGGTGGCAGGGCACACTGCGTTTCGCAGTCTTAAATTGGCCTAACCACCTCTTTATTCTGTAAAAGTGAAATAACAGCAAGTCTGCTGTTGTGTTTCGGTGAGTGAGTAATGCATACCAATACCATAGCCACAGTCCATTGACCTATCCTATCCTTTCGTAACCCCTTATCCTTAATCCCACTGGAAAGGACCTTCACTAGCTAAACTGATGTGATATACTTGGGGGTTATTTAGCTTAAAAATAAAACAACCGAGCGCCTGGTACAAGTCGATCGGAATCAGTGATAAACCTACACCTAGCGCCCCCTGTCCGCCTCAGCTATCAGTTGTTTACAACTTACACATTTACAATTTTAATACTATAAATAAATGGGTAACATTTTAAAAGATAAGCTTGGAAAAGTGCCTACACGAATATTACGTGTACCTTGAAGTTTTTTGTCTCAAACAAAAAGAGGTTTCCTTGCCCATATTATTAGCATTCTTATATTAAAAACACATGTCGTTGGACTGCACGTCAGAAGTGATTTAGATAGGTCATTTTTCATCGACAGATGTCGCTGCGTCGGTAAGTTATAAGTTTCGTTCCTCAAATACAAAATTTCTATCTGACAAAGCAGTACTCCGTATGTTTATTTATATAGTATAAAAATAAACATTGAATCGCTGCCAAGTAGGTCTGAAAAACAGTCTAAAACAAAATGGAACGAAGGGTTAGATTCAGTTATAGCAATCCTAAGTCTCGCGCTTGGACCGGCGTTACTGTCTTCTCTGCGTATTTAGTGCTTTTAATGGTTGAAATTTATATAGAAATATACGAAAATCAATCTCATTTGAGACTTTACGACAGTTTGTGTGAATTCGTGACACATTTTCGCAACATATTTAGCAACTATTATTGATTCAATTCCTTGTGGATTACTGATATTGTTTAAAAATTACTTATCTGCATCAAGATTTTAAGTGTTTAGAAAAAGTACAGTATTTTATAATCTCTCAGAAATAATTTTTGTTTTTGTCAGAAAATAATTTCTGAAATGTATTTTCAAAACACTAATATAATAGTTAGAAATGATAATTTGTTACGAAATTATTTTGCTTATTATTAGGTAACAATATATGGAAAAAAATTATAAAGAAAAACTGTGGACTACATGTCAACATGATACGACTTTCGGACACTAATTGCCATCTGTTAACACCTTAACAAACTATTGAGGAAGTTAACCTTATATAAAGAAAGAAGTATACTGATTCCGGTAGATGGCGCTTATTTCATACAGTGAAACGTCACTGAGGGTGTTGGCTCACTTCAGTGTTTTTTTTCCATACCAAGAGCACCTAAGTAATGCGCCTAGAGAAGTTTTTACTTTAAAAATGTTTACATAATTAGAATAAATAAAAAGTAACGCAGTGTGTATCCTTTATTAGCTGTAAATAAAACATATTTGTTCATAAATTATCTTTTTTATTATTTATCATTCAACAGATTTTTATATTTACATACATCACTCATACATCACACTGCTCGGTAACTTTGGTTCAGTGGCTATAAATTTTTACTGCTTTTTTTTTTTATTTAAATAAAATGCTCCAAAACATGATCTTTTTCGAGTTATAATACTTCTAAATCGATTATTATGCTTATTAATCTACCATTGCTACCATGGACGACACGGGACCTAAGACCACTTTTTGCCAACTTTTTTTTTAAAAGTATCGCGGCCTGGATACGTAGTTTAGATTTACTTTTTGGCGAACTCTTCGCCGGTCTTGATGTTTTTGAGTAGTTCAGGGATCGCAGCTTTCAGGAGTTGTTGTTCGAATTCGTTCAGTTTTCCGTATCCGAGGTTCTTCTCGACGCCATTCTTGCCCAAGACAACGGGATTCGCAAAATATGCAGCCTCCGTCAAGTCCGATTTCACGTAAGCGCACTCGACTACGTTGGATTCTCCCTAAAAATTCAACACGCCATTGTAAAATGGTTCACTTTTTAAACAAGCAAAAGCGAAATAAATACACCGTGTAATTAAATCTAAGTTGTGCCTTTTTTGTCTTTCTTTCCACGTAATATAAACAAACCATCATGATGATGGACAAATATAATATATAGAGTTTATTGAAAGAAGAAAAGACATTAAATTTTGAGTAAAACATAATAAACCTTAACTTATTTCTGAATTTATTTTGAGTTATACATCATACGTTTTAATATTACAGATGCAAAAATGTCTTTTAACACTTTTAAATATTTATGTGAATATATTTTATTTACACAAATAAACAGAAGAACTCGTTTTGCAAAGACATCACTCTCATGTGCTTGTGTCGAGTAATACGATGAAGACAAATATTCTTACATTTCTCTTTAACTTCTTTCAAACTGTTTGTGTGTTTGTTAAAAGTGTCAATTTTGTCCAATAATATTAAAGGATTTCTAACCTTAAGTCCCTTAAGCACTGAGCCAGTAAGTCTGGCTCCAGCAAAAGCCATCGACAGAGTTGCAGAGCCTCCGCCAGCCTTCGCTTTCACCACCTGCATTGAAAAAGAAAAAAAAAAAAAAACAAATTCATCACAGTCCTCACATATGGAAGTCCTTTCTGCTTTCTTTTTTCCCAATTGAATAACTTAACATTACTTATTTACTTAACTGAATTGAACTTTTTCATAACTGAACAATTCCTATTCGACGGTCGGTCGACACGAATTTTTTTATTCATCCATTCTATACAATATTCAATTTACTTTATTTATGACAATTTGGTCCCTTCAAACCTTTTAACCGTTTCATATAAATTATTTAATACTTTTCTTTTAATTAAATATTTATTTTTAACACCAACTATTGAGGTTTCTTGTCAGCTTCTAAACCAAACCTAAGTTGAGAGAGATAGTGAGAAGGTGAGAGAATGTGTGAGAGAGAGATAGAGAGTGAGTGAGTGAGTGAGTGTGTGAGAGAGAGAGAGAGAGAGAGAGAGAGAGAGTGGAAGATTGTTCTAAATGTGCCCTCGTGTCAACGTACCTCAGTTCCAGCCTCCTGTATCCTCTCGGTGAGTGCCTTGATCTTGGCCTGATCGGTCAACTTGACGGCCGGTTGGCTCTGGCTGAGCACGGGGATGATGGTGACACCGGAGTGGCCTCCAATCACCGGGATCTTCACATTGCGAGGGTCCACACCGTTGATCTCTCCGATGAATGCGGCCGCTCTGACCACATCCAGAGTGGTCACACCGAGAACACGTGCCGGGTCGTATACACCTGCCTGGATTTATTGTCATAAAAAAATATACATTAAATAAATACTAATATTATAAATGTGTAAATAACTCTGTCCGTCTGTCTGTCTGTTACCTTTTCACGCCTTAACTACTCAACCTACTATAGTGAAATTATGCATACACATACAGTTAATAGAGAACATAATATGTACTAGCTGGTGAACGCGACTTCGTTCATGTTGAAACATAAAAGATTTATAAAGCGTTGACAAAATATCGCCTTAGAAGCTAAAGCCTCAATAGAACATAAGAAAGTCGCGATTGCCATCTGTAAAAAAATATATATTTAAAAAAAATCTTTTACAGAAGAACTGCGTAATAACAGCTTGTGAATGGTGAAGATATTCTTTATCATATTTTCATCACCATAACTATAATTTATTTTAAAAAAAATCTTCGTAACTCACCTTCTTCAAGACCTCAGAGGCAATAGGCACCATAGAGTTGACAGGGTTGGTGATGATAGCTACGATGGCTTTGGGGGCATTCTGAGAGATGCTGACGGCAAGATCGCGAACAATCGATGCATTTGTATTGAATAAGTCATCACGGGTCATGCCAGGTTTACGGGGCACACCAGCTGGAATCACCACTACATCTGCACCTGTAATTGGCATTTCAAATAGTTTTAGATTAAGTATTATAATATAAAAACTTTGTTAAAATTTCACAGTAAAAAATTAATATAAACCTAACTTTATAAAAGCTAAAGTTTGAGTTCTTTTTGTGTGTTACTCTTTCACTTTTACTCAACAGTTAAGATACAGATATTGTAAAGTACATGGTGTACATTTCATCCAGAAAAAAAAAGGAATCGTCCAAAAATAAAAATTCAACACACAACAAAAATATTATATGAATAATAAAGATAAAGATTGAATAAATGTTTTTAAAGTTGTGGGTAAAACCTGGTTAAATATTTATTTTTACAATCTTTATGGAAGGTATTTGATAATGTATATTATGTAATTTCGATTCCTAGGTCCATTGTCACTAATTGAATATACGGTAATTATTAATATGTCATTTCCTATTACAACATTGAGGGCTACTCATACCAATGGACTATCAGCACCAGAAGCAGACACAAGTCTTTGTAAATATTAAAACCAAAAGTAAAACCTATATAAAATGTTATATTCTAGATTGTCAGTACACATTTAAAAATTGCAGGGTTTTTTTTTTTTCAATTTTCTGCTTTTTGGACTATTTAACACTATTCATTTATTTAATCAAATATGCATACACCATAAAAACAACTATATTATGCTTACTTAAATTATATAAATATACTACTATGATTTTGTAATTACTTTCATGTTCTCAAGAAAGATTTTTGCTGATGATAAACCTACATGTTAGTTTTTTTATATTTTAATTTACAAATGGGGAAAAACATTTATTAGATAAGGTAGAGGAATATTTTCGTGACCTTGGTAAACAGAGATTATACATTTAGAAGTATCAGCAATGCCAAGGTCGTCATATAAATGTTAACTTTTAACACTAAATATAACTCAATTATATTATATTATCCATTATTATTACATTATTTTCACATTTAATACATTTAAAATGAAATTTTATTTAAACTTGCTGATAGATAACAAGAAGTTTTAGGTTAGGATCGGTGTTATGTAACATCGCCTTGAATATTGTTTTTATCACATTATTTTAGTTGTTATCTAATAATGTAACTTTTTAATTGGTGTTTTACCTTTAATGGCTGCAGATAGTTCTTCGGGACCTTTATGACCAGAGACCTTGGCAGGTGTGTCCATGTGAGAAAGGTCTACAGCGACTCCAGGGGTGACCGGGGCTATATCGTATAAAGCCAGTTGGGTCACCAATGGGTTCTGTTTGAGCAGCAGAGCCAGGGGTTGGCCAATGCCGCCGGAAGCACCAGCCACGACCACTTTGAAATTTCTCTGAAAACATATTAGTTATTGGTCGTAGCCTTGGGCCTTTGGTTTGCGAATATGAAACTTGTATTTGCACTCGAGGAAAATCACCACTTCATGACGACATCTCTTACTTGCGATGATGTGGAGAAGTTTTTAGCTCCATTTTGAGCGACTGCAACGGTGACTGGCTTTAGCACGCGCGAGAACATTTTTGTAGGAATAGTTTTATGGAAGTTTCGGTTATAATTAGTCTCGAATTATAATTTTGACGAAAACTTCCAACTGACCCTGCCGACCTTTCGAATGATAACTAAACTAAAGTGTTGCCAACCAAACAAACACACTGTGTGAATTTGTGACACCTACCAAATCACCAAATCATTTCCAGTACAGTGTTTCCAGCTCAAAAATACAGAATTTTCCATAAAATACAGTAAAACAGTGAAACTTTTCAAATACAGTGAAATTACAGTAAACATTCTGTAACCTATGCTACTATTGAAAAAAATCTCTTAATTTTTAAATGTATCGCTAAAATTATCTGCTCATAGTTTTCATCATCTACTATACTCTTTGTCGTCATCTTAGAAATAATTTCCTTTGTTGGGTTATAGTAAAATTGACACCACTTTTTGAGTTTCAACTTATTAAGTGTCGGAATCGTTCTTTGTCGCTCGTTACAAAGAAAAAGAATAAAGGTGAAAACAAACTAACGGCCGCCATATGTGCACGGTCATTCACATCCCAGTACGCCAGATTTCTATCGGACGTCCGAAAGCTCAAGGATGGTAAAAAGTAACGTCCGCGACTTACGTCCCCTAGTTTGCACAGCTTTGTGTATTTGTACTGTCGATACCTGTCAGCCGCGGCAGTCACGTCCGATAGTTTTCCACCTTGACAGGTATATGGATAGTACACAACAAATACACTAAAGCTGTGTAAACTATCGGTCGCGGACGTTACTTTGGACCATCTTTGAGCATTCGGACTTCCGATAGAAATCTGGTTTGTTTCCACCTTAACCACGGACTTATAATTAACTTCGACCTTAACTAAATCTTGACTTGACAGTATATAGATTTGACAAATTGACAGTGAGTAATTATTTGCTCTGTGAATGACAGCAAGTGGCAGTGGCCAGCGAAGAAAAACTGTGAAAAACAATATGATAAATAGTATGTAATGTTTACAATTTTACATACTTGTATTATTTAATTTACTAATTAATTAGTGCTATAATTTAAGCGCTATTACAATACAAAAGATATTTTGTACAAATTTGGAGCCACACACAAAACTATTTCAAAATGAACGTGATACAAGCGGTGAAAATGTATATAACGAAGATGACCGAGGAGAGTGGACCAGGAATGAAAGTTATTCTTATGGACAAAGAAACCGTAAGTTAACGCATTTGCAAAAGTAATTTAATTAATTAGTTACTGCTTAACTTGTCAAAGTTAAAAAATAACAGCCTAACTTTACATGTCAGCTGTAATGGCTGTAAGTAATTATTAAGACAGTATTCTGGACGTGTTAGTTCATTAATTGGAATAATTTATTTTTATTAAAAACTAGCTGTTGCACGCGACTTCGTCCACGTAACTTTATTATAAAACATAGCCTATGTTACTTGCTGAAAGGTTTTTTTTTAAATCTGCCCAGTAGTTTTTGAGTTTATTCATAACAAACATACAAAAATATAAATCTTCTGTCTTTATAATATTAGTATAGATTAGTTACATAGATTATATTTAAAAAAAATAACATTCTATGTTATTACTTAACTAGGCTAGTAAGCTGTCAACATTATTCATAACAGGTCAATCAGAGTGAGTTTCTTCTTTGACATCAATATTCACTGGCTGAAAACGGCTCAAATTTGTGCTACTCTTACTGACACTGCGTTAAGTCCATAAGCATCACAATTTTTTCTCTTGGCTTGTGTTGCATTTTTATATAAAAAACAAAAAATAAAATTTTTAAAATGTATCATATTTCTACGGCAGATTCACTAACTTTGGCTGACAGAAAAACAATAAAAAAATAACAGGAAACTGTTTACTTTTTATATTTCTGTTTTCAAATATCATCTATTTAATGATATCAACAGAAGCCAGATACAAACATTACAACCAAAGAGATTGTACTGCAACTTTATACTTATAAAATATGAATATAGCCTTGACAACAATCCAATATCCATAACACAAGCATTAGTTGCTTACTGTGGAACTAGATTGTGCTGTGTGGAATGTGAGAAGGTTACTCGCTAATAATGTATAAAAGCTTTCTATATAGGTGAAAGAATTTTCAAAATAGGTCCAATATCTTACAAGTTTATTCATTATAAACATACAAATATTCTCTCTTTATAATATTAGTATAGATTATTTGTCACACTTTTTGTTTATACCGCCCAATTACAAATTTACAGACTAGTATAGTAAGCATGGTGTTCAGTCAGTCGGAGATACTGCGCAAGGAGGTGTACCTGTTTGAGAGGATAGACAACAATGCAAAGTGGGATAGCATGAAGCACATGAAGTGTATAGTTTTTGTACGGCCCACATCCGAAAATATTGCCCTGTTGTCCCGAGAACTGAGATTCCCTAAATATGGAGTGTATTTCATATGTGAGTTAGATTTTTTTTATATAGTCTGCAATTAGTAGCAGTTGATAAATAACTGATTTATTTAACTATGTCTTTATACAATTGTTTTTTTTTTTCAATTGTATAGCTTATGGGGTAATCATAACAGATGCATCCTGATTTTTATTCTCCAATTAGTCATCAACTTTAAACAGATAGTTTGCAAAGTAGTGTCGGGGAGGGAAAGTCTTCCAAGAAGATTATATTTATAAGTAACCTCAGTTTATATTATAGGGTAAGGAAATGACATCTTTTTAGATGTTTTAAATAGTCTGGTGTTATTATAGCCTTAGCCATTGTGAGATTGATATCTATAAGGTTTGACTGTCCTATCCAAAATCATTTGATAATTATAGAATAATGCTTAGTATTGTATTAAAAAATAAAAAAATGGTCAGTCTGAAATTGTGTTATTATAATATATCTTCTTTTTCTTCTTCTTCTTCTTCTTCTTGGGTTTAAATGGCAATGCAGCTCATTTTAAAATGGCCATTGTCTGCCAGTGTCAAGTTAATGTCGATTGTCGCGTTATGATTTTGCCATTGTCATTAGTAAAAATATCAATTTGTAATAGATTTTTTATTTTAAAAAAGGCAAAATTGAAATTAAAATCAAAAGTAGCAGATCCAGACACTAGTTAGTCAAGTCAAGTCTATAATTTTTCTTAGTTTTCCAAAACAGGTCCATCAAGTCTAAAGCAGTCAGGTCAAGTCATTATAATATATCAATGTTTATCTATGTGTATCTATCTATTCTTTTTTCTGTGCCTCTCCATTACAGAAGGTATCATTCAGTTTATGACCACGGAATGCAGCATGCTCTGCTACTGTTAAATGTAAATGTTTTTGCAGATTTCAGCAATGTGGTGTCAAAAGCCGACATCAAGACGTTGGCGGAATGCGATGAGCAAGAGACAGTGAGGGAGGTGCAGGAAGTGTTCGCCGACTACCTCGCAGTCGATCGCCATCTGTTCTCCTTCAACATTGTGGGATGTTTACATGGTGTGCACCGTTCAGTTTTATTTATTACTAGACTGTTGCTCGCGACTTCGTCCTCGTTGGAAAATAAAAAATATATAAGCAATATAACGCTTGACATCTGCATATATCATATAATTAGGTATCGTCTAGGCACTGAGACAGCATATGAATTACAAAATAGTTTTACAAATACAAAATAGTTTATTTTCTTTTATATCTTAAACCCAGGTACAAATTATCTTAAATCCCTACAAGTATAAAAATACTTGTATCAGGAGACCACGCCCTTACATCACCACATTCAAAACTTGACTAAATTAGAACTACAATCATTGTTAAACTATCTGTATAAGAAAAATATGTAAGTGTATGTGTGTTTGTGAATGTGTATGTGTATATGTGAAAGTGAAAATTCAATAATTGTCATAATGAAAGGTCGAACGTGGAATCAGCAGCACCTGCAAAGGTGTTCCCAAGGGCTCGTGGCGTTGCTGCTGTCGCTGAAGCGTAGGGCCGCAGTGAGGTACGAGGCGGCGTCGGAGCCCTGCGCCCGTTTGGCTGAGCGCGTGCGCGATTTGTTAAGGAGGGAGGCCGTCTTGTTGGACAACAGTGTCCCCTTCAACGGGGAAGCCCCGACGCCACAGTTGCTCATCATTGACCGCAGAGACGATCCAGTCACGCCGCTGCTCACTCAGGTAACTTAAGGTTAAACTAGTCAGCTTTACCTCCATACAAACGTCCATATTAAATGATTATCACTCGACTGTTTTATGTTTTATTTTTTCTTTATGTTAAGGCTGACGGTCCACTTGATGGTAGGTGGCTACCGTCGCCCATAAGTGTTACACAAGCAACGCAATAAGTGCTACAGGTGCACTGCCGGCCACAAAAGGATTAAGGATATAAGGGATATGGGAAATGGGCAATGGCATCCCTTACTCACTCATCGAAACACAATAACAGCACATAATTATGCTGTTATTTCACGGTGATATTCTGTAAGGTGGTGGTTACTGCCGCCACACGGGCCGCCCAAATAAATGACTGCGAAACGCAGTGTGCCCTACAGCTACAAATTTAGAAAAGTAAGCATGATATCGATTTATTATGTCGTTAACTAGGGGTTAGTTGCTATACAAACTAATAACAAAAAAAAAAAAAAAAACTATCAATTTAAAAGATATGATCCTTGAAAAATACAAATTTTAACACAAATTTTAATGCAATTTTGATTGATTGATTAGTTATTCAAGAGTTCAAATAACACAAGCAACGCTAACATTAAAAATAACATAAAAAAATACATTTAAAAAAAAAGATACATGCAGTTGTCAAAAAAAAAAAAAGCATTTTTCCCATGGGTATGTTTATGTTTTTTTCTGTGCTCATTTTTGATATGAATCATTGTGGTGTCGTTTAAAGAAAATGTGACTTTACGTCAACGCATTGGAGTTTAAAATGAATAGTAGAACATGGTCGTTGCTTACCTTTCACCATTTACATTTTATAGCGCGAAGGCAAGACTCCGCCATTATTCCGTTTGTGGCGTACTTTTTATGTGCCGCTTTGGCAATTTGTGACTCAAAATCTATAGTTGTAGTAGATTGATCGAAATTACAGTCTGGTACATCAATGTACAACTATGGATTTCGCAAGCCTTACAAAACACTACGAACTTTATGGAACATTTAAAAGTGACATATTATACGTAGAGCATCAACTCTGTCATCTGTCATTTAAAACCAGCCAAACATCTGACATTTAAAGAAAATGTGACTTTACGTCAACGCATTGGAGTTTAAAATGAATAGTAGAACTTGGTCGTTGCTTACCTTTTACAGCGCGAAGGCAAAACTCCGCCATGACTCCATTTTAGGCGTACTTTTTATGTGCCGCTTTGGCATTTTGTGACGCAAAATCCATAGTTGTATTACTTCGATGCATTTAAATATTGGTGTTTTGTGTTTGTGTTGTCAGTGGACGTATCAAGCGATGGTGCACGAGCTGTTGACCATAAACAACAACCGTGTGAGTCTACCGCAAGCGGCGGATGTGCCCAACGACTTAAAGGAGGTTGTATTGGCACCGGAGCAAGACGAATTCTACGCTAAGGTAATGATAAAACACTCTCGTATCATCATACATTTATTTTTCTTCTAACTTTATTTATTTATTTATTTATATTTATTACCACAAAGCCTCCAATCGTCGTTATCTAATTTTATTTTATTTTATTTAATCGAGACACCAACAGCACATGAAAATTTACCAAGTCATATACATTAGTTATAAAAACACGTTTACATTTGCGCACCAATTATTTGTATTTACAGCTATAATAATATGTTAAATGTTGTCTGTTAAAAATTTAGAAAAAAAAAATAATAATAATAAATCAATTCAATTAATTACATTATAAGCAATATCTAACAATACAATTTAATCCTATCAACAAAAATCCAATCAGCAATGTCAATTCGTCAGACCATAAATTCACAATTACATTATTTATATTATTAATAAAATAAAATAAAATAAAGTAAAGTCGCGTTGTCCGCTTTTGTTTAAAATTAGTTTCTCCGTTAAAATTATTCTAAACCACTCAACGAGTTTTATAAAAAATAATGAATAAATAAAAACCACTGTAAATTGCATTGTGTATATATATAATTATGTTACTTAAGGCAATGTATATATATATTTTTATATTTTTTGATTTTTTGATGTAAAATAATTGTATGGACCAAAGTCTGAAATAAAGAAATATTATTATTATTATTATTATTATTATTATTATTATTATTATTACGGTTTTCACTAATAGAAAGAGAGTGATGATCGAGGAAAATATGTGTGTATATAATTTGTAGAAAATTATTGCATCATAACTGAAGCCAAGATAATTTTGATATAGCCCAAAACCCAAAATCCCGAGATTTTTAAAAATTTGAAAACTACTTGTGGATGCAATAAAGCAGGAAAGGAAACGGTAAAATCTTAATTTCTAGAAAATTCATTTCAAAAAAAAATAAAATAGGTAATTTCGTTGTTTTTTTTTTTCGTGCCACTCCTTATTTTAAAAAGAACATTTAGTAAATTGTGCCCATCTCTTTACTTTGATATTCCAAATACAAAATGACCTAAAATCCAAATTATTTTAAGCACAAGTAGAAAGTGAAAATAAAAAAAAAAAATTAAAACTCGCATCAAATAATATGAACAAATCAGGTTTCAATCAGAGCCAAAGTAGTACAAAAGGCGTGTACGAGTACCACTTTAGGCGAATATTGAAAAGTAAACATTTGTAATGAATGTTTATTTATTATGTGAAAAAAAAAAATTAAAAAAAAAAAATTAAAAAAAAATTAAAATAAATAAAAAAATAAATAAAAAAAATAATAAAAAAAAATTAAAAAAAATAAAAAAAAATAAAAAAAAAATTAAAAAAAATTAAAAAAAAAAATTAAAAAAAAATAAGTAAAAAAAAAATTTTTTTTTTTTGCAGAATCTGTATTCAAACTTTGGTGAAATTGGTCAAACAATAAAATCGTTGATGGACGAGTTTCAAAAGAAAGCCAAGAGCCATCAGAAGGTGGAGAGCATAGTTGATATGAAAAACTTCGTGGAGACTTATCCACTGTTCAAGGTACAGCCAAAGCCATGAAGCTAGCCACTAGTCTGTTCAGAGATTGAATAGTTTTGGTTAATGAGTAAATTTACTTGACATTTGTTGGGCCTCAAGTGAAGTGTTGATAACGTTACTTTTAGAAATAATTTTATGTTTTATTAAATTGTGCACTCGCGGTTTACTGCATCCTTCGATAGGCGAATATTTTTTATTAGTTTCTTCTCAGGATCGTCAGGTCTTGGCTTCTTCCCCTGAACCGTGGTAAAATTAAATTTATAATGACGACCATAAGAGTCTCATGGAGAAACCTAATTGATAAATAAATATTTTTGATTTCGATAACGATGCATAGTGGGATGGATGTATCGAAAATGTTGAAATATGAAAATTGGAGATGTGACGTTTTTTGGTTAGAAAATGTGCGGCACAGTGACGAAACACGTGTCTGTGGTTGGTGAGCTGTCGAGCGTCGTCGGGCGTCGTCGTCTGTTGCACGTCTCGGAGCTCGAACAGGAGATGGCCTCACAAGCGGACCACGCCAAGCATCTGCAGGTACTCATCTATTAAGCTAGGGCGAAGCCGCAGACAATTCACCCCCCCCCCCCACCCCCTCCCCCGCTCCCCCCCCACCCTCTCCCCTCCCCCGCTCCCCCCCTTCGGTAAACTCGCGACGAACTTTGCTTGCGTCTTGCGTGGCTACTAACTAGGGTTGGTCAGCTAACAGTTTTTTTCGTTAACTCAGCCAACCAGCTAATTGGTTAAATTTAGCTGGCTAAATAGTTATATAAAAGGTTATAAAAATGAAATTATAACATTTATAAAAACATGTATGTAAATATGTAATTCAAAACTTTTTAAAGTTTTGCTTATTTTCTTTTGCGTAACGTCTAAAATCGTCCTACGTATTCGTTTTATCAATTAAATAAAGCAAAATGCATATTGTATGTTAATATAGTGTATAGGCTACGTAAATATCGAATCCACTATATTAACCATAGATAACTAATTCAGCTGGTAGCTAAATATCTAACCTACTGTCACTGTTTAAGGTATTAGCCATAACCGTAATTAACCAAACCAACTATCAATAGTAGTTGTCATGTTAGCTGACAGAGTTGTTAGCCATTAGTCATTTTTTTTTGTGACAATATATTTAGCTGCGGCTAAATATCATTTAGCCGCTAAACGGTTGGGTGGGCTAAATAGCTTACAACCCTAGTGGCTACACTTCAGTCGGCCGACAGGCGTCGTGCTTAGCGGACGTATTGCTTTATTTGTTTGCGAGTTAATCTGTTTAAAAGAGTTAAAGAAAGTAATTGTTTAACGCCATACAATATAGAGCGACAGCTTCGTACATTTTTCCTCGTTTGCAATGTGGCCATGCACATTAGCCGTAATAATTCTATCGAGATGTGTGTTGCCTTAGGGTTAACACACGAGGTAAGAAAATGTTCGTCACCTTAAAGTCGACATTCGCTTGCACCAAGGCAAATTATCATTCATGTCGAAATTCATTTCAAACGTCTGCTTATAGTGCTTTAGTTTCGAAAGGTACTAAGACTACTACTACTTGATAAAGGAATGAATTTGAAAACTGACGAACGTTTATTGTACATTTACAAGTGTTGCACTGTCCTATTATATGCACGTGTCTCTTTATATAAATTATTCTCTTTTGACTGCTTCCCGTAGAAAAATTATTATTCATAATATTCACTCGTAGAAACACATTTGAGTGAGTTTCACGACAATAAAGTATGTTGAGTTGACAATAAAGGAATGACTGGTAATTATGATATGTTGAGGTCGACATACAGACTGACTGATTATTTTATGATAGGTGGCTGCGGTCACCTAAAATAGAAGCAACGTTACAAGTGTCACACGATAGGTAAATGGGAAATAATATAATAATAATAATAATAATAATAATAATAACCATTTATTTGCTGAATATAAGTTACAATGGTTTTACAGTAGATAAATCTCCTGGGTGCGCATATATTTTAAGTATACTACATAAAACAAAGCCAATTAATATTACTAATTATTACAATAAATAAATTATCACACATAAAATCTTTTATACTATAATAATAACATTTGTCGACGAGTAATTGCTTCATTTTCTTCTTGAATAAATTAATATTGAGTTCTATAATGGTGTTCGGAATTTTATTTTGTTGTACTGGCGCTTGACAAAAAACACTTTTACGTATCAGAGCTGTTTTTGCTTTTCTATTAGGATCTCTTTGGGCTCTTTTAATATTATCAGAGACTCGATTAAATAGGTTGGGGGTCAGCTTTTACATATACAACAACCTCATATTTATTTATTTATTTATTTATATTAGGGAAACATACAATATCTCACTACACATTATAAATATACATACAAGAAAAACATAAATCATCAAAGTTTCCACTAAATTACTAAAACATATTATAAATTACAAGTCACACAAGAATATTGGAGCTGGTAGAAAACATACAAAAAGGTAAGAATTACACAAAAAAAAAAAGAAAGAGAAAACCAAATAAATAAACCAGTTAACAAATAACATATAACATACAAAACAAACAAATAAATTGGCTGCAACAAAAAGGAAACTACAAAACTAATATTTTCGAGAGCTTGTTTATTAAGGCTTCGTTTATAGGCTCCTATAGGACAACTGAAAATATCCAGATCTAAGCAAGAAGTGTTCATTATAAAATTTACAGGAGCGATGCAAAAAGGTATTGCTTGTATAATTCCTTTTGCAGAACGGAATGTGTAACGAACACTTACGGCGTGAATTTAAAAAAAAAAGTGATGGAAGTGTCATTATTTTGTACCTTTTAAAAAAGGGTATACATACAACTTTCTAATAATACGTTTAATTTGAATACACCACCTTTGGGCCATGTCGTGTAGCGGTTGAAGTCACTGGTGGAGAGTAGCGAGGTGTCGTGCGCGGACGCAGTGCGTCTGGTGGCGCTGTACGCGCTGCGCTACGAGAAGCACGCGAGCGCGGCGCTAGCGTCGCTGGTGGGTGTGCTCAAGACGAGGCCCGACGGGGGCGAGGCCGCCGCCAAAGCCCCGCTCCTGCTGGTCGAGTGGGGCGGCGCCCACGCCCGCCAGAGCGACCTCTTCGGCCTGCAGGACGCCGTCAAGATCACCAAGAGGCTGTTCAAGGTCAGCTGAATCTCAACTCCTCAATTACGACTATGCAATAGGAGAAGAGTGTAAATTCAAATTCAAATTCAAAACATTTTTATTCGAAATAAGATTTACAAAATCGCTTTTCGACGTCAGAGGTTAGGTTAGGCATAAATAAATCTCTTATAATACGGATTTTTATTGTATTCACATTTTTCATATTGATTCGGTAAAATATAATATACAATAAGTCATGTTACATAAATATATATATTATATTACTTATAATACATACATGAAATAGTAAATATATATATGCGTCAGCCGTATCAAACAGTCGCACAGTATATGTATGTACGTTGCGAAGAAGAAGATAACGCTTTTTATTAATTTTACTCCACATAAAATTTCCATACCGTAAGCCTTATATGAAAATGTTAATAGATCCTTAAGGAGTAAACTCAAAAAATTAACTTCAATGCGATTCCTACTTTTCCGAATGAATGAATCCATCCTCATTAGAGACCATCTCGGACTCCTTTGTCTGGACCTGGATAAAAACCTAAACTTCGATCTCTATTGGCAGAATTGTCTGCCTGTCGGTTTTCTATTGGATGTACAGTGATTTAGTTGTTGAGGAATATCCATGTCTATCCAACGGGCTCATTTCATGTATAACTCACAAGCAAATAACTTGCCACTCTTACATGACGACGCAAGCATTTATAAATGATATAAGTTTGCATACAAGCCATTCAGTCCCAGCCACAGGTGGCTACCGTCACCAATAGACAGACCACAAGCAAACACCAGGGTCACTTAGGCTCGAGTTCACCAACAGACGGTTATTTTTAAACAGCCGTTTAACTTAATGATTAATCTGATGTTTAGGGCGTTTAACCCGCATTATTAAACAGCTGTTTAAAAATATCCGTTTGTCGGTGAACTCGAGCCTTAGTTATCCGATGGTGGTCTATTGAGAGACGGTTGTGCTTATGTCTTTAACTTTTGTTAGGGTTTGAGCGGCGTAGAGAATATATACACTCAGCATACGCCGCTACTGAAAGACACCCTCGAAGACTTGATAAAGGGAAAGTTGAGAGAGAACCTTTATCCTACCCTCGGAGGGGACGATTCGTCGGGACGAAAGCCGCAGGACATTATAGTGTTCATTGTAGGCGGAGCCACTTACGAGGAGGCTCTGTGCGTTCACCAACTGAACCAGACGTATCCGGGGGTGAGGATAGTGCTTGGTGGCACTACAATACACAACTCTAGTACATTCCTGGAAGAAGTTAAGTCTGCGATGCAAGGAGTTCACAGAACTCACACGAGACATATAAGGAACGTTTAAATAATTGATTAAGGCTCGATTTCACCAACAGATGGTTGATTTTTAAACAGCTGTTTAAAATTTAAACAGCCGTTTAATAATATTTTGTTCACCATCGCTAAACTGCGAGTTAAACGTCTTAAACATCTTAACTTAACGATTAATCTGATGTTTAAAGCGTTTAACCCGCAGTTTAGCGATGGTGAACAACAAAATATTATTAAACGGCTGTTTAAATTTTAAACAGTTGTTAAAAACTAACCGTCTGTTGGTGAACTCGAGCCTAAGTATATTTACTACGTCATTGTTAATTTTATTTATTTGTATATTGTCCGCAATAAAATATAGTCTTAAGATTAGTTTTAAATATTGTTAAAAGATCATTTAAACTTACCACATTGTCAGAAGTGTTTCACGTGGACTTTCCA
The DNA here is from genome assembly GCA_944738685.1 of Synanthedon myopaeformis. Classification (NCBI taxonomy): domain Eukaryota; kingdom Metazoa; phylum Arthropoda; class Insecta; order Lepidoptera; family Sesiidae; genus Synanthedon; species Synanthedon myopaeformis. Next base: position 1,181,093 of record OX122933.1, on the reverse strand, counting down.
CAGGATATATTTTATAAAGTTACGCGGACGAAGTCGCGTGCGTCAGCTAGTTTAGATATTATAAGCAAATTCTTTGTAAAAGTATTTTTTAAAACTTAACTCACTTAGGTACCTATATTACACAAAAAACAAAAAGTAAAATAAATAAATAAACATAAACTAGCGCTACTTATTTTCTATTAAGGGTGATATTGCTAGTAATGTTTATGAATCGATGGTAGCAAAAATCAGCTTCATTTATCAAATATTTTTGTATGCGAATGTATTTTTAATAATTACGTATAAATGTTCACGTAATATATTAAGTTTAGGCTCGAGTTCACCAACAGACGGTTATTTTTAAACAGCTGTTAAAAATTTAATCAGCCGTTTAATAATATTTTGTTGTTCAAAATCGCTAAAATGCGGGTTAAACATCTGATTAACTTAATGATTAATGTGATGTTTAGGGCGTTTAACCTGCAGTTTAGCGATGGTGATCAACAAAATATTATTAAGCGGCTGTTTAAATTTTAAACAGCTGTTTAAAAATAACCGTCTGTTGGTGAACTCGAGCCTTAGTCATTCATTTTCAAAAAGAAGACAGAAAAATAGAAAAACTAAGTAGGGTAACTAACTAAATATGTAAATATAATCGTATACTAGGAAGGTACAAGTATTCTCGTGAATAAATAAATGTTATCAAAAAAATATGGATTTTTATTGATTTTATTACCGTCACCCATCAAAACACAAGCAACGCCATAGGTTCTTCATATACACTGTTGACAGTTTTATAAGGGACAGTTCACATCGAAACTTTTTAAGGTAACTATAGAATATAGAAGAAAAAGTAGATACACGTTTGAGTGAGTACTTACGCGAGTAGTGTCGTGCGCCTTTACATGAATGATTGAACTGTGTACCTTTTAGTGTAGTAAATGACGCTGTTTGGCTTAAAGGTCTTGTTACCAGGCCATAAAATTCCAAAAAATAAATTAAATCGCTGTTTGGTACAGTCGAATGGCAAAGTTCTATATTCCTATACTATTGTTATTTTAAAAAGTACGCCAGTGTGAGCCGACCGCCGGCCTTTGACTGCGGGTGCCGAGTGAAGGGTACTTTTCTGTATCCCTGACGCGCATGTATGCAAAATCTCATGACGATCGGTTCAAGGTTGAGTAGTTAAGGCGTGAAAAGGTCTACTTTCACATTTATAATATTAACTGTGTACATATAAAAAAACGAACATATAGGTTCGTTTCACCGGTTTGGTCCCATAACAGAGTTTCAAATCGTCATTAGTAGTAGGCGAGTTTCAAAATGTCAGTCTCATTTGGTCAATGTGCAATCAAACATAAATTATAACAAATTCAAATTTTACAATTACAATAAATCAACTTTAAAATAAACATGGCGATAAAAAGAAAATTTTAGGTCTTATAATACATTTTTTGTTCTTTAAAAATTAATGAAATAAATAACAGGTTAGAGTAAATAGTACTTACTATTTACTCTATGATATTAGTTACCAAATACACTGAATATAAATTTTCCCTAAGGAAATTTATATTGTGTATTTATAATTTTTGAAATCGTAATTTCTCACAAAGTGTACCCTGCGCTTTGAAAGTCGGACCATTTGAAACTGACGTTTGGGACCAAAAAGTTTAACCGTGCACAGAATTGGACATGAGGCAGCTCAATGCCTTCACTGTGAGACTGATCAACCTTCTGCCTAAAGTACTTCTCCACGAGACTTTGCTAAGCTTACCCTCCAAGGCGCAGACGTCGCCCAGGCAACTCAAGTTTCTGGTGAAGGCTTGCTGAAAGTTCGTAGGTGGGGATCATGTTCTCCCCTTCGAGTATGATTGACATCAGTGTCCAACTTACCAAATAAATTGATATTTTTTGTCTTGTCACACTCTTTATTCATTGATTATTTTCTATCACTTTCCGTCAAAACAAATATAACGGGAATTCTGGATGTGGACTTGAGGGTAGGTATTGTTGAAAATAAAACACTCGACTGTTGTGTTCAAAACACATTTTTTTATAGATTTTATTAGAAATTATTTGTGTTCGTACACGGGTCTTGTTATGTCCTTTATTAGTAAATATAATAATCAATGTTTGCCATTCGTTTGGCACGCCGTCTACAGGTTTTCTTTAGGCTTCAAATATAAAAAAACCAATTTCTCATACTACACACAGTATTCCAAACCTTCACACGCTTCAGTCTTTGCATAGTTGCGGGCCTCACTAATTTCACAATCGCCTAACAACGAGCTTATACTAAAAGAAAACCCTATTACCATTTTCAAAAGCAATCATTAAACAGGATTATTTATAAAGAAAAACAAACAATACAAAACGAGGGTAGGTGTGCGTAATGAATTTATCAGTCGTAACTGTTTAAAATAATTTAAAACCACCCTCAAATAAATAAAATCGTACAAAATGTATTAACATTTAATGTGGCTGTCGTCTTTTCTTTTTCTTTTAATATAAGTTCGTTGGTCTCCCGTACAGTTCATACTGCGACAGGACATTAAATTTTATTGGAGGTGTTTGGTCGGACTCGCCTACATCGTTTTAGGTGGGCCGCATTTTTAAGGCAATTTATGTATTCTATACAATATATATATTATATAATTTATAAAGTTCTCAACCATCCTTTTAGTGCGTGGATGATTTATTTAGAAAACGAGTGCCTTTTGAGGTAAGAAAATTAAAATAAACAAAGCTGCGCTTGGAATTTACGTTGAATTTTTAATATGTGATTCAATGATTTAAAAGGCACAGAGCAATTACATTATCCAAAAAAACGTAAACTTACATACAGGTCAAGCAACTATTTAGTTTCATTTCATATTCAAAATTATGTCTTAACCGCAAATACCTTATGAAACTAAATAATTTCCATTTCAAAACGGTACCTTATTTTAAATGCTATTTTCAATGTGCGTAATTATAAAACCCCAGAGCTGTATTTTACGCGGAGTGTCGCAAACACCTCATTTAAGTTGGCAACATTGCCTCTAAAATGGCAACATTAACCCCGTTGCAGCGTACCATTTGACGCCATTTAGGAATCATTTTTATATTAAAAATTACTAAATTTTAAAATCCACAACCGTCAGCAAATCGGTCAAAGGAACTCATGGAAATGGAATAGCTTCTAACTAAAAAAAAAACAAGTCACAGTGATGTGACACCAAAATAAAAAAATATATATATATATATATGTAATACTCTATGTTTATATTATTATTCATTTACAATATGGCGCACAACAAACAACACACGCACATACATATCTCGGTATCTTACACGCACGACTAACGCACCCTAAATATGCCAGAATTTAAAATTTTAAAAACAAAATTTAAAAAAAATTGAAAACAAAGAACCGACGCCGCGTTCTTATTTTAAAAATTAACTGCAAACCCAGCGTCGGTCCACTAGGCCCTTTCCAAAAACATTTTTTTTGTAATTTTTTTTTTGAATATTAATTGTTTTTCATTTATTACTCGAAAATATTTTTTTTTACATAAATTATACGATTAAGCTATTTTCGTGAAAGGACTTTAGTAAATCTCCTCTCTCTCTATATATAATAATAATATGTATGTTTGTATATACATTTATGTACATCCCTATATTTCGTAATCAGCGGACTTAGCGACAACTTAAGATTAATTTTTAATTTTTATCTCAACGTGTTTTCAAATCATCTATCAAATGATAACGTTTCAACAAAATAATCTAACAGCGAAAAAATTGGGGACACTCAAGATACACGGTTTAATCAATTTATCGCGTTGTAGTAAATTCACAACGAAATATTTTGATTCGATATATTCAAGGTCCGCAATGAATTTTAGAATCGTTTGCAAAAGTCGCCTCCACACTTGAGCGTCGTCGGCGAAGCCGCTTGTTTATGGCAACGTGGGGTGCAGCTACAGATGACGCGCGTCATAGATGATATATAATTATAGCAATAAATGTGAGTTTTCGTCCACATTTGGCGCTACCCAGGGAGCACCGCGCGGAGGTCATGGACTAAGCTCCCCTTACCCTAATCTTTCGCCACCGTTGACACCTCACCGAAGTCTGTGACCAATTATTCCCTCATTCACCACTATAGCTTTTAATCAGCGCAGCAGTTGGCCAATTTGAATTTTACCATACTCATATTATAAAACGCACCTACAATGAGCAATATATTAAGGGCCGGCGCCCACTGGCAACAACGCACGGCAGAGATACCTGATGGTAACAATGCCACGGTTACCTCAGGTATGTCGTGCCGAAACATACCGTTGAGACATCTCGCGTCGCTTTTTTTTTCTTCCTAACAGTCTTAACGTTGTAAGCTGGTAAACCAGTTGTATGTAAAATGGTAGATTGGGACCTAGTTGCTCACAGCTGTTCAACTACATTCAACATTCAACTGCTTGCTTGAAATACATTCAACTGGGAAGAAGATTTTGAACCTTTTGGAAGCAAAGATGTGAACTCCTGTGAACTCAAACGCGGGCCTAAGCCTAAGCGTCTAAGGCCTGCCTCCCGAAACATATCGTAGCCTGCTTTTATAGCTATGATTATTATAATTGAACTTTCAACAATATCATTAATTTAAAGCCAAAAGATTTTTAGTCGCCAAAAAAACCGTGCCGTGCCGTCATCGTCAGTGGGCGCCGGCCCTAATATGTTAGCACAATGTTAGCTGCGCTAATGTATAAAATATCATTCGCGACAATATTTTATTTTCGTGATGTAGAAATTATATGTGGGATATAGAAATTTTTAAACCGCAGATGTGCTTGGTAATTATAGTTAAAAAAAAAATGATTGCCAGCAAAAGGACATCTTTACACATAGACTGAGACTTGATTGTGGACGTGATTTTGGAATCTTTCTTAGAATGTATTTTTGGCCACTTTATTACATTTCCATTACGTAAATATAAACCCTACGCATATGATGAAATGCAATGGGAAAATATTGCTAAATCGTATACCTGTAGAGCGTTCTATCCTTGCTACATAATTTGTTAAAAAATATTTTAACATAATATAGCGTATTGTAAGCATGACCGCAACTGAGCTTATGCACAAATAATATTTTTATCAAAAACTTTCATAGCCTCCGTATCAGAAGGTCTATTAAGGGAAATGACGTTGTTTGCATAACGTTGGTATGTTAAAACTTATATATGGCAACAATGTCTTGAACGGCAAAACGACTTACTAATACAAAACTTACTACCGAGATAATATATTCAAGTTGAAGTTTGAAAATATTTACAGAAAATTATTTTCGTACTGATTGTGACGCTCATATTACCGCCGAGACGGTTCATTTTTACTTCGGCCGAGACTTATACAGTACTTTCCTCTAATTTACAAGAAAATCATGTGTTCTGCCCACTGCCACTTCAACTTACTGATCCACCGGTTTTATTCCCATTTCTAATTCGATCTTTTGGTGTAACCCCGAGCATAGCCCTCTCCATAACTCGTTGAGCTTTCTTACGAGAGATTTAGGTGAAAAAAGGACGTCTAAAAGAACCCTAAGTCGTTCAAGACATTTGTTACCCGTGTAGACGTTTTAACATGCCCAAACGTTATGCATACAACGTCACTTTTCCTTAATAGATCTACCGATACGGAGGTCTTTTCATCTTTCCTTCGGTGAGGATACACCTTTACATATTTCCGCGATATTCAAACCGAGAGGGCATAAGATAAATATCTATTATAAACATGATGCGACTTGTTCCATGTCCAGGATTTTAATAAGTATGTTTCTGGACAAAGACAATAGTAAAATCTAATGTCGCAACGCGACTCATTATTCGTTTTTAGCCCTTAAACGCAGGCTACACTGGGAGCTAAGCGGAGGAAATCTAACTTCGTTTCGCTTCGCTTGTGTAAACTAAGCAATGTGTGCACTATAGCGATGAATGGGCTCTCTCTTCACCCCCGTTTGAGTGGACACTTCGTTTCGCTGGGAACGTCAGATTTCAAGAAGTTCACGAGGTGAACCCCGGAATGAGAGAAAACGCGGTACAAGCGACATGAGCGAAACGACACGAACCTAGTATCGCTTCGCTTCGCTCCCAGTGTGGCCTATAGGCGCTAAAGGCTTGTGTGACGCGACTATTTTATAAACTAAGTCGTTGTAAAACGATCATAATACGCGGAAAACCCTTCACACGAATGGCGGCCATTTTGTTTAGGCGACATTTTAACATGTTACGCATCTCTACAATACCGGCTTGTAAAGCAGATTCTCTTTGAAAAACTCAAACCGTTTTTCAAGCAATAACTATACAGTTCAATTGAGACATTGTTTCTTTACACACACCTAATATAAATTTACAATTGGAATTTATTGTCACAACGTGTGGCAAATGCCTAGATTTAGAATTTATAAAAAAAAAACGCGTTTATCGGCTAATGTTATTTAGGGGGCCCCCAATCTAAAACGTATCCAAAACATTGTCTTCACATGCAAGAGTAGTTTCAGTAAGCATACTAGACTTTAGACAACTAATGAGTTAAACTTCCTTGGTTGAAGTTAGACTAGTTTCACTGTCAAAAGCAACGGGAACGAGAAAAAACGTACTTATGGAAGATTCGTTATGTATAATCAAAATTGAAATATAGCGAAAGCCTTGGAGCACAATAGTTATTTATTGACACCTTTTTATTTATTTTTTAGTCAACGCGATTGTCATTGAAATTTGACCTTTTTAGCGTTCGATTTAATGTTGGCTGTGAAAAGAAAAAATTGAAATTCAGGGCTTCGATTAATTTTTGATTGTTACACGACCCCCCTTTAGCAACTTAAACTTTTGCTACGATTTTGTATTATAACCGAACTTACATTTACGCGATTTATTTTGTACAAGATGCCGCTTTATAACGATATACTTAACTACATACATAAAAAATCGATACAATTAATCACAAAGTAAAAATAGTTGCGACAAAAATTAGAAATTAAAACAAAAAAAAAAAATCAACATTTCGAACAAAGCGCCATCTTGTAATTAAAACTGTTATAATACAGATATGGTACAGTTTTGAATTTAATAATGAAATTTGGTAAATTTCTATTATTTATAGTATATATATATATTTTTTACAGTTATATATATATATATTCATAATATATAATAGTTACATCAGAAGTTAAATTATTATAACTTTTATAAACACGATATATTTAATAGCATGAAAAGTTTTATGTTTGAAGAGTTAAATGACTGAAGTGACACTTCTTTTGAAACTGAAAAAAACTTACGATTTTTTTTTCATTATATTAATTTTATGTAAGGTGTTAATTTTTGTTTTTTTGTTTTTAGAAGATCGGGATCGGGATCAGTAATATTTTTTTGGATGAAAGGAACCTAATGTACTTCTGACATGCTAAATTTCGAGAAAATATTTTTTTCAAAACTTTTTGATCTATAAAGTCGTTTTGGATATTTGCACTTTTGGACGAACGAACATAATTTTTTTTTAATCTCCAAATGATCTAAATGTGTCAGTGAGGGCAAAAAGAGGTTCTCAAATAGACTGTATGTTTTTTTTTTGTATAGTTGTTACGCAATTAATCCGCCAATTATGAGCTCATATTTTGATAATTCTTTTTTATGTTTGATAGGTAATACTTCAGAGGTGGTCCCATATAGATTTTATCGAAATTGATTCAAGTATCAATAATTGAATTTATAATCAGTTAATTTTGGAGTTGGAGAAGCCGCAGAATTAAACTGTCCTTATGCCAAAGATGCCAAAGATTTCTCGTGTGTGTGTCACCTCAATCTATTTAACTTTCCAATGACAACGATTTGCGGAGAGGATAAAAAGAGTCTCGGGACAAATAAAAATCTAAACGTTTCTTATGCAAGTATTAATACCTTACACAAGACTAAAATAATAAACATATAATATGAAAAAGAAAAACAAAATATAGTCAACAGTGGACAATTTGTTTTGTCGAAAACTAAATGGCCGATGAAAATTGTGAGTGTTGAGACAAGAAACATATAATAATTATATATCGATATTTGATCGTATTGATTTAATGCGTGACATATAAAAATTTATTCTATTAAGAGGCCACTTTCCAACTCGAGCATACTAAGTTAAGGCAGCAATGTCTCTCAAATACATATTATTGAGTTTTCATGCTCGGAAAGCGCCACCTTCCAACTATAAGAAGTTTTCTGCGAGAATTTCCGCCCTAACTATTTATTAAAGCGCCATCTCGTGGACTAGTGCCGATGGATGATAATCAACAGTTATGTTATCTCAAAATTTTTTGAGATGGGTTTGCTCTTGGCCAACAATCAGCTGTGTAGAAAGTATGAGGATTCACTTGAACTTTGTTAATATTTGGGTTATATGAGCTCGGAAATATAGACGCCGGCAGCGAGTTTCAATTATTGTGACGATCTTAAGTCCCAGGTACTGTATAATCATGTATACAGATAAGAGATACTTGTCATTTGTTTTTTAACAAGTATAAATCACGTTGCCGGATATTCATATTGAGATTTTGTTAATTCGTTATTTAGTGTATTTGTTTTCGCTAAAATGTCACCCAAAAAATTCCTATATAAGGCTTAGCACGCACTGCGATTAAACGCATTAACGGTTTAGGACAAGTACGCACTGCGGCTGGCGTTTTGTTTAATTTTATTTCAGTACCATGTGTTTGGTTTTCAAATTAAAAAATAGAAAACGTAAACAACGCCGTCGCCATAGGCACTGGATACATCCACCAACAGATCAAAGACATTCTAAAGGATATTTTTGCAAAATGTACAACGACGTCCGAATGTGAATGCGTTACATTTTTTTGCGGTTTTAGTGGTAAGCTTATATACCTATTTTATGTTATTCATTCATTGGTTTAGATATTTGTCCATCTCAGAAGAGAGGTTGCGAATAAACAGCTTAAATGACATATAATATCCGATATTTTATTTTATTACGACAAAAAGACTATCTGGTAGATAATCGTAAGTTGGTTGCAACTCTCGCCATCCCTCTCTGTCACTGCACAATCGTAATAAAAAATAACCTTTATGTTAATTTTGAGAGTGACAGAGACAGAATGAAAGACAGGGACGGTGAGAGTTAATTATAATTTATATTATTTAAAACAGTATCGGTACGAGATTTATCAGCTAGGCAATCCAATTGCAATAATCTACCCATTTATAGTCTTTGTCGTAATTAAATAACATATAGATCTTATGCCGTATCTTTAATTGGACCTTTCACTTGGGATAAAATAATTTCTCAACTCTCACAAGTTTCCACCGACACATTGACTTAACTTCGTAAGCAATAAAAGTTTAAAATTCAATCGTGTCCTTTAAAAAAAAGAAAAAAACTTCCCTGCAATTGTCTTGCGTACACTTATTATGAGAAAGAATCGTCTAACTAACCCATCAATAAAACACTACGAACTTTATGAAACATTTAAAAATGACATATGCCTAGAGCATCAACACTGTCATCTGTCATTTAAAATCAACCAAACATTTGTCATTTAAAGAAAATGTGACTTGGACGTCAACACATTGGACATTTAAAATGAATAGTACAACATGGTCGTTACTTACCTTTCACCATTTACATTTTACAGAGCGAAGGCAAGACTCCGCCATGATTCCATTTTAGGCGTACTTTTAATGTGCCGCTTTCGCATTTGTGACGCAAAATCTATAGTTGTAGTAGATTGATGGTTTAACCACAATAATTGAATTTTTTTTTACTTAAATAAGTCTCTAAATTTGCTGCAATAGTGGAATGCGATTCGGAAAACTGATATAATGGGGGATACAGATTTATACTGTAGATATACATAATATATATATCATCTAAATATAAAATTTCAAAGCATAAAACATTTTTTTAAACATATATATATATATATATATATATATATATATATATATATATATATATATATGGTATATTCGAATTCATTGGATATATATACATATACCTAATATTCTTATATAAAATAAATAACGTATACGTATTCATGTATGTATACGAATTCTTTTTTTATATGCATTTTATCTGAAAGCCATTTTATTTTAATTATTCAGTTATTTTTAACCCTTACTCATCCAGTCAAATAAGTCCCAAATAAATAAAGCAATATATTTATTATGGGAATATTATTTTGCTTTTGACAAAACTTTTTTTTATAAGCTAAAATAACTATTTAAAGATTCCTTTATTAATAGTAATATATATTTTTTATTTTATTTTATCTAATGTTGTTTTGCATACTCATTTTCTCATTTGATAAAACTGTTTGTCACTTATAGACACTTAAATAAGAGAAGATTTTCACGCACATTAATTTCCAGGACACGAGTGAATTTCAAACGTTTCGATCATTTAAACAAATGCCACATTGATTTTTTTTTTTTAAACTAATTATATTACAACACCCCTAAAGTTTCAAGGGTAGCGACAAACAGACAAACTTGCGCACACCTACACTTACAAACAAACAAAACAAGTTTTATACAATGTATATATATATATTATCAAATTTCTTTGCCCCGCCGTGCTAAGCGTACCCATTTCATGAGGAGAGCTCTGAATTTTCATTATATAGATAGCAATGAACAATCTATTTGTGATTCTAAATCGAGTTTAGTTAAGACTCGTTTAAAAATCAAAAAAAAAAAAAAAAACAAGTTTCAGTACAAGAGAAAATTTAAAACCGAAAATTATCCACAAAGAGGTTCGCAATAAACTGAAAGGTTTTCATAAATTTTTCATCCTACATGAAAAATTGAAAAAAAAAAAAAAAATGTATATATTGCAAAACCATCATAAACGCTTGTAGTACAAAAGTAAACTTTTTTTTTTTTTTTGTAAAATTATCATTGAAAATCAATCACAATTCAGCGTTTAAATATATATTTTAAACTGATTCGTAATCTGTTCAAATGAAATGGTTCAAGACTTTTTTTTTTAGAAAGTTATTGTGTTAATTATTTACATTTATTGTAAAAATTTACAATCATGAAATGCTAGAATGACAATTACAGTGAACAAATTTTTTTTTTTTTTTTTTTAATTTGTTTGATCGATTATATTAGGTACTTATCTTTGATTTTTAAACAAGAACAACAGACCACTAGACAATTTAACTTACGTTTCTTATAAAAAAATTGTCCACAAGAACAAACAAAATACGAGACCAACTTCGCGGTACACTCGAAACGGTTTAAAAATAAAGTTAAGGCGACCTTGCATGTTTAATTTCTAATCTTAAGACAAGCCTTTCAAATATTTGGCAGTAAAATTGCACACATTGGTAATATCAGTGAAAAATTTCTTTTAAACGCACAAGGCCACCTTAAGGGTCAGCTCACACCGAGACGCGACGCTTTGAGTACATTTCAAGGCAACAATTCAATATAGAAATAATTCACTACACAAAAAGGTATACAGTTCAGCGAATAAGGGTCGGCACACACACATGGCGAATGTCAAACTATTTTGGATATTGATAGCGTTGAAATAATATCTAAAATCAAATAACATCTTTCTCACGTAGTAGTCGCTTCGATGCTCTAGTTTAGGAGAATGTTTGTAGTGTTAATTGATTTTCGATTTTATTTCAAAGCTAATTGCTAATATCGACAATATATTCACAGTGAAAAATACCCTACGCTGTCCTTCGTCATATCGTCTGCTAAGAGTTAAACTGCTAACTCCATTTGTACTCAAATTGAGAAAAAAATTGATTTCTTTGCTGTAATTTCATCAAAGCACAATTAATTAGTTAAAATGTAGTAAAAGTACCTATAGTGTGATTTTTTTAATGTAGCAAACTGACAGCCCCGCTGTCATTAAACCATTGTTTTAGCTGTCAGTTTGCTACATCTAAATAAAAATCACACTATAAATAGAAAAAATCCCGTTAAAAAAGAAAGAAAAAAAAAAAAGTTTTTATTCGTCTACTAAAAAACACTGAAAAAGAGGTTAGCAGTTCAACTCTTTTAGTCGAGACGATATGTGAGCTAGCCCTAAAGTGTACGCGATGCATCTCGCAATGTCACGCTGCGTATCGCGCGGCGCCGACACCAGCTTTACCAACTGTGTATCTTTTTGTGTAGTAAATAAGTTCTATATTGCATTGCTACCTTAAGACGAGCGCGCCGGTGTCACGTGACACTCACTCTTAATAATGCAGAGTGTTGTACCGATGAAGTGCACACAATCGTGATTACCGTCGAGTCGTGTGGTGGCGCTTAGCACGGCGGGCGCGTGTAGAGGGGCGGTCGGGTGTGTGTGCGGGGGTGCACGCCGGAATGCGCGCCGGGGTGCATTCGAGGATGCGCGCCGGGGTGCAAGCCGCGTTACGGGTGCGACGCCCCGCCGCCCTGGTGCGGCGGTGGCAGCAGAACCGGCTGTAACAGGAATACGACATTCCGCTCAGTCAATATACCTTAGGCCCTTAGTACATTACGATACTCAAAAGCGACTAGTATCCTACGCAAATCTCGGAGGTTGAACATCTCGCATACATTTGTATAGTGAATCGCACACTACGATACCGGTATCCTACGCGTTCGCGACTAGTCTTGCTATACCCGTCGTGACGGTCGTGCGTATAGTCTCCAACGAGTATCGTCAAGATGGCGGAGGAGGAAGAAGTACATAAATGTTAAATTTGTGCATGAAATTGAAAATTATCCATGTTTCATCCAGTATTTTCTTTTTTTTCGAAGTCTTCTTCTGTTCTGTTTCTATAAAATAGAAAGACCGCAAGTGCTTCTTCATTATTAAGAGTCACTCTACATAATTAAAAGATGAAAAACGTCAAAATTTTGTATTGTGTAAAATTCGAAATGATAAAATTATGTTAACTTTCATTCGCGTAATACTGTCTAATGAGTATAGTAATGTGCGAATGGCCTTAGGATAAGGCCACACTAATATACGGTGTCACGCTTAGAGCTAAGCTAGAAGATATGCTTGTGTACGAGATACAAATGGTCACGTACAAGGCGCTTTTAGCTTGGTGACACTGACAACAGTACAAATTAGTCACTCTCTAAGAAATTCCTATTAATTGAAAACTCAATTTATTAATTTCAAAATCGTTTTATTTTCAAAACGGAAGCAATTAGAACTTGTTCTTTTGTAAATTAGCAACACGTCCGTTCGCTAAGCGACTCGCTTGGTGACTAACTAAGCACCAACGTTGGCGTGTTTAGCTTGCAGTGTAGGCAATAAGTCTGTTCACTAGGATCAGTCACTAAGCGAGTCGCTTGAGTCCTATCGCTAAGCGTGGCTCTTTGTAGTGTGGCCTTAGCCTTAATCTATTAGAAACTAGCTGTGACCCGTCAACCTCTGTATACTTTTCAAGCTTTTTAAACACAACAGTCACAAGTATGACACTAAAGAAATAATAGAACAAATATTTGTCATAACGGCTACATTATATTATGAAACGTATTATAAATTGGTCCAAGGACTGTAACAGCGTTGTGTCAACTGAAAAAAAAAAAAAAAATGATGGCTATGTATTTTGACTAGTTTATATGTAAATGTATTTAGGAATTAGAATTTGTAAATTAGTTGTAAACGCGGTAGATCAGGGTCGTTATTTTTTTCTACAACATGTTGAGCGATGACTTATGTCGACGAAGGTACCCTATGTCCTTTCTGGTGTCTCAGACAACGTGTATGTAAAATTTCATGGTGATCGGTTCACTAGTTTTTGCGTGAAAGAGTTACAAACATCCATACATCCAAACATACTTTTTTGGTTATATTTTTTCTGTCTAAAAATGTATTTTTTTATGATTGCAAATAAACAAATTCAGCTTCGTCTGTTGGATTATATTAATGTAATAAAATGCGACATACCTGCATGGGGTGCGGGTGGGGCTGCGGGGGAGAGGCGGTGGGGGGCGCGTGGTTGAGGTACGCCACGGGGTGGTGGTGGTGGTGGTGATGCGTACCCGCACCTCCGGGGCCCATCAGTGGGCATATCACCTGCGTCCACACAACAACACATCAACTCGCACTCTATGTGGACCCTGAGAATTTCTGTCGACCTTGTCATAAAAAAATACTAACATTCGTTTCCTGCATTAGTTCACCGCACACACTTACAACAAAATAATTAACGTTACATAAATGCAAATACGTAAATAGTCCAAACTTCACGCCTATTCGAGGTGGAGCCAGCAAGTGTGCGGGCCTCGTCTGGCGGGGGTTGCGTGTCTAACGATCCCCATAGACGGCGCAAGGAAACATAGTGGTTTTTAGTGTGCGAAACACACATACCCCACCGATCTCCCCATGGTCGTAGTTAAGTGAGAGGCATACGTACCGGAAACGGCGGGTTGCCGGCGAAGTGGTGGTGCGAGTGGTGCGGGTGCGGCGTGTGCGCGGGCGACGCCGGCGGGTAGAGTGCGGGCGAGGCGGCTGCGGGTGAGGGCGCGGGGGGCGGCGCGTACGCCACGTCGCCCGCGCCGTACATGCGCACCATGTGCGGGTACTGCAGGTGGTGCGGCGGCTGCGCGTGCGCGTGCGGGTACGGCACGAACGGCTGCACAGGTGCCGGCGCCAGTAGCGGCTGCCCCGTCGCCGCTGCCACCTGCACGCCGGCTCCCACGCCCACCTTGCGGTAGTTGCGTTGCGGCTGCGCCGGAAGCGGACCTCCGTGGGGTCCTCCGCCGCCCCCCATCCCCGCGCCCATGCCTCCGCCCATGCCAGCGCCCATTCCGCCGCCGCTCATGGCACCGTACGCCAGCTGTATTCAATGTTTGCCATGAATGAATGTTGTTGGCTAGTCAGTATTTGCTGCAATGCCAATGACCCAAGTAACTGGCCACAAGAATTTTTCTCGCCCGTCTAACTGAAGCCTTTTGTTAAGAGAACTGAGAGAACTCTGTCGATGTGCCGACGCAAAGTATTTAATTTTTTCATAGTTACCTTAAGAGCTTTCAATATAATTCAAATCTAATTGTATTATTTTACGCCGTTTGTTAGCGTAGCATTAATGTACCAAATACCTACCATGAAGAATATTAAATACTTTGCCGTGACGTCCTCCAATTTGGGCCGTCCCCGGGACGTTGGATTAAAACAACGAGTTAATCTTATATAATTTTATGAAATCGACCACTCCATACGCACTAGAAGCCATTGATAAATGATTCACGTCATGCTATTACTAGATGCATGTTGATCGTCGATCAGTGTCCAATGCGACCAATTTTAATATGAAAACAAACTGTAATTATCGGTGTTTGGACAACGTTTAAAAGTCTATTGAGGTGTTTGTTGTAGTTTTATCATAATATTGTTATTACTTAAATCAGAAATATAAATATTATTGGATGTCAATTCTCATTGGTATAATGTTTAAAATGACTTGCTTGACCTGACTGCTTTGGACTCGATGGACTTGTTTTGGAAATCTCAAAGAAAAATTGTGGACGACTTAAATGACTAGTGACGGGATCTGCTACTTTTATTTTAATTTTGCCCATTTTAAATTGCAATTTTTACAAATGACACTGGCAAAATCATCGGAGATCTGATCTGAGAAGATCGAAGATCTGATAACCCAAGTAATTAAAAGAGAAGAAGATGTAATGCTTTTTTATATGTATTTTGTGTTAATTTGAAAGCCTATCTTAACGAACATAATGTGTTGTTGTATGATGTATGGTGTGGTAAATGTATTAATTTTATTAAATTGTAGCAAAAATATAACTTTATAATAATATATAGTGTTTTAATACATATTATAATAAACTATATAATGCTCCAATGAACAATGAAGAAAGATTAAGTTTGTATTATCAGTAAAAACTTTATACCTTGGTACCCACTTGATATAATAATATAATTATTTGTATAAAATCTTTACACAAATTTTAATCAATAGCTACCGTAATTGCAATCTTTTCCGTTACCT
Source organism: Synanthedon myopaeformis (assembly GCA_944738685.1). NCBI lineage: Eukaryota > Metazoa > Arthropoda > Insecta > Lepidoptera > Sesiidae > Synanthedon > Synanthedon myopaeformis. The sequence goes on along the minus strand of OX122933.1, from coordinate 1,165,112 downwards.
TAAGTGATTGATACACACGCTTGCTTGATAATCTTTGCACTTTGACGTTTATATCACTGATATCAGCTACACATATCCGTGAAATATAAAATGATTTATCCTATCAGAGTTCTATGACATAAGAACTTTTAACATGTGCTTATCACAAGTATCAAATGCAAAGTCAAAGATTAATTAAAATTATCAGTAGCATAACGTAGGGTTATGCTACTGATAATTTGCACGATATGCAAACAGAGATTCGCGTATTGGCTGCGTGGCTAAAAATTTCAAAAGAAATATCTTATCATAATTGGACGATCCATGGATATTCAATACATGGATGGCATATGATATCTTCTTCTTTTCTGTCGTTTGTAAAGAACATTAGCTATAATAATATAAACTCGGTCGAGTATACGTACATAATTTTTTTTCCTATCCTGACGACAGTTTACAGACTTTAGTGCGTTTGCGTACCAGATTCAAGCATAACACTGAAAACGCTGTAAGTTTAACCAAAATAAAAGTTAAACGCGAATTGAAATCCCTAATTGTAATAAATCTGTCGCAAGATTAGCGCCTTGCACCACGTGCATTATGCTGAATGGGAACTTTTGACAAGTAAATTGTACTTACGTTAACCAATGGTGCTTCTGTGATTTGTTTACCGATAAATAATCTTCTATTCCTATTCAATAACACATAAATAATGCGTCAAGTGACAACCCTATTTCATTACTGATCGATAAATTTACGTTATTCCAGTTCAGTTCGTAGTTATCTTTAAAACGCTTTTGACGTTCGCGGACGCACGATGATACTATGAAACAATGTTTACTCGTACGCAAGAGATTTTGGTTAGTAAGCTAAAAATTTAAAAACATTTCATCGAAAATGTGGCCTGTGTGGATACTGTTGACTTTGGTCATTATAAAAATATATAACAAATTGTCGGCAGGCAAATGTTACTCCAAAACGATCATGACCGGCAAAGTCGTCATCGTAACGGGTGCAAACAGCGGCATAGGATACCAAACAGCAAAGGAGCTGGCGAGACGCGGCGCAAAAGTTATATTGGCCTGCCGCGACGAAGCAAAGGGTATTAAAGCCGTAAATTCTATACGAAAATACGAGCAAAACTCGATTATACGTCACGAATACCTCGATTTAAGCTCTCTGGCGTCGATCAGAAAGTTCGTAGAAAACTTTAAGAGAAACGAAGCCAAATTGGATGTGCTAATAAACAATGCAGGCGCTAGCGGCATGTGCAGATCGAGAACCGCGGACGGCATGATAAGGGACATGCAAGTGAATCATTTCGGGCCTTTTCTGCTCACTCTGTTGTTGGTGCCATTATTGAAAAAGTCATCGCCTAGTCGCATCATCAACGTGTCATCTGCGCTACATAGATTCGGCACAATCGAGAGGTTGAACGAAAACTGTTACAACTACTTGCAAACTTATTGCAACAGCAAACTATGCAACGTATTGTTCACAAACGAACTAGCGAGACGACTCAAAGGCAGTGGAGTAGAAGTGAACTGCCTTCATCCGGGTCAAGTGAACACAGCGTTGTACAGAAACTCAGTGCTGGAGAAGTTGAGATGTATGGTGTTCTATTCGTTCTTTAAGAGTCCAAAGGACGGAGCGCAGACTTCTATCTACTTGGCCGTGTCGGACGAATGCGACGGAATAAGCGGTAGCTATTTCGTCGATTGCGCCGAAGGGGGTGCGTCAGAGAAAGCAGACGATCCAATCCTGGCCGAAAAGTTGTGGGACATGTCGATGGAGCTTGTAAAATTGAGACCGGATGAAGCTATTTGATTTATTTATTTAAAAAAAAAAAAAAGTGATGAAGCAATAAATATCAAGTATTCAAGAAACACAGCCCAAAAAATTTAACAATTATTGCATTAATAGCACATCACATTATGGTATGCGCTTTACTTACAGGCTCCAAGACCTATACAGTAAAAAAAGGCCTATCTATGTAAAGAATCACTTATTCAGACTAATCAAACTATTGATCCTATTTTTTTAAAAATTTGGTATGTACATAATTTGAATTATAGGGAAGAATGTAGGTTGGTATTTCAAATCGAAATGAACATTACTATGGACCTTATACTGTTTCAATAGCTATTGGAGATAAAAAAGTAACTACTGGAGATTAAATTAAGGGAATTGGATACTATCAAAGAAGTAATTTCAAGATTTAATCCTATTCAACTTAAATTGAAGTTAAATTACATTAGCATCGTTCGGAGTGTATATTCATTTGTTGCGTGTCTGTAAAAAAAGTGTAAAGATCTACGTAGAGTAGCAGGATTTTATTTAAAGTGTATTTTTGATTATTAATATCATATATTTTATCTTATTGTATATGGTGTTAAATATGGGTAAGTTATTATAAATTATCTTCATTGTTAAAATTAATATTTATCTTTTAGATTTAAAAATATATGAAGAATACAAAGATTTGATAACGATATATCGATAATAATATTTCAATATATTAATATTGTGCAAATTATATCATTAACTATCTCAGATATATTAAAACGTATCACAATATTATTGAAAAAATTTCAAGGACATATTAATAACAGTTTATATGTGCACATTTATAATAAATGTTTTTAATAAACATATTTATTGAGTCGATTCTTTTCATACATATTTTATGCATTTGTCTTTACAAGATTTTGAATACTGAATGGAACATGAGTCCCTTCCTCGATTGATAGAGTCTGTATCAAATAACTATAAATAATATCGCAAGTACAGTCAAACGTACGTTCAAGTTCAAACACTGTTTCAAGTTATTGCGACGCAACTTACGACAACTTCAAAGATCAAAACTTGAAACTTCAAATTGAAAAATTTGAAACTGACTATAAAGATGTTAGTTGGCACTCCCGCAAAGAGTCCAGGGTTCGATCTTGGCGTGGTCAACTATGGAAACGATCTTTCGAAGTTGGCCTTTGTTTTCTGGCTATTATAATTTTTCATATTATTTCCCATTCATTTCGTAATCTAGCTGTGTTAGTAACTAAAAACTAAAAACTAAAACTACACTCGAAAACTACACGTATTAAAATCAAACCACTTCAAACTCATTATTAGTAACAAATAAGCGAATTACACAAAAGTCATGTACCTATGTAATAAATAAATCACACTTTACCATATATATATATAAATTATATATACCTCCTTCACAAATGGGGAAAATTTTTGAATGCTTAGATCACCTCTCTAAAATAGAGCCTAGTTGTGTCCCAACGTATACGAACTTCAAGCGGTTATTAACAAAAAAAAAAAAAATCAAGCACTTATTACGGTGAATTAATAAATATTTTCTTCCTTGGAATAATGCGGGATCAAACCATTAAAGACTTTAATGCTTATGAACTGAAATGCGAAAAATGATTGATAAAATTTACAGTGAAATGTAAAAATTTCATGCAAAATCTAATCTTTTCTTTCTCCGCCTATATACTATTTAATAGTATCAAAAATCTTTACATAGTATAAAACAAAGTCGCCTCTCACCGTCTGTATGTACGATTAGATCTTTTAAACTATGCAATGGATATTAATGCGATTGTCACTAATGGAAAGAGCGTTAAACGGGGAAGGTTTCATCGCGGACGAAGTCGCGTACACTAGCTAGTGTGAAATAACCCGACAACGTGACAATTTATTCAAGAGACTAAACAATTTAACTAATCATTATTTTAAACGTAAATAATTTTATTAGCAAAATGTGAATTAATGTTATAATGATAATATTCTATTGAGAGTTTGGACATGATTGATAACATATATTTTTCAAGAAAAATTTAAAATTACAACGCAATATAAAAATAAAGCTTCATCATCGAGTTGTGAGTAATTTTTTTTTATACATCTTTGGCTTGGATACCAATCATTTAAGCTTTGTATTTAAATAACGTTTTCCTATCTTCTTGTGTTGTAACAATCTATCGTCTTTTATAACAATATATATTTGTCTTTTATAACAATGTATTGTCTACAATCTATGGTCCCGGATAGCAATCTATGTTTTATCATCATAATCCGCATTTCAGTGTAAGCTTTAGCTAGAATCTCACCGCATCGGGTCGATCCCGTTTGTCCGGCACCACTAATATGGGTGGGGCGTATTGTCTGCATTCGCATGCCATCTCCATCTGTGCATCCGCCCTCGTTTCATCAATTACGGTACAGTTTTTCACTTACAAACTATTTACATACATATAGTTTAGTTTTTTTTTCTGTATTTTTTTTTATACTTAGTAACAATCAAAAGGCGATTAGAACTTTTTTGTCTTGTCCTGGTATCTGCGATCGGTGTCCACCATAAGCAGATATGTTGTTGTAGTATTGCCGATTACAAATTATTTTTAGAAAATCAAACATTTCTAAAAATGATAATTTATAAAAGTCCTCGAATACAATTTGTTAAAAATGTTGTTCAGAGAAAGTGTTAGGATAAGACTTACCGGATGCGGATGCGGGATATAAGCTGGAGGCTGCTGAGCGGCAGCTGCTGAAGCTGCTAACATAGCGTACGGAACAGCTGCCACCTAGAAACATTTCACTTTCATTTAACTCAATTCATAATTATGTTCATAATGCCTCAGACACACAATGTCTATAACAAATTTATAGTTCTAATGATAAAAGGTTAAAAGAGAAATTTAAAAAAAAAAAAACCGATTTGAGTCAAAAAAGATTATACATTTGAAAAATATATTTACTACAAATTTATCAATGAAGCATACTCAAGTGCTTAATATATTATTGGTCACACATTAGTTTTGGGCTAATTAATTGCGCTGTGCAGAGATGATGGTTATAAAAAAGAAAGTGGTTGATAGTTACCATGTGCGGCGGTGGAGGGTGTGGCGCTGGGACATAACTGACGCCTGCGCCCACTACGCCCACGCCGCTCAGCCCCATGCCCACGCCCATCCCCATGCCGCCCACCGGCGTACCGGGCGTGTGTGGACTGAAACACATCATTCATTCCCTGTTTAAAGCTGAATGTACTTGTTTACTGTTTCCAGTTATGTATTTTCCAAAATGTACTGTTATTGTTGTCAGTAAAACAGTATGTACATTTTTCAGTTATAACGTCATCAATTTTTTGTATGAAAATACATTTTTTTTTTCTTCAGAAACCTATCGAGTGGTGTATCAAATGTAATAACTACATGAGCCTATTACAAAAATATATCACATCATTAAATTCAGTCAGTTACGTTGTTTCGTAAAAAAAAAAAAAACGATGTCTTTATTGGAAAATGTCACAACAGACGAAAGCTATATATTTTTTTAAAATAATAAACCAACTGACAAAGTGCTACGCCTCGTACTATGACACTATGAACTGCGTAAAGGGGCAGATAACTTTTGTGAAGTTATCTGCCCCTTTACGCATAGAAACTGGTACTACGAAAACAATGCTCACCGGCTGGGGTTCGGCGTAGACGGGCTTCTCGCCGTGAAGGGCTTGGCCGCGGGGTTGAATTCCTTCGCGTTGGGGTTGAGCGTGGACTTCTTGAGCGTTGTGGCGGCGACGCTGGCCGGAGACGCGGGCGACGCCGGCGGAGACGTCGGCGAACAACTGTTGCTGCCCTCCTCTTGCTTTGGCGCGGGCGGAGGCTGCATATAGGAAACAGAGTTAGCGGAATTCTCTCCCATCTTCAATGTTCACCGAAATATACGACTTGGTACTCTCTTTAAGAACAGTGTGAATAATCTATTAACGGGTAAGCGAACTAAATATTCGACTTCATCTTCTTCACTTACCATCAAATGAAATTGAGGTTATTCGCCTTTCCGTATACAAATAAACTTATGAATCCATGACACAATTGTTTTACAGAATTAATTTTTACCTGTACTTTAACTTATCTAACTTTTTTTACCTCAATCAACCAATTTTTTGCCGGCAAGCACAATTCGTTTTAGCATTTTTTTTTATAAAGTGAACACTCTTTATTAAATGATTTTAATGGTACAAATCCAATCTCACCTTGTGGTGGGCGGGGGGCGTGTGTTGCTTGGGGGGCCTCGGTTTCGGGGGCGGATCTGAGGGGGCCCCCGCGTTGGCCGACACTTCGGGCGTGGCCGGAGCGGGCGGCGGCTGCAACTTCACGTTTTAAAAACAACCATTTACAAAAACTTCTTATACAAATCAAATTAAATATCTGCTTTTCTACAGTGTAAACACGTTATAGCGAAAAACTCCCTATAATATAGAAAATTCGTACAATTTGCTTGGTTTACCTTAACACCCATACATTAATACGCTACATATTTATATCGCAACGGCCATTCTCTAATGTTGGAATACATTTAGGGCTAAGTCCGTGTACTGTTGCTAACATTTGGAAAAACAAAGAAGCAACTTTACAGGCGGAATTGCAGTGAGTGTCCACTAAAAATAGCGCCAGAGTAATCTCGGGGCCAATTATTAAAGCCAAGGCTTAAGAAGTTTGCCGATCGGAAATTTTGGTTATTTTTTCTTCTTCCCTCCGTATAACGAAAAAAATTCTCGGGTCCTTTGAGATTTGTTATAAAAAGTTTACACTGTATATTAACTAGATAGAAGTGTTTATTATATTGCAATATTTTAAGGCAGGCAAAGCCGCAGAGCCACCGCTAGTGTATAGTAGTAAAATTCTCACCGGTGGCTGTGGATTTGTAGGGGGTTGCGTTTGGGGGGGCGGTGGGGCAGGAGACGTGGCCAATTTGAACTCTTGTCCGAATTTTCGCAGATCCTGTAACGACTAAACGTCAAATAAAATTAATTACACGTAGATCATATACTACACTAGCTGTTGCGCGCGACTTCGTCCGCGTAACTTTATAAAATATAGCCTATGTTACTCGCTGATAATGTAGCTTTGTATAGGTGAAAGAATTTTTAAAATCGGGTCCAGTAGGTTCTTGTGTTTATTCATTACAAACAAAAATATAAATATTTTCTCTTTATAATATTAGTTTAGATGGAAGCTATTGCGTGTATGCACACGGCGACTCTGGCGTCCAAAGGCTTCTTTTTATCTTTAGTTGAAATCAAATCAAATAATTTATTTCTCAATAATGGGACAACATTGTCACTTTTTTGAAGTAACAAAAAAATAAATAAAAAATACTACCGTTTAGGAAATAAAAAGGCGTTCTGAAATAGAAGAATCAGCGAATAAAACTCTTCAAGCAATCGCTCTTTTAATCCCATGCATTTAAATTGTAATTTAATTATTTATTCGGGGATTTAGTTATAGATTAGAAACGTCCTTTAAATGAACAAAAACAAAGCAAGTTATTCATACCTGAACGTCTTCCGAGCGTCGGTCGTTGGCGGTTGGGGGCGGCGCCTGGTGACGCGGGGGCCTCGGTGGGTGCTCCCCCGGGGGTGGGGGCATCCCACCGCTCCCACCGGTGGGACCCACGGTTACGACTCCCACCACTGGCACCACAGGATTCTGGACACCCAACGACAATTTGTTACAAAGTTTGGCCGAGCGCACTGCGTTAGGCAGTCGTATGGAGGCAGTAACCACCACCATACAAGAGCACTGCCGTGAACAAAACGAATACAGCGCGTCCCAAGACTATGCGACATGAAGGGAAAGTACCTTAAATATCGTACATAGGATATTTTGCTGAAAGAAGACTTTGTTATTTTTAAAAGTTGCATTCAAAGATTTTCTAAAAATTACGTCGTCGTCGGCAATAAATAATATTCTTGAAATTTGAATCAAACATTTTACGTTATTCCTTTCTTTTAAAATACTATTTTACTTAAGAAGAATTATTATTTTTTGTCCATTCTTTCGATTGGCATTATATAAATACGGGTGATTTTTTTTTTTCACATTTATATCGGTTCGATTCCCAGACGTAGCAAGTAATTTTTAGAAAATCTTTGAAAGCAGTATTACTAACTTTTAAAAATAACAAAGTCTTTTTTCAGCAAAATATCCTATCTACGATATTTAAGGTGCTTTCCCTTCATGTCGCATAGTCTTGGGAATAAAATATTACTTATGTCTGTATAATTAAAATATTACTTTTGGAAAAATTTTACACAGCTCACTAGCAGCACCTGTGGAGTTGCTTGTGTTATATGCGACCGTAACCACTTACCATAAAGTGGACCGTCAGCCTGTCTGCTAACCTTAACATTGAAAAAAACCTAATAAAAGAATTTTATGTTTTTCTTCAAATGTGAAAATTTCTCAACTACAACTTAGTTTGGTGTAATTTGATTTTATAACTTGTGCTAAGTTATATATATATATAGCTGCTTCATTTAATCAATTTTATTTAGAACTAACTGTTGCACGCGACATCATCGTCCGCCTAACTTTATAAAATATAACCTACATTACTCGCTTATAATTTAGCTTTATATAGGTGATGACTGAGAATTTTTGAAATCGGTCCACTAGTTCATTCGTTACAAACATACAAAAATACAAATCATCTCTCTTTATAATACTAGTACTAGTATATGTATTTTTGATGCATACGTGATGATGGTGGGTCGGGAACACTTGTCGCGTGTGAGGCATCACGCGGGGCTCCCCGTTCAGTTTGGGGGCCGCGGGGCCGGGGCCGGGCCTGAAAAACATTACATCGTCTACAAACAAACGTAACATCGTACATTACATGTATACCTCTCAAGTTGGTTCCGACGTTCGTACGCGCAAGTACAGTCACACACACGTGCGTTTGATGATACCTGTTTTTATCTATAGAAATGCATATTTACAAAACTTTAAACGTCTGTCTTGTATGACCTTTAGGCATCATTTAAAATAATAAGCACACAATATATAAATACTAGACACGTTTGAGGTTACATATAAACGACGCTTTGCAAGGAGAGTGTCGGAGCCAGTGTTGCCACGCTACTGATAATTTATTTATAATATCCTGACAACGTTCAAGACATTATTACCAATAACCAGTAATGTGAACGATTTTTTTTTTACAAACTTGACCGTTGCTGATAAATCATGAAGATTAGGCTTATGCAATCTTTTTCAATGTTCTAATTGATGATAAATCTCAAAACTGTACAGTCATGGCCTAGGCTTGAATGTCGAATAAGGAGATGTGATGATGATGATGATGATGATAGAAATGAATGACTCACGGTGGCTGATGTGGCTGGTGCTGTGGCGGCGGGAAAGGCGGCTGCGGATGGTAGCCGCCGGCTTGAGCTGCATAAGTCTTGGCGCCCGTGGCCACAGCCGTGGGTGCCGGGGGCGGCTAAAAACAATTTATCTCAATACAATCTATGGGGGCACACGGGTGATTTTCTTTTGGGAACTCGACTCCTGCAATGGATAATATTTACTCCCTAATCCCTTATACTTAACATTGCTTGTCATATTGCATCGTAAGCATCAATGTCCGTAAGGCTTTGTGGCAAACTTTAGATAAGAAACATGTTTAAATTGTACCTGGAAATGAGGAAAAATAAAATCCTAGAATAATTAGCATTAGAATGAGTAAATTACCGGGTTATCATCTCTGCGGTCCTGTCGCGGGGGGCGATGCGGTTCCTTGGCGTCCTTGGGCTGAGCGGGGTGTGTGGGGTGCGTGTGAGTGGGGGGCGACACGTGGTACGGCTTGGGGGTCGGCGGCGGTGCGCTCGGGGGTCCGCCGGGGGACGATCCCCCATTGTTTGTCTTACTCGTCACCAGTTTCCCTGTCTGAAACGTTTGAATTGGTGTTAGGCTGGCTCACGTTGGCGCAAACGTTGGCCCCAATACTATACATCCGACATGTGGAACTAGGAAATAGCATTGGTCCCAACAATGGAGCCAGCGTTGGAAGTTGGCCGGCACGTGTCGGTTTTATGAAAGGAGTTTGCGCCTCGTACAGTAGTACACACGTAATAAGGCGCGTCGTGAATTTTCGTTCGCGCAGAAAAGAAAGTACTGCTTCGACGATTAACGAAGAAAGGTTAAAACTTACAATCAACCTTAGATGCAATATCCATAAGGTTGATAATAGAATGCGCACTCGCGTAAGATGGCAACGGCGCACGCTAACATGGCGCCAACTGGCGATTAATAGCTGTACTGGAGAAAGCCGCAAAGTTGTGAATTGGTCAATAGCATTTCCCACTCTTTAAAAACTCCTCTTCTGCGCAAGTACATCGGTAAGTCATAGTTAATTTGTAGCACGTCAAGCCTTAAATAGAACTGAACCTTCAATTACCTGCATATTTTTTCTTTTGTTGGGTATAACGTATTTCCCGCTGCTTCCGTTTCCGGGCGGGTCCGCGGGCCTCACGACGGCCGCGAACCTCTCTTCCTCATCTCCGTTCTCCAACTCTATGCGCGCCTTGTACGCAGGCGTGTTCTCTATCTCCGCCGCTATCTCTTCCGCCTTAGCCTCTGCGTCCCTGGTTATAATAATGGTAACAAATTACAAATATATCATTATTTTATTAAGTATTTCCAAATAAACCAGTAAAATCACGGTATAATATGTGCTGTTGTGTTTTGGTGAAAAAATAAAGAACGCCTAAGCCTATTTCCCTATCGCTTCTTGGTCAAACCTTTGGGTTTGCTTGTGTTAATTGTTAATACCTACCATCAAATGTCAGTCAACCTGTCTGACGACCTTTATAAAAAGAGACAAATGTCATATAAAGTAATTAGTTTAAGTATTACGTCGAGGCGTTTAAGTAATTTAAAAATGTATCCAAACGTCTAAGGTGGTGCTGGTAGCATTATAGGAAGATTTTTCCCAGGATAAACCATGAATTCAGTGTTTTTATTTTATTTAAATTGCTTCAATTTTCTATAAACAAAGTTGATTATAAAAATTTATTAAAATAATCATTTTTAATCATTAATTTCTGCACTTAAAAAGCTAAATCTATTTTTAAAAAAAATTGAAAATCCGTATTCGTATTTGCAGATGTGATTCTCTAAAAACCGTGTCCCCTAATATTTTGCAACAACCTTTTTGTTTTTACATTGGAAAAAACTTTGTCAATGTGGGGGGGTTGCCGACAGTTTAACGCCTGACTCTCACCGGCTAAAACCCAACGATTTTTTAGCGCGCGGCTCGCGAGAATTTTGCGACATCCGCAAAACCTTGGTTTACGAGTTTGGTCAGTCAACACACCTGTAGTCCTGCGTGTCTTTCCTCTGCAGCGGCAGCGTGTATCCCGCCAGCGAGTGATCGTAAGTGCTGTGCACTCCGTACACTTCTTCGTTCTTGCGGAACATATCGTTCGCGTCCCAGCCGTTGGCGCGATGGTCCAACTCCAGGTCGTCGAGACGCGCGTCGCCGTTCAGCGACGGCGATTCGCCCGACTCGCCGTCGCATCCGTCCCACGGCTCCAGGTGGCGTTCCTCGGCGCCTCTGCCGTTGCCGTTAAACTTAGAGATTGCCGTGTCCGTTTGGAAAACGTCGTGCGTCGCGTACTCGAGATCGGCGTCCTTGACGCGGATCGAAACCACATCGTGCGGCTTAAAGATAAGCTTATCCACCACGGATTCCACCACAACTACGCCTTCCTGGTCCAGCCGATGGGCAACCTCTAGCACCACCTGGAAATAAAACATCATAAATATAACAAAATCGTATGTCTGTGCGTTTGTACACGCCTTAACCGAGTTATATGCTGTTTTCACTATGTGTATAGCATCAAGATTGCCGTAATATTTAGTGTTCGTTTCATTTGTTCAATCGGTTTACAAACAAAAAAGTTACGCGCTACTTATGTTTAAGCGTTTCAACTCTCAGTTCACATTTTTTACACTAAAAGTTTGACAGGCAGGCTGACGGTCCATTTGATGGCGCAATGCAGAAGCATTCTAAAAGAATTATAGCAAGTAGGCTTGCAAAAACCCATATTGTAACTAGGCGGAAGAACACCTAAAAAGGGAGATTGTTTCAAAGTTTGACTATTACAACAATTCTTGTATAGATAATTGGATTCGAAATATGAATCATTAGTTAGTTTCATATTAACTTATTGTTTTAATAAAGCTTTTTTATTATGTTTTAATTCTTTTTTTAACCCCCCAATCGACGCTCGATACAAAAATCTTCTGTTTTTAGTTGAAATGTATTAATCGCAAATAATTTATCATTTAAAGTTAGTTTTCTGTTAGTGTGTGTGTGAGAGAACTAGCCACACACAGCCATGCAAAAAATTGCAACAGTATATTGTGGTCATCATCGATGGTGGTCAATGACAATGCACTAATGGAATGCAAAAACATTCCTTAATTAATAAAATCGACAAATTTATATCACACTTATTAGTGGATGTAATATAATCAGGCTGTTTCTAAGAAGAAGCCAGCTTGGTTAAAGTAAACAGAAACAAGCAACGACAGCAGTCAATTTTATAAACAGTTTTTATCTTAATGCAAATAAGCATAAATACCTTATGTCAATACTAATTGTTATTTGTTAAATAAAATTATTACCTAAACAATTCTCCATTCGATAGTCAGTTACTCAATTGCGATAATGCTTATAATATAACCCCACTCGACTCTACATGATAAATTATAACTATTTTATTTGCCTACTTTATTTTATCAACCACCCACACAGTTCGAAGGGCGTAAATGGTGTAATAAAGCATGGTAAAAAGCATTTAATGGGCACCTACAAATAGATCTAGAGTATGTGTCTTCTTTATAAGTACCTAGGGTTAGGTTATCTTTCCCCTCTCTATGTTAGTACTTTCTTAAGTGGTCCCTAGACGATCATGCGGCATGACATGCGTTTACGTGAATTATCATGCTGCATGATCGTCTAGGGACCGCTATACGTTCATGCATGCAAGACAAGCACGTAACGCATGTCATGCTGCATGATCGTCAAGGGACCGCTTTACAGAAATGCTTTCGGTGAGTAGAAGAGGCCTATCGCCTATTTTTTGTAGTAGCAGAACACACTGTGTTTTGCATACTAATTCCTTCCCTTCTATCCTTATCATTGAGTCTACTGAAGTTGGCAGTGCAGTAGCCACCTGCCATCAAATGGACAAAGAGCCTTCCTGCCTACCTTTACCTAAAAAAATATAATACAACCAATTTATAAAACTTGCTTTCTAGTTTTCTTTGCAAGAATTTATTGTGAAAATTACAACAACGTTAATTGATTAGATGGTCAGTTTTGGACATAGAAAAGTATACATTTGTGGCAAGTTCAGTTTTTACTATTAGTACCAATAGAAGATACTTTTGTATCATGTTCTCTATACATAGAGATCCTCACGAGATGTCTGTAATGAGCAAGTGAGAATTTGTCTTTAATAAATTATTTAGTAAAATTATAACGCTCAATTTCTATAAAATTAAATTTAAACAGAATTCAAGCTTACAGTTATGCATACCTTTCTACAAAATTAAATGTTTTACTCTAATTATCATCAGCAATATTTATATGCCTGTTTATTATTAATTTTATTAACATAGAAACTTCTAACGAAAAAATCCAAGATATTTAAGTATAGTGCCTTCATTATAGATAATGCATATGAGAAATGATCAAATATTTAATAAGTATTTATTTTTTAACTGACTCAGTCAACAGTACAAAACAATCTTAATACAAAACAGGTCATGTTTGGACAGAAATTTGATCATGTTTTATAAACAGACATACATACAAGTCGCATTCATCTGCAAGATAGTTGCCAGTGTTAACAAAAGGTGTGTGTGTACATTACAATATTGATATCACAAAATAATAATCTCTTCTTAGCTCGGAGAACAATCGATATTCAATTATTTTTACATTGGATTAGAGTAGATTTTCGCTTGTAGTCAATGTAGGTAAGTGTCAAGTGACATACTGATCGGGTTTGCAGGAAATCTGCATATCTAATTTTAGAGGCGATAAAAAATAAATGGACATGTTTGCGTTGTTAATTTTTATAAATATAGAACTCTTTTGTACTGCCTCTGTGTGAACTATATAATATTTCTCAACGGCTTTTGTTCTAAATGCGAGCAGGATGAGAGTTAGGCAAGCTCCGTGCGGTATATTTTTACTAACCAGCATGTTTAAGAAACTTTACAATTTTATATTGGTTGGTACATAACCATAGTAAAGAAATCTTTTGTGGAGAATTGTTAACGGAAAAGAAAGTATTTTTATATTTGTATACCTGGGCCAGTCGTTTTTATTTTTAAACAGAAATCATTAAAAATTTTTAGAAAAAAGGAGTCAAGTTTATTCTCTGAAAAGTTCTCGCTTACTAATAATAAAAGGTTCACGAGATTCGGAGAAAAGAGATAAAAAGGTTAAGTACGAACAAATATTAAAAAAAAAAATAATACGTGTATTTATTTCTTTTCTGTAATATCCAAATAAGAATAGGTACCTACGAGGCAAAAATAAAATGGAAGCTACAAGGTGATATTATTTTTTAAGATATATCTTTGTATAAAAAATATTAATAACTCAGTAACTAAAATTAAATTGATTTATTTTTAAACTACTGATCGCCGCGAAAATAAAAATACAATGATGACAATTCATTGGAAAAAAGTTATCTAGCAACAACAGCCTCAAAATCGTTGCCATGAACGTAAGATAAAAAAAATCATAGCAATAGTTATGAAAATTCCATTTAGACTTAAGAACCAATGACTCACATAACTTATAAATCAAGGTTCATCCCTTTATTATGGACTAAAATATTTAAGGTAGACATCTTTAAGATTAGAAATTATAACGCCCAAGCCTGCTCTTGCAGGGTCTGTTTTTATTTTTTTTAAAAGAAAAGAGGACATAATACTGCTTTATAATAGTAAAATAACAGTTTGATGGGTTGATTCTTTTGAAGCCGGCCATTGTCTATCTATATTCTTATAACAAAAGGTACAAAATCCGTTCAATATACTATCTTTTAAAAAAAATTAACGATTTTATTTTGTTGGCAAGCATATTAAGTTCCGGGAGGGTTCTGCATCCCGTTAAACAAAACGACAACACTATGTTGGCTTGAGACGAATTTTCGCGTAGATTGATTATTCTTCAGCACTGCTCATGTCCGTTTTCACCAACAGACACCTTAAGAGTTAGGTAACAGCCAACTACTATCAGAGTCTTGATCTTAATACGCTTGACTGCTGATAGATGTAATAGAAGACATGTCCAAAGTCTCATGAGAACAATGAGTCGATAGATAGAACATAACTTGAAATGGAATGATCACTGAATTCAGTCAGCTACCCAGAGAGCATGAGCATATTCTATTAATTGTTAGAAAACTTTGAATAGATACTATGTAAAGTCGGGGTACGAAAACCTTCGTCAAGTTTTCAAATTCATTCCTTTATCAAGTCGTAGTCTCTTAGCACCATTTGATACTAAAGCACTAAACATTCAACTGACAGTCGTTTGAAATTAAATATTGGCATGACTGACAATAGCCCTGGTTGGTGTAAGCAGCCAGGCTATGTCGACTTTAAGGTGACTAACCTTTTCTTACCCTGACTGTATTTAGTGGTACAAAAACGTTTAGATCTATTTCTGCGAAATTTATATGTAAATGGAAAACTATTCGTTGAGAGCGTGTTCAATTGATTTTATGGCTAAGTTTCCCATGGAATAAAATCCATTATATTTAACGCTGAGCAGAGCAGCTGCTTAGACTATTAAATTAAACCACATTACGTATATGGGATGCTAAAAAAATATTATAATTTTTTTAAAAAACTTTTATTGAGACAATTTTAAAATTTTAATTTAAAGAATTGTTATTCAATGCTTTTAGCCATTTTATTGTTTCTACAAGTAATCAATTTGTCGCCCAATACAATTATTATTCACATATTAGGTATTATGTATGTTTTATTCAGTGCCATTTACTACCACCATACATCAGCTAAAATAATTGTAAACCTGATCAATATTGTATGCTTAATTGAAATTTTTTAAATGTGTTAATATACATAATTTAATTTTTATTACATTCTGATTCACTCATTTCTTTTTACTTATTGATAAACTTTACATTAATTGCATTGTAATTGTGTTGATATCGTCAAATATTTGTACGCTGTAATTGCAAGTCAATATTTGGCTATAAAATTCATTATTTGTTGTGCGCAATGCACATCAAATAATGACTTATTTACCTTGTGTTACAATTTCTTAGTTTGTAGAGGAGTTTTTTTTTTTTTTAAATAAAATACAACCATGTCACTCTCTGATAATGTAGCTTTCTATAGATGAAAGATTTTTTAAAAATCACTTTGGCAGTTTTTGAGTGTATCCATCACAAACAAACACAAAAAACTCAAATCTTTCCTCTATAATATTAGTGTAGTATAGATTAAAAAAAAGTCGCTGCCACATCTGTCTGTTTCTCCTCTTATTACTTCTAAACCACTCAAAGTATGAAAGTTTGATACGATTTTCACTTTTCACTGTTATAAAGAGCGATAATAAAACGAGGAAGGATTGAGTATATATATTAAAGAAGAAAAAGTCGGCTACAGGTCGCTTGTTATTATAAAAATCTGATCAATGTAAAAGGACATCAATATGGATATCTAGGGCATAGGTTGAAAAAAAAAAAAAAAAAAAAAAAAAAAAAAAAAAAAAAAAAAAAATTGGACGAAAACAGTAGTATTTGTTGTACCAGTTGTGGGAGGTATTGTACTGTGTGGTGATTGATGCACAAAAGTGAGAAGGCGCATAACGGCACCTCATAGTCACGTTGTAAGACGGCTTCGAGTCATGGGAGGCATGTCCATTAATTTCAACGTTGCACCAACTGTAGTAACAGTAACAGGTAGTGAAAGTCATAATCGTTCGAGCAGGTTGTCTGAGGCAGATTTAATTTATTATTTAGGACACCTACACATGTACATTTTTGTAAATAATCGCCGGCGGTTGCCTCCGTTAAAATTAGACATGGCCACACTGCATTTAGGTAGTAGTTCCGGGAGGAAACGAGGTTCTCGTAACTGGAGATATAGCCGTAAAGAGAAAGGGAGAGTTAATTTACAAATGGCGATAGATGTCAATAGTAGATGTATTCTTATTCATGTATGTGTGAATGACAAGACTTAAAACCCGATCATCATGAAGTTTTGCATACTCGTCAGGAATACAGAAAAGGACATAGCGTACCTTGGATTAAAAAAAAAAAAAAACGCTTCCGAGGAATCTAAAAATAAAAAAATTAATACCTGCCAAAAATGAGAGAGTTATAGAGATTGAATAAATGTTATTATTAACACTTTAGAAAAGGGTGTAGAGGCGCGGACGAATGCGCAAACAAAAACTACTAAACGAATGCGCAGGCAAAAACCCGTGTGGCGACAGTAATAACCACCCCCTTAAAGAAGGCCAGAGTGAAATAATTAGTATGTTTGTTGTTGTTTTTCAGTGAGTGAGTAAGAATGGCAGAGCCCATTTTCCTATTCCTTTATCCTAAACCCTACTATGGTCGCCATTACACTTGCAGCACCTTGCTGTACATCTCTTAATGACGCACGAAAGACAACAGCAATATTGTTACTTCACAGTAGTCTATAATACTGTGCTGGCTAGAGTTGCCCAGTTCGTGCATACATACGGAACACTAGTATGGGGCTCATAAGGTGTTTCTGCGCATTTTGAAAACAGACTTTGGATACAAATAACAAAAAATAAAATTTTAATGGTTTTATACTTATTTAATTACTACAGGGAACCTATATAATTAAAAATCAATTGTAAACTTGTATGACAGAGCACTTGAAAATGGCGCGACCTATTTTGCCAATTTTTTTGTTGTATAAATTTGTTGATTTTTATATGAAAGAAATTTTTTTTGGTAAATCCACGGGAAATTAGGAATAAGAAATTGATTGAGCAACGATCTAGGGGTTGGCTAGTTATTTTATGTAACTAGTTATCCCCACAAAAGAAATTATACGCGGCAAATCCGCGGAGACTCTTGTCTTTGGGATTATTTACGCATTGAGATAATAAAGCTTACAAAGAGTCCCGTTACTTTTGTGTAGTAAACAAACATTATACCGCATGGTCGCAGGTTCGATACTTGCACGCGAGGTCAGGGCCGTTGCACCGAGCCGGGCCGTTCCCGGGGAGAGACTGAGCTACAAAGAGGGGGCGCCACTATCGATCCTCAATGCATGGCCTGCCCGAAGGGGGGAAGAGAGGGCAACGCACCAAAATAGTGCGCCTCCCCAAAAACTAATGCACTTGTGCGGTTTATTCGCCTTTTGTAATGAACTCGCTACGACGCCCGATCTTACTGTGTTTAAAATTTTAGATTGTTATGATAAATTAAAAAAAAAAAACCACTTGATAATATACTAGCGACCCATCCTTGGCTTCGCACGGGCAAATGAAACTTTTTCTGCAAATTATATACACAAACCTCCCTCATTTATTGGTCTTTCCATAAGTGAAAACCGAATCAAATTCAGTTGAGCTGTTATGGAGTCCATAGGACATACATACCACACATCGATTTTTATTTATAAAGATATGACCTGAAATAAAAGCTACAAGCTAAACAACAGAAATTTTAATCTAAGCCAGTTTGAATCAGCATAAGGCACAAAGTACATAAACCATAATTTACGAACCTGTGACCAAATATCTGGACACTAATATTCAATTACAATAAAAAGTCTCACTGAAGAAACTCTAAAAATTGAGGTGAAAAACCGCAATAAAATCCGTCATGTTAACTTTAGAGAAGCTAAAAAGATAGGCGGTAAGACGCGCAGATAAAATATTATCAAAGACAAGCAGTTCCAATGTACAATTTCATTAAAAAAGTGATTGTTTTATGACTTACTGCTTTCATTTTATTGACAAACGCAGTTTCTGATTTATTGATACAGAGCTGATATATTTTCATAATACCTTCAAACAGGTACAGGTTACATTAGGGGTTAAGAAATATTGAAATATAAAGGGACTTCCCCGAACTCTCCATTGACCAAACATTGATGCATGCTAATTAGTTATTTCTATTTGAAGAGAAACAAAACAAAAACAATTCCAGCTTTGTAACTAAAATAGCGCATAATGTAACGAGAATGCGACAGTATTTTGTACAGTAAGTACATCGTAAAGGTTATGTTCAAGTATTGCTCGCGGTTGTGATTATTGATCTGACCTACTTGTGTGACGGTCGCACGCTGCACGCGGATAAGCCCAAAAACTTCGCATGCACTGTTTACCCTAATGACGGATATATTCGACAAAGATAAATGACTGCACACGGCTCAAACATACACAGCTAGTCGAGGGAGCCTTGAAACTACAGCATTTCTGCTGTTGTGGTCCAGTGAGAACCTTGAAATTACAGCATGTGGTTCAGTGAGTGAGTAAGGAAGTAACTACACTTATCAGCTCCATTCGCGTTTCGTTGGTCGATTATAATAATAATAAAATCTTTATTTCGACCATGTCTGAACATTTGACTTATTATTATTTTTGGTCACCCCTATACAGTTCTGCTTCTATCAACCGCGTAATTTTATTATAATATAACTAAATATACTAATAACTAAATATTATAATATAATAAGACATGTAAGGGAGTAACTAACACTAATTCAGCTCATGTCCTTAGAAAACAGCAGTTTTGTATGGAGATGCGTACGCGCTTTAAAACTGAATGGACGCGTACGCATCTCCATAGAAAACAGTTATAGAACTCCGTAGAAACTCACTAAGAGTTGCCAGAGACCACTGCCCTATCCCACTGTATACATAAATAAATGTAATGCTGTTTTTATAAGTCACTTATCATCTAGCGGACCGTCAGCCTGTCTGCAGTTCAATCTTAGAATAAAAATAAAAATATATTTTCAACTCACCTCAAACTGAGCGCTAAAAGTTTTAAACACTCCTTCCCACAAGCTTCCAGATTGAGTCTGCACTTGTACAATTTCACCTACATGCGACGTGGCCGCATGCATAAAGTGTGCATTACTATACACTCCCTCGGCGACCATGCGGCCCCTTGGCGACCTGAAACAGATATACACGTGTTCACATATTTTATACAAATAACCCATAGAAAAACTAGCTGTGTTGAATTCTAGTGATTTCTTTGGTTGATATTGTAGACAATCGGGAATTTAAATTTATATTATTTTCATATAAGTATCGAATTTGCCAGTAATGACGTAAGGTGCCGGTGGGGGCTATGCTCGGAGTTTCTTTGGTGGATAAGATCAGAAATCTGAATTTCACCAAAGATCCAAAGTTGTCGACAAATTGTTACTTCAGTGGGATTCCACTTAAAGGTCATAATTTACTTTGACATAATTGTAAACATGCAGGGAACATTATTCATTAACTAAAATGGTAAGAATAACCAGGGCCATTACTTTTAAGTGCCAAACATTTCAATATATATATATTTTTTTAGATATGAAACGTGGTGTGGCAACGTTGACGGTACAATTTTATTTATATTAGAAATCGCCTATAAATATAGGAATAGTACTCCGGTAGTTCAAGGAAGATGTAGCTTCTCTTTGCATGTACCTACTACCGGATGACTTTTATAAAGGCGGACGAATAGAGCTTCATCCTGCGGACGCGCGAACTTTGAAACAATCTCTTTTCTGAGGTGTTACCATTTAGTTACAATATGGGCTTCTTCAAGCGAGCCGTAACGAAGTTCCTGCGGGATCGGCAGCGTACCTGCATCCACGCTGGTGTTGCTTAGTTTCCTTAGCGAAGGTAACCGTTGGCGGGGC
The DNA here is from genome assembly GCA_944738685.1 of Synanthedon myopaeformis. Lineage (NCBI taxonomy): Eukaryota > Metazoa > Arthropoda > Insecta > Lepidoptera > Sesiidae > Synanthedon > Synanthedon myopaeformis. Next base: position 1,144,365 of record OX122933.1, on the reverse strand, counting down.
ACCGAAGTTGTGTCCCCGCGACCCCGCCCATCAATGGCCGCGCTAGAAAGTCGTTGGGTTTTAACCGGTACGAATCCGGCATAACCCCGTAGTGTCCCCTACACTGCTGGGTATCCAATAGATTTTCCCAACGTAAAAAAAGGCGAAGATAACCGTCAGTCTGCCTGCCACCCAATAGCACACTTGATGTTATCTTTTAGGTAGAATTAATTTTTAGGGAGGCTGCACACATTGACTCTCAGCGGTAGTTGCTGAAGCGACCATCCGCATTCACACTGTTCTGTCGTACACAGTGTCGCAAAATCGATCAATTTCCAATATAAAATCAGTTGCTGAAGCGACAAGAACGGTCGCTCAAGCGTCTGTGCAGTTGCGAAGTTGTCGAAGCAACAATATAGACGCCGAACCTAGACGAAATGCGTTGTTGCCCGCGCGATAGCAGCTATTGTGCGGCCTCCCTAAGGCGTGTCTTTAATTACCGCTAAACTTATAACCATAACCGGTTGTTAAGGTAACAAGTATCGTAATAATATTTTAATACTAAAGTCAGGGGGAAGGGGGGGACATAGGTTCAACAAAAATATATTAAGTTTTCTTTCCATCATTGTAGATATAAATAAAAATTAACATGCAAATAGAACACGCGGTTCCCACGAAAAGTGGTAAACTTTTCCACTTACTCTTATAGCAAAACCGAATATCATTATGTAAAAAAAAACCTTACACACTCGTAGAGTATAAATACGTCATACTGTAGAAAGACGTTGAAAATATCTCATACATTCATTACATTGTTTCAAAAATCTCATTACACTATCTTATCAAACGTGTTAAAACACCTGTATGTATACATAAAACATTACACTTTATAGGTAAATAATTCCAGAATTTTAATAGAAATCCGTAGACGTAGATCATCCTACTTCATGGACACGTTTTCTCTCATTTTTTCGTGATAAAGAATGGCTGTTAGCCAAACATATAACTAAGTTACATTCGCAACGTCTTAAATTCCTTGTCTTTTCTGTTATTTTTTTTAATGGATAGGCAGAAGGAGGTGGTTACTGCCGTCAGACGGGCTGCGCAATTTATGACTGCAAAACGCATTATAAATAATATAGCCTACATATTTGCTCATCAGATTTTAAAATTTGAATTTACAAAATTTTCAAATAGCAATAGTCGACTCCTTATTTAGATGCAATTGCAATAGATGTTCCCAATTCATAATAATGTTAGATAAGGCCGAAGTTGCTAAACGATTCATGGAATTTCCTTTCGCGATACGAACAACTTGTATCATAATTTTTAGTGAACAATGTTGCAAAACCTGATTTAGCTTGAAATCGATTTTATAACTCTCACTGCAGAATCGATGCGATGCATCGAATCGTACGTACACTGAGCAGCTACAACCAAGACTATTTTATTGATCTTTAGGTGTTGACGTTTGAATGCGCATCGGGAGACGTCTATCGTCTGAGATGCCAGAATAATGTTTTAATAAGAGTACGTGGTCAAAATAAATGGTCAGAAAATATGAGTCGTTTTGGATAAATTATAATCTTTATTGTAAGTATTTTAATTTAAACACAGACGAAGTATCAAAGATAGTTCTTAGTATTTTTTTATTACTAATTTTAAATTCTATAATGAGTCTTTAATCCTTGCATATTATAAAACAAAGTTCGCGATGATCTCAAAAACTACCTACTGAACGGATTTTCATGCAATTGTCATTAATGGAAAGAGCTTTAAATGAGGAGGGTTTTTACATATAACTATTAGAAAAATTTGCTTCCGTGCGAAGCCGGGAACGGGCCACTAAGTAGTTGAAGAATAAAAATATAAATTTTGAATGTATCGTAGTAAACAGATAGTATGTATCACTATCTGTAATAGAGATTTTTTTTAGATATGTTAACATTTCAATGTCCTAAGTCGTTATATCCGGTTTCTACTGTAGTTTTTTCAGAGATGTGCAATGTTCAAGTCTGGAGTCGTTATATCCGGTTTCTACTGTAGTTTCTTCGAGATAAATGTCGCCACGTTACAAGTGCCTAATATATGAATGGAGACCAACACAAAAATACCATTATCTATACTAATGTTATCATTGAGTTATCAATCGAGTACACTTTAAAAAGATCATTTACGAATTGGCCTTTCCCGAAATCAAACAGAGCTCTATAAGGTTTAACAACTCTACCAATCGGCTAATCAGACATGAGCTTGGAAGACATATTGAAACATATCCACATGTAAAATAGCTATTAATAAATATTCTAGTTACCATTGTTTCTTTCGTCTATTTTTCTTGTCTCGTGCAACCACACGACCATTTGCACTAACAAACACACTTTCCACAAACATGACTACCTAGTTCACAAAATAGAACAACCTTTCCACCCTTCTGGAAAGAAGAAAGTGAATTTAGTTTAGAATGGTATCACCATTTTATATTGTAAAAACAACACCATAAACTGAACCCCTGGTTATGGTGTTGTTTCAATTGGAGATTCACATTTCTGAAAGGAACAAAGGATGAAAATAAGATATTTTTAGATAAAAAAAAATTTTGCTACCTACCTTAGGTAATAAAAATTCCTGTTAAGTAAATTTTTGAATTTAAGTTTAGGAGGAGTTGGCGGATATACAGACAGACAGATGCAGAAAGTGACTTCAAATTATACTATGTAAGGATGTGATGAAAAAAGCATAGAAGTAGACCTGCTTGGAGTCTGGCCCTTGATGGAAGTGCTGGGTTAACATAAGATTAATTTTAAAAAGTTAAAAAAGTGGCCAAGTTCTGGTGGATTGAGTACCAAGGATAGGGGTCAAATATTATTGGATTAAGGATTATTGGGAAAACATAAAGACTTTATAAATGTGGTTACTGAAAGGATTTTTAAAATTCTCTAGACTTCAAGTTCAAGTGCTATTAAATGTTTGAATTCACAAATCTTTTAAATATTGTGTCAATATTGTTGTTAGCATAATTTGGAAAGTAGTCTGCACCCAAGTAATCTCAGCATATCACATATTGATTAAGACAAGGGCATAAATGTGAAAAATTCAAAAAGCGAGTTAAAAATGTCTAATTAGCTTTTCTTTAATTTGGGAAAAGAGAAAAACATGACTAATGGCCAATACTTTTAAATAAGAGAAGCAAATCAGGATTAGAAACTGCCTGCAAATTTTAATTTTGAATATTACTGAGATACTGAGGCGTTACATAATATTATCAGCATTGTTAACTTTGTTTTGGAATTGAACTTGATTTACATCAGGATTCTGAGTAGTCAGATATTGATATTACTAAAGTACAAATTCAAGGGATTGTACACTTAGACAAAAAGTAGTCTGCTCTAGTTGTGACAAGTCCAGTGGTTAAGTAGTTGCTGGTATGGTGCTTGCCATAGCGCTATGATTCAATGGTCCCAGGTTCAATGCAAAGACGGCAGAATCAACTTTGCAAAAGCAATTTTTAAAGTGGGCTTTGGTCTGGGTGTCTATTGTATGGTTACCTTATAACATAACACATGGCTAATACATGTTTACTTTGGGGGCCATACAATTGGGTGTGTTTAGTCTGGGTGATTTGTTTATTTAACTGTAATGTGTCACTTGAACAGCAACACTAAAACATTGTACCTGTATTAACATAATTCAAGCTGCAATAAAACGTTTTCCTAACTTGTTCCTATTAATGACTAACAAGGGGCATATCCTCGAAACTAAAATCTGCTATGTGCAAAAAGTATACTTTTAATATATTGACAAAAATAAGTTTCCTGATTTTTTCATAAAGGTTTATTTAAAAAATATATATATTTGCAACTTAAGGTTGTTATATAGTATATAAATTTGTCTTTTAAACATGAAAATAGTATATTATTACTAGGTGACCCTGCAAATGTTGTTTTGCCAAAAAAAAAAATCTTTTGTTGGGGTATAAAAAATAGTTTACAACCTATTCTCAGACCTACAGAATATACATAAAAAATTTCATAACAATCGGTCAAGCCGTTTCAGAGAGTTTTGTTACAAGCACTGTGACACGAGAATTTTGTATTTAAGATTTCCAAATAGAGTGAATTTTGCACATAATATGTAACAGATTCTAACTGCTGTGCATAGCATATTTTATTAAGAGGTTGTAGTTCGACACATAGTGCTAATAAGCACATAGCAGTATTTTTATGCTACAGATAAGGTAGTGAACTATTCACTAAGGTCAATATGTTGGAATCTCAAAAAAAGTCAGTTTTTGGTTTGGCAGTTACGATATTCAAATTTATAAATTTTAGACCAAAAAACTGCAGTAATCTCGCCAATATATTTGAGAGGTAGTGGCATATTATTGAATTTGTGGATAATAGTGTGCTAATACAGACTAGTCCCACACACTATATAAATTGTTAAATAAATTTCAAGTTAGGCTTAGGGGGAGCCAATAGCAGAAGGGTTGGTAAGCTAACAGTTTTTTTGTTAACTTATCCATAACCGTAATTAACCAAACCAACTATCGATAGTAGTTGTCAAAGTTGTCATGTTAGCTGATAGAGTTGTTAGCCATTAGTCATTTTTTTTGTGACGATATATTTAGCTGCGGCTAAATATCATTTAGCCGCTAAACGGTTGGGTGAGCTAAATAGCTTACAACCCTAAATAGCAGGTATTTACCTGGGTCACTGGGTAATGGAGAATTTGTCGGACAATGTGGATATTGCGAGGGAACGTAGGGCATTAACAGTCAGATGTAATATGATAGCCTGCATGTTTGCGAGTTGGTCTAATGAAGTAATATAACATTATGTATTTAGGACATGTCAAGGGACAACCTGACTTACAGCTTGCCGACGCTACTATTTAAAATTAATTTTAAAAGTATATATAGTATGTATATCAGTGAATAAAGGCTATTTTTATTTATTATTTTATTTAAGACATATTGTCTGTCTTGTTATACATGTAGCCTGTGGGTTAATTACAATCAAAAATCGTTTAATGCCCTTTGCGTCCAATAGAACAATGCCTTCAGAATGTTTCTAGGGCTGCCGCGCTACTGTAGTGCATCAGGGATATTTGCCAATGCAAGAGTTGCAGATTATTATGCTAGATTACTAATGAGAATAGCAATCCCAATGACTAGGATTCGGGGCAGCACTGTGTCGCTGCTGTTGAAGGTGATTGCTGAAAAGGTGGACTGCCCAATAATAAAACATGGGGTGACATCGCATATCACCCTTAATAGAAAGTGATAAGTAGTGTCAGTTCATGTTTATTTATTTTACTTTTTTTTTTTTTGTGTGTAATAATACACACTAATAGTGTGTATATTTTAAGATATTTTAAATTATATTAAATTAAACTTGAGATGGGAAATTTAGAATATTGTGTACCTAACTATTTAAAATATCATGTGAAAGTGTGTACATTTTTTATCACTGAATAAATAATATTATTACAAGCAAACACAAATCATACTTATATAATTATAATGAAGAATAATGTTTGTATTACATTAGTGCAGTTAGACAGTAACAATGAAACACTATTAGGCTCAACTTAAAAATAATATTATTATAAGATATTAGGTATTCTCTAAACAAAATAAGGTACCTACCTAACTCACCACCATACACTCTAATGATGTAATCATTTAATGTAACCAAATGAACCCTCATTTACTAGGAAATACATAATCTATTAGAGGAGTTCCCATGCTAAAAAGAAAGGCATATAATTAAGAACTTTGGCTAACTGCCAACCATTATCTTAATGTGTCTAGAATTTTAATAGTGTAAGTGAAAAGACATATTTTTGAAGATTGATAAATAAAATACTTAAATTAATTGCTTGGAGTACCTAATTATGTTACTCCATATTGTACGAATGCAATAAAGACCATGGCTAAACCGTTTAGAATGTGGTTACTCACTAGTATAATGCAAAAGGAGCCGTGTGTGTAATTAGATTGATAATTATATAGTAACTGGGATCAGCTGATCGGACGTGGCTATATTAATCGTGATGAGTCCTCAGCAAAAGTAGGGCAAACATCTAATCTAGTGCGGGGCGCAGACAGCGAACGCGTCTTGTAGCTCGCGACGTGCAATCGCGGCGTAAGCAGAAAAAAAAATCGCACACGTTTATCCCCATTTGTTTACACTGCCATTACGATCGCCATGCCCGTAAAACCACAAAAACTGTCAATGTGACATCGGTTAAGTGGAAAATTCACAATGTGCCGAAAGTCGGGCTGAACAACAAAGACATGTCATGAATCTGAAAGTTACACAGTGACATAGAACTTACCTCGGCGGCCCCTGCCGACTTTTGCGTTTATTGTTCATGTCTGGCTCACCAGACTGCCCAGGCGGGTAGGCACCTTCTCGTCTGCGCGTAGGGACCGGAATTTTGGCTAATTAATATCACTTCTTTTGGAACACAGTTCTTTCAACTTTCGCGGATGCACTGAATTGCAGTTGAAATTAGGTGTTAACACTTAAAAATGCGACAAAAGGTATGCATCAAACTCGCTAAAGTTGTGTGACATTTGCCAACAAATATAAATTACAATATATTTGAGTACAAAATCGCGATTCGATTTGTTTTCGGGAATTAAACCCGAAAAATAAACGGGTTGGCAGATTTCTCGTGCCTGCAATCAGCGCACGAATACAACATGGCGCTGTGACGTATTCATTTAACAAATTGCAAATACGGAAACGTTCAGTTTACGAGTTATAATCTCACGACAAAGTTTATAAATAAATAATATTAATTTAAGTCCACTTTTGAAATTAATATTAAAACACAATATTTAGTGAAATGAAATAGGGTCATCACTTGACCAACTTCCACTAAAAATTCCAATATGGCGGAAAAGGTATTTGACTTCCAGTGTTGCCATTATTGCGCTTGTATACAAAATATTTAGTTTATGTTTATTAATTGTCTGTGGTCATAAATTACATTATACAAGACAAAAAATGATAAAACAATAAATATTGAATACAACGGTTTTTAATATGTTAAAAATACCTGTAGGTTGAAGTAATTTTACAGATTAAAAAAGAAAAACTACACCATTGACAATATAGGTTGCAGTGTCATTGACTTTCGCCTGACAAGATTGCAACTTAACAAAACTACCACTGAACCTTCGTTCGCGCGCGCGCGAATTTTACTATCGACGAAAGAGTAATGAGTATATTTATTGATCAAGAAAGTCAGATTTGTAGGTCACTGTGTAAAATGAGTCTCAAAAACGGGGCAAAGATGTCCCAACGTGAAAAATTCGAATTAATAAACTCCGAGGTGCGTTCCTTTTATGAATATTGCAAGGAGGCCGGAATGACCGATGAAGAAATGGATATTATTTGTCGTCCTTTAACTAACGCTGTTAGGAAGGCTTCCATTAAGAGATGGACAAGAGGTTTTTTATTTTTGGTCATGATATTAGCCATTGGTTACACTGTGAGCCAGACAGACACGTTCCAATGGCACGCTTCTGCCATGGCCCGAATAATGTTGATAAAATTATTGCCAATTTGGGACTGGACTCCATTGTATTATAATAAATGCTTGATAGAGAGATCGCAGCCGCAAAATTTGGACAGCAACTTAGTATCGCCTGCAGATTGCATAGCTTGCGAAGCAGTCAGTAAGTAAAAATTATATTTCTTTTATAATATGCCTAGACTGGCATTTTTAGTTAACTAGCGGTGCCCAATTTCGTATGCGCTGTAGTTCGTTTTTTGAAAATCCCACAGGAACCTAATATTTTTTACAAGATAAAAAGTATCGTATATTATAATATTTTAATCGAGGTAATAAATTAATTATCATTCACCAGATCCATGATGTTAGTGAGAATTTTTTACATAAATAATTCTTTAAATTTGCTTCCATAGTGGGAGGCAATTCAGAAAAATGACGATATTTATCATCTACATCAAAAATTTAATTACACCACTCGATAGCTATAGGATCAAATATTTTTTTGGCACATATAGTATAATACTAGAATATATGTTCGATGTTGGATATATAAAATATGGCCTATGTTACTTGCTAATAAACTTCTTTTAATAATAAGGTTCTTCGCTAATAAGAATAAATTCTTAGGCGAATTTTTTTTTAAAACAATAAAAAAAAACATTGTTTGGCTACTAAAACACTATAGTGACATTTTGCACAAACAAAGCATTATTTCGTGCAATGCTTTACGTATGTACTTCTTTTGACATTAATAATTCCTTCTCAGTCACGAGATAATATTTTTTTAAATGAGTGGCGCTAGTGTAACCTTTGTACGCGAATACTTACTATTTAATCACAACGACGACAGATGGCAGCACTTTTCAGTTGTGAACAGAAATCGTTTTAGTAATATATTACTTCGTCTGCGTACCTTTATAAAATACTAGCTGTTCCACTCCCGGCTTCGTCCGGTGTGCAGTTTTTTTCGTAAAAGCCTTCTCTGATTATCCCTTTATCCATTGGTGAAAACCGCATGAAAATCGGTGCAGTAGTTTTTGAGTTTATTGCGAAAGGACAGTCAGACAGATTTTTTTTTTATAATACGTAAGGATTAACCTACGTTACTCGTTGATAATTTAGCTTTCTATTTATGAAAGAATATTTAAAATCCAGTCCAATATTTTTTTGAGTTTATTCATTATAAACGTACAAAAATATATTAAGTATAGATACTTATAATATTAAGTTCTCTCTTTATAATATTAAGTATAGATACTAATCCCAAAGGAAATAACACTGTGTCCACAAACTGCTACACCCCATTTTATTTACTTCATTTCATTTATTTAATTACATTTAAATTGATCATTAATACACATTTACAGAATCCATCGCTCGTGTTTCCGCCACAAATTACAACGAGGTATTCAATCATCACCTACTACGCGGTGCCCCCGTCATAGTCCTCGACGCTTACACCGACTGGTCCATATCTCGGTCCGAATTAAACCTCACCTCCTTGATAAATGACGACGAAAGACTTAGAAACTCGGTTCCGTGCCGCGTAATTACAAACATCCGTATCGGCAAACAACCAATGGACCTAGAAGAAATTGTCTCCAGGATAACAAACACAGAAATACCCAGTTGGTTTATCCATTTCCAAAACTGCGACATAAGAGCCGTGAAATCTTTTAGAATCCTCGCCCCTAGGCCCTATTTCCTATCCCCTCACATCCCACCATCCCATTTCAATTGGTTGATTTTATCTAAAAACTATGAAACTCACAGGTTTAAACAATTGGAACTCGACATAGGGCTCCTAATCGTGTCTCAACTGAAGGGCAAAACATTTGTCCAGTTGAAACCGAAGGCTCCGTGCGAAGACGATTGTTACGTTTTAAATTTGGAACTAGACGAAGGTGAGACGTTAGTTCTTTCGAATTCAATTTGGGAATTCGAATACTTGCCAGGCAATGGCGAGAATGTTGCCATGCTCACTGAAACCGATTGGATCGAATCATAATGATAAAAGTCTAATTTATTAAAAAGTATAATTCCCTAATTAGCTTACTCTATGCTAATTTAGTGCGTTATGAACGGTTCAATTTGCAATCGAGTTCAGCTCACAAAGTTAGTTCGGTCAAAATTAAAATTATTAAAAATCAAACTTTATTACAAAACACGAAAATACACTATCATTGTTTAGAAAAAAAAAATAAAGAAAATTACAGTGAATTTTTTTTAATATATATTTTACTGTGACATGTTCAAATAAAATCACTCTTAGTTCCCATTAGTTCAATTGATTGAACTATTGAGACTTTTCAGTTTGAATATTGTCAATATTTCAAATGCCTTTGAAACGCACTTGATTAGTGTAGAAACCTATTATCTTATATAAATTATAAAATTTATTGATGTAGTCGTGTGTTAGGACTTAGCCCATGAAATGATAGCAAATGATCTTAATAATATCCCAATAAGGACATAATATCTGAACTGACAAGGCTACTCTGCATCTGATTTTGTCTCAACAAATTTTAGCTTCGCACGGATTAAGTTTTAGTTATAGCTCTTTCCATTAGTGAAAACCGTATCGAAATTAGTTGGGTGGTTTATTTATTTATTTTTTAAAAGGTAACAGCACAAACAAAAAACTTACAATAGGTATTATAGGTAAGATAAGGCAATTTTAAGGCATACACAGATAAACTACGAACTAGAAATTGAGACGATCGATAACACACGCATTGCAACTGAACAATAAATAACTGAAAGCAAACAAAGACTAATAAACTGTTATAACTATATGTAAATAACAAGAATATAATAAAATAAAATAAAACAATAACAGAAAGAAAACAAATAGAAGAAAACAATCGCTCAGCTAAACAGTATAGCCTTTAATTTATGCTTAACTTCCGCCGATTTACAATTAAATATATTAATATCAACAATTGGAGTCAGAGACCGGAATATGTATAGTTTTATTTTTTTAAATGTTTTAAAAACAATATGTTTGAAAAAAAAAATACCTACGCTTTGTAGTAATTCAATCGAAGAAATTATGAATCTATCTATATACTAATATAAATGAAGTTGAAGTTTATTTTTTTTTAATGTTTTTTTATTTCAAAATTAATTAATGCGTTCGCATTAAACTTCGGATTTAAATAAATGTTTACGAATTCTTGAAGAAGATTCTATGCTATAATTAGATGGTGAGAGAAACAGCGGGTCACAGCTAGTATACAATAAAGTTCTACTGAAGCTCTATTTTAAAACTAGACTTTTTTTTAACGAAAACAGAAAAAAATGTAATCAGAAATGTCTCTTATGGGTTAAGATTTTTTGTCAACGTGAAACCTTTCATGGTAAAGTCATGGGCTAAATGTCACATCGCTTAAATTGCACTATTAATATTCGTATTGACAAGTTACTGCACTATGGAGTTCTGCTCAATCACAGTTCAAGTTTACAATTAAACAGTTAATTTAAAATTTAAATAAAGCTCTCAATTTTAAAGCAAACAGTTTTATATGAAGATCAGGCCGTCAGTTTTACAACTTTACTATTATTTAAAAAAAAAAAATTAAGAAAATATCGTATAATTTGGTAATGGGGTTTCATAAATATTTAAGTTTAAAAGTATTAAAAAAAGTTTGATATATATGAAAAAACGTTTGAAATTATAAAAAAAGTATTTTTAATTTTCGTATGTTATCCCCTATTTAAAAAATCAAAAAATATTTAAAGGAAATTACTGAAATTAAAAAACAATTTTACTAAAAAATTCTCCAAAATTCTGTGTTAATAAAAAACAATGGCCTGGTTTTGTATGATGTCCTTTTTGCTCCATGTGTATTAGTATTTTACAATAACACAGATTCGTTTATAAATGTATTGAATACAGTATTGTCACATATCAGCTCTATAAACGTAAATAGTTATATAATATAGTTAATATATAATTGTGCACTAATGACTAAACTAAATAATTTTAATGAATTTGTAACAAGAGGTACCTCAGTATTATGTAATTAATTGATATTATAATAATGTGAAGCAATTTTGTCTTTTATTTCTGACTAGCTGTTGCACGCGACTTCGTCCGTGTAACTTTATAAAATATATCCAATTTTACTCCGTGATAATGCAACTTTCTAAAAGTGAAAGAATTTTTAAAATCGGTCCAGTAGTTTTTGAGTTTATTCATTACAAACATAAAAAAATCTTTTCTCTTTATAATATTAGTATATAATACTCTAGTTATATGTATATGCATATTTTACATATTTGTATGGACTTGTATAGTACTTTCCTCTGACTTACGAGGAAATAATAGGAAAAAAAAAACAAAAAAGAATTCACGTTAAAAGAGTTCTATTACAATTTGTATAGTTGGAAAGTTGATCTATTCCCACTAGTTCAATTGATTAAACTAATGAGTCTTTTAGTCTCAATAGTTCAATTGATTAAACTAATGAGTCTTTTAGTCTCAATAGTTCAATTGATTGAACTAATGAAACTTTTAGTCTCAATAGTTCAATTGATTGAACTAATGAGACTTTTAGTCTCAATAGTTCAATTGATTGAACTAATGAAACTTTTAGTCTCAATAGTTCAATTGATTGAACTAATGAGACTTTTAGTCTCAATAGTTCAATTGATTGAACTAATGAAACTTTTAGTCTCAATAGTTCAATTGATTGAACTAATGAGACTTTTAGTCTCAATAGTTCAATTGATTGAACTAATGAGACTTTTAGTCTCAATAGTTCAATTGATTGAACTAATGAAACTTTTAGTCTCAATAGTTCAATTGATTGAACTAATGAGACTTTTAGTCTCAATAGTTCAATTACATTAATTAATCGAACTCACGAAACTAAAAAGTCTCAATAGTTCAATTGTCATAGTTATAACTGTTATACTTGAACGCTTTTTTAGGTAAAATTAATTTCCAGACAACTTGTAAATGTAAAAATGTTGAAAATATTAATTAATTCATAATAGAATTGATCACCGTGAAATAGCACGTGTGCTGTTGCGTTTTGGTGAATGAGTAATAAGGTATCCCTTCTTTATCCCTTATCCTTAATCCCACTGTAGTTGGCAGCGCACTTGAAGCACCTGTGACGTTGCCACCTACCATCAAGTGGACCGTCAGCCTGTCTGTCGACATTAATATAAAAAAATTGACGTAAGTTGATTTTTTAAAAATATTTTTGAAGATTTTTTTAAATTTTAAAACAATGAATAAGCAAGTCAGACAGGCTGACGTTCCACATGATCAAGTTGAATTTTTTTTCTCAAAAATTCTAATTTTACTATTATGTATATTCTAAATTATTAGTATTCAATCAGGGATATAAGAAAATAAATACACGTGAACTTGAATAAACATTAATTTATTTTAATTAATAATTAAAAATTGTGCTATTCAATCTTCTCTTTGTGTACAGGCTTCCCTCTGAACCATCGCAATAGGTTTTTCAATGACAAAACAACAGGGAACATTATTGGCAGAAAAAGGGGAATGTATATTGCGTATCTGAAAATAAAAAAAATTAAATATCACTCAGAGCCTCGTTCACCATCTCTGAGTAAAGTGTCAAGTAGGCTAATCGCCATTTAAAAGTCACCGGTGAACGGGAATGATGGAGATGATATATACCTTCGTTTGTACGGTAAAAGCGACAAACATTAAAAAAAAAATTCGCCTATCGAAGAATGCAGTGAACACTTTTACTTGTAATTGGTGAAAAGAGGCCCTTAATAATATAATTAATATTTTTATTTATTTATTTATTTATTCAGATTTAGATTACATACAGCCATAAATTTAAAAAATATATATTATAGATTATATACAAATAGGCCTAAAGAATCATAAAAAAAATATATTTTTACATTTATTTATTAATTAAAATAAATAAAAAGAAAAAGAAGAGAACATTCTATAAGTGATAAAATTAATTTTTCAAAAATAATTCGTCAATTTTCTTTTCATATACAGAATAAATAATAAAGAAAATAAATAATAATATTTCATTTAGACGAGTAAACACTATTTGTACCTTATTTTTGTAATTTAATTATAACCACAATTGTTTTGGTAAAAAAAAAAAATTAAAAAATTTTTTTAAATCTTTAAAAGTCATTATTCATTCTAATTATACTGTGAAAAGAAGATTTCATAAAAAAAAAATATTTTGAAATAAAAAGTGACTCGAGTCCTTTTCCAAATGATATATTTTAAGTTTCATAACAATAAAAAAAAAAAAAAAAAAAATCTCACTTCTGATCATCAGGGAAGTAGAGCAATGCCAGAAGACTAGGTTCCATGAAAGCGGTTTCCGCCGCCAGGAATGCCTCCTGCGAGGTCCGATAGGCGGCCACCAGTTCCCCTCGCTTCATCAGCTCAGTGGCGTCCTCTATACTCTGGACCGCCAGAGTTATTGACGCTCCCGCGTCGTCGTTTATAACTATGTTCGATATTTCACCTGAAAAACTAACTCGTTTTTAACGTGAACAATAACTAGTGGTGCACCCCGGCTTTGCGCCGGAGTTGAAATTTTCAAAAATCCTTTCATAGAGTACTTATTAGGTATCTTTTGAAGATTTGCACTCTCGCAAAAAAAAAAATCACGACCAACAATTTTATAAGTAGGTATAGAAGGTATAAGTATGACAGCCGGGTGTGCTCGCTAGCATACATATATATATATATATATATATATAGAGTAAGTAATATAGAATTAAAAACAAATTGATTAGTGTTTTATTTGCCAAGAAAATCTATAAATTTATGATGTCTTAAATAATTATTTAAAAAACTAGTCGGTGCAAGCGACTTCGTCCGGGTTGAACGATGAAATGTATCCACTATGTCCTTTCCGGTGGTCACAGACAACGTGTATGCAAAATTTCATGGTGATCGGTTCAGTTGTTTTCGCTTGAAACAGTTACAAACATTCATACATAAAAAACATACTTTCGCATTTATAATATTAGTACGGATATAGTTACATTGAAATGTGTTTGCGAAGTCTAAAATTATAATAAACAAAATTCTCACCCAACAATTGAGCAAGCGACTGCAGAGTCCTCTTCGCGGAAGTAATCTGTTCCAGGGTCCTGATGCGGAGCAGCGAGTCCACTTCCCAACGGCGAGGCACTGCGGACCTCAGTGGGACCAAGTGGACGTTCTCAATGTGATCCTGATCGAAGAAAACAACGAATTGTGTCTCAAAATTTTAACAACTCTCACAGATTATAATTATTATGTGTTAATTTTGCTTGTGGATTTTTTTTTTTTTTTTTTTTAAAATAATATTTTTGTTTTTGTTTCCGTTTGTGTTCCAAAGATTAATAAAAAAAAAATAAAAAAAAAAAATTATAATAATAAAAGATAATCCTTTCAATAGTGGCAGGGTACTGAGCGTTTAACAGTCTGACGGCAGTAACCACTTCATTAAAAAAAAAAAAAGACTACCGTGAAATATTAGCACATTTGCCATTTATTGTTCAGTGAGTGAGTAAGTTTTTACGAGCCCGTTGGATGAGTGGTAGGGATGCTTGCCTAACGTCTCAGGGGCCTCGGGTTCGATTCCCGGCGGGGTCAATTTTGGTAATTAAATTCAAGTACAAAGACGGCTTCGGTCTGGATGTGGAATGTGGGCACACATACTGAGTTTCGCAGTCACTCGGGCAGCCCATCTGGCGGCAGTGACCACGAAATAACAACATAATGGATGCCAGAGCCCATTTTCTCTAATCCTTCCCAACCCCTTATCCTTAATCCCACTTTAGTAGGCAGCGCAGTTTCAACATGTGTGAATTTGATTGCGTTTTAGGCGACGGCAGCCACCTACCATCAAATTGACCGTCAGCCTGTCTGCCGACATTAACATATAAAAACAGAATCGAATCAACATACCATGTCCACGATTCCAATGAGAGTCCTGAGCTGGGAAATGAACGTCCCCATTACGAGTCTCACTTGGGGCGAAAAGGTCGGCCTTTCGTCCCTGCATTCGGCTTCCGTGGGCCCAACCAGTACCACTCCGCCCCACTTCGGGGACATGAACGCTTGCACCGGCGCGTGGTTCATTTTATCTGATGAACATGTTACCAACCGGATTACATTTAAATTTAAGTAGACCTCTATATGTGAGAAAGTTTCCGTCGGCCACTTTTAAATAGGAGGCGCTGTGGACTCACCGTTGTCGTAGACGACCAGCGGCGAGAGGGAACAGGGCGTGGCGTACAGGGCGAGATGTATGGTGGGAAGTTCGGAGACGTGTGTGGCCGCTCTGCTCTCCAACTTTGTCAGCGAGAGAGAGAGAGAGACGAATGACTGACTCACCGTTGTCGTAGACGACCAGCGGCGAGAGGGAACAGGGCGTGGCGTACAGGGCGAGATGTATGGTGGGAAGTTCGGAGACGTGTGTGGCCGCTCTGCTCTCCAACTTTGTCAGCGAGAGAGAGGGGCAGACGAATGACTGACTCACCGTTGTCGTAGACGACCAGCGGCGAGAGGGAACAGGGCGTGGCGTACAGGGCGAGATGTATGGTGGGAAGTTCGGAGACGTGTGTGGCCGCTCTGCTCTCCAACTTTGTCAGCGAGAGAGAGAGAGAGACGAATGACTGACTCACCGTTGTCGTAGACGACCAGCGGCGAGAGGGAACAGGGCGTGGCGTACAGGGCGAGATGTATGGTGGGAAGTTCGGAGACGTGTGTGGCCGCTCTGCTCTCCAACTTTGTCAGCGAGAGAGAGAGAGAGACGAATGACTGACTCACCGTTGTCGTAGACGACCAGCGGCGAGAGGGAACAGGGCGTGGCGTACAGGGCGAGATGTATGGTGGGAAGTTCGGAGACGTGTGTGGCCGCTCTGCTCTCCAACTTTGTCAGCGAGAGAGAGAGAGAGACGAATGACTGACTCACCGTTGTCGTAGACGACCAGCGGCGAGAGGGAACAGGGCGTGGCGTACAGGGCGAGATGTATGGTGGGAAGTTCGGAGACGTGTGTGGCCGCTCTGCTCTCCAACTTTGTCAGCAAGAGAGGGAGACGATCCTTGCGCACGGCCAAGTGGCGCCCCCACTCGCTCGAATCCGACACCTTCACACATTTCAATACAAGATACAATTAAATCTATTGCGACTGTTCTCCTATTCAGATTATTGTTTAGACTCAAAAACAATTAAGTCATAATAAGTCGATTGATATATGCTTTTTAAATTGTTAACAAAAAAAAAGTTATTAAAAAACAATTTAGAATTATATTTAGATAGGCGCTATAGTTTTTTTTTTTTTTTTTTTTTTATCCCACAGGAAGCTAACATTTCTTACCCTTTATCGGCAATGCACTTTGAACCCCTATGCGTTACTTGTGTTGATAAGTGGATCGTCAGCCTGTCTACATCTGTTTACTTATAAAATACACATATACAGGACGTTCCAAAACTATGCGACATGAAGGGAAAGTACCTTAAATATAGTAGATAGGATATTTTGCTGAAAGAAGACTTTATGTTATTTTTAAAAGTTAGTAATACTGCTTTCAAAGATTTTCTAAAAATTACTTCATCGTCGGCAATAAATTATATTCTTTAAATTTGAATCAAACATTTTACGTTATTCCTTTCTTTTAAAAGACTATTTTACTTAAGAAGAATTATTACTTTTTGTCTATACTTTCGATTGGCATCATAAAA
Organism: Synanthedon myopaeformis; assembly: GCA_944738685.1. Lineage (NCBI taxonomy): Eukaryota > Metazoa > Arthropoda > Insecta > Lepidoptera > Sesiidae > Synanthedon > Synanthedon myopaeformis. Next base: position 1,127,149 of record OX122933.1, on the reverse strand, counting down.
ATACGGGTGATTTTTTTTTTCACATTTAAGTCTGATCGATTTACGAAAAAAGCAAGTAATTTTTAGAAAATCTTTGAATGCAGTATTACTAACTTTTAAAAATAACATAAAGTCTTCTTTCAGCAAATTATCCTATCTACTATATTTAAGGTGCTTTTCCCTTCATGTCGCATAGTCTTGGGAACGCCCTGTATATTCTATGCAAACTTAATCGCAAACTTTCGTATATAAATGCACCCACCTGTTTAGGTTTGAAGTCAAAATCTAAAAGATACAACCATTGCGATTGTATTGTCGAGTTGTGCAAAACGCCGAGCTCGTCCATGAACGTTCCAATATAGTCTGTAATTAAATTATAATAATGCTTTATACATTGGAAACACTCGTTAAGAGTAGTGCACACTTGATAAGGGCGCGTCGTGAATCTTCTTTTGCACAGAAAACAAAGTACCGCTTCGACGATTAACGAAGAAAGGTTAAAACTTACAATCAACCTTAGACGCAATATACATAAGGTTGATAATAGAATGCGCACTCGCGTAATGCGGCAGCTGGAGACCAATAGCGTTACTGGAGAAAGCCACCAAGTGTGTGTGGAATTTTTAAAGAGCATTTCTCACTATTTAAAAATTCCTCTTCTGCCCAAGTACAATGTCGTTAAGCCATATCAGTTGGGTGTATAAGTGTTTTTATTTTACACAGTAAAATAAAAACTATCACTAACTATTACTAATAGGCATAAACATTCAAATTTCAGAGTGATTTTATAAAACAGTCTGTTGTTGTATAAAAGTTTTAAATTGATTTTGAGTCTAGTAAATTAAAAAAAAAAAAACGACGTGGACTGTGTGTAGGTTTATTGTAGACTCTTTGCTTACATAAAAAAAAAAAAAAAAAAAAATTCCTTCCTATTCCCTTCAGCTTTGTCTAAGTCAAGTACAAAGACGCTTTTTTGTAAAACGCTACTTCTTAAATATTTAATATACGGTAATGTCCCGTAAAAAGTTGATATTTTCTTCAAGATTTCTGAACACACACACACACACATATATATAGGAGTAGTCTGTTCTACCTTCCACTGCATTTCCAGCATCGAAATCCACCTTCAGCTGTTCCGGGTGCGGATGAACCACCGACAACACAATGTGGTGTCCCTTAGTCGGTGGCACACGGATTTGTCTGGCATTATCCGCCAACTCTGATCTGGCACCGTCCAGCACCGAAGTCTGGTACACCCAATTCTTCAATACATCCACTAGGGACGTTGATGCTGAAAAAAATTACATGGTTACACTGGCCGGTGCCCGCGACTTCGTCCGCGTTCAAAATGTTATATAGCCTAAAACCTTCCTCGCTAAATGGACTGTCCAACACAAAAAGAATTTTTCAATTCGAACCAGTAGTTCCTGAGATTAACGCGTTCAACCAAACAAACAAACATAATCTTCAGCTTTATAATATTAGTAGTATAGATTCGTAGTTTTCAAAATTAGAGACCACTTTTCGGATTTTGTATTAAACTGTCCTCATCATCATCATCATCATCATCATCATCATCATCATCATCATCATCATCACCATCATCATTTCAGCCGCAGAACGATCACTGCTGGACACAGCAGCCAGTGTCGACCAACGCCCTTATTGGGTCGTCAGTCCTATTTAAAAGTATGTACTGACACATTTTAAGATGTATTGAAATTAATCTTTAGTTATAATAATAAAATTAAAAATATATATAGTACAAGAACAAGAAAGAATAAACTTCAGTGGTTTTTTTTACTATTATTATCGCATAATATGTTAACTTTTAAAATCGATAAAAAAACTTTTGAAGGGTAGTTCGCGAAAATTTTGTTACAAAAAAATTTACATGTCAATTGTTTCGGTTTTTACAAAATGTTGCTTAAAATCATCATCATGATTGATTTCTTTGAAAATTTATGAAATACTTTAGACCAAATTTACATAGACAGAAAATATGTTTGTTTACTGAAATAGGCTTTTTAACAATAAAAGCTAAATAGAATGGGCAGACAGCATTCTTACCTCTAGTATCCTTAAAGAACGCTACTCTTTCTCCGGATAACCAAACACCCTCGAACAGAGGCTTCCTCTGCACCACGTAGAAGGTGTTGTGCTTTGTCAGATCAAACACCTTCGCTATTTCTTTTATGGCTTCCACTTCATCTGCCACCGACTCTAAAGTGTGGCGAAGTGCGTTTGACAGAACACCTTTTTTGATCTTGACCTTTATCACATCTGAAATAAGGGGTTTTGTAAAGTTATATAAGTGAAAATTCAACATAACCACATTGTGCACATGTGTGTTTACATCCGTCACATGTTCATAAGGTATCTTTTGAAGATTTCCACATTGTGAAAAGAAAGAAAGCTCCCCACTACTTAGACGTGTGAAGCTGATATTGACAAAAAAAAAAAATAGAAAAATCAAATTAACGTCAGAACAGTGCGACGAGTGCATTTACTCAAAACAAAAAAAGGATAGCCCTAAATCTTACCAGAATTCTCAAAGTTCTTCTCTATAAGATCAGCGATTTCGTTAGCTGTTGGGTCGTCGTTTGCCAATACGACTAACTCAGTGGCGATGGCATGTGGCAACTTATCTAACGAGCTTATCTTGTCGTACGGCAGTGCAACTCTGTAATTCAGAAAATAATCGTAATAAATAGTAAATAAGTATGTTTTGAACATAATTGTAACATGTTGACGTATGACGAAAAGTATATTCTTTACGATAATCGCAAGCGGACAACGCAATGACTGGCCCCAGTTCAAACTCCACAAAAAATCCCGGTAACGGTTATGGTGGTCACTTCATGGTGTAATTCACCATGAAGTTCACCAACTTCTCCAGATCCGATCGAGCAATAACAGCAGAGCAGATTCAGAACAACGATGGCCAGACCAGACAAACACCAAATGAATTTCCACAGAGTTCGTGGCCGAAACATTTTGCCAGTATTCACAACTGGCAAAACGGACGTCACAACTGGCAATACGCTTTAATTTTTACCAGATAAGACCTTCGTCTAATCTAAAGCATTCTTACCCGGCTGTATGATTTACCAAAGCCAAATAAATATACTTTTGAACTACTTGTACTAACTTAAAATATGGTAAGGTGAATGTATCGCCAAAGTAAAAAATGTATCGTGTCGACTATGACCGTTATGCTGTGTGTTTATACACACATATATAAATATACGAAGCATGTATATTGTGTTGATGTCATAAAAATATATACAGAAACAATGACTGAAACGTCCCGCCAAAAGGACAATGGTGTTTCAATTCTATTATCGCATCGCATGATTGAGATAAACTCTAACCTTTTAATTGCAAACCCAAAACAATATTTAATGTTACATAACACTTATTTTAAAACTATATATTATTTTATATAAAAAAAATAAGATAGCTCCGGCAATTAAATGTTTATCGACATTATTTTCGCAATTAATAAAATTAGCGATATACCTAATTACTGTCAGTACATCGATGCTGCCAGTACCCTGTGCCAGTACCTAAATATCATCGCTAGAAAAAACAGGCTCACATTCCACTTGTATTTTACTTTATTATTTACTAGCTGTTGCACGCCACTTCGTCCGCGTAACTTTATAAAATACAGCCTATATAGTTAGAACAACATATAGTACAATGAATACAGCCCATGTTACTCGCTGATAATGTATCTTTTTTATAGGTGAAAGAATTTTTAAAATCTTCCCAGTTGTTTTTGAGTTTATTCATTAAAAATATACAAATATAATTCTCTCTTTATAATATCTCTCGCCCGCGAATTCTGTGAAAAATCTGAGAATAGAAAACACCTGAGAAAATAACTATTGAGTATAATAACGCCTGACATTTATAATTATCCTTTGTAGATAAAGAGGAGGTTCATAGATAGAAGAAGAGCCGAAGTATACCTGTATACTTCGGTGGTCTTCCACCATAACGGCAACCCAATGATGATTAGCACTCCCACAAACGAAGCACTGGCCCACATGCGATTCGACTCTGAAATTTAAGAAACGAACATGCATTTTAATTAATGTCATACATCCTATGCACTATGTCTAAGAATAAATGGATCCATCAATTTATTTTAGATATATCACACAAAGAAAATTGTTTGTAATTTTCAAATTGCTTTTTTTACTAAATATATATTAAAGTATATAGGTACGGTAAATATTTATAAAAAAAATTATTTGTCTGTCTGTCGAGTTTGTTTTGGCGAATCTCCGAAACGGCTGGACTGATTTTGACAGGAATTCCACGTGTAGATAGCTGATGTTAAAAGGAGTAACTTAGGCTACTTATTTTTTAAAGTGCACGCCGCAACGAGGCGAGGCCAAAGATATTGGTATATTGGTTGGTACAGTAACTTAGTACCAATGATTTCTATGTACCATATAGTTCAATGCTTAGTACCAATGTAAAAATTCCCGGTTAAAGATGCTAACGATAAAAGATTTAAAAAATTTCTTTTCTATTTAAAAACGATACAATCAAATGCTAACAGTGCTAGAATGTTTAGAATTTTATTTAGATATTGATAGGTGGCCTTGTGTAAGCGGGTCGTTATTACTGCCGCTAAACGTGCTGACCAATTATTATTTATGACTGCGAAACTCAGGTGTTTCCTGTCACTACTAAAATTACTATGAAATTGAAGAATATGATAAATTCCGTTTTTTAAAGAGACCCATAAAAGTTTACAATAATATACTTGTAGAACAGAATTTCTTACAAAATTATTCCCAAGCAACGCAACTGTTGGTTAATCCATGCTAATATTATAAATTTGAAAGTAACTGTCTGTCTGTTACCTTTTCATGAAATTTTTGCATACACGTTGTCAAGGATACACCAGGAAAAGACTTAATTGAAATAAAACTAACGCCTGACAAAAGTGTAAAGATGTCAGGCGTTATATTGCTCATATTTTAAATTTTTATTTTTCAACGCGGACGGAGTCGCGGTCACCAGCTAGTAACTTAATAAGGTTCCATGCATCTGTCATCTTTGGAGGATCCAAGTGCACCTTGAAGTGAGAATTGACTTGCATAATTGATAAATGGACAGTACACCTTTTCTCCACCTGAGTCCATTTATCAATCCATCAATTAATCAATCATTTATCAAGCCATCAATGGATCCGAGTGGACGGAGCGCGGCGCAAATAACCAGATTTCAGAAGTTGGTTAATCAATAGATACACCTCACATAATAATATAATGCACAAGGAACAGATTAAAAAAAAATATACTCGCACAGTTTCTACTTGAAGTGCATTATAAGCATTACAAGTTAATAATAAAACCACTATACATCATCGTGGGTGTGTCAGTGAGACTACAACACAAAACCATTATTCGTTGACACCGGCAACGTTCGAGGATTGCATAGTGAAAGGGATCTCGATTTATGGTTACAATGTGTGACGTCACAGCAAGAATTGTAGGGTCAGGTGTTAAATATGCGAACGAGGTTGAATTGAGAGTAATTTACACGTGGTTCATATATCGCTTACAATAGCCTGGGTCTGGGTTTGGTTTCACGATGACAGCGATGGCGTCGCAGTTCCTTTGTGTCTTGTAGTATTACGACAGCTGACAGTCACAATTTGTTGTGTAACTAAATATCAACAAAGATATAATAGATAAAAAACGCCATAATACATTAATATTAATATCAATAAAGAGAAAATATTTGTTCATCATAGAAAGCTAGATTTTTAGCTAGGTAGGTACCATGGGCTGTATTTACTTATTTTTTAAAATTTGAGATCACTACGAAAATTACAATAATGTAACATAAGGTATCAAAAATGTAAGTCATTATTTGGCATGCGCTACGAAAACTTTTGATGATAGTTATTATAGTTAAGTCACAATAAGCGATTTTCGTTCAAACTAGTCAATCAAAAGACGGTATTATTCGAATCGGACATAGGGTACTTTTCATCCAGCCAAAAAGTACTTACTGTTCCCAAGGGATAGCCTAAAATAAAATAAAAAACTAACGCTCGTTCAAAGTCTTATAGCAACAAGTGGTCAAGCGTTATATTGCTTAATTATTGGAGTTTACTCCATAAGAATCGATTTGCATCCTTAAGATCTAGCACGTCCGATATATATATACGCCCGTGGTATGAAAATTTATGGGAGTAAAATCAAAATTGTCACACGAATGCGTTATGTTATGCGTTATAGTTACGTTCTATTTTTTGAATATTTTAGAATATCTGAAGTTTCAGAGATATTTTACTAATATTATAAATGCGAAATTATTGTTTGTAACTCTTTCACGCAAAAACTACTGAACCAATCACCATGAAATTTTGCATACACGTTGTCTGGGACACTAGAAAGGACATAGGGTATCTTTCATTCAGAAAAAAAGGACTATTCCCGAGAGATAAATAAAAAATAAAAAACTATCGCCTGGCCAAAGTGTTATAGCAAAACGAGGTCAAGCGTTATATTGCTTTTTTTTAAATTTTAACGCGGACAAAGTCGAGAGCACCAGCTATTTGTCTATATACTTAATAGTCTTTGGCCAGCAACACAATATTATTTAAAAAAGAACAATGTTGTTCTTTCGGCGTATTCGAATTGTGAAAATTTAAATTTTATAATCGTTCATAAGGAGTAAACTCCAGTCGTGTGTCGGAGCTGAAACACACTTTTTTTTTAATTATTTTGAAAGCGGACGAAGTGGCGGGCACCAGCTGCTATGTAAATAGACGTCTAACTGTGCGAAGCCGCGAGCGGGCCTATAGTAATATATAAGCATTTATGTTACTCAATCATAAACAGGGCAACTCATCAACAGACGTTGGATCTAGAGGCGTTGGATATTTATTTTTATATGATCCCTCGGGAACAGTTCTTTTCTTCTTAATGAAAGGTGACCCTATGTCCTTTTTTGTATCCCTGAAAATGTGTTTCCAAAATTTCATGATGATCTGTTGATTAGTTAAGACGTGAAAAGGTAACAGACAGAGTTACTTTATAAAGATTGAATTGCTTTAACACTTGAGAAAAAGAAGCGCGGACGAAGTCGTGGGAAAAAGCTAGTAAGCTTATAAATTACTAGGTGTTGCACGCAACTTGGTCTCTGTAACTTTATAAAATATGTTACACGTTGGTAATGTAGCTTTCTATAGGTGAAGGTATATTTAAAATCGGTCCAGTAGTTTTTGAGTTTATTCATTATATTATACAAACATACGAATCTTCTCTCTTTATAATATTATATTAGTATAGATTAGCCTTTAACTCGACCATCACCATTCATAATAATAAGTTACCATTCATATTCTATTAAAAAACCTGATGAACGATTTCGTTCTTTTACATATCGATCAACCTATCAACGAAATAGGTTGTGTGTACAAACGGTTAACGATAAGGTCGCGTATCCTGGGATTTTATGTCCTAGGAATTTATTGACAAGTGATGTACTTAGATGGAGAATACGAGACGTTATTTAATGTACTCGTAAACTACTGATAACATGAAGTGAATAGTAGGTAGGTATAACTGTGACGTTTTCGCGCCTTAACTACTGAACTGATCATTATGCAATTTTGCATGCACGTTGTCTTGTCGAGGATACAGAAAAGGACATAGGGTATCAGAAAAAAAAAATTGTTTTCGAGGAATCATACTAATATTATAAAGAGAGAAGATTTATATGTGTAATATATAAACTCGAAAACTACTGGACCGATTTTGAAAATTCTTTCACCTATAGAGAGCTACATTATAAGCGAGTAACATAGGCTATATTTTATAAAGTTACGCGGGCGAAATTAAAACAGCTAGTTAAAAAATAAATTAAAATTATAAAAAATATTTATTTCTAATCTATGATGCGGAAAAAGTCTCGGACACTAGTTAGTACATAACATATACTGTAGGTACGAGGAGCATGGCAAAAGTTTTTAGATACTCAAAAATTATAATATTTAATATTTATTACTTATCTATCTTTTCAAAGTATTCACCTCAAGCTCTAGATATATAATTAGTCGGTTTTAATGGATAAATTTTTCAACTGTTTGAACATTTTCTTGAGTGACTGCGGTTGGCGGCCGACTCATCTTCAATAGAACGGGGAAGCCGTTCTATTTTACATTTAGCAAACCAATTAAAAACTGATTATTCAGAACAAGCCGACTCACCAAAATTAGTAACCAAAAATGTGAAACATTCATGGGGCTTTAGACCTTTTTGGTATAATAATAAATCATAGTGCGAAAATCACGTCGACTAAGTTCCATTGTTGCAAGAATATTTCATCCAGATTCTTACAAAAATAAGCATTTTAAAGAAAAATATATTTGAATTCAAATATTTTCTATTTTTAATTTATCACTAAATAGTCAGTGTTTACGATGGTTTATAACTTGCCAGTATAACAATATAAGTATAACAATATATGATTATCTAAAATCTTTTGGCATGCCCCATATACCTGAACGTTATTAACTGTGAATTTATACTCTTTCGCAAACTTTTGTAACGATTTTGATGAAACGTGATATAAACATTCCTTGTTTGGTCATGCTGCTCTGTGACTTTTTTATTTGATTACGAGTGAACCAGAAATTGATACCCGCTTATGATACGATAATAATAGCGTTTAAGTAACATTATACCTACGAATTTTCATCTACAAAGAGATAAGTCACGTAATCCTAAATAATTAAACTGCTTTTTACTAGTTTTCCCAAATAAATCTAACCGACATCACGAGCAAACATGTCTAAACTTCAAACGAACAAATATTATCTCAACCATTTTAAACCTCGAAAATTATCATCTTATCAAAGTCCTTGTGGATTTGTACGTATTAAAGTTTAACTTAGGATTATCAATATATGAGTATTATAAAACATTGACGACCCGTCCCTGGCTTCGATTCGATGCAATTTGTATGTGCAAATAATACATAGGTATATATTGAATAAATTTTCAATAAGGACCGATTATTTGATCAAGAGTAACTTGATAAAGATGATCGTTAAGTGTCAAATAGTATAATATGCTTATATTATGGATATAAAGGACTTGTTGAGTTCTAACTGAGCGCATCGTGGGAGGGCATTGTACTTATCAACTATGCGAATCTATAGTGCCTACTGCCTATTGCCTATATCGTGGGTAACTCGAGTTTTCCAAACACTGGGAGTTCAGGGTAACCCTAAATAAATAACAATAATAATTTATTTGCTGGTTAATAACTTCACAATGGTTTTACAAATAAATCTGGTTAAATTCTAAATGTACCCAATGACTTTGTTTATAATTATGTAAAAACAAAACAGAACCTGCCTAATCGACACTTATATTAAATAAATTCTTCCAAGTAGATATATAATACAGCAATATGTGCACATGAATTATTTTTAATTATATTCCGGAAAACGATTGACCTCAATCCAACCTGATGGTATAGTGAAGATGATGGGGAGGATGATGGAGCTCGCTTGCCCGTTAAAAGCCTATTCAATATGTTTCTGTGGAGAGGCCCATGTTGTAAATTTCAGGGAAAACTGAACACATTCATTGAGACCAAAATAAATCCTGTCTGAATTTGATGTTACCACACACCCAAGTACGTCATCCCATCATGCCTATGGTCTTTTTTTATTAGAGATGGGTTTGCTCTTGGCCAGCATCCAGCCGTGTAGCGAAGATAAGGTCTATGATGGAGCGAGCTCACTAAGAAGATGCCTATTCACTCGAACTTTGAAAATATTTGGATCTGGCATGAATTTTGCATATCTCTGTTATGGTTTGGCTAGTAAAAATAACCTGAGACAGTCAGTTATCAAGATCTCTCGATGACGTTCACATGTTTCAAATGTAATTAGCATGTGACCTCTTCTTAAAAAAAACATAAGAAATAAAAAAAAAATCTATGTAAGACGCAATAGGAATATTGTCGTATTATATCATCGCGCTTTATTTGTAAACCTCAGGCGTTCAAGGACAAATTAGTTTGACAATATGTAAAAAAAAAAAGAAGTTAGTACAGTCAGAGTCTAAAGTGCTTCAGTACTTATTAAACCACTAGCTGTTGCACGCGACTACGTCCGCGTAACTTTATAAAATATATCCTATCTCTCAAGTTGGATCAACTCAGTGTGCAAAATTTTATTAAAATCGGTTCAGTAGTTTAGGAGTTCATCGCGGTTAAACAACTTGACACGAAATATATATATATATATATATAATCAATAAAGATACATAAATATATATATATATATATATATATATATATATATATATATATATATATATATATATATATATATATATATATAATCAATAAAGATACATAAATATATATATATATGTATCTTTATTGATTTGTCAAACATTTTTTTATATAAAACGAAAAAAAAAAATGTTAAGCGTATGTATATTTTGAAAACAATAAATATAAATGTTCTTAAAATTTTGTGACGAGTTCACGCTACTATGGCAAGTTGGGTCGGTTGATTTGGCAATTGCCCTTACTCTATAATTTGATCCCTTTTTATTAAAATAAATATAAAATATCTTCACATATTCCACACTACCATCTAGTTCTACACTAATCAACTAGGCTTGTATTATGGATACCAGACAGTTGATATACTACATAGATTATTATTTTTTTGTAAATACATACATATTATAGATACAAACATCCATGACTCAAGTACAAAGGTAAATGTTAACAGGCGACCGTTTGGTTAACAACTAGGGTTACTAAGCCACTAGACCAAACGTGTCGTCTATGGAGCAATGGAAGTATGTCCGATCCAACCAACCCAATGAAATAAAATAAAAATAATATATGTAGTTGTGCAACATCCAACACTCATCATATATGCTACAAGACTCTTTTTACGGTTGGTTGTTCAACAAAATTGATAGACCCTTTATAGTGTGTAGTTGACTGTAACGTTTGACCAGCACGAAAGTAATTGCGAATTGGCGAGAATTTGCTATAATAATAGATATTTATTTCCTCTAATATAAGCATAACTTCCCTTTGTTTCAAAACTGCACGGATTATACGGATAAATGCGTCGATAGAATATTCCCTCGGCAGGATAATGTTAGGAGAGTAAATCGCAGGAACAGGGACTTAAGGTCCAAGTCAAGTCCCTGTTCCTGCGTATATTATCATGTAATATCAACCAAAACTGATGACATTTTGGCGTGACGTGCTAGAAATTAATTGGGATAAATAAAACAACTAGTTCATGAATGTACCGTGCTCGTATATATACTTAGCATAAGTTCGCAGATATTATTTTACGTCAATGAAGCCTTATAAGTTGTTAAGCTATGAAGATAAACGGATAAGTGTCTAATTACCAAAATGACAGAGAATGAATGTAATGAGGAAAACACTGAAATAGGGTACCTATTCCTTTTTTCTTCATCGACATACATACATCGTGAAACTGACGTAAAACAAGCAACGAATTATTGCCAAAAGTGACCAAAAGTAGCAACCGGCGACTCTGTCCGATTGCACAGGACAAAGCGTCTCGCGCAGTGATCTAGCATCTAAAGTGGCTGTGAGCATGCTACGAGTACATTTTTCGAAGAACCAACTACAGATGGGGACGCAAGACCAATGAAAGACAAGACATTAGTTGATCTATTGACATTTAAATTTTATATTTTACAATTGATTACGATAAAAAAAAATTATTTAAATTTTATTTTATATGTTTCTTAATTCAGTAAACGGATATTGTAAATTATGATTTTACACGCCAGACGTGGCAGTGTATGAGGTTGCATATTCAAACTTATAAGAACTGGTTCACATTGACCCATGTGTAGGGATTTCGATCCCGGCCCTTATTTTCAATTCCGGGATTTCGGGATTATAAATAGTTAATCCCGGGATCCCGTGATTGTTTTTGTATTGAAGGTTACAAATAAAAAATAAGAAAAATTTACAAAAATCAGCTCTTTAATAAACAAATCAAAATTTAGACAAAAATCAATGTATGTTTGCAAAGAAGACCCAAAACATTGATACGAACCTAACCTAACCAAGAGTCGTATTTGTAAGGGCTCACTATGCCAATTTTGATTTAATTACAGGCCTAAAAAGAGCTGTTGCACTAGAATTACAACAAAATCCTGTTCAATTAATTATTATTTACCTACACTACACGCAGCCGAGATTGAACTAGTTTTTTTTTTAATAACCTGCCTTGCATTTATCAATCAAGGAAGGCGGTTCGCTATTGACCTGTATTGAGTTCCGTACCGACTAGGCCGTTGTAATTGCAATATCTAACGGAAAGGTCATCGCAGATATCAACATACATGTATATATATGTCTGATCAAAATCAAATGTAATAAGAAACTACAGCGATCTACGGAAATAGAGCTATGGTATCAGAAATAAAATTAATGAAATGCATTTTTTTTTTTCTAGTGTTGGTATAGTCAGGCTACGATTACTGTAAACATTTGGCAAGACATGTGAATGAAAAAACTCGATCACGCCACAAACCTGTATGCATCACGTCTTCTTATCGAGCTGGTCCACGCGGTGGGTGATATTGTGTTAAAATTAAATCATAATAATAGAGGCAGAGACAACACGCGCGTTAAGCTTATACACGATAACCGATTACTAGATAGTCTTCGCGTTGGCTAGTATGAGTTCGGTGGTCGGCCGACAGTTTGCGGTCCAGTCAACTCCACTCCAGTCGACATCGGCGACGCGCGCCTAACGTACAAATCCGCGCCGCCCTGTCAAATAATCAGACGTTCAATATAATTTGCGGTTTTAAATTCCGTTTTTTTTTAAAGAAAAAAAAAAAAAAAAAAAAAAAAAACACTTGTGTGTTATTTTTAGTCTGTGCGAGCTTTACTTTGAAGGATTTCAGTTCGTACGGTGAGTGTAATTTCAATTTCATTTTGTATTTATATTATTGTACACACGTAAATTTATAATGTTTTGCAAACTATTTTTAGAGTTATGTTAGTGTAACATGCACAAAAGTGTTGAAGCATTGAATACTTGCTTTATTAAACATATATACAATATTTAAAAAATAAATAAAGATATTTTAATAAACCAAAAAGCCTTGACTCTATATACCTATCTACGTCGTTTCTATACATGTTATACATAATTGAAATAATCACACTATAAAATTGATCGCATATTCATACATCAGAAAAACATTTTCCAAGAAACTTGTAATTTGTTTCAATAATCAATTTCATCAATAAATTTAGAATATTTTTCATAAACATTACAAAATATATTAAATCTCAGAGAAAACTATTCTACAATAATATTTGTATTCAAGTATTCTTCTATACGATCATAAAAATAGGTACTTACGTATTCTTTAAAAAAATTTAAAATTCTTTTAAAAGACTTACGTTTATAATTTTGCCGCGTAAACATATAATATGGCGCCATGTACGCACATAATGTAGGTAAATTGTATTTAAATAAATTAGCACACAATTCACAACGAATGCTGAAACGATGAATTGTCATTTTTTTAAAAGTAGGCAATAGCATTTTTCACTTTATTACATTGTAAATAAATATTATAAATATTATGTACTTAACCTTTTGACAGCGACTTCGCGTCAGCGTATATTTATAACTAGCTGTTGCACGCGACTTCGCCCGCGTAACTTTATAAAATATAGCCTATATTACTCGCTGATAATGTAGCTTTCTATAGGTGAAAGAATTTTCAAAATCGATTCAGTAGTTTTTGAGTTTGTTCATTACAAACATACAAATTTTCTAATTTAAAATATTAGTATAGAAGTATCGATTTACTAGCGACCCGCTCCCGGTTTCGCACGGATGCATTCTTTTGTGAAAATTGTATACACAAACCCTGCTCGTTTATCGCTCTTTCTAATAGTGAACACCGTATCAAAATTTATTGGGTGGTTAAAAAGTAAGAAACAGACAGGCGTACAACGACTTTATTTTATAAAATGTATAGATATATCCCTCGTAAAAAAGAAATTGTACATTTTGGTACACTTTTCTATAAATTATAAAATACCAATACTTTACAATGTACCAAATATATTTTTTTCTTTTTTTCTTTCTTTCATCAAAATCCATTCGTTAGTTTTTTGCTTGAAATAGCAACGATGGATGACGTCCTCACAAACTTTCGCATTTATAACCTTACAAGTAAGATTAGATTATTATTAGCAGCTTTATAAAAGGATGAAGTTACGAGTAAATACCTTATTTATCTGAATTATTATACAAAAAGAAAACTGGTTCCAAAGCTTGACAAATCAAGTAGTTATTACAGAATCAATATTTATACATTATGTTATTGAAAATATTATTGCCACAAACGATTAAAAATATGTAAGTATGATAAGAACAAAGTTTTGGTAGGTAACTATTCAATTTGGAATTGAGTTTATTATCAAAAAGTCCATTACTTAAGGCCATAACTTTGTCTTGAGGCTATAAATATAAATAAGCCCTTACAGAAGACCTTATGAAAATAAAAATCCAACGTCTGGCAAAACTTTATCAGAATAAATTGTTGCCCATAAAATATATTGTCAGGCGTTAAAGTAGCTATCCGCGTTTGTGTGTCTGTCTGTATATCAGCTAACTCCTCCTAAACCACTCAAATTGCATCTCGGGCGAAGCTGGGGCCAGGTCGAAGTCGGGGCCACCAGCTAGTCACATATAAGATCTTAACAAAACGACGTCTAGCTATTACTAATATGGCAGGCGGACTGTTTAAACGACCATAAAAACCTCTCGCTGTTACGAGCCCTACTAGCTGCCCTTGAATGTCGTCAGCGCATAATTATCGCCCTTTTTATGTGTTTTTCTTGGCATTGGTTGGTTCTTTGCAAACAGTTTTATCTTGGTTTAATGGCTTTTGTAAATCTCTAAGCGACATTCAAAGTATCAAACAAAAATTATAAATAAATTGGCTTCATTTACTAGTGGCAATATCGTGTCACCAACGGCCACTCTTATCTAGACGAAATTTTTAAAAGCCAATTTAATTTATTTATTTACACGGTTTGTTTAAAAGAGAACAACCCAATCGACCTTATCCAATAATCAGTTTATTGAAGACTAGGTGGTACCTGCGACTTTGTTCGCGTTGAAAAATGAAAAATATAACAGCTGAGAAAATATCTGACAACTTTATCGCTGTGACGACGAACGGTGACGCCGCGCCGCGCGCGATAGTGGCGCCCATTTTTTAATATTTTGACGATCAAAATTTTTCCAGGATAAAAAGTAACTATCCCATGTGTTAATGTAGGTAATAAACTATGAGTGTGCTTTTTTGAGCCGTTTTTGGGTCAAAGAGTAACATAACAACACCTTTAATATGTCACAAGTTCTTATTTAAAAAAATTATCGTATTTTGTTATTTTTTTATTTTTATTTTGGCCAGAAAATGCTTTAACATTTTATCAACCGACATCTGTCGGGTCAGCTACATATTCGTTGTTTACGAGAGGGCCTCTCGAAAACAACAAATTTTCCTGGACGTATCCCCAATATTTATGTCAGAGTCTTCAGATCGATCTTAACCCTATTTAATGTGGGTTAGAAAGATACTTCGAGGAAAAACAAGACATGCGCCGTTACTTGTTTTTCCTCGAAGCTAACCTTAATTTCTCTTTCATTTTCCTCAACTGAAAGTTGTCTTATCCATTCCCATATATTGCTATACATTTGTATCCATATTTATACCAGGTTACATTTGTCAACTATGAATAATGGAATAACTCTGACATTCTGAATAATTCTAAACTATTCTGAACAACATAAGTTAATAGTAATTAATTGTTGTGTACGTCGTGTTATAATTAAAATTATTATTAGCTGCAATACTGAATTCTTCAGGCGAGATGCATATCTTAAGCGCGACGGTAGCCAGTCACCACCAAGTAAACATTATCTGCCTGATCTATACTTATATTACAATGAGAGAAGATTTGTATGTTTGCAATGAATAAGCTCAAAAAACTACTCGAGCGATTTTAAAATTCTTTCATCTGCGGAAAGCTACATTATCAGAGAGTAATATAGGTTATATATACTTCTATACTCAAAATCAAAATATTTATTTATCAATTAGGTTTAAATACTAATATTATAAAGAGAAAAGATTTGTATTTTTGTTTATAATGTATAAACTCAAAAACTACTGGGCCGATTTTAAAAATTCTTTCACCTATAGATAGCTACGTTATCAGCGAGTAACATAGTAACAAATTTTATAAATTTACGCGGGCGTTGTCGCGTGCAACAGCCAGTGTTTTATCATCTATATAGAAGGGGCGCGGACGCGGTCGCGTGCAACACATAATAAAATAAAAGCTCTTTTTCCGGACAGAAAAATAAGAAAACTTAGATAAAAGAATGCAGTTTTAATGCAGATTAATTGAATCGTCATGTAAGTTATTAAATATCACATTGTCTTGTCACAGAGGCATCATCATTATAACGTAGGGAGACAATTTCACTGAACGGTAGAAACATAACAATTGATACTTCAAACATTGACGTATAGTGAAGTGACCCTCTGGCAAATGGACAATGGACTTTAAAACAAACTCATTATACAATGACAACTAGTATAAACAGTATTCAATTACAATTGACCAAGTTGATTTGCAATGTTACAAGATCCAAGTTAAAACTCACAGACAGTACGTAAATTGAATTCAATTTTTACTTACATGAACAAAAATTTTTACATACAAGACGCAATTGATCTGGCATATGATTATATTTCATACTGGCTGTTGCACGCGACTTCGCCCCGCGTGACTTTTATAAAATATAGCCTATGTTGCTCGCTGATAATACAGCTTCCTAACAATGGCATTTTTACGTTTTTCCGAACAACTATTCCAATTTTTCTCTTCATGAAAGTACTTCCTTGGATTCAACGAACATTTGAAAAAATAATTGCAGTAGTGGTCAAGTTGCGGTTAGCAACACATTTAGCGATTCGTTGTTATTTTTATGTAAAGTCGGTTTTTCGTCAGTTTTCAAATTCATTCCTTTATCATATCGTAGACTCTTAGTACCTTTTGAAACTAAAGCACTGAGAAGACAACTGTCAGACGTTTCAAATGAAAGTTTGGCATGACTGATAGTCGACTTTAAGGTTACGAACCTTTTCTTTCGCAGACTGTTACATCAGTATAAGCATAGAGTAAATAGTACTTAACCAGTAGCCTTAGATTTAGTAGCCTTAGTACGTTCTGAAATGATACAAGGCTACTACTAAATCTAGTTCACTAAAAGTGCATTTTATGTACTTATTATATACTGAAACAATAAGGCAATGATATCCATTAACCTCACTTGATCTGACACATTTATAATTACGCAGAACTCGGTGTCAATGAAGTGTTATCCTTCATCGACCATTTATTTTAAAAGTTGACTAGCGAATCAGCCCCGATGCAATAATTTTCTGCATTTTCACTAAAGGGAAAAGCGATAAGCGATAAACGAGGATTTTGAGGAAGGATGGACACTGGACTGTCATCCACTAATAACAATTGAAATATTGCAATGCAATAGCTTCGGAATAATAATTCGGAATGAATGGATTAGGAGAAATTTTTTTGAGAATATAAAAAAAAATCCGAAAATGTGGAGAACTCACTGCATGAGAGTTTCTCAGCGAGAAATATGGAGCCTTCTCGCTCAGGACTAGTGTTGCACTAATTATTAAAAATCACAATTCTGATTAAACACATTAGGAAAACATTATTATAATATATAACTTTTACCTAAAACAAAAAATACATTTGTGTGTATTTATAACTATATATTTGTTTAAATACCTTGTTTTGTGGTATCGAGCGAGCTTCAGGCAACTGAAGTCTGATGAGTTCAGCGCATCCACTCTGGGTAAGGGGGGAGGGGACTGCTAAATTTTAATTAAACAATCAAAACAAATGTTTGTAGCACAAAGACAGTGCGTCGTAAAAGTGAATAGAAAGTGTGGATGCGCCCAGCAGAAACACAGTCAGCATTGATGACGGACTCGCGTCTCTACAAATGCACAAACGCGTTAAATATAAATGTGTGAATCAGAGGATTCGGAACAAAGATCTGGGTTATAGCACCCGAAATAAGGACAAAGACCTTTCTTGAATGCGTTAAGATAAATAAGAGATGATTCAAATTTGAGATGAAATGGAGACGTGCTTTCATCTCAAATTGACTTCTTATGGAATATGGCTAAGTTTGCTTTTGGATGAAAGTGCGTCTCTTTTCTGTTTTCTGTCTTCTTCTTTTGTTTTGTTCTGTAATGTGTAAGCAACACTGTTTTGTTTGGACATGCTGTGTACATGTGTTTTGGGCCTCTGTCTAGTTCACTTCAATGTAATCATATCTGTTCAATGTATTTAATGTCAGTGTCTTGTTTTGTGTACCTTATTAAATAATAAAAAAATAAAATATATATATACAGAAAGACAAACTAGACACGGGATGCTCTCTCCACACTGGACGTAATTTTTTGGAAAACATCTTATTTGAGATTCTTTATGGCCATATTAACCATAGAAATCATTGATATTAAGAGAAAACATTTTTGGTGGCTTGTTTGAATAAAAATCTGTGTTGAGAAACAAATACTTCTTCTGTTATGGGTCAATTGAAATTGATTTAATTGCAGTTTTTATATCGAATTGCACCTGCGACTATTAATTTATTTGTAATGTAGATACGTTACGTATATTGTATAGAACGAACGAATGTTACGCATTTTTTCAAGCTTTATTTATATTTTCAATTCCGCATAACCTCGGATATTTTTTTCAGTCACGTGTCTCGAGGCGTAAATTTAGTGCGTAAAAATATACGCAACGCGTCAACAGGCGTTCTATTTTTCTGTGAGACGTGATAGCATAATACTTATTATACGTAGCGTCACTAGACTCTTAAATTTTACGCGAAACCGTTTAAACTTTATTTTCAACTTAAACTATTTTCTTAACTTAACCTAATTGCGTTCTTAACTTATCCCTAACTAGCAACCAGAGAGAGATAGGGGCTCTGGCATCCCATACTCACTCGCCGAAACACATCAGCACACGGGCTACTGTTATTTCACGATGGTCTTCTGTAAGGGGTGGTTACTGCCGCCAGAGTTGCCCAAATGACTGCGAAACGCGGTGTGCCCTGCCACTACATACGGTGTGTCCTACGCAGTTTAGGAATGCCATATGGATTCGATGATCATGTGCTGTTATCTGTCCCATCTGTATTTCCTAATGAGACAGGAAATAACTATCGATTGTATGCAAATTTAGTATAAAACATATACCCCTGCAAGTAATGAGTGAAATCTCTGAGCGTCAATCTATCGACGCTAGAGAATAACACTGCATTTGTGTGTAAATTGCAAGGTATGACATTGTATTCGTAAGCAAATTGCACAATATATTGGATATGTGCTACAAGTTAAAAGATTCGAGCCAATTTACTATATTATATACTATATATTTATATTTTTAATATACATATTTACTAGACCTTACTAGTACTTACCCGGTTTCGAACGGATGCAATTTTTTTCTGCAAATCTATACTAATATTATAAAGAGAGAAGATTTGTATGTTTGTAATGAATAAACTCAAAAACTACTGGACCGATTTTAAAAATTCTTTCACCTATTGAAAGCTACGTTATCAGCGAGTAACATAGGCTATATTTTATAAAGTTACGCGGGTGAAGTCGCCTTCAACGCTCTTTCCATTAATGACGCGGCAACATTATTTTATAATTACCTATAGATTAATTGATACACTTGAATACCAAGAGATAGATACAGCAGAACAAATAAACACTTAAGTTCTAATCAATAATGACAGACACTTCTAATCAATTGGCACTCTGCGAAAGTAATCAAGGCCCCACGACCGATGGGGTCCTCTAGTTCTAGCTGGAATACAGACCAAGTAAACAAGTTAGAAGGGATTTTGTAGATTTTTACACATATTAGTGAAGCAAAGTAAATACAATTATTCTCCTGACTGTACGTTTGACATGCTGTCGAAACAAAAATCTGTCAAAATGTCAAAATGGTAATAACTCATTTTTAGCTCGCTTTCAGTTTCACATTAAAAAAATTATAACACTTATTTTATAATAAAAAGCGTAAATCACATTATATAATCATTTTGTTGATGATGATGGTTACTGACGCCAGATGTGCTGGACAATTTATAGTGCGAAACGCAATCTGCAATTCGTGTGAAATTTTGCTTAAAAATAGTTTTAACCCATATTTTAAATTAATACGCGGACGAATCCGTGGACAAATGTTATAAATAAATGACTTTAGTAATCTGCTTGAATATCGAATTAAACACATATCACATCTTTTACAAGATATAGCAACAAAAGATCAATTGCACTTTACATGGAAAACAATTTTGCTGAATTGCTGAATGAATATGTTGCATGAGAACTATGATCAGGTCGCGTTCCCAACAATTACTCCAAATATGGATTGTGCTCAGATACTCAGATACAGCGAAATACGACGCTTGCTTTTCATTGGATATGCATGATACATTTTGTCATTTGAGATTTTGTCCAGGAAAATTCACCAACAAATCAAAATTTGAGTCCCTCGGGGGCATTTTTGATACTTATTAGTTTCTACGAGAGATAACGATGGGTGAAAGCAATTTTTGATTCCACCTGTAGAAAGGGTGAAAAAAAAATATAGGTGGTTTTTCAAAATTATACAATAAATGTTAAAAGTTAGAAAAAAGTTTAAGACGGATATTGTAGTATTGTATTTTCATAAAATAAAATTAACAGAGTTAGGGAGGTTAGAAGATAAGGGTTGATATGTAAATTTTAAAAAAACTTTTAGTTTAATTTATTATTTTCCAACCTTTCTACAGTTGTGGAATCAAAAATTTTTTACACATCGACATTACTAAAAGCTTATATTGAAAATGCCTCTGAGGGACTCAAATTTTGTTATTAAAACTTTCCTGGACTATTACAGACTCTTATAATTATAGGGCATAGTCTCTACTAGATAGAGTTTCAGATGCGAATTAAAATTTAATTAAAACCCAGGAAAAGAATGGAGCTGCGAGCGTAACAAGGTCGATTTAATAGGAAATAACACTTGATAGTATTGTCATATTAAAATCGCCACTAAATTAACGAGGTAGTCAAAATATCGAATTTCTTTCGTCGAGCAGTTATAAAATATGTATTACAACTAATAATAAACTGGCGATCCGTCCCCGGATTTACACGGATGCAATTTTTTTTTTGAAAAATTATGTACACACATACCATTCTCGTTTATCGCTCTTTATATTAGTTGAAAACCGTATTAAAATTCGTCAGATGTTTTAGAAGAAGTTAGACAGAAGTGGATAGCGACTTTATTATAGTTAAGAGTATTAATTATAATAAATTCATATATAATATATAGATATACATAAACATAATGACTTCGTTTTTTTAATTATTTATCATAGAATAAAAATCATGTATATTTGAGAATACTTTGAGGATGTACGATTCTAAAAAGGTAGTATATATTACGTAGTTTCACATGACGATGCTAATTAACTCGCTTCTTTAGTTTCCTTTACATATACAGAATTATTTATCTTATTAAATCTATACTAATATTATATATAGGAAAGATTTGTTTGTTTGAATTGAATAGGCTCCGAAACTACTGGACCGATTTAAAAAAATTCTTTCACTGTTGCGAAGCTATATTATCAGCGAGTAACATATGCTATATTTTATAAATTTACGCGTACGAAGTCGCGTGCAAGAGCTAGTAACAAATAAAATAATGTAGAATCACACGAAATATAAAACATAAACTAATCTAAACGCTGGTATCACTATACTACGTCACGCGACGTCACTTAGTTTTTACAATACCTATTAATTATATTATAATGATTTAATTTTAATATTATTGTTTTCATTTTGAGATAAGTAATTAGATGAAGAAAAAATTTTTTTTCATCTCAGACATTTTTTGAATTCTTCTTACTAAAAGGGGCTGAAAGAGTACTGACTAAGTATTATGAGTGCCAACAAAGCATAGACATGATAAGCACTACTCTACTGTAGTATTCTCAAATGCTTCTTCTGTAGTATTATTCTGTTCTGTGTACAGCTGATTCTGCGAGCTGTACCTATTTCCTACATTAAATAATTACAATTTTTACGAGTTGTATTGCCCGCTATAGATAGTAATTTCTGCTAGCTATATATGCCACTTTCTATTATTTAATCTGAGACTTTAGTATGTTAACACTGAGAGGAATGTACAACTATATATACCTACTGTTTTAGCTGTAGCTGAAGTGATGATGATGAAAGAAACAATAAATTCGCCTAATGTCATTCGCACCATGATTCAGCGAAAACAGTAGGTAAGTATAGAATCGTAGTTTACCACATACTCGTATGTAGGCTGGTAACTAATTTATTCGTTGCTGATTTTATTTCATAGAGAAAGTATCTTTAAAAAAAAAACTAATAATATATCTTTATAATTTTAATAAGCTAGTAATTTTGCAATAATTTGAATTATTTAATTTTGGAACAGCTTGCACGCGACTTCGAACGCGTAAAATTATAAAATATAGCCTATGTTACTCGCTGATAATGTAGCTTTCTATAGGTGAAATAGTTTTCAAAATCGGTCCAGTAGTTTTTGAGTTTATTCATTACAAACATACAAATCTGTCTTTATAATATTAATATTGTATAGATAGATATAGATTTATCTATTTAAGATAAAAAAAAATCAAGTTCTAAGTTTTTTCAAATGACCATAAATAAACATTACCTACCTATTAAAATATCAAAATAATAAAAACAGTTATTTTGAGCCAATAATAGGATACGCATATAGTGTGTCATGGTTTTAGTTATACTTGCAAGAGCGAGTTCAGGAAGCTTGCTTGCCGGTCGACCCTGACATTGCACACTAGAAACAACGTCATCGAACTACGCAAATAGATTTTTATCTCATTTTTTTCTAGACCCCGCCCCGCCCACATTATCAGATTTCATCTTATGAAATATTCTAAACCAGCAACCCGCTCCCGGCTTCGTAGGGGTGCAATATATATATACTCGTACCTCATCGGGAAACGACTTTGTTTTATTCTAATTAAAGATGTGTACGCTCATATATTTTACTAGAGACCCGCTCTCGGCTTCGCCCAGGAAGATAATTAATTAGGTTTTTGTTAAATGTATATAAAAAATTCCGTGAAAAATTTAGTAACTGACGATGAACTGCGTGGTTGGAGGAGTTAGCGGTCATACTGACAGACGCGGAAAGCGAATCCAAATTATACTATGTAAAGATTGCACATAAAAAAAACTCTTTGAGGATCAATGTAAGATAGTATGGAGTGTTAAAACAAAGCTGACGTCAAGCAGTCAGCATAAATGCCAGTCAACTCCAAAATTTTTCGATTTTTTCTACAAAACATGTTACGTTTAATAGTTAAAATAAGGTCATCAGATAAATATTGATAATATATTTTCAATCACAAAGTAATACTATATTAAAAAAAAAAACAATTACATAAGGGCCGTGCTTGAGTTTCATTTTACAAAGTCTCTAATTAACTTGCTTACGTTTAGATGACATAGCCTTTTACAGCGAATCCATAAATGGGGAAATGTGACATTTGACACTGGAATTCGTGACGAAGTCTATGCAAACATTAACAAAAAGTCTATATTAGTCTATGTCTATATTTGAACGCGTAATTTAAATCTAATTTAATTGCAACTAGTGGACATTTTGCGATGTGGACCAAATGCTATGTGGACATTTTGAGATGTCGACCAGTGGACCATATCACGTATCTCGATCGCTTTTCGTCTGGATTAAAAACCGATAGAGATTCGGAAACATGTCGCAGAGCGCTTATCATGTGCGATTCGCGAACTAAGTAAGTGTAGGGAGGACATTAGATTAGATATAGGCAAACAGTATATTTCTCCAAAATTTCTCCATACCACCTTCCCTTTAACCGCTTAGTTTTGTGAGAGTTGTCGTGCCCCTAGCACCTGACTCGTAATTTTTAAAGAAAGCAACTCATTGATTTAAAAATAAACATTATACAAGTAGAGGAATTTGTCGTATATGTCCGGCTCTGGCGAAATGGACACGAAAATAATTGACGGATAAATCCGACTCTGGCGGCTAAAGGGTTCATTCCACTTGTATTCAATAGATTGAACAATATAAGAAAGAAAGAAACTAAAATATATTTGACATTGGCATAAACCGTACTGTAAAAAAATGTATTTTGCCTAGTAATGTTTTGTTTATCGAGTAGACAGGGAGATGTGCACGAAAATAATCATGAAAGGCGCCACAGCGAAAAAACTGACGGCAATGTACGAAGAATCATTTTTGTACTTTGAAATCTTTTGGCAAACATCATTTTAGACTTTAGACATTTGAAATGTTGATTAGGCAAAGTACGTGTTTTATTTTTAATATCAGCTTCGCTATACAAAAATCGAAAAAGTAACTTAAAAGTACCATTAAAACGTTTTTGATCATTATTACATGGGCTGAAAAGTCCCGGGCCTAACACATAGGCGCTAGTTTTATTGCATTCACCTCTTTTTCAGTTAGTACTAACCTTCAAAAGAGCTGTCATGATATTCTATTCATGTTTTTAACTTTTTAAGCCACGTGTGTTCTTCTGACAGTCTTCTAAGAAACCCAATTATAAATTACTAGTGATCCGTTAGCGAAGCCGGTAGCGGAGGAAAAACTTAATTAGGTTTTACTACATAATAAATTTATAAAAACCGCATCAAAATCCGTTGCGTGGTTTACGAGTTTGCGGTTATACAGGCAGACATACGGACACGAAGAGCGACTTCAACTATGTAAAGAAGAATATATACTTATAATACTGCGTAAAGTATGTAAAGAAGAAGAATATTGCACAAACATTGTACAGTTAGCGGGTAACGAAACCACAATATGGAAACCAGAAACTAGCTTTGGCAAACATTCGCTGACGCAAACACCACGCCCCCATCGTTATTTAAGTATACGAACCCGAAGATTAACGTCATCGCTTACAATATTGCATACATACTAAGCGACTGTTTTTATTTCAACGAATAAACTCTAATGCGCAATCTTTGAATCGGTCACGTCGAAGCGATAAGGCTCGTAAGATTCTATCATTTTGCATCAATACAATCACTCACTACTGTCTTTTCGCGAACAAAGTAGATGTATCTTAATCTTAAACTAATATTATTAATAACATGCAAATCATAATGCAAAGTAAGTATGCGTTTGAACATTTACAAAAAAAAAAAAAAACAACTGCTAGCGAATTCGACAATATCAAATGGACGCCTGATGTAATCCTTTATTCTCAAAAGAATTATTTGATTGAACTTATGTTTGTTAATTTTATTAAAATTAAACGTAAAAGGGATTCACGGTTTAACCATGTTTCAAGTTAAAATTATACAAACGCTCTAAAAAAAACTGACAAAAGATTATATAGAAAGAAAGAAATTTATTCACGCAACACAAAGACACAATCATAATACAAAAACCACAAAACAGAAATTAATAAACAGGTAAAAGATGTGTGTGTCCTCGCGACAGTGAAACGAATACTGGCTCAGCATTGTGATGAGATGTTAGACAAGCACCTGCACCGCTGATTTTCAGCCATACGTTAACTGTTACGGACCATAGGTTAACGTTGACCATTGTGGCATGTATATTTAAAAGAGTTCAGTTGATTAGTTTGTTAAAAAATCTACTAAGATTTATATCACGCACTGGTTCTGGTAGAAAGCCGTCAGCAGCGTCACAGAGTAAAACGAAACCAAGCCGTCACACTTCGAACTTGACATTGACAAAAAAAGTATTCGAACAGTTTTGCAGACAAGGTCGAAGATTACTATGTGGATAAAGTCCAGTACTTCCGTGTTTACGGAAAGCGGTGTTTCTTTTGTTCATCGACGTCAAAGTCTATTCCAAGGATGTCGGAGATGGTACACCGTTGTATTTTTCTTAGTATCGGACGTTACATAAGTCACCTTAGGAGTCAGCTTTCATTCTCAACTTGGAAACGACTTTAGTCACTAGACTTTTATTAGTCGCGCACTTTATTTCTGACCAATCAGTGAAATATAGTTTATATATTTTTTATTATTTTTTACGTTAAGATTCGCAAACAGACTGACGGCCCACTTCGTGGTAGGTGGTTACCGTCGCCTATAACACAAGGAACGCCACGTAAGTGCTGAAGTGGGCTGGGGACTACAGTAGGATTAAGGATCAAGGGATTGTAAAGGTATAGGATAATGGGCGTTGGCATCCCTTCCTTACTCACTCACAAAAACAGAACAGAACACATATATGCTGTTATTTCACGGTGGTATTCTGTTACTGCTGGGTGGTTACTGCCGCCAGACGGGCTGCACAAATGTTTGCGAAACACAGTGTACACTGCACTGCTCATATGTCCGCGATGTACTTCCCTGTCATTTATGTATATATTACAATAAAATAATGTATTTATATCTAACACTTACAATAAATTTAATCAACGAACCATTGTCCTTAAGTAACAATATTTATAAAATATATACATTGTGCTTTTGTAAAATGTGGTAACACTGTTAAATAACAGATTCGAAGTTATAATACAATAGAACACTGAAGTCTATTTTGAAAATTACTGGGTACAAATTATCCTGAATTTAATATATTTGATTCAGTCTTTGCGGTCGACTATTCGTAGCTGCACGTCCTTAGTTGAATTGGGTAAGAGATTTTTTTAACGAAGACTATTATTACTATTAAACTTGATTTAAGTTATACCAATAACTAGCGACACGCACCGGCTTACGTTTTGAGTAACGCTAAAACTTCTTTTTTTTCAATTTCCTTCATTAAAATTTTTTTTTTTAATTTTTGATTTTTTTTCAAATTCACCAAGTTAGTAATGCGGAATTGAGACAAAAAGTGATAAATTATTTTTTTCATTTTGATAAAGATTACGAACTTTTTAGAGCGAAATCTTGCTCCTTCAATTTTTTTCAAAAATTCAAAGTGGGACAAAAAAGTCTGAGTGGATTAAATTGAAACTCTGTAGGATTTTTTGGGTATATTGTACTGTAAAAGGCACTGTTAACATTTATGATTTTCTCCATATTTTTGATTTAGCGCTTGATTTTTCAAAAAGCTATCAAAAGATTTTTTTTTATGATATTTTTTATTTTTTTTATGATTTTTCAAATTCATGTAAAGTATAGAAAAAATTTTTTTTTTTTTAGAAGAAAAAATAAATAATTCTTGTAGAAAATTTATTCAAGTTTTCAAAACCCACCTTGAATTTTCTGTGCGATCTTTGGTTGCTAGCCCTATAATTATTAACTTGTTTAATGGCTTTAAAGAAATCTCTAGTTCTGTAATCCTATGAAGTTTTTCTTATTATGAATTTACTTGAGTAAACTTGAAATTTTTATAACAAACAAAAATCCGTTGAAGGCGCAAATTAACTTAATATAGAGTGTATTAATTTGCCAAACATGTTTTTCGAATTTGCACTTCGCATTAAAAAAACAACAAATATTCTTGTCACGATAGGTTGTCAATTTGCCAGACGATGACACTTGTGTCATATGGAACTAGAGAACCGCTCCGGCTTCGCACGAATGCAATTTTTTTCAGCAAACTATATAAACAAACATTCCTCGTTTAACATTCGCTGGTTCTATTAGTGAAGACTGTATCTCAAATCCGTTGGCTACTTTAGAAGAAGTTAGTTAGCGGCGAAACATACAGAAGCGGATAGCGACTTTATGTTCAATACATGGGGCGCACTAAAAGTTTCCGGAATGAATAAGAAAAAGTTATTATGAATGGTCCAAAATAAATTTTTTGTTTATCAAAACATTCTCCGTTAGCAAAAACGGCCAATGCACTTTTTCATACGAATAAACCAATTTTGAAAACATTTATGCCACTCCTACGTAGTGACGTCGGAAACATGTTATTCATACTCTTCGACAGCCTTTTCTTGTTATCGCGAAAATGGTTCTTAATTTTTGGGAACAAAGTTGCAAGTGAAAAAGGGGTGATTTATTGTTCACTCAGAGATTTTAATGCTGAGTTGTGTAAAGTAATCAAAAATTAAGCATGTAGTAATTAGTAGATTATAACCACAAAAAATTATAAAATAAAACTTTTTAACAAAAAAATTAAACAGCCGAAAAAACTGAAAAGAAAAAATAATTTTATTTAACCTTAATGACTAAGTTCTAATGTATGTATACCTTTTTTTTTTACAAGAGGAATCATCATAGATACCCACCGGCCTGGGGACAGACCGGTGGGTTATGTCGGACTCCTCCACGAGTTGGTAGTGGGGTAGACCTACCGACTAAACCTCTTGGCGTCCTCCGCGTCCGCTATAGGCGAAGTTGCTGAGTAATTTTGAGTCGTAATATGTAGGACTTTCAAGAAACGACTACAGCGCGTCGAGTCGCGTGCACAGCTAGTAGGAAATAAAGATAATAGTTAATTCGAAACTGATAACATTGTTTAGATTACGCTATGTTTAGCTCGCGGTGTAAATATTAAAAAATTCTCAAGTCAAGTGAGATGAGTTGGTTTTGTTCGCTTTGCAACCTGCTCAGATTTGCAAGTCAAATACTTATCTTAAACTTATGTACTCTTATTGCGAACGTATTGACGCCATATAAACTCAAGGAGTTGAAGGTGAATATGGCATTATCATACAATAGTTTATTCACCTGACTTTCACCTAATGGATTCCTATGAGTGTGACAGTGATGGAGTATAGACGCGCTGATTCTAAAGGAACCAATAGACATAACTTAAATTTAATGGAGTTTATCCATCAATTAAACGTCAATTTTTTGTGACCAAATAAATGTCTATACTCAAAAAATTTTATGTATACTGTCTTAGTTTGTCTTTGCAAGAAATCACCCCACTATTGCAAGAAATCTTTACCTGTGTCAGCCTAAACATTATGTCTCTTTGTTAGGCACATGAGTATCTTCAGCGTGAAGATGTATTCAAAATAAGTCCAGAATTCTAGTCCACTAGACTTAGAATTTCTTTAAATATAATATACATTTCTTGCTACAAACACCAGCATCCTAAAATGTTAGTATAAAATCACGTAACGCATCTATGTATGCAGTTTGAGGAAATCCTAATAATAATATTATAAATACGAAAATTTGTATGTTTGTTCACTCGTCTCGTCACAGCGATAGAAGTCAGGCGTTATCTCATATATTTTCATTTTTCAACGCGTACGAAGTCTGGAGCACCAGCTAGACTTAAATAAGATTTAAAACTTGTAGATGTCCTTGAAAGTGTCCTTCGGGTAAAAAGTTTTCAGTTACGAAAATAAAAGACACGTGAACTTGTTTTCCGTATAAAGGTGATGCAATATTGTCCCTCTTGAATCACAAAAGTGATTATAAATAGACTTAGCGAGAATACAAGACGATTAGTGAGAGTATCTCTTCGAAATCCATTATCTGTAGAGTATATCTTTGAGGAGAGTGGATAGATAATTTATAATACTGAAGAGCTGACTACCGCCACGAATATATCCCTGTTTTGTTTTTATTATTATTTTAAATTTATGTGTTTATGAGAATTTTTCTTACAAACCAATGAAATATTTAACAAAAGTCCAATAATTGTTTTCGCCTTTTGCGAGCGACTTTGCTGCCCCCCCTTTTTGAGGGTTTAAAACATTTATTCAATCTTTAACGCTTGCGAATTTTTGTAAGACGTTGATTTTTTTAAGTACCCTCACGAACAGTACTATTTTTCTAGATGAAAGGTATACCCTATCTATATCCTTTTCTGTATCCTTGACAACGTTTATATAAAATTTCATGATGATCGGTTGAGTATTTCAAGGCAACCGATAGACGATATAGATAGACGAGCGAGTGAAGTCATCACTCAGGTATACGAGAAAATTTGTTGTCGTAACTAACTTATCTTCAATTTCCTTTAAATTTAACCGTTTATCTCAGTAAATACGTAGGTACTGCTAGTATACCCATATTATAATCAATTAAAGACGGGCGCCGTATTGACGTATGGAGGTTCCTACGATCTGACGTCACGAGCAAATAAAGCACAATTTGCCTTCGTATTGGCTTGCGCGTGACAGAAACGCTAAACCGTACTTACTGTGTTTACAAACAATAATCCACAGTTAAATAGGTCAAAGTGTTTGGCCCCGACGTAAATATCAAAGGGTTAGATAGGTTAGTTAAACTGTAGGTCGTACAAACCTAGTTAGCTAATGTTATGGCTAAAGCTAGTAGTAAAAATAAACTGCAATTATTTTCAATAATACTTATACATTTGCGATAAATCTTGATAAAATTATTTGCGGTAAACGTGGCTCTATTTTATGTATAAAGTATTGTATGTTTTAAACAGGTCACGAATTAATATTATTCGTACATATTTGATACTTTTGGAGTTCACTTTTCATATGTAATATGGGAGTAAAATCAAATGTCACATGTCACGCGTTACAGTTTACAATATGCTTCAATACATAGTAATATAATATAATACATATAATATGTTATATTAATATGTTTTCATTATATTTATTAAATTATTTATTTATTCGTTCGTTCGTATTTATTAAATTATTTATTAAGGAGTAAACTCCAGTCGTGCGTCGGAGCTGACACACACACTTTTATTTTTGTTCCCACTTAGTGAAATGTACTGCATTTTAATGGTGGTATATGTTTTGGTAACTCAGTTTTCTGCTGTCATAACTGGCAACAAATACTGAGTTGCGCAGTCATTCGGGCAGTAACCATCCCTATAGTACCTGAAATAACAGCATATGTGCTATTGGGTTTCGGTAAGTGAGTAAGGGATGCCAGAGCTCATTTCCCTAATCCCTTGCTAAGCCTTTATCCTGAATCGTGTTGTGGTCGGCAGCGCACTTGCAGCAGCACCTGTGACGATGCTTGTGTTATAGGCATTATCCACTAGACATCAAGTGGCCGTCGGTCTGTCTCGTCTGATCTAGAACTGCCCAGTTTGTTTATCAATTCTGAGAAAATTTATATATGGGTGTAATGTAAATGAACTAACTGTAGTTAACCTTTAAATATAATCTAAGTTTGCCTTTTTAACATTGACCGAGATTGAGTCATTTAGTTTTACAACAATCTTTTGATACATCCTAAACGAGTAAGTATAATAAATATATACTTGTGATTTCTTTATAATATAATAATATTAGCGACCCGCTCAAGGCTTCGCCCAGGATGGTTTTTTTTTATATACACAAACCTTCTACGTTTATCCCTTTTTCGATAATTGAAAACCGAATTAAAAAATCTGTTGATACCGGAAACCATTGTTACTTAGTTAGCGGAAGGATTAGTCGGAAAATAGACAAGACGGATTTATAATACTTAGAGATTAAATTTCTAATGAAAATAATGGTTACAGTAAGTCAACCGTAACACATATACATATGCCATCCCAGAGTTTTCTTTAAGATTTTAGAAAAAACTACAATTCTCTAGTACATAATTTTTGTTTATGTATCTCTTAAAGTTTAGCTTACGTAGTCCCTGTAAATTTATTTTCTTCGTTGCCTAATTATAGTTTTATTAAATAATTGTTTCTGTTTACATAAAAAATTATATAACTGATGGTGAAAACTGCATCAAAAACTGTTGCATGGTTTACTAGGCTATACAAACAGACAGACATGGAAAGCGACTTGAAATTATACTGTGTAATAATAGTAATAAAGACAATGAGTGATTTTTTTATTCAATCTTTTACATGATACAAACACCATAATCTAGAAAATTCCAATGTTATGCAAGATCAAGATACCAGTATAATAATTATGTTCCTACATGCATTAATTGCAGCTGTTATAGACAACAAACTAGCCAGTACACTACAAATAAATACAAAGTTGTTAATAAACATTGTTTTCTAGAAGTGTTTAATGAATATTCTTAAAAATAAATTGAATATTAAATACGCTTTTAACAAAATATTGTTATGTTGTCATAATTGTGAAAATAATAAACTTTACACTTATCACAACACACCCACCATTACATAATGATTTGCTATTAAGGAATTAGTGCTATTAAGGGATTATTATAATAGGATATTGTTCAATGTCTATGCTATTGCACTTTGACACTTTCTTATAATTAAGTATAGATTATCAAAAGGTTTAGTGGAGAAGAAGAAAATGAAACATAAATGTAATATTAAAAGATTATACACAATTATATAATTATTTATACAAAGTTTAGATTTAGAAACACTATTGAAATGCAAGTGAAGTCATTCTTACTCATTCTCGGTTTCACATGGGTGCAATTTTATTAAACTGATTCTAAAATATAATTAACTAAAAAAATTTGTATCTGTTGGAATTATGGGAAAAAATTATATAATTCCTCTGTTTAAATGCAATGTTATGTAAAAATTTTAAGTCAATCCGTCGTCTAGTTTTTGAGTTTTTGAGTAATACGCAAACCAACACAATATTTTTATATATATAGATTTGTTGAAATCCAACAAAAAGTGATAAATATACATTTAAAAAAAATTAAAAAATACATATTAATGAATGAATTCCCTATTCCAAGGAACTAATTTTAAGATGAACAAAATAAAAAAGTTCCCACATCTTACATACTTAAATACTACATACAATTGAAGTTCTTATGTTTAGAAAGTGACTTTTTGTGTATATGTGTCAGTGTAACATTTACACAATACATAACTGGAAAGTTTATAAAGTGGTAATGAATTCTGTAAGTTTTCATGAATCCTACAAACTCCATTAGGTTTAAAGAGTTTATTTAATTGTTTGACCTAATAAAACAATAAACGAATAAAAGGATCAATTTGTTTAAACAAAATTGTAAAGGGGCACTGGTTTGGTTTCTCACCGATGTGCTCACCTAGGTGAATCATGGAAAATTATTTTTTTTTACAGGAAGACCAGAAGCACTAATATTTTGTTTTAATAAATTAAGATTTTATAAAATTGTAAAACTAACCTTCAACCTCTTGTGATGCTCCTCCTTTGGTCATTGTCAGTTTCTTTTAAGTTTAAAACGGTTTCTATAATGTAGCACTCCTTTTTAATTTATTGCAATAGATTGGAAAACTTAAATCACAAGCAAAACATTAAAAGCCGGGTCTTTCAAATCAAAACAAATTCAACAATTCCAACATTTTTTAATCACAAATAACCATAGGGCAAACAATATTCGGAGCAGCTGATCGAACACAGAACTCTCGATATACCTTTAATGACGTTTTTTAATTATATTTCTCTTTGCGAGTAAATAATTAAAAAAGTCTTAGAAATACTTAAAATATTTTATAATGTAGTGTTCAAAGATTCTTTCCCTGATATTTTTTGTTTTTTCTTTGTATTCTTTATACCTACACTTTTTTTCCAGTCCACAGAGCATATATTTTATATATTCTTCATTTGTCAATTGTAATTAATAATAATTTGCAACTTGTCAAATTCAATTCAAGTTAACTCGTTTCATTTGAACTCGATATTTTTTTACAACTCGCGCTAAATTTATTTTACTATAAAAATGGATTCGCTTCTTAATGTTGAGTTTAGTATTTCACATTTTTGGTAGACTGGAACAGCGACAGTTACGCGCATTTGAAAACTTATCGAGCATATGTATATGAAGCTGTAATTTATATTTTTTTATTTACAGATTCAGATGGGAATGTGAAACAAAACCTAAATATTCTTGCATATTTGGTGATTGAGAGTGTTTTCAACTATAACACGACAGCAAGAGCCTCACAATGACGAATTCAAATGCCGCTATAGAAAACGGAGTCAATGATGACACTCGGTAATTTAATTTATGATAATATTATAACCGGCGATTATCGGATATTTTTTTTAAAAGAGGAATTTAATTTTTTTTTAAAAAACGATAGGAACTAAGTATTAAAAATTTGTAAGAACTACTAGGCAAAAGTTTTTTATTTACACACTGATATAAATTTATATGTCTAAGGATAAGGATAAATTAATAATTACCAGAAAAAACATGCAGGTATGTAGATTTCGTACCTATCTATTTTTTCTTCTATAACATCGTTGTTAATGAGACCTATGAAGTTAGATTGATTCAGCATAGATTTGAAATATATATTTTACTAGCGTTTCTGTTGAAACTCCGGAATAAAAGTATATAAAAACTCTCTTCTGTTAAAATAAAAATTAAATAATTAATATAATTAAGCACACGATACAGGCTTGTATGCCTAGTGTGTGTTTTCAAAGCCAATAAACTAAATATATATGTTACTGTAAATAAATAAATAAATAAATACTATACAATATACTATAAAAAAAAAATTTTATATAAAAATTTCAGGTCAACTTTTTATTTATACTCCAGGCAACTTATTAGCCTATTTAAAAATGGAACTATTTGGTTTCCACCACAGATATTATGGAGTTTATATTGGATTTATATGCAAATAAGTTTGATTTTTCTTACAGAGATATCCGTACAAAGATTTACACACATTTTAAAACACCTGTGTAGCCCGGTACTAACATAATATGTTTGTAAGTTACTGTAGTACCCTTAGACTTGGCTGCATAATTATAATA
Source organism: Synanthedon myopaeformis (assembly GCA_944738685.1). NCBI lineage: Eukaryota > Metazoa > Arthropoda > Insecta > Lepidoptera > Sesiidae > Synanthedon > Synanthedon myopaeformis. Next base: position 1,092,315 of record OX122933.1, on the reverse strand, counting down.
ATTTTTGCACTTGAAATTTTAGCATGGCACTGTGTGTATAGTTTTTCTATTGTTTCTTCCCTAAAAAAAAATTATTTTGTAATCTTTATTTAACAAGTTTTATCATAAAATACGTATAAAACTTAAACTACCTTAAATTCGTTGCAACTGATTTGTGTGTAATGTTATTACAAGTATTAATTGTTAATAGATGGAAATGCATGTTTTAAACTCAGAATAAAGAACAAACCAGAACAAGTGGTCAAACAAAACACTCTTATCAATATAACACAAGTAATGCCACAGGTTCTGCAAGTGGGCTGCCTACTAATCCTTCTATTGTAAGATAAAGGAAAGGATTAGATAAATGGGCTCTAGCATCATTCACTAACTCGCCGAAACACAACAGCACACGTGCTGTTATTTAATGGTGATCTTTTGTAAGCGGGCGGTTACTGCCGCAAGATGGGCTTCCCGGATGACTGTGAAACACAGTGCTCTTCCTGCCAGATCCAGACATTTATATTTTTTTTTCTGGGCTAATTTTTAATTATCTTAACATCACAAAGCAATGTCACTTACTTATAGTTGTTAGTAAGAAAAGTACTATTATAATATACATATACCACTAGATCACTACTAGTTTATTCAATATTCTGAGTTACTATATTATCTTGGTCTTTTGCCTAGTTTGAAAACTTTTTGAAATACACCTTCTTTTGTTAATGAAATTATTTCTTTATATTGTAATTTGTGAATGTTGTGTCTGCATGTTCATGGTCAAAATGCAAAGAAATGAAAGAGATTTACAATTGATACAGGACATTCTCAGGTAAAGTTGGGGTAACATAAGGTTTGGTTTGTTACATTATAGTCTACATTTGCTTGCACCAGGGCAGTCATCATCGTCAAAATTAAATTTCAAATTCTGTCAGTTATCTGCTTAGTGCTTTAGTTTCAAAAAGTTCTAAGATTCTACATACATACGTACCCCGACTGTACTGTGTCAATAGAAACTACCTATCTCTGTGGTCTTTAATATAAATATAATCCTTGAAAATACAGTAATTATATTATTTTATGATTATAAGTTATAATTATTTTTACCTGTATTTTGGCCATAGACAAGTTTAATTTATTGCTTTTTAATTATTATTTTTCAGCTCACTAACATCGATCCGGGTATAAACAAGGTGTTATAATATGTGTGTTTGTTCTTCTTTCCAGCGGAACCACATATTTTTTTTCCAGAAGTAGGTCGAGCGCAACAGTATGGCAACGGATAAGCCTCTTCCTTTCAATCTACTGGAAATCGCTTCTAGTAGTATTGACGCCGATTATTTTACTGCCCATACCTTTATTATATGAGGGTCCGGTGAGTTATTTTTTATTTTTTATTTAGTTACTAGTTGGTGTCCGCGTCTGCGTCCGCTTTGAAAAATAAAAAATATATATGAGCATTATAACTCTTTATCTCTTGTTGCTGTATTGGTTGACAGGTGTTAGTTTTTTATTTTATTTTAGATGTTCCCTTGGAAACAGTACTTTTTTTCTTGATGAAAGGTACCCTATGTCGTTTCCGTAATCTCTGACAACGTGTATGCAAAATTTCATTATGTTCGGTTGAGTATTTAAGGCGTGAAAAGGTAATAGACAGACAGACAGACAGTTACTTTCACATTTATAATATTAGTATAGATTTATCAGCTGATCTTTTAGTCAATTGGCAGATAAGGTTGTTGCCTTTACATGCCTCACAGTTACGACGTCTATGAGGAAGGGGTCAGGGTGGTGTGGAAACAGCTGATGGTCGAAGTCACCAAGGCATTTCAGAGCGGGCACGACCTTCAGCAGTAAAAAAAATTACTTGCCGTAGTCGTCAATATATACATACACAAGCAGCACCAGGGAAATCAAATTGCGCTACAGATCCTGATAGAATAGATGACAAGTGACATGGTGATGAGGGACGGTGACATTCATTGTGTTTCACCGTCAAAACTGGGCAACCCGTCTGGCGACAGTATCCACCCTTTTACAAGGATATATTTATAAATTGTCTACTTGGTGTTGTTTTTTCAGTGCAACAGTAAAGAATGCCAGAGCTAATTCTCGTATTTCATCCTTATCTCATCATTTATTCTATCAATTCAGCATGTACGAATGGGTCTACAGAGACAATTCTAGTATCATATTGTAGTAAATTTAGTCTACTTTAAAAACGTCCTAAGAAAGTTTTTTTTAAAAAACTAGTCCTTTAGGGTTATAATAGCCAAAATTTAAATTCAGCGTGTACGAATGCTGAATGGATAGAATAAATGATGAGATAAGGAAGAAATACGAGAACTAGCTCTGGCATTCAGCATATATACGAACTGTCAGACGTGCATTAATTTTGTATTTAAATTGAAATTTACAGAAATTCCGTTGTATGTATGTAGTTCTTATAATGGCTACATATTGGGTGTTAGAGCTACTACCACTCCCTGTCACGTCGATGCTCCCAATAGTTCTGTTCCCCACTATGGGCATAATGGATTCGGATAAAACCTGCGCGGCTTACATGAAGGAGACCAACATGATGTTCATGGGCGGTCTTATGATTGCCGCCGGAGTCCAACATTCCAAGTTACCAAAGAGAGTCGCCCTGTGGACCGTTCAAGTCGTTGGCTGTTCACATAGGAGGCGAGTTATTTTTTCATATATATATACATATATGTTTAGACTCAAATACCCGGAATCATTGAGCTACATAATAGCTCACAGTACGTTGTGGTCTCTTTTAAACGGCAACATCGAGAAATTCTCGTTGTGACGTGACGTTTAAAAAAACGACCTAAAAAAAATCACATCGCGTTTGTGACTATAAAGAAAAGTACTGAAATTAATTGTTTGAGGTCTGAGTTCTTTCAACATAATGGGTATGTAATTTAAATGATTTTTTTTGTTTTTATTATTTTGCAATTAATTGTATGTCTTTTATGTAAAATTTAATTATAAAACTTTTTTGTTCTATAATTTTTTTTTCTAAAATTTTTATGTTTACCAAGACAGATATATGAGAAAATAGAAGGAAAAATGTGGTTTTTCTTTATTTTTTAAAAAATAATTAATAAAAAAATAAGCTCCATACGAGCACATAGTTAAATTATCATTTCTTATGACTTAGGAGTGATTTCAACAAAAATCTATCATTACTATCCGAATTACCTAAACAGGGGACTTTTAGGAGTGATTTAAACAAAAAAACAATGGCACTCCGGGAATGCCGACAGAAGTGAAAACGTGTGTATTTTTTGAATTGTCAGGAAAGCACATACTTATATCGTACTTATATACAGAGGTGTCGGTTACGGTAACAGGTCGCGAGTTCAACGGTTTTTTCCCATCTCAAAACTTGTTTTTTTTTTTTTTTTTTTTAAATTAATATCAGCGCCATCCCTGTTCTCATTGATGTATTATTTCAATTAAAAATTCAATTAGTTTTCAAATAGTATTATTGAGTGTCATATTCTATAGTTTCATTGACATTGTGTAGATGGAGCAATGTCTGAAAATATACAGAGATGTCATTTACGGTTACATTACAGTAACAGGTCGCGAGTTCAATGGTTATTTCCCCATCTCAAAAATGCCCAACGCGCTTAAAGAAGTTTTCACTTAAAAAAAAAAAAAAAAAAACTATCATACTACCCAAGTTACCCAAACATATGATACTTTTAGGAGTGATTTAAACAAAAAACTACCCAACTTACCCACAAATAGGTGATTTTTTTTTAGTAAATACCGTCTGGGCGAGTTAAATATGATGTAACTTACATATTTAACTGAATATCTAATATGGTTCCTTTCTTTTCTTTTAATGAATTTTTTTTTTAAATTTCAGATTAAACTTTGGTCTGACTTTTGTGACCATGTTTATTTCTATTTAAACAAAAAACTACCCAACTTACCCACAAATAGATGATTTTTTTTAGTAAATACCGCCTGGGCGTGTTAAATATGATGTAACTTACATATTTAACTGAATATCTAATATGGTTCCATTCTTTTCTTTTAGTGAATGCTTTTTTAAATTTCAGATTAAACTTTGGTCTGACTTTTGTGACCATGTTTATTTCTATTTAAACAAAAAACTACCCAACTTACCCACAAATAGATGATTTTTTTTAGTAAATACCGCCTGGGCGTGTTAAATATGATGTAACTTACATATTTAACTGAATATCTAATATGGTTCCATTCTTTTCTTTTAGTGAATGCTTTTTTAAATTTCAGATTAAACTTTGGTCTGACTTTTGTGACCATGTTTATTTCTATGTGGGTATCAAACGCCGCAGCCACGACTATGATGGTGCCAATCGTTGAAGCCATCTTGGAGGTGTTGGAACAGGTTGGTAACTGCTATTTTTTTTTAAATAGAGGTCAGCAGACAGCCTAATTGCCCAGTTGTTTTACAATTGTGCATTTGAAATTGTTAGGATAAATTCTCTGCCATTCTCTGACGTCGAAAAGCGATTTTGTAAATCTTATTTCGAATAAAAGTGTTTTGAATTTGAATTTGAATTTGAATTTGAAAGGAGAAGGGGAAAGCAAAGTGGGGATAAGTGTATATGCATTTTATTCATTCAAAGAAACACAATACACTTGCTGTCATTTCACGGTGGTTATCCGCAAGGTGTTAAGTGGTAACGCATTTTTTTAATATTAAAAAATTAATGCTCCGTACACACAACGTTATGAACTTTGGTAAATTTTTCAAAAACAGTTTTTTTAAAATCACCAGTAGGTATACAACTAAGTTTGCTACTAACTTCTTACTACACTAGCGTACTGAGATGTCCAAAACATTAAACATTTCTGAGTCTTTTTATTAACGAAAATTTTAATATTTGTGTCTATATGTGTACAACATGAAATATTTTCTTAGAATATCATACAAAATTTCTTCTAAAACCTCTAAAAAAAAAAATAGATTTATTTGCTTACAGTAGTGAGCAGTAGTGAGTAGTTAAAGCTACTAAATTTCTTATCAATAAAATTACTAAAGTAGTCCGAAGTCGGCCTTATGTTTTGTTTGTCAAATCAAAATCGCAATTGTTATCTACATCACTTTTAAAATTTTTCAATATTTTTATATACATTTTTTTTTTTAAATTTCAGCAAGGACTTGGTGATGTATATTTAAATCGCAAGAAACCAGCTCTAACAGAAAATGGCAATAAAGACGTCAAATCAACACCAGCCAAGGCAGACGATGAAGAGTAAGTATTATGGCAACACTTATGCCTAATTTGAACAGTTAAGATTAAGTTAAGATTGATAAATTTAAATCATAAGAGTTTTTTGTAGAAACGTGATTGATAAATAAATATTTTGATTTTGATTAAGCAAGTAAGCATTAGTAAGTAAGTAATAGCGGAGTGGTCATGTAGCACGCGGCCCGTCTGGCGACTGTAACCACTAGTTTAATAACAGCTCGTGTACTTTTGTGTTTCCTTGAGCGAGTACTGAGTAAGGGATGTCAAAGCATATTTCCCTCTCGCTCTCACAAAAATTTTATTCTTTTCTCTTTATGGTTTATGGTTTTTTTATCTTTTTTCTTCATGGTTTCATTATAGTTGTATGGTTGTGTATATTTATAAAGTCATAGGTATAGCCACATTACTTTTAACGTTGATTGATTAAGGAACAAAGTCTGGAATTTGTGTTGTATAACGTTTCATTGATTCCATACGCTTCTCTTTTAATTTTTTTTTTTTTTTTATATTTGATACAGTACACAAACAGATTGCAATTAAATACATGAAAACCATAAAATACATGTGTATGGATAACTTATCTAAATTGCACTCCTAAACTTAAACATTAATTTAACATAGCTACTAATGGTCTTAAATACTTAATTAATTCATAATTTATAATATTTTCTTAATTTCTACTTAAATATTAGTCTACTTAAAAGTTTATTTCTTTCTCTCCATTTCAGGCCTCCAATACCAAGCAATATAACAATTTGCTACTATCTGAGCATAGCCTACGCCTCTACTTTGGGTGGATGCGGAACGCTTGTCGGAACAGCCACCAATTCGGCTTTCAAGGGTATCTTTGATTCGTAAGTATAGTTTTATATTCCCATTTCGTTAATATAATAAAAAAATCAATTATAAAAATTCAAGTAAAATGAAACAAATAATGTGAACAAATTATTATTCCCCCGTTTGCATGTGGCCATTGACATGGCCGCTCGCGTTGTCGTATTTATTTCCCTAAATACTGCTGCGGCAACGTCAAGGGCAATGAGTGTTCACATATGGCCATTGACATGGCCGCTCGCGTTGTCGTATTTATTTCCCTAAATACTGCTGCGGCAACGTCAAGGGCAATGAGTGTTTACATATGGCCATTGTCATGGACGCTCGCGTTGTCGTATTTATTTCCCTAAATACTGCTGCGGCAACGTCAAGGGCAATGAGTGTTTACATATGGCCATTGAAATGAAATGAATATTTTCCAGTGAGTTCCGCGAATTATCTTCAACTGTGAACTTCTTTTGGTTCATGGCGTACAGCACACCGCCGATGTTGCTAATGCAGTTGTTCACCTGGCTTTCGCTGCAGATCACCTTCATGGGAATGTTCAGGTATACTTTTTATGTTAAGGTTGACAGACGGGCTGACAGTCTTCACGCTTATGGCTTATGGCACAATCAACGCAACAGGTGTTTTGCAAGTGCCCTGCCTAACATACACTCACCGATACACAAGAGCACATGTGCTACTTCACTGTGGTCTTCCTTAATAGGGTGGTTACTGCCGCCAGACGTCCGCCCAAATGACAGCGAAACGCAGTGTGCCCTGCCACCACTTTCCAAAATATGGAAAAGTTCATTTTCAAAGTTGATCACGCCGGGAATGGAACCCGGGGCAAGCACGTCTGTCAAGCACCCTCATCACTCATCCAAAGGGCTCGTCAAATTTCCTTGCATCTAAGAGAAAAGTAGTATAATATAAGTCGAAGTAGCAATTAATGGCCTTTTCAATTCACATGGAAAATTTTATTCTCGCTCTATCGAGATTTGAACACATATACACGAATATCGTGTTAAAAATAACAGTATTAATTATCGGACAATTATACTAAAAATGTATTTATAAATAGTGTTTTATTCCCCACCGAGAGACTATTAATAAGTAATAGAGTTGTTTTGTAATTTTAGACCGAAGAGTGAAGCGTCCAAGCAAGTGAACCTCGCATCGTCCAAGTCCTATGCAACAATGAAGATCATCAAAGAACAGTACAGGAATCTGGGACCGATCACCTTCCACGAAAAGGTAAGAAATCTACTCAGTTTCCTGGGTCAATACAATGGAATCGTGCAATACAATGGAAACGTGTTACAGGAGTGTGCCCTATTTGATTTGACCAATGAGTTCCAAAAGTGATTATATTAAAAATATGTATAAAGTTGCCAGCAAAAAAAAATCGGTAGAATTTCATTCAAAAATAAAAGGAAAATATTTATTTTGCAACATCAATAATTTGAACAGGAATTTTTAAATTGTCAAAATCATAATAAACTTGTAAAATTGGCAGACATTGCGAGTACTTTTTCTTATACTGTGTACACGTATAATTCGCAAAAAAAGACAAGGTATGTACGTGATCAAGCTAAAATCTAGTCTAATGCAATGTCGTAAGACTGATTTTGCATTGACTCGTTTACAAATGTAAAAGGTACCGAACGCAACGCAGGGCGTCCCACGCTGCGTTTTCCAATTCATAAAATCCGTTTAAAAAATCGTCTACCCGTTGCCATTTTAACTATTATTTTAAAATTTAGTTTTAAATTTATTTTAAACACACTACTTTAGTTAAAAAAGAGCACTTATGAAATTTCGTGCTGGCGTTCTTCTGATTAAAAATGTCATAGTGATTTTCTAGCTGGTGTATCGTTTCGTATAAATTTCCAGGCCTCCGGTCTGCTGTTCATCCTGGCTGTGTTCCTGTACATCTTCCGAAAACCAGGCTTCATGCCGGGTTGGGCGGACCTGCTTAGCACCATGTAAGTCTCTAGAAAAAAATCTATCACGGTTTTCAAACAACCTTTTTTTTGGGCTATACTAATGTTATAAAGAGAAAAAAAAAAAATGTATTTTTATTTGTAATGAATAAATTTATAAACCGATTTTTAAAATTCTTTCACCGAAAGAAAGCTACATTATCAGCGAGTAAAATAGGCTACATTTTATAAAGTTACGCGGACGAAGCCGCGTGCAACAGCTAGTAGAAAATAAAATAGAGTAGCGTTCTGTTTGGAATCTTTTCATAGACAAAGATGAATTCTAAGGTAATACGTTTTGTAAAAGTCTTATTGCTCAGTTTTGTGCCACGATTACTATGTCTGACGATTATTATTATTATTATTATTATTTTTATTTTTTATCCTAATTTATAGAAATGTGTTGGAAGACCGATGAAGTTTTCAAAAGATGAAGTCATTTTAACATGTTTTCATTTAAATTCACTAGAAATAAAGAAAAATTATGTTGTCATAATGATGAATCAAATGTAATGAAATTGAGTCTTGAGCTTGCAGTAATAGAGTCGTTTTTTTTTTTTAAAACAGGAAAGTAAAAGACGGCGTGACTTCAATGTTCATAGTTCTGCTGATGTTTGTGATTCCGATGTCCATTGATTTCGTCAAGTTCTTCAAATCGTCGTCATCTTGTAAGTATACAATACAATACAATAAAGTCAAATCTACACTGTATTGATTTAAAAAAGATTTGATTTTTGATGTGTAACAATCTTTACTCTCGTTTTCCTGCAAAATGTGGAAGTGATTTCATCCAAAACGGACGGAAGAGTGTAATGGGAAGTCGGGAAGCGCGCGCTATTTGATTTAACCAATGAGCGCGCGCTATTTGGTTGGACCAATGAGCGCGCGCTATTTAATTCAACCATTGAGCGCGCGCTATTTGATTGGACCAATGAGCGCGCGATATGTGATTTGACCATTGAACGCGCGCTATGTGATTTGACCAATGAGCGCGCGCCAATGACCAATGAAAATCGGAGCAAGCAAATATGTGTGACACAGAAGCATTAAGCGTACTGTGCAGTGAAATAGAGAAAGAACAGATAGTTTCCTTTTTTAAATCAAGTTTTTTTTTTTTTCTTACAATTACAATCGCGATTTATTTTACATAGATAGACAACAATAAAATTGATAAAATTAACTTTTCGTCTGGTAAACGGATGGGTGAAGGGCCGACCTCTCTTCGGACCTTGACCTTGCCGAATGCATTGATCCAAAATGGACCCTGTAAAAAAAAAAAAATAAATAAAAAAAAAAAAAACAATCTTTAGTTAATGGCTTCGTGCCTTTGACTTTCAGACGAAGAGTTGGCTGCCACCAAACCGTCCGCCGGCATAGTGACATGGAACATCCTCAAGGAGAGGATCCCCTGGGGACTGTTGTTCCTGCTAGGTGGCGGATTCGCTCTGGCCGAGGGCAGCCAGGCCACCAAGCTGTCGGCGACCATAGGCGCCTCGCTTCACGGCCTTCAAGGACTGCCACAGCCTTTGGTGCTACTTGTCGTCGTGCTCGTCACCCAGTTCATAACTGAGTTCACATCGAACGTGGCCATAGCGAATCTGATATTGCCCGTACTTGCGAACATGGCACGCGAACTGGACATTGATCCGCGCTACTTGATGATACCTGCGACGCTCACTTGTTCAATGGCTTTCCACATGCCGGTGGGCACTCCCCCCAACGCGATAGTGGCCGGCGTCGCTCACATACCCACCTCCAAGATGGTGAGTGCTATATATACATACACACACACATACATACATACACATATACACGACATATATATACTACCCTGGTTTATTACCAACACTGAAGTGCAAGAAGCTTTTGAGCTAGCCCAAAAGCTTCTTTGTAACAATCCACCAGAAAGATTGATAAGGGCACAATATACTGGATCTGGACAAATAAATTTTCATCCAGCTAAATTTAACTGAAGGAGTAAAAAATTTCTTATTATTAAGAATGGTATTCTTGTTGGAGGATACTCTCATAATATATATATATATATATATATATATATATATATATTACTAGCTGGTGCTCGCGACTTCGTTCGCGTTGAAAATTAAAAAAAAAAAAAAACAATATAACGTTTGACCTCGTGTTGCTATAACACTTTGCCCAGGCGTTAGTTTTTTATTTTTTATTTATCCCTCGGAAATAGTTCTTTTTTTATTCTCAACGAAAGGTACTCTATGTCCTCAAAATGAAAGGTGTCTCAGACAACGTGTATGCTAAAATTTCACGGTGATCGCTTCAGTAGTTTTTGCGTGAAAGAGTTAAATACATCCATACATCTAAACATACTTTCGCATTTATAATATTAGTACGGATACATACATGCACATACACACACATACACGACATGCACAGATATACAAATACACCTGCACGAGGTCATACAAAAGTATCTAATGCTGACTTGTTTTGGGCTTTGTAATTGTCAATTACTAATTGACCCCCACGAACGATACAAGCTAAGCTTATTATATTTATTAGGGTTGCCAGCAGCGCATAATAATGTTGCTTGTGTCCTTAGGCGACGATAACCAACTCTAGTGGGCCTCGGTTAGTTTGTGCGCGTTAAAAATTAAATATATATATATTAACAAGCAATATAAAACCTGACATCTGCATTGCTATTATATTTTTGCCAGGTGTTAGTTTTTTTTTTTTTTTTTTTTTTTTTTTTTTTATTAGATGATCCCACGAGAACAGTACTTTTTTTGGGGTGAAAGGAGCACCCTATGACGTGTATGCAAAATTTCATGATGATGATCGGTGGAGTAGTTCATATAGTTTTATATATATATAATAGTTTTTCATTTGTATTCACTTTCGGGGTTTTAGTCGGCGTTATGTTGCACTTTTCCGCGCAAAGGTATATTGGCGATGCGAAAAAATAAACGTGTGAAGTGAATTATTAATAATCACTTTTAATTAAATTTCAGGCGATCGGTGGCATCGGACCAAAAATAATAACCACTCTCCTCATTTGGGGCTCGTATCCAATATTGGGCTCGCTCATATTCAACCCGGCGGACGTCGCCGGACTCTCAACAAAGTCCACACAAATCACCTCCAATCTCACCCTGGCCTGTAACGCCACCTCGAAGGCTCTATTAGACGGGGTGCGAAGGTTTAACTGCACTCTCCCCACCAACAACTCAACATTACCTCTGGAATTAGCCAAGGGACTGTTCACCTGTGATTATTTCCCATTGACAAAGAGTTAAGGTGTTTCTTTATCTATTAGCCAAATGTTTGTCACAAAGTGAGATGATTTCTTTTTATAAACTTTACTAAGGCTCGAGTTCACCAACAGACGATTAGTTTTTAAACAGATGTTTAAAATTTAAACAGCCGTTTAATAATATTTTGTTGATCACCATAGCTAAACTGCGATTTAAACGTCCTAAACATCTGATTAACTTAGGCTCGAATTAACCAACAGACGGTTATTTTTAAACAGCTGTTTAAAATCTAAACAGCCGTTTAATAATATTTTGTTGATCACCATAGCTAAACTGCGAGTTAAACGTCCTAAACATCTGATTAATCATTAAGTTAATCAGATGTTTAGGGCGTTTAACCCACATTTTAGCGATTTTGATAAAAAAAATATTATTAAACGGCTGTTTAAATTTTAAACAGCTGTTTAAAAATAACCGTCTGTTGGTGAACTCGAGCCTTAATGATTAAAATCTGATGTTTAGGGCGGTGAACCACAAAATATTATTAAACGGCTGTTTAAATTTTAAACAGCTGTTTAAAAATAACCGTCAGTTGGTGAACTCGAGCCTTAATGATTAAAATCTGATGTTTAGGGCGGTGAACAACAAAATATTATTAAACGGCTGTTTAAATTTTAAACAGCTGTTTAAAAATAACCGTCTGTTGGTGAACTCGAGCCTTAATGATTAAAATCTGATGTTTAGGGCGGTGAACCACAAAATATTATTAAACGGCTGTTTAAATTTTAAACACCTGTTTAAAAATAACCGCCTGTTGGTGAACTCGGGCCTTAGTAAAGTTTATAAAAAAAAAAAAGTATCGGAGAAAAACAGAGTCAAAGGGGAGATATATTCTTCAAGGAGGTTTTGTTTGTTTGAACGAACAAAGCTTAAATATAAATTGCATACCATTAATTTTACATTTTGATGTTTATTGCTTTTTTAAACAAGTCAATCAAAGGTTTTAGTCGCCAACAATATAATATAATTGGTTGTCGATGTTATTGTCTAAATATATTATAATTTATACACATAATTATATAAATAGTAAAACGATTACTCTTTCAACATTCGGTAATTATTCAGTAAATTATCTAACCGAATAACACATGGTGTTGCCTGTGTTCTTAGGCGACGGTGACCACCTACCATCTACCATCAGATGGGCCGCTAGCCTGTCTGTTATTTAGTAACCTTTTAGTCCAATTAGAAAAGTTCGATAATAGCGAAACACTTGTTATTTTATTTATACCTTATCTGTTTCCATATTATAATGGTGACATTAAATCACTTCCAAATGATGATACTTTATCATTTGATAAATGATGATAATAAAGTATTATAAATTTATGATTCTTTTATAAATATTTATCAGTTTAATGTGTTTTAATAATAATAAAAACAATATATATATATATTTACACATATCTACTTATATCTAATCTAATTTCTTAACTAATTTCACTTCGCAGCAACGTCTTCCTTTTTATTTATTTTGTTAACAATTTGTCTTTCGACAAAGACCAAAAAGAAACAAGACAAGACAAAGACAATAATAATAAAATTATGTATGTAGTTTAAACTTGAAGAAACTTCTCGTTGATTTTGTTCACAATTATATCTGCAATTGAGTTTTATAAATATTAATGAAAAAAAAAAAAAAAAAATTCTAATAGATATTTATCGCTGGTCCATGTTGTTGTCGTGGTGTTGCCAAATAATTAAATAAAAAGTATTTTTTTTACCTATTACGTAATCAAGCATTTATATATTTCTTTATTTATTATAATATCTAAGAGTATATTTAACTTTCACTTTTGTGTCAAGTTGAATGTATTCTTTTTTTTTTAGATTTAGATATTTTCTTTTTGCATGGCTGTAAAAAAAATTAAATTCCAAATTAATGGGAATCTCAATTGTTTTTTTTTTTTAAATATATATAATAAATGTATTATAATTATGTAGATTTTCTTTAAATTGTTTCTTACAAAGGAACGTTTTGCAATATTATATATTATATGTTGGAGGTGAAAATTTAAAAAAAAAAAAAAAAAAAGATATTAATTGAGCATATTGTGATACTAATAAAACGTTATACTATAGTTAGAGCAATATTAAAAAAATAATGCTTAAATGCCTGTTATTTGTGATTTTTTTTTTTTTGGTAATAAAATTAAAGAAATAAATTAGATACGTTTTATATTTTTTTTTTCTACAGATAAATATTTTCTACAGACTATTTAGAATAGATTTTTTTTTGACAATTCTACTGTGAGTCACTCTATTTGATTCATGTTTAAATATAGTTTACAAAAACCTTTTTTTTTATATATATATAAACTCATAACTAGTTTAAATAGTTTTCGTTATATATATTTTTTTTTACACTAAATGAGACATAATAGAGTATGATGGTAGTTGATGAATAAAAAAATCCCTGTTGGTTAAAAAAAATGGTTAATTAAAAAAAATTTTTTTTTTTTTAATTTTTCTAAATTAAATTGAATTGTGACGAGTATTCATAAACGACCAGTGATCTCACAAACCATTTTGGAATGTCGAAAAAAAACAATTATAAACTTATCCCCTTTTATATTTGTAATTATTATATACCTAACATATATATATATATTACACAAACACAATCTCCTATTTTATGTATATATATGTGTATGTGTGACACACTACTATATAAAATAGTCGATTTGTAAAAATGGCTATTTTTTTGTGAAATAAGCAAAACAAGAAGTAATAAAATAAAATTATAATATTTTTTTATTATAATTATATTCTTAAATTTTTTTTTTTCTCTGAAAGCACAAGTATTTGAAAATATTTAACTTATTGAGGAGAAAATTATAAATAAAAATGTTTTCTAATTTAATTTTCATTAAATTTTTGTTTTAATTGCGATTTACTCCTCATATATTTCAATATAGATTCTGAACCTATTTTAGAAATAAATTGAATCTACATTTTAAAATTGGTACATAGATACACATCAAAAAACAAATCTCAAAGGACGAATCATATATTCTGTTATTTATAATTCTATTATTTTTTTCAACTAACTTGGTAATTATATTTTTAATTAATGTGTACCTAATGGTACCTAATGTAATGGGTATCCGTCTATATACCTAGTTTATTACTTCTTGTGTACCTACAACCTACATAACGCAACATAACATGTTATAAAATTATTTGTTATGTTCATTTTGTAAATAGTGGAGAGATATAGGATAATATTGTTAGTTGTTTAAATAAAAAAGTTTAAATGTTTTATGTTGTTTCAATTTTAGTATCTAATTTAATGTGAAAATACTTTTAATATTTATGAAAAATTAAAATTTAACCAAGGTTATTTAATATTTAGTAAATTAGACACAGTTTACTAACACCACTCGCTAAAAAGTAGTTAATTTTTTTTACTGACACTGATAAATCAGCGATAGACAAATGTTGATAAGTCACATTTGCAAATTAACGATAAGTTAAGAATTCTCACTTCGCAGATCTATCGTTCACTAATATAAATATAATAAACTAGCTGTTGCACGCGACTTCGTCCGCGTAACTTTATGAAATATATCATATGTTACTCGCTGATAATGTGGCTTCTCAACAGTGAAAGAATTTTTCAAATCGGTCCAGTAGTTTCGGAGCCTATTTAATGCAAACAAACAATCAAATCTATCCTCTTTATAATTTAAGTACTAACTGGTGCCTGCGACTTCGTCCGCGTTGAAAGATGAAAGGTACCCTATGTCCTTTCCGGTGTCCCAGACAACGTGTATGCAACATTTCATGTTGATCGGTTCTGTAGTTTATGCGTGAAAGTGTTACAACATCCATACATACTTTCGTATTTATAATATTAATACGGATTATATTAGTATTAATAGTATGTATTGATAATCCCTGTCAGTGTTGCCAAATAAACTCACTATATACAATTTATTTGTAACTTACCTACTATAATTACAAATAAGAAAGATATATTTACATGAATTACTTAAACTTATCTTGCAGACGATTAATGAACTACAAAATAAATTAAATACTTTCTGAAATAAATAAAATTTGAACAATTTGAAAGATTTAAAAAAAAAGGATGCAAGAATATTTTTCTTAAAATAGTATATTTATGAACTTTCTATCTGGCAACACCGAGTATACATTTCAATCAATCGAATCAAAATAACCACCACTACCGAACTAACCAACCAACCAATCCAATCCAACGAAATTGAAAACTTCAAATTAGTTGTCTAAATATATCGCTGTAGGTTGGTTGTCTCTGTATAGTTTCGATTTGGTTTCGATTATACAAATTTTATTCTATTTATTCACGATCTTGGTATTGAATTAATATAATAATTAACCTAAAACGATGGTGGTCGAAATGGACTTCGATTATGATGCAACTACGGCTGCAATGGATAAGTTTTCACAAAGCGATATAAATACATTGAGAGACTGGACTAAAGGTTTGGATGTTACAAAATATGTGCCCAAAGACTTGTCCGATAAGCAATTAGTGATTTTCTATAACGCTTGTTACGCAGATATGGATAAAACTAAGATATGCATAGAAAAATATTATTCGTTTAGAAAGAACGCTCCGGAGTTTTTTGATAACCGCGATGTAAGCTCAAATGATATGAAGCCCTCCACGGAAGCATTGTAAGTATTACAGAAAATATATTATTATTAAGTAATTTTAATGGAGATAACATTAAAAAAATTACTTTTTTTTTAATTAATAAAATCTCAATTGTATACATGAAAAAAAGTACATTATAAATTCTCTAATCCAAACAGCTTTCATAAAATATTCATACAAGAAAGGAGATTTTCTCATCTTATATATAAAACTGTCCTAAGTCACATTTAGCAAATCATTCAGTACACATGAGAAAATTCTGAGTTTAAGTCTTGTATGTAACGAGTTGGACTTGTAACATAATATAATCAAAAGTGAAACTTTTTTGTTTTCTTTGATAGGACTTAAAAAAGTATACCAGTAATAGTGTAACATACTTATTCTAATGACATCATAAAGTGATTTAAAAAAATAATGGACTTAGGATAGTAGGTATACCTCCAGTATACAAATATATTGACTTGTAAGTACAAGCTTAGTTGGTACTGGTAAAGCCTTCTTCTTTGAACCATGGAAGCAAATTTAAATTTGTATCCACATCAAAATAGAAAACAAATGCATTATTCTGATGACCTGACAAATAAGGATGCATTAACTATTATGCACTGGAGACAAATGAAGCAAATGCAAATGAACTACTATCATGACTGACTAGAAAAACCGGTTTTTGTTGGATGCATTAGTTATTGTAATTGTTTTGTTTGTCTCTATAATGGAATACATACATAATAGGGCTTATTAGGTACTTATGTCATCTATATCTGTCTATACCTGATACCTGTAGTTATCTATACAACTATCTATATATATAAAATTCTTGTGTCGCAGTGTTTGTAACCAAACTCCTCCGAAATGGCTTGACCAATTTTTATGAAATTTTTTAAGTATTTTCAGTAAGTCTGAGAATAGGTCGTGAACTATTTTTTATACCCCTATGTAATAAGGGTGGCCCACCTCAAATTTTTATTTTATTTTTGCAAAACAATGTTTGCCAGGACAGCTAGTATATAATAAAATTGTAAACAAGCCCTGTCTGTACATTGAATATATATATAAAAAAAAAATTGTACAGTTACATATGTTACCAAGGTCAAAAAATAGATTTTAGGATTTTTCTCTGTTTATGCATTTTACATGCTAATCTCGGAAACGGCTTAACTAATTTCAATGTGGTTTTCACTGATGTCGCTATTGTTGATTGCCTGGATTAAACTATATCCTGGAAAAATGTCATGTTCCTGTGGTATTTTCAAAAAACGAACAACAGCACATATTATATGAACTTGCGGGCACCAGCTAGTTATAAAGTAGCTAGCTGCTGCTGTCTATTTTTATGCTTTTTTTACTAGCCCGTTAGGTGAGTTGTTACTTGCCTTAGTGCTTTGGGGTCCCGGTTCCATTGTCGACAGAGTTAACTTTGCAAATGAACTTTAGAAAGTTAGCTCTTGTCCAGATCTGGCATCCTAACTCAAGTCAATGGCCTAGGAAGGGATAGGGTAATATCTCTTCCCCTATCCTTTAATACTACTATGGTTGGCAGCACACTTGAAGCACCTGTGGCGTTGCTTGTGTTATAGGCCTACCATCAAGTGGACCGTCAGCCTGTGTGTTGACCTTGACATTATAAAAGTAGTGTATTTGGTGTTAATGATGTTATTAAATTAATTCACTTTGTATAGTTAGTTGTAACCAGGAGAATGACCAGGGCCAGAAGAAGTCTTAGAAAAATATGATCTTGTATGAGAATTTCGGTAACATTTAAGTCCCTTAACAACTTAAGTGTTTGTGATTTGTATTTTGCTTGAGTTTAGAATGAGCTCCATATTTTTATATTTTAATTATATTTTAAAATTCAATTATATTAAATGACAAACACTTAAAATATTAAAATTTCAAACAAAATAAGAAATTAAGATGGTTATACCTATTGTAAGTTATTAAGTAAACAATTCCTTACGTAGATTTGTTAACTAAATAACACAACAAAATTTATTTTTCCTCGAAAAAACCATGTGATAACAATGTTTGACCTTTTAAGGTACGTACATATAAATCATGAGCACAAATAATAGGTATTTGAGCGTAGCAAATAATAAATAAAGATACTTGTAAACTCGGTTAACCACTTGGATGAATAAATAAAGGCATTCGATGCTTAGGCTGAGGTTACGAGCGGAGCGGAGCAGACCGGCTGCCTTATTTAACAGCAGACGACTTGCGATCGCGTGTGCTGCCATACAGAAATGATACACTTTAATTTTAGTTATTGTGCGTAAGAGGGCTTATTGCAAACCACACCTTTGTTATGTGTTACGTGATACCAAAAACACGATTTAGTGTTATATTTCACAAATGTTCGCCTGTCGCAAGTTGGTCGCAAGTCGTCTGCTGTTAGATAATAAGGCAGCGGGTGGTTATGAGCAATCTTCGATATTGAGCGGGCGCGCGAGCTACAAACACTGATTTGAGAAATTGCGCCTCAGCCTGCTGTCACCCGTCGACAGACAAGCTGACTGTCCACTTGATGGTAGGTGGCTACCGTCGCCTATAACACAAGCAACGCCATAGGTAAGGGATAAGGATAAGGGATAAGGAAGGGATGGGGTAATGGGCTCTGGCATCTCTTACTACCGAACACAGCGCATATGCTGTTATTTCATGGTGGTATTTCGCAAGGGGGTGGTTACTGCCGCCAGATGGGCCGCCCAAATGACTGCGAAACGCAATGACGTGTGCGCTGCAACGTCTTGCCAAATCCAGACCAGAGCCATCTTTGAAAAGTTCATTTTTTTTTATTATTATTTTCTCTTTTTTTATCTGTTTTAAAATTTTCAATTTACACTAAGTACTTAGAATTTAGATATTGCATATTCGTGTGTTCATAAACATTAACTGTGTGACTTTACCATGACCTCAATTCAATATGCTTCTCGAGAACTGTTCGAGAGAAGGTTGTAGGTCGTTCTTTGATGACCACTTGAATACTCAACAAATTAAGTGCTAATGTCTTAAAACTATTCTAAGATCATAACTTTGATTTATAGCTTTGTAAGTTTTCCTTGTACCTACTATGACACAGATTGAGACTAACAGAATTTAAACAATTATGGTTTTTTTGTTATAAAGGTGGCAGACAGTCTGACTGTCTGTCCGGTTATAACCCTCAAGCAACACCAGCGCAATGTAAGGATTAATCAATGGACTATAGTAGCCTCTACTCTCACAACGAGACGCAACAGCACACATGCTGATCTTCTGTAAAGAGGTGGTCCATGTCAGCAAAAGTGCTAAGTGGCTGGTTATAATATAATAAAAGCTTTTACAACATTTTTTTTTTATATAAATTTCTTTAAGATTAACTTTGTATTAAAGAGGTATTGTATTTAAGATTAGCCAAAGATTTTTAGACGCATTTTATGCGACTTAAATAAATAAATTAACAACTCGACCTAGACTTAGCAAGCATTCATTTTACTGAAAATTATATGCACAAACCTTCCCCGATTATCGCTCTCTCCATTAGTTAAAACCGAATCAAAATACGTCGGTTGATTTAGTAATTAATTAGTTGGTCAACCAACGGGTCAATTATACTGGGATATTAATTTTGTGCATAAAACTTTTGGAACACATAGCATAGGTACGTAAAACAAGAGATGTACCTAAGCCAATTATATACATCTATTTGGTTCCAGGGAGTTCTCCGTGCTGCCAGAGAAGTCTATAGAAGGATATGACATTGTCTTCCATCGTCTTCATAACCAGGATCCCGCGAAGTACCAATTCGAAACTGGTGTCAAGATGCTTTTAATGACTGTAGGTAAGGATTTAATACATTTTCTGCAGTTTATGGCGTCCATGGCAACCAAGTAATTCTGTAGTTGATGGCGGACTCGGAAATTTTGGTTATTTTAAACTTGTGACTTTTAAAATTATTGAATTTTGAGCGATAAGTTGCCATGATTATTGTGACGATTTTACTGTAATGTTATTTTATACTTATGTTAAGTTCGACAGACACGCTGACTGTCCACTTTATGGTAGATGGCTACCGTCGCCTATAATACAAGAACGCCACAGGTGCTCCAAGTGAGCTGCAGATGGTAGTAGGATTAAGGGTAGGAATTAGGTAGGGATGGAGAAATAGGCTCTGTGGCATCCCTTACTCATTCGTCGAAAAACAACAACACACATGCTATATTTAACGGTAAGTGGGTGGTTACTGCGACCAGACCGCCAGACAGAGAGCTACTAATGACTGCGAAATCACTCTAACCATTCATCCAATGGGCTCGTATAAATGTAACATAAAATAATTAATGGTTTCGTATATAATTATGTAGATTGTTAAATTTTTTTTGAAAAAAATATTTAATGTACAGACACGGCTCGTTTACGATTTTATTATATGTAAGTATATATAGCTTACATATATACTAGATTAGCGATATAATACCGCCGCTGGCTTCGCACTGATGAGATTTTTCACACAATTGTGTTAATAGAATTGCCGGTCATGAAATCGCAAACTAATACTAATTATATAATCACGTAAAACACCTTCTGGTTGGGTATTATATATACTGGCTAATAACCAGTTTCTTTGGAGGACGTCTATCTATACGCGCGTCTTTAAAAGTGACCGTCGATTAGACAGGTTTTCTTTCGATTAGAATGTTCCTTAGACAGGACTCGAATGTTCCACATGAACCTTTCAATGTTGGCCCATACTGGACCCAGCTGTACCCCCTTTTTTTAATATAGGGAAATCCTAATGGAGCGTAGGTGCTTGGGTTGGTTTATGCCCAACCCAAGCACCTTTATTTTACCCAACACGTTTATTTTACGTTGTTACACGAATTCGGTGCCCTGACCCGCCATACCTCTGCCATTTAGATTTTATCTTACTTTTGTAAAACTAGAACTAGTAGGATGCTTGAAAAGGGCAAAGGATCGTGTAAAATATCATTCTTCCATTCAATATTACTTGGCTGAACTTATAATAATAAAACGAGTTATAACTCATCTCTATATTATATAAAAATTTCATGTCACATGTTTGACGCCAATGAACTCCTAAACTACTGAACAGATTTTGATAAAACTTCATAAGTATGTGTAATTTTATCCAACCGAAAAATATAGGATAGTTTTTATTTTGAACAAGCTATACACGCTATATGGTCTTTTACTATATAGTCTAGTATTACTATATAGTCTCAGACTATATAGTACATTTACTTAACAAAAATTAAGCTGAAACCTTTTTACGTTTTTTTTAGTACCTCTTTCTTGAAAGTTTGAATTTTGATTTTTTTTTTAAATTTTTTGATTCACAAAATTTTGAATACTCGTCAATAAAATTCACATATAAAGCCACGGTTTTATAAGCGTGTGAAAGGTTATAGAGTGCCAATGACTTCGCGAACGTCCTTGCAGATTGGAACTAGCTTGGAACAAACCTGACACGTGAAAGGGTTGTCTATGCGAACACCTAACACACCAGACTTTGGTTAATGACTCGGTGAAGGTTAATGACGTCGGTCTATAAGTTCTTATATTTATAAAATTAACTATTTCAAGAGTTTTAAAAGTTTCACTTCTCAGCGCCTCTACTTAAATATTTTTATTAGCTTATTTTTAAAGTAATACAGGGTAGGAGTGTGTAGGAGTGCGCACTTTCACGATTTGATGTCATACGAATAAAATTAAATAAATCAAGTTAAAGTTATTGTATCATATTATATTAACTTTTTAGGTATCTGTCACACCCTTGATTTATTTAAACGAGTTAGCTCTATTCTTCAAGAATTTACCTACTGCAATTACGCAAGGTCTATCTTTATAAGATATTTTTTTTTATCTTTTTAGGTCTGTTAAGGTCTTTTTTATATATATATATATGTCGGAGGAGTCTAGTTGATTGTTATTTATGCGTAACGCAAAATATTAATTGTTTACAATGTAATTTAGTTTTAAAAATCTTAATTTTATTTTATTTCATTTGTTACATCTTTCTTATGTTTAAAAACCTTACTAATCTAATAAAAGTATTGAATATTGTTAACTTAACGCGACCAATCAGAGCAAAGCACATGCTTCGAGCGGGGTCGTGGCGCTACACTTGAGGTGATGCGGTAGTTGTGTTTTTTCCTTGGGAGATGAATAAGTGAGAAAGATCGATCGAGTTGGATCATTGTAGTTTTGATATTAGCGTTCTATTTTATAGTTTGTTGAAGTAAGGTAGGTGCCTTGAACCCGCTGCTCGGTCTAAATATTGTAAAGTGACAAATTACTGTTTATTTCTTAATTAAAATCGTATAAATCAGTGTTTATTGTATTTTGTGCTTGCATTTAACCCTAATGACGCCCACTAAACCTGCAACCACTAATGACGATGTCGAGGAAAACAATGTTTCTCCGACATATATATAAGTGGGCACATTGAGAAAAAAATTCTCAGCCTCTCCACTAGTTAGGACGTTATAGACAGAAGTGGGGACGTTGGGTAGTGTTTCGTTTGCTTTCTTTCTGACTCTTAAGGGTCCAGTGTGTAGTTTTGAATAGCTCATAATGTTCCTCAAGAAATGGTCTATAATATACAGGTGCCACCCCTCTCTAAGTAGTGGCAGGGCACACTGCTTTTCACAGTCATTTGGATAGCTCATAACCACCAGTAACCACCCCCTCAGACCACCGTGAAATAACAGCTTACTGTTATTTCGTAAAGTAAAATAACAGCATACATACAGCACGCATACGACGTGCTATTGGGTTTCTGTGAGGATGCCAGCGCCTTAGATACGCTAAGAGAAAACTTTGTGTTTGGTCAAAATTTTATGTTGACTTTAATTACGTTTTTGTCGACGGTGAGGCGGTTTTTAAAAAGACAATTTGTTACTCTTGAAAACTTCCTTATACAAATTACGTGCTAAAATAAACTAGAACTACATACTTAAAACAAATGATTAATGCTAATTGTTACAAGAGTAAGTAATTAATATTTTAACTACGTTGGATAATTATAACCCAGAGTTCTTTTGCAATGGGTAGAGTTTTATGATTAGGGTTCATTTCAAGTTTATTATATATATATATATATATTAATAGTAGTACAGCTGACGTAACTAGTTATAACAATCAATCACCAAGCTTTCTCTTAGCGTTCTCTATTCGTTTCCGAAGTACGCAACGAAGCGTTTGCATCTTTGTGGTGTTGCTTTGTGTTACAGGCGACGGTACTTTAGCATACTCGTACATGTCTCGCGTCACGTACCGTCGCGCCTTATATATTTTGTCCCCTAGAATATTGCGGGCTTAAGTATTGCGATCATTTATACCAAAATTAATGTTCCACCGACGACGTGACCGTGCTAAGAAACGTGTTTACTTTTTTAATTGTCTCGTGACTTTAAATCTCGATGCGTTATTGGGATGAATGAGCTATTGTTTTGATTGTATTTGAAAAGATACATTTGGAACAATGGATTATAAGTGCATTTCGAAATCACTTTGAAGGCGGTTACTGAGGTCAAATTGCAAATACATAAAATGAACCGTGAAAAAAGTTTGAGGATAGAATGAAACCTTTAATGCATTCGTTATTTCATTACTTCCTAATTCCTTATCTTTAATCTTACTTAAAGTCCAGTCAATGACTGTTTTTCCGTAAATGTTAACGATTTGCACAAAAATTTGAGTTCAGGTTCCTTTTACTTTTTAATTTATTCGCGAAAATCGTGCTTTTATCAGTTGAAAAATTAATATTATACTTTCACTAGCGAACAAGACGAAATGTATTGACTTTCAGTAAAAAAATTATATAGAACAAAAGTAGCTAAGAATTTTCAATGAGACATTTTTCACCCCCAAGAAGGGGTGGCATCCACCCCCAGGGTAAAAGCAACCCCAGGCGCAAGGGTCAACTTTGAAGTACTACTTTTCAATAAGTAAACTTACGATCCAAATTTTTGTGCAAATCGCTGTTGAAATAATTATATTAGGTATCGCTGTATTTTATCTGACTACCATTTAGGGTTTTGGGAGCACCTATGGTTTTACTTGTTGTAATAGGTTAACACCTACGACAATAGATAACGCTCAAGACAGTTATACTGTCTTGACAACATATCATAAAAAAAATATGTTTTGAAATCCAAGGCGAATTTTGTTTTCTATATTTTACACTGATATTAAAATTTATTTTATCTATAATTCCAGATTCATGTCTCTACAAAAGAGGACCACAGCCCGGTGTTATATTTCTTTTCGACATGCGAGGTGTGAAGTTGGGTCACATAACGAAACTTAGTTTGTCGTAAGTATTTTTTAAATTATTTCTGAATGTATATATATTTTTAAATTGGACTATATAATACATATAATATTTACTTATCTGTTAAACTATTCACCGTTATATTTTTTTTATAAAAATATTCAATGTTTTATAGCTTTCAAAAGGAAAGACAAAGGTAAAGGGAAAGGCGCGAAAAAACTGACATTCACTTCTCATTATTTCCTTTAAAAAAAAAAATAGTTTTTTTTAATTGAATTTCGACTTTAGTATTGGGTTAACAAACTTTAAAAAAAGCTCCGCCAACACATTTTATACAGACTTGAAAAAAAAAAAAAAAAATCAAAGCTTAGACAACATTTGATACTTATTTTCGTATTACTAAACCAATTTAAAAAAAAATGTTAACAGTTCGGCCACGTACGTAACCGAAGTTTCGTAACCAGTTACGATCGTCTACTTTATCGGCCTTGTACGAAACCAAAGCAGTTTTTTTTTTTAAATTAAATTCTCTACTGCTCCTAAGCGGGTACGGTGATTGGAAATATTTACACTCTAAAAATAAGGAATCTGTTGTACTTTAAACACTACATAGCATATTTAAATCAATCAACGTCTTCATTCAAAATTCGGATGCGAGATATACCAAAAATAAATTTAAATTTAAAGTTGGCTCTTCGCACACTCTTCGTACGAAATAAAATTGTGCGAGATGACTACTAAATACGGTGAAGCATATATATAATATGTATGGCAAACGTATAGACTGAGAGCCTATATTCGTTAATCATAATTATAACTAGTCGACGCATATAATTGACTTTAAAAAGCAGTTGTATCTGAAGCGTAAGCCGATTCTTGGTTTCTCGGTGCATATCCACATTAGATTAGAACGACCATCAATCTATTAAAACTATGGATTTTGCGCCACACATGCTTAAAGCGGCACATAAAAAGTACGCCTAAAACTGAATCATGGCGGAGTTCTTGCCTTCGCGCGTCGATCGTGAAAGGTAGTAACGACCAAGTTCTACTATTGATTTTAAAATCCAATCTGTTGACGTTTAGTCACATTTTCTTTAAATGACACATGTTCGGTTGATTTTAAATGACAGATGACAGAGTTCATGCTCTATGCATATGTCATTTTTAAAGCTACATACTAATATTATAAATGCGAAATTATGTTTGGATGTGTGGACGTTTGTAACTGTTTCACGCAAAAACTATTGATCCGATCACCGTGAAATTTTGCATACACGTTGTCTGTGAACACCAGAAAGGGCATAGGGTAGCTTTCATTCCGAAAAAAAAAAAAAAAAAAAAAAAAAAAAAAACTATTCCAGAGGGATAAATAAAAAATAAAATACTAACGCCTGGCCAAAGTGTTATATAAGCAACACGAGGTCAAGAGTTATATTGCTTTTTTTTTTTTTTTTTTTTTTAAATTTTCAACGCAGACTATATCGCAAGCACCAGCTAGTGTTCCATAAAGTTCATAGCGAAATCCATAGTTGTAATAGATTGATGAGAACGAGGGATTTGAGTTTCATTTAGAGGACAAGTCTTCGCAGCATTGAGACGTAGGTATATTGTGTGTTCAAAAGTAGGCTTTTATATTTTCAGATCGCTCCGTAAGTTCTTTCAGTATGTCCAAGAGGGAATGCCGGTGCGAATGAGAGCGATACACGTTCTCAACACTGAACCAGTTCTCGATAAGCTCATGATATTAATACGACCGTTTATGGACAAGAAGTTCTTTGATATGGTAAGTTACTATTTATTTATTTATTTATTTATTTATATTAGGGAAACATACAATATCTCGCTACACATTATAAACACACATACAAGAAAAACACAAATCAGCAAAGTTTCCACTAAATTACTAAAACATATTATAAATTACAAGTCACACAAGAATATTGGAGCTGGTAGAAAACATACAAAAAGGTAAGAATTACACAAAAAAAGAAACAAATAAATAAACCAGTTAACAAATAACATATAACATACAAAACAAACATAAACTGGCTGCAACAAAAAGGATACTACAAAACTATATTTTCGAGAGCTTGTTTAAGGCTTCGTTTATAGGCTCCTATAGGACAACTGAAAATATCCAGATCTAGCAAGTGTTCATTATAAAATTTACAGGAGCGATGCAAAAAGGTATTGCTACCTACTATTTAGTACAAATAGTAAGAAAATTTATTTTTCTTACTATTTGTGCATTCTGCGGAGTGTGACCTTGATGTTGTGACCTATAAATACAGGTATTCTTCCACAGGCCCCAGGTCACACAGTTACAATTAGATTAACATTGTCTTTATATCGTGTGGAGCTAATAAATGCAATATTTATTATTGTTATGTTAATCTATACTAATATGTATTGTAAAGAGAGAAAAATTGTGTGTTTGTAATGAATAAACTCAAAAACTAGTGGAGCGATTTTAATAATTCTTTCACCCCATAGAGAGCTACGTTACACAGCGAGTAACCATAGGCTATGTTAGTTATGTAAAGTTACTCGGGCGAAATAGTGTGCAACAGCTAGTTTCACTTTCTCCTTTATACTCTTATTCGTTCTATAAGAGATTGCATTCTTCCTAGTATTTTAATGTCTACGGTTTCACAAAATTCCATTTTCTATACATAAAATAAGTTTAGTTTTTTTTCTGTACTAATATTATAAAAAAGATAAAAATTTGTGTTTTTGTATGTTTGTAATGATTAAACTCAAAACTAGTGGACCGGTTGTAAAAATTCTTTCACCCATAGAAAGCTACATTACACAGCGAGTAACATAGGCTAATAATATATGTTATAAAGTTACGCGGGCGAAGTCGCGTGCAAGAGCCTTGTATTTAATATGTTGTGTGTGTGTGTGTATATTTTTCAGTTGAAGTTTCACAATAAGACTGAGAATCTGGACAAGTTTTACGAAACGGTAATCGGACGGTCATCGTTGCCGTCCGATTTTGGTGGATCTCTTCCGGACACGCAAACGCTTCACAAGAAATGTATGCTCCATTTGATTTCCATGAATTCGTACTTCGCAGCCGAAGAACAACAAAGAATTGAAGCTCTGCCAAACAAAAAAAGAGACAAAGACGGGGCAAATTCGTTCAAAAAGTTGAACATTGATTAGTTTATTATTAATTTTACGTGCAAATTATTTAATTATTTTAGTAAACAAGTACTTACTTACATGTTAAGAAGTTAAATTAAGCTGTTTATCCTAAGTCAGCACAATATTATGTCCATTTTTGACAAAAAAAAAAAAAAAAACAAACGCACTTAGTAGCTTTTAGTTATCGTTATAGATTGTATTGTTAGCAAGTGACAGTTCATAGTTTATAGAATAAGTTTTCTCCTAAAATAGGTTTTTAGTAGAAAATTAGATTTTGTGCATGGCAACATATTTTCAAAGTGACATTTGACCGTGCGTATTTGTTATGGAGAATAGAGGTAAGGTGCACCGACTCTATGTGTATTAGAAAGTGGTCACAGAATACCAGTAAACTAAGATGTCGCTAGTGTAGCATTGTCGAGTAAATTAGACGACATTCAGTTACAACAATAATTACACCGTGCTGATAACGCGTTCATTTAATTAAATAATTTTATCACTTTTAGAATATTCTCTTCTTTCTCTTTTTTTGGTCTTATAATAATTATTATTTTTATAAATTAATAAATAAATGTAAAAATATTTTTTTTTTTTATAATTCTTTAGGCATATTTGTTTATAATATATTTTTTTAAATTTATGGCTGTATGTAATCTTAATAAATAAATAAATAAATAATAAAATAATCCAAACTCTCTGCTACCACGTTGTAAAGTAGAAATATCTTCAATCAAATAGCTTTTAAATAATATTTCTCTATATATATATATATAACTTTGCAACTATGGTGTAATTTGGTCCAACTTAAAAGATAGGATATAGTTTTTATTTTGAATCCGTACGAAGCCGGGAGCTGGAAAATACTAATATCGCGTAGCGACATCTGATGTCATCGCATTGCATTACAAACTTGAGACTGTCTAAAAATAAACGCAGTCTGCAATAAGTTCAACTTTTCGCTGTTAGATGGCGACAGCCAGTGAGCTTAAATCGCGCTATCGTTTGGTTCTTGACAAAAAGTATTTAATTTGGTCCAACTAGTTGAGATATATGTTTTTATTCAATACATTTCACACAAGTAATACAATTTTTTTTTTAAACCGAATGACAAATCAATATTATAATAATACGTACAACGTGCCAGTATCAAAGTTACTTCAACAGATATGCAACACTAGCGCCATTGTGGCCACTTTTAGAACCCTTATTGTATTATTGGAGAGGACTATTTTTTTTTTCAATTCGTTTGTCATATGAGTCGGTACCTCTACCCTACATATAGTATATATTTGTATATATTTGCTTTCGCATTTGCAATTGCCTTTTAATAACTGTGATATCGGATACATTTACTTACAAATGTTAGGTACACATGTATCACTGCATCAAATCTCATTAGCTCAATAGCTTTTGTGGAGTTTACTCCTTAAGAATACGATTTGCACATATAAATATATATATCTATGTAAGCCCGTGGTATGAAAATTTATGGGAGTAAAATCATAATTGTCACACGTTGCGTTATGTTATGCGTTATAGTTAAGTTCACTTTTTTGAATGCGCCGTCTATGCAATATTAAAAAAAAATAAAAAAAACAAATTTGTTCTTTCGGCGTGTTAGAATTGTGAAAATTTAAATGTATTTTATGATCGTGAGTAATGAGTAAACTCCAGTCGTGCGTTGGAACTCACACATTTTTTAAAAAAAAAATTTATTATGACTCAAAATGCATCTCATTTTACTTCCCATGCTGTATAGAAACTAAAAAAAAAACCGCATTTTGTATACCATCTTCTTTACGAAGTATGTTCGGGATAAACACCGAAACTACTGAACCGATTTTGTTTAAATTTCATAACTATCTGTAATTTGGTCCAACTTAAAAAAATGATTTTTTTTTCGATTATGCAAATTTCATTTTATATATATATATATATACCAATTGTTCTATATATATATATATACATATAGAACAATTGGTGTAAAGTTCCAAAAGTTTCTAACAGATGGCGGTGTAAGTTAGTTTGTTGACACAACATTTTTAACATATTTAAAAAATAATTTAAAATTTATTTTAGTTATTTATTTTGGGTAACAGGTTGGACAACATCGTGTAATATTTTTTTTTTTTTTTTTTTTTTCGAGCTGTGGCAGGACAAAGTCTTCCGAGTTATATTATTATAAATTATTCCAAGTATACCTCTTCAATTGTTATATTTGTGGTTGAAATATTCATGATAACATTCCACGTGTTCTCTTCTGTCCTTATGTTTCGTCCGTTTGTTTGTGAAGTCTGTATGTTGATTATATGACTTTCCGTGTACTTAAACTATTTCAGGTGTTACTTAACCGTTGACTTATATAATTTAAAACAGTTAAATCAATAGTTGTGAATTAGGTGTATTGCGATTGTCCTCCTTGTAGTCATATTGCAGAAATAAGATATATTTGTTCAAGCGATTTGAGATAGATTATCTAATTTGTAAATGGACTAAATAGCTTTTTGCCTAAATGCATAACATAAATATACAAACAATATGCATAATTAATTGGCAAAAGACCCCGATTCATTCTGATCTTGGCATCATAAGCGATTTTTTTAACGATTGCTGTAATAATTACTTTTATTTATTTAATTTATTTACTAGCTTAGTCCTATTTCAAAGCGTTCGAGCCGCCCTTGTCAGTGTTATTTTATATTTAATTGACGGTCACCATTTCACATCTATTTTCTCTGATATATAGGTAGGTACGTAATTTGTAGTATCATTTGGTATAGGTAAGTATGTGTTACTTTACTCTATTATAAAATCCATATACTCTATTCATCCAAATAAGTTAAAAAAAAATTTGCATGGATTCAATGTGCAAGGAAATGCTGTGGTATATATATATATAGGTATACACTGATTTAAGAAAGATACAAAAATCCTTTAAAATTTTTAAAAATAATGAATAGCTATAATCTACGAGTTTTGTGTTGTTTAAAAAAACGAGATACATTAGAGTGAAACATAATTGTTATTGTTATTAGCAAAAGGTGATTAAATAGTACAAATCCAGTCAATTTTAATCCTAATAACTGAAACATTTAGTGGTTTATTATTTAGTTGTAAAAAAAAAAGAGAATTGTATTTTGCAATAATTATTGTATAATATTTTGGACAATGATGTTAATGCTTACTAGATTTTGAATAAAATGGATTTGAAAATTCAGATTGTTCTGTGATCATCGTAATAGTGTAAGTCCCGCAAATTGCTAATGCGCTCGGCCGCCATTTTGGTGACGTCATCTCGTGACACATTCACTTGTGTCTTTTTTTTGCATCGAAGTACTAAACCTATGGATTTTGCATCACAAATGCCAAAGCGGCACATAAAAAGTACGCCTAAAATGGAATCATGGCGGAGTCTTGCCTTCGCGCTGTAAAAGGTAAAATGGTAAAATGTAGCAACGAACAACTTCTACTATTCATTTTAAACCTTAATGCGTTGATGTAAAGTCACATTTTCTTTAAATGACAGACGACAAGGGTTCGTGCTGTACGCATATTATTATGTCACTTTTAAATGTTCCATGAAGTTGGTAGTGTTTTGTATGGCGTGCGAAATCCATAGTTTTAATACATTCGTGCTTTTTTGTTAACCGTACATTTGAATTTTGGATGACGTCACGTGGATGTTAACGTGACAAGGTTCTTAGCAATTTGCGGGTAATATACAAATACTTATTAGAAATCTGTAAACTTCGTTATATTAATATTTTTTAATAGTAAATATTTTGTATATAATGTGTACCTACCGTAGGTATGTACCGTGGCGGAAAGGAAATCTTTAACGTATACCTATGTTTTGGTAAAAATGTATAAGCTGATCTTTTAAACTTATAAACATACGATACGATTTCCTCGATCGTACCTAATGTGTTGTGTGATTCTTAATGATTATTTAAATTGTTTTTTGTAAATGTACTTAAAATGTTACTGTTGGGTCTTATAATAATTATAATTATAAAAGGAACTATATTGTGGCTAATGAGGGAACTATCATTATGATTTTTAAATGCCATCCCATATTTCTAATGACAACTTATTAGTCGTTATCGCTTCCTGTTGAGTGTTTTTAGTTTTTTGGGATTTTTGCAAAAATAAAAAAAAACTGTCGGGTCGAAGTAAAACCTTACGTAGTCCACAGTAGCGCCCTCATTGCTACAACGGTTCTCTTCCAGACTAATAAATTATAGAAAATTATTATGATTATATTAAAGTTTGTTTTTTTATTTTGTGATATTATTTAGTTCTCTTAGGCTCGAGTTCACCAACAGACGGTTATTTTTAAACAGCCGTTTAATAATATTTTGTTGTTCACAATCGCTAAAATGCGGGTTAAACGCCCTAAACATCTGATTAACTTAATGATTAATCTGATGTTTAGGGCGTTTAACCCGCAGTTAAGCGATGGTGATCAACAAAATATTACTAAACGGCTGTTTAAATTTTAAACAGCTGTTTATAAATAACCGTCTGTTGGTGAACTCGTGCCTTAAAAGAGCAGTAGTTTGTGATAAATATAATAAAACTGTTGGATTCTTACCGAATTTTAGTTTTATTTATTTCACCTAATATGAACAAAACATTTCTTACCAACTACTTGAATTCGAATTAAACCAGTAATAAATTCCTCCTTAGAATATATTAAATTACTTACCCACTTATAAATTTTAACTTGCTTAGAAATCCACCTTATAAACATGTAAACAGCGGGTGACCATAGGTCAACCATAGACTAGAGTCGACTATAGTCGCTCGCTTGCTGCCATGCGTTGTGTATTTTGTCTATCATTTTGACATTCTTCATCAAGTGCAGTGATGTCAATAATAACCAGTAATAAATCATCAACTTTTAAAAGTGGCAGGACACTGCGTTTCGCAGTCATAAATTAGGCAGCCCGTCTGGTGGCAGTAACCACTCTCTCACAGACCACCATGAAATAACAGCTGTTGTGTTTCGGTGAGTGAGTATAGGGATGCCAGTGGCCTTGTCCTCATTCCCTTCCCTGTCCCATTTCCTTACTCCTACTATTAAGGTCCACAGCGCACTTGCAGCACCTATGGCATTGCTTGTCTTAATAGGCAGAGGACGTAATGAAATCATTGTAGTGTAGATAATTCAAAGATTTCATTAGTGTAAGTAATGGATGATTTTCGGAATACAGTAGCTAAAAAAACAGAGAAATATTTTCTTTAAGACTACTGTCATTTAAATAATAGTTTTACGAATTTTAATAAATTGATAAGTTTAGTACTTACCTATATTTGATACCGAACTAAGTTTGTGATATCTGTTTATTACCTGATATTGAAAGCAGGTTTACTTTTCATCAGTCTGGACACCTCGGTAAAAATAGCAAGGCTTTTGGGTTTGACGCTATTCGAACTGTAGGTATTGAATGTTATTTTAATTCTTAATTAATGTTTAATTTGTTTCTCATTATTTTCCCCTTCATGTAAGACGTTAACTAATCTATAATTAATTAATTTCAGTTTTTTCTTGTGTTACCGGTGGAATCTTTACATATTATAAAACAAAGTCCTCCGCCGCGTCTGTCTGTCTATCTGTTCGCGATAAACTCAAAAATTACTGCACTGATTTTCATGCGGTTTTCACCAATGGATAGTGGGATGATCAGGGAAGGTTTTTATGAAAAAAAAAAAATGCACTCCGGGCGAAGCCGGTAGCGGGACAGCTAGTATAAAAATAAAAAACCTTTTCGATCTAGTCGAATAAACAAATTTCGAAAAGAATCTCATTTCATTTATACCATCATATTTTTTTTTAATTATTTAATAAGGTACACAAAACAGGACACTGACATTAAATACATTGAATAGATATAATTACATTGAAGTGAACTAGACAGAGGCCCAAAACACGGTGTACACAGCATATCCAAACAAAACATTGAATATTTAGTTGTAAAATATTTTTTTATGTAGTAAATGGTAGAAAGTGAGTTGATAGTGTTGGCAACTGGAATCTTACAAACAACATAATGTCAGAAAATAACCGTCGTTGTACATCTGCCGTTTTTTTGTTTACACTCGATAAAACGTAAAACATGAATGAAAGTTTTCGTTTAAAAATGTTTCATGTATTTAAATATATAGCTAATAAAGTATAGATTGATTACTAACGTGTTATTTGTAGGAATCAGCGAAATCTGTGAAAATATTGATAAGTTAATGGTAAGTTCACAACATTTTTGTTCATATTATGTTCATATTATCTTGATATTATCACATTCTTCTGATCAGTCTTCAAATTTAATGCATACAATTTTTTTTCTTTAATTATTGTGGCAAATTATATTACTCATTATAAAAAAACTTTGTTATATTTTATTTATTTATTTATTTATTTGTGGACGCAGTAGCGACCACGATCATATTGGACTGAATAGATGATGATGAAATTTGTAAATTTTACATAATATCTATAGTCAGTCTATAGTAATGTCTTATTTTTTAAATAATTCCTTACCTACATCTAAGAAACATTTTAACATTGCATTGCATTTAAGAAGGTGCCTAATTTCAATAATTTAAATAAATTGTTATCTTTGCGGTTACTTAGTTACTCTATGTAACTTTCCTGTTACTTAGAGTGTTCTTTATAAATAAGTATAAAATTCAAAAATATTTTGGGTAATAACTTACAAATTCGACAATTAGAACATAGAAACTACGATTTAGGGTACTCGATTTTAACTATACTTACTTAGATGTTAAAGAGAAAAACATTTAAGTTACACAATTGATTAATTATTAATTTTACAATTAATTCTTATATTATTTTGTTTACATTATCATTAACTAATAAGCTATTCTTTACTTTCATGACATGTCTACATTAACCTTTACTTTTTCTTCCTATTCTAGGTTTTACTGTATTTTTAATAACATATATGAATTAATTACCTAACTTATTAAGTTAAAGTGTGGCAAATTTAATGAAGCTTAACAAACATCAGTGGACTAGTTATCTATGTAATAAGGTTTTAAAATTATGAAGCCTACTTTACCTTCTTAATTATTTAAATAAAAAGGCTTCAGTTTTCTACCTTATAATTCCAATAATTTATTTTTTATTATTTTCATTCAAATTCAAGGTATAATATATTAACATAATTATTAGGGAACATCTTTCACTCCATTTTGAAATAGTTATTAACAAAATAAGCTGCATGCAGCGCTGTCTCATTCAGACTGCAAACTATGGTGAACTAATGTATTCCAGCATAATAATTAATTAATGCAAACCTATATATAAGTAATAATTTATTACTTATAAATTATTACTAATACCTAAACGATTGCCGTCCAAATATTAATTAGATATTTACTAGCTGGTGCCTGCACTTTCGCCCATGTTGAAAAATAAATAATAAATAACACCTGACAAAATTATAAGAGCAATAATTTATTTAATCTTTTTGTCTTTTTAGTTTTGCTAGGTAATGGATTTTTTCCCTAGGGGAATAGTATGTACCTTTTATCCCGAAAAAAAGTATGCAAAAATGTGTTGCAAAATTTTGTGATGATCAGTAGCTAAAGCGTGAAAGGGTAACAGACAGAGTTACTTTTATATTTATCTAGATGGTATCCAGTTCTGTTTTTTAATCTTTTTAATATATTTAATTTCAGAACACAATGGAACCAGTCAACAACAACCAATATGAATTAAGACCAACAAACAGTAAAAGAAAAATAACAACACCATCCACTAATGTGTATTTAAATCCTGCGTTAGACCTACTTGTTAATGATGATCCGATGTGTAACACCGCCATGGAAATAGTACCCAATAAAAAAAGAAAGAGAACACGCAGCTGCAATATAGCCGCATTTGAAAACTCCGCCTTAGACCTAGGTATAAGTAAAAAAGCTATTAACGAGTTTCTAGTGCGTGAACTGGACAATGTGCGCAGAAACATTAAGACCTGTGAAATCCCAGAGGCTGTTAATTATTCAGCACCTGATATTCGTGCTAATGAACCCATCTATGCTAATGTGTCTGAAGTTGAAGATAGCATAAACAGTGATATTAGAGATGGAACAGACACTATGTCTTATCCAATCCAAATGAATGACGATAATATGGAAATTAATGTTGATGATTCAAAATTGAATTCTAGTTTGACAGTCCTTAATCATAAAAATTTACAAAACAATGCAGAATTTGATTTATCAGCTATAAAACCTATCACACAAACAAATATTACTAATAATATATTAATAAATAACCCAGGAAATTCAAGTTTAAGTTTCATAGATCGTCTCGCTTTGGATTCACCTAGTGTTTCTGATGAAAATTTTATTCTTGATGATGATTTAAATGAGAGTAACATTATGGAAATTAAAACTATAACTATTATTACAAAAAAGAAGAGAATTGAAAAAAAGAACAACACAAATCCATTTCTGAACGACAGTTTAGATCAAAATAATGGAAATGTAACTGAAAATCCGTTTCTTTCTACGATTTCTGAACCGGAATACAACACAGAATGTTCATTGCAAACTCAAGATCCGATTCCTCAAAATATAGTACCAAGGAGGCTGTTTGTTAGTGATCTAAATAGTACGATGTCTACAATCAATGAATCTGTTGATCAAAATATATATGAAAATATTGACAATTATCGGACTGAGAGCCCCATTTACGAGAATGTACCAGACGAAAATGATCTTTATTCTAATAAGCAAAGTAAGATATTGGGCTGTGACGTTTCACAATTTAGCGCTGAGGATATAATGAATTTGAACAGATTGAACAATCAATCTAACAGTTCTACTGAATCGAATGACAGTAAAAAAACGAAACACCCATGGTTTAAAGCTAGCAATAAACTTTCTAAAAAGGTTTTGAAGACTTTGAAGAGGACTTTTAAAAATGATAATAAAACAGAAGGCAATTCAACGCTAAATCCTTATGAAGTTCCAAGGAAGCCACAAAAACAGAAGGTCCCTAAGGAATCGGGCATCGAAAACCCTTGTTTGAACTTGGATAACTCTGACGAAATAGAAATAGAGGAACTGGAAGACGGTCACGAATATGAAACAATTAAAACGTTGAGAAACACGAGACTTAATATGAACGTGACGCCGCTAAAGGAAAGAGCGGAGGATAATGACGCATCGCAAAATAAGTCTAATACTCCCGGCAAGAAGGTTCGTTTCAATTCGACACTGAACCAAGAGAAGATTATTACAGGTAACAGTTTCGACATGAGTGTACAAAGTCCGGGATTCGATGCCAAAATTGATAAGTTTCACGATGAATTAGAGAACTGTATAAACGAGAGGAAGTTTTTGCAACAAAACATGTGAGGTTTTTATGTTGTGCCTACTTGAGTCTTGCATAAAGTCTTTTGGGAATCTGTTGGGCATAATCTAAGGAATCTGTTACAGTAGTACTCAAATGATATATATCGTTTATCGATGTACTTGGGCAGAAGAGGAATTTTTAAAGAGTGAGAAATGCTATCGATCAATCCACACACACTTGGTGGCTTTGGTCGCCAGCTGCCGCCATGTTAGCGTGCGCCGCTTGCCACATTACGCGAGTGCGCATTCTATTATCAACCTTATAGATATTACATCTAAGGTTGATTGTAAGTTTTAACCTTTCTTCGTTAATCGTCGAAGTTGTACTTTCTCTTCTGCGTAAGCATAATCTGAGGCATAATCTATTTTAATATTTTTCAATTTAATATATATCTCACTTATTTAATCTATAAAATTACACATCCTCATGTCACTTATTACAATTATTTTCATATTGAGTCCACATTCATTTGTGTCATTTTAGCTTAGAGCTTAGAGTCCATTTTAGCCACTTGCGAGGCTTTTCTTTTTGGGATTTGGTTAAGGCTTTGAAGTGAACATATGTATAAAAGCAAAATGTCTTCAAGATAAGCTGCGTCAGGCCTCTGGGAATTTCCACAGAACGGACCAGCGCCTTCTCTCTTAAGTTCTTTATCATTTATCCTACTTTCTACCATTCCTTCTATTCTACCACACGCGCGCGCGCGCGCGCGCACACACACACACACACACACACACACACACACACACACACACACACACACACACACACACACACACACACACACACACACACACACACACACACACACACACACACACACACACACACACGCACACACACACATACAAACGCACGCACACACACACACGCACACACACACACACACACACACACACACACACACACACACACACACACACATAAGCACACGTGGTGGAGATGAATAGATTTAAAATTGTGTATGAAATTTTCATAGTTTTAAACGTGACAAAACATTTAATAATTAAAAGAGTATTTTTCTAATATAAAGAACAACATGAATATTTTTTATCCACTGCATCCATTTTTGTGGACATTTCATATAGATGATATTATGTACTCTTTTGACCTTTTTTATTATTATTATTATTATTATTTATTAATAAATAAGTTAGGTATTTTTTATTTGTTAACAAACTTTTTTCCAAAGCATAAATAAGTCCAAAGGTATTTTTTTTTTAATGTTAATAATTACTTTTACAATCAAAATGTTTGTATTAATCTCGTGTGTAATCATTTATTTATTTTAAATTATTTTTTTAATTTATTAGATACACTTTCTTTTGTAAAAAAAAAGCGAAACATTTACGAGTGTAAGTAAACATCACTAAAAACAAAAAATGTTATACCTAGGTACTAATAGTAGGTTATTATTAATATTAAATTAATTATTAAAATTTCTAAATGTCTAAGAAACTAAGATTTAGTTTTTAATTTATTTTAAGTTAATCTTGCCAAATAAATGAGTTCTTATTGTCTTATTGTTAACACTTATTTTTCAAACCGAAGGTCCTTTGTTATTAGTTGATCAAAGTCAATTGCCACATTCGATAAAGTGGATTTTATTAGCAGTATCGAGAAACGTTGACTGTTTTTTTATTACTTATTAGACGTTTCTTCAATCAGTTCACAGTTATCAATCTATTTATTTATTAGATTCAATTTCTAGGGTTACAGTTTAAAATTATTATTTTAACTCCAAGAAACATAGTGAGCGATCTATGTCCTTCCAAAATAATAGAAATATCTATGAAATGTTTTACCTACGCAATATGACAATATACTTAATATGAAAAAAAAAAAATCTTTAATACATAAGTTTGTTATTTGTTAGAAAATGAAATTTAAAAGTGTTTTTCATTCAAAATTTAAATAATTTAAAAAAAAATATTTAAGTAGATATTTTTTATTATTATTGATCTAAAAAAGGATAACTTTATTTCTTTTCTTTTTTTTTTTTTTTTTTTTTTTTTTTTCACACATTCCACACAGCACCATCTAGTTCCACACTAAGCAACTAATGCTTGTATTATGGATACGAGACAGTTGATATACTACATAGATTACTTTTTTTTTTATAAATACATATATATTATAAATAGAAAACATCCATGACTCAGGTAAAATGTTAATACATAAACATTCGCCCCTAGCGGGATTCGAACCCACGACCGTTTGGTTAACAGCTAGGTTTACTAGCCACTAGACCAAACGTGTCGTATTTCAGACATGTGTTCATAGCTTTATGTTAAAATATACACACTATAAAAATCAAAAATAAATAAATAAATAAATAAACGATCTGCCTGTTACGTTCATAAGGGTGACGTCATAATAAAATAATAAAATATAAAATAATAATAATAAGACATCAGATTATTATTGGGCTGTTCATCTTCCCAGTAATCACCTTCAACAGTTTGTCTATGCTGCCCCTTAGTCTATTCACCTTAGGCTGGAGTTCACCAACAGACGGTTATTTTTAAACAGCTGTTTAAAATTTACGCGTATCGTTTAACTGCGGGTTAAACGCCCTAAACATCAGATTAATCATTAAGTTAATCAGATGTTTAGGGAGTTTAACCCGCATTTTAGCGATTTTGAACAACAAAATATTATTAAACGGCTGTTTAAATTTTAAATAGCTGTTTAAATTTTAAACAGCTGTTTAAAAATAACCGTCTGTTGGTGAACTCGAACCTTAGTCATTGAGGGATCTTTTTGTATCTTCGAAATGACTAATTTGAATTTCTACTAATTGCTGAACATTAGTAAGACAAATTTTTGGGCACGCCATAGCTTGATGCTATTTTCAGGACAAGGTCATTGCGTCGTTATAACTTTTCTACTTTATGTCTCTTCCAGTACAAAAGTAGACGTTACCATTCAAGGTTTATTTAACTGAAATATTTGTATAAAACTAGTCCCAACAGCAAGACTACGACCACGACAAACATGTCCAATCAACAAGTCAAACACGTCACTTTGTTGAAAGTTTGTTTGATGACTTTTGTTTATCCAAATAAATCTAATTAAATATACTTATGTTTGTCTTTTAAAGATGATAAGGTAATATTTATGATTCACTAAACTATTTTTTAAATTTTGTAGTTTTTTTTTTAAAATCTAAATTTCCATCAGACAAACTGACGCGGTCTTTCAGAGAACCTCTAAAGTCTGTAGGTTTACTTAAGAGAGCACTGGATTCTCTTTGAAACTTGCCTTAATTTAAAAAACTTAGATTTTTTTAATGTAAAGGTCCACAGACAGGCTGACGATTCACTTGATGGTAGGTTTATGGGTACAGTCGCCTATGACACATGCAACCCACATTAGCTGCCAATGTGATGCCGATCTTAGTAGTATAATTTAGGATAATTAAGGGATAGAGATGTGGGCTCTGTTATCCTCTACACTCACTCACTAAAACGAATAGCATTCACGCTATTCACGAACATATTCAAAATACCTACCTTTTTTTTACAAGAGGAATTATCATAGATACCCATCGGACTCCTGCCCCGAGATGGTAGTGGGGTAGACCTACCGACTAAAACTCTTGGCGTCCTCCGCGTCCGCTATAGGCGAAGTTGAGAGGTCGGACAAACACTCTTCCGCAACTCCGCCGCGGATATACCTACCTAGGTACTTTCCGTAGAACTTTTAAACAAAAAGAGCCATAACGTAGCTATCGATACAAAACTCTTATCTTACATAACCCATGTCTTATATTTACCTACATAATGCAACGTAAAATACACATCGTAGATCCACCCAAGCCTCTACTGACCTCGTTGTAAAGGTTGCTAACCCCTGTACAACGCAGCCAAATGCAGTATTAATCCGTTATTGTCTAGTAAACTCAATTTCAGTGTCTTTTTAATATGATCACATTATCATTGACGCCAACCCTGCTGATCTACTTACGATATGTAAAAGGGTCTACATTGATTATGAATGAAGAATATACATGCATTGATACATATAAGTAGCTACCTAGGAGACTAGGTACTTAAATCCTATTTCTGCTGAATTTTGTGAAGAATTACCTACTTGCGACCTGCCCCCGGTTGCAATATTTTTCTGCAAATTATATACACAAACCTTCCTCGTTTATCGCTATTTCCATTAATGAAAACGTTATTACAATCCGTTGAGTGGTCTATAAGGCTTTCGACTTTCTATTGGGCCAAAATCCGCTCTAATCTTTTGTAACTTGCTGAGGAGTTGGGTCTGCCGCAGACTACTTGATGCTGCAGCATCAGTTCAAGGTTACCATGTTACGTAAATACCGCCGAAGTAACAGTACCTATACCAAATTTCATATCAATTGTACACGTGGAAGTTAGTGAAATCCCTTCGTTAACTAAGAAATGGGCTGATAATCCTCCAACGCCTGAATAGATCTTCATAATTAAGTATATATAAGAACAATCCTCAGCTTTCAACGAAAAACCGGACCAAAATCGGTCAATCCGTTTGGGAGCTACGATTCCACAGACAGACACTCACCTCAATGTTATAACACTCCGTTTTTGAATCGGGCGTCGGGCGTCGGGAGTTCATCCGCATTTACTTCGGGTTGGTAGAAACTTTATCCCGGGACACGTGAATTTCGCACAATTTTCCTTATACTCGTATGTGTCTGTTTAGCTACAATATGGGCTCCTTCAAACTTTCTGTAAACAAATTCCTGTATAGTCGGCAGCACGTAGTGTAGTTGCCTAAAGAACACAAACAACAGCTGGGATGATACACTCTGGCATTGCTTGTGATCTTAGGCAACTGTAACCACTTACCATCATAGTGGATCGTCAGCATTCCTGTCACCCTCTGTGATACAAAAAAGTTTTTTTACTGCATCCTACGTTCATTTAAGATTATATTTCAGACTTTATTTTGTATTAAAAAAAAAAATCTTCTATAAAGTGTGACGAAAAACGGACAGATGGTATGTAAACACATGTTCGGCTGCATGAATAAAATTATAAATAGCAAAATAATAAAAAAAAAAAATTATGAATAATCCCATTTCTACATCTTCAATTATTGAAGAATTAATAGGATTATTCAAGAATTTGAATTCTTATAAAAAGAAAATTGGCGAATTACTTTTGAAAAAATAATTTTATCACTTATAGAATATTTTCCTCTTTTTCTTCTTCTTATTATTATTTTAATTAATAAATAAATGTAAAAATATATTTTTTATGATTCTTTAGGCCTATTTGTATATAAATAATCTATAATATATATTTTTTAAATTTATGGCTGTATGTAATCTAAATAAATTAAAAAAAAAAAAAATTGGCTCTGGTCTGGATTTGAAAAGTAGTGGTAGGGCCCACACTGCGTTTCGCAGTCATTTGGGCAGGGCAACCCGTCTGCCGGCAGTAACCTTACAAAAAAACACCTCCTTACGTTTTAAATGTTATTTTATTGACTAGGTATCTCCTTACATTGATATACTTTTAAAACGTATTGTTTAAAAATTCTAATATAAGCAAAGAAAACTTGATATTTTCATACAAAAAATTCATTTCTATAGCCCATTTATAATTTTACAATAACAATTGTACAATGTTGTTCCCGGACAGCTCTACGTCTGATGTACGCATGCCTACTCCTTGGAGTATTGAATGAACACGGTCTGAGCTGAGTTCACGGCGATATTCTCTCAGATCCATTCGTATTATGGCGGAGTTATTGATTTCCAACGCAACAGTGTGTTAATTTCGTATCGCACGGCAGTCGGGTCCGTCAGAACGTGTTGTGGCCAGTGATTTTTGCTATAAATTCATTTTTTTTTTAACTAACAAACAGTGCCTTCGCCCATATTGTTGTTTTACCTGCATCGATTGCCGGTAAGTAGGTCACGGTTTGAATTCCGCGATCCGAAATATAGACTATTTGGTGGTATAGTGACGTTTTAGCGTTCTTTTTTTAAACGACACAGCCTTAAATGAACTAATCAAAAGAGGTTGCCAGTTTGAGGTTGAATGTTCTAAGTTTGTTTTTGTTTACCAAAGTGGCTATTGATCTGCTCGCTTCCGGTAAATTAGTGCCTGGCACGGTGTTATACCTGTCCAAAGTTATTTTTTGATGGGTTCGGTATTGTTATTTCGGAATAGCTATAGTATATTCGGTTCGCGAAATTGTTTATGCGTCATTATTCATAATTATTTTCCAAAGAAGACGTTTTCTTTTGAACTCAAAATAAATATAGGTAACATAAATGTTGTGTCAAGTTTTGGATCAGCGCTCATAATATGTGTATTTATTTATTGTTTTTCTAAGATATTATCGAGATTTCAACACAATTAGTTATGAAATTACTTTTATGAGGAAATATTAACTAAATCATACACCTACTTTCGTAAATATTTTACTTATAACTTATTTTTATTAAGTAAAATCTAATTACAAATTATTATGAAGTGAATTAAAAACAAAAATTACTTAATCAAATTATAAAAGTTATACAGAACATGTCATATAAAACTGATAAAATTGTGTCAAAATATTTTAAGTAAAGGAATAAATTAAATCCTGTGCTGATTGCACTGGATTTAATTTATTCCCCCT
This sequence comes from Synanthedon myopaeformis, assembly GCA_944738685.1. NCBI lineage: Eukaryota > Metazoa > Arthropoda > Insecta > Lepidoptera > Sesiidae > Synanthedon > Synanthedon myopaeformis. Next base: position 1,048,893 of record OX122933.1, on the reverse strand, counting down.
ACTTATATAATATTTTGATGTGATTTGATATACAACTCTATTACTAAGAAGGACCAAAATTTGTATTTATATATAGATTTTCTATAGTATCCTAAGTATACGAAAGACTAATATGAAAATAAATTCTATAATTAATTCCTTCGTTTACTTATAAAATGAGTCTTAATATCCAATTTATATCAGGTAGGTATTTAAGCCTCTGGCGAAAGGGGTGTTAGTACGAAGTGTTCAGTAATTGACTTGCCTAATGTAACGTAGCGTTACTTATTTTATTTATTTTATTAGTTATATTACCTTATTTGTTTATTTATTTATTTAAGTATTTAAAAACTTATTATTTTTTTTTAATATATAGAATTGCATTTGACGTTCAATATTCAAAATTTTCAGTCAGAGAGCGTTTTTTTGTTTCTCTGTCGCTCGCAGAGAGCGGTACAGTTTTTGTGCTGATAATAGCCTGTATTTGCCAATTTCATTTTCTTTTAAAATTTTAATTATTCAGTTTAAAATATCTATGTAAAAAAACCCCGGTTTATAAATGGGTACGTATTTCATCTTATTTCTGATGATAGATTGTTGATTAATGTTTTTTTATTATAATTTGTGTTTTAGTTCATTTTAAATTTATTGTTAATTTACTCATTTAATTCTATTATCTTTTGCAGTTTTTTTTAATCCTTATGCAATTGTATTTTTTTTATTTACTCTTGTTTGTTTTTGCCTGACCATTTATTGAATAAATTATTAACATTTAGGGATCTTATATCTAAATTTTAGATTCCCACGGTCAGGCACACATATTTTTTCTTTTAGATTTGTGTTTAATTATTTCTTTTTCATTTCAGGTTTTTTTTTTTGTTATGGTTTTTTGTTTTGGTTTTTTATCATTCATGGATTTAATTAGAGATATATAATTAATATATAATGAATCCTGGGTTTTATCCGCATTTTACATTCTGATGAGCCTTCTTCATTTTTCTTTGGTGACACTGATGAGCAGCGTGTTTTTATTTTGCCGAGAAGGAAAACTATATTATTACATCCAGCCATTTATTCACATCCAGCTAAGTTTTTAATTTTTATTAGCCGGATTTATTGAATCAAATTTTAAATTTCATATATATATATATATAATAACGTACGGGCTTAAGGACCACCCCCTGTGTATTTTTTTTTGTTTTGTTTAAATATATTTTAAGTGCTAACATATGATTTTTTTCATTTTTTTAGTTAGCTGGCGCCCAATTTTTTTAGTTAATTTCATAGCCGAAAACGTTATCTTAGTTCAATTATTTTCAACGTTTCACTAAAGCTATATAGAAACGAGCAATTATAAAGATTGCTTTCGTTGGGAGACGTCGCCTAATTTAAATAATTGCCTTATACCTCTATAGATCACTCTATTATTCTGACTTCGGATTAAAACCGATATCATAGACTAAATAGTACTTAACTACTGATTAAGTACTATTTACTCTATGTCGATATCTAAAGTTTATCTTCGTCTGCGTACTTTTATAATTTTACACGTTGATAATGTAGCTTTCTATAGGTGAAAGAATTTTTAGAATAGCTCAAGTAGTTTTTGAGTTTATTCATTATAAACATATAAAAATACAAATATTTTCTCTTTATAATATTAGTATAGATATATAGATAAGCCGCCTCTGTCTGTTTCTTCGCTAACTTCTTCTAAGATATCTAATAAAAATTGCATTTTTGTAATTTTTTTTTCAAGTCTGTAGGTATTAATTTCATACAAATATAACACATATAGATGGAAATTTTTTTTTTCTAAGAAATTCATTTTGGAATAAACCTTTGTTTTTAATTTTCTTTATAAACCAACTACGCATCCATGTTTATTACTTATTTACGAGTATTTTCATACGACAGACTAAACATGTTGTTTTTCATTGACATTGACGAAAATATTATTATAATTGCATGTTTACTCTTCTACTGAGAATTTATACGCCTACGATAAGCATTTTCATAATTTAAAAAAGGAGACACTAGGTGGCCACAAATAAAATAAAATATTGTATAAGATTAGAGCTAATTTAATTTTTATTAAAATCCCTTAATAAAATTTTATTATTATTTTACCCTGGCTGGATAAAATAAATAACATAAAAAGCCTTTTATTTCCAGCTTTGTAAATGGGTATAATATATTTTTAAATTTTTAGGGGTTTGTAAATTTTAACTTGTTTTAATGGATTAAATTAAATGATGATGATGATGATTAAATTAAATATCTGACGATACTTTTTCCCTTCTATTCACCTCAGATTTTAGATGGAAGAATTTTTCCAAATATTTCCATTTCTTCTTTCTTTTCGAGTACGAGTTTCTTTCTTTCTTTTCCTTTGTGGTTATATCCATGAAGTCACTCTTGAAGTCCATCTCTGATCCTTGAGTCCGACCAAAAATGTTATTAATAAAGTTTTCAGTAAGAGTAATTATAACGTTACATAGTTTTGAATTTTTCAGTTGGTATGTAACAATTTACCTAATGTGAGTTCAGCCGGCCCTGACCTCGACTAGATTTCAAATATCATTATTCAATTGAAGGATATTTCTGATTTTAAAATGTGGCAAAGTGCCAGGCAACAATTCGTGTCCGTTTAAAATATCAACGAAAAAACATTACAACGTATCTAGTTGAAGGTGTTTACAGACGTTCGTGTGAAATTCGCGCGTTTCCACCGTCAATGTTGATATTAATATTTTTTATATTATATAAACTCCGTCCACTTCACTTAATGGCTACTGTTGTATACTTTTGTTTATTATGATGTGTACTAAGTATTTGTTAACATAGATGCTCATATTGTAGGTAAGCGGAATATTCAATATGCTTGAAATAAAATTTTAAACCTCACTAATATTATACAAAAGTGAATTTTCTTTTTAAGCTGTCACGCCTTAACTATACTCAACCGCGCAGCAAATGTTGCATGCAGACAATTATATATTATATTATCGGCCTGCAAATTGAATATCCCGTCTACTGCCATTTAAAGCGCGTCTTTAAATTCTTTCCCAACTTTAGAAGTATTGAAAAAGTATGAATATATATAACTCATACATCCATTACAAAATTATATAAATTCTTTTTTTTATAATTTTTATAATTTTTTATAAATTCGATGAATACTGTCTTAAAATAAACTAGATTTAAACCTAGAAAAATGCTATCATATAAAGTTTACTCGTAAAGCTAAAAGTCTAATAAACAAATACTTTATAAAAGGGAAAGGGAAGCTCAAACGTGTAGAAGAGATTCGTGATTTTGGTGTTATTCACGATTCAAATATGACATATGAAAAATATGTGGATAATATTGTGGACAGATCTTATGGATTTTTAAAGAGGGTGAGCTGTCAGTTTAGCAATGTTAAGGTTGTAAAAATTTTGTATTGCTCTTTGATGTGCAGCATTCTCGAGTATTGTTTACAGGTTTGGAATCCCCAATATGATATTTACATCAACAGAATAGAAATTATACAGAAAAAAATCCTGAGATATTTAGAATTCAAGTGTGGGTGTCATGACGAGGATTACAAGTCTAGATGCCGGAGGCAGCACATTCTCCCTCTTAAAGGATTCTCCTTATTTGCTATCAAAAATAGATCTAAAATTTCCTTGTAGGTCTGTTAGGTCCGTTAGGATAGCATCACAACTAAGTTCCAGACAGAAAAACTCTTTCATTCCCAGATCTGTCAAATTTGTTAATAGCCTAGTTGAATTTCCAGAACTCGATAAGAGAATTACTTTCAAAATCATGGTTTGATGGTTCTCGCTCTTCACTGTAGACTTCTTCACTGCACTTACTTCTTCTTAATTTTTTTTATTAAGCTCAAAAAAAAAATAGTCGTAGTTTGTTTTTAATTATTGATATTGGTTAGAAACTGTTTTATTTTATTTTATATAGATAATATGTGGAAACTTGTAAATGGTGTCAGTTTAATCTGTCATTTAGTTATTAAGTAAATTTTTGTATAAATATCACTGTAAGTTTTCCTTTAAAATAAATACCCAATGAAAATATTGATGCAAGTTATATAAATGTTTTTTAAACCTATTTTTCTTTGTCAAGGGCAAAATATCTAAGGTTGAAGACTTAATCAATATTAATAATAACAATTATTTAATTCTACGAAAGCGTACGACATAAAAAAATACTTAGTCAATGTCAACCAATATGAGTAAGCTATTTATCTAAGTTTGAGAAAATAACTTTATTTCTTTTTTACTAGTACTTTATATTTATACTTGTATGAAGGTACAGCTTCAGGCATACCGGAGTGGAAATAGAAATCATACATGTACTTTAGATACCTTATAACGGACTATAAATATTTTACTTTTTGTACCTTTATCTATTGTAAGAGTTCATCGTATATATAATAGATTTCAATCACTTATAAAGATTTTACAATCACAAAGGGTGTCTGACTGGAACCCTCTGTCACTCGGGTCACTCGGGTTGTTAACTTTTGGATAACTTTGATTGAAGATAATCAAAATTCAGTTAAAGAGAGCATGTTGCTGTTACCGATAGATGACATTCTAAATGATTATTTATTTTTAAAGACCTAACTTTTATTTTGACCAACTCAAGTTTTCATAAGAAAACAGACAAAGAAAATAAAGTACCTAAAAGGGACAGACAAATTTAAGTAAGTAGCTTGTTTGGAATCAAATGTTGCACCATCTATGTTTGGTAAAATATTGTATACTAGTAATAAATATGTGACATATTTTTTAAATCTAACCTCATGTGGTCGATATAAAAATTATTAGTTAGTTCTAAGAAGATTAGAAAACGTGGCATCATTGTTGACCATTTGATCCCTGCTGTCATCTAAAGATTAGTTAATTATTTAATGACAGCCCACAGTGCAAAGCAAATTTCCCACACATATGCTAATTTAGGACACTATAGATATAAAACTTATTTTGATTTAAAACTTTAATAATACACCTTAAAAACGTTACAGTTTATTAAAAAATCCTTAAATTTCCATATATTTTTTTTTTCGATTATGATTGGTTTAAATTGAAGATTGTTGTCAACGATCTTAAGGCTTGCACTCATTGAGATCGCAAAATTTAACTCATCGTTTAAATTTAATAGTATACACAGGATTAATCGTGTTAGAAAAATGGCGACGAGTAAATATGCATATTTATATATGTATATTTATATGAATGTGTTAAGGCACTACTTGATTACACTACTTAGATTAATTTTTTTACAGAATTTTTCAAAGAACATATTTTTGAAAAAATTCGAACTCTATAACATTTGTAATACATGTCTACTTAAATTTGATTTTGTTAATATTTTATTTCTTTAGTTATTTGCACATACGTGTATTGAGATATATAATCTCTTGGAGTACCATTCCACCACTTTCTTATTCATGCCACACATAATATTTAATTAATATAATATGCTTTTCTTAGAGCATTGTTACTTGTGACACTATAACAGTAGGCATTCAAACAGATAAACTACATCTTTGTTTATTTCCAAGTAAAGAAAATATTTTAATAACTACGTTTTATCGTAGCGTTTCGCAAGTCTTGTGTGTAAACACCTTAAGATACAACAAGTAAATAAAGTAAAGCGAAAATAAACTTCTATTTCAATTCGACGAGGAGTGCACAGGCATTTTTATTACGCATGATATGGTTTATTTACGTTGTAAAAACTAAACGATGAGTTTGTTACGCGTCTTTGTCTCGGCGGATGTCCGGAAATTTATTCTGAATGTATTTTAGGATACACTACGCATGATTGCTCGGTTCAAAGTGACGATGTTTTCATTTTATATGCGGTTTTTTTATACTATAAAAAAAGAACTAGTTTTTGACCGCGACTTCGTTCGCGTTCCCTTTTCTTAGTTGTTAAAACATTTATTCAATCTTCGATGCCGATATAATTTTTTTTAGGCGTTGATTTTTTTAAATTCTTAGATGATTCCTTAAGAACAGTACTTTTATCTAGATGAAAGGTGTCCCATGTCATTTTCTGTATCCCTGACAACGTGCATGCGAATTTTCATAACGATCCGTTGAGTAGCTGAGGCTAGACAAATACTTTCGCGTTTATAATATTAATTGGGATTAGAATGGCAGGAAGGTAGTAGGTTCACATGATGGTAGATGGCCACCGACTCCTAAGAACACAATCAACCCAGTTCCCCACTGCAGGATGTTCTGTCGACCCTGCTCAAAACAAAACCCTATATTGTAGATAGGCCGAAGAATGCACACTGAATAGGAGATTGTTCTAAAATTCGCTCGTCTGCGGGATAAAGTTTCTACCTATATGACTTACCTTAGATATACCTTACAATCTTATTATACATACCTTAGATATATATTTCATACTAGCAACCCCCTCCCGACTTCGCACGGGTGCAATTTTTTCTGCAATTTATATTTAGAAACCTTCCTCAATTAACGCTCTTTTTATTTGATAAAAACCGTATCAAAATCCGTTGGGTGGTTCAAAAGAAGTCAGCAAAGAAACAGACAAAAGCGGACAGCGATTTTATTTTATAACATGCAAAGATAAATATTCCAATCACTGATTACAGACGTCTCCTATAAGAAGGAAGTATAGCATTTTTTCATACACGTTGTTGTCTTAACTATTAAAACGCTTGAATATTTAAACGTTTATAATTAAGGTTTAAAATCAGTCAATGGAAATTGCATGCATCATATTTAAAGCAAGATTATTACTGACAATAAAGGTCATCAAGTAGATTGACGTGCAATTGGCTCTCTTCGCTAAAAGTCCCAATCAATCACTAAAAATGGCACTGAAATTATTCAGCATTTTCTTGCTATTGTGCTACCTTTTGTGTATTTTAATCAACCACAATTCAAGTACGGTTTAAGTGATATTTGTTTACATTCTTGCTATTGTGCGTTTCGCCACTTTTTGTGTATTTTAATCACAGTTTAAGTGATATTTGCTAATTAAAACTTATGAATAAACTAACATTTACGTATCTATTGACGCACACAGAGTGTATAATTGTGGGTATTTTTTCTCACAAAAATACAGGTCTTGAATATTAACTGAGGAAATTAGCATTATGAAAATGTAAAGTCAATTATGAACATCCAATTTTGCTAAGGCGGTAAGAATCTATTGTCACCTTTTTTATGATAAAAGAATTACCTAATAAATAATGAACTACAATAATTAGGTAACATTGCGAACAGTAGGTAAATATGCCGAAACCAAATTGTAAGAATTGAATTGTAATATATATATATACACATTTAACTAGTTATTTTTATTTATAATGATATAGATAAAGACTTCTTGCATATATAGTACCCCTAAGTCGATTATAAATAGTCAATTTATTATATGTAATATTCGTAAAGCCCCGATATACGCAATATTTTATCTACTGGGACGTTTAGGGAATTGGAATATGTTTAGTACAACGCAATAACGATGAATAATCACGAAACCATCCCTTGAGGTATTCAGAAAAAAGCAGCACTCGAAATATACCTGCTTTCGTTCAGCTCGAATTCGAATAAATTATGATAAACATCTTTTAAGACGCACGCCAAAAAAACGGCGAACACATAAAACTGTTTTTGAGCATCGGCATGCATCGTACCAAGACTATCAAGGACAATTCGGTAAATGTTATTCTCATCTTTATTTAGGCGGTGATTTGAACAAGGGTGAATCGATCGGCACCAACACGCCATAGCGATAAATTACTTTTTACGCTCACTCCATTCAGCTTTCCATACGGTGCAAGACAGTTACAATCCCAGGCAGTCACTCGAGCATCGAGACCGCAGTCGCTAAACGACCCGCGATCATGACTGACACGTACGCTTTTAATTGCAAAACCTATCATCCAAACACTAGATATATAACCCGCAACGTACAGACAGACGCCCCTTTGAGAGCCAAGAGCGTATGCCTCCTTGAAAGACCCACGTCCAAATACGATAGGCCCATACAGAGCGCTGATCCAAACAAATTACAATACGCGGAGAAACGTTTTCGTCGGCCATCATCTACGAATAAATTTCAATACAAACCTGTATTTGTAAAAAAACAAAAAAGAAACCTTTTAGAAAAAGTTCCGTGCTCATTATCGGTTCAAACACTCTCTATACCGATGAAATACGCCGATCCACCGGAACATTCAACCTCTAAAGAATGTCACAAGGTTTACGGTAAACGGGTCACGACTAAGACTTCTAATCCTCTTAAACAGGTGACCGACAACAAGAGACTGTGTCATAGTAGCGGCGGAAAAGAGACGGAGAACAAGTTGCTGTTGCAGATCAGTGAAGCCGAGCAAGTGACCGATTTTGAAAGGATTCTTAATTCTAATGCAATATTGTGGGAGACGAACAATGGTCACGTGTGGCGGGGAAGCGTAGCCACACACACGCCGTCAGCTTCTCTGCTACGCCCACGCTCCGCTTACTCTCTTTCTGCTGTCAGTCGAGTATACCATTACTTATTCAAGCAACACGAAGAATCTCTCAAACCCTTAATTGAACAATACCGCGAGACCGATCTCAACGACAGTGGCTGTCTTTCCGAAAGTCTTCTAGCGAACACATGGTACGAGAACCTTCACGGTCTGTCTGAATTCTACGAAGACGATCAAGAATTGAAACAAGAAATCGAAACGTTAACAGACCAGATAATTGTTGAAGAAGTTAGAGCTTCCGAAGACGTCGCAAAATCTGAAACTAACAAAAACTTTAACGTAAACTTAGCTGGATTAATAGAGTTGCATATACATGGTGAAGGTTTAGCGGTTCATTACAATACAGTTAACTTTTGTGAGAAAAGTGATGAAAACGAGACAGACGACGAGAAGGAATGGCCGATTATGAACGGAAATTCCGATGATCGAGAAAGTTTGCGAGTCAAGCAAGATAGTTCTGTTGATGGGCTGGCGCAAAATTTGAATTCGGTAACAATAGATAGTAATGAAAAGATTCCAGCGATAACGTACAGCAGTTATTCTGAAGGTTGCAGTACAAACGATTTGCCACACAATACAGACGCCGTAATTCATCTGGGTGTGCCCGAAATTGACAGGGACGAGTCTCGACCGCCTATGATGTGACATTGAATATTCGACTGTTGAACTGAATATACATTTATCAATCAAATAGTCAAGTTGATACGTAAAAATGATAGCACTGGAAACCGAACAGGCCATGCCCAAGGAGGTGCCGAAATCGGAGCCAACAAGTTCACAAAGGACGCTGACTAGGTCGAGCGCTGTCAGCCAGAAATCCGTTGAAATAATGGTTCATCCGGAAGCCTCGAATAATCCACTCCACAGATCTAAGTTAGCGCCATCGCGGTCGACATCCGAAACTCAGTCGTCAGGCAAAAAAATTCTCAACTTGAGAAAAACTAAAAACTCCTCAATAGAATCAACCATGAGTCTACCTAATCAAAAGTCTTTGGAGAAGAAGCATGGTAGTTTACGGCATCAGAAGGCTATAGCTGCCCATTCTGACATAACGCTGAGCACACAGCCTTCCATAGGGGACGACAGGAAAGCGTTGAGAGAGGCGCTCTATCAGGGTATATTTCACAGACATAGAAGAACAATTTTCGCTGTCGGATCATTCCTTAGAATGCTTAGAAGTAAAACGTCGAACTACGATTCGATAAGGTCCGATTCGGATGAAATATAGCACTCGTAGTATGCTTAGTATTTTTAAATTTTTTAGATGATATATATTAGTGACGATATTGGTGCCAGACTGATCCAGTGATCGTGTGCTTTTTGTATAATTTGGTTCGTTTATACTGGAAGCGTTTCAGACGAGTGAATTTTGCGTTAGACACATGACACCTCTGTGCGGTGGCCTGGAATAATATACGTAATGCGGCGAATAAGGGCCAGCGCAAATTGGAGGACGGCAGGGCAAAGTATTTGAATTTTTTTCATCGTATTTAGTACCTTAAGTGCTTTTAATTATAATATATACAAATTTCATTGTATTATGCTATGGCAAAAAATAAGCGTGGTGCGGCATTTCTTCGTAGCATTAGCAATGAAATTTAAATAATATTAAATCCTATGAAAAAATTAAAACACTTCGCCCTGCCGTCCTCCAATGTGCACCGGCCCTAAGGCAATTTTTTCATTTATTTAGCGCTCGTACGAAAACGTTCAGTGTAAATGTACCGAACAGTTTATTGGAGAGAGTTACTTAGTAAGCAATGTTGTTAGATTATTTGTAAGGTTATTTTTTTATTAAAATGTTCCTAATTATCAACTTTGTATGCTATTTATTTAATATCGACCCCGCTTATAATATTATATAATATATATGTATTATATATCGCTAAGCGTTGTATAAAAATCTTTAGTATACATAAGCGTAAATTTAAAGATGGAAGTGGGATTGTTTTTCATGAAAATTCTCTTGTAATATTTTGATTATACTAAAGATCGCCCTTGAAATATAGCGCCCTTGAACTTTCAATATTGAATTGCTTTCGATGTTCATTTGACACTTTATTTGTCAAGTAGTTGTCAGACTATCCTGTTTAAACAGTATTTGAAATAACAAAACAATAACATAAGTATTGTTTTTGTAGGCACAACATTAGCTGTCTCCCAGTGAAAGTCTCATTAAAATCGGTCTAGCCATTTCGGAGATTAGCAGGAACAAACAGACACAGATTTTTTTTTGTTTACGGTACCTACTTATAAGTAGGTACCGTATACATTTCATTAAAAAAAACCAGTGATTTTGATATTACAAATGGACACTTCAATCATTATAGCACTATTAATTAAGATGAACAAATATAGGTATTTGTACAGTTATTATAGGTAAGTAAATAACTTTACAACAATACAAAAATAGGCGCGGACGAGGTCGCGGGGAAAAGCTTGTATTACATTTTCACAGTGAAACCACTGCAGCCAATTTTGATGTATCTAGTTCGAACCCCGGAGAAGATTTTTAATTTTTAACACCTGTGACGGCTCGAATATATTTTGTAAGATCGCTTGAGTCGAGTGTACCTACTTACCAAAAAAATCGATAAAGAAATCACGAAACAGGTCTAACTAGTAAGTTATATTGCGTGACGTGTACCTAATATTCATTGTTACTTAACACTTATTTGAGCATTAGTATACCTAGTGTATAAATTCGCCGTTCCACTAGGGAACGGATACATTTACACATATTGCACACACTGTTTGAAAATTCAAAAAATATTATACAGTCGTATTGAACGATGAAAGGTACCCTATGTCCTTTCTGGTGTCCCAGACAACGTGTATGCAAAATTTCATGGTGATCGGTTCAGTAGTTTTTTCGTGAAACAGTTACAAACGTCCATACATCCAAACATACTTTCGTATTTATAATATTAGTACGGATAACCAGTTATAATGACCGCACTCGCTAGCGAGAGCGTAAAGCCCGTCACAAACGTAGCTATAATATATATTAATATACCGTGCTATAATATATAGGTATCACGGTATACGTTGGTGACGTCATCAACTGTCAACTGTCAAATTGTCAATTTTCCATATAAATATTTTACGCTCTCGCTAGCGAGTGCGGTCATTGTAAACTCATGGTGAAGGTACAGGAAACTGATGATAATAAAATCCGGGGATTTATACAGATTGATGCTGTAGCTACATATCTATCATCCACATCAAAAAATTAATTACAACACTCAGATTATAAAACAATATATATTTAAGTATAGATAATAATACAAATATACAATATCATAAATTTACAAAGATACGCGGACGAAGTCATTGAAAAAAACACATTATGTATGTATGAAAGATTTAAGATATTTTAACATCTTTACCTAATAAGGGATATTTTCTGATTATTTATGAAAGCTTCCAACGCTAAATATTCGTTAAAAAGCAATGTTACTTCCATCTTTATGACGAAAGTTCTGAAAAAAAAAAAAAAACGTAGGTTTCTATTTTGGAATATTTATTTCAAGCTTAAATAATTAATATATTCTTTTTAACATAAAACGAAAAAAGAAAAAACATATTACAAAGAGATTCTTGTTGGCATTAAGTATATGTTTATCTATTGATTATGTATCTGGTCATTGTATCTTTCTTTAGAAAAAAAAAATTACCAATTTTTCTTTCTTCCAGCGAATTGTTTGACATCTCCGTCCAGTCTTTCCATTCTGTATGAGTCTGTAGGTATATGAATATTACCATAGAGTAAATATATTGGTTACATACTATTTACTCTATGTTATTACCTACATATAGGTACAGGATTACTGCATAAAATGTCTATTAGGTACATAATAATTAAAACAATATAATAATTATATATACAGTTTATTTTATAATATCTATATTACGAATATCTCGTTGTGCGAGGTAGGGCTATCCTATTGCGGATTGCCGCGAGTCCACACGTCTTCAAACATTTCTACTCTTCTTAGACAACATAATAATGAGTTAATTATCATTATTTCTAAAAGGACAAACATGCAGGTCCGACCAGGATTCGAAGGTACTTTTGATTCTCCAGTCATAACATAATTCGTAGTTAATCCATCCAAGAAATCTAATCCCAAGTTGGCTTTATGGTGAAAATAAAATTTTGTATAAAACATAAATTTTTTTAATTAAAATTGTAAACAATTTACATTTATTACTGAAAAAGCCTATCCTATATTTTGCCTACATATAAATCAAGGTTTACAAATGTAATTAAATGTATTGGGAAATATAATCTATTCTATAAATAACAGTAAAGATTACAGTTACAAGATCAATTAGGTGTTTTCAACAAAAAGTATTATTTCTTTTTATAACAGAATATGCAGGTTTTCATATTAAAATGAATTACAATAAAGTATGTACCTACTTAATTTTTATATATTACTAAAATCTGCTCACTTGATGGTATGTGGTTATGGTTACTATCGCCTAAAGACACAAGCATCATCATAGGGAATTCTGATGTAAGTACGACCAAGCAAAAATTTATGTACAGCTCTCATGAAGATCACTATATTGTAGCGAATATGGAAAAACCTTCCTTTATTTCTCACTCACTAACTAAAGGTTTAAAATTTCAATAACTTAATAACATTGTCTCTTAAAAAATCAAAGAAAAGTTATATTAAAAAAAGTCAAGTCAAAAGTAACTTAGCAATATTACCTAAGTGACTAAGTTATTACCTAAGTTGAAATATTCATTTGATAATCAATAATATTCGTCTGTGAACTAAATGACGAAAGCATATCGACTTCTTGGAATCAGATGAGGACAAAAATATCTTTCTATTAATATCTCCATACCTAATTGATATTAATAACAGTCTTAATATAGCAGTATAATTTTATTCAAAACTATAGTCTGAAAATACTTCAAAAGTCTGCTAAAAATGTGTAAAAATGTGCTAACATGTCTACAATTTTATTGTTTTTTTGTTTTATTAACATATATAAAACATGCTATATACTTAACTATGTTTTATAACATATTTTATTGTTTGCCCAATCTAGACTCACCTTTACATTGTCGAAAAGAAATGCTTGCAAAGTTTTTTTCGGAACTCGTAGACGCTTTAAAATCGAATGTAAGAGCTTATTTAGAAAAAAAAATCTAGAAATATAATAATCAGATATAAGGGCCACTGACTGAAAATTGTAAATCTATATTTATAAATAATATCTATTAATGTGAAAAACTTTAATTGTTTTGTCTGTTAACAAATTTTAGGTCTTAAGAAAAAGGTATACTTACTATATAACAAAAAAGAAAGTCTTTAAAATGAAATACAACAAATATTTTATTTTATTTTAATTATTTCTGAAATTCGTTTACATCTTTTGTCATATACATTCTAAAAATAAAAAGACAACTTGAAATCAATACAAAAAGAAAATATAATATGATAAAGATTTCTTAACAATAAGGAATATAAAAATCTAAGAAGCAGTACGAGAATATAATATAATTTAAAACTCTACAAATTGCTAATGCGCCTAGCCGCCATTTTGGTGACGTAATCTCCTGACACTGAGTACCGTTAGCAACACTGACGTTTGCGAATTTTTAGTTTCGGATGACGTTACATGGATGTTAATGTGACAATGTTCCTGTCCATTAGCATTTGCTGAGACTACAATCCGTTGGTTTGCTTCTATATTTTTACTCGCTGGTTAATGGTTTAAAGTGTAAGAGGTAAATAATAAATATAAAATGTGTAAGTAGAAATACTGAGTACAAAGTGTAATATTATTATATTAACAGTTGTACTATCTACTGTCAAGTGGACCGTCAGACTGTCTTGTCAAAGTTTTACAGAAAGCGAAAATAAGAAATGTAAGAAAATAATTAAAACAAGTTTTCAGACAAAAAATTAAACGTTTTATTATTAACAGTCAGTTCAATAGATCGTTGAAAATTGTAATTATTTTGCAAATTTAGAAAAAAATGTAATTAGAAATTATAGTAGGAAACACATTTTTGGGACATTTTATGCACTTTTATATATTTGTATACATTCGACTGTAACATATTTTATTGTGCTGTTGTCAATAGTTAGAAACATAAAGGCTCGCACACATAACACAGCGTGATAGCTGTACGGCGATTGTAGCGAGAGCGCTAGGAGTCAACGGTTAGACATTAATCCCAAATACTACATATAACAAATTTCCTTCAAGTCAGTCTTGAAAAGTACGTGTTTTCTCCATCCGTTTGTAAGTTGTAAGTATAACTTGAGACCTCTCGAGTTCTCTTACAGTTCAAGACAAACTATTTATATTATGTCTGTTTGTCTTGGTCTCGGTATTTTTATTTATTATTCTACATAAGTATATATTTATAAAAAGTTTAATTTATAAGTTGTCTAACGTCCATAACCAATCGTGCAAGCTCTGTTTATTTTTTGGGGCTAAGTGATATTTCTCCACATATTTATTATTTATTATTATTTTTAATTACTGCCAATTGTTCCTTGTTTACATAAATCATATGACTGTTAACTAAGATATTATTTTTTTGGCTTTAATTATTGGAAAAACAAAAATCAGTACATTAAGTTCAAGGCCAACACTGAAAGATTGTTTCTATTATTTGTTCTTGGCTATAATCGACACCAGAGCTTTTGAATTAGAAGGCTAACAAATTAATCAGAAGATCAATGAGCTTAGTAAAATGTATTTCATAAGTTTTCTTTATAAATTCAAAGTGTAACTATAATTTGTTCAGTAACATGTCTACAGCAGCAAAACGCCTATTTCTTGAGATTCAGTTTAAGAAAATGTGAGAACAGTTTTATTATTAAAAAAGTGTATGTGGCAGCTCCGACGCACGACTGGAGTTTATTCCTTACAAACGATTATAGAATGCATAGATTAGTAAATGAGGGTAACAGCTTTATTAGTTTGTTAATTTTCTCAATTCACAAATAAATATATAAATATATTATATCTATTATATTATATTAATATGTATAGAAGCACATTGTAGCCTGTAACGCGTAACATGTGACATTTGATTTTACTCCCATAAATTTACATACCCCGGGTTTCTATAATATATAAATCGATTCTTAAGGAGTAAACTCCAATAAACTGAGAAATAATTTAAATAGTTAGCCGACATTAAGTCATTAGACACAAGATACGGAAGACTTTTTAACGGGGACCATAAATAGAGGTATTGTTTGTTTCAACAAAATTTCCCTTTAGAGTCTCCCGAACTTTCACAGTTTCCGTACATGTAGTGACATTTTAATTTACAAATGACTTTTCATCTATGTTTCGCAATATTGCAATAATAATTTAATTGAAAGATTAAATCGCAAAGCAGTTTAATGCTATATCTATATAGATTCCTGTTATGTTGCTAGTAATATGGTCGGTCCTCTTTCACCAATATACGTATAATTTAATGACTAGGTTATTTTATACAATATTTAAAATTAAATTATATCAAAACATATATTTACGATAGTTTGTTATAGTTTATAACATCTTAAATTGAGAAAGCATTCTTTGTTATGTATAAAACTACTAAACTCAATTACTTTGTATATTTATTATTTATATATTTATTTTTAGGTTTGTTGGCTTATTGTTAAAGTTAGATAAATCGTAATTTAAGCTATAAAATTACTTATTAATTAATAATTTACGTCATTAAGTTAATAAATTTTAAAGTTAATAGAATATTAAGTTATATTTTAAGTTTTGTAAAATTTCTACTCAGACATGGTTTTTGATTATGTAGACTAAGCTCGATAAAACAAACTAACTCATTCATTCTTTAAATAAAGCAATACTTAAGTGTTTTAAATTGTTTAGTAAAGTATTCCTACAACATAAATGTTATAGCTCAGTATAACATAATTACCTATGATATTATTTATTAATATCATTATTGTGTGGCATTTTCTGCCAGTCCATCTTTAAATGAGTTAGATATTTTAATCTCCAGATTAAAATATTATAGAGGAAGTATTAATTTTGTTGCGTCGTTTTATATAAAATACTAGCTAAACCAGGCCACGCTTCGCTGTGGGCCTCCTCTTCTCCCATTCCTATTATACACTCTTCTGTATAAAAACACTCTTCTGTAAAGTTGTGTAAAAATTTTAAGTCAATCCATCGGCTAGTTTATTAATTTTTTGCGGTTTTTTAGTTTTCACTTTGTAAAATTTTTTATTCTAGCTATTAAAATGAAATATTGTGTGATAATATTAAAACAATATCTCGGCTAGTTTTTGAGTTTAGCGGACATTAACATACGAAACTAAATTTACAAGTATAGATAGACTTATGAAGAAGATTTTCAAGCGTTTTGTCGCGTAAAAGTTGTATGGAGGGTCCTTTAGCTCAGTCTAAATTGTGTTTCATTTAATGCTCTTAGATGATTGAACTATTTTGAATGATATTAGTTTGTTTGTCGCGTGTGTCTCTATTCTATATAAGTATTTTAATTAAATGATATCATTTTCAATTGAAACCGATTGTCATAATTAATATCGATGTTCAATACATTCCTCGTGTCTCCTAAAGGTTTTTTAAAAAAAATATGTCCAAAACGAATACAGTAAAATAAAATAAGACTGCATATTATATTTATTAAATTATCTACTTCTACATAATGTTCTGTTTCTCGTTATTATTTGTGACATAAATACAATTGAAAAAGAAATAAATTGTGTAATTATTTTCCTTGCAAATATATGAATGAATAAATTTAATAAAAGTGTCTGTGATTTTGAAATGAAGGTTTTTATTCTTATTTATATCCAAAACTCACAAGTTTTAAATTAATATTAACTGATAAAAAAAATTAAATGTTGAAATTCAAATTTGAATAATTTCAGACTGATTTAAAAAAATCACTGGATTGATACGGAAATTCATGTGAGCATGAATCCATATTAATATTAAAACACTATAAATTATATTATAATTGTGAAAGTAACTCTGTCTGTTTGTCTGTTACCTTTTCACGCCTTAACTAGTCAACCGACTATTGTGAAATTTTAATACAGAAACGGACACAATTTCATCCACCTTTCATTTAAAAATAATTATAATGTTTCCATCTAAAAATATACCCAAATCATAATAATCTAAAAGTAGAAATCCAATGCTAGGCAACAGTTTAACTGCAATTCAACGTATACCTACTACATCGTTATAGAAGTTAAAAGCCATAACTTATAATTTTCCATTTTTAAATTTATGATTAGATATAATTAGTTTAATTTTCCATTTTTTTAAAATCTATTTTGGTAACTTTTGGAGCCGAGTAAAGACGATTCAGCGCAGCGTCACCGACTTGAGCGTGACGGTTCACTTAAGTTCACTCCTCAGCAAAAATACGCATAAAAAAGTTTTCATTTCAAAAATTCATCGTTTAATAAGATTATTTAAGTAATAAAGATTTATTAGCAAACTAGCTGGTACTTCAGATTTAGATGATGTCCCAAAAAAAAAAACTCTTTTCTGGACGAAAGGTATTATACTCTATATCCTTTCCTGTATTTCCAGGATATATATACTCTATATCCTGATAGGTTGAGTAGTTAAGGCGTGAAGAAGTAACAGACAGACAGACAGAGTTACTTTAACATTTATATTATAATTGGCTGGTGCCCGCGACTTCGTCCGCGTTGAACGATGAAAGGTACCCTATGTCCCTTCTGGTGTCACAGACAACGTGTATGCAAAATTTCATGGTGATCTGTTCAGTAGTTTTTGCTTGAAACAGTTACAAACATCCAAACATACTGTCGCATTTATAATATTAGTACGCATTAGTTAGTTATATTGCAATACATCCCTTGGTAATTAAACCAAAAAATTGTAACATTTTGCTATTGCTTTAAGTATTTATAATTATTTTTGATTTAGATATTTTAATTTTAACTCGAGGGCGTTAATTTGTTTGGAACATACTTTCGCATTTATAATATTAGTACGTATATTAATTAGTATATGGATGTTTCAACGCTTAAAACAAAAGGTAGGACGAAGTCGCGGGCAAAATGTAGTAGTAATAAAAGATCTCTAATGACTTTTTATTCCAATACATTAGTATTACAAACATAGAGATGTCTAGGCACATATGTGTTCACACGCTACAGCCCCACCCAGGTCGACGGGCTCACGTTTAGCGTCCATAGTCTGTCACATAAAAGGCCGAGCGATAATGGAATTGTGTCGTCCTTGATTGAGGTAAGTACACAGAACAAATTGGATTGTTATACAGGACGTCCCAAGACTGTGCGACATGAAGGGAAAGTACCTTAAATATAGTAGATAGGATATTTTGCTGAAAGAAGACTTTATGTTATTTTTAAAAGTTAGTGATATTGCATTCAAAGATTTTCTAAAAATTACGTAGTCGTCGGCAATAATTTTTGAATCAAACATTTTACTTTATTCCTTTCTTTTAAGATACTATGTTACTTAAGAAGAATTATTATTTTTTGTCCATTCTTTCGAATGGGATCATAAAAATGCGGGTGATTTTTTTTTCACATTTAAGTCGGTTCGATTCCCAGACGAAGCAAGTAATTTTTAGAAAATCTTTGAATGCAGTATTACTAACTTTTAAAAATAACATAAAGTCTTCTTTCAGTAAAATATCCTATTTACGATATTTACGGTGCTTTCCCTTCACGTCGCATAGTCCTGGGACGCCCTGTATACACGTGACGTCTTCTATTACATAAACAATGTATTGTTTACTCTAATAATAGTTTTGTTTGATGCTTGCTTACGAGTACCTAATTTCACATTACATTATCTTTCTTAGGTATGAATTTCAAGAGAAAAATTATATATTTTTGGTTGATTATACAATTTTATTTTTGACGGTTCCCGCTGTTCACAATCTCTGTTATTGATAACTAGCGAACCGCTCCAGGCTTCACACTGGTGCAATTTTTTTCTGCATTACCATAATAATATTATAAATGTGAAAGTAACTCTGTCTGTTACCTTTTCACGCCTTAACTACTCAACTGATCATCATGAAATTTTGCATACACGTTTTCAACAATACAAGAAGGTACCTTTCAGTACTGTCTCCAAGGGATTGTATAAAATAAAATAAAAACCAACGCCTGGCCAAAGTGTTATAGCAACAAGAGGTCAAGCGTTATATTGATTAATTTTTTTTTTAATTTTTCAACGCGAGTGAAGTAGCGAACACCAGCTAGGTATAATAAATAAAAACCTTTCTCGTTTATCGCTCTTTTCCATGAGTGAAAACAGCATTGGTTAGTTTAAAAATCTAAGGGCGCCTTCACATTAGGGCGCAAGTAGTGCGGCAACCGCGCGACTGCAGCGGATGCCTTCTTATTACAACTACAGCCGCGCGACTTGTTTAGATTAGGGTGGCGCACTTTATTTCAATGGATTCCAACGAGGAAACATCACTGTTGCTCCTGCTTTTGTTGGATCTCCTTCGGCGCCATCGACGTCGCGTTTATAATAAAAAAAGACAATACTGTATTGATCCTTTTGTTTCTAAATCGGCATATGAATAGTGATTATATATATAACAGTATACAAATTGTTGAAAAATTGGAATAATAAAAAATTCTTTAATTACCTACATGTCAAAAAAGTATTTCAGAGAATTATTTCGTCTTCTTGAGAAAAATATTCGACGAGAAAAATTGTGCAAATCGAGCTTCACGGTGGTCACGTGACTACAATATGTTAATAATGTGATGTTAAGCAAAGTTTAATTTCGGTTTAAAAAATTATTCTCAAACTGCTTTAGCTATTACTTTGTTTTATTTTGATGTCATTTACTTGGTAATACTTGGAAGGTTCTCGAGTGGAGATCCGTAGACGTAGATACGAATGTTACCGACATAAGTCGGCGGAACAGTAAGTTGAAGTGGCAGTGAGGGTTGCATACATATAGTCGGGCCGGCACATTAAATTCGGCTAAATTTTGTTGAACAACAAAGCCGACTCGAAGTACCTTCTACATATGTTCGACTTTCATTCGGCTTACCCGATCGGCAAAATCACCCAGGTTTTGTTTAGTATATACACTGCACGCCTTTCTTCCGAACGTTCATCTACAATTCTACATATATTCGTGTCTACCGCCCGGCTTTGCCGACACGGCTATAAGTATAGTAATTTGTCGAACGTTCATCTACACATATTCGATTCTAATGCCCGACCATATGTATAGCAACCCTCATAGGGCACATAGTATTAACGTTATCGATTGAAGGCCACATAGCGGCCAACGCAGCTTGGACGTCCACCCACAAGGTGTACATTCGACCTGATAAGGGCAACGTGTCGACGGTGGACCCAGGCTCCTTCTGATCGGTCCTATTGGAAAGTTTATGGGGGAGACATATGTCCAGCAGTGAACGTCCTGCGGCTGAGATGACTTGGTAATATTTAATTTGGCTAAAATTTTGTGAATTAAAAAAAAAAAAAAATTTATTGAACACATTGCGAACCCCAAATGAACGCGTTGAGAAACTAGGACATTGAATAGTGGCCATTCTTACTCACGCAACTAAACTCACACAGCATATTACGTCACAGTGGTCTACTTTAATTTCTCATGCTGACTATACATTAAAGACTAAATAGTATACACCACGTGACGCGTACAAAAACATTATTAGGTCTATTATCGTAATCAATGAATAGACACATCAACGTCAGGTGTGCCCAACAGTTTGTCTGGAATATTTTATTAGCTTCGTAATCAGACGGTGATTGTTTTTTAATAATATATATGCTTTGTTTAATATTCCTACGCAAAAGAAAATTTGGATCAATTAATTAGTGTTATATATAGTCCTTTTTTTAATGACGTCTCTAGACCACGTGTGAATTAATGAATTTTTATTTATTTATTTATTTATTTATTTATTTATTTACAGGAACATATATATTTAGTTTATGAAAACAACATAACCAACATTTGCCGAGGAGGAGACGGTAATGTATTATTATATGTAATAAGGGATAAGTGAGAAATGACCAGTGTTTTAAAAAAAAAAGTTGACAGGTTGTTAAAAAATTGTCTAGATAGGTTGACGTATAAACGCCACCGGTCCTGCAAAAGCGGGTAATGCCCGTGGTCAAACATACTGGTTTGGTCCCATTCCCAAATTTGTTCACCAATTTTTATTGTTCGTGGTCCACCTGTTCACCTAGGTGTTTCGCTGCCGATCTAAATATGACTAAGGTTGTGACTCACCGAAACACAACAGCAGCTGTTAGGGATTTCACTGTTTCACTGTGGTCTTCTGTAAGGGAGTGGTTACTGCCCAATTTGTCTGCGTAACGCAGAGTGCTCTGCGATTACTTGCCACACACAGAACATACACGTTTGGTCTAGTGGCTAGTGACCCTAGCTGATAACTAAACGGTCGCGGGTTCGAATCCCGCTAGGGGCGAATGTTTATGTGTTAACATTTTACCTTTGTAACTGAGTCATTGATGTTTTATATTTATAATATGTATGTATTTATAAAAAAAAAAAATTCTATGTATTATATCAACTGTCTGGTATCAATAATACAAGCATTAGTTGCTTACTGTGGAACTAGATGGTGCTGTGTGGAATGTGTGAAGATATTTATTTATTATTATTATTTATTTATTTATATTTGAAAGTAGATTTCCAAAATTGGCTCTGCCTGGGACCCCTTGGAGCACTAAGGCTTGTCGCATATTGGTAGAGTGGATAAGTATCTTTTGGTCACAATTCTTCAGGGTAGCAAACAGGCCGACGGTTTACTTAATGATAGATGGCTACCGTCTCCAAAGGATGCAGGTTCGCTGTCGAACCTATGAAGTATTTTTTTACAGCTTCCTTGAAAAAGCCTGTATTGTAAGCTTCCAGTAAACGGAAACATTGTTAATAGGCGCTTGTTTAAAAGTTGGATAGAATTTGTATCCATCTGGACCTTATCCAAATCCAAGTAATCCTAATTCTGAAAACGTTTGTTGTCATATTAAAACAAAATAAAAGAAATTGAATATTTGAATTTTATTTCGTGTAATCTGATTCACTATTGTAATATTACTGACATTAAATTGATAATATTTATTATGTACTAAACAAGTTACAATATTAAAACATAAACATCCATATACTCGTATTAGCCGAAATACAAAACTTTGGTACCTAGCTTAATAACATCTTCATTTACAAATTTTCATTTAATATTTTATTTACATTACTGCAAATTGGTGTTACAAATCAAGCATACTGAGTATTTAATTTAATGTATTAGAAGTAACACATTCTATTGAAATAATAATTGGCATTTATTAAAAATAAAAACGATAATTTCAATAAATAAAAACAAAACAAAACCGCAGTAGCGTTTCGTGTAGAACATTGTAAATTAGTTTAATATATATTAGATGTTAAATTTGAAAATTAATTTTAGAATTTACTTCACATGCAGACAAACGAGGAAGTTCACATTAACAACAAACTGCTTAGGCTCGAGTTAACCAACAGACGGTTATTATTTTGTTGTTCAAAATCGCTAAAATACGGCTTAAACGCCCTAAACATATGATTAACTTAATGATTAATCTGATGTTTAGGGCGTTTAACCCGCAGTTTAGCGATGGTGATCAACAAAATATTATTAAACGGCTGTTTAAATTTTAAACAGCTGTTTAAAAATAACCGTCTGTTGGTGAACTCGAGCCTTAGTATGAAAAATGTTGTGCAAAAGTTTAAAAGAAATATAAACAGTGAAAAGATGGCAGGGAACAATATAACAGGAAGAAGCATAACATGGATATTTGATGGGTGAGCCAAATTCGAATAAATTAGGGATGACAGTTCCATTTATACATTACTAGCTGTCCCGCTCCCGGCTTCGTCTGGAGAGCTTTTTTTTTTCGTAAAAACCTTCCCTGATTATCCCTCTATCCATTGGTGAAAACCGCATGAAAATTGGTGCACTAGTTTTTGAGTTTATCGCGAATAGACAGACAGACAGACGCGGCGGAGGACTTTTGTTTTATAATATGTATGTAATAATTTCAGAGATGTATCTGTTCAAAATTGCAAAAGAAGGTTATTAAAATGGTAAAATGAATTTGGATAGAGACAAAAATATTGTAAATGCAAACTCTATTATATGTATAATGGATATAACAAGCAAAATATTGTTGTTAAAAGCAAAAATACGCGTTTTCATCCAGCATAAGGCACGCGTTCCAAACTCGGCTTTCAGCCAAACCAAACACAAATATATACAATTTTGGCCCCAAAAATAATGCTCTAAATCACACAAAATTATTCTAAGTAAAACTATATTTTCCAATTTATATATTACCTGTTATATATTTAATTCTAGAGCCTCGTACAGTCTTTCAATAAACAATATTGCTTCACAATCACAACTCTCAAATGGGTGTTGAATTTTGGACACATTCGTAAATCTACATTATATATATATTTTGTATACAGATTGTATAAGAATAATTCTACGATTCATAATTTCCTATTTGGGATGGATATCGTATAGTTTTTAATTTGGTGTTACAACTAGTTAATCACGAAATGTTTAAGGACACGTGAAATTTATTAAAATCATATCACAATATCGTCAATATACACAAATTCTAAAATATATTGAGAATGGCGCTTTTATCTCTTATTTCTTTACTATAACAAAAGCATGCCATCATAAGTTATAAGTTCGCTATTACTACATCCTAATTATACACAATCGATCAACGAATGTACTTAAAATATTGAAACTTGATGGTGACATGAACTTGGAAATAGTGCATTTATAAGTTTAAAATATCATTGTATTTTATATAAATCTATTTTTCATTCGTTAATGTTTCGTTTGCTTATCACTTTGCACAGAAATAGTTGTTTTTGAATCCTATCTATTTACCAAAAGTACCTGTCTATTGTAATATATATATATATATGAGCTAGACATATCTGCCGAATCAATGCACATTTTAGGCTGCGATTACTTACACACTATAGGTTATGCTCATGTTAAGTTATTATAATCTTTCACTTTACACTTAAACTTTACTCTTCAATATCTCGAAGACAAATCCACTATCATATCAAAATATACTTTTTCGCTCTAGTCTTCACAAATGGACTAGTAACAACTATTTTATCACACTGAAGTTGCAAACCATCGAACAATCACAACAATAATCAAAAAGAACTATTCAGTATTTAGTAGTCCCGAGTTTCCGGGTAACTCAGAGTCACGCTTTCTTCTTCCCTTTATTGTCTTCGGCGAATATCTCATTGAAATCGGTCAATAGAACGTCGACCACGTTGTTCTGCTGGATACAGTCTATCGCTATATTGTGAGCTTGCTCTGCCGGCGCCCAAAGAAGTGTTGGACCAAACACTATGGCCAAGTTGGCGGTGTGCATTCTATTGCGCTCACTGTACTGTGTTACCCTGGTATGTGAAAAATTACTTCATTACTCTTAATCTTTATACTAATATTTAAAACAGACATGTTTGGATGTTTCTTAATCAATCATGCAAAAATTGATGAACAGATTTCGATGAAATTTAACCAACAAAAACACAGTGTCACTTATGGATAGATATGCTACTGACAAGTTATTTGCGACACCTAAATTTGGTTTAAGTTACAATTCAAATTCTGGATTAACAGGTAATCTGTGTCTGTGTGTTGAATTTCATCCAAATCCGTTGAGCTGTTTTTACGTGAAAGATTTACAAACATACTCATACATATAATATGACATATTTTCCAACAATTTGAATTCTTATAAAAAGTAAATTGGCGAATTACTTTTGAAAAATTAATTTTATCACTCATAGAATATTCTCTTCTTTTTCTTTTTTGTTCTTATTGTTATTATTATTATTTTTTTAATTAATAAATAAATGTAAAAATATAATTTTCATGATTCTTTAGGCCTATTTGTATATAATCTATAATATATATTTTTTAAATTTATGACTGTATGTAATCTAAATCTAAATAAATAAATTTTCTCATTTATAATATCAAAGTAGGATGTAGTTCAATACCTCAATAAATGTTCCAATAAGAATTTGAGCGTGTCCCTGTTGCATTGGGGCAAAGATTGGACTATATCGCGGAACTCCTTGATCTTTGCTTCTCTTGGCTTCTTGGCTGAAAATTAAAATTACACTACATATAAAAAAAATGCAAAACCACATGACAGTTTTAGGACACACTGTATTCCGCAGTCGTAAACCGCGCAGCCTGTTTGGCGGCAGTAACCATCACCTAGTGTCTGTTAGAGGTTTGAATTTTAAACAGTGGTGTAAAATTTAAGAAACACAATTTATTTGAATAAACAAACGAAGGGGTTTTTTTTACAAATGTAATTCAGTTGATTTGAAGATTTTTAGCGAGTGTGTTTTAGAAATTGTATTGAGATGGTTATAAAGTTTTGATTTTGATGAATATGTTTATTATGAAGTTATACATATAGCTATGTAAAATGAAGTGATTAAATTTATAATACGGAAATATAAGAAAGTTTTCTTATTTAATTATCTTATGGGGCTCGTGAAGAAGTTTAGAAGAAACAGAAGTAAAAGTCGAAAATTTCATCAAGTGTTTCGCTGAATGAATAAAGGATGTCAGAGCCTAATATTTCTCGTTCTATTCTATTAAAATTTGCAATACCCTTGCAACCCATATGGCGTTGCTCATGTTAACAAATCAAATGAAATCGTTTATTTCTCAAAAATAGAATAACAAGATCACTTTTTTGAAGTCAAAAAAACTACTACCGTTCCGGAAACAAAATGGCGTTTTAGAAGAGAAGAAGAAACGACGAAAGAAACTCTCCAGGATGTTGTTTTTACAATCGTGTGGGTTCGTCCATTGGCCAGTCGAATGTCGTCAGCAATCGAAACAGTGGTAATTGTAAAAGATACTGATTAAACTAATTTTGTGGATGGAAGAGAAAGTGTTACTTACAGCAAGCAGCAAGAACTCTGTCGAACAAACTGCAAGGGATGAGCGGCTCCTTCAACTCCCTGAAGAATAGTTTCAACGAACCCGTCAGCACGTGGATGTCGGTGTTGTTCTTTATCACTGATAGATTATTTTGATCGATCTGAAATAATTCAAAATTCAAAATATTTTTATTCGAAATATGATTTACAAAATCGCTTTTCTACATCAGAGAATGGCAGAGAATGGCAGAGAATGGCAGAGAATGGCAGAGAATGGCACGTTCACTACCAAGGTGTGCATTCCTCTGTGGAGAAGAACGGCTAAAGAAACTCCACAGGAATCGCATCTTTTATATTTTCATTTCTAAAAAAAACATATTATTTACATTATTTATTTTTAAATTACATTAATTGTAAAGTTAATATTATTCTAATCCATTATGCTGAGTTGGAGCAACCGTAGACCAGACGTCATTATCCTCCAAATAATTCAAAGTAAACCTTAAGATAGTATCTCAAAACGACATATGCCTATACATGTGAAAAATTCACTGATATACTGTTTCCGCGGGAATATACAATATTTCAGTTTTCAGAAAAACAGGGCCAGCTCACATTACACAAAAAGCGATGAATTTACTAAAAAAAAAAAGCTAGTTTGATAAAAATGCAGGTGCAACCGTCATAGAAAATAAAAATATATAATATTGAGAAACATCCCGTATATTGTCGTGTTTTAGTGCGTAAGTTAGTCTAGACATATCCGGTAACTATCCGGTATCCGGCCTATCCGGCCGAATACCGGATTTAAAAAATATATAATTTTAGATGGTTAATTGTTTTATTTTTTACTTAAGAAATACAATCAGTAATCACAATATAATTCTACAATTTAAAAAAAAGAATAACTTTTTTTTTATAAAAAGAATAACTTTTTTTTTTATAAAAAAAAGTACTTATACTGCACTATGGGCAAATTATGGTGAATGAATATTAATTTCTCTCCATTAAGAAGTAGTAAACGGTTTCGCTTGTCTTTGAGCTTCAGAAAAAAGTCTTTCGTTGCACACACTGTTGCAAAGTGCTGAAAGGTTGATTTTGTGCAAACTTTCCTAAATTTGGGTATTTGGGCACTAAACGGCAACTATCCGGCTACAAGATTGGCCGAATATCCGGTATCCGGCTAAACTGCTATCAGTTTCATCTCTTTATCCTTAAAAACTCCCAGTTGTTGCTAGTGTTTATAAGGGTTACCATAGAGACCTACCAAGAACACCTGCCTTTTTTTGTCTGGTGACCCTTAACATAAAAAAGTATTCGCATCCTACCTCCAATCGTATCTTCTGGACTTGACTTAGATTGCCACTGGCTCTGTATAAGCCGTCTGTGCTCATATTCTCCTCGTTCCCTTCTATCTCCTTAACGCATGCCACCACGAAACCGGGAACACGGGGGCTGGTCGTTGGACACACCTCCTCAAGGTTGCGGCCGAACACTGGCTCATCTGTTGATCGCAATAACACTTTATTCAATTGTAGGTAGGTATTTAAAAAAAAAATACGCAAACATTCTTAGGCTCGAGTTCACCAACAGACGGTTATTTTTAAACAGCTGATTAAAATTTAAACAGCTGTTTAATCATATTTTGTTGATCACCATCGCTAAACTGCGGGTTAAACGCCCTAAACATCAGATTAATCATTAAGTTAATCAGATGTTAAAAAATAACCGTCTGTTGGTGAACTCGAGCCTTAGAACCACAGATTTATTAAACGAAGGATAAATCTTTTTATTACATTTTTAAGGTTTTTCTATAGACTGGCTGCAGTCTTGTCACTGTATAGCGTGGCTAGTCCGGAACCTTTTTTTTATTTGTATAAGTAATTATATAAAAATTCATCATCATAATCTCCGTTTTGAATATATTATTATTTTAAAATAAAAATAATCGATCAGAATAATGTAAAATTTACTATAAGGCCAATTACTATTGAAACACTTAACGCTTTTGGTGCGTCTGATTCTGCATTAATCTGAGATTCGCATAAAGTTAAATTTACAGCATAGAGAAAAGAGGCAAGGAGGACTAACTTACAATGAATGTTAAACTGAAAACCTGTCAAGCTGTAACATTCAAATAGTGGTTCATAAATTGACCAGAATGGCGCTTGTGTAGCATTGGCGTTTGTTGCGTAGTTCATGAAATAGGAAGCGCTGTAGTAGCATTCATAAAATGCTACTACAGTGCTTCCTATTAAATGGTGGCCAACGGACACATCCTCACGTATAGAGTTCATTCTCCTCACCTCTATTCTCCATGGTTTACAGTTTACAAATATTGACTCCTCAGGTGATAGTTCTTGCCATAATTAAAAAATATATTAAATATAATAATATTTATACACATACAAAAAACTATATGACATTCAATATTTTACTTGATATGAATGAAATGAATTTTTAGTAGATGAATGAAGTTTGCTTCGTTAATTAAATTAAAACTATGAAAGCTATTTTCGCGATTTGTCTATACAATTATATTTCAAGTATCATGTTTTGATTAAAAATAAGGATAATATTTAAAAAAAAAATAACACTAATTTAATAAAACCTTGGAGAAAATCCATAAATAAAAAATTATTTTAGGAATTTTTTTTTTTCAAAAAACTTAAAATTTTATCATCAAAACACTATATTTTCACTAAAAATAGTGAAAAATAAGTAGGCAAAAAAATTGGTTGTAAAGAGCAAAATGTAGAGTAATACTTAATAGAAATGTTTATATTATGGCAATTATAGCTTAAAAAATAATAAACTACTAACTACTACTATTGGTTAAGTACTATTTACTCTATGCTACTACCCAATACTATAGAAAGGTATTGGCTATATTCTATATTTTAAAGAAATTTGACAAAATGTTTACAAGGCTGTTAATATAGTGACTTTAAATAATTTTGCAGGGGTATGAAAATAGATATTCTTATACTCTCTTGTGTTAGAGCATATTTGTACTGTAACTGCTCTATTAGATATGAAATAATATTATTTGACGACACGTTTGGTCTAGTGGCTAGTAACCCTAGCTGTTAACCAAACGGTCGCGGGTTCGAATTCCGCTAGGGGCAAATGTTTATGTGTTAACATTTTACCTTTGCACCTGAGTCATGGATGTTTTCTATTTATAATATGTATGTATTTACATAAAAAAAGTAATCTATATATTATATCAACTGTCTGGTATCCATAATACAAGAATTATTTGCTTACTGTGGAACTAGATGGTGCTGTGTGGAATGTGTGAAGATATTTATTTATTTATTATTACACATATGTTTATGAAAATAAAGATTAATTTTTTTTTTACTTTTTGATATCTAAATAAATAATATTTTAATTTTTCTTCACTTCAAATGACATTAAAGCACATTAAATCCAACTGAACTTAATTAACCTTCACAGTTTGTGTTAAAAAAAATATCCAGAACTTCTTAGTTGCTAAGTCAACTTCTAAGTTACTATAGTTAGTATAATCTTACAAAACATATATTACATCAAACAAAATCAAACTACATAAGGACTAAAAATCTACAATTCACGAGCAACTAATCACTAGGATATACAACCATTCACCGGATGAGGAAAGCCGGGTGGGGGTGCATAGGATAAAAAGGTTTTAGTTAAATAAAACACCAATTCGTAAGGGAATCTCTATTTTGATAACTTTACAAAAATACATTAAAATAATAAAGCAAGTAGAGATAAATGTTTCTTTTTTTATAATAAAAAAAATATTAATTAATTTATAAATAATTATCATGACTTTAATGGAATTAATTAATTTATTAATTAATAACCAATTAATTAATAACCAATTAATTAATAATTAATTAATAACCAATTAATTAATTAATAATTAATTGATAATTAATAATTAATTAATAAATTAATTAAGCAGTATTCATTTTATTGTATTTTTTATTATTAGGTTTATCATTTAATAGAAAGTTTTTAGGTTTTTAAATTAATATTGTGATAATATAATTTCTTGTAATTAGTTGTTTCTTGATTAAAATATTTTGTACTGTCTTGATATATCCAAATTTTTTACACTGAAAATCTGATATCTTTAAAATTTCCTTTTAAACAGCAAAATTTCTTTGTCTCCAAAAATTTCCCATAGTGCAATTCACATTACTTACCTTCTCAATGTTTCAAATTATTAGTTAATCCTGTTATTAATATTAAATTGTAATTATTTACACTTTCCGTTCACAACTCACACCAAAACTAATTTTATGAACTTTTATCCCAGTAGATATTTCTTAACAAGAGGCCCTCGGATAGTCTACTGTAGAAAAATGCAATAAAAAAATTATAGATGCAAACCCGAAATACCCAACAATTTCACCACTAAATACAAATGCAATATACCATAATAATTATTATTGTAGGATTGTTCTAAAATTAAAAAAAAAACTAGCATACCACCCCTCCCCAAAAAAAAAAAAAAAAAACTACTAATTAAATTAGCTATAAATATTCCATAAATATAAAGTGTCTTAACAATTTCATTTCAAAAATTAAACATGTAAGTATTCCATAAAATTGAAGTGTATTATAACAATTTCAAAAATTATACACCGAACACCAATTGAAAAAAAAAAAAAAAAAAAAAAAACCAGCATACCCCCCCCCCCCCCTCTCCCCCAAAAAAATAAAGTAAATTAAAGTAGCTGTAAGTATTCCTTAAATATAAAAGTGTCTTAACAATTTCATTTCAAAAATTAAACACCGAACACCAACTGAAAAAAAAACTCCTAGCATAACCCCCCCCCCCCCCCCCCCCCCCCAAAAGTACTAATATACATAAAATACCTGTAAGTATTCCTTATATATAAAGTGTCTTAACAATTTCATTTCAAAAATTAAACACCGAACACCATTTGAAAAGCAAAAAAAAATCATTAAAAAAAAAATCACACTATTAAAAAGAATGTGCAAATAAGCGGCAAACCAAAAGAGTATTTCCCAACCTTTGTAGATTCCCTTTTCGACTAAGAGCGACATCGCTGGCCGCTTAGCGAAGAATTTTCTCAGTCTACTCCTCACATCCGACTTCTGTATAGAGACTTCTGTTGAATCGCTGAGATCTTCGTTGCTACTGCCACCGACTGGAACAGCGAATCACAATCACTCTGAAGATACTATATTAAACGAGCATAGACAATGAGTCATAGACAATAAAGTGTGGAGGCGAGGGGAAGTCTTCAAGAGAAATTTAGAGATTTTAAGAGAAGTGTACATATATCTTGAATTATTTCTGGGCAAAAGTAACAAGAATAGAGTCACTTGGGAAAAAAATTAATATTAAAGTACTTAACACTTTTATTAGCACAAAAAGTACGGATTTTAATTGACAATTAATTAGTATTAATTAACGAAGATAGTAAAAAAAAAATATTTTTAAAATAATTTTAGAACGAGTACCATATTTTTTAGTAATTAACATTACTAAATAAAAAATAATCAATCAAAAAATGTTATTCTAAAAATTAATAATATAAAAAAATTAATAAAATTTAACTAACTAACTAAAATTTAAGAGTCCATCGATAGATACACTTCTCTTAGATATTAAAGAAAAACATTTTCGCGAACTTTATTACTTTGAATTGTTATACCTTAAAAATTCACATCATTTTGTGATTTAATAACAACATTTACACAAAAACTAAGTAATCATAGTTCACGAAACTGTCAGATATAAGATGTAGATAGAAATATGTTAACACAGACAAGATAGATAGGTAGGTAGGCACAAAAATATCTCGATTCTTGATATGTTCTTGAGTACCTAATCGTTTTTTTTTTTAGTTTTATTTGACAGTTATCTGATAGTATTCAAGGATGTAATAATAAGTCTAATAATAATAATCAGAAATAATGGATTATGTTTTAATTGAAATTATTTTGAATTTGAATAAGAAATCTAATGAATAACTGAAAAAAAAAAAAAAAAAAAAAAAATTCTTGAAGAACAATGCAAATTTCCTTTTTTATAACATAGAAAACTTTTTATTTAACCCAAAATTTAACGATTTCTAGGAAATCCCAAAAAATAATTTTCAAACACATAAATTTTGATAGTTACAGGCTTATTGCAACTTGTTAAGGCTTTTTTTCCCCCAAAATCGTGACATTGTGGTCAGCGACACTGAAGTAAAAAAAGGGAATGTTTTAATAATAAAATTTAACTTGTCTTAATAATGGGCACAAGTGCTTAAATTAATAACAATATTAACAAAGAAACAATTAGACGTACACAAAAGAAAGTCGGAGATATGTTGAAATTTCATTTACCTTTCAATTGGTTTGCAGGAAATTCTCTTAATTCGTTCACTTAATATCCATATGTTGAAATAACTACATATAATAAGTGGCAGACATATTAATTCTATGACGAATATCACCTACAACACTATCGAGAAAATGTGACCAATGAGAAAATATTTTTCATTTTAAAAAAAAGCTAAAACCAACTTGATTTATTCAGAGAATTATTTATTGATTTATTTTTCTATTAAACGTAGACCAAGTCTAGACGATTGAATTTAAAAAAAAAAACCGGCTTAAATTAAATGGAAAATATAAAAACTTTAACACCGCTATACAAATATCCGCACGTCTCTGAATCACTCGCGATGTTCTCATAGATAAGTTATCGACCGAAAAAAAAAAAAGATTAGATTTCATGTTTTTGTTATAATTTTTGAAACGATGAACATTTTAAGTTTCATACACTATGTGAGGTGAGTTAGAAAATAAATATATTGTAAATAAAATAGATAAATAAAAACATTTGAATTATTATAGCTAAAATGTTAACCGATTTATGGCATTATGAATATCACCTGAGTTTAGCCTATTAGCTATTTAGACTATGATCCCTTATGTAAAAAGATCAAAATAAAAATAAAAATATATGGATGATATTATAATGAGGTGAAAGTAAGGTTTTGTAATAGCAAATCAACCTAGATGAATACTGTATTGAAAAATTAAAATATGGAATACTTCAATAATAACAGTCTATTATTGAATATTAGATAGAATGTTTTTAAAAGACATACTATGTAGTTCATATAATTACAAATATGACGATATATTGTCATTACACATAAAATAACAATTATCAATTGAATAATATATATATTATTGATTGATAAAGCAGATGTATCTGAACTTGAACAGAGAATATTTAGTCAAACGTAGTTTAGAGGACTTCGAATAAGTCGAAAAGCTTTCGTCAATAGACTGAAAATATTATAAAAAAGGCGAAATCATAACACGCGATGGCCAAATATAATATTTTAATAGGAGTCACCAATAAACATACACGCATGAATTAATTTTTTAATTGTAGCATTTAAATGTTGCGATCCAAAAAAATCTTTAAACTTCGAATTTCCCTTTTCTGTGGGACTCTTTTTACTGTCTTTATCCATAGTTTGCGAATCCGGTATCCAAAAGTGCACTGCTTGAAGAAATTCAACTTGAGACTCCATTGCAACTGTTTACAAACTCAAACGTCTCACAAAACAACAATGTCATCCAAATAAATAAACATTCACATTTTTTTGTAAGAAAGTTTTACAAATTCATTCTATTGTTAACGTGCATTGAGACAATTAATGGTATACTTAATGATGTGGTATCAACTAAACGAGCGTTTGTTATCTTCAACAGATAAAAGCGATTATTGTAAGGTTATCAAGCGATAACTGGTGTTATGCCTTGATAAGGACAACTAAATGTGCTATTAAGTCAATTTCGTAGGTTTAAAACAAATTAGGAGCATTGTCTATTTTCGACTGTAAATATTTTTACCGTTTTAGATTTGGAGTATGTAAACTTCAAAATTCATGGAATATTCAAGGCAATAAAGTAATAATAATAATCCGCTCTCTCTCTCTCTCTCTCTCTCTCTCTCTCTCTCTCTCTTTCACTGAGAGATATTAAGGTGTATTACGCTACTTTTATTTTAGAAAAAAAATAAAATATAATATAACCAGTATCCATGACCGCCTCATTGAAGCGTGGCCGGGTTTAGCTAGTGTTAAAAATATATTTCAGAAAAAAATCAACGAATAATTCTTACATGTACTCAGTCGACGATTACCATCGGAAATACAACTGCAAATTGCCATACTTTTAAACACAAAACCATCATTAGAAATTAATAATACGGATAAGATAAGTATATAATAATTATATAATTAACCTCGGCAAGACCGTTTCACTAACACCAATCTGTCACTACGAGATACGAATACTAGAAGCCGTTTCACTAATTTACATTACAGAAGGAACTGAACAAGGAAAATATAATAATGATATTATGTTCCCTGTACATATTTACTTAGAAACAGATTAGTCATTCGATGATGTAGGAAAATTAACGAACGCTACAGATACGAGGGATGTAGTTGAAAAACAACTAGCTGTAGTGTAGGCTAATACAAACGCAACAATTAACTAAAAAGACTGAATCATGTTCAGATGAAACGAGGCCACAAGATGTAATTATAGACAATGAAAATAAGCAACGAAGGAATAACTTTTATACTGAATGTAATCTTGGAGTATGTAATTTTTTTTTAATGTTCCAAAATCTATTATAGCGTATAGAAAACTATATTGTTGACAAATTTGCGTAGAAATGCGTTGTTATTGTTAATATAATATTAATGTCTAAACTCTTAGACAAGACAACAATAAATCATAACTAACAGCCAATTAAGAATTTTACATTTGTATAATTTCAAGGCCTATTAATTGTCGAAGGTACATCTATATATTAGCGCCATCTATGCCCAGTAATATTTCTACGGTGTTTATATTAAAGAATGTCCCATTTAATATTTATTGTATTGTTGACATAAAAAAAAACCAGTTAATTTTCGAGATAAAGACCAATTAAACTGGAGAAAAGTATTTAAACATCTTATTGTAGGTTTTTGGATCAATGTTTTTTTTTAATGTATATATTTATTATACATATAGTTACAAAAAAAAAACTAACCTTTCTGTTTACTCCGGTTGCTGTGTCTTGATACAGGAGGTGTTCTGCCGAGACTTTCCAAATCCGTGTTGCTGCTCTGGTACTGCGGTGGCTGGTACTCTTCAGCCAGGGTAGGAGGACCCTGTTGAAGAACAGAGCACTATAGTTTTCAAAACACTGGATACGACAGTGTTAACATTGAATTTTGTATTCACAAACAAACGACAGTTCCAGAGGTAAGAAACTCTCAATTCTATCGAAAATCCATCCAGTCAGTTAACACAGGGTTTAGCTGCATAACTAATTTTACTGATCAATTTATATATCTAAAAAAGGAAAAAAATTACAAAAAAAGTATCACTCACAAGTTTATAAATGACATTCTGTATGAAAGTGAGCCATTTCTTAGCACCTTCCTCGGTCTCATCTTGCAACAGATATTGGTCGTATCCAACGGTTAGTACCAAAGAGCGGGCGTGCCTGAAAAATTGGAAAAATATCTAATTTATGGCAGATTCAACATGACTATGTTGACCTAATGTTAATGTGTCGCTACTTGGGACATGACTTGAGCCCAAGTAGATAGGCTACGGGTAACGCGGTAAGGGGGAGGGATAGCAACACGCCCAAGTATTCGATATACGAACAGCGAGTGAGACGGTAGTGGTAAATGGTGGATAGTTTAAAGTTTATGTAATTTTAGTATAAGTGAATGATTTTAGATGAAACCATACCTAAGTGAAGAAGAATTGACTTTTAATTTATCATCTAAGAAGGCAAAAATTATAAAAAGCAGAAAACGATAAGATGTAGCACATTGCATTCTGCATTCACAAGATCAACTCGAACTGGTGTCTACCTTCTTACAGAAGACAAATGATGAAATAACATCAATTGGTCTTTTGTGTTTAGTTAGATGCTTGAGTATAACGTTTGACCATATGGTCCGTACTAATATTATAAATGCAAAAGTATGTTTAGATGTATGGATGTTTGTAACTGTTTCACGCAAAAACTACTGAACCGATCACAATGAAATTTTGCATACACGTTATATGAGACACCGGAAAGGACATAGGGTACGTTTTGTTCAGAAAAAAATAACTGTTCATCTACATCATCTAGAATAAAATAAAAAACTAACCCCTGGATAAAGTGTTATAGCAACACGAGGTCAAGCGTTATATTGCTTTTTTTTTTAATTTTTTTTTTTTTGACGAAGTCGCTGCCACCAGCTAGTTATTTATAAATGTGTGATATAATATTAGTGACAGACCTCCTAGTGTGCATCGGTATGCAATGTACTAGATGGGCATTCCTCAAGGGCAGCACTAGTTCAGCTCTGGGAGCGTTGGGACTCGGAGGTGTTCCAACTGGCTTTGGTATTTTCTGGAACGAAAACTATATTATAAATGTGAAAGTAACTCTAGTGTGTCTGTTACCTTTCCACTACACAACAAGAAAGAGAAGATAGGATAATGTTTCATCCAGAAAAAAAGTACTGTTCTCCTTGGGGATCATTTGAAATAAAATAAAAACTAACGTCTGACGAAAGTATTATTGCAACAAGATGTCAAGCTTATATATATTTCTTATATATATATATTTCTTATATATATATATATATATATATGTATATTTTTTTAACGCGTACGAAGTCGCGGGCATCAGCTAGTTCTATTATTGTGTAATTAGCAACTTTATTGTTCCGGCCTTTTTTTTTTTTTTTTGGAGAAAAGGTTTGACGTGGTATTTCTCAAAAGCAATTTATTCGTATTTACAATTTTACATGCTTACTAATATTATAAACGTGAAATTAACTCTGTCCACGTTTGTTGCCTTTTCACGCCTTAACGACTCAACCGATCATCATCAAATTTTTCATATTGTCAGGGACACAAGAAAGTACATATAGGATACCTTTCAACAAAAAAAAAAAAAGAACTGTTATCGAGGGAAAATATATAAAAAAATGTGCCGGCGCCACTGTCGTCACAAAAATAAAGATGTCCGGTCAAAGTTAATAAATTTTATTTTTCAACGCGGACGAAGTCGCGAGCACCAGCTAAGTCTATATAAATGCCAACGAAATCAATGACTAAATTAATAGAAATGTCTCACAGTGGCTTGATAAGTCCTCTGGTCCTTGTAGAAGACGAGTCCAGTTGGAGTGAGAATCATGTAACACTCAGTCCAATTTTTTTTACTCTTTTTGCCGCTCTCTGAAAACTTCGTGCGTTTCACGACTCCTTCGAGAATCACTGTCGCCTGAAATCAATATAGAGTATTAATTAAAAAATTTAAATACTCAATGGATACTAGTAAATTATTTAAGATTGAGTTTGATTAGATCAAAATCAAAATCAAAATATTTATTTATCAATTAAGTTTCTCCATGAAACTCTTATGATCGTCATTATAAATTTAAATTTACAAGGGTTTTGGAAAAATATCAAAATGACGATCCTGAGAAGAAACTCCGAAAGAAAGTCAGGATACTATTCTTTTTGTCATCTTTAAAATATAAAATTACAACAATTTTCAAATCACAAATATATAATACAAATGGTAACCCAAATCTAATGTCACATCTCTGTAAATTGTTTAATTGTGATGGCAACATTTAATTATGACCGACACACGGAAGCTTTTTCTACTTATGATTAGTAAATTCAATATTAGTAAATTCAAATCTAATGTAATGTCACATCTTTGTAAATTGTTTAATTGTGATGGCAACATTTAATTATGACCGACACACGGAAGCTTTTTCTACTTATGATTAGTAAATTCAATATTCGATATATATTTAGGAGGAGAAAGTGAATATATATTTAAAAAAAAAAACCGAAGTATTTACAAGAAGTCTGCAGCTCGCACTGTGTTTTTACACTAAGTGTTAAAGCAACCACTCGAGGTCTCGTAAAATTGTTTTATCGCCATATTTCGTCATTTTCGAATTCGAATACACGAGTAAAAGAAAATATAAAATTTGTGTTGGCAACTGGCTGGTTGATGGCCACAACGAATAGTTTTAAAATAATTATAATAAGTCAGTTAGCAGTCGTAAGTAGGAGCAGAGAGATCGGTAGTGTTACTGTAAATATATGTTCTTATTATATCATCGCCTTTTCATTTCATTAAATACAGTCCACTCCTCAACAATTTGCAATAAACAATAAAATAATAATCATTATAAAATAATCGAAAGAAAAAGTACAAGAATAAATTGGGTATAAAAATGAGACAATAATATTATAAAAAAAAAAACAATCGTAGGCATTTCTTTCAATAAAAATATTACTCACTTCAGAAGGTTGATGTAATAAGGTCCTAGGTGCGGGAACTGGTGACCTCATCCGGTGTTTAGGAGCGACCAAGGACCTCGACTTCCTGTGGCGTCCGTACCCTGGCTCCCGCTCCCGAACTTCGATGTCCAGGCTGTCCCCCGACGAGGAAGCAGGCAGCTGGAGATAGTTCGGCCGCACAGATCCAATATCCAACAGATTCTCACTGGAACCTCCTGGAAGTTACATTACCAACGTAGCATTATTAGCCTTTTATGGCACTGCTATGGACTTACAAATTACTTCTTTTCTCACTATAGCTGAAATCATCGCATTGCGATTTTCAATCTCCGTTAGAATTGACACATAATAATGATGTCTGGTTCATTGTTTTTAATATTCTTTTATAAATGGAAAAAAGAAACTAACCTAACCTAAGCAATAAATGAATTGATCAGCTAAGAAACCTAGGTGGGTCAGCAAGTTAGGTCATCCAAAAAAAGTTTACGCCATTTGACAACTGTCACCTATTAACACAAGCAATTTGCAGCCATAGAGAATAGAGATTGCAAGTTGTCCTTGGTTATTTCACGGTATAATGTTATTTCAAGGTTATTTTTCTGTAAAGAGGTGCCGCCAGAACGGCTGTGCCCTGACAATAGTAATGTCCGTTCTTACTTCTTATTAAAAATGCTTTGGACTTATGCTTACCAAGCCTTTTGTTAATCCTACTGAAAGGTGGACTGTCAGAGTTGGCTTTGGCGAAGTTTCTCTCCAATTCAACGCGACTGCGCTCCGAGTGCGGACTCCAGTCTTGTAGGCGATCATATTGGCGTACTGAAGACTTCAACGGCGCCGGATCCTGTAAGACGGTATCCTGAAAATACGCAAGTATGGCGTGATAATGCCCTCTCTATGGTCTCGAACACAATAGGGAATAAGGAATCATAAAAGCTAAATGTCCATTTTGCAACTATTTAAATTTAGTGGCTAAATGTCGCTTAACATAAACCAAAATCAAAGCGGATGATAGTAGTGTGCTGCTGATCAGGCTAGAATTTGCTAACAGATTGTAACAAAAAACGTCATTTTTGGAATGAGGTACCTCGATCAGCACGGAGATGACATATATTTTTATAATATATAGTCCGTACTAATATTATAAATGCGAAAGTATGTTTGGATGTATGAATGTTTGTAACTTTTTCACGCAAAAACTAGTGAACCGATCACCATTAAATTTTGCATACACGTTGTCTGGGACACCAGAAAGGACATAGAACATAATAATAATATACGAACTGAAGATTATGTTATTTTTGTTTGAACGCGCTAATCTCGGAAATAAACAGTCTGATTTGGAATTTAAATAAATAAATTGGAATCTAAAAATGATTTGCCGGGTTATTTTTATTTACATCTTGACCATACATGTTTACATTAACATACCTATTTTAATACGTTGCAATAGAGTTGAGAATGCAACAAATTTTATTTCTATGTCACAGTTTCCTTGTAATTTTCCTCAAACACGGATTAAACTGTTCAATAATTGTGAAAATTTATTGAATTATTATACTTGTATCATTCAAAAATCAATTGCTATGTTTATCAATATATACGAATCGGACAATGCTTATTTTTTTATTGGACTGATCTCGACAAGGGCATGCAAATATTTATATTTATATAATATATATAAAAATTTCGTGTCACGTTGTTTATCGCCGATGAACTCCTAAACTACTGAACCGATTTTAATAAAACTTCGTAGCTATGTGTAATTTGGTCCAACTTAAAAGATAGCATAGTTTTTTTTTTGCACCCGTGAGAAGCCGGGAGCGTTTAGCTAGTAATTGTAATTGTTTTAATTTATTGTAAATTTTCCTAATTTTCTAATAACTAAATATAAATAAATAAATAAATTATTTAACCTGTTTCTACAATTAAATTCTTTAAAGTCCTAATAACCATAATATATAAATTCTTGTTAAAATAGCAATGATTACATGCAAAGCAAATGAATAATTTTATTAGTTTGAAAGAGCGAGTACCTCCCGGAACCAAGTCCGACCTCTTTTTAATTTGAACAAATTCATAACTACACTATATCACACACATGTTGATCACACCCATGTTTCACCATTAAAGTTTACACCCGACTACATGTTTAAAAGGCGAAAACGTCATAAATTCACAATTAAAGTGTAGTAATAATAGGAAAATATGTTTGTCAAACGCATAACGGTGACACACAGAATGTGGTGGAGTTACAGTGCGATATTGACCCAGTGATGAGCGTTGTCGATAATTTTGTTCAAAAAATATCGATCCATAAGTTCGATGCACAAGTAATTTGCACAAGTTGCCTTAATGTCGTTATTGTTTGGTTTTATATGTCTGCATATAAAACACTGCATTTTTTTTTCCAGGAAATATATAAAAAATTGCCCTGACCATTTTTTTAATTTTTACTTTATTCAGAGAGTAATAGATTTTGTAAAATAGATTTTAGGGAAAGTATGTTTACAAATTACGTGGCGTACTTATATTTGATATGTAATTATTTGGTTAAAATATTAAAGTAAGTATTAAGTAATTATTAAAATATTAAAGTAAGTATTAAATCTAGTTTATTATTTATTTTCATTTATAGTTTTAATTTTAATCAAATTTGTACAAACTGTTTTGTCTGGTAAGAACTTTGATATAAATTATTATTGACAATTGTCAAAAGTGTCGACTACCATATGCTAAATATTTAACCAGTATTTAAGTTAAGTTATTGTATTTTAAATTAGTTAAATTATCTCATCACGATTAAATGCAAAACTACTCTAAGATTATACGTGTAAGTATAACATACTAAAACAATTGAATTGAATTGAAAAGTTTGAAATCGCACCTTAAGACCTTAAGAACCAATTAACAGTTCTAGAAGAACTTTGATTTCTATAGTGAGATATTTTATCGATATTGTTAGGCACATCACTATTCCTCTCTTATCACTCCGGTCGGTCGTCGATTCGATGTTAGGAAGTGTTCGCCTTCCTTATCTTACACTTTATAACGCGTTTACTGATTAATAATGTACCTACGCTTAGGCCTTAATTGTAGACAAGACTTAATGTGGCATTGTTCTCAGAGAAAACATAACAATCACCAAACTGGAGGACATTTCTTTTTTAATTTTTGATTTTTAGCTTTAACTAACCAAAGTCTAAAGTCAATGGGTAGACCAATCTAGTGTCAATAAATAGATAATGGTCCATTTACATAATTGGGTCTTTCTCTACCCTTTGAGAGGGATAATTTCCAGATTTAAACTTTTAATAAGGCTT
The DNA here is from genome assembly GCA_944738685.1 of Synanthedon myopaeformis. NCBI lineage: Eukaryota > Metazoa > Arthropoda > Insecta > Lepidoptera > Sesiidae > Synanthedon > Synanthedon myopaeformis. Next base: position 1,006,685 of record OX122933.1, on the reverse strand, counting down.
CTGAATGGTAAAGTCTAAAAGTTTTCTTCCTGAACAGAAAGGCTTTGTCATTTTTCTCGACCTTAAAATTTTTAATGTATACCTTAACAACTTAACAAAAAAGAACTATCTTCGCAGACAAACAAACCACTTTTTTCACTTGATTTTATCTGGCTACAGCCTCCTATTAACTTAAGCAACGGAATATGTGCTGCAGAATTTATTAAAATAATGAAGTGTAAATAAGAATCATAGTGAGAAGTATAAATAAGAAGAATAAGAGTTTAGTATTTTAACCTTAAAAGGGGATATAAAAGTGGTCTCTGGAATACCTTACACAATCATCGAATTACAACAGCATGTAAGCTGTTATTTCACTGGTGGCCAACTAAGGGCCTCTTTCACCATGTGTCAAGTAGGCTAACCGCCATTTAAAGTCACCGGTAAACGGGAATGATACCTTTGTTTGTACGGTAAAAGTCCCAAACATTAAAAGGAAAATAATTTTAAAAAAATTCACCTATCGAAGGATGCAGTAAACCGAGTGCATAATTTAATAAAAGATAAAATTATTTTTAAATGTAACTAATCAACAGTTTACTTGTAGTTTGTGAAAGAGGCCCTAATACACTTACTAATAGCATAGAGTAAATAAATACTATTTACTCTATGCTAATAGTAATAACAAATTGCTCCCAAGACGTACCTCTGAGTAAGAGTAGTGTGTGTTTTGCGAGCGAGTGTCCCTTCTTGGTGGGCGGTACTGCGTGATCCGCGGTATCACTAACGGTGGCCGCTGTTCGCGACTGTACACAGCACATTCCTCCGGTGTTATCCACTGAAACAATTCATACACACTCGTTGATGAAAAGTTGAATATTTTACGATATTATTATACGAGTAGGTATAACATTAATATAGCAATTGAACTGTCAAAAGTAAGGGGAGGTCTATCTTCGGGTATACACTACGAGATCCGATCAGAAATGATGAGATCCATAGATGTACGAAAGTTACCGACATAGCTTCTTAACAGGCGAAATTGCTTTCTTAAGTATGTTGTAAATAAATATTTTGTAAAATGAGTATCAAAAAGAAATAGGAACATACTTTTGCTAGCATTTTTTTTTTTAGTAACAGACATAATAAGTGTATGTAGTCTTGAATACCTATAATATTCAAATTAAACTTAGTGCACATGTTGTTTTTGCTATCGCTATCAAATTACATTCGCTGGCGAGTTGAACCTACTAATTCGGGTGTGTAGAGAAAAATAGTTAACAATTTAATATTCGGGTGAATGGGATATACTTTTTCGGGCCAGTTGGGAAAAAAATAATCTTGCGGGCGAATGGGACCTAAATCCATAAGCCGACAGAACAGTAAGTTAATAATAATATCTTCTTCACACATTCCACACAGCACCATCTCGTTCTACACTAAACAACTACATAGATTACTTTTTTTTTGTAAATACATACAAATACATATTATAAATACAAATATCCTTGACTCAGGTACAAAGGTAAATGTTAACACATAAACATTTGCCCCTAGCGGGATTCGAACCCGCGACCGTTTGGTTAACAGCTATGGTTACTAGCCACTAGACCAAACGTGTCGTCAAAGTCGTCAAGTTAAAGTGGCAGTGGGCAGGACACATAGTACGGAGGTTCTCGAGTGCAGGCCACAAACTGATCGGCAAGCGCAGCCTACAAGGCTGAAAATTATGGGAGAGGCCTATATCTAGCAGTCGGCTTAGATGATGAATTTTTTAAGGCAGTGCTTGGCCGCGATCTCACTTGATGTAAGGTGGACTATGCTTACCTACTAAGTGCCCATTTACCCTAGATTTGAAGACCCCGAGGTTGTAATTTTGAGGAAACACAGACTCAGGCAGTAAGTTCCACTCCCTAGCAGTTCGGACTTTTATTTATTGATTATAGCAATTTTATTTATTTGTTGCTCACATAATATACATATTTAGGACACTGTTAGGCGTGGCAACTAATGGCAACAAAAACGGCCCTGGGTTAAAAACAAATGCGAAAAATTCCATTGCTAAATAAGTTTGATTTTTGGAAAAAATGGAGCTTTTTGGAGCGGCTAGTCTAGTCTATAAACCGAATTACTTGTAAAACATAAAACATGATTTTAAGAATTCATTTGTTTTGTGTAAAATGCATTGCAATGTGAAACCGGAACTAAGTGTAAGTTACATTAAGTGATTACAGTAATGTTAATTCATTAGCGTGAGCTAGCAGCGCACATCCGCGCAGATAAAGTTTCAATACTCAATATAGACTACAGTTAGTCCTTGTTTCGGTCTGGATTTGCATCCTGCACAACGTTAATGCCTAAGATGTGTTGATATGTACCCTACATTACGCATACTAGTGGCCCATCCACACTTCGCTCGGATGCAATTAATTATGGGGCTATTTTAAACTATATTTCTTTATTCATACCTATACTTGTCTTATTGAGTTCATTTACGATCTGATCTATTTTTATTAAAAAAACTAGCTGGTTCCCGCGACTTTGTCCGCGTTGAATTATATTATACGGTAGGGGAGTCAATGACCAAGAATTTCAGCCCTACATTTGTATTTTTTAAAATGTAAGTATGTAATGGTCAGCAAAAAGGCTGACACTCCTTTTGGTAGGTGGTTACTGTTTAGAAAATGTAATGTAACACATCCATAAAACGATCGATGTAATGCAATTTTTAAGAGTTTTATAATGAGCAGTTATTTGTTACTCGTAGCACCCGTCGTGTTGATTGCTTACATAACGACTTGACATTTTACAATGACATTTGACTGATGACTTTATAATGACTTTGCTGTAAAAGTTGCTGTCATCTTTTGTAAAGAGACTTTTTAACGAATCATCACTTATGCTCTAATACTAGCGACCCGCCTCCGACTTCGCACGGATGCAATTTTTTTCTGCAAATTATTTATATACACAAACCTGCCCTGTTTATCACTCTTTTCATTAGTTAAAACAGTGTCAAAATCTGTTGGATAGAGAAGTTAGCGCAGTATCAGATAGAGACGGATAGCGACATTTTTATGACAAAGTAATCAATTATATGTTAAAATATACAAATTTGTGTTAAAAATTTTTGCATCTCATTAAAATTTCTCTTAACTAACAAAATTAATAAGCCTTTAATGTCTAATTAATTGTAAATTCTGAATTCTACGCAGACAAACTTGTGGACAAAAAATAATTTATAAAAAAACTTCAAGTACTTAGGTATAAAAAATCTATATTTTTTGCATTTTTGTTTTATAATGTATTAAACTCAAAAACTACTGGACCGATTTTGAAAATTCTTTCACCTACAGAAAGCTATATTATCATAGAGTAACATAGGCCATATTTTCCACAAATTTGCGCGGACGAAGTCGCGCGTGCAACAGATATAATTCACAATACTTTCTACAAATGAGTGTTTCATTAAAATTCGTCTCATCGCTAATTGCACCTCATTGACATTGCTTCCGGAGTTGAATTCTGTCTCACTCGCTCCCGCCAATCAATCGCGTGTTGGAAAGAGACAGAATATGTGAATGAAGTGTCCATTGACGCTGACACGAGGGTCAAATGGGTGATTCAACTTGAGATGATATAAATTATACCAGTTGGAAGACGGGAACATTTAAAACAATTATTTCATACAAATGGTGATTTGGTATGCTGTTTAGATTCCTGAGGCTATAATTTATGTATCAAATCCTTGTATGTCCTTTCAATAACAAAGCTTTCCGCGTCTGTCTGTAGGTAGGTATATCTGCTAATTTCTCCTAAACAACGCAACGGATTTTAATACAGTTTTCACTATCAGTTAGATAATTTTTCACTGAAGGTTTATTTTATATGTATAATATTTAAGTTAAAAAAAAAAAATAAAAAAAAAATTGTAACTAAGTCGCCGAAACTGTCCGCGTGTGTTTGTTTCTCCGCTAACTAAACTTCTAAATTACCCAACTGATTTTTATACGGTTTTGATTAATGGAATGAGAGATACAAGATTGTGTATATTAAAAAAATTACATCAGGGGCGAAGCCAGGAGCGTGTCGCTAGTCAAAATAAATAAAAATCAATGTAAGTATGTTGTCCTCTATGGACTCCAAAACAGGTCAACCGATTTTAATTCGATTTTCACTTATGGAATGAGGCATAAACGAGTAAGGTTGTGTATATAAATAAAAATTGCATCAAGGGCGAAGCCGGGAGCGGGTCACTAGTAACATATAAATTAAGGGCCTGTCGAGTAGGCTAACTGCCATTTAAAGTCACCGGTAACCGGGGGAATGATGGAGATGATATACCTTTGTTTGTACGGTAAAAGTCACAAACATTAAAAAGAAACTAATAATAAAAAAATTCGCCTATCGAACGATGCAATAAACCGAATGCATAATTTAATAAAACATAAAATTATTTCTAAAAGTAATTAATCAACACTTTACTTGTAGTTGGTGAAAGAGGCCCTAAAACTTATAAATTTTAAATTCAGAAACTGAATATTCCATTTCAGTATTTAGTTCCACTATTAGCCGCCAGAGGCGTTGTGTACGTTTACAAACAATATTAACACTTATAATTCGCATTAATTGCAGACGACATTTAATATTATTATTAAATGAGTATATTAAATGACATAATTTTGAATAAAAAACGACATAATTTTTAATAATTAAACAAAAAAACCGGATACAATGAAGATTGTTGTGTTGATTCATGATAATCGTCACTTAGTTTATGAATGAGAGGCTGCAAGCCGGTCGCCTTGACCTTAAAAACGCCGTTTCTCATTGACGAATCACTTTCCGGATATAAACTTTAATGAACTTAAAAGTTTAAAGTTTGATGACCAGAAAATGATGATAATGATAAAATGATATTATCGTACTCTAATTATTACTGTAACATAATTGTTTTAATTAAAATATCGAGTAATTCCAAAGATTTCTATGTACCTAGATTGGCTTTACGGAACATCACTGCGTTCTAATAAAGTGCGGTTCGGGAACCACACTTGACTCATATTCACTTTGACGCTTGCACTGCTTTGACGCTTGTGTAATAATAAAGCCGAAAGCAATTTGCTTTCTTTCTTATTAATAACGATCAATAAACTAACTTGTGAGTGATTTTAAACTGTGTAATACTTTTATGGTAAGTAAAAACAAAAATTAATACTTTTAATTGACATATACACGCAAAATAAAATGTGCCGGCCGAGTCCATTTTAATGTGTGACTAAAATGGCGACCCATAACGGGCGAAAAAACAATAGCTCCGTCCCACTTTTACTTACGATAAGCCGTATGCGTTAAATAGAGACAGAGCGTCTTAATAGACAACATAATAGAATAAATGTTACAGAACTGTAAGTAGGTAGAATATGTGCAACCGAATAAAATAGTCGATGTTGTTTAAATTTTTTGGTTGTATTTATATATTTATTTTTGTTATGTTTATTTCTGTTACTTTATGCATCCTTATTTTTGTTTTAGATTTTATTTCGCTCCGCAGACTGAAGTAAACATGCCGTCGTGCGTAATTCGTTATTGCAAAAATACATCAAAAAATGTCAGTAAGGCTTCGGGTATAACTTTTCACCGGTTTCTTCGCCCGGGTCATGAAAAAAGAGAAAAATGGATAAGGTTTGTGCAAAATGATAGAGGTGAAGAAACGTGGTTACCTTCAGAACATTCATGTATATGCTCTGCACACTTTAACGATAATGACTTTTACATAACTAAAGCTGGAAGGCGGTTCCTTACAAAATCGGCGGTTCCTTGTGATAATTCTACAGAACAAACAGTTGCTTATGTACATGCGTCTCCGTCTTCCTTAGTTAACGAACAAGTCTCAGATTCAGAATCTATTTTTGATACACCCCGAAAAATTAAATTAAAAAAAGATTTAAGAAAAACAACAAAAGCAAAACAAATACTCTCAATTAAAATAAAAAAACTACAAAGAATAAATAAACGCCTTAAAAAGAAAACTAAAACTTTAACTGTGGTTGTAAAACAATTAAAAGATAAATTCGGAATCGATAAGGAAATAGAGAATGAGTTAGTAAAAAAGGCCGAAATAGTTGAAATGTTTTGTAATACCTTACTTAAAGTAAAAAAACCCAAAAAAAAATTAAATACTCACCGAGCATTAAAAAATTTGCTCTTACTTGCAATTATTACTCCCCAGCAGCTTATAAATACGTACGTCATTTCTTCCAACATGCTTTGCCCCATCCGCGCAGTCTTAGCAAGTGGTACGGCAGTATTGACGCCGAACCAGGATTCACAACCGAATCTTTTCGAAGCTTAAAACTTAAATGTGATTCTACTTCTAAATCTGTTACTTGTTCTCTTGTATTTGATGAAATGGCCTTAAGAAAACAAAAATTGTTCAAACAGAAAATGTTAGGATATGTTAACTTTGGAGATTGTTCTGAAACGAATCAAAAAGAAGAAATTGCAACGCAAGTTCTGGTATTTATGCTTGTGTCAATGACGGAGAATTGGAAGATTCCGGTAGGTTATTTTTTAGCAGCAGGTATAAGTGCGGATACTAAGGCTTCTTTGATAAGGATTTGTTTAAATAAGTGTAATGAAATTGGGGTGCTTGTACCTAGTATTACTTTTGATGGATGCCCAACGAATTTTCAGGCCGTTACAAAACTTGGTTGCGATTTTACTGATCCAAATAACTTAAAAACATATTTTCCACATCCTAGTACATTAGAAAAAGTATATACATTTGTCGATCCATGCCATGTTATAAAACTTGTCCGGAATACATTTGAGAACAAAAAACTTTTATATGATGAGGAGAAACGGAAAATTAGATGGCAATTGTTAGTTAATTTAAATAAAGTACAACAAAGTCAGGGTTTAAGTTTTGCAAATAAGTTGTCCCCTCGCCATATATACTTTCGCAACCAAGTAATGAAAGTGAAATTAGCAACTCAGCTACTAAGCATGAGCGTTGCAAAGGCGCTTACACTTTGTGACAAGGAATTAAAATCAACTCAATTTAAAAATTCTGAAGGAACTGTTGATTTTATAACCATAATGAACAATCTTTTTGACGTATTAAACACACAGTCTTGCCATTTTTATGGATATAAAAGACCGCTAGATTATAAAAACAAACAAGAGATCTTCACACTTTTAGAGAAAACTAAACAATACATTGCCACATTGTATTTTCAAGTAATTTTAAGAAGAACCGTAAGAATGCCAAACCGAAACCCAAGAATAATATTGCAAATATTAAAAAAAAAAGTTGTAGAGTCACAATGTAAGACCGGATTTCTTGGTGCTATAATATGCATAGAAAGCCTCAAAGGCTTATATTCCCTGTTAGTGGAAGAAAAATCATTAATGAAATATATATCAACCTACCGACTAAGTCAAGATCACTTAGAGTTGTTCTTTAGTTGTATACGGAGACACGGAGGTAATAATAACAATCCTAATGTTTTACAGTTTCGGAGCGCTTATAAGAAAGTACTTAATCATTTAGAATTACGTTCATCATTCACAGGAAATTGTATCCCACTAGATAATTTCTCTATTTTAAGTCCGTCTTCTGTTGATGTGATTAATGCTACATCAAGAATGAGCAGACACGATGACGAAGAGTTCCAAATACTTAATAACGAAATAAGAACAGCTTCCGATCGTAATGCAGAAACAAATTGCACAATTCTAGCACAACACTTAAACGTCGAGCAATTAACTACAGCGATGAAATTAATTGTGGGTTACATATCAGGTTACGTTTCACGAAAATTGTACATTGAGCTAAAATGTGAAGAATGCATTTCTAATTTGGTTACGTCAATTAGATTGTGGCATCATAAACTAATAACACTTAAAGACATGGGGGTTTATGTTATTCTACAGAAGAAGTCTACCAAATATGTTTAAAAACCGAAACACTCATAAGGCATCTGATTAAATACAAAGGACAAGGCCGCAGTTTACCCCAGAAATATAGTTGTCTTAATTTAATAGTGTCAAATACATTAAAAACATTCATTAATTCAACAATATTCATTTCCATACATTATCATTCGTTACAACAACCAGGTACGTTTAACCATCGGGTACATTTAATTAGAGCAATCATAGAAAAATATGCTAAAATAAGATTACACCATGAAGCTAAAACCGACCCAGAAATAAATTATAGCACAAAGCGACAAAAGCTAACCAAACTGATCTTATTTGAGGGTATGTAAAATGGATAAGGATGGATAATAATGTGTGTGTGTGTGTGTGTGTATCTATACCGAAAAAGAACTGTTATTTAAGTAAGCTAAGTTTAGAAATAACTATAAATTTGTATTTAATTTAAAACGTGTTATTCATTTATACAGGAAATTATGTATTTGTAATAATTTGCTGAATAAATTAATACACCACTTTCTTGCCAATTCTTCTCAAAAGCTGTAATCGAATTGGCGGATTAAATAAAACATTTTTAATTTTTTTATACGTAAATTCGGTTGTTTTATTTGCTATATTTCCCGATTATCTTATTAATTTAGTTTTTTAATAATATTTTACAGTTTCTATATAAATTAAATTTATATATATATATAAATTAAATTTATATCATATAGGTAGAAACAATCATAAAGCTTAATCATAAAGCTTAAAAATCATATAGGTAGAAACAAACGTATCATGAGGATGGCTCATCTGATTATTTACTCTATGATAATATACCTCCCGTCGCGCGTCCTTCTCCGCTCGAATTTGATACCAATTCATTCTTGTGTATTGCTTTTCTAGTTAGAATAACATATAGTTCAATGAGTAATTCAAACCATTTTTGTGTTCAAACTCTAAGTGCCATGTGTTTTGGAGATCAGCGCCATCGACTCAATATTAATTATAGCCAAGAACACTTAGATAGAACACCTTATAATTAATACACACTTGCTGTTGCACGCGGCTTCACCCGCGTAACTTTATAAAATATGTATACTACTGTTATGCTATTATTCTTTTGTATAGCTTGGTTTTAAGTTTTTTCTTTATTAGCTTTATTTTGTAAAAAAAAAGCAGAAAATGTCGTCTTTTGTGTTCGTTTTTAATGTATGCTGAGTTAGCCTATAAGTGGAGTATACAATATTATAAAAAATTGTTTAAATGTGAATAAGTGTATGGATTGTTGTATACTGTGTTGGCTTCCTAATAAATAAAATACAAACTAAAATAAATAAAATATAACCTATGTTACTCGCTGATACCTAATATAGCTTCCGAACAGTGAAAGAATTTTTCAAATCGGTCCAGTAATTTCGGAGCCTATTCAATGCAAACAAACAATCAAAATTTCTATCCTATAGATAGGGTATAATTATATTATTTACTATATCCTGTACTTTGCTCGGACTTTGACGAATATTAAAAAAAAAAAAATGCCGAATTGGTACAACCGTTCTCGAGTATTGCGCTTGGAAACACATTTTTTTATTTACATAGATAAATATTATAATGACATAATAATAATAATATGTAAGCGGAGTCACGTAGTTTATTAAAATATTTTCTCTACCGCGTTTGCTGTGGCTCGTTGCGTACAATACAACGGATTGTGTATTATGATGTCTGCTCAATTATTTCCACCAGTTTGTTGAGGTATTTGTTTGGCCACGGTATTTGTTTGCACGCACGCAAGTGAGAAACAAAAGAACTGTCAATCTGTTTATTCAAATGTTTCTTGCTTTCTGACTTTCCATTTATAGACACAAGTCGTATCAACCTGATATTAAGACAATTGTTAAGGCATGCACTACGAGTAGACCCATGGGCTCATCACTACAATCCTTAATTTTATAATTTTTTTTTTATTTAGTCAAGGCAGCGCTTGGCCGCGATCTCACTTGATGTAAGGTGCAGATGCGGCCGAAGGTGGACGAAGCTTACCTAGTATACCTACTTATTATTAGTAATTTATTAATAAGTATATACTTTTAAATATTCGTCTGTCTTTTCAATCTGAAATAGTAGGCGTTATAAATAAAATTTGTAGTTATGTCGTCTGTAACCCACATATCTGTCTTCCAATGCTTCTGACTCGAAGTATCAAAGGAATTGGAACACACCATTCCATGCCGGATATCCTCAAAAAAAGAAATAGTATAATATGTTTTGAAGAAAGCAATATATCTGTTGTTTTTATTAATCTAAAATACGAGTAACAATAGTTATGAATATATGAAGAAGAGTTTAAATTATTTCATTAATTTATCTTCTACTCACATATGTAAAAAAAAATCAAAGCGTACGTTAGTATGAGAAATGCTGGGGTGGTTTAGGAAAAAACAGAATTATGAAAAATTCAAAAGAAATTGAAAACCACGAAAACTGAAGCCCCAAAAATTAAAAAATATCAAAAAAAAAATCATAATTTGTAACTTTGTATGGGGATTTCCACTTCGGATTACTTTCAATAGATGGCGCCATGCACAACTGTTATAAAAAGTATGTAGTATATCAACTGTCTGGTATCAATAATATAGATGCTTAGTGTGGAACTAGATGGTGCTGTGTGGAATGTGTGAAGATAGTATTTATTTATTATTATTTTTTTATTAATTAATTAATTTATTTATTTGTTTATTTATTTATTCCATGAGGTTGTGTGAAATTGCCATTAATTTTCCAGGGCTCCATTATTTTCCAATATGACAGTCTGGATCTGGATCTGGATCAGAAGCAGTCTGGATCCACCGTCGACTCGCGGCCCTTATCAGGTTGTCCTACTAATGTAAGTAACTATTTAACACTTAAATGATTCATGGGATATAAATCTTAACTTTTTTAAGATTTTAGATACAGATATTTATATGTTGCATGTTATTTTTTTTTTAATTTAAATGTTGTAATTGAATCCAATTTCTAATTTATGTTATTGTCAATGCATTCATGGTTTAAATAAAAAGGTTTATTATTATTATTATTATATTATTAAATGGTTCATGATAGGTATTCAGGGTTAAACGAGACAATAAATATGTAAAAAAATGCAAAACCTCTGTACAGCGTTAAGGGATAAACGTTTTTATCTGTTCTGGCAACATTAATACAATATGGCGGCTGCAACATGGCGCCAGATAGTGACCTAAGCTACGTCCAATGACGCCATTAAACGATAAGCGGCAAAGCATTACTATGAATTCACGATACCTACCTATTTAGTTATCTATGACATTGTGATGTGGTATTTATTATACTTACCTAAATACTTAAAATACTAGTTACAAATTACCTACTAGCTGTTGCACGCGACTTCGCGCGAGAAACTTTATAAAATATAGCCTACTAGCTGGTGCTCGCGACTTCGTCTGCGTTGAAAATTAAAAAAAAAGGCAATATAACGCTTGACCTCGTGTTGCTATAACACTTTGGCCAGGCGTTAGTTTTTTATTTTTTATTTATACCTCGGGCATAGTCCTTTTTTTCTGGATTAAAGGTACCCTATGTCCTTTCTGGTGTCCCAGACAACTTGTATGCAAAATTTCATGGTGATCGGTTGAGGTTCAGTAGTTTTTGCGTGAAAGAGTTACAAACATCCATACATCCTTTCGCATTTATAATATTAGTGTATAGATTAGTATAGAAGTATAGATATAGATGTTATTCGCTGATATTGAGGTTTTCTACAGGTGAAAGAATTTTGAAAATCGGTCCAGTAGGCGGTTTTTGAGTTTATTAATTACAAACAAAAATACAAAAATATAAATCTTCTCTCTTTATAATATTTGTATAGATTAGATTTTTCTCGCTTCGTCCACGTATCCTTATCTATAACTACTAGTATATATAATAGCTGAAGAGTTTTTTTAATAAAAATACAAAAAGACAATACATTTTCTCTTTGCGTAAAGCATCTTTAATATCAATGGGATTTTATTTAAATATGTATTCTCATTCAAATGTGAAAAAAAAAAATGTATGTATTTTATGTTTTTTTATTTTTTTATTTATAATATTTAACAATTTTCACACTAATATATAAAATAACATGTAAAATGATATCACTAGAAAACCACTGAGGTTTAATTTTTTTTTTGTTATCTTTAGATGTATTCGTGTGTGTCATGTGTATGCAAATAAATGTTTTCAATATCTATTTCTAATATAGGTATATATCTATATAGTGTCCATATAAATATATACCTATATTAGATATATACCATATATAAAGGGTCCATATATTTAATCAGTAGATATCTCTCCTAAACTTGAGAATCCTGTAGGAACAATTGTATCTACGTTTCCATACTAAGTTAATATGAGAACAAAACCTCACACTTGTTAATTTTCGGCCGTTAATTTAAGAAGTACCTACCCAAATTAGGACCGTTGCAAGTTGCAACATCACCGTTATTCGTTACAACCAGTTAACGTAACGCAGCGTTAAAGAACTATGATTCATTTGTTTACTTTAGTATACCCATCATACGGACCGTGAGATCAATAACCTAAAAAAGTGAAATATCCCCTACCATTGTCTTCTTTTTTTAAACTATATATTTTTTTTTTTTAAATAAGTATGTCTTTAAATTTGTTCTGAGATTGAGAAAACCATAGTGACGATAGCAAAAAAATAAAAAAAAAAATACATTTTGATGCTGTAGTTACATATCTATTATCTACATTCAAAATTTAATTACTTACACAAATCTCTAAACTAATGGATCATCACAGCTAGTTTTAAAATAAAGTCGCTGTCTGCCTCTGACTGTATATTCGCTAACTTATAAACCTAGCATCGGATTTTGATAAACCTGGAAGGTCTGTGTATACTTATCTATACTGATACACAATAAAGCTGAAGAGTTTGTTTGTTTGGTTGGTTGAACGCGTTAATCTCAGGAACTACTGGTTCGAATTGAAAAATTCTTTTTGTGTTGGACAGTCCATTTATCGAGGAAGGCTTTAGGCTTTAACATCACGCTTATATTCACTGATAGATATAAGCGAATATATAATATATTCTACTATATTCAACTATATATATATTTATTTATATTCAACTCTAGCGCCATCTATCAATGAATAGTGACATTAAATATAATGCTGACAGACTGCAGTGACAAAAAGTCTTATTTTCATCCCATCAGATGGCGCAAATCACAACTGATTTTTTAAATTTGTTTTTGCGATATCTCATCGTATAATAATTACTCATATATTTTCTCCGTGCGATCCGTGCTCCGTGCGATGCGAAGCCAGGAGTGGGTCGCTAGTGTATAATAAAAATTGAATCTAACACTTGAAAACAGTTTTTTACACTATCTACATTTCAAGAAGTCATTTATTTTCATTCATCAGTCGCCCCGTTTATAAATAAACGGAGCTGCTCTCGGATTTTTACTTCGTAGTGGTTTTAATATATTATATTTATAGCAAAACAGATTAACTGGATTGCGGGTGAATGGATCAAACAAAAAAAATAATGGCGAAAAATATTAAGCCCATCTTCTTCTTAACGATAAAATTGATTGTTTAAAAATATATACTCTTTTCCTTCTTTTGGGTAGGTATTTAATAATTTGTTTATATGTCACAATTTAGTACAATGTTCAAAATAGACAAAAAATATTAACAAACAGGATGGCTATGTCAATAATAATAAACCTATTCGAATTTGAAGATATCCTAATATACCATTTACGTTTGGTCGAGTGGTTTGTTAAGCTTGCCTTGACTAGTACAACTAGTACTTATATACACCTTTGGAAATATCTCCGATATTGTTTCGTTAATTACTTTGTGGGGAATAACAAAACATAATAATCTCATTTCACGCTTCATTGGAGTGCGAACGTAAGTAATTAGTTAAGAGCACGAAGTGTTCTTTGAGTTGTTCAGATATAATATAACCGCTAGAACTATTTACCTATTACAATAACAACGAGAATCGCCTGGATGTCGGATATTTATATTCATATAGAATATTTATTTATTTAAACAAACATATAATATGTTAAATATGAATAAGAAAAAAGTGGGGTGTGGCTGTGTCGTGGGCAAGATCGTGTTTTTAACGTGATGTGTGTGTATATATATCCAATGAATTTGAATATATGTACCATATATACAAAAAAAGCTAATGATCCTTTAGCTAATGAATGGTGTGTTTAAATTTTGGATGTTGATGATAGACATTTGACTACAACATCAATCTGTATCCCCCGATTTTGATAAAATCACTATTCTGAATTGCAACCCACTATGGAAGCGAATTTAAAAATGTAGGTATTCATGTTAAAAAGTTTCATTTAAATAATAACGTTTTTTCAGTAGGTTAAATGTTTGAGTGTATACCTACTTTTTAGGTTATAAATTTGTTTACCTACATAAAGTCTTTAGGATCTGACAGGAATCGAATGCGCAGCGATAAGAGCAAGTCACTATATCTAAATACTATATTTAATCTTCCGAGTAGAGTTTATTATATGGTATACTAGCTGGTGCCCGCGACTTCGTCCGCGTTGATCGATGAAAGGTACCCTATGTGCTTTCTGGTGTCTCAGACAACGTGTATGCAAAAATCCATACATCCATACATCCAAACATACTTTCGCATTTATAATACTAGCTGGTGCGCGCAACTTCGTCCGCGTTGATCGATGAAAGATACCCTATGTCCTTTCCGGTGTCACAGACTACGTGTATGCAAAATTTCATGGTGATCGGTTAGTAGTTTTTGCATGAAAGAGTTACAAACATCCATACATCCAAACATACTTTCGCATTTATAATATTATTAGTACAGATTAGTACGGATGCTATAACCTAGTCCAAAATACAAATTGCGAGTTACCATAGTAGGGGTCGCATTGTTTATTTAGTTAGCACAATGCAGGAAGTAACCGTGTTCCGTCCGAGACGCGTACGGAACAAATGACGTATTTTAAAATAAACGTACAACGTGTACGTATACGTGCAAATAGACGATATTGTTTACTAATACAAGCAAGTTTCGACCTTCGGTATAATGAATATAGGTGTGCTTTTATTGTGCATTTTATTTACAAAGAAAATCTACTTGCGTTCGGTACTAAACGAAGTCTGTTGAATTCTTTTCTTTTTTTTTAAAAAAAAATATTTATTTTTATATACTATTTTTCTTTTAAATAATTAATTTCATCATTTATTAACGTTTAAATTATTTTTTTCCATAATTTCCCTCTGAATAAACTATACAATCAAATATTTTTTTCAATTAAATATGTAATGTATGTATATTGTATGTATATGATTCTGTGTTTTAATAACAACTTTAATAACTTAAATTTTTAACCGATATACTTAGGCTGAATTCTTTCACCTATAGATAGGTACATTATCAGCTGCGGCATAGGCTAGGCAGTAACATAGGCTACATTTTATGAAGTTACGTGGGCGCAAACGCTAGTAACTAATACTCTAGGTGAATGAACGTTACTTTTGCATTTAAAAATTAGCATATTTCCTTCCTATACATAGACATAGGCAGATTCGCGATGCGTTACCTACACCTAATTAGCAATCCAGCTCGCATGGACACCAACGCTTTGCCTTATTAGGTCCGACATACATTTATATAGCCTAACCACTTGCTAAGGCGACTGAATGTCTGTCTGATTGTATACGTGACCGAAGCCTCGTATTGTCAATAAACAATTTATGCTAATACATTGTGTTGAAGGATGAAAACTTAGTAAGTCTGAATAGCTTCCTTGCAAAGTACCCTAATAGAGTTGTACGGAGAGAACATTGCGTTAACTGCTACTAGATGGCGTTTTCTATGTTGATTGGTGAGCGGTTACAATTGCCTGTAATGATTAGCAACTTTGTTACTATGTTATTTAGGACAGACCCTGAAAGGCTCCGCGGGAAGCGGCTCCATTCGAAGCACAGAGACCTTGGCTGAGGCCTAGGTACACAGTGGAGAGACACAGGCTGAAATTGATTGTGATGACGATTTAGCACTAGGGGGGCGTTCAAGTATTACGCAACGCAATTTTTAACGTTTTTTGTACCCATAAACGTTACGTAACAACCAAGTGACCATTTTTACAAACGAAAAGGGTTGCCAGCTTGGCAGAACCAAATAAATAATGACGTGAGTACGATACACTCGAGGGATTCCCTGTAAAACATTACCTAATGAAAAGGAATGCTGGTTTGGGAGATTTTAATTCCCTAGTTTTTTTTATTTAAATTAAAAAAAAAAACAATGTTACGTAACGCGTTGTTCGAACCTTCCTTCCGCCCCTGTAACGTATCGTAACGTATTACAAGACAATTATGTATGAAATCTGTCTCTTTTCACTGCTTTTCTCCTGTTTTTTTTATTGGTGAGCTGCTGATTTTTAGTTTAGAGCGGTTGGCAACAATGGTTGAAGGTCTGGACAAAAGATAAAGTTGATAATCTATATATATATTAATACGTGAATATCTATACTTTTTTTTGTATATATGATTGAATTTCGACCACTGGGCGACCTCTAGTATAATATTAAAATGCAATTAAGAAGTGATAAAAAAAAACTCCTCCGCGGAAGTTTTGCAATGACAAAACGATAAAAAAAAAAAAAAAGCAGTTCTTGAAAATCTGTAATCATTTGAGACGATCGCGCATGTGCGATGCAAATGTTAATGAGTTGCGAGAAACTCAGTTTAAATTACGAATATTATTATTCGCATTGTACAAAACGGCCAGTACTTACTAATTCGTATAATTTTCCTTTTTAAGTATAATATTTACAATTTTTTTAAATATTACAATTTTTTTAAATTAACAAAAGAATAATTTTAGATAATAGATAATAGTTGTTAATTTCTTACTAATATTATAAATGCGAAAGTATTTTTGGATGTATGGATGTTTGTGACCTTTTCACGCAAAAACTACTGAACCGATCACCATAAAATTTTGCATACACGTTGTCTGGGATACCAGAAAGGACATAGGGTACCTTTCGTCCAGAAAAAAGGACTATTCCCGAAGGATAAATAAAAAATATAAAAACTAACGCCTGGCCAAAGTGTTATAGCAACACGAGGTCAAGCATTATATTGCTTTTTTTTTAATTTTCAACGCGGACGAAGTCGCGAGCACCAGATAGTATTAAATAATTTTTTGATTAGTTTTAAAGAAATTTTGTTAAATATGATCGACAGACAGGCTGACAGTCCAATTGATGGTAGGTGGCAACCGTCGCCTAAAACACAAACAACGTAACAGGTGTTGCAAGTGAGCTGCCAACCGCAGTAGGATAAAGAAAATCCCATACTCATACACAGAAACACAACAGCACACATGCTGCTATTTCACTGTGGTCTTCTGTAAGGGGGTGGTTACTGCCGCCAGGCGGGCTGTCCAAATGACTGCCACTACAAGACTTAACTGAGATTACTAAAAAAAATTTTTTTTTTTTTAATTTGTTTTTCCAACATATTTAACGAAATATTTTGTATTAAGGCTTATATGGCAACATTTTAATAAAGTGAATTAAATATGTTGACTATAAAACGGACGGCGGTTGACCTAAACAGTAACTACATGTAAACATAAAATCTTCAATAATTAAAAAAATATATTTATTTGTACATAAATCTACATATATATCAATAATCTATTAGATGAATATATTATTATGATAAATCCTAAATAGTCGTGATAAGTTTTCACGAGTATTTAACTCTAATGTTTGATTAAATTTGGTGTAAAAGATTGTAAATTTCATTAATTTACAAAAAACAGCTCGACATTACGATTATGAACAATTACAAAAATATTTGCAGAATTTTCATCTGTTGTAAAGAGTTATTTTCATTGAGTACCAAAGTTTAAATTAAAATACCGATAAAAAAAATATTTGGACATATCTTTTAAGACTCTATCAATTTCTGGTCTCTCTACTAATAAGACCTACTAAGACTACAATTTTTTTTTCTACAAAGACAGACAATATTTATATTTGTTTGGCATCCAGCCAAATAATGAGTCCTATTGTGAGTAGATGAATGTTAGTCATAATAATTGAATCAATACAAAGAAACGGTAAATAGGTATGCATATGACCACGACTTTGTAACAATAATGCAACCCGTCGCATTAAGTGAGCGACTGGAAACACAAATCTATACTAATATTATAAATGCGAAAGTATATTTGGATGTATGGATGTTTGTGACCCTTTCACGCAAAAACTACTGAAACGATCACCATGAAATTTTGCATACACGTTGTCTGGGACATCAGAAAGGACATAGGGTACCTTTCATCCAGAAAAAAAGGACTATTCCCGAGGGATAAATAAAAAAAAAAACTAACGCCTAGCCAAAGTGTTGTAGCAACACGAGGTTAAGCGTTATATTGCTTTTTTTTTAAATTTTCAACGAGGACGAAGTCGCGAGCACCAGCTAGTTATACATAATTATTTAAATATATATAAACACTAAGCGAAGCGACGTTATTGGGGAATTAAGTTTTTTTGTTTAAAAAAATATATAAATGTAAGCCAAAAAGATATAGTAAAGGTTTTAAATGATAAACTACTTAGCTGGTGAACGCTATTCAAAATGGCCGCGTTCAAAATTAAAAAATAAATAAGCAATATAACGACTGATATCTTTATCGCTATCGCTATTACACTTTTGCCAGGCGTTATAATTTTTTATTTTATTTAATCACTCGGGAACAGTAATTTTTTTCTTGGTGAAAGGTACCCTATGACCTTTCTTGTATCCCTGACAACGTGTATGCAAAACTTCACGATGATCAGTTGAGTAGTTAAGGCGTGAAAAGGTAAGAGACAGACAGATCTCTGACTTGTGTCAGAGGAACCCTAGCCTGTATGAAAAAAAAAAAAAACAGACAGACAAACAGTCAGTCAGAGTTAATTTCACATTTATAATATTAAAATTCAATATAGATAGTATACCTAGATGAAAATATAAAAAAGTATATACAGCATGTGTAATATTATTGTTACGACCTAGATTTTGCTTTCTAATACCTACAAAGATTAGTCTGTCTGTTTACATAAACGCTTAAAAATGCCTACAGATTGTACATGCAAATATTTTACGCATAAAGATTTCTTTTTTTCAAATACAAAATAAGCATAGATTAATTTATTGTTTCCACACGACTGGTCATATGTGCCACAGGAAATCGAGACACGACAATCGACTCATAATGGGCACAATCAATGCAAAAATTCATCGAGTTCCTTTGTATAGACTATAGACCGAGGACACAGACTAAATAAATAGTTTTTGTGAGTTTTTTTAACGTAAGTAAGTATATTTGGTTCATGTTACATTAATTTCTTATCTCAATAATGTTTAAAAAAATTAAGTTTGTGATAAAACAAAATACAAAAGTCTCATTTATTTATACTAGCAGTTGCACGCGACTTCGCCCGCGCAACTTTATAAAATACTAGCGGCCCACTAGTACCTGACCTAGCTATAAATGAAATAAATACTAAAGGCCTCTTTCACCCATGTGTCAAGTAGGCTAACCGCCATTTAAAGTCACCGGTAAACGGGAATGATGGAAATGATATACCTTTGTTTGTACGGTAAAAGTCACAAACATTAAAAAGAAAATAATTTAAAAAAATTCGCCTATCGAAGGATGCAGTTAAAACGGAGTGCATAATTTAATAAAACATAACATTATTTCTAAAAGTATCTAATCACCACCTTACTTGTGGTTGGTGAAAAGGAATATTAAAGAATATTTTAATGTGTTTAAATAAAATAAAATTTAAGTATTATAGTTTAGCTTTAATTTAGTCTTTATTTCATAGAGCTAAGTCAGGTATGTACTTTTGAATATTGAATTTGAAATGAATAATATTGAAGATTTTCTAACCGACCCTTTTTCTTTGCGGTCCAGGGAATTTAATATTAATTTGTAGTTACGTTTTTTTTAATTAGAGATGTTTTTGGTCTTGGCTAGGGTATCCATCCAGAAAATGCCTATTCACTTGAACTTTGAAAAGATTTAGTTTATATGATTATTATTAAATGGGAGGAAAGATAAGACATCCAAACAGTATAGTTATCTGTCTATGCAACGTGATATTTTGTTATAGATTTATCTATCAATGAAACGATGCACGTGCGCTACATTTGCATTTGGAAATCATAATGATAAATATTTACTGGTAGGTACATAAACTCAAGTTACGTGACGACGTTTCGCTTTATTAAATTACCACCTAAACCTACGTGATGGATGACGTAATTTCGTAGTTTGACGAGGCCCTATATTTATTATAATTATGCAATAACAAATAATTTATCACGATATTAATAAAAGAAATAAATTGCAGTCTTATAAGCAAAAGCATTCGTATCGCCTCAATTAAATTAGTAGTATTAACCACTGGTTATGAAACAGTGAAGAAAAAAATTCTTTTTCGGTAACTGGTTATTAAAAATGGTATCACAAATCAAAATTACACTTTTTTACAGGAGAGAAAATCGAAAAAAAAATTATTATTATTTTTTTGTCTATTTTTTTTCTTATTATATATATTCAAATATCTAATAAGCGTATTTTTAAGTAGCATTAAATATTTTAAGTACTTTTATAATAAACTGAATACTAGAAGATATATAAGCATATATATGTTACTTTTGAATATAAAAAAAAAATGATAAAAATATACTAAATATGGAATAAAACAACCATAAGTCTTTTTGCAACATACAATATGAAGGACTGTGATTGTATTTTTGCAATAAAAACATTTTTGAAATTTTTTGTTTTGTGATAGGTACTTTTGAATTTAAGCAGCGAATTATACTTCATACAGAGTCAGGGTACCATTCTATCATTATGTTATTTGAATAATGTTTGTTTTTTTTAATATATTTTTTAATTATTTAAAAGGTACATTGATTCATTCTAAAATTAGATTAATTTAGGACGTTATTTAAATTTATTTATTTTTAACGCTCGACGCAAAAATTGGAGTGTTATAAGTTTGACAGACGCGGAAATCGACTTCAAGTTACACTGTGTAAAGAAGACATTAAGTGACTATAGTATATTTAATCTAATTGTATGAAATTGGTAATAAGTATAGTTATTATTCGTTGTATCTAAAAATAACACAAATAATAATAAATAATATGATCTGACAATCGAATGCTAAACCAGATGGTTGGTGACTGCGACCCAAATGCGATAAGTGCTGTCAATGTATAATGCCAATGTACAACGACTTGCAACGAAGTGTAACCGATATTGGACCTTATTCGTACTGAGTTAAGGATCATCAAATTACAAAAGTACTTACTTATAATATTTGACCGTAACCACTTCTTTTATTGTATCAATGAGATGCACTAGAAGTCTATTTGATACTTTAACTTATTTATTATTGAGACAGCATGATGAAAATAAAATATGCTTTCAAGAGATCTGTTTTGCATAGGAATGAAGAATGTAATTAGATTTGTCAAGTCCTTTTTTAGTGTTTAATGTTTTCTATGTAAAATTCCCAGTAGGCAGACTGAAGGTCCACTTGATGGTAGGTGGTTACCGTCGCCTATTAATACAAACAAATAGGATTTGCTAGTGCGCTGCTGCCAAACTTATTATACGATAGGAAAATGGGCTTTCATTGTATAATTCTAAAAAAAAATTTTAGCCCCTCATAGCATCATACCTACACACGGACAGAAGTAATTTATGAATAAAGATTAGATGAACGGATGAAGTACATGAAGTTTTTAGAAGTTCCATCTAAAAATTCTAACTGGGTTGTAATAACTAAAAATTTGTCTAATATTTTGTATCTATTTAAAACATCTTACAAAAATGTCTTTCCAGTGAATAATAATAAAATAATTATACTAGAAAATTTTATACCTATCTATTTTTAACACCTGATACGGAAAAACAGCAAAACATAAATTTTGTAAGATGCATAATTATAGCGTGCAACAGTTCCCTGGTTCGCTTAATTTTTTTACACCTAACTTACATAAAATGCACTCAACCGCTGTTAAACGCTGTTTTCTAACTGATTATAATTTCAAATGACCATAAACGAATGGTCTATGCCCATATAATGAGTCTTTGCGATGATTTGTAATGAACATTGATAATAACGGTCGTTGAAATGATTTATATTAGGAATAAAAATACAGTATCTTTTTGTGAATACCAAAAAATTTTGACTCTTGACATGACATTAATGTCATGCTCTTAATTATTTTATTGATTAAAAGCATATTAAAAGAGATAAAAAACGGGTTAGTTATTTTTAGTGTTTTAGTGCGTACACGATAAGCCTGCGGGGTTAAGTATACTAAATAGGTTAGCTGATGAAATTTAAAGTTGGTTATGTAAATTTAAGTATTTAAGAACGATTCCGCGAAATGTGATGTAGATATCCGTACTAATATTATAAATGCGAAAGTATATTTGGATTTATGCATGTTTGTGACTCTTTCAAGGAAAAACTACTGAACCGATCACTATGAAATTTTGCATACACGTTGTCTGGGACACCGGAAAGTACATAGGGTACCTTTCATCGTTCAACGCGGACGAAGTCGCGGGCACCAGCTAGTGTAATAATATAATAATAATAATAGGCCGACGATGGAGCGAACCAATCCAGAAAATGCCTATTCACTCGAAACTTTAAAAAGATTTGGGTTATATGAGCTCAGAAACACAGATGCCGCCGGAAGGTAGTTCCAATTTTTCAACAAATTCAGGATTTTTCGGTTGACGATCTGCTCTTTTTATTTTAATAGATAAAGGTCATTGCAGACCTTTCTTGTCGTGTAACGGAAATTGTACAAAACCTTCACTACAAATAGTTTCAAGGTAGAGTAAAAACCTTTTTAAACACAATATGGCCACACAAACAGCGTGAACACTTAAATGTTCGAAAATACCCCATTATAAATAAACTAAAATAGTAAATATAATACTTATAATAAAACTTAAATAATTTGGCGATATCTTATATTAGATTAGAAGCGTTTGAGTATTCTCGATATGATGTCATACATCCTTTATGACGTTATTTTTCTAAACTGACAATCTTCAAGGTGCTCAGTAAATAAAGGGTAATATATTTTCTGTTTTCGAATGGAACATATTGTCACACGTCCGTACTAATCCGTACTAATATTATAAATGCGAAAGTATGTTTGGATGTATGGATGTTTGTAACTGTTTCACGCAAAAACTACAGAACCGATCACCATGAAATTTTGCATACACGTTGTCTGGGACACCAGAAAGGACATAGGGTACCTTTCATCGTTCAACGCCGACAAAGTCGCGGGTACCAGCTAGTTTGTTATATTATGGAGTTTAAAATAACTATTACAACTTAAATTTTTATAATGTAAAGGGCCTCTTTCACCATGTGTCAAATAGGTTAACCGCCATTTAAAGTCATCGGTAAACGGGAATGATGGAGATGATATACCTTTGTTTGTACGGTAAAAGTCACAAACATTAAAAAGAAAATAATTAAAAAAAAATTCGCCTATCGAAGGATGCAATAAACCGAGTGCATAATATAATAAAACGTAAAATAATTTTAAAAGTAACTAATCAACACATTACTTGTAGTTGATGAAAGAGTTTGTTACTCTTTCAAGTAAACGCTATTAAAATTAGGCGCCACTGTCGTTGTGGCGGCGCCTCCGTCGTCACGCACAAGAATAAAGATGTCAGATATTTTCTCAGACATTTATATTTTCATTTTTCAATGCGGGCAAAGTCGCAGGACTCGCGGGCACCAGCTAGTATTATAATATAATGATTAACATTTTTTTATCACTAGACATAATTTATAATAGACAGATTTTATACATTTTTAAATTAACATCCCTCTTCCATCGATCTCAGGCTAAAGTGTTATGTTCCTTCATGTAGGAACAAAATGTGTTATAATAATAATAATAATAATAATAATAATATGATGATAACCTCGTGAAAGCCGAAAAAGATAAACTTAGTAAGTATATAGACTTGGCTCACAAGGTGACCGCCATGTGGGATGTTGATTTGACCATCATCGTCCCGATAGTCGTATCTGCGAACGGTCTTATAGCGAAGAGCCTCGACCAACACCTCGAGAGGCTCTCACTAGATGGCGCTGGGTCAAGGGACAGATACAGAAGGCGGTTCCCCTTGTCAGGAGGTTCCTCATTCTGCAGTCCTAACCACCGGTAGCTTGGGCCTTACCCCGCTACTTGCGGAACTCTAGATTTAAGTTTTTTATAATATTTATTGTTTTATATTGTAAAAAAATTAAATTTAAGATAGAAAATAAATATCTGAATAATAATAATAATAATAAACTTTATTTGTATAAGAATGCGAGTACAATGATAGATAAAATATACATACAGTCCTATGCACACTCTGTCGTAATTACGACGTACAAATTTTTTCTACAATGTCCATTTGAGCAAAATTATATTTGTTATATATTATTTATTACATTTATTAAAATTACATTTATTTATATTAATTAAGTCTCATCTAATTTATCATCAAAATATTCTCTCACAGAATAATAACATTTCTTTATTAAAAATTTGAACAATTTGGTTTTAAATATGGCGACGTTAAACTCTTTGAGGTTATCTGGCAGTTTGTTATATATTTTTATTGACATACTTAGTGTGAACTGCTAGTCTTTGTCGTGGCAGGTATAGCTTATTGCCACGTTTATTTCTGCCTTTTACGTTTATATAAACATCTTTATTTCTTTTAAATAGAGACAAATTTTTCTGCACAAATACACACGTCTCATAGACATATAGACTGTTATCGAAGTGTTACAATAAAAAAGTGTTCCTAATTAATTTTGTATTTGAAACCGTTGGGTAATCTTTTTTAAAACCAACGTCCTGCCCAAACATAGCGTGAAGCTATTTACACGCAATTGCGATTTACGAAATGTATGCAACTTTGCGTACTTAATCTGGTACCACTTGGCCCGCCTTACGAAATTATAGAGCAGGTTAATTATTAACTTAGTTTACTAACGCAATACCATTATGATAATCTAAGTACCTTGAAACTAACTATTTTGTTACTTGCATAAAATGCAATTATTAATTTGTACATTCGATTTCTTTTCTCTTCTTTTTTAAAAAAAAAAAAATTCTTCTAATAAAAGGCAAAGTAATCTAGTCTGACAGTTTTTGAAGCCCGACGAAAAAGAGGGTTAAGTTTAAGGAGCTGTGTGTCTGTCTGTGACATCGTATCTCGAATAGGATGGACCGATTTTGATCAGTTCTGTATATGAAATCTGACGTGATCTAAATGGTTCTAAACTATAATTTATAAAGATCTGTTCAGGCTTTTGAAGATTATCAGCCCACTTCCTAGTTGACGATGGTATTATGTCTCACTAACTTCCATTGGAAGGTTAGATTGATTTGAAATTTGGTGTACTGTTACTTCTGTGGTATTTCTGTGACATGGTAACCTAGACGTGATGCTGCAGCATCAAGTAGTCTGCGGGATAGCCAACTCCTCAGCCGCCTATAGCAGATATAGCGTGTTTGGACTCAATTAAATGTCGGGGGTTTGTTTATAATTTTTAATAATAGCTTGTTACGAAAACAGACATAATATGTCCAGTGATGTAAGATAAATGATAAGGGGTTGGTTACCTTTGATATATTCACTGCTGGTAATAAGGTCTTAACATTTTGATAAGTGGATTTTTTTTATTAGATGTAAGCTATCTATTCAAACTGTTATCATGTAATAATACCTGTAAGTTTCCATAAAATAAAATAAATAAATAAATAATAATTTTATCTTTTTCTATACTAATATTATAAGGAGAGAAAATTTGAATTTCTGTATGTTTGTGTTGAATAAACTCAAAAACTATTGGACCGATTTTAAAAATTCTTTCACATATAAAAAGCTAGATTATCAGGTAGGAACATAGGATATATTATATAAAGTTACGCGGGCGAAGTCGCGTGCAACAGTTAGTAAATTATAAGAGCAAAGGAATCTTCGATGGAGTTATGCAGTGTGTATAACATTCGCATATAAAATACACACGATAACACTTTTAATGTTTGCAGTAATAGGCTTATATAAAATTGATAGATGTTAACCATGTTAACCAATGATAATGTTATTGGCTTTATGGCTTTACTTAATATAAAAATGGATTCTTGGCGAAGTATTCTAAGAAGCCGACAAAGTTATTTGTCATTCTCCATTAACAGAGTTCTTCGAAGGAAATAATTTGTTGACATACAATTTAAAATTTACAATTTTGTATTTCTTTTTTAATGTAAGTATATTTATTCCAACATTTTCAAAAGATTTTTATTAGTGTTTTTTTTATTCAATAATTTTACTTAGGTTTGGCTACATTTGGCTTATTTTTTGTATTCTTTTGAAGAACAAGCACAAATGATGACAGCAAATCTGTAGTATATTAATGAGTTGTTAGTTACTTTGTAAATTTATTTTTAAATAGCTGTGATCGCGAATTAGTACGCGTTGTAGTTAGTTTTTTGAAAATACAGGTAATAAACTATCTGTGTATTAAATTTCATTTAAATCCGTTCAGCTGTTTTTGCACTATTAAGTAACAAAAACATCCAAGCAATTATGTACAAAATTTCATATTTATAATATTATTATTATAATTAGAATTAAGTAAAAGAAAATTTATAAAAAAAATACATTGTTATATTGTATTTTTTAATGTAATTTTGTATAATGTACATTTTTACACATGTATAATGTACATTTTCAACAATGTTTGCCTTATGTCTAGGCAACTAGGCAAACATATTAAATTTCATGTTGCATCATTTTATTAGAACTATCTTCTATTAAAATACAAGTACAATCAAATTAGTCATTCAAGACAGAATGAATGATTCAGAATTTGTTTTTAATTCTCTAACCTATTTAATATTAAATTGTATCTACGTGACTACTTATAAATGAGCGTAATTAATGTAATAAGTATTATGAGTAGGTAACTAACAAATAATTATGTTTTATTTCCTTATAGTAAACCGCTTTAACGTAATAGGGTACATCTAGTAACCAAGTTATAACATTTGGTATATTTTTTTAATATGAAATGTCACAAGTCGAATTTTGAATGACAACTAAAGTATGACAAGCAGTCTCTTTTCAAGCCCGGAATATAATTTTATTAAAATCATCTTAATATATTTTTTATTTTATCGAAAATATGAAAAAAAAACTCTGAATTGAAAATTTTTGAAAATGTTATTTTGTATTTTTTTGTAAAATTATAATATGATGAAATAATAATTGTTGATAATATTGAAAGTCATTTACTCAAGTGCAATTATTAAATATAATATGATATGATCAAATAAAAATATAATATGATGAAATAATAATTGTTGGTAATATTGAAAGTCATTTACTCAAGTGTAATTATTAAATATCAAAACTAAATTAATGTAACAATAATTTAGTATTCTTCTCGAAAAATTGACATTATTTTCAACATTAATTTGTAACAATTTTGGTTAAAATCAATGTTTTTAAACTCAAAAATGTACGAAAAATACACTTTAATGTTAGTAATATATTATTATTTTTAAAACTCAATATCAAAACAATGTCTGTCATAAGTTAATGAGTCAAGTAATTATAATATTCATTTATGTTTACTCATGTTTATTCGCTGTATGTAAGTATAAATTTACAAATAGTGAATGACGTATGTAATATATCTTTTCACACTCAAAAGACTCGGCATGCATAGCATAAGCATTACCTTAAAACGCACTCTTAACTAAAGGCAATCCTACGCAACAATTGACATCATCGAGCTCACCATTAAAGGAATCTACTTAATATTCAAACTCCTAACTCATTTCGGAATATATTTTAAATAAATATCTTCGACTCACCTCATCTTCCTCGTCCTCGTTGTAAAACGGATCCAGGAGTAAATTCTTCCAGTAAATCACGTCCGAGGATATAGCGTACGCGTCGTGATCCCTCAAATTAGCGTATAGAGGACTCTCGCGACCGACTCCCTCAGAACTGGCACTGATTGAACAACTCTCAACTTCAACACTACCGCCACACGAACATCCCTCGTCCGTATAGCTGTATCCGTACTCGATTTCTTCGTAAATATTTTCGTCTGTCGTAATAGCATCGCGTACCGGCTCGTAGCCGTCGTCGATAGGCCTCTCCGGCGTCATATTAGCGACTGGCGGTACAGTGGCACACCTGTTTACATTGACTCCCACCTCGTGTAGCGCGTAAACAGTATATCGTTCTGGGAGCAATTCGTTGGCAGTGTCGAAAGACAACCGCGACACGGTCGCATGATGTTGTAACAACACGCGTTTTAATATATCATCGGAGTTGTGATATCCGGACGAATGGGACCAGATCGCTGCGTATTTATTTGCTTCGTTTTCCGTGTCTGTACTGCATTCTTTGTAACTCCAACACGTGCTTTCTGAGTCACTGTCTGACTCTAAACGTTTTGCGACCTCCATCATGACTCCGTTTGTCTTAACTTCCATCGAGTCGTAATTAGCAGATGTCGATGTGGGACTCTTCGGTTTGCACCTTCGCGGCGGCACCGGAGTACCCTCGCCTTTGTCAAATATATTACTTATCACTTTCACGCTCACAGCCTGGGCGCTAGTCACGAAAGAGACGTCCGATAAACTAGATTCGCAATCACTGCAATCATTGACAACACCGTTTTCAATTAAATCTTGTGACACAATATCTTCTTTTGTTTCATTCATATCGTCTAGACATTCGTCGAATAAATTCAGTATACTAAGAGACACTTCTTTCTCTTCTGGAAGCAGTTTGTTTTGATATTCATCGAGTTTGTAGATCTCTTTTCCTAATTGTGAAAGTATTTCGTCGAAAGCACTGTCCGGTGTGATTTCTGGCTCTTGGTCAGGGGTCGAAGGTCTGACTGTGATTAGGGGATCGTATTCTTCAGCTGAATTGCGTATAGTAGTAAGCCAAGCGATTAAAGGCTCCTTAGTACGATCGGCCAACAGTGTAGCCGCTACGGCGTTAGGAATCCAACTCGTAACTTCGCAGGACATGTTTGCTGCGTTCACCGCTCACAGATAACCGGTGAGTGAATCACGGCGGAATTCCGCGAAAGGACAACGCTTAAAATCCAAACAAACCACTCCACACTGCATAGTATTTGAAGTTCAATAGAGCTATGTCGCTAACTGCCGGTGCCGGGCGCTCCCGGCGTCATATCGGCGACATTTGCACTCCACCGCGATTGCTTATCGCGACATTTTCTTCATAAAAACATCTCGCAGAACACACATTATGACCTTTCGCGACAGATAAAAATCTCACCAAATTTTAATTGCGGAGATACATTTAGAAAATAAAAAATGAAGTAGGCGAGACGCTTTAAAAATATATCAAAAGGAACACTAAATGAACTTCCATGTCCGTTTGGGATTTAAAAAAAAAAGACAAAACAAATTGGAATTCCCGCCACACGCGGGGTTGATCTCGATTGACGTTTGCGCGCGCGCGGTTCGCGTTCGGTTTTTAAAACTGGACGGAAGCGTCCGCGCGCGCCGCGACCACTGCGATAGTGATGTACCAACCAGCCAGCAATTAATTCGACGCGCTCAGAGTCTGTGTGACCGATATTCCTATGTTATTTCCGTGGCGAGAGCGGGTGCGTGGCGTAACCGCACTAAAAACTAAAAGCAAATGCAATGTGCGTTTGATAAATGAAGCAGATCGAGACTCGAGACGTTGCCCGTGCTTGCATACTGTTCTATATCACCGCGCAATTAAATGCGCAATCGCTTCCGAGGGCCTAGTTGAATATTTACTATTCTTATCTTCCTCGTCAAATGTAAATAAAGACACACTCATTTAACGAATAAATGAGTGTAAATAAACAAGTAATGTTCACGCACTACAAATTAGTTCCACAGAGTAAACTTATATACTTCCGAATTTTATGAAGATGAATTCCGACAATCTTGTTTTGCTTTGAAACATATTTATGGCTGGCTCTTGTAAAAGGGGGCGATTACTATCGACAGACGAGCTTGCCATTATTAAGTTTAAATTTAAGTTATAACTTATTATAATATTTAAGGTTATAAAGGTTATAAGTTACGAACTAGAAGTAATCTGACCTTTTCTGTACCCGTGACAAAGAATACGCAAAATTTCATGATGATCTGTGAAATAATTACGACGTGAAAGCGTATAGGTAACAAACAAAATCTTTAGGTTTATTAGTCATCTATTAGTAGGTAAAAATGTGGAAAGACTACCTAATAAGGATCGCGGGTTGACGCTGGATATTTGCTTCTCTATAGATCTAATATTGAAAAATAGGTGATGTGGTGGACGTCCTAAGACTGAGATGATAATGACTAATACACTTTATTGTCATAATTATCTTTTAACATAATATTTTCCAAAGAGTTTAATGACCGCGGTTTGCTGGCGTCTTATACATATACTTCAATCATAATGAACAACCTTTGCACTAAACGAAATTCATTCATAAAGAAACATCACAATAACCAGTTAAATTTGCACCTTAAAGCATAGCGAATAAGAGCTCATTTTGAATATCGCCAACAGAAGTCACTTACGACCTTCTACATATTTGTGTGAACAGCCATCAATGAACACTGTTTCAGCTGAATATAGTTTCGCATAATGTGAAATAATATATGTATAGTATATGTTACGGTCAGTGTGAAAATTAAATGAAAATTATTAATAACTAGCTGGTGCACGCGACTTCGTCCGCGTTGAAAAATCCGTACTAGTCCGTACTAATCCGTATTCGTATTAATTAATATTATAAATGCGAAAGTATGTTTGGATGTATGTATGTTTGTAACTCTTTCACGCAAAAACTACTGAACCGATCACAATGAAATTTTGCATACACGTTGTCTGGGACACCAGAAAGGACATAGGGTACCTATCATCCAGAAAAAAAGGACTATTCTTGAGGGATAAATAAAAAATAAAAAACTAACGCCTGGCCAAAGTGTTATAGCAACACGAGGTCAAGCGTTATATTGCTTTTTTTTTAATTTTCAACGCGGACGAAGTCGCGAGCACCAGCTAGTAAAATATATAACACCTGAGAATATAATTATATATCGAGTACCTAATATATAACGCTTGACATTTTTATTGCTGTGATGATGGTGACGCCACTACAATTTTTTTATATTTTTAGACTATCCCTCGGGAACATAACATTTCTCCATGATAAAAAGTATTGTATAAGTCAAATCCAGGTAATTAACTATCTGTGTGCCAGATTTGATCCAAATCCGTTCAGCTGTTTTTGGGTGATTGAGCAACAAACATACAAACTTTCGCTTTTATTATATTACTAGCGACCCGCTCCCGGCTTCGCCCAGGAAAAAAATAATTAGGTATTATTATATTTATAAAAATTATCTGAGTTATGGTGAAAACCGCATCAAAATCTGTTTCATGGTTTAGGAGTACTTAGCGTCCATATACAGTTACAGACAGACGCAGAAAGCGAAATTACCTGGAATATTTTAGTTAAAAATTTAAAAAAATATTTTGGAAATTTAACCAATAATTTTGTGTATCAATAAACATTGAACAAAGAAGCCCATTTTTTTTTTGTTTTATTATTTTGATACCGAAAACATTAAATAATTTTATTATTGATAATAGTCTGTAAATGTGATAAATTTCACGTTTTTTATCACATTCACTCAATTGCGAGGTGACTACGAGTACTGACCGGTTATTACATCCATTAAATTTGCCGTAACACATTGTGTATACAAAGAACTGCTTCCAAAAATAACAATTTCAATGAATGTTGTATGTAATTTAAATTCGGAACACCTCTAGCTTGGACTAATCAGAAAATAGGTTAAATGTCAGAATTGACAGATTTAGATTGACGACGGCGATTGTTTATGTATTCCATTTTTAAATTATAAATGCGAAAGTTTATATGTTTGGGTGTTTGTTGGTCATTTGCGCAAAAACGGCTGTATGGATTTGGATGAAATTTGACACACAGATAGATAGATTTGGCACATGAACGCATAATTGTTACTAACCAATATGGATCTGTGTAATCCGAAATAAAATTGTTATTATTATAATTAAAATGTTTATATAAGAATTTGCAGAAAATTTTTCAGCATAAAAACCAAATTATACCAAGGAAAAACAGCATGAAACCAGACAAGGTTCATTTGTCACCTCGCACGATTATATTTCGTACGAAATGTGGGAAAAGCTAACTTTAAATTTAAATATATTTCTAGACATCTTGCGCGCGACATGACATCTTCATAAAATCGTAGTAGGCTATTATTATGCCTGTCAATTCTAAAAAACTCAAAATATAATCTTTCATGTAAAAATATCATCGCGAACATATACGAGTATGTTCGCGATAATCTCAAAAACTACTGAATGGATTTTCATGCTGTTTTCACTAATGGAATGGAAAGTGCATTAAACGAGGAAGGTTTTCATAAATAATTTGCAAAATATACTTTTCGTCAAGTAAAGAGATGGATGAAGGACATCTCTTCGGATCCTGCACTAAGTTTCATAATGGCCTTTGCGACAAACTTACATATATTTTTTGTTGGCTCAATTTAGGCTCAGATGTCTATCTGAAAACTAAACTAAAAGTAGCCACACTAATTGAGCTACATTGAGCACAATTAGCAATTATAGCCGACGCTCAATTGTTTGAATTGTTACAGTGGGTGACCGGAGTCGTAACATCTGTGAGACTGGACAATGACATTGTAGACTTGTTAATAGAAATTAACCTTTTTATGTTAAAGAGCCAAAGACCGGCTCAAAGTAAAGTTTTGATGAGGTAGGTTAATGTCGCACAAAAAGAATACTGAGGGTATTTCATAAAGTTAGGACAGCAGAACATCATGATATAGCGACATTAACGTGTAACTTTTTCATGGCTTCTAAGTCATAATTCATTGTGTCATAGGTAATTCATGGTTATCCCTTGAATGATAGGCTGCTCAGTCTATCATTCAGTTAGGCTGCAGAACGCCATCTGGCGTCCGGAACTTGATGAGAGGTGTGGTGGCCCATTGATGTTCCAGTTGGTCGCTACAGGAGTAGAACGCGGTCGCAGGTGATGAGTCCACGAGGACATGGTGGTGTTTTTGGCGAGGCGAATCCCACATATCCCTTCGCTGACGAAGGCAGTCGTAAATTAATGTGATTTCTCCTCCTCAAAAAAAAGGCTGCGGAACACGGAGCCTTGTCACTATTGAGAAATGTCAATTTCTGTATGATGCAAAATTTCGGATAACATGTGGGATGCAAAATCTAATGATTATCGGTGATGCAAAATTGAGTAATTAAGGCGTGAAATTATAAAAAAGAAGCAAACAAACTCACTTTCCCATTAGTAATATTATAGTTTTTATATACGTAATTTTGTTGCATTGGGATCCATAAGAACATTATCCCTGAAACGAAGCGAATCAGTTTAAAAGGACAGGAAACCCATAAAAAGGAGAATAGACTAAAAATAAATCTATGCACTGAACCTGTTAAACTATTGAACGAACCTTTTTATAGCTTACCCATTAATGCACCAATTCGATAAGCCATCAAACATTTTTATTGGTGGAGTGTTTTAAATTGTGGCTCCATAAAAATGAATAAACCGCAGCGCAATCTTTGGGAGGGTACCTAATTCTTTGTGTTCCGTGTTCCTACATTTTATGTTATGTTATTTACACTAGCGACCCGTCTCCAGCTTCGCTAGGATGCAATTATTCGTGCAAATTATATACATAAACCTTCATATATATACATAAACCTTGACGACACTCTTGGTCTAGTGGCTAGTAACCCTAGCTGTTAACCAAACGGTCGTGGGTTCGAATCCCGCTAGGGGCAAATGTTTATGTATTAGCATTTTACCTTTGCACCTGAGTCACGGATGTTTTGTATTTATAATATATAAAAAAAAAGTTATCTATGTAGTATATCAACTGTCTGGTGTCCATAATACAAGCATTAGTTGCTTACTGTGGAACTAGATGGCGCTGTGTGGAATGTGTGAAGATATTTATTTATTTATTTATTTATTATTCAACGTTCATCAGTTTTTTCATTAGTGAAAACCGTATCAAAATCCGTTGGATGGTTTAGAAGAACTTTATGGAGAAACAGATAGAGGCGAAGAGTGACATATTTTTTAAATTTTTTTTATGGAGTATTGGAAAGTCAGGGCTCATTTTGCAAATGAACTTTTCAAAGTTGGCTCTGGTCTGGGTGTGCAGGTTTTCGCATCCTGCCTATTGTCATGCTTATCCTATAACACAAACCTTAGGGGGGGTGATTTTAGTACAGATGGTGTATTTAGTTTTGGTGATTTGTTTATTTTATTTAAAAAATTGTTAACCTGCAAATTCAAGAATATTGTTAACAAAATATTATGCCAAGAAGCAAGAAGTACGTACTGTTTAATAAAAAAATATGACTAATGATTACTTCTTAAGTTTATCTTTGGGATAATAAAATAAAACTTCAATTGCATAATTAATCCAATAAACGGATCATCTGTTGGTTATACTGAAAACCGAATTAGCAGATCGGTCAGTCTGGTACTGCTTAGCATTGAGTTTTAACGGTATCGATTCCAGTGCAAAGCAATTAATAAATATTTACTCGGTTCACGCATCGTTCGTTCACGTTACGACGCACCATTAACTCTTGTAGCAACATTACCTTTTTTTTTTATAGAGAAACAGCGCTCATTTAAAAAGATGTGTGTGTTTTATTAGAAAAATTCATTGAGAAAGTCGTAAAGCCAGTGCCAAATTTCCATCTTAACATTGAACACGTAATACCCTCAATGGAACCATGGCAAAACATAAAACTTCGTTGTACCATTACTGGAACTAGGACAAAAAATATTTGCTTCAGAGTGCGTAGTGCGAGTTTTAATCGATCAAACGCATCGTGAATTTGTATAGGAACGAAGCAGCGCCACCTAGTGGCTCTAAACTGTAGCGCTGCTTCATTCCGATACCCACTCAATGGAACCATAGACTACCTAGGTGGTCTGTGAATGGAACTATGTAATGGTACCACGGTTAACAAAGGGAGATAACACCAAATCTTGACTCGCTGCCTTATTATCTAACAGCAGACGACAGTAGACGACTTGCGATCGCGTGTGCTTCTATACAGAAATGATGCACTTTAATTTTAGTTATTGTCTGTAAGAGGCCTTATAGCAAACCACACCTTTGTTATGAGTTACGTGTTATCAAAAATACGATTTACTGTGATATTGCACAAATTGATATAAAGTTTTCACCTGTCGCAAGTTGGTCGCAAGTCGTCTGCTGTTAGATAATAAGGCAGCCGGTGTATCTGTACCTTTACCATGAGTTTACAATGACCGCAATCGCTAGCGAGAGCATAAAATATTTATATGGAAAATTGTCATTTTGACATTGACAGTTTTTCATATAAATGTTTTACCCTCTCGCTAGCGAGTGCGGTGATTGTAAACTCATGGTAAAGGAACTGGTGTTTATAGGTTTTAGTAGCCACCTAATCTACCTGCCCTGTGGACGCCCTTTAAATTTTTTTTTATTCAAAATAGGTTTGCTCTTGGCCACGTCTCGCACCTATATTTAAAGTATTTAACATCGATAAAGGGGTGCGCAAACATACGCCCGTATAACGTCAGAATTGATGCATTACTAGTAGGGGCTTAAATGAAGACATAATTACTAATTTCAACAAATATGTACGTTGTGTTTGAGTGGCGTACAACACGCGACCAATGTTTCCTATCAATGGATACAAAGTAAGTATTTTATTACTTTGTGTACAATTGTTTTTATATATGCATGTGTTATTAAATGTTTTTAAAATGTAAAATATAATCTGTCATTAAACGCTAGTTATTAAATATTCTAAACAAATACGCTGTAGTTTTGATAACATTAAAACATGACGTCACTTCTTAGAATTTTGAAATTTGAAATTTTTTGAGGCTAGGCACTATTTGTTTTCTTTTTGTTATTGTTTTACTTTATTTTATTTTATTCTTGTTATTTAGATATATTTATAACAGTTTATTAGTCTTTGATTTTGGTCTTTGTTCTTTGTTTTGTTTCAGTTATTTATTGTTCAGTTGCTATGCGTGTGTTTTCGATCGTCTCAATTTCTAGTTCGTACATTTATACAGTGTATGACTTAAAATTGCCTTATGTTACCTATAATACCTATTGTAAGTTTTTTGTTTGTGCTGTCGGTGTACCTTTTAAGAAATAAATAAATAAATAAATATTCTTTTTACGTAAAATATAAGTACCTATATACTTAAGCACTTACAATTTGATGTTTTTAGTAAACGATCGATCGATGCTCACTTACCTGTAACAAATATAAATACAAAATTAGCAAATTAATATGTAAAATGAGTTTTAATTATAAATAATGTTACACCTTAACAACTATACATACAAAAAAGATATTTGCGAAGCGCATTGAAACACTATACTTTACTTAGGTACCTTTTGCAGTCATAAATTGGGCTGATTACTGAATACCGTACTTTGTTTAATTTAGTAAAAAGCAGTTACCTTAACATTACAGACACATATTTATAAATATGTATGGATTTTGAAAGCTTAAGTTAACGATATTAAAAATAAACTAGGTATAACAATTTAATTAAATTGTTTTATTAAAACATCCCATTTCCGTTTAATATTACGTGCCATGTTTACAGCGGTTTTCCTCTATTTAAAGGATGTGGTTGAACTCCACAAGATTGGTGTAGTGATTGAACTATAAAAGACTTGGGAGTCCTTGTAGAGTATTGCTATGTCTCATTAAAGATAACTTAAATACAACTATGAAAACAATTTATAAAAAATAAGACTAATAAGTATAATATCTGATCTGAATCACTGACAAAATGATAACGTACTTTTTTCTAACTTTTAATTTGAGATGTTGTAACTAACGCCATCTACCGTCATATTGGTACAACTCTTAATGAAGAACACAAGTATTAAATCAACGCCATCTGTATATTGCTTAAGTTAATACAAAATCAGATCGATAGATGTCGCGATGTGTAACTTTAAAACCAAAAGGTTTAAATGTTCTTTATGTTCATATCTACACAACAAAAGTGAGCTAAAAAATACGACTCAGTTTTTACATATTTTATTTTATGTAAAATTCATAAACAAATATGTAAGTACCTAAATATCTAATGTACCAATTTCTACTAACGACTAGCTCCCGGCTTCGCACGGGTGCATTTTTTTTTTGCACATTAAAATCCGTTGCGGCGTACATACAGACGGACAGATGGCGGCGAGCGACTTTGTTTTATACTATGTATAGATATAATACTTAGGGCTTCTTTCATCAACTACAAGTAAAGTGTTCATTAGTTACTTTTAGAAATAATTTTATGTTTTATTAAATTATGCACTTGGTTTATTGCATCCTTCGATAGGCGATTTTTTATTATTATTTTCTTTTTAATGTTTGGAACTTTTACCTACAAACAAAGGTATATCATCTCCTTCATTCCCGGGTATAATTTAAATGGCGGTTAGCCTACTTGACACATGATGAAAGAGGCCCCTAGGTACCTACTTAATTTTAACTACAAACAAGTTATTATATTAGAAGTAATTATACATTGTACCTAATATTATTTAATATTACAAATTATATGAGACTGCATCAATGCTAATGTTGAGATTGAATACGAAATCTTATGATTTATTATTACTCCAGATGTTACCATTTTTTGCATTGGTGTTCAGTAAGTCATTTCCTACCTTATTAGCAGAACGAAATTTATCCACTATTATATTAAATTCTTGGTAACGCACGCACGCAGGTAAGCCATACAAATACTAACAAATCCTAACAAATACGTAGGTATCTACAGTTTGAGAGAGCTGATTCTGAGTTAGTTATAAGTTTTGTATAACCTATCTAGGTATATATTTATCAAGCTGTTTTATAAAAATAATAAAAAAGAAGCATAGATCCTCTATGTAACCAACAACTTCTACAATCTTACTTAAATAATCTCTATAATCTTACTTACCTACTTATAGTGATTTTTGAAGTATTGTCTGAAGAAAATTAATTACATCAGCCATTAGCTAACAATAAATCGTGAAACAATATAATTAGGGTAAGTACCTATATTTAATTTAAAAGAATACTTAAACGCAAAGAGATTTAAAACCTTAAAAATTCATTGTCATTTTAGGTCGTCAGACAAGCTGACGGTCCCCTTGATGGCAAGTAGGTAGCAACCGTCGCTATATAACACGAGCAACCTGACACTATAAAGTGTTTTTAAACCTTGAGAAAAAAATTCAAAAAAAGAAAGCGCTTAACCTTATAATCGAATGGATCGAATGTGGGCGATACTAAAAGATAACAATACATTTAAATGTACATAAACTTTCTCCAACCAAACACCGAATGAGTCCTCAATTTAAAACCGACCTTGCTCAGGTCAAACGCCATGCAAAACCGCCTTGGTAAGTGTATCACACGTTCTCTCTTTCACGCGGATGTAATGTTACATGGGTGCGAGAGAGATGGATATATATTTCGTTCCGCTCAATGAATCCGTGCAATTATACAGTATGAAATTACTGTTGCGGTATTGCGCAAGAATTGAATTGTTATGTCTATTCCACTGTATTTTTTTGCTGAAAAATTATTTACTATTACTTTTATAAGTTTGCATCAGTGTATTATATTATGTATCTAAGTATTAAGGATTTAATGAAAATTCGGTAAGTATACAATTCGGATTAGGATTGGAAATATTATCACTTTAGATCAAGTGATGCAGCAATATTTTAAATAAAATTGTACCTATGTTTGTATGTATGTTTCCTGTGGACTCTAAAACAGCTCAACCGAATTTTAATAGGTTTTCAAATATTGAAAGACCAATAAACGAGGAAGGTTTGTGTAGGATAATTTGCAGAAAAAAATTGGATCTGTTCGAAGCCTGGAACAGCATAAGGAAGGCTGCTTCTGTCCAAGAGATTTAAACATCTTAGAATACCTGAGATGTGACCTATTGATAATGCACGCATAAAGGTTACAAGAATTTAAAGGTTACGGAGGTCATTTTTCAGAGATCATTCTGAAGAATGACCTCCGAATAGAGAAAAAAATTGTTTCATATAGTTTATTAATGTCTTATTTATATAATAATAATAATAATTTATTTCGGATACAAAATCCACAAAGTAACCTACAAAATCCGCACTAATATTATAAATGCGAAAGTATGTTTGGATGTATGGATGTTTGTAACTCTTTCACGCAAAAACTACTGAACCGATCACAATGAAATTTTGCATACACGTTGTCTGGGACACCAGAAAGGACATAGGGTACCGTTCATCGTTCAACGCGGACGAAGTCGCGGGCACCAGCTACTACTATACTATTATAAGCTATAAACTATAGTTTATAGTTATATAACTATATACTACTATAGTTTATAGTTTACTATAAACTAAACGAATTTGTGGACAAAGGAAGACACAGTTAATTATTTTGAAAATATTGACATTTTGGTAAAGTATTTCTAAAATAAAATCAATGCTTAATGCTTATTATAATTAACAATTAAGCATTGATTTTATTTTAAAATAACGACCCACTTCATAAGCAATTTTTAATACTAAGCTTGTAAATCTGTACCATAGGGATGTTCTTCTGATCGCAAAAAAATATCAATATGATTTTGTAAATAAATGTTACTAGTTATTTAAGTAGTTTGTAGTGTACTTATTAGATTGAAAATTTCAATGTAAAAAACAGTGTTAGGAAGACCTAGGTAATCATAATCGTGCGTATACCTAACAATGTTTTTTGAGACTAACAGAAGCGAGAGACAAGATTGGGGATGACATCTTCTTTACTCACGTAGGTATAGAAAATGGTAGATTTTTTTTAAAAAATTCGTTTTAAGATACACCAACAGTACATACACGTGTTAAATAAGAAGTATTTACAATGATACACAGTGTATTTCAGCAGAATTACAAGCGAATAAGAATGGTAACAAAAACATAACCAGGTATTATAGGTATATGGGTATTTTGTAAGAGAATGGTAAATTCCTACAGAAAGGCTAAAGAAGCAGTACGCCTGTCCACTATTTACGGATGAACGAAGCCGCAGAAAACAGCTAGCGCCATATAAAATTGAACGACAGCTTAAAACTGGCGCAAAAATAGCTAGTCAGCCTTCTATTTTGAGAGCGTTACATTCACTTTCCGGTTCCGTTGGCTTTTCAACATGATTTATTGACGCGTCCATATTTATGACGATGTTTTTTTTACACTAAAACGTAAATACGCGTAGATCCATCAAAATACATATCAGTGATGAACAATACTAGGTGTAATTAGTATTTATTTATTAATATTAGGTTATAGATTTATTCAAGAAACAGCTAGAATAATGTATAAACTTAAACACTAACCTACTTACTAGTATATAAGATATACTTCTATACTAATATTATAAAGAGAGAAGATATGTGTGTTTGTAATGAATAAACTCAAAAACTAATGGACAGATTTTGAAAATTCTTTCACTTATAAAAAGTTACATTATCAGCGAGTAACTTTTATAAAGTTACGCGTTCGAAATCGCGTGCAAAGGCTAATATTAAACTTAGTACTATTTATAAATTATTAAATGCAATGAAGTTTGGGTCCAGGTGGCAAGGTTTTTTTATATGTTTAGGTCGACAGACAGGCTGACGGTCCACTTGATGGTAGGTGGCTATCATCGCCTATAACACAAGCAACTATATTGGTGCTGCAAGTGCGATGCCGACCATTGAAAGATAGGATAAGAGATAGGATAAGGGTCTCTGGCATCCCTTACTAACTCATCGATACACAACAGCACACATGCTGTTATTTCACTGTGGTCTTCTGTAAGGGGGTGGTTACTGCAGCCAGGTTACTAAATCTAAGTCTGAATTACTGTCTGATACAAATGACTAGACATTCTGCAACTGGCCACCTTTAAAGAATGTTTTAAAATTGGAATGCTTTTAAAATACATACATATCTTTTAAAATAATTAAATTTATACCGGTTAGTCAGTAGTTAGCAACA
This sequence comes from Synanthedon myopaeformis, assembly GCA_944738685.1. Lineage (NCBI taxonomy): Eukaryota > Metazoa > Arthropoda > Insecta > Lepidoptera > Sesiidae > Synanthedon > Synanthedon myopaeformis. Next base: position 965,417 of record OX122933.1, on the reverse strand, counting down.
GTAATTGATTTAAACACTTGATTCCGAAGAATGTCCACTTCATCCGCAACATTTGGTTCGGCGCCAAACCGTCTGGCCTACTTTAAAGTTTAGTTGCCACCATTTTCTCAATAGCCCACTGCCTCTTGAACGAAACGTGCTAAACTGAATCTTGCATCTTTCAAATAAAGAACAATATGACATAAGATCGGTACAAAAAGGAAATTCAGACAAATAGTTTAAGACAAATGGTCCAAAAATGTGTCCCACAAAACACAATCTTTATTTTTATATAATTTAATTTTTGGTTGTCGTGTCTGGGACACCAGAAAGGACATAGGGTACCTTTCATCCAGAAAAAAGGACTATTCCCGAGGGATCAATAAAAAATGAAAAACTAACGCCTGGCCAGTGTTATAGCAACACGAGGTCAAGCGTTATATTGCTTTTTTTTTTAATTTTCAACGCGGATCAAGTCGCGAGTTTTCAATAAAATTAGAATGAATTGCGCGTAGGTACGTAAAACGAATAAAAAACGAATATAAATTGAATTATTGATTATAATTAGTTTATACTCGTACGCTGCATAACTAATCCGTTAGGAACAATGGTTAGACGTTAGGTATCATGTGCTAGTTCCCAGGGCGTGTCTGTAAACTTATTTGTGAACGGCAAGCGGTGGGTGTACGAAGCGGTGTGTGGGTGCAGATAAATCGGTGATGCCATTTTAAATGTCAAATATTATTGCATTTTTAATCCATAAGTACTATCCATACTAATTGTTAGCGTCTGCTATTTATGTCGACTGAAGTTGATTGAAAAGTTCTCTGATTCATTCATTCGTTCGTTCGTTCGTTCGTTCGGTGTAATTCATATTAAAATGGTAATCAGTCAGTTGAACGAACGCGTCCGCGAAGGGAGGTCGTTGTCGTATGTCCGCACATCTTATAGTTGGCATTGTAGTTCTGATAAAAGTATTTGGACTAAAACTAAACATAAAATGGTTTAATTAATCATTTTAATCCGATTTTGTTATCACTTTTCGGAATTGCCTCCTACCATGCAAATTTAAAAACTTATTCACGTGAATAGTTCGAGTGAATAGGCATCTTCTGGGTGAGCTCGCTCCATCTTAGGTCTCATACTTGCTACACAGTTGGTTGTTGGTCAAGCAAACCCATCTTTAATAAAAGAAAAACCTCATTTTAAAATGTAACCTTGAAAAAGCTTCACATATTACTCCAATTGGAGGCCGATAGTTGAACGCATCTTCCGCGACTAGTGAAACAGGTTAGATGCGCCGCCGGTTTCTATCTAGCGCAACGAAACTGAGTACCGTTTGTTGAGGTCATGCCGGTTCGTAAAAAATGTCACACTTCGGAATTAGGAAGCGCTAGGAGCAATGATTATAATTTATCTAATAGATAATGATAATAGTGAAATTATAATATCATTTTAGTGATAACATCTCCTAAATTTGGTTTAGTTATTTCAAAAGTTATGTTAGGCGTACTTGAACACGAGTAGACTAAAATATAATATTATTAAAAGGGACTCCTTTTAATAATATATTTTAGTTATTATATTATATTTTTTAAGGTTTTTAGTTTTAGGTTCACTGTTCTAGTATTTTTTATTTTTTATTTCTGTATAAATATGAAGAATTATATTAGTATAGATGTATTATAATAAAAAGTAATTAAGAAAGTACGAAAATATAATAATATTATTAAGGTTTTGCAAATCGAAAACATTGAAAATCTGTCAACATTATATCTAAAGTAATTTCCAAGGTATCCAAGGTAGTTAGATTATTTTTCTTCTTCTTATATTTTTCGTATTTTTATTTTCGCACGAAGTTGAAATTTTGGAAAATCCTTTTCTTACGTATGTATAAAGCTATGTACTAAATTTCAGCTTTCTTTTAGTTTTGGCTGTGCATTGATAATCAGTTAGGACAAATGATTTTATAAGTATTGATTAGTTTTAGGCTGTATGGACGAAATTATCTTTGCTCGAAATAGGAAATAAAAAGTAATATTGCGGATCATTGTCATTTGAATTTTAGTTTCTATTAGTCTACAATCCGCAAACAATAATAAATGAAATTACGTGTAACAAGGTCAAGCGGCTGTCAAACCGGCTTCAGAGACGTATAGCTGCCGTTATTACCAGCCAGTGTTGCTCCAATTAGCCACAGACCAAAGGTTACACACAGTCTTGCTTTCATAATAATAATTAATTTAATAATAAGTATAAAGGCCAGTAGTTTTGATGAGCTAGTAAAAGGGAGGCCCAATTAAATCGACAAGCATGTCACAAAAACCAAAATAATATTTTTATATATATTATATCTTATACATCTATGTAAAAATATAATTTTTATGATTCTTTAGGCCTATTTGTATATAATCTATAATATATATTTTTTAAATTTATGGCTGTATGTAATCTAAATAAATAAATAAAAAAAATATCTATATATGTACATTATATAAAAATGTTATGTTAGTTTGTGTATGCTTCAATAACTCGTAGACTAGCTGACGGATTGAATTGAAATTTTTATACAACATTGCATTTAAACAGAGGAATAATTTTATTCAAAAAAAAAAACATAATTTTTCATACTTTGTTGTTATGGCAACAAAGTATGAAAAATTATGTTCCCCGGGTTCAGCTAAGTAGTAATTAATATAAATAAATATATGTTTTCATGGTTTTAATACCACAGACATCCTTTCCGTCTATCGTTGAAATATTTGGTGTATAAAAATTTGAATTTTATTCCAATAAAAATAAAAACTAATATTGTCTGAAGGCGACACATCGAGTTCCAGGTTTTCTTGTTTTGCAGACGCGACTGTCGTTTCACAACTTTCTTAATTGCATTTAATTAAGATTGCGTGAGTTGTGTCCAATTTAATTTGAAAAGTTTTAATTAATTGAGGTCGTTTGATTTCTTTATTTACTTGCAAAAGTAATTTTACAATTTGATGTTTATCTGTTTCATCCATTTGCATTAATTATTAAGGCTAATTGTTTCTTTTTTTCTTTAATATATGTATGAAGGTCATCAGACAGGCTGACGGTTCACTTGATGGTAGGTGGCTACCGTCGCCTATAATACAAACAACGCCACCATGGAAGCAAATGCGCCGGAGACCATAGTAGGTGAGATTTTCGGATTAAAAATAAGGTGTTATTTCACGGTGGTCTTCTATAAGAGGTCGGTTACACTGGTTACTGCTACCAGACAGGCTGCCCAAACGACAGCCAAAGTCTTTACATCCAGACCAGACCCAACTGTGAAAAGTTCATTTCCAAAGTTCATTCTTGCCGGGAATCAAACCCTAACACAGACCGTTAAAGTAAGCACCTAAACCACTTGACTAAGAGGCTCGTCGTATTAGTATTTATGATTACTAAGAAAATTAAATACAACAAAAAATTTTCTTTATATGCAATGAAACCCATCCAATTATAGATTTTCATCGCGAAGATTAAAATACCCTGGAAAATATATAAGGTAAAGAACGCTGGAACTCCCCACCACTAGTACAGATCCAAGGGAATCCCAATGGAAATACAGTCCTAGGATATCATAGTTACAGGACAAAAAAATATGACATAATGTTTACCAAGAGATAACAAGGATAAGGCACGTCATCCTCCATGAAGGGGTGACATTTTTTAATATCTAACTAGCTTATCTCAGAGCAACAAAATAAGCCGTTGGAACGAGCTCGCTATTCCTAATTTTAATATATAGGGGTAGTTCACCCCCCATGAAGGGGTGACATTTTTAATATCTAACTAGCCTATCTAAGAGCAACAAATTAGCAACAAAATAAGCCGTTGGAACGAGCTCGCTATTCCCAATTTTAATATATAGGGGTAGTTCACACCCATGAAGGGGTGACATTTTTTAATATCTAACTAGCCTATCTAAAAGCAACAAATTAGCAACAAAATAAGCCGTTGGAACGAGCTCGCTATTCCCAATTTTAATATATAGAGGTAGTTCACCCCCCGGTGAAGGGGTGACATTTTTTAATATCTAACTAACCTACCTCATAGCAACAAATTAGCAACAAAATAAGCGGTTGGTATGGGCTCGCTATGTGCTTTCTTTATCAAGATATTGTATATGGGTATGCTAGCGTAATATTACGTCAGCATACCCGTCGTTTCTCGTAAATTAATGGGTACGATTTTTTTCCTGTACAAATTAGCAACAAATTCCCATATTTTTTCAAGTCCGGCTTATGAAATGGGTATGCCACCGTAATGTGGATAAGGCGATGGATTCTAATTTAGGCAGACTTCTTTTGGCAACAGACATGTTGCCGAACTATTTATAAGTGTCTGACGGCTCAGTCAGTAGTCCGCTTAATTCTTGTTACAGAAGTACTGAGACAGAAAAGTATCATTAGTCAGGTCATCGCACTAATGACCGAACTACTGTGACTAGGCCAGATATTCTTTAAAAATAAATTCAAATTGAGTATTTAATAATAAGAAAGCAAAGAAAAACTTTACTTGAATATTAACCACGGCTATGTGTACAACATAACACTTTCAGAATATACATTTTAGACCGTGATTTTTCAGTAGTCGGGTTCTAATTTTTGAACTTAAGTAAGTACTTTTTTTACACGTCTTATATCTTAACTCCTCAACCGATCATCATGAAATTGACGTGCACGTTGTCACGGATAAAGGTTTCATATAGAAAAAAAAAAGTACTGTTACCGAGGAATCATCTAAAAATATTTTAAAAAATCAATAAAGATTTTAGGTTAATTTTTTTATTTATTCCCGCAAAGGGGCGCAGTTGAAGTCGCGGATAAAACTGTGTCTATATAAAAGTATATACACGAAAAAAAGTCTCAAAAGAAGCGATCGTAACATTCAAATTACAAACTGGTTACTTTACATAAGGTTCGATAATACTCGTATATATATAAGTAGCTTTTCATCTTGATTCTCTTACAAGTTCACGGTCCAGTAGTCGTTAGCGATTCAATGAACTGTTACAAATACAACGCCGGCTCAAGACCCGTCTTCCGATTCATATAACTTTATTTTATTAATGACAATCCAGGAACACAGTCTCAAAGTTTTTGGGATTATTATACACTAGTTGTTGCACGAGACTTCGCTCGCGTAACTTTATAAAATATAGCCAATGTTACTCGCTGATAATGTAGCTTTCTATAGGTGAAAGAATTTTCAAAATCGGTCCAATTGTTTTTGAGTTTATTCATTAAGTACAAACATACGAATCCTCTCTTTTTATAATATTATAATAGATTAGTTTTATAAGCAAACTTACAGTATCAGTTAATTTTGGAGTGAGTGCCAGCCAAGAAGGATAGTTTAATTCTGCGGCTTCTCCGACCCCAAAATTAACTGATTATAAATCCATACTAATATTATAAATGTGAAAGTAACTCTATCTGCCTGTCTGCTACCTTTTCACGCCTTAACTACTCAACCGATGATCATGAAATTTTGCATACACGTTGTCAGGGATACAAAAAAGGACATAGGTCAAGAAAAAAAGTGCTGTTCCCGAGTGATCATCTAAAAATATAAAGAATTGGGCGCCACCGTCGTCACAGCGATAACGAAAGCTCTTTGCTTTGAAGAAATTAAAATATTATTTGCGACTTTATAGTTTGTTTGTATATTGTTTTTATATAAAAATAATTTTATTTTTCAATTTTTAATGGAAAGTAAGTGTATTTTTTATTAATGTTTATTCATAACTGGCGGAATAATCTCATAACAAATATATATACAAAATTATTGTATTGGATTTTTTTAAAATCCCATAATAAGTTTCAATAAAATTTATATGAGACGAATTTAACCTACCAAACAAAAAAAGAATCATCAAAATCAATTAATAATCGCGTAACAAATATACAAAAAACAACATACCTACAGTCAAATTGAGAACCTCCCTCCTTTTTTGAAGTCGGTTGAAAATCCAATAAAATAACAAAAGTAAATAAAATGACAATAAAAATAATCCCATAGGATTTATATTGTCACATTCTTTAGAAATCCTCAAGCAAATACAATAACATTTTATTATTATATGCCAATAAAATTTTACTGTATACAATTACTATTGACTTCTTATAGGAAATGAAAGTAGTAAATCAATGGATACTTTAGATGCCCTAGCAACGCAAGCTACCCTCAAATTGGCTGAATCTGCGAGCACCAAATTAGATGATCGTTCAACCGACGTAGTCGTGGGGTGACCTTGTGTGGGGTGGATTGGGATGAGGATGGGGTAGGGCGGGGTGGGATGCTGCAATGCGCGCCAAGGTTACGTAAAAAGGCCTTGACCTTGCGTGATATACTACCGCTAAGTTCTGTGTTTTTGCAATCTGCACCTTTACCATGAGTTTACAATGACCGCAATCGCTAGCGAGAGCATAAAATATATTTTATATGGAAAATTGTCAATTTGACATTGACAGTTGACAGTTTTTCATAACATGAGTTCTTTACCATGAGTTTACAATGACCGCAATCGCTAGCAAGAGCATAAAATATATTTTATATGGAAATCTGTCAATTTTACATTGACAGTTGACAGTTTTTCATAACATGAGTTCTTTACCATGAGTTTACAATGACCGCAATCGCTAGCGAGAGCATAAAATATTTACTCGTATATGGAAAATTGTGAATTTGACATTGACAGTTGACAGTTTTTCATAACATGAGTTCTTTACCATGAGTTTACAATGACCGCAATCGCTAGCGAGAGCATAAAATATTTTAATGGATGAATGCTCTTGAAGTATTTGGCCCTAATGGACAAACTTCAGGAGTCTCAGGTTTTATTCCCGGCAGGGCCAACTTAGCAAATGAACTTTTCAAAGTTGGCTCTGGTGTGGGTGTGCAAAGGTTTCGCCCCATGTCCGTCCGTTGTATAGTCTTTGATATTTTACCTATTTTTAAGTGAGATTTACAGACAGAAAAATCTAACAAACTTTTATTTTATTGTGCAATATCTAAAAACACTTATAGTCACGTCATACTGATAATTGCCTATAATAACAACGTAGTACAGATAATTTCTGTAGTAGATACTTGCCAACCTTGTAATGAATATATTACGAATGTAATGCTATTTTTAACTACATACAATAAATAAACATTTTGTTTATATTTGCAAGATTCTAAAAAGCAGGAAATTTTGCACACACTTTCTCAGGGGCACAGAGGACATGGGTACTTTTTATCCAGCAAAAAAGCTTTATAGTGACACCAATAGAAAATTTGGAAGCAGGTTTTTTATCATGGAAAATATTATATTCGAATTTCAAATGGTAAGAGAACTACATAGTTTTATTGAAACGAAGTGACATTCTTCCTACTTGTGTGGTCCTTTTTCAAATGAAATAGAAACCTCACAATCCACAATAAATTGTAGATAATACAAAACAAAGCAACAATTTCATCTTAATAATGGAAATGTGATGGCAGTAGTCGCATTGTGTTTGTGGTGAAATCAAAGAGGTATGGTCTGACTGTTAGCGTGGCGAGCAGATCAAACTGTTAGACTTTAGACTTGTTAAACTTTAGACCACTTTAGACACACTGTTAATACGAGTTTGACATAATTATGTGAGCAGTGAAGTTGTATTCGTTATTAAATTTTTTGGGCAATATCTACACAAGCCAGAAAAATGGAAACAGCTTGTAAAATATAAGATATTTTTTAGAAATTTATGCACCTGCATTTTGTCGTCAATACCTTTTAATTTTTGTACTATACTTTACTAAAGAAAAATGGGATATATACACATCGATGTTTATGGATGGGCCTTTTCCGTAGCAAATAACACTGGCAAAACAATCCGCAAAATTACACGTGTACTTGAGTACATTGGTTTCATTTTGTTCGAAAGTAGCAACCAAAAGCATTAATTTATTATAGTAAACAACCGAGACTACTAATTTAGTTAATCCCGCCGAGCAACACGACCAACCAACGAGTCCTACCATAGAGTAAACAGTACTTACAGTACTATTTACTCTATGGCCCTACCTACATGACGGTCAATCTGATTTTCGAATCAGATTGATTTTGAGGGAGTGATTTTTTTGTTTGAAAATGTCCATCCATAAACATCGATGGATATACCATAATAAGATAAATATAATTTAAAGATAATATTTTTTTTTTTATATAGTCAACGAAAACTGCTCCGCTCCGCTAGTCACACCTCTAAACAAAGGCACCACACACTGCGTTGAAGAAATAGGAAAGAACAAGTGAACGGGCGGCCTCGACTTTTACTTAAAGCAACAGCGCAGCAACAGTGCATTATTATTGAAAATATATTTGATAACATTGCGTTGGTAACATTTACCTATTATGTCGCGTGTGATATTATATGGAAAATTAATTAATTAATTCTAATATGTGTGTATTAAATTATTGTTAAGTATATGACAGTGTCTTATATAATATATGTATGTAGTCGGCAGGCCGGGGTGATGATGATCAATATACTTAATAAATGCAAGCAACGCAGGAGGGATGCGAGTGCGCGGACGACCTTGGCTAATAAACGAATCCGTACTATACGTACGTATATTATAAATGCGAAAGTATGTTTGGATGTATGGATGTTTGTAACTCTTTCACGCAAAAACTACTGAACCGATCACCGTGAAATTTTCCATACACGTTGTCTGGGACACCAGAAAGAATAAAAGACCTAGGGACATAGGGGTTTATGCGTGAAAGAGTTACAAATATACATACATTCAAACATAGGTACTTTCGCATTTATAATATTAGTACGGACTAGACTTATTTATGTTTTATGATTCAACTCAAACATGTAAACAATTGACACGTGCTATGCAGAAAAACAATGTGATCCAATCCCATACATTTATTGTGTCGTGTGACGAAGTCGAAAGTAGAAATTCTGCTATTAATTATAGCAGATAAATGCTTATGATATATCCTATTTATTATGAACTAACGACTTGACCCGGGTACGCGTGGATACATATTTATATACACAAACCTGTTTACTAGTACCTATAGTATTAAGATACTAAAAATGAATTTGCAAACTGACGAAGGTTTAATAGAAAGATATAATTACGAAAGATTTAAACAAACGAACAGTGACAGTGAGATTTAAATAAACATATCTATTATTATTCAGATCTAAAATAAAGCAGTTACGCTTTGCTTGTTAAAGTATGTGTGAAAGAGATTTTAAAAAACAGCTGAGCAAAGAAATAAAGTTTCTGGAAGTAATTAAAGGAGAAAGGAAACGTGTTACGGTTTTGTTTATCTTTTGATTGTGGAACAAAGTGTTGCTACAATGTATGTATAGCCGATTCATCTTGACTATATCCCTCTATTTCGGACCAAGCGCTTTAAAACGTCTTTTATAATGCGCACTGCCAAAGGTTTGGAACTCCTGACCTCATATAACCCAATCTTTTTAAAGTTGGAGTGAATAGACATCTTCTGGGTTGAGAATGAGGTTCGCTCGATCTTAGGCCTCATCCTTGCTACACAGTTGGTTGTTGGTCAAGAGCAATAAAAGATGTTTATTAAAAAAAAAAGACTTCATCTTGAGTTCTTGAGATATGAACACATAATTTTCTAAAGAACTAATAAATAAAATACACAAAAAAAAAATCAAAAATTCTCAACTAACTAATAGTTAGTTAGTCTTTCACCATCTCTGAGTAAAGTGTCAAAAGTAGGCTAACCGCCATTTAAAGTCACCGGTAACCGGGAACGATGGAGATGATATACCCTTGAAAATAATAATAAAAAAAAAAATTCGCCTATCGAAGGATGCAGTAAACCGAGTGCATCTATATTTACTAATATTATAAATGCGAAAGTATGTTTGGATGTATGGATGTTTGTGACTCTTTCACGCAAAAACTACTGAACCGATCACCGTGAAATTTTGCATACACGTTGTCTGAGACATCGGAGAGGACATAAGGTACCTTTCATCCAGAAAAAAGGACTATTCCCGAGGGATAAATAAAAAATAAAAAATTAACAGTGTTATAGCAACAGGAGGTCAAGCGTTTTATTGCTTTTTTTTTAATTTTCAACAAGGACCTACAAGCTTTTCGTTCACACCGCACCTTTTTTTTTACTTTAAGCTTTTTTAATACCCCGTAACATCTAAACTAAATGTCTGATTTCAATAATTCCAATTCCAATAATCATGATACAAAATGTCATGTTTCGGTTCTACCCATTTAGATAACGGAAATCAACAATAAAACAATTATTGTGACTTAATATACAGCCTTATGTTGCTCGCTGATAATATAGTTTTTAAGTTTATTATAAAATTGAATCCGTGCGAAGCCGACGGCGGGTGACTAGTATAGAAAAAAATAAAATTATAACGAAGACATCTTTCATAACTGCTGTAACAAAATCGAGGCAGTTACGTGACAGAGAATTGAGAACAATGCAATAGAAATGTTCCTATACGGAACGGACGTAACACCGTATCTGTGACTAACTAATATAATTACTTTAATATCTTTTAATGCCAATATTTCAGTACATTTTTGCATACCACATACTTAACAAAAGTAAAATAGTTCTTCCATATTAACTGTGAACTTTATGGACTATTCATACACAAGCTATAATTAAAAAATATAAACAAAAACACGACTTTAACCATTAATCTACTACAACTATGGATTTTGCGTCACAAATGCCAAATCGGCATATAAAAAATACGCCTAAAACGGAATCATGGCGGAGTCTTGCCTTCGCGTGTCTATGGTAAAAGTTATTAACGACCAAGTTCTACTATTGATTTTAAACTCTAATGTGTTGACGTAAATTCACACGTAAGACAGATGATTGATTTTAAATGACAGATGACAGAGTTAATGCTCTACGCATATGTCACTTTTAAATGTTCCATAGGACTTGACCTGACTGCTTTGTATTTGACGGACCTGTTTTGGAAAACTAAGAAAAATTATAGATTTGACTTAACTAGTCTCGCGTGATCTGCTTACTTATGATTTTAATTTCAATTTTGCCTTTTTTAAAAAAAAAAAAAAAACTATTACAAATTGTTATTTTTACTAATGACACTGGCATAACCATCGGAGAAGATCTGATGGAGCCAAGACATTCAAAGAGAAGAAGAAATGTTCCATAAAGTTCGTAGTGTTTTGTATGGCATGCGAAATCCATAGTTGTAGTTGAATTTTGGCCCAAACACGCTATATTTGCTGTAAGTTGCTCAGATTATGGTTACCATTAACTTCGGTGGTGTTTCTAATACTAAAACTTATATATATTTTAAACAGTTTTGCTTATAATGATTCCTTATTTGTAGGTATATAATGATTTCCGAAGTGAATGTCCTATACTATAGGAAGAAACTGAAACGAGCGCGTGAGCGCGTTACAGGAATTAAGTATACATATATAATTAATTGTGTATAATAAAAAAAGAAACTCCGAGTTAATAAAAATTAACAACCGTCACCACTGTTTCTTGTGAGATATAAATTTTTATTTTTATAGTTAGTTCGATTTGAAAATGTGTGTTGTCAGTGGACCAATTTAATCAATTAACCACACCGACGACGACGCACGTGAAAGAATGTCACATTTCTCTCGATTAGAGATTGGATATCTACATATTTTGTGCACAATAGTGTAGTGGGATCGACACATCGGAGACAAGAAAAAACTTTTTTTTCTTTTTCATTTAAAAAAAAAAGGTTAAAAGACGTTTTTTTCTTCTATAAAAATCAAAGTGTGCGAAACAGCGACTAAAAATATATTTAATTTTAAGGTCGCTTCTTCGCACAATTCGTACGAAACAAAATTGTGCGAAACCTCTACTAAACCAAATGTAACATATAGTTAACATTTCACCTTTGTACCTGAGTCATGGATGTTTTGTATTTATAATATGTATGTATTTACAAAAAAAAAAGGAAACTGTGTAATATATCAACTGTCTGGTATCCATAATACAACAAGCATTTAGTTGCTTACTGTTTAGCTAGATGGTTATGTGTGGAATGTGTGGATTTTTTTTTATTATTTTTTTATTACCTATACAAACAAAACAAGCAATAACTACCTTATCCTATCCTCTATAATGCAGGATGATCTGCAAGGGCGAGTCATTTTAGTCAATTGCGCCTTCCTGTCACTCGCTACTCCCCTCCGTTTCCGCCTTCAATGATTGTACACCAAATTCAACTCTCACTCAACACAATAAGGTTTATTTTACAATAAACCATTACATTTAAATCTAATGTAAATCTCTGAATGACGCTCAGAATGTCACATTGGTTTCAGTGGTGATTTGTAAGTATATTGTTTATTTTTAAACAAGAGTCCTTTTAGTTAGGATTTTATTGTAAGTATCTACATTTAAGAGTAGGTACTTAGTCTGATCAGAAATTTCAGCCAACTTGGTTGACAATGCTTGGAGTTTCAAATTCAAAATAATTTATTTGCTGTATAAATTATTTTGAATTTGAATTTCTTTTGCGGATAGGATCAGAAATTCTGAATCGAAGAACCAAAGGTTGTAGACAAAGTTAGTTGAAGTGGCAATAGGCCGTTCACATCTTTTGCGGAGCGGATAAAATCAACGAACGAAATAAATAAAATTATAAATCGCAATGTGGGACGCCCTGAGGGCCTGAGACCTGATGGACAGACGACCTAAAGGTCTTAGCAGGAAGGGGCTGAATGCGAAGTACAGAAGACCGTGCTTATTGGCGAGCCTTGGGAGAGGTCTACACTCAAGAATGAAGAGGCACCGGCTTATAATGATGGTTGACAATTAATTATTAAAAAATTTTAAACTTCTCTTATCTTTTCAATGAAGTAATAAAGAAAACATTGAACAGAAAACATACATAACGTATTGTAAAAAGAATTACAAGCAAATATTAAATGCCTAATTACTTATTAGGTGCATATATGGAACTCTCGCGTCGTATTCGAAACACGTTTTAGTAATTCAGTTTTTCTATACGTTTTCCGACAAAGGCAAATTAAATTACACCAAGAAAGCATCAGGTAGGTAATGTAATGCTAATTAGAGTTCAATACTTCCGTGTTTTTTTATCGTTTTATTGTACAATTAGATTAATTTGAAGAAAAAAAAAGTGGGAATTCAATATGGCGGCTGAGCGGAGATATCTAGTCTGTGTATTTAAATGTCAAAATTATTTGATAGAAGCTATACTAAGTGCCTAAATTTTTGTCAAATATCGTCCTTTTTGTCAACTAGTTATAAATAACTAGCTGTAGCATGCGACTTCGTCTGTATGTTACTGGCTGATAATGTAGCTTTCTATACCCGGAAATGTCTACCATCTCTCGAAATATATCGAAGAATTTTCGTCCAAACGGCCGAAAATTCTTAAGTAACATAGATTCACATAGATTACTTCCGACTATAGTACAAAAAAATATGTGTCAGCTGAGTTAAAAATGGAGATATGTTACGTAACTAAAATCTTAAATGCTACACAATCGTAACGCAGACAACGCTTTTTTACAACAAAGAAGTGACGAAGCAAGAAAAAAAAATGGGATAGATACATCTATTGTTGCGCTCTCGCAAGCTGCATAGATGAAATGGCATGATGCACCTTTGCATCATGCCATTTCATCTATTGTGTTGTTAAAATTGTGTTGTTAAAATTTTTGAACTTTTAATTCTGTTTCTTCTAAACTTCTTCATTAGCCCTATAAGATAATTAAATAAGGAAACTTTCTTATATTTTCATATCATAAATTTAATCACTTCATTATACATAGCTATATGTATAACTTCATAATAAATATATTCATCAAAATTACTTTATAACCATCTCAATACAATTTCTAAAACACTCGTTAAATATCTTCAAATCAACTATATGACATTCATTCAGAAAAAAACCAATTCACTTGTTTTTTAAAATCACATTCCAAATTATATTTCTTAAATTTATTCATCACCAGTATAAAATTCAAACCTCTAACAAATTACACAGAACACATTATTATTATACTTGTGTAATAAAATGGAATATAGTTCTTAATTTATCTATGATAAATTTTTGTGCAAAAAGTTTCAACAAAAGTGTTTCGTTATTTCGAAAAACGATTTTATTATTAAGATGGTATGTTACGTTAATAGATATAATGTAAAAGATAGGTATATGTACCTATTTTATCTATCAATAGCGATATTGAATCACAAGAGTCCATTTTAAAACTATATTCAATCGTCAGCGACATCTTTCGTATTTTTTTTTAATTAATTCGAAAAAAAATCACTAAATCACTAAAGCTCTAATTAAAGCTAATTAGGAAGGTCAATGTGTACAAATCGAGATTAAAAATGTTGTAACTTTATTGCTTTATTAATTAAATACTTATTATATGTTTATTATTTAATGTTTCAGTAAAAAAATACATCACAAAAAGAGACAAAATATTAAAAATTAATTATACATTTTCTTCTTGAAATATTAATATATTATAATACCTAGCTATATTGCAAAGAACCCACACAGCTTGATTTCTTTAGTTTTTTTTTTTTGAAAATTAATTTCTAACTTTTTTTTCTTTCTATTTGTTATTAATTTGAACACGTTGGCGCCTTTCGTTGTAATCTAAGTTACCTACCTTCCAAGTCAGGTAGTAAATTTGTTATCGTTAACTTAATTTCCCGTTACTTGCAAAATAAAGCTGTTATTGTTATTTTATGATTGCATATTTGCCTACCTATTTGCAAAATTTTCGTTCAGTAGGTACCACAATGTTGCATTCCTAAAATTTTGAATCACCTACGAGCATAACGCGCTATTTAAATAAACAATAATAAATAAAAGAGCACCAATCTTCTTATGAATATACTAGCTGGTGCCCGCGACTTCGTCCGCGTTGAACGATGAAAGGTACCCTATGTCCTTTCCGGTGTCAAAGACAACGTGTATGCAAAATTTTATAGTGATCGGTTCAGTAGTTTTTGCGTGAAACAGTTACAAACATCCAAACATACTTTCGCATTTATAATACTAGCTGGTGCCCGCGACTTCGTCCGCGTTGAACGATGAAAGGTACCTCCCCCGTGTCCCAGACAACGTGTATGCAAAATTTTATAGTGATCAGGTTCAGTAGTTTTTGCGTGAACGAGTCATAAACATCCAAACATACTTTCGCATTTATAATACTAGCTGGTGCCCGCGACTTCGTCCGCGTTGAACGATGAAAGGTACCCTATGTCCTTTCTGGTGTCAAAGACAACGTGTATGCAAAATTTCATGGTGATCGGTTCAGTAGTTTTTGCGTGAAAGAGTCACAAACATCCATACATCCAAACATACTTTCGCATTTATAATATTAGTACGGAAGTACGGATTATTATAATTGTTCTGTGGTATCAATATCTACATGTACGTATATTAAATAAATGTTGATAAAATGTCAAATGACATGAAAATTTTGAAGTCACATTTACTTAATATGAAACATAAAAATTGTGTGCTTGAAAAATACTAATTCTCATATTGAATGAATCTGTTCTCACTTTTGGCAAAACAGAAGATGTAAGAGAGGTATATATTATACACGTAGGTACTATAATTTATATTTGTTGTATATTTTCATTGATTTTCACAATTTCTTATATATATATAATAATATGTGCATACAAAAATAAATTGCCGATTCACTTTTAAATGAAAAAATTATAATATTTATTTACAAAACTCAATTAAATAGAGACTTCGTGCTGATAACGAATGTTGTATATTTTCATATATTTATTGTTTACATTATTTACATCTCAATGTAAAATGTAAAATGTAATATTAAAAAGAAATATAAATAGTTTTGATTAGCCAGTTAATAACAACAATATTGAACATTACTTATGACGTATGTCTTTCATGAGCCTGATGGTAAACTTGATGGTAAACAATATACTTCCTTAAGTAACTATTGTCTAAGCAACACTATGGACGATGAAGGGACGATGTAAGTACGTTGAGAACTTACATACAACAGCACACGTGCGGTTTACTATTATACTAATAGACAGAGATTCTGTATTGTTTGTTTATAGGTATGTGGAGGATAATGTCCGGAAACACTGCACTTATTTAAAAAAATCACTATTCCTTATAAGGTAAATGTAGCTGCACTATTTCAGATATACATACTTAGTCAATATATTATGTACCTATACTAACTTGAGCAATTGTTCTCAAACGAAGCCGGGGCATACCTACCCAAGTATCTAGTCTTAGCTAGCAGGTTCTAGACTAGACTATAATTAACATCTAATAAGTTAGATTTGTCTGTTTATATGTAGAGGAAATGATCTTTAAAATCTGAAATTTTTCAATCTCATATTAATTTATAATCAAACTAGCTGGTGCCCGCGACTTCGTCCGCGTTGAACGATGAAAGGTACCCTATGTTCTTTCTG
Organism: Synanthedon myopaeformis; assembly: GCA_944738685.1. Taxonomy (NCBI): domain Eukaryota; kingdom Metazoa; phylum Arthropoda; class Insecta; order Lepidoptera; family Sesiidae; genus Synanthedon; species Synanthedon myopaeformis. The sequence continues at coordinate 948,919 of OX122933.1, read as the reverse complement.
ATGTACCAGACCACGTGTATGCAAAATTTCATGGTGATCGGTTCAGTAGTTTTTGCGTGAAAGAGTCACAAACATCCATACATCCAAACATACTTTAGCATTTATAATATTAAGTAAGAAGTAAGATAAGATTATTAAGATTAGTAAGAAGTACGGATTATAATAATTTATGTATTATGTATCTCCTATGAGATAATGTTACTGTCAGCTGCGTCTGCTAAACATACCTACCCTAAATCATCCAACAGAATTTGATGCGGTTTTCACTAATGGAAAGAGCAATAAAAGAGACAGATTTGTAGGTACAGGCTTGGAGTCTAAGTAACCCGATTAAAGAGCTTTTATTATTATTATAATAATATGTATATAATAATAACCTAATATACTAAATTCTAGGTATACAAAGTCGCTTTCAAAAGCTCTAGCCGTATACGCACCGGTGGGAACCTCTCATCGTCTGCGTTCAGCAGATCACCAACAGACGATGCCCTCGTCTGGTTCGCCAACAGCTTCCTATTGTTCAGCACATAGGACAACTCGTCCAGGTAACGCAACGTCAAATTAGCCATTGTGACACACGCACTAACACTCACTGAACATTAACCTATTGTCACACCAATAGGACGTACAATAAAAAAAACACGTAAACTTAAAGTAAACCAAATGACATTCACATTTTATTGAGGCGACGTGAGTACAGCCTACACAGCGCCGCAGTGCAAACGTAACTAAATTCAAAAAGAGAAGGAACGTATCGGTTCGTTTCGTTTGAATACGACTGCGCGGTAGGATCATAGATCAAGTTATGTTCGCAGAGGGTCGCAATTGTATTATTGAAACTGTTTAAAAAAAACCACAGTAGTCACTCGAGTGAAAATTTATGCTATAGTGTTCCATAAATAAATATATGTTTTAGAGTTATATTTTTTTCTTTTCTATTTGAGACCTTTGAGACAAAAAAGTCACCTATTTTGAAGAAAAAATAGGTGCAATTTTGGATTTTATTTCTAATATTTATTATAAGTCCCTCTATAATAAATGTCACCCGTGTAGTATTTGAATATATTTGAAAATTTAACATTCAAAAGGCATTTAAAAAAAATATCTGGAACATCACCTTGTAGCAAGTTCGAAAATACGATTTACAAGCTAATATTTAATCAAACTACAAAATAATCCCTTTTGTAGGATTTAATGTAATTTTTCCATACAAACTTTTTTTCCTTGCCCGGACTATATTTATATATGTAAATTATTATTATCCAGTGCCTACGATTTCCTACGCTTTGAAAATGGAAAAATAATATAGCAAAGTAATATAAGCTTGACATTTGTAATTTTTATCTCAATGACAAAGGTGGCGTCGCCATAATTTTCAATACTTTTAGACTATCCTTTGGGATAAATTATTTGTGTGCCAAATTTAATTAAAATCTGTTCAGCCATTTTTGCATTATTGAGTAAGTACCAAACATAGAAACTTTCGCATTAATAATAATTATTAGTATTACTAGCTGTTGCACGCCACGTCGCCCGTGTAACTTTATAAAATATAGCTTATGTTACTCGCTGATAATTTAGTTTTCTATAGGTGAAAGAATTTTTAAAATCGATCCAGTAGTTTTTGAGTTTATTCAATGCAAACATACAAAAATACATTTCTTTTTTTTTTTGTATAATAATAGGATTATATAAATAAATTACAAAAATAGTATTTTCTCTAATATGTAATAAGAAAATACACATCTAATTATGATTAGAACCAAATATTTAAATCGATCTTTGACTAGAAATATAAAATTGTGCTAAGTTCCAAAATAAATTAAAATGTATGAAGAAAATACAATTCTGAAATATGACTGCAGAATATACTTATTGTAGAAAATAAATGTTTGTTTAATATTATTATATCTGCCTTTTCACAAACGGTACATTTGATATTAAGGCCGTCACCTCTGAACTGTTAATGACACGGACTGGAATATAAAATGCCAATAAAAAGCATACCTGAATTATTTGTTTCGTACTAATCCATACTAGTCCGTACTTCCGTACTAATATTATAATGTTTGGATGTATGGATGTTTGTGACTCTTTCACGCAAAAACTACTGAACCAATCACCATGAAATTTTGCATACACGTTGTCTGAGACACCGGAAAGGACATAGGGTACCTTTCATCGTTCAATGCGGACGAAGTCGCGGGCACCAGCTAGTAAGTTAATAAGTATAAACTGAAAAATAACTCACTACTGAGGATAATTTTTCATTACGACTAAATGTCGTTTAATCAATTGACTAAATGACCTAAATAACTAAACTCATGAGTTTAGTTATTTGAAAAAATTCAATTAATAATTATTTTTTAAAAAATGCAGTATACCTACCGATCTATAAAATGAAAATTAGCAATTAAACCTATACTAATACTTATTATAAATAGAAAAGATTTGTATTTTTGTTTTTAATAAATAAACTCAAAACTACTGGCCCGATTTTAAAAATTCTTTTACCTATAGAAAGATAGTTTAACAGCGTGTAACGTAGGCTATATTTTATAAAGTTACGCGGACAAAGTCGAGCGCAACAGCTGGTGATTTATAATCATGACTAGAAATTTGATATAAAGCTGTCATTTCTGAATTAACCAGTACTAACTTAATGGAATAAACTAGTAAAAAAGAATAAATTTTTAGTCGTAATCAAGAAAATCAAACTTTTAATTGTGACTACAATATGAACCAGGGGAATATTGAAAAATATTAAGTGGGTACAAATCGGCTCCGTGTTTTACCAGTATTTAAAAATAGTTTTATAAAGTTTCTTCTTGGAGTAAATATCGTAACAAGTGTCTGATTACATGATGAGTCAGTGTGGTCGTTGGTGAAATATAAAAACTTCTTTGTTGCTTTGAAACTTGCGAATTTGTAAATCAAAATAATGGTGCTCAATAGTGCCTGCAATTCCTGGATAATTGTGTGACAAAGCTATCTGTAAATATAAACTACGCTCGAAAAAGCTAAAAATAATAATAATAATAATAATAATAAAGATAATACAAGAAATAAATAAATTGTGCATATTAAAAAAAAAGGAAATAAACAAATGGTGCATTCAAAATTAACAGTGAATTTAGAATAATTAATTTTTCACTATACCCCCTACACCTAAATTCTACAAGGCTTCGGATCAATAATATCCGACTAATTCGACATCTTCACTACCGGACGTGTTGGCGTAGCGGCTAGCTAGATTGACTTCAATTTATCCATCCCGACAGAGCAAGGTTCGCATCCGCGCGATAGTTTCGACTGAAGATTACATGAAGGGAAAAAATCGGCTGAAGTTGTTACAACTGTTGAATCATAGCCTTTTAAGTATTGGTAAAAGTTGTTAATATAGTAACCTTATAATATTGACATACTTTGAAATTTATTGTAAGCCCATCAATACCTGGAACTCAATTCTGATAATATATACTTTTCTTGTACTAAACCGATTGTAAAACTGAAAACTGTTAATTTTATAGATAATATAATTGTATTATAAGTATATAAGCAGAATGAAATTTGATTGACGTGAGATAAACCAGCAACTTACTTTATAACTATTCTTATAGATTTTATCTTTTTATTAATTTAATTATCAATTTATTTAATTATTGTAACAACTGTTTTTGTATCTTTAATAATAAATTTTAAATTCTGTAAGCTTCTTAGGCTAATTACAATAATTAGACCTAATAAAGTTTATTAATTTTATTTAAATTTTAGTTTTGATAGTTTTGACAAGGCCAATTTACAGCCTGATTTATTCGATTTTATGTTGTTTTTATTTATTTTACATCATTACCGTGCTTTCTGTATTTTTACATTCTTAACTCAATCTTATTTACAATTGGGCCGTAATAATACAACAGCAGTTTAGTCTGATCGACACCGAGTAAATAAATATAGACCGGCGTGTTCTGTGGACACCTGTGCGGGACAAGCGCCTGACTACTATACAGTTTTATCTTATTTTGTAAATAGTGTCTTACACAGCAATTTTATTTTTTATACTAACTGATTGATTAATTGAGGTCGGAACGGCACGGTTATAACATCTATAGTTAGCGATAGAATATAGCTGTGTCAAATCGGGCTTCGTGATCAATCTTATATAATTAGTAGTATTAATTAATTTATATATATTATTGACTGAGTCTTTTACAACTCGTATATTTTAATAATTATTGACATTTTATATTTACTTTATTAACTCATTGACATTTTAGCTTATAGATATTAGTTTTATCAACTTTATTAATTAGGTATACCCCCGTTTTAAAATTCTGACAACGTAGCAGTCCACTTACAACTGCTATATAATTATTGACTAGCTAATAGTTACATCCACTAACATCGGTTACTTTACTTTGGTGTAAGCTATAAAATCTTGACCTGTGTAGTACTCCATTTACAACTGCTGCACAGTTACCAGTTACCAGCTTTAATTATTAATTATTAATAATTATTGATTTTATAATATAGGTATAAGTTTAACTTCTTGACCTGTGTAGCGGTCCATCTACAACTGCTACACAGCCTCAAACATTAGAAAGTATCTCCTTCAGCCTAGGGGTGGTACCGGCAACTAGGTTTCAGAAATGGCGTCCAAGTCTGGAGAATTTGAGGTAACCATCGAGTCTCACGGTGTTTTGTCGGATTTAAGAAAAAAAGATGACAAGGTGTCAGCGCTCAAAACGGTTATCGACACAAAAGCCGCGGATAAGATGGATGGCTTGGAGGCGCAATCAAAAAATAAGGCGACTACCCCTGATGTAGCTGTTGGCACAAAACCCACAAATCCGACGGACGTCTTGACAGCGGATTTCAAGCGTCTTTACCAGGAGGCAAAAAGCCAATTGGAAAAATCCAGCAATCTTAAAATAACTATAAAGGACTTAGTCCTTAAAAACATGAAGAAAATGCTGGACATGTTTTGCCACCTGGTGAAGTCTCAGCAGGCGCTGGAGACTCGATCCAAAGCTAACGAAACAAATTACAACAATGAAATGGCGAGGCTGGAGAGGGAACTCATCGAACAGCCGAGTTCCCGAACTAGCATCGCCAATACTCCAGACCAGTGGACTAAACAGGCATTACTCGATATTAAAGAAGCTCTGAAGGAAATTAAGAAAACTACCCATGCAGCGGAATTGGAGGAGCTAGCAAGAGAGCTGAAAAATCATAAGAAACAGATGGTCTCCTTCAATGAAAAATTGGAGGTGCTGAAAGAGACAACTATTACGGGAATAACACGAACATACGCCGAAGCTGCAGCTCCTCACAGGCGGGCTACAGCGGTAGCAGGGGCAACCGACCCCTTGCACACAATTATCGCTTCGTCCACAGACGACAGAGACACCAGCGGAGCCGTTATGGAGCGGGTCCGAGTGGCTGTCGACGCGAAATCCAGTGGGGCACGTGTCGATAGGGTTAGGCAAATAAAAAATCAAAAGGTTGTGTTGGCATGTAGGGATAGAAAGGAACTGGATAAGATAAAAGGAAGAATTGCCATGGACAAGGGGCTCACTGTGGAAAAGGCGGTTCACAAAGATCCGCTGGTAAAAATTAAAAATGTGCTAACGTTGAGCGCTGACGAAGAAATACCGAAGGCGATTAAAAACCAAAACGGACACCTGCTGGAGGGTATAGCGGAGGAGCACGTCAGGGCATCGGTGGTGTACCGTCGCAGAACCCGAAACCCTCATATGAATCATGTGATTCTAAGGGTTTCACCGGTTCTGTGGCGGTGCCTCACCGGGGTCGGTTACGTGCACATTGACCTGCAGCGGGTGCCTGTTGAGGACCACTCGCCCCTCGTCCAGTGCTCACGTTGCCTGGAATACGGCCACGGGCGACGCTGGTGCAAGGCGACTGCGGACGCCTGTTCTCACTGCGGGGGGCCTCACCTGAAGACCAACTGTGATAAGTGGCAGGCAGGTGAGGTGCCTAAATGCATTAACTGTGTAAGGAGTAAGTTGGACAGGACAGGCCACAACGTTTTCGATGAGGATTGTCCTGTCCGACGGAAATGGGACGCGGTGGCACGGGCGTCCGTCGCTTATTGCTAAGGGCGGCTTGGGTGACGCTACGGTTAATCCTGTCGCAGTCCTTGACTGGAAGGTGGCGCAGGCCAACCTGCAGAGGGCCAGGCTGGCTACCCAGGAATTAGTGATGGAGTCTCAAAAGACCGGTGTGCGTTTTGCTGTGGTTCAGGAACCTTACGTGGGAACCCTGGGAGAAATGCAGCATTTCTCAGGGGTTCGTACTGTCCAGAGGGATGGAAGTAGAGCGGGACCGGTCAAGGCGGCCATACTGGTTTTCGATGGTAAAGTGGACGTAAAGGAGTTCCCCACACTTACCACCGAAAACATAGCGGTAGCCGTCTTGACAACCGACCGATGGTCCATTGGAGTAGTCTCGTACTACTTCGAAGGCCACCTGGACATAGAGCCGTATCTGGACCACATCAAAACCATACGCGAAACAATCGGGGTCCCATGGGTCCTTATGGGAGGGGACTGCAACGCCTGGAGCACTTGGTGGGGGTCTGAGTCCACTGACCTACGGGGCGAAGCTATGCTTGGCATTATAAATGAATTGGACATGGAAGTATTGAACGAGGGTACGGAACCCACTTTTTACACGATACGTGGGGGCAAAGAATTTAAAAGCTGTGTAGACGTCACAGTTTGCAGCGCAGCTATGCTCCATCTAGTCCACTCATGGAGAGTGGACAAAACCATGACCAGTTCGGACCACAATGCCATCACTCTTAAAATTAGACTGGAGGCGGCGGGCGGGGCAGTGACCAGTAATAGCACTAGGGTATACAATACTTCCAAGGCGGACTGGTCGCTGTTCCGCACGCGACTCCGGGAGGGGTTGTGCAAGGGCGGTATAGAGGAAGGACTGGTAGCACAGATAGAAGAAAGGGAGGAGTTGGAGGAACTGATAAAAAAATATACGGAATGTATTGATAATGCGTGCAAGGCTGCCATTCCTCCCAGGAAAAAGAAGCCGCCCAAGCATAATGTCCCCTGGTGGAGTGATGAGCTCAGTGGTCTGAAGAAGGACATGGTTACAAAAAAGAGACGCATAGCATGTGCTGCGGCTCGACGCCGCCAGTACGTGGTGGGCACGTACCTCGAGGCTAAGCATAGGTATGATGAGGCAGTGAAAAAGGCTCAGATTCTTAGCTGGAAGGAGTTTTGTGGGAAACAAGATCGAGAGAGTCTCTGGGACGGAGTCTACAGAGTCATCAGGGGCACGGCAAAGAAAAGAGAAGACAAACTTCTCTTCAAAGATGGCGTGTCGCTGGGGGCGGAAGACTCCGTCCGTCTACTGGCAGAGACCTTTTTCCCACAGGACAATCCTAACACGGATGAGGCGGTGCACGCAGAAATTCGAGCCCTAGTCGAACACCTGCAAAGCCGAGTGCTCGAAGGGAGGCAAGATCCACCTTTCACAAGCCATGAGCTGGGGAAGGTGGTTCGCAGTTTCAACCCCAGAAAGGCACCCGGTATGGACGGCTTCACGGCGGACATTTGCGCTGCGGCAATTACGGCAAGTGGGGGGATATTTCTGGGCATTATTAACAAATGCCTGGAATTATCCTGCTTTCCCGCAATCTGGAAAACCGCGGCGATAGTTGTCCTCCGCAAGCCGGCCAGGGATGACTATGGGGACCCCAGGTCTTATAGACCGATTGGACTCCTGCCGGTCCTGGGAAAAATTTTGGAAAAACTGCTCGTGAGGAGGATCAGCTGGCACATTCTGCCTGAGGCTAATCTTGGGCAATTTGGCTTCGTCCCACAGCGTTGTACGGAGGACGCCCTCTATGATCTAGTGGAACATATTAAAAGGAATCTGGAACAAAAGAAGATAAATGTTATGGTCTCCCTGGATATAGAGGGCGCCTTCGACAATGCGTGGTGGCCGGCTATAATGTGCCGGCTGGCCGAAAGAGGATGCCCACAAAACCTGCAAAGATTGGTAGGACATTACCTCACGGGCAGGTCAGTGAATGTGACCTATGCGGGTCGGTCAACCACAAGGAAGGCAACAAAGGGATGTGTGCAGGGGTCCGTGGGAGGCCCAACCTTTTGGAACCTGTTGCTGGATCCACTGCTGTGCGAACTGGACAAACTAGATGTTCACTGTCAGGCGTTTGCAGACGATGTCGTTCTTGTGTTTTCCGGACATAAAATGGAGGACATACAGCCTGGGGCCAACAGTGTGATTGCCCGCGTGCATGAGTGGGGCGTCAAAAATAAGCTGAAATTTTCAGCGAAGAAGACCAATGCAATGGTTATCACAAGAAAGCTAAAAATTGACGCACCACTTATGCAAATGGGCGGCACAGCCATCCGGGTTGTAGACCAAATTAAACTCTTGGGTCTAATTATAGACAAAAAACTTACCTTCAATCCCCATGTCCAACACATATGTAAAAAAACTACTAATTTATATAAACAAATCGCACGCGCAGCGAAAGTGACATGGGGATTGTCTCCGGAGGTCATAAGAACGATATACGTGTCAGTTGTGGAGCCTATCGTCCTTTACGCGGCTAGTGTCTGGGCGCCCGCAGCCAAAAAGAGGTGCGTACAAAAACAGCTGCACGCCGTGCAGAGGGGATTCGCGCAGAAAATCTGCAAAGCCTATCGCACCGTCTCCCTAAATGCTTCTCTGACATTGTCGGGCCTCTTGCCTCTTGAGTTGCGTATTGCAGAAGCAGCGCAGCTCTATGAGGCAAAGAGGGGCAGACCGCAGAGGTATTTAAAAGGCAGGGAAGTCGAGGAGAGGGTCTCTTTCTTGAGAGCTCCTCATCCGGCAACCGACGTCGCCGTCGATTTTGAAAGCATCGAGTGTGAATCGCAGGTGCCTAATATTGGCATTGCGATTTACACAGATGGGAGCAAGATCGACGGCGGGGTTGGGGCAGCGCTTTCCTGCTGGAGGGGCGGTGCGGAGATCTTTGCAAAGAAGTATGCGCTGGAGTCCTTCTGTACGGTGTTCCAGGCAGAATTGTATGCTCTCCTCAGGGCGATGGAAATAGCAAAAAATCGAAAAGAGGCCGAGGTCGGCATACTCAGTGACTCTCGGTCTTCGCTGGAGCTACTCAGGGGGGACCGGAATCCATACCACCCTCTGGTGCACGCGATAAAGAAAAATCTGCGAGTGATGGCATCAGAGGGAAGGGGAGTCCGATTCTACTGGGTACGCGCCCATGTGGGGATCGAGGGGAACGAGAGGGCCGACTATCTTGCCAAGCTTGCGGCGACCAAATTAAAGGTCGCCAAAAGCTATGACAGGTGCCCCTTATCCTATATTAAGGGGCACCTAAGGAGGGAGACCGTCGCCCTGTGGGGAGAAATGTACAGAGAGGGCGCCACTGCTGCGGGTACCAAACTGTTTTTACCGGATGCTGAGGCTGCGTACAGGATGGTACGTAAACTACAGCTGTCACCAACTCTGGTGCAGGTGTTTACAGGACACGGTGGGTTTGCAAATTATCTGCACAGAATCAAGAAGGTTTCCAGCCCGGACTGCTTGTGCGGGCATGGGGTAGCGGAAACCGTTCCGCATCTATTAGTGGACTGCCCCAGGTTCGCGCGAGCAAGGTTCGTGCTGGAAAATGACATTGATATAAACCTGAGTGCAGATAATCTGCACAAAATTCTAAAAAACAAATATGTCTATAAAAAATTTTTAGACTTCTGCCACAAAGTGGCAACGGTGTCGATCGGACTGAATAAAAAAATTACTGGATAATTAATAAGAATTTAAACATTTAAATAATGTGAATTTATATAATTCTAATGTTTGATATAATATGAATTTGATATAATAATATGAATATAAATAATATGAATATGAATATTAATTAGTTAAATAAGGTCCCTTGCCTATGCAAGGGGTAAATGTATACTTCCCCCAATTATAATGTTAGTAATTTAATTTGTCTTCATAATGTCCTTATGTGATGTAAATATACGGCCCACGGGGGTGGTGTAACCCCCGGGGGAAACTAATAAAAAAAAAAAAAAAAAAATATGAACCAGATAATAGACAGACAGACAGACGTGAGTTGTTCAAATAAGATATTAAATTTAGGCCAAGTGTAGGAAGTCGGAGTAGAGAGAGGTAGGTATGTATATACGTCTGGCACTCATATGAAAAGGTGTCATACTAAATATAGTTGTTTTCTAGAAACGGTGTTTCCTCTAGTGATTTACAGGTAATTTGAAGGTAATTTTCAGAACAAGACAAGTGTTGAAAACATTTGAAATTTTGCGTGTTCTAAATCTAAATCAAATGCTCCAAATAAAAAAAAATCTACGGGTTGAACGAGTGGATAGAGGGATAATCAGGGAAGGTTTTTACGAAAAAAATGCACCCCGGGCGAAGCCGGGAGCGGGACACAGCTAGTTTATGTCATGTATAAAAAAGACAATAAAGCAAAAAAAAAATCAACATTACACAAGAGTAGCACATTTGCAATATGTAATCTTTGTTCGAGATAAATTTGATCTCCTTTACAGAGTATACTCGACACCAACCTTTATTATGAGTTTACAATGACCGCAATAGCTAGCGAGAGCATAATATATTTATATGGTGTCAATTTGACATTGACAGTTGACATTTTTTCATAACATGAGTTCTTTACTATGAGTTTATACCATGAGTTTACAATGACCGCACTCGCTAGCGAGAGCATAAAATATTTTTATGGAAAATTGATTGACATTGACAGTTTTTCATAAAACGAGTTCTTTACCATGAGTTTATACCATGAGTTTTCAATAACCGCAATCGCTAGCGAGAGCATAAAATATTTATATTGAAATGACACTGACAGGTGACAGTTTTTCATAACATGAGTTATTTACCATGAGTTTATACCATGAGTTTACAATGACTGCAATCGCTAGCGAGAGCATAAAATATTTATATGGAAAATTGTCAATTTGACATTGACAGTTGACAGTTTATCATAATATGAGTGCGGTCATTGTAAACTCATGGTAAAGGTACAGTTCTGACATGGTTCTATCTATCTGCGTCATGTCAAGCGTTACATTTCTTCAGTCGGTGTTATATAAACAAAAGTGAGGTTGCATTGCAACTCGTTAGCGATCAGGCGCAATCTTGTCACACAAATTTTTAGACACACTCACGACCGTGACACATCTTGTCTTGTCATCATTAAGATGTCGACGATAGTCGAGACGCTTGTCACAAAAGTATAGGCTTTAGTGAAATACTTTTGAAAAAGCCTATACCTTGATCTTAAGTTAGTCCTCACCTCATGAAAGAGAATCTTTAGACAAAATTAAGTTTCCTTTTATTATGTTAAGGTCGACAGACATGTCTTGATGGTAAGTTGTTACCGTCGTGGTCATACCACGCCATAGGTGTAAGTGCGCTGCCGACCAATATGTATTTACTGAATTATGTCGTGTTTGCTTTTCACTGGCTCTTTTTCTAAATACATTTGATGCGGTTTTCATTAATGGAAAGAACGATAAACGGGTATGATTTGTGTGTATAAATCATTTGCAGTAAAAATTGCAAAACATTATTTTCGTTAGATGTGTTTTAGGGCACTTATTAAACCTTAAGTAAGACTTACTTAAGTCGAATATACTTAGTACCTACCTACCCCATAGCCTGTGCATTATGTGCCAGAAATTACTCTGGTAAAAGAAGGAAAAGGATTGATTATACTGTGCGCAGCGCAACATAAAATAACTAGGAAGTCATTATTACCTGACACTATTAATGTTGAAGATAACGCATAGTCGCACTGAATGCATCGAGTTACACATAAAATTACAAAATTCTTACGTACGAACACGAACCATGCGGTTGACAAATGTTACGAGTGTTTCATAACTATTCTTTTTTTAAAATTTCATTCTGAATCTTTATTTGTTTAATTAAAAAATTTAATATCCTTAAGTGAGAAGGGGTTGTTATCTATTATGGGCTTGTTGAATATTGCTCTCAAAAAAGCTAAGAAAATCGTATCTATATTTGACATTCTAATAAATATAGTTATACTTTACATAAAAAGTCGGTGTCAGCTTCTGTCTGTTTCTCTTCAAGCTTATTCTAACCTAACTTAACCTAACCTAACGGATTTTAATACGGTTTTCACTCGTGTAAAGAACGATAAACGAGGAAGTTTTGTGTATGTTGTAATTTGCAGTAAAAAATTGCATGTTTGCTAAGCCGAGGGCGGTTTGTAGTTCATAGACATAATCAGTGTTACATATTTTTTTAAATTGCTACCTTATTAATATCTATACTTAATCCTGACCTATTTTAGAAAGCGGATTGCAAGGCGGACTGCTTTGTATGGCACCTAGGCTTAACACCTAGAGTTAGAGATCACCTGACTATTAGTTACTAATAGTTATATAGTTGTTCCCTGACACTAAATGTCTGTTGGTGAAAACGTGCATTAATTATTATATTCCTTGTGATGTATATTATATGAATGCGTCAATTCGCCGTTTCGCAATAACGTAGGGTACATGAAACGCAAATCCGTCATCATAACACAACGTAGAAATTAATATCTGAGTTTATATTCTGCATTTCCTGACGCTTTCACTGGTTAATTAAAAGTTGATACGTTTTATTGTTCTTACATAATTACTGTATGTGCACGTGCAGGGATGCCATTGGAGAAAATTATTTTTCGTGATGGTAAAACTCATTCGCCTATTGACACGAGCAGCTCCATAGCGGTGGCAATTGTCCTACAGAAGTTGATATGATTGGGAGCGGGTAGTAGTCATCTCGCACGATATTATTTCGTACGAAATGTGCGAAAAACCAACATTAAACCAATATATTTTTAGTAGTCATCTCGCACATTTATTATATTTTTGCGGGCGATATGACACCTTTAAAATCGTAGTAGGCGACTGGCACTCATTGGGTTTTATAGAACAAAAAAATCTCGCACGATTTTTTTTCTTAAGAAATGTGCGAAAAGTCAACATTAAATCATTATATATATATTTTAGTAGTCATCTCGCACACTTATTATATTCTTGCGGGCGACATGACACCTTTAAAAATCGTAGTAGCTGACTGGCATACATTGGGTTTTATAGAACAAAAAAAATCTCGCACGATTTTTTTTCTTAAGAAATGTGCGAAAAGCCAACATTAAATCATTATATATATTTTAGTAGTCATCTCGCACACTTATTATATTCTTGCGGGCGACATGACACCTTTAAAAATCGTAGTAGCTGACTGGCATACATTGGGTTTTATAGAACAAAAAAAAAGGCATCCCTTACGCACTCGTCAGGACACAACACAACCATGCTCGAATTTCTACCAGCATACGTCATTAGTATTTAATAAATATAATTAACAATGATATTGTGAATCTTTGAGTAACCCATTAATGCGAAAATGTTTGTTTATTTGTTAAGCTAACTACTCAACCAATCATTATGAAATTTAAAGTTGCTTCGTATTCGTCCCATGAAAACTCATCCCAAATTGAGTTAAATTTTGCATACACGTCAGGGATGCAAAAAAGCCATATGGCCTTTCATCCAGAAAAAGTACTGTTGCGCAGGGATCTAGATGTTCCCTCCGCAACAGTACTTCCGCAATAAAATATAAAAAATTTAATAATGAGCTTTGACCTGTTCAACATGCCAATTTTTTTGAAGCCTTATCTTCCAAATGACAACTCATCGAAGCACTAACCATTGTACAGTCAGTAAAATACACAAAGCGTTCAACCCAATATGCTGTCTATTCTTATACATATTTGACTAATTACTCGATCTTACTATATGTAACGACCTTACTTCATAATTCGATGATAATACACATTTAATTACAGTTGCTAACAATATTTACTCTCTAGGCCGCTTGCTAAATCTAGTTCAATGTCTTTCAATAATAGATTCAACTAATAATGCACTGGACCGCACCTCTTCAATTACTTCAGCAATGTTCAATTCAATAATATTATATATTAATATCATATTGAGAAAGAGATCATTTCGAACTTTTTTTAAAACAGTTTTACAAGACCCGAATAAATAATCTTTTTTTTTTTTTAATTTTATAAAAATTTCAAATTGCCTCAAGGACATTTTTTTGTAAAAAAAAAATCGCAACTTTGAAAATATAAGGGTTGATTTAGGCCCACTACTCCCCAGCCAGATCTATTAGGGTATTATAGAAGAGGTATAGGACGAGTTTTCACCTTGCCTCAAATACCTAACCGGAAATGTCTAACATCTCTCGGAGTATTAAGAGGTTCATAATTTGAGACCACGTTTCAACGAATTATTACATTTTTTTAAACGCCATTTTCGGCTTTCCATAGTGAATCGGCCCTTGCATTAAATGGACTCTAGATTTTTTTTCTGAATACGACTTCTAGTGGAGCATATTTATGCTGAGTATCAACATCCTAATTGTGACAGTTTTTGACTTATATTTATTTTTCGGGATCTATTCAAGCGATTCGTTCCAAACTTTGAAATTATGTTCTTTATTTAGCTTTACATCACCACTAAAAAAACTAATATTGATTATCATAGAAAAAGAATATAAAAAAGATTTTTTTTTTCGTGGTTGTGAAATAGTGACACCACAATTTCAATCATTAGCTAACATTGAGATGTAGTTTTTTTTTTTTTAACTTTTTCTACCACAGTAGGTAATTTCTCAATTTTTATTTCACATTGTGAACGGAATTGCAGCCAAGGCTAATTCGATTAATACAATATTCACTCTTTGGCAAAATGACGTATATTGGACATAGCTCTATTATCATTATTAGAAGCTAATCCAATAAGTAGGTATATGACCGACACTCGATAATAGTTAATTAGCACATTAACATACGATCCACTGGTTAATAGTTTTCAATTTAACTTGGCTTCTATAGACCTAATTTAGCGCTTTTATAGACCTACTTTTATTTAGCGTAATGCACAATACTAAATGTTTTCATAATAATAAGAATATATCTTTTGCCCATAGTTCAACATTAATTTATTCAATATTTATTGCAACATTATTTTTCTATGTTCGTAGGTTAACATAGAATTTTTTTTTTTTTAATAAAATTTGTATTTTATTATTCAATATAGTTTCAATTCAATATAATTTGATTTTATTATTTAATATAGTTAGTTGCCTAAAACGGCGATATAACGATTATGGCGGTCACACAATTTTTCGATACCATTTTTATAGTACGATTTGTCTTTAGCCTCAAAATAGGCCTCAGTTTCGGCGATTACCTCTCCATAGGTACTAAATTTCTTTCCAGCGAGCATTCTCTTGAGGTCTGAGAATAGGAAAAAGTCGCTGGGGGTCATATCTGGAGAATATGGTGGATGCGGAAGCAATTCGAAGCCAAATTAATACAATTTTGCCATCGTTTTCACGAAATTCCTTTTTATTCATTTTCTTCAAACTAACAAAAGTTGCTTCACTCAAAATGCTTTGAGTGACTACCAGTTTGGGGGGCTTCACCCCCAAACTAATAGTCCGACAGCTGTGAAATTTGTACACGTGTCTTTTGAAGGTTAGTGTTAACTAAAAATCATATGGATTTAATTCTAGTAGCGCCATCTGTGTGTTAGCCTAGTGTTAGGATAGGGAATTGGGCTCTGATGACAGCATTTTTTTTTGTTGAGTGAGCATGGAATGACTCAACAAAAAGAAGCTGTTATTTCATGATGGTCTTCTGTAATACGCCTAAAAATAGTTTTTTATCTTTAATATAAATTTATATGTAACCTATGTTAGTTAGGTACCTAATAAATTTTGAGAAAGTTTAATATCTTACATATACATACTCGTATATAAATTATAATGGATAATGACGTCCAAAATGTGCAACGTGGTTTAGTTGAAGTAAGATGGCGGACAATTTTGTATTATCCTATTTGGAGAAGCCACATTTTAGCTGTTACATAAGATAAATTTCAACAGTGAAAAATGGAGCGTACCGATACAGAGCAGACGCGATACGTATAGATCTGTGTGTATGTTTGTATCCGTACTAATATTATAAATGCGAAAGTATGTTTGGATGTTTGGATGTTTGTGACCCTTTCACGCAAAAACTACTGAACCGATCACCGTGAAATTTTGCATACGCGTTGTCTTGGACACCGTAAAGGACATAGGGTACCTTTCATCCAGAAAAAATGACTATTCCCGAGGGATAAATAAAAAATAAAAAACTAACGCTCGGCCAAAGTGTTATAGCAACACGAGGTCAAGCATTATATTGCTTTTTTCTTAAATTTGCAACTCGTACGATGTTGCGAGCACCAGCTAGTATTAGGATTTAGTAAAGTTGAAGGTTCTGTTTGATGTAAACTTTAAATATAAATAAAATTAACTTTAAAATGAAATCTTCCAGTCTACATAGAGAAGATGTGGTCATTGGCATTTTGTATTGTATGTGCCTCAGTAAATAAGATATTCGATACATCCGCTCTACACCTTTATCATGGTGGTTTGCAGGCTAAACAAAAGTTGACCATTACTTTTTTAATATCAAGCTATTCCAAACCGTATCGCCATTGGAATAAGGCTCACAGACGACTAGTTCGCCGGTAAAGTTAAATTCGTATGCGGGTTGTTAAGTTAGATTAAAAAAAACACACACAAAGCAACGGATGTGTTCATTGAAGCACTTAAATTACATTACCTGGGAAATAAAAAAAAATACTGGGAATTAAAATAAAATTATAGCAATGTCGACAAAAGAATAATTATGATAGACCATTTATGGAATTTTTAAATATAATACTACCTATATTCACTGAAAAGCTTAATTAAATTAGCAGTGAAAAAGGGATTTCTTAAAAAATTTGGTGTTTTAAAATTCGGCAATCAACCTCAAAAATTTTAAAAAAAATTTGGGGTTTAAAAATTTGGCAATCAACCTCAAAAATTTCTTAAAAAATTTGGGGTTTAAAAATTTGGCAATCAACCTCAAAAAATTTTTAAAAAATTTGGGATTCAAAAATTTGGCAATCAACCTCAAAAAGTTTTTTTTCAAATCTGACTCCAAGTTCAAGAGATTAGCGCTTTCAAACATTAAAAAACTAACTCATTAAGTATACAATACATCGTGTCTCACTAAGAAGTAAGAAAAACTATAGATACTTAACCGTATAATTAAAAAAAAAAATTAGAAAAAACATAAATAAATACAGTCACACCCGGCTACGTTTTTTTTTGAAAAATAATTTTTTTTTTGAAAATTAAATTTTTTTCTGAAAATTAAATTTTTTTCTGAAAATTATATTTTTTTCTGAAAATTACATTTTTTTCTGAAAATTAATTTTTTTTCTAAAAATTATATGCATACACAAATCTACATTGTTTATAGCTCTTTCCACTAGTGAAAACCGTAAGGAATGACAAACAGCATTAGTGCTACTTATTCATGGTGATTTTCTGTCGTCGGCTTGTAAAATGGTTATATATATAACATAAACAGTAGGTATACTTTGAATACTACCTGGTGTCCGCGACTTCGTCCGCGTTGAACGTTGAAAGGTACCCTATGTCCTTTCTGGTGTCCCAGACAACGTGTATGCAAAATTTCATGGTGATCGGTTCAGTAGTTTTTGCGTGAAAGGGTCACAAACATCTTTACATCCAAACATACTTTCGCATTTATAATATTAGTACGGATATTTGTATATATATGTATGGGTACGCACGAATAAATACGCACTAGCAACCCTGTCCGTTAGGAAACCTTTAAAAGACGATTCTTATAACTTATAGGACTTCAATTAATGATTCGATGGAATGATATTTTTTGTGAATTTGAAAAATAAGTAGGTCTTTTATGCATTCAAATTTACATGTGCACAATAATATACATAACTGTTGAAATAGATTAAGGTGTTCAGTACAATAAACTGGCAACAACATGTGTCTTATCCGTACTAATATTATAAATGCGAAAGTAAGTTTGGATGTATGGATGTTTGTAACGGTTTCACGCAAAAACTACTGAACCGATCACTATGAAATTTTGCATACATTTTGTCTGGGGTCTTTCATCGTTCAACGCGGACGAAGTCGCGAGCACCAGCTAGTTTATTATATTTTTGTCTTGGCAACACTGGCCGTGTTCGCTCTCTTCCCGTCCATATAATTCTTCTATAGATACTATATTATATTTAACATAACTTATACTTCTACTAATATTATAAAGAGAGAAGATTTGTATGTTTGTATATAATGAATAAACTCAAATACTACTGGGCCAATGTTGAAAATTCTTTCACCTATAGAATAGCCCGCGACTTCGTCCGCGTTGAACGATGAAAGGTACCCTATGTCCTTTCCGGTGTCGCAGACAACGTGTATGCAAAATTTAATGGTGATCGGTTCAGTAGTTTTTGCGTGAAAGAGTTACAAACATCCATACATCAAAACATACTTTCGCATTTATAATATTATAGTACGGACGGATTTACTTTTTATTCAACTAATAATAATTGTGTTGATAATGTAATAAGTGTTGATAATAAAATATTAACGTAATTAAAATTTAATCATTACCTTTACCTATTATTTTCTGAGGAGATATTATATTTACAATATATCCAAATAATTTTCGGACGTGGTCTATCACTTGTTTGCCTCGATAGTTTTTAAAATAGCTTAAATAAAAAAAGGGCCATTAAAATAAAAGTGGTATGTACTTTAAAGTGGCTCGTTTAAAATGCATGTCACGCCTCTACAGCAGTCATGACAAACTGACCTACCGGTTAAGGTAGCGGATCCATTGTTCATATGTAGCGGTACGGTACAGTCCGTTTGGTGACAGTAAGCACCCTCTTAATAGAATACAGGCCAGAGCCCAATCTTATAATATTTCAACTTGCAGCTTGTTTGTTATTTTATAAGGGTGACACTACACCACCTTTCGTTTTGATGTTGCTTGTTTTGGTTGTATACTAGGTAGATAGCTGATGAAAGATTTTCTTAAACCGCCTGTGTATAGATCGCCTCTTAATTATATATTACTAGGTTTTGCCCGCGACTTCGTCCCCGTCCATTTTGCTTATCCGAACGCTACCAAACTTGACAGGATCACCCGCTGGACTAATCTGAAGATTGTCTGAAAATTTTAATCAAAATCGGTTCAGCGTTTTTGGAGTCCATAGGGAACATACTCGTACATACACACGTTGCCTTTTATATGTATAGATTTGTTAATACCTAATAAGACACACATTGAATTTGCGAATAATTTGCCAATAAAACATCTTAAATAGCAAACTTTCGTTGTAATATAACATTATAAAAGTTATAAATAAGTTTTACTACAATATTTTATGAAGCGTTCTAATATTTTTTAAATTTGTTATAACATAACAATTTTAAATTGATTAATAGTTGATTGATTAATTGATTAATTTTAAACATGAGTGACCATAACTCGTCCTTATTTTATTTTGATAAAAATATAATACATTGATTATTAAATGGGTTAAATAAACAAAAAGAACTCTACATCATGTTATTGAAAAAACACGAAATGATTTCTATTTGTAATTTGCAGAGGCTACAATCACCGTGGAACAATAATTATAAACTGATGAAGTTAATCGCTTAGCTCATCGCTCCGCTCGTCACTAAGACGATAGTATCTGAGCACGGCAGTAGTCGGGGCCGCACGTGCGCTTCAGTATTTATATAATTATAGTACAATGGTATATTCCGGACACACGTGCCTAATTCGACTGCGAACAGGATCCATGGATCAATAGCTCTATTGATGAATGTTTGATCTCTTTGGAAATTTATTGAACATTTTACTCATGACCTTGTATAAAATTTAAAAAAAAATGGTCGAACGACTTCATAGCTCGCTTCCGATATGTATGTAAATTAAGCTGACATATATCTTTTTAAAATTTTTGTATAAACTGTATCATACATGGCCTCTAAATAATTAATGTATTTTAAAATATCTTAATATACTTACATATAAAGGCAATGTGTGTTACATTTATGTTCCAGTATGTTCCCTATGGACTCCAAAACCGCTGAACAGATTTTGATGAAATTATCAGACAATTTTCAGATTAGTCCAGCGGGTGATCCTGTGAAGTTTGGTAGCGATCGGATAATAAGAAAAAATGACTCGGACGAAGTCGCGGGCAAAACCTAGTCTGAATTTAATATAATAAAATCTATTTTCAAGCTAAACTTTTCGAAGAAATATCCGCAAAATCTTTATCAAATGTAAAGTTTAGTATCCTTTATCTTATCAAAATATTTGCAACCTTGTGTTAATAAGCGAAGGAGACAAACCTGCTATCAGGTGAACCGTCAGCCTGTCTACTGAACTTTACATTACAAATACCTCGTCACGTTCGCACAATGTCACAATGTTTTTTACCTTAAAGTAATGTCATCTTAGCACAATATCACATTAGCAAAATGGCACGTTAGTAAATCTTTTAATAGGTAGGTATATTATTTACTAGCTGGTGCCCGCGACTTCGTCCGCGTTGAACCATGAAAGGTATCCTATGTCCTTTCTGGTATCCCAGACAACGTGTATGCAAAATTTCATGGTGATCGGTTCAGTAGTTTTTGCGGGAAAGAGGTAAAAACATCCATACATCCATACATCCAAACATACTTACGCATTTATAATATTAATATAGATTACACAGTTTATGAAGTACCTACCTATTTAGTTAATAGTTATTTAGAATTTAGTCCCTTGGACAGGATTCCAAGAATGCTGGCTGCATTAACTCGTTGCATATAGGA
This sequence comes from Synanthedon myopaeformis, assembly GCA_944738685.1. Classification (NCBI taxonomy): domain Eukaryota; kingdom Metazoa; phylum Arthropoda; class Insecta; order Lepidoptera; family Sesiidae; genus Synanthedon; species Synanthedon myopaeformis. Next base: position 928,036 of record OX122933.1, on the reverse strand, counting down.
AGGCTAATTTTCTGTCAGCTCTTTGGTCCCCACTTCCCCAGTAATGCATTTCATGGACCCATCTACTCTTCCAACCACGACCAGCTTCTCCAAATGTTCTATGGTTCTACTAAATGAACTCCTTTACGTAAAAACTACTAAATGGATGTTTGTACACAGATACCTAGTTTATTGCCTGGATTAATATGTATAGTATACTTTTTATCCTAAAAAAATATTATGTTCCTGTGGGATTTTCAAGTAACCAAGTCACAGGCACAACTAAGTAGTATAACATAACAGACAACGAAGCTTATATAAGAAGGGTTTAACAGAAGGTAGTTAGCTAGTTGGTGTCGTGAGTGCTTAAATAAAAACGTGAGGCGTCCACAAATCGTTCTCACGACCGAACGCACTTTTACTTTCGTTTGTCGATGATGACCGATCATTATTATGACGACGCTATTACTTATTATACTTTATGTGTCGCCATCTTTAATGAGAATGCACACAGGTAGCTTGTTGCGTTTTAATTCACAACTAGCTCTCACGTGTGACTTCGTTTGTTCCGTTTCAGCATAAGAATATCAATGTAGACCTAATACTAGGCCCCACAAAAGTGTTGTTCAAATTGAAATGTGCTTTTGTCCAACGCGTTACTAACAATAGATGAAGGATTCTATTTTTAATGACGTTTTTTGGACACGTGTTTTCAGAGGACCTAACGTGGCCATATTCGGACCCTTTGGACCCGTAAGTTTTGACCCGCTGAATAAAAGTACCCGTTGGACCCACTGTGGCTCAAAACAATATTTTATTTAGTTTATTTATTGAAATTGCATGTGGAAGACGTGTACCATGATTTGAAGGAATATGTCCTGAACGAGAGGGTGCGTAGGATGGGCTTCAGTGGCCAATTTAGGTCGCAAGTTTAGGTGACCTAAACAGAGTGAACAGCGCCCTGGTTTTCCCGTTATCCGATAATGCCAGGAAGCTATACAATATTTACCACTCTAGGTTTAGTGTTTAGTAATAGTTTACTAAAGTAAAATTTTAGTTTAGTCATGTCATATAATACGACCTTACTCAATGTGGCGACACTCGACATGTCCTTAAGACTCAAAATAATCATTAAAAAAAAAATTAATTAAAAATGCATCTTTATCACTCTTGTCTTTAAGTATGATTCTTACCCTATATGCGTTTCAGCATATATTAAAGATTATTATTATATTTACTAGCTTTTGCCCCCTATTTTGCTCGAAGGTTCTCATACGCTGAAACATATTTTTCAATCTTTACTGAATTTTTGACAGGCTAAAAAACACATAGCTACTTTTATCGAGCGTTGAATTTTTTTATTTCTATTTTCAGTTGATTCCTCAGACACAGTAGGTACTTTTCTTCTGGATGAAAGATAGGTACCCTATATCCATTTAATATATTATGTGTATACAAACATACGGTAATACAAAATGACACACTATGGAAATTTTATTTTAGGTTTACATTAAAACCTATGTAAAAAATATTTATTCACTTTATAATAGAACAAAGTTAAACGATACAGAACATATTAACGGAAATAATATTCAAACGCATACAATTAACAGTATTTTGAACATTGATTTATAATTCAACTTACATTATGCATTGTATGAGGCATTCATGTGTGAAAGAATTTTTTTTAAATTTTTTCATGATATCTGACGCGGTCGGAGTAATTTCAATGTCTGCATAAGAAATGCAATGGCTCATACATTTTCATAAACAAATTATTCCAATTAAATTGCAAAAATTAATATTTGTATATATTAAAATAAAATTTCCATAGTGTGTCATTGTGTATTACCGTATGTTTGTATACACATAATATAATAAATGGATATAGGGTACTTATCATTTATTCAGAAGAAAAGTACCTACTGTACCTGAGGAATCAACTGAAAATAGAAATAAAAAAAATACATAGCTACTTTTAAGTAGCTATGTGTTTTTTTGCCTGTCAAAAATTCAGTAAAGATTGAATAAATGTTGCCTGGTAACTTTCTTTGGGTGAAAGAATTTTTAAAATCGTTGCAGTAGTTTTTGGATTTATTCATTACAAACAAATATACATATTATCTTCTCTCTTTGTAATATACTAGCTGTTGTACGCGACTTCGCCTGCGTAACTTTTTATAAAATATAGCCTATGTTACTCGCTGATAATGTAACTTTCTTTGGGTGAAAGAATTTTTAAAATCATTGCAGTAGTTTTTGAGTTTATTCATTACAATCAAATATACATATTATCTTCTCTCTTTGTAATATACTAGCTGTTGTACGCGACTTCGCCTGCGTAACTTTTTATAAAATATAGCCTATGTTACTCGCTGATAATGTAACTTTCTTTGGGTGAAAGAATTTTTAAAATCATTGCAGTAGTTTTTGAGTTTATTCATTACAATCAAATATACATATTATCTTCTCTCTTTGTAATATACTAGCTGTTGTACGCGACTTCGCCTGCGTAACTTTTTATAAAATATAGCCTATGTTACTCGCTGATAATGTAACTTTCTTTGGGTGAAAGAATTTTTAAAATCATTGCAGTAGTTTTTGAGTTTATTCATTACAATCAAATATACATATTATCTTCTCTCTTTGTAATATACTAGCTGTTGTACGCGACTTCGCCTGCGTAACTTTTTATAAAATATAGCCTATGTTACTCGTTGATAATGTAACTTTCTTTGGGTGAAAGAATTTTTAAAATCGTTGCAGTAGTTTTTGAGTTTATCTGTACTAATATAATAAAGAGGAAAGATTTGTTTGTTTGCATTGAATAGGCTCCGAAACTACTCCGAAACTATTATAAGCTAGTAACATAGGCTATATTTTATAAAGTTACGCGGACTAAGTAGCGTGCAACAGCTACTCGTAAGTAGTTTATAATATTAGTATACCTAGATAAATTTAATGTAAACCTAATACTTAGTAGAAATAAGTTGGTGTCAGTCAGTTATAAAATAGTAACCAGATTGTTACTATTTCGCGTCGAGCTACGTTGAGCGTGAAGGGGAAAGTTTTATTGCGTTATTATCACAGCGGATGATCCAATAGCATTGTTTTACTCTAAGTTGTAATAATTATGATTCTACTATTGTCTTGTCATACATTTTATGAATATTGTCACTGTTGATGACAGTTGCGCCCAATCTTTTTTTATATTATTTTTTTTTTATTTAATAAGGTACACTAAACAGGACATGCGGTTTTAACTAATGGATGGTGGGATGATAAGGGAAGGTTTTTACGGAAAAAAAATTGCACCCCGGGCGAAGCCGGCTTCGGACAAGGCACCATCTAGATCCACAGTAAGCAACTAATGCTTGTATTATGGATACCAGTCAGTTGATATAATACATAGATTACTTTTTTTTTTTTTAAATACATACATATTATAAATACAAAACATCCATGACTCAGGTACAAATGTAAAATGAACACATAAATATTTGCTCCTAGCGGGATTCGAACCCGCGACCGTTTGGTTAACAGCTAGGGTTACTAGCCACTAGACCAAACGTGTCGTCAAATATATATATAGATACCATGTTTTCGCAAAATTATAGCACTTCAATCTAACCTACCATTGGTGGGTCGAAAAAGATCCGGCCACGCACTGGCGGAAGATTGGGGGGCGCATTTCGACCCGCCGCCGCACAATATGAAAGTTTATGATTTTCTTTGCCGCAGCGAACGTGTTAATTGTCTATTCGCGTATGTTGTTGTTTCCAGTTCAGTTTTAAAATTAAATCACAAAACGCCTTGTATGTAAATCGAATAAATATGACTCCAAAATGAGAGGCACTAGAGGGCTCGATCTGGATGAATGTAAAAGGGAATTTTAATTAAGGTACAGTTTGTAAAACAAGTGTCAAAGGTCGTGACATCTAACGGTTGGCATTTATTTGCTCTGTATCATTTGTAAAACAACCACGCCTTGGGATACTGTTAGCCTTTCGATCCACTCTAAGAAATTGTAGCTAACGCGTGGTAGCAACTAGCGGCCCGCTCCCGCTGCCTTATTATCTAACAGCAGACGACTTGCAACCAACTTGCGACAGGCGAAAACTTTCTATCAATTTGTGCAATATCACATTAAATCGTGTTTTTGGTATCACGTAACTCATAATAAAGGTGTGGTTTCCGATAAGGCATCTTACGGACAATAACTAAAATTAAAGCGCATCATTTCTGTATGGCAGCACAAGCGATCGCAAGTCGTCTGCTGTCGTCTGCTGTTAGATAATAAGGCACCCGACATCGCACGGACGCAATTTTTTCCGCAAACTATGTACATAAATCGAAAGATTTAAATCTTTGCATATATAAATGTTCCCAGTTGATTGCTCTTTTGATTTTGAAATCGACAGAGGCGGACAATATTTTATACTAGCGATCCGTGTACTGTGTACTCGGATACGTTTATATTCGCATCTAACTAAATAGGTACATCTTACATCTTGATCTTTACCTTACATCTTGATGGTCAGGTTTAAATTTTTTTTCAATTCACTTTAAACTTTTTATTCTAGATAGGTACATTACGAGTATATCTTTATTTTTTAAAGTTAGAATGAACCTTGCGTTTCTATGACGGAAAACGCAGTGTTTCCTGCCACTAGGTTTTTTTTTTTAAATAAATATATTTAGGCTCGAGTTCACCAATAGACGGTTATTTTTAAACAGCTGTTTAAAATTTAAACAGCCGCTTAATAATATTTTGTTGATCACCATCGCTAAACTGCTGGTTAAACGCCCTAAACATCAGATTAATCATTAAGTTAATCAGATGTTTAGGGCGTTTAACCCGCATTTTAGCGATGGTGAACAACAAAATATTATTAAACGGCTGTTTAAATTTTAAACAGCTGTTTAAAAATAGCCGTCTGTTGGTGAACTATAGGTATATATAGTTTATGACAATATAGCTACATATTATAAACATTATATATATGCAACTAGCAGAGAGCGAAATGTCCGTTGCACTATTTGGGGCGGAACGGAACTACTTTCACTGGTCTTATGCGTCCGCGCAGGGCTCTAGTGATCTTTCTTCACTATTTAACAATTAATATTTATTATTTGTTTTTCTTTAAGACAGGCTAACGGTCCGCTTGATGGTGGGTGGCCACCGTCACCTATTATATTAATACACTAGCTGTCGCGCTCCCGGCTTCGCACTTTTTTTCCGTAAAAACCTTCCCTGATTATTCCTCTATCCATTGGTGAAAACCGCATGAAAATCGATACAGTAGTTTTTGAGTTTATCGCCCACATACAGACAGACAGACGCGTCTGAGGACTTTGTTTTATAATAATTAAGTAAGCAAGGAAATTGTTACTTCCTTACTGTGCTGTTACTGTGCTATTACTAGAAGGAAGTTGTTACTGTGGTGTTCCACAGGTGCTGCTAGTGTGCTGCCCAGATTACCACCTGGTACCAGGTTAGTACCATTACGGAAAGGGATTAAAAAGGGAAATAGACTTACTTACCAAAACACAACTAACTATTGTAAACATATTAAAAACATGTCTGGACCTCAACTTTTTAGTTTTTATAGTATTGTGTTTAACGTACATATAAATGTCCAGAGTAAGTTGTATCTGTTGATTGTAAAATCTGTGGTGTAAAAGCGGTGGTCTTCTGTATAGTAGGTGGTTACTGCCGCCAGTGCCTCTGAATGGTGTACTTCCAATGAATAAATAGTTATATCGAAACATGGCATGAAAATTTAACTTAATGTAGGAAACTTTTTAAAATGAGTCAATATTTGATTAGTTACAGAATTAGACGAATCTTAATAAGGCATTGCACTGTAGATACCTACTCAAAAAACAAAACATGCCTTTTTATTGCTTTTTGGCCATTAGACATATTGAAATAAGTGTACGTTTATTTTTGTTTGTCCTGACTGTAATAATATTCTATTTAGCGATGCATGAATAAAAGATTTGTGAAGCGAAATAACGAGTTCGGCAATTTACATAATAACTCAGTCACAGATGAGACGATCTCAAGTTGCAAAAAGGAATAAGTATAAATTGAAAATTATTATTTTCTATACATTTATTAAAGGACAGACGATACGATAAGACGACGGTGGATCTACTTAGGTTGCATCTGACCGATTCTTTTGAAGAATTGTGGAGGAGGCCTATGTCCAGCAGTGGACGTCCAACATACAGTGAAAATCGGTTATAACGACCTTCAAGGGAACACAAAAGTTGGTCGTAATAAATGGATTGGTCATTATAAGCAATACTAAATCGTTATAGGCATTCAACAGGGACCTTGTCATTTGGTCATTGTAACCGATATGTCGTTATAACCGAAGTCGTTATATCCGATTTCTACTGTATTAATAATAATTACAGTTATAGTATAGACAATTCGGTGTCACGGTGACACGACGCTTCAAAGTGTCAAAAATGGATTTATCTGGTTTATGTTGTATTTAATAACTTTTATATTTTGATTAACTAACTAAATTAACTTATTAACTAAATTGATTTTGAGTCTAGTAAATTAAAAAAACGATGTGGACTGTATGTAGATTTATTGTAGACTGTTTGCTTATAAACAAAAAAAATAATAAATTTTAGTATATATTAGGTTGGGTAGCTTCAAAATATATTTACTAAATTTTGTATGAATTACGTACGTTAGGTAGTTTGAAAACATTATAAGTACATTTTATACTGAAATCATCGAACAATGGTATTTTGGCGAGACAGCTCATAGGTCAGAGCAGACTCTTATGGGGCCTAATCCAAACCTAATAGAGAATTTATATAATCATACTTTTAGAATAGAATATAATATAATAGAATAGAATAGAATTTTATTTGCAACAAAGGACAGATACATACACAAACTTAGCATAAAGCAGGTTGTAGAAACCTGCGCTGGTCTTCCGTTAGAGCCGATGGTGAGGTTACGCACTTATTAACAAAAAACATAGTACATACATAAAAGCTCCAAAAAAAAAAAATTCAAAAATAAAACAATTAAAAATTAAATTATAACCTATAAATATATTTTAAAAAAAAATTAACACATATTCAATACAGTCAAAAAAAAATACAAGAGAAAAAATAAAAAATTTTTTAGTAATTTTAAAATTAAAATTCTAAAGTTCTAAAAGTACTTTTAGAAATAAATTAAAGAAATTTATGTCCTTTTCATTTGTTCCAATGTTGAATACTGAAATTACTGTTAGGTTGTTAATATTTTCACCATCTATGAGTAAAGTGTCAAAAGTAGGCTAACCGCCATTTAAAGTCACCGGTCACCGAGAATGATGGTCACCTTTGTTTGTACTTTAAAAGTCCCAAACATTAAAAAGATAATAATTAAAAAAAATCGCCTATCGAAGGATGCAGTAAACCGAAACATAGTGCATAATTTAATAAAACAGAAAATCTATTTGTAAAAGTAACCAAATCAACACTTTAATTGTAGTTGGTGAAAGAGGCCCTTAGACTAATGCTACTTAACGGTTAGTTAATAGTCAACAGTTATTGTACGAAGTAACAGTTTAAACGTTTGTGAGTAGGTAATTACTAACAAAATGCACAAGCGCACACTCTAATAAATAGTCACAGTGTTGGGAAAATGTATATTATGACTTTTTCCACTGAAAAATTCTAATAAATTTCCATTCACTGATGGCCATTTATGATATACTAGATGGTGCTCGCGACTTCGTCCGCGTTGAAAATTAAAAAAAAAAGCAATATAACGCTTGACCTCGTGTTGCTATAACACTTTGGCCAGGCGTTATTTTTTTATTTTTTATTTATCACCAGGGAATAGTCCTTTTATTCTGGATGAAAGGTACCCTATGTCCTTTCTGGTGTCCCAGACAACGTGTATGCAAAATTTCATTGTGATCGGTTCAGTAGTTTTTGCGTGAAAGAGTCACAAACATCCAAATATACTTTCGCATTTATGATATTAGTACAGACGGAAGTACGGATGGTCTTCTGGTATAAAAGGACGCAGTTTTCCTTTCTTTCTTTCTTTCTTTCATAACTCGGGAAGCTCGACGATTTATGTGTTATTTGTAGAACACTTATTTTAAATATATTATTAAAATAAAATTTATTTAAATTTAAAGTCGGCCTTTCGCACATTTCGTACGAAATAAAATTGTCCGAGATGACTACTAAACCATAATTCTGGGTTTCAATAATATTTCAATGTATAAAAATATTTCCATATATGGACATAAGGTATTGTATTATATAGTATTATGTAGGTATACTAATACCTCCAATTGGTCCCAGGGCGATGACATAGAAAAGATTTGTCTTTTTGTTTATAATGAATAAACTCAAAAACTATTAGACCTATTTTAAAAATTCTTTCAACTGAAGTTACATTGTCAGCGAGTAACATAGAGGCTATATTTTATAAATTTATGCGGACTACGTCACGTGCAAAGGCTCGTTTTTTTTTTTGTAAAAATCTATCCTAATATTATAAAAGAGAAGGTGAATTTGTTTGTTACGCTTTCAAGCCTCAACTACTCATGAAATTTTGCATACACGTTGTCAGGTGTAAATAAAAGGGCACACGATACCTTTTAACCCGAAAAAAGTAATGTCACTGAAGGACACAGAATAAGTAGCGGTCAAAAATGATTTTTCAGTCGTACACTATTATTGAGGGAAATGTGACAGCTGATGTCAACCAGTGACAACACTAGCGTGTAATTGACGATAATGTCGCTTCCACGGTACAACGATAATTGACACGTTACCACTAATTAGTGCATGGCTTTGCTATGTGTGTCACGTCGCCACAGGGAAATCCGTTGGAGATACAAAAGATTTTGGAAAAGGAACAAAATTCATATGTTAAACCACAACAATGTAAGGTTGTTGTTTAACAAATAAATTTAACCCTTAACCAGCGCTTAACTCTTAACCAGGCCTTAAAAGAGAGGTTTTAATCCTTGATCAGAACGCGAATGTCGTTAGAAAATTTTCCAGTGTGGATTTTTACCGTTCAGTTGAGAATGATATTGCAAAATTTTTAAAATTTTGTTAGTATCCTAAGATTGTGGGAAAAGGCCTGTCTAACTTATATAATTTAAAAAAGAAAATAGTTTTACCTTGAACCAAAATATTCATACAAATAACTGCCCAGACTTTCAAAATTAGTAGCACATAATTCACTTTATTCAAAAATCAAAACCACATTTTTATCCAGTATAAAGCCGTGAGCCAACTAATATTATACCTAAAGAGGTTAAAGTTTGTGTGTTTGTTAGTTTGTTTGTATGTAGGAGGTAAATTCAAAACTAATAAAGAGATTTAACAAAAATCTTTCAGCAACAGTTACAATAGAATTTCAGGATGGAAGCCGCGGTCACCAGCTATCTAAAAATAAAGATCCAAGGCTTGGCATAGGTATAAAGGCAGCTTTCTGTGCTGTAGTTCTGTACACAGAACTAGTGAGACTTTTGTCTCATTAATTCTGCACACTATAACACTATTCTAGACCCAGGCTTCGGTCATCATTACTTAATTACATTATTGCAACTATGCCATAACAGCAGAGAAGTAGTCAGGTGTTGCTGTCACCAACTAGTATCTAAATAAAGAAAATTACATTTTGCTAAATATTTTAAACTAAAAAGAAATATAAAGTATGTTGTATGAATATTATTTTGATTGTTATATCTCTTATAATCTACCTGGATGTTATATCAATGTGACGTCGTTCATCATCACCTCAGATAACGGTTGACAATACAAGAACACATACCTATACTAATATAAATAATGTCTAATGCTGAATTGTTGAAGCTTGTACAATGAATTTATATTTCTAATATATATACATCTATCTATAAAGTGCTCCAAATATAATAATAAGCTGCCAACCCTTTTTTTGAGGAGGGTAAATCACAATTTAAGGACTACCCACTAAAATGTTCCATGTTCCACCATTGGCTATGGTTAATCAATTGCTATCGTATGAATCACGTCTCTCTCTTTAATTTGGCCTCTTTGCATAAACCTAGACGAGTTCAGGACCTAATATTTCTATACAAGCTTGTAAATGGCGTTATTGATGCTCCTGATATTTGACGACACGTTTGGTCTAGTGGGTAGTTACCCTAACTATTAATCAAACGGTCGCGGGTTCGAATCCCGCTAGGGGCAAATTTTTATGTGTTAACATTTTACCTTTGTACCTGAGTCATGGATGTTTTGTATTTATAATATGTATGTATTTACAAAAAAAAAGTAATCTATGTAGTATATCAACTGTCTGGTATCCATAATACAAGCATTAGTTGCTTAATGTGGAACTAGATGGTGCTGTGTGGAATGTGTGAAGAATATCTTCACACATTCCACATTTGTGTGTTCTTGTTTTTTTATTTGCTTGTACATGGAATTGTATACCAGTTTTGTGAACCTTATTAAAAAAATAAAAGATGAGACTTATAAGCTGCCAACCCTGACAGGATAGTGGGTAACTCTGACATCCCTTACTCAAAACTCACTGAAAGACAAAAGCATAATAGCTTCTGTTATTCTATGCAAGTTTTTTCTCACAGAAGGTCGGCAGAGGGGTTGGTGGTCCACTTGATGGCAGGTAGCTGCGCTCGTCTATGTACGCCATAGACATAGACGAGCGCAGCTAACGTACATGTAACGCCATAGGGATTGCAAGTACGCTGCCTTGCGAAGTTTACGGGAGCATAGAAGATGTCCATAATTTGGACTCATGGAGTGCGCCAGATACAAAAAGGAAAGAGCTTCATTGATGCATAAATATAACATTTAGGCAAAACGTAGGCGCACTTGGTGTTGTGCTAGCGGAGCCGCACTGTGATGACTTTATATGATGTGTTTATGCTTCAATGAAGCTTTTAAAATGTGTCATATTATGTTAATTATCTTAGGGGATGATGGGAGTATGTCAGCTTGTAAGATGAAGGCCTCAAAATATAAAAAGATAATTAAAAAAAAAGTACGCTGCCGACCTAGGTGGACTATCCCATGTAGTTCTACTAGTTTTGTTCTACCGCAGAACTAAACGGGAAAAAAGTTCCTACAATAAAAAAAATATATATGTCTTATGTACTTATGTGTACCCTTGACAACTTGTATGCAAATATTCATAACGATCGGTTGAGCAGTTAAGGCGTGAAATCGCAACAAACAAACAAATCGCAACAACTCTTCAGTTTTATTATACTAAAAGTAGGTATATTGATATAGATAGATAAACAGTATGGCGTCTTGTGATAAGTAGGCCGTAATTGATTGCAAGATTATGTACTCTAAATATAAATAAATACTTAAAAAGCAATTGAATGGAATTGAATCTTAAAAACTTAAAAATAAGAAGCACACGAGAAGATAAATTGTTAAAAACTCACATATTTTGTTGAACTCATTCTTCGCACTCGATTCACTGGCTTCTTCTGCGCTCTCCTGTATTTATTTTCATCTGTGCTTGCGCCATTCTTGTCTTCGAGCACAAACCAATCCGTCACTGAACCTCTCCTGCAAGTCTTCACTCCAACAGGTATTCCACTAACACGTTTAGCACTTATCACTTCGGACAATTCTTTCATAAAGTCCTCTCTAACTTCACTGAGACGATTGACTTTAACTATTTTAGGGGAAGGAATGCTGCTGAAGGAAGCGTTCCTCCTTGTAACAACAACACTTAAAGGTTTCTTATCAGATTTAGTGTACGGTTCGCAATCACTCATGTAGTTCTCACTGAACATTTCCACGGCTTTGTCGAATTCTTCCAAAAGTTCAGAAACCGATTGGGTTTTGAGGATGTTGATGCCACTGGACGCAGATGTGACTGTTGACATGCTCGAATTGGCGTTAGAAGACTCTGGCGCATCGTATTCTTTAATGCTCTTCAAGAAGACAGCTTTATCGTTGTCGTAATAAACGTCAGCTATCCGGTCTAAACTTTCATTGGAACTCCAACTGTCGATAGCATCGCTACTACCGAAGTTATAGGAGTAGTTTCTCTTCAATATATCAGATTTTTGATTACTCTGCTCTTCGATTTGTTCATCTATGGCTTTGGGTAAGAATTCGAAACTTTTACTGCGTTTGTACATGGTTCGAGGATTATCGTCTTTGTTTTTAGAAAACCACAACCGTTTGGATTCAATTTTTGTTTTAGGTTTTTTCTGTTCTAATCCTTTTTCTTCTTTATTTTTCTCTTCCTCCACAATAGTTTTGCACTTGATCTTCTCCTGTTTATCTTTATCTTTGCCGAAGAAATTGAATTTCGACAACTTTTCGCGAAAGCTAAATGTCTTTTTCAACTGTGGACTGCTTTCGTCGTCAGAGGGCGTTAACTTCTCCGAGGTTGGTGAGTCTGGGATTATAGGTAGACACCCAGAACGGAACGGGGATGGCTTCACAATAGTGAGGTCCGCTAGTCTCGCCTTGGCTAGCGCTCTTGGCGGTACAGGCTTTAGTTTTTCCGGTAAATCGCCAAGTAGACCCCGCTCTAACATCATAATACTCTCAGTGTTGAATTTCCTCAACACATTTGGTATTTTGACTGGTTTAACTTTATCTTCGTCCATATCGAACGTTATACGCGTCATCACCGACCAGCGGTGTGTTTTCAACTGCCACTCAGCGAGTTATCTTATCCGATAACAGATGATAATATTCTCTTGTGTATTGTGTCGGACTGTCGTATGATATTGTTCTAGTTATTTCAGATTTTAATTTTAAGTTTACATTTAAAAGGCAAGGTACATTGTATACCTCAAACATCCAACACAACACTGAATACCACCGTGAAATAATATAATAGGATATGTGCCGTTGTATATGGGATTGTGTTTAAGGGATGCCGATTCCAATTTCCCTATTCCAATGTGGTGGTCTTTTCATCCTATTACGGTTAAGCCTAGGCTTAGTTAAGGCAAACATACAAACTTTCGCATTACTACCATTACTACTAATTACTAGCTGGTGCCCGCGACTGCGTCCGCATTGAAAAAGAAAATATGAGTAATAACACCTGACATCATTATCGCTGTGACGACGGTGGCGCCGCCACGCGACAGTGGCGCCGCTATGCGACAGTGGCGCCCAATTCTTTATATTTTTAGACGATCACTTTGGAACAGTACTTTTTTTCTGAATGAAAGGTACCCTATGTCCTTTCTTGTATCCGTGACAACGTGTATGCAAAATTTCATGATGATCGGTTGAGTAGTTAAGGCGTGAGAAGGTAGCAGACAGACAGACAGACAGTTACTTTTGCATTTATAATATTAGTAAGTATGTATTAGGCTTAGAATGTTATTTTTAATTTTAGATTGTGTTCTGGTAGTGTTTTAGAATGTTTCAACAGGACATAGTGGATTCATTAAATTTGAAGCGAAGCTCTTAACCTTGTAAAATAAATCAATAAAGCCTTAGTTACGAATACTAAACTCTAAAAAAGAAGCCGGTGTGGTTTTATTCTCGCATTATCTAAATTATACATATATATATATATGTTTCGTGACACATTTTTTACATTTGTCACACATAGTTTTATCACACGATTCGTTCAATATTGTGTTGTAGAATAAAGTGATTGAATACAATGGTGTTTTGTTACAAATTCATAACCGACTCTCCGCGGAGATCTTCTTGTACATCGCCAAGGAAAAGATATCCGTTTAGAAAATTATCTAGTTGTAAGTATATTTTTTTTATACAACACTTCTTAATGCACGTTTTCATCAATAGACACCTAGAGTTAGGGAACGCCTAAGTTTTTTATTTATTTATTTATACAGCATAATGTTAAGTTTAGTTTTACAATGGTGTAAACATAAACTCATTAGAGTTTTACCTCACAACATGCTCATATTAAGAATTATTTAGAATATATACGTTCAGATATGTATAAATATATATACAGACAGATATTATCAAAATACAAATAGATAATATATTAATATATACACATACTTAAATATTTCTATTACCTACGCTTGATTAAACCATTTGTTGACGCTCAAACATACTTTGGATTCTTCAATAATTACTTTTAAATACACTATTCTAGTTATATTTAAAGCTAGTTATTTTTAAAAATACGTATAAGTACGTATTACGTATTCCAAACGTAAAAATACATATTTTTAAAATAAAAGAGTTGATTTTCTTCTGCATATAGTAACATATTTATCATATACGCCTGATGAAATTTAATAACATTTACTTTTCTAAAGTAATCGACTTGCTAATATAAAACTTTAGGAGCGATTAAATAATTTCCTAAAACATTGTGAATTATGTTTTAAAACTTTTAAAATTAGAAATATAATACTATTTCTTAGCGGATTTATTGATTGATTCATTAGTATTTTTTCAATTTTGACTTTTTGATAATTTTCAATAACACATTTTAAACTTCGGTATTGGCTGACATTTTTGTTAACTTTACGTAATGTATTTAGTACATATTAGTTACATTTGTTCTGTCTGGCACATGACAGGCACAAGATTTCAGTGCTGACTCAGATTCCAGAACCTCCAGTAATTGTTTAGGAATGTTAATTAAAAATTAATATTTTTTTAGTACATGTTTATTAATTTTTCTATTCAACAGTTCCAAATTCCAAGTCCGGACTGCACATTTCATCGGCTTATACTAATACGAGCGCAACGATAGATTCTATACCGGAACGTGAATGGAGATTGCTGGCAGCTTTGGCTAGGAAGAGAGAGGAGAGTGTCGAGAGAGCGAATCTGGCTGATCAATTTAGGATGATGTGGCAAAAGGAGAAGGAAGATAGAAAAATTGTGCGTATAAAGACGTTTTAATTTTTTTTTATTTTTTTTTTATTTATTATATTATTATTTTTTAATTTATTAAAATTTTTAATTTTATTACTTTTAATCGATAAATTTGATATATATTTGACGGCAGGTTTTCTAAATTCAAATTTAGATTAAAACTAAATTCAAATTTAAGTAGAAATTAAGAAATTATTATAAATTAAGAATTAATTAAGTATTCAACACCATTAGTATAGTTAAGTTAAATTAAACATGTTAAAGTTCACTGTTTAGGTGTGCAATTTAGATAATTATCAATACACATGTAATTTATAGTTTTCAAGTAAGTATTTAATTGCAATCTGTTTGTGTACTAAGTATATCAAATATATTAATATTTAAAATATAAATAAATGATTTCAGTAGTGACACAGTACCTAACCACCGCCTTAGTTGGAAACAACACAGCACGTGTGCTGTTGTGTTTCAGTGAGTAAGGGATGCCAGAACTTATTCCTATCCCTTTCCAACCCCCTTATCCTTAATCCTAATATTGTTTGGCAGCGCACTTGCAGCACCTATGGCCAGAGGCGGCTTTACCTATGGTGTAGGGGTGTAGGGTGTGCTGCGAGGGGGGGGGGCACTAGTGTAATGATTGCACACGGGCACTAAATAGGCTAGAGACGCCTCTGCCTATGGCGTTGCTTGATTATAGGCAACGGCACCCACCTTCTATAGTACTGTGGCGAATGTCATTGTACTGTGACCTGTGACACAGTTTAGTTTTAAGAGAACTGTCATTATTTACTATGTAGATTTTCTAAATATAGACGATAGTGCTAGTAAAACCTTTTCGACAGGATCAGTTCTTTTATTTCCTCGACGCCCCAGTAGTTCGCCTTGATCCTGGATTCGAGAGGCTGAACTACCCACTAGCATCACTCCATCCATCGCCACCAGTAGGCGTCCGACTTCGGTCACCTACAATGCGATCAAGTAGACTGTCAGCCTGTCAAACGACTTTTACTTAAAAGAGGTTTACGACCAATCACGCTGCTCTGTCACTATTAAAATTTTTGCCTAACATACTTGCCATTCAGATGGAAGCAGAAACGTCAGATCAGTACAAAAGATACCTGGACAGAAAACGAGAAGAAGAACGATGGCTGATGGAGTGCAAGAAAGTAGAGAGGAATGCGTATCATCAATTGAAGAAGAGTCAAGTGATGGACTGCATCAGGTTCAAGGAAAGAAGATCTGCTGACGTCTTAGCGTTGATTGATGATGTAAAGGTGAGTTCTAATAGGGACACAGTCATAAAGGAGCCAGAATTACGACTTTTCGCATAAAAATCAAAAGACAAACTTGAGAATGAATTGCTCCATATTACTTTTCTTTATTTTATTTTTGATAGAGAAAGGAAAAAGTCTATTAACATCATTTTTAATACTAATTTAGTATAATTATTTTAAGAGCTTGATTAACATAGGGCAATGGATTCTGGCGACCGTTGTTTACACAATGCACGTGCTATCATTTCATGGTTACCTTCTAGAAGGTGATTTTGCGACCAGAGACAGGCCTAGACTGCCTAGTTTGCTGAACGCCGTGAGCTCTATTAACGTAGTTTTGTTGGCAGGTATCACAGATGATAGACAAGGCTTATGAGGAAGAAGCGAGGGCTCAGTTGGCGGCCGACAGACGCATGCGCATCGACATGGCAGACGAATGGAAACGTCGCGTAGAGTTTGCTAACGCGCAAAAACGCGCCGATGATGCAAACCGAAAACGCAAAACTTTACTACGTGACGTATCTCAGGTCAGATTGATTTTACACTAAGGGAAGCTATAATAGCACATTCGCTATAACCTCTCGAGCAAATGAGTTGCTTTGCCGGATTTGTACTAAGCCCAAATTATAGTTTCTAAATTTTTAACAGAGACAACATTTAACATATTATTATAGCTGTAGTAACAAGTAATTGGTACGCAAATGTAAACGTGTTTTTATAACTAATGTATGTGACTTGGTAAATTTTGCTGATGCGACAACTTCGCAACGCAACTGCACAGACTTGAACGATCGTTCTCGTCACTTCAGCAAGTGATTTTATGAAGGAAATTGATCGCTCTAGCGACAGAATAGTCGATTATGCGACAGTCTATCACTGTACGACAGGACAATGTGTGTGTGTGTGTGTGTGTGTGTGTGTGTGCGTGCGTGTGTGTGTGTGCGTGTGCGTGTGCGTGTGCGTGTGCGTGTGCGTGTGCGTGTGCGTGTGTGTGTGCGCGTGCGGATTTCACAATATGGGACACGTCTACTGTCATTCTTTAAACGTCAATTTTTTTACAGCGTTTAGCGATATCGAACGCGTTAAACTCTTGGGAGACAACCCTGATACGAGAAGATGTTTTGGCTTTGGACGAGCTGAAGCGTGACGCGCACGCGGCCAACGCTGCTTTGACACGAGCGAAGAGTATACGCTTAGCAAACGCGCGGGAAACTAGAGTACGTCGCGCGAGAAAAATGGCCGCCATTACGGCGCAAATGAGAGAAACAATCAAATATGGAAATTAGAAGGAATAGATGAAAATATACTTATAAACCGTTTTGTGTGTATTATTTATTATGTGAATAAATTTTTCAAGATTATTTTGATAAAGAGTTTTTTTTGATTTATGAATTTTTTTACTAATTATTATTGATTACATTATCACACTAGCTGGTGTCCGCAACTTCGTCCGCGTTGAACGATGAAAGGTATTCTATGTCATTTCTGGTGGTCACAGACAACGTGTATGCAAAATTTCATTTACAAACATCCATACATACTTTCGCATTTATAATATTAGTACGAACATAGAGTAAATAGTACTTAACCAGTAAAGTACTATTTACTCTATGGTACGGATTATGTGAATAAATTTTTCTAGACTGCTTTAGCCAAAGAGTTGTTTCTGATTTATGTAATTTTTTACTAATTATTATTGATTACATTATGTAGCATATTGGATATATAGGTAAACTGAAATCGCTATCCTATAATCTGTCTGTCTGTATATTTTTTCTGTCTGTCTGTTTTTTTTATGTTGAGAGCTGTGGATTAAATAAATAAATAAATATCCGCTATTCTATTTGTCAACCAACCGATAAAGGTATTTTACGTTTTCACGTAAAAACTACTGGACGGATTTGGATGAAAGATAGTTTATTGCCTAGATAAAATTAAAGGATACTTTTATCATGGAAAAATTTTAAGTTCCTTTGGGATTTTAAAAAAAAAACTAACTCCAGCGCGTAAGAAATTGTGGGCACATAATAAAACTCAACTTTAGTTATGACATCATACTTTAATATACTGAGTACATGTATCACACTATCGCAATTTATTTAACCATCACCGATATCACGCGCGTCCAAATCTTTGGTGGCGGCAGCCAATCTTGCTCTGGCTTTCCTGTACTGTCTTAACACCGCTTCCGCACCCAGGAGTAGAGCTGAAGCTGAACTGGAGGTTGCACGGCTAGAAGACCTTGCGATGCCAGGTATAGGAACCTGTGATATGGTATTCCATACAAGACTTATGGAGCCTGTTGTTATGAATCTTAAGTTGGAGTCCTGAAATAAAAGAAAACTAATTAGAATAAGAATGAGAATGAGCATAAGACTGAGAATGAGCACAAGAATGAGAATAAAAATGAGAATGAGCATAAAAATGAGAATGAGCACAAGAATGAGAATAAAAATGAGAATGAGCATAAGAATGAGAATGAGCACAAGACTGAGAATGAGCACAAGAATGAGAATAAAAATGAGAATGAGCATAAAAATGAGAATGAGCACAAGAATGAGAATAAAAATGAGAATGAGCATAAGAATGAGAATGAGCACAAGAATGAGAATAAAAATGAGAATGAGCATAAGAATGAGAATGATCACAAGAATGAGAATAAAAATGAGAATGAGCATAGGAATGAGAATGAGCACAAGAATGAGAATAAAAATGAGAATGAGCATAAAAATGAGAATGAGCACAAGAATGAGAATAAGAATGAGAATAAGAATGAGAATAAGAATAAGAATGAAAGATTTGTTTGTTTGTTTGTTTACATTGAATAGGCTCCGAAACTACTGGACCGATTTGAAAAATTCTTTCACTGTTGGGAAGCTATATTATCAGCAAGTAACATATGCTATATTTTATAAAGTTGCGCGGACGAGGTCGCGTGCAACAGCTAGTAATAAGTAAGTTATTATAACCTCCAGAATGGGTACCTAGCTGACAAGAGAAATTGAGGACAATAAGAAATTTGTCACAAACAAAACAACTTTACCTGATGATGTGGTTCGGAGAGGACTTGAAGGTTTCTGAGCAAATGACATCCGCCGACAAAGAACCTTCTGTTCTCAGCCAGCACTGTGTCCAATTCTTCTGGTCTGGAGCAGGACAAGTGTTTTTTATATCGTCCCGGTGTGAGCGAGAGGTCGAGATAAGTGTAACCCTCTGTCCTGTGGCGTCCCCACCAATCTTTCGAGATCGCTTCTAAATATATTTGAATCGGGGGATGATCTGCAACAGTTATTATAAAATTTATGTAACGATCATCAGACAGACATAACGATCCACTTGATGGTAAGTGGCTACCGTCGAATATAACACGAGCAAGCAACGTTTAGAGAAATGGGTTCTATTAAACTAACAAAAATAATAATAAATAAAGCAAAATGGACGCGGACGAAGTCGCGAGCACAAGCTAGCAATATTATAAATTTGAAAATAGGCGAAAACTGCTCGGCGGATTTAAACTCTACTTGATACGTAATATCCTCTTTTTAAAACACAGAGCAATTATCGCGGCAAATTGTTCAAAAAAAAATTTGTCAAAAGATGGCGAGAATGAAGATTTGTTTTATAAGCTTTTTCTTTTTTTCTACTTGTTTGAAAAAAATTTGGTTACTAGCTTTTATGGAAGAGCGAAATCTTCAATCACAAAAAGTTTTCTGACAGTAAATGTTTATTTACGTGACGACACGTTTGGTCTAGTGGCTATAGTAAACCTAGCTGTTAACCAAACGGTCGCCGGTTCGAATCCCGCTAGAGGCGAATGTGTTTATGTGTTAACATTTTACCTTTATACTTGTGTCATGGATGTTTTTTGTATTTATAATATGTATGTATTTACAAAAAAAAAAGTAATCTATATATTATATCAACTGTCTGGTATCCATAATACAAGCATATTAATTGCTTAATGTGGAACTAGATGGTGCTGTGTGGAATGTGTGAAGATATATTTTTTTTTTTTTTTTTTTATAGCCACATGTACAGAGTATCCCATACTTACCATCATTGGCTGCGTTAGCTTCTATAGACAGCTCTATGATGTGACTGAAACACCATACACTGACTCCATTCGATCTGAACACTTCGCTCGTGTGAGTTCTTCCGTGGAGAGGATCATTGCATTTCAATTCTTCTGGTATCTGTAAATGAAGGAGTCTTTTACTAAATACAGAGTACTAGCTGGTGCCTGCGACTTCGTCCGCGTTGAACGATGAAAGGTACCCTATGTCCATTCGATTCGATACATAATATATATTCGATACATCCATATTATAAATACAAAAAACATCCATGACTCAGGTACAAAGGTAAAATGTTAACACATAAACATTCGCCCCTAGCGGGATTCGAACCTGCGACCGTTTTGTTAACAACTAGGGTTACTATAGTCACTAGATAAGACCAAACGTATGTCGTACGATATTGCTTGTGTCATAGGCGACGGTAGCCACATACCATCATGAGTGTACCGTCAGCATATCTGTCGACCTTAATATGATTAAAAAAAAAAACGCCCAGGTACTTTATTTTCTTTATTATATTCATTAAAGCTTAAAGCTACTTACATGAGAAAAATAACAAAAGACTTAATTAAGAAACGAAACATCAAACAGGCAGACAAATGTCACCAAATTTATACAATATTTGTTCCTTATAGGTGATGATTCATTTCATATATCAAAGAAGAGAGAATAGAGTGATTTGGGTACCTTTATGTTAAATTCGACGTACAAAGTATCTGCATCAAAGTCAGTAGCTGTGAGCACTTCCAAAGCGACATAATACTGTTTTCTACTCAACGGTGGCACGATGAAAGTCAAAATTTGCTTCTGACTGTTTTCCCATTTGGCAAAGAGTTTTTTCAACTGAAAATGTAACAAAAAACCAAATAACGACACCATACAAATCCTATTCACTTAGCGTAGCGTATTAACTCGATATTCGACATAATACTGTTTTCTACTCAACGGTGGCACGATGAAAGTCAAAATTTGCTTCTGACTGTTTTCCCATTTGGCAAAGAGTTTTTTCAACTGAAAATGTAACAAAAAACCAAATAACGACACCATACAAATCCTATTCACTTAGCGTAGCGTATTAACTCGATATTCGACATAATACTGTTTTCTACTCAACGGTGGCACGATGAAAGTCAAAATTTGCTTCTGACTGTTTTCCCATTTGGCAAAGAGTTTTTTCAACTGAAAATGTCACAAAAAATAATATAACGACACCATACAAATCCTATTCACTTAGCGTAGCGTATTAACTCGATATTCGACATAATACTGTTTTCTACTCAACGGTGGCACGATGAAAGTCAAAATTTGCTTCTGACTGTTTTCCCATTTGGCAAAGAGTTTTTTCAACTGAAAATGTCACAAAAAATAATATAACGACACCATACAAATCCTATTCACTTAGCGTAGCGTATTAACTCGATATTCGACATAATACTGTTTTCTACTCAACGGTGGCACGATGAAAGTCAAAATTTGCTTCTGACTGTTTTCCCATTTGGCAAAGAGTTTTTTCAACTGAAAATGTAACAAAAAACCAAATAACGACACCATACAAATCCTATTCACTTAGCGTAGCGTATTAACTCGATATTCGACATAATACTGTTTTCTACTCAACGGTGGCACGATGAAAGTCAAAATTTGCTTCTGACTGTTTTCCCATTTGGCAAAGAGTTTTTTCAACTGAAAATGTCACAAAAAATAATATAACGACACCATACAAATCCTATTCACTTAGCGTAGCGTATTAACTCGATATTCGACATAATACTGTTTTCTACTCAACGGTGGCACGATGAAAGTCAAAATTTGCTTCTGACTGTTTTCCCATTTGGCAAAGAGTTTTTTCAACTGAAAATGTCACAAAAAATAATATAACGACACCATACAAATCCTATTCACTTAGCGTAGCGTATTAACTCGATATTCGACATAATACTGTTTTCTACTCAACGGTGGCACGATGAAAGTCAAAATTTGCTTCTGACTGTTTTCCCATTTGGCAAAGAGTTTTTTCAACTGAAAATGTCACAAAAAATAATATAACGACACCATACAAATCCTATTCACTTAGCGTAGCGTATTAACTCGATATTCGACATAATACTGTTTTCTACTCAACGGTGGCACGATGAAAGTCAAAATTTGCTTCTGACTGTTTTCCCATTTGGCAAAGAGTTTTTTCAACTGAAAATGTCACAAAAAATAATATAACGACACCATACAAATCCTATTCACTTAGCGTAGCGTATTAACTCGATATTCGACATAATACTGTTTTCTACTCAACGGTGGCACGATGAAAGTCAAAATTTGCTTCTGACTGTTTTCCCATTTGGCAAAGAGTTTTTTCAACTGAAAATGTCACAAAAAATAATATAACGACACCATACAAATCCTATTCACTTAGCGTAGCGTATTAACTCGATATTCGTATACTTTTTGTATATAAAAAAAAAAAATACAGTCTATAAAATTAAAAAATACTCACTAAAACCATAAGCTCATCGCTACTTTCTCCGAAATCCATATCAACACTGTACTGATAACTCCATTGCACTCCACTTAAACTCTCCATCGTGTATGGATTTAATTCTAAACTGTTCAAGTCCGGATACATAATAAGACAATTGTTTGATGTATTGTAATAAAGCGACATTAATATAGCTTCCCGTTTCAACAACAAATTGGAATCTCTGAAAAATAAATAAATGGTTTCAGTTAAGACCGTACGTTAAATGTAAAAACAATTGATAGTTGAGACAGATAGATTCTTAACTGTTCATGGTTTTATGTATTTTTCAGTAGGTAATTTTTAAGATTTGACTTTTTTAATTTTTGATCTTTGTTTTTTGACTAGATTTTTTTTTTTTTTTTTTTACTTTTGACATATAGATTTTTTTTTAACATTTGACATAGTATCCAAATTTTTTGTTTGTATTAATTGTAATTAATTTTGTTTAGATTCTATTTTCTTTATATTTTATTGTTTCGAATTTAAAATTTATTTGTTGTAGTTTACGTACCAAAGTGAATTATGTGTTTAGCTCTGCTCTGGACCTAGATGTTGAGCGATAGGGTTAGAATGATAAGTGTGCTAAACTATTGCTGTTTTGATTAAATAATTAAATAAATAAATAAATAGGTAGATGGCGCTAGGTGTATGTTTAAATATTTTATTGAATTTTAATACAGTTGTGTCTATATATATGTCGCAAACCCTATTGAAAACTCGCAAATGAGGTATGTCGACGGATTTTTTTAAAACCAATGGTAAAAGTAAAAGTAAACCAGAGTATGTCGCTAGTTTGTTTAGTGGGAGGAACATTTCCACTGTGATATTTGGAAAAAGTTTAAAAAATGCCTACTGGTCTTTTTTTTATAATATGTTAAGGTGTTTTTTGGCTGACAGTTTACTTGATGGTAGGTGGCTACCGTCGCCTATAACACAAGCAACGCCATAGGTGCTGCCGACCATAAAAGGATTAAGGATAGGGGATTTACTTTTTTTTGATAGGCTTAAAATTATTTAGAAGATAAGTCATGTGTAAACTTGTCATTATCAATCATTCAGATATTGACAAGTACAATATGAGAATGGAGCGATGGAATATGTCATTTATTTCTTACACACTGAATTATAACAACACGGGTGTTAAGGCTTCTCTTAAGAGTGATGGTTAATGCCATCAAATGCACTTTCAACTGCCCTAAAAAAAGGTTTTAATCAAATAAGCATCAGAATGTATAAACGATTACATACTCATTATATTGCGAATTATCATATGCAATGTGGAACGCTATCCATTGATCCTCTTCAATATAAATATTTTCTTCACTCCTGAACAAATGCCTCATTGAACTGGAATTCTCTAAATGAGTTCCATTCCTCTCATTCAAATTCAAGCGTCCCAAACATGAAATCAATTTTAAATCTGTTGCACTCAAACTTTTCTTCTTAAAACCTAACGGTAAAGGCAAGTATCTGTCTTCGTGGAGGTAAGTAAATATTTTTTTAGGTTCATAATTTGATTTCTTTATCATTTCACAATAATTAAGTTCGACATCTGTAATGCAGTTATGCACATCACTGTAGCGTTGTAACTCCCAACGACTGAAAACCTTTTGTTGCCACAAAAAAGTATATTCTTCGATAACATTTTGTTCAATTCGTTGAAGGTCCTTTGTATATTCTTCAAACTTTGGCAGCGATAACAATCCATCTTGAGGTCTGATTTTGATTCTGAAATTTAAAACTATTTTTTTATGTTTATTATAAATTAGATTAAGTTAGGTTTTAGGAATGTATGAAAATGCAAGTGAAGCAAGTCACGGTCCAAAATCTAAATTTTTGCATTGATGCAAAAAATTGCATGAAGCAGTGTGAAGCCGGGGGCGGGTTACTGTTCGCTGAGAAAACTGAACAATTTATAATTTAACAGCAGCACAAAATTCGTATTCTCTCTTTGTAGTATTATACATTATACATAGTATATATAAATAGATATTTTAAGAAATATTAATATATTTAATTTCAGAAACATAATGTCGCAATTAAACTCAGATGTAAAGCATTTTGTCTAGCTTATACACAATTAGTTTTACCTTATTTTTATATTTTCTATAGGTCCTCTTAGCCAATGTACACCAGAACTTTTATTAGAACGATAAAATTCATTCATTTTAGTTATAATTTATAAATAACTAAAAGGGAAACTCAAACATGTTCTAAAATTAAATATAAAGGAAATAATATTATGACCAAATTAATACTAAACTAAATTCCTTTATTTTTCGTTCACAATAGTTTCATATGAAACTTATTTTAAAATTTGTTTACATACCTAATTCAAAGTTGACGGATAATCACCATGGAAATAAAGATGCGTTCAATAAGAATGATTTTTTATTTAACATAGGAATAAAGACACATTTAACCATGAAACTACTCACTAAATGACCCATTACTTGGAGTGTCGTTTATCTTTTAATTATATTAAACATAATTATGTGTTATTCTAATTAGATAATACCTAAATAACATATTATAATTTATACCTTATATCGTAATGTATGTATAAAGTGAACGCAGTATTAAAAGTGTTCATGTCACCATCGTGACTGTCATTGTCAATATGACAGATCGCGGCGAGTGAGAGTGAGAGGAGCGAAGCGAAACCAATAAAACATACCTTTATTTTTTGTAGTTAGTATTACAGTTAGTTTTAGTTGGTTTGGTTTTGGTTCTGGTTGGTTTTCTCTCCTCTCTCTACTATACTTATATATCAGTTTGGTCGCGTTGGTTGACATATAAACAGTGTTTTTTTTTTTTAAATTAAATGTACACCTATGTTGTATAACGTTATCGTGTCGATACATAAATAACACATCATATTGATAAGATTCTTTACATGTTATCGAGAAAGGTGGTACCGATAATACATATAACATTTGAACACTATTGTATTGTGCCTTACAAAATATAAGTGCTAATAATAATGTGCTACTTTTGATGACATTTTTTGAATAGTAAATTTGAATAGTAGAAATGCCTTCGGAACAAAGAGAAACTTCTGTGGCTATGCCGCTTACCGCGCGAACAAGACCCGATTCATATTGGCATGAGATATTTAACAAGGTTAGTAAAAATGTTATTTTAATCTAAAAATCGTATTATTTCATACAAAACACAGTTGAAATATTTATCATTTTTGTTTAATTTGTATGTTACAATCCATATTCTATTTTTAAATTTTTCGATACTGGCTGCATTCCAAAAATTCTTTTGATAATACAATACTTGATAATTTAATTTTCCAATACAGCTTGAAATTGTACATATTTATTATAATTTAACTTGTGAACAAATTTTACCAGAAAATTTTTAAATTTTACTCATAATTTATAAGACAGCTTATATAGTAAATTGACATACAGTATGTTTAAAATACATTGCACAAAGAGAGTAATGAAGAGAGGATAGACCAGTGGAATATTTGCATGCAGGAACATGGCAGGTACAGGTTTGTATCTTGGTTGCCCCATATCCCTATCCTTTCAAATTAATGTGTGGTTTTGAAATAATAATCACTAAAACTATATGAAGTTATCCGTGCAAAAAGCTATACCTTACAACGGATAAACAAAATTTCTCTGGACAATTTATTTTAAATGTTTTATAGATGCTTTAATACCTAAGAAAAGGGACCAGTCTTGAAGTTGTGGGTGCCACCTAGTTTAGTGTAAAAATTAAATTAAATTTAATAATATATCCAATTTAGTATTATAATTTAGCTAAGATTGTATGATTGTAAAAGACAGACTGAAAAAGAAAACCAAATATACTTCTTAAAAAGAAAAAACAGTAAAATGTGACTTATTAATAACAATAATATAGAAAAGTAAAAAAAAAATAAAAAAAAAGAAGTATTGTACAATGTCAGCAATAAAGGCTTTATTTATTTATTTATTTATGTATGATTGTAATTATTAACAGATAATCTGCATAAGTAGTAAGATCGTGGTGTATTTCCCCATCTAAAATGTCCCCATATGAGTCAATTGTTAAAGAAGTTTTCTCAAACAATACTTTAATATATATGATTTTCACCACTTAGCACTAGTTACTATATATATATATATATGTAACATGCTATTGAATTGCATATTATTATAGTTTTTTGATAGCTTTGCCTAATGCATTCATGCAGGCTTTAAACTGTCTCCATACCAAATTTCATAAAAGTTAGTTCCTACTTTGATCAATTAATTATTTATCAATTGATGGTAAAATGTTAAGGTAAGTAGGGCAAGTTAGCAACATCATAGATGCTGCAAGTGTGTAGCGAACCTTCCTAGGATAAGGTATTATCCTAGGAAGGTTCGCTACACATCCTTCCTGTTATTTCATGGCGGTCTCCTGTAAGGAGGCGGTTACTACCACCAGGCGGGCTGCCCAAATGACTGCGAAACGCAGTATGTGCCCTGTTGAACACAAACAACGCATAAATTTCCAATTTTGTGTAATGATCACATTTTCTATTGAATTTCAAGTTTAAGTAAGTTAAGGCGTTTCAAACCTTATTGTCATACCCTTAAAGCTTCAACCCAAATTCCATATTACAATGCTGTTTACAAATCTTTAGTTTATTCTCATAAATTATGCATTATTTTGATCCTTTTATTGTTTTTAATCGTGACTTACATCATCCATTGTCAGACTTGCCACTGTCGTACATTGCCGAGTTTTTACCATACCATCTTCATAGATCTTGCTATTTTTATCAATACCTACAATAAAAAATATAGTTTGCCTAAACATAAGAATAACACATGAGCTATAATTTGTAAAGATATGCGTACGACGTCGCGGGCAAAAGCTAATATGCCATGTCATGTCATAACAACTATTTTTCTTGGGAAAACTAATGACGATTTTATCGATTTATCTAATAACTATTTTCATTGTTGATATTAAACCATGGACCGAAATTTTCCTTGGCTGAAAATATTTAAAAAACTTGAAATAAGTCATTCAAGCATCGAAATAATATAATATCTTCATTCAAGCAATATATTTTATTTAAGAGTTAAGGCCCTTATTTCAAAATTAGGGCTTTTCATTGTGTGATACTAAGCCATGGACTGAAATTTTACTTGATCAAAAAGAATTTAAAAAAAATTGAGCCCAGACGAAAGACCCTAATTTCGACTTAAGAAGTTTTCATTATCACATTGAAAACTTCGAAAAGAAATTGAGGCCTTCCACCTTATAGCTTGTTAGTTGTTAGACAACATTTTTTTTTTCTGAATCTATAACCTAGTTTAATGGACGAAAAGGTAATTTTTTATGCTTCTTCTTATGACTGCAGTCGGTACACATATCAAACATATTATTAAATATTCCTTCATTAACTTCTTATGTAATCGTAGAACTTGCAAAACAATATTTATGTAAAATATGCCATTGGAATTGATATTAATATAACTTGCGTTGGTTCTTAATTAGTTTTTTTCTTATTCTAAGAATCCAACAGGATCTTAGATACACTTATAGTGACATATAGATAACTCCTAGTGCATGACTCAATCTATCAAATTGTATTCCTTCACACACAATTAATATAACTCCCCATGAATCATTCCTAAATTCGACAAATCTCTCAGTGAGTGGTATGACTCTTGTGAATGACTCATTCCTTGCAGCGTTTCAGGAACAGTTATTCGGCTTTGGTTTGGTTGTTAAGAAACTTTGCTATTTCACTTAATATCACAGATACAGTTGACAAAGTTTTTATGATAAAGTATTGGATAGATTAGGCTTTGAACTGATGCAGATTTTTCTGCAAATTATGTAGGTTATCGCTTGTCGATCTTTCCATTTGTGGAAGCCGTATCAAAATCCGTTGGGTAGTTTAGACAAAGTTAGCGGAGAAATTGACAGAAGTGGAATTATTTTAGTTTAACCCTAAACGTCTTTCAACATTACACTGTTAAATATGTCGTCTAAATAATTCTTCTTTTTTCTTTTAATTTCTTTTTAATAATATCATGTATGGGTTTTATGGTGTAAAGCAACCAAATTGTACAAATCCGACATAAACTGGCGAATCAGTAAGTTAAAGAGGCAGTAACTAGAACTATGCAGGATGGACCGGAAAGCGTAGCGCAGAACGTCCATCCACAAGGTGGACATGTGTGCTTTCTACAGTCGTAAACGCTACGCTACGCTAAGAGAAAACTGTGTGATTGGTCAAAATTTTAATCTGACGTTCCAACAACCAATCACCAAGCTTTCTCTTAGCGTTCTCTCTTCGTTTCCGAAGTACGCAACGATGCGTTTGCATCTTGGCTAGGGCCCCAGATCCACAAGGTGATACGGGCCGCTGCTCCAGGCCGGATACAGGCTGCTTCTGACAGGTCTTATTGGAAAAGTGACCAAGATGATAATGATTAAAAAGATATGCTTCTAAGACTAACAAAGAAACAATCACTAAAGATCTTATTTAAAAAAAAACCTAAGACTTAGAGTGACCTGTAGTATTTTTATCAATATGATCTAACCGTGCCAATTGTCTTTATCACACATTAAACATTACTGAACCACACAATAGTAAATATTTGTCAAACTAATCATTGAGCAATGCCTTGTTAGTCTATATTAGTATAGTACAATACACACAGTTAGGTGTGCGTTAGTTATTTTTGTATCTACCGTGACTGTAAAGACCAAATATTTGTTTTACAATAACCGTATATTTATGTTATTGTTTTACAATAATAATATAGTTCAATGCAAACAGTTTTTCTTTAGGTTCTGTAGCTTGTAGGTATTTAACAATCGCAAACCCTTTACATTATCATTTTTAAAATAGTTTTTTTATCTCCGCCAAAATTGATCAAATTTTTTTGTGTTTCGTACCTACTTAATAAAATTTCTTTTCTTTCTTTCTAACTTTTCCTCTGGGATATATGTCAATTTGAAATTAATATTGGATCGGTACGATATTATTATGGTTTCAAATTGATATCAACAATATAACACATTTGGCTACAACCCCTCATAATTAACAAAATTTTTGTAAAGTAAAATTATTCTCTTTATTTAATTTTATCAGTTTGACTATTTCCCAAAAAGCTACGCGGTCATAACGTGACAACGCGTCGTCACTCTTAGTCACGTGACGACCGCGTTCCTTTTGTTATTTACTAACATTGGTTTTTAACTAAAAAATTTGTGAAAAAATATTTATGAATGTTATTAGATTGAGTCTTAACCATTGAAAAGGTTTTATTATTTTAAATTCCAGTGTGACAAGGACAACGATGGTAACATATCGTACCACGAACTGAAAGAGTTCATTGAATCGAGGGAGTACAAACACGACTTACCCGAAAATGTGGTCGAGAAGATAATGGCCCGCGCCGACCGGGACAATTCGGGACACCTGGATTTCCAGGAGTTCGTCCAGATGATTCACGATCCGGACTTGAAGGCCGTCTTTGGACATTTCGTCGCGAGATACGTCCACTCCATAATACCTCATCGAGGACCTGTTGATACCACAGGTAAACTGTGATAGTTTTTTGAAGCATCAAGCATGCGATTCAGTCGGTTTTCGATGGTCACTACATACCGTCACCACTTAGTAGTAATAAAAATTGAATATTTAATTAAAAAGTATTCTTTTTTTATGCACGATTTTTTTTTGTGAAATACCTAGATATTTAATTAACGATATTTATCAATTTGTATATACAAATTTGTATATAATTAATTGATTTTTAATTAAGTTTGTATATATAGAATAGTCTTAACAAAATATTAAATACAAATTAATAACATGCGTGAAAACATACGATATTAATTTGTTTGGTTTGGAAATTTATGTGTTTATCAGAACTGTTTGCTGTGACCAGCTTTATTGTCCAAAATTTAACAATTAACAAAAGGTTTCATCACACTGAAAGCGTGGCGATATATTTAATTACATCTTATTGGAAAATTATGAGGGAGGCCTGTGTCCAGCTGTGGACGTCCTGCGTCTCAGATGATGATGTCCGCGTGTCTGTATAAACTATAGTATTTATTCTGCCATTCTGATATTCATATTAATTAAGTTACTGTAAATTTTCATCAATATTCGTTCAGTAGTTTTTGCGTGACAGAGTGGCGGACATCGTCACAAACTTTCGAATTTATAATATTAGTAAGTAGGTGCATTGTTAGTCTACATCGCCTCTCTATCGCGACGCTTCCAGTGTGACTAGGTCATTTGTGAGCTACTGTAAAAATTTTATAAATAAAAAGGAAAACCTTTACTGTGAGTTTTATAAAGCTTTAATTTGATGAGACTATTATTATGTATATACATTTTTGTGAGCATTTTAAGCTATAAGCAGCAGGTAATAGTGTATGTAGTGTGTATATAGCACGACATTAGCCACTAGTTTGTTAGAAAAACTCACTGTATGGGCACCACATTATTATTTTTTTATACAGGGCGAATTTGTAAAAACCATCCAAAAATTTTTCGCTGTAATATTTGATTAAAATACCTTATCTTTATCTTTTTTTATTCTAGTTGTTTATTTAATACTAAAATAAAGCTAGAACATGACAAAATTAACAACCGCAGCGGACGACGCTCGATCTGTACGAGTAGTTAGTGTCCACACAGTTCTAATGATTCTTAATAACACTCGTGTTAAATTTTAAAATCTAGAGCCACTTTTTTTAATTATTAATATGCCTTGTTTTTTTTTTGGTCATATTAATTGCTTAAATTAAATTTGGATCGTGATTTCAAACTCGCCTTGTATATTCTTCAAAGAATAACGACTTTGAAAATATCAATCCAATATAAGGTTGATCAATCCAAATTGGGTCAGTGAAGACAAATCAGAGAGAATGAGAGATACGAAAATTTGTTATCAGAAACAAAGGTTTCGATTTTTTAATTTTGATTAAGAAAAACTGCATTCAAAATTTTTTATATTTCGCTCATAATAATAATCGAAAAGTTCGAACCCGATCAAATATCTGTTAAAAAATTCGCATTTATTTTTATTACAGTATTTGATAGTGTAGGTATAAATTTTGCTTAGGAACCTTTTATAATTAATAAACAACAATTACAATTTAAATAATTGCAAAATGTTAATTTCGTATCAGTTTATTATAATGAATCAATTATATTAAAAGTTCACTTATGTGCATGTCTTACATCGAAGGACTTCCTGCTTTTCAGATTTGTCCTCACTGACCCATTTGGATTGGCATTAATTGGATTAACTATGTCATCCTGTATATAATTAATATTTTCTAAATTAATTTAAATAAATTCACAAAGTCGTTTCTTTGATAGAAGCATGCTGAATAACTGAAGTGTATGCGTTTTTAGTTTAAGTACTAATTTTGTTTGTTAGGACAATGGACAGGTTTCCAGCCAGTATCGACACGCGATGGCGGTACTTTTTTTTTTTTTTTTTAAATTTACGTTCTATGTCATCATTCGGCTTCAAAATCATCGGGAGTGCTTTAATATTTTTTTTTTTAAAACATTAACAGCAGCCGCATTTCATCTGTTGTGATCGTCTGTGTATCGTACCTACATGCCATGAAATGGATTTTTGTTTTTTTTTGTTTTCAACTATTATTTATCTCACCAATAATAACAAATGAAACTTCACCTCTTTATAATATTAACATAGATTGTATACAGTAACATAATATATTAGTTACATATTATATTTAGTGTTCTTTTAAGAGACATTCCATAGCAAATTACATCCAATCATAAAAGTATGAAACTTGAACTCGTTTTTTTAAACCGTATCCATTTTATATATCACACGAAAATGTGATACATAAACGGAAATGGCAGCACAGATAACGTTTATCTTGTTCATAATAAAATTTTTGACGAAACGATACATACGCTTAATCTATACACCACAGGGCTAGTCGAGGTTACAAATAAATTATCCTTTCTGTTTGCTTATGTATGTATAACTAGCTGCGCGTCGCGGTTTCATTCACCGTTTGAATTTATAACCTTAAAAAATCCTCTATTCTTTTTCGGGGTCCAACGCTCGGTGCGCTAGACCAGGGGGTCTAGACCCCACTCAATGAGGGGCTACGGGTTCATGTGACCGTGCATGACAGCCCTTGAAAAGATCAAGCAGCCAGTTTTTGTCCACGCCGCGTTCCCATATCCGCAACCTGAGGAGGGCCTAGTGCGAGTTTTAGGCTCGAGTTCACCAACAGACGGTTATTTTTAAACAGCTGTTTAAAATTTAAACAGCCGTTTAATAATATTTTGTTGTTCACCATCGCTAAAATGCGGGTTAAACTCCCTAAACATCTGATTAAATTAATGATTAATTAAGTAAAAATTAAACAATTGATTATTGAGCTTGATTAACAATTGAACTTGATTAATGATTAATCAAGTAAAATTTAAAGAGCTGTTTAAATTTTAAACAGCTGTTTAAAAATAATCGTCTGTTGGTGAACTCGAGCCCTACTCGATCAAACGCGTCGAAAGCGTAAACGTCAATTTGTAGGGGAATAAAGCAGAGCGCTGTTACACGTTAGCCATTAAGTGGCGCTGTTTCATTCCCATACAAATTGAAGTTTACGCTTTCGACGCGTTTGATCGAGTAAAACCGCGCACAGGCTATTTCCCAACGACTTACTTTTGCTAATAAGTAATGGAATTATCAAATATATATTTTATTTTTTCATACAGGAAACCTCATGTCAGTACCAGCGCGATATAGACTGAGATATTACGGTTATTTTTTTTTTTGTTATAAAATTTTACTAAGTAACTAATCTGTTTGTTGTGTGTACGCTGTTTAACAGTTATTTAACTGATCCAGCTTATCCTACAAATTAACTTGATAGTGCATTCGGTTGTGATAAAAACATTGCATTGCATCATTGGAAAAAAAAACCTTTAACATTATCGTGCATTCTTTTTAGTTTATAAATAATTAAAAAATACAAATATTTAGGTAAAAAAATTTAAAAAAACAATACAGCAATTACAGTACCTACCTAGTATTGTTCTACCCGACAAGGGTATGCAAATATTTTTATTTTCATTGTTTAAATCTATTGTAAATTTTCTTAATTTTTTATTAACTAAATAATTTATGTTTAACAAACATAAAATAAACGAGTAAACGTGTTTCACTATAAAGTTCTTTAAAGTCATAATAGTAACAGTCTAATAACCACTCTGTCAAAGTTCTTGTTTTAGGATCCAGAAATATCTTTATATTATTGTAGAGTATTATATGCTGTAATAAATAAATGAATTTAATAAAAAAATATGAATAAATAAAAATTAAAAAAATAATTCCTATTACATAAACATTTCTATTAAATAAGTATAATAATTCTAGTCATTTTTTTTTTTAATTAATATTTCGTTAGACAGTTGCCTAATATCATTTACTGTTTAAAAAAAAAATATTTTAAGTATACCTATGCGACGTTTGAGAAAAGAAAACCTTGATTAATTTTTATGTGTGTCTGCATTTATAAAACAATGAAAACGACTTTTTATCTCAAGACGTGACTGCGAAACTACTGATGTCATGTGTAGTAATTGAATGCCGCCTGACTTTTCCTCTTAACCCCGTTACGCAATAACATCATGAAATACTACATAATATAATATTTAAAGCTTCCACTAATTGGCTCAATTGTTTTAGTAACCATAACATTGAAGCGAAATAAAAGTTAACATTTGAAATGAGAACGCGTTCCAATTTGTGCTTCGTTAAAAAATGTGTATCTGGCTTCTTTTGATATTCTTTTTTTAAAAAAAGTTCCCTCTAGCGGTTTCGCAACAGTGAATAAACTAGATAGAGCGATCACACATAAAACAGAAATTACTTTTATGAGTATAATTTGTAATAATAATTCGCAAACAAATCGGGGTTATGATTGTACAAGGCTGGAAATTAGCCATAAATAGAATGGGCAAGTTTGTAGTTTGTAACAGTTTGTTGTAACAGTAAAGTTTGTAGGCTCTGATCAAAACGCTAGTCTAGCGTAGCAACAGTGCAGTTAAAAAGGCATATACATAATTTAAGATTGCTTTTAACTAGCGAATCGCCTCCGGCTTCACACGTATATCCAATTTTTCAACATTTTCTGTAGAGAGAAATAGTTGAAAAATTTGATTTGAAACTTCTTCGGACATTTCCGATCACGTCAGCTTTCAAACAAAAAAAAAACTTGATCAAAACAGATCAAAAAATCCACAGACATATAGTCAAACTTACAACACCCCGTTTTTGTGTCAGGCGTCGGGGATTAAAAAAGGGGCATTTATTAATTTATTTTATAAAATTTTCTTCCTGTTAATATTATCATACATAATACCTAGTTATAAATATTAATGACATAGGTAAGCAACATTTCATTGAATAATGCTGATAAATTTCAAAATACCTATATAGTGTGATCCAAAATATAAAGATAAATTAAGTAGTTTTTAGAAATTTATATTTATCAAACGTGCATTTTGGTGTTCGATAATTCATGGATTACACACAGTTTGTTTGATCATGTTTATGTTACATACAAAGGATTATTGATAAAAAGAACTCAATGTCACCGATAAGAAAAATGAGTAATAAGTTATCTACATAAAATATACCTATATGAGTAGGGTGTGTCTGTTTTTTTTTTATTAATATATAATTATTGTAATTGCAACAAAACCGTTGAATTCCACTACAATCTATAAAATTAAACAATTCTTGTTCATATAAAGTAAAATTAGACCTCTTCCAGATTTGTCCATTTTCCACAAATTTTCCTAAAAATCCAGGACATTTTTGTTAAAAATTTTTATTCTTATTCATAAAGTCAAACAGTGTCTGAACATACACGCTGACAGTACGTCAGCTGGTACAGTCGGAGTACGAAAACCGTCGTCAATTTTCAAATTAATCCCTTTATCAAGTCGTAACTTTTGAAACTAAAGCACAAAGCAGACAACCGACAGTCGTTTGGAATAAAATTTTGGCATGACTGATTATTGTACTGGTGCAGGCAAATCCCCATCCCTTCCTTATCCCTTATCCTTAATTATTTTATGATCGACGGTGCACTTGCAGCACTTACCATCAAGTGGACCGTCAGCCTGTCTGTCGATCGTAACATTAAAAAAAAAACCGATTTCCACAAACTTTACGATAACTATTGCATACAGGTAGGAAATCAGCCGTTTGAAGTGTTTTACTCACTTTTAAAAAGTCACAAGCTATAAAGTATACGATTGGAGTCCGATTATTTGCCCCAGGAAGAAGAGTTTATATAATAAGAAGGTTCACAATAAAGATTCACGACGAGGCTCGAGTGGCGCCTTCGCAAGTAAGACGAAGGACGGCGTCCACACAGACGGAACCAGCCACGAAAAGATGTGGGTATAAGAGAGTGTGTGAATTTTTCTTGACGATACGCCTCCGAGACGGTGAATTGTCTTTGACAATATGCCAACAGATCACTTCAAGTTTAAATTTGATGTGCAGACAAAATGTAAATTTTCATTATTTATGACGTATAATATTATAATGTGGTTGGAAAAAATTGTATCTTGTCAATGATCGATGTCCAGTCGAAAGTAGAAAAAGCTACCACATACCACACCCATTCTCTTGGTAAGTGATACAGATTATGACATTAAAGTTTTATATAGGTTTTAGTATAGATAAAAGAAAGTCGTGTTAGATACACTATTTATATTTCGAGAACTGCTGGACCTATTTTTATGATCTTTGCATAATGACTAATAAAACGTGTGAAATATTCACGAAAAAAAAAATGTGAATCAAATTCATTTTTTCATACATTTTGTATTAGACAGATTTTTATTATCAGGCGGTACGAATTTCGCCGGGTTAGCTAGTAACGTAAATAGATGTAACAAAAAAAAAGTTGTGTTAAACGCATTCTTATATATATATTTGTTTTCAATATAAATTTTCAATTAATTAATATTTAAATTATTTAATACTAGCTGTTGCACGTGGCTTTGCCCGCGTAACTTTATAAAATATAGTCTATATTACTCGCTGATAATATAGCTTCCCAACAGTGAAAAAATTTTTCAAATCGATCCAGTAGTTTCTGAGCCTATTCAATGCAAACAAACAAACAAATCTTTCCTCTTTATAATATTAGTATAGATAAATTAATACATTAATTTGATCGAATCATATGATTTAACGGGTGCCGAATTTTTAGTAATTATAATCTGTGACAACTACCAAGAACGGGTGATGTTGATTGGATTGGATAGCTTTCTCTTTCGACTGTAGTTACCACTTGTTTGACAGCTTTATTGATAGATAAAATTGAACATTGATTTGTTATTACGCGAAACGACATCTCAATTGACCTCGTAACGACTACAAGAGGAGAAAAACGTGAACTCGAATACTTTTTTTCAAAAATACGTATTTCCATTATTCATCTAGTCCACTGCTATGTCAAGTTTTCTTTAGATCAAATTATATTCTCTTTCGTCAAATCTTTCGAACGTCAAACTTCATTTAGGCCAACGCTTGGTATAATTTATGTAGGTACCTATCTATATCGAAGTGTTGAAAATGTTTATAAAATAAAGCCATCATGCCAGTTCTCGAGTACAAGAGCAGAGCACACAGGCAATTCCATTGCAAAGACATGTGACACTGGATGTACCCCGAGATGGCCGGCGTACCTCCACATTCGGGTACGCCGTGGTTCCGACGGGGAGCGTACCCCCCCCCCCCCCCCCGCGGTTAGCCGTGTGGCGGGGCACCGAAGTCGTGTCATTAACGTCCCCGCGGCCCCGCCCATAGACGGTCGCGCTAGAAAGTCGTTGGGTTTTAGCCAGTACGAATTCGGCATAACCCCGCAGTGTCCTCTACACTGCCGAATATCCAAGAGGATTTCCCAACGTTAAAAAAGGGGAGATTTACACGATCGATGTTTTATCATATTATGATAACGTTAATCAGATTATGTCAATATAATCTTATTAGCTTTTTGAACAAATTGTTCGCTAGCATACATAATAAATAAATATATATAAATGATCAATTGAGAGAACAACGCAAAAAAAATGTAATATAACAGATTTATTAGATATACATGATACATGATTAATCTCTGCGTTTAATAAATTACATCAAGGAGCTTCAATCAAGTAGGAAGAACATTAGGCTACTTGACAGTACTTAAAGTAGGGCATCAAACTTTAGAAAATTAAATTTATTACAAACTAGCTTGTAATAAGCTTTATACGTGCTGTAGTTCTTTTTTTTTAAATACCACAAGCACCTAACATTTTTCCAGGATTAAAAGTGTCCTATCCAGATAATCGTCAATACTTACATCAGTGATGTATTGACGGTTACCTGGATACATAATCGTATTAGGCTCGAGTTCACCGACAGACGGTTATTTTTAAACAGCCGATTAAAATTTAAACAGCCGTTTAATAATATTTGGTTGATCACTATCGCTAAACTGCGGGTCAAACGCCCTAAACATCAGATTAATCATTAAGTTAATCAGATGTTTAAGGCATTTAACC
Source organism: Synanthedon myopaeformis (assembly GCA_944738685.1). Classification (NCBI taxonomy): domain Eukaryota; kingdom Metazoa; phylum Arthropoda; class Insecta; order Lepidoptera; family Sesiidae; genus Synanthedon; species Synanthedon myopaeformis. The sequence continues at coordinate 889,738 of OX122933.1, read as the reverse complement.
CGCATTTTAGCGATTTTGAACAAAAATATATTATTAAACGGCTGTTTAAATTTTAAACAGCTGTTTAAAAATAACCGTCTGTTGGTGAAATCGAGCCTTAGTCAAGTAGCCTAAGGGCCTCTTTCACGATGTGTCAAGTAGGCTAACCGCCATTTAAAGTCACCGGTAACCGGGAATGATGGAGATGATATATACCTTTGTTTGTACGGTAAAAGTCTCAAACATTAAAAAGAAAATAATTTAAAAAGTTCGCCTATCGAAGGATGCAGTGAGTATAGGCCGAGTGCATAATTTAATAAAACACAAAGTTATTTCTAAAAGTAACTAGTCAACACTTTACTTGTAGTTGGTGAAAGAGGCCCTAATACAATTAATCGTCTCGGAAACGCGATATTTGTAGGACCGTATAGAGATACCGTAGTGTTGAAACTATTAAAAAACTTAGTTTTTGTTGAAACTATTAAAAAAAATTAAGTTTATCTGAAAAAAAAAAAATAATTAAATTCAAAACAGATTGTCGAATTAGCAAGTCATTTTATCAATAATTAATATATCTTACAATATATTTTTTTTATATTCTTACAAATAAACATTTAAACATTAACCACACTATACTGTACAAATTGGTTTAAAAATGCATCAAATTACATCAAATTCGTGTGTCTGGCTAATCTTTTTTTCGATTTATTTAACAAATTAAAATGTTTAGTGTGGCTTAATTAAAAAGAAAACATAACATAAATAATCCTATTAATACACATTAATAAGGTATAAATAAATTCATTAGCATTCGCTACCCATAGTGCCCATAGGTTCAAAAATAATGTAAGCGATAAGAGGAAAGCGGGCAGTCATTTTGTCCGTTTTAGCACTAGTGCAAATAATTTTTATATACTTAATACTAGGACCCACCCCCGGGTCCGGTCGGAATTCGCACGGAGTTAAAAGCGGGGCGGACGCTTACATTATAAAATAAACTTATAAATTTTAAATTTCAGCTTTCTAGACAAACGGTTTTTATAAGTATAGATAATATCAACTATTAGAAATTTAGAATGTCTCTGTGTCACTTTAAAATTAACTAGTTTTAGACTAGTCTTAAAGAAACGTTCAGTATATTAAAATAAAACAATATATTTTTCACCTCTCCAGCACGAAAAGGGTGTAGTTGGTGCCTAAAAACTGGCAGAAAAATCGATTCTTGATGCGAGCGTGATTCGAAATTAGAACACGAGTTTTAACTCATAGTAATAAAATTTTGATTTTATTAGTGTGTCCAGCCATAGCCTACTAGAGTTGGCCCAGCTGTGAAGATAGTTTCACAGCCGTTCAGGAACTGGTTCAGCATTAGGTCTTGGGGGTTTTTGTACTGTTTTGGTAAATATATTTAAAAAAATGAGTACGTCCAGTGGTGATGTGGTCTAACTCCAGAAGAATTAAGAGAACAAGTTTCAAATGCCGAACTTAGCTCTCTTTCAGAAAAGTCCTGTGAAAATATCTTCATTCGTATAAACATAGACAGAGTACCCTTACCTAACACGCAAGTAAATAATACGACCACAGTTCCGAACAAAACTGTTACCTTTAATCTTACAAATTGCAGTAATTTTACTTTAAACTTTTAATATTTTTGTTAATTTACTTATATTTTATGTGACTTTGGCTATGTGAATGTTAGCTTCTTAATTGATTTTCTTACCTAAAGATGACCTATAACGGTTTTCTGGCTGTTGAGGTGAAAAGTTGTATGTTTAACACGAGAGCAAATTTTTTTATGTCTCGTGCCTTTAAATCACTCACTTCGCTAGTTCGTGATTTACAGTCGACACTCGCAGAGAAAACAGTTTTGCCATCTAGTTGAACAAATAACTAATTTAGGGTATACGAAATCTTAAATATGTCTTAGGCATCATCAGCCCATGATGCAGTGGTCCCTTTCACTGTTTCTTCATTATTAGACAGTTTCCCATTATTGGGAGTCTTCATTATTGTAGTTTTGCCATTAGTTTTGCCAGGGAGAGTAACAAGATCAGCGCGATGTACACAACCCTTTACCTAACCTATTCTCTTAAGTCCCTATAATTTATTTCCTCACCGTGCACACATTCTTCTCTAGTAATCGTGCACGCTCTAGTAGTCCAGATCTGACGGGGATGTTAACCTGCTTCTGCCATGTAATATTAATAACAATATCGAAATGTCTATTTGTTACAAACAATTTGTATTCTTGCATTGAGAATACAAGAAAGCGATTAATTCGATGGCATAATGTCAGAGAGCACAGTGCAATCTGTTAACTCGTTTAACGAACAAATGACTGTGGACGGCTTCATGCAATAGAGCTTAAAGCAAAAGCGTGTAAAGAAATAAAATTGCAAATACCAAAATGAACGGATGGAAAAGAAAATGGCGGGAATTAATTAATTTTATTTTCGCAATTTTCAAAAAAAATAAGCAATACAATAGTTAGAGGTCTACATGAATCTTATGGCAAATGGAGAAATAAAAATGTGTAGAGTGCAATGCGGAAATTGGACTAAACTATCTTGATACTGTTTAATTTTTATTTGTCTTTAATAGGAGTCGGATTTATACGAGGTGCAGACATGAATAATTATGACTTAATCATTTTATGAGCTTGAAGTTAATTTGACGCGAACCATAAGTAACGCTCATTCGAACGGTGACTGTAATTAAGTAACACGAAACAATACATTGTAAAAAAACAATTAAGATAACACTTCCGTTTATATAACATAAAACACATTAGTAGAATGACGGATATCTATTTGGAACTAATGACCTTAAATCGAACAAAAAAAATCTGTTGGTTCCGTCTAGCGTAACGACATACGCATAGTAACGATGCCATCCATCAGTTGAGCGTTGCATTTACTGAAGTCAACACCTGTTTTTATTAACAATTAAACAAAAAACAAACTACGAAAACATTCAAAAGGAAAAATCCGAAACTGTCAGAGGATGCTGGGGATATTTGGACGGAAAAATTAAAGTGTTACAATATTATTTTTGTTTTAAAACGTTGTTCCTAAAGGGTATAAATTTTTAAAAAATTGACTGTAATATATTTTATTTTAGTTTTAACATATCAAAAGTTTATCAGTAGGGTTTAAAGTGAAATGTGGTTGAAAAGTGAGGTCGTTGATGACGGTTACGAGCGGTTAGATGCGCAAACGCATCTCACACAGAGTACAGAATGCGTCTGTTCTAAATGGTCATGCAATAGAGCCTTGCGGGTTGTACGTCAAGTCATCAAGTACTTTGGTATGTTGTAATTGCTTTATTACCCTCGCGCATGTATCTGTCACATTTGTTATTTCATTCTTTTAAATTCGTGTTTATCACCTGTGGTATGTGGATAAATAGTTAGTTTCGTAATTTAAATTTAAAAAATTAAATTAAGCTCCACTATAGGCTCAAAATAAGTGATTCTTTTAAAGAACAATTTGTACTGACTGTGCTATAATTTGACCAGCTCCATGTTGGAGTGATTAATTTGCTTTGATCCGTCTCAGGGGTCCCACGTTCGAATCCGGCGATTAGGGACAATTTTTGAAATGGAATCTTTGAAACTTTTTTTATAGTTGGACTATGAAAGTATCTGGCAAGTTGTGGCAGAGTTCACAGCGTTTTTGCAGTCATTTGAGCGGCCCGTTTGGCGGCAGTATTCACCCCTATTACACATGACCACCGTAAAATAACTACATATTCTGTGCTGTTCTATTTGGGTGAGATAGAAAGGGATGCCAGAGCCCGTTTCCCCATCTCTTCCTAATCCCTTATCTTTAAATCTATTATGGTCACACTTGGCACCACCTATGTGTGCCATTGCTGGTGTAATAGCGTCGATAGCCACCTACGACCAATTGGACCGTCAGCTTGTCTGGCGATTTGAACATAAAAATAATAAGTTACCAAATTATACAAATCAACTATTATTCACAAAAGTAAATAGTAGAAATTAATATTTCAACTATTTATTTATTAGTAATTTCTATTAATATTTAGTACATATTAATAATTATTCGAAGTACTTAATATTTACGTAGTAAATAGTAAACTTTTTTGTATGGAACGGGTTTTTATTCTGAGACGGTACGAAGTTAGTTAGTGGTACATAAATTTGACCTTCATGAGACTTTGATACATTTTCCTTTAGCACTGTCTTAAAAGAAGAGCGCGAATTGCATTTGCAATTCATGGTTGATTATTAGGTAGCTAATTGCATGACTGGAGTATGAACACAATTCAAATATTTCAATGATTTCTTATCATTTAGTCCTTTATGTATGACACATCGACTATAAAGCATTAAAAAAATATATAAAGCACCTGTAACAAATCGTATTGCAATGTTTTTGTTGGATTATATCACAAATCTGTCTCACTCTAACAAGTGGATTGTGAGAATCTTTCTCCTTCACACATATAATTCAAGTTTATTACATTTGTTTCATACAACCGTGTTATTAATGTATTTAAGATGTGTTCATATTGTCAGGTCTAGATTAAAATTATTCCGACTAAATAATGTTAATTATTTTAGTGCACTTGTTCGAAAAAGGGATATGTAGGTTATAATAAATGTATTCAATTTAATTTTATTTTTAACCTAAACAGTTTCAGTTGATTTTATGTAGAGGCTTGATGGTTAGATGGTCACCATCGTATATTAACACAAGCAACAGGTGCTGCCATTATGCTGAACACTTTAGTAGAATAAAAGTGTGAGGTTAAAGGATTAGAAGTGGACTCTGACATCCTTTACTATATGTATGCAGCACAAGAACATGCACACCTTTAGTTATTTCATAGTGATCTTCTGCAGGTAGGGTGGTTACTGACACCAATCCTGCACAAACTCAGTGTGCCCAGCCAGTACTAAATAATGTAATAATCTGTTTAGATTTTTTTACTGTTATTCCTAATGCCTATACTGGCTGCCTGATATTTATCGACTAATTATTTCTTGGTTAGGCCTCGTTAAGATACAGCGATCGCTCGAAGCTGCGTACGTTTCTAATAATCCCTATTTCGCTGGAAGTTAACGGTTACTTATATCTGGGATGGTCAAGTGGCGTGTACAATTTTTAAAATTTCAAAGGCATCGTAACAAAAAAACGTCTCTCTAGGCTTTTGTTTTATTAACTACATTTCGTAAATAAATAAATAATCTCTATTTGTCTAAAAGATTTTAAATCATATACATACATGATTTATTTATGATATGGTATTGTAAAATCATCTCATGTCGCAATAACTAAATGTTTTCATGTCAGAAATAAATTAATTAATATGTTTCACTATAAAAGTATGTTTCCCTAATATAAATAAAAAATATTCATATGAAAAAAAAAAAAAAAAACTTTAGTCATTAAAACAACAGTCATCATTGTAACTTGTAAAAATATAGGATCTGACAATTCATTTCAAACAATTGAGTTCTTGTAAGTTTTTTATTTCCATAATATTTCTTAATATAAAATATTTTATATTATAATATTTATAAACGGTTTAATATGTATAGTATTTATAAAACCATCAGTAAACTAATAATTAGTCTTACGATTCTTACATACTAAAAAAATATATGTATGTAATTAATTTTATGTCCCTATTTCGAAATGTTTACAATCTATTCCGTGTGCGTCCAAACGACCTCGCAGGTAAATTGATGTACATATATACATACTAACATACATACATACATACACAGTGAGATTAATTTCGATGATACAATTACCGAGTCCATTGTACGCATCATTACTGCACGTGTTCGTTGCAAGGTCACGGTTATGGTTTAGTTGTGGATTATGTGCATTGCATGTCAATTGGGCTAATTTTTCTTAAATGGTTTTAGTATATCATATTATGTGATCATATTCATAATATAAAGGGTTTTTTTTTAAGTGCTTATAAAAATTTTTAAAAAAGTAATATATGTTTTTTCTAACTTACTTATTTATTTACTTGAGAAGTTGTACTTCTTTGGCGTTTAAAAAAAAATTTAATACATAAATATAACTTTAAATATTGCAATAAATTTAAAAATAAAGGTATATATATAGATATTTATAAAAAATACAAAATCAATATTAACAGTGTAAAATATTAGTATGATTTTTTTATAGTTTTGATGGTGTTTTAAATAACTTCTGTAACAAAGTAAAAATACACCCTGATCTTTTTAACCTTATATAGCTCCAAAACAAGTATAACTTCAAAAAAACAGACAAGTAATTGATTCTCTTACTTAAAGGAGAATTTATTATAAATTGAGATGATTGCTAATTTAAAATTTATCAATTGCACATAAGGCTACAATAAATTTATTTCATAATAATAAAATATAATAAACATATTATACAGCACGTGTAGCATCGCATTTATTTCATTGGCATTCATTTTATAACAATTAAATATGCATGAAAAAAATTACTAACAAATTTTTTTTTTTTTTTTTTCGTTTTTCCTCTGTCTCCCATTGTTGATTTTGTTTGTCCAACCCTTGTTCCTGCAAATTGATCCTAAACATTGACAATTATTTTGAAAAAAAAAATCTAAACGAAAATATTTTTTTATCTAAATTATTTCTTAAAATATTAAATTGTTCAATTTTTTAATCAAAATGTTGAATTGCCTCTTTTCAACGGGCATACATACGGCTTAATTGGCTAATACATCCTGCATTTGGATGTCATGACTTCACAATGGATCTCGCGTTGTCATTACGAGATCTATTTCCGTACGCTCTGTTGCTTCCATTCAAGTTTTATGTTACCTTTATTTATGGATAATATATTTAAAAAAAAAATATGTATATTACTTTAACATTAAAAACCACTAAAATAATCAACAATTTCTTAAATATTTTATACTTAATATTTCTAAATGTTGGCAACACCGAAACCATCCACTAAAAATGTATTAACAAAAAAAATACGTGAATTAATAAAATGGCTTTAAAAAAATTAATAATACATTATTTCAATTTAAATAATATTTACAAATGAATTTCACACGTGGTTGCATTTACTATATATTTCTAAATATTTGTTCATAACATCGAATCTCAATTCACTATGTATAAACAAATACATCGATGTATTGAATTAACATTTTTTTTTTATATTTTAAATAATATTTCTGAATAATTGTTCTAAAAAAAAAAAAAAAAAAAAACTATCCCCTTATAACCCGACCCTCCCCTCTATCCGTTGTGTTGCGTCAAATAGCCCAAACGACCCATAGCGCGTCGATCTTCACATACACAGACGGAACGTACGAAGAGGAGTACAGTTGTTGGCCGCCAGCCGTCTGCATGATCCTCATATCCCTGGTGGAAATAGTACTGTTCAGTATCGACGCGGCTCACGGGAAGTCAGACGCCACCGGGACAATAGCACAAATATTCATATACAACCCACACAAGAGACAGGAAGCATGGCGGTTCTTCACTTATATGCTGGTTCATGTTGGGTAAGTTTTAAGTACGGTTTTTTCCTACATGTTAAGGTCGACAGACAGGCTGAATGTCCAACTGATGGTCCATTAGGTGGCCACCGTCGCCTATAAAACAAACAACGTCATAGGTGCTAAAAGTGCGCTGCCGACCATAGAAGGGTTAAAGATAAGGGATGGGTCTGAAATTTTATTTTATTTTATTTAATCGAAATACCAACAGCACATCAAAATTATACAACACGTTTACTTTTTGTGTACCAATTACTGGTATTTACAGCTACATGTTACATGTTGTCTCTGCTAAAAATTTAGAAAAAAAATAATAATTAATAATACACATATTATATCTACTCGAAACTTAAGCATTTACGATAAAAAAATTAAAAAATCTCTAGTAAGATAAAAAGCAGAGCGTTCACTTAAAATTCAATTCAATTAATTATACAAGTCAAAGTAATATCTAACAATATAAATTCAATCCTATCAATAACAACAATCCAATCAGCAATATCAATTCGTCAGACCATAAATTCACAACTACATTATTATTATTATTATTTGAATAAAATATCGTCAAAATGAAAGCAATTAATCAATATTTTTAAATCTTGAGTTTCCTTTCAAAACAATTCAAGCTGTCATGAAAAATATCCACCTCCAAGTCAGTCTGGAGAGAACGGAAATTGGAAATAAATAAAGTTATAAACTAACAACCGACTTTCTATTGAGCTCAAACACGCTATATCTGCTGTAAGTTGCTGAGGAGATGGGTGTCCCGCAGAATACTCTATGCCGTAGTTAACTATCATCGATTAAGGTTACCCATGGAAATACCGTCAAAGTAACTAAACCAAATTTCACATCAATCGAACCTGTGAAATCCCTTCGTCATCTAAGAAATGGGCGAATGATCTAACGGCTGAACAGTACCTTTACCATGAGTTTACAATTACCGCACTCGCTAGCGAGAGGGTAAAACATTTTTTTGAAAAACTGTCAATGTCAAATTAACAGTTGACAGAACTTCATAAACTATAGCTAAGAACTATCTCGATTGCGTCAGCTTTCAAACAAAAAACTGATAAAAAATCGGTCTGTCCGTTTGGGAGCTGCGATGCTAGACAGGCACACAGATACACAAACTTAAAAAGACTGAAATGAAAGAAGTATATAAATAAATAAATAAAATATAAATATCTTCATACATTCCACACAGCACTATCTAGTTCCACAGTAAGCAACTAATGCTTGTATTATCGATACCAGACAGTTGATATAAATACATAGATTACTTTTTTTTGTAAATACATACATATTATAAATACAAAAAACATCCATGACTCAGGTAAAATGCAAAGATAAAATGTTAACACATAAACATTTGCCCCTAGCGGGATTCGAGCCCGCGAACGTTTGGTTAACAGCTAGAGTTACTGGCCATTAGACCAAACGTGTTGTCAAAGGAGTGCTTCTATACTTTTCAGAGTAGTTCATCTCCTAGTGAATCTAATGGTTCAGCTGTTCCTCGGCGTGCCTTTAGAGATGGTGCATCGTTGGTGGCGTGTTACGCTGGTGTACGTAGCAGGTGTTATCGCCGGCTCACTAGCCACCAGTCTTTCAGACCCGAAGGTTTATCTGGCCGGCGCTTCGGGAGGGGTGTACGCTTTGATTACGGCTCACATAGCTACTATTATCATGGTAAGATGGGTTAAGATTATATTATCTTTTATTTTCACAAAAACACATGTCATAGTTACACATATTCGTTGAGTGAGTGCAAATTTTGTGATAGGTATAATATTTCTCTAACTCCCGATTTAGATTGGACACTTGGATTCAAGCGCAGTGTAATTAGGTTACTGGGTGATAAAAAAATTCATTTATTCTGTTTTTTTTTTTTTCGTGTTAAAGTTGACTGACAGGCTGACGGTCCAATTGATGTTAGGTGGCTACCGTCGCCTATAACACAAGAAACGCCATAAGTGTTGCAAGCATTTTGCCGACCATAATGGGATCGAGGATAAAGGATTGAGAACGGATACTTAGAGAAATGGGCTTTGGCGTCGTCGCTCAAGCTATGGAGAGGTCTATGCTGAAGTTACACTGCGAAATTGATTGATTGATTGATTGATTAATTTATTTATTATACAGGCCCTCCAACGAGTTCGTCATCATTTAAGTTAGGTAACAATTGGCCACACCTACTGTCACAATTACTGAAGGCACAGCCTGCACCAATGAAAGTACTAATTAACATCTAAAATATTAAATCTTCAGCAAAATGAGAAATAATAAATAGATTAAATACAAACAAAGCAAAGAGATACTGTCAGGTATCTCAGGTCAGCAATGGTCAGGTGTCAGAGCCAAGGAAAAGGATGAGTAGAAGGGTCGATTTCGTGCCTTAATTAGGGCATGAAATTGAATTAGGAATAAGAAGATCCATAGACGAAAGCCTGCGGATCAATAAGTTGTAGTGTTCGTGGCAAGCAAGGTCTCTCGGCAAGGAAATCAATTCATACATGTGAACTTCATAATTATTATTTAATTGTTTGTCTTAGGCTCGAGTTCACCAACAGACGGTTAGTTTTTAAACAGCTGTTTAAAATTTAAACAGCCGTTTAATAATATTTTGTTGTTCACCATCGCTAAAGTGCGGGTTAAACGCCCCAAACATCTGATTAACTTAATGTTATTAAACGGCTGTTTAAATTTTAAACAGCTGTTTAAAAATAACCGTCTGTTGGTGAACTCGAGCCTTATTGTAACTGTCTAGTACGTTTTTATTTTTGTATGTTGTGTTCACATGTAGTACGTTACATTCCGAATTAATTGCTGTATTTGTATGTTCTAGTTTTTTTTATTTTTATTTACTTATACATGGAATTGTATACCAGTTTTGTGAATCTTAATAAAAAAATTTTTTAAAGATGATGATGATGATGATGATGATGATGATGATGATGATGATGATGATGACGATGATGATGATGATGATGATGACGATGATGGTGATAATATAAAGAAGGATGGCCCACTTGATGGTTGTCAAATTTAATAAATTGTTTCAGAACTGGGCTGAAATGGAGTTCGCGATAATACAACTCCTAGTTTTCCTCTTGCTAGCAGCTGTGGATATCGGAACAGCTGTTTACAACCGCTACTGGGGTCAAACTGCGCAAAATATTGGCTACGTCGCTCATTTAGCAGGAGCTGTTGCAGGTATACTACTCTATATAGTTATATTTTATTTTATTTTATTTTATTTTATTTTATTTTATTTTATTTTATTTTATTTTATTTAGGAAAACAAACAATTACACAATATATAGTAAATATAAAGAAGGACATTCATATAAATAGAAGTAATCGTGCAATCAACAACATTTTCCACGAATTGGTACATAGATTTACAGAGAAAACAAGAAGAAAAATAATAATAATAATAATAATAATACACATTCATACACAACAAGAAAAAACACCAGAATACAATTATAGTTATATAAAGTGTATTTTTATTTGATTCAACAAAAATGTACGACTTGACTTGACCTGACTGCTTTAGACATGACGGACCTGTTTTGGAAAACTAAGAAAAATTATAGACTTGACTTGACTAACTAGTGTCTGAATCTCTGCTACTTTTGATTTTAATTTCAATTTTGCCTTTTTTTTAAAAAAAAAAGCTATTACAAATTGATATTTTTCCAAATGACACTGGCAAAATCGTAACGCGACAATCGACATTAACTTGACACTGACAGACAATGGCCATTTTAAAATGAGCCGCATTGCCATTTAAACCTAAGAAGAAGAAGAACAAAAATGTAAACAAATATGGCGTCACCAGGGGTCACTGACCTGTTTTAGAGATGGGATTTGTACAATAGACATATCAAAGGGAGTTGACTCAGTGATTAACGTAACTCATTTTTTGTATAAGTTTTCCTTGAAAATAAATAAATACCATCCTATGGTATGGTAAACCTTGACTAGATGGTGCAGCATCAAGTAGTCTTCAAGACATCCAACTCCTCGGCGACTCAAATCAGATGTGGCGTGTTTTGGCTCAATAGAAAGTCGATGGTAAGTTTATAATTTCATTTTTTTTTAATTATAGCTTGCATTCCAGGTCTCCTGGTAGGAATTGGTGTACTCCGTAACCTGGAGAAGAGAAAGTGGGAGAAGCGTCTCTGGTGGGCGGCGGTGCTTCTCTATCTCTCTCTGATGACGGCTGGAGTTTTAGCCAACATCTTTTGGACGAGCCGATTCGAGTAATCCTATTTTATAGATAGGTGCTATAAACTTTTTTTATTTCCTATGAGCAGGTGGAAGTTTCGTGGGGCAGGAAGTGATTGTAAAACGCACAAATTTTGTCAAATAGAATGACTAAGCCAAGCCTGTGGTGGGGATATTTAGTTTTTCAACTTGAATGATATGTTGATTAATTTGATGAATAAATTATTCACGTAAATATTTTAATCTGGTACAGTATCCGTTCCGAAATGCGGATATATGTATATTTCTTATAATTCCCGCAAATTGCAAATGCTCATTACAGGAACCTTGTCACAGTAACATCCACATGAAGTAACATTAGCATTCACGTGAAGTAACATTAGCATCCACGTGATGTCACATTAGCATTCACGTGAAGTAACATTAGCATCCACGTGATGTCACATTAGCATCCACGTGATGTCACATTAGCATCCACGTGAAGTAACATTAGCATCCACGTGAAGTAACATTAGCATCCAAGTGACTTCACATTAGCATCCACGTGATGTCACATTAGCATTCACGTGAAGTAACATTAGCATCCAAGTGACTTCACATTAGCATCCACGTGATGTCACATTAGCATTCACGTGAAGTAACATTAGCATCCAAGTGACTTCACATTAGCATCCACGTGAAGTAACATTAGCATTCACGTGAAGTAACATTAGCATCCAAGTGACTTCACATTAGCATCCACGTGATGTCACATTAGCATCCACGTGACGTCACATTAGCATCCACGTGACGTCACATTAGCATCCACGTGACGAGTGTGTCGCGTGATTACGTCACCAAAATGGTGGCCAGGCGCATTAGCGATTTGCGGGGCTTATACTAGATAATTACAATTTTTTCGTACAATAAACTCGAACTAGTAAAATAAAGACTTCCCACTAAAACACGTGCCTTTGTGAGTGTCTTCTAGTAATTTATTTCTAGTGTATGTATGTATGTATGTATGTTTGTATGTACGAGTATGTGTCATGTCTAAGCACAATATGTCACGCGTTTAAGTGAAAGTGCGAAGATACTATTACACTTATTTTTGTTGTAGTTTTTAAAGAACATATTAAGTTGTTATAGATAAAAACCCTTTGAACTAAGTAAATAATTATAGAGCGGCGCTATTAAAGAGTTTCAACATAATTTAATTATTGTGATTTTACGAAGTAATATAAAGAATAATAAAAATAATTTTATCACATACAAAAAAAAACATCACTAACAACGATTTTATTTATTTACGAGTAATTATTGAACTTTAAAAGTTTTAAGAATTTCGTGAGAGCTTAATTTTTAAAACATTAAAAATTAATGTGATAATAAAAAGTGTAGCTCAAAACTTAGGAAAAAAACCTAATGAAAGTTTTTTTTTCTTTCTAAATTATTTCCAATTATTTAATATTACAGAATCTTTAAAATACTTAAATAAACGTTTAATTTACATAACATTTATATAGGCAGCATTGAAAAGTTTCCACAAATATTTATTTTATTTCACATATAATTATGTATTTATTTATTATGCATTCAATGCCACGGACACGACGTTTGTGTTCACGAAAATTTTTTTAACCAGCGCCGATGACACAACGTATGTGTTCTCGATATTTATCATGATCAAGTCAACACCAATTGACCTAATATGAAATGTGAAATTTATTCTGGGATTAAAAATTTTGATGAATAATAAGTTAGTATAATAATGACTATACGAATATAATAATTCGTATAGTCATTATTATACTAATGGCGAAAACACACACACACACACACACACACGTTGTGTTCATGCCAATTTTTACTCCAGTACCGTGAACACAACTGCTGTGTCCAGGTTGGGGTTAAAACCTGAGTGGTAGCTATAGCTATTGATTTCATTGATTTGATGATGTGTTATATAAAATATATTACATATATACTTATATATAAATAAATATATATAATATGTGTATTTGGGATGAAGATGCCGTCCTTAGGGGTCAGTATTGCCATAAATGATTTATTTCCCATTTCCTATTCTTTTTTTATTTATTTTTTTCTAAAAATATAATACCACCTATATATGTATTATATATGTACTAATAAGTCAATGTACTGTAAAATGCGCACAAAATGTCTACAAATATTTTTTAGGCAATAAATGAAATTGATTTTAAAGTATTTTCCTATGAACTGTAACTTAATGTGTAAACAAAACATAATATGAACATATTTAAACATATCCAAACGTTTTTATTGTTCTGTTCATTTATATTATTATAATTAAAAAAAAAAATGTATACCGAATTTTTTTTTTTTAATAATATTATTCAAAGCTAAAGTAAGTTCTAAGATGTATTATATAAATTATTAATTATATATAATGCACATTACTCGTGATTATGTAAGTATATGAATTTTCAAATGTTGGCCTTATTCTGGATATATGGTTTTTGCCCTCCGTAAGTTCTATGCTTAAGAAAGAAAGAAAGAAAGGAATTTCTGTTCTTTCTTAGTGTGTGTTCTTTCTTAGTACCATAGAAGATCATACTAGTAGCGACTACCATAGAAGAAAGAAAGAAATTCCTTTTCTTTCTTTCTTTCTTAGAATAAAGAAATAAAGAAGAATAAAAAATAAGAAACCGTATAAGAAAGATAGAAATTTCTTTTCTTTCTTTCTTAGAATAAAAAAATTAAGAAGAATAAAGAAAAAGAAATAAAGAAGACTAAAGAATAAGAAACCATAGAAGAAAGATAGAAATTTCTTTTCTTTCTTTCTTAGAATAAAAAAATTAAGAAGAATAAAGAATAAGAAAGAAATTTCTTTTCTTTCTTTCTTAGAATAAAAAATTAAGAAGAATAAAGAAAAAGAAATAAAGAAGAATAAAGAATAAGAAAGAAATTTCTTTTCTTTCTTTCTTAGAATAAAAAAATTAAGAAGAATAAAGAAAAAGAAATAAAGAAGAATAAAGAATAAGAAAGAAATTTCTTTTCTTTCTTTCTTAGAATAAAAAAATTAAGAAGAATAAAGAAAAAGAAATAAAGAATAAGAAAGAAATTTCTTTTCTTTCTTTCTTAGAATAAAGAAATAAAGAAGAATAAAGAATAAGAAACCATAGAAGAATGATAGAAATTTCTTTTCTTTCTTTCTTTCTTTCTTTCTTCTATGGTAGTCATTACAAGTGTATGGTGTTCCTAAAGTTGGGGCCATTTCATTAGCTTTAGTTAAAAGGAATGAGTTGAATGCGTAAGCGCCATTTTAGCGCTTCTAACTAACACAAGTAGATAATAACTTTGAGAAGTTTGTATTATTTTTCTTTCAAGTATTAAGAATTTTTATTTTTTAGTTGGCCCACTTCCAAATGGTTACGATTTAACGAATAGCGATTCTGCTACTTTTATTAAAAAAAAATGTATCGGTTCAAACGTCACAGATAATATCGAATCAGCCTATAAACTAGACATGTTGTGATATGATGAAGTATTCCAAATAGATTCCAATATTATGTCAGAATATATAAGGTAAGTACTCGATATTATCATTCTATATATTAATTAAATCATCGATATATTTAATTATATCAATAATATGGTGTTTTAAAGTCGTCATTTGGACATAAAACTCATTCGGGAGAGCAAATCACACATTTTATATCATATATTAAAATCGACAGATATATAATGAGGAAATATAAATTTAATATGAAACGAATATGTATACTTTTTATAATAATAAAAAAAATGGTGTTCAATTACACAGGTATTCTTTTTGAAGGCATTTAAAAACTGTAACTCGTTATTTAGTATTATAATGATTATCTATTCTAAGATATCCACAATTTTCTCTTCTTTTTTTAAAAAAAAATTTGATACCTCTTACAAAATTCTACTGCATTGCATCGTTTGACTCTACACTCGCTAATAGAGCCCTTTCCTAGGTTAATTGATCTATAAGAGACTTATTATCTTATATATATAAAGGGGGCGTTCAAGTTTTATAAAACAACTTTTGACAACCCCCTCCTCCTCCTCCTCTTCTTCTTCTTCCCCCCCCCCCCCCGTAACGCGCCGTATCGTTTTTCTGTACCCTCCCTCCCCTCCTAACAATCAAGTGACCATTTTTACCAACGAAAAGGGTTGTCAACTTGGGAGAACAAAAAAAAGTGACGTACAATACACACTACAATAATCGAAACGTTTTACAAGACACAATTCCCCCCCCCCCCACTCGATATAAATCTGTCGTGTAAGAGAAGCATAATGAGCCCATTTAGTATAATAAATAAATTAATTTAGCATTTTTTTTTTCAACCTCAAAAATCGACAAATGTACGTACCTCCTTTAATTTTAAGTAAACGCATTACTGTGAACCTGTGATACAAATAACATGTAATAACTACCTATTTGTATTTGTAATTATGTAATCAGTTTTATTTAAATAATGTCCATTTCATTTAAAAGCTATTTTCGCCCTATTAATATCGCCAATAGGATAAATAATAAAAAAGTTAAGCCTATCTTGCGAATTGTGCATTGTTTTATGTTTATTTTCAACCGTCCAATACTTGAATACAAATTAAATTATCCAAACTTTTTATGCTTTTTACCCTTTAACGTTCGCGTCGTACTTTAACATCCGCGTGACCGTCTTATTCCATACGCGTTCTCGCCAGCCAGTGTCGCGAGATTACGTCATTAAAAATGGCGGCCAGGCCCATAGCAATTTGCGGGGCTTAGGGCCTCTTTCACCGTGTGTCAAGAAGGCTAACCGCCGTTTAAAGTCACCGGTAACCGGGAATGATGGAGATGATATATACCTTTGTTCGTAAGTTAAAAGTCCCAAACATTGAAAAGAAAATTATTTAAAAAAATTATCGAAAATTAATTAAGAAATATTTAAAAATTTAATTATTTCTAAAAGTAACTAATCAACACTTTACTTGTAGTTGGTGAAAGAGGTCCTTATAGTAAGAATTTTTGAAGGCAACCCCGACCCCAATTTTTGAAGGACATGTTTATTTGAGGACAGTGTAAATGACCTTCAATGTTAAAGGTGATTTTTTTTTTCATCATAAAAGTACATTTACGTAGTAGGGATAAGTGGAAAGTTCCACTTATATCTACCAGTTTATCTACTTATTAGGGATACTTAGGTGTAAAGGGCGATTATTGACGACATAACTCTCTTCAATGTGTTCAACTTTGTACAATTATACAAGCAGATTTTACTGTCTTTTCTTCTATTGTTTTCAATCTAAGTAACCACATGACTAAGTGCGCTTTACTTGTAATTAAGTTAGTTTAAGTTCCTGTTAAGTGTTAAGTATCAAAGAAGTATTTTCAACAATGTTTTTGTTGAATAAAATCTACCTACTTATCTATTTTTAACAATTTCTTTTTATTTAATTAACAATGACACCCATTCATAGTTTTCTACAATAGGTAGAAGTTTTGATGGTATATGCCAACTGTTTTTTTTTTTTTGTTAGTCGTCAGACAGGCTGACCGTCCACTTGATGGTAGGTGGCTACTGTCACCTATGACACAAGCAAAGCCACAAGTGATAGCGAAATATACCCATTAATAGCGAATTAAAGGGCTTTATCATGCCTTACTAACTCACCGAAACAACGGCACATATGCTGTTAATTTCAAGGTGGTCTTCTGTGATTACAGTCGGCCCAAATGACTTCGAATCGCAATGTAGGGCACATTTTAGCCGCTTCTTTCCAGAGCCAACTGAAAAATTCGTTAAAGCAGGCATCTTAACCACACGACTAACGGGCTCGTCAAAACAATTTTATTAACACAAGCAAATGTCGATGTTTGCCTTAGAGATAAAGAGGAGATAGCCAAATGTGCTGTTATATACTGTCACAGTGATCTTTATGGAGGTGGTTACCTGTGGTTACTGTGACCGACAGTCTGTCCATTTAACGTATTGTGCCTTGCTTGTACCTACTTAATTTGGCAAATTGTCAAAATACATATATTCTGCTTTTGGTGCAATAAATCTCGATCAATCGCTAGTTTTAAAACACTTTTAAGTTTGAGTTAATAACGATTATAACATTATTTAGCAGTGAAAATATCAGGTTTTTTGCATTAATAAAATTAGTACAGAATACTTGTGGTTTTTTGAGTTGAGAAAGAAACTAATATTTTAATATTACATATTTCAGTAATTTTTAATTGATAAATGAACTTTATTAGGTAATTTATATCTCTTTAATTGGTGAAGTCTGTCACGAAATTAAATATGAAAACTACCCTATAATTAATTAAGAAGTAAAAAATAAAATTTTATTGATACTTAGTTCTTCTTCTTCTTCTTCTTAGGTTTAAATGGCAATGCGGCTCATTTTAAAATGGCCATTGTCTGCCAGTGTCAAGTTAATGTCGATTGTCGCGTTATGATTTTGCCAGTGTCATTTGTAAAAATATCAATTTGTAATAGCTTTTTTTTTTTAAAAGAAAAGGCAAAATTGAAATTAAAATCAAAAGTAGCAGATCCAGACACTAGTTAGTCAAGTCAAGTCAAGTCAAGTCTATAATTTTTCTTAGTTTTCCAAAACAGGTCCGTCAAGTCTAAAGCAGTCAGGTCAAGTCCTGATACTTAGTTAATTTAAAATGAAACTTCTCTTAAACGAAACGTTATTCTCTTGACGTCTATATGACTTAACTGTCAATCTTTCGCTTAAATGTCAGTCGGGCTGTCATATTATGTTACTAAATCTGCCAGTGTCACACTTAGTTTGCTGTGCTGTCAAGTCATGTCAAGTTGTAGCAGTTTTGCTTTGCTTGCACGGTTTTATCTCAACTTTTTTATCTTTATGATTAATTAGTTAACCAACAAAAAACTCATTCATTTGTACAATGTTAGCTTTTATAAACAGCAGACTTGTTTATATTTTGATTTAAAAATCCCACAACGGGAAATTTAAATTATTTAGACGAGATATCGAGATGATTCACCCAAGTTGTACAGTTTTGTGCCTATTTCTCTCACTGTTCATATTCGGGTGCACACCGCGCTCAATCGACGAAGAAGATGAACAGTTTTTATTAAAACCGAAGTACACAGACAACCACGAGTTGGAGGAATTGTATTTGGAACTTGAGAAGTCGTACCCGGAACTTGCACACGTCTACTCTATAGGGCAGTCGGTCGAGGGTCGAAAGTTATTGGTTCTGCAGATCACAGACGATGTCCGCAACGCGCACCCTGGCCGTCCATCCTTCAAATATGTGGCCAATATGCACGGCGATGAACCAATTGGCAGACAGCTGGTCATATATTTGGCCCAATATTTGTTGTTGAATTACGCCAATAATGATAGAGTGAAGAAGTTGGTGAACAGCACTGACATTCATTTGATGGCAACTTTGAATCCTGATGGATTTAACAGAAGCAAGGTAAGTGATTTGTCTGATTTTGACTACACAAATATGTCTTTAAATTTGCTTTCATAGATAAAAGATAAAGATAGTTTTTATTTCAAGGAATCATAATATAAAACATGCTACAGTACATTAATATAATGTAGCAAGTAATGTTTAGTGTTGTTTCATTCCAATCATTTGACAAACGTAAAAATTAATTGAAATATTACACGCTATTCTAGAAATGCACTTCGGTCAATTGGATCTTAATCCAAATACCATGTATACAAAGTTGCGGTCATTTATAGTATATCTATACATACCTATATAATATAACTAGCTGTTGCACACGACTTCGTCCACGTAATTTTATAAAATTTAGCCTATGTTACTTGCTGATAATATAGCTTTCTATAGTTGAAAGAATTTTTAAAATCGGCCTAGTAGTTTTTGAGTTTATTCATTACAAACATACAAATCTCTCTTTATAATATTAGTATAGATAAAATTGGTAACAAGCCGTGTCTATATTAAATATTATTTAAAAAAAAACTAAAAAAATGCAATTAGTCCACTTTGTATTTATGTTTACGAGGTTAAAAAATTGTTTTTAGAATTTTTATCTGTTTGTCTGTTCATCTGTTTGGCTGTGTTTATTGGTTCAATTTGTTCACGCTAATAGAAACGGCTTAACCGATTTGAATGTGGTTATCGGTGAAACAGATGTACATGGCGGATTCATATTATAAGTTCATAGAGATTAAAGTTTTAAATATTAGGTGTTGTTTACAAATATTGTTTTTCTTAAAGAAATAATTATAACTAAGCTGTGACCAAATTCAAGGTCAATGGGTGATTGTACACCGTAAAGCAACTAGACCATTCACTAACTGTCCTAAACAAACTTTTTAAATCCAATTGTAACATATTTTTTTGTGTAACACTGTCTTAATTAATCAGTAAAAAAAGTAATGTTACCAAAACTTTTTTCTAGATGAAAGTTACCCTAGGTATGTCCTTTTCTGTATCCCTGACAAGAGGTATGTAAAATTTCATGATGATTGGTTGAATAGTTAAGGTGCAAAAACGTAACAAACAAACGAAATTAATTTCTCATTCTATACATATAATATATCTTAATCCTAACTAATATAAGTTACATGTAGATACAGATATTATATCTATAGAGGTGTTGTCTATATTGCAAGTTGCAAAGTTTATCACTAAGCATCCTTTTGCAAGCGATAACATGTCTTTGACCTGATGCATATTAATTATACAAGCCATATTGCATTTTGTAATTGTAAATACTTATTTAAACTTAAAAACAGAAACATTAAGTGCAACTTTATTTATTTATTCTTAATTGTTGTCTCTCAAATAGTAAAATATTACATAATTATCGTCATCACTCTAATTTTTAAATAGTTTTTTTTTTTTGTTAAAGGGTGACGTACTGGCTTACGGTCTATTTAACGGTATGTGGCCACCTTTGCCAGTAAACACAAGTTACATTAGGAGGGATAGGTCGAAATAATAGGTCATTGGTGACTCAGTGGGGTGATTGATGTAAGATTTTGTGAGCCGGCCATTCACTGCAGTTTTTTTTTAATGTTGAGGTCGACAGACAGACAGACAGGATGGTAAGTGGCTACCATCGCTTATGACACAAGCAACTATATAGGTGCAGCAAGTGCGATGCCGACCAGAGAAGGTTAAGGAGGGGATCTCAGGGGATGGGGTAATGGGCTCTAATATCCCTTACTCTCTCACCGAAACACAACAACACACATGCTGTTATTTCACGGTAGTCTTCTGTAAGGGGGTGGCTACTGCCGCCAGACGGGCTGCCCAAATGACTGCGAAATCACTGCTTAAATCCGCCTAAATGTGAATGTGATTGCCGTGAATGAACGGCGTTATGTGTTCCCTAACTCCAGGTGGCTCTTTGTTAAAACGGGCATAAGTCTGTTAATCGATATGGCTGTGTTCACTGCGTTATATTTTTCATTTTTTAATGTGTGCAAAGTCGCGGGCAACAGCTAGTAATTCAATATATCAATAGTTATGTATCAGACGTTATTAAGCTATGCTTGCAAAAGAAGAAACAATTATAAATATTTAAGAGTTAGGACCAATATTCACAGACTTGATCACATTATTTGAGAGTGTACTAGTATCGACACTTTCGATACAATTGCTAATAAGTCATGGCTCACGACTGTTGCTACCCAAATCGACTTCAAACCGGAATGCGTTTGAAATAGATATTAGCAAGTTTTTTTGTCCATTGCAGACTGTGTCCAAATTGTACCGTTAGCACGCGCTCGTGACCTGTTATTGGTTTTATAGTTTTTTTTTTCTAAGGCGTATTTTAATTTTTAATTTGACCTTCAGGTCACCTATACTTCTAGGTTTACTTTTAGGACTGCCTGTTAAAGTTAAAATCGTATTACCATTTATAAGGGCACTGTATTTATTGATAGATTTCGAATTATTTGATTATATTTACTGTTATGAGCTGGTTTTTTGTGTTTACACAGGAGTACTCACTGAAGAATCACAAACATATTGTGATTCATTTGTAACATCAAACACACTGCGTTCCCCAGTTACAAACTGTGGAGTCTGTTTGGCGACAGTAATCAACCTCTTTCAGTACCTCTTTCAGTAGACAACCCAGAACATGGTGTATGTGAACATGTGATCTCTCAGGTGCTATACGCGTGGCTACCGTATGTAGTATAGTATTGGAATTATAATGCATTCATCGTTTTATTTCCAGGAGGGCACTTGCGATTCCCTGAAGGATTTCGTCGGTCGAAACAACGCTAAAGGCGTTGATTTAAACAGGGACTTTCCAGACCAATTCGACAAGCACAAGTCGCCCGCGGACAACTATATTTACGGGACTCGACAGCCAGAGACACAGGCCACCATAAGATGGCTTTTGGGAAAACAGTTTGTGCTCTCTGGTAATCTTCACGGAGGCGCCGTTGTCGCCAGTTATCCATACGATGACTCTGTGTAAGTATAAAAAAATAGTTAAATTTTTACTATTCTGCATCAGCCTGTATATCGGTAATCGGTTAAGTTATAACAGCAATTCGCCGAGTATAATTGATCGAGTACATCGATTGTAGTATGACATAATAAATCTTTTGGTGTGTGGCAAGAGTCTTTATGTGACGGTAGCCACTTACAATCTGTCACCCTTTTTAATATAAAAAAAATATAATATATAACAAGAACATTACATTGCAGAACCCAATGAACATTTAACCACTTTAATGTAGTCCTGTCCTTTTTTTTTGACCCTGACGCCCGACGCAAAAAGAGGTGTTATAAATTTGACTTGTGTTTCTGTCTGTCTATGGCATCGTGGCTTCCAAACGAATGGACCGATTTGGTTAAGGTTTTTTTTATTTATTGAAATCTTACATGACCGCGATGGATCTTAGATGTAATTTATCAAGATATGTTCGTGCGTTTGAAGATCATCACCTTATTTCCCAGATCTCACTAACTTCTGCAGTTTCGATTGATTTCAAATTTGAAATTTGGTGTACCTGTTATTCAGTGGTATTTCCATGACATGACATCAAGTCGTCTGCAGGATACCCAACTCCTCAACAACTTACAGCAGATATAGTCTATTGGGGGGAGGCACATTAGAATACACTCAATAGATTTTCCGAGTGGCTAGTTAATATTGTAGCTGGTTTTGAAATAATGAAGCCATCTTAAAGCAAGTGAATTTATTGATTTGCAACATTATGCCGTTGCAGTTACGGTAGAGAATGCTGTGAGGAGAGTAGTTCGCCGGACGACGCTATGTTCAAACATCTGGCGGCTATATACGCGTTCAGACACCCGGAAATGAGGAGAGGTGACGCCTGTCCCCCTGAAAACTTCACCCATGGCATCACCAATGGGGCTTTTTGGTATTCAGTACACGGTTGGTACCATAATATTATCTTTTGATGCTATAGTATTGATGCAACATACAACAGTCAGAGGGGTAACGTGTCTGTATTCTAATTGAAAACCATAGTTCACAGCGATGTTCAAATCTAGTAACCAAATGAAATTTATATACGAAAAAAATAAAATCGTAAACGAGTCATTAAATATTTTTTCAAAAAAAAAAAAAAACACGAATTTTTACATGTACTTATGTGGTAAAAAAAAAATAGGTTTTAGAATTTTCAAAATTACATGTGCGAGGTAAAAAATGATTATATATAGAGTTTTTATCTATCTGTGCCTCCTTTGTGCAAGCCAATCTCAGAAACGACTTAACCGATTTGGATGAATGAAATTTGGTAAACACAATTGTATGAAATCGTATAGTAAAGGATATTTTATATCCTCGAAAAATTTCCCCTTTAGGTTCGTTTGAGACTAAAAAAAAAAAACGAACTATCTAGTGCAGGGGTGGCGAACCTTTATGGATCAATGTACCATTTTTTTCTAGAGAAATGTTCAGAGGGCATAGACGTGCCATGAAATATATTTTTTTTGCATATAATATAAAACCTGGTAAATTTAAATTGATAAATAAATATTTTGATTTTGAAAACTAAATTCCTATCGATTCCAAACTCTTCATTTACTGCAATTATATATATATATATTGCCTTGCATAGTAATAAATTAAATGAAATTAGATGATTTCGAAAATTTGCATGTATGTAGGTATAATATATTTGGTAATTGCTGACTGTATAATTTTTCCAAAATCTTTGAATTTTGACGGAAACAATTATTAAAATGATCGATAGTCTCCTTAGGCTCGAGTTTACCAACAGACGGTTAGTTTTTAACAGCTGTTTAAAATTTAAACAGCCGTTTAATAATATTTTGTTGATCACCATCGCTAACCAGATTAATCATTAAGTTAATCAGATGTTTAGGGCGTTTAACCCGCATTTCAGCGATGGTGAACAACAAAATATTATTAAACGGCTGTTTAAATTTTAAACAGCTGTTTAACAACTAACAGACTGTTGGTGAACTCGAGCCTTAGTGAATTTTGTTCTAGCTACATAGGTTTAGTTAGGTAATTGCCCTTACTGACTCGTCTTACCACCTGTATAATAACAAAACAATGATGATATTTGACTGAATGGAGTTTGTTATTTTTTAATTAAAATGTAAACTGTTTTGATCGGTGGCGTGTCCGAAAAACTGTTTTGCGTGCCACAGGTTCGCCACCCCTGATCTAGTGTTTCAATTAAAACATGTAGAAACAATAATTCTCAGGTGGCATGCAGGATTTCAACTACATACACACGAATTGCTTCGAGGTGACATTCGAGTTGTCCTGTTGCAAATACCCTCCGGCTTCGGACCTCACCAAGTACTGGAGGCTCAACAAGGAGTCTTTGCTCGCGTTCGCCGAACAATCTCATCTCGGCGTCAAGGGATTCGTCCACGATGAGAACGGGGATCCTGTCAAGGTGAGGTGTTTGATAATAAACAATGCACAAATAGACTTGACGGTTATGATTTTATTTTAAGACTGAACATTTACAAGTTGCTTTTTAACATATACAATACTCCTTACCAAATACCCCCCCATACATTAGTACGAACACAAATTGCGAAACGTTTTAATCCATATGTACAATTAAGCATTTACAACAAAATTACTAAACATTGTGAAATTAAGCATTATATCATACGTAAAGTTAAGGTTAAGATTAAAAAATGGTTGTTCAGTCTTAAATACGAGTATTTAGAAAAACTATTTAAATCGATTTAAATACTTAATATCTACATATTATATAGCCTCAATTTATAATCAAAATTTATTGTGTCTTTTACTTACTTTTATATATATCTACTTATTATTAATTTAATTTCTATTTAATAATTTTTAAATTGTTATTTGAATTTTTAATTATTTTAATTAATATAATGAAGCACACGATACAGACTTGCATGCCTAGTGTGTGTCTTCATAGCCAATAAACTAAATATATATGTTCCTGTAAATAAATAAATAAATAAAAAATAAACATTACACAAGGTAATCATCAGACAGTCATCAGACCTTTTTATTTTTTATTTATTTATTTAAAACATTTCACACACAACTTATTTTTACAAAAAAAATACAATAGAAACCGGATATAACGACTTCGGTTATAACGACGTATCGGATACAACGACCGAATGGCAAAATCCCTGTTGAATGCCTATAACGATTTAGTATGGCGGCAGTAACCACCCCCCTTGCAGAATACCACAGTAAAATGACAACATATTATGTGCTGTTTATTTTCGGTGAGCCAGAGCCAGAGCCTATTACTCCATCCCATCCTTATCCCTTATATCCTTATCCTTAACCGTCAGAGCACTTGCAGCATCTGTGGCGTTGCTTGTCTTATTTATGGGCGACAGTAACCACCTACCAACAAGTGGACCGTCAGCCTGTCTGTCGAGCTTAACATAAAAAAAAAGTATAGCAAAAAAATATTTATTTCAATAATTTTATATTTCTCAATATAATATACAAAATTAAATGACAGGTTTGATATATAAAAAACAACCTCTACAATCAACCAATAATATAATAATCCGTACTTATATTATAAAATATTATAAATGCGACAGTATGTTTGGGTGTATGGATGTTTGTGACTCTTTCGCGCAAAAACTATTGAACCGATCACAATGAAATTTTGCATACACGTAGTCTGTGACACCGGAAAGGACATAGGGTACATTTCATCGTTCAACGCGGACGAAGTCGCGGACACCAGCTAGTCAACCAATAATCTTAATTTCAGGACGCTCAAGTTAAAGTGGACAGCATTGAACATTCGGTGAAAACAGCTCAATATGGAGATTATTGGCGTCTCCTATTGCCCGGACGATATAATATATCCGCTGCAGCCTCTGGGTGAGACATTTTTTTTTTTTTTTTAGGTTTTTGTGTCTTAATCGATAATCGCACCCATTCATTTGTTTGGCTTTGGCTAGACCTAAATGGGTACAACCTCCGGTCACTGGAGGAGAGGGGTATGTAGGTTCCAAAACAAGTTTGTACTAATACAATGGTCTTTGTTATGTCGGAGCAAAGAGAAGACTAATTTTTACAAAAAAAAAAAATGCCCTATTTACAATGATTACAATGATTGCATACAGAACTAGTGGCGGTTGTGTCATGCGTCGAACAATGCTTGCACGACCGCCCGAAATAATATCTATCTCTAACACTATTTTGTTTGAACTCGCACATATCACTGTTTTTTTGTTGTTCTATAAGCACGAACACTATTCTATACTATATACTATTCTATATGTACATTGGTATGTTGTTTCGAACACTATGCTATTCTATATGTACATTGGTATGTTGTTTCGAACACTATGCTATTCTATATGTACATTGGTATGTTGTTTCGAACACTATGCTATTCTATATGTACGTTGTAGGCTGTCCCGAATAAACTTTATTAAGGGAACGTGCCCATACTACGTGACCCGTTCAAGGGGAGGGGGGGGAGGGGGGTTCCTCAAATACCACGCTTGGTCACGTGAGGGGAGGGTGGGGGGGGTGGGTCTTAGGTTTTTGTCACGTAGTATGTTTTTACATAACTTTTATCTTTTTGATAATATATTTTTAATTTTTAATTATAGGGGTAATGCACGAGCTCTGCGTCACGCGGCAAGCGCCATATTAATAAAGACAAATAAATATGTGCCAAATTTTTTTTTTTTTTTTACTTTCTGTTTGCAAAAAATAAAAAAAGATTTAAAACCATATTTATCAATTAACTAGCTGTTACTTTTTTTATATAAAATATAGCCTATGTTACTCGCTTATAATGTATGTAAGTTTCACAACAGTGAAAGCATTTTTCAAATTTGTCCAGTAGTTTCGGAGCCTATTCAATGCAAACAAACAAACAAACAAACAAACAAATCTTTCCTCTTTATTATATTAGTATAGACTACGTGAAAACATGGGGGGGGGGTTATACTACGGGTGGGCACCGAGGGGAAGCCTTCCCCCCCCCTCCTCCCCGCGTTAAACCGAGGGGAGGGGGGAGAGGGGGAGGCTTGGTTGGTAAATTGGTAAAAAAAAAAAATGGGTCATAATTGAATTTCGAATGCATTAGTTTTCGAAATAATTTTCAATGAGTTAAAAATTCTTCTCGTGTTCTTTTGTTGAGTTTCTATATTACTTTAACGAAAATCTTCTAAACAATACTTACAATTCATAATAAGTATAATATTTATTTATTTATTTATTTTTTTCAAAGCAAATCGCGTTGTCTATTTCTTGTATAAATTCTTCATTAAATAAACAAGTATACATTTTTTTTTCCACCCCAGCTTCCTCCCCGGTGAAACGGTGACTGTGACCGTTCCAGGCAATCAAACCGAAGCGATAACGCTCAACATGACCATCCACCGTGCACCGCGAGACACGGCCGTCGACGGTAAGTCGCCATCACCGTTCGGACTGCCTTACCATCACAACATTGCCACTAATATACTAACACATTGTTGGGTGATTGTCCTTAATCTCGTGTCGGTGTGGATTCTTAAGGCATAAATTAGTATTATTTAATGTATGGTGTTTTATTAATGCCACTAGATAAGAATTAACTTGAACTTTGTTTACTATTTTTTAAAACTTTTTTTTTTTAAATATTTACAAAAAAAAAAAAATAAGTACTCATACTCAATTTATAATTTAATTATTCGCTGTGATATTTACATTTTTTAGACTTAAACTCTAATGTTTAAATATTAAACTCGATGTGACTGAAAAAGAGTATAAAATTAGTTTGTCCTCGTGTGATGTCTCCATTGAAGTACTGCCAACTGTGGATTTTGCTTGACAAACGCCAAAGCGGCACATGAAAAGTACGCCTAAAACGGAATCATGGCGGAGTCTTGTCTTCGCGCTGTAAAAGATAGTAACTACCAACTTCTACTGTTCATTTTAAACTCCAATACAAGTTTTATGAGAACAAGCTCAATACGATTAAGATTGTTCTCATAAAACTTGTATTGCATGTGCTATTTGTGTTGACTCAATAAAATTTCCTTTCTTTCTTTCTTTCTTTCTATCTTTCTTTCTTTCTTTCTTTCTTTCTTTCTTTCTTTCTTTCTTTCTTTCTTTCTTTCTTTCTTTCTATCTTTCTTTCTTTCTTTCTTTCTTTCTTTCTTTCTTTCTTTCTTTCTCTCTCTCTCTCTTTCTATCTTTCTTTCTTTCTTTCTTTCTTTCTTTCTTTCTTTCTTTCTTAAATGACAGGTGTTTTATTGGTTTTAAATGACAGAGTTCATGCTCTACGCATATGTCACTTTTAAATGTTCAATAAAGTTTTGTATGGCGTGCGAAATCCATAGTTGTAGTACATTGTGATGGATGTCTCCGTCGATCTAAATATTAAAAAAAAAATCATGGAGCTTTCATATTTTTCGGAATATACTCTCGCTTAGGATTACTGTCCTTATGGCAGCCATACACGGTCAAGTCAATCGTCCAATCGGCATTATACATTTGGTTTGATCATGGAGGGTAGATATATATGACAATCGAACTGAAAAAATTGTCCTCCAACAATAAAATAAGGGTTCTAAAAGTGGCCACAGTGTCGCTATGCAGCATATCCTCTATCTATCTATGTTTGTCTAATTTACTCGATAATGCTATACTAGCCCTATCTTATTTTACCGGTTATCTGGGACCACTTTTTAATAGATAAAGACGGACCTCCTTAACTCTACCCTCCATAGGCTTGATCAATTCAACTTGACGGTGTAAATGACATTTTAAATGACAAGTATACTTGAAGAAACAATCGAATTAAGACCCTGTCGACTTGATCGTTCTTCACATCCATCTACTACAACTATGGATTTCGCACCCTATACAAAACACTACGAACTTTATGGAACATTTAAAAGTGACATTATTCATAGAGCATGAATTGTCATCTGTCATTTAAAGAAAATGTGACTTTAAGTCAACACATTGGAGTTTAAAATGAATAGTAGAAGTTGGTCGTTAATACCTTTTACCATTGACGCGCGAAGGCAAGGCTCCGCCATGATTCAGTTTTTGGCGTACTTTTTATGTGCCGCTTTGGCATTTGTCACTCAAAATCCATACTTGTAGTAGATTGATGGTTCTTCAAGTCAAATCAAGTCAATCGTCTAATTGGCCAATTGGCTTGATCTATATCAAGCCAATTGAAAGATAGACTTGATCGTGTAAGGCAGCCATTAGATTCTGTTTCGGAAGAGAATTTTTGTATGAATTGAATGCGCCTAACTAATATCATAATATTTTACTTCCTTTGATATATTTTTTCATGTAAAAATACAAAGAGTTCACGAGTGATATTTGACAGGTGGTGTGTTGACATGTCTTTGACATGTATTTATTATAAAATAATAAAATCTTCTTCTTCTTCTTCTTCTTAGGTTTAAATGGCAATGCGGCTCATTTTAAAATGGCCATTGTCTGCCAGTGTCAAGTTAATGTCGATTGTCGCGTTATGATTTTGCCAGTGTCATTTGTAAAAATATCAATTTGTAATAGCTTTTTTTTTTAAAAGAAAAGGCAAAATTGAAATTAAAATCAAAAGTAGCAGATCCAGACACTAGTTAGTCAAGTCAAGTCAAGTCAAGTCTATAATTTTTCTTAGTTTTCCAAAACAGGTCCGTCAAGTCTAAAGCAGTCAGGTCCAATAATAAAATCTCTCATTATTTAAGACGGTTCTATTCTCGAAA
This sequence comes from Synanthedon myopaeformis, assembly GCA_944738685.1. Lineage (NCBI taxonomy): Eukaryota > Metazoa > Arthropoda > Insecta > Lepidoptera > Sesiidae > Synanthedon > Synanthedon myopaeformis. Next base: position 859,839 of record OX122933.1, on the reverse strand, counting down.
AGACACTTAGCCCGTTTTTAAATGTTTTAAGTATCTACATTAAATTAGTTGTAAAGTTTGCTTGAATATTGTATCTTATTTGTATTGTATTGAGGAACAATTTTGAAGTTACATGTAATAGAATTTTATGTAAGATTTTAGTGTAGTTAAAGTAACTGCCATTAGAATTAAATAAAAATTTAGATTTTTTTTAGAAAATACCTCTCTCGGTACTAACTAAATTTGTAATCTAGTTTTTAGACTGACTGAAAAAAAGCAATGAAACCGACACTTTAACTTACACTTAGGTACACTTATTTATATACTTACTTGCTTAAAGTAGGGGAGCCCAAGAGGGGATTTTGGGATTTACTCGATCGAACCCAAACTAAGCATCCATTAAAAGACGTCACGATTTGGATGTAACGCAAGCTCGAGGCAGCTTTTTAAAAATGCAAAAAAAAAATCGCCATTTTAAAATACTCGAACGCGTCGGATTGTCATATAAGACGGTTCAGCTTAAATTCCTGATCGTGCTGATTCATAATGTGACGATTATTTGGAGGATTTTTCTTAATACAGCGTCTACAGGCTTTTGAAAGCTTGTAGAAAGCTATATATCATATAACTTTTTTCTTTCTATTAACTAATCTTCAAAATCCAATAGGTATCGACGCTCGAGTAACTACACATTTAGAATCGTGGGCTTCCCTACCATTATTATAAACATTGACAACATATAAAATCCTTTATATTTAAAAAAATAAAATTATGAGTCTAAAAAGTGCGGTTTCATTGAATATTCAGATATTAAGATAAATATTAAAAGGGGTGAATATAAGGATGGCTTTTTGCGATTAGGTTCGAAAATCGATTTTTTTTTATAATTTTTATTATTATAGTAAGATCTTGTATTTTCTATTTAAAAATATTATTCATGTAAATATTTTTTGATGCAATATTAACAACTTGTTTGCTCTATACTATATTTTTTAGACGAAGCATGCATATTTTTTTAAACTAACAAGGTCTAAGATTTTGATCTGATTTTTTTTTTGTTCATAAGTAACATATTTTTTTAATATTGATATATCCAGTAATTGCGTTGTCGACGAACGGAAAAACTAATTATTATAACAGACAACAATATACAATAGTCGCTATTAATTGTTAGAAACGTTGTATTTAAATTTCAGTGAATTTAAAAGTATACATTTAAGATATTTTTTTCTAAAAGCCGAATACTCAAACAATTTCAAAACTAAATGATCCATGAATGACGTCACATGGATGTTAATGTAACTAGATTCCTGCGCCTTTGAAATTTTCGGAAAATATACAACAATGTACTACAACTAAAGACTTCGCATCTCATAAAAAACACTAGGAACTTTATGGAATATTTAAAAGAGACATATTATTATGCGTAGAGCATGAACTCTGTCATCTGTCATTTAAAACCAACCAAACATCTGTCATTTAAAGAAAATGAAACTTTAAGTCAACACATTAGAGTTTAAAATCAATAGTAGAACTTTGTCGTTTACAACCTTTTACCATTGACGCGCGAAGGCAAGACTCCGCCATGATTCCGTTTTAGGCGTACTTTTCATGTGCCGCTTTGGCATTTGTGACGCAAATTCTATAGTTGTAGTACTTCGATGGACGAAGGGGATACTTTTTAATGTAAAATAATATAACATTTTTTTCTTTATGTTACGGTCGACAGACAGGCTAACGGTCCACTTGATGGTAGGTGGCTACCGTAGCCTATAACACAAGCAACGCCATAGGTGCTGGGTCACTCGCCGAGACACAACAGCACATATGCTGTTATTTCACGCGGGTCTTATGTAAGGGGGCGGTTACTGCCGCCAGACAGGCTGCTCAAACAACTGCGAAACGCAGTGTGCCCTGCCACTACTTTCCAAATCCATACCAGAAAGTTTATTTCCAAAGTTGACCCCGACGTGAATCGAACCCGGAGCCCCTGTGAGACGTTAGTTAGGCAGGCGTCCTTACGTATTATTAAATCAGAAATTTCCCTATACCTTCCTAATCCTTATCCTTAGCGCACTTGCAGCACCTATGCTGTTACTTGTGTTATAGGCGACGGTAGCCAAAGCCACCTCCCTTTAAGATCCTCTCGCGTCCATTTAAACAGGTTTTGTCCAATCTTGTGACCTATGCTGAATATTGACGACACGTTCGGTCTAGTGGCTAGTAGCCCTAGCTGTTAACCAAACGGTCGCGAGTTCGAATCCCGCTAGGGACAAATGTTTATGTGTTAACATTTTACCTTTGCACCTGAGTCACGGATGTTTTGTATTTATAATATGTGTGTATTTACGAAAAAAAAAGTAATCTATGTATTAATATCAAAACTGTCTGGTATCAATAATACAAGCATTAGTTGCTTAATGTGGAACTAGATGGTGCCGTGTGGAATGTGTGAGATATTTATTTATTTATTTATTTATTATGCAGCGCCATTTTTACTGGTTTATGATTTCATTTATTCTTTAAATGTAAGTTATGTGCTTCATAATCAATCGAATGCTTATCGGCGACCAATGGTAAGACTTATTTGAGTGTCTTGGAGTATTCGCGATGATTGTTATAATTTTAACAATTTTAGTATAAAATGTGTGTGTGTGTGTGCGTGTACGTGTGCGTGGGCGCGTGCGCGTTTGCGCGTGGGCGCGTGTGCGCGTTCGCGTCTGCGTCTGCGTGTGCGTGTGTGTGTGTGTGTGTGCGTGTGTGTGTGTGTGTGCGTGTGCGTGATGCGCGTGCGCGTCTGCGTGTGCGTGTGCGTGTGTGTGTGTGTGTGTGTGTGTGTGTGCGTGTGCGTGCGCGCGCGCGTGTTTCAAAGAATTATATTTATTTAAAAAAAGTGTTTCAGTATTCGGCCTTTAGACACAATAATAATAAAATATAAAGATTGTAAATAACATTTACACTCTCCAATGTGAAGAAAATAAATCTTTCGAATTGTGTAAAAATAAAAATGTAAAATGGTTTTAATTATTGATTAATTCTTTTTTTTTTTTAATGCTTAATTTATTTTTATTTTTTTTTTTGTAAGGTGGTGGGAAATAAGTAACAAATTTCAAAAGTGCTCTACCCTTGATAAAACATTTTAAATTTTACTTAATAAAGTATAATTTTACTGTCGAGTTTCGAGCCTACGTTATTCATTTCGGCAGCCAGACGTTTAGTGCTACTGGACTATCGTCGCTTTGATTATTTGATGAGCATTTTTGAAACATAAAAAACTCATTGGCAGAGAAAGCGTTCAAAACACGTCATACACATTATTAATTATTATCAGTTGCACGCCATTATATCTGACTAGCTGTTGCACGCGACTTCTTCCGCGTATCTTTATAAAATATAATATTATAAAATAAATAAAAAATAAAATGTCGCTCACACCGCGACTTTTTTTTTTTTTCACATTTACATACTCGTTTCTTCTAAACTAAATTAGATTAATTTAAAGGTTAATCTACTATTTAGTTGGATTATAACAATGATACTTTCACAATATAACGGCATTAGTTCAGATTATCGCCACGTGACCTTATAGAAATCTTATAGTAAGTACTATAACATGCTTAATTAAAAAATATATACATTTTTTTTTTTAATAGATCGTCAAACTATTTGCAACTTCGATATCTTGCCTGTAATAGACGTTTTATAATTTGGACGCTTGTTCTAGACCAAGAAGTTTTTGAACCCAAAAAAAAAAAGACAAAAAAAATGGTGTCAGTATTATTTTCTTGTATTTATTGTTGTTTTAGTTTTGTTCTGTTGATTTGCCCATTTAATTTCTGCTTCGAACCCTACACAAAATGAATAAATAAACGCATTGCATGACATGCCATTGAGAAGTAGCTAGCTGAATTGTATTAATGAAAATGTTACTAAAATATCTTAATTTTTTTAATAATAAACTTGCCTACATACATGGTTATAAACAGTTGTAGGATTGTCAAGTATTATCTAAATAACAGACTAAACAACGGCTCACAGAGGTCCACACAAATAACACCAAATGCCTTGTTGGGGAAACAATAGCAAGACGTAATAGCCTATTTTCTTATCTTTATCCTATCAAGTTTCTCTAACCTATCGTTACCTAGTAGCTCACCCCACATGATGATATGTGGCTCTTATACCGTCGCATATTATTGACATAATCAATACCATAGATGATGCAAGTGGATAGAGAAATCAACTCTGAGACAACATTCACTCACTCGCCGAAATAGACGTGTTGTTATTTAACGGTGTGCCTTCTAGGGTTGGTTAGCTAACAGTTTTTTTTTAACTTATCCAACCAGCTAATTGGTTAAATTTAGCTGGCTAAATAACGGCTAAGGCTCGAGTTCACCAACAGACGGTTATTTTTAAACAGCTGTTTAAAATTTAAACAGCCGTTTAATAATATTTTGTTGTTCAAAATCGCTAAAATGCGGGTTAAACGCCCTAAACATCTGATTAACTTAATGATTAATCTGATGTTTAGGGCGTTTAACCCGCAGTTTAGCGATGGTGGTCAACAAAATATTATTAAACGGCTGTTTGTATTTTAATCAGCTGTTTAAAAATAACCGTCTGTTGGTGAACTCGAGCCTAAATAGCTAAATCGGCTAAATAGTTATAAAAGGTTATAAAAATGTAATTATAACATTTATAAAAATATATATGTACTCTATGTAATTCAAAACTATTAAAAAAAATACTTATTTTCGTCAAAAATCGTCCTACAAATTCGTTTATCAGTTAAATAAAGCAAAATGCATATTCTATGATAGGATACGTAAATATCGAATCCACTATATTAACCATAGATAACTAATTCAGCTGACAGCTAAATATCTAACCTACTGTCACAGTTAAGGTATTATCCATATCCGTAATTAACCAAACCAACTATCGATAGTAGTTGTCAAAGTTGTCATGTTAGCTGACAGAGTTGTTAGCCATTGGCCTTTTTTTTTAAATATATATTTAGCTAAATAGATTACAACCCTAGTGCCTTCTATAGGAGAGTGGTTACTGTCGCCTGATGGGCTGGTTAATTTATGAAAGCGAAATTCTAGTGTACTCGCATACCTTCGCATCCGCGACCCTGCATAAATCAATTTGAAATATCTTCATGGTAGTATATTCAACCTATTTTAGATATATTTTCATAAATGTGTTAGTTCGGTACGAACGAATACACTTAAATTAAAGTTTCAAGAGGAACGTTACATCATTTGAACAAATATAATATATGCAAACAATGGATTTACTTTGCCATTCGAAAGATGACACTACAAAATTTAAAATAAAGGCATAAATTGGAATTATGTCTAGTTTCGCTCTCATTCATTCTGTTTGTGTTCCAAAAATTAATAAAATAAAATAAATAAATGAATTCACCCGGTGATGGTGGGGTTGCACAGATTGAATCTTAGTCACGTGACGACGTGACGCTTTACAATTTAATAAGACGTTAATGACAACAATTTTGTGTCACACTTTTCAGCTTTTTCAAAGAAACTGTAGAGCCACACTTGTATGTAGATAAGCTTTGAATCACAGATCACGATTGGGTTTAATTTTGCATTGTAAGGCACATCTACATTTGATCTAAGGGAGAATGGCTTTTGATTGATACTACTAGCTAGGCCAAGAGGAATTAAGATTGAGACCAAACGATAATTTAAAATTCATTATCTACATACTTCATTATTGCTTTAATAATAAAAAAAAATATCAAATAAACTTCTACGGAATCAGCATGAGTACCGTATATCTTTTGAACGGGCAAATCCACAGAGCATAACAGGTCTCCGCGTCACACAATCGACGGCTTTACAGCACCGGAATTCATCCATCACGATTACGCCAAGATGGAGAAGTTCCTGAAGGAGCTCAACTCGGAATACCCTCAGATTACAAAGTTAAGCAGCATAGGGAAGTCAGTCGAGGGTCGGGAACTGTACGTTTTAGAAGTGACCAAAGACCCAGGAAAACATATTCCCGGTGAGTAAGTTGGAATGTTTATAATTTTATAAACTTCTTTCAGAGTTTTTATATCAGTTTAAAGTGTTGTAACTCCCCTACACTTCAAATTAATGTCACTATAATATATCTGAACTGGATTCTACGTTCTAGCCAATAAAAAGGAATCACGAATTACGCAAACAATGATTAAACTTTTGAGAGGAAGAGAGCAAATTCGAACCCATCCAACACTGTGAAAAACTCAACATAGAGGGTATGTCATAACCAAGTCCAGCAGTGGACGTCCTCTCCGGCTTAGATAATGATGACAACTATGTTAGACAGTCTATTATTCAGAAGGACCTGCTGATTCTAGTCATCTTGTAGTTTTTTTAAATAAAAGCTTAATTTAAATAGGTAACATACCACATTATGTGGGTAGAAATAAATCTTTTTTTTACTACACAGAGGCTTCTGTTGACTATAAACTTTTGGGGTCTTCTCTTCATAGTCGTACTTCAACGCTGAATGTCCCTGAAAGTCTTTCATGGCTGTGTGCACTATACGCCTTCCCTCCATCAGGTCTTCAGGTTACTTGGTCACAACAACTGTTAAGTCTCTTTCGTTTGACCTGCCTGTAATAACTAATTTATCAAGATTGTCTGTCTGGCCGACGACTCGGGTAATGTGACCAAAATAACCGATAATTTTTTGGTAACACGTCGTCGAAAGTCTCGTTTACACACATAAACCCTGCAGGTCGGATGCATTGTTGCAGTGTGTTCACATGAAAATCGATTTAAAATGATGTACCTACAGGTAAACCCGAGTTCAAATACGTGGCAAACATGCACGGGAACGAAGTGATTGGACGGGAACTGCTTCTACTTTTGGCGAAATATCTCTGTCGCCAGTACAGCGAGGGAAACGTGAGGATACAGGAACTGATGAACAACACTAGGATACATTTGATGCCCAGCATGAACCCCGACGGCTACGAGAAGAGTGTCACGGGTAAACATAATTTTTATACTTTTCATCCTAGAAAAATGTTAGGTTACCGAGGGATCGTCTTAAAATATAAAAAATTGGGCGCCACTGTCGTCACAGTGATAAAATGGTCAGACGTTATGTTAGGTGTTATATTTTTCATTTTTCAACACGGACGAAATCGCGGGCACCAGCTAGTACAAAATAAGCAACAACCGGTAGTTCGTTTTCCTTATTTTATAGAATAGAATGGAATAATATTTTATTTGTAGTAAAGGACATATATAAGTAACATATATAAAGACAAACCCGCTACAGACCGTCTCCAACTCAGCATAAGGCAGGTTTTAAAAACCTGGGCTGGTATTGTCCCTTAACCCCATCAATCTACTACAACTATGGATTTCGCATGCCATACAAAACACTACGATCTTTATGGAACATTTAAAAGTGACATATGCGTAGAGCATGAACTCTGTCATCTGTCATTTAAAACCAACCAAACATTTGTCATTTAAAGAAAATGTAACTTTACGTCAACACATTGGAGTTTAAAATGAATAGTAGAACTCGGTCGTTACTACCTTTTACGATTAACGCGCGAAGGCAAGACTCCGCCATGATTCAGTTTTAGGCGTACTTTTTATGTGCCGCTTTGGCATTTGTGACGCAAAATCCATAGGTGTAGTAGATTGATGCTTAACCCTATTATAGGTCTCGTGCGACCAATTACTATGAATTGGACCTAACACGAGCACATATAATTATGAAGTGTAATGTGTCAATATATAATATGTATTTCAGGCGACTACGGCAGTGTTAAAGGTAGAGAGAACGCTCACAATGTGGACCTTAATAGAAATTTTCCCGATCAATATGGAAAAACTAAAGTGAGTTTAAGTTATCTATCTATACTTACTACTTAGGCTCGAGTTCACCAACAGACGGTTAGTTTTAAACAGCTGTTTAAAATTTAAACAGCCGTTTAATAATATTCTGTTGTTCACCATCGCTAAAATGCGGGTTAAACGCCCTAAACATCTGATTAAATTAATGATTAATCCGATGTTTAGGGCGTTTAACCCTCAGTTTAGCGATTTAAAACTAACAGTCTGTTGGTGAACTCGAGCCTTAATGTTTTAAATGTTTTAGCCTGTCTGTCTGTTGCAACTAAACGACTGAATCGATTTTGATTTTTTACATTTTTAGTTACTATCGTCTAAATAAAAAAGTCAAGATAAAAATTCAATCGACATACTTTAGTCTCATAAGAACTCGAGAATGACTAGACCTATTTTTAATTCACTTATGAAAAGAGGGATAAACGGGAAAGGTTTGTGTATATAAAAAATTGCAAACCAGGCGAAGGCTGGACCGAGTCACTACTATACATTCACGGAAACGAGCTTATAGGGAGAAAAAAATCTTTCGGTTGTGATTGGTGGAGATAACCGACAATGTGAGTGTACACAGTAAATGTACTTTTTAGTCTGTTCTTAAAACTCTCACTGTTATTATACTGCATTTTTTATTATTGTTATTTTTGGGTTTGAATTTCGTTTAACGTATATTACAACTAACTTTTTTTTTTTTCATTTTATGATTATATCAGGAACAAAAATGTCTATTCTCTTAATTAATAAATAATTCACAACTTAATAGCTAGACTAAGTTTATACAAAGTAAAAAGTGTAGGGTTGTGGGTGTGTACGTACGAGTACGTATTCTATTATTCGTACGAATACGTATAATATTTTATTATACTTTACAAAGCTAAAAGCAGCGTAAAGTGAACGTTCACCTATTATTGTAAACGCCCCACTCAACATTTGCTGTCCTTGTCTTTTGTATGGAATTGAGTGAAAGAGAAAGCGCTCTATAAGCTCGTTTCCGCGAATGAGGTATAGTATATTGTGCATTATTTTTTTTATGTGTTTCACCGCAAACGTGTTTTCTCTTAGGACAACATGACACCGGAGCCAGAAACGAAGGCGGTGATGAACTGGTCCCAATCGGTGCCCTTCGTTCTGTCTGCCAACCTTCACGGAGGTGCCCTAGTGGCCAACTATCCCTACGATGGCAACCCCGAAATGGTCACCGGAATAGAGAATCCAACGCCGGACCAATCGGTGTTCGTTCATTTGGCCCACGTTTACTCCGATGTGAGTGTTTCGGTTAATTTTTCAATTTTTTTGCAAATAAAATAAAGATAAAATAATGAAACCCTCTGTAAATAAAGCCACATGAAATTTTTCTAAGAAGTGCATTTGTTGTAAATGTATTTGCTTATTTATAGCGTAATAAATAAGCAAATATTATTCTGACTAATGTTTTAAATGGCTTATTATTCTAAGTAATGTTTTTAATGCCATATTATTCTGACTAATGTTTTAAATGCCATATTATTCTGACTAATGTTTTAAATGCCATATTATTCTGACTAATGTTTTAAATGCCATATTATTCTGACTAATGTTTTAAATGCCATATTATTCTGACTAATGTTTTAAATGCCATATTATTCTAACTAATGTTTTTAATGCCATATTATTATAACTAATGTTTTAAATGCCATATTATTCTGACTAATGTTTTAAATGACATATTATTCTGACTAATGTTTTAAATGCCATATTATTCTGACTAATGTTTTAAATGCCATATTATTCTGACTAATGTTTTAAATGCCATATTATTCTGACTAATGTTTTAAATGCCATATTGTTCTGACTAATGTTTTAAATGACATATTATTCTGACTAATGTTTTAAATGGCATATTATTCTGACTAATGTTTTAAATGGCATATTATTCTGACTAATGTTTTAAATGTCATATTATTCTGACTAATGTTTTAAATGCCATATTATTCTGACTAATGTTTTAAATGCCATATTATTCTAACTAGTGTTTTAAGTGCGAAAATAAGTTTATTTGTTTGTTCGTTTGTTACGCTTTTACGCCTTAACTACTGTATAATGAACATTAGGAATAATGAAGTTTTGCAACACAAGCAACGTCACATGTATTGTGCTGCAAGTGCGCTGCCTACCTCAGTAGGACAAGGGATAGGGCCAACGGGCACTGGTATCCCTTCAACAATGTCGCAGTGTTATAGAATTTTAATGGAAAAATAATAATTATGGTTGTCACTGTTAGGCCCATCACAAAATGCACTTGGGTCAGCCGTGCAAAAATTTCCCCGGCGAGAGGTTTCCCGAAGGAATAACAAACGGTGCAAAATGGTGAGTTATGTTGGTGTTGCTTACAATTGTATGCGATTTTAATCATTAATATTGCGACCAATGGTTTTATATATGTGTAGAACCGATATTATCGGTCATTCAGCACGGTACTACGCCGTTCACTTTTATTAATCCATCAGCCGCCCGAGTCGGATTTATCCGACAATTCGCTGCTTAAATTCGAAAGTATCAAAAAAATCAAAATTACACTTTTTTTTTACGGGAGAGCTAAACGAAAAAAAAAATTTGACTATTTTTTTCTTCTTATGATATATTTTCGACTTCGCCCGCGTAGCTTTATAAAATATAACCTATGTCTATGTTACTCGCTGATAATGTAGCTTTCTATATAGGTGAGTGAAGTTTCAAAATAGGTCCAGTAGCTTTTGAGTTTATTCATCTATATACTAATATTAATATTATTATAAAGAGGAAAGATTTGATTGTTTGTTTGTTTGCATTGAATAGGCTCTGAAACTACTGGACCGATTCGAAAAATTTTTTCACTTTTAGGAAGCTACATACATTATAAGCGAGTAACACAGGCTATATATTTTATGAAGTTAATAAATTAATAATAATAATAATAATAAAATGCAACAGCTAATTACAAATATACAAAAATACAAAAATCTTCTCTCGTTATAATATTAATATTTTATATAATATTAAGCGATAATATTATAATATTAAGTGTTTTATAATAACTCTCTTTATAATATTAAGCGAGTGACACAGGCTATATATTTTATAAAGTTAATAAATTAATAATAATAATAATAATAAAATGCAACAGCTAGTTACAAATATACAAAAATCTTCTCTCTTTATAATATTAATATATTTTATGTATAATTTGTACAATTGATTTTAATTCAGGTACGTGTTGGCTGGGGGGATGCAAGATTGGAACTACCTTCACACGAACGATATGGAGCTCACATTGGAATTGGGATGTTTCAAGTTCCCCCCAGCTTCCGAGCTTCCCTCCTATTGGGAGGACAACAAGGAGGCTCTGATCGCTTACATTGACGAGGTGTGTTCCAATCTTAATCTTATTTGTACGACTGTGGCAAAAAAAAAATAGGCAATTTTTTTTTTTTTAATTAAGTACCACTAAGCATATCTACAGTTACATTACAGCATAGCAGTAATGTAATAAACTTACACAGTTTATTACATTACAGCATAGCAGTAATGTAATAAACTTACACAGTTTATTACATTACAGCATAGCAGTAATGTAATAAACTTACACAGTTTATTACATTACAGCACAGCAGTAATGTAATAAACTTACACAGTTTATTACATTACAGCACAGCAGTAATGTAATAAACTTACACAGTTTATTACATTACAGCATAGCAGTAATGTAATAAACTTACACAGTTTATTGCATTACAGCATAGCAGTAATGTAATAAACTTACACAGTTTATTACATTACAGCATAGCAGTAATTAGTTATTAGTTAGCGGAGAAACAACAGACAGATGAGGACAGTTTTCGCGAATTGAATTGAAACTACTGGTTTTTTTTTTTAAATTAAGTATCACTAAGCATCTAAACTTTCACATTATTACATTACTTTTCTTCTATTCATGTTGTATAATAATATATGGGGGGTGGGGAGAGTTGGGGGGTGGGGGGGGGGGGTTTAGATACCAATATACCCTTTAGAATAACGAGACATATTTTTTTTGTTTGTCATGCTCTCAGCATGACAGCTTAGCCTGGGATGCAATTTTTATATTACACACAAACCTTCCTCGTTTCCTCGTTCTTTCTATATGTGAAAATAGTATAAAAAAAAAATCCTTGCCTTGTTTAGAAATTAGTTAGCGGAGAAACAGACAGACAGATGAGGACAGTTTTTGCGAATTGAAACTACTGGTATTTTTTTTTTTTTTTTTTTTTTAAATTAAGTACCACTAAGCATATCTACAGTTACATTACAGCATAGCAGTAATGTAATAAACTTACACATTATTACATTACTTTTCTTCTATTCATGTTCTATAATAATATATGGGGGGTGGGGGGAGTTGGGGAGGAGTGGGGGGTGGGGGGGTTTAGATACCAATATACCCTTTAGAATAACGAGAGACATATTTTTTGTTTGTCATGCTCTCAGCATGACAGCTTAGCCTGGGATGCAATTTTTATATTACACACAAACCTTCCTCGTTGTATCTTTCTTTCTATATGTGAAAATAGTATAAAAAAAAAACCCTTGCCTTGTTTAGAAATTAGTTAGCGGAGAAACAGACAGACAGATGAGGACAGTTTTCGCGAATTGAAACTGTTTTTTTTTTTTTTTTTTTTTTTTAAATAGAATCTTAATTTAGTCTTATCTAGTATATACCAATATTATAAAGAGTATTTTTGTACGTTTACACTCAAATACTACTGAACCGATCACCGTGAAATTTTGCATACACGTTGTCTGAGACACCGGAAAGGACATAGGGTATACCTTTCATCGTTCAACGCGGACGAATTCGCGGACACCAGCTAGTATTATAAATGCGAAAGTATATTTGGATGTTTGTGACCTTTTCACGCAAAAACTACTGAACCGATCACAATGAAATTTTGCATACACGTTGTCTTTGACACCGGAGAGGACATAGGGTACCTTTCATCCAGAAAAAAAAAAGACTAGTCCCGAGGGATAAATAAAAAAATAAAAATAAAAACTAACGCCTGGCCAAAGTGTTTAGCAACACGAGATCAAGAGTTATATTGCTTTTTTTTTTTTTTCAACGCAGACGAAGTCGCGAGCGCCAGCTAGTATTGGGATATTTAAGACTGAATTCTCGAAAAAAAGAGCCTAAATTTTTTTTTCAGGTGCATCGTGGCGTACACGGATTCGTCCACAGCCACATTGGACATTCGCTCGCCAACGCGAGCATTATAGTCCACGGCATACCACATACCGTCCGCACTGCCACCGACGGCGACTACTGGCGACTGTTGACGCCAGGCACTTACAATGTCACCGCCACCAAGGAAGGGTGAGCTTCTGATCAATTTTTTATGTGATTTTTGAATGTTTCTGTCCAAATATATTTTAGCGAATGACACGTTTTTGTCCGGCAATACACTGTTGCCAATAGATGACGCTGCTGGTGTAAGTTATAAATCGCGCTAACGCTTCGTTCGTCGTCATCTATTTAACTAAACAAAGCAGCGAGTGAACTTTTTCTTTGCGGTCGAGTGTATGTAAATTTTTTTTTTTTTTTTAGTGTGCTATTTTTTTTTAACCAGATACGAGAGTGTCACAGAGGAGGTTTCAGTTCCGATGAATGGATCTGTCAGTGTCAATTTCACTTTGATGGCAGACGATCCGCAACACTGGTCTTCCGCTTACGACTTTCGGTGAGTCTTGCTTGGCATGACTAGTCTCGTAAAAAAAAAAAAAAAAAAATTATTTTTTTAATTTTTTCATTCATTGCCCTTCACAGTTCTACCTGTTGATACCTGTTCTAAATTTATGATTTTCAGTAGTATCAGATGTTCAGTTTGCATATAAGATGTTAACATGATATTATTTGTAATTTTATAATCAAATATTAAATGACTGAAAAATATTTTAAAATGAATTCTAATTAGAAAAGTTTTTGAAAAAAAAAAAAAAAACTAGCAGTCGTCCGCCTACACAGATAAATATACATAAAAGTCATTAAAAAGATTATAAAACAATGTTTTGAATTAGAACATGAATGACTTCAAATATTAGGGCGAAGAAAAAATAATAAAAAAAAAAAATTTTTAAATTTGATTCTAAAATAATAAACGTTTAATATCACGAAAAATTACTAAAAGTGACACTTTTGATTAATATGAATTTTTGAAAATCAATTCTTACTATCTTATTACTCTAATATTATAAATGCGAAAGTATGTTTGGGTGTATGGATGTTTGTGACTCTTTCACGCAAAAACTATTGAACCGATCACCATGAAATTTTGCATACACGTTGTCTGCGACACCGGAAAGGACATAGGGTACCTTTCATCCAGAAAAAAAGGACTATTCCCGAGGGATCAATAAAAAATAAATAAAAAACTAACGCCTGGCCAAAGTGTTATAGCAACACGAGGTCAAGCGTTATATTGCTTTTTTTTTAATTTTTAACGCGGACGAAGTCGCGAGCACCAGCTAGTATATCTATAAGTTTGTCGCATATAATTTTTTACTAATATACGTCGACCGCTAGTTTAAAAGCTTAGAATATAGAACAAACAATTGTTCTATATTCTAAGGCTCTAGTTCACCAACAGACTGTTAGTTTTAAACAGCTGTTTAAAATTTAAACAGCCGTTTAATCAATCAATCATTCATTATTATTTTGTTAAATGATGAACAAAATATAATAATATTAATATAATAAATATAATTAAACTATAATATAATAAATATAATATAATATAATAAATATAATATAATCAACAAAATATAATAAATATAATAATATTTGGTTGATCACCATCGCTAAACTGCGGGTTAAACGCCCTAAACATCAGATTAATCATTAAGTTAATCAGATCATTTTAGCGATTTTGAACAACAAAATATTATTAAACGGCTGTTTAAATTTTAAACAGCTGTTTAAAACTAACCGTCTTATTGTGAACTCGAGCCTAAGTTTAAAAGGAGGGCTGTTTAAAAACTGATCTAATATGAAAAATATCTAAATATTTAAAAAAAAAAATTTCAGCCATGTACTTTGTTTATAAAACTACATATAATATGACGTTAATATCTTATCTGCAAACTAAAAACATAATATATTTTGACTCCAGCGTGATTCTGACGGATGAATGCTTTTAAATTCTGAAAAAAAAAAAATTCTTTCTCTGTCACCACTATTAAACTATTTAAATATTTAGGCATGGCCATACTTGATAAAACTCTGCCATATTTGACACCAACAAAAATGCTCATTTTTTATATTAATTAATATTTCAATAAATAAGTTTAAATAGTAACAAACACACCCTGTATAATGCACATTGTAAAAAGCAGTAAATAAACTGTACGTTATCACAACCGTAAATATAAATGTATATCATTATCATCACTTTGTCATGTATATTTGTCATTATAAAATATATATATATAGAAGCAAAATTGTAATTCGTCTTTTTTTTTGTTGTAACTGTCTGCTTTTACTAATTTTCTTTTTTTTTTTTTCTTCTATATTTTCTAACTTAACTATGATAAATAAGATTAAATTTTTTTTTTTTTAGTAACAATTTTTATAATTTTTTTCAATAATTTTAATTTAATATTACTTTGAAAATAAATAATAAATTATGTCTATAATCTAGCTATCTCCAATGTGTATTTATCTTCATTCATCACACTGCATTTCCCACTCATTCGGGCAGCCCGTCTGGCGGCAGTAACCACCATCTTAAAGCGCGTGTGATGTTTGTGTTTCGGTGAGTGATTAAGGGATGTCAGACATTTCCCTTGTCCCACTAAAGTCGACAGCGCACTTGCAACATCCATCCATCAGCAGCATTGTAGTGATTGCCTTCTTTTTAATAAAAAAAAAAATTATTTTTCAATATCATTCTGTAAGAAATGTATAGTATTTTTTTTTTTTGCATATTTTGACATTTCAAGTATACTCTAACCTCCATAGGGGGTCCCATAGAGTTAATTTATCCTTATAAATTGTAATAATATGAAATCTATTAAAGAATCTATTAATTCTTTTACTCAAAAAGCCACCACACATAGAAGGACTAAACAATTACAAGGGGGCGTTCAAGTATTACTTACGTAACGCAATTATTTAAGATTTTTGACACCCCCTCCCACCAATGTGGGACCATCCTCCCCCCCCCCCCTCTAAACGTTACGCAACACCCCAGGTGAACATTTTCACCAACTCTTGGGATTTCCCGTAAAACATACACGAAAAGGGATGCAGATTTGGAAGATTTTAATTCCCTAGTTTTTTATTTAATTTAAAAAAAAAACACTGCTACGTAATCCGCTGTTCGAACCGCCCTCCCGTCCATATAACGCATCGTAGCGTTCACATGACACACGGACACATACGCGTACACTCGCACGCGCGCGCTTACGCACACACACACGCACACGCACGCACGCACGCACAACCACGCACGCACGCACACACACACTCCCCAAATTGTGTTACATAATATTTGAACGTCCCCCAAAACTCACACATGTCGTGGTGATATTGAATCCATTATGGTTCGTATGTTATCCTACAGCGTAATAGAGAACATACTGAACACCCACTATCACACGCCAACGGAGATGTATGCGGAGTTGTCGGAGTTGGAGAACAAATATCCGGACATTGCGGAGTTCAGGAGCGGAGACAGTTTGAGCACTATGACGCTTCATCAGCTCAAAATGACAGATCAGGTTAGTCTGCACTATACACAGGTTAGTGTGCGTTCATTATGTGCGATCCAATCCAATCCAAACGGCTGCCTTATTATCTAACAGCAGACGAATTGCGACCAACTTGCGACATGCGAAGAATGTCTATCAATATCACACTAAATTTACGATAAGGCCTATTACGGACAATCATTTAAATTAAATTGCATTATTTTTGTGTGGCAGCACACGCGATCGCAAGTCGTCTGCTGTTTCATATGACCCTTCGTGGTTGATGTTACTCGGTCACGCACGAACAGTTCCACCTTACAGTTCCACCTTACAGTTCCACCTTACAGTTCCACCTTACAGTTCCATCTCACAGTTCCACCTTACAGTTCCATCTTACAGTTCCATCTTACAGTTCCATCTTACAGTTCCACCTTACAGTTCCACCTTACAGTTCCACCTTACAGTTCCATCTTACAGTTCCATCTTACAGTTCCATCTTACAGTTCCACCTTACAGTTCCACCTTACAGTTCCACCTTCCTTGTCCGAACCGCTAGGGAGTGGAACTCGCTGACTGCGTCTGTGTTTCCTCAAAATTACAACCACGGTGTCTTCAAATCTAGTGTAAATGGACACTTAGGCTCGAGTTCACCAACAGACGGTTAGTTTTAAACAGCCGTTTAATAATATTTTGTTGTTCAAAATCGCTAAAATACGGCTTAAACGCCCTAAACATATGATTAACTTAATGATTAATCTGGTGTTTAGGGCGTTTAACCCGCAGTTTAGCGATGGTGATCAACAAAATATTACTAAACGGCTGTTTAAATTTTAAACAGCTGTTTAAAAATAACCGTCTGTTGGTGAACTCGAGCCTTAGTAGGTAAACGTGGTCCGGTTCACCTTCGGCCGCATCTGCAACTTACATCAAGTGAGATCGCGGCCAAGCGCTGCCTTGACTCAATTAAAAAAAAATTAAAAAAAAAAGTTCAACATAAAATAATCAACCGGAACGGAACGTGGGCTATAAAAAAACATAGACTCGATAAAAACACTCGTCGTCGTCATCAGAAAGCTCAAAAATCTATGGAGAGGATTATTATCAGGGAGACCTATGTCCAGCAGTGTGGATGTTTTATGGTTGAGATTTTATGATGATAGAAAGAAAGAATTTTATTCACTCAACACAAAGACACGAACGTAAAATTATACAAAAAAAAAACCACAAAACAGAAATTAATAAACAGGTAAATGATGTGTGTGTCCTCGCATCAGTGAATCGGTGGCTCAGCATTGTGATGATGATGACATTAAATCCGTAGTTTTATAGTAGATATACTGGCCATGATTCGCGGTTTCACCCGCCTTTAATACAACATTAGAAACAATATGCATACAAGCCTATTGTGTGCGTTAAACGTTTTCACTTTATTTTTTTAGATTACTACCCTTTTTTTGTCTGAATGTGAGTTTTTGATAGGGTTCAAAAATTCGGAATAATAAGTTTTTGGATTCATTTGAAAAAAAAAAAAAAAAACTTGAAACTTGTCTGATGTGGCAAAACAAAGTCCTCCGCCGCGTCTGTCTGTCTGTCTCTGTCTGTCTGTTCGAGATAAACTCAAAAACTACTGCACAGATTTTCATGCTGTTTTCTTCGCCAATTGATAGAGTGGTTCTCGATGAAGGTTTTAGTATATAATTTTCAACGCGCAGCTAGTTCTTTCGGATTACTTTTACGTTTCATCTGAAGATTAATCTGAAAGTTTCACCTTTCAGATTGGTTCCCCCGAAGAAAATAAATTTCACATAGCCCTAATGAGCAATTTATACGCTTCCCAGCCAATAGGGCAAGAAATGCTGTTGAATTTCGCTCGACACATAGCCACCGCTTACGCGATCGGTGAACCTATACACAAGGGTATATTACAGCACACTGTACTTCATTTCATACCAAACTTGGACCCCCTGTATACTAGGATTCTAAACAAATACGACGGTTCAGAGAAATGTTCAAAGGAACCTCTGGAAGAGGAGTTCGGAGACAGCCTTTACGATTTCATCACGAAGAAAAATATCAATCCCCTGTCCAATTACACTAGGGAGAAAGCGTTTATAAAATTGTTGGAATCGGAAAAGTACGATTTGGTCATGGAGCTCGCGTCCGGTTCGGAGGACGTCGCTTATCCGGAATTGTCTAGGAATTTGTATCAGAGATTCGCGAAAAGATATCAGGACAACAGGACGCCGAGCGACAGGTACCAATGCGACGCCAGGAATAATGCGGTTCACGGTGATCTGATAGACGTTTTGTGCGAAAGATACAATACACCGGTGATATCTGTCGGTTTGACTTGTTGCAAAATGCCAGCCGAACGTGACATAGGAAGAGTTTGGAGGAATAATCTCAGGGGTATAATGCAGTTTGTCGAATTGACCAGAACTGGTAAGTCAAGTTTTTCTCGTCTATTCTTATGCATGAGCTAGATAAGTCTTAGATAATAAATAAATAAATAAAAATTAAATTTAAAAAAAAAAAAACCTTTATTTTTCTTAATAACACCTCAACACAATTTATATTTTTTCTTATACATATCTAATACAATATAAAAAATAATAAAAATTTAATACATTTTTTTTTTTTATCTAGATATTAAGGATCTCTCAACGAGTAAAGGCTTCCTTCAGATATATATATATATATATATATATATAATATATACATATATATATAATATATAACGTATATAATATATATATATAACGTATATAATATATATATTATATATATATATATATAAATTTCATGTCACGTTGTTTGTCCGCGATGAACTCCTAAACTACTGAACTAATTTTGAAAATTCTTTCATCTATAGAAAGCTATATTATCAGCTAACAACATAGGCTATATAGTTTAAGCCCGTCGTCACACACGTATAGCTATAATATATATTAATATATATTGGCTTTGCGGCCAAGCGCTACCTTGACAACATAAAAAAAAAAAAATATAATATATATTATAGCTACATATGTGATGGGCCTTATACATTGTAATAATAATCATATAAGATATAATTTTGAGATTAAAATTTAAAATCAAAATCAAAATATTTATTTATCAATTAGGTTTCCCTAAGAAACTCTTATGATCGTCATTATAAATTTAAATTTACAAGCGTTTCGGAAGCGAGATAATATATTGCATACAGATAGATAGACGCGAATTCCTTTTATATATAATATGTAAAGATGTACATATTAAGAAGTAGAAAACTATGTCAGGTGTGGTCGGTTACGTGAAGAACGAGGAAGGTCTGCCGGTTCGCGATGCGGTTGTGGCCGTGACGGGAATCGACCGCCAGTACCGCGTCTCACGGAACATGGCGTTCTACCGCGTCATACTACCGCCTGGCGAATATCGCGTCATCGTACGCTGTCACAACTATAAGGATCAGGTGAGCATTATTGGAACTCAAATGTTTATTGAGATATTTATTATTATAAAAATATAATAAATATCTCAATAAACATTTATCTACTCAGCTTTTGCCCCTCGACTTGTAATGTGCCCTGTGTCCTTATACCTATTGGAAATAGTTCTAACTTAAAATAAGTACTGGCCAGCTAATCAAAATGTACATGCGTTACCATAGTAACAGGTTGTTAGAAAAAAAGTTTTTGTTTGAAATATTATTAATTGTAATTTGTAAATAAATAAACTCTGTTAAATAACTATGTGTATCACGTTTATATTTAAAAAAAAAAATAGGTTATGGTCTACACGCATGCTGAAGCGTTAGTGATATAATTTATTGAGAAGCTGTGAAATATATCACAATATTATGTCGGAAGAAGGTGGCATAAGTGGTATAAAGAAGCTGAAAGGATCGTCAAATTATCCTAACTGGAAATTTATGGTGAGAAATTACTTAGAAAATAAAAATTGGTGGCAAGTAATTTCGAATAATGCAGATGACGATAAGGTCAGTGACGTAGACTATGCTACTGCAGACAGGAAAATAACTATGTATATCACGTTTATATTAACAATAATTCCAATCCCTCATCCTTAACCCTACTGTGGTATAGGTGACGGTTGCCACTTATCATCAAGTGAACCGTCAGTCAGTGTGTCCGACGACATATCTACACTTCTATACTAATACTATATACAGAGGAAAGATTTGTTTGTTTGTTTGAATTTAATTTAATTGAATAGGCTAAGAAATTATTGGACATATTTGAAAAATTCTTTCACTGTTTGGAAAGCTACATAGAAAGTTACGCAAGTAACATAGAAAGTTACGCGGACGAGGTCGCGTGCAACAGCTATATTAATATGTTATAATAAAGAGAGAAGATTTGTATGTGTCAAAATGGATACCGATTATTGAAAATTCTCAAAAACATTATCAGCGAGTAACGTAGACTACAATATTTTATAAAGTTACGCGGGCGAAGTCGCGTGCAACGGCTGGTACATGAATATATAATTAACTTTGCAGATATTAACGTGGCGCGTGGTCGAAGGTGTTTTGAAGCAAAAGGACATAGTGATGAGGCGGGTCAATTCCGAATACCTTCCCGCCAAGAACTTGGACAACGTCCAGGTGGCGGAGGATCCTAACATGGTGCACATCACAGGTAGGTATATCTTCTTACCCCACTTCTCTTAAATCAAAATTGTTCTAGTAATTTGAGTTAGCGATAAAAAATATATATGTCAGTAGTAGGACTGCACGTCAGAAGTGAAAACTGCTTTAATTTTTCTACGACAGATGTCGCCGCGCTGGCAGATTATAACGCGCTATCGTTTCGTTCCTCAACACGAATGACATTATACCAAGATTTTGTTTTTGTATAATTTATCTTTTCGGCGATAAATGTCGCTGCGCCGGCAGATTATAACGCGCTATCGTTTCGTTCCTCAACTGAATGACACTATACCAAGATTACTATTGTCGTATAGTTTATCTTTTCGACGACAGATGTCGCTGCGCCGGCATATTATTAACGCGCTATCGTTTCATTCCTCAACATGAATGACACTTTATACCAAGATTTTGTTTTTGTATAGTTTATCTCTTCGACGACAGATGTCGCTGCGCTGGCAGATTATAACGCGCTATCGTTTCGTTCTTCAACACGAACGACACTATAAGATTACTATTTTCGCATAGTTCATTTTTTCGACGACAGTTGTCGCTGCGCCGGCATATTATTAACGCGCTATCGTTTCGTTCCTCAACACAAACGACACTTTTTATACCAAAATTTCTATTTGTTTTCGTGTAGTTTATTTATTCAACGACAGCTGTTGCTGCGTCTCGGTAGGTTACAACGCGCTATTGTTTCGTTCCACAACACGAACTACACTTTTCATACGATTTTCCTATTTTTATCCATTTAAACCCCTCTGTTGATGCTTGTGTTTATTTTATTTAGATATACAATAAAAAACCGTCGAATGTCTAGTTTACTGTTTCATCACCCCTCCGCCAAATTCCCCTTACAAACTGCCCGAGTCCCTTGTTCCTTGAAAAAAAAAAAAAACTGTCGCACTAATTTAATTTAATTAAAAAAAAAAACTGTTGCATTACATATTCTCAGGTCTAGCCCTAGACTACAACAGTGTTCCTCTAGTGAACGCTCAAGTGGTTGTGAAATCGCTCGAGTCCAACCGAGAGGTGGCGCGCAACTCGAGTGACGTCGTCGGTCGGTTCGCTGTCGCCGTCCCTGTCACGCACATGGGCAGAGAGGTCGTGCTGTCCCTCTCTAGCGACGGCTACATCACCAAACAGAGACACGTTATGGTAACACAGTAGAAACCGGTTGCAACGACCAAATGGCGAGGTCCCTGTTGAACGCTCATAACGATTTAGTATTGCTTATTACGACCAAATTTTGTGTTCTCTCTAAGGTCACTGTATATGATTAGTTTTCATTTCATTTGATTAGTTTTGTCCGAAATTAGTTAAGGCAATAAATTTAATGAAAACTTTTTATTTAAGTATATATGTATACTGTCTTTTGCCCAAAACTTCGTCTGCGTCCATATTTCTTGGGTGTTGCAAATTTTTTTTTTTTTTTTTTGAAAAATTCTTTCCCCTATGGAAGAATTTAGTATTTCACATATATTATAATATATATAAGCGAGTAACATAGCCAATATTTTGTAAAAAGTTAAGCGGACGAATTTTTATTTGCGATGTAACGTTGAGTGTGAAAATGAACAGATTAAAAGATGTTTTTTTTTTTTTTTTTTTTTTTTTTCATATAGGTAAACAGTAAAGGTAGCCTGACGCCGAACATTTTAATCAAGTTGGAGAAAGACGACCAAGTATTGGGAATGCCGAGACTCGTCTTTGTAATGTTAGCCGGTGAGTTTATTTTTTTTTTATTATTATTATTTTTGTAGTTTTCCAAAGATATTTAGACATTTTAATTAAAAAAAAAAACCGCTTATAATATCTGTCAATATATTCTCAGTTAAATTTGACTGTTTCAATAGCTTAAGCACTATTGAAACAAAATTACCTATCTTATTATATGTAATTCTTGTAGTATTTAGAAAATATAATATACGTACAATAAAAGTCACTAAATATAAGTGCAAGATCATTGGAATATCAATATCAGTATTTGTTTATTTATTTATTTTTTTAAATAATAAACCACTCTTAATAACTTTAAATTTAACTTATGTATACATATAGCGTTATTTTCTTACAAAAACTCAAATAAAACACGATATTATTTATTTTTTACTTAAACGGCGGGTGAAGTCGCGTGCAACGTCTAGTTTATAATTGAAATTGTTTAGGTGTGGTGGGCGTGGCCCTGGTGACGGTGGCCGCTTGGTGCTTCAGTTGCCGTCGAGCGCGTCTCTCGCGAAACGACTACCTATTCACGCAACTGCCCGCCGACGACAAGCGGCCGCTCTGCGATCCCGACAGCGACGGTATACGATCATTACACGACCATTACGCAACCTACATTAATAGTAGAGCCACACACACGTAACGATATAATGCGCAAATTTCATTTGACGACATTAGACACGTTTGGTCTAGTGGCTAGCAACCGTAGCTGTTAACCAAACGGTCGCCGGTTCGAATCCCGCCAGATGTATGTATTATAACATTTCACCTTTGTACTTGAGTCATGGATGTTTTATATTTATAATATGTATGTATTTACAATAAAAAAAAGTAATCTATGTATTAATATCAACTGTTTGGTATCCATAATACAAGCATTAGTTGCTTAGTGTGGAACTCTAAATAAATGGTGCTGTGTGGAATGTGTGAATATTTATTATTCATATTGATTCCAATTGTAAATAATTGCTCAATTATATCGTTACGTGTATGGCTACTATAAGGCTAAGGCTACTATAAGGCTTATAAGGCTACTATAAGGCTTATTCGTGAGTATAAACATAATCCAAATAATCCAAATTTTAGAAGATTCGTAGTCTAAACTCAGATTTCCTCCAGACATCTTTCTCGTAAGAGCAAGTGACCATTGTGTCTGTATGTCTGTTCGTGCTATCGCTCTTTGCATTCTACTTTCTAAATATAAATCACAATGTGATTAGAAGACAAATGCCATCATAATTTTCAGACATAGTTCGAAAGCCTTACTACGACGAGGAAGAAATACCACCATCGGAGACGGACTCGGAAGAAGATATAGTTTTGTTGCGTAACGACAGAGAATGGAAGGGGACCGTGCAGGATTAAATAGAACATTTCTAACATTCGCATGGGGGGGGGTCGTCCATTAGTCACTTGATGTTTTCATCCCCCCCCCCCCCCTCCTTGCCCGTTTCCCTCCTGGTTATACGTCGTAAAGATAAAGACTAATCGGGCGGGTTAAGACTCCCCTATCCAACATCACGTGTATTTTTGTAGTACAAAGATAAAATCCCCCACATCCCTGTGATATTTCGCGATTTTTGCCCAACCTCCCCCCGCCACTTCCCTGTGATATTTCACGCTTTTGCCGAACCACCTCCACTTCCCTGTGCTATTTCACGATTTTTGCCAACCCCCCTTCCCTGTGATATTTCACGCTTTTGCCGAACCACCTCCCCCGCCTCCACTTCCCTGTGATATTTCACGCTTTGCCGAATCACCCCCCTCCACTTCACTGTGATATTTCACGCTTTTGCCGAACCCCCCCCCCCCCCCGCCTCCACTTCCCTGTGATATTTCACGCTTTGCCGAATCACCCCCCTCCACTTCACTGTGATATTTCACGCTTTTGCCGAACCCCCCCCCCCCCGCCTCCACTTCCCTGTGATATTTCACGCTTTGCCGAATCACCCCCCTCCACTTCACTGTGATATTTCACGCTTTTGCCGAACCACCTCCCCCGCCTCTACTTCCCTGTGATATTTCACGCTTTGCCGAATCACCCCCCTCCACTTCCCTGTGATATTTCACGATTTTTGAGGAACCACCTCCCCCCCTTCGAGACACGTGATTAATGGATGCTTATAGGCTTATAGGTTTGTTGCTTATTCTTATAGGTTACTATCATGAAAGAAAATTTCAAAGAAATATCAGGAACATTTCATAGGCTTTTTGTAAAAGTAAAAAGATTATTTCCATTTAGCAAGTGCTACAGCAAGTGGATATTCTGTTAGGTATACTTGAAGACTTTTATGGTTAGGATACAAAATTATAATTTTCCAGTATAGTATGGGTTTAATGGCAGCTTTTGCTAAGTAAACATTCCTTCCCATTTACGTGAAAAAAAAAAAAAAATCTCGCATTCATATTTTTAAACATATTTTAAGCTTAAGTAAAAATTTACTTTATTTTTGAAAAAAAAAATAGCAAAAATAAATAAATATTGGCCAATTCCATCCATTTTTATAAGGAACTTTCAGTATTATTTAAGTGTATTGGCATTTTTTTTTATATCAAATGACAAAAAAATATTATTATTTTTTATTATTAGAACAGTCAGTTTGATATTCTCATTGATTTCTCAATAAATTACTCGAAAGCTTTAAATGAAATGGGTTTTAGTTTAAAATTTACTAATAAAATTAATAATATACTGAAAAAAAAAAGTAAGGCCGTGTTCACACATTAGTTTATTATAGAATTATTAAACCGCTATAATTTTATTGGTAACTATATATCGATAAGGTATTTTGGGTGCTACTATTTATTTTATACGCTCGCGTATAAAATGCAATAATTATTATATAATAACTATAAATATTGATTGGTGTGTTATAGTTTGCGATTTACGGGCGTGCATTTTGCCATCATAATAAAAAAAGACGTGTTAAAAATGGAGGACTTTCATTATAAAAAAATTAAAATAGTATGAAAATAAAATAATAACGTAAAAAAAAATATTTTTTTAATTTAAAATAGCAATATTTTCTCGCCAAAATATTGCGAAAAATAAATAAATAAATATCTTCACACATTCCACACAGCACCATCTAGTTCCACATTATGTTATGTTATTACATAACATGTTTATTTACATTTTTTTTAAAGTTACACAAATGCGTTTTTACAATTTAAAAACACTAGTTTTGTTATAATAAATAATAATTATATAGTTGCTATTATATTTTTATTTACATAACATAGAACAAAAATTTAAAACTTTGTTTAATTTAAAATTTTCAGTGTCTATTTAAAACATGTTTTGTCCTTTCAAGTTCAACCTTCTTGAGAAAAATGTTTTTTTAAAAAAGTTTGCAAAAAATCACATATTTGCAGCAAAACGCCCGTAGATCGCAAGTGTAAAGAGTGCATTAAAAGAAAATTTACAATCGTGTTCCCAATTAAATGTTTTTCTATATTATTATGGATTTATTATAATATTAAATATTTATTGTGAATCTCTGGAGATATTTTTTACTCGAAAAATGATATATTTTTGATAATATATGTGTTGTGAAATGTGTGTAATATTTGTGCACTATTGTGATAGTTTTACATATTAACATACACGTATAAATGTGTTGTAATTTTATTAAATGAAGTAAATTAATATTTAATTAATTAATAATTGTTTTCTTTTTATTTATATATATATATATTGTCTCTTTTATTATTTAAAATACATAAATTTAACATTTTTAAAGGATATAAAAATTTTATATACTTACCTTACTGAATAAAATCAATACAAATAAATATGTATTGCTAATCTCACATTTAGTTCGAACTCTAAAATGGCTGAATAAATTCTGAAAATTTTATTCTTTACTAATGACTGCTTCCGGCTTCGCCCGAGATGCAATTTTTATACATATAAACCTTCCTCGTTTATAAATCCTCTTATCATAAATGAAAACCGAAATTAAAATCGGTTGAGCGGTTTTGGAGTCTATACAGGGACAAACATACATTAATCTATATATAAATATATCTATATATGGTTATATAGATAAATCGGGCTAAGTCGAGGGGTCTCTTTCCCTCCACCTATCCCGTAATTACTAATTTATCAAGCCCGTCTGGCGGACAGCGGGCAATGTGACCAAGGTAACAGAGAATTTTATGAAAACATTTCACTCCAGGACATGCATTGGTCCACTTAGCTGTCCGTGGTATGCGAAGCGTCGAAGGAGTCTATTTTCCTCCGCGATTAGGAAACATAGAGAAATATTTAGTGACATGCCTTTTTACTCGGACTGTACATCTCTTTTTTTTTGGGAAATGGTATTATTCTGCGGTAATTTAACAAATAGCATATGACATTGCAATTCACGGCATGTCAAATGTCAGTTCTGTCAGTTGTCAACGTCATATGTGGTCACTTGACTTAAGTCTTGAGTTGTTGAGATAAAAACTATTTTGTGTGATCTAGATCTGGAATTTATCTTATTTCTTTACATATTTCCAGTTTCCAAGAATTTCTTCCAATATTTACAAATAATTGAAAGTATTGGTGATTTAAAAAATGATTAACGCTCTGGTCGCTTCAATATTTGGCGCGTTATAAGTGTTTTGTCTAGTAAAAATTGTAATGGAAAGGGTTAGAACGAAAATTACAGACATGACACGAAGAGCCGGAGAGTTTTTTAGATGGCTACACAGGTTCGTGGACGGACCTATGACGAGGAAGAAACTGGTTATCGTATGTTTGTTCACTATTTTCCTAGTTTTGTACGTCGGACCTGCTTTTATGAATTGGATTTTTAATTCTGGCGGTTCCCTTACTAGCCATCAGAATGTCTGTTACAGCAACTTCTTGAGCCCCTTCGAAGAGTCTATTCGTGAGTATGACGTGTATGTTAGACAGGAGAACTCGGCGACTTTATCTTCGCTTAGTCACAATTACGTGCCTTATATTGGTAATGGTTTAATGGGCATGACTTTAGAGCATGACTCCCATTTAAACATTAAATTCGGTAGAGTTTTGTCGTTACCGTTGTATTATCATCCACTATATATCGTGGACGACTATGAAATGAAAGAATTTACAGTGTCAGAGTACAAGAAAGGCATTGTACATAGATTTCAATGCAGTAATTCCGGCTTGCGAGTTTCATATCAGTATTATGCTCATAAGACTATGCCATCTCTCTTCGTACAAGAGATATGGATCAATAATCCGACTACGAGTATTAAAAACTTAAAGTTAACCACTCCGAGAGTGTCCGAATGGTCCACAGCTGTTAAACAGACAATAAAATTGCACCAAGGTGTTGATTCAAAGGAATATGAAGTTGTTACGGGCATGATAGAAGTTCCGGATAGCGAGAAAGTTATCGCCGCTACTGTTGTTTGTAGAAAACTTGGCAATACACTACAAGTAGACCCTAGAGATGGTATTGATTTGATTGTGCTAACAACGGTACAATATAGCAAGCCCGTCTCAAGGTCAGAATATGCTAAACAGAAAGATATAGTTGAGAAGAGAGCTATAGCTGAAATAGAGAAAGCTATATCTTTGACTGGAGACCGAGTAGCTGTAAGAAAATTGAGAGACAACCACGCAAGAGTCTGGGAAGGTTTATGGGACACAGGTTTTTACATTTCAGACTCTAAAGCTGAAGGCGTTATCAACGGGGACAGGATTAATGCAACAATATATGCTATACTCTCCCAAGTACGAAGTTATGAACATGAGGATGACATAAACCCTACTAGAAAGTCAGAAATCCTCCGAACTCTCACTTACTCGGAAGGCTGTTATGAAGGTCATTCAACATTAGACGCTTTCAACTTATGGAAACCTCTCAATTCTTTACAAAGTCTAAATAATGTTGCCAGTATTTGGCTACTCACCTTAGAGAAGCAGGGTTGCCATAACTTGCTCAGAGCGGGAGCCAGCGGTGTGAATCAAGCTATGATACTTAGCTTTGGCAGTTTACGATTCAGTAATCAACATTTAGAATATAACATACATCCATCAAAATTGCACAGGGATTTCCTTTTTAGACGTGTCAACTATGGCAATATGACACATGTCAACATAAGTGTTATTCTCCAAGAGGATAACAAGGCTGCTATATTTGTAGCGCTCGACAGGTCCGATAAAACATACTACGGCTGCGACGCTGGATGTCTGGACTCTCCCGTGCAATTGGGAGCTTACAGAAAATATTTTCCCGTGAAATTGACTGAACCACTCACTGCGATTTTATATATAACTGCTGATAAACAACATATGGAGGACCTGAGGCATGCAATACACGTCAAGGAAGTGGTAGAAGCACCAGCTCATGAACATCATGTGATAGCGCTCCACAAGCACGGACACAGTTTGGGTGGACTAAATCCACTTTTCTGGATGTCCATAATAGTATTAATAGTTGTTTTCCATTTATTCCTGTGCAGAATAATTATGAACGAGTTCTGTGACAATGGTGTAAGTTATAGAAGGCTCTATAATAAGCCCTAACTTTAGTTTTCGCTCTAAGAGCAGCTCCAGTAAAATGATTTTATTACACACTCATTATGATTGAATCATAATATTACGTATTATTTAAAAGTTTGTGTATCTGTAGATATTTTTAACATTAATACCAAATATCTGTATGATAGCTGGCTATCATTGGGGGGATAAAGAAATGGGACTAGCATTCCTCACTCACTGTAACACAACAGCATATGTGCTGTTAGTTAACGGTGGTTGTTAAGACCACCTGTACCTATAGCTGCCCAATTCATTCGTAAGTAGGTATTGTGACAATTGTGACTGACAATCGTAAGTACCTACTGCAATTGTGACAATTTTCTACTCAATGCTTTTATTAGTTTTAGTTATCAAAAATAATAATATATTTTTATCATTATGTTTTAAACATATTAAAAGTGATTCAAAAAAATAATAATGAGTTTGTAAGTAATAAGCATAAGCGCCTTAAATTCAGCTACTGCTATGAACAAAATGTATCACAGTGCTTCATAAACAGTGTTAGAAATTTAAAAAAAGTGAAAGTTTGTTGAAGTACACTCAGAACTGGATTACAATGTTGATATCAATAGTAAAGCTATATAATATAATATAATAATGAATAAATAATTGATGTGATTAACCCGTGGTTAATGGATCCGCTGTCTGTTACGGGAACCTCCGTAAACCAACATTTCATATTCCATATCATAGGAAACAGTACTTTTTTCCTCAATGAAAGTTACCCTACCCTATGTCCTTTTCTGTTTCCCTGACAATGTGTATGCAAAATTTCATGATGATCGGTTGAGTAGTTAAGGCGTGAAAGGGTAACAGACAGACAGAGTTACCTACTTTCACATATTCACACAGTAAAACACTTGTATTAACAATACAACTCAAATTCAAACAATACTCATTTACTTATTCAAAGAGAGTCGGTTTTATATGCCTGGACTTTATTAGACTTGAATTTTGTTATTCAACTATGTATACAAAATTTGGTATTATGGTACTTATAACAAAGTCTATAATTCAACATCAATCTGTAAAAAATTAATCAGATTACATATGCAGGTTGATTATTAAATTGTTTATTCAATATATTTCACACTAACAGCATTTACAGTTGATTGCTGTTGATTAGTTGATTTAGTTTGGCTGGCACGAAAAGTTTATTTGATTAATGTATTGAAATGTGGATATCATAGAAAACCTATGACCAGTGATGATTGACTGATAGAATGTATATTTAGGCAAACTATTATTTTAGCTTAACGTGAGAATATTATATACAAGAACAGTAGTACTCAAATGATATCGCTTACCGATGTACTTGCGCAGAAGAGGAATTTTTAAAGAGTGGGAAATGCTATCGACCAATCCACACACTTTGCGGCTTTCTCCAGTAACGCTATTGGTCGCCAGCTGCCGCCATGTTAGTGTGCGCCGCTTGCCATCTTACGCAAGAGTGCGACGGAACTAACAGCTGCATTGTATTATGAACCTTATAGATATAATATCTAAGGTTAATTTTGTAAGTTTTAAACTTTCTTCGTTAATCGTCGGAGTCGTACTTTCTTTTCTGCGCGAAGGAAGATTCACTACGCGCCTTATCAAGTGTGTACTACTGTATGTTAGTTTTGTTGTCCATTGTTTTTAAGATGCTTTTAATATTGCAAATATTATGTTTGTTTGCTTTGTTAGTGTAAACAAGAAAATATGTTTTTTTTTTTCATAAGTCTGTTCATGTAGTTTTTAACTGATTACATATATATATATAATCTATCCGACTGATCAATCCAGTTGGCGCCATCTATAGCTTGATTTACTAGACTCTCAGGCTTCTTAATCTAGAAAAGCGTCATCTATTAAAAATATTTCACACTTATTCGGTTCTCCCTTGTTTATGTCATTTTTTATTATATATTTTTTTTTTAAATCTCAGGAAATATTGTTGTTTGTTTATTTATTTATTTACATAAAATATAAAAGTTGAAAAGTTTTCATGCGAAAAAGTCAATTTTAAATAAAACATTCTTCGAGCGCACACAGCATCAGATGGCGCTGTACAAAAACTTAGCGTGACTTTGATGTTCATAATATTTTGATATTATGTTCATCATACATCTTCAAATATGTAGTTGCAATTTGCGATAAATAAATTATGTTTTTTATGTATTAAAATCGTACAGGGTTCCAAGCAACGCATGATTTAAATCACTAGCTTGAATATAGCAATAACCATAATTTTCACATTTCCTAGTACATTCAATACTAGCTTATTTCAATTTAAGATAATAGACAATAATTATTACAAAGTGCATTCATCTGTTGTTTTTAAATTAATTAATAAATGAACCGATTTTAAATGTATATATATTAAATGAGCAGACTAAGTGTGCATACACACTATGCGGTCAGGTCATATCAGACCCGACCGTCTAATGCGTATGTATGCTTAAAAATAAACTCTAGATTTTAAGAATGTAAATAATAATAAAAAAATATTTCGTTAACAAATTGTGTTCCTATATTTAAATAAAATCTGAAAACATACGTATAATCTGAAGATGGATATAAACCAGTCAATTACGGAAATATATTAAAAATGGCGGCGTTACTATTTCGCTGTCTATATTCGCACTTGAGAAACATTTATTTTGTCTTTTAAGGTTTTTTTACAATGTCGTTCACAATATTTAACTAATAATCGATTCTTCTTTCTAAACTTAGATGTGAGATGATATCTAACGGTTTTCTAACAATAGATAAATGGTACTGTCTTTAATAAAAAATATACAGTTAAAAAAGTGATTTAAATGGTTAACAGTACAACCCGCAAAGCGCCGCCATTTTGAATACTTTTCTTTTATGGACATACCTAGTTATAGTTTGTAGCTGTTTAAAATGATTTTTTTTTAAATTTATTTGCATAATAAATATACTTACCTATATGATACATGTAACTGCTCAGATAAAATGAAGATGAAAATCGTGATTTGCGATATAGTCATCAAATTGGTGCTGATATACGAGCAACAAAAAAATATATTACGATCATTACGTGATCTTGACATAATATTATGTAGACTACGAATTCGTGAGACTTTATCCATTTTCTACCTGATTTACAATAAAAAAACGTTTAATATTTATGTTTTCAGCTATTATTATGACTTATAATTGATGACGTGAGTGGATGAAGCTGACAAGTCGCTTAATTCCAATTTTGAGTAAAACAAAGTTAAAGTTTTACTTTTATTTTTTAAGATAAGTTGCCACGGAACTGATTTTTGTACTAAATTATGATGCAAAGTTGTGTTGTTAATGATATGATAGCAATTAAACACTTGTATTATTTAATTAAAAAAAAAAAAGTGAACATAGCTTCTTCTTCCATTAACAAAAGTAAGTAAACTTTTCTGCACTTTTTGCTTTTTAAAATTAACTGTACATAACACCTTTTTCAATTTTCTATTTTCCAAAATATGTCTTAAATCGACGATCTCAAGGTCAGTAATCATTTATATGGACATATTAACTTCATCAACGCAAAAAAAAAAACGAAAAAACCCAAAAATGCGACATATCACCTTCATTCACTCGCGTCTTCAATTTTGTTTCACTATAAGTTTAAAAAAAAAGTAAACTGTCCATAACTAATAAATATTTTTTTTATATTTATTGATTAGTTTTTTTTTTTATTTACTAATTTCGGTATATATATATACTAAATATATTCAAATGCTATATATATGTATTAATTAAAAACAGTATCGCCCTCACTTTAAGAGCAAGTTTATTATCTGTCAAATGTATGGGCTAAGTTCTCAAAATGTTGATTGATTTGTTCAAAATGTTCATGTTATTATAAAAAATGTTTGTGACATCTGCATTAAGCTTCGAAAAAGGTTCATGAACGAGATAGGTAAATGAGTTTTGAACGAAAAACTTTGTTTTGCTAATAAGCATTAGCACTGTTGCTAACGAAAATAAGCACAAATATGTCCATTAACAATTTATTTAGGTATACGTAAATATTGAAAGTTAATATACGCATACGAGTTGTATGAAGCTATATTTGTATTATGGGCTATTCCCTTTAGTGTAGACTGTGTAAATAATATAATAATTATAGTTTATAAATTACTATTGTTAGAAGATTATCGTGTATATTTTTTAAAATTAAAATGGAACGTTGTATGTTAATTGGCATTTTTATTTTGTACTAGATGACCAGTTAAACTGAGATTCCATAATATTGACTGTGAAAAGATTCACATCTTTTGAATTTACTTTGAGAGCTTTACAATACTAAAGTCCTCAATTCTCGCTTGTCATTTGAAAATATCATTTTCAAAGTTGACCCTGCCGGGATTCGAACTCGGGACCCCTAACGCATAGCGTTAAGGCAACCATCCTAAAACCAAGAATCTAACTGGCTCATCAAAATTACGAATGCAAAAATCTGCTTTGTACAAAGAATAAGATTTTGATTATAGAAAAAAAAACATTTAAGTTATCTATAAGCCTTCCAGAGATTTCTTGACGCTTATAACTTATAATAAATGAAGTTAACTTATGCTAACTAACCAAAGGATTAAAATAAAACCAAAGTTTAAGGTCACTATATAAATATATTTACAAAATATGGCTTTTATTTATTACAAGGCACTTTTACGCTGTATAAATATTTCTTATAAATCACATTATAAAGTTACAAAGAGTCGTCCATTGTGATATTGACTTATACTTAGAACTAAACTTGGTACTAACTACATAGATAGAGAGACAGCTCTTAAGGCACTATAATCATTACTAGCGTCTGTGCTAAAATACCATTTAGTAAAACATTTATACTATAGGTAAATGTAATTTCTAAATTGAAATAAAAAAAAATAATAGGAAAAGATCGCTGGGTAATTACGATAATTAAAGCTGGCAGCATAAAATAAAATAGCAATTCTCTAGGTCGTAATTACGGAATGGGTATACACTATGCTTGAAAAAAAAAAGCATGAAGTAGACCATGGTATAAAGTCTAAAAGAAACTTAGAAAAATCTCATCTTCACGAATAAATTCCGTAGAATTATATTCAGACTAGAATTATGATAAAAGAATAATAAATCGATGACATCATTTCGGCTTCAGCTAATATTACCCACTAAAACTGTATATGAAAAGTATAACTGTATATGAAAGGTACAACTGCAAATGGAAAGCACAACTGTAAATGGAAAGTACAACTGTAAATGAAAAGTACAACTGAAATGAAATAAATGAAAAGTACAACTGTATATGAAAGATACAATTGTATATGAAAAGTACAACTGCAAATGGAAAGCACAACTGTAAATGAAAAGTACAACTGCAAATGGAAAGCACAACTGTAAATGAAAAGTACAACTGCAAATGGAAAGCACAACTGTAAATGAAAAGTACAACTGCAAATGAAAAGTAC
The DNA here is from genome assembly GCA_944738685.1 of Synanthedon myopaeformis. Lineage (NCBI taxonomy): Eukaryota > Metazoa > Arthropoda > Insecta > Lepidoptera > Sesiidae > Synanthedon > Synanthedon myopaeformis. The sequence continues at coordinate 824,883 of OX122933.1, read as the reverse complement.
AACTGTATATGAAAAGTACAACTGTAAATGAAAAGTACAACTGTAAATGAAATAAATGAAAAGTACAACTGTATATGAAAAGTACAACTGTAAATGAAATAAATGAAAAGTACAACTGTATATGAAAAGTACAACTGTAAATGAAATAAATGAAAAGTACAACTGTATATGAAAAGTTAGCGAAAGGGATAATGTGATAGGATTATATGAACATTATTGAGACATTCATTTAAGGGATGCCAGAGCCAATTACCCCATCCCTTCCTTATCTTTAATCCTTCTATGGTCGGCAGCGCACTTGCATCACCCATGGCGTTGCTTGTGTTATAAGCGACGGTAGCCACCTACCATCAAGTGGACCGTCAGCTTGTCTGTCGACCTTAACTTAAAAAAATTAAAAAAAGCACCAACATTGATTATATGGACAGACTGCATTCATTGCGAAACAAAGTACATCGTCAAGACAATTTATTTTCAATTTTTAAAAATATGACTTTATTCATGTTAACTTAAAAATAAAGACAATTATTTATACATAAGCGTTTTGAACACAATTCTCAACTATTGTGTAGGTAATCCTTACACGAGTTATCTAATTTAAAAACTAAAAGTTTGGATTAAATAAAATGTAACTTTAAACTAAAAGTATTAAGGTACATAACAGAATGTTCCGGCGATCGATTTGAACTCGTGAAACTGACACAGATTAAAAAATAGTAATGTATCAGTCAGTGTTAACAGAGTATTTATTAGAGAAATATTATGATCTGTAAAACAACACCCCAGTACAACTCGTCGGAAATTTCTTGGCACTTCGAAAGAATGCAATCTTTCGAGTCCTTGCATTCTTTCGAGTCAATGGCATTCTTTCGAGGCATTGCATTCTTTCGAGTCAATGGCATTCCTAAGAGTCATTGCATTCTTTGGAGTCATTGCAATCTTTCGAGTCATTGCATTCTTTGGAGTCATTGCAATCTTTCGAGTCATTGCATTCCTTGGAGTCATTGCAATCTTTAGTCATTGCATTCTTTGGAGTCATTGAAATTTTTCGAGACATTAGATTCTTAAGTCATTGCATTCTTTCGAGTCATGCAATCTTTCGAGTCATTGCATTCTTAAGAGTAATTGCATTCTATGGAGTCATTGCAATCTTTCGAGTCATTGCATTATTTCGAGCCAATGGAAAGACAGCACAAAAAAGTTTATTTATATTTTAATAAAAATAGAGAATGTGTTTGTTTTTTTTTATTTAACATGTCATACGTTTACATGCAAAGCAAAGTTAAAATAGATTGTTGCGAAGTGCCGAAATATTTCCGACGTTTTGTAACCGATTAAATCAGTGCTAACAATTTTATTTAAAAAAAAAAAAAAAAAAAAAAATTAAACTAGATTAACTATGCAGATCTTATTGTAGTAAATATAAAGGAACAGCAAGCGTGTTATTTATCTGTATATATAAAAAAATAAACTTTACATATACAGGGTGTTCGGTTATGAACTAGCGATATTCTTAGGTACATAAATTACACACATATTTTAATACACAAATACACTACATGCAGGTATACAGTGTATATGTGTATTAAATTAAAATAGTTCAATCCATCTCCCTTTTTTTTTTGAGATATTCTATACGTTTGTATATTAAAAAAAAAAACCATATCTGTCAAAGTTTACCGAGATAAAAATAGGCTTATTCGGAGGGCGACAATATTCGTTTAAATTACAAAATAATGTGTTCATATTTTCGTAACTTTCAAAAAAATATATACTGTAAATACAACCCCTATTTATTACCCCTTTTTATTATTTTGAACTGTATTTGTATATTAAAATAGTTTTGTAATTTATGTATCTAGCTAGAATATTGCTAGACCATGAGACCGGACATGCTAAATTTATAATAAAATTTATAATTTCTAATTAAAAATAACCTTTGATGGAGATCAAAATTAAAAAAAAAAATTTTTTTTTTTAGCTAAATTTATTCGCACCAATGTACTCCAATCGCCGTGAGATAGGTATATTAGAAATAAAATAAAAAAATGTTTTTTTTTTTTTTTTTTTTTTAAATGAATAAAATACAATTTACACGTGGGAGACTTTTGTGCAAAAAATTTTATCAACCATTTCTAAATAGTTTTGGTATAACTCATTATAAAAGCCTATTAATATAATTTTTATACACATTTTTTTTTTAATACAAAATACAAGTCAACATTTTTTTTTTTTTTTTTCGAATTTTGATTTAAAATGGCACTCGTCGCGACAAAAAATTATCGACATTTTCCTATATAAATTTTATTTTTAATTTATTTAATTTATTGGGAATTTTCGGGCGAAACCTTCGGCTTTTTTCGAAGGTGGTTTTTTTTTTGGCCGAAAGTAGCCGAACCCGAAGCTTCGGTCGGATACTAATAAATAATAATAATTATTATTTTATTATTATTTTAGCAACAAACTCAAGAGAGCACAGAACGAGATTATATTTTTTTGTCGTTTACGTGTGTGCCTTTTTAATTCAATCGAATTGTACTTTATAAATTATTATTATTATTATTATTATTATTATTATTATGAAAGTATCAACACTTTTAAAAATACAAACAAAAAAATTACGATTCACTGTTTTCCTACAAAAGACTCTTTCAATAGGTGTTAAGATTCAAATTCCATTGAACGACTTCTCAATAAATCCCATCATAGACGTGATTATATTACGAATATAATATACTAGCGAACCGCCCTCGGCTTTGCGCGGAGCTTTAAAATTTTCAAAAATCCTTTCTTGGCGGATGATTACGTTTTTTAAAAAATAAAAGCTATGTTTAAAAATGTGAACTTTAGATGACTTCACTTTATTTTATATTATATATAAATAAAAAAAAATCCCTTGTCACGATAACTATTGAACTGATTTTGATCAAATTTCCTAACTATCTGTAATCTGTATGTTTTATTGTAATTATTTTACAAATTACTTTTTTTTAATTTTTTTTTTTTAATAGAACATAGGGTGTAAAGTTCCACAAGTTTCCAACAGATGGCGGTGTTAGTTAGTTTATTGACACATTTAACATATATTTTATTATTTATGTTGAGTAACAGGTTGGACAACATAGATGGCGTTTTAATAGGGTAACTTTTTTTTTTTTTTTTTTCGAGTTGTAATGCTAATAAAAATATATTAGGTATACGTTTATGTTTGTTGCGTGGGCGGTCACTCAAAAAAAAAAATACTTATAGAAAATGTGTATCATGTATGTATGTATAAAGGCGTTGCTATAAATTAAAGCTTAAAGCTTAAATTATAATATTAAAGCTACGTCACGTATGTTTTAAGCTCGATTCAATAATTCATACACAAGTATTTGAGTGAACAGAATGAATCGCTTTTGAATCTTTGTATTATTATTATTATTATTATTATTTTTGTATTAATTAAATTAAATTTGAAAACTTTTCGTCAACAAACATTTGTGCGAACGATCGTTACAAAAATTTTTTTTTTAAATTAATTTATTTAAAATATATATATATATATATCACTATCCACTTATTTTGTAATCATACCTGAAAAGGTGAAACCGTATAATTAATTCCTATAATATGCTCCATTAGTTATTATACTCATAACTATTAAGTATTAAACTAGCTGTCCCGCTCCCGGCTTCGCCCGGGGTGCATTTTTTTTTTCGTGAAAAACCTTCCCCGATTATCCCTCTATCCATTGGTGAAAACCGCATGAAAATCGGTGCACTAGTTTTTGAGCTTATCGTGAATAGACAGACAGACAGACTTTGTTTTATTATTTTATTTATAATATATAAGGATGATAATTTCAATATAGGTCCACTTAATACAAGTGAAGTATAATATTTCGATTGAGTCAATTGGGCTGCCAATCTGGCGGCAGTAGCCACAGCCACCTCCCCCCCCTCACGGAAGACCACGGTGAAATAATAGCACATGTGCTTGTTGTGTTTCGGCGAGTGAGAAAAGAATGCCAGAGCCAGTTTGACTATATACCTTATGCTTAACTTAACCGTGTGGCGTTGCTTGTGTTTTTAGGCGACGGTAGCCACATACCATCAAGTGGACCGTCAGCCTGTCTGTCGAAATAGTAGATTTTTTTTTATTATAATAAAAAATAAAAAAAACTACTATTTCGATTATTAAATAATAATTTCAATATATATAAAAAGTCATACATGTTTTATGTGGGTCATTTCATTCTAACATAGGGTACCTTTCATCCAGAAAGGTACCCTATGTCCTCACTTGTGTCCCTGACAGCGTGTATGCAAAATTTCATTATCATCGGTCGAGTAGTTAAGGCGTGAAAAGGTAATAGACAGACAGAGTTATTTTCACATTTATAAAATTGACAATTTGCTTGACAAATGTCAAAGCCTAAAACGGATTCATCGCGGAGTCTTGTCTTCGCGCTGTAATAGGTGAAATGGTAAAATGTAGCAACGAACAACTTCTACTATTCATTTTAAACCTTAATGCGTTGATGTAAAGTCACATTTTCTTTAAATGACAGATGACAAGAGTTGATGCTCTGACGCAAATGTCACTTTTAAATGTTTCATAAAGTCCCTAGTGTTTTGTTTGGCACGCGGATACCATGTTTTAGTAGTTCGATGATATTAGTGTGGATGTCCAGATGATGATGATGATGATGATGGTGGTGGTGATGATGACGACTATAACGATGATGATGATGGTGATGATGACGACGACGGCGACGACGACGATGATGATGATGGTGATGATGATGATGATGATGACGACGACGACAACGATGATGATGATGATGATGACGATAACGATGATGATGGTGGTGATGATGACGATAACGATGATGATGATGATGACGACGACGATGATGATAATGATGATGATGACGATGATGACGACGACGGCGACGACGACGATGATGATGATGATGATGATGATGATGATGATGACGACAACGACGACGATGATGATGATGATGATGACGATAACGATGATGATGGTGGTGATGATGACGATAACGATGATGATGATGATGACGACGACGATGATGATAATGATGATGATGACGATGATGATGATGATGATGACGACGACGATAACGATGATGGTGGTGGTGATGATGACGATAACGATGATGATGATGATGATGATGATGATGGATAGTTATATCAAAAGTGTGGTCACCTTATAGCTCCTCGTAGAATGCGACTCGTGTCTTGGTGGAGCCTTGCTTGAGTTTCCTTAGCGTGGAGTACTTGTTGTCGCCGGCCCTCGCCTGCGCCTCGTGGAGTCTGTCCAGGCGGTCCAGGCGGTCCAGCTGCTCCAGGCGCTCCAGGGGCTCCAGCTCCGCTTGTTCCACGCGCAGTACTGAGAACTCGCACCGCAGGCAGTCCAACTGCTGTTGCAGGTGTTTCGATTTCGCCAAGTACTCCACCCTGAATACAATACATCATTCAATAGTACAGTGAGGGTGGGTTGCACCATCTAACTTTAACTGTAACCATATCCAAACCAGCCGTTAAATCTTCGATTAAGCATAATATTATGGCGTTGCATCATTTTTTACAACGGTTAAAATGACGTCGTAACTTAACGCTAACGTTAACCGCTTGATATTGGCCGGTCAATGTTATTGTTTCGGTTAAATCAGCTGTGACAGTTTTGTGGCAGGTGACTTTGAATGTTGCCATACTAAAAAAATATATTACCACAACAACTTAGGAAAATTATATATTTTTTATAATGGCAACCCCTTTAACTTTAGGCTTGGTTATTGTTTCGTTCAAAATTAACTTTAACAATTGCATGTTGCACCGTGATATGTCGTCAGTGTCAAAGTTAAAGGGGTTGCCATTATATATATAAAAAAATGTAATTTTCCTAAGTTGTTGTGGTAATAATTTTTTTTTGTATGGCAACATTCAAAGTCACCTGCCACAAAACTGTCACAGCTGATTTAACCGATACAATAACATTGACCGGCCAATATCAAGCGGTTAACGTTAGCGTTAAGTTATGACGTCATTTTAACCGTTGTAAAAAATGATGCAACGCCATAATATTATGCTTAACCGAAGATTTAACGGCTGGTTTGGATATGGTTACAGTTAAAGTTAGATGGTGCAACCCACCCTGAGTATTTCATTTTTTAACGAGCAGAGATTTATCTTCTATGACAAGTGACGTATGCATTGCCAATGGTTGTAGTAGCATTGCATCCGTTATCCTTGTATCACGTTATAGGCGACGGTAGCCAACACGCCAACGAGTGGACCGTCAGCCCAGCCTGTCTGTACTCACCTCTCCTTCTCAATCTCGAGAGAGAGCCGGTGAATGTGCGGATCGGAGTCTTCGGGGACGAGCTGGTACGAGTTGAGGTCGCAGTCGGGGGCGCTCCCGTTGTACAGCCCCTGGGGGCTGGGGGCGGCCCCCACTCCCGCCCCCACGCCCGCGCCCCCCACCACCTCGCACGCGTCCCCACCGTCGCCCCCCAACTCCGCGGGCAGGGAACAAGTGGACGGGAACAGGCTTGAGGGTACTGTGCAAGCCTGGAAAATTACGCAATTTGACTATATTGAAAAAAAATATTTGTAAAAAGAAACACACCTACGTCAGTCGCATTGAGCACGAAAGCAACACCGGAGGAGGGGTTTAAATGAAAAAAAAAAAAAAAATAGGAATCTTGTATGAAAAGTGTGGTTCGTGTTGTGGAACGAAACGATAACGCGTCATATGCCTGTTCCCGATTGATCGTCTAAAAATATAAAGTATTGGACGCCAACGTCGTCACAGCGATAACGGATTCAGGCGTTATTACTCACAATATTTTCTTTTTCAACGCGGACCAAGTCGATGGCACCGGCTAGTATATATCTATCACAATAATTCATGTCACTATCATTAAAAACCTCGTGTCAAAAAAAAAATCATATCACGGAAAAATACGAAAAATCCCATATTCCTATCTCCTAGATATTTTTTTTTATATCACTACTTCTTGGGACACACGCTGCATATAATAAAGATATATATAGATATAATAAAAAAAAAGATATATATATATATATGTGCATATAAAGATATATTTAAGGTTGTTTTTTAAAATGTTAACACTGATAAAATATTAGTACTTTTAAAAAAATGGCAACATTGCGGGGTCTGTCAAGTGAAAGATTAAATAGAAGTTTGTTGTTATAATTAAAGATAAAAGTTATTCCAAAGTTGCTTTATTAACTTCCCACATATATATATATATATGTTTTTGAACTATGTAACGAATTTTACTAATAAATAGAAAGAGCGTTAAAGGAAAATGGTTTTTATTTTATAAAATACTTAATTCGTAGAAAAAAAAGTCATTCTCCACTTCCGGTAAGTTCTTTTAAACTATCTCACGGTTTTTAAATCGAGGAAGGTTTGTGTAAGCACTTATACAATTTGTAGAAAAAACAAATACATCCGTGCGAAACCGGTAGCAGGTCGCTAGCTAGTATTTTAGAAAGACTGATTACGAGTCATTTGAGGCTTTGTAAAAAACGTCAAAGTCTTGTCACGTGTTACAATGAAATAAAATTTCTTCAAACAAATTCGTGTATATATATATATATATATATATAGAATTGATATTTTAAATATTTTTTTTAACGATATAAATCAGGATATTTTCAGGATATCAGGATATTTTTTTTAAATGATATAATATAATATATATATATATAAAGATAATAATATATGTTCGACTCACAGGTGGCAATGATGCGGTCGACGTTCTGCTTAGGAAATTGAGCAGTTTCTCCTTGGCCTGTTTCTCGGCGAGCCTCGCCGCGAGGAGTTCCGCTTTGAGCCGCTCCGCTTCCGCGGCTCGCTTCTCCGACTCCTCCACGAGACGCGCCGTCAGGAACTCCGCTTCGCGCGTCTTCCTCTCCAGGTTCACCTGATCGTTTGCAACGTTTGGAAATATTCCAATACGCGACCAACTTTGACTACAAGTTCGGTCCAGTGACTATAGTAACCCTACTTGATAGCTGTTAACCAAACGGTCGCCGGTTCGAATCCCGCTAGGGACGAATGTTTTAAGTGTTGACATTTCACCTTTGCACCATGAGTCTCGTGGATGTTTTTTTTATTTATAATATGTATGTATTTACAAAAAAAAAAAAAGTAATCTATGTATTAATATCAAAACTGTCTGGTATCAATAATACAAGCATTGGTTGCTTATTATTTATTTATTTATTTATTTATAATATTATTATAAATTATTTATTTATTTATTTATTTATTTATTTATTTATTTATTTATTTATTTATTTATTTATTATTTATTTATTTATTTATTTATAGCTAGCGCCCTCGACTTCGTGCCCTGTGTCGTACTTGAACGATGAAAAGTACCCTATGTCCTCTCTGGTTGATGTCACAGACAACGTGTACCTATGCAAAATTTCATAGCGATCGGTTCAATAGTTTTTGCATAAAAGAGTTACTATGAATGAATATGAAAATGTATTTGATAAAGTTAAGCGGACAAAGTTGCGTGCGACAGCTAGTTGATTATATAAATAGAGCACATTCGTAATGTTTGTAATGAATAAACACAAAAACGACTGGATTACTTTTGAAAAATTCTTTCACCTATATACAAAGCTACTTTTATCAGCTAGTAACGTAGGCTATATATTTTATAATAAAGTTACGCGAACAAAGTCGCGTGCAGGCGGCTAGTGTTCAATAAATTTAGATAGCTTGCTGATCTGTTATGTTAATTACAATATTAACGAAAACAACTCATAAAGATGGGGAACACATAAAATAAAAATATATTTTCCCTTACTTTCTCCTCCTCAGTCTTGATGGCGGACAATCTCAGTCTGGCGTTGTCCCTCTCTACATCAGCAGCCTTCTGAGCCAGGAGAGAAGCCTCCTCCTCGGCTACTCTTCCCTTCTCGGCCAACAGTTCCGCCGTCTCCTCTGAACGACGCTGACAAATTAAACTTCCCACTTAAACGACACGTTTGATCCAGTGGCTGGTGTATAATAATAATAATAATAATAATAATATGTAAGTTTGTTGGACTATCTGTGTACACGCTTGTTACGATTTCATCATGCAAGAACCACCAAAGGAACGTCATCTATATGGGTGGCATTGCAACATGCAATTCCCTGAAAGTTCGCGCCCGTAAGGAAAACATTTCCAGTTAGGATTGCAACACGCAAGAGTCACCAAACGACCGTCATCTGCATGAATGGTATTACGACACATCTACAAGCGATTCCCCGAAGCATTGCAACCTTACAAAATTAATATCACATGATTTTCGGATGTATGAATCAGTTTGATTCACCGCGCACCTGCCCCAAGGGTCGCTTTAAATACTCCTGTCGGAGAACAATCGGTGGCATTTGGATCTAACATCGACCAGTGTCCACTTCAACGTAGTTATAAGCAAATTCTTTACGACATTTGGATCTAACATCGACCGGTGTCACTTACACGTAGTTTTAAGCTAAATTGATGTAACGGTTTTTTATTAAAAAGTATTGTTAAGTAAAATCGGTTTTTTTTGCATCCTCTGCTGCCACCGAACTTAACTCGCTTGTGGAATATGTGTTTGCTTGTGTCTCAAAGATTAATAAAATAAAACGCCAACGATATCCAAGGTTTGGATTCTAGACATAAAAGCAAACGAAAAGATTTGCATATATACAGTTTGGAACTGACTGATTGCAAATGAAAAAAAAAAAAAATCACCTAATAATTATGAGACATATGACATTTGACGACACGTTTGGTCTAGTGGCTATAGCAACCCTAGCTGTTAACCAAACGGGATTCGAACCGGCGACCGTTTGGTTAATAGCTAGGGTTACTAGTCACTAGACCAAATTTGCAATCAGTCAGTTCCAAGCTGTATAAGCAAATCATTTTGTTTACTTTCCTGTCTTTTCGAGACTCTCCCCAGTAAGAGACCACCTAGCACCCAAACCTTGGATATCGTGGCGTTTTATTTTATTAATTTTTGAGACACACAAAAAAACAAACAAATATATTAAAAAAAGACAAAAAAAAATCAACACAAATATTCCACAAGCGTGTCCACAGACAGTCCAACAACTTACATATTATTATAAACGATCAATAACATAAAATCAAATCAAATCAATGAAACAAAAATACCAATGAACAAGAGAGAAAAAGAAAAGAGACAAAATTCAATAATGTCAAAACAAGAAAAAACATATTTATGCGTTACTACTGTTTACTGCTTTACATTTTTATGGGACTAAGTAAATATTAAACTTTTACTAATTCCTTGAATGAATATATACACACATAATAACATCAATGTACTACAACTATGGATTTCGCACGCCATACAAAAAAAAAACACTCTGAAATTTATGAAACATTTAAAAGTGACATCATATGCGTAGAGCATCAACTCTGACATTTGTCATTTAAAGAAAATGTGACTTTACGTCAACGCATTAAAGTTTAAAATGAACAGTACAAGTTGTTCGTGACTACATTTTACCATTTTACCTTTTACAGCGCGAAGGCAAGACTCCGCCATGATTCCGTTTTAGGCGTACTTTTCATGTGCCGCTTTGGCGTTTGTCAAGCAAAATCCACAGTTGTGTAGTATTTCGATGGAAATATAGGACAACTAGCTTATGGCCGCGACTTCGTGTCCGCGTTGAACTATGAAAGGTACCCTATGTCATTTCCGGTGTCCTCGGACAACGTGTATGCAAAATTTTACTGTGATAGGTTCAGTTGTTTTTGCGTGAACTTGTTACAAACATCCATACATCCATACATACTTTCGAATTTATAATATTAGTAAGTACGGATGTTTGGTAGTCAATGAAGTAATATAGCTTGAATTGTTTTAAAAGGAAACACTCAAGATTCAAAAGTATTGATCAAAAGCCTTCATTTATTCAAATAATAATATAAATAATGTATTTGTGAATTTATTGTCTGACGAATTGACATTGCTGATTGGATTGTTGTTGATACGATTTAATTGTATTTTGTTAGATATTGCTTATAATGTAATTAATTGAATTGACTTATTATTTATTTATTTTTTATTTTTTTTTTCTAAATTTTTAACAGAGACAACATTTAACATATAATTACATCTGTAGATAGATACAAGTAATTTGTACGCAAATGTGAACGTGTTTTTTTATAACTAATTTATGTGACTTTGTAAATTTTGATGTGGTGTGTTGGTGTTTCGATTAAATGAAATGAAATGAAATGAAATGAAATATAATATTATGTGACTTTGTAAATTTTGATGTGGTGTGTTGGTGTTTCGATTAAATGAAATGAAATGAAATGAAATATAATATTATGTGACTTTGTAAATTTTGATGTGGTGTGTTGGTGTTTCGATTAAATGAAATGAAATGAAATGAAATATAATATTATGTGACTTTGTAAATTTTGATGTGGTGTGTTGGTGTTTCGATTAAATGAAATGAAATGAAATGAAATATAATATTATGTGACTTTGTAAATTTTGATGTGGTGTGTTGGTGTTTCGATTAAATGAAATGAAATGAAATGAAATGAAATATAATATTATGTGACTTTGTAAATTTTGATGTGGTGTGTTGGTGTTTCGATTAAATGAAATGAAATGAAATGAAATGAAATATAATATTATGTGACTTTGTAAATTTTGATGTGGTGTGTTGGTGTTTCGATTAAATGAAATGAAATGAAATGAAATGAAATATAATATTATGTGACTTTGTAAATTTTGATGTGGTGTGTTGGTGTTTCGATTAAATGAAATGAAATGAAATGAAATGAAATGAAATATAATATTATGTGACTTTGTAAATTTTGATGTGGTGTGTTGGTGTTTCGATTAAATGAAATGAAATATAATATTATGTGACTTTGTAAATTTTGATGTGGTGTGTTGGTGTTTCGATTAAATGAAATGAAATGAAATGAAATGAAATATAATATTATGTGACTTTGTAAATTTTGATGTGGTGTGTTGGTGTTTCGATTAAATGAAATGAAATGAAATGAAATATAATATTATGTGACTTTGTAAATTTTGATGTGGTGTGTTGGTGTTTCGATTAAATGAAATGAAATGAAATGAAATGAAATATAATATTATGTGACTTTGTAAATTTTGATGTGGTGTGTTGGTGTTTCGATTAAATGAAATGAAATGAAATGAAATATAATATTATGTGACTTTGTAAATTTTGATGTGGTGTGTTGGTGTTTCGATTAAATGAAATGAAATGAAATGAAATGAAATGAAATATAATATTATGTGACTTTGTAAATTTTGATGTGGTGTGTTGGTGTTTCGATTAAATGAAATGAAATGAAATGAAATGAAATATAATATTATGTGACTTTGTAAATTTTGATGTGGTGTGTTGGTGTTTCGATTAAATGAAATGAAATGAAATGAAATATAATATTATGTGACTTTGTAAATTTTGATGTGGTGTGTTGGTGTTTCGATTAAATGAAATGAAATGAAATGAAATGAAATATAATATTATGTGACTTTGTAAATTTTGATGTGGTGTGTTGGTGTTTCGATTAAATGAAATGAAATGAAATGAAATATAATATTATGTGACTTTGTAAATTTTGATGTGGTGTGTTGGTGTTTCGATTAAATGAAATGAAATGAAATGAAATATAATATTATGTGACTTTGTAAATTTTGATGTGGTGTGTTGGTGTTTCGATTAAATGAAATGAAATGAAATATAATATTATGTGACTTTGTAAATTTTGATGTGGTGTGTTGGTGTTTCGATTAAATGAAATGAAATGAAATGAAATGAAATATAATATTATGTGACTTTGTAAATTTTGATGTGGTGTGTTGGTGTTTCGATTAAATGAAATGAAATGAAATGAAATATAATATTATGTGACTTTGTAAATTTTGATGTGGTGTGTTGGTGTTTCGATTAAATGAAATGAAATGAAATGAAATATAATATTATGTGACTTTGTAAATTTTGATGTGGTGTGTTGGTGTTTCGATTAAATGAAATGAAATGAAATATAATATTATGTGACTTTGTAAATTTTGATGTGGTGTGTTGGTGTTTCGATTAAATGAAATGAAATGAAATGAAATGAAATGAAATGAAATGAAATATAATATTATGTGACTTTGTAAATTTTGATGTGGTGTGTTGGTGTTTCGATTAAATGAAATGAAATGAAATGAAATATAATATTATGTGACTTTGTAAATTTTGATGTGGTGTGTTGGTGTTTCGATTAAATGAAATGAAATGAAATGAAATGAAATGAAATATAATATTATGTGACTTTGTAAATTTTGATGTGGTGTGTTGGTGTTTCGATTAAATGAAATGAAATGAAATGAAATGAAATATAATATTATGTGACTTTGTAAATTTTGATGTGGTGTGTTGGTGTTTCGATTAAATGAAATGAAATGAAATGAAATATAATATTATGTGACTTTGTAAATTTTGATGTGGTGTGTTGGTGTTTCGATTAAATGAAATGAAATGAAATGAAATATAATATTATGTGACTTTGTAAATTTTGATGTGGTGTGTTGGTGTTTCGATTAAATGAAATGAAATGAAATGAAATGAAATATAATATTATGTGACTTTGTAAATTTTGATGTGGTGTGTTGGTGTTTCGATTAAATGAAATGAAATGAAATGAAATGAAATATAATATTATGTGACTTTGTAAATTTTGATGTGGTGTGTTGGTGTTTCGATTAAATGAAATGAAATGAAATGAAATGAAATATAATATTATGTGACTTTGTAAATTTTGATGTGGTGTGTTGGTGTTTCGATTAAATGAAATGAAATGAAATGAAATGAAATGAAATGAAATATAATATTATGTGACTTTGTAAATTTTGATGTGGTGTGTTGGTGTTTCGATTAAATGAAATGAAATGAAATGAAATGAAATATAATATTATGTGACTTTGTAAATTTTGATGTGGTGTGTTGGTGTTTCGATTAAATGAAATGAAATGAAATGAAATGAAATATAATATTATGTGACTTTGTAAATTTTGATGTGGTGTGTTGGTGTTTCGATTAAATGAAATGAAATGAAATGAAATGAAATATAATATGGATAGATTAGATACCAGGGCGTCGTTGGCGAGCCTTATCTCCTCCTGGTACTGATGAAGCCTCTGCTCCATTGCGGCGCGCTCCCTCTCGGCGGCCTCCCTCAGTTGCTTCTCTCGCGACAGCTTATTGCGCTCCACCTGTCTCCTCTGCTTCTCCTCCTTCGCTTGAGCCTTCATCTGCTGCACCTCCATCGTGTCCGGTTTCCTACGGCGCATGTACAGGTCGTGGTTCCCGATGCACAGGTCCAATATCTGTAAACGGTTTTCTGTGATTCCTGTGGATTCCTGTGGAGTTTCTTTGGCCGTTCTTCTCCACAGAGGAATGCACACCGTGGTAGTGAACGTGCCATTCTCTGCCATTCTCTGACGTCGAAAAGCGATTTTATAAATCTTATTTCGAATAAAAATGTTTTGAATTTGAATTTGTGTGGACCCTATACGGTCTTTCACAAATTGGACGTTGGTCGACCTAGACGGGGGCGTTAAGGGGCCCTAGAAAAAAATGGGGGGGCGTTGGCGATGGTCGATTTGACGACACGTTTGGTCTAGTGGCTAGTAACCCTAGCTGTTAACCAAACGGTCGCGGGTTCAAATCCCGCTAGGGGCAAATGTTTATGTGTTAACATTTTACCTTTGCACCTGAGTCATGGATGTTTTCTATTTATAATATGTATGTATTTACAAAAAAAAAAAGTAATCTATGTAGTATATCAACTTTCTGGTATCCATAATACAAGCATTAGTTGCTTAATGTGGAACTAGATGGTGCTGTGTGGAATGTGTGAAGATATTTATTTATTTATTTATTTATTTATTTATTTGTAATTTCATTTAGTTTATATTTTAAAATTCCATCTGATATCTGGATACGAGATCTACTAAATTTTATGAGGCACAAAATTTAATAGAACAGTTTCAAATAGAACTTACCAATTTATTCATTCCCTTCGGTGAGAAGAATATAAAATTATTTACAGACTTGTCGACGAATTTGATGACGAACTTTTTATCGTCAAACGAGATGTGCTTGATCTCGGACCATGGGAATGTGGTCTTTGGTGTCAACTTGTTGTCCTTCTCGTATATGTTCAATCCTAGCGCGGTCACACCGAGATATAAATCCGTCTCTTTTTTATTCTAGAAAAAAGAATTCACATTTTTCCTTAGTATACGTCGATCGACTATAATACTAACAAACCCCAATTAAATTGCCAAACGCTTAACGTATATATGGATAATAAATAATTATGTAATATCATGCATTTACATCTATTATAAACTATATTAGGAAAAAGTCTTAAAATGTACATACAGTTTTTTGAAAAATTAAACTCGTACACTAAAGCACTTGCGGTTCAACGGATCGAACTAATATACTAACCCCAATGTTCAAGTGGATGGATGTTCATTTGGTGAGGACGTTTTTTTTTTTTGTAGCTGTTTGTGTATCTATATATTATAGTCGATCGACGTTAGTATAGTTTTGCAGAGCAACTACGTGCCTCATTCAGTTATTATAAACTCTAAAACTTAGCCAATCTGGAAGATGTGGTCATCCTGGTGGCGTAGCTTGACCTATCATATCATATCTAGGGACACGTCTATCTGACTGGTAAGCCGATTTTTTTTTACGAAAGATACAAAAAAATCTCGCATTTTAAACGGTTAAACGCTAACTTATCTGCCGCACGAAAAGCCTGGAAATACATAGCTCGTTGAGCGACTTTGAGCTTTCTTACAAGGCACATTAGTAAGAAAAAGACCACATTTCGACGCCACAAATCATCGCTGGCCACACACACAAGCTGGTAGAAATCTGTTTTATAAAGATTATATGAGAAATTTTTAACCCGAACCCTGGATATCTCCAAACACTGACCACTGTGTATTTTTTAATACTGGATTAGAAATACTGTTTACTTGATCTAAACGTGAGGGAGACAAAGATTAGAGGAAATGTCAACATTGTTATACTTACATTGATAGCGAAATAATTAACGCCATACATGTCCAAGTCTTGTGCTATTTTCAGGTACTCCATTTCTGCTTCGTCCCTCGACATACCTTTATGATCAGCATACCTAAGAAGTAAAGATTTTCATAATAAACAAAGACTTCTCGCTTGGACTGCTGATTGGCACGATTAGTCGCAGCTCTCACCCACTGTTTTCTTTACACTAAGTCTGATTTAAGTCTTAACTGTGTCTTGAGTCTTGAGTAATTTGACGACTTTTACTGTGTCGTCAAATTACACTTGTTCTGGAGGTGCTGGAGTTTCAAGAACCATCCTGTTTAACAGTGTGGTCATTGTGAATTTGGGGGATGATGTTTGGTTAACATTACATGTATTTTAAAAGAAGTAAAATCTATCACTTTATTTTTTGTACACATTTTTGGCACACCTTAAGAATCTGATGATGTTTAATCCATAATTCCTTTCTAATATTACAAATGTGAATATAACTCTGTCTGTCTGTAACCTTTTCACGCCTTAACTACTCAACCGATCATCGTGAAATTTTGCATACACGTTGTCAGGGATACAAGAAAGGACATAGGGTAAAATAGTACCTTTAATATAGAAAAAAAAAACTGTTCCCAAGGGATCGATCATCTAAAATAAAACAAAAAACTAACGTCTGACCAAAGTGTCAAGCGTTATGTTTATACATATTTTTTATTTTACAACGCAGATGAATTTGCGGGCACCAGTTAGTTATAAAATAAATTTTTATTGTTGGCTTTGTATTTTAAATCTGGTTTTGTTTTGACTTGCCTAGTACCTATAACATTCTTTGTAAAATTAAAAAACTATAGTTCTTAAATTATTTTTTTGTGCTCTTAATTATTAATTTCTGATATGACTGCGCGTTTCCTAATAAAATAAATAACTTTAGTTAGTGGGATTTAAAACTTATTCAGGGTACATATTAAGAAAATTGTAGTTTTAAAAATTTCTCATTTTTCAACAGTATCTCTTAACAGATAGATTTATTTTTAAATTTAATATTTTTTATTAATATATTGGTATGTTTATCGTGCGTCCTATTTTACTCTTATCACCATACAGTCCAATAATTACAAAGTGCAATAACTTTGCATTGATAGATATGAAAACTACAATAATATGGTAAATGTTCATTCAATATATTTTCTCAATGAATAGTGGACGATGTCTTTTTAGATGTGATGACTAACTTTGAATTTATTTAACTGGAAATTACTTTCAGGTTCTTTTTAATTTTTGTGTTTGTATTCTTTTTAACTTTTGTGCTTAAAAACAGCTGACGATAACATTCCTAAAATAGGAATTTAGAAGTAATAAATAATACCATCAAATATCATTTTTTAGATATAATCGATACTAACATTATAAAGCTGAAAAGTTTTTTTTTGGTTGAACGCGTTAATCTCAGAATCTACTGGTTCGAATTGAAAAATTATTTTTTGTCCACTTATCGAGGAAGGCTTTAGGCTATATAACATTTTGAATTGAACGAGTACGAAGTCGCGGGCACCAGCTAGTGTTTTAATATTTACATTTTTTTACATTTTTAAAGGTGGCAGCCAGACTGACGGTCCATTTGATGATAGGTGGCTACAGTCGCCTAAGGACACAATAGGGGGGTAAACACCAGAGATAAATATTTTATATAATATTTTGGTCCATATAGAGCTCTGTATGATGTATGATGTCTATCATACATCATATGATAGACTCTGTATGATGTCAATTCTAACGTTTAAGTACCGACCATAAATCACAGTGAAGATAGTCCAGAAAGAGAATTAAAAGTAATCCTCTATATCTGTGTCAATTTTTGCATCATTAAATAAAAATATACATTTTTTTAAAAAATTAAGGTCGAGAGAAAAGCTGACGTTTCATTTTAATTTGAAAGTAGGTCGCTACCACTTATCAATGTGGTCTGTTACGACTTTCCAGATCCATTTCTAAAGTTGACCTTGCCGGGTATCGAACCCGGGACCGCTAGAACAGAGCGTTAAGGCAAGCACCCTAACCACTCATCCAACGGGTTCGTCAAAAAAGATGTATATGACAAATCCCATTCAGTGTATATTGTTTTCGCCTTGCTAACAATGAAAAATATACTTTTTAGAATAGAATAGAATAGAATAATTCATTTGTTGATAATTTTATGTACATATAAGTATTTCAATTTACATTTGATCTATACGACCTAACAGATTTTAATACTAGATTTTTGTAAAAAACACATTCTTACCAGATTTTAATACGCTCCTCCCACATCTCTGGCGTCATCTGATATTGATCTATAACCCTCTGAGGCAACAAGTCCTCGCTCGCCAACATTCCTGGCTTATAATTTGTCTCGTCGTAATCACCATACTAAAATAAAAAGAATAATATATCTAATTTTTTATGTAAAATAACAGACCGTTTACGGCTGATGACGGACCTCTTCATAGGTAGGTTACGTATGCAACCTACCTATCAATCATTTGCTTGAACATAATAACAAGAAAGTAATAAATATAAGAAATCTTTTAAAGGTATTATAGACATAGAATATTCCAGGAAGATTTTAGACTCTATCGAGCTGAGATCTTCCTCAAGAATTGGGCTATTAAATGGACAAAAAATTTTTCAAATCTGACCGCTAATTCTAGAGATTAACATATTCAAAACATAATAGAGCCCATTTTTCACGAAAAAAAAAAAAAATTTGGCATCACAAAACACCTGTCAGGAAAATATTTTGTTTAAAAAAAAATTTTTATTTAAAAAATACAATATATTAGTTCCACCAAAGAGTTGGCCAAAGTTTAGCCAAATGTTGACGTCACAAAATCAACGGCCAGTCGGTCTCAGCCGAAAGATATTTCACATCAAAAATCATAATTTATAGTCAATACAATAAGATGTATTCAAAATATATAATATTTTATGTTTAAAATGAACTACACTCACTTTGGCTTGAACAGCGTAGCTTGCTAATAAAACAGACGCTTCCGGAGGACAATAGATGTCCATGCTGAGAATGGCTTGCTTCACTTGTAGGAACAGCAGATGCTGTGTTACTTCCTGTATCAATTCTTCAGCTACATCTTCAGGGTACAGCTTGCAGAGGAGCATAAAGGGAGTGCCCGGCATTTGGGACACACATTGGTCTTGAACTGAAATAGAATTTACACTTTGCATATTGCCTAGCTATGCCCTGCAGCTTCTTAAATTAAAGCTGCGCATATAAATATATACGAAGTATTTTGACGAATTTGCATAAAATCTTACCTCTCTTATCAAGTTTTAGCCAGCTGACAAAATGTTTAGTATCCTCAAATTGTAGTCCAAAGAACCATGTCTCACGCAAACCTATAGTTCTACAGACTAGGTCAAAAAGATCACGTCCAGTCGCTCGCCACTAAATGAAACATTGTAATTTTTAATAAATAAATAAAACATCAGTTTTTTATTCACTCATTATTTGTATATATATATATAAAAAAAAAAAAAAAACAAATAATTGTGTATCAAATTAGTACAATGGGTGATTCATAGAGCGGGAATCGCGCTAATTTGTGCTAATCTAAGAATAACATAGAAAGTTTACGATTTAAAAACAAAATTACCTCAAGATTAAATTCCAATTCGGCATCTAACATACACACTTTAACGGGAAACGATTTAGCCGTTTTCTTCCTTCTAAACGGCGACATTATTAGAGCATTTCTTAATTACTAAAGTCCACTACAAAACACCAAATTCTTGTAGGTTATGATATCGCAATATTAATTGGTTCGTGTACAATGACTAGCTTTTACGTAATGTTCGTTGTGGAATGTGTTTTACTTATTACTTCACATTAACATTACGTACTATTTAAAGCATTCATTATTTACAAACAAGAAAAACGTCAATGAAATTGCATACATTGAATGAAAGCAAAATAAATATATGTAAGTAAAGAGACGAGTGGGGAGAAAGAAAAATTGCGTTCCGTTTCACGTACTCTCTCTTCACATATTATTAAACACAGGCTACAATAGAATAATCTTGTTGACATCTGACCATAGAATATTCACAATGGCTTTGGGTTTGCGGTGCCTATTTGTTTTTGCGTTAAGTAAATTGTTGCCTCTCTTCTTAGTAAAAAAAGTCAATAAAATACACAAATACAATGCACGTTCATTACTGAGACCAGAGTATTTTCGATTTTATTTGATTCAACAACTCTAGAGCAATAAAGAAATTATGAAACTAAATATTTATTCAATGTCCGGATGAGTAGAAACTTCCCTCATGTTTTTAGCTACAATAAAGGCTTCTTCGAGTGATCTGAAAACAAATTCCTGCAGGGTCGTCAGAGTAACAGCATCCTCCCAGTTGATGGTAACCATCTATTATCAAGTGGACCTTTAGCCTATCTGCCACCCTTTAATATAAAAATAATCAAGAATACCTAGCATAAAATCAAACATGACTCTATAATTTTCTAAAACATTGGCTTTTTACTATGTTTCGAAAGCTAATTGTAAAATTACTCTACACTTCTACAGGTAGGTTTTTTTATGCCGAACATAATTAATGAAATAAAACACAAGGGGACCAGATGGGTATTGTTATTTATTTGTAAATAAATTGCTTTCGATTGTCGTATCTTGTTATTTATACTTGGCGAGTGTGGTGGCGGGTGAGGGTCGCGGACGAGCTGAGGGGTGTCTTATGCGGGTCGCACTCACGTGACGTTCGCGCCATTCGGCTTCTAGTTTAGCGTACACGCCACCTAAGTAATACAAGCAACATATTAACATCTTTATATGTACCGGCCAACTTCTTGGCATAAGTCGTAAACTGCGTAGAAGCCAAGTTTTAGGTCTCTTTGGTTGAAGGAGGTAAGATTCTAAATGAATATAAATTCACATGAATATAATATAATTGTAGGTACGTCCATAGTAATTATGCTAAATATTCAGTCTTGGGCCGTATTCAGAAATCGTACAATGACAAATTTTCCTCGGCGGACTTATTTTGTTCGTCGTTGCTCTCATTCAGCATTCAGGAATAGCATTGGCAACATTCTTGCTGGCTAACGATTACATTGGTTATGTTTTTGTTATTATTATTTTTTTTTTAAATAGTGAGCACTTTGGCAGTTCTATGTGAGTGGTAGGTAAATAATAATAAATAATAAATATCTTCAGACATTCCACACAGCACCATCTAGTTCCACATTAAGCAAATAATGCTTGTATTATGGATACCAGACAGTTGATATACTACATAGATTAATTTTTTTTTTGTAAATACATACATATTATAAATAGAAAACATCCATGACTCAGGTACAAAGGTAAAATGTTAACACATAAACATTTGCCCCTAGCGGGATTCGAACCCGCGACCGTTTGGTTAACAGCTAGGGTTACTAGCCACTAGACCAAACGTGTCGTATGTCGGTATGTCGTGTGTCGGTATGTGATAAATATGTGTATATGTGTATATGTGTATATATGTATATGTGTATAATATGTATTATGCAATATGTGATTTAGGCGATTGTATTATTCCCATTGTATAAATGTTAAATCCTTAATTGGCTGTTGGTTATGTTTATGTTTTTGTGTGTAAATTTTTATGTTGATAGCTGTGGACTTTTTAGTAAATAAATAAATAAATAAATAAATAAATAAATTTGGACATCGTGTTTGTCATTACACGCTTCTATGACATGATAGATTGTATTTTTCGAAATAAATAACCTGGCGGCGTTTTGACGGCGCCCGGTGACAGTGCATGCCTCCTGGCGAGTGCCGCCTTCATCTGTCTGGCGGCTCGTTCCTCGAACCGACGCTGTCCGTCCTGATTGCTTCTCGCCGACACACTGGCCACCCACAAACGTCCCGACGCCCGGCTACGTCTGTTCCTATTATGAACGTGAGGCAACGGCGCTTTGACAGCTCGTCGCCTACTTGGCGGCGCTTCTTCGTCGCTTCTCTCGCTATTTGAACTCTGTTCGCTCTCGTCCGATTCCGAAGAGGTTTCTTCGTCGCAATCATCGGCCACAGTGTCCCCGGCTCCGGGGGTGCCTTTCTTTTGATAAATAAATGCTTAATACACAGCATAAACCGGACAGCAGACAATGGATAAAGACGCAAATTATTGAAAATTCAAGGCTAACTGACAAAATTTAATAAGACAAGTAAATCTTGATAATATCGCGAGGTACTCTTCTTAAATACTATAAAGATCTAATATATCAGACATAATTTTATTTGCTAATAAATTATAAAACAATAATTTGCACATAAATCTGTATTGATACAAAATAATATTTTAATATTTATTTATACATTATTCCATAACAGACAAGACTATATTTTTCTGCCAACTACACACCTATGCAAAATACCTAGCTAAAGTCTAATCTAAGTATTATCGGTAATACTAACTACATATTTTTATTGTTAAATAAATTACACACTATAGGTACATACTGTGCGGAATACTATAGTACGTACTCTGTGGGAATTTTTGTAAGCCAATTGTATTTAAGTACCTACCTACCTATTAATTGCAATTTATGAAATGTCTACTTTAGAAGCGGTTATATAGAACTAATGAAATGTAAATAAATAAATAAAAAATAAAAAAAATTGTAAGCCAATTGTATTTAAGTACCCTCGTACATATTAATTGCAATTTATATAAATATCTACTTTAGAAGCGGTTATATAGAACTAATGAAATGTAAATAATTAAAAAAAAAAATTGTACTTATGCCAATTGTATTTAAGTACCCTCGTACATATTAATTGCAATTTATTCAAATATCTAATTTAGAAGCGGTTATATAGAACTAATGAAATGTAAATAAATTAAAAAAAAAAAAAAATTTGCACTTAAGCCAATTGTATTTAAGTACCCTCGTACATATTAATTGCAATTTATATAAATATCTACTTTAGAAGCGGTTATATAGAACTAATGAAATGTAAATAAATTAAAAAAAAAAATAAAAAAAAAATGACTGAAGTTCTTATATAAAGAATTAATTTTGTGTTTAATTTTTTTTTTAGACATTGACGCTAGTTCATTCCAGACGTTTAGAGAAATCTAAATTACTTAATTATATCTTAAAAAATTTCTTCAACTATTTAACCGCTCCTCAATTAAAGAAATTGAGACACTACACTGACTTAAGAACTAATTGAATATAAGAGCTAAGTATAATTTGCTATTATAAGACGTGCATTCGTTAAAACTAACCAGCAGAGTAATTTTTTTCGCTCCTAATAAATCCTCGACGTTTTTCTATGTTCGCAAATAAAAAGTTAAAAATAAAAAAATTAAATTGCCAAATTTAATAATTTTCAAAACATGATATCTATCTATTTTTTTTTTTTCAGATTTATATTCACCATCTATCTTAGATACTATTTTCATGTAAGGGAAATAGGGCCGGATAAACCGTTACGTGGACTCATGGCAATGTAGACATAAGTATATCATTTTGAAGCCCTTAAAAATATATTTTCTCTACCACACGTTAATATATCTATTATTCCCATTGATAGATATAAATTCAAGTAATTTAGGTATGCGTATTTTTTATTATTATTATTGAATTTGCATAGCACCTAGGCAGTTTTGCCTTGCCTACATTGCCTAATGGCTAATCCGGTCCTGGTAGGTAATAAGGTAATCTTATGGGAATAGAATCCAATTTCTTTAAAAAAAAATTTGACGATAATGTTACCGGGGACAAAGCTAGTTGTTATTTTCAAGAAAGAAAAATAATTAGTTCATTTTACGAAAAATCTTTTTTGCATACTATCATTGTATGCAAAAAAGATTCTATATATATTCTATATATTTTATTATTAATATATAGAAAACAATTATTCGAAATTGTGGTACCTTGATTCTAGGGGTTTCTTCTTTATTCGACGCAACGGGTATCGGCTTCAAATCGTTCCGTTCCTGTTCGGTACGTACGGTTCCGGATCCGGCAGTGGACGAACACGTTCCAACGATCAGATTCGGTGGCGAGCCCGGCCGAGCGGTCGCTGCGTCCACGTTTGTAAGCTAATTTATAGCTTATTGCAATAAACATACGACTCGATTTCGTCCAAAATTCCGTAATATTTTTTAAATAACTTTTGTTATCAATAAAAACAATTTCCAAGCAGTTAGTTTTGTCCTCGCCAGTGGATTAACACTAGTACTCGTTAAAATTGATACAGACAAAACTATTCAGCAGGTACCCTTTTCTGCTCTGTCAAATCATTTTTTTTGTTATACATTTAAAAAAATAGTGTTAAAAAAATTCAAATGAGAACGGGTTCTTTCTGCACATTTGAAATGATTATTGTCGAATTTTGACCAGTGGGCGAACCCTAAAACCTACAGATAAATATTTGAATAAATTATTTGGGTCCATTAAAAATATTTTCTTTAAGCACTCTTTCATTGTAAAAAAGCATTATAATTATATATTTACATTTTTGTGTGTTTTATCCTGTATGTACATTTCATAGTGATTATTATGTAGCAAGACAACTACATTTTGTAACCAAGGATTGACAGCATATTTACAGCGAAAGGTGGTTTATCTCTTTCAAGATATATAACAATGCAATTAACGCATTCTATTCATTCAACTAATACAAAGTTCAGAGCCTTTAAATCTGTCCATTTTCTTTCTCATAACTGAAAAAACATTCCAGTTAAAATTGAGATCAAGTCAGAGGAAATAAAACATCTATAATCCCCGCAAATTATTAATCGGCGGGAACTATGTCACATTAGCATCCGCGTGACGTCACATTACCATCCACGTGACGTCACATTAGCATCCACGTGACGTCACATTAACATCCACGTGACGTCACATTAACATCCACGTGACGTCACATTAACATCCACGTGACGTCACATTAACATCCACGTGACGTCACATTAACATCCACGTGACGTCACATTAGCATCCACATGAGGTCACATTAACATCCACGTGACGTCATCCGCAACTATAAACTCGTCGGCCAGTGTTGCTAAAAGTAGTGAGTGTGTCACAAGACTACGTCACCAAAACGACGGCAAAGTGTAATAGCAATTTGTTCTCTCACGGTTCTCAAAAAATTTTCCCTCCCGCGTCAATTGGGTTAGATTAAATTTTAAAAAATTGACAGACAGATTTACAGACTTATTTTTAATGATAATAGGGGGGGGGGGGGTATTGTATTGTATAGAAAATCTCACGGTTGAACTTGTTGTTACTGGTGTACAATTTCCCGAGAAGACCAAGGGTCTGACGAGGCGGCACCAGTTGGATGCCCTCCCACCAGAAGACTTCCTTGCAATGTAGACGACCGCTCGCATCCTCGCCCGGTTCTACCATTAGGGGGACATTCATCAATTACGTCAACCGTTTTTTTTTTTTTTTTTTTTCTTTTAATTTTCGACACAGTTGTAGTAATCAGACTCACCTCTCGCCACGAGTCTTGTCAGTCTTTCCGGAAACATTAACTGTGGCGGTCGCATTGCAATAATCTCCCTGAAACTGTTGTATATCTCCATGACAGCCGCGTCGGCCGCGAGCCGGTCGTCCGGCAAGTGTTCCCGGAATTGACAACCCTGTGACATTTATTTACACATTTCTTCGTCTCAAACGGTGAGTTAGAGACAATATTAAAAAAATATGACTATATTAAATTATATTATATTATACCGAAGTGTAACGCTAGCGTTCACATTAAGAACAGGCTAACAGTTCAGACCTAGAATCATTAAAACTAACCTATTAAGCGGAGCCGCTCCATTGCGCAGAGTAGTTGTCGCCTATGACAGATTGATAAGGGATTGATAAGGCATAGACATTTTTCGATGCTCCGCAGCATCCTTTAAAAGAGAAGTCAGAAAGTCTCTGTCATCGGGTACTGATTGATAGTCGTTTTAGAGTTTGTATTTTGTTAACTATATGGTACTATTGTATATATGTATACTACTATTATGCTATTATTCATTTGTTCTTTTCTTTTGCTTTGTATAGTTTGGTTTTTTGATTTTTCTTTATTAATTTTATTATGTAAAAAAAAAAAAAAAAACCGAATATGTCTTTTGTGTTGGTTTTTAATGCATGCCTAGTTAACCTATAAGTGTTATAATTAAACCTATAGTATAAAATATTTGTTTAAATGTGATTAAATGTGATTAATCCTAATTTATTAGGATTGTTGTATATACTGTATATACAACAACAATCCATACACTGTCCCTTCCTTCCTTGTAAAATAAAATAAAATATGTCATTCATAAAAAAAAATCACAAGTTACGGTGTTTCTGGTGATGGTCTCAAATCGATACGCTCGTTCCCCACAACAAGGGTACCTCCCGGCTGGCAGCGGAGGCCTACTTTCCAATGCGAACATGTGTGGCGTTTGCTCGTGATGTGAACACCATTCCATCTGCATAATGTATCAACAAAGACGTAATAATAATGTATAAAATGTCTTCTATATTAATAAATAAATAATGAATAAATAAATATCTTCACACATTCCACACAGCACCATCTAGTTCCACATTAAGCAACTAATGCTTGTATTATGGATACCAGACAGTTGATATAATACATAGATTACTTTTTTTTTGTAAATACATACATATTATAAATACAAAACATCCACGACTCAGGTGCAAAGGTAAAATGTTAACACATAAAAATTTGCCCCTAGCGGGATTCGAACCCGCGACCGTTTGATTAATAGCTAGGGTTACTAGCCACTAGACCAAACGTGTCGTCATAATGCTGTTGTGGTTTCGATGAACGAGTGACGGAGATCAGAGCCTATTTCCTAATTCCTCATTCTTAACCGTACTACTTGTACTATTAGGTATTATATTTTATGACCATACTAAATTTGTCGTCGCACTTGCAGCACATGTGTGCAGCACGTTGCTTGTGTTATAGGCGACGGTAGCCATCCACTGTCGAGTGGACCGTAAGCTTGTATGACTGTCTTTACGTAAAACGCAAGTTTTGTAAGTTTGATGTCATGTGACTTTTATTTTCGTGGTTTATTTATTAAAAAAAAAAAAAAAAAATCTTTAATATTTCAAAAAACATTGTTTTTCATAATATTAGAAGAAACCATGAACAACTTTTCATATTAGTTAGAAGTTAATACTTAGAAAAATACATCAGTTTCTTTCAAAGTGTAATGTATCGACTGCATAAGAGTTTTAGATTTTGAATTTCCAGTTTTATTATCGCTGTAAGCTCTCTATATTAGTTTTATTGTTTGGTAATGAATATTGGTACCTGGTAAGCTGGAAAATAGCTATCGCACAGTTGACATCTGAGAAAGTGACAATCGGCCCACAGCCTCCAATAGACGCGTCGCCAAGATCTCAGTTCGCCAAACAACCATGTTATGTACTCGTTAAGACTCCAACAAGTGTCTCTGGTAACAGCAAAATTCACATTTGCAATATTTACGCATACAAAGTTCAGAGCCTTTGAATCTGTCCATATTTTTTGTTCTCATAACTGAAAACATTCCAGTGAAAATTGAGATCAAGTCAGAGGAAATAAAACATTATAGCATTATAGCAAAGATATAGCAAAACTAGTCTTGCATGGTGCATGGTGTCTTGTTGATGTTCAGCCGATAGAGTAATATAGGTCTTGTATCGCAATGAAAGCAATGACAGTTTGACGACCCTTTGACGTGAGACCAATTGTTTTGCTAATATGTAACGCACAGATAGACAAGCCCAAAATATGGTAAGATGGAAATTTCAGTTGGAATTAAAATTGGGATCTAAATATATATATATTGTATGGGAAATTTCAAGTCTAAGTAACACTGGGATCTATATAGATTTGTATGGGAAATTTCAGTTGGAATTAAAATTGGGATCTAAATATATATATTTTGTATGGGAAATTTCAAGTCTAAGTAACACTGGGATCTATATAGATTTGTATGGGAAATTTCAGTTGGAATTAAAATTGGGATTTAAATATATATATATATTTTGTATGGGAAATTTCAGATCTAAGTAACACTGGGATCTATATAGATTTGTATGGGAAATTTCAGTTGGAATTAAAATTGGGATCTAAATATATATATATATATATTGTATGGGAAATTTCAGTTGGAATTAAAATTGGGATCTAATGTCGTTTAATGTCGAGATGATGCCGTCAATAGCGATGTTATAAGGAAACGAACTCCTATTTCTCACACACGTATCGAAACCTTATAGAACAAGTGTTGTTTCTCCACTGCAAATTTTCTGTAAAGGATTTGTTAATAGGGTTAATTATTATAGGGGACGCGAGTATTCCATAATCATGTCAATTGACGTAACACAATCATTCGTCTCTCGCAGAGATTCTGTTTATCAATTCATTTCTCTTAGTACAAAATCTAGATCTCACTTAGTATGCGATGATATGACATTGCCTCGTCTATCGATCTTCATGCTGGCCGGCTGACATGGAACCTGTTCCGCTATGTGACGCCCCAGAAGCTTATTACATCTGCATACACATTACTGTATGAATATAGAGACATCTAAATAAATAAATAAATATATTCACACATTCCACACAGCGCCATCTAGTTCTACAGTAAGCAAGTAATGCTTGTATTATGGATACCAGACAGTTGATATAATACATAGATTACTTTTTTTTGTAAAGACATACATATTATAAATAAAAAACATCCATGACTCAGGTACAAAGGTAAAATGTTAACACATAAACATTTGCCCCTAGCGGGATTCGAACCCGCGACCGTTTGGTTAACAGCTAGGGTTACTAGCCACTAGACCAAACGTGTCGTCATGTAAAAATCCATAATATTGTCAACATCCTCTTTTAAAAAAATTGGGATATTACTTAAACGCTTCCTTAATATTTGCTTGTTGAGTATCACAGCTTCGGTCGCCTGGAGATTTGATAGCATAACATGTTCGTAGTCCCAAGTAATTATTGACTTTACGAATTTTGCTATTTTATGGGTCACACAAGCCGCCACAAGGGACAAGGAAATGGAAAATAAAGTTTCAACTTCCTTTTAAATATTTTGTCATGTTTTTGAATTTCAGTCCAACTCCAGTTCTATATTTACCTACTAGAAAAGTACATTCTCCTAGAGCTTTTGCCAATTTTGCCAATACATTTTGCCAAATTGTCTAAATTTATTTATTATAATTTCAAAAACTTACTTGCTACATTTGAACAGTGTCGCTAGTGTCGCATAATGGCCTCTCAGTGTTTCCGGAACCGGTTCGGCGAGGGACAGTATCATCTTACAGTACAATCGCGACTGAATCTTGTCTTTACGATCTTTTATGACTTCCAATTCGATATTTGTATACATCGCTGCTAATCTAGAGAGATACTATCAAACTCTGAGCCTTTGCTATATAACTAATATATAAGATTAATATAAGATAATATAAAAGGGTTAAGGGTAAGGGTTAAGGTCAATATAAAAGTCTTTAGCATCGAAACAAAACAGGATCTGTCTGTGGCTACGAATAAATAATACGAGTAGGTATTATTTATTCGTAAGTCTGTGGCATGATGTTACCTCGTCAGCAACGCGTCACTAAGACAGGCGAGATTTGTAGACGTCTTCACAATTTCATTCATGTGCGCGTGACAAAATATCAGACAGTCGTGAAGCAACGGCTCCATCTATATGAAAATTCACACAAATTTCAAAAATGTATATATACGAGTAAAACTGTATTGTAAATAGTTTTTTTTTTGTGTGGGAAATAAAACTGAAATAAACTGGTAATATAGTTTTTGTATGGGAAATTTCAGATCTAAGTAATACTGGGATCTATATAGATTTGTGTGGGAAATTTCAGTTGGAATTAAAACTGGGATCTAGGTATTTAGTTTTTGTATGGGAAATTCGAGATCTAAGTTTAATCTTTATAATTTTTGTATTGAAAATTTCAGATCAAAGTAATACTGGGATCTATATAGATTTGTGTGGGAAATTTCAGTTGGAATTAAAACTAGTATCTAGGTAATCTAGGTATATAGTTTTTGTATGGGGAACTTCAGATCTAAGTTTAGTCTTTATAATTTTTGTATGGGAAATTTCAGAACTAAGTAACACTGGGATCTATATAGATTTGTGTGGGAAATTTCAGTTGGAATTAAAATTGGGATCTAAATATATATTTTTTTTGTATGGGAAATTTCAGATCTAAGTTTAATCTTTATAATTTTTATATGGAAAATTTCAGATATAAGTAAAACTGCGATTATCGTATACAAATTGCAATAATAATTTTTATAATCACTTCTATCTTGGCTTCTTCCAACCAAACGGAAACCGGCACCACCGCAGAGTGCAAACGGTTACGATACCTGAATTAAAATTAACTTTATTATCATCATCATAATAGAGAACTTGTAAAGAAACTTACCTGTAAGAAAGAAGCTGACACCAATATGGGGACCACGTTGTGTGGGTCCAAAAGGGGCCAATCGGCCACAAGAATCGAGTCGCGTTTCACCCAACGCATTAACCAATCGAAAATCTGTATGAAAGTAGTTTATTCAATAAACGTAAGTACCTACATATTACCTACATACCTAAGTACTTATTAAATTCTGTACCTACATCAGTCGGTGTGAGAAAAAGTTAGTCACCTTAAAAGTCGACATTTGTTACCAGGCCAATTTAGCGGTTATGAAAAATTTCACTTTAAGCGTCTGTCAGTTATGTTCGCTTTGTGCTTTAGTTTTAAAAGGTTTTAAAAGTATGTAGGTACTACTAAAGGTAATAAAAGTAGGTAGGTAGCACCTACTAAGAGTCTGCCACTTGATAAACGAATTTAAAAAGTGCCGAAGGTTAAAACCCTGAATGTAGGTACCTACCACATTGGTTGAAATAAAACAATTATCATTTATGATAATAAAAAAATTGTAAATTAATACACATAAAAAAAAAAACAAAATTGGTTCAGAAACAAATGACAAACAGTACACACACACACACACACACACACACACACACACACACACACACACACACACACACACACACACACACACACACACACACACACACACACAAACGCACGCACGCACACGCGCACGCACGCACGCACAAGCACACGCACACGCGCACGCACACGCACACGCACGCACACACACACAAATATCCGAATAAGAAAACTTTACCTGTATGTCACAATGTACGGAAATGTCCATGTCCTCCAATCTTTGGCCGGAAGTGACGTCAGCAAAGTAGCCCATTTTGGACACGAGTAACTTCTGAGGACAACGGAAGTCTTTCTTTAGGCCCTTCACTTCGTCGCAAACGTGAATTTCAACGTCACCACTGTAATACAAAAATATAAGTATAATATATTATAACATCTTATCTAACATGATAATGATGGTGGCGATGATGTTTGATATCTTACTCTTGTTTTTGACTTTGCACCTTTTCTTGAGCCGCTATTACGGATGATTTTCGCCTACCCAAACGATCTCTCGACTCTTTCTCATTCACAAAACCTGCGAAAACCGATAAAGTGTAATAAAAAAAAAACAGTGGCACTCCGGGAGTGCCGACAGAAGTGAAAACTTAATGATTAATCTGATGTTTAGGGCGTTTAACCCGCAGTTTAGCGATGGTGATCAAACAAAATATTATTAATCGGCTGTTTAAATTTTAAACAGTTGTTAAAAATTAACCGTCTGTTGGTGAACTCGAGCCTTAATAAACTTATGACTTGTAGTTACCTCCAAAACTAGCAGGTTTCTTAACCTCAACACACACACTTGATGTGGTTTTCTTTATTATCGGCGCATATACGCTTGTCGTTTTGGTAGGCTTCTTGTAACCCGTTAGATAGGGCAAAATTGAGTCCAATATACCCTCGTTTATGACCTGAAACATTTATTAGCTTAAAGTGACAATTAAAATAAAATAAAAACATTAAATCGGTGTAGACTCACATCATTTAATTTACAGTTTAAATTGGCTTCCGTCCAAACGCCAAGCATTTCCACTCTACCCTCCGAAGGCAAAGAACGTCGTCTACGGCCTTTAAAGTAAAATATTTATATTTTTATTCTCTAGTTAGTAGCATTTATCATTTTTTTATGATTTTATGGTGGGGAGTTGTTAGAGAAGTCGCGTGGCAACGCGTCTTTCTACGCGTAACACATGGGCCGTGTCCACGACACAGTCACACTCCATTTTTTCCCAAATATCTGAGTAGGCACAAATGTCACACAATAACAACCAATCCAATAGTTTTAATATCAATGTGGTTTACCTTCCAAATCACTGCAGCTCAATCTTTTGTCTATTCTCTCAATCTCGGTTCCTTTTTTCTCGATAGCTGTTTCGCTTTTGCTAACAATAGCTCTTTGCTCGGTAAAAGCTGTTTGATACAACAAATCTCTTTCCGCTTGTTCGATTACGTGATTAATTACTGTCAATTTTGTCAATTCCTCCCAATTTATTTTAGATTCGTCTTCGTCTTCGCCTTCTAAGTGCTCGTAGACTTGGTAGGCGGTCTTCATGAAATCAAAGAAATCCTTCACCGTGATAGTCTCAGCTGGAATATTAGTTTTTATGGTTGAATTCCTTCGCGAAGTAGACTGAGACCGTGTAGGGCTTTTAGCACTTTTATTTTCACCTTTAAGGGCAAACATTGACGAACTCGCCTCGCTTTCTGGATTCGGGCTAGCCATTTCGCACCAAACTAATGTTGGTACCTACCTATATTGAATATTGATTAAACAACTTCTCAAGTACACTTTTACATTAAATATTGTAAAAATTAATGGACTTGGAAACGGAATGATACAGCAAAAAAATAAATTAATGAAACAATTAAAAAAAATCGATTACTAGATGGTTTAAACAAATCTAAATTATTCTATATTGTCACTGTGAAATTTTAAATACACGCGCTTTTTGTGCGTATTGAAAACTGAAATAATATGTAGGTAGGTAATACAATAAGCTTACTTTCGTAACCCACTCCACTGATAAATATGTTTCATTTTAGATATTTTGTCAAATAAATTTCTTTAAATAAGTACATATAAAAAATAAAATATTTATAAATAATAGATAATTTGTGTGAAGCGTTCCGTTTCACACAAAAATTTTATAGTCCTATGTTATCGATATTTACTAATCATGAATATATTCCAGAAGGTATTTTTTTTTACTTTTTCAACGCTTTCTACATATAAAAATAAAAATTCTTTAAAAAAAAATACAAAAATACAACCCAGCCCCAAAAGTTCTTGGGAGCTAACGTGCTTACTATATAATAATATTTATATAAGTAGTATATATAGTGATATATAAGTATCACTGAAAATATTTTTTAATGGTTTCCACCAAATTTTCACAATAAATAAATTGGTATTATGATAATATGAAATACATTATAGGTGTCACATTAGTACAACAGAATACTATATACTCATAATAAGGAGTTGCTGTCAGTCACAGTTGTATTGTATTGTACGTCATTGAGACAGCGGAAACTGGAAATGTCAAATCGAATCATCATATAGTGAGTGAGCTAACTAATAAATAGCTAAATAGTGAAGTAAAAAATAAAAAGTATTTTCTTCGCTGTGTTGTCTAACGAAATAGTTTAGAATGTACTTGGCTACACTTTATTATGGAAAGTTATCAAGCCGAATATGACAAGAACGGCTTGTTGGCTGACACGTTTTGGAAGACACCGCGTCGCGCACTCCCGGGTAGACCTCGTCAGCGAATCGAGCAGAACGAGGTTATGTCTGGGTCGTCGTATCAGCAATTCCAGGCGTCCGTGAACGACGCCTGGGATCTGGGCGATGACGATATCATATCCGGCATCGCGGAGACGAAAATATCTAAGGCCATATCAGATACCGCCGCTCTAAATGTTATAAATTCGCATAGGAATAGTACTAGGAATGTAAACAAAAGTGACGTAAAAGTGGAGACTGAACGTGTTAAACCCCAAAAAGAATCAATAAGTGAGAGTAAAAGTGAGGGGAAAAATGTCGGAACGGGCCATGGAGGCAGTTCGGGGCCGATGAGACATTATCCTGGTCGTCCGCGACCCGTACGTCTTTCCGCTTTGGCTTCTCGCGAGGAAACCAGCGAATCGAAACTTGAGAGGTTCCAGCAGCTTCAAGAAAATTCTGTTTTAGATCTAAATGAACTGAAACATCTTAGCTGGTCTGGCATTCCAGTTAAGGTGAGTTTTTATTTTAATGAGGTTAACAAACCATAGTGCAAGAAATACACTATAGAGGAAGACAAGGATTGTCTTTTTAATACATTGCCAAGACGAGTTGAAGTATGTATATTATACACAATTACACATCTATGGAAAGGGGTTGATAAAATTGATCGTAAATTGATTACATTGAAGCTGATAACACTGATGTGCAGAGAAAATGTAGATGGGATGTACTGAATGTAAATAGTACTGGACATCATTATCATCAGCCCATAAACATCTACTGATGAATGTATACTTTTTTAATTTTTTAGCATCACTCCTCTCAATCTTTTACTCCTAAACATACATCTTAAAGCCTGATGGCTGATGGTCCCAACAAGCAGGTGTTCGGGATGGGATAGGATATATCTATTATATAAAAAATTGTTCTTGGTGAAAAACTTGAATAATATAATTATTTCTTGATATTCCAGGCTAGAGCAATCACATGGCGACTCCTCGCTGGTTATCTACCAGCAAATTCAGAGCGTCGCACGGAGACATTGGAGAGAAAACGTGCTGACTATAAACATTTAGTACGTCAATACTATGATGCAGAAAGAGATGACGATACATACAGACAAATACACATTGATATACCTAGGATGAGTCCTCTGGTTGCATTGTTTCAACAAAAAACTGTGCAGGTGAGGCGGACGAAAAAATTAATACTTATTATGACACCTTTTATACTATCATCAGTTAGTGACCGGTTGCGGGCACCAGGTATTAAATAAATAAATGAACTCTTTCAACAGGTGATGTTTGAGCGAATCCTATACATTTGGGCAATCCGTCATCCAGCTTCGGGGTATGTGCAAGGGATCAATGATCTCGTAACACCATTCTTCATGGTGTTCCTACAAGAAGCGGTGCCCGGTGATGAGCTGGACAACTACCCGTTGGACAAACTTACCCAGGAACAGAGGGACATCATTGAAGCGGACTCCTTCTGGTGTTTGTCCAAGTTTCTGGACAGTATACAGGACAATTATATATTTGCTCAACTTGGAATACAATACAAGGTAACATTATTATTTGATTTAACGAAATACTAACTTAAAATGTACATTTTTTTCTATATTTTTTTTTTTTTATATGTTCCTTAATGCTTTAACGAAACAGACCTAAACCTAACATTCTTATTTTATTAACAGTTTTAATCATAAAAACTTAAAATGTATATTAATCATTAATTTATATTTAAATGTTCCTTAATATCTAAAAAAATAATTGTGGTAATTTTTTTTGTATGTTAAGGTCAACAGACAGGCTGACGGTCCACTTGAAGGTAATAGGTGGTTAACACAAGCAACGCCACAGGTGCTGCAAGTGAAACCTTTAGAATTGAAAAAAAAAAAAGATTTATAATTTATCTAGACTCATAAATTTACTTAGACCACTTCTTTCAGAAAAATCCATGGACATACTCTAGTGAAATATGTATTTCAATTAACGTAATCAATTCTTAAAGTAGTTATAAACTACATATTGGAAAAACAGGAAAACCTATTAGAAAAACAATGGTGTGTTACCTACATCATAAAAATAACTATGACATTATTTATAAATTATTTTTATTGTGCATTCTGTCTATGTATGTATTAAATATACAATATATTTTCACACCAATTATATTACATGGATTCATTATTAGCCAACAACACCTTATAATGTTCTCATTATAATATTTTGTAACATTTTAAAAGTAACAAAAACATATAGATCCCAAATGTTTTCAAAGTTAAAATGAATAGGCGTCTTCTGGGTTGAGAATGAGGTTCGCTTCACCATAGGTCTCATCTTCAGTACACGGCTAGATGTTGGCAAAAATAAAACCCGTCTGTCATAAAAAATAATAATTATTAATGATAAAAAACACTTGAAACTCTACTTCTAATGTAAGACAATGAAGATTATAAACAGCAATAGAAATAGAAATATAATAATATCTTAAATAAATAAATATCTTCACACATTCCACACAGCACCATCTAGTTTCACAGTAAGCAACTAATGCTTGTATTATGGATACCAGACAGTTGATATATTACATAGATTACTTTTTTTTTGTAAATACATACATATTATAAATACAAAACATCCATGACTCAAGTCCAAAGGTAAAATGTTAACACATAAACATTCGCCCCTAGCGGGATTCGAACCCGCGACCGTTTGGTTAACAGCTAGGATTACTAGCCACTAGACCAAACGTGTCGTCAATACTTGCAATACTTGATACTTTTTATTTTATTTTTTTATTGTGATCTTGGGATTGACTTAAATTAATTTTTTTTCTAACTGACTATAAACAAAAGATTATGTTTGTTATATTATAAATTAGCGACTCGCCCCCCGGCTTCGCACGGATGTGCTTTTTTTCTGCAAATTATGTACACAACCTTCGTTGTAGTGAAAACCATAACAAAGTTTGTATGATTTGGAAGAAGTTAGTGGATAAATATTATTTCCATTAACCTCAATTGCTTTTAATGTTATTATATCAACATAGACCTCCCTCATGGTTTTCCATGGTCAAAACAGCCTGGATTTAGCGTTGACCCGTGACTCTGTCACTATGTGTCATCTCCATTGTCTCGTAGAGTGCCCTCAAGTAAAGCCTCAATTATAGCTCATTGAGCGACGTTTAGTTTAGCTCATAACGACCATAGACTCATAACGATTCTTTATTGGATTGTTTTCCCAAGTAGACATAACTTCGTGAGTTGGGAACGACACGGACATTTCACAAAAAAATTTCATCTTCACCATTATTTTTTATTTTAAAGCTCAATATTTAAAGTTTAAGATTAGATTGTTTAGTAAATGTTCAAAATTTAACTATAAAATAAATGAAGAAACGATTATTTTCAGGTTAATCAACTAAAAGAGCTGATTCGTCGAATCGATCTGCCTTTACACGAGCACTTGCAAAGCCAAGGCGTAGACTACTTACAATTCTCATTCAGATGGATGAACAATCTCTTAACCAGGGAAATACCCCTCGCATGCACCATAAGACTATGGGACACTTATCTGGCAGAGTCTGATGGCTTCGCTATCTTCCAATTGTACGTCTGTGCAGCATTTCTCCTCCACTGGAGGGAGAGGCTGATGCTGGAGAGGGATTTCCAAGGTCTAATGCTCCTCCTGCAGAACGTTCCCACACAGAACTGGACAGATTCGAATATAAGTGTGCTAGTGGCCGAGGCGTATAGGCTCAAATTTGCATTCGCCGATGCCCCCAATCATCTGCACAATGCTGGCAAGAGTGACAGGTGATTAAAAGAGACTGATCGTTACTGGCAGGGTATATGACTTCGAATGGTATCTGTGTATTTTGTACACAGAGCAAAAAAAACGCCGAACTACCCGCTACTAGAGACGGCAGTGATAATAACCCTTTAACCGCTTGGTATTGTACTAGTCGTGTCCCTAGCGACTTTTTTTTTTAAGAGAAAGCAACTCGATGATTTAAAAATAAACATTATACAAGTAGAGGAATTTGTCGTATATATCAGGTTCTGGGGAAATGGACACGAAAATAATTGTCGGATAAATCCGACTCTGGCGGATAAAGGGTTAATATGTATGTAGTTCGTTTTTTAAAATCCCAAAGAACCAAACATTTTTCAAGGATTAAAAATACGCTATAGTTTAATCCAGGCAATCATCAATATCATCGGTGAAAACCGTTTTAAAATCGGTAAAGCCGTTTCAGACATTAGCGTGCACAATGTTTTTTCGCCCTCGGTAAAATAAGTACAACGTGTACAAATTGTTTTTTTGAAAAAATATTTAATTTACATACACGGCTCGTTGACGATTTCATTATATGTATAGATTTGCGAATTGCAATTGCGCTAAGCGCAACTCAAGGCGTCAGTTTCTATTTGAACGTTGTGGAGTAAGCGTTATCCAAAAAAAGCGATAGAAATGCCTCGTTGTGCTTTTGATTTTGTGTAATAATCAAAGTAAAAACGCGAATAAGCATAATTCTATTATATCACATGAAATTAAATGTAATTTTTGACTTTTAAAAAAAGGGACACGATATTGTCTTGGAACACAAAACGTAAAAAATGCATAAGTATTGAATAAAGAGTAACGTCTCCTGAAGGATTTTTGTATGGAAAGAAAAGAAGTCTCTTAGTAGCGAGCGGCGCGACGATACTTTGCTCTGTGATTTTATAGCATAAAAAATATAATTGGGGGGATCATTTTATCTATGATTTTTATTTCAATACGATCATAGACTTTTTGAATAATAGCAGAAGATAAACAAGTCGCAATAGATGGATTTTATCTCTGCTTCTCTGTGATAACTCTCGAACGCTCAAAATTAAATCTTCTTATGTGTTTGGAATGTTAAAAAATATTAGTTTGAAAAAAGAGTTATAAGCACAAATGCTTCTTGTCAGTGGCCTAGCTTGCCCTGTATGAAATTTTATTAGAGGCTTCTCAATTGTGACTGTGGCGAAGCCACAGCCACAATGGAGGGTAGATTTTTTTTAAGACTACAAGTGATCGAGTATATAGATGTGTAATGCACATATTTTTAAGTTCACGTGTAGCTTACTAAGCTACACTACTTAATTATGCTTAATTATTAATACATACTATGCATCATGGCGTAGTAAACTAAGTCATTGGTATCATTAGGTGTGACAAATACGTCGCGTTCCTTTGATAAAGTCGTCTTTCGTCTCGTTCCTTTTATATGTGAGGACTATTCCGTTAAATATGTTGTGAATGGACCGATATTTACCAATATTTTTCGAGATCGTTAAATAAAGCTCTTAAGATTTGGCCTTAAAATGTTAGTGGGGTTGTGGGTAACATCTTACAAATTTTTGGGACACCTGTAACCCGGTGGTCTCAAATAATTGTTACGTAGCGGTAGCTACTCTTCTTATTTTTGTTTTGAGAGGCAACACACAACCAAGAAAGATCTAGATAGATTTACAATGATATTGTAATATATCTTCATTTTTGTGTCTGCTATTTTTCAAGAAGTCTGTGCCTCAGGCTTAAAACACAGCAAATGATTTTGGCAATAATATAATGCCAATATTTTATCCATTATTAAAAAAAAATCATTGATAAAGTAAATAAATTTATACGAGTATATATACTTACAAAAAAAAAATGATATTATAGGCATGAATTTTGTAAAATAACCAAATTGACAATTAAAATCCTATATGACCACATGGTCGGCAAACATTGCCATTATAATCTATTGTGTTAACACATCTCTTGTATTATTAATTAATTCTTACTATTTATAATTTTGTGTTTATATTTTAAAAATAATGTATAAACCATTAAAAAGATTGGTAGCAAAAATGTCGTGTCAATGGAAATTAAAAATAATTAACAACGAAATTAGATCATCTATGATAAAGAGAAGTTTAATATATATAATATATAAATAAATCTTTAATTTTGTCTATAGTGAAATACTGCTCTATATTACATAGCGCAATTCTGATACATTTTCTTTCGACTGTGGTCCGAATATGGCAGCTGGCGGCTTGAAGTCACCCTGCGTTGTGTGAATTACATTTATTTTATAATATATTTTTCAATTTTATTGTATGTTTTATTGTTTAGTTTGTGTACTGATTATAATATTGAATATTTTAGAACCTGTGTTTTATTACGTAAACGTGACCCAATCTACTTAACTGTCACAGATTTGCACTCCACCATAGACACCGCCCATAAATGCCTACTTGGAAAACCAAAGTTAGATTCTGTTTTTTTTTTTTTTTACAAAAAAAATGATGCATAAGAATTCTGTAGATTGATATAACACTGATAGATGAGAACTAGATCGGAGCGTTATATCATTATATGTGTTTCATAGAATTCACCAAAAATATCGATGCATGCATATGTCGACATTTCCTCGGTAGCCTTCCTTCAAGATTTGGGCTATCAAATGCAAAAATAATTTTTAAAATCCGGCTGGTATTTCCAAAGTTAAAAGCGTTCAACCAAACAAACAAACGTTTCAGATTACCAAATTACCTAATACTTATATAGTCTTTGCCAAATTACATGATATTTTCCCAGTATAATCTTTAATTCTTCTTACCCAAAGATTTAAATCTTTGTTCTTAACTAATGGTACGAGTTTCAACCGTCATAAACTGAAAATAAACTGATGGCCTAATCTACATTACAATACAAAACTGATTGATCTCCTTTGGACATCGTTTGGAACATAGGTAGGTTTATAACGTAAAGCATCAGTTAAGAAAGCATTACCTATTTAAAATTTCAACTACCACATGCAAAGCCGGGGGCTTTGCATGTGGTTGTTTTGGTTGGAGTCTGATATCAAAATGGCGTCAACTAAAATGATTGTTTGCACATGCGCAAAAAATAAATTTCGCCACAATATACTTAAATATATACTTACAAAGCAGTAAAAAGGCCTTGACCTAGAGTAGAAAGTCCTTGCACCATGACATTGACAGCTAAAGTGTGACCTTCGAAAAT
The DNA here is from genome assembly GCA_944738685.1 of Synanthedon myopaeformis. NCBI lineage: Eukaryota > Metazoa > Arthropoda > Insecta > Lepidoptera > Sesiidae > Synanthedon > Synanthedon myopaeformis. The sequence continues at coordinate 783,908 of OX122933.1, read as the reverse complement.
TAAATTTTGCAACAATAACAGATCGAGCAAGCGGGAAAGACACTTATTCAAATTATTTTCGTAATTCAAATTGTGTCAGTATAAATTTCATAGAGAATTCTTCATTGATTTTTGCCTAGCTTAGTTAGTGCAAGAAGAACTTAATCTTAGGTAAGTACCTAACTACAATTTAGTATTGCACGGAGTTAGTTTGTAGTTGATGTTTGATATTTATTTATACTCGTATGCTGTATAATAAACTTTTACAAGCATTTTTTAGCTCGTCAAACACAATAAAATTTAATCAATCTGTTGCCGGTTCGGAAAGCTATTTTTGCGGGGAACAAATCTTCGTACTTGGTGTTTTTAAGCGAATTCTCCATGAACAGCTATTATAAAATTATTTTCCTTGATAAATTATGACATTTTTACAGTAATCATAATTATTTCAGCCGCAGGACACTGGTCAATAGGACCGGTCACATTTTCACAGTATATCAAATAGTGGATGATTTTCCTCTGATAATTAATACCTACCTATATTTAAATTTATTTACCTAAGTAGGTATAGATAGTTATTGCGCACCGTTCGGTAATTTCGTGTACTGTAGTGTATATTTGTCAAAAGAATTATTATGGAGCTTCTAGGTCAATATATACCACGTGGACGAGACCAGTAGGTACCTACATGTTATGATAGTACCTAACATATTCTCGCAATATAGCTGCTCTACTGCTATATTTTTATGTGCTTCCTAATTAGTTTTTTTTTTTTAATAGAAAGGTTATTAGACAGGCTGACGGTTCACTTGATGGTAGGTGGTAAGAATTGTTCTAACAAGATAGAAATCAAAACAATATTACTTTACGATAAAAAGTGCAAAACAAAAAGCTTTGCAATTTATTAAAATACTAGCTGGTACCCGCGACTTCCTCTATGTTGAAAAATTAAAAATACCTACTTATAACACCTGATAAAATAAGTAGGTATAGGCGATATTGAAAATGGGCTCTTGACATCTTTTACTTACTCACCGAAATACAACACACACATGTTGTTATTTCACGGAGGTCTTCTGTAAGGGAGTGGTTACTGCCGCCAGACGGGCTGCCCAAATGACTGCGAAAAACAGTGTGCCCTGCTACTACTTTCCTGATCCAGACCAGAGCCAACTTTGAAAAGTTCATTTTCAAAGTTGACCCCACCGGGAACCGAACCCAGCACCTTTAATACGGAGCGATATGGTAAGCACCCTAACCACTCAATCAACGGGTTCCTTTTTCCATATCCATACTAATATTATACGTAAATGTCTGTCTGTTTGTTACCTTTTCACGCCTTAACTACTCAACCGATCATCATGAAATTTGGCATACACGTTGTCAGGGATACAGGAAAGGACATAGGGTACCTATCATCCAGAACAAGGACTGTACGCGAGTGATCATCTAAAATTAAGAAAACTAACGCCTGGCCAAAAGTGTAATAGCAACAAGAGGTCAAGCGTTATATTGGTTTTTTTTTAATGTTCAACACAGACGAAGTCGCGGGCACCAGCTAGTCATTCCATATTTAGTTCACCTCCCTAAAAATAATTATATTATTGTGAAACAAAATTTAGTGCGTGTTAAATGGTATTCCCGTACTATCACCCGTTCACTGCTCGTATTCTTCCTGTAGCGTTTCCTGCGCTGTCCGATAACAAATTCAAGTGATGGGAACAATTTCCCCTTTTTGTATTCCACTGTGGAGTAACAGTGATTATAAATGCTTCTCGGTCTCGTGAGCATAATACGCTCAGTACTGAAAATATAGAAAAAAATAGAGAAGAATGAGTATATAGAAAAAATAAGAACACAGAAAAAAATATTGAAATATAAAAAAACAAAAAAAAATAAGAATACAAAAAAAAAAACACATTGATTCCGAGAGCAAGATCGATGCATTTTCGATAGATGTGTGATGGGTAAAACAATTCAAATTCAGAATTAAATTCAAATAAGATATAATAAAAAATACTTGCTTTTACACTCGACTTCGTTCTTTTTTTAGGTATTGAAAAATTTATAAAAATTTTATTGTTCACACATTTATGTCAGGCGTTATATTTTGTGGGGATGCTTAATTTTTTTTTTTTTTTTAATTAATTTACCGCCCATTTTACTCGCTGTAAATGTAGATTTCTATAGGTGAAAGAATGTTCAAAATCATTTAAAACCATTTTAAAATATACAAAAAAAATCAAATATTTTCTCATTATAATATCTATTAGCGTGTCATTGTAGTAAGTATAGTAAGTAGATCTTTAGTAGGTATCTATAGATAGATTATTCGTAAAAAGTCAATGACACCATTGCAGGAATCCAGTACAAAGAAAAAAAAAATTATAAAAAAACAAATGTCTCCCGTTTTATTAGTCACAAAAAAATCCCGAGAAACTTGCGGTCACATCACTACAATGCGTTGTTATAATATTTTATTTCCCATTTTAAAACCGACCAGCTGGTCGCAGTTGTTTCTAATTAGTTGTTTTTTATAAAAAAAATCCAGTGGCTTTCCTTATAGATAAAGCTGGTTTATAATGAGTGAAAACCTTTATTTTGTTTTAATCACATATTGTTCCGTGCTTGACGCCCGCTGGAGTTGAAATATTTAATTCTAGAGTAGTCTGAGTACATACTAAACTGTTTTTTTGTTTTTTTTTTAAATTTGTGTCACTTAAATGGACGTGTCGTTCGCCACGACTAAGTATTAAAACATTTAAAAAATGCTTAAATTGTACGCTCAAATTAAGAATAAATGAAATCTGTAATTATGAGGTAATTTAATCGTTAAGTAAATTTGTGTGAGAATTTAGTGTTTTTTTTTTTAAATAACTTATGTTTTCCGAACAATATAAAAAAAAAATCGTCTTGTGGTTGTAAACATTTGAAATAGACTTAAGTATGTAAGTATTGGCGATTATGAAGACAATGTAGAATTAGGTTTGACGAAAATGAAGAAAGAAAATGAAGATTCAAATGAAGAAAAACTCGAGTCAGTTGCGGCTCATCGTATGGCAGTTCGCTTGACATTTATTTGCCAGCTGCCTAGCGAAGGGCAACAAATGACAAGAGTTGGTCTACCGAAAATGAAGACCCGGAAGTGACAAATGAAAATATATCCCTACCAAAACGTTTAAATTAGAAAAATAACTAAATACTTTTGTTGAGATATTGTTGTACTCTGTATACCTATCATTCATTCTGTATTCTGTTTAAATTAAGGCGATTCAGGCAACGGGTGACTGTGAAGCAGAATCAAGAGACTAAGGGCATGTTTCGTTTTACGCATACAATGACTACTCAACACAAAATGGCGGCGGACCGCGAGGAGCAAGCCGAGTGAGTGCGTACCTATACCTACTATGTATTTTTTAGAACTTGTCGACAATGTAAATTGTAAAAAAAACACGAAAAACGAAACCATCGTGCGATGGGCATCGCACGATCATAGCCAATTAGGACAGCGCCTAATACTGGTAGGACACACAGTCTCGCACAGCCATAAAAGGCAAGCCCGTTTGGTGGTATAGGTAGTATAGTAACCACCCCCTTACACCGTGAAATATCACATGTGTTATGGTCAATGTCTTTTTATAACAACACACGTGTTAAGGTTTGGCACATACAATCAAATGGAGTTTTACCTGCATAAAAAAAACTTACATAAAAACTTTACATAAAAAAAATATCAAAATGAATTTCGAAATGAAATGAAATACTTATGCTCAAATTTTGAATGAAATGTATTGATCTGAATGTATTTTCTGAATGAAATGTATTCATTTTGATCTTTATTCTGAATATCGCCAGGATACCTACTAACTAATGGAGAATGTCTGTCATTTATTATTGATATGTTAATTTAAAGGCAATAATAAATATTTTTAAAGGCAATAATATTCTACGAAGCTCCCTCTTGATGGCTGAGTGATGCATATTATCATTACCGCGCACTGTGTGGAATTTTTTGTTACAATATAAAATGACTGGACAGTCGCTTCAGCGGTTCAAAGCGCTAAAACTTGCAATTAATAAAATTATAATACATTTACAATGAAATTTCTTTTATATTCTTTTGAACGCCACAGGTGCAATAATCATCTACTAATACTTTTTATTTATTATCTGTATCTATACATCTCTAGATTCCAATTTTCCAATAACTTATTCTAAGCCACTCAACGGATTTTAATACGGTTTTCACTAATGAAAAAAGCGATCAATGAAGAAATATTTTTCAGTATGTATATAATTTTCAGAAAAATTTTTGATTACGTGCGAAAACTTGGGATAATAAATAAATAGTCGGTTAACGAACATGGCATGTCCCTTTAATTCTATTTGTCGTGTTAATAAAATTGCCGCAGGTATGCTCATTATTAAATTATTTTGGAACCTCGCTCGGAACTTGTTCCTTGTTACTCATTGTTGATTTGTGTTGTCGCGTACCTTGACTGCACGGACAAACATACAAAACGACAATATGAGGGACGAAATGGGTGTAGTTTACCACATGTTATCTTGTGGTGCAATATTGTCACAGTATTAAAATTTATCTTTATATTCACAATGTTCATAGAGGCTAATCACTATTTGATGCCCACGACTTCGTCCGCGTTGAAAAATCTACATATATCTTAATACTTCTATACAAATATTATAAAGAGAGAAGATTTGTATGTTTGTAATGAATAAACTCAAAAACTACTGAGCCGATTTTAAAAATTCTTTCACCCATAGAAAGCTACATTATCAGCGAGAAACATAGGCTATATTTTATAAAGTAACGCGGGCGAAGTCTAGTAAAATATATAACGCCTGACAAAATATGTATAATAAAGCTATATAAAGCCTGATGACATATATTGATGCCTGACATTACACTTTTTACCAAGCGTTTGATCTTTATTTTTAGATAGTTTTTGCCCTATTGAAACATTTAGTCTATGTCCATCCTGAAATTCTATTCTAACTATTGATGAAAGAATTTTTTAAATCGGATGAGTAGTTTCGAAGATTACCTCCTACATACATTATACAAACTTTACTTACCTCTTTATAATATAGATAATAAAACATACTAATTTAATGTAATCACTAATAATAAACAATTTGACAATAAGCTTTGTAAGTTAAGTTACAAATACAAGTAGCTATAATAACATTGATATTTTACTACGTACTTGTAGGTATGACTTATATTATTGTGGTATTCTGTGGTATGACCAAGGTAATTAAATATATATGTACAATGTACCTACATGCTTGCTGAGACACATCAGCAGAGTTTTCAGTGTCATACAGATATATATAGGTAATATTTTTTAATAAATTAAAATTTCACTTAATAACTTATTTATTATAAATAATTCTTTATTATTAATTACCACTAATAAAATTTAATTTAATTTTTTTTTTAAATTGCAAATTTTAAGGTGCAATTTAATTTATTACTACTAAGACTTAAAAAAAAATTTTTTTTATGTATAATTTTGAAAATTATTAGTTTAAATTAACTTAAAATCTTAAGATTATATATATGGAGCCTCCATATCAAACAAGTAGTAATTATTTTTTTTTACCCAATTTATACTGTACATAGATAAACTTTATACCTTCTTTTTTATACACTTTAGATATTAGTTTGTAAATACTGTAAAATTATTTTTGTTAATATTGCTGCAACTCTGTTCAATTATAATGTTATTTTGATATGTATATATATTATTATAATAATCGAAACATAAACTGTCAAAATAGTCACAACTGTCAAATGGAAAACGACATTCAACTAAATAGTGCAGGATGATCCAGTGAAGGTTTCGCTCGCGTCGTGCGGTCATACGCATGTCAATAAACGACGGCCATGACTCGGTCACCAACAAGAGCCGAGTCTCATAATATAGATATGACCATTAAGGGGGTCGCATTTAGTCTTATGCATGCATGTAATTCATGTTTTATTTGTACTTAAATAAATAAATAAATATCTTCACACATTCCACACAGCACCATCTAGTTCCACAGTAAGCAACTAATGCTTGTATTATGGATACCAGACAGTTGATATAATACATAGATTACTTCTTTTTTGTAAATACATACATATTATAAATATAAAACATAAATGACTCAGGTACAAAGGTAAAATGTTAACACATAAACATTCGCCCCTAGCGGGATTCGAACCCGCGTCCGTTTGGTTAACAGTTAGGGTTACTAGCCACTAGACCAAACGTGTCGTCAAATAATATTATATATAATATTATAAAGAGGAAAGATTTGTTTGTTTGTTTGCATTGAATAGGCTCCGAAACTACTGGTTCGGTTTGAAAAATTCTTTCACTGTTGGGAAGCTATATTATCAGGGAAGTAACATAGGCTACATTTTATAAAGTTACGCGTGAGAAGCCGCGTGCAACAGCTAGTCTATCATAAAATTAATTCAATATTGTTTGGACACGACTTTAATAATAAAGAGACTCAAAAAAGTTATACTTAGTAGGTAAATGTATTACTTATCTAACATACCTATAAAGATTTACAAAAATTTTGGGATAGGTTAAATTAGGTAAAATACATATAATTTTATGACGTTTGTAATTAGTTTTCTTTTTAAAGTTTTTTTTAGCTACTTAACTATGTTACTTGATTTTAACTAAGTATTTGATTAATGGTTTTTTTTTTTGTTAAAAATAAATAATTGTTCTCGCCACACTTGGTCAAGCATAAAGCCTCTCTGACGACGGAATACGCGATTAGTGGAATTTAGTATTTGACAACTATTTTTGAGCAAATATTTTGTAGTTCTACAGTATACTAGTGACCTGTTCCCGGCTTTGCCCGGGATGCACAAACCTTACTCTTCCACCCCTCTTTCCATAAGTGGAAACCGAATTAAAATCGGTTCAGCGGTTTTGGAGTCTATTGAGGACAAACATACATTGATTTTTATTTACATAGAAAACTAGTGACCTTTAATCGATTTGTCAATTTTTCTTAATTTTTTTTGCGAAGGCAAAAATGGTTTAATGAGCGAAAAATTGATGTTTTATTTATTTTTCATTCATTTATTAAATAGAGTAGCAGCGAACTCCTAAGTGTCCATCAATATTGTTTTTGAACTTGTTCAAAGTCTCAACGTCTCTTGGTAACCAATTTCATGTCATGGCATAACCACTCTTCACTTTGGAAAGAACAATTTTTTTTTTTTTTGTTTTTATTTATTTATTTAGATTTAGATTACATACAGCCATAAATTTAAAAAATATATATTACAGATTAGGTATATACAAATAGGCCTAAAGAATCATAAAAATAATTATTCTTACATTTATTTATTAATTAAAAAATAATAATAATAATAATAAGAAAAAGAAAAAGAAGAGAATATTCTATAAGTGATAAAAAATAATTTTTTCAAAAGTAATTCGCCAATTTTCTTTTTATAAGAATACAAATTGTTGGAAAATATGTCAGTATTATTCAGAATCTTATTGTAGTGATACTTAGAACGTATACTTAAAATACAGATAATTTAAACAAAAAAGTTCAAGTATAGTAACTGTAATGTCTGTAACTATACTCGTACGATTTAAAAAATTCTTTCACCAATAGTACCTAAGTGAGAATAGAATATCAGGATAAACATAGGCTAAAATATTCCAATAGCAAAAGTATAATGTCAGACGTTATATTGATTTACATATTTTGTTGTCAGGCGTTAACTTACATTTTTCAACGTGGACGAAGTCGCGGGCACCAGCTTGTATAAAACAAAAAATTGGCGAATTACATTTGAAAAATTATTTTTTATCACTTATAGAATATTCTCTTCTTTTTCGGTCTTATAATTTTTTTTTAAATTAAGAGATAAATTTAAAAATATAATTTTTATGATTCTTTAGGCCTAGTTGTATATAATTAATATTATATTTTTTAAAATTTATAGCATTTAAATTTAATTTTTATTTATTTATTTAGATTCAATATGTAATCTAAATAAATAAATAAAAATAAAAAAATATAAAAAAATTTAAAAAAAAAACGATAAGTAATATTATGTTTACTCAGTTGTGACTAATGTGTTCTGTTATTCCTTGGACATAATCCAATTATGCGATTGTTACGGTACCCGAAGGAACCGTAATGGAGCTGTATGCCAGGAAACACCAGTAGACTTGTAAATTATTATATTTGCAAAGAAACCAAAAAAGTTCTATTATTTTTTATGTAAAGAGCAGCGGCAGTCGGCTCGCGTGACTTAATAAAATATAACCTACTAGCTGGTGCTCGCGACTTCGTCCGCGTTGAAAATTAAAGAAGGAAGCAATATAACGCTTGACCTCGTGTTGCTATAACACTTTGGCCAGGCGTTAGTTTTTTTATTTTTATTCATCCCTCGGAGATAGTCCTTTTTTTCTGGATGAAAGGTACCCTATGTCCTTTCTGGTATAACAGACAACGTGTATGCAAAATTTCATAGTGATCGGTTCAGTAGTTTTTGTGTGAAAGATTTTCAAACATCTATACATCCAAACATACTTTCGCATTTATAATATTAGTACGGATGTTACTCGGCTCGATACAGCCAATTGCCAACGGGCTCATCCATTACAAACATACAAATTTGCCTCTTTATAATATTATATATAGAATATTAAACTGTCATCAATGGCAACACATAGTTTTCTAGTTCATTTAGAGCCTAAATAATTAATGATTTATCATTTTGTTGTTTTTCAACTGTATATAGACTAACTAATTCGGCGATTGTTCGCGTTATGACCGGTAGTAAGCAAACACGCGAGGACAATAAGGAAATGGAGAAAAATAGAAATATAAAAGTACATTGACAGTGAAAACGAGTATTTTAGTACATATTACTGAAGGATTGCAGCAAAAAAAAATAGCAGATAACTTGTAAAATTCATACTATCGATATTATAAATGTGAAAGTAACTCTGTCTGTATATCTGTTACCTTTTCACGCATGAACTACTCAACCGATCTTCATGAAGTTTTGCATACATGTTGTCAGGGATACATGAAAGGACATAGAGTACCTTTCATCCCGAGAAAAAAAAGTACTGTTCTCGAGGATCATCTAAAATTAAGAAAACTTAACGCCTGGAAAAAGTGTAATAGCAATAAAGATGTCAGGCGTTAGGTAGATATATATTGCTTATTTATTTTTTAATTTTGAACGCGAACGGAGTCGCGGCCTGTCTGTCTGTCTGTCTGTTATCTTTTCACGCATGAACTACTCAACCGATTTTCATGAAGTTTTGCATACATGTTGTCAGGGATACAGAAAAGGGCATAGAGTACCTTTCATCCAGAAAAAAAAAGTAATGTTCCAAACAACGTACTATCATTTAAAAATATAAATCCAACGTCCGGCAAAAGTATATACAGCAATAAATAATGTCAGGCTTTATTTGCTCATAATTATATTTTGTTAGTTACATACGAAGTTGCGGGCTCCAGCTTGTTTTATAATACGTACTTACAGATAAATGCAAAACGCACAGTGCACCTACTCTTATGAGTAGAAAAAAAAACTAACTTTTTAAAAAATTCGTTAATTTATCGATTGAGGAAGCACACGTAATAAGTACTATGTCTAATTACTTATTTAATTATGAGCAAAACCATTGTTGAATTCTCACGTCGTCCCCACCATTAGCTAAAATTTCCCGTGAAACGTAGTGAACGCTGGCTGTGTCTAAAATGTTATCGTAGCCGATGCGCGCGGAAAAAAAAAAGAAGATTACCTACATGCATTACTACTCTGTGGTCCCACTTATACTTTATAGTTTCTGGACGCCAAGAATTTTATTTGTTCGTTTTATAAATTGTGTATAGTTTATAAATAGTGGATGCGAATCTCTAGCGGTGTTCTTGTCTTGAAGGCTGTACTGCGGAGGACACAGGAGCCATGTACCGGTTAGTTCTGTTTGCCTCTTTTTTTTTTGTCCGTTCAAGTTCAATGGCGGTTGAATGTTTTTTTTTTAATTCATTAACTTTCATATGGATGTACAGTGAAAGTATAGTGCGTTTTTTTAAATATATTAATTTGATTTTTTTTTTGTAGAACGTATAGCTTTACGTATATTTGTTTTTTTTATATAATATCAAAGTGCGCTGTCTTGAGTAAGTGAAGTATAGTATTAATTTATTAATTACAAACGACTCGCTCCTGGCTTCGCAGGATTGTAATTTTTTTTTTTGCAAATGATATACATAAACCTTTAATGCTCTTTTCATTAGTGAAAACCCTATCAAAATCGGTTGGGTGGTTTAGAAGCTAGCGGATAAACAGACAGACAGACTTCAATTTATACTAGATAGATATAGATATTTAGTATTTAGTAAGATTAAGAGCTAACGTCAATTCTAGTATTTTGAGAACAAATTTTAAGTATATAATACTAGCTGTTGCACGCGACTTCGTCCGCGTATCTTTATAAAATATAGCCTATGTTGATAATATAGCCTAATAGATAATATTGGTGAAAGAATTTTTAAAATCGGCCTGGTAGTTTTTGAGTTTATTCATTACAAACATACAAAAAGATTTGTAATCTTCTCTCTTTATAATATTAATATAGATTTAAAAACATTGAGAATAATTTAAGTAATTGTAATTTTCAAATTTAAATGTTTTTTCTCAATTGATAATCAAATTTGCATTCACTCAACAATATGTGTAATTAAGCTCTTGTAGACATGTGTTAATGTACAAATAAAAGATTATTATTATTACTATTATTTTTGTGAAGTGAACCATCTACTTGTCAATAAAAGTAATAAAATGTCAATAAAGTAATAAATGTCAATAATGTAATAAATGTCAATAAAGTAATAAATGTCAATAAAGATTACCTACCCCATATTCTGATGCGGTGTCTATTTGATATAAAACTATAAACTGAAACAATGGTAACGTTATTCATTTGAAGTATTAAAAAATACGGTTATCGTAATTTTCTCATTTACAGGTTTTTATGATTTTTCCGATAAGAATTTAGCATTGAGCATTAATATTGCAATTTGCATATTAAAATTTGAAATATAGTACTGAAATGGATGAAAATATAATATAAATTAGTTACCTTCTTATTATTTGCGCGCTTAATTAATGTTAAACGTATTATTTAATTAATTAAATATAAAACTAAAAATTTAATGCCAAAATTGCCAATTTTGAAATCGGCTAACTGTCTCATAGAAGCTTTTAAAATTAGAACAATATATAGAATCACATTTCTTTTTTTTTTTTTGAGTTCGCACAAGTAATAGGTACTTATATCCCATAATTTAATAGTATGGGAACAAAAGACTTTTTTTTTTCATATTTAAATTCAAATTAATTTATTTGCTGAACTTTTCGTGTAATATATTTATCTAAATTTACGTATAAAATAACTGTAGGTAAAGAATTGGCAATCTAGAAATCTGTCTGTTAATTAATTCGCTGTTGGAAGTAATTGGCATGTTATTCCGTTTTCATTCGCCTGTATTGCGTACGTATTGTTTTCAACACAATGACTATTTTTTTAAGTCTGGCCAGCAAGCGTTGCGTTCCATGTTTAAACTTCCTCATGACGTGAATTACCTGTCTAGGATGTCTAAACTAAATACAGATTTACAATGACATTACCTTTTTAATTGTCAAACTTAATTCAATTATTATACAATTTATTATTGAATTGTATAATTATTGAGATTAATTCTTGTATTTATCCATTTATTACCAGCGTTTAAACTAATCATAAGTACCTATATCTATATAGGTATACTAATATTATAAAGCTGAAGAGTTTGTTTGTTTGGTTAAATTTGGTTGAATGAGTTAATCTCAGGAACTAGGTACTGGTTCGAATTGAAAAATTCTTTTTGTGTTGGATAGTCCATTTATCGAGGAGGGCTTTAGGCTATATAACATCACGCGAACGAAGTCGTGGGCACCAGCTAGTATTAGGTATATATATAGGCACCATTCTGTAAAAATTCTTTCAGTATGCTCTTTGTGAAACTATCATTAAGATAGACAGCCAGAAGATAGATACATATTATAAAACTAGCCGTGCCCGCGACTTCGTACGCGTGGTTCTTTTTTGAATTTCACTTTTTTTTTACTTGTAAACAGATTAAAATGAAACAATGTTACGAAAAGTTACTACAGCAGTGAAAACCGCATTAAAATCGGTTAAGCCTTTTCTAAGATTAGCGTGGACACACGCACAGACAAACAGTCATACATTCAAAATACTATTTTTTTCACCTCAGTAACATGAGTAGGTACAACATGTATAAATTGTTTTTTAGAAAATATACTAGCTGTTGCACGCGACTTCGTCCGCGTAACTTATAAAATATAGCCTATGTTACTCGCTGATAATGTAGCTTTGTATAGGTGAAAGAATTTTTTAAAATCAGTCCAGTAGTTTTGAGTTTATTCATTACAAACATACAAAAATACAAATCTTCTCTCTTTAATTTTATAGTATAGATGTACAGACACGGCTTGGTAAGATTTTATTATATTTATTGATCTTTTATAAAGTCGCAGTCCGCCTCTGTCTATTTCTAAACCACACGATGTATTTTCTAAACCACCCGATGTATCTTCTAAACCATCCGATGTATTTTAATACGGTTATTCACTATGTTAAAAGCGATAAACAAGGAAGGTTTTTTTTTTAATATAAGTAATTTGCAGAAAAAATTGCATCCTTGCTATGCTGGGAGCACTCGCTTCGCTGCTACTTAGTTATAGGTAAATTGCATAATTTGTTGATTCGCATTGTTGTCGCTCCAAACGTGCATTACTGATGCTCTAATTATTATATTAATTGCATTTGATTGCATCAGCACATGTTATTAAAACGACAACAATGTTGTCATATGTCACAGAACACATATTTCCATGAAACACATATAGGTCATAGAATATTACCTACTTTGAGAAGTATGAACTTTTATTGCTCATTATAATCTTATTGCTTCAATCTTTATTGCTCATTATAACGGATGCATTATAACGGTGACGAATATAATTATATTCGAAAACGCGCAACTTATTACACAATTCATAGTGATTTAAACAATTCTAAGTTAAATGTTTAATTAGCATCAGTTTAGAGTTGTTTAAGTCAACAAAGAAACGCCCGAACGGGTCACGGACTCGTAATATTTGCTTTATGCCTTATGTAATATGTTTTCTGATGGTCACCCGACTAAGTAATAAGTATTTATAAGTATATTCATTAAATAATATTTAGACATTTTACATAATTCAAACAGCCTTCATACTTTTATAAATTTTATTTATTGGTACGATGTTTCCATATCGCAGATTGAGGAATCGGGGGGCTTGACAAAGAAAAAGTTGTGTTTCTTAGGTAAAGTCGGGGTACGAAAACGTTCGTCAGTTCAAATTTATTCCATTATCAAAATCGTAGACTTTGTACCTTTTGAAACTAAAGCACTGAGCAGACAACTGACAGACGTTTGAAATGAAATTTTGTCTTGACTGATAATTGCCCTGGTGCAAACAAATCTTAACTTTAATGTGACGAACATTTTCTTACCCCGACTATACATACACGGAATATGAATCACATGAATTTCTTTCCCACCGGATGTACTACGACACTCGTCCCCCATTTTTTAACGCCCGACACAAAGGTAGGGTGTTATAAGTTTGACCTGTATGTGTTTGTGACTCATATAGAGCAATTTGGATCCGGTTTTGTTTGTTTAAAAGCTGACCTGATCGAGATGGTTCCTAGCTATAGTTTATGAAGATCTGTACAGGCATTTGAAAATCATCATCTCATTTCCTAGATGACGAAAGGATCTCACTAACTTTCATGGGTTCGATTGAGTTGTGTTACGTCGGTGGTATTTCCATGACAAGGTAAAACCTTGACCTAATGCTGCAGCATCAAATAGTCTGCAAGATATCGAACTACTCAGAAACTTACAGCAGATATACCTAACGTTTTTGGGCTCAATATAACTTTTAATTATAGCTTTTCAATACAAATACTCGCCAAGATATTCAAACATCTGAAAAGAAAAATTATTCCCTTTGTTTATCTTTTAACCTTTCTCTAGTAAACCAATTAAATTAATAGATTTCGTATTGGCAGTGGCTATAATTAATTTATTGACAAATTAATATTTCAGGACACTTCTGTCATTATTAGCTTGCATCGTAGCCACTTCATCTGCTCCGCAAGACAGCAGTGACATAACATATGTCCAAATTAAACCAATGGTTGTCGACGCACAGTTAGAACCTAAAAGTCTCGATGAAGAGGCGAAAATAGAAAAACTACCCCTAATTTTCGGTGGAAACTTTAATGAAAGTGAAAAAGAATTTGAGGTTATTACAGAAAAAAGTGTTGCAGAGATTGAAGCAACAACACAGTTGAATGAAATCACACAAACCGAAAATTACGAGTCTGAATCAACAACTGTCAGCTTGAGGCAACGAAAATTCAAGCCAAAAAGTCCAAAGCAACCATCGCCAAGATTTTATTCGAAGCTGAGCTATTTTCAAAAAGCGAACGATATAGGGCCGGCCTCAACTAACTTGGTAGAAAGACCAGGCAGAAGGATGTTCAAGTCGAAATGTAGATGCGAAAGAATATCTAACTGTCCCAAATTGCAAATTTCAGTGCCGAGATGTCCAGAAGAACAATTCATGTGTTGTTTTTAAAGTTTTTTTTTTTTATTTTAGACAATTTGTCGTTCAGAAAATCCGCATTTGTACATATAATTCCGTAACATTAGGTATGTTGCCAGTGTTGCCAGTGAAAAGTGGTTTCCCAGACATTTTAAAAATCACTTATGTTTTCAATTGTTTATGTTTACGAAAATTACTTTTCTTTTATTGGAGAGGTCATGGGTATTGTACTCATGAAGGGAGGTGACAATTTATTTTTTGTCCTACCAACCACAATAATAATTATTTGATGAAAAAATATAATTATATTAAAACAATATATTACATTATAAAGCCCGCAAATTGCTAATGAAAAATTTAGAATATAATGTAACATCTACTTATTCGTAACATTCAACAAAAATATAATAAATTGTTTAAAACTTTATAATTTCCCATCGTGTTGAGTTGCATATTTTATTTTTATCAAGTCGATTAAAAACCTAACTGTAGGTTGTTTGTACTGTATTCCTGTAACTGAAATAATATAGGACAATATAATGTAAAAAAAAATCTCTTCCCACCGAATATTTTTTTTATAATTTATTTAAATTTCATAATCAATCTACTGATTAGGTAGTTATTTTTCTTTTATGATCAAAAAAATGTCCAATTTAATACTCAAGTGGCTAATTGGCTTAAAGTTATTCTAATTGGGTCTAAAATAAGGTGCTAATGATTGTTTTACTAATTATTATTACTTATTGTATAAAATGTAATGTTAATGTAAAAAATTGTTACGCTCTATAAAATATTTCAAAATAAAATTATACTAATAAATATTCGGACTTTTATTATAAAAAATAAGACATTGTCAAACAAAACCCTATCTAAGTGCAGTTGGGCAATATTTAATAAATAATATCCTAAAGTAATTTTTATTTAACCAATTACAATAATGTCAATTAAACTCCTTTGTTTAGTTTCGCTATTTTAGTTCAATTAATTAATGTAACTGAACTATCGAGACTAAAAAGTCCCAATTCAATTAATAATGCAATTGAACTACTGAGACTTTTTAGTTTCTCTAGTTCAATTAATTAATGCAATTGAACTACTGAGACTTTTTAGTTTCTCTAGTTCAATTAATTAATGTAATTGAACTAATGGGAATAGACCGTTTTATTTGTAAGTATTATTAATAAAATAAAGTCAAAAATATTTGGCAAGAAGATTCCAGGGCAGAAAATAAAAATAAAAATCAGCAGTAACATACATTTTAATTGAATTGGCACTATGTATTATCACAAAAAGTTGTATACATCGTTTAATAATAATTATCATCTTGGCATAAACTCATCACATTTAACAACCGAAATAATAACAATCAATTTCTTAAATCTAAAATGCAAATCTTAATTTTTCAATTTTGGCCAATGGACAGGAAAGTAATTACAAAATTATTTTGAACCCTACTCGCTATGTACCTACTCTTTTGAGGGATTCTTACGCAATCATGTTAATTAAAAAATAATTTTGTAAACACTTTGAAAAAAATCATTAGTGTTCTTTCACACACTTAAAAGAGTAGTTTGATGCATTGACATAAGATTTATTTTTGCATGTCACGCATTATGTGCTGAAAAGGACGCTCGTTTGCCAACACTACTCGTATAATGCGAGATATGCAAAAATGAATATTATTTCAATGCATTGATTGAACTTTCTTACTAAATCTGCTCTCATCTGCGCTCCGCTCTGTTTCAAAGAACACTTAAGAGCTATTCGCACATCAAGATACTCAAAAGCGACCAGTATCCTACGCAAACCTTAAAGGTTGAGTATCACACATACATTTGTATGGTATCCTACCGGTATCCTACGCGTTGCGTACCCGTCGAGTCGGTCGCCCGTGCGTATCATCTCCAACGAATATCGTCAAGATGGCGGCGTAGTTAAAACTAAACATTAAATTTTTGCAGGAAATAAAAGATATTTAGTATTTTTTTTTTTGTTGTCTTATGATTTTATAAAATAAAAAAAAGACCTCAAATGCTTATTCATTATTAGAGCGGGTATTGCCCGTGGTCCAATTACGTTCACCTAGGTGTACTACAGACATTTTTTCTTGCCCGTAGTACACCTATTAATAGCAGAATCACTCGTCATAATTGAAAATATGAAAGGCGCTGAAAATGTTAATGTTAGTGTGTGTATAGAAATGTAAAAATTAAATTCATTTTCAGTCGCGTAATGTATGAGCCTGTAGTCGCAAACGAGTACGCAACAGGTATCCTACTGGAGTATCGTATTTAATGAGTATCGTAATGTGCGTAAGGCCTTAGTGCGATTACTCGCATATTGACATACGCTTATTGACTTATACGTATATTGAGTTATACGCTTATTGACTAATATTATACGCTTATTGACTTATACGCTTATTGACTTATACGATTATTGTCTTATACATATATTGGCTTATATTATACGCTTATTGACTTATACGCGTATTGACATACACGAATATTGTACACACAAGATATAAGTATTTAACTAGTTTCCCGTCCAGCGACTTCGCCTACGATGTTGATTTCTGTTGATTTCCCACCGTAAAAAGTAGCCTCTATGTATTCAAATCTATTTCTGTGCAAAAGAATCATGAAAATTAAGATGCGTAGGTTTGAGTGGAGATTAAACATAATTTTAATGGTAAGTCGAATGATTCACCTATTCTTTCTTCCATCCATCTATTCGTGGTTTTACAAACTCTTAAAGTACTAAAATCAGTAAAAAGGGCGAGTTCATGTATGTCATTTTGCGTATGTCAAGAGACTACGTGTGGGTTAAATTCGCGTATGAGAATAAGCATGTGTCAATTTGCGTATGTCATTTTGCGTAGACAGCATAATGTGTCATTGTGCGAGTTATTGCCATTTTGGTTCTTTGGTGGATTCCTCTTATAGCCACCAATGATTATAATAATATGTATTTTTTAATATGAAAGTAAAAAAAAGGCATAAACATTTTGTCTTAATGCAAAATCAACTACACAATCTTAACAAATAATTAATAGACTCTTATTTTAACATAATAGAATGTGTATACACTTTTTATTTTTTTAAGCGAAAGCGAGACCTCAATCTCGTATACATTAAAAATATATATATTTAATTAAGGTTTAGTTAAATAACATTGGGAACTTTTTGGGTAAACACAGCTTAGAGGTCTGAAAAGCTTTTAAAATAAGGTATGTTTCATTCATCATTGGCTGCCGTGGGGAACTTTTTTCCATAGTAAAAAATCCCAATGTCATTTCATATGCAATGTATACATGTTATGGACCAAATGATTAATTGGACTATATACATAATAATTCATATTAGACATATATATTATGTATAATGTCCAATATGTATAGAATATATTATATCTTATATTGATCGTGAAAAATAACTGATAGAAGAGGGCAACGTGGTAATAACTATTGAAATAATTAAGGCTTTTTGAAGTTTAATTTTTTATAACTACATTTTTTTTTTGCTAAGGTTCGAGTTCACCAACAGACTGTTATTTTTAATCAGCTGTTTAAAATTTAAGCAGCCGTTTAATAATATTTTGTTGTTCAAAATCGCTAAAATGCGGGTTAAACGCCCTAAACATCTGATTAACTTAATGATTAATCTGACCCGCAGTTTAGCGATGGTGATCAACAAAATATTATTAAACGGCTGTTTAGATTTTAAACAGCTGTTTAAAAATAACCGTCTGTTGGTGAACTCGAGCCTTAATGTGTTGCTTAGCGCGAAACTTGGAAACGGCTATACCAATTCGAGTCTTTTTTTTTTAATATTTCTTAAAAAAAATTTTTTTTCAATGATTTGGTGGTCCATAACATTTAATTATATTATATAATTGTTAATAACAAATTAAATCAAATCGAGTATTGAAATGTCATTCTGACTGAAATATAACAAATTATATTATAATCCGCTCCGTCCATCACTAAACTTATTTTATCGTATAAAAAAATAATATCTTCTTCTCCTATAGGCGTTTTTAATATATAAACAATATTTAATGGAAAGTTTCAATACGTTTAAAAATATATACAAATTGTTAGTCCACGTTATCAATGCTCCTGTAGTCGTCGCGTTTTGGACAATTCTCCTGTGAATGGACAAAATTATTGGACATTATTTATAGATATAATGTCCAATGAAAAATACTGTGTTAAACAAAATAACTTAATTAATAATATTTAATAGAATTATTTAATATTAATATTAATTTAGAATTATTTAATATTAATATTAATTTAGAATTATTTAATAGAAGTTATTTCGATTTAATTCTTTTCTTGAAAGAAAAGAATTAAATCGAAATAACTTCTATATATTATTGCAATTGTTTTGCTTGTGTTTGTTTGGTGGCGACGGCTGCCACATACCATCAAGTGGACAGTCAGCCTGTGTGGACAGAACATTAATTTCTATTCTTAATATATATATATTAATGTTAAGGTCGACAGACAGGCTGACGGTCTACTTGTTGGTAGGTGGCTACCGTCGCCCATAAATAAGACAAGAAGTAACGGGCTCTGGCATTCCTTACTCACTATGCTGAGACAGAACAGCACATATGCTGTTATTTTACGGTGGTATTCTGTTGGGGTTGGTTACTGCCGCCAGACGGGCTGGTCAAATGACTGCGAAACGCAGTGTGCCCTGCCACTAATTTCCAAATCCATATCAGAGGCAACTTTGAAATGTTTATTTCCAAAGTAGACCCCGCCGGGAATCGAACCCGGAGCCCCTGAGACGTTAGGCAAGCACCCCAACGTAGGCTCGTCGCATTGTTATTTGCACATATATTATATATATATATATATTATTTTATCCTTTTTGGCCATTTTTGACAAAATAATTTAGTTATTTTCAAACAAATACACAAAATGTCTTTATAAACAAAGCAACGTATTTAAAGCAAAGTATGTATATCTTTTTAAATAGCTGTTCACAGCTCTCTATAAATTTTGGGCCCTAAAACGGACGAAGTCGCGGGCATATACTAGTAATTAATAAACATGTCAAACAGAGAGTCGGTTAAGTCTAACAAGCGACTGACGACGGTTTGTTTACCTGATGATTAATGATGAGGTAGACCGGCAGACGCTCGAAGCAAAACTCGCACGGGATAAGGGGCGGTCCATCCGGGGATGCGGGACGGGATGCGGGACGGGATGCGGGACGGGATGAAGGCTCACCGATAGGCAACGAAGCGACCGCTTCCGGCCTGTACTGAGTCAGGTCTGGGCGACATCCAGTCTAACAATCAGACATAACATTTACTGATCTATGGTTATGTCATAAAGTTACAAATACACACAGACAACTACATCCTAGAGAGAAACAAACGCCACGTTATCGAGGGACAATCAAACTGAAAAAAATGATCCTCAACAATAATAAATGTTTCATATCTTTTATCTTTGTCTAATTTACTCGCGTCAATGCTACACTAGCGCCATCTTAATTTACTGGTACTATGGGACCACTTTTAATACATAGAATCGGTCCTCCTTACCTGTACCCTCAATAGGCTACGTTTAACGTTCTAAAAATTCTAATAGGCACTGCCAAGCCAAATCTTTTTTAAAGTTCGAGTGAATAAGCATTTTCTGAGCGAGCTCGCTCCATCGTCGGCCTCGACTTTGCTGCACGGCTAGATTGCTGGCCAAGAGCAAACCTATTACTGATAAAAAAAATGATAGAGTGGAGCTTACTTGATGGCGCACGAGATCTTCAGCTGGCACCAGCTCTGTGCAGAACTCGCAAGGGAGCGACACTTCCGGCTCGTGGAAGCCTCCCCCCTCCACCGGCGGAGGCGCGGGGGCCACGCGGTCGGGACCCAAACGCCCGGGGGACACGCGGTCGGGACCCGAACGCTCGGGAGACACGCGTCCGAGACTCACGCGATCAGGGGCCCAGGGGTCCCTGGAATATTGCACTCTGTCCATCAGACTAAATAATAAATAATCTACAGAAGTTCTATTTACAATATAATTCAAAGTTATTCAACTGGACCACTCTGTCCACCACTACAGTGAAATAACTGCACACGTGTGCTGTTGTGTTTGTTTGCACTTGCAGCACGTATGGTGCTGCTTGTTTTATAGGCGACGGCAGCCAACCTACCATCAAGTGGACCTACCGTCGGCTTGTCTGTCGATCTTAACATTAAAAAAAAAAAATCTAAAATATAAATGTAACTCGAGTTCGAGACTCGAGCCTTTTCTCAGGGCATCGGATTGTTACTAAATATGTATTAGTAAAACTTAGCGACTTATTAAAAACCCTCATTCGTACCTTCGATTTGCGTTGATTGCGTTGGCATTGACTGCGTTGGCGTTGATTGCGTTGGCGTTGACTGCGTTGGCGTTGATTGCGTTTGCGTTGTATGGTGCCGTCACCTTGAGGAGACGAAAAAATATATACAAAAAATATGAACATGCAAAAATGAATGAATAACAAAACAGCACGATTGGGTACGATAGGAAAATTTGGATTAGTTTGGACTTTGATCTTATTTCTTGTAAGTATAAAATTATAGAAGATTAGTAGATCCTCATTTCTTGTCCTAAAAGACTGATTCAATGTTACCAATGTAGAAAAATGAAGTTATTCATTAGGGAAATCAAAAATTGGTAAGTTTTTAATGGCGGTACGATATCACCTATGTTTTTATTGAGTCGAATCCACCTCCTGAAGGAATAAGATAATCTGAAAGGATGCCGATAGAAAAGTAGTGAAGATAAATCTTTTTACCTTCATATAACTTAATATCATTACCATAAGTGTATACTAAATCCTGTAATATTTTAATATATTTTTTTTTTAACAGTGTGATCGTATACCTCGTTGAGTCCGCGACGAAGTTCGCGAAGGCTCGACTTGATTTCACTGAAACGATCCGCTCCCATTTGAAGAGAATCGAACCTACAATCAAACGGTACAATTCTATATGTACGGTTGTAATTTAAAATAATATTTTTAAAAATAACTTGTAACTCGAAAAAAAAAATGACCCAAACATTTAAGATCAAATACAATGAATTGGAAAAACTAAATATTGTGCAACATAAAGCTATCATTATAGTTGAGGAGCCCACGATGCTAAATGTAGAGTTACTCGAGCGTTGTAACTCAATTGGGTCCATTTGGATTTTAAAGAA
Source organism: Synanthedon myopaeformis (assembly GCA_944738685.1). Classification (NCBI taxonomy): domain Eukaryota; kingdom Metazoa; phylum Arthropoda; class Insecta; order Lepidoptera; family Sesiidae; genus Synanthedon; species Synanthedon myopaeformis. Next base: position 761,970 of record OX122933.1, on the reverse strand, counting down.
TAGTGTTATTTATTAATTTATTTTTATATAATACGATGGATAGCCAACGTAACAATGTGCACATAAAATTCAAAATAAAATGCACAATACAGTTCAGCTTGCACAAGTCACACTTACAGTAAAAAAACAGTGTTAAAGTATAGGACGCAAAATGTCTGTAACCAGGCCACACAAAATCCGATGACTAACATCTGTCATTTGTCTATTATATATATATTTTTTCATCCTTTTGTTTAAAGCTCATGTGTATTTAAATTTTCTCTGTTCCAAATACTTATTAAATGTAAAATCCGTCTTCATTAATCACATTAAACAAGTTGTTTCATTTTATCAATTCAGCACGATCAGGAATTTCAGCTGAACCGTCTGTCTGTATGTAAATCAAGTATATCAAAAAATGGAGATTGTTTTTTTTTTGCATCTTCGCTGGATGATATTTCGCATATAAGAGATTTTGAATTTCGATTAATGTAAGTACTCAGAAAATAAGAGATATTCATATGGTTTTTCTTTTTTTTTTTTAACTATAGGAACTAAATTTCATTTCTCTTCAAAATATTGAAAAAACGGTATTTTTTAATTTTTTTTCCAGGAAATTGTTCTTTTATTTTTTATTTATTTATTTTTTTATTTATTATTACAAATTACTTACAAATTACAGATGACCAAATTGTCACATAAGAGATTTCACATTGGCAACAACGATAATTGTGTACATTATAAATATATGACGCGCTCGAGAGTAAATCCCAAAATCCAATCTTCGGCTCCCCTACTATTTTTGCTCTATTTTTTTAAATACATATTTATTTGATATTTTGACTTTTTTTTTAATGTACTGACTGCATCACACAAAGAATAGGTCCGCGTTTTACAATTGTATTATGAAATAAATGATACGATACCTGTTCTGGAATTCCTCCTGAGTCATTGGTGTTAAATCGAGATACCTTTGAGTGGGTGTTGTGGTTGTGTTTTCCTGTGTTTTGGGGCTGTTCTGGTCTGGTGGTGGTCTGGTGGGTTCTCTCTGTGTCATTCTCTCGGCGAAGGTCTCCTCCGGATTCATCATGAGCGCGTCCATTTTGCGTAATCTCTCCAACTTTTCAGCTGGATTCAACACCGGAGGTAGTCCTGAAAATATAATATAGTCCTGAAAATATAATATAGTCCTGAAAATATAATATAGTCCTGAAAATATAATATAGTCTTGAAAATATAATATAGTCCTGACAAAATAATATAGTCTTGAAAATATAATATAGTCCTGACAAATATAATATAGTCCTGAAAATATAATATAGTCCTGAAAATATAATATAGTCCTGACAAATATAATATAGTCCTGAAAATATAATACAGTCTTGAAAATATAATATAGTCCTGACAAAAATAATATAGTCTTGAAAATATAATATAGTCCTGACAAAAATAATATAGTCTTGAAAATATAATATAGTCCTGACAAAAATAATATAGTCCTGACAAATATAATATAGTCCTGACAAATATAATATAGTCCTGACAAATATAATATAGTCCTGAAAATATAATATAGTCTTGAAAATATAATATAGTCCTGACAAAAATAATATAGTCTTGAAAATATAATATAGTCCTGACAAAAATAATATAGTCTTGAAAATATAATATAGTCCTGACAAAAATAATATAGTCCTGAAAATATAATATAGTCCTGAAAATATAATATAGTCCTGACAAATATAATATTGAAAATTACTAGTTACTCGCTGATAATGTACAGCTTTGTATAGGTTAAAGAATTTTTAAAATCCTCCCAATTTTTAAAGGCTAAAGAAGGGAAAAGATAGTTCAAGTCAATCCGAATGTATTTTACACTGCCAAGTCTTACAAGCGAACGAAAAAAACGTGAAAATATATAAAAGAACATAGTAATTTAAAAATAAAATAGAAAACGGCGAGTGAGTGATACAACAAAAAGGTCATATCAACACAAGTAGTTTTTGAGTTTATTCATTACATTAATATACAAATAGTCTCTCTTTATTATATTAGTATAGAGATATAGAAATGTAAAATAAACTTAAAGCTAGTACAGACTAATAATTAAATTCCTAATAATATTATAAATGTCAATACCCTTGTCAGGATGTGTCGACAATACAACGATATCCTGCTTAAGCATAGCGGTAAAGTTGACATTTTCGAAAATAGCTAAATTAGAAAAAAAAAAATCACTGCCATTGTGACTGTGAGCATCGTTTAAATAAAATCTCATTAGATAATATTTTATTGCACTTATATATTAATATTATTAAAATATTTGTTTTGTTGTGGCTTTGTGGAGACGTGCTTTCATCTCAAATTGATTTCTTTTGGAATATGGCTAAGATTGCTTTTAGATGAAAGTGTGTCTCTTTTCTGTTTTTTGTTTTCTGTCTTCTTCTTTTATTTTGTTCTGTAATGTGTATGCAACACTGTTTTGTTTGAACACGCTGTGTACACCGTGTTTTGGGTCTCTGTCTAGTTTAGACCACTTCAATGTAATTATATCTGTTCAATGTATTTAATGTCATTGTCATGTTTTATGTATCTTATTAAATAAAAAAAATTCAATTGTTATTCAATCATGCAAAAATAGCTGAAATTTGGCACACAGAAATGTTAGAAAAATGTTAAAAACAAGTGGATATAATACCTCTGGCTAAATTTTGAGCAGTGAGTTCTTCGCGCCGCCTGTCCTCGTTCTGTTTGCGTTGCATGGCGCTGTAATAGGGAAAGTCCCGGACCTGGTGAGGATTCTTCGCCGCTGGCGGCTTCGGGGCCGGACGCTTCTTCACCGCGCCCGTACACTTCGATTCGCTCGCAGGGGACTCGCTTTTTACAATTCTATACATAACATCATAAGTGAGGCGTCAAAAACAAGCTAAACTGCACATTGGATTTTAAAACTGTGCGTAAACTGTGATGCAGATGCGATCAGGGTGAACTCAATAATTACACTCAATAAAATTATTGAGTTTACCCTGAACTGCGCAACGACTATCACAGATTACACCCACCACTTTCACAGGGGAGTACGTAAATTTTATCCACAATCTCAATAAATTCGTAAATTTTATCCACAATCTCAATAAATTTTTTAGCAATTCAGAGTTATAGAGTCGAACAGCCTGACCGGCCGACCTTTGAATGGAAAAAATAATAATCTAGATTACTCACACATTGTGATTAGTGGAACTTGACGCTGAAGGGACAGGTTCACCATTACTGAGACCACTGTGGTGACCGTTTGCACTGGACGTGGCAGAGTCCTCTCCGTTTCGCTGTTTGGTCTTGTTCGATTTGTCAATCCTTCTTGCGTTCCTTGATGCCCGCGTGTGAGAGGCGAGTAATCGTACTGAGTCTATGGAGATCGCTACCGGTCTTGGCACATTGCTTCTAGGCGGCACCGGATCTGTAATATTCGATCTTTATATATTAAAAAAAAAAAATGTGTGTGTGTTTCAGATCAATCGAACCTGTGCAACTTTTTTCAATTAAAAAATGAGCTTATGATTTTCATACGCCTGAACAGATCCTCATAAATTATATCTATTTATTTAAGAACCATCAACGATCACGTCAGCTTTCGAACAACAAAAAAAACCTAATCAAAATCGGACCATGTTAAACTTTAACACCCCTCTTTTGCTTCGGGCATCGGATTTTAAAAAGCATGTATGTATGTAACAATAACTGCGATTACAAAAAGAGAACATCTCATACAAGCTACGGTGCAATCTAAACACACGAATAGCGCCATCTAGTTCAATAATCAGGAACAATTCTTAGTCAGTGCAAATATTGTGTTTATTAATTAAATTGGATTGAGTTGTCCTCGAATAAATTCACGCCTTAAGTGTTCGTTATAAAGGAATTATACAAGCAATACTTTTTTTGCATCGCTCCTGTAAATTTTATAATGAACACTTCTTGCTTAAATCTAGATATTTTCAGTTGTCCTATAGGAGCCTATAAACGAAGCCTTAAACAAGCTCTCGAAAATATAGTTGTGAAGTTTATTTGTTTATTTTGTATGTTATATATTATGTTATTTGTTAACTATGGTTTATTTGTTTGATTTTCTCTTTCATTTTTTTTTGTGTGATTCTTACTTTTTTATATGTTTTCTACCAGATCCAATATTCTTTAGTGACTTGTGATTTATAATTATGTTTTAGTAATTTAATTCTGTGGCCTGGTGCTAAAGGGGCCAAAGTCCTTTTTTGTGAAAAATGGGATTCAACAGCAAAGTTGTTGTTGTTGTTGTTGATATTAATTTGTCCTAACAATAACAAAAAGATATTTTAGTAATACTACAATATATATAACATGTAAATTACAACTATCAATTCTTGTTCATTGTTCTAATGCTTATTACCGAAAGATAGGAACATAGATATTGGCCCTTTTAGCACCAGGCCACAGAATTATTTTTGTATATGTATATATGTATAATGTGTATGTTTCCCTAGTATAAATAAAATATTAAAAATAAACACCGTCATCCAGCCGTATGAAGCCGTGGTTCGATTCCAGGTGGACCTGTCTATATTTGATCATGACCCACTCTTTGCAGTCGGAGCATTGTTCGGTCCTCACGCCGCAGTAGCCTTCGTGCGTTGGCAGCTCGTGACGAGGCAACTCCAACTCACAGAACCTGCAAAATTTTCCTTCTTTTTTTTTTAATGATAAACGTCCACAAGTAGGCTGACACGTCTACTACACGACGGTGTGGTGTTTGCCATTTCAATCCCACTTCCTGTCAGGAAAAAGGGAAATTCCCTTGCACATCAGATATGAGAATGATCGCTTACACGAAAATCTATTATGAGAATGCAAGTTATCTATTATGAGAAAGATGATGGTCACTGCCGCCAGACGAGTTGCCCTTGCCAGTTAATAAAAATACAATCACCATTGATTAAGTAAAAAAAAAAATCTCATGTAATATAATAATATAGCTCTAATACAAATATTAATTTATCAGTTGACGTCCTATGCATTAAACGACCTTGACACTGCATTTCAGTCATTATTTAGCTTCACTGGCGGCAGTAACCATAGCACAGGTTATGTTTCAGTGAGTGACAAATGGATACGAGACCCCATTTTCTTATTCTTTCCTAATTCCTATTATGGTCGTCTGCTCACTTGCAGCGCGTGTGTTATGGGCGACGGTAACCACCTACCATCGAGTGGACGGTCAGCATGTCTGACGAGATCTTAACAAAAAATACCATACGCGTGTCAGATGTTGAACATTCTGCTATTGGACATTTTGCGTTTTGTACATTTTGAGTGTGGTGAACATTTTGCTTCTTGTACATTTTGCTACGGAGGTAACTATATCTATACTGATATTATAAAGAGAGAATATTTGTATGTTGGTAAAGAATCAAACAAGAACAATCAACGAGTAATATATTTTGAAAATGTATGGATGTATGAATGTATGGATGTTGATGTATGGATGTATGGATGTATGGATGTATGGATGTATGGATGTATGGATGTATGGGTGGATGTATGGATGTATGGATATATGATGTATGGATGTATGGATGTATGGATGTATGATGGATGGATGTATGGATATATGGATATATGATGTATGGATGTATGGATGGATGTATGGATGTATGGATATATGATGTATGGATGTATGAATGTATGGATGTATGGATATATGATGTATGGATGTATGGATGGATGTATGGATATATGATGCATGGATGTATGAATGTATGGATGTATGGATGTATAGATGGATGTATGGATGTATGGATATATGATGTATGGATGTATGGATGTATGGATGTATGATGGATGGATGTATGGATGTATGGATATATGATGTATGGATGTATGGATGGATGCATGGATGTATGAATGTATGGATGTATGGATGTATAGATGGATGTATGGATGTATGGATATATGATGTATGGATGTATGGATGTATGGATGTATGATGGATGGATGTATGGATGTATGGATATATGATGTATGGATGTATGGATGGATGTATGGATGTATGGATATATGATGTATGGATGTATGATGCATGGATGTATGAATGTATGGATGTATGGATGTATAGATGGATGTATGGATATATGATGTATGGATGTATGGATGTATGATGGATGGATGTATGGATGTATGGATATATGATGTATGGATGTATGGATGTATGGATATATGATGTATGGATGTATGGATGGATGTATGGATGTATGGATATATGATGTATGGATGTATGAATGTATGGATGTATGGATGTATGGATGTTTGGATGTTTGTAACTCTTTCACGCAAAAACTACTGAACCGATCACAATGAAATTTTGCATACACGTTGTCTGGGACACCGGAAAGGACATAGGGTCTACCTTTCATCGTTCAACGCGGACGAAGTCGCCGGCACCAGCTAGTGGGCTATATATATATTTCATAAAGTTCATAACACGTCTGTGTTATGAACTTATAAAATGTAGTTAAATATAATGAATTGATGTTTGTGGATCTAAAGTAAACAGGATGTACTTGGTTTCGAGTTCATGTTATTGTGTTCGCTCAACACAATAAGGCTCTGTTCACATAATACCCTCATTGTTAATGATGGTGTTATAGGTAGGTAATTGACTCACACTCTGAGTCAAATTACTTTTTTTTTATAAAGGCAATAACTTAAACAATTATTTTATTGTCTTCGTTGGTATGTACCACTTATTCATTTCAATATTTCGCTGCTTAAATTCAAAAGTACCACAGATCAAAATTACACTTTTTTACAGGAGAGCTAATTAAATCTTCTGTATAGTGGTTTGGCGACGGTAACCACAATTACCACATGAACGAATACAGAATATAAATACCTGCAAGTTTTGACAGTTTGTGCGCAAGAGTCGCGAATGTGATCTTCTAAATCGGTTCCACACACACTCTCTCCGCACTTCTTGCATGGCACTTAAAAAAAAATAGAATTTAAAAAAAAAATTACTTATAGTTTAATTTATTTGTATTCTATATACATACTAAGGCTCGAGTTCACCAACAGACGGTTAGTTTTAAACAGCTGTTTAAAATTTAAATCAGATGTTAATCAAGTTGATCAGATGTTTAGGGCGTTTAACTCGCATTTTAGCGATGGTGAACAACAAAATATTATTAAACGGCTGTTTAAATTTTAAACAGCTGTTTTAAAACTAACCGTCCGTTGGTGAACTCGAGCCTAAGTCCCTTTTAGATAATACATTTCACCATAAATCACATAAATTATGCTTAAACTAGTTGAGCCCGGCCACACTTTGCTTTGGCTCAATCCGCAATGTTCAACGTTTGCCATAATAATGGTCAATGTATGAAAATAAACATTTTTTTTTCTGTTCTGTTGTAATTTTGGGAAAAAAAATCATATAAGATTATTCCTCCGTTTGAATGCAATGTTGTGTAAAAATTTCAAATCAATCCATCAACTAGTTATCGAGTTTTTAAAGCATTTACACAAACCAACATAACATTTTTATAGACTATAGTAATTGCCCAACAAAGTAATATTTTTGGGATTCTTTTCTATATATAAAGGGAAAGATTAGAAGCTATGCAGTTTAAAAAAAAAACATTTTTTTTTACATGGTTTGTGCATTTTCTCATGATGCTTCTCCAAGTCTGTGTTCAGCACTGGTTCCTTGCATACTGGACACATTTTAATGTTTCGCTCACAGTGAACAACGTGTATTTGGAAGTTCACAGATGGTATTTCCCGCTTGCTAAAACATCAAAACATTAAATAAGAAAAAAAATTCTTGGAGATCAAATATAAAATTATTATGATTAGAAGGTGATTACTGTCGCTAGACGGGCTGCCTAGATAACTGTGAAAGCCCTGCCACTATTAAAATAAAGACTTCTTTCTTGCACCACCCCTCACCATACACCATTCGTGAGGTGACAAATCGTTCACAGAGGTATATTAGGTAAAACCTAAGATTTACAGAGTAATTACTAGAAAAAGTTCGAAATTAACATAGTTCAGTTGAATAGTTCAGACTTTTACCATTATTAAGACTTGGCAAATCCTAGTTTTTACTAAAAAAAAAAGACACGATTTACTAATATACGAGCTTTTACAGTAACATATCCCCCCAATTGCTCCCTGTACAATCCAGGGTGTGTCAGTTTAGTTACGTTATTTAATTTTTAATTTACTTTCAAAACTTATCAGTGACCTGGGGTCATCTGAGAAAGGCCAGCGAATAATAACAATAGCTGATTATGATTCAAATTCAATGAGAGGATATTTATATTAATGCATTTATTAACTCCATACACATGGTTTTATTGTACAATATTATATAAAACCATTTTAAAAAATAAAACATACAATATAATTTATAAATTATCACATACAAGCAATGGTTGCCCGGTGCCCGTGGTAGGTATTATAGAATACCTATATTACAGGTCACCGGGTCCCACTCCGCAGATTGCACAAAAATGATACCCACAAATTGCAAGACATTGCAATTTAATCATATACTAAACAATATAAAAGTTAAATATCATATAACTAGTCATTGTCAAACCAAAATCTGCTATGTGCAAATAGTGTACTTTTGATATGTCAAAAAAGTTCTCCAGAAATTTTTTAGATTAAGGTTTATTTTGATAAAAAAAAAACTATATTATATTTGAAACTCAGGGTTGTTAAATATATAAATTTAGTTCAAATATTCTCATCATAAAAAACATGATGTCTTTTAAACATGAAAATCAATAATATATTTATTATTTTGATATTGACTAAATTTTGCATCTTACAGTACTAAATAGCTGCTGCATAATTTATTAAGAAGTTGTATTTCGACAAATAGTGCTCATAAGCACTTAGCAGTTTTTTTATATGATAGATAAGGCAGTGAACTATTCACTAAGGTCAAAATGTTGAACTATTCAATAAGTGCACATAGTATATACTGATTTGACAATGACTATATTATACTAAATGATTTTTAGTCATAGTCTAAACTCTTAAGCCATTTTGTGATTGCCGCTTAACATCTAGGAACAGGAAGAGGATATATTAATAGGATGTTTCTTGTTGTAAAGTTTGCATCAAAAGCTGTAGAAACTTTTTTTTATATATTTTAGGGTGGCAGACAGGCTGACGTTCCACTTGATGGTAGGTGACTACAGTCACCACAGGTGCTGCAAGTACACTGCCGACTATGGTAGGATAAGGATAAGGGATCGGGAAGGGAGACCTATATGAGATTTTCAGGTTGAACTGTCTGGAGCGGCAAATAAGCCACTTTCTATGCCCATCACACTACAAAATGGGGCTGTAAGGAGATTGAGAATGTTGTTTGAGAACAGTATGAAGTATAAAGACTGTTTAACAAGTAATACTTCTCAATCATTGTACAACCTAGCCGTGGGAAAGAGAAAAAGCAGGCTGTCTCAGACTTTCAAAATGGCACACTTAGGTCTCTCTAAATTAAAACAATATACCTAGTGTATACGCTACGTTTTAAAACAGGAGTTAGGATAAACAAACAGATTATAGAAAGCGAATACAAGCAACAGCTGTACTGACCAACGTTCTACATTATTTCTAAAAATAAATTGTTAACGTACAGTTATAAATAACTCGACTATTGACACAACATAATCTGAATGTATTTACTTAGGTATCACGTTTGAAACTTACCAATTTGAACACGTCTCCTGTTTTTCTTCCTCCATTGTTGGAAATATGCAATTTATAATTTTACTCGAGTTCTACTTGGTTAAATTAAATTTAAAACGCGAACATTATCCTTATTCCCAACTCGAAAATAAACTATAATTCCTAAGCTACCTATGTATTTAATAGATATTTCTTAAAATAATTTTTAGTCTACCTATCTTCTTTTATTATCGAATATCGCAAATTATCGCATAAGCAAATAAACATAACCCGGTAAAACCCCTGCCTGGAGATGTTTCAAATTTTCAATTTCTATTTAAATTGGTCGACCACAGACCATATCTAAGCTATGTTTTACTTTTTCTCGATTTAAGGCCCAGCACGCACTTCGGTGAATATTCGGACACGATTCGGACGTTTTTATTTTGCAACATCTGTGTGCCACATAGAAGCATTGTAGAAGCACATATATCGCACCGGGATTTAAATTCTATGGCTTGCTATTCTGTGATTCGTCGCCACACAGATGTTTATATTTATGAAACGCACTGCAAAAAAATCCGACTGATGACCAGTCGCTGACTATACTAATGATAGTATAGGTAGCAACTTACTTTTGGGTAACCGATGCACATTTGGCAGGATCAAGGTAGGATAGCTGGGATAGAGATATAAACATGATCACAGAGCAAGTGTTGGAATTCTAATAGCGATACATGCGGATTTTTGCGCGTTTGATATAATTATGTCAATTTGCGCGTACTGGACCCAAGAATATTTATTTATTTACTCTCTATAACTACTCTCTTGCGAAAGTACTGGACCATCACAGTTACATTTCCGTTAAGGATTTTAAAACGCACCGCAATGCGCCGCACCGCAGTGCGTGCTAGGCCTATGGGCTGCCAGTAATGTCAAGTAAAATCATAATATAAATAAAGTGAGTAGCCATAATAGGTCGTTTCAGCAATATCAAACAAATCTAGCTCGTTACTCATGCAATAGCCACAAAAAAAATGATGATAAAATGCTATACTGTGTTTTTTAATTCGAAGGAGTAGTTTGACATTTCCTGACTATACAAAAATAGTGATGTCTCCTAATCGAACTTATTAAAAAAACTTACGGTTTTATAACACCGTAACCAATGATTTATATATCATTAATTAGTTTAGAATTAATATTAATTATTATTTGCTTAAATTATATTTTTTGCAGTCCATTCTATAAGTCACAATTCTTTTCGAATATTATAATTTTTATGATGAGAATATTTTCATAGGTGACATAAAATTATCACAAAGTAATAGCTATGTAATGCATTATATTATTATTTTTTATTTATTTGACTTAACATGTAAATTGTGAATTCTTTTTTTATTCATTCCAAACCTACTTGGTCATTAGTAATTCTGCTTTAAACGAAATTCAACTAGAGCACCATACCCCAATGCTACTACAGCGCCTCCTAATTAGTTTCTCTCCTCTATTCTCCGTGCAAGTACCTAGTTATTACAGGCGCCATCTTATTAAATTATCAAATTAATAGAGCTGTAACATTGTATTCGATGCGCGGTTAACCGAGTCACGTGACCACTATGAAGCTTTTGGCGGTTAATTTAAAAATTGTGCATAGTTTGCATTATTTTAATAAGAATACATTTTAAATTTGTATTTGCACAATTTGAGATTTCGAATTTGAGATAGGAGTACTGTAGAAGACATAAAACGACCAAATTTTTTAAAGGAAAGAAAGTATAGAAGAAATTCTGTTATCCCGTAAAAGTTCACGTATGGAGAATTTTTTTTTAAGGAATGTATAGTAGGAATCTTAATAAGTATTTCAGATTTGGATGGATATCCATCACGTGGCGCATTTTCCATTTATGATGCCATCAATTTTTTGTAAGAAAAAAAAATGTTCTTCACAAACCTATCGAATGGGATATCAAATGAAAGGGCTCCCATAACCTGATTTCAAAAATATACCAAACCATTACATTTCAGACAGTTGTTTTGTAACAAAATAAAAAATTAAAAAATTAAAAACACAACGGCTGAATGATTTTTTCTAAATTACATTCCGAATGATTCGTTATATCCTATTTACTATCTTAGTGAAAGGACTATAAATAAAAAAAGGGAAAATAATACAAAAAAATATTAATATATTTAAATTTTTTATTTAATTTTAATTCTTTTGGGCGTAGAATGAACATTGAAATGTATTGTATCCATCTCTAGATCGTATAAAAAATATTTCTTCTTCTACAGTCAGCCTGGATAACTTTTAATACTTTTTTTTTAAATTTTTTATGCCAACGGACACAACAGGATAAAAAATATGAAACTGTTAATTGAAAGATAAACTGAACTTTAAAACTACCAAGGTTGACTGACTGTTTAGTGTTTAATGACCAATGTTTAATGAAAAGTTTCTAACTATACTTTACTAATATTATAAAGCTGAAGGGTTTGTTTGTTTGGTTGAACGCGTTTATCTCAGGAACTACTGGTTCGAATTGAAAAATTATTTTTGTGTTGAATAGTCCATTTATCGAGAAAGGCTTTAGGCTATAAATAACATTTTGAACGCGGACGAAGTCGCGGGCACCAGCTCGTACACTATAAAAATAATAAAATTGCTAATCCACGCTTTTATCACATCTGTTGCCGTCCTATATTCGACAATTTCTCTGTAAATGAAAAAAAAAATCGTTAGACATTACGTAGGCTACCTCGAATACTGTATGAAGTAAGTACTTATATTTATATACAACAAAGTTGGTAAGGAATTTTTTTTTTTTTTAATTTTATTATTTTGGTAAATGAATAAACAGGCTTTCTAATAATTATTATTATACAAAGTTGTAGGTACAAGCATAGAGTAAATAGTACTTAACCAGTATACTATTTACTCTATGGTACAAGTTATATTTTATTGAACTGGACTTGCTTGTGCTTGGAAGCGACGTAGGCCACTTACCATTTTGTGGACAACATCCTGCTTGGCCACCTAAGTGATAATTCATGTGCCAAAAAAAATATCTAATTGGAATTTTTAACAAACATCATATGTTTGTTAAAAATTCCAATTAGATATCCAATTAGATAACAGACAATTAAAATAATAATAATATAATACTTCACAAATTCCCCACAGCACCATCTAGTTCCATAGTAAGCAACTAATGCTTGTATTATGGATACCAGACAGTTGATATAATACATTGATTACCTTTTTTTTGTAAATACATACGTATTATAAATAAAAAACATCCATGACTCAGGTACAAAATGTAAATGTTAACACATAAACATTTGCCCCTAGCGGGATTCGAACCCGCGACCGTTTAATTAACAGCTAGGGTTACTAGCCACTAGACCAGTGGTAAGCAAAGTGCGCTCCAGAGCCGCATGTGGCTCTTTGGCTCCTTAAGTAAGTCCTCATTCCAAGGAGATGCAAGCACATTGTTAAACGCCCTAAACATCTGATTAACTTAATGATTAATCTAATGTTTAGGGCGTTTAACCCGCAGCTTAGCCTAAGGCTCGAGTTCAGCAACAGACTAGTGCTGGTTAAACGTCCTAAACATCAGATTAATCATTAAGTTAATCAGATGTTTAGGGCGTTTAACCCGCATTTTAGCGATGGTGAACAACAAAATATTATTAAACGGCTGTTTAAAACGAACCGTCTATTGGTGAACTCGAGCCTTAGTGTAATAAAAGTTTACTAAACAAGCAGATTTGGCTCCCAATTTTTTTTTTTAATTTTTGTAATGTTCATATTTGGCTCTTTGCCTAATAAGTTTACCGACCACTGCACTAGACCAAACGTGTCGTCAAACCAGTCAACAGTTTGTTTAATATTTCGTCTTATGTCAGTTGTGACAAGTGACGAACAAGCGTTTACCTGGTGATCAATGATGAGGTAGACCGGTAGACGCTTTAAGCAAAACTCGCACGGGATAAGAGGTGATCCATCCTGGGACAGTGCCACCGGTCTGTACTGTGTCAGCTCTGGACGACATCCAGTCTATAACCAGCGAAAATTTTACTAATAACATAGAGTAAATAGTACTTAGTACTATTTACTCTATGCTAATATTATAAATGTGAATATACTCTTTATGAACCATTCGTCTTTTTGAGAAAAAAAAAGTAATGTATATATAATATAATGTATAAAAGTATAGATAATAAATTGTATAATAATAATAATAATAAATAAATAATAAATTTAATATTAATATTAGGGCCTCTCACCATGTGTCAAGTAGGCTAACCGCCATTTAAAGTCACCGGTAACCGGGAATGATGGAGATGATAAATACCTTTGTTTTTACGGTAAAAGTCCCAAACATTATAAAGAAAATAATAAAAAAAAAATCGCCTATCAAATGATGCAAACCGAGTGCATAATTTAATAAAACATAAAATTATTTCTAAAAGTAACTAATCAACACTTTACTTGTAGTTGGTGAAAGAGGCCCTTTTGATGTAATAAGTATTATTTTGTAGAAATAAAAAACCGAAATGCGTTGCTCTAAAAGAGAAATCATATTTTTTTATTAAATAAAATAGTTACCTATAGTACATTTTCTGTTTCATATAATTTCAATTTACTAAATACTAATCTTACCTGAAAGAGAAACGACATTTAAAGCTATTATTTCTATATTCTTATTTACTTTACAGCCGCTTTTAAAATTATCCACAACTATCTAGATACCTGCTAATAAAAGTTTACAACGCGGGAAATTCGAATTAAATGAAGCGAAACAAATATACTTAAAGTAATAATAGTAATAAGTAATTTGTTGTGATTCAGTAAATTAAATGTCTTGAATTATGCTATTATTGAAAATTTGAACTTATGTTCAATACAATACAATTCAATTCAATCCTTGGAACTCAAGAAAGGTCAGTGGTACCATAGAGTAAATAGTACTTTACTGGTTAAGTACTATTTACTCTATGGTGGTACCCATACCCATGGATATTGTAAATAGGTTTGTTTTTATTTATTTATTGTTTTGACGATTTTTTTACAAATATATTTAAGTATATATTAATTTAATATTAATATTTATTATTTGAGTGGAGCTTACTTCATGGCGAACTAGATCATCAGCAAGCACTAGTTTCGCGCAGAACTCACAAGGGAGCGCCACTTGCGACTCCTGGAAGCTTTGGAAGACTGCCTCCACCGGCGCAGGCGCAGGCGCAGGCGCGGGGGCCACGCGGTCAAAGGTCGCACCTGGTTTCGTCTTAGGAACGTCATCGTGGCTATTATTTTGAATTTCGACCCCCATTTGAAGAGAATCTAACCTGAATCTAAAACAATAAAACAAAGTCACTTACTTAGTAGAAGAAAATTTACTAACAATCAAATTTTTTAGGTCCCCACGTACATTTTTTATATAAAAAATAAACAAATGTTATATTTTTCAAATAATACAAAACAGTTAGAGAGGTTAGAATTTGAGATAAAAGTTTCAGATAAACATTGTAGAGAATTTAATTTTACATAAAGATTCTATTTTATTTTATTTTATTTTATTTTATTTTATTTTATTTGGGAAAACAAACAATTACATACACCATGTAATTGTTATAGTAAATTTGAAAAAAGACAAACATACTTAAATAAAATTAACAAGTTCCTATCAACAACATTTTCCACTAATTAATTTTATACTACACAGAGAAACTTTATACATATTAAATTTATATACAAAAATACTGCCCACATTACATAATCCAGTGAATCGTACGCTACCTCTTCTTAAATTCCTCCTGTGTCATTGGTGTAAAGTCGAAATACCTTGGAGGTGTTATAAATTTAACGACGGTTAAGTCTTCGTCTTCGGGTGAATCAGGTCTGATCAGGGGTTCCCTCGCTTCTCTCTCACACAACTCTTCCATGAGATTCATTTGCGCAATTAGTTGACCCAACTCTTCAGCTGAAATCAACATCGAAGATAATCCAGAAAACAAATTAGAAATTAATTCAAGTGAATGCAGATTATACAACAAAATCCATGTCCATATTATTAATATTATAAAATATGTGAATGTAACTCTGTCTGTCTGTTACATTGTCACACCGATAATTAAATTTTGCATACACGTTGTCAGCGATAAAAGAAAAGACATAGCGATAACGATGTCAGGCGTTATTACTCATACTATTATTTGGATAGTATTAGTAATAATAAAGTATGTTTGGATGTATGGATGTTTGTGACTCTCACGCAAAAACTACTGAACCGATCACCATGAAATTTTGCATACACGTTGTTTGGGACACCAGAAAGGACATAGAGTACCTTTCATCGTTCAACGCGGACGAAGTCGCGGACACCAGCTAGTATGTTATAAAACATGGTAACATGTTTTATATAATACTAGTGACCTGCTTACGGATTGAGATGTTTTCGAGTATATAGTGGACAAATATACTTACAGTGATAATTTCTTACTTATATAATAGTTACCTTCACATATATCCATACTAATATGTGAAAGTAACTCTGTCTGTCTGTTACCTTGTCACACAGATCATTAAATTTTGCATACACGTTGTCAAGGATACAGGCTACTTTTCATTCAGAAACAAGTAATGTTCCTGAAGGGTCGTCTAAAAATAGACAAACTACTTTATAAGTACAGATTAGTGATAAAACTATTGCTACACACCTTTGGAAATAATTTTAGCAATGACTTCATCTCGCTGCCTTTTCTCGTCCTGTTTGCGTTGCACTTCGCTGTTATAAGACAAATTCCGGTCCGGTTGACCGGAACCAGAATTATTGACCGCGGGCGGCTTCGGGGCCGGACGCTTATTCACGGTACCGGTACTGCTCGCGGGGGATTCATTGCTGCTGTGTTTATAGACAAACACTAATTAACAATTTTCCACAACGTTATACAAAATGTCATTTTTTTTTTATTAATAATAGGTTTGCACTTGGTCAGCAACAAGCCGTGCAGCAAAGACGAGGCAGCAAGAATGGAGCGAGCTCACCCAGACAATGCCTATTCACTGGAACTTTAAAAACATTGAAAAAAGATTTCGAAAACACAGACGATGGAAGGGAGTTCAAATCCTTGGAAGTGCATATTAAGTATGTATTCAAGATGTGATCAGAGTAAACTCAATAATTAATAGACTGTAAGGTTTTGTAATTGCGCAGCCGCATGTTGCTGATTCAATACACCACTTCAATTAGTGATAAAACAATGCACCTGGTTTAATGTTTAATGTTTGGTGGAAGGGAATAGACGCGCTGAGCGAAGGAGAAAGTCATGACTGGGAAATATCCGAGAGTGGATTGGAAATGCCTCCAGTTGGTCCTTCCGGTGTCACACACGCCCGCACGCACGCACGCACGCACGCACACACACACACACACACACACACACACACACACACACACACACACACACACACACGAGAGAGAGAAAGAGAGAGAGAGAGAGAAAGGATGATAATTATTCCAAAAAAAGCTTGATACTTGATGATTCAAATATCAAGCTTTAAATATCTAGGTCGAGTTTATTTGAAGTGCAAAAGTTCTGGAGATTACTCACACATAGTTATTATTAGAGGAACTCGATGGAGTGAGGAGACATTCATCACTACTGACATTAATGTGGTGACCGTTACCACCAGATATAATAGATTCCTCCCCATTTGGCTGTTGGATTCCACACGATTTCTCAATCTTTTTTCCTTTTCTTAATAACCGTTGAGTGTGTGTGGAGACTAATTCTTTTAGACCTTTAAATGTTGATCGTTTTGTGTTTGAAGATAAATTTTCAAGTATTGGCACTTCGTTTCTAGGCGGCAACGGATCTGTAATTTTGAATAAATATTATCTATACTAATATTATAAAGAGAAAAGATTTGTATTTTTGTTTGTAATGAATAAACTCAAAAACTATTTGGCCGATTTATGAAAATTATTTCATAGAAAGCTATATTATTAGCGAGTATAACATAGGCTATATTTTATAAGTCTCGTGTAACATTTAGTATTGAATAAAATTTTGTACTTTTAGTTGCTTATTAAATCAATTTAGTAATGGCGGCAGAAACCATTACCCTACATAAAATCATCGTAAGAGGTAAGCTAACAGCTTAATTATGATCTATGAGTAAAATATCTTCAGTTGACCAAATAATCCAAATTGTGCACTTTTTCTAAAAGTTATATACTTAATTAAGAAATTATATTCCTGTTGGTTTAATAATAATTAACTAAATAATAATATTAATGGAAAAACAGAACAACATGTATGAGTTACTACAAAAGTATTCAAAACAATAAATTTTGCGAGTACGTTTTCAGCGCTCGGAATATCAGAGCATATTTCTTTATGCTGTGTCCCTTTCAATTATCAGCATTTAAGGCGTTACTTGTGTTCAAGTCAACCGGCAGCTTGACTGCCTTACATTAAGTAAAATGGTAATAATGACTGTGATTGCAAAAAAAATCGATATTCATCGCAACGAAGCTACGGCACGATCTAAACACACAAAGAGCGCCATCTAGTTAAATAATGGAGAGTTATGTTCGAAATGAACGCAAACTATGTGTTCGTCGGTGCGGGTGTTAAATATTAAAAATAATACCGTCATCCATCCGTATGAAGTCGTGGTTGGAGTCAAGATGCACCTGTCTATCATCGGTTCCCAATCCGCAGTAATCTTCGTGAGTTTGCAGATCGTGGCCAGATAACTCCAACTCACAGATTCTGAAACATTAAGGTGTTTATATAATAAAGATAAAGCCCGTCACAAACGTAGCTATAATATATATTAATATACCGTGCCATAGTAAAAATATATTATAGCTGCGTGTGTGGTCACTCCAATATTTATATAGAAAATATATCGTAATATGCCTTGCTATAAATTATAGCATATTATAGCTACGTGTGTGACGGGCTTGATGATAAACGTCCACAAGCGGGCTGATACGTTTACGTATATATATATTATATATATATATATATATCTCGAAAATGCCTCTCTAACAAGCGCCATCTCTTTCGGAACAGCTCTTCCACTGCCATAAATATTCGTCAATGGACCGGCTTTTGATGGATATTTCTTAACCATGACATCTGTATTCTGCCCACTCTTCTTCGTACCTCAATCTTGCTCCTCATGATAAGATGGAGCATATGGTACCTTGTCACCCCTTCAGGACATGACCCAGATGTGCAACTTTACGAACCCTAATATACCTTTACAAGACCAAGGTCTAAAATTAGTGAGTCCTGCCAGTGATCCAGGATAATCAACGTTTACATAGAAAATAAATCTGGATATTACTCACACATCGTGATTAGTAGAACTCGATGTAGAAGGAACACATTCAGTACTGCTGCTATTGGAATTTGCACCAGACATAAATGAGGATTCCTCATTTCGCTGTTCTACTCCACTCGATTTTTCATTCCTTTCTACCTTTCTCAAAAACCGTCGCGGTTTAGAGGCGAATAATTCTTTTAGCTCATTTTGTACTGATTGATGAGAACTTGAAGAGATAATTGCGCGTTTTGGCACTAAGTTTCCAGACAGCACCGGATCTGGAATATTAAATTGTTATGCACCCAAGCTATTTTCTACTCTTAGTAGAGTTATATTAAGTATATTAGTAGAGTAATATTAAGTAGTGGCAGGGCACACTGCGTTGTTCAATCATAAATCAGACAGCCCGTCTGGCGGCAGAAACCACATCCCTTCCCTACATAAAGTCATCGTAAAATAACCAAATGAGTGCTTTTTGTGTTTCAGTGTGGATGAAAGAAATGAAAGAGCACATTTCTCTATTCTGTTCTCAATTATTAAATATTATTAATATCCCCTTTCGTTTATTAAATATTACGATAGTTATTAGTAGGCAACAGCTTCGCCGCGATCTAAACAGCAAAAGCGCCATCTAATCCAACAATGGGGAACTATGTTCCAAATGAACCAAGTGATCTTCAGCGCGGGTGTAAAATATTAAAAACTAGTTGGTGCTCGCGACTTGGTTCGCGTTGAAAATTAAAAAAAAGACCATATAACGCTTGACCTCGTGTCGCTATAACACTTTGGCCAGGCGTTAGTATTTTATTTTTTATTCATCCCTCGGGAATAGTCCTTTTTTTCTGGATGAAAGGTACCCTATGTCCTTTCAGGTGTCTCACAGACAACGTGTATGCAAAATTTAATAGTGATCGGTTCAGTAGTTTTTGCGTGAAAGAGTTACAAACATCCATACATACTTTCGCATTTATAATATTAGTATAAGTATAGATAATACCGTCATCCATTCGTATGAAGTCCGGAGACAAGATACACCTGTCTATGTTCGGTCCTCACTTCGCAGTAATCTCTCGTGACGAGGTAACTCCAACTTACAAAACCAGAAATATTAAGTTTTTTTTTTCTATTGTTATTATGATTTAAAAGATTATATGTCTGATAACTTTGTGGATGGTGGTGATTAAAAAATTATTTTGTTATGTTGTGTTCACAAAATATTTGCACACCCCAAAGGGTAGAATGTAGCGAGCCTTATTTCATTATAAAACCATTGTAATTAATATTCAGCAAATAAATTATTATTATTATTATTATTTCTTATGAGAAACGTTCACAAATGGGCTGACATTTAATGGTGGGGGTTACTAAGCAGTCCCAGAAGGGTTGCAATAGAATACCTAAAGGTAGGCTATGTTAGGCTAAAGAGTATAACTACGACGTATACCTAAATATGGACAAGCAAGACTTTATAGGCTTGTTTTGTAATTAAGTTTTCAAATTGTTTGCTACAATGTCCCATGTATTGTATGAGTTAATATTGCGAAATGATTTTTATTATTATTATACTCATAGGTATTTTATTTAATACTAGCTGTTGCAAGCGGCTTCGCAAGCGTAATTTTATAAAATATAGCCTATGTTACTCGCTGATAATATAGCTTAGGTACCAACAGTGAAAGAATTTTTCAAATCGATCCAGTTGCTGACCTTGTTTTGGCTTAGTTTTTTAATTTTTTATTTATCCCCCAGGAATAGTCCTTTTTTCTGGATGTAAGGTACCCTATGTCCTTTCTGGTGTCCCAGATAACGTGTATGCAAAATTTCACGGTGATCGGTTCACTAGTTTTTGCGTGAGAGTTACAAACATCCATACATCCAAACATACTATCGCATTTATAATATTAGTATAGAAGATATAGATTATTATTTTTAAAAATAAATTGTTATCGAACAGCTATATATAACTTAACACAACATAGCCAAAATATATTTATTTATTATGTTATAAGCTTACCAATTTGAACACGTATCCCACATTTATTCCTCCATTGTTTAAAATATTCAATTATATCTGGTTAAATTAAATTTAAAGCGTGAATATTTTCCTTTTAACTCATTACATTAGATATGTGTGCAATAAATGTATTTATCGTAAATAAAAATTATTTTTAATTACCTATCGTCTTTATAACTGATATCGGCTTAAGGGTACGTCCTCAGTGGACAGCGTTCTGCGATGCGTTCCTCGATTAATTCTATTTTTATATTGACGACACGTTTGGTCTAGTGGCTAGTAAACCTAGCTGTTAACCAAACGGTCGCGGGTTCGTATCCCGCTAGGGACAAATGTTTATGTGTTAACATTTTACTTTTGTACCTGAGTCATGGATGTTTTGTATTTATAATATGTATGTATTTACAAAAAAAAGTAATCAATGTAGTATATCAACTGTCTGTTATCCATAATACAAGCCTATAGTTGCTTAATTTGGAACTAGATGGTACTGTGTGGAATGTGTGAAGATATTTTTATTTATTTATTATAATATTTATGAAAAGAAAACCTTTGTTCAGGATTATTTTGAATTTTCGATATTATATCTCCCAAAGACATGCACGCGCTCATTCACAGCTGTTAAAAGACAAGTTAGTGGTTTGAACGAGCATGCCGACGCTCCTCCTAAAGCAAACATAACACTCTTTCCATTAGTCAAAGTAATAATTTTAAAAGAAAACGAAGTTCGAAAACAATAAAATGTATGGGATTGACATATGCCGTCGCTAAATCTCGTAAATACATCACATACATTTTATTCTATCGAACTTCGTTATCCTTTTTTAAATTGTTACTTTGACTAGAGCCTCTGGAGCTCTAGCCAAGAACCAAACCAATGCAAACGTTTCTTTGCGTTCTTACGAAACGAAAGAAATAAAGCACGGTGATTGGTTGTTGTAACGCCCACATAAAATTTTGACCAATCAGAAAGCTTTCTCCCTGCGTAGCGTTTACGACTATACGTTTGCTATTGGCTATGGCCCCTGGACACTTTTATTTAATAGAAGCGCGTGTGTGTCATGCACGCTACACGCCCCGCCTCGCTGTACGCTCAACAAGCGTCCACTGAGGCCACAGCCTTAGGCTGTTATCGGATAAGGGCGGATAAGCAAATAAATATAAATCGGTAAAGTCCCTGACGATTTATTTCAAATTTCTATTTAAATTGTTCTATTCAGACATTACCTACATTTCGCAAATTTTCATTTAATTCATTTATTTTATATTTGAGCACGCTTTAACAGCAGGTTTTTTTAAAAAAGTTGATTATTCCACTTAGCTTAGGGCTTAGGATGGATCCTTATTTTGAATTTTTTACATAAAATTTTATATAACCTATTTAAGGTTATATAAAAATTCAATTTAATTAATAATAATTTTCCCACTGAATTATTTGGAAAAAAGTTTCACTAGTTAATTTAATTTAAAACTGTAGAAAAAAAAATCACTGTTTTGAAATTCACGTAATCACCTATACCTATTTTATTTTTTTTAAATATCAAAGAGGAATATAATTAAAACATAAAAATCATGTAGCATATAATTTATTTCTTTTTAATTATAAATTTAATTAAAGTAGTAGGTAATAGTATAACAACTGTTTAAGACATTTTAGAATTTCGGCCTTATCGCTATTATTTATATAGTATATAGTACATAGTATATAGTCTATACTTTAATTACAGTTAGAGGTTATAATATGTCTGACAGTAATCACTATTATTTACTACCAATTGATTGCGTACAACTAAAATATATTTATCACACTTTTTTAGACTGTGATGGACACAACTAATTTTTTTTTTTTTAATAATTCACTAAAAATCAACATTGCCTTAGATAAGTTATATTATTAATAAATAGTCTTAGTGATATAATTATTTATTGATTGTTAATGTCCGACCATATAGACTTGGCTTCCGTCACATTTGGCCAAATTATACAGTCAATATAAAACTTAAATATTAACTAGCTGGTGCTGGCGACTTCGTCTGCGTTGAAAATTAAAAAAAAAAAAAAAAAAAAAAAATATATATACCGCCTGACACTTTGGTCAGGCGTTAGTATTTTATTTTTTATTTATCCCTCATGAATAGTCCTTTTTTTCTGGATGAAAGGTACCCTATGTCCTTTCCGGTGTCCCGGACAACGTGTATGCAAAATGTCACGGTGATCGGTTCAATAGTTTTTGCGTTAAAGAGTCACAAACATCCGTACATCCAAACATACTTTCGCACTTATAATATTAGTACATAGATTGTAGCTTGTAACCAATGTTGACTATTCTCCTTCACACATTCATATAAACAAAAAACTTTAATTACAATTTTACAACACTCGCACACATTTTATACTAAATAATACTAAACATATCTCCCTTTAAACTTTAAATTAGTATATACTATGTTAAGCAGCTGTCGTCTGTTATGTGCAACATTTTAATTAATAAATTACTAAATTTACATGTTTAAAAGATAAAAAAAAATTAATGTAACATTTTTCAGGTAAACATTTTTTTGTCAATACATTTCTCAAAAGTTTACTTTTTGCCTATAACAATATTTATTTTAATTAAATAAACATAAAAGTAACATTTTAAATATTTCAAAGTAATCTGAGTCACTGAAATGAATTGATTTTAAATGATTGACATGTTCAAACAATATTATATCTGTATATCGGAAGAAAACTATCCCAAGTCACATTTCTATCAAATTATTATATTATTCAGTGCTTGTAACATATAACATATAATATAACAATATATGGTCCCGAGGCAATGTTGATTTGATTGTAAATAATGCTCATTGGTAGCACATTCACAATTTGTCACTTGCACATCACTATTCGTCACTTAAAACTAGTCACTAGTCACTAGTCACTAGTACTGTCCTCTCTGGAAGCCTAGTCCCACGCCTCTCATGGTGTGCGTGGTGGCACGCGCCACTTCGTACTGCGCTTGCATCGCTTGGAACAACTCTTCTTGTTTCTTTATCGGATCCACTTGTTGATCCGCTTGCTCCGGTTTTAGGGCACCTGGAATCAATCAATAAAGTATTGATCAATTGATCAACTGATTGATCAAAGGACTACGAGGAAAGGAAAAAAGCACAAGTTATAAAGAAGAGATGACCTTCTCTCCTAATGGTTCGATTTGAAAAATTGTGATAATCGAGCTAGTGTCCTTACCGGGCTCCTTGATGCCCATGAGGCGCATGAACTTAGTGGCCTGGCGTCCGTCGGCGTCCTGCGCGAACCGAGTGCCGGTCCACTTGGCCGCCTCGCCCGCGGCGTCCTGCTCGCGCTTGGCGGCCCACAGCAGCTTGCGCTTGTGCACCTGCTGCAGGATCTTGCTGGCGTTCACCGCCGTCGGGTTGTAGTACGACGGCAGCCCCGCGCCACCGCCACCGCCACCGCCACCGCCACCGCCCCCAGCAGACTCGCCCGCCGCCAGCCGCAGCTGCTGCGCCGTCGCCATGCCGCCGTCCGGCGTCTTTATCTGCAGACCTACAATTATTCACGTTCCTATTACATCTTATCTTAGCTGTTAAACATTTTGTACAATAGTTAGGCCATGGCCACACTACAAAATAAAATTAACGCGTTTCACTCTAATTTTATTTTATTGACAAGAGATGTAAGTACCTATATTATGTAATATCCGAAAAACTTTTTAAGAGTCGCAGCTGGCTCGATAGCGGATCAGGGGAAGATTTATTTGGGGAGAGACCTCAGTTTGCTTATTACAACATTACATAAATCAAATAAAAGAATAATGTACAGAAAAGAAAACTCACCCATTTTCTCCATGACTTCCAATTTTTTATTAACTTTATAGGAGGACGGCCTGTACTCGCCGGACGGTGAGCCGCGACGATCGCTAGTACTGTGGACCAAACCAATACCAAACTTATCAACCCTGAGGTATTTTCAACTTATAGGTGGTATTAAAAAATAAAATAAAAATAAACACTTTTAAAGGCACCAATGTTTTAAAGGTGCACATTGTGTACTGGTAAAAAGACTAATGTTTATAATTATGACTAATCCTTAGAAATACGATACACATCAAGGGAATGAGGAAACAGTGTTACCTAGTGGAACTGGGAGGCGGATAGGCAGCACCTCTTGACCTCGACCTTTGTTCGCGATCCCCGTGGCTACGACCAGACCTGAAACAAACCATCAGAAATGAGATCAAGTAGCAGTGGGAATCCAAACCTCACTACGACCGCTGGGGCCGAAAGTTTCTCACGTGGAGGGGACGGACCAGCAAGTGCATCCTAGGATGTCCAAGTCTTATTATGGGGAAGGCCCGCCGCTGAAATGATGATAATACTAATCTAATAGAAATTTGTACCTTTTCTCCTGTGACCTTCGCGAATAACGATCGCGGTCTCTGTCGCGCTCCCTGTCGCGGTCACTGCGTACACTGCGGTCATTGCGCTCACTGCGATCACTGCGGTCATTACGCTCGCCGCGGTCGTTCCGGTCACCTCGGTCACGTTCACTGCGTTCGCGACGATCGCGCTCAATAAACCTACAAATCAAGAGAAGAAACATCAAACTTAGGCTCACATCATAAGGTAATACTACTTACTATGGTCGGCAGAGCGCTTGCAGCATCTGTGGCGTTGCCTGTGTTATAGGCGACGTTAGCCACTCATCATCACCAAGTGGACGACTTTCACATAAAAAACAATTATATAAATAAATAAATATCTCTCACCTAGGCGACGCGGCGTCTCTTGAGTCTTGTGACTTTGCGTAACTAGGTGGCGCATCACCTCCAAACGGTTTCAAGTCCATCAGAGCTGGAACCTGAAAGAAATCATCAATTCATTTGTTGACTGCTATATGACAAGCTCACATATTATATATCTATTAAAGTGTTTTTTGTTTTTTTTTTACCTTAGAATCTGACCCTTTTTCATCGGGTCTGTCGCCGAGTAGTCCACGCCTTGCTGAGCTTTCATATCCTCGATTGCGTTCAGACCTTTCGGATCTGTGCAATAAAATTACAATAAATTTAATCAGAAACATCGTATTATACTACGCTACGTAAAAAAAAAAAACCTATCAAAATTTCTTTCAGCAGATAATCACTTATCCCTTGTCTACTTACATTTTTCCTGGATAAAAAGTATCCTATACTTTAATCCAAACAATCATCAATACATCAGCAAAAAACTGCATTAAAATCGGTGAAGCCGTTTCTGAGATTAGCGTGCACAAACGTACAGACAGACAAAAATTCCAAAAAATTTTTGACTTCAATAACATTAAATAGTATGTTTAAAATTTTTTTTTTTTTTTTTTAATATTTAATACTAGCTGTTGCACGCGACTTCGCTCGCGCAACCTTATAAAATACAGCCTATTGGTTACTCGTTAATAATTGTAACTCTCTAAATGTGAAAGAATTTTCAAAATCGTCCCACCGGTTTGAGTTTATTCATTACAAACATAAATAATATAAATAATAATAATTTATTTGCTCAATATAGGTAATTACAACGATTTTATAATGAATAAGGCTCGCTACATTCTACAATTTGCAAATATTTTGAGAACACTACTGCATAACAAAATATTTTTTTTGTATCACCACCGTCCACTAATTTATCAGACATAATAATCATTTAAATCATAGCAACATTTATCAACTAGTAACACTTTAATTTTCCTCTTAAATATATTAAATTAATATTGAGATGCTTAATACAAATATTCTCTCTCTTTATATAGATAAGTACGATTTTATTATAATGTTTATATGTGTGATAATTTATTGTAATAATTAGTAATAATAATTAGCTTTGTATATTTAAAATATTTGCACACTGTACCATTTAGCTACTGTAAAACCATTGTAACCTATATTCAGCAAATAAATGGTTATTATTATT
Source organism: Synanthedon myopaeformis (assembly GCA_944738685.1). Taxonomy (NCBI): domain Eukaryota; kingdom Metazoa; phylum Arthropoda; class Insecta; order Lepidoptera; family Sesiidae; genus Synanthedon; species Synanthedon myopaeformis. The sequence goes on along the minus strand of OX122933.1, from coordinate 734,963 downwards.
ATTATTATTATTATTATACATTATTAAAGCATACCTATACTTGTCATCCCTCCTCGGGGACCTCCTGTCCCTATCCCTATCCCTGTCCCTGTCTCTGTCGCGTCGCGGTGAGTCGCGTCGTCTGTCTTTGCGCTCATACTCCCTTTCGGATCTACTGTCATCTGTTGCAATATTGTCAAATTGAGTTATCCCGAAACACCCCAGGAGGAGCCACACTTGTGCACTAGTATATATTTTCTTCAATAAAAAAAAAATCCCCAAAACAAAACCATCCCATTTTATTTACTACATAAATTCTGACGACACGTTTGTCGTCTAGCTAGTTAGTGGGTTAGTGACATTAGCTGTTGAGCCAAACGGTCGCGGGTTTGAATCCCCGCTAGGGGCAAATGTTTAAATTAATTTTAAATATCTTCACAAATTCCATACAGCACCATCTAGTTCCACAAGTAAGCAACTAATGATTGTATTATTATGTATACCAGACAGTTGATATATTACATAGATTACTTCTTTTTTTGTAAATACATACATATTATAAAAAGGTACAAAGGTAAAATTGTTAACACATAAACATTTGCCCCTAGCGGGATTCGAACCCGAGACCGTTTGGTTAACAGCTCTAGGGTCACTATAGCCACTAGACCAAACGTGTAGTCAAACATTATGTGTTATGTTAACAAACATGTTTATGTGTTAACATTTTACCTTTGTAACTGAGTCATGAATATTTGTATCTATAATATGTAATTACAAAAAAATATATATCTAAGTAGCATATCAACTGTCTGGTATTCATAATACAAGCATATAGCTGCTCAGTGTGGAACTAGATGGTGCTGTGTGGAATGTGTGAAGATATATTTATTATTATTATTTATTTATTTATTAAATTCAAAAGAAAAAAATCCTCAAGTTGTTATAAAACCCTGCTAGGAATACATTATAATAGGCTCCTCGCATAGGTTATAATTCCATGACGGTTTACTGTAAAGAAATTTCCTCTACGATAACTCGACATTGTAACAATCTATCATTTAAGAGGAATTTGAAATAATTTCTTGCATTAAGTATGCAGTTTTTGCCATTAATTATAACAGATAAACATAATCATATTATAAAAGCTGTTTGTTACCTACCTGAACCACGTCTGTCTCTGTCATCTCTAGAGGTGTACCTCGAAGATGGAGCATCGGCCGGTGGCAATTCTGGCTCCGACTCAGCACCCTGGGAATCCTGCGACAAATACACCATACGTTTGGCAACACAGTTATTCTGCAGACATTTACGTAGATTGGCTATAGTTTGAGATATTAAAATTAATTATTTGAATACAAAAAAAACTAAATATTTTAATGATCGTGAATTCATTTGGAATAATTTAGAAATTTATCATTTAGTTTAGCAATATTTTTGATTTACTGATTGAATATGGTCAAGCAATGTATGTAAATATTGCAGCTGTATTAATTATTGTAATATATGTAACTGAATTAATCAGTTATTATCACCGCCACCATCATTGCTATCGAAACAAGAATAATTTTAAATCGTATAGTCTCTTTAAAAAAAAATAGCTATTATTTCAAACAACAAAGTTGATCAAATTGCAGATTTCAGCTGTACCAACAAAATTATAAGGAGTATTTGAAAAAAACATGAGACACAATAATAATATATAGTTTGTAACATTTTAAAAGTAACAAAAACACTTGAGATGTATGTCTATAGTTCAAATGTAAGTCAACGTAGATTGTAAAACAATTATCTGTGTTAGGCAATACAAAAGTTCAAAAATGTTCTAGATTCCACACATCTAGATAAAAGAAACCTATTCACTTTCAATATTGGACTCCGTATCATTAAAAGATTAATTTTTCGCTGTATTAATTAATTATGTTGTGATTTTGAGGTTGGCTTGACTTTATTTTTGGGCAAATATTTTGTTTTATAAGTAAACCTAAATAGTATTTTATAGTAAGTATCAAAATCGTTCCTACAATCTCTACAAACGCTATGATAACAATGGCATTCATATAGGAAATCACCAATGTTTTAGTTCCTTTATAATATAGTAAGTACCACATTGAAATATTTTTGTTACTTTTAAAATGTCACAACCTATACCTAAAAACTTTCCTGCATGTTTAAAAAACATACATAAATCTTACCAGTACGTAACACAATCTCTTACAACAGTATATGTCTAATTTGCCCGAGTTTCAGGACCAAAGGCATATTAGGTGGATTTTTTCGAAATGTGGTCCAAGAAAACCTTACCTTTGCCGGTTGTATTGGCTTGCAATGAAAAATCAGACATACACTCTTTTTAAGCAAATCATAGTAACAATAGGTACTTATTTTCTTTTGTAGTCTTTGAGACAGTCTTTGCTGTGGTGGTGCGAAGACGCAATTTCACAAAGTTATGTCACGTGTGTCTCTAACTCATATGTACTTTTTGAATAAAATATAAATAAAAAATTATAATTCTACACATGTCATTTTGATACTTTTCTCCGTCACTCCCTTAATCTTTATAAAAAAAAAATTGTTGGCAGATTTCCTTTAGTAACTGCTTGTCTAGTTTGTAAACGATAAAAAACCTACTGTGTAATTTCATAATAATAAGATATTAAATTTAAACCATAACTCATATAGAAGATGAATTTTTAGTTACGTATTATTGCATAAAATAAGTAATTTGAAGACGCAAACACTATTATTTGCAACAAACTTCAATCTCTGATTATCAGATATCAAAAAAATAAATATTATTTTACACCTTAGTATTTTAGTTTTGTTGTGTTACTCTATTATACTAAACAAAAACGTATTTTTTGTAACAAATATCTATATATAAATTACGTTTCACGTTGTTTGACGCCAATGAACTCCTAAACTACTGAACCGATTTTGATAAAACTTTGTAGCTATGTGTAATTTGGTCCAACTTAAAAGATAGGATAGTTTTTATTTTGAAGCTGGGATCGTGTAGCTAGTTACAATATAAAACATTGGATAGCAACTAGAAATGTCTTATTAAATTTTACTGAAGATCAGTAAGTATGTTGTTCAGACAAGGCCTTGGTGGCAGTAAATTCTGGCATTAGAATGCCTAGTTTTAGAATTTTAATTAGATACTGAAACAGAATTATTGAATCAATGTTTATCTACAAGTATTTAAGAAATAAACATTATTATTAAACGGCTCTAGCTATAACTTTTACAAGAGAAAAGTTATGCTGTCAAACCATATACTCAAGAAGTGGACCCAGTCTTATTTTTTTTCAGTAGTATTTAATAAATATCATTTTTAATTTTCAATGTTACGAGTAAACTGACGGTAGATGGCTACTGTCACCAATAACACAAGAAACAGAACAGGCACTACAAACGTGCTGCCCATCTTACTTAGGTTTAAGGATAAGGGATTAGGAAGGTTAGTGAAATAGGTTATGGCATCCCTATTAACTTACTGAAACATAAATACTGAAAATATTCAATGTTATTTCAAAGAAGTCTTCTGTGAAGCTGTGGTCACTGTAGCCAGACTTACTTGGGCTACCCAATTTTTTGGGTGCCTGTGCCCAATGTTCTCTGAATATGTAAATATAAATAAAAGATGCTATATACATATAAATAACGCATTAGTCTTTCTATATAATTTAAAATTGTTGTTAGTAATCATGAAACTAAGTTTTAACATTTGCTCCACAATTTAACTTGTTACATTTCTCAATAAACAATAAGTAATATACTGAATCACTAATGATTCTTTAACAAAAACAGATTTTAAAACTATAAAAGAACAGAAAAATTTAATGTTAATTTTGTATTAGACTCTATTTTTATTTTTTTCATATACTTGACCACCAAATTAGTTTGTCACTTTTCAATACATTGTAATACTTATCTTAACTTTTATTACTACCTTTATTAATTTCATTTATGTCTTAATTAATAGAATTCAATGTTTTTTTACTAATTCAACACTTGACATTTTGTACAAAAATAAATAAATAAACATATTCCAATAAAATATCATAAAATATTATTTTATTGGATAACATTTATATATGGTCATTTTATGGCCTACAGATAAACCATAACCCTTAGTAAAAATAAACATATAAAATATATATAAATTAACCTACCAATGCCGTTCACATCAATAATATTAATTTTAATAAAAAATAATTGTATAATTCCTATGAATGTTGAACATGAATATTTCTTTTGTGTTTCTAAATATATGCTACTCACGTGAGAACGTAGTTAGGGAGTACGCGTCGGGCGCTGTCGCCGCCTTGGTCATCTTGATGCCTCAGCACGGACTCGAGGGGTATTTGACTTTGGTTTTGTGTCAATTTACAAATGGGTAACATATAAAATAATAAAGTGTTAATATCAACGTTGAAAACAGGCGTTTAACTGTTTCTCAAATAGTTTCTAATGTAAACACTTAAGAGACGTTCAAATATGTTTAATACTTATACTCTAAGTTCAACAGTAGCATTAACTAATTGCTAAAGTATGGTGTTTCATTTAATTTTTTTTAATCTAAATGTGAATTGCAACTATTTATTTTAAAAAATTACCTCGCTCATGTCCATGTTGACGTCGTCGTAGTTCGTGTCGTCATCGCGACGACGGGGGCCTCCTGTGTTGTTCTGGCCCACCTAAAACGTCATTCTATTGTCAAGCAGATAATATGGATTAATAACAGCATTCATGGTTTAATTAATACTATAAAATGTATTTAATATAAACAATATTGATTTTGTTATAGCATTGGACATTGGATAAATATAATAAATTTTGCTTCTCAAGGGCATATTGAACTTACCGAAGAGTAGCGATCTCCCGAACGTTCAGATTCATTTTCCTCTTCACTGCCATAACCGACAAGAGAATCCATAGCTTAATTAACTGTAAGTGCAAGTAATTTAGGATAAACAAGTAACTCGGGTAAAATAATATGAAAATAATAAAAATCGACCAAAGCAGTTCACTCTTCACAAACTTTAAGAATTGGCAAAACAATATGGCGGATCGGTCCGTTGGACAGAAGCGGAAGATCTAATACTGTTCTGTGGGCAAGATCACAGAACAATATATACTCGCGATGGCACGACTCCACATAGGGTAGCCCGCTATTTATATTTTCTTTGACCAAAGAATCTTAGTATTCGTAATAGTAAATAATGTCCTTAACTTTGAGCTCCTCGTTAATAAATAAATATTCTTCTTATAATTTCTAAACACAAGCCTGTAATATTTACTCTATGTCGAGTGCTTTCGGATATTATAGACAGATTTTTTTTCTAATTCACAAAATATATTTCGAAACTGATTGGAATTCTTGATTAAGTCTGGCTGTTTTGAAACTAAAAATATACATTATTCAAAAATCTTAAAATCCCTAAAGCATTTTTTTCTAAAAGCAAATCTTATTCGTGGTCTGTGTTCTAAATTATCAAAATTCAGTATCCAGTTTCCGAACATGCCACAAATAAAATTCTTTCCTCTTTGGTATTCTTTGCTCTTTGCGCATTTGATTTTTATTAATATGGCGGAAGTAGTGTCCGCCGTTTGTCTGTCCGTCTTCGTAAAAACGATTTAAATAGATTTGATTCATAAAATTGTGTTTAAGTGTTTTTAAAGTGAGTGCATAAAATTATTCTGAATATATTTCGTGATACACTTCAGCTGCAGTGCTCCTAAAACATTAGGACTTGTAAAAATGGTAATGATAGTTTTTTGTTTTGATACTTTTTTACGAACTGTACTCTTTTAAAAAAATGTGTTTTTCATAATTTAGTTACGAATTATTATGAAATTATTTACTTATTACATCGTCCCTGGTATCTTGCGTATCCAGCATTGCAAAAAAAGAATTTTTTGTGTACTTTTTTCATTGTTTTCAAGTCATATAACCAAAAAAAAAACTGTCAAGGTAATGGTGGTCTCACATGTTGTTATTAAAGGGTGTTTTTGAGCAAAAGCTATAAGTTCTTTGTTCACCTGAGGAGTTAATTATGCAATCTGGGCGTGGCTGTATTGATTTTCTTAGAAGGTTCTAGGCATAGCGTCGTAGTACATCTTAAACTGCACTTTGGCTATGCACAGCACACCCAATACAATGCGGTATGAATATGCAGTTTTGAACACATTTTATCGCTTACCTAAACATTTTGAGTATTTACAACAGAAATAGAACACTGTTGTTCTAATTATAATGATACTGTTCTCGCTAAATAGTATTTTAATGAAATATTCTTAGATTGAAAATTTTGTAGGTACTACACATACACTAAGTTAGCTTCACTTATCAAAACAGCAATGAAGTTTACTAATAAAATACAAATAAAATAGCGTTGTAAAACCGTTATCGGTTATACAAGTACTAGTGGAGCCTACAAACCACATACAACAAAATCATTAGAAATATATTTTTTTATATTGCAAGTGTTATTGATTTTAGTTTATCAATTTACATGTGGTCCTTATCAATTTTCATTTTAATACATCTTATTGATGGTGGATTTGCAAATATTGGTTTTGTTATATCAATTTGCTGTTTCATCTAATTAAAGAGATGAAATACTAAAAATTATGTAGACAATACATTTTTTATGTCTAATTTATTTATATGTGAAATGATGTAAATGAGTAAGGTAAGGCCTTTCTATTGTTATAGGTGTGAATTCATTTCTATCTTTTAATTTTATAGGACCCATGAAGATTATTAAATAAAATTTCTTTGCACACAGCACATCATTCTTCGTTTATTTAAGTATTTCTTAATCAAATTGTACAACACTGAAACATATCAAAATGTAAAAACTTATGTAAACATACACTAAATATACTATTGCAAATTTTCTTCTCTGACATGAAAAGTCCTATTTTTTTCTTTTTAAATACTAAAGATAAAGATAAACTTTATAACATCTATCAATATCACACACCACTCGGAACAGCTTAATAAATATTTTAATTTTAATTAAATAGGCTGTACATAGAGAGCAATGAAAGTCTTCATTCATTAATGAATAACAAAATAATTAAAAAAGATCTATTGTTTATTGTTGTATATTATTTATTTATTTATTTTCCACACGTATTCACACACAAGATGATTACAATGTCTAAAAACCATTACCTATTAGGTTTGTCTAGACATTTACTTCACTTACTTCACGCCAACACAACACTACACCACATATTACAATTGATGTGGAGCTTTTCATTTTAGAGGGATTGATTTAAGAATTTTTATTATATTTAATTTTTATAGTCTAAGAGAGGTGCATTTGGTCACGATGAAGACAATCCACCGACACCATCTGATGATTCAGATTTCGATGATGACGAAGATCCAGATAATTTGGAAGTGCCAGGTATGTCGTTATGTACTTATCATGATCTGCCCGAAACATTCTCTCTTGAATCCTTTAAAATTAAATTGAAAATTTATCCTTTAAAATGTTGTCAATTGAGTAATAAAATATTTATTGAAAAAAAAAAAGCTTTTTAATTCGATCTCAGGCCAATATTTCCCGAAATCGAATCAAAAAGTACTTGATCGACCGTTTGAGCATCACTTGTTTAATATCTTTTTTTTTTATTACTAACATTATTTTGATAATACAGGTGGTGGCAAGACATTGGCGGCGGCGGCCAGGTTGGCCGACAAAGTTAAAGTTGCCCCAACACCTAACCCAGCAACAGTCAAACCCACGACAAACCCACTCGCTGGTAAGTAAAAGAAGACACCTATGAAGAAAAAAAGAAACCAGATTTTTTTTATAAATTCTTTGCTTTATTTCAATCTTAAACAATATTCAGGTAATTTTAAGGGTACCTATTATTAGAGCCCTTGAATTGTCTCTTTGTTAAAGTGTTATGGCAATCTTTTTTTTTTATAATATCTTTATTTCAATTTTTTTTAATATATTTTTATTCTTTATACCTTAAACAATATTATATTTCATATTTAATTGTTTCTTTTTTTTATGTATTTCTACCTTCATGAAACAATGTTCAAGTAATTTTGAGTATTACTATGTAATAATATTGTGTTAAGGTTTCATTTTCTTGTCTATTTATAATAATACTGTTAAATATTTTCTTTGTGTGACTTATTGCCTTCTAACATTTCTCTATTGGTGAAATTGATTTTGAACCCTATAGAATTTGTTCAACATTTAACCGTCCTCATTTGTTTCAGCTGCATCCGGTGTGGCGTTTGGTCATGCTGCAAATGTAAAACCAATAAAAATATCTGCCAATTCAATTATTATGAAACCAGTCATAGGAATGGGACGAGGCGGTCAGCGTAAGTTCAATTTTGCATTATTACTTAATTTAATGAGATTAAAGACATTAGATGAGCAGCAGAGACCGCTGCACATGGTCGTACCTAGTCCTAGGACCTAGTGCTCGTAGTACACCTAGCCTAGGCATACTTGTTAGGTGGGCCTTGGGTGCTAAGCCAAAATGAGGAGGATACCTTGGTGAAGTCTAATGTGGTTTAAAAAAATGGCTCTTGATTATTTTGTCAACCAGTTGGTATAGAATTTTAGAGAAGTAAACTCAAGATATTAAGTTAAATGATAAGCCTTTTTGACGTTAAGACATTATAGTAAATCTATTCGGAACTAGGAAATTTCTATGGAAAGTTTTAGTTTTGAAGTCAAGTCTAGATATTTGTTTTTACAATTTATCCAGTTAGCTGAAATGGTCTGTCTGTATCAAAGTTTTGAAAAAAGCTGCTGATACATTATAAAGTTTTGGTAATTGCTTCTAAAAAACATAGAATAGAATTAAAAGAATACATATTTTAATATTAAAAATTGTTTTTAAAATGTATTAAAAAATAGACTTATTAATGTTACATGGCCAGTTATGTTATATTCTAACTAAATAGAACATTGCAAGCCGAGCTAAAATTTTAGTAACCAAGTTATCGAAGTGTAAAAAAATTAAAGATTAAAATGGCACATTGTCGGTATAGCGGCGCTTCCGCCGTCTCCGTACGCCGCCGGCTCATCGGCAGCCTACAATGCAGCCTCATTGCTCGCACAGAGTGAGTAACGTAGAACAATGAATATGGTCAATGGTGTATGCCTATCCACTCTTCCCTAGTTTTTTTAATTTTTTTTTTTTTTTTTTTTTTTTTTCATTTAGTATTGCATGTGGGTTCTGAAAGAGATGATTCGTTCTGGAACCCTTACCACACTTCACCTCTCTATTGTACTTTCACCTAACATTTACATAAATATTATGTATGAAACTATGAAACCGTGTTTTTGGTTAAGTGATTGACATTTAGCCCACATTATGAGAAAAAGTTTAAATTTGGAAAACTGTGTTATTCCGTTATACCACTATTTTTATTGTACTATTGTCTATTCTCATTGTGAACCTAATTTTGAGAGAATATATTCCTTGAATATTTTATTCACTGCCAAAATGTAGAAAAGAAATTATTTCAAAATTGTCTTAAATAATTATTTTCAAATGTTTAGTTGCCAAACTATGCTTAATCTGTATCTATAGTATTACGGTAACTACTAATAAATCTGATGGTCTATTTTTTAAAATTGACCCATTTTTTTTTTATATAATATCCCCTCCAAAAGGAATTGGCCTTAGTGTATTCCAGCTCATAAGTAGTTTTTTTTAGTTATTTATATTTGTAGTATAAGTAGTATTATTTTTCTTTATATTTTTGCATCTCGAATTAATATTTTGTTGTAGACTTGATATATGGGTAATTTTTGCTTTTTCACTTTAATTTAAAAAAAATATATATATATGTATATGTACTAATTTTATCTAATTTGTAAATTAATATGATCTTTCGTTCTATATTTGAATATATAATGTAGATAATGATTATGTATTTAATAATTTTCAGTGGAAATGGCAGGAATGCCGGGAATGAATCCTTATATACTTCAGAATCTGAATCAGCTCCTGTCTTCGGGTATTGGAGGTCCGTTGGCAGGTATGCTGGGACAACTCACACAGCTCAACGCTTGGGCACAACCGAAGCCGGGCATGTGGCCCCAAGATAAGGTAAGTTTATGATTGTATTATAAACTTTTTCATAAACCTTCTTATAAAATAACACAATAACAAATTTCCCTTCAATATAAACAATAAGTATCGTGTTGATGGACATTATTTTTTAGTTATTAATAAATTTATTAATTTAAGTTAAATTAAAATTGCTCATTAGTCTTAAGACTAAAAGGCTGTACTTTAATATGACGAATGAGTTGTTTTTGGATTGTTTTTAGATGGCAGGTGATGAGGAGGAGGTCGACGACGAAGAGATGGGCGTCGCCGAGACTTACGCCGATTATATGCCTCCCAAGTGTGAGTTGCTTTTTTTTTAAAATATTTTTCATAAAAAATGCGTAAAAAAAAAAAAGAAACTTGAGTAGTTGACAATTATTTTCCTGTCTGCATATATGTTTGTAATGAATAAACTCAAAAACTAGTGGACCTATTTTGAAAATTGTTTCACCTATAGAGAAAGCTACATTATCAACGAGTGTAGTAAGGTAGGCTATATTTTTATAAAGTTAGTCGGGCGAGGTCGCGTGCAATAGCTATGTAATAGATGTGTTTGTTGGTGTGCAGTGAAGCTGGGACGTAAGCACCCGGACCCTGTGGTGGAGACGGCGTCGCTGTCGTCGGTCGAGCCGGTCGACGTGACGTACTCGCCGCGGCTGCCGGACGAGACGATCCGCGGCGGGCTGCTGTCGGCGCTGCAGCTGGAGGCGATCGTGTACGCGTCGCAGGCGCACGAACACCTGCTGCCGGACGGGACCCGGGCCGGTTTCTTGATCGGCGACGGCGCCGGCGTCGGCAAGGGCCGCACCATCGCCGGCATCATATTCGAGAACTACCTGCGCGGCCGCAAGCGCGCCATCTGGGTGTCAGTCTCGAACGACCTCAAGTACGACGCCGAGCGGGATCTGCGCGACATCGGCGCCGACATACCAGTCTACCCGCTCAACAAGGTCACTCTTTATACTAATTCATTCATAGATTATGTGTCACGATTAAACAACAAGAGGTCTTTGATCCATAGAGTGCAAGCCGTTACAAGAGTAATTTTTTTTTTTTGTTCAGTTGAAATACGCCAAGATATCTTCGGGCGTGAACGGCAACGTGAAGAAGGGCGTGATATTCAGCACTTACTCAGCCCTCATCGGCGAGACTCAGTCCTCTGCCACCAAGTACCGGACGAGGCTCAAGCAGCTGTTGCAGTGGTGCGGGGAGGACTTTGATGGACTTGTATCCTTTGCCAACAATAAACAAGGATTTATAGAAGTATTTATCATACAGAAGAAAGTGCTCTGGTCCCAAGGGATCATTTATAAATTTAAAAATATATATATATATATATATATATGAGTAAATGTATTTTTCTTATTTTTGTCAATATTCATTTGAACGTACATAGAATTTTCATAAACGCGTTATAAAAGCAGATCTCCTTGACTGTAAAGCATTAGATTGTATTCGACGAGTGTCACAAGGCGAAGAACTTGTGCCCGGTGGGGTCCGGCAAAGCGACCAAGACGGGTCTGACCGCGTTGGAGCTCCAGAACAAGCTCCCGAAGGCTCGCGTCGTGTACGCCTCGGCCACGGGAGCCTCGGAGCCTCGCAACATGGCGTACATGGTGCGTCTCGGGATTTGGGGCGAGGGCACTCCCTTCCCCACCTTCATGGATTTCATCAACGCCGTTGAAAAGAGGTCATTTTGCTTCAAGTATTATTTACAATAGATTAATGTTTTGCTATGTTGCAACTAATTTTGAATGTCTCAATATGAAGGCATATGTTGATTCGGTATGAATTGTAATTGTGCAAATGTGCAGAGGCGTCGGTGCAATGGAGATAGTGGCGATGGACATGAAGCTGCGCGGGATGTACATCGCCCGTCAGCTGTCCTTCCACGGAGTCTCGTTCAAGATCGAGGAGGTGCCTCTGTCGGACAGCTTCAGGGAAGTGTACGACAAGTCGGTGGCGTTGTGGGTGGAGGCGATGCAGCGATTCACTGAGGCGGCGGAGCTGATCGACGCCGAATCGCGCATGAAGAAGACGATGTGGGGCCAATTCTGGTCGGCGCATCAGCGCTTCTTCAAGTACCTGTGCATCGCCGCCAAGGTGAACCACGCCGTGGTCACGGCGCGCGAGGCCGTCAAGTGCGGCAAGTGCGTCGTCATCGGCCTCCAGAGCACCGGCGAGGCTCGCACACTCGACCAACTCGACAGGGACGACGGCGAGCTCACCGACTTCGTCTCCACCGCAAAGTGAGTACTCATTACCATTGATATAAATATAGTCTCATAAAAATCCAGATATCTTTATGCGAAACTTTGTTAACGATTATCGCAGAGGCGTGTTCCAAGCCCTGGTGGAGAAGCACTTTCCAGCACCGGATCGCAACCGCATCAATCGGCTGCTGGGTCTGGAGGCGCCGAAGCGACTGCCCCCCACCCTCGCGCAAAACGGCGGCAACGGCCTCCACGCGCCTGCGGAGCAACCGAACACCTCCAAGAGGAAGCGTGAGTACCTCACTAAGCACTATTCTACTATTTTTCATATTCATTTGGCCTAGATGTGTACTAGCTAGACCTTAATGAGCACTTCCGGCTAAAGAGGGTTTAGAAAATAATTGGGTTTTGGAATGTCTGGGATTTTGGGCCAAACCATAATGGTAGATGTTTGTGCGCAGTGACGTCGCGGCAGCAGGCGAACGTGGCGGCGAAGCGCGCGCGAGGCGGCTCGTCGTCGGACGAGTGGGTGCGCGGCTCAGACGCGGAGGAGGAGGCGGAAGCGGAGTCTGAGACTGAGGCGGATCCGCCCCCGCCCGCCTCCGACTCGGACCTCAGCGACTTCAACCCCTTCCGCGCCGGTAGCGACAGCGACGACGGTGAGTCTTCCATACACCGCTGTTTATGGACTCTCCCGACATGTCTCATTACATTTATATTATAATAAAAATAAGAAAACAAGCGTACCTAATCAATATCGTCCAGTGAAAAGCGAAAGAAGCGGAATAAGTGTAAGTTAGTACCTAATAGTAGATTTCACGGTCTTGTGTTCATCGCTTACAGAACCGTGGCTTGGTCGAAAGAAGAAGACGGTGAAGAAGAAGAAGCTGATGGTGAAAAAGAAGTCGTCGACGACGCAAGACAAGATCGAGACGATGTTTGAGCGCAAGAACAGCTCGACGCCCGCCACGACGGTGACGGTGACGACGCGCGGCGGCGACACGGTGACGGGCACGCCGGTGGGCACCAACGGGCTGTATCTGGGCCCCAGCCGCAGCCAGCCGCCGCCGCGTTCGGCCATCGAGCGCGCGTGCTCCATGAAGGAGGAGCTATTAGCCGCCATCGAGCGACTCGGCCGACGGCTGCCGCCCAACACTCTAGACCAGCTCGTCGACGAGCTCGGCGGCACTGAGAATGTGGCTGAAGTATGTTCTATTATTATTTATTTTTTTCAAGTAATGTTGCGTTTTTGGGTTTTAATGAATCGTTTGTGTTGCAGATGACGGGTCGCAAAGGTCGCGTGGTGCAGACGGAGGAGGGTCAGATCCTGTACGAGAGCCGCTCGGAGGCGGACATCCCCCTGGAGACCCTCAACCTGACGGAGAAGCAGAGGTTCATGGACGGAGAGAAGGACGTGGCCATCATTTCCGAAGCCGCCTCGAGCGGTATCTCATTGCAGAGCGACAGGAGGTACGGAATATACTATGAAATACAGATTCCTATATATTCCTTAGCACTTCAGCCGTTTGATTTCTTTGGACTATGTCGACCGACTACTATTTAACCGTTTTGCTTAAACACAAATTGATTTGAGTTTAGAGCGAGAAATCAGAGACGGAGGGTGCACATAACTTTGGAGCTGCCGTGGTCGGCGGACAGAGCCATACAGCAGTTCGGCCGTACGCATCGATCAAACCAGGTGATAATCTTTCATTCCGCTCTCGTTGCACTGTGCTCAAGGCCTTACTTAGTGTAGTAAATATTGGTGTGTACTGAACTTTACGCTTTGAAACACGTCAGGTGAACGCGCCCGAATACATTTTCCTGATATCGGACCTGGCGGGCGAGCGCCGGTTCGCGTCGACGGTCGCCAAGCGACTGGAGTCGCTCGGAGCGCTGACGCACGGCGACAGACGGGCGACGGAGACGCGCGACCTGAGCCAGTTCAACATCGACAACAAGTACGGTCGCGCCGCGCTGGAGGCCGTGCTGCGCGCCATCATGAAGTACGAGCGGCCTCTGGTGCCGCCGCCGCGCGACTACGCGGGCGACTTCTTCCAGGACGTGGCCAGCGCTCTGGTGGGCGTCGGCCTCATCGTCAACTCGGAGTCGGCGCCCGGCGTCCTGGCGCTCGACAAGGACCACGCCAACATGTCCAAGTTCCTCAACCGGATACTCGGCATGCCGGTCGAGCTGCAGAACAGGCTCTTCAAGTACTTCACGGACACGCTCGCGGCGGTCATGGAGCAAGGTGAGACACATTGCTATACTTTAACCTATTAGAAGGTAAGCGATTAGAAGAAAGTTAGAAGCACCCTAAACACCAATTCAATGTGTTGTTATTGATTGACAGCTAAGCGCAGCGGGCGATTCGACCTCGGCATCCTCGACCTGGGCACGACGGGCGAATGCGTGCGCCGAGTGCGCTGCGTGCGTTTCCTGCGGCAGCACGCCACCGGGCGAGCGCCGGTCGAGTTGCACACGGTGCACTCGGAGCGCGGCATGGAGTGGGCGGACGCGCTCGACAAGTGGAACGAGCGCGCGTCCACCGCCACCGCCAAGGAGGGCTTCTACCTCTCGCACCAGGCGCGCAACGACAAGTACACGGCGGTGCTGTGCCTGGCGCTGCCCGCGCCCAACTCTAAAAGAGAGAAGCAGGGCCGCAAGGAGACGCTCTTCCACGTGTACCGACCCAACACCGGGCTGCAAGTGCGCAGCGAGTCGCTCGCCGAGATCGAGAAGAAGTACAAGGCGGTGACGAGCGAGGAGGCGGAGAGCGCGTGGCGCGCGCAGTACGCGGCGTCGCTGCGCGTGTGCAGCCACGCGTACTGGCGCGCGAGTTGTCGCAACGCGCCCGAGTGCGAGGTGGGGCTGCGCCGGCGCACGTGGCACGTGCTGGCCGGCTCCGTGTTGGCGGTGTGGGCTCGGATGGAAGCGGTGTTGGCTGCGCGCTCTCAGCTCAACAAGATGCAAGTGGTGCGCATCAAGACTGACGACGGACTCAAGATTGTCGGTCAGTATTTTGATACGGATTTCACTAATGAGAAAGCACTAACAATAAATGAATAAGCATAAAAAAATGTTTGTCTTTCAGGTACTGTGATCCCAAAGAATTGCGTTGAGCCTCTGAAAGAGGCTCTCTCGTCAGACGCTGTCTCGGTCACGGAACAGAAGTTCGAGCAGCCGGACGTGGTCAAATAAGCGGAGTCAGTTCCTGTGTGTTTTGTGCAAGTGCAGATTGGGACCAGACGTAATATTGTGAAGAGTTCTCTAGTGACGGTTGATGATGTACAATAATGTACATAGGGTAGTGATTGAAGATGCGAAAAGGCCTTATTGCCAAAGTGTATACCTTACTGTTGTTGTAGTTTGATTGCATATTGAAACGGTCCTATTAGTGTTAAATGTGCGATTTTGACCCATCTCACACGGACGGACGGTGTCGGTTCTCGAGTTGTAGTCAATTACTCACGTGTGATGTGATGGTGACGACTGATTTTTTCGATTGTGAATTTAGGATATTACTTTACGACACCCACTTTGCTAATTTTTTTTTTGTTTGACATCAATACTCGGAAGTGCCAATTTGCTAAATGCTATAATGTTGCTAAATGAATTTGGTTTTTTTTTTTTTCAACCCCATTATTAATGTATTATATTGTTTATAGATGTCTCACAAATGAATAATTACAGTACGCATAAAGCGAGTAATATGTAAGCCCAACAATGACAGAAATAAACATATATCTATATATATATATATATATTAATACACTATAAAGTATATATATATATGTCATTGTTTGGGTGTCATTTATGTAATCTCCAAATCGGCCCTGAGTTTTTTTTTTTTATTACTTTTTTTTAAATAATTAAAAAAGAATTTGATTAATTGTGTAATGTGATTTAATTATTATTTTGTATGATAATAATTTGTATGAATGTATGTTTGTCCCCGCCGTGTGGTGTCTAAGTTGAGTCTGAAAGTGGGTGTTTGAATTGTATGTACAAGCAATTTAATTTTTTTTTTTTTTTTTATAAAACCACCGCTTTTACATACGAGGATGAAAAGTGTTTGAGTGTTGCCGGATTGAATAAAAATTAATTTGTGTTAGACGTTGAGACGGGGTCGTTACAAACAGTTCTACTATTTTTTTTAATAATAGTACACAGAAAATCATTATTGATTCAAATATTCGTGTAAAATTGTCATTTTTATTTAATTATAGTAAAAATAATCCTCATCGTGTAAAGGTGGTGACGCAGTTTTTGGATCAGTAATATAATTTAGCAATTTAAAGATGAATTTAAAATTTTCTTCTAAATACTGGCAGTTTAATAATTTAATAATGATAATGACAAATTTCACTTTGTACAAATGTTTATTATTATATTTTTTAGCAATATTTAGTAGCTATTTATAATTTATTTATATTATGTCTTTTAATGTTATTCCCAAGATTATTGTTTACTAATGATTTTAGTAAGGGTAAATGTGAGTTTTATTTTAAATGATTTTGTGGCGTGACTTTTGTTGAAAAGTGTAAATAGTTTGGAGTGAAGATATTTTATGTATCTTGTCGTCTAGACTTGTGATATGGAACCTAAAAAAAAAAAAAAAAATCACGATATCTCCTCTATTTTATCCTCAATATAAGTATATATATATTATATTATGTATATTTTAGTTAATGTTATTAAGATTTTTTTTTTTTTTCAATTTTTTAATGCTATTGAAATATTTATAGATGTATTGGCTTTAATTCAATTGTGCATCGGCAAATATAAGCTGACCTCTGATCTGGTAATTGTATGTAGAATTTGTGAATATATATATTTCTATACAGGATTATTATACTTTAATTTGAATTAAAATAAAAACATACATTTTGTTTGTAATGATTAAAATAATTTTGAAGTAAATTAATTTTGAAATGCATTGTAAAACTTAGTAATTCATTTACATTTGAAATAAGTGATTTCAGAAGTTTCTAAGTAGGTAGTCATTTTTAATTATAAATATGTGCAATAAAAAAATTTATAAGACATTTAGTTTTAGCAAATTAAGCTTTGTATCTGAAACACTAATTAATCTAATGAATTCATAGAAAAAAAAATAATTGTAAAGCTGATTAATTAATTGCATTGTAATATTTAAATTAATGGTAAATATTATTTTTTTTTTTTCAAACAATTTTAAAACCCCAATTTTCTTGTCTTTCAAATAGTACTAAATATTCCATATTTAAATAAAAATAAATTAATCATGAAACTTGTCAGGTTACATTCTATAGTCTGTTGTGAGCGAAGAGCTGTCAGATGTAAGTTCTGACAGATGGTTACTACAGGAAAGACGAGGGAGAAATTGAATAACTTTAAATATCAATAGTCTACATACCTACGAGTTTGTGACACGTTAAATCTCGTTTCAGTGTCTTAATGTGTAAAGACAGAAATAAATAAATGTATATAAATTAAAGCTTTGTTTCAATGTTTCCACTATTTCAGATGATTTGGGACTTGGGATAGTCATGTTCGTGCAGGGGTAGTTACTGACTGGGGGGTGTTAGATTTTTTTTTCTATAAGACTACACCCTCTTATACTACTAAACTGGGATATATGAAGAATTAAGACGCTATCCAAAGGTTTTTTTATATATACTTGTATGAAACGCGAGTATATTTTAAAGAAAATTTATCAAGGTCTATTTAGATCTGAAATAAATTTTAATTAGTCCTAATAGATGATCTGACTACGTAGGTAGCTCGCATGAAGTGCTTTTTATTGAGTAAATTCTTTTATATTCTGTGTTCACAATATTTTTTTTGATATTTTGCAATCAATATCAAAATGATGTCAAATCAACCATTGTCAATAGTTGTCATTGCTCGCTGTCACTGTAGGTGGTGTCACATTTTTTTGACGTTTGAAGTGACAACTGACAACAGTGTCACTCAACTACAAAAGTAAAAAAATGGTTGCTTTGCTCAATTATTTTTTCTAGTTTTTTTTTAATCCTTTGAAAATTTTACAAGTGTTTCACGATCATGACTGAAAAGGATATCACGGTGGAGGATCTAGACGAAACTGTAAGTATACGTGTTATTACTTTTCCAAAAATGTTGCTTTCGTTTTGTGATTTTTGTGTATATTTCATGAAAGTAGGTCACTGAGCCGCCGTGCGGTTTACATTTGTAACTTGACCTTTTTTTATGTATAAAAGGGACTGCAATAAAGTATTCAGTCTACATTTTATAACACAAATTAACCGTAAAATGCCTACGAAGAGCTCTCAATCTTTACTTGAGAAACGGAATCTATAAATAACATCTTTGTCATTGATCAAGCGATACTTATACCTACGTATTTTAAAAAATCGTTTCAAAACGTAAAAGTACTTTGCATCCGATTTGTGTAAATATTTATTCATCGAATTTACATAAAATTTAGTCTACTTACACAAAAGTAGGCATTGCCCGACACCGGTAGAACTAGTGCTTTCGACTCGCTCGTTCTACCGGTAATTTCTTCACTGAAAAAGGTTCAAAATGAAATAAGTATGGCACAATGAGTGGAGGGGGGATAATTAAATAAAATAGTGTTCCACTGCTCAAAATTCGTCCATAAATTATTTCGAAAAATATTTGTTTACATTTTTTTTATTGATATTAGTAAATCTTCTAATTAATAGCTTCTAAACAAAAAAAAAAGAAAATATCTGACAAGCTATTTCAATGACAATAAAAATAATAGGAATGTGCATTAAGTATATGATATCTTATTACTATTATCTTTATAATTTGGTATATGGAATTGTCTAGAATAATAATAAATGACATAAGGGTTCAGTTGGCAGATGAATTATTTTTTCCGAGGAAGGTTCTTGTGAAGAGAAAAATGGGAAAAATTGCCCAGTAAACTTGCAACCAAGCCAAGCCATGGGCAGGTGGCTAGTTTTAAATGAAAATTGTACCTAATTATTTAATCAATTTTAATTTTTTAACATAAAAATGTAATATTTCAGGTACAACAGACAGATAAACAGTTAGATCTAATGGA
Organism: Synanthedon myopaeformis; assembly: GCA_944738685.1. Lineage (NCBI taxonomy): Eukaryota > Metazoa > Arthropoda > Insecta > Lepidoptera > Sesiidae > Synanthedon > Synanthedon myopaeformis. The sequence continues at coordinate 715,601 of OX122933.1, read as the reverse complement.
GTGGAAAATGGCTGATGGTGATAAACAGATGGTAGAAACTATGGATGCACAGGATATGTGTGTCATGCACCTTTTGAAATCAGTCTCGGAGGTATAAAAACATTATTTAAAATACCTAGTCATTTAATAAAAATATTTATCTATTTAATCTATAATTCAAAAATGTTTAATTGCAATCAAACTGACATTATATTTGATTAGGTTTCTTTTTTTTTTCTTTTTTTTTTTTAATTTAATGGCCTATCAAAATATTTGAGGCCTAGAATTAGATTTTTTTCTTCTAAATACCAGAGAATTTGATGGAATATAATTGTCTTTATAGTAGGTTCTTAACTCTGTCTTGCTCATATTATAATTAATGTGCATACTTATATCATAATTATATAAATAATAATTTATAGAAGCTCTCGAGTAAACACCAACATGCTTTTTCATTGTAAAATATAATTATATATTGCAAATTTATTATTGATTCTAATACAAATAACAATTCTCAACTGTTTGTTTTTTTTTTAATATAATAAAATCTCTGGCTGTGTAATGCTTTGGTTCTTTGCCTCAATGAGACTCATAAAAAAATGATGTTTGTTTTTTCAGCCCCTGTTTATAAAAGTTGGTTAAAATCAGGTATAAATACAATATTAGAGTACACATGTTGCTTTTTGGCTTGTCACTTTTTAATTTGATCTAATAACTGTGTTGTTTATTTATTAAAAATTGGTACTCACTTAAATATTAATTAATTAATTGGCATAGTATGGAAGGAGAATTACAAAATGATTTTTTTAACATAATTTTATAAATACCTTCGAAGGGCCAGCACAGATGACTTTTCTTTTTGGAAGGCAAAAATTCCTCAACTTTAGTTTAAATTGTACAATTGATTTCATAAATTATCGTGTATAGAGACTATACGATGTGCCTTGACACCTTAGTTCTATTTTTTTTTATTTTTGGGAGACTCCCACATGCTTACTGCGGGCCAGTCTCTCGATTATTTTAGTACGCGATACTTTTAGTTGTTGGGTGTGTATTTTTCTATTTAGTTTATTTATTTTTTCCGCACTTTGAGGATTTTGGTCTTCACCGAACAAAAAGTCCCTTGCCTGCGCGGGTCCTAATGAAATATATAGTCAATGGAAAAATTAAAAATGACAAGCCAATATCAAGCTTATTAGTTGGCAGTTGGCTTGAATGTGGTACAAAATTTAAGCCTCGAGAACAAAGCCCACACAGTACAGGGTGCTGCTGTGTTTTTTTTTTTGTTGTTTATAAATGCTTTATGATTTAGGGCTTCATGTCGGCTCTTGTCAGATATAAATCAATTATAATCGTTAAAATGTGATTACATTGCAGACAAACTGATATAATAATAGTAATAGTGACATATAAAACTGAGAATGTCACTAAGTCAATGATTATTTGTACAATTTTGATCAATTGTTGGTCAAATCAAATGTTTTTTAACATATCGCTTCCCGACAATGTATAAAGTTTGATTTTTGCATACATTGGTTGATCAAAAGGAACGCCCCATTTAAATAATCAGTCAATAATAATAATTCTTCAACTATTCGCTTTTTTATTTCATTTATTAAAAGTTTTCTATTCATAGTTTTGTCCCACAAGGCCCAAGTCAAATGAATAATTTGGTTGAAACATCAATTCCCTTATACTTAATCATAATATAGTCTGCATCACACTTGCAGCACCTGTGGCTTTGTTTATAGAAGACGGTAGCCACTTACCATCGTGTGGACCGTCAATCTGTTTGTCGAAATTAACATTTTTTTAAAAATCCCACAATATTATATACACTTTGCAGATGCAGTTTCTTTAAGTAAAAATCCAACAAGAAACTTCATCACTAAATTATACTATAAACAGCTGTTCAGCCATCAAACCTAAGAAACTCTGTCATTTAGATAAACATTAGATCTAGATTTAGCTAACATATCTTTTCTTTTTCCAATGAGTCCATATCATTTTTTCAAACTGATTCAAATAACTTTTCCCTAATGTCGTAAAACACAATATTTTTCAAAAGTTGGTCTATTTGTAATTATTGTTTCCGATATCCGATTTAAATTATTATATTATTTCGTATGCAATGTAACAGAAGCCGTTTTTTTTTTTAATTTTACATTTCTTTTTAAATATTTTTTCTTGTGATCATTATTAGAATTTAATCTGAATTTAATCAATGGAACATTACATAAAATACTTCACAATATGGATTCAGCCATATTATGTCATGATAAATTGATCATATTTAATAAGTAATAATAATAATAATAATAATGAATTTGACGTTATTTGGGAGGACAAATGTTGAGTTAGGAGTTAGTTCAAATTAAAACAGTTTTTTTCTTTCTTAAATTTCATTAAAAAACTTATTTCATATTATTTTCAATTGAATCATTCAAATTTTTTTTTCGCCAGTAAACTTCGCCAGTCTGAAGGCTGAAGGTCTAATTTAATGGTAGGTGGCTACCGTCACCTGTTAACACAACACTTATTGTGTTAACACTGACCTTTTAGCAATATAAAGTGTATTAGGATGTTATATGGAAATAGACGCTGGCATCCATTATTCACTCACCGAAACACAAAAGCACACATGCTATTATTTCACATAGTGATATTCTGTAAGGCAGTGGTTACTGTTGCCAGACGGGCTGTCCAATTTATAATTACATACAGAGTGTCACTTAATTGCGACAACTAACGTAAAATTTAATTGAAAATACTTATAGAATTTTTAATTATCACCTATTTTTTATTATTTTGAAAAAATTAACTTTATAAAAATATAGCCTACGTTACTAGCTGATAATGTAGCTCTCTATAGGTGAAGGAATTTTCATAAAAACATACAAACAAACATACAATCTTCATCGATTGTAACTCGAGTACTCGAAACAATTATCCTCTCAACAATGACCGGACAGACTCTTCGCTTTTCCCAAGTGATATGTGGTCGGTCTCCAGGTTCGGTCGGATTACCAGCAACTCCGCAGAGAGCTGGTGGAAGTCCAGGCGATGCAGCGGGAACTGTCCTCGCGTCTCCGAGCACAACTCAGGTTGGTTCACGGGAAATTCGCCAGGCTCAGGCAGCGGTTGGCTGCTGCATCACCACCACACTAGTCTACCACACATGGTCACATAGGTCATAGACTATACTATATATATATATATATATACACACCCATTCGTGTACGACTTGTTTTATAGAAGTGCTCTTGAAAAAACCCAGTAACACTTTTACTATGGTCCTAGGACTGTTTTTTATAAAAGTGCTCTTGAAAAACCCGGTGACACTTTTACTGCGTTCCTAGGACTGTTGATTTTTTTAGTCGATGGATTTATTTGTATTGTTTTAAATATTTAAATAAAAGCCACGTAAACATAGGATTGAATACAAATAGTATGAAAAAAATAGGCCACAAATACAATGATAAATTTGGTACTTAAATGCAATCATAAATCTACTACAACTATCGATTTTGCATGAAAAATGCCAAAATAAAAAAATAAAAAACTAACCTAAGTATACCTGAGTGATTTTGAGTTGGCGCCAAACAAGAAAATTTATTAATTAAATCACGTTACATTGTTAATTTGATTTGGTTATTTCTTTAAATTTAAGTTAATTTAGTGTGATCTTTGTTCATTGATTGTTTGGTGACGACTCAAAATTACTTAGGTATGTTTTTACATTAGTTTATTATTTTTCGCTTTTCAATTTTTTCGGTGGTTTATTTTTTTTTTGTTAAAAAGTTTTAAATTTTTATTATAATATTATTATTATTTTTTGTAATACACAACATTAAAATCAGTGAGTGAACAAAAATCACCCCTATTTTCCCACCATTAGGGTAGGAATTTATTTTTTTCCAAATTTATATGAGAGACCACCTTATACCCTTTCCAATAAGAAAAGAATGATCAAAATCGGACTACTCTATAAAAAGTTATGCGTGTGGTCCTTTTTTGTTTTTGGCCGGTTGAAAACTGAATCGTTTCGTAAAAAGATATAGTAACGACATTATTCATTTTAAACTCAAATGCGTTGACGTAAAGTCTAATTTTCTTTAAATGACAGATGACAGAGTTGATGCTCTGACGCATATGTCACTTTTAAATGTTCCATAAAGTTTGTAGTGTTTTGCAAATCTATATTTGTAGTACATTGATGTATGCAATGTACATTAAGCATGCAAAGCAAGGCTTAAAATAACTATCCCATAGTTTATTTCAAAGAAAAATCAAATTTTGTAGGATAAGTTTAGGATAATGCTTACTAAACATTATCCCACACGTTTTGTTATTTAAAAAACATTAGTAACATTATCTGGAGAACCTAAAATCTTGGACTAAACAGTCGAGCACTGTCTTGTATTGCCACAATTTTAAAATAGTATTCGGTAGTTGAATTTTTAAATTAATCGGACAGCCTTTAAAGGCTTTATAGGCTCATTGTAAAAATTTTAGTAGTTACATATCTCACCATGTCCACTAGCATCAATAAGACATCAATGTAGATCTACATTATGAAATCTCATGGTATCTAGTCACCGTCGAATCCATATCAAATAAGTTTACAATTATACTTGAAAAATCTTACGTACTTAAATCATCTGCAAAAGCCTTAAAATTATATTGACGAGACTCACTCCCCATATATATATATATATATATATATATATATATATAATTAATAATATTGAAGTAGTGGTTTTTGTTTAATATCCGTTTTGTCGAAAAAAAAGTAATGTTTTATGACAGTATCGAATACGTGCCAAATATTAATTATAAATGTTTTTGATGTTTTTATAATTACATAATATTACATTTAGATCTCAACGACTCATTGCCAATGGAAATTAATATTTAAACTTCAGTGACAAAAGTCTTAACTGTCCTTTTTTTAACTGGTTCGTCTGCAGTTAAAAAGAATATTAATTTATGTAGACTTCTTCTCCTAATTGTTCGCACAAAATCACTGGTTTAAAATATGTTCATTGGCAAATGTCATTTGTGCATGCGAGTGTTTGTGTGTGTATGTTCGTGTTCGTGTTGTTTTTTTATCGCACAATGTCGTGTAACTTGTGGCAGGTTTCTTTTTTAAAAAATATATCCGTAATAAACACCTATTCAGGTCCACAATGTTGAATTCGCGAATTTTAAAATTATATTTTCCCAAAACGTATTGTATATTTCTCAAAATGTGGGTTTGTAGCAAACATATATTACATTATAACGTGGCTCTTGCGAATTCACTCAGAGCTCCGGTAAAATATTATGATAGGGCCCAATAGTATTCAAAAAAAAAAAAATGTATTTTCAGAAATCAGAAATTGTGTCGTAACTCATTAACTAAAAACTTCATCACTGTTTCTTGTGCTGAAAAGCATTTTGACTCAACTGTAGAGATGTGACTCGCTCGTGAATGAGGCACTTCTTTTTCCAAGTAATTATTTGTTTCTTAATATGAAACAAACATATTGGTGGCAATGTTAACACATATTACATAAAGTGACTCGTATTCGGCTCTTGCGACGAGTCAAATGTGAAAGTTGAAGAGTTGAATCAACGTCATTATTTTTTTACATAATATATTATATTTTAAATAGACATACAAGCCAAAGATATTGTATAACAAAATTATATTCACATCGCACATCTGATTTTTGAAAATCTTTATATACCTATACATATTAAAAATTACGTGTCACGTTGTGTGTTCTCGGTGAACTCCTAAACTACTGAATCGATTTTGATAAAACTTCGTAACTATGTGTAATTTGGTCCAACTCAAGACAGGATAATTTTTATCTCGATTTATAGTATTTTTTTTTTTTTTTGAAAATTATTTGTTTATTATGTGAGAGAGTTATAAATTGCCTTACACCGCCATCTGTGAGAATTTTATAGAACTCACACTTATTTTAAAAGTTATCTGTGAGTTCCATGAGATTCTCACAGATGGCGGTGTAAGGTAATTTATCGGTTGGATTAAGTAAATATTTGCTATAAAAAATTGCACCCCGGCTGAAGCCGGGAGCGGGGACAGCTAGTATATGTATAATTAGACATTTTGGGAATTCAACATAATAAGAAATAATATACATTCTGGACCTGAAGGTAATATGTTATTACAGATAAATGGTAGCGAACGAACGAAAATCAGACTCTCTTAACATTATCCATTTAATTATGAGTTTATCTGAAAAATACTATGAGTTATTGTATATTGGTGCTAATTGTATGTAAGGATTAAAGAGTTGTGTTCTGTTTTTGTAACAGATAATAAAATTTACTCTCAAACCGGACACTGAAAGAGTTTTTGGTATAAAATTTCTCATGAAACTAATTCACTGGTCTAATTGCTATAGATCGATAAAAATAACATTCATTCTAATATGTCAGATATGAAATTTTGTGTTTTTTCCATTGCAAAATACTAAGTATCGCTATCTTAATGTGGTCAGTGGTCTCTCCAACACTAATATACACTAATGTTTATCTGCACCGCTACAGTTATGTCATCTGACTTTTGGATTATGTTCAATTTTGACTTTATGGTTCTCTGACCGATCTTAGTGTTTCGGATTATAATTATATCCTCTCTAGACATATCTAGGTTTCAGCACCGCCTTAAGGCATAAACAGATTTGCTGAATGCTCCCAACTTTATTCTTCTGCCCAGGTTAAGTATAATTCTGAACAACTTGGTCATTGAAACTTTATTTTTATTTGGCCATCCACATTGCTACGAAATCCTCTTCAGTTTTGTTAAAATATTGTGGCGTATTTTCATGTTATTTTATGTCATTGCATGAGATCCTATAGATTGCGTAAAATGCGCAGGAACCTACGTGACGTCATCCGCAACTAAAAACTCTCCGGCCAGTGTTGTTAAAGTACTGAGTGTGTCACGAGATTACGTCACCAAAATGGCGACTCTGTCTCCTATCGCACAACTCAGAAACGTTAATCGACTTTTATTTTAAAGCAAAATAATACTTATCGAAAAAAATACTATATTTGATTGTCAGGCGATCGAATAAAAAAATGTAGAGAGCAATGTCAATTTAACAATAAAATTACCTACATAGTGAATTTTATCGAATTTATGAATGTTTGCTTTAAGCAATTAAATGTCGTGTTTATTGTGCATGATTTTTTTTATTTGTAGTTATCTAGAATCTAGACTTTTCGTTGGTAGTAATGTAGGTGACCTGCCCGAATGAAAGTGAAAATGGTAGTTATTTTTCTCTTTTAATAGTAACTAGTAATCTAACCCGATTACAGCGCCACATATCGGGTCCAACCTGCTTACCTAACATGGAAAACAATTGGATTTGTTATCAATAAATAATAATAATAACAAAGTTAAGTTAAAATACAAAGACATCTGTTAGAATCTTTTGAAACTTACAACTTTTGGTCGTATATAATGAATTTACAAAAAAAAAAGTTGGACCAAATTACACATAGTGTCCTAAATTTCATTAAAATCGAAGTTAGGAAGTAGTTTAGAAAGTTTACCGAGGACAAACATCGGGACGCGAGATTTTTATTTATATAACATATAATTTTACAAGACTCCATATGTTTATATGGAGTCTTGTAAATTTATATGTTGAATAACTCTGCTTAATTAATTGTGAAACCAAAAAAAAAAACCTGCTAACTATTTTCTCATTAGCTTTATTATATGTGTACACGTATTTTCATCAATGATATTTAAAAACCCACGTAACTGTAAAAGTCTTCAAACAAATCGCATACAGAGCCGTCATTTTATATTTAACTAGCTGTTGCAAGCGACTTCGTCCGCGTAACTTCATAAAATATAGCCTACGTTATTAATGAATTTTCAAAATCGGTCCACTAGTTTATGAGTTTATTCATTAAATATACATACAAAACTTCTCTCTTTAATTAGTATAGACTAATATTAGCATTAGTATAGACTACTTCTAATATTAGTATAGACTAGCGACTCGGTCTCGGCTTCGAACAGACATTTCCAATTTTACACTTCATTTAGTTCGGACTTTTAGACTTTCTTCTCAGACGTTCTCGAGTTTTGATCTTAGCAATTCATTAAGCTTATTATTTATTTTAATAGATACGTATATTGCACCGCCTTTTGCACGCTAGCCTTGTTTTTTAGACTGCTTCAAATAATAAATTTATGAAACAAAATACTGTCAATTTTTGTTTCTTTCTCTTCCCACATTAATTGCTAATGATCTCGCTATGTAGATATGTTGCATTTATTACTTAGAAATAAAGTAGTCGAGTGAAAAGATCAATATTAGCGAATTTTATTGCACTTTGACGCACTTGAATGTTATTTAGTCGACATTTTAACGAGGTTCAATGGTGTATTCATTATTTTTCATGGAAAAAAAAAACCTCATACGAATTTGATATACAGTCGCCTCTTTAAATGGTCGAATTAAGATGTAGTGATAAGAAAAATACATGTCTGAAACTATGTTTAAGTCGTTAATAGGTCTAAAAAGAGACGTAAAAACGTATACCTGATTTATTTAGTGTTAGTGTAGGGACCCTCGTATCGTTTTGATATCGTTTTTTACACTTAGTGACCCTTACAACATATTGTAATAAGATATATATATATAGTGATTTTAGTGTAGACTAGTAATTTATTAGATAAAAGTAGCTAGAAATTTGATAATATTTACATTTCACAAATCATCATTGGTTTTCTATAGGTATTTTAAAAGTGGTAAAAAAATTATTGTTTTTGTGATTCAAAATTGTAATGTTGTTATATTTGAGCGTTGAATTTTAAATAAACGTTGTATTTGAATGTGTTAAACGCTAAATTATATTAATAGTCTGATAATTATATGAAGGGATAACGAAATTATATTGGTACAAAAGTATAAATTAAAAGCTTAAAATGAATTTGTTATTTGTGTCAATCGCTAAATAATTTTTTTTCCTAATTTTTATTGGATATAAATTTCCAATACGAAGTAGTAAACTGAAAATAATGTATTGATCCATTAACAATGCATAATTTCCAAGAATATAAGCGTAAAACTATAACGCTTTGCAACCGTTTCACATTAAGTCTGAAAGTTGATATATTATAATGTTTAAAGCTCTTTCAATATGGTTATATATCACATTTGTAAATAAATATGGCACAGTTTGCGATCCAAAATGGTCAGTATGAGACCGTTTATAAAATTATATGGTCAATATGGCACAGTTTTTAAACTAATATGGACAATATGGCACAGCTTGTGAACCAATATTATAGTCAGTATAGCACCGTTTTATAAACCAATATGGTCAGTATGACACAGTTTGTGATCCAATATGGTCAATATGGAACTGTTTGTAAACTAATATGGTCAGGTTTATGAACCAATGTGGTCAGTATGGCACCGTTCGTAAACTAATATGGTCAGTATGGTACAGTTTGTGATCCAATATGGTCAATATGGTACCGTTCGTAATCTAATATGGTCAATATGGCACTGCTTGTGCACCAATATGGTCAGTATGGTACAGTTTGTGATCCAATATGGTCAATATGGTACCGTTCGTAATCTAATATGGTCAATATGGCACTGCTTGTGCACCAATATGGTCAGTATGGTACAGTTTGTGATCCAATATGGTCAATATGGTACCGTTCGTAATCTAATATGGTCAATATGGCACTGCTTGTGCACCAATATGGTCAGTATGCTACAGTTTGTGGTCCAATATGGTCAATATGGTACCGTTCGTAAACTAATATGGTCAATATGGCACAGTTTTTATTATTATAACTTGAAATAATAATTTTAATACAATAATTTCCGTCTTCTACTATCACTATTTCCTATCTGCACTTTTCAGGAATTGTCACATTAAAATAACTTGTTTTAACATTCTCACTATAAAGCATCCATGTCCAACAGAGACAATACGCACGGTATTCCTATAGATTATAATTAAATATTATGTACATTGTTTTTGGTCTAAAGTTTTGGTTTAAACGCGATGGAATAATATCTTCAAATTATTTAGTAAATTGGTGTTTTGTACGAGTATCGAGTTATTTATAAAATTTTCCTTTCTTTATCTTCAATGTCGACCAGAATAGTTATTATTCCTTTATTGTATTCTCACGTGTTTATTAAAAAAAAAATATTTTTAATTCAAAACGTGTTTTTTTAAAATATAGTCTATATTTATAGTAATTGTAATATACATTATATTATATTATATTATATTAGAAGACATACTGTACTTGCACGTACCCGTGTCTTATTTATTATTATATTTATGATTTTTTAGAATAAAATATTAATAAAAATGTTTGTTTGTTTGCTTGTTTGCACACCCTAACGTCCATACAACATACAACTCAAAACAAATAACTTTTTATTTATAATAAATACAAACAAAGATTCGGAAGGATGCTGGTGAAGGAAAAAAAAATGTGTTTTTTTTTTATGCTTGGGACAATAAAACAAACGAGTCCAATAAAAACCTTTATTCATTTGTACTTATGAAAGAAAATGTTAATGAAGTAAACGGTTGGTTACCTCGTTGTTAAATCGGTTAATTAATGCGTTACAATTCAGATAATTGAGAAAAGAGTGTAATAATACAAAATTTAACTAACAGACAACTATAGTTAATACTTTGTTATTGCAAATATTTTACATGAAAACGTATCACAGACAAGGTAAAAAAACATGAGCACATAATAACGTAAAAATATTAGATTCTAAAAACAGATCGTTTATAGGAATACTTAGGCTCGAGTTCACTAACAGACGGTTAGTTTTAAACAGCTGTTTAAAATTTAAACAGTCGTTTAATAATATTTTGTTGTTAAACGCCCTAAACATCAGATTAATCATTAAATTAAATTAATCAGATGTTTAGGGCGTTTAACCCGCAGTTTAGCGATGGCGATCAACAAAATATTATTAAACGGCTGTTTAAAAACTAACCGTCTGTTGGTGAACTCGAGCCTTAGTCTATCTTGTCAAATCGGTTCAATTCTAACGATTTATACAATAACTTAACTCCTAGTTTATGTAAAGTTGAAGATTTTTTTTCCTTTTCTTTAAACGCGCTGATATTTGGAATAAGGAGTAAGATTTGAGAAATTATTCTTGCATTTGATAGTTAACATCTTGAAGGTTACAAATTAGATCTATCATCACACTTGAAGTCGAGCAAAAAGAAAAATTATTCAAAAAGAATTCAATAGGCAATAACGAAGTGTTAATCGGGTCCGACGAAAACCGAACATTACCGAACCGTCTGTTGGTGAACTCGAGCCTAAGACAATCAGATTTCTTTTAAATTAAATGGCCAATTTAAACTTTTGAACCTTGGCCTGTAACTTTGTTACGTTCTTGTGACATGATTTGAATTTAAAAAAAAAAATTGAAACCGATTTCACAGTATAGACAATAAAAAACCCTATTAACATTATTAAACTATGAAATTATTGCAAAAAAAACTTTATTAAATAAAATATAATATTAATAAAAAGAAAATAGTTTAAAAAAAAAATCACCACAAACAATTGGAATATTTCAGTAAATCAAAAAGGATATCTGAAAATAATATATAAAAAAATGTCTTTAATTTAAAACACATAAAAATGGCACGCACGGTGTGTCATGAGAATATAAATTCAGACTTTGTAGAGAAATCGCAAAAAAACTTATAACTAAGAAATATGTTAATAAATTAATATAGTTAAGTCTTAAATGCTAAATAAAATTTTTATCGAAAAACTTTTGAGAGAAATGTACCTTAAATAAACAATATCATATTTATCTAACTTTTTTTTATTTTTATTTTAAAAATTGTTTATATTTTCAAACACAAACATACCTAAATCCGATAAAATGAGAGATAATTTTAAACAATTCTTTTCTTTGTATTGGACAACATTTCAACTAAAATATAATTTTAAACTACTTTACTGCGTGTTCACGGACGTTTAAAATGCATATACTCGTGCTTATGTAATATGTTGTAAAAAATTGATTATCTAATTGTTTTATATATATAAAAAAAGTTTTAAGTACATACACTATACAAATACTTTAAATGTTCGTACACAATATAAAAAGACATTGAGGAATTTCAAATGCAAATGCATGGGTTAAAAATCTCAGTCTTTTGAGATTGGAAATACTTTTATCTCTTGCTATACGAGTATATTCTCCTTGCGAATATCAATAATGCATTGAATATAATATAATATACTTATGTATCATCGATGTACTACAACTTTGGATTTTGCTTGACAAATACCAAAGTGGCACATGAAAAGTAAGCCAAAAACGGAATCATGGCGGACTCTTGCATTCGCACGTCAATGGCAAAAGAACTACTTTTACTATTCATTTTAAACTCCAATGCGTTGACGTAAAGACACATTTTCTTTAAATGACAGATGACAGAGTTCATGCTCTACGCATATGTCACTTTTAAATGTTCCATAAAGTTCGTAGTGTTTTTTTTTTTTGTATGGCGTGCGAAATCCATAGTTGTAGTACATCGATGTTATGTATTTATATTGAAAGATAGGCATTTGAAATACCACACACACCTCTAAAAAAAAAGAGAAATACTTGGAACAGGCATTAAAGATTGCAGTCTCGTAGAGAAGGCACCTTTACACAAGACAACAATGTTCCTCACAAACGCTAACAATGTAAAAAGTATCGCTCAAAATGACGCCAATCCCGTACGGGATATCTACCAAGGCTATCTAAAAAAACTTGCGGTCTATGCTAAAATGAAGTGGACGTGTCTTTTTAAATATACTAACTTCAGATGCTCTAAAATCATTTAAAAATAAACTTTTTAAATTTTTAATAGAGAAATTGTTTAACTCTGCGACAAAAATTTCTTCTTCTAATTTTAAGGTTTTAAGAAAATCAATAGATCTTTTGTATGTCAAATAAAATACACTTCTATAATAATATTAATTAATATTAATATTAATTAATATTAATATTAATATTAATTAATAAGGTCCCAACTCATATTCAAGTTCCACCATTATACAAATTCAAAACAGAACCATATTCAAAAGCCTATTAAAATTTACTCTTATACTGATTATTTGAGTGATTGAGCTGCTTGTGACGAAATTTTATATTTTATAATAATTATATTTATATTGCAAATTGATGTTTTGTTCATATCAAACTGATGGTAAATATGACTGAAAATTAATATTATTTTTCTAAACTGAAATACGCGTTAACAATCCCGCGTCCCGCGCGGGATATGGCCAGTTTAAGCGAATCACCGAATCACGAAAACTATAATAATTACTGTAAATGCTTAAAATGGAATGTTTTCTTTCTTTATCGTTCAATAAAATAATCTAGGGCGGAAATCAAATCAAACACAAGTTTATTTCCGTGGAACAACTCAATGTAAAATGGACTTGAATTGTCTCTTAAACGCGATTATAATAAATCTACAATTTGGCATAAGTTTTGTAAATTATTTAACGATTCAAAAATATTATAAATTCAATTTTGCTCGTAATTTATCTCTAGAGAATACTTTTAATTGGCGTATACGACGAGGCTTTAGTTTTAATTGTAGTTTTCATGAACTACTTTACTACACAGAAGGTAGTTTAAGAGGGACAATATAATTTAGTTAGCAGAATCGCCGCTAGAGGCGCTACTGATGGAAAAGAGGTGACATCTAGCGACGAAATTGAGAACTATAGTGGTGTACTCTCACTATATATATATATTTCTTAAATTAGTAAGTATTTTTGAACAAAAATCTGTCTAAATTAATTAAATTTTGAAAGCTCTGAAGAACGTATCTCTTGTACACCAAAAAAATGATCATATAAAATTCATGGTTTTTTTTATTTGCGGAACATATTTCCGTAAATATATGTTTGTTTTATATCAATTTTGAATTTTCTTACAAAATTTTTGAAAATCAACTCCATCCCTATCTATATAATAACCAACATCCTCCGAGTGATTACATTTTAACAATTCAATTAAAGTGAACTTCGTTAATCTGTCATTACTCAAACAAAAAATGCTCAAATTCAAAGACTTCAAAGTAAAAAAAAAAAAAATTTTTTGCAGTTTTCAATATATAATATTAAAAACTCCGAGAAAAATCTTGAGCTCAGGAAAAACGATAAAAAGGCCAACTTTTGACTGTGATTTTGGGCTTTTGGTTATTCAATATTATATATTATAGCTTTAATTAAAGCCATATTATTTAATTGATTAGTGAAAATTAACAAAGTCCACTTTGTTAACAAGCACAAACAACAGAACGCATCAACAATTGTATATATTATATATATTATTGTATGCACATACTAACATACTAAATAAATTGGTGATATTATATTTATATATGTAGTAGGGCTTATAGCATAATTTGTGTGGTCTAGGTTTTGATGGACCAAAATATAGTGGTTTGTATCCAAACCACTATATTTTGGTCTTTATTAATTTCAATACTAAGGACAAATCTAGAACAAACCAAACTCGTGTCCTATTTTTTTTTTTTTTTTTTTTTTTTTTTTTAATCCCTATTTCTGAGATAGTTTTCAAACTTCTAGTAAACTAGACCTAACCAGATTATGTTGCAAATACACTTTTATAAAATACTTTTATCTTCGATGGCACATTATACTTAATAAATAAAAATACGCAATCTTAAAAATACCCTCTGAACTTTACAAAAAAAAAAAAAAAAATTTTTTTTTATCCAAATATAATTTAACATCAAAAATAATTAAAGTTAACTTTCAAAGAGCAGCTCAAAAATTAATATTTTTAAGACGACGCAATTTGAGGAAAGCTTTTAAAAGCTTTAAGCCCGTTTTTATAGATTTATTACTTAATTTAGATAATTTTTTTTTTTTTTTTGCTCTCTTTACAGATCTAATTAAGTGTTCGCTTACAATGAAAATCGGTTATTCAAAGGGGAACACAAAAATTGGTCGTAATAAACGGACCGGTCATAGGCTTTCAAGGGGGACTTTGACATTCGGTCGTTGTGACCGACACGTCGTTATAACCGGTCTCTACTGTATTTCTTAATTAAACTTTCATCTCGTTTTATATGAATTGTGCATTATTTAAATGACTCTTTCTGCCGGCGAACGATCGTTTAAATTCGCTCTTCGACTGACATTGTCATTGTCATCTAGGTCTTTTCCTTTACCATTTATCTTTAGGTTTGCCAAACTGACGTAATTGCTCCGCGATATACCCGGTTCGCGTCTCTTCCCCGGACTCTTCTCTTGCACAATTGCCAAAGAAGATTTGTTATTTTTTTGTGGCGGTAGTTTAACATTTTTATCTAGTGCACTCGTTATCGGCGCTTTTATCCTATTCCTGCCAATGTCCCTGTAACTGAATCTGCCGTCACCGAATTCAGCTCTTTCAGCGTGAACGTTACGTCGGAATATCGGCGTCATCGGTTTACCGAGACTAGCCAGTTTAAGATCCGCTTTGATTATATTGTTAACAACAAATTTTTTTTCGTTCATCTCCGCCGGTCGCACTCTGTACGACGACCGACAGACGTTACTTGGCGAGGTTGGACTTTGTACGAAGAATTTACTGCGAGACTTCTCCTCCTTATCACTGATCTCCTCCTGTTTGTTCGTCACGACTTCTCCACTGTTCGGTTTGAACAAACGCTTCAACTTCGGTGATAGTAGTTTCGTAGGCGAAAACACACATTTATCAGTTTTATCCGACTTGCACGTTTCTAAATTGTTGGCAACGTTTTTAACTCCTCCGGTTATCACTTTATTTTTGATTAGATGATCTATATTGAATCTCGCGCAGTCGATTTCGGGCAGCCTCCTCTCGTTCGAGCACTCGGAACTCCTCGCGTTCACATCTGTCACATCATAGCTGGACTTCTTTGACAGAAAATTCTCTCCCTTCTTGACTATGTTGGCCAAAATATTCTTGGGCTGATCCACTTCCATTTTATCGAGCTTTTTGAACTTTGTGACGTTTTTGTACCACTTGCTGTCGGTTGTTAGGTCGTCGTCTGAGGAATCGCTATCGTCCAGAGTGGTACAGTCGTCGTCGGGTATACTGAAATGTCTGCACATAGGAAGCGGAGCGTCCGCCTTGCAATGCGCCTCCAGTTCCTCGTAGGACTGGTTGCGGAGGAACGACGGAAGGTTACCCTGGTCCTGGTGGTCTACTCTCCTGGTCTTCGTTGTGCCATCGGTGCGGTCGGACGGTATGTGGTGAAGGTTGTCGTCGGGGCTGGTCCTCTTGAGAGGCGGCGGGTCGAGCCACTCCGTGATATCGTCCACCTGGAAGGCGCAATCATCTATTACATCTCTCAATAATACATTTGCAAAGTTGGTCAAACATTTGATGAATGGGATCGTCATACCGGAGTGATGTCGATGCCGTCGTCATGCGCGCGCAGAATGTAGCCGGGAGTGTGGTGCAGCGAGTGATGCGAGCGCGAGCGACGCGCCTTGGCGACGCGCACGACACGCGCGCCGATGTGGCTCGCGGAGACGCACTTGCCCAGCGCCACGCGCGGCGCACACGGTGCACACGGCGCACACGGTGCACATGGCGCATACGGCGCACACGGCGCAGCTGGCGCCACGACCACCGCCGCCGCCGCCTTGCTCGGCGAGCGCCTGAGTGCGCCGTCCCCGCGCGACGCGTACTGCGCGATGTCCGACAGCACGGCGCCTCCGTCGAAGCGAGCGTCGGCGCGCAGTCCCACCGCCAAGCTCTCCAGCCAGATCTCCATCACCTCGAACGGCGGCCTGAGCACGTTGGAATAGAGGCTCTAGTTGTATATTGATTGAAACAGTGTTTTGACAATATTGTTGCCGCCATACCTGTGCTCGGGGTCGAGGTGGCAAGCGAGGAAGGCGAGGCGGTAGAGCGGCTCCGGACAGGGCTCGGCGCCTCCGCAGAACTTGTCTATGAAGGCGCACTCGTTCAGGCCGAAGTCCCCGCGACGCGGCAGGTAGTCGGGGTCCGCGCTCACCCGACCGATTATCTATTAAAGTAACATATTAACACTTGTGACTTGTATAAGAACTAACTTAACAAGTCATAGAAGAAACATTTCCAGAGAAAAATGATAAAAGAGAATCACCTCGCAGAGTATAATGCCGAAGGAGAAAACGTCGACCTTCTCGTCGTAGACGTCGCCGTTCATCATCTCTGGCGCCATCCAGTAGGGGTTGCCGACGACCGTGTAGCGCTTGCGGCGCAGCGATGCGCTGGCGGTGCGGCGGTCGAGCGTGCTGCTGGCGGTGCGGCGCACGATGCGCGCCAATCCAAAGTCCGCCACGACGACGCTGCGGTCGTCGCGCACGAGGCAGTTGTGCGAGTTGAGGTCGCGGTGGATTAGGTTCATGCGGTGCAAGTAGCCGACGCCCGCCGCCACGTCCCGCGCCAGTCGCGCGCGCTCCCACCACCGCAACTCGTCTTGGATCACCTGCGTTATCCGGGGGCCACGAAACCAGCGCACTTTTATAGCGAAACTTGACATCGATAGTAACGCTCGACCACACCATTAGTAACTTATATTTTTCACAAGATATCCTACTAATATTGTAAATGCGAAAGTTTGTATGTTTATTACTCAATCAGATAATGTATTAACATATATAAGATGCTTTTTATCCTGGAAAAATGTTAGGTTTCTGTGGGATTTTCACAAAAAGAACTACGATGTCGAAACTAATCGTGCTCACCTGGTGCAGAGTGCCTCCGCCCACGAACTCGGTGATGAGATGCAGCCGCTTGTCCTTGTAGAGGACGCCGATGAACCTGAGCACGTTGGGATGGTCGAGCGAGCGCAGCACGGCCACCTCCTTGAGGAAGTTCCTCTGGGCGTCCTCGTCCACGCGGTACAGCTGCTTGAGCACCATCACCTCGTTGGTGTCGCGGTGCGTCACCTTGTACACCTCGCCGAAGAAGCCCGAGCCGAGCAGCTCGCCCTGCAAGAGGTCGCAAGCGCGGAACACCCTCTGGCCGCTGTCGGGATGCGCGCGGAAGGAGCGCGCGCGACTCAAGTCCCGCAACACTCCGCCACCGTTGCCCTCCGAGCAGTGCTCCCCGTCAACGCCGCACATCCTACCAAATAACCAAACCATCATTATTTACTTTACTAACATTTAACTAACTAAAAAGTTGCCGTTTTAGGAAGTTGTCGTTGTCACCCTGAGGGGCCTAGAATTGCGAAAAAAAAATATTCAACTCACGCATCGAGTAGCTTGGACATGCTGCTACTCCGCTCCTTGTCCCCTAGAAGAGGCGACGACGGTGTCTGCCTCCTCTTTATTACTCTCACTTTGCCCCCTCCGTCCCCTTTCCTCTTGAACAGTCTCTCTCTCTTACCCCCCACTTCCTCCTCCTCTAGTCTTTGCTCGGGAATGTCTATGGTGTCTGCTGTGGAATGTTTCGCTTGTTTACTCGACTCGTTCCATTCTGGCGGTGACATTTGCTTGTCCTCTTCTTGTTGAGTGCACATTTGACGTTTATTCGTTGTCACCGGATCGTGTTCAACGGTCAGCTGAAAGCGATAAAAACAAAAAAGTAATTTATATTTTATTGAAGTCATATTCTTAGAGAAAGAACAGGCAAGAAATCTCACAGTTACTCTTTTACAGTAA
Source organism: Synanthedon myopaeformis (assembly GCA_944738685.1). Classification (NCBI taxonomy): domain Eukaryota; kingdom Metazoa; phylum Arthropoda; class Insecta; order Lepidoptera; family Sesiidae; genus Synanthedon; species Synanthedon myopaeformis. The sequence goes on along the minus strand of OX122933.1, from coordinate 696,904 downwards.
ATAATCAAATATTTAGGCATACCCTATGTCTGGTACTAACTGGTACTAACAGTTAGTACCAGACAGCAGCGAAATAATCATTATAATACATATTTTATGTTTCAATTTTGTATAAACGTTAATAATACCTGTATATACAATAAATATGATAATTTCAGGAGTTATGCTAAGTATTTACTTATCATAACTACTGAAATCATCAAATATTTTAACTTTAACACTTTTATCCTTCAACTAAACTGTTTGCACGCAACTTTATCCGCGTAACTTTTTTTTTTTATAAAATATAGCCTATGTTACTCGCTGATAATGTTGCTTTCTATGATTGAAAGAATTTTCAACATCGTCCCAGTAGTTTTCGAGTTTATTCATTACAAACATACAAATATTTTCTCTTTATACATAATAATTATTAGTATAGATGATGATGATGATGATGATGATGAGTAAAAAAATTTCACCTGTATAACAGTATCAGGTCTGGCCAGCACCTTCTCAATCTCTTCTATGGGTCTATTCCTCACCGGAGTACCATTGATCTCCAGGATACGGTCACCAATGTGTAGAGTTAGAAGACCACATGACGAGTCGACACTGTATCATTATACTCTTTTACTAGTAGCAGTAGATACCGAACAAGTTGTTTTAAGATTTTTCTTAAACTAAACATAGCTCTTTTCTATTGCATAAACAAAAAAATTAACTTCTAAAAACAATAGTTATAGAAGAGCATATTGGGAAGACTAAGAGCAAGCGATATATTGATATAATACAAATCAAATTCATTTACGAGACTGTAACAACAATAATCTCTCAATTACGACAATAAAGTCCAAAATTGAGTGTCATTGAAAATTCCCGTCCAAAAATCCGTGCATAAAATATATAATCTTATAAATCTTACTACACATTATAAATGTGAAGTTTTCGATGATATTTATTATTATTACACAAACAAACTGGACGGATTTTGATGAAACTTCATCACAGTAATATATATAGTTAACACATAAGAACAACACGGGGGCTCTACATCAGTTTATAAAGATACGTAGGCGAAGTCGCGGGAAAAATCTAAATATAAATAAACGTATAATTTATTAAAAAATGACTCAACACTCGTGCGTCAAAACTCACCTATCAACACAATGAAAAGCGAAACATGCAAAACTTTAAATAGGGGCAAGTTCACACTAAACAATATACTTTGACGTTTTCTGCTAAATCGTAATTATTTCGCAATATTTTTTTATTAATTTTTTTATTAAGATAAACGAAATAACTTGAAATTGTCCGCTTTATCGTATTTGTTACAAATTAATGCAACACCAGATGATAAAATAGATGCAAGTGCAGCCTTAGTATAATAATTAATGTATAAGAGAAATGAGGCTTAAATGAGCACTGAAATACATCAGCAGCACATGTGCTGTTTTTTTTCACAGTTAAAAAAATGTTGTAATCCATATTTTTATTTTTTAATTATATAAAATTGATATATTATACCTATTTAAGTATTATTTTATTAACCTGTCATTAATGTATAAGAGAAATGAGGCTTAAATGAGCACTGAAATACAACAGCAGCACATGTGCTGTTTTTTTTTTCACAGTTAAAAAAAATGTTGTAATCCATATTTTTATTTATTAATTATATAAAATTGATATATTATACCTATTTAAGTATTATTTTATTAACCTGTAATTGATAGCGTTATCAGTGAGACGTCCACAAAACAGTAAACTTAATATCACACTTTAAGCAAACTTGTTCATTTTAATCTTAATCTTAATCTTAATCATTTTATGTGTCAAAATCCAATTTTAACGCATAGTAAAACATTAAATTATAGAAAACTACATACAACAAATCAAATGCACAATTACAATCATGTGAACACACCTTTACAACACCTTATCAACGCATATATATATATAGCGTGAGTAATAACTTAACAACCGTAATTACCTAACACTTTAATAATGTGTTATCAAAATAAAAGAACGTAAGACCTGTTATATAAATAAAAATATTATAAATTTTTGACAGACATTATTGAATGCATTTTCGTCTGTTTGTCAATTTAATTAATATTCATGCGTCACTATTGGTGCAATGGTGAAAAGCTTAAAAATAATAGCAAACAAAATTCAAAGCATCCAACAAATACCATTAGTAAGTCAACGTGGCTTTTCAATAGAAACGACAGCGCTTTTGAATTATTTAAAATATTATATAATCACATGTGAAAAATCTAAATATTTTTAATAAAAAAAAAAAAAAAAAACTAAATCCGCCCTCTCTCTCTTTTTATATTATAAAATTAATAGTAGCGAACCGCTCACGGTTTTGCATGGATGTAAATTTTTCAATTCTACTCTTAATAAGAACCTTCCCTTTTCAAACGGATATTTGAAAAAAATAATTAGTCGTATTGGTTAACAGTTAGGTAATTTTTTTGTAAATTTATAAAAAAACATTTATATTCTTCAAATATTTTACATTTTATATTATTTTAAACTATCACCGGTTCGAAATGCTATTCCTAGGGGCAAGAGTATTTATAAAACACATTATGAATAGATAGATTAGATTATAAGCTGACTCACTCACAGTAGTATTTAAATACTAGGCACATTGGCATAGGGTTGAAATGTTTATGCGATACCTATGCGAGGTGAAATGGATGCACAAAGAGAGAGCGGCCCTGAGCAGCGCACGCGCAGCCCACCGCAGCTTCTCGGCGCAGCGCCCTCCTCTACCCGATTGTTACACCAAATTTCATTCATCAATTTTGTTTAATTTAATTAATGTGTTATTACAGTTATAGGTAGGGGCAGGGCACACGCTGCGTTCTCTTAAATTGGGCAGCCTATTTGGCGGCAGCAACCATCATCTTACGAAATGACAACGCGTATGGTAATGTTGTTGCCAGTGTCCATTTTACTTATTCCCTACTAATCACTTGTATTCAACAATCCGACTAAAGCAAGGCCAACGAGACAACGCATAGAGTGTAAACAAACTTTCTGCGCGTTGTCAAGATGGAACAGATAGCGTCGGCCGCTTCGTGCGAGGGAAAAGGACAGAATGCCGGATTTGTTTACATTCCTTTGCTTTGTCTCGTTGGCTTTACTATACACTCGGCATATCATTTGAACACCTGTAGCGTTGGCTGTGTTAAAAGGTTACAGCAGCCACTTATCATCAACTGATCATCTTGCCGACCGAAAATAAGTAATAGTGATCTTAAATTTTATATTATCTTAAATTCCAATTCAATTATGTATGTATATTAATAAAGAGGCCAGTTAGTTATTAGATTAATTTTAGTCACACGACAATTGAACGATAAACAATTGTTCAATATTATCAAACCATTAAACCACCTGTGCTTCTAAAACAGTTCAAAATGTAGAAAAAAATCACGAGTTTGATCATGAAAAATGATAAGATGATAAGAAAGAACTATTGGATACTGACTGTGTGAATGTGAGTCCGTTGGTCCTGTCGGCTCGCAGAGCAGCTTTGGGCACTTCGAGTGCTCGGATAGCATGGGCACTTTTACGGTCCAACATCGAGTAACAACCACCGCTATAAACAAATAGACATTTTTTACAAAAAAAATGCCAAACAAAGTGTGAAGTTGTGGACCAGTAGTACATTTTAGGTCACAACAAATTGTCATTACTGAAATTGTCAAACACAATAATATTAATAGGATCACTTAATAATATTTGTAGAAATTATTCAGTGAGTAAGAGATGCCAGAGCCCAAAACATAGGGATGAAACATACCCTATGTCCTTTCCTGTATCCCTGACAACGTGTATGCAAAATTTCATGACAATCGGTTGAATAGTTAAAGCGTGAAAAGGTAACAGACAAACAGACAGAGTTACTTTCACATTTATAATATAAAAAAAGTATGGATTAAGTAAAACAATCCTTATTGCTACTAAGCATAAAGTTCTTTGATATCTTCGGCCTTCGCTACGATTTTATTGTTTAAAACTTGTTATTTTTTGTTTGAAACGATTCAGTTGGAATTAATTTTGATAATTAGAATTTTATTTTGGAACAATTTGTTCTTTATCTTTATGTTTTATATTAAAAAAAAAAAAATCCATAGAACATATCCTCTGCGAACAAGAAACTTGATGCTGTAAAATTAATACATTAGTTATTTGTAGAATATTAATTAGAAAATGAATTACCAATACAAATTGGATCTCTCGAGTAGGGCATAAGGCTGTCCATCTTCAATGTGAGAACAACACGCGACACAAGCAAAACATTCAGGATGGAACCGATGGTCACCAGCTGCCATCACTGGTCCCGTTATCACCTACAGACAATATCAACTAGATATTACAAAAAATAAATGAGAATTTCAGTTAAATTTAGTTTGTAGCTGAAGTTAAAAGTAAGCAATGGAATTGCAAAAAAAATTATATTTTTCATTCCATATGAATTTTTCATATTGAGTACAATAAGATTTATTTAAATTTAATAAGCACACTTAAACGTCTTTTAAACCAAAAGGAAAAAAATCTTATTAACTATAATACTGAATAACTCATCAACTATTTTTATTCAATTTGAAATCATATTAAATCATACTTTAAGATTTTTTATACCGATTCTTTTAAGTCTAAATATTATATGATTATTTTTTATATTTCTTTTTTAATTAATTATATCTGTTTAATATATGATTTATCAAACTTAGTAATAGACTATGCGAATTTGTTAGTGTTTGTAAAGAAATAAATAAATTATACAATTTCTTGAATTAATTTTTCAAATGATATTGTAAATTGCATCAAAACCAAAATGTCACACATACCTGCGCACATTGTTGGCAGCTCTCGCCATACCGTGCCCAGTAATCGTTCTGACAGAAAAGCAGTCCCGCCTTCTCAAAGTACCACGATGACAACAACTCATCACACACTGAACACCTGTAGAAAAGAATATAAGAATTCCTCTGTGCTTGATAACTTGACGATTAGCAAGTTATTTATTGCTTATGTGTACTCTATTTGAAAATATTATAGTCTCTTCTATAATCCCTTTTTGAAAAACACGTCAGTTTGCTCACGAACCATCAATTATTATTATTATATCTTCGGTGGCTATTTCTGTTCTGCTAGAGTACCAGTATCCCTTCGTCCCTTGCTGAACTAGAGCTCTCTACCTATACCTACCACGTTCAGAAACTGTAGTGCTTTTTTGATTTTTTTTTTTTTTTTTTTTTTTTTTTTTTTTTTTTTATTTTTTTTTTATTATGGTTCACAAAACTGGTATACAATTCCATGTACAAGCAAATAAGAAAAAACAAGAACATACAAATACAGCAATTAATTCGGAATGTAACCTACTACATGTGAACACTACATACAAACATAACATACATAAAATCGTACTAGACAGTTACAACAGAACAAACAATTAAACAATAATTATGAAGTTACACATTTATGAATTGATTTCCTTGCTGAGACTACAGAACCATAGAATAAATCAAACTCGTTTCGAATTCCATTATATGAAGAGCACATACGATATATCGGACTATGTTGACCGAGTTTAGTGCGACATGCAGGTTGAGCAAATGTTTTACGATTGTGCAATCGGCTACCCGGACGAGGCACAGAAAAACAGAGATGTTCAAGGATATCAGGAGCATCAGTAACACCATTTACAAGCTTGTAGAGAAACATAAGGTCCAGGACCCTTCTACGTTTATGCAATGAGGCCAATTTAAAGTGAGAGAGACGTGACTCATATGACAGTAATTGATCGCACTTATTGCCCTGATAAGTAAGATGATAAAGGAAGCGCTTTTGGACGCGTTCAATGCGATCTGAGTGAACCTGATAGCCTGGGTTCCACACAACTGAACAATATTCCAGTGTACTACGTACCAAACTGTTATAGACAAGTATTGATATGGTCGGATCTATGAAAATTTTCAACTGCCGCGATACAAAGCCTGAGATTCTTGAGGTCTTCCTAATAACAGTGTCAATATGATTGCGGAAGCTCAAGCTACTATCCAAAACAACCCCAAGGTCACGTATATACGAGACTTCGGATAAAGTCGCACTGTTAATGGAGTAAGCGAAGTCCTCTGTTTTTTGGCGTCTAGTGAATTTAATAAAATAACACTTGTTTGCATTAAGAAACATACAGTTTTGGACACACCAGTGATGTACCCTGTTTAAGTCTTCCTGCAGAGATAGACAATCCTCACGTGTAACAATACCTCTGTATATCTTCAGGTCATCTGCATACAATTTAAAATTACATTGTAAAGTAAATGATAGATCGTTAATAAACACGAGGAAAAACAAAGGTCCCAAATGGGATCCCTGGGGTACTCCACATGGGACCTCATATCGCCCAGATTTGAAACCATGAACAGAAACCAATTGTGACCTATTCCGCAAATACGATTCGCACCATCTCAGGAGTGATCCATGAATACCCATCTGCTCCAGCTTTTGTAAGAGGATGTCATGATTAACAAGATCAAAAGCTTTTTTAAAGTCGGTATAGATTGAATGCACCTCACCACCTCTATCGACCACCCCAACCAAATCCGACACATAAGCGACCAGATTGGTTGCGGTAGATCGACAAGGTAGGAAACCATGCTGATTGTGATTTATTAGGTGCTTTATATGAGCATAAATTCTTTTTTGCACTATTGATTCAAGTATCTTACCTGCAGCCGATAAAATTGAAATTGGCCGATAATTCGACACATTATGCAGGCAATCAGACTTATGAATAGGCGTCAAGTGTGCTAATTTCCAGAGAGTAGGAAAACTACCAAGCTGTAATGACTTGCTATAGATTTGGAAGAGTGGACCGCAGAGAGCATCAGCACAGTTTTTGAGAAACAATGGTGGTAACAAATCAGGACCCGCCCCCTTTCCGCAATCGAGTGAAAGCAAGCATCGACGCACCTCTTCTACCGAGACAGAACATTCACTCAGTGGAAGACTGTTATTATAAGATTCAACATTATTGCTATAGTTTTGTCTTAGATTGCTGCGATTTGAGGCATACACGGATTGGAAGTGTGCCGAAAAAAGGTTACATATTTCCTGCCCTCCTCTAGCAGTTCTGTTGCAGAAGTGCATTTCATGGGGTAACGTAGAACTGTTAGACCTGCGACTCTTAGAAAATTTCCAGAAATATTTAGGATTTAGTCTAAGGTGATCCCTAGCGTGATTTTTAAATTTGGTATAACACTGTTTTATTAGTACCTTACACCTATTCCTTAAAATTTCGAAACTCAGTTTGTCCATAGGATTGCCATACTTCTTGAATTTTTTGTGAAATTTGGCTTTTTCTTTAAGCACTTTTATTAAAGGTCTAGTGTACCATGCCGGATAATTACTGTCACCCGTGTAGCTCAAAGGGGTGTACCTCTCAATTAACTGATTAACCACCCCATAGAATCGTGCAACCATCTCATCAACGCTCATTTGGTCAACGAAAATCTCTGACCAGTTAATCGCGTCCAGTTCAGTGCGAACTGCTATAAAATTACAATTAAGAAAATTTAAATAGGAAGATCGTTTGGGTTTTACCGATTTATGAGAGGATGTTCTGAAATCAACCAATAATGGTGGGTGCAAAGGGTCGATACCAACAAGAGGATCATCAGCCACTCTCACCAAAACGTTATCAGGTTTATTAGTTAGAACTAGGTCCAGGGCCCTATCCATGAAATTCTTGATAGGATTACACTGAGACAGACAATTGTAGGCCATTGCATCTATCAGTATATTATTAACAGTAACTGCAGTAGGTACTGCAGAGAGAAATGAGTCATTCGGATCACCCCTATACCATTCTATATCAGGAAGGTTAAAATCACCCAACAATAATATAAAGCTATCCCTCGGCAACTTATTTTGAATAACTTCAGTAATATTATTGAACAGAGATTCCAAGCGAGATGCAGACTGAGGAGGGGGTACATAGGAAAAAGGCATTCTTCACATCTTCGCAGGCCAATGTGTGGCTACCTAGGATGTGACTGCGCTTGTGTATCAAAGGGCCACACTCGCACAGGAAATGCATTGGTTTTTCTTCTGCCTCACGGCAGAAACCACACTCCCCTGTGTTGGTGAGACCCATTAATTTAAGGTGCCTATTGAGGCGGCAGTGCCCCGTTAGCGCCCTAGTTAACATACACAGATTTCTCCTACTAAGCGACATATCCTGGTTTGTCACGTTTCGACTATAGGCTTTTATGAGCGCTTTGGAATGGTTCAGACCTGGCAAGTTAGTCCAGCGTTTGTACGATTTAATAAAGCACTGGTTCCATATGGTCCAGCGAGTTAGGCTGTTTGGTAGTCCACACATAGGTTCAGGACCTATAACCATCAAATTGAATACACAAAGTTCATGTTGGTAACAAGGCTACTAATGCAATGAATAGATGAAGAAAAAATTGACAGTGGCTGTGTTTTATATGAATATGTGTATAACAATAGTAATATTTTGTTTGAGCATATTATATGTATGTAGCCAACGAATTTTAATATACCATTTATACTCATATGTATACCAAAAAAATATTTAATCCTTTAACTATCAGGTGGTGTAATTAAATTTTGGATGTGTATACCCCTGATTTTTTTATCTTCACTTTTCTGAATTGCCTCCCCACTATAAAACAAATTTAAAGGCAGATACAAATCAGATAGATAAATTTTGAGATATATATACTTCAAAAAGATACAAAATACAAAATTGATTGATGCACTAGAGAGAAGAACATTACAATTGTATCTACATTGGAAGTTTTCCTTCCATATTCATTGATTATTATCAATCAATATTCATTGATTATTGTGATTGTTATTAAATTTCATGGTAGATTTAGATTTATTTAAAATCTAATAAAATTAATATCTATCTGTTGTACAATTTGGAAAAGCAGTTAATAAATAAATTAAGTTTGTCATGACAGCTTGTGAATTTTATTTAAAAAATAATTATCGATTTAAAACCACAACAATCATACAACAATCATACACCATCCTGTATAACAATATCTCTAAGAATACACTCCCTAACAGTCAACATTGGGGAAATCCCAGTAATTTAAACTGTTGTTTTCCTGATGACCACCATCATCTTGAGACACCATTAGTGACCATAGGAATGGATTGAATTTTTTTTTCCTTTAAGCCACCACTGGTGTTCTATGAAAAACATACTATACACTTTATGACTAACAAAAAACATAAAATGTTTGACCTTGGTATGCAAATTTTAATTATCCTATACCATCGTTAGGTACATAATATAGTGCTTGACATAATATATATTTTAATGTAAAAATTTCTCACCTAAAACAGTCTTTATGCCAGTCCTGTCCAAGAGCTGATACGTAATCATCGTCACCAATATTATTTAAACAGCTAGCACAACTGACGGTCTCTGAAAAGGGTTAATAACTTTTTATGTTAACTTTTCTAAAAGGAAACTCATTCAAATAAGAATATAGGCGGAAGTAATGATACAAATACACTATAATAATGTTCTTAAAATGAACTTTAACAGAGGTAATTATGGAAAGCATAATGTAAGACATTAAAATGTACGTTTTTGAAGAAAAAAAGGTGGGCCAGAAGCAAACAAAAGATAATTTATCGCATGAAACAACTCGCCCACTCACTAGCCCAATGACAAATACTCAACAAACATTACAAAATAGATACCTAAGCATTTAAATATCAATACATACTTCATATAAAAAAATATAAAAAGCTTACCTTTTATATTACGCTCCTCCATTTCATTTCAAAAATAAATTTTCACATAAATAAATTGGGAAAAATAATCAAACACCACCAAACCAATCCATATTCAAGGGGAATTATTGGATGGATGACAATGACAATTGTCAAATTTGTCAATGATTAACACAGAACAAGTAAAACGTATATTTTAAAAGTGTCAAATAACTAATAATGAAATGACAGCGACAGCGATCAAAATGAATGTGACCATAAAATTATTTATGTATATATATGATTGAAGGACTGAATAATTTGGCAAAATAAAGTGAATTTATAATAATAAAAAGATGGCAAACTAGGAAAATTATATTAATAAAATAAGATACAAATAATTACATTAGAATAACTTTTTTTTAGAACAATATTGTTAAAGTGAAACGGACGTATTTTGAATTTGATCTGTAAGAGCAGAATGATTAGGCTATTAACGAGCAAGCCAACTTCATTTTCACTTATCATCGGAGAGTTTGAGGTCAATAATCGTTTTCCAATCAACACAAATAAATCCAATTTACAAAATTCAAATCACTCAACATGAAAATTTTTTTAGGCAAGTTGAACAGTGTACTTAAAAATATTGTTTTTTTTTTAAATTTGACTCAGTTATTTATATCTCACGTATCATGTGTAATTTCATGAATTTGTCATTCTAATATTTTTAATTATCACTTACTTTTACCATGTCCGTAGACCAGGCAGGCCGCCACTTTGAATAGGGAATTATTACTGTATTAAACCTAGACTACTTTACGCATTGTGACGATTCGCAACTACATTAATACTGTCGCGAATACTGTATTGAACTTATTAGCGTATGGTACTGTCACAGTTTAGAAAAGTTGATTAAGCGCGCCAAAAAAAATTTTTTTTTATTTGAACGCACTTTTATTCTAACATAAATAAATTTTACGAAGCCCTTCATAGCGTAGTTAAGTGTTACGTAGTTCTAATATTGAGGGGAAAATAATAAAAGACAATAAATATTTCTATACATTTATAAAACACTCGGTGCAACAATGTGAGCGGTCTTTCGACTGCAGTTTATTTTACGACAATAACAACGACATTATATCACATCTATTTGTTTTATGACTCATCTATAATTTCATATAGGTACATATTATATTACCTAAAATCAACCCTAAACCTAACAGGTTTATCTAATGTTACCAGGTGCAAAATACATCAGTACAAAATGGAGGCCTTACGAGTTTCAATTTCTGTCTTCTATAAAATACATCATTAATTTAGAAATTCGCTATATTCAAAGTAACATTAGATTATTCCTCAACGATACTTACGGATTTATTTATTTTTAGAAAATTTAAAATTTATCATAAAATTGCAATAATTATTCTTATTACATAACAATCGGGAAAAAAAAAATCAAGCTCGATTTTTTGGAGACCTAGACTTTATAAAAAAAAAAGAGTACTTTTTTTATTACAACTGGTAACACCTTGACGTTATAACTGGAATAAACCCTCATTTAAAGGGCTTAATGTTTATTATTTAGTAAAAATAATAATACTAAAGTAATAGTTGAAATAAAAATAGTTTCTTTAACACAAACTTAAAATAGAAAAAAATATTTGGGATTCGTTAATATTCGATAAAAAGATACAATTCTTTTTGGGCTACAAAAAAAATATGACCTAATAGAAAATCTTGTCACTAGTGCAAAAAAAAAAAACTAAATATTTCATATGATTGTGAACAAAAAAAAAAGTGTTTTCTACTGTAGGTACTACTTTTTCTGTTACTCTTGTCTAGGCCATATTTGAGTCCTATCTTTAAGGTCATAAGTATACAATTTAAAAATATTCAAAACATTCAATATTTTCTCTTTTTTTTTTAATAATACCTACACACAGCAAATAAAGAGATTAATGAAGTTAAAAAACGTTTATATTTAATATATATATAAATGTTAAGCTCAATAATTTCTAAATAACTAGTTGGTATTTATATATAACTATTATAATAGGTAACATTTTAGGAATCTAAATCTATAATATAAATTATACAAAAAAAAAAACCACACTACCTATGTAGATGAAAAGAGGAAGTCATCATAGGGAAGAATCAGTTTGAATATTTCATTTTCAATTATTTAGAAGTTGAGTTATTACAATTTTTTTTTTATACTAAAGACAATTAACACGTTAAATTAAATTTGTGCAAAGTAACAAACAAGACGTATTTAATCTTATTTTTTAATTTAAATAATTTATCGATTGTGTAAAATTAAGTCTACAAATATATTTTCAATGTTTTAACGAAAGTATACGATGTTGGCGTTTAATTAAGACAAAATAAATAATTCGAGTCGAGATTACTAATTTTGAGGTTCCATGTTTTATAATCAGTCGATTAGAAAAAAAAATGTATTAATTAATTTTTTTTTTTAATTTTTTTTTCAGGGTTACTCTTCACGCAATATTTTGATTTAATTATTATCAGAATCAAATGCGTAAAGCTATCTCAAAATATCTGTTTACATTTACCCATCAATATATTTTCATATTTTGATTTAATTATTATCAGAATCAATTAATGGGTAAAGCTATCTCAAAATATCTGTTTACAATTACCCATCAATATATTTTCATATATTGATTTAATTATTATCAGAATCAATTAATGGGTAAAGCTATCTCAAAATATCTGTTTACAATTACCCATCAATATATTTTCATATTTTGATTTAATTATTATCAGAATCAATTAATGGGTAAAGCTATCTCAAAATCTCCGTTAACAATTACCCATCATTATATTTTCATATTTTGATTTTTGGGGTAATTTAAACCAACAAAGGAAATTGTTAACAATTTCAACTGATTCTCAAACATTTTTAACACTCACAACAAAATAAGATTTTCTTTTTGACGATACTTTGATTTTTTTGACACATGCAATTGTGAAAATTAAAAAGGGTACGTTCACACTTTTATGCAACTTCATTCTTTTCAAAAACAAGGAGGATATTAATAAATTATGATAACCGTTTCAAATTCCCAAGAACACAATTACCCAGGTTGACCCTAAATAAAATTGAATCTCGAAATGTATTGAATAAGGACCAATTTGAAATTTCAATATTTTTTTTCGTTTAAAAAATGCCGGCATCAACGTAAGAATCAAATTTTTATTCTTCTCATTCAAAGCAAATAATTCAAATGGCAGACAATTCAAACATTTCAATCGAGTGTTGACGGCGTTTCAAGAGACTTTTATTTTCGAAAAAATATTATAAAAAATATTTTAAAAGACTCGTGTTGAAATACTTGAATATTTTCTCGTCAAAAATATTTTTCTCAACTTATCAACTACAAAAAATAAATGCGTCACAGTGAATGAATCTTTATACCAGGAATACGTTAAGTAATGCAAAAAAAAAGCTTTCTAGTTAATTGCACCCTTTTATGAAGGTGAAAAAAATGTTTTTTTTTTATAAAAATTATATTTAAAAAAATACATAAATATTCTCATAGCTCTTAACCTCAAAATACAAAAGAGAATAGAAAATTTTAAGGTGGAGTTTTATTTGGTACCGACAAAGTTATATCTGGTAATATACAGATATGCAGGTTTTGTTTTTATATTTAATACTCGCTGTTGCACGCGACTTGGTCCGCGTAACTTTATAAAATATAGCCTATGTTACACGCTGATAATGTATGTAGCTTTATATAGGTGAATGAATTTTCAAAATCGGCCACTAGTTTTTTTTAGTTTATACATTACAAACAAAAATACAAATCTTCTCTCTTTATATATATTAATAATTAAAATTACGTGTCACGTTGTTTGTCCTCGATGAACTCCCTAAACTACTGAACCGATTTTGATAAAATTTCATACCTACGTGTAATTTGGTCTAACTTAAAAGATGGGATACTTTTTATTTCAATTTATAAATTTTTTTTATTGCAATTTATTCAATTTTGTTTTTTATTACTATATATGTGAAAGTTATAGATTGCCTTACACCGCCATCTGTGAGAATTTTATGGAACTCACAGATAACTTTTAAAACAACCTGTGAGTTCCATGAGATTCTCACAGATGGCGGTGTAAGGTAATTTATAGGCTTGATTAAGTAAAATGCACCCCGGGCGAAGACGGGAGCTGGACAGCTAGTGTTAGTATAAATGAGAATAGATGTAAAACATTATGATATGTGTTTCGGCAGTGTAACTGAACAAACGCAAATTAATGTTTTATTTTTCAACGCGAACGAAGTCGCATGCAACAGCTAGTTTATTAATTATAGCGAAACCATGTTATATTAGAATACAGTCATTATATTAATCGGCTGAGACTAGGCTGTATGTCGGTCATTTGGCATTATACATATATGCGCACGCGCATACAAAAAAAAAAAAACAAGAATTTAGAAAAAATATTTGTCTCTTTTAAAGATCTACAAAATGGAAGCTTAACTCATATTTATACTTTTTTTTAGTGACTTAAGGGAGGCAAAACACATCGGCCACTAGCAATTATTTGCTAGTGGTCAAAGTGTGGCCTTAAATGACCGTGAAATGGTGGCCTTAATGTTTACGAAACAACACTTTTGACTGTAAATGAGGCGAAATATGTATTTGGGCCACATTTTAACACTTTATTCCACTCGAAAGATTTAATTAGTTTACTATTAAAAATATTTAAAATACATTTTTATTGCATTCTCTCCTACCCTACATAATTTTTGTGTCTTCTAAAATTAGTTCCGTGGACACTTTTTTTTATAGAATTTGTCAATGTTACCTAAACAGCGACAAAATGGTGTCTTTCAAGTTAATTTTAAACATTTTATTATGCCTTTCTATTTGAATATATATTCAATTCTAGTTGAATTAGTTCTAGCTTTTCTAGTTACTTTTTTTATTGAACGTTTCTAGTTTATAATAAGTGAATGAATATGTTTTTGGGAACTAATTTTGACGACTTAATCTTTACGTTCATTATGAGTTTTCGTACACTCAAAAGAGTCACTTAGGGTCAAAGGTCACGCCAAAACGCACATTTTAAGGTAGCAATACAATAATAGAACTTAGTTGCTACACAAAATCGATGCGTCACGTGACGCTCGCGTCACGTTTTCATGTAAAGTGACCCTCCTTTACATCTTAAATTATTTCTTTATTATTAAAAAAGGGTTGACGTCAAATCTGACAGATATCTAGATTGAAGGAAGTGACGTCAGCCCGTGTTTGCTCAATAAGATCTACAGATCTAAAGATCTAATGATCTACAGATCTACAGATCTAAAGATCTACAGAGCTACAGATCTAAAGATCTAATGATCTACAGATCTACAGATCTAAAGAACTAATGATCTACAGATCTATAGATCTAAAGATCTAATGATCTACAGATCTAAAGATCTAATGATCTTCAGATCTAAAGATCTAAAGATCTAATGATCTAATGATCTAATGATCTACAGATCTAAAGGTCTAAAGATCTACAGATCTATAGATCTACGGATCTACAGATCTACAGATATACAGATCTACATATCTACATATCTACGGATTTACAGATCTAAAGATCTACAGATCTAAAGATCTACAGATCTACAGATCTAAAGATGTACAGATCTACATATCTAAAGATCTACATATCTAAAGATCTACAGATCTAAAGATCTACAGATCTATATATCTAAAGATCTACAGATATATCGCATTACTATTAAACATTGAACAACTTTAAAATCATCTGAAGAATAACTCTGCAAATAACAATAGCACTTGTTCAATTATTGCATTATATTTGTTATAATAATGTAAATGAAATTATCTGAATAAATAACAAAACAACTTCGCACTTTGAGATACTCAAAGGTGATTAGGCGAAGTGTGCAAGAAGTGATACCTAGGATAGGTCTAGGTCTAGGTATTCTAGGCGTTATTGCGATACCAGTCTTGTGCGCCTTTGTGTATAAAGGGAACATAGTACACGAAGGAATTGTTCGCAAAATTGAAAAAAAGTTTTTTCAAAGATTCAGAATTTTCGAGAAAGAACACTTTGCTTTGTCACTTCATTTCTATCATATTGGAAAACAATGAGAATAATGACGTTACTATAATTGAGGAGTGATTTTTTTTTTAATTGCCTTATTTCCACTTACGACTTGAACAAACCTGTGAGAACGACATCAAATAAAACACAATAACACTGGAGACATTTAAAAAAAAAAAAAAAAGTATCTTTCAACAGCTATTAAAGGTTTTTCTCCTTTGAAAAATCACTCCTTTAATTAACTGTCACGACAAAATCCAAATTATTCGATAATTATGAAATCTTTCGAAATCATCGAAACGGATTTTAAGTTAACTTTAAAAGCTGTGCTGTGCTTTTTATGTACAAACTAAGGCTCGAGTACACCAACAGACGGTCAGTTTTTAAACAGCTGTTTAAAATTTAAACAGCCGTTTAATAATATTTTGTTTGATCACTATCGATAAACTGAGGGTTAAACGTCCTAAACATCAGATTAATCATTAAGTTAATCAGATGTTTAGGGCGTTTAACCCGCATTTTAGCTATTGTGAACAACAAAATATTATTAAACGGCTGTTTAAACTTTAAACAGCTGTTTAAAAATAACCGTCTGTTGGTGAACTCGAGCCTAAGTTATCAGATTTTTAGGACGTTTAACCCGCATTTTATTTTATTAAACGACTGTTTAAATTTTAAACAGCTGTTAAAAAACTAATCTTCTGTTGGTGAACTCGAGCTTTAATGATTAATCTGATGTTTAGGCCGTTTAACCCGCAGTTTAGCGATAGTGATCAACAAAATATTATTAAACGGCTGTTTAAATTTTAAACAGCTGTTAAAAAACTAATCGTCTGTTGGTGAACTCGAGCTTTAATGATTAATCTGATGTTTAGGCCGTTTAACCCGCAGTTTAGCGATAGTGATCAACAAAATATTATTAAACGGCTGTTTAAATTTTAAACAGCTGTTAAAAAACTAATCGTCTGTTGGTGAACTCGAGCTTTAATGATTAATCTGATGTTTAGGGCGTTTAACCCGCAGTTTAGAGATAGTGATCAACAAAATATTATTAAACGACTGTTTAAATTTTAAACAGCTGTTAAAAAACTAATCGTCTGTTGGTGAACTCGAGCCTAAGTTAGTATTGCAAGACAAAAAAAAACCGTTTTATTTATACAATAGATTTAGGCCGCGACAATAAATAAATGTTAAAACATTCATTAAAAAAAATTTTTTTTTTTTTTTTCATTTACCAAAAATTTTCAGTCAGATTACCGCCACAAACATTTTTACCAAATTATGATTTACCGAGTCATTATTTCGATTATACGTTAACATGTAGAGTTGAAATGTGACAGCGACGTTTGTGCAACAGTTTGGCGATTGACATAAATAGATGTGGTCCGAGGCGAACGACAGTTTACCTGCGGTGATAGGTTTGGCGCAGAGGGCGCGCGCGTCGTGATCAGCTGGCCTTCTCGGTCGTACCCTTACCCTTACCCTTACCCGCGAGCATTTTGAGGGCGCCGGCGGACATCAAGTAGAACCAGTAGAGTTGAGGAAGCAGCAGGATGCATATAGACACCTTGCATCCGGTCGGCAGGCTCCTTATGGCCTGAAACGCGTCAAGTAGTTTTTTTTTTTATTAAAGATGGGTTTGCTCTTGGCCAACTACCAACTGTGCAGCAAGGATGAGGCCTAAGATGGAGCGAACCTCATTCTCAACCCAGAAGATGCCTATTCACGAGAACTTTGAAAAACATTTGGGTTATATGAGCTCAGGAGTTCCAAACTTTTGGCAGTGCGCATTATAAAAGATGTTTTAAAGCGCTTAGTCCGAAATAGAGGGATATCGACAAGATGAGGATGGTAACCATTTGTACGTCTGTACGTCCGATGGAAGAAAGGGGAAGGCGGTATGAGTTCATGCAGCTCTTGGGCACACTCTCCGAAGTACATCTTATAAAAGACAGATAGACTGGCAATTGGAAGTAAGAGACTAATCCAAGTGAATTGAAAAGGCCGAGGTGTAAGCTGAGGCTGAGGCTGAGGCTGAGGCTGAGGCCATTTAAACCAATGACTTGTCTCTAAAGGTGCACTTCGGCTGCCTTATTATCTAACAGCAGACGACTTGCAACCAACATGCGACAGACGAAAACTTTCTATCAATTTGTGCAATATCACACTAAATCGTGTTTTTGGTATCACGTAACTCAAACAAATTTGTTGTTTGCGATAAGGCCTCTTTTACGGACAATAACTAAAACTAAAGTGCATCATTTCTGTATGGCAGCACACGCGATCGCGAGTCGTCTGCTGTCGTCTGCTGTTAGATAATAAGGCAGCGGATCTTAGCGCACGCGACAGGACCGACAGAAACTGCGTAAACTTTTTGAAGTTTGGGTTGTGCACTTGGGCAGTTTGGCGTGTGCACTTGGGCAGTTTGGCGTGTGCACTTGGGCAGTTTGGCGTGTGCACTTGGGCAGTTTGGCGTGTGCACTTGGGCAGTTTGGCGTGTGCACTTGGGCAGTTTGGCGTGTGCACTTGGGCAGTTTGGCGTGTGCACTTGGGCAGTTTGGCGTGTGCACTTGGGCAGTCGCTAAGATCCGAAGTGTAGGAGATAATAGGCAAAAAAAAAACATGCAAGAAAAACCATTTCCTCTGATGAAATACTCTTTTTTTTTATGTAACAACTTCTAGACGTAAAAGTTTTTAAAATATTTGTTAATTCGTAATTATATCAACTTATTAGGTTAACTTAATTAGAATAAGAAACTTAATTAAATTTACATTTATAATATAATTGGTACTTACTTACACCTGAGTTGTCGAACAGTAAACATTTAAATAAACACACTCACCTCAAAATAGGAGAGTCCCACGACCCTGCTGTACATTAAACAGACATAGGGAAGACTGATCACACGGCACAGGAAGAATGTGGCCAGCATCAGGACGCCGTTGACGAGGTACGCCCTCGAAGCCTTCAGTTTCAACCGCGATAGGATCCCGCGCAGGGAGACGAACGGAGTGGACAGTTCCATCAGGTAGACGAAACCGAAAACGCAATCGCCCAATCCGCCACGAAGATACTGCCAATATTAACATTTTATATTTTTAACGACCTACGCAAAATATGGGTGTTGTGTTACAAGTTTGACCTGTGTGTGTGTGTGTGTGTGTCTGTGTCATAGTAGTTACCAAACGGATGGAGAACCACAAATTTTTAAAGATCTATTCAGACGCTTGAAAATCATTCGCCCATTTCGTAGTCCTAATCTTTTAATTACTAGCTAAGGTTATAAAAAAAAAAAAAAAAAAAAAAAAAAAAACTTTCAGATATCATAAAATGTACCAAAGATCGGACCATAGTTTTTTTCACTGTAATTTTGCAATTTAAACACGTTTTGCTCGTTACGTTTGCTAATTTTTAAATTGTTGTCGAGGCTATTTTTGTAATCTTTGTAATGTGACTGTAAAAAAATATTATATAAAAATCGTATTGAATAAAAAATTTTTACAACTGTTCAAATATCTAAATATTAGTATGAAATTATTATTTTTTTTTTTTTTACAATGTGCTTTTCTTTCATGATTAATCCAAGTGCTCACCCCACCCTGTGAAATGAAATAATTGGGGGAAAAAAGACTCACCACAATGACGAGGAATCCAAAGCCACCGATGAACAGGTGGTGCATGAGTATGACCGGTTCGTGTTTGCAGTAAGCGAAGAAGGACGGTATGTTGGTCGGTGAGGGAGCGTCTCCGGAAGACGCAGACCTCAACGTCTCCCCATTCTTGGACACCTTCCGTTGGAAACGAGTCTTGAAATAAGCCGACGTCATGTGGACGTGCACCTAAACATGGCCATCGATCAATTGAGTCTTCGATACTCAACATCGAAGTGGTGTCATTCAAAATAAAGTCAATTCTTATTTACTAAATAACATTATTTTTATAAAAAAAAAATCCAAAATCACTTTAAAAAAAAAAAGACTTGATTGAATAAGAATAAATATTGTAATCAATAAATTATTGTAATAACAGAGTTTTATTTTACAAATTACTTGTTTAGAAAGTAATTCATTATTAATGTCTACTAATAAAAGATTTACCTAAGTCATTCCATTCGTGTCGTAAGTTTATTGCAACAATTAAGAAAATATATATATCTGTCGTATCGCTTCACCTAATTCTATTTTAAGCTACAAATAGACAGATTGCGCTACCAATTGTATCGCGGGCAAAGCCGGGAGCAGTTCGATAGTGCATAATGAGACACAAAAATAATAAAGAGCAAATCTTACCATGTACATAGACCAAATATCGTAAAAGAAGTAAGCGGCTCCGAACCAAGCGTACGCTTCGGACATGAAGTGTGATGACCTCATAAAGTCGCGTGTACACGACCAGAGGCACACTATAACGCCGGTTACACACGAGAGAGCCGCCTGCACCGCTGACACGGCCCTAATGCGACAAAAACAATAACGTCTGTGTGTCTGTCTGTGGCATCATACCTCCCAAACGGATGGATCGATTTTGATCCGTTTTTTGTTTTTTGTTTGGAACCTGACATGATCGGCTGCCTTATTATTTAACGTTAGACGACAGCAGACGACTTGCGATCGCGTGTGCTGCCATACAAAAATGATGCACTTTAATTTTAGTTAATAGAGGCCTTATCGCAAACCACACCTTTGTTATGAGTTATGTGATACCAAAAACACGATTTAGTGTGATATTGCACAAAATTTATAGAAAGTTTTCGCCTGTCGCAAGTTGGCCGCAAGTCGTCTGCTGTTAGATAATAAGGCAGCGGGATTGTTCTTTGCTATAATTCATGAAGATCTGTTTATGCGTTTGAATATCATCACCCCATTTCCTAGTTGACGAAATTACAGTTCAAATAGTGAAATTTTCTGTTTTTGAACTGTAACTGAAAAATCGACTTACAACGCCATCTAGAAAATTTGTGCGTAAACACCCCCATCGCTTAAATTTGAGTAGGTAGGTGCACACGACCCTTCACAGTGAACAGTGTCCTTCATTGCAAACTATAATTTTATGAAATTAAAACTCTCCAAACAATTAAATTAAATGTCTTACAAACTTCGTTGAACTTTTAGTGGTAATTGATCCTTCGGTTTCAATTGATTGATTACATAGAAGCGTTTGTGTAGGTCATCAATGTACAACAACTATTGATTTCGCACGCCATACAAAACACTAGGAACTTTATGGGACATTATTAAAAGTGACATTATGCATAGAGCATCAACTCTGTCGTCTGTCATTTTAAATCAACCAAACACCTGTCATTTAAAGAAAATCTGACTTTTGGATTGTGTCAACACATTGGAGTTTAAGATCAATAGTAAAACTTGGTCGTTACTACCTTTTACCATTGACGCGCGAAGGCAACTCCGCCACACGGTTCCGTTTTAGGCGTACTTTTTATGTGCCGCTTTGGCATTTGTCACGCAAATTCCATACTTGTAGTACTTCAATGGTGTAGGTGTAGGTGTAGGTGTAGGTACTTACTTGTTAGTGATGTCGAGCACGTCGCCGGAGCTAAGTCGGTACTTGTGGCGCCACCTAGCGCCCGCGCCAGTAAACAACGCCAGCGTGTTCAACAATTCGAATAAGGTCGCGAAGTATACAAACCCGAGGGCGGTTAGAACGCCGCCACGTTTCATTGAGATTCTGAAAAAAAAAAACACAAGCAAACTCATACCTTATTACCAACACAAATAGTCCAAATTCAATGTAATCTTTGGTAGTAGCTTTACAATTACAGCCAATTATAGGTTTAATTCAAGTTTATTCTTGTGAGTGTAAAATTTCAATTATGATGTGATTTTGATGTTCGTTTGACTTAGGTAAATATATTTTCTTACAACTAAATCAAATTTTCTATAATATTACAAAGTATCAAAATCGTTCCTACAATCTACATTTAAAACGTTATTCGTTAATTATGGTATTCAACAAATACAATGGCTTTGAGGTAGGAAATCACCCAACCTTTTGTTTGTTTATTTTAAAAGTAATGGAAACACTACAGTTGAAGTGTTTTCATTACTTTAAAAATGTTACAAACAAATATACTATGATAGTCCAAGAATGCCAACACCTTAAGCATCTGCAACTAGGTATCATTTTAAAAAGTTATCAATCTAATTTAGACTCTAAAAACCAATCCATACAGTACAGTTCAAATCCACTAATTGGGCTCTAAAAATATAGAGGATATGATATGAAAATATTTAAAGTAGTAAAGTAAACAAATAGCAGTTGTTCCAATATAAAGAAAACTCTAAAGTGTTACATTTAAGTATCATAATTGATTGCTAAGAACTACCTCATTGATGGGCTGTTATCTATCAGTTGTTTTATTGTCAATGACGCGACAAAAAAGTGTTGTGTTTAACTTGAATGAGTGTTTATGGATATACCTACTGGAGTTTTATTCTCATATCATCTTACTTTTGCAATCAATACTATAAATAGATTCCATATAATTATTATGGTGATCTAATCCATAGGTTAAATGCAAAGGCTATTTATAGTTAGGCATGTAATTCAATTGCTATTGATAAACATAATGTTATTTTACTTGTTTAGAATAGATGCAGAAAATTAAGTTAGTGTGTTGTTTGTTGAATATTTTAACTTAATTTTGTAGTGCACAATTTCTATCATTTTAATGACTTTCTTGATTGTTGATATCTCAGATTAGTGAGGTTGATAATTCATTAGAATTATATAAATATATTTGAAAGAATCTTGTAAAAATCAATGAAATACTACTTTAATTTTGTTTTATTTTTATGACTATGTATTTGTTTATATTATGACTAGCTGGTGCCCGCGACTTCGTCCCCACTCAAAATGTTATAGAGACTAGCCCATCTCGATTAATGGACTATCACAAACTTAATGGATAACACAAAAATAATTTTTCAATTTGAACTAGTATTTCCTGAGATTAACGCATTCAATCGAACAAACAAACA
Source organism: Synanthedon myopaeformis (assembly GCA_944738685.1). Lineage (NCBI taxonomy): Eukaryota > Metazoa > Arthropoda > Insecta > Lepidoptera > Sesiidae > Synanthedon > Synanthedon myopaeformis. Next base: position 674,032 of record OX122933.1, on the reverse strand, counting down.
AACTCTTCAGCTTTATAATATTAGTATAGATTGTTTTTCATGTAAATATGTCATTCTAATTTCTGGCAAAACATTCAAGGCAAAGGGCATCTATACCACTCAATGAAAAAGATATAATCGCAGTATCATAAATTTTATTAATGGCTGTATTTTTATAAAAGGACTCCAAGAAAATCCACAGGATCGCAACCTTGATAATTATGATTAAGAATAAGGAGCCCCTTACTCATTCACTAAACATATTTAACTACTAACTCATATATTTTTTGTAAGTTTTAAGATCAGACATTTAAAACATTTACCTTTTTTAAGGGGGAAAGCGGGTTAAAATTTTTATAAAACTTTGTATTTATGGTAGGCTAAACAAATAACGGTGATAATACAAAACTGGCAAAGTTGCAAGGTATAGCAACCCTACTTGTAACGAGTAGATGGAAGAAACATTACCTATCCTCTGGATTTAGAGCTAATACGAGGTTTGCAGCAGCGAGCAGAGCACCAACATTGCACGCCGCCAATGTGAACATTGTCACACGATTGCGCAACTATGGGGAAAAAATATAAGTAATTTATATAAAGTATACTGTGCTAACACGTAATAAAAGACAGTTCACTAAAGTATAAATTTTTAAACAACTTCATGTTGATGATTTATAGAAGCTTTTTCATAGAAGAATTCTTTTTATATCACCACTATATGTATATGACAGGGACACTGTCATTTGGGCAGCCTATCTGGCGGCAGTAACTCCCATTTACAGAAGACCACTGTGAAATAACAGCATAGTGTTTTGGTAAGTGAGTAAGGGATGTCAGAGCTCATTTCTCACTATCCCATATCCTTACGCCTGGGCCATGAAACAAAGACTTGAAGCGAATTTGCTTTGCACTTAAAGTGTTAGCATTTGGTCGGCAGCACACTTCCACCGGCACCTATGGCATTGCGTGTGTTATAGGTGACGGTGTAGTCACTTATAGTCAGTCAACCCCCAATATATATATTTTTTAAATACTATGTGACAATGAGATTTAGTATCATTAACAATTTTACACTGTTTTTAAACTCTAAACTAACACTGTTAATTATTTATAAAAAATATATATATAAAAGATTTTCTAAAAATAAAGATAATAAGCATACAAAAATTTGCTTTAAACCTCTTTAAGTACTCTTCATACCATCATTTATTAGCCAAAGAAATTAACAATATGAATTAAATTAAACATAGGCACTTAATTAAAATCTAATTCTAATAGTTATATTGTAACGAAGCATTACATATTCAAATTATAAATTAATTGTTAGAACTAAAATGATAATATGCCCGGAGTGCATTGAGTACAAATGCACCGGTGAGCGGCGGTACATTGCAGAGTATGCGGTCGTTAACAATTTATTTTTATTTCATTCGAAAATAAGCATTATTAAGATTATTAAATAAAGGCTATTATTATAACGCAAAGTTGAAACGCGTGTAAAAATCGCTATGGGTTTCTTGACCTACGTTTCAGTAGTGCAGAAAAACAATTTTATTTTAAACCATGAACATGAAAGTAATTAAATTAAAAACAGTGTTTTTTTCCCCCATCCCAAAATTGCTCAACGCGCTTAAAGTTTTCTTCTCAAAAATCATAGAAGTATATTTTTGTAATGCATTAAGCTGTGTTTTTGGTGTATGCGTATTAGATTAAAAAATCGAATGTCTTTAAAAGCCAAAAATAAAAAAAACAGCTATTTTTGTACGCGCACCGACGAAAATATTCATGTATCCTTATAACGTAAACAAACATAAAATTACAAAAAAATATCATCGTTATACTTACAAAAACATTGAAATAAAAATTATTACCTTAGACACCCCAGGCTCCATTTCAACAAATAAGTCGCTTCAAATTAGAAATTACAATTACTTAAAACATGTTTGAAATTAGATTGGACAAGAAGCTTATATGATTAATTTTGCAAAAATAATCGCAAATCGCAATTTTCGCAAAATGTGTCTACTTTTTTTTGAAGTACTACCGACTGACGTCTGACGTCTGACTAACCATAACTGACATTTATTTGAAATTGTCTTATTAAATTCCAGACTTTGACAGCCTATGTCACACAGAAGCTAAAAACTTTAGGTTAAATATTGACTACAAAAATTTTTTGAACCAAACAGGCTTTTAAGTATTAACGTAACTCAATGTGAAGGTATCTGGACCATTGTCGTTAATTTTCATACCTAGGATTAAGTAAATCATTATAAATGTATTTGTAATTATCGTTTATAATTAAAACTATTGTAGAATGGACTACATTTCTCCATTGCTTAGTTATCAGCATTAGTTTCTACTAAATAAATATATTTCAATACATGAAAGTGATGCGGATGCTAAACTACCTATCAAGTTTTCGTTAACTACCCCCACTTTTTATAATTCATTATGAGGTGTGCTTAGTAATACCAATTTGTTTATAATAATTTTTAGAAACCATTAAGATTCATAAATATTAAAGTTTAATTTAGCTGTTATGGATTTAATAGAACGTGGAACTGTGAGTACCTAGTTACAATGTATGTATATTCACGCCTTCCAGCTGTGTTCGTGGTGCAATTTTTGTATATAGGTACAAACCTTCCCCGTTTCTCTTTTGATAAGTGCCAACCGAATTACAATCGGTCTAACTATTCTTGAGTTTTTGCGAAACTAATGCAAGGCGATTGATTTTAATTTAAAAAAAAATAGCTGTGCTCGCGACGTCTCTCACTTAAAATGGTTTGTGTAATGGGCAAAGCGAAAATAGTTTTTATGATGAGTGATTAAAGTAATTATTTAGGTAAACGCTATTTCGATTTTCTATTTCTTTCCATCAGAATTTTTCTTCAAAAAAATACGGTCTCCGTATTTTTTATTGCATTACCTAACATTATTTTTAATAGCTAAAGCAAGCTAACAAGCAAGCTTTAGCAAATTTTTAAAAGCTAAAGCTAAGCATTGAATCATTTGTTATTTAAATATAATTTGTAACCGTTGTCAAATTTACCTCATCATCATTATTATATTGTGAAATATCAATGATACATCATATTACTAATTTAATAACTTATATTGCAGAACCTAAAACGACATAGCAGCTTTAAAAGTCCGAAAGAGATAAAACGACTTCCAAACGATGATAATCCATACAGACAATCCTTGACACCAACAACTAAAAGGGCTGGACGAGAACGCTCTTACACTTATCATGCACCATCTCGACTAAATGTTCCTAAGGTTAGTAAATAATTTCAATGAAAAACAAAAAGATTTAATAATAAAAAATCCTCTTTCATAATTTGGTATTACATTTTCATGAACGCATCCTTGTTTGACAGCTATTTGACATTTAAAAGACACGTTCCGAATTATGATATCATTTACATAAAAGGAAACAGGATTTTAATAAAAATAAGCCTAGAAAAAATAATATATTATATTTAAAAAATTGTACATAAAATAATCTATTGTACAAATAAATTAGAATATTTAAATAATAAAGAGAAAGAAAGTTTTCAGTCTCATTAATATTGTGGTTGTAGGCATTACCAAATATGGAGTTCGCTCGTTTTCCCAACCGTCCTCCCTTCAATGTTCAATCCTTAGTGGCTCTCATTTTCTACTTTCTGTAAATTACTAAATTAATATTCAAATGACTTCATTGTATTTCTTAGTGTGAATTTAATTAATAAATATCATAATTTAAAGTGAGTTTATGTTCATTTCTACTTTTTACTAATGTCAAAATATAGGTCAGACAGATAGAGTATAGGTTATGTTTTATTTGAGATTATTTAGTTTAAATCGTATTTTTTCGTGTTAAATTATTTCAGATGTCGTTTAGAGTGGTTCGTAGTTCTAAATTTCGTCACGTTTACGGTCAGCCCTTGAAAAGGGAGCAGTGTTATGATAACATACGAGTGTCGAAGAGTTCGTGGGACTCTACATTTTGTGCCGTGAATCCAAAGTTTTTGGCGATTATTGTGGAATCCGCTGGTGGCGGTGCCTTTATAGTTCTACCACACAATAAGGTATGTATTCATTCCTATGTTTTCTTCCTATCTCTCATTGTCTATAAATAACATTCGAAGTTTAAATTGCCCCTCACCACTCATATATTTGTATAATCTCAATCGAATTGTTTACTTAACATCTACATTTGTCCATCTATTTGCTTTTAATACGTGAATTGATTTTTAAAATTTGCTTCCATAGTGGCAGGCAATTCAAAAAAGTGGTGGTAACAAAATTAGGGGATAGTGTTTGATGCTGTAGCTACATACCAATCATCTAAATCCAAAATTTAATTACACTACTCAATAGCTAAAGGATTAAAGAATTTTTTGGTATATATGATATATTTGAATTCTTTGGATATATACATATTATATGCTCAAAGAAAATAGTACTCATAACGTACACATATTCACATAAAAGGCGTGTAGGCAGTGTCCCACGACATAGCCACACCCCATTTTTTTAAAGTATAATACCTAACCTTTCTTGTTTATCACTCTTTCCATTAGTGAAAACCGTATCAAAATTCATTGGGTAATTTAAAATAAATTAAAGGAGAATCAGACAGGGACTTTATTTAATAACTAAACCAATGCACCACAGTTTTACCCCAGTTCAATTATTTGAATAAATATCATAATATATTGTCCATCTAGAATAATGTGCCTTTGAAATAGTGAAAGAATTTTTCAAATAGGTGCAGCGCTTTCAGAGATTACATATAAACAAACTTATAAAATTCACTTTCTCTCCTTATCATATTAGTATAGATAAACTTGTATAAATATTATATATATTATTATATTAAATATACATTCTTTCATATGTCCAAAAAAAATCACTTAAAATCCTGACTGGATTCTGCATTAAAAGATAATTTGGATCACCAGATAATTTTATAAGAAAAAATTACTAATTGGCGTGATGTCATATTAAAGGAATGTTGATAAGGATACAAATGGAAAAAAAAATTAAGGGACATCCTTTTTTACAGATAATAAAGTAATCACTAGAAGTAATGATGGTGGCATTTCCTGTTTTGATATGATTTATGTTTATTGAATTTAGAAAGTTATTTAAAAACTACCATTGATTTATTTATCATAAAGATCCTACAGACTCCAAAACCGCTGAACTGATTTTGATGAAACTTTCAGACAATCTTCAGATTAGTGTTCCTGTGAAGTTTGGTAGTGATTGGACGCGGATGAAGTCGCGGGCATATACTATAATCCTTATATATTATAATCCTTACATATTATAATCCTTACATATTATAAGTCCTCCACCGCGTCTGTCTGTCTGTCGCTGTAAACTCAAAAACTACTGCACCGATACTCATGCTGTTTTCTCCAATGGATAGAGTGGTTCTCAAGGAAGGTTTTAATATATAAATTTCACGCGAGAGAAGTCGCGCGCACCAGCTAGTAGTATAAAATATTATAAAAACTATGCACTAAAAAAGATACATTTTTATTTAAAAAAAACAGTAAATTTTCCAATATAGATTGAGGCTATCAAAATATGTGGTAGGCGAGGTATTAAGTTTTTAGATCAAAAGTAATTTTTCAACATCATCATATTTAAGACTGAACAACCACACTTTAATAACTTTGTCTTAACTCTACGTATGGTACATTTCTTAAGGTCACAGTATTTGAAAATTTTGTTGTTTGTTGTATGTAATACATGTGTGTTGAGTATATTTATGACAATCACCTATTTTTGATGTCATATTTGGAATAGAATGAATTATCCCTAATAATTAATGTTGAAGCCATATATATCTATAAGAGACTAAAGACACGTCTCCCATAAACACATGTGGAATCATAATAAACTAATAATAATTAGCACAAACCATATATAATTGCATGATTAATTAGTAATTACACAGATTATCTCCAGGAAAGAAGAGGCAAATTTACTGTGTGTATGTGCTATATTTTCTACACAAATATTGACACTTTTCTATAAAATTTATATAGAAAAGTGTATCAAATATATTTATTTGATGTTATCAACATGACTGTGGTAATACTGGAACCACATGTTCTTAGTATTTGCAACTATGGAGTTCCATAAAAAAATGTATAGACACACACACAATACCCAAGCGACAGCCAATAGTGTATTGTGCAACTGATATGGACTCATAACAATGACTGTAATACAATCACTGGTCTCATATTAATAAAACAAAAAACCCTATTGATATAATAGTGTGTTAAAATATTTTTTTTAATTATGCAATAACCCTTTACAGCCTTAGCATCAAGGTGCTCTATGCCTGTATTGAAAACTATCAAAAATTTACACATTTTTGTTACTGTGAATTCTAGATTATTATTAAACTAGCTGGTGCCCGCGACTTCGTCCGCGTTCAAAATGTTATATAGCCAAAAGCCTTTCTCGGTAAATGGACTATCCAACACAAAAAGAATTTTTCAATTCCAACCAGTAGTTCCTGAGATTAACGCGTTCAACCAAACAAACTCTTCAGCTTTAAAATATTAGTATAGATAGTATAATAAATATAGGGATTATGTAAAAATCATTACAATCATAACATTATATATCTACTACTTGACTTAGACTAATGATAATTATCATCATTTTTAAATGATAATATAAATTAATAACATTGACTTCAGAAATTTGAAAAACTACTGAAAACATTGGCGTTATTCTGAACTATTTATAGAATAGAATAGAATAGAAAAAGTTTTATTTGCGACAAAGGACATAGATACATATACAAACTTAAAAGACACACACAAACATCCCCTGCCACAAATAGATCAAATATATAACATCCAATATAGATTGTTAAAATTAATAGTACCTTTGAAAATTAAAAATAAATATAGTGAAAATCCCATGGGACTCTTTAAGTACTGTGGAGTGATTCCTATTCACAAAAAAGTTGACTATACATTACTCATGGAACAGTACTTTCGCGAGGAAATTCAGGTAGTCACAAGTCACACAATAGTCACTAGAAAGGTAACCAATAGGTTATTATATAAACCAAAATGTACTAATGAGTATGGCAAAAGAACCTCGCAATATATAATTCCCCATCTCATTAATAATTTACCTATCAATCTAAAAAATAAAATTACACAAAAAAACATAAAGTATACCTTAAAAAAACATTACCTAAATTAAATAAATATCTGTATTAAATAAATAATAAATCTGCATGGAATGGGACGCCCTGTGTAGCGAGTTGCACACGCACAAAGCGTGGCGATGCCTCGCTCGGCCGGATTGATTTGTTTTCTTGTAAATGTCTAGACAAACCTAATCGGTAATGGTTTCCAGACATTTTAATCATTTTGTATGTGAATACGTGTGGATAATGAATAAATAAATAAATAAATAAACCGGCTCCAACTCAGCATAATGCAGGTTGTAGAAACCTGCGCTGGTCTTCCGTTAGAGCCGATGGTGATGTTACACACTTATTAACAAAACATAATACATACATAAAAGCTCCAAAAAACTGCCACTTTTATTAAAGACTCGTTTACGAATATTAAAGATGGCAGTGAAGTTATTTTTATAAAATCTGTCAAATGTTTGGCTGCTTACATGGTTTACACTGGATGAACCTTAAAAATGTTTAGAATTTTATATAAATTTAAATTGCCCTATACCTTTAATTTAATTAATTTAGTCCTTTAATATGTCTCAGAAATTGGACTGTTAGGTTTTTTTTTTTTTTTCAAAATTTGAAAAACTACTCAGATTGTTTCACTGAACTCCTTTTATTTGTGGCATTATTACATGTCAGACAGGCAAACGTTTCATCCATCCACTTTGCTTATCATACCAGCTGAAGCAGGCCATATCGCTCGTGACTATGTTATGTTATGAATTAAAAAAAAGATGAGATCCTAGAGTGTGGTTATTACAGCAATGGTCTCTAATATCCCATACTTATACGCCCAAATACAACAGCACATGTGCTGTTATTTCGCGGATGCTTTGCCACTTTAAAAAAAATCTTTATAATCATAATTTATTTATGACATTAATGATTTTAATTGAGTTCGATTTTCACCTTTGAAGTTCTTTTCAAATTTCTAAAGTATAGCGATTGCTATAATTGGCATATTCGTTTCGTTATAAAAGCGTACATTATTCACCAGCAGATATGACTAATGAAATTTGGCAACATGTAAAATATAATGACGGCGACACCCCATAAATTCACTCTATATATAATTATATATTTAAAGCTATAATAAGACATTGGGCCATTGATAGAAAGATTATTAATAACATTATTTATAATACATATAGTTTATTTATACATACACGCGGTAAGTTGTGCAATATTTCGCCAAACAGGAGAAAATCAGGGCCCGCCCACGCGCGCTCTAAGAAAAGCGCGGGAACTCATGTGTTGAACCGTGTGCAATTTTTATGATCAACTAGTTTTAACCCGCGACTTGGACCGCCCCCTTTTTTCTTAGGTGTAAAAAAAATATTGGCTCATGTTTTCGTGAGGTGTTGAATTTTTTATTTTTGTTTTAAGACGATCCCTCGGCATTAGTTATTTTTTTTTTAAAATGAAAGAGGCATCCTATGTCATATTCTGTATCCCCGTCAACGTGTATGCAAAATTTCACGATGATCGGTCGAGTATTTAAGGCGTGAAAGCGTAACAAACAAACTCACTTTCGCATTTGTAATATTATTTAGGATGTACTCTCGGGTATTTTTTATATATAATATAAGAGATGTTATCGAATATGTAATTTTATTTGTTTACTGTTAAGGAAATTAATACCAAAGTAATTTTTGCCAAAGCATACCAAAGAAGTAATTAATACCAAAGAATATCTGTGAAAAAAATAAACTATTTTCAAAATTTGTCCAAAATTTGTTTAGCCATTATAAGGAAATGAAATATAAAAAAGTGTACCTTTTGTCGTCAAAGTAGGGTCCTCAAAATCATATATATATATATATATATATTTGAAGTATGTAATATTTCTTTTAAGTATAGTTTTTGTCTGTTCATCTGTGCGTTTGTGCACGCTAATCTCAGAAACGGCTAAACCGATTTGAATGCGGTTTTCACCGTATGTTTTGTAGCAAGCTTCCTGTAACATTTTACTGTTTGTTTCATTTTAGTGAATATCTAAATACCAAGCTTACGAAAACCGCGCGTACGAAGTTGCGGACACATCTAGTAAAATATGTAATTTGAAGCATATTAAAAAAATAGACCTGGTTTTTTATATGGTCTGTTTGCATAATCTTATTAAATTAGTGTATGGCGGAAACTTCACCTCGCGCGTCTACTCGGATACAAATAAATAACCCACTAGGATCTTAGTCATTAATTTCCCGCATTATATTTCCAGAATTCATATTTTGTTACCAACAAATTTTACAGTTGATTTCACGATTAAATTAATTGTGGCGGCATTACGTAAACTTCCAATTGCTTTAATTATGTCTGAAGGTGAAGTTTCTACGAAGTGATGAATGGAGTAAAGCTAATATTAGCTTTAATGTACAAAATACGAGTTATTGTGACCGTAGTCACACTATTTGTCGCCATAACTAACGACCTGCGCATAAGAGGGACAGTCCTCGGGGTACTTTTTGTCCGTCAAAAATGTATCTCTTACAACTGGAATGAAATTAAATAACCTAAAGCAAGGCCAATGAGAGAACGCAAAAAATGTAAACAAACTATCAAGGGTTGTCAAGATGGCTTCCTATACCATGAAACAGATAGCGCCGGCCGCTTCGTACGAAGGAACAGGACAGAGGGCCGAGTTTGTTTGCGTTGTCTCCTTGGCTTTACTATAGATAAGATACCTAGAGACCGGCCCCCACAAAATACGTGGGAGTCCCCGAAATAAATAGAACTAATGTGCCAAGCGTACAACGCATATATATAGCGGATCGGACAAAAGTCCCTCGTCTACGTAAACCATTATCGTGTCAACGTCCGTATGCCCAGCGGAACCCAAATCACCCTCATGTGTGATCTGGAACTTTGTATATTTAGAGTTATGTAGATATCTGTATTTTTTACAAGTAATAACTAGCCGCAGAGGCTTAAATTTTTATAATGCATCTTTTTTAAAGAGAAAGGTGTGGTTCGCAAAAAAAAAATTGTTGCATATAATTTTCTGCAAAATGAGCAGAAACACTTGCGCAACAAGAAGGAAATTAAAACTAAAACTCACAGATTTAATTAATTGATTAAGCGATAATAAGTCTTGTTCTGAACATTTTGAAATTGCCCACTCACATGCCTCTGGCTTTGTTTGGTGAGTGGTCATATCGTTCATATCTTATTATCTACAACCAGCTATTTTTCTACAACCAGCCTTTTCCCGAAAACTCATCCACGATTGCGTCAAGGAATATGTATACTTGGGACAATCGGGGTAACTTTTGACAACTTGACAGAGAAAGAAGTACAAAGACCGATTTCCTTAGCTTGGAGCAAGTATTGGAGCTTAAAAGAAATTTTATAAACACACATATTGACCAAAAAGTTAAAAGAAAGTTATATGATGTTGCCATTCTTCCTTGCCTTACATACGGCTGCCAGATTTGGGCGCTGAATTACGTTGAAGAACAAAAACTTGCAAGCTGTCAACGTAAGATTGAGGGTAGTATGCTAAACCTAAAATTATCTTCTGAAAACTATAATGGAAATTGGCTGGACATATATGTCGATTGGACGACGGAAGATGAACCAAAATTATAAAGGAATGGGTGCCTCGAGAGGAAAGAAGGAAAAGAGGAAGACCAAAAAGACGGTGGGCAGATGTTTTCCTAGCAAAATATGGACAGAAATGGATGAGGAAGACAAGAGACAGGAAATTATGCAGGAATTGGGAGGAGGCCTACGCCGATGAGGCGACTACATAAAATTAAATCGGAACTAAAATCATAACAATGACTTATACCATTGAGTAAATAGTACTTAAGTACTATTTACTCTATGCTTATACGTATATATAAATTGGACGCTTCTATTTTTATATGAAAAGAAATGTTACATGTATCTGCGTTATATAAATTTGTTCAAATGTTTTTATCTAGAATAAATGACTTATTATTATTAATATTATTATGTAAACTATTTCAGACTAAAATGCCACGTGTTTTCATAGGTCAACTGGATATATTTAATAGGTATTACAAAGTAGGTAACCATTAGGTATTTTGTTGACATTTGTAGAAGTCCTATTTGGCTCCTGGATAGTCTTGTATCCGGAATTTACTTATTCCCTCTCTACCATTTATACTAATTTTTAATCAAAATTATTTTCTACAAATATCAAAATTCTTAATAAGTTTGAAAAGTTTATTTCCAAAGTTGACTTGCCACGAATCGAACACCGACGATTCCCGGCATCGAAAGACAAGCACCCTAACCGCTCATTCAACGGGCTCGTCTCAAAACCAGACTGGGTTAATAGAGTTTCTTACTCGGGAAATGAAACTATACACATGAATTTAATAAATGCATACGTATTTTAATAATAATATAAAGATTGTAACTAGTGATAATAACGCGAGTTGGCCACTTGCCATCAGTTATACGACGCGGTGCGCCCGTTGGACTGCCGCGTCGTAAACAATGCCTGGACACACTTTAAACACATTGAATATATTTTATAGAAGTGTATATACAGAAACTCATTATTTAACTGCATTTTAGTTGTAGCAGTGAATGTCGTGTGCCATTTCAAGTGGCAATGAGTAGCAAAACAGGTAGATAGAAATTTGTAGTGGTCATGGCTCAATAGCATAAATAAAACAATCACAGGTTTTCAAAATATCCGATTCGAAAATAACCAAATACGTAAAATCAGATTTTGTATAGTTACAAATAAATTTCAATAATAATTATCAGTTGGTTAACAACATTTGCAAGTAAGTCCCTGTTATGATTAGTGTTTATAGGATTTACAAGATAAATACGTCGAAGAGTACACAGGAGTTATTTAATATCTTAACTATTGTTCGCGAAATGGAGTAATTTTCAAAAAAAAAAAAATATTGATAACATCAATCTCATCAAAAGAAAAAGAAAATCGCTTCACAAACAAATTAAAAAAACAAACGGATTTTTTGATAAATATTAGCCCACACTTCGAAATTCGTCTTCGGACCCTTTGGACCCACAAGTTCTGACCCTACCTACGAAAAAGTACCCTTTTGACCCGCTGTTATAAAAGGTACAGTCTAACTAGCATTTCAGTCGATATGAATAGTCGTTTACAAGGTTCAAAGGTGGAATAATTTCAAAGGCAAGATAAAAAAAATCTAAAGGATGTCAACAACAAAAAAATATTTGTGCAAATGAACAGTTTAGCTTTACCTATTTATATAAGCAGTATAGTTTAAAAATTTAAAAAGTCCATATCGAAATTTGGTGCCGTGAGCGGTGCGAAGAAGTAAACATCTGGAGTGTTTTGCTGCGGCTAGCTGACGGCATTGCCGACAATAAATGTACCTACTATGTAGATTTCTTTAAAAAAAAAAAAACGTAATTTTGTTGGCAACCACATATGCCTAGATTTTTTTTTTAAATGATTCCAGGTTTATCGTATCCTCCATATTTGTATGTCGCCTAAGCGAGTTTGTTTTTTTTTTAAATAAAATATACATCTTACACTGGTAATGTTACAGTAAGCTTTTTATAGATGGAGGATTTTTTAAAACTTAAAAAAAAACAATTCTTTTCTCTCTTTATAATATTATAGTGTAGAAATTAGATTCTTTGAATTTTCACTGAAGACAATATTCCTATTAGGAAAAGTACCTATTTATGTATCGATGTTACAAATAGTTTTCCTAATATTCAATTATGTAGTTTAAAGACTGTCATCATGGCCTACACATGGGCGGTTGGAATGATCAAGCTCTAATTTAGTAACTTCTAAATTCGTATAAAAATAGTCACAAATTTCTTAGTGGGGGTCTGAGAGATTCGCACAAATATTTTCTGCATTAGCCGACCTACATAAGTGGATATAGTTGTAAATTATTCATAAGGCGACTACCAGTCGCCGTTAAACAACCGCTAATTGCATGTTTGTATAATTCCTAACGCTTATTAACACTTTCACCGTAAAGTTAATAAAGATATCAAAATAATTGGTTTGGGCCTACATATTATTTTAGTAAAAGTGAGGCTCTAAAGCTTTGGGAATGCTGTAGGCTACTGCTTACAGATACATTAGGTAGCCCTCGACTTTTTTTTATTAGAGATGATTTTGCTCTTGGTCAGCATCTAGCCGTGTAGCGAAAATGAGCTCACCCAGAAGATACATATTCACTGGAACTTTGAATAGAATTGGGTTATTCACTGGAGCTCGGAAACACAGACAGGAATTTCAAAACCTTGACGTTTTAACGATGTATTAAAGCTAGTACTTAGAGTAGTCTACTAACTAGCTGGTGCCCGCGACTTCGTCCGCGTTGAAAAATAAGAATATAGCAACTGAGAAAATATATGAGTAATTTATCCTAACAAAGAATATATATTATTTAAATCCATTCATTATAACTGGATTACTCTAAACTAAACAATGCAAGAGATGATTCTCTGAAAAAATGTGTAAATTCTCAAACATGCAATATGATGGTTTCCTATTTCCAGGTCGGTCGAATTCCAGCTGATCACCCACTAGTGGGCGGCCACAAGGGTCCCGTTCTCGACATCGCCTGGTGCCCACACAATGACAATGTAATAGCGAGTGGTTCCGAGGATTGTGTTGTCAAGGTAAATTGTTAATTTATCATCCTAATAGGCCTAATAGGTATAAATTTAAAGGTTTAGCTGACAGGCCAACGGTGAATTTGTTGGAAGATGGCTACTTTCCCTTAAGGACACAAGCCACTAGACTGTACTGATTGTAGAAGTCCATTTTATAGCTAGACGGAAGGTAGATTATTCCAAAAATCGCGCAAAATTAGGGGATGAATTCTATACCTATGTAGATCTGGGAAGCGGCACCATATCCAAGTGAACCTGCGGATGGACTCCTCGTAGCCTGCCTTGTCAAATTAAAAAATAGGGAAGTCTAATAAATATAATAGTTGACGAACCCATTGGTCGAATGGTTAAGATGCTTGCCTTAGCGCTCTGACTCTGGGGTCCTGGTTTGATTCCAGCGATCAGGAGCACATTGTTGAATTCCAAAAATGTTGAACAGGCTGTGAACAGGTTGAACAGTTTTTTCTAGGTTCTGGCTGGATCTTGAAAATAGGGGCCAGGCGCATTGGGGGTACCTACCCCGTCCGGTAGCAGTGTAGAAAACAAACAGCACGTGTGCTGTTATGTTTTGGCTAGTGAGTAAGGGATGCCGAATATATTAGCAGCGCACTTGTAAGCACTCGCGGCGTTGCTCGTGTTAAGGCGACGTTAGTAACATACCATCGTCAGCCTTTGCACACAAAAAAAAAATTGTCTTTGTAACATCGACTTGATGCTTTGTAAGCTTCCATTCAGAATAGTAAAAGAAATCACCGAAACACTTACGGAATAGAAACATGTTACGGTGGCCACTTGAACACCGTAACATGTTTCTGGTGGAAATCTGGTGGAAATCCGGTGGAAATTGTCTTCCAGGTATGGCAAGTGCCTGACGGTGGTCTTTCGCGCACGTTGACCGAACCAGTTGTGGATTTGGTTTACCATCAGAGACGCGTAGGCCTTGTTCTTTGGCATCCGACAGCTCAAAATGTTCTGCTAACTGCCGGCTCTGATAACCAGGTGAGCCTGAACATGGAACTGTATATTAAAGATACAAGTAAGATTACTTAACTTTTTGAGTGATCACACACACAGCTGTAAATGTATATTTTTTACTATACATTATAGTAAATGTCATATGGAACATAGTCGTCAGGAAGGCAAATGTAGGGTACACTGCTATATTACATATTTAATTTTTAGCATAATTATATTATATATGTTATAGTCACATCTGTGCTGGGCATAGAGCTTAAGCTTTACATATTGTTTTTGAATAATTTTTTTTTTTGTTTAAAGTTTCGTCAAACACGAGATTAAACCTCAGTGGTTTTTAGTGTTATCATTTTACATGTTATTTTATATATTAGTCTTAAAATTGTTAAATATTATAAATAAAATAAAAAAAATTTGATTAATCTACAACCGGTTCCGACTCACAGTCAAAGTTATGTATTTTGCTAAATAGATATAATCTGTGCTGTTTTTATCATAAGAAATAATTAGTTTTAGAAGTTTTAATGTTTACAACAGAAACATAAATATTGAAAATAATATTTTATTTTGTGGTAAATAGATAGCAATATGGAACGTTGGCACAGGAGAAGTGCTCATCAGTCTGGACTGTCATCCAGATCTTATCTACTCCGCCTGTTGGAACTGGACTGGATCCAAGTTGTTGACCACATGCAGGGACAAAAAGATCAGGTATATCCGTATCCGTATCCGTGTCCGCATTAAATAGGAAGGTGGCCTTTACAACTGTTATATTTAATTATATCCCGTTTATCTCACAGGATAATAGATCCCCGCAAGGGCGAAGTCGAGTCGGAGGCGATAGCTCACGAGGGCAGCAAAGCTTCTAGGGCGATTTTCCTTAAGCATGGTCTTGTTTTTACTACTGGGTGAGTAAAAAACCAAATATATTGTTTTATTCTATTCAAAAATTAAGTTATATTCTATTTCTATTCAAAAATATCTTGTTTTTTTATCGATATTCAATCAAAGACTAACAAAATATAATTCAATTTATGGTAATGTGCGATTTAATTGTTACAGTAAGTACCGCAGGAGCGGTATTTTTTTGTATATTTTCTGTATCCCTATTGTTTGAATGTCCAGGTTCAGCCGCATGTCGGAGCGCCAGTACACGTTGCGGACTCCCGACGCCCTCAACGAGCCCATCGTCACCGTCGAGATCGACACCAGCAACGGAGTCATGTTCCCCCTCTACGACCCCGACACCAACCTCATCTACCTCTGCGGGAAGGGCGACTCCGTCATCCGCTACTTCGAGGTCAGTCTGCGCCACCCCCTTGTCCCCTCTCCCAGCCAATCCGCCGGAGGATGCTCGGGCTCATGCGGTTGACCAATATCCGCCGCCTTTCCCCCAGTCCCCCCCATCTTCCCGCGCGGTGATCTTGGGGGAGAGTGCCGCCCGTCGTGAGTTTCCCCGAGATGGCCGCGTACCTCCACTTTCGGGTACGCCGAGATACCAACTGGTAGCGTACCCCTCCCCGCGCTGGATAGCCGTGGCGGGGCACGCTAGAAAGTCGTTGGATTTTGAGCGATACGAATCCGGAATAACCCCGCAGTGTCCCCTATCCAATAGGATTGCCCAACGTTAAAAAGGGTGCTTGCTTTAACGCTCTGACTCGGAGGTCCATGTTTCCATGCTTTTGTGTTTCGGTAAGTTAGTTGAGTGAGTAATGAGTAGTAGCACTTGCAGCACATGTGACGTTGCTTGTGTAAAAGTGGACCGATTAACATAATAAATTGTTGCAGGTGACTCCAGAGCCCCCGTTCGTCCACTACATCAACACCTTCCAAACACCGGACCCGCAGAGAGGTATGAAGCCAATACATGTTTACACCACTGCACTAATATACACAATTATTTTTTAAAACTGCGACGAATGTGATGTTGTCGGCAGGTATCGGCATGATGCCGAAGCGCGGATGCGACGTGGCCACCTGCGAGATCGCCAAGTTCTATCGGCTCAACAACTCCGGACTCTGTCAGGTATTATCATCATCGTGTCTCTCGGTGCCTTAAATTGTATTAAAAAAAGGACTGCGCTTCAAGTATTTATGGCACAGAAGGGGACGTTTCGTTTCCTTTGTCCTAAACGCAGGCCTATTTTACCGATACACATCATAATTATATTACATCCAGACTTGAATATTCATTCATTCATTCATTTTCAACTTATTGATAAATAGTTGAACTGCATTTATTTGCGAATAAACACGCTGCCGCCGATATTTTTGGCGACACTGCCTAAAAATAATTTGACAACTTCGCTACATAATTATGTGTGGTAGCACCTTAAAGGGAGAGACGGTGTTCAGTTGCGCGTCGCATAAGTGTCTTGGTCTCGCACGCGACCCGAACGGTCCCGCGTCTCTGTCCGGTGTGTTGCCAGCGTTTCGAGGTTGTTGTGTCTCGTGTCGGAGATGGTTGTGTGGGTGCCGCAGGTGGTGTCGATGACGGTGCCCCGCAAGTCGGAGCTGTTCCAGGAGGACCTTTACCCCGACACGCTGAGCGACGAGGCGAGTCTCACGGCCGACGAGTGGTTGGCCGGCGAAGACGCCGAACCCTGCACGATGTCGCTCAAGGTAGAGTACCTTTTTAAGGTAATTGTTTACGCACAAATGGTCTAGATGGCGTTGTAGGTAGCATCAGTTCATTTACATTTCTCTTATCTTTGTTTACATAAAAATATATATAAAAAATCTTGCTCAATTTAATATAGAGTATAGAAATAACTAAAATTTATTGATTTTTAATATAGATATAATCCAAAAGTATTAGCACTTATAGCCTAATTTTGTAGGAGCCTCTTGAGCTACCAAAATACGAATTTAGTCTTAACTGTACAGGTTAAAGTAGCCTTAAGTATTCAAGTAACTGTCTTACTTCATCATTGGATAATAGTCCGATGAACATTTCTATATTAATATATCAAAACATAATACTAAACACATAAAGATAAAACAAGTCTGCATTTTATTTAACATAATTTTGAGTTGCTACAAAATTTTGTGGATATGTGAATAGAAATAGGTATTTGTTAGTTATATAAAATTAATAATATTTTTATAAATTTGTCAGGCATTTTAATTGTTAGCCTTAAGACTGTTCTGTAAACTGTCTTATGCAAATATCCGATTCTATTGCTTTGGAAATAAAGTTCAATATCAAATGTTTTTTTATATAGATACATAATGATTATGTTATTTGAAAACATATTTAACTGTTGTGTTTATTTTATATAAATATTGTTTTGTATGTTGTGTCAAAGCATGATTTTACTTATAATAGTTTTGTGTATATTAACAACAATACTGATTGATTCTCTTCAGAGTGTGTTTATTACTTAATTATGACCCTTAGGGGACTTGATTAAAAAAATTAAATACGTCAATTGTGTAATAACTGTGAATTGCTTACTTTAGAAAATTAATAATTTCTATTTAGATGCTACAATTAAATTTCTGTCAAAATGGAAATGTTTTGATGATTTTATTTAATCATGATCAGTGAGTATATTGAGTTTGCTTTGTGAGCATTTGTCTTGATGTGTTGGCTTGATGTGGTGTGTTGAGTTGAGACTAACCGAAGCCGAAGCCAACCAGCGAGAGACAGATGCTAAAGTGGTGTGGGGATCCCCCTAACCAAACTACAGGAGCGCGCGCTCGTTGTGCAGGGCGGATACGTGTCGGGCCGCGGGGCGCAGCAGCTGCACGTCGTCAAGAAGGCCAACGCCCTCGCCTCCGGCAAGGACAGGGACAAGGACAAGGACCGCTCGCCAACGCCCGCCCACCGCAAGGACAGGGACGAGAGCCACGCGGGAACTCCCGCCTCCGCCACTCCGCCGCCGGCCGTCACGGCCGCATTGGTGAGCATTACGACTATAATCATCACGTATGCAACATTTCAGACAGACAGACACGGAGCTACTTTTACATTTATAATATTACTAGCCGACCCGGCAAACGTTGTTTGGTGGGCAACCCTTATTATCACTTAGGGGTATAAAAAATAGTTTATGAACTATTCTCATACCCAGTTTCGGATGAGTTTAGTTACAAACACTGTGACACGAGAATTTTATATATGTATATACGAATAGAAGTTTGGATTTTGCTTTTTCGAAGTGAAAGACTTCTTTAGGCGCGTTTAGCGAGGAAATAAAACCCTCAGTGAAGTTCAATTGTATAAGCGCCATCTATCCGAACTAGTACGGAGATATTTATGGGTCTCTTTAACTTTGCAGGAGAAACAGCTGTCTGACCTAGTTGACGAGATCCGCAAGCTCAAGTCGGTGATCGTGAAGCAAGAGAACCGCATTCGCGCCTTGGAGGCCACCGTTAAGGCGGCCCCCGCCCCCTCCCCCGCGCCCACGCCGACCCCCGCGCCCCCCGCGGCCCCATCTCCCCCCTCCCCCACCAACCACGACGCCGCCGACAACATGGCGCCCGACGAGGTCTGAACCACCGGCCCACCAAGCGCAACACCGCCTCCCCCCCTCCCACACACGCACTACTGGACGTCCACGTTGACATGACGGCCGTTCGTCACTTTGACATGACTTGTGGTCCAAACGAGAAATTCATGTCGTGCTTTGTTCGAATCAGGGTTGTTGCGGATGAAGAATTTTTAACATGCATCAATTTTTTTTTTTTTTTTTTTAAATGCACAAATAAATGAAATAATTAGTATCGAGAGGCAGATACTTGTATGTATGTATACTGTTGATGATTGAAATCGATCAATTTAATGATTTTTTTTTTTAGTAAGCAATCAAACATTTAGTAGAAAATTGAAACAATTTGGGGATTATGTAGGACTAGCTTAGCAAAAGATTCGCTAGATTATTGCAGATTGCGATTGCGGATGCGGATATCCGCAAAAGGCCTGCTGCAAAAACCATCGTTGTGTCGAGACAGAGTAAAAAGAACAATGGCGAATCCCCATATGATTTATTTATACACTAGTTTACGCGATTTGTCTATAATTTTTATGACATTACTCATTTAAAAAAAAAGTATCATGTGATTATCTTACACATGATTCCCTAAAAAAAAATAAACTAAGTCATTTGACCACATTTAAAAACTCCTCTCTTCGAGTTCGCTAAGGATTATTAATTAATTTATTAAAAAAAAAAATTGAGAATTTTTTTCAAAAATAATTTCGTCAGTGTTCTTTCGTTGTTTAATGCGTGTATTTTTTTTTTATTTTTTTTTTATTGTGGCGACAAAAAATCATAACCGCAAATGTAATAATTCTTATGAACTTATCGTTAACCTCTTCTAAGACTACCCTACAAGGAAATGTAAAATGTTAAACTGCCTCTTTGTACATATATATTTTTTTAAACTACCCAAAAAAATCTAATTTTTCACTTGGCGTCTGACAGTAATAAATAAATTTGTGACAGTTAAAATAGATAATTTATTATTATACATATACAAATACATGATATATATTATATATTACTGCTCTCTCAATATATTGAAAAAAAAAAAAGAAAGAAAAATTAATTATAGAGTAGATCAAAAACTCGAAAAAAATTGTTGGATGAATTTAATTATTATGATGCATGGTCAGTTTGAAAATAGTTAAAAAATGTGTTTTCAATGCAGTATCTTTTTTAATATATTATTTTAAGTAAAATTTGTAAATATGAATAATATACTAGTTTTTGAAGTGATACGCCGATTACATTGTGTGCCTTATGTCGTGCTGTTTAAGAGTCATATTCTATTGAAGTCACAAAATTGTAATGTAATATAATATAGCGCTCATTGGTGACATGATGAGTTTAAACATTTCAAACTTTATAAAATATCTTAATTTCCATTGTCTATGGGTCGCGAGACCCATAGACAATGGAAATGGTCTATATTTCAAATAAAATTTAAGGATCGTCTTAACTTTTATATTATATTCCTCTTAATATTCTTGCTTTGAAGACAAATCTTAATTTAGTCAAAAAGGTGAAGTCCTTTTTGGAATCCTTCTGTGATTCAAAATTTTTTTTTTTTTTTTTTTTTCACCAACGTTAGAAAATAATGTCATTTTGCGGCCTTTTGAGATTGAAAAAAAAAAAGTGTTTTTTTTTTTTTCAAATTGACTTGTAGATAGAAAAAATTTAACTTTTTTTTTTTATTAACCTGAAATTTGTTTAAGCTTTTCACGTCACAATGTCACGAAACAAAGTGTCACTTAAATGTTTTATTTTAAGTATAATATGCATTTAGGTTAAGGAGAAGTGCACTTAATCTTGTTCGCTTCTAAGTGGATTTTTTTTTTAATTTTTTTTTTTTTTTTAAACATGTTTCTTAAACGTTATCGAAACCCATTCGTTAATTCAATCTTAGTCACACACATCGCTGGACAAGACCAAAAAAAGAAAATTTTTTTTTGTGCTCTATGAGTGTGTGTTTAAAATAGACACACACACACACACACACATCAAAGAACCCATAATATAGTTTTTGTATTCAAGTGTTTTATATGTAAAAAAAAAATATATTCAATTGTGGGGTGATTTGATGATAATTATTGTATTAATTTAATGATTTTTTTTTTAAATTCATGAATAGGATCGTGTTAACGGCAATAGAATTTTTTTTTTTTTTTTTAATTTTTAAAATGAAGATATGCTAAATTTGTGTTTAGGCATATTTATTTAGCTATTTTCAGAAATTCGAATAACTAATTTGAGAGTATATTAAGTATAGAATAGAAGACGGGCTTTTGGCCCCAAAAACGCGTGAACGCCATCTAGTTGAACGATGGAGAACTAAATTCTGATAATTCAATGTAACATCTAGTTACATTAGTATTATTTAGTGGTATTTAGTACCAGTTATTAAACCGATACTAAAAAGTGTACACGAATATTTAGTACTAGCTGGTGACGGCGGCTTCGTCCGTTTAAAAAAATATGCGAACAATATAACGCTTGACCTCTCTATACGTTACTTTTTATTTTATTTAAAAATTACCCCCATAGGGAACGGTCCTTTTTTTTTTCTTACATGAAAGGTACCCTATGTCCTTTTGTGTGTGTGTAAAATATCACAACGATCGTTCGAGTAGTTTAGGCGTGAAAAAGGAAAGAAACAAACAGACAGACAAGAGTTCCAGTGTCACATCACCTCATAAGTTGTGACTAAGAGTTTTTTTTTAATTTTTTTAATATATATATATATAATACGGTTTTAATCAAGTTAGCATTAAAAGAGTCGAGTAACTTGGTGCTTAAATGTAATGTTTAAAAAAAATAAAAATAAAAAAGTTAAACGTTGCGCTTTAAAAAAATTTTGCTGGCTCAACACTTTTTTTGTTTTTTTTTTGTAATTATAATTAATGTAACATTTTTACGAGTGCGCGCTTTTTTTTTTTTTTTTTTTTTTTTCATGCAATTTTCAATTGAATAACAAACAAACAAATAAATTTATTTCGTTTTAGAATTTTTAAGTTTTTATAGGGATTTTAATTTTCGTGTAAACTTTTCTCCTCTTTTTTATTGTGTTACGATTAATTTTGACAGCTAGTCATGTCACTTATTCATTTTATATATTATAAACTTATATATTATATATTTTATTATTATGTACGTACGTCAAGTATTATAGTTGAAAAAATGAAGATGTATTATTTGCAAAGTTTTCTAAATAGATGGCGCTATTTTAGATGTTGTAATGTTTTCATAGTGGAAGAAAGAAAGAAAGAAAGGAAGAAAGAAAAATGCTTGTTTTGTAGTAGTTTTTTTAAAAATTTTTTTTTTTTTTTGTAAATTATTTTATAATTATAATTTTATGTGAAGCTTATCGTTTAATTCTTTTGAGTTTTGTGTTTAGTGTTAAATTTATAAATGGGGTAAAAAGAGATGGGATTGCGTATTGGTGATTTTTTTATTATATATACATATATATATACATGACTAGTCGATGCCCGCGAGTTTGTCTTAGAAATTTAACTTTTAAAACGATTTTCTTGAGAAATGTTTTATAAATTTGTTAAAAAAATATTAAATTTTTACTCAAACTGTTTATTCCCGGAATTCGGTTTAACGAAAGGTTTTGTGGGTTTTCGCCGAAACGGAGATTAAAGCGCGATTCAAAAGCGCCATCTAGTTCAATAATGGATAACTAAGTTCTTAATGTTCTTAATCCCAAAAAAAGCATCCATTGTCTTAATCCATATCACAATCCACCTGTGCGCCAAGTTTCATCCAAATCCATTCATCTTTCGCATTTATAATATTTTATTATTAATAACTAAGTTTTTGCCATAATAACTGTAATTTAAGCATATTTTGGCAATATGTAATTTCATCTCTAAAACCCCAACTACCTAATAAGGCAGAAACTAACGAGCTATAATATATATGTTAATAATTTTTTTTTTATATATATAAATGTCCAAATGTATTCACAATGTTCCGTTCAAAGAGCTTCGTAACGATTTTAAAATTTATGTCCGTTGCCAAAGCGACGGCGTAATTTTTGACGGTACTTTTGGAAAAAATAATTTTGTAAATGTGCAATTGAATATTAGAACCAAACGTTTTAAACTTGTGTAAATATTTTTTTCTTTTTCGTAATAAATATACGACATTGCCAAAACTGAAAATAGTAAAATATAAAAAAAAGAATGAAATGAACGCACAATTCGCTCGTAGTCAGTCCGCGTGAATTAAAAATAAAATTCGTTGCATAGTGGATTTTTTGTTTTCCAATTTGCATTTCACAAGCAATAAAATAAATAAGGTTGGCTAATTGTTGCTTGCGCTGACGCAGACGCTTGAGCGATCGTTCTTGTCGCTTCAGCAACTAATTTTATGAAGTAAGCGACAGAAAAGTCGCTTTAGCAACTAATTTTATGAACGAAACGACAGAATAGTCGCTTTAGCAACTAATTTTATGAAGGAAGCGACAGAAAAGTCGCTTAAGCAACTAATTTTATGAAGGAAACGACAGAATAGTCGCTTTAGCAACTAATTTTATGAGGGAAGCGACAGATTAGTCGCTTCAGCAACTAATTTTATGAAGGAAGCGACAGAAAAGTCGCTTCAGCAACAGAAAAGTGAACAACTATCACTCGAACAACAGTAGCAACACATTTTTAGTCGCGTTTTTATCTTGAATTTTTTTATTGTAACTATGTAAATTACGTGTAAATGCAACAAAAAATGAAATAAATATATGTAACCTATATTTACATTTTACGATAATGGTGCTAATGACAATATCCGTTGTGCCAAAAGCAAATACTTAATCTTGTAATTGAATAAAATAAAGATGTGAAATTTGTCATTTTTTTTTTTTAAATATAATTACGATATATTAAGTGCCTTGTTGTGTTTAATACTCAATCAAATGTTGCAATTATGGAAGTTGAACAGAAATAAATGTCTATTTTACTATTTTCATCGATGTTATTATTTTTGATATCTAACCAAAGTTTTAAAAACAAGAGGATTGCTTTTTTTGCAAGGTAACACTGATTACGGTACGTTTTTTTTTAATAATTATTTTTATTAAAAAAAAAAAATTCCGCAAACATCAGATACGTTTAGGAATTGATGTCTGTGTGAACTTTCTGTTATAGGAAAATCTCAAAAAATACTATTAAAGCTAGAATCATAAAACTTTGACCAATATTAACTTTTCAAGTAATCGTTATTTTTTAATAGTACAAAAGCTAAGTGAGGTGAAAGAGGGAAAGAAGTTCCATCATATTGTTGGCCGAAATACTTAAGACTTTTTAGTTTCGATAGTTCAATGAATTAATGTAATTGGACTACTGAAACTTGAAAAAAGTCCCAATAATTCAATCAATTGAACTAGTGGCAATAGATCGTTCAATTAATTAATGTAACTGAACTACTGAGACTAAAAACAAGTCCCGAAAGTTCAATCAATTAAACTATTGGGAATAGACCGTTCAATTAATTACTGTAATTGAACTACTGAAACTTGAAAATTGTCCCAATAATTCAATCAATTGAACTAGTTGGAATAGACCGTTCAATTAATTACTGTAATTGAACTACTGAAACTTGAAAATTGTCCCAATAATTCAATCAATTGAACTAGTTGGAATAGACCGTTCAATTAATTACTGTAATTGAACTACTGAAACTTGAAAAAAGTCCCAATATTTCAATATTTTAGACCCAAATTGAGACTACCTCCATCATTAAAATTTACAAACAACCTTCTTAGAGATAAGGTTATTAAATAATCAAAACTACCTTCATTGTAACATAGTATTTATTTATTAACTTTTATCTAACACATTACATAATTAATTATGTGACACGAGATCTTGTCAAGTAAATTGATATTTACACATTTTATCTTTAATTAAATAAATTATATATTTCACTGAAGCTACTTATATCGATTAATAGTTCATTAATTAAATACATTGTTTTAAATTATTTGTCCACATCGAACGCCTCGTTGAACTGTTCCTGTGTGATCTTCCTTTTCTTCAATTTCTTCATGAGAGCCACGTCCGCTGCCAGTTCATCCAATTCCTCCCGAGTGACTCCGGCTCTCCTCTTCTTCCCCTTGCCACCTTCTCTCGCCACCTGCTTCCACTCTCTTCTTTTCTTCTTCCTTTCTTTCCTATCTTCTTTCTCTTGTTTCGCTTTCTCCCACGGTTCAGATTGAGCCTACGAGTTCAAAAGTTATCTCTTTACATTTCTCAAATTTGCACACTAACTAGCGACCCTCACCCGGCTTTTTGCACTAACACTGAATTGTGAATTGTCAAAATACTTACATTCTTTTTCTTCTTCCTAGAAGGCCAGACACCGGTCTTCTTGTATTCGGTCAACTTGATCTGTCTACTGGTCTCCTTCTGCTTGTCCTTGTAAGGTATAGTGTTCAAGTCGACGTGTTCTTTGGGTTTCACGAACTGGTCCCTGTGCTCCTGCCTTATCTCTGGCATCAGGGGAAGTTTGAGAAGACCATAGCTGGTGGCAATGTGGCCCAGAGGCAGCTCCTTCATTCGAAGCAATAGGTTGCATTCGTGTTTTGTGTACGCTCGCATGTGAGACACGAAGGCTCTCTGCCCTTTGTCCAAAACGCCTCTGTCCTTCTTTTGCATGTCGTGGATCATGTAAAGAACCTGAAAACGTATTCTACATTGTATTTTACAATGATATTTGCAAATATCATTGTATTTTAACAATTCTTTTCGACACTGGTTTTTCGAAACACTTGGTCTTTTGAAAGAGTGTGTTGGAAATCTATTTGTTGAATAAATATTTGACAAATAATAATAATAATAATAATAATAAGCCTTTTTATTTGAACCATGAATGCATTGACAATAACATAAATTAGAAATTGGAATTAATGTATACCCTAAATATTAGGATAGGTCCTAGCTATCCTATCCTATGATATCCTAGCTAGATCTAGAGGACCTTTTTCAAAAAAAAAAAAAAAATACTTAAGATGAACTTAAGATTGTTTTGTGAAACAGATGTACGAACCAATTGAATATTTTGGGAATTTTTTTTATTATACTACAATAAGGTTTAAAATCATTATACAAACCCTATATAGTAATTTGAAAAGACTATATTTTACTCATGTAATGTGTTATTTTATCATGCACACGTTTTTAATTGTTGAGAACCAAAAAAAAAAAAAAAAATACTAAATTTGAGTCACTCTGAAAAGAGAAAGAGCATTCTAATAATTAACAATTTACCTTATCTCTCAATTTTTGTGTAATCTTGATCTCATCGTTCGATTCCCTCCAGTCTTTGAGCTCCACCTTCTGGTTGGTCTTGATGAAGGGCACATACGTGTCCTCGGTGGGCAGAAGGGGCAGCAGGGAGCACCCGGCGGCGCCTCCGCGCGCCGTTCGTCCCACCCGGTGGACAAGCGAGGACGGATTCGTGGGCGGCTCCCATTGGAGCACCCACTCCACCTCCGGAATGTCTAAACCTCTGCACCGATAAACTCTTACATATAGTTTATGTTTGGTCTAGTGGCTAGTGACCCTAGCTGTTAACAAAACGGTCGCCGGTTCGAATCCCGCTAGGGGCAAATGTTAACATTTTACCTTTGCACTTGAGTCATGGATGTTTTGTATTTATAATATTAGGTATGTATTTACAAAAAAAAAATAATCTATGTATTATATCAAGTGTCTGGTATCCATAATACAAGAATTAGTTGCTTACTGTGGAACTAGATGGTGCTGTGTGGAATGTGTGATGATATTTATTTATTTATTTATTATTTAAAAGGCGATGTGTGTATGTATGTCCCCTATAGACTCCAAAACCGCTGAACCGATTTTGATGAACATATAAAATTTGGTAGCGATAGAACGCGGACGAAGAGCGCGGGCATATACTAGTAGTTAATAAATAAATCTAAACGTATCTACAGGATATATATATATATATATATATATATATATATATATAACATATTTCAAATACATACTCTGTACTGACAAGACAAAGCATTTGTTACAGTACAAAGTACAGTCGAGGTATGAAAACCTTTGTCAATTTTCAAATTCACTCCTTTATAAGTCGTAGACTCTTAGTACATTTTAAAACTAAAGCACTATGCAGACTATTGATAGACATTTGAAATAAAATTTTGGCTTGAAATTGCCCCGGTGCAAGCAAATGCCAACTTTAAGGTGACGAACTTTTTTTGTACCCCGACTTTACAAAAAAAAAAATTTCCATCTGTAGAATTTCGTTATAGGACGACGGAAAACTTCTGACCAAATTTCCTCCAAATCGAAAGGGGTCGATAAAACCATCTGTCGATTCATGGAATTATCCATATGCTATGTGCCTGAAGGTGCATATATCATAAGACCAAAGAATATTGTGATATCATAAGACCAAAGAATATTGTGATATCATAAGACCAAAGAATATTGTGATATCATAAGACCAAAGAATATTGTGATATCATAAAACCAAAGTATATTGTGATATCATAAGACCAAAGAATATTGTGATATCATAAGACCAAAGAATATTGTGATATCATAAGACCAAAGAATATTGTGATATCATAAAACCAAAGTATATTGTGATATCATAAGACCAAAGAATATTGTGATATCATAAGACCAAAGAATATTGTGATATCATAAGACCAAAGAATATTGTGATATCATAAGACCAAAGAATATTGTGATATCATAAGACCAAAGAATATTTTGATATCATAAGACCATGAAATAAGAGTATTGCGCTTTTGTATCAACAAGTATGGAATGCGAAAGCTCATTACCACCAAGTAGACCGTCGGCCTGTCTGTCTGTCTGTCTGTCTCTATACATAAAACGCACAAACAATAAAGTTATCGTTAAGAACTCACCTAGCCAACAAATCGGTGCACAGCAATATGGTGTTGTCTGCCACGCGAAACTTTTCCAAAATTTTGCTTCTCTTCTGTTTCATTTTCCCGTGAATTG
The DNA here is from genome assembly GCA_944738685.1 of Synanthedon myopaeformis. Classification (NCBI taxonomy): domain Eukaryota; kingdom Metazoa; phylum Arthropoda; class Insecta; order Lepidoptera; family Sesiidae; genus Synanthedon; species Synanthedon myopaeformis. The sequence goes on along the minus strand of OX122933.1, from coordinate 645,743 downwards.
AGAACACTTTAATGTCCGGCAAGAACACTGGCAACACGTCCGCCCAATAATCAACACACGCACAGGTCGGCAGAAAGAATAGACCTTTCACCATTTTACGATTTCTTATGAAATTCAAAAGAAACAGAAACTTGTCTTGCGGCTCGACCACTACGTAATAGTTTTCGAGCAACAACGGTGTGCTTATCGTTGATTTCTCCTTGACACTAACAACAACCGGATTCCTGAGTCCAGCGCGCACTAAATCTTCTAGTTCTTTGGTCTGCGTGGCCGAAAAGAGACCGGTCCTTCTCTGTCTTGGTAAGTATTGCAATATCGTGGTAAGTGTTGAACTGAAGCCGAGGTCTAGAAGACGATCGGCTTCGTCTAACACGAGGAAATCCTGCAAAAAGATGTCCACATTGACCAGACTGTACAGACACTTTACAGTTGTTACAAAAATGAATAATGCCTACACTTCTTTGTGTCTGACTATTACAAGATATGTCTAAATTGAATATTTTTTCTAATAAATACTACTTTTAGACGGAATTCATACTATTCCTCTATTAAAATATACAATAAGTTACCCAATACACTCAGAGAATTGCCGGGAAATTTATTTATTTAGAATAAAACTGATCAAATGGCTGTTATACCAACGTTTTTATAATATTAGGGAATATTTTGACATTTAATTAAATTTTACAATTGACTACAATCTGTTTTTTATTATTATTTTCGTTTTATATGTTTCTTATTTAAGTAGATAGATATGTAAATTATAATTTTACACGGCAGATGGGGCAGTGCATTGACATGACTGACATTGACCCATGTCACTTGTAAATAAATGATTTGAATTTAAATTTGAACTAATATTTAATACATTTTAAATAAATTATATATTCAATTTAAAAGGAATGACAAATATGTTCATTGGATTTATGAACTATAATAAGATTTATCCAGAATATAAACCCTATATAATAATGACAATTTTTGAATCAAATTTTGGAGTATGATAGATAACAAGACAATATCCATTTAATTTAAAATAAATCAATAAACACCAAAGGTGGCTACGGTCGCCTGTAACCCAAGCAACACTACAAGTGCTGAAAGTGCAAGGATAAGGATAAGGTTAAGGAACAGGCATTAGTGGGATTAAATAAGTTATAAACATTCACCAGATCTTTCAGTCTGCTCGCTAGGTTCAAGTGTTTCCTCTCCGCTAACAGGTCTTCCAATCTTCCCGGAGTGCAGACGGCTATGTGGGCACCGGTTCTTAAACTTTGCACATCTGAATCCAGAGAACGGCCTCCCACTAAAAGTGCGAGAGTAATGTATTTCAACTCAGGTTCCAGAAGAAACTGTTCAATGACCTGTCAACAAATAAAAAACTTTGTTTGAAAATCTAATGCACGGATGAGTGAAGTCTCCATTATACAAAACTGTGTAGCCAGTTTATTTATTTGGAGAATAAGAGATAGGAAAATGAGCTCTGGCATCCCTTTCTTATTTGGTTATCCCATTTTATTGGGATAAGAGATTGGGATGGGATAGGGAAATGAGCTCTAGCATCCTTTTCCTCTTTATTTATCCTATTTATTGACATAAGGGATAGGGAGATAGGCATAGCTCTGGCATCCCTTTATTTATTTAACACATTTTATTGGGATAGGGGATTGGGAAGTATAGGGAAATAAGCTCTAGCATACTTTCCCTATTTATTGGCATAAGGGATAGGGAAATGAGCTTTTGCATCCCTTTCCTATTTATTGGGTAAGGGATAGGAAAATGAACTCTGGCATCCCTTTCTTATTTATTCATCCCATTTATTGGGAAGGGATAGGGAAATGATCGCTGACATCCCTTTACTCACTCACTGAAACACAACAGCTTACATGATGTTATTTCACAGTGGTCTTCTGCAAGCAGAGGGCTGCCCAAATGACTGCAAAATGTAGGGTAGGGCATCCTACTTTTCAGATCCAGACCAGAGCCAACCTTGAAAGTCTATTTCCAAAGGTATTGGCAGTTGGACCTCAATGGGCTGGTCAATTTTTTAGAAAAACATTATGAAAACTTACTTTATATATTTGTGTTGCTAATTCTCGCGTGGGCGATATGATAACAGTGTAAACATAGTCTTTTCTTAGTGGTCCATCTTTTTCTCTTTTTATTAGCATCTCCAACATCGGTACCACAAATGCGAGGGTCTTGCCAGAACCAGTGACAGCTTCTGCTACTACATCCTTGCACGACAGAATCAGTGGTATTACGGCCGACTGAATAGGTGTCATACTTTTAAAACCCTGTTTCTCAATGCATCTTAACGTAGCAATTGACAGCGGAGGTTCCACTTCAAACCACTTCTTTTTAACCATTTTTATTTTATTTATATATCACTAGTTTAATTTACGAACAAAATAAATAAATAAATAATCACAGATTTTTATTTATGTGCAACCTCTTTCTTTTCACATTACATTACGCAAAAGAGGTTATGTTTTGACTTGCCTTGCTCAGATAACTTTTATGACACAGAACAAGTAAATATTAAACAAGTCAGAAATTGCAATGTATCTATGTATGGCAACACTGTGATGACAGTGGTGCAATGACAATGGATATTTTTTACAGGTTAAAAAAATTAAGCATCTAATTAGATTTTATATAAATTGATTGATTAAAATGAAAATTAGAATGTAAAACTTAATATTGTCTTATTTTTGTCTTAGTCTCGGTCATGTCTTGCTCTGAGGCGATAATTGTGTCCCATAGCCTCTTCAACATTACCATTTAATATAGGAACTAATCCTTGCGGACGAGACTTGGGTTTGAGATTATTAGGTGACTTTGACGATTCTGTACGCACTTCAACCCTTAGACGCCAATTTACAAAGTGAGGAATCCGCCTATTTCTTCTGACTACTGGCATTCTAGCCCGATGTATGACTGTGTGTGAGAGATCAAAGCAACAATTCTTATGTCGTTTTATGTCGCTTCCTCCCGGGAAAAACTTTAATGTCATATGGCCAGTGTGAGCTTGATAACTTATGAGGGATTCAGATTCACGTTCCAAAAGTATTGATTCCATAACATTGCCAGGAGCGCAACATACAAGTTGTACATACCTATTTATGTCAAGGCAGTCTTCTTCAAATATGCCTGAGTGGACAAAAATTAGAGCCGGTGCTTTTTGACCACAGACACAAGGGTTCTTGACTGGACAACCGGATCTATAGCCTTTTAAAAATTCCAGCGCAGAGCTGATAGTGTTGAAATATTTTATCAGGGAACCTTGTCTAGGTTTGTAGTTAGGCCTCACATGTATGCCACAATACAGCTGCTTAAAACTCTCCTTCCAAGCATTTCTACCTTTGAAGTCTTCTACTTTTAAAAATTCAAATAGACATGGCGACGGATGCATAAGCGGCACATCATACTCAAACACACTCTGATATAAATTCCTCCATAAACCAGAATCATTTGCGAGCATATTGAATTTTTTGCATACTTGAGCAAATTGGCAAATGTCCACTTCAGATAGATATGACATAATATGCAGTAGCAATTCATTTGGTAAAGTACTCTCCAGATAATGTGATGCCACATTACCATTAAAACTGTTATTTCTCCTTATTTTTCTGGACAATTCATTATCACTAAGACAACTGTCCATGGGCAATTTACGACGTAGATTGTACCGCTTTGCAGTGCTACCTTCCTCCTCTGTTGACACAGGTACAACCGCATTTTTATCGCAGGCTTTTTTATCCTTCAATTGTCTAAATGATTTTCCTAAACGACGATTAACATTTTGGCTCCTCTTCACTTTTTTTTTGTTTTCATTTAATTTTTGTGATGGCATGTTAGAAGAACGTGTAGACACCATTTTAAACACTTACGAAAAAACTCCACCGAAAAGCACAACAAACACTTATATCGCAAATCAAAATCGTTTGCAAATATTGATTAGGTAGCGAAAAACGCAGGTGATGACTAGGTATTTTGTTTTACTGATAATACCGCTAAACAGAAAGATCTGTTTTTATTTTCATTTCATAAACTAATAAATCAATGCTGCCAACAATTCTATTTAATAAGTATTTATCACATTTGTAAGTAGGTACTCGTGTGTTAAAAATTAAAATAGTAATTATTCCTCAATAAACTGATAAACAATTAGCCACAAACCACAATAATAAATATTGTAATATTGTGGGTTATAGGTTATAGATTAAATTAAAATTTACTCTATGTTGATGGGTGCCAAGTATACAATTTAAAAAATTACATAGGCCAAAAAAATCACCAAAACTTATCGAAATACGACATTTGAAAGAAAACGCTGCAATTCTTTACAAATTAAAAACTTAGTTTTAGGTAAACGCTACTAATTTATAAATACGAAGATTTGTTAGGATGGATTTATATTAGTTACTATACGTTAGTATCTATTATTGAGTTTGTGGTCCTAATCAAGGAACATAATATACTCTCTAGCGAGAGGTGTTTGGTGTGGTCTGCCGTCTCGTTGGTTTTTAAACTCAGTTGAACAATATGGCGCTTATATAAATTTACAAATTGACAGCTGATTGATTTGCCTCTGTACTTAGTCTCGCTCGACTACATTGTTGTAATATTGATTGTAATGTTATTACTTTTGGATATCCAAACAAAGAGTAAATTTTAAAATGACTCGAACTTTTGTTAATAACGATAAACGTTTCTCAATTGATGACGCCTTCGAAGAGGAGACTGATGAAGCTATAAAAGTGTATGGTGCGACTGGCGACAGATCGCCTTTACAAAATAAATTTAAGGATAACAGCGACTACACAACAAGGTACCGTTTATTTTTTTTATACCACTTCTTTTCATTACGATATTTTTCGTAAATAGTGCATTTTCGTTCTCATAAGAACATAGTGGTGTTCTTGACCTTTTGTTTGTGAGTCATTTCCTGGGGGTAAAGGCGATTGAACTATAGGTAACACCACCGCTCTACAAACCTACTTCGCACTACTACGTTACTATGCTCATCGTGATAATTATGTATAATTTTAGTGGTACAGACACCTCAGTTTCAATCATATTAACAAGCTGTTAATAAATATTAAATACTAGTGCCACAAAGCCATTACAATATGTATTTCTTATACTAATTTCCTTGTTCACCCATTGTTTTTAAAGCTTTATAGTTTTGCTCTGGGTTCATTAACTTTTCAAAGTTGGCTCTGGTCTAGATTTGAAATATAAGGTAATGGCAAGGCACACTCTAATTTACATTTATTTGGGAAGCCCATTAGCCGCAGTTTCTACACCCTACAGAAGAGCATGAAAAACAGCATGTGTGCTGTTGTCTTTAAGTGAGTGAGTATGGGATGCAAGAGCCCATTTTTTCATTGCTTCCTAATCCCTTATCCTTTATCTTATTAAGATCAGCAGAGCACTTGCAGCATCTGTGGCTATGCATGTGTTATAGGCGACAGTAGCCACCATTAAAAACATAACCAACTGGTTATTGATTAAATTTAATAAGTATCTTTCAGTAAAATTGTACCTTCTCTTCCAGTAAAACTTACAAGTGTACCGAAGACACAACATCTAGAGATTCAGATTCACTCATACACGAATATGTTGAGGCTACACAATCAATGTACTGTTGGAATCATCCGAAAGTGAAAGAGAATTGGAAAACTGTTTGCGCAGCCGTCATACTCCTCCTGGTAGGCGTAGGCTTACTCGGAATGGGAGCTTTCGCCGTTGCCGAACCTGAGAATGGCCTTCAAGGTGCAGTATTTTTTGTGGCCGGTCTCATCTGCTTTATACCGGGTGCGTACCATGTCGTTTACATATGGCTCGCAGCAAGAGGTCAACGAGGATACGACTTCTACCACCTCCCACTTTTCACTTGATTTCATTTAAAACATTAATTTAATAATGACTTTATAATTTTAGTCACAAAAAATTGTGAACTGGACTTTATAAATTTACGAACAAGAAAGAATCTCATCATAATAATTTTTTTATCAAACATTAGAACTCAATCAAATTTGCAATTAGTTTTAAAAGAGTTCTATAGATGAAGAAAAAAAAAACCTATTGTCACTAATCACTGATCTCTATTTAAAATTAAATTATCACTTGATTTACAAGAAGATTTGGTGACTAAATAATAGAAACGTATAGATTAATTTCTTACAAAATGTGATAAAAAAAATGAATCTTAATTAGTTTCCAACAAATTTAAAGTATGCTTTGAAGCATCTAGTGCTAAAAATGCCAATCTATAAAAAAAATTTAGAAAAATATAAATAAATTACTATAACGAGTGTGAAAACGCTAACAATTATTGAGAAAACTATGAAATATATTTATTAACATGTAGGTTAAATATACCTACAATAAAATTTATTAATTATGAATTAAAATAGATCTATCAAGTGCCTGACTTTATTTGTAGAATGTTCATATTATTATAGACATGGACATCATATAAATTATTTTGCATAATATACATATACTAATTATAAATGTATCTTTTTTATGAAAAAAAAAAACTTGCCAGAAAGCCATGACACGATGTTGATGAGGAAACTGATGAAATTTTGTGTAAATTAAATACACATACCTACATACTGGTTAATTTTATGTGCAATATATTTTTTTATTTATTTAAAAATGAAATTAATTTAACATTTTTGTGTATATTATATGCTAAAAATCGATTAAAAATATACTATGGTAATAGTATATTTTGATTTTTTTTTATAAATAGTAATAAATTTTACATGTGAATTTAAATTTACCTTTAAAAAAATCATGTAAAAAAATCACGTTTAGGACATTAATTCTTTTTTTTATGAGATTGTCCACTTGTGATTAATTCAAAAAATCAAAAAATCTTTCTGAACAGCTTTTTAGAAGAATGTAAAGATTGGCTATTATTGTTTTTAAAAAAAAGTAAGTTTGATGTTTATTTTATTATTACTTAAATTTTAACTTCTTAAAACTAAGAGTACATACTTATAGTCAAGTTATTTTTTTATTGGGAAATAATTTTTTTTTTTAAATATCCTCTATACAAAGTGAGACACTATAATATACTTTTTGTGTGTCACGAGATATATATACACAAACAAGGAATTTAATATATAATGTTCCACCATTATAATATTGACACATAAATAATGGAAATAGGGTTTATTTTTAATCACCGTAAAGTTGTATACCATATTATTTTGAAGATAAAAATAGCACTTTCGTATAAAAAATTAGCAAAAGTATAGTCAACATCAAGAATTTGTGTCAAGCAATCAACTTGGTTGTATGACTTGTAATAAAAAGATAACAAGTGTAATAAATTAGATGAAGTAAAACTGTATTTGAGTGTTGTTAATGCAAGTGTGTATTTTAACTATTACTTGTTGACTAACATCAACATGTATAATGTGATATGAGCATTCTGAACTACATCACACAAGCCGTCCCGATATGGTTTTATAACTTCCTTAATCAATGGCAGATATTACTAGTTGAAATATCTTGTTAATGGTATTATAAAAGAACTTATTGACAAACGCTATATCTCGACAGAAACCATGAAAGGTTAGAAAAAGTAATGATTTTCATTAAAAAATTGGTATAAGTATGACATCTCCTCCTAGAGGGAGCATCAACTTGGTTTCTACAAAACCAATTATAGACAAAAATTGACAAAAAAAAATGTTTAGCCTATTAACATTTAGTAATATGTCGGGACAGTTTTCCTACATCTTTTATTTGGTTTAAAAATTGACTTTATTTATATATACATATATTACATGTCACTGAGTCACAATTTAGTACTATTATTAATTCATGACTTGACCTGACTGCTTTAGACTTGACGGACCTGTTTTGGAAAACTAAGAAAAATTATAGACTTGACTTGACTAACTAGTGTCTGGATCTGCTACTTTTGATTTTATTCAATTTTGCCTTTTTTAAAAGAAAAAAGTTATTACAAATTGATATTTTTACAAATGACACTGGCAAAATCGTAACGCGACAATCGACATTAACTTGACACTGGCAGACAATGGCCATTTTAAAATGAGCCGCATTGCCATTTAAACCTAAGAAGAAGAAGAAGAAGATTATTAATTCATCGGAAATTGATCCTACTCATTCATTACCATAAGGAAATTAAACATCACACTTAGCAATAATACTAGTTTTATCTTTATTATAATTTTAATGGTTGTAAATTTATTTTGTATTATTTATTGTTTTCTAGGTATTGTGTGATGTGTGAATTATAAGTGTGTTTTTTCTATTTATGTGGAACAATTTTAGTAATATTGGACTCCAAATAAGTATGGTATAATAGGATTTTTGTGTTTTCATTGATTGTAATTCTCATATTAATCAATAAGAATAGCACATCTGGCTCAAAATCAGATCATATAATTCATGTTTTGTAAATTAAATCAAATGAAAAGTTACATATATATATATGTAATTTATTGTATAAAATATTTCACTTTACATTGGTGTATACTTATTTACTGATCAGTAAATCATAAAGTTATTTTCTTTAAATTTATTAAATATAATGTATATTTTAACAATCCCCTTGTTTTGTGTGTGAATATTGACAAATCAATATTCACAGTATAACGATTGTCTGCATGTCCCCAAAACAGAATAGGAAATAATTTGTTCCTATTCTTTTTTAAATAGTTTGTTCGACAACTTGTATAAGGGCTAACACATAAAACTGTGATGATCTTGCAGAACCATCATCATCGCAATAATTATTTGATAATAATTATCGATAAAGAACTTGTGAATTGAATTCTTATCATATTACGTCCTCCCTTTCCCCTGCGGAAGGTAGAAATCGCATCACAATAGTTCACCTAGGACGACATAGGCGGCTAAGGATCTAGTTGTTGTTTGTCTTTTATAAAGTACATAATATGAAATAAAATGTACATTTGAATGCACACATATTAATTTTTATCAAACAGGACATTTCTGTATGTACGTGTACATCTATTTTAGTAGGGTGTCTTTTTTATTTCTGCTAAATTTTATGTGTTATTGTATTTCTGTGTGTGACATATCAGTGTTAATTCACTTAATTAATAAAATATATATTGTGTAATAATTTGAATTCATAATTGTCTAAATAACTTTGTGAAGCATATATTATATGTTTATTTGTTAGAATTTCTAAGTATAGGGTGTTTAAATTTAAAAATTTGCTTGCTGATATAATTTGTGAGACACTTTATTAAAAAATAAAGTGTTGAAATATTAGTACTGGCCCTTTTATGTTACGCTTATTACAATAATTTTTAGATTCTACATCATTTTAGTACATTGTTTGATAATTTTTTTCTAGGTGCAGTTGCAAAATTTAAAAATTGTTTTCTCTAATAGATGAAATGTTCCTTAGGAGGCTGTAGTTAGTCTCAAAACTTAATTTATTACCTATCTGCCTATCTGATGTATCAGTTCTTGTATGGCAACTTGTAAATATTAAATCTATTAAAATGTCAATATCTTTTTTTTTAGTATAAACCTTAGTCGGCATTGCTTTCTTAGGAGAATTATGAATTTCCAGTAAACCAGTATCAATCTAGTAGGTATATTAAAGTGTTATATGAATGTGAAAGTAGCTCTGTCTATCTGTCTATTACCTTTTCACACCTAACTACTCAACCGATCATGATAAAATTTTGCATACACATCAGAGATACAAAAAAGTATGTAGGATACCTTTCATCCAGAAAAAAATTCTGTTCCTGAGCGATCATTTAAAAATTTAAATCCAGCGCCTAGCAAAATATTTTGTCTGGTGTTACATTTTTAAAATCTCAATTAGGACGCAAATAAGCTAGTGAAACAAACACTTAAATGTTAGCTATTGTTACTGGTTGAATTGTCAGAAATAAGCTGCAATGAAAAGATTTATAAAAATTGCTAAATAATCTCTTTTTATTTATTTGTTTAATTTTTAAGCAGATAAGTAGTAGTTATGTTTAAATATAGAATACTTATTAATAAAAGCAAAAATTACATTTATTTAGTATACTATTACCCTTTAGGTAACTAGAACACAAAAAAACTGTACAATAGGCATATTTTTTCTTATATTTACTTTACCTTTTAACGACACTACAGGATTGAGGGATAGGGAAATAATAAGCTCTAGCATCCCTTACTCGCTCAACAGCTCACATGCTATTATTTCAAAGTGGTCTTCTGTGTGGATGTGATTTTTAATAACACACAAGTAGTAAATTATTATATATTTATAAACAAGGCCCTTATTCATCTACTTAGTTGGTTTCTAGTTATTCTTTTTAGTTTAAAATGCTGCAGATACCTCAATTCACCATTCCAACTTTTAAGCATCTCCACTTGCTGATGGTCCATGAGATTGGGCATCTCCAGTCCACAGGTGTCAAACTCTTCCTGTTCCCTTTTCCTTGTGATATTTATTATGTCTTCCCTACTAGCATGCTGACGACCTTTTCTCTGTCCGATTGAGTTCTTCAAAACGATTTGTTCTAATTCCTCGTTAAATCTCGCCAAATAAGTTTCTATCAATTGCAAAATTTGTTCTTTATCTAATGCTATACATTCTTCGGGAATCCTCTCTTTGAACCACATGAGCTTCTCGCCGATTACATTTTGTTTTATGTGAGTTCCCAGTTTACTCTGGTCCCTTTTCTCATGTTTTTTCATTTTCTTTGCCAGTGATATGGTCTTTCTACTGTTCGGGTGTTTCAGCTTGTCTATATTTCTCTTTACGTTAGGCATTTTTATTTGATTTGGAGTAAGAATTAACTTGATTATTTAATTTAAGGCTTGCTTGCTTAGGCTTAGAGTATTCAATTTAATTAAATTTTTTCTGTAATCGCCTAATCGCTATAAGCCTACTACAAACAACATCTATATCAATCAAAAACACGTGCGAATTCTGCGAAATCTGCGAATTGCAGATTTTGCTTGCGGGGTGTTTTTTCTGGCCCTAGCTATTTTGACATTGACATTTGACGTATATGGTATGATGTATGATACACTACACAATAGATTTTTTTTTTAATTATCTATAAAAATGGGTTTGTGCTAATTGACCACACAATAGAAGTGAAAACTTTTAGCGCGCTTGATGTCGAATCGAATGGAGCTGGAGCCGAGGTATTTAAACCATAGAAAAATAGCTAAAGCATGCAAGCCAAATAAAATGTAAACCCTTCTGCGCTTAAGCATCACTTAACATCAAAATGCGCCATCACAAAAAGTTATCACTTCTAAAATCCTGTTTGGAACTTGCATAAAATTGTAGTGTTCTGTTTTTTCGTAAAACGATATGAAAACAATTGGTCTGTGGTACGCAACTACACTCTTGTTTTGTTTGTGCTTGGTTTGCTTATTTTGTTTTGCTTGCATTGACATAAATAAGTTTAATTAATTTATCACAGATATTACAAATTATATATAGATTAAGTAAACGAGAAAAAAGGGAGTGGTTATTGATTTTCTCAGTAATACAGTTTTTATATTGCGTACTTGCGTAGTACGTACACTGTAGTAGTTAACTACATAATTTTCAATAAATTTGCGATAGTCTATATTCGAAACATATTGTAATCTTTGAAAATGTTGAAAAGACCCAAACCAGGAGAGGATGAAGAGGATATTCTCAAAATGCAAGAAGAATATCTCAGAGAAGTAGAAGTAAACAATATAAAGCCGGCGGCTCAAGTTGTTAACATGCGCCCCCCAGAATCAGTACAATCTAAAAAGGCTGACACGACTGTATCAAATTTGCGAAAACCATCAAAGTACGCACAAAGCAAAGGACTCAAAAATTATCAGAACCAACCGAAGGGTGATGAAATTACAGATGTAGTGATGGGCGATGTATTGGAAAAGAATGCGGTAGAAGTAGATGTAGAAGATGATAAAGTATATTTTCCAACTGTGAACCCATCAGTTTTGGGTAATGTTTTGGAAAGAAATGTAAGTGAAACGTTTGTTTGTTCCTTTAAAGTTACACAGGAAAAAGGGTTCCCTGATGTTCCCAAATGGAATCCTAATTTGCCATCAACAAGTAAGACCACTCATTCACATTTAGCTGATACTGAAGAAATGGATGTGGGGGAAGCATCAAACATTCAAAACAAAAATCTTCCACCCAAAAGTTACATATTATCCTCAAAAGAAGCTGATGCAATACACACTGAAAATGTTACTCTAATCAACAAGATGTCGGAAGAAGATATTTTACAGGAACAACAAAAGCTACTTTCAAGCTTAGATCCTAAAATAGTAGCATTTGTAAAATCTAAAAGGAACCAAGGTTTAAATGAGGATGAACCAGTAAAAGTTTCAATGGAAAATAACACAGCAAAAATTAATTCAGAACAACCTCATATTGAAAACCAAGCATCATCATCAACCTGTGTCGATTCATTATGGGAAAATGATGTTCTTTCTCATCCTAATGTGAATCGGTGGCTTAATTTTGATTCACTAGAAAAAGATAAATTGGAGTGGATTAAGAGTTTTGAAGAAGTTAAAAAACTTAAACCGAATGAACATTATGAAGCAAGATTTAATTTTAGTGGATATTTACTGCCATATGCTGTAGAGTACACAGAAGAGACAAAGACTCTTTTTCATCATGGAGATGAACCAAATAGACCTGGCTATACCCTCTCTGAACTATTCGAGTTGACAAGGTCTACTGTTATACAACAGAGAGTCATGGCTTTGAACACTTTAGCAGGAGTGCTAGAATATCACAATGCAGGTATTTACAAGGATATAATAGAGATACCACTCAGCAAAATATTTTTCATTGTACGGATTGCAATGGATGAAAATAAAGTTATTATTTTAGAGCCAGCTTTAAAGGCTATGAGAAATTTACTATACAATAGAATAGATGAAGCAAGTTTGGATGCTTTGTTGGGTCTCAAACAGGGCTCTCAACAGCCATGTCTGGAAAACGACAAATCAGAAATAGAAGAGCTTGAATCTCAGGAATCTGAGTTCAGAGATTTCCATTTAGCTGAAATAGATATAATAGCAGCATTGTTGAGAACAGATATACTTCAAAGATTGTTCTATATATTGGAGACTGTGAAACCAAATTTTAACTGCGCACAGTATGCATTGCAAATATTAACAAGATTGACGAGAGATTCATTAGAAACATCAAAGAGAATTTTAAATTCTGATCATTTGATGAAAACTATAATTGAACATTTTGTACCGACAACAAGTGTTAATTTTGCATTTGGTCCAGAAATAATTTACAATGGAAAACCAATACTTGCTGCATTAAAATTTTTAAGAATTCTTTCATTGCAATCGGAAGAAGTGAGCACTATTCTTGTAACCAAATATAATATTGTAAAACCCTTATCTGAATATGTAAGTTCTGGTGTCGATGGAACTTACGGTGTAAGATTACAAATTGAAGCAATTTGCATACTTACTAATTTGTTATATTACAATGTTAACAATGAGGGTATACTGTCTCTGTCTCCAGTAATTATGATGACATTGTACAAACATGTTAAGGGAACAGATATATTCTTAATATCGTCCATATTAACTGCTACTCACGCAGCAGTGCTGCTGCAGTTAATAAACATGTTATTAAATTCTAGATTGTATCTGTATAATTACAAGGTTCAAATATATCCCTTGCTAAAAGAAGGTGTACAAAAATGGCTAGCGCAACTGTCTCATTCAGACAGTTACACATGCGGTCATCTGCGTCTTTTATGTTCCGCATTGGACTGTTGCAAAACTATATCGCGTATTGAAAATATCCCCGTAACGTTTCTAACTGATTCATTGAAATCACTGGCGTCGTCTAGAGGTTTTGCAAATATACTAAAGAATGTCGTGCCCAGTTCAAATTTATTATCAAGCATTGATAACAAAAAATTGCACTTGACAAAAAATTTAATGAGTTTAGGAACTTGCGTGATAGATTCGAAACAAAAAATCTTACCCATTCTTAATGTTTTATCACCACTACCATTGTTGGTGTCACTGTTCAATGTATTGGCATTAATAGAAAATAAAACGGTCAACCAAGTATACATTAATCAATTATTGCCATATTTAAATAAACTAGTTGAGGATACACCAAGTCTATGTGATAATTGGTTTACCAGAATTGAGGCAAATTTAATATATAGCATTGTTAAAGTTGCTTCACAAAGTGCCATACCTGAAGAACAAAAAGATTTGTTTTATATTCTAGCTAACAAGTTATGTTACATTTTAAGGATAGATAAACGGAAAGAATTTCAATATTTGTATGGTAATTTTGTGTTCAATACTAAATGGTTCACCGCTGATAGATTGCTCAATTTGGTTTCTATATCGGATCAAAATGGATTACAATTGTCTCTTTCAACTATTGCACAGATAAATAGTTGTTATAATCTAGTTGTAAACTTTAACCCTTTCTTTCACGAAGGAAGTAATTTAGCTGTAGAGAAATGGCGGGAGCCAATTTTACCCAGGGATTGGATTTATTCACCAATTCTTCAATTGTATAGTGGAAGTCAGGAAAACATGGAAGACAACAATATTCAGGAAATTGTTCAACAGAAAATAATTATTATAAGTTATAGTTTAAAATGGATTTTATTCAATGAATTGTGTTATCCAGATTTGTTGAAAGATATCGATTCAACAGACAAACTTTGTCGTTTAATGTGTGTATTTTTATGTGATAATTCTCTTTTTCTGGATGATAACATAAAATTATTGCTACAGAAATGTATTCAGATTTTATTCAGAATAGAGAAGACGCAATCTTTTAATTTTGATAAGCAATTAATTGGTTTGAGTAACTTCCAAGACCTCTATATCCAATTTTTAGAGCAGTTCCAATCTGTTAGTTATGGCGATCCAACTTTTGCCGCTTGTGTTTTAGCACCGTTAGCTCAAAAACACAATATAAAATGGAGAAAATTGCTCTGGTCTGAATACGCAGGGTGTCTAAGAGCTCTTGATTGTCCAGAAGAATTACTTTGCTACGAGATGAAGGATTATTTTTATCCGGAAGAAACAGATGAATCCCTTATTGAATCATATTTTCACGCACTGTCTAGTAACTTATTGAGGCCTGACACCATTGCGTACAAGATAGCAGAGTTTCATGTGAAAAAATTTAATATCCGTTCAAAGTTACTTTAAGTTATATGTTGTTTGTATTTCCCATCGATGTTATTTCCTGTATGTTGTTGTATATGACTGATTGCAGATTTGATTGAGAAAAGTTTGTAATTCCTATTTGTGTACCTAGTTTTAATTACACACTAAAACTATGAATAAACATTTATCCCCTACAGTACCTACCTACCTAATATGTTTTTTTAATGTTGTTGGTTTTTCTTTTAATTACTTTCTAACGAATACTAGATGAAAAGGTGATGACGGTTGCCTATTGATTTAAGCAATTTATTTATTAAAAGAAAATAAAGTTAGTGATAAGTAATTTTGGGGAAAACAATATTCTTCTCTTGACCCCACTACCGTATAGGTTTTGTCATTTATTTTTCAATTGTTAGAATATTGTGCCCTGAGGGTTGAGTGAGCTATATTATAGTGTTATTTTATAAAAACATAACGAATTAATATCAGCGCCATCTCTGGTGCTCAGGTGCCATCTAGTTTTCGCAAGGATGTATTATTACGTAACATATTCAAAAATAGAACGTAACGCATACCGTGTGACAATTTTGATTTTACTCCCATAAATTTTCATACCGGGATTATATATGCAATAAAAAATAATAAGCAATATAGCTATAATTTATATAAATTATAGCAAGGCCTATTACGATATATTTTCTATACAAATATTGGAGTGACCGCACACGCAGCTATAATATATATTTCTATGACGTCACCAACGTATACCGTAATTTATATTATTGCATATTATGGTTGATTATGGAATAGCAAGACATATTACGACCATCAATCAGCGGAAATGGCGCTGATGTCAAAATATATATTATAGCATCGTCTCCGTGTGTGGTAACTTGCTATAATAATTTATAGTACGATATATGTACGTGTATGACGGGCTTTAAATGCAGAAAAGGTGAAAAGAAAAAATATTTGAGTTTTTATTGGATCCAACATAAAAGAAAAAATACCTATTGTTTTAAAACTCCTTTGAATAATAGCTAATTTATACTTGTAGACGCACACATACATAACACGATAACATGCATCACACCGTGTTCAAGTGCGTTTCTCTTTCTTGAACTATTTCGAATTTCTGAAATGTACAGTTATTAGTGTTGTCATTTGTACCAGCATTTTAAGCAACGCCGGCCTTAGGTATTAATAAATAGATAATGGTGTTACCATTAGTGAAAATAGGATGTCAATTTGTATTGCAACATATTGGCGGGAATTTTAGTTGTCAATTTGACAGTTATAAAATGATACATCTGTGCGCAGGTGTTGAACTAGAATAAGGAAGAAAAAAAATTCGAATTCTTACAATTCCTTGTGGGAAATGGGAATGTAGGCTCACAATTTCAGATGCGTGTTTATAGCAAACAGACATTAAACATGTTTTTTTAATATCGCTTAGTTAGAATCCAAAATGTTTGTGGAAGATTTAAAGAATGATTTTTATAACGTACTACTTGGAAATGTATGTATCGAAATGTTTACCACTTTACATTTTATAAACAAGGTGTGTTTTATGCACTACATAAGTTTTTTGTTTTGTTTTAGAGAGTATTATTATTAGTTCATTACGACGTGGATGCCATATGCACATGTAAAATATTGCAAGGTCTGTTCAAAAGTGACAATATTTCGTATACTTTAGTTCCGATTGGCGGTATATCGGAATTAAAGAGTGCATATCAAGATAACAACGAGGAGATCAAATATGTTGTGCTGATCAATTGCGGTGGCACTATAGACCTTGTTGACATTCTTCAACCTGAAGAGAATGTGGTGTTTTTTGTTCTAGACGCACATAAGCCAACTAATATATGCAATGTATATAGTGTGGGACAGGTAAATATGTTTATATTTTAGAAAATCTAGGTGACTACAGACATATTATCCTAATGGGTATTTAGTATTAGCCTATTATCTTTATATGTATTCATGAGTGTCATGTGTATGCAAATAAATGTTTTCTATTTTTCTATTCTATTTTAACAAGTAACCTCATTGGTTTGCAAGTGCTCTGTCAACCTTGATAAAGATAGTATTGGGCACAGTCATTTGGACGGGCTATGCTCTGGGTTATTCTGCAAAATTTAATCAGGAATAAGATTAGTAGACAATAGAAAGTTACCAATACCAATAGTTACCATTATAGACAATAGATCAGTAAGTTAAAGTGTTTGAGGGCAAGACACATAGAACAGAGAGCCAATGGCTACTGAGGTCCTATTGGATAGTTATGTTAGAGGCCTATGTCCTATGGTGGAGATGATGATGATATTATTATTATTTCTTTTTAAAATAAGTATGCCAATGCAGATTGATCATAGTAAACAGTTATGCGATGGCTAATTTCAGGTAAGATTAGTATATAGAGATAATGACGAAGAAATCCCTAATTACGAAGATTTGTACAGTGATGATGAAGACGAGGAAGAGGTAATTAATTAATTAATATTAAGCTTAATTTACATAAATATTTATTTATTTATTTATATTAGGGAAACATACAATAACTCTCTACACATTATAAATATACATACAAGAAAAAACAAAAATTAGCAAAGTTTCCACTAAATTACTAAAACATATTATAAATTACAAGTCACACAAGAATAATTAAAAATATGTTTTAAATTTTCTATTAAATAACAGTTTTTTTTTTTTCTCTGAACTCTGCATGTCATTTGAGTATTGCTAGAGATGGAAAACATATCAGCAAGAAGTTCATTCAACAGTTTTTTATGTCCGGTTAATAAATGTCTTGATTCTTATTTGTTTTGCAAAAGCCTATTTGTTTTATTTAACA
Source organism: Synanthedon myopaeformis (assembly GCA_944738685.1). Classification (NCBI taxonomy): domain Eukaryota; kingdom Metazoa; phylum Arthropoda; class Insecta; order Lepidoptera; family Sesiidae; genus Synanthedon; species Synanthedon myopaeformis. The sequence continues at coordinate 627,709 of OX122933.1, read as the reverse complement.
GACTTTTGTCAAATATATATTTAAGTACTTAATAAAAACTTAACGACTGCAGTAAACAGAATTTATGTCATCTGTTTGCCTTAGGTTACCTCTTGAATACCATATCTATACTAATATTACGAAGGGAGAAGATTTGTATGTTTGTAATGAATAAATTCAAAAACGACTGGGCCGATTTTAAAAATTCTTTCACCTATAGTAACCTATATAAAGTTACGCGGGCGAAGTCGCGTGCAACAAGTGGTTTGAGATATGTTTACTCCATTTCTCTAGGCCTCTAAAGGAGTGTCAAACTGTCCAGCCCATTTCCACTTAAAATGATTTGTTACATCAATCAGGTCCCTTGTTTCTTATTTTGTTTAGCTTATTCTTGTTAATCGGACTCTTTTCCGTAGCTTTGAAATTTCTAATTTGCAAAAAGTTCCTTACTTTTTATTTTTGGAGTTTATTTCTTAAGAATCGATTTTTACATATTATTATATATATTTATATGCCCATGGTATTAAAATTTATGGGAGTAAAATCAAAATTGTCACACAAATATATTATGTTATGCGTTTTATTTTTTTATGTTCTATTTTTTTTTTAAATATTTTAGAACATCTAAATTTTCCGAGATATTGCGTCATCAACACAATATTATTAAAAAAAAAAAACAATGTTCTTCATTCGTAAGGAGTAAACTCCAGTCGTGTGTAGGTGTTGACACACACACATATTTTTATTATTTCAGGATAATGTGGAGGCGGAGACCGGTAGACAAGGTTTGGAAGCAGCCGTGGAACGTAGACGCAAGAAACGCGCTTGGGAAGAGAAAAGAGACACACTCATGTTCAAATACACTCAGTTCTCGTACTACGGGAAGCCGAGCTGTCTTGTCGCTTTGGAACTGTCCCGGCTGGTGTCCCGCTGGAGTCCCGCAGTCGCTTGGGCGGCGTGCGCAGGCGCTGCGGCCCAGGAGGCTTTGTGTTTGCGTCCACCTGCTTCCACACTCCTCGACAATGGAGTCCTACACAATAACCACCAGAATCAGGTAAAAATATCCTCTCCGTCTTATCATGAATGAACTTTCCATCTTGTTGGACCTGTTCACACTTTCTGCTTGGAATATTGTGCACAATTTTGTTTCTTACAATTCAAATGTCTTGTATCTGATAACTCAAACACTTAATAATTGTGCCTGATACTTTTTATGAGCCTGCCTCTAAACTAGATTAATCCTGCCTCTCAAGAGGCAGGCTTAATCTAGTGTTCGTAATTTGTGGCAGGAGGCGAGCGTGCAAGTGGTGGTAGAGAAGGACGCGTGGCTGCCGCTGTACCGCTCGTGGTCGGTGGAGGGGGCGCTGCGGCACGCGCCGACTGTGGCGCCGCACCTGCGGCTGCACACGGCGGCGGGCGGCGCGCGACTGCGGCAGCTGCTGGCCGACATGGGGCTGCCGCTGCGCCAGGCCCGCCAACGCTTCGGCGCGATGGACGTGGAGCTGCGGCGGGGGCTGGTGACGGCGCTGGAGCAGGCCGCGCAGAGGATGCGCCTGCCGCCGCCCACGCGCGCCGCGCTGCTGCTGCGCCGCACGCATCGCTCCACGCTCGCCGCGCTCGACTTGGTGTACGGCATCATCGCGCTCATACACCACGAGAGCATGCCGGCGGCGGAGGGCTTCCACGCGGCGCTGCGGTGCTTGGAGGTGGAGGGGGGCGCGGAGGAGCGCGCGCGGGCGGCGGCGGCGGCGCAGCGCGCGCTCGAGGCCGTGGCGCGGCTGGTGCACGGCGCGCTGGCGTCGGGCGCGCTGCGGCTGGCGGGCCCCTTCGCCTACCTGATCGTGGGCGAGGGGCCCGACGCGTGGGCCGTGCGGGGCCCCGCGTGGCTAGCGCTGGCGGCCCGCTGGCTAGCGCCGGCGGTGGGCGCGCGGCCCCTCCTCGCGAGCGTCTCCACAGACGCAGACTCGTGTCTGCTCTTGGGCGTGCCGCCCAACTTCACAGATGAGCCGAGAAAGTGAGTGCTTTTCAATAGTCGGTTGCCTCAGTCGAGAGTGCCTCGACTGCCTTGTGCCCATTACATACAGCCATAAATTTAAAAAATATATATTATAGACTATATACAAATAGGCCTAAAGAATCATAAAAATTATATTTTTACATTTATTTATTAATTAAAAAAAAATCATTTTTATAAGACCAAAAAAGAAAAAGAAGAGAATATTCTATAAGTGATAAAATTAATTTTTCAAAATATAATTCGCCAATTTTCTTTTTGTAAGTGTTGATGTATAAAAGTTCTAAATTGATTTGAGTCTAGTAAATTAAAAAACGATGTGGACTGTATGTAAGTTTATTTTAGACCGTTTTCTTATAAACAAAAAAAAAAAAAAATTTTAGTATAGATTAGGTTGGGTAGCTTCAAAATATATTTACTAAATTTTGTATGAATTACGTTAGGTAGTTTGAAAACAACCCATAGGTACATTTTATACTGAAATCATCGAACAGTAAGAATTAAAATTGTTGGAAAATATGTGAATATCATTCAGAATGTTATTGTAGTGATACTTACTCGTAGAACGATGAATGAAGGAATTTTTAGACTGCAACCTATGCGTACGCCTATGGAATCGCATTTTTTCATGCTCTACCTATCCTATTCTATTGCTTTAGGATTATTATCGATAGAAAATCAGATCAGATTGTTGAACGAATGAATTTCCTTCCTCCAGCTTATTTGGCACTGCGTTCGAGGAAGCGGCAGTACAGAGTGGAGTCACTCTGTCCATGGACTACATGGACACGTCCATCGTGAGGCTGCCCACTTCACAACGGGCAAAGTTTCTGGACGCGCTCACCGCTCTTCTCGCGTGACAAACGATCGCGCTTGAACTGATTCGAAAATACTGTTCAATGTGTGTGTCTCTCTCTCTCTCTGTGTGTGTGTGTGTTTTAAAAAAGTCCAAACACTTGATATTATCGCTAAACTATAGCTTTGCAAAATAATTAAAAAGTGGCAATACTATAATATTGTCATTCCTTTCTTATCAACGAGTTGGTTAAAACGGAACAACACTACAGTGTTGCCACTTTTTAAATTCCTAACTATTTTACTAAGCTATAATTGTAGACTGTACATCTAGGTTTCTTTGTCTCAATTAGTCTGTGCGAATGAATTAGACAAGTTCAATTTTAAAAATAGAATGTTGTTAAAAATATGTTATGAAATTAGTTTTATTGTATGTATTGTCAATGTCATGGTTGGATTTAATTGCTCTGTGTATATTGTGTATTGTTCTCCAATGACTTTGTGGGTGAATCTGGACGAAGGATTTTTATTTGGCACTTTGTAAAATATAAAATGGTTAATGTAAAACTAGACAAAATGTGCAGTGCATTGAGTGCTTTTTTTTTTTTTCAAAATGTTATAGGAAACGTGTTATGTTTCAAAAAATGCATAATATAATTTTTGAAATTATTACTTCTGTATGTTTGTGAATTATAAGATTTTTTTTTGCAATATAAGGTTCACCTGATGTGATGATAGTTATAAATGCGAAAGTATGTTTGGATGTATGGATGTTTGTAACTCTTTCACGCAAAAACTAGTGAACCGATCACAATGAAATTTTGCATACACGTCTGGAACACCGGAAAGGACATAGGGTACCTTTCATCGTTCAACGCGGACGAAGTCGCCGACACCAGCTAGTAGGATAATAAGTGCGCTGCCAACCTTACTAGGATTAGATAAGGAAAGGATAGGGATATGGGCTGTCATCGTCTCGCTGGACATAGGCCTTTCCCATATTTACAATAAGACCCTTTTTAGGCCCCTTTACAAACAAAACATATAAACTAACTTACAAAGTAACTTTCACTACATGCAATCATGAAGTATATAAATTATAATTCTGTGGCCTGGTGCTAAAAGGGCCAATATCTATATTCCTATCTTTCGGTAATAAGCATTAGAACAATGAACAAGAATTGATAGTTATAATTTACATGTTATATTGTAGTATTACTAAAATATCTTTTTGTTATTGTTAGGACAAATTAATATCATTCTTTTTCAACAACTTTGCTTTTAAATCCCATTTTTCACAAAAAAGGACTTTGGCCCTTTTAGCACCAGGCCACAGATATATACTTACCGCTTAGGTCGTTAGGTCTTTTCTTTTTGCACTAGTTTCAAGTTCAAATTTACCCACAAAATTATTGGTAATTGCAATTATAATTTTAATTCCCTCAATCCCTAACACTTAATGGCTGCTTGACATTTTTTTCATGATCGTATTTAGTTTTTTTTTTTTTTTTTACTCTATACATAGAGAATTCTCGTGTCAAAACTTGTATTGAAATTTACTGAATATCGTATGCATGAAAAATTTAATTTTTAACAAACAAACTCAGACCTATAATAAATGTGAATGACTGGATTCAGTTTCATGAAATTAATTGAATAATAAAATGATTTGTAGTTAGTTATCTACTATCGTACAAAAAGTGATGTTTGAATTGTAAAAATGTAATTTAAAATATAAATTTATTTATTAAAATTTTGTTTTAATTCTAACCCATGATTTCAAGGTTATTTTGAGAAACAAAAAGAATTTTATAATCATATCTGAGGCAAGGTAAACTTCACTTAAATTTAAGGTAAGTAAATATTATATATTTGAGGAAAACATAAATGAATGGATTTGGCTAATCTTGCTTTTGTAGGGTGGCAACACTGATTGTTATTTTACAAAAGCAAGCCACTTGATTGGTTAAAAAAGATTTACCATTTAAAAAAAAATCTTTCCAAATGTGGTTTTTCATGGGAATGATCAAAGATAGGATTTAATCAATTTCGGAAAAATTAAAAGTGTAACCAATTTTGATCATACTTCATTTGTAAAAAAAAAAACAAGTAAAATTAATTGTTCTAAAAAAAGTTTTTTTTTTGTAGTGATTAGGAAAAAAAATGGTAAAAAGAAAATTCTTGTCTCCATATATCACCTATAATTTTATTTATTTATTATAAAAGTAACGAATTGAATAGTTAAAATATTTTTACATCATAAAACTAAATTACATTTTTTTATTAAAATTTAAAAAATAATAAGTAAATACCACAGCCAGCCAATGTCATTATTGCACATTCCATAGAGAATGAATTCTGTGAAATGTTTATTATGAGAAAATTTTGTTCAATGTCTTATGTATTCAAAAACTATTTATTTCTAATTTATTAAACATCTACAAAGTGCCCTTTACAAATCTAGAAATCATGTTGAATGCCCATTTGGGCTGATCTTTTGGCACCATATGTCCGGCGTTCCTAACGAGGACTTCCGTTAGATTTCCTGCCCTCTTCACATATCCCGCTATATCATCGTTAACCCTCCATATTCTTCTCTCTGCTTTCTCATATTCATCGGAAGAAGAGAATTGCAAACTGCGTAGAAAACTCTCGGTTAAAGGATAGGCAACGATAATGTCCAGCTGGCCATTATAAAAGAGTATTCTATAATGGGACAGTAACTCCGAAACATAGGGAGCAACAGATTTTAACAGATCGTAGATTAAATGCTGTTGGACTTGTTGCCCAGAATTAAACGGTAGTCCACCAACGTGGACACTCTTTCTTATTTTATCGTTTTTAAGTAAGTCCATCAAAATCGACATGCTATCGTCATCGTTTTCTGTTTGCAAATAATTATAATAATCATCGAATCCCGTGAAGTTTTTGAAAAATGAGAAATTTGATATTTGTCCGTCCAATAATTTGTCCATTAGAATGCATGCAGCCTCCCACTTTTGTTTTTTTATGTTATTAACAATTTCATTTTGTACGTTTTCAAAAATGTCACGTTGATTGAAATCTATCAAACCATGTTGATATAAATAGTTTCCGTAATCAATTTGATTGATGGGATCGCAGTAGGCATCGCCCATGGCTAATCCTTCCAAGTTAATTTTGTCCAAATTTTGAGCATTTTGACGATGTATCTCAATGCCTAACGCAGGTATATACTTTCCGGCATAGGATTCTCCAGTTATGAAGAACCTATTTTTCCTCAAATCCGGAAATAATGTGAAAAACTGTTGCATAGCATTGAAAAGACCTTTTGCAACACAGCTTTCGTCTGAACAGTAGCCTTCTTCAGCATCTGTGAAGCTGAAGCCAGTTCCAACTGGGTTGTCAATGAAAATAAGATTATAATTGAGTGCCCAGTTATATTTTCGTAATGCGAAGCCACCTTTGACGGGTTTCAGAGGGCCAATTTCATCGAAGAGTCCAAATAAAGAGCTTCCACCCGGACCGCCCTGCAGCCAAAGAACAACCGGCGCCTCAGTGTCACCGGAAATCGGTGGAAAATACCAAAAATATAAACTGGAGTTATATTTCTCATCAACAACGAAGAAGCCGGCGTGACTTTTTATTCCCATTTTCTTTGTCAAAGATACTTTCGATAGGTTTTGAGCTAGCGATATAGAACCGTTCTTCAGGTAAGGTGTGAGTATCAGTGGACTTCCGGCGTTTTCGTAAGATTTTGCTTCCAATTTTATTCTTGGATAGGGAAAAATAAATGAAGTTCCACCCGTAAATAAATATAAAAATGTATATAAGAATATGAACGTCTTTAAAATATTAGTCGATTCCATTTCGTGTGAATAAAATTGTTATTAAAAAATGAAACACATTTGTTTTTAGTTTTTTTCGATAGTTTACATCACAGTTGTTATTGTTAATTGTTAACCTTGTTTATTTATTTAACAACAAAAGAAAGCCCAGCAAAACACAGTGTGGATGACAATGACACACGAGCATATGATATGAGTATATAGTGTTCTATGGTAAATAGTATATTCTGCATACGTGCAAGAAGCTATTTAAAAAGTTCATTACACAGAAATAATATATTCACATGGACAATTGTAATAAAAGCAAACTACCATAATTAAAACTTATTGTATGGAGAGTAGACTACAGATTTATAATTGATTTCGTTTCGTTCGTTTCGTTAAGTACAGGTTCATGGAGTAGACTAGAGGAGAAGAGGAGAACTAACTGTACATACAATACATGAGGGTGTGGCGCTGATGTAGCATTTTATTTACGGTGGTTTCCTGAACTACGCTCAAATGGCAAATGTCATTTTGATTTGATAATCTCTTGTTTAATTGTTCAAGGTTATCATTGAACTTATGAATTGCTTATGAAATAAAAATAATGTCTTAATTTTGATAAGACACTAGACATTAATGTAACGATACACACGTAACACGTTGCGCCCGCCATTCGTAGACAGATAATATGGCGTGCCGCATGTGGTGGATAGTGTTAGCTATTGAAATATTATCAGTTCAAGGTTTTTTTCACCGGTATCCCAAGATAGAGCTTGGACAGCCTGACGATGACGACCCTGGTAAACCTTTATTCCTAACTCCGTACATAGAGAGTGGTAACATCACTGAAGGCAGACGTTTAGCCCGGGTACCCTTCACCGAAGCTCTTAACATCAAAAGCTATTCTGGATACATCACAGTTAACAAAACATATGACTCCAACCAGTTCTTCTGGTATTTCCCTGCGATGATACCTAATCAAAAGGACGCCGCTGTGCTCGTATGGCTGCAAGGTGGTCCTGGAGCTACATCTCTATTTGGTTTATTTACTGAAAATGGCCCTCTTAAAGTGCGCAATGGAAAATTTGAAAAAAGAAAATATAATTGGGCACTCAACCATCATATTATTTACATTGACAATCCAGTCGGAACAGGGTTTAGCTTTACAAGAAACCCTAAAGGATATTGTACTGATGAAACTCAAATTGGCGAGCAGTTATATTCAACATTGATACAATTTTTCCAATTATTTCCCGAGTTACAACAGAACAAGTTCTTTGTTACTGGTGAATCCTACGGTGGTAAATATGTACCCGCATTAGCATATACTATACATAAGAAAAACCCCGCAGCAAAAGTGAAAATAAATTTAAAAGGGGTAGCAATTGGCAACGGTCTCAGTGACCCTCGACATCAACTTCTCTATGGAAAGTATTTATACCAAATGGGTCTCATAGATTGGAATCAAGCAAAAGTTTTTGAAGAATACGAAAAAAGAACCGTTGATTATATAGATAATAATAAATACGAGGAGGCATTCGAGACATTTGACGAATTGTTAAATGGAGATCTGTTGGATAGTGGTAAAAGCATATTTTACAATATGACTGGATTTGATTTTTATTTCAACTATTTGCATACCAAGGATTACATTGGTTCGGAATTTGGCACTTTGATTCAGAAGAGTAAAGTACGGAAGGCTATTCATGTAGGTGACATGCCATTTAACAATGGCACAGAAGTAGAAAAACATTTAAAACAAGATGTTATGAAATCAGTTGCTCCGTGGATTTCAGAGTTGCTCGACCACTACTATGTGGTTATTTATAACGGACAGCTAGACATTATTGTGGCTTATCCGTTGACTGAGAACTATTTGAGAAATCTAAATTTTACTGGTGCAGAGGAGTATAAGACTGCAAAAAGATACATATGGGAGGTGGACGGAGAAATTGCAGGTTATGTGAAGCAAGCCGGCAAACTAGTTGAAATAATGGTGAGGAACGCTGGTCATATGGTGCCGAGCGATCAACCTAAATGGGCTTTTGATTTAATTACACATTTCACTCATGAGAAAACCTTCATAAATCATAGAAAATCAAAGTTAGCTCATGGAAAAGGAAAAATTATGAACTGAAGACTTGATTGTACTGAATATTAATAAATTATATGCATTAGGTGAAGTTGGTTAAAAATCTCATTAAGTTCCTTTTTATGTGTGAATGAATACTTACCAAACAATAGAGAAATATTTTTTCATATACCTAATAAATTTTGTTACTAAATTGGTGTTGTTATTTTATGTGTTAAGTAATTAAGATAATGCATTTTCTAAACAAAAAATGGGGTGGTCTGTCCCTCTGTATATACACTTAACTCTTCAACTACGCAACGGATTTTAATGCGGTTTTGTACTAATGGAAAGAGCGTTAAACGAGAAAGGTTTTTATGTATAGGTATATGATTTGCAGTAAAAAATTGCATTCGTGCGAAGTAGGAGTGGGCTGTACTAGGTAAAATTGGGAACCTGTTCCAACTGTTCCTGTTACATCAAAATAACAGTTCCATTTACCTGTTACTAAATAACACCCTGTTATTTTGCACAAGATAGTATTTACTTGACCTGTTCTTGTTCACTACTGCTACACATGTTACATGGAACATTTGCATTGTATGCCAAATGTGAACAATGGACTGAAAAATCTCCTTCATGCTTTTACAGGCTTAGGACTGTCAGATTTATAATTTAATTAAACTAATACTGATTACTAAAACTATTCATTAGGTTAGGTACAAATATGATGTAGGTAGGTACCTATTTAAATATATACATCATTTAATTAATAGGTAGGTACCTATTAATTAAATGATGTAGTTAGGTAACTAAATAACTTTTTGAAGAATTAAATCTGGCGCATTTAAGTCTTCAGTTCATTTTTTGTACACATTTTTTTGTATATACATTATATACATGCGTGTATATAATAATAATAATAATAATAATAGTCGATGGTAACTTGCTCCAGTGTTATTCAAGTAATTAAATAGTTGAAGTGTCTATTATAGTCCGAAAAGAAGAAAATACTGTGTACTTACAATTAAAAAAAAAGTGAGATGTTAAATAAAATATTTGGCTAGTGGCTTTTGTTAAATTCCGAGTTTGATTGCACTGGTGCCTAACACAAGTGTTCAGAAACAACAATAATAAGAACAAAATAAGTGGTGTGAAAAGATCAATAAAAAAAAAAAAGTATACTTAGTGAAGAAAAAGTTGTCAATATTTTTTTTTAAAGAAACATTAGTTAATGGACATTAAAAAGAAAAATAATTAAAATGACAACGAAATAAATGAATACAATTTTAAATGCACCCTACACTATGATTTGTTGAAATTGTTAAAAAAAGGTATAGCGAAATTGATACACAGTACCCAGAAGGCAGATTGGCAAAGTGTTGACAATAGCGGCTAACGTCTGAATGAACTATGGTTCGAATCCTATCAAGCGAATGAAAATAAATTTATATTTCTAATTTTTTCTTTCAACTACATTTTACCGAACAAAATAATTACGATAGAGTGTTATTTATAAATAATAATATATAGCGAACCTTTAGCGGAATGTTCACGGGAATTCGTAGAAATAAAACCGCATAACTTTGGGGTCATAACTACAAAGATCTATAAAAACTGAAATTAACACACAGAGCAATCAAAATAGCCAGCTGCCACAGCAGCTATACGATACGTCACACCTGACAGCGCCGTGTTGCTAACGTTCCATTACACGTAAAACATGGAGGAACAATTCCAATTGCTATTTGATAAGATGAAAAATGAAATGAAGAATCAAATAACAGAATTAACGGACACAATATTAGACAAAATGGACGAAAAATTAAAACCTGTGCTAGAAGAGAATAAAATATTGAAACTTAAAATCGAAAACTTGGAAAAAAAGATGGAACGTCTAGAGAGAGACAAGAAAAGTAATAATATATTAATTCATGGAATGACGGAAAAGGAAAAGTCGACACTGGATTTAATTAAAAATATAAAGAAATGCTTTTTGGATGATCTAGAATTAACTATAGAAGATTATGAAATAAACAAAATTCACCGTATTGGCGTGAGAAGTACTGGAAATGAAAGGCCGAGGCCTATACTCATTTCTTTAGTTAATGGTTGGAAGAAGCATGAAATTATGAAGAATAAGAAGAAAATAAAGGAATTATATATAACAGAAGACTACCCAAAAGAAATATTAGAAATAAGGAAATCACTACAACCCAAACTATTGGAAGAAAGGGAAAAGGGAAACTTCGCATACATAAAATATGACAAACTCATAGTAAGGGATAGTTCAAGGGCCATAGATAAAAGGAAGAGAGAGGTATCGACTTCACCGCAAGATTCACAGCCAAGAAAACAACAAATCATAAGTTCATCTAAGAATAACAGAATAAATGCATTTGATATGATGAGGGGTCGATCCCACTCTCTTTCAACCATCTCAGCAACAACGAAGCAATAGCAACGGGCTGCCGGCGATCGGAAACAAAAACCTAATGACAGGCATAATAGTAAAATAACAGTAAAGAAACAACCTCCCCCAAGCCGGCTGGTCACCGAGGGGGAGAAAGACCAAAACCCTTCAGCAAATGTTAAAAAAACAACTAATAAAATAAAACAACAACAACATACTCTCAAGATAGGAACATTCAATGTAAGATCTCTGGCAACAACAGAACGATTTATAGAACTAACATATCTGCTAAAAAAAATAAAAATTGATATACTTGGCCTGGCGGAGATTAGAAGAATGGGCTGTGCAATTGAAGAACATGAAAACTACATATTTTGTTACAAGGGTGAAACACCCGGTCTATATGGAGTTGGCTTTTTAATAAAAAAAGAACATAAAAGTAAAATAGTAAATGCGTGTATATACATATATCTATATATGCAGTACTTACAATATATTTACATTACATATTCTGGTTTAAAAATAAAACTGCTGTAATTTCCTAATACCAAGACGTGTCCTTACATTTAACATAATTTGTCACTGAGGACTTGAAAGAAAGTTTTACTTTACAAATGTTACATGTTACATGCCACCAACGTCCGAAAAATGGTCCCAAACAACACTAGACTTTTTATTTGAAGCCATTATTTACAACACAACACTTTTCACAAAAGTATATTATAAAAAAGGTTTTTAACACTAGGGACTTAAACAAAACCACTAAACTAACTAACTAGATATTTACAGTTATTTTTATTTAGTTTTAACATTTAAGGACAAAAAATTAATGCATGAAAAATAAATTTAAAAACTCAAGAAAAACAAAATAAAATTTAATAAACGAATGAAAAACTTAAAATTGAATTGAAATATTTGATTTTGAAATGGCAGTCATAATATTGACATCATAGAATAATAAATAAAATTCACGTTCGGATACATTACTGTATCTTTTTGCACTAACTATTAAGCAATATATCGTTCATAAAATAAAATAAATATGAACGTGAACCTAAACTACGTTATAATACGTTATAAACTACGCTTTATTATAAATTTAATTTAAGTAAATGTAGGTATGTATTGCATACTAGCAACTATTTTGTTTGTTACACTAAAATATTTACTGTTCAAGTTTCCGAACGCAATCGGCTGTAATAGGTCTATCTCTTTTTAACTAAGGTAAATGGAATGAAAGGCAGCTTGTTCCGGAACAGGTGAACAGTTAGACTACAATCATACATGATAGAACCACAGATAAAATGAACAGGAACAGTTCATTTGGCTAAGACGTCACAGTTCCAACCTGTTCTTTTAAAATATCTGTTCTTTTTACCTGTGACGATAAATACGCCTCACTCCTAGTGCGAAGCCGGGAGCGGGTCGCTACTATGTCTTTGATATCGAGTAGTGTAATTAGATTTTGGATGTTGATATGTACCTATCTACAGCAACAAACTGCAGTCCCGATTTTGTTATTAGTTTTCTGAATTGTTGCATCCCACTATGGAAGCAAATTTAAAGATGGAGGTCATGTCAAAAGCAATTCATTTTATATTAAACATATACGTAACAATAGAACGAACCTATGTGTTTTTTTTCCACTAAGCTCTGAAACTAACAGTCCAGAATAAATCTTTATGCATTTGACATCCGGGTGTCGATGGGGCTGCCCCGTTTCAGCAATGTTTGCCGAAGCTAGTTTATTTCTAAACAATGTGCTTCCCTGATGTACTAATTAATGCTGGTCATTTATATACCCTAACATCATTGTATGCGATTGCAAGCAGGCTAGACTACCTATATGCTTTCTACAATGTGGGCATTCAGAATAAGCAGTTTAATTATTGACTTTAATCTTGGGCGATTTATTGATTACCCAATTTTTGTAGATGTTTTATACTTATGCTATTAAACATCATACAACCCTTAGAATAGGTAGGTACCAAAGGTTTCTGATCGATAATCAAAGGTAATCACCTGAGAACCAAGCAATACCGAGAAGTCAAGTTCTTCGACGTCCATCATGTGCAAATTGTGCAATATTTGTAGAACTGACGATTGCGGCGAACCGCAATAGAACCGAAACGATACAGTTAGCCGGAATACGGTAGACCGTATATTATATTGCGGCCTGCCGCAAGTGCGTTTTCGGCCTAATATGAAATAGAGAGGCTTTAGTTAGCAATGAAAGAAAAGATATGTAGCACAGTAAAATCATTTTTATTGTTTACACACAATATTCCCAAAAGATTTTTCCGTTTTTCAATATATCTAATGCTTTTTATATAGACACACATAACAGAAGAATTTAGTTATAATAACAATTCATTTACTATGAATTGAAATGAATATTAATTCTGTTCTGTTGTTTAATTGTTATACTAAGGACATAAAAACAAAGAGGTACCGCAGTTACAATGGTCAATTTATTATATATGTTAAGACTTACAGATAAAGTAATTTGGGCATTGAGTTGCACCTTACAAACCAAACTTATAACTATATAGAAATACTAGAATTAAGTGTTATTCCAATAATAACGGAATCTAATTGTAGTATGGGAATGGATGGGCTTATCGGCCCTCTATATATGTAGACAGCTCAATTTCATCAGGTAGTTCAGTGATGTTAACATCAAATCGGTCTTGGACTTCATTCAAGATCTTAGCATCATTTTCGTCCGATACCATGGTAATGGCGAGGCCCTTTGTACCAAATCGTCCAGCTCTTGCCACTCGGTGCAAATAAGTGTCTGAATCTTCAGGCATATCATAGTTGAACACTATGTTTACCCTTTCAATGTCCATTCCGCGTCCAAAAAGGTTGGTAGCAACCAAAATCCGCTTCTGGAAGTCTTTGAACTGTTGATAACGGGACAGACGGTCATCCTGAGTCATGTTGCGATGAATACCGATCGCGGGGAAGTTTTGATCGGTCAGTAACTGAGAGAGCGCAATGCAACGCTGTACAGATTTCACGAAAATTACAACTTGGTTGAATTCCAAGACATCCAAGAGTTCAAACAATTTCTTGTTCTTTTCATTTTCTTTTAGCTTCACATAATGCTGTTGAAGACCGTGCAAGGTGAGCTTGGCTTCATCGTCCACGTAAACTTCCATAGGGTCTTGCATGAACTTTTTGCACACGGGTCTGATTTCTTTGCTCAGTGTTGCCGAGAACATCATAACCTGTTTCCCGTGCGGGGTGTTTCTAAATATTTCCTGCACGTCCCTCCTCATGTCGAGGGATTCAAGCATTTTGTCACATTCATCCAGAATGAAGTGTTTCAAATGCTTCAAGTTTAGCTTCTTGTTGTTGACCAGAGCGAGTATTCTTCCTGGGGTACCGACGACGATGTGAGGACACGCAGTTTTAAGCACTTCCTCATCTTTCTGAATCGGCATACCACCGAAAAATACACTGACTTTGACGCCAGCCATGTATTTCGAGAAGCGCTCATACTCTTTACTTATTTGGAAAGCGAGTTCTCTAGTATGGCACATAACCAGTACGTAGACATGGTCTTCGGAAGGTTCCAACTGTTGCAGAGTGGCTAAGACGAAAACTGCAGTCTTACCCATACCAGATTTTGCTTGACAGAGGATGTCCATACCGAGAACAGCTTGCGGGATACACTCGTGCTGCACTTCTGACGGATGTTCGAAGCCACAATCCACAATGGCTCTTAAGATTTCAGGTTTTAAGAGGAAATCTCTAAAGCCGGAACTGTGAATTGACACATATGATCCTTTAACCTCTTTCTTAGGAGCCGCTTCGTTTGCTCCATCTGCGACTTGTTGATCAGCTTGCTCTTCATCTTCGTAATCCAAAAGATCGTCGTTGTCAGCCATGTTTTTGATTATTGGTTTATTTATGTATATAACAGATTATACAATTATTCACGTGAATTAGTGTGTAATATGTACACAATTTTCACAATAATTTAATAATGGCGTCTTTTTTGCCTGCTCTGCTCGACGATGGCGTCAATTTAAATGTTGCCATTAGCATGAATACAGAATAACAAATAAATATAAATTAAATACTACTTGACATTTCCAGTTCTAACCCAGACTATATACTAATTGACTAATGTTGAAGGTTTTGTTGTTGAATGTCTTAATTCAATGGAATAAAAATATGACTTTTGAAATATTATTGTTAGCGTACATAATGTTAGTATTTATTTTGTATTTTAATAAATTTTGAACAGTCCGTAACCACTTAAGTTAAATATCTATACGATTTTTTCTTCTCGATAGTAGTTCTCATGGTTCTCATCAATAAATTAAATGGTGCAGCTTCAGGTTTTGCATGCTTAATTTTGAGTAGGTATGTGAAATTTCCGTGTCACTTGTTTTATCCTTGATACACTTGTTATATCCTTGATACATAAAATCATCGATGCATAAAATGTACGTTTGGGAGAATTTTACGACGGCCTATTCATTGCACTTTAATGAAATATACTTACTCTATTCATCACCAGGACGGAGTAAATATTTGTTCGTTAAATTAAAAACTACAGAACAAGATATTCATTTTGTAGGGACTTGTTGTATAACCTTTGTTGTAAATACTTATTGCATTATACTTTTTCGTTATTGTATGTATGTTGTCACCAACTTATCATTGTATCTTATTTTCAAGTTTAATGGATAATTTATTGCTTGGCAAAATAGTTACGAAATTAAAAAGTGGCAATACTATAATGTTGTTCACTTTCTTATCAACTGGATTTACTTGCATTGTCACTTTTTAATTTCTGAACTATTCTGTCAAGCTGTCGCTGTCTTCGATAAGTAGCTAATAATAAACAAATCAAAACAACGCTTAATTTTCAGGATAGGTATGAATACAACGGCCACAGAGTTACAAAATGTTACTGGCAATGGCAATATGCTAATAATTGTGTTCCGCAGTATGCCGCGAAATTTAAAAAAATAAAATGAGATTGTGGGAGATATCCTAACTAAATGATATTAAATAGAAATGTGTAGTCATTTAAATGGCACGTACATCGTTTAAGTATAAGAATTGCTGTTACACATGTTAACACGAATATAAGTTTGTTGTAGTAAAGATTTTAGTTTTTTTTTATCTTTTTCATGTAAGGGGCTAATTATCTGTTGATGTTGCCGCCATCTAGGCATATTAAGAATTAAGAAAGAGGCTAGATATTCAAACAAATTCAAAAGCGTTGTCGATCTTACAAGAAATTATTTACAGCTACCGTTGAAGCAGCATAAAAAAAATACAAATTTTAATCCAAAGACCTGTCTGCCATTATGATGTCTCAGAATATAGAACAAATATAGAAAATTAGAATATAGTTTGTTCTATATTCTAAGTATCATGTATTATCTTGTAACGAGGTTATCCATTTCATAGTCAGGTTTTGGCTTGGAAAGGAAAGGGAAAAGAAATTGCAAAATTTCATACTATCATTTCATTTATTTAAATAACATACTAATACAATAAAAAAAATGGATCACAGATTTACAAAAGTATCAAATGTTTTAGCTACAACATTCAGCACACGAATCGATTATAGTCCACGCCATCAAACAAGTCCCGCGGCTCAAACACGAACTACAAATTGGCACAATAGAAATGGCTAACAATATTTTCACCTCTTCAGCCTTTCTCCAGCACGAAAAGGGTGCTTTTGGTGCCTAAAAACTCGCAGGAAAATCGATTTTTGATGCGAGCGTGATTCGAAATTCGAACACGCGATTTAACTAACAGGAATAAAATTTTGATTTTATTAGTGTGTCCAGCCATAGACTACTGGAGTTGGCCCAGCTGTTAAGATAGACAGGACCCTTACCTAACACGCAAGTAAATAATACGACCATCACAGTTCCGAACAGTACCTTTTAATCTTACAAATTGCAGTCATTTTACTTTCAACTTTTAATATTTTTGTTAATTTAGTTATAATTTATGTGACTATGGCTATGTGAATGTTGGCTATGATAAACATAGATAATATTTAAAATTGTCTTAATTGATTTTTTTCTTATCTAAAGATGACCTAGGAACGCTTTTCTCGCTGTTGAGGTGATAAGTTGTATGTTTTTTTTATGTCTCGTGCTTTTAAATCATTCACTTCGCTCAGTAGTCAATTCTAGACTACTTCGCTGGTTCTTGATTCAAAGTTGACACTCGCAGCAAAAAACAATTTTCCTCTTTAGATGAATTTTAAAACTATTTTCAATGCGATGACAGCGCCGCGCCTGCGGGACTAATTTATTGGCGCGAACTATAAACACCTATTCTAGATTTAAAAAACGAATTTCAAGAATAATGACTTTGGAATAGAATTAAATTGTACTTGATATTCTAATTTTAAAAAAAAATTGTAATGAGAGTTACTTTTTGAATACCTATTTAACTTTTATGTTAATCCTAACTTTTCTACAAACAATTTTTTCAATTATTTTTTTATTTTTTATTCCTAACGTTCTACTAATTACTAAGCCGATTAGAAGCCTAACATTTATCACTATAAGGTTTCAATGGTTTAAAATCAGCATTTCCACTCAAGAATGAGTCAACGAAATTTTGCACCGAGTCTGTGGTGATTTCATCACCGTACTTCATGGGGACTAGTTTTTGTTTGGGAAAGTCTATGGCCGTCAATAGAGGGACCGCGTCGTCTAACCCTATGTGCTCTCTGAGCATGTCCGCGCTCTCTGTGCCGTCGATGCCTATGTAAAACATTACGTGTTTGAATGATTTCTTTTTCAACTTTGAAATAGAACGCGAAGTGGGATAGTCAAAGTCCATTGTCTCGTCGTCCGACGAGTTTTGGTATGGACAGAAACCTGGAAATTGAATGCTACATTCCTCGTAATAAGAGTGCGCAGATGGCGTTAGTACGGACTCGGCGAACTCTATTTCGGTGTCTTCGTCGTCTGAAAAAAATTAAGAAACATTAATTTCTCTGTGCTCGTCTTTCATAACTGTCACTGTCTTAAGCGTCAAATTTGACAGAAAAATGCGGCTTGTATAAACTCTGACCCAAGAATATATGGACTGGGCATAACCCCTTAACTGGCGTGACTTCAAACAATTTGGCACATAAGATGGCTACCTTTCGTAGAGATTTTCGTTTTTTCTATTAACACTGTTTATTTTTTTTTATTTTTTTGTCTCCATTAAAAGTTGTAATCTGTCACAATAGACATTCAGCAACAGTAGTGATATATAAGTAAAACATGAGTCAGGATAATCCAGCGATGCTTCCTCATTTAAGCCACAAAAGCAAGTATCATTGAACACTCAAAATATCCTGAGGTAACTTTTTCTTTAGTCTACGGTTCAAATAAGATTGTGTCATAAGGCTTTTGGCTTCACTATTGGGATGATTGAGAATCTTATCATTATATCTTTTGGACATTTCAATTATTTCCTTCTTGACAGTCGGTATATTTAAATCATTATGGACACTGCTTGGTGCAGCACGAAGGCATAATTTTTCAATTTAGGACAACGCCCTGCACACCATCCAAAAAGTAGTTTTCTTAAATCGTTCTCTCACAAAAACAACAAAATATTTCCTATACTATCACGAAACTGTGCACATAAAATGGCGGCACCGGTCACGCTTTGGTAAAGTCATTTAAGTCAGCAAAGAGTGTTGCCAAACAAGATACTATTTATCTCTTTTTTTCTTATTCAACTGTCACCTAGTTAAAATGAGACAAAATGCTTTTTCACGTTAACGTATTTATATAGACATAGGTTCATATAGTAGAATAGGGCGCCTCCATAGATTATTAATTATTCATTGGGTGTAAATAAGGCCCGCAAATTGGTAATGCGCCTGACCGCCATTTTGGTGACGTCATCTCGCGACACAGTCAGCACCGCGACTAACTGGCCGGCGAGTTTTTAGTTGCGGATGACGTCACATTATACTTTAGAACATCGCATTTATTAGTGGGTCATAATATAAATATGTTTTAAATGGTAAATAAATAAACTCTCAGGATCCGTGTTTGATTTCTAGCAAAATCCGACTTTATTGTTGGATATTATATATGAAAAACTCATTATTATGGTTTTAGTATAGATTGGAACTATATTAGTTGGTAAAATATTGTAAATACCGATGAATAACACAACAGCCGGATGACGCGCCATTTTTAAAAGAGCTTGCTCAGTGAGAACTGACACTGGCCGCTGCGCCCATGGAAAATTCTGAAACAATATATATATATATATGTAATTTATTCTAAATATATAACAGTAGGACAACTTTGAAACAATCAAAGGTCAAACAACCCTCTGACCCACTGTGTTTACTGTTGAGAAATTTTAATTTTAAAGAACACTTAATACCTAGTTTAAATTGAGAAAATGTAGAATAGAATTATAATGTCGCCCTTGAGACACCGTTTTGACAATATATATAAAATTTACAGTCTTTATATTTTTATAATTTTTTTTTTTTTTTTTTTTTTTTTTTTATAAAAAATAAAGCATAGAATAATCAATTACAAGATATCAAAGATGGTGATGGATATCATTTGAAGATAAAGAAAAAAAATATATATATATTTTTTTTTTTATTAATTTGTTCAATATGTACATCAAGAGGGGAAGAATGGTATGGTGATGTACATTTTATATATTAGAGAGAAAAGACGATTTACATGTGGAATTCAGATTGGTACAAAAAAAAACAAAGAAAATGAACTCTGACATTGACAAATGTCAGAGATATGGATAATTTTATTTATTTTTTTATAAAAAATAAAGCACGGAGTAATCAACCATAAGATATTGTTTGATATATTTGTTTGATAAAATGTTTGTTGTTTATATAGTTTTTGAGATGTTTTAATTATATTGGATAAATTAATAAAGAAAAATATGTGCACTACATTTGGATTATAATTTACCTGATAGAAAAATATAAAACTATAGAATAGAAGGCCACGATGGAAATGCACCAACAACATTTCCAACTAACTTCAACTAACGTTATGGGCTTTTTCAAACATATGCAGTGCTGCAGATCAGTTTATAGAAAACCTGATCAAATATTATTCCTTTATAATACATTTTACGCCTATTATAATTAGGCAGACATGTCAAAATATGTATAACTAGATGGTGCCCGCGACTTCGTCCGCATTGAACGATGAAAGGTACCCTATGTCCTTTCTGGTGTCCCAGACAACTTGTATGCAAAATTTCATGGTGATCGGTTCACTAGTTTTTGCGTGAAAGAGTCACAAACATCCAAACATACTTTCGCATTTATAATATTACTTGCTGGTGCCCGCGACTTCGTCCGCGTTGAACATTGAAAGGTACCCTATGTCCTTTCTGGTGTCGCAGACAACGTGTATGCAAAATTTCATGATGATCGATTCAGTAGTTTTTGCGTGAAAGAGTCACAAACATCCATACATCCAAACATACTTTCGCATTTATAATATTAAGTACCTACAGATTTGTCAGGATTGGTACTCACCAGTGCCAAAGGGTCTCCGGCCAGATGTTGACGGCCATTGGCAGTCAGCACCTTGCCGTTGCCATCGGTGATGACAAGAGCCGGTATACCGGCGACTCCGAGAGCTGCCGGCAACGTGTTCCTGGCGTCTGACGCCGACCACGGCACGGAGAGGGCATCTATTGATGACACGGATTGCACGGTTCGGTTGTAAGACTGTTCGCTTCTGGAATTAACAAAAGTGCAAATCATTAGCAACACAGTTTACTAAAAAGCGAAGAAATAAAATGGAAGCACTTTTGCATTGTTGTTTGATATAATTTATAAGGTTTTATTATTTTCTTTAGAATTTGTTAATTTAAAAAGTAGCTGCATTGACTTTTCTGGTGACGTCACGTCCGCCATAATACCGTGAAACGGATGTAGAGGTCGCTAGAGTGGCAGTTGATTGGTGACACGGAAAAAGTAAGAAGTTGATTAAGAGAAAGAAATTAAAAATGGATTGGGAAATAATGTGAAAGCGAGAAGTAGTGTTATTAGAATAATTGTAATTTGTGTTACGAGTACTCAATTATAAAAATAAACAGTTATGTTTCCCTGAAGTTGTTTTTGTTTACATAATATTATAATTTATTGGGAATAGCTTGCAAAGTTGTAAATGGCAGTTGTGTTTATTGATAAATAGGTAACTTTTACATTGTATTTCAGTACACAGTCTGGTTTAATTTAACAAAATGTTATTTTATTTATTTAAACAAACACACACCATCACATTCTTATGAACTTTTAACATTTGGTAAAATTGAATTAGCTCTAAGGAAATATGAGTCTCACCATTAATATCATTTTTTTTTACTGTGAACAAAACTATTTATAAAAAATATGAAAAAATAAATCGCTATTTTATTCAATCCAAATTCGTCACCTTTTTATTTTATTTTACTTTTTTATATTGTTTGAAAAACACAAGGACTTTTTTCTTTTTTTTTCTTCACATACAATCATAGAGTAAAATAGTACTTACACTGGTTAAGTACTATTTACTCTATGTTACAATATACAATCTATTCAGCATATATAGAATCCGTAAAAAATCTATAAAAAAGAGAATCTGTTTGAAATCAACAATAAACAATAAGAATTTTTTTATTTGTTTGTAATTTACTCGTATATATGGAACTCTTATAAGGAAACATTTATCTATGGCGCTTATTAAAAACAGCTTTTCAATTATCTTGCGACCCATGTAAGAACTGTGGCGTTATGAGTGAAAAAAAGAGTTCATTGTGTCGTGAAGCGACGTAAAAAATGTCATTTTCAATGAATAGGCGTCTGAAACGCGGATGTATAATGGATGGCGACTTTTAACGGCTGAAAAGATGTAAGCCCTAGTTGGGACACTTCTTGCTCTATGGGCGTTTCTCAAACGATCAACTTTTATACATACATACATAGGTACACTTTTAGGTATCTACATACATTACATATAAAACCTATATTAGAAAATGGAAATGGTCGTTTTAAGATGTTGCAAGACTAATTTCTATTAACGATCAAGTACTTAAATTGTGAATGCTTGTATGTCTGTTGATAAAAGTTGTGAACAATTAATATTTCATAAACTATTAAAAAAAATTTAATAATAACTACTTATATTATTATTAATGAATTACGAGGAGTGCATAATTGCATGCAACTTGCATGAAAATTTATGGGAGTATTATATGTATTATATTATATATATTATATTATATTAATATGTATTGAAGCATATTGTAGCCTGTGACGCGTAACGTGTGACACGTGACATTTGATTTTTACTCCCATAAATTTTCATACCCCGGCCTTATATATGAAAATCGATTCTTAAAGAGTATTTAAACTCCAAAAAAAATATGTATCGTAGTCAATTGATAATTTAATTAAATGTCAAAATATTCCCCCCTAATATAATACTATAAAAACATTGGTCTAATAGCCACTTGATCACATAATTATAAAACCTTATATAGTACTCGTATCATTACTATAAAAATTAATTTCCATAAATATAATTTAAAAAAAAAACCGCAGCTTTTACGCTTCATGTATGTACAGACATCTGTATAATTCATTCATACATTGAATCGGGTCGCCTCAGGGAATTTCAGTGCGCAATCCCGTACCTTTTCCGGGATTATGGGTTAAGTTAACCCGTAAAAACGCCATCCTGCTATTTTATGCGTGTGCATTACCCGGATATTCGGCTGTACGAGATTACGAATTTCGGGTTCGGGTGACATTTAAAAATATATGCGAAATAAAGTCAGATATTAAACGTTTTTTTATACAGTTCCTTATATAAAGAGAAATTTATAAAAAAATATTAAATGAAGCTACTTATGTAATACAGATTCAAATTCATATTCACACATATTAAACTGTCGCACATCTTACAAATTTTATTTTATTTCAAAAAAGTTACATTTTGCACCCGTTCCACCTATTCCTACTTATCACGCTATTTATCTGAATGTTATGTTATTATTTTCTGTTTTAAATATATATTACTGTTTTAAATTATTGTACATCTTGAAATTCTATTTCAACTATTGGTGAAAGATATTTTCGAAAATTATACACTTCATACAAAATTCACGTCATTATAATATTATACAGTATAGGTATATTATTATCTATACGAATACTAATATTATAAAGGGAGAAGATTTGTACTTTTGTATGTTTGTAATGAATAAATTCAAAAACTACTGGACAGATTTTGAAAATTCTTTCACCTATAGAAAGCTACATTAACAGCGAGTAACACAGGCTACATTTTATAATGTCACGCGGGCGAAGTCGCGTGCAACAGCTAGTATTATATAAGTATAGATGTACTATATTAAAACACATGTAATTGTCTACCTACTTGTATTTACTGCTTTTATACTTTACAATTCTGCATATATTAATAGTATATAAGACGAAGTAGTCGTGCAAGTCACTCGTGCAAGCAAAGCTTCTAGCAAATAACGCTGCGAACGATCTTTGTGTACCCCATACGTAACTTTGCCAACTTGTCTCATTAATTGTCCGTATAATGTCAATATTCATGTCATGAGAGTGCCTGTTCACATTACAAACTAGCATTAATGCGATAAGTTTGTTTGATCCGATAAAGTTTCGGGACAAATAGGGCGCTGGCTTCCCCTTCCGTAAACAGCGATAAATAAATAAAAATCAATGAATAATACCATATTATGATAAAGCAGTTATAAAAATAAAAATAAAAATAAAATAAAAAGTGTGCTGAAGACCGTGATAGGATAAAAATAACAAGGAATTGCATAGACAATGGAAGGTTATATGTATTATTAATTGTTTAAAAAAAAAAAAAAAACACTTAATCATCAGACTATTTTTACCACGATATCAGAATAGAACTAGGTAGCCAAAGTGATAACGATCCTGAGAAAAACTTGAAAAGAAACATAGGATATACATAGTAGCGTAACTTGTCCTAGACTGTCCTGTCAACGCCTAGGACTGATGTTTAAGGAAATTGAACAGTTTTGGGAAAGTCATGTCATGTAGCCAGTATCTGGCTTTTTTCTCCCATTTTGATTATGGTTTGTCAATTTGTATTTGTTATTTTAAAACAAAAAAAATATTAAGTTTCTATATTATTTTTTATTAATTAATACAGCATATTTTAACTATATTTTTCCAAGCATATTTCAAGTTTTTTTATGTTCCATATAATCCGACCTCAATGTAGTAGATTTAACAACTTTAAGGTTATACAATAAAAAACGAGTTACGTAAAAATTTATCGTTGCATATAAAGCGCTAATAAAACCGGGTGGATTTTATAGGGCGACACGTTTGCCCGGATTACCCGGGTGCTGATATCAGGGCCGCGCGGGCCCCTGTTTACTGTGTGCTCTGAGCTTTATGACCTCATGTATCCCGTAATGCCACTGTGTAGCGCACTACGGGATAAGTGTGTAGTCTGTACCAGGTTAAGACAATAGAGTTTGGAAGTAAATATTTAAAAATCTTTGATTTATTAATATACATAATATGAACATTACAGTGAGATTTGAGTACAGGATTTTCTGTTATGTTGTAATAGCGAGTTAATGGACTAAGTCATCGCTATATGTTAAATCCGATTTAACAAATTGTCTAAATTGGCCACAGTAAAACGATAAATATTAAAAAATTCGGATAAAGATGAATACATGAAGTGAATGTAATGTAGGCATGTGGTGAGTTTGTTCTCTTAATAATTATTTTAAAAAAGTCCGCAATACCATATAGGTATACCATAACTTTCTTAAGAGGTAGGTAGCTTAAATAGTGTCGAATTGATATGTTTAAATTTGAATACCTACAAAAGAAAGACAGTTGTTAATACACACAAAAATAGTGAATTATTTGCAAGAGTTACTACATAAGTAAGTATTGTATATACTATATAAACTACAACAGACTATATAATATGTACTCATATACTATAGTCTGTTGTAATAATGGAATTTCTACAACAGACTATATACTATATTTATTTATTGTATATACTATATAAACTACAACAGACTATATACTATATAGTCTGTTGTAGTAATTCCATTTCACGTTCCACGAGTAATGGCGCGCGAGAGAATTATAGCGGGAAAATATTATCGTTCCCGCCATTCCAGAGAATTTGGCGGGCGTCTGTCGACACAATTCGCCGGGATACTCGTACCTTGGATGTTCGCGTTATTTATTAGACACGACTGAAATGAGAGTGAGGCGAATTAATGAGGGATTACAACGCTTAAACAATGTATTTTGTTACGGTTTTCAACGATAAAAGAGATGCATTTTTTTTTTGCAAACTATACACACAAGTATAGTTTGCAGAAAAAATGCATCCGTGCAATGGTGGGAGCGGGTTGTTAGTATCAAATTGGATCCAATTATACACATTTTAAAAAACAGCGTCTAAGAATGTACCCTGATTTTTATAATATACTGGCGACCCGCTACCGGTTTCGGCCGGGATGCAATTTTTATATATAAAAACCTTCCCCGTTTATCCCTCTTTCCATCTGTCAAAACCGAATTAAAATCGGTCGACACATTCTCGAGTTGTTGAAGCGTACACAAACCAATTTAATTTTTCTATATATAAAGAATATTACTACCGACCTGTTTCCAGCTTCCACGGATGTATTTTTCTGTAAATTATATAAGTAGACACATAAGGCGTCTCGCTCGCTACAGACTCGTAGTTTATAGCTCTTTCCATTACGTGAAAAACCGTATCAAAATCCATTGTGCTATACAAGTTAGTTATTGAGTAAATAATATTAATCTAAGTAAAAAAAGGACTCATTGGTTTTATTATAACATGGATCAACTATGTAGTTTATTAATTACTAGCGACCTTCGCGCGGGTGCATTTTTTTTCTGCAAATTATATATAAAAATCTTCCTCATTTAACTCTCTTTCCATTAGTGAAAAACCGCATCCGCATACGAAATATTATATAATAATTAACTATATTTTTTATTAATTTTTTTTAAGACATTGAAATACGTCTGTATTTATACTAAAGGTCAGTGAACATACAAGTGTAGGTATTCAATGAGAGGGCTACGAGCTACGAGTGTATTTGAGGAGAGTAAGTACTTGCGCAGCAGCGACAGAACGGCGATCACAAAGCTCAGGGTTGCCACTTTTAATTTATTTCAACGACCATTAGAGTGAGTTAGGCTCCAGTCAACTAAAGGGTTGCTCGGGCATGCATTTATTTACAAGCAACATAGTAATGGCGGCCTGGAATGACCTTTTTAGTATAGACGAAAGTGCGCGCAACTTCGTATTCGCTTTTTGAAAATCCCTCAGGATCCTAACATTTTTTTAGAATAAAAATTCCACGGAAGGCCAAGAGGACAAACAGCTCGATCATCAAACAGCTTGCGATTCGGACAAGACTATCTGCCACCTGCTATCAAAGAGTTCTCAATTACTTAGGGCACATAGCCCGCAAAGATTTAGAAAACTTGGAGAAGCTGGTGGTAGTTGGAAGGCTACCCGTTACTCGCATGGCCGGTAAAAAGATTGTCACTTTAGATTTATATTTTTTTTTATGAGAAATGTAATGAGAAAAATAACAAAAGACTGTGGCGACCTCCTTTAAGTTACCTATTTGGAACTTACGTTTTAGTTTCCGTGTCATTCTTTCAAATGAAGAAGCACGGAAACGAGAAACAGTCGGCCTTCAACTCTGCTACAGAAAGCACGCGCTTTCTCGCCACTCATCACCACAAACGCCCATCGTGCGTAATGTAAAAACGCCCATTCGTGCGTTTCTCCAAATGTATAAATGTATATAATAAATGTGTGTAAATATTTAAATATTTAATGTGGACTCATTTTCATCCCACATTAAATTGGTGACCCCGACGTGATGAACATTTTAAGAAAAATTTGGACAGTTTTCCATAGTTACCGTGTTGTTGACAAAGTGACATTCGAAACAAACGAAAAATTTTTCTACGAAATTGCATTTTACGTCGAAGACTACGTCGTCAAACGAAAACGAACTACGACATCATCGAAGATTTCGGACAGAAGCTAGCTGGCCTGAGAAAGTCGACGCGACCGCGCGCTCCTAGTGTTATCCAGGCTAGCGCACATGGATACGTTCCAGCAGCCGGTTCATCGATCCAGATAATGGACACTGCTAGCGCCATCACCCAGCAACGTGCCACCAAGTGCTGTCCACTCCTTCCAGTCTACTCTTCGTTACGACCTACGGTCTCCGGGGGGGCTGATGTGGCGACCTCCTTTAAGTTACCTATTTGGAACTTACGTTTTAGTTTCCGTGTCATTCTTTCAAATGAAGAAGCACGGAAACGAGAAACAGTCGGCCTTCAACTCTGCTACAGAAAGCACGCGCTTTCTCGCCACTCATCACCACAAACGCCCATCGTGCGTAATGTAAAAACGCCCATTCGTGCGTTTCTCCAAATGTATAAATGTATATAATAAATGTGTGTAAATATGTAAATAATTAATGTGAAGTCATTTACAATCCCACAAGACTTAATTATGAAACGAAACATCAAACAGGCAGACAAATGTCACCAAAATTATACAATATTTGTTCCTGATTGTAACAAAAACACATCAAAACATTTAACATAAAATGTTTCAACAGCTTGGATCTATATTCTCCAAAAGATTGATTCTTTAAGAATGTCATGTACCATTTTTGTCTTTTTTGACTTTTTTTATAGTGCAACCCCAAAAATGATGTATCTATCGTACAATTTTAGCAACGTGTCGCGTGCTCAAAGCAACTTAGCTGCTAATGTAGCCATTCTATAAAAAGGGTGGGGTGACGACCAGACTTGTAGTCGCGACAGGTGTCCCCATAGTGAACCCCGACTCCCTCCGAGGCTTATGGAAAGGGTGAATGGAGCTTACATGTACCTACTCTGTGTCAGAATAAAATTCTCAATGGTTATACAACATTTTTACAGTTTATTAATTAGCATTTTTTCCCTGTTCCGTCTGTCTTATAATATAACTAGAGACCCGCCCTCGGCTTCGCATGGATTAATTATTTTCAAAGTTCGAGTGAATAGGCATATTCTGTGTTGAGAATGAGGTTCGCTCCATCTTAGGCCTCATCCTTGCTACACAGTTGGTTGTTGGTCAAGAGCAAACCCATTTTTTATAAAAAAAAAATTAATTAATTAAAAATTATAAACTAAAAAACCCCCGACTTTCTACTGAGCTCCAACAGCGCGCCAAGTACCAAGTGGTCCCGCGGACTACTTGGTAGCATCAGGTTAAGGTTACCGTGTCATTGAAATAACACAGAAATCAAAAGTATACCAAATTTCAAATTACCAAAAGAGGAATAAATAAATAAATAAATATCTTCACACATTCCACACAGCACCATCTAATTCCACAGTAAGCAACTAATGCTTGTATTATGGATACCAGAAAGTTGATATAATACATAGATTATTTTTTTTTTGTAAATACATACATATTATAAATACAAAACATCCATGACTCAGGTACAAAGGTAAAATGTTAACACATAAACATTTGCCCCTAGCGGGATTCGAACCCGCGACCGTTTGGTTAACAGATAGCATTACTAGCCACTAGACCAAACGTGTCGTAAAGGAAGGTATTATATTTTGCAGAATTTTTTTTTATCAGTGCGAAGCCAGGAGCGGGTGGCTAGTAATAATATAAGACGTTTTACAATGGTCGGCCACATTCAGATATCGCTCCAGTAAAGGTATATATCGGTAACGTTTGGGCTCGAGTGGGCTTGATAAATTGATGCAGATAAGCTAAGGGCGTGCACACATTAACTTCGATATCAACCTAATGAAATTGATCCTAGCAAGGATGTTGAAAAAGCATAGGATTTTTCAGCATGGAGTAAGTAAATCAAGCTGTTGAAAGTGTATTTCTTATGTGCCCTACAATTTTACGTTACTTGATAAAACCTTGGATGTTCGTCTTAAGAGTTGTTCGTCTATCTATCTTTAACTTCCCTCACCAAGGTGCTAGATGGCCTCAACCGACTTTACACTAATATAAGGTGAGCCTTAAGATAAATTTGGTCAAGATGAAAGTTATGACAATTGTCAATGTTGTGCCCACCCCAGAGTTGGGTAACAACTATCAAAGTTGTTGATGTATACGTTCAATTTGAAGATCCTCAACGAACTTTTGAGAGGGATATGCTCGGAGTTACTATACAAGATTGAATCAGCAATGAGAAGATCCGCCTGGTTGTCACTTAAACAGGCGGTTGAAGTGGAAATGGACAGGACATACAGTATACCCACGAGATGGGCAGACGCTGGATCCATGAGGCTACTTCTGACCGGTCTTATTGGCAAATTATAGAGGAGGCTTATCCAGCAATGGACGTTCTACAGCTGAGATGATATTGATAATGATGAAAAGCCCCAAATTCGCTCTACAGTTCATCTTTAAATCTGGTCGATTTAAAGATGAACTATAGAGCTACAAGAGTACAGTTTAACTGTACTCTTGAGGTTAAATTAATTAAAACAATCCCACCAAAAATATCTGACCCCATAGATGTTATTTTCAACTAAAAAATGTTCGCTAATGTTGAATAGCATTTGAACCTACAAATTCTTCCTCAAATTCAATTTAGTTAATCACTTAACGCAACATTAAAGGTGCGTTCACATCACTAACTTCGTTAGAACTTAAACCCATAAATAAAACAACCATGCTATCGACTCCCTACTTATAGAAGATTAAGCATAAGCAGCTTAAGCATATAACCGTTTCGCTGACACGAAGATAGATAGTGCCTAACAACTTGTAGTGAAACTTTGAATGGATTATGTTTCTGTCATGTTAAATAAACAATGATATCAAAACAACAAACAACAGTTTATTTATATTGACTCCAAAGAATGTTCTTTATTGTTACCTAAAGAATATATATTTAAAAATATTAGGTTAAATTTTAATCATTAAAAAAAATTAAAAATCCTAACTGTTATTATAAAATAGAAAGTAAGTTTGTTTGGATCTTACGCTTTCAAGCCTTAACTAAGTACTCAACCGATCATATATATATATATATACGTTGTCAATGATACAGAAAACGACATAGGGTACCTTTCGTATATGCAAAATTTCAAGATCATCAGTTGAGTAGTTATGGCGTGACAGTTACTTCCACATTTATAATAATAGGTATTGACATAGAGTAAATAGTACTATTTACTCTATGGTATTGATTACCGTTTAATAAATATAAACGGTCCTATGCAGAGCATTTGTCAGTATGATACAAGAATACAATATACTATATTAAACCTAATGTGCTCCTTCCATTTTATAAAATCGATACTAATTGTCTTGATGTTGGGAGTAATTAATAAAAGAGGACAAAGATTTCGAGGCCATTTCGAATTCGTTGTGCATTTCGCGGGAAAATTTGCATACATATAAAATTTTAAATTTTAACGGCGAACGGTTGAATCCAAAGGATTCTGTATGCTGACCGTTCGTCCTTCTGTTATTGAACGGTGGCGCCCCCTCGCACAAAAAGATAAATTATTGTTTTGACACGGGCACATTTGTCTACGGTCCACTAATGGAAAAATAATAAATCTTCCCGAAAAACGGGGAAAATTTCCGATACTACTTAAATGAAATTAGAAAAGCTCAGTTTGTGTTTTTTTCAGTTGAGTTGTCTCTTGTTCGAATATATTTAGAACTAGCTTTTGCCTGCGACTTCGTCTGTGGCCGTTTTACTTAGATGTTTAAAAAATTTATTCAATATTCATTGCTCATATATTTTTGTCAATAAATATAGTATGTTTAAAGGAAAAACGGACGGTTATTATATACTTATATATCAAGTATAACTTTATTTTTATAGCTTAGCAAATTAGAATTTTATGCTGCTCAAGCAATCATAATATATCAGTTTTATTTAAATTTTATCTATTTTTTAAATGCTTTATTTGTCTTATTTCTTTGTGTAATTTGTGTTATGTTGTAGAAATGAACGTGCTTTTATCTATCTATCTATCTATCTATCTCTATGTCTATTTTAATCCTTTAGTTTTCAATTTATTTAATGATAGCCTTTACGAATTGTTTTTCAATTTTAAGAATATTTTTGACTATTATAAAAAAAAAAACACAATTTTTTTAAGCTAATTTACGCGTAAGTCATAAAAGCTGGAGGGCTGTTCGTATCTTCAGACGGAGCTATTAAAAATAATTGCAAAACCACCCCCTAAACAATAGTTACAAGGAGGGACTTGAAGGATGTAATCCGAAACGTGTGGGGGAACAGACAAAGACATGTGTTAGGGTTGTCGACTCGAAGAATTGCGTATATGAATATATTTAACCATAGAATAAATCCGGTTAAGTACTATTTACTCTATGATTTAAATAATACTGGCACTTTATTAAAACAGTTGTTCATCAGACTATATTTTAAGCAGGTATAAACAAGCTATAATTATTTATTATTTTATTTATTTATTTACATACAAAAAAAAAAACAATTGGTGGTACACAGTTTAGGTGTACTATAAACTCAATTAAAATTATAAACTAAACCCCGACTTTCTAATGAACCCAAACACGCTATGTAACTGCTGTAAGTTGCTGAGGATTTGGGTGTCCCGCAGACTACTTGATGCTGCAGCATCAGATCAAGGTTGCCATTTAAAAGGTTGCCAGAGCCCATTACCCCATCCCTTCCTTATATTTAATCCTTCTATGGTCGGCAGCGCACTTGTATCACCTATGGCGTTGCTTGTGTAATAGGCGACGGTAGCCACCTACCATCAAGTAGACCGTCAGCCTGTCTGTCAACCTTAACATAAACAAAATATGGAAAAATCTAAAAATGCATATTTATATATATTTTTTGTCTATATTATTTTTACGATTTAGTTTATATAGGTATCAATAATATCAATGAGAGAGAGAGAGAGTGAAGATTTTGTAAGTTTGTTTATATTTCGAAACTATAGCATTTATTTGAAAAATTATTTCACAGTAGAAAGTGGAATTAATAGAAAATAGAATTCCCTATATCGTAGGTACAATGGGCGAATCCGGAGCGCGTCTGTATAGTATAAAATAATTTAAAAAAAATCGAGAACAACTACAATAGTCAGTTTTTTTTTAACAAAAAAGCTAACCCTGTACTACCGAAATCATTCTGGAAACAAATACCATACAATCAAACCAACAATAGCTCCGTTTCCGCTTTAATATTATCAAGGAACGAATGGAGCGAAGCAATAAACCGCGAATGTGAATCTAATTTCATTTACTGTATATACTCTGTGCATAATATATTTCTTTTATAAAAGCCACTTAGGTAATAAGACGTTTTCTTTACGAGAAAAACCTCTGAGTCATCCACACTCTGTGGTTTCTCTTCATTTCGCTAGGCAGAAAAGTTTAATGTTAATATTCTTCACGTTCGTAGCGTTATAAGTTTTAAAATATTTCCTGCCTTGGTTACTTGATACTTTAGTAATATACTTACTTCATTTGTTAAATTAATGCCCTTAAGTAAAATACTTTGTATGCTAAAAAAGTTTAAGATATTTAGTATTTTTAATGTATAAACTCAGTTATTTAGTTAGTAATAACAATAGTTAAATTAAAACAAGAAGTTTAACTAATAAGTAAGTAATAACGTATTAGTGTTAGATGAGATTTTATCCGTTCATTATGAGTTTTATAATTTGCATAAAAAAATTGGCCTTCATTCAGCACTGAAGAGACACAGGCTGATCCACAGTCTACATTTTGGTCTTTGCAATAATTACTTTGCCTAGTTATTTTGGATCCAATCTCGCTATTTTTGACAAAATAATTTGGACATTTTATAACAAATACACACACTATGTTTTTATATACAAGCAAGGTAAGGAAAGTTATGTTCCTACTTTTTAAGTGGTACATTATTAAAAGTTATAGATAAAGTTATAGTGAAAACTATGCAGGTATATAACACGTTATTTTATCATTGAATCAATGACCTAAGAACAATATGGATCGGGCATACCCCCTACAGAACAGGCGTGCATACCTACTAAAATTTTGCACATAAGATGGCTACCTTTCATAGTAAATAATGTTGAAATAATGAAAGTAACAGTTGTAAAAGTCCATTACAAGTAACAGTTGTAATGGAACCAACGTCCGTCTTAATAATCATTATGTAGGCATAATTATTTAATTTAAGACAAAGCCGTGCACACCACAACAACTAGTTTTATCACTTTTTTCTTATTCAACTGTCACCTAGTTAAAATGAGACAAAATGCTTTTTGACATTAACGTATCGATATAACAGCTATTTATTTAGGCTACGGTTCATATAGTAGAATAGGTTATTTATTACTCCTTGCATTGAATAGAGACGAAAAGCTGACAGCATGTCAATATAGGCTCTATAATATAACTCTATCTATAACAGTTAATTAAAAAGTATTAAAATGACGCATGAAAAGAGCGGGAAAATGACGTTCAAAATGGCGGTTACGCTATTCGGTCTTTCATTTGCGCCACGTTGACTTGTCGGCTTAATTTAATTGCAGATTTATGCGTACCCACGAATTCCAAAATGTTTTTCCCTTTCAAACATTTCCCGCGAATAAATGGAATCCTTATTTTCTCCATTGGTCTTGCCGATTTAAGTAAAAGATTTACTAAGGAGGGCTTTATTTTTATTGCGTACTTTTTTCCTCTTCTTTCATTACTAATAAGTAATAACATAGAGCTTTCTATGCATCCGACAAAGATGGCTGAATACAAATTTTGCTTTTCATTAATAATTATAATATTTTTATTTGCATTTATTATATATTTATTTGCAAACTTTTTGCAATGAACTCTTTCTGACGTCTATTTAAAAAATGCGAATATAAATGTGTTTTATGGACACTTATTATTTAATTATTATGTTTTCAAGAAAAAACTACAGAAAAGAGCAAACCCATCTTTTATAAAAAAAATAAAATAAAATGATGCTTAATATTGTTCGGGATTTTATTATTTTATTACGTATTTATTCATCGAGAAGGTTAAATTATCTCAAATTTTATAAGCGAAACCGTAGGGCTTAATTAGTCAATTACAAAGTTATCTACGCCTCCCTAACTTATCTCAAAATTACACTCATAAATTTTTGAAAAGGTTACAGCTGTGCGTTCTGAAGGATAGGGAAGGAAAAATGCAAAAAAGTATATGGAGGGGGAAGTCGGGACGCATAAAATGTTAGACCACAGAGTAATTTATTGAAATAAGTGTCAGACGCGATAGAGGGCGCTACCTTCTGTTAAGTGCAATGTTTGTTTTGCTAACCGTAGCAATACACAATAAGCGGAATGCAAATTGAGTCAGTTTCTTCTTTTTGCATATAAAGAGAATATATATCCGCAGCATTTCAAAGAGATTTTGAATAAATTGAAGGGTTTCCCTTTGTATGGAATCGTATGCTTTCTTTTAATGAAATACCTCTACTTATATCCTACTAGGTGGTGCTCGCGACTTCGTCCGCGTTGAAAATTAAAAAAAAAAGTAATATAATATCGTGTTGCTATAACACTTTGGCCAGGCGTTAGTTTTTTATTATTTTATTTATCCCTCTGGAATAGTCCTTTTTTTCTGAATGAAAGGTACCCTATGTCCTTTCCGGTGTCTCAGACAACGTGTATGCAAAATTTCATGGTGATCGGTTTAGTAGTTTTTGCGTCAAAGAGTCACAAACATCCATACATCCAAACATACTTTCGCATTTATAATATTAGTACGGATATATTATATATATATTTGATGTTTATGTTGATGTTACTTATAACTTGGTCATTGGTGCAGGCTGTGCCCACTGTAATTGCGGCGACATCCGCCAAGTGTTACTTCAAGTTATATGACTTAGATGACGACGATTTTGTTTGATGCCTACCTCGTGGAGGCCTTGTAATAATAAATAAATAAATATTTTTCAAGTTATTTTATTTTATTTTCATTTTTAGATGATCTCTAGGGAACAGTACTTTTTCTGGATGAAAGGTAACCGTGTCCTATGTACTTTTTTCCCTGACAACGTATATGCAAAATTTTATCATGATCGGTTGGTAGTTAATTAAGTTTTTAAAGTGTAACAAATAAACAAACAAACAAACAAACAAGTAAACCAACTCATTTTCCCGTTTATGACGTACTACTTATTATCCGTACTAATATTATAAATGCGACAGTATGTTTGGATGTATGGATGTTTGTAACTCTTTCACGCGAAAACTACTGAACCGATCACCATGTAATTTTGCATACACGTTGTCTGGGACACCAGAAAGGACATCTCTCATTGTTCAACGCGGACGAAGTCGCGGGCACCAGCTAGTAATATTATAAATGCGAAAGTATATTTGGATGTATGGATGTTTGTAACTCTTTCACGCGAAAACTACTGAACCGATCACCATGTAATTTTGCATACACGTTGTCTGGGACACCAGAAAGGACATCTCTCATTGTTCAACGCGGACGAAGTCGCGGGCACCAGCTAGTAATATTATAAATGCGAAAGTATATTTGGATGTATGGATGTTTGTAACTCTTTCACGCGAAAACTACTGAACCGATCACCATGTAATTTTGCATACACGTTGTCTGGGACACCAGAAAGGACATCTCTCATTGTTCAACGCGGACGAAGTCGCGGGCACCAGCTAGTAATATTATAAATGCGAAAGTATATTTGGATGTATGGATGTTTGTAACTCTTTCACGCGAAAACTACTGAACCGATCACCATGTAATTTTGCATACACGTTGTCTGGGACACCAGAAAGGACATCTCTCATTGTTCAACGCGGACGAAGTCGCGGGCACCAGCTAGTAATATTATAAATGCGAAAGTATATTTGGATGTATGGATGTTTGTAACTCTTTCACGCGAAAACTACTGAACCGATCACCATGTAATTTTGCATACACGTTGTCTGGGACACCAGAAAGGACATCTCTCATTGTTCAACGCGGACGAAGTCGCGGGCACCAGCTAGTAATATTATAAATGCGAAAGTATATTTGGATGTATGGATGTTTGTAACTCTTTCACGCGAAAACTACTGAACCGATCACCATGTAATTTTGCATACACGTTGTCTGGGACACCAGAAAGGACATCTCTCATTGTTCAACGCGGACGAAGTCGCGGGCACCAGCTAGTAATATTATAAATGCGAAAGTATATTTGGATGTATGGATGTTTGTAACTCTTTCACGCGAAAACTACTGAACCGATCACCATGTAATTTTGCATACACGTTGTCTGGGACACCAGAAAGGACATCTCTCATTGTTCAACGCGGACGAAGTCGCGGGCACCAGCTAGTAATATTATAAATGCGAAAGTATATTTGGATGTATGGATGTTTGTAACTCTTTCACGCGAAAACTACTGAACCGATCACCATGTAATTTTGCATACACGTTGTCTGGGACACCAGAAAGGACATCTCTCATTGTTCAACGCGGACGAAGTCGCGGGCACCAGCTAGTAATATTATAAATGCGAAAGTATATTTGGATGTATGG
Source organism: Synanthedon myopaeformis (assembly GCA_944738685.1). Classification (NCBI taxonomy): domain Eukaryota; kingdom Metazoa; phylum Arthropoda; class Insecta; order Lepidoptera; family Sesiidae; genus Synanthedon; species Synanthedon myopaeformis. The sequence goes on along the minus strand of OX122933.1, from coordinate 590,961 downwards.
ATGTTTGTAACTCTTTCACGCGAAAACTACTGAACCGATCACCATGAAATTTTACATACACGTAGTCTGTGACCACCAGAAAGGACATAGGGTACCTTTCATCGTTCAACGCTAACGAAGTCGCGGGCACCAGCTAGTATTGACATATGATGATAGCACATGATTAGTGCACCTTAGTAGTTTTTAGTTTTATCATGAGATGTATGTATATTATTAGCATTTAAAATTATAATATTATTATTAAAAATTATATAATATGTAAATTAATAGATATAAAATTTGAAATTAATAATTTATATCCAGCTACTTATCATATAAAATTAATTTTTAGAAAACATGTCGAAGATGTATTTTTATTTTTATTTTGTGACGCTCGTCCTACTAAATTTCATATTAAATGAGTTATTAAAAGAAGTTCATATAAGCGATTGTAAGAAATAATATAATACTTAGATTAGGAGATATTTAAATAATTAATAATGTTATTTTGATTTAATTAAATGATTGGTCTATATCAGAGTTTGTTGTAAGCGTTGAATAGTTAAAAAATTGTTTTTGTTTGATAATAAATTATGAAGTTCACGAATCTCTCCAAATACCTCTACATTCCCGAAGAAAATTATTTTCCATTTCCCTAAACAAGTTTCAAACATTTGATGGATGTTACGTAAGACGAAGAGTCTTTATTGGTGATGTTACGAAGACTCTATACACGGAATAGAGGTCGCTGTTTAAATAGTTAAGTATAATATATTTATGTTAATAGGTAGGTTAGTTAACACGGAGCGTATCTATAGTCAGCACGGAGCGTATCTATAGTGTGCGTCCATTTTATACGATCTGATCCAACCGGAACCGTTCCACTTGCGGACCACGTGACGCGGACAACGAAGCGTTTCATCCCTTCGTGGTTGATGTAACTCGGTCACGCACGAACAGTTCCACCTTACAGTTCCACCTTCCTTGTCCGAACCGCTAGGGAGTGGAACTCACTGCCTACTGCGTCTGTGTTCCCTCAAAAATTACAACCTCCGGTGTCTTCAAATCTAGGGTAAATGGGCACTTAGTAGGTAAGCGTGGTCCATCTTCGGACGCATCTGCACCTTACATATCAAGTGAGACCGCGGCCAAGCGCTGTTTTGACTCAATTAAAAAATATATCTTAAGTGTTTAAAAAAAATGGAACCCGGACGAAGCCGGCAGGGAGTTGGACACTAGAGTTGTTATTAAATACAACAATATTGCTCACCTGTCACTGGAAACCAGAATGAGTTGTGTGTTGGCGTATTTGGAGCGACGTTTCCTAACAGCGGAGATCGCTGTGCAGACACTCGGAGCGAACGATCGGCACGGTGGACACTGAATAATGCAATTACTTTAGTCAAAATATATTTTAGTATATCAAATCAAAATATATGTATGTTAGGGTGTCCCAAAAAAATAAAAGTATTTTTTTTCCAACGCATACCCTCTTATTTTGTTTCAATGATGTCAAAGCTATTATAAATAAAGTTTCACGTATTTAGAACCACGGCAACCCGTGCCGACTTGCATCGAAACATGTCGGTACTTGTTTACTAAGGCGCGCGGGAGCCAACGTATTGATGTGCTTGTTGTTGCTTGTTTGTTTGATTAGTAAACGCATTGTTTTCATTCAGTCAACATGTCAATGGAGTTACGCAGTTCTAAAAAGGGGATATTTTTAATAGGGGACGTAAAACATCAAATTACCGGTTCAAAACTTCCCTCTAATGGACAGGTACTGGCAGTTCTGTTCTATAATATTCGAGAAGTTAATTTAAGTGTCAATGAAAGCGCCAATCTTACTATTCGTGAGTGCATTATTTGCTGGGAAAAGGCACGTATACCAACTAAGTCTTTACCAAACTTTGTTAAAAAACTAGTTAACTTGTACCAAGTTTGGAGAGATTTGCAAAAAAATGCAAATAAAACTCAAGGCGTGTTTGTGCAGCGTCGGCGAGAATTTATTTCAAATTTAAATGATTTGTTTGATCTCGCACACGCCGATGCCCTTAATTTAATGAGGATTAATGAAGATAAGATCTTCCTGCAGCGCCAGAGGGAGCCAGGTCGGCCTGGTCACTTAGCTGGAGTGGATAAAAAACTGGTCGAAAAGGAGGAAAAGGCCTACGTTAGAAACATTGACGAGCAAAAGCGACGTGATAAACATCTGTCATCCTTAACTCCTTCATCACCTTCTTATGAACCACTACAAGAAAATTCGTCTTTTGAATCTGAAATAATGGATTTGCAAGAAAACTTGCCCACCTTTACCGAGAGCACACAGTCTAACACTTCTATGAGGAAAAATTTCATAACTCCGAAATTAGTGGCAGCTTTAGATAGGTGTCAGTTAAGTATGCGAAATTCTGTATTTATTATTGAAGCAACTATTGAAGCGCTTGGACATAACACTGACGAATATCCTATAAGTAAGTCCTCAATTCAAAGAATTCGCACAGAAAAGCGAAAAGAGCGCGCAGAAGCTATAAAAGTTGATTTTCAAAACGAGGTACCGGATACTGTAACTGTCCACTGGGATGGCAAACTCTTACCAGCTTTAGATGCACGAAAATCTAAAGAAGAACGTTTACCGATAGTTTCGTACGATCATAAAGAACAACTCATCGCTGTGCCAAAATTAGAGAACTCTTCAGGAAACGAACAGGCACAGGCAGTTTGGAACGCTATGATTGATTGGAATCTTGAAGATAAAGTGCAGATTCTCTGTTGTGATACCACTGCTTCCAATACAGGTCGTATTAATGGTGCCTGTGTGCTTCTCGAACAGAAAATGAATAGAGAAATGCTTGTTTTTGCTTGCCGCCATCACGTCTACGAGTTGGTATTAAAAGGTGTGTTTGAAGCCAAAATTAGCCAAGTCACTACGAGCCCTGACATTCCACTGTTTAAAAAGTTCCGAGAAAACTGGAAAAATGTTGATCCCGAAAGGATACAGAGTTATTCAGAAAAGCTAGCATGCCTAAATGTTTCAGAAATTAACGAACTGCTAGACTTTTACCAATCTGAATTAATTAAAAAAATTGCTAGAGATGACTATCGTGAATTAATAGAGCTATCAATAATATTTCTCGGCGGAGATAGAGAGAAGAAACTTAGGATTCGGCCTCCAGGTGCCATGCACCAAGCTCGATGGATGGCGAGAGCGATTTATTCACTGAAAATAACTTTACTTAGCTCTCAATTTAAAATTTCGAACAAGGACAAGGTAGCTCTATTAGACGTGTGCCTGTTCATCGTGACATCCTACGTGAAGCCTTGGTTGCAATGCACTTTAGCGGTACAGGCACCATACCAGGATTTATGCTTTTTGAAGACCATGAAGGCTTACGAAAGAGTCGACAAAAGCATCTCAAAAGCAGCTTTACAGAAGTTCTGCCAGCATTTATGGTATTTAATAGATGAAGTATCTGTCTTGTCTATATTTGATGATAATGTAGACCAGGAAACAAAAGTAAAAATTGTTGCTAACTTAGCCAAAGAAAACTCATCAGCCTACGGTAAACGCTACATCCCATCGAAGGAAGAACTATGTGGCCCACTTTTCGGTTAGTAGAACTAGTAAAAATATTTGTTTTCTTTTATCACTTTGCTTAGATAACTTATTTCTATCTTTTTCAATTTCAGAGAAAAGCATTTATGATTTTGTGTCAATCAAAAGTAAGGCTGTATTCAATCGACTCAAAATTGATGACAGTTTCCTCAACGAGTGTCCTGCTTCATGGTCGAATAATACCTCGTTTCAACATGCTAAGAAAAAGGTGCTGGCACTGAGAGCAGTTAACGATACGGCTGAAAGAGCGGTTAAGTTAATGCAAGTTAATGCAAGTTACTGTGGAAGAGGAACAAAAGCAATTTTTATTACGTTGCGTACAAGAACACAGACAGGTATATCCGGATTGCAAAAAGCAAACTTTAAAAAGAAAATTTAGTAAATAATGTTCTTTTAACGATTAATACTTAATAAATATTATATACGGGTAAAAAAGTGTTTCATTTACTGAAATACGTATTAAGTTCTACAACCTCTCTATGGCTTCCATACTAACTTTTCATTCAAAGTTTGACATCAAGTCGGCACGGGTTATCATTATCCGATCGCCATAATATTTATTATTTAAGTCATTAGGGTCAAATGGAAAAAAAATAAGGGGTATGCGTAACTCCATTCGCAAAAAAAAAATTTGCCCTTATAGCCTGGGACACACTAATGTATGTATACTAAAATAAGTACCTTCAGAAAGTGACAAGTTGTTTACGAAATATATAAATGATAAATCTAACAATGTATTCAATAAAGTTGTCATTTTAGAACAATGAACCTAAAACTAAAAACCTTAAAAAATATAATATAATAACTTAGAATATAGAACAAACCAGATACCGCGAACGCGCCCTGAGCCGAAGCTACATAAACTACTCTAAAATAGAGTAGTTTGACATTTGAATGACTAGTCTATCTGTGGTCACCGTGTGACGTACGCGTGAAAAATTCTCTCAGTTTTTATTTAATTATGCCGTCTTGTGCGGTTCCCACCTGCAAGAATGCAGCTGGAAAAATAAAAAACAAGATGGGATCACATTTCATGTGTAAGTAGCGCAAATACATCTCGTTTTATTTCAATAATGAAGTATTTTTACTCGTTCAAAATGTAAACAATTTGGGCTAGTCCATTTTGTTAATGTTGCCAGTTTTGCTGAAACTTTTTCCCTACTTTCACTTGTTTATTTTCTAGAGGATTGATAAAAAATTAATAAATGCATGAAAATAATTTAACGTTTGATTTTATTATATAATAGATAAATAAATATTCATTTTATTTAGTGTCAAAGTATGATGTGAACTTCTGTTTGAATTGAGACATTTTAGTATAAATAGAGTGACTCAAATGAATAAAATAATTACTTGTTATTTGACAGATGTTAAATTGTATAAATAGTACTGTTTTTATAAAAATAATTTGTCAAAACGCAAAAATGTATTGATTACCTCAGAATCAAAACGTCAATATTATAAAAAAATAGTACACCAAAAGGGTACGTAAATAAAAGCAAATTTTGTGAAAATTACGTGTTTTATTTCACTTAAGGTTTTTTTATGCAAAACGGTATATGAATCTAACAGTATAACTGTAATAGTGATACTCGTACGTTGACATAAAACATTAAGTTCGGTTTGCATTATTTTGAATCATGATTTTTGATCTACCCTAAAAGAAGCGAACTCTCTCTAAGCTAGCCACACTGTGCGGGTGGGAAGTATGAAGAATGCGGGGGGTTTTGGACACAGTGAGCGGCATACGTTATCGGCTGTAGACTACTTCTAAAGTATAATAACTAAAATATATAGGTTTTTTCCCCATCTCAAAAATTGTTCTTTTTTTAAACTGTCAGTGCCATCTCTGTTCGTATTGATGTATTATTTCAATTCAATTATTTTTCGCAAGGATGTATTATTACGTAACAAATTCTAGTTTCAGTGGTATTGTGTAGATGGCGCAATATCTGATAATATACAGAGATGTCGGTTACGTTACGGTTACACGGTTACGCGTCGTAAGTTCAATGATTTTTCCCATATCAAAAATGCCCATAGACAAAGAAGTTTTCAGTTCAATTATTCAAAATTAAACATTATTAGCTAAATATATTAATTAAGACGACGCATTGGACATTTTGGTGGCAGGGATTTAGAATTTTCTCAGCAATTACAAAACATAAGAAAAGGATGTTTGGTAATCTGTTTCTTCATGTTATTGACTTCATTTTGTCGGTTGGATTTCACCATTGGTAAACTTTTATAACATAGAAAAAAATTCAAAGAAACCTCTTTTAAAACACAGATTTACATTTTACAGCTAAACGGGACCAATTTATACCTCCAAATTTTCTATGTACATTAGTATAAACATAAACATTAATTTATCGGTTGGATTTATTAAAATACATTATAGTTTTTTATTTAAACGATAAAAATCGTATTGTCGCATACGACCTTACAACATAAGCAAGCGCGCTCTCGTTTGTGTATGGAATCACAGCCCCCGAGTCCCTCCTCAGTACCCAACTCAGTACGCAACTTTTAGATTAATTGTTTATCGCTGCGTCGCCTTAATAAAACACGTGTGTAGTGAATTTTCATCTTACCCAATGAGCTGCGAAGTAAAAAACCTTAACGCCATCAGTTGGCAGCTCCTCGTATAGCTTGCTTTCCCCTGCTCCCTGCAAATGTATGCCTCTGAGCACCTCTTGCAGCGGCGGTGGCGGCCATGGGAATCTTTCCCCTGTCGGGTCACCGAGAAGAGCGTCTCTTACCGCCCTTCCTCTGATCACTAGGGTTGGCACACCAACTGCAATGCTGTATTTTTGTGTGAGGCGCCGCTGAAACAAAAGGCAATAATAATATTTATTATTTTTGAAGTTAAATGTGTTTTCGCGCGATGAGAGTAAAAATTTCAATATTTCGTGTGACACTTTAGGATTGACGCATACTGGCTCAGAGTCGAAGCGCATCGAAGTGTCAATCTAAAAATAATACAGGGCATATTAAACCCTATCTTCACAATTTAGTGCATATATATATAGCCGAACCTTAGTGTAACGATCACGTGACGCTTCTTGTAACGCATCTGCAAGACATCTACCGCTTATTCTATATTATATCGCCAAAAAGAAGTTTCACTTCTGCCACACGTACTCTGTAACACGCGCATGTTTTATTTCTTTGGAAATATGAGGATATTCTAAGTAATATCATTATTAATATCGTGGCAACACTGCTCTGATACTCTCCATGCAAGCGTCATTCATTTGTAAAAATACAAGACAAGAATCTTCAGACGTACTTTTTTTTATGTGACGGCTATCAAGTTGGTGTTCAACTTGATGCTAGGTTAGTTTGCTTGAGAAGGTATAGCGTGTCTTAACGTCCCCTAAACCCCGCCCATAGACGGCGCGAAGAAACATCGTAGCTTTTTGTGGGTAGAAGTCCCATATACCCCATCGATCTTTCCATGGTCGGTGGGGATCTGGTTCGCTAAACTAGATATCTAGATTCTGGAGGGTAAAGACGAAAATTCACTGAAGCACAACAAAAAATAACCCCATCTATATTAGATCTTATGTTATATAATATCTAATGTTATAAATTCACACTTTTATATAATATTAATACTAGGTATTTATAATCTACTTACATATTATGACAATTAAGTATTTTTTATTTAAATAATATATAAATAACATTAAAAAACAATGAACCTAAAATTAAAAACCTTAATAAATAATAACTAAAAATTATATTATTAACTTAGAATTGCATAATAATTATAATAATGCATTCTAATTAAAAAAAAAATCTAATGTATTAAGTTTATGTCGAGATAAATTGTAGACATGCCGAGCCTATAACTCAGTTCATCGATACCTATAGTTCGCAAGATTTCGTCGGGCATAAAGATAAAGGAATCTGTTGTCTATTCCCATTAGCTGTTTAGTATTCCACACAGATCCATTCTCAGTGCAGCCGTCTACGTGGCCAACATAGAAACACAATATTAACCGACTTATCGGTCGGTTGCCACTTTTGTGTACTTATTCGATTTCATTTCCATTATATTAAATCACTAGCTGGTGCCCGCGACTTCGTTCGCGTTAAACAATGAAAGGTACCCTATGTCCTTTCTGGTGTCCCAGACATCGTGTATGCTAAATTTCATTGTGATCGGTTCAGTAGTTTTTGCGTGACAGAGTCACAAACATCCATACATCCAAACATACTTTCGCATTTATAATACTAGCTGGTGCCCGCGACTTCGTTCGCGTTGAACAATGAAAGGTACCCTATGTCCTTTCTGGTGTCCCAGACAACGTGTATGCAAAATTTCAAGGTGATCGGTTCAGTAGTTTTTGCGTGACAGAGTCACAAACATCCATACATCCAAACATACTTTCGCATTTATAATACTAGCTGGTGCCCGCGACTTCGTTCGCGTTGAACAATGAAAGGTACCCTATGTCCTTTCTGGTGTCCCAGACAACGTGTATGCAGAATTTCATTGTGATCTGTTCAGTAGTTTTTGCGTCAAAGAGTCACAAACATCCATACATCCAAACATACTTTCGCATTTATAATACTAGCTGGTGCCCGCGACTTCGTTCGCGTTGAACAATGAAAGGTACCCTATGTCCTTTCTGGTGTCCCAGACAACGTGTATGCAAAATTTCAAAGTGATCGGTTCAGTAGTTTTTGCGTGAAAGAGTCACAAACATCCATACATCCAAACATACTTTCGCATTTATAATACTAGCTGGTGCCCGCGACTTCGTTCGCGTTGAACAATGAAAGGTACCCTATGTCCTTTCTGGTGTCCCAGACAACGTGTATGCAAAATTTCAAGGTGATCGGTTCAGTAGTTTTTGCGTGAAAGAGTTACAAACATCCATACATCCAAACATACTTTCGCATTTATAATACCAGCTGGTGCCCGCGACTTCGTTCGCGTTGAACAATGAAAGGTACCCTATGTCCTTTCTGGTGTCCCAGACAACGTGTATGCAAAATTTCATGATGATCGGTTCACTAGTTTTTGCGTGAAAGAGTTACATACATCTATACATCCAAATATACTTTCGCATTTATAATATTAGTACAGAAGTAAGGATTTTATAAATTACTAGCGACCTGCTGCCGGCTTCGCCCGGGGTACAATTTTTATATACAAACCTTCCCTGTTTATACTTCTTTCCATAAGTGAAAATTAACCGAATTCAAATCGGTCTAGCCATTCTAGGGCTTTGTAAGAAAGCTCAACACTGTTCAGTGAACTTTGTAGAGGATTAATTATACTCTGCGAGATCGAATCAGGATTGAGGAGATCCGTAGACGAACGAAAGATACCGACGGCGGATCGGTAAGTTCAAGTGTTTGTGGACAGGACAGATAGTACTGAGGTTCTCGAGTGGATGCCACGAGCCGGCAAGCGGTCTTGCGTCCACTCCACTTAAAAAAAAAAATACTATGACAGTTCACTTTTATAAAAAGGTCCCAAGTGCACTAACATTGTACAATTTTACAAATTTTAAAGAACGCCACGCACACAGACGACCTGAAGGGTTTCGCAGGAAGCGGTTGGATGGGAATAACGGATTCTATATATTCTATTCTATGATGATGATGGTGATGATTATGATGGTGATGATGTATGAAAAAGATATTGACTGATGGAGCTGCTTGGTACTGATGGCTGATTGTACGCTATTTGTATATCAAATTGATGTTATAAGAGCAAATATGTGATGTTTCTTGCTAGTTAAAAGTTACAATGGGTTAGTCCAAACAGTTCCACTATTAGTTCAACGATAGAACAGTTTGGACAAAAAAAAATCGGTAGTTATTGGTTCAACTACTATTAGTTCAACGATAGAACAGTTTCGACAAAAAAAATCGGTAGTTATTGGTTCAACTACTATTAGTTCAACGATAGAACAGTTTGGACAAAAAAAATCGGTAGTTATTGGTTCAACTACTATTAGTTCAACGATAGAACAGTTTGGACAAAAAAAAACCAGAGTTCTACTGCTTGGTATGATTTGATTCGAATAATTTTAATGAAAAACATTTGATTAAATATGAAACACATATACTATACAGGAAAATGCCTATGTGTTATAGATATAAGCAAGCATATCCTGGACTTTTGTATAAACTTGTTTTAATTTAAAAAAAAAAAAACTGAATTTTGCTCCCAATATGCCTACAAGAGCTGGGATCAAATGAAATGTTCCACAAGAGTGCCAATTAGCTTAAAATTGTTAAAAAGTCACGCCTCTAGGGAAAATTCTAGAGGGAAAATTCAGGCAATTTTTCCCATTTCCCATTATAATAAGGTTTAAAAAGCAAACTTTATTTAAGCTCGTTTGAAACCGCTGCACAGACCCATTGAGGTATAACTAAGTTTTTGTTTAATTAGAACATCGGTTGTTCTGAATGAAAGTCGTTATATGACTTTTTTTATTTTAACTTTGAAATCCAATTTTATTTATACTACTATATATATGCTATTTATACGCGCGACTTCGTTCGTTTTTTTGAAAATCCCACTGGAACTTAACATTTTTAGATTTTTAGATTCTTCTTCACTTTTAGAATTGAAGTATTCACTTCAATGTACCAAAACTCAGAACAAGATCAAAATATACATTTCATATTCCATATTGTAGAACTAATCATTGTAAAAATTCCTTCATTCATCGTTCTACGAGTAAGTATCACTACAATAAGATTCTGAATGATATTCACATATTTTCCAACAATTTGAATTCTTATAAAAAGAAAATTGGCGAATTACTTTTGAAAAATTAATATTATCACATAGAATATTCTTTTATTATTATTTTTTTTTAATTAATAAAAAATGGAAAAATATATTTTTTATGATTCTTTAAACCTATTTGTATATAATGTATAATATATATTTTTTAAATTTATGGCTGTGTTTAATCTAAATCTAAATAAATAAATTTAAAAAAAAAATTCTATTAAGTTTATTAAACTATGTGTGTGCCAAAATGAATCCAAATCCGTTCAGCCGATTTTGCGTGTTTGAGTAACAGACACGCAAAATCATACATCATACAAACTTTCGCATTTATAATATTATATATATTATACTAGCGGGCCGCACCCGGCTACGTATGGTTTTTTTTTTTAAATCTACATAGTAGGTAAAACAAAGTCGCTTGTCTGTATGTGCGCTTAGATCTTTAAACCTATGCAACTGATTTTAATGCGGCTTTCACCAATGGAAAGACCGTTAAACGAGGAAGGTTTCTATATGTAACTACAAAATATATATACTAATAATCTTGTATACTATGACTAAATTTAATGTCGTCATTATAGTCTGCGTTTGACGTAAAGTTAAATGTATGACGACCGTAATGACGAGTAAGTATGATCGTTATAACTAAGGCAGCGTTATTTTTAAACCAACCCTCTCGGCAAAGATATCAAAGAACCATTCCTCTTGACACAGTTTCAGTCGGCAGGTTATTTTTTTTTTAAAACTGTTCAGTTTTAACTCTGTTTGATGTTATACTGACATTTTTTTTAAAGATAAATGTGCAGAAGGCAGGCTGACATTCCATTGTTGATAGGTACAGTGAAAATTATTATTAAAGTTATTGAAAATCTACTTTTCAATAACATTTCTTATGCAGCAGTTAAACAATACGATCTTGTTGCACAGATTAGTTTTCATATATATTTTAAAGTAATTTTCCTAGAATTTTTTTAAATGTCAAGGTCAAATGTCAATAGGAAAAAAATGTCAAGTGCGTAGGCAGCGTATTGTAAAATATATTTGTAAAATAAAGATACCCACTCACCGAAATAAATAGGAAAACGGAATTATTTCAAAATGAGAACTCGTTAAATTGTGTAGGTATGTGGAACGTGCACCTTAAGTGAGTTTATAAATAAAAAGCATGTCCCCGGCAGGAAGCTGTGTTGCCAGCGTTACTTATTTTTAACACTGTTTAACGTTAAACAGTCACCTTTTGTTGACAGACATTGACCTGAATGTATGTTTGTACATTTCTTTATACACAGTTCAGTTCAGTTCAGTTGTAGGAGTCTCAATTTTTTTTTATAAAAGATGGGTTTGCTCTTGACCAACAACAAACTGTGTAGCAAGGATGAGGCCTAAGATGGAGCGAACCTCATTCTTAACCCAGAAGATGCCTAATCACGAGAACTTTGAAAAGATTTGGGTTATATGAGCTCGGAAATACAGACGCCGGCAAGAGTTCCAAACCTTCGTCAGATGTTACTTCGGACAGATACTCCTTTCGCCAAGTACTGCATTCATCAGATACTTTTTAGGTCCGGTCAAATATACAGTCGAATAAATTTCATCCGTACTTCCGTACTAATCCGTACTAATATTATAAATGCGAAAGTATGTTTGGATGTTTGTAACTCTTTCACGCAAAAACTACTGAACCGATCACCATGAAATTTTGCATACACGTTGTCTGAGACACCGGAAAGGACATAGGGTACCTTTCATCGTTCAACGCGGACGAAGTCGCGTGCACCAGCTATTAATATTATAAATGCGAAAGTATGTTTGGATGTATGTATGTTTGTAACTCTTTCATGCAAAAACTACTGAACCGATCACCATGAAATTTTGCATACACGTTGTCTGGGACACCAGAAAGGACATAGGGTACCTTTCATCGTTCAACGCGGACGAAGTCGCGTGCACCAGCTAGTAATATTATAAATGCGAAAGTATGTTTGGATGTATGTATGTTTGTAACTCTTTCATGCAAAAACTACTGAACCGATCACCATGAAATTTTGCATACACGTTGTCTTGGAAACCAGAAAGGACATAGGGTACCTTTCACCGTTCAATGCGGACGAAGTCGCGGGCATTAGCTAGTAAAATAATAACAAGGAAGATATCCTAATGTTTCTAAGGTTTTAATAGTATAAATAAATAATGTTTCGACGAGAAAACAATGATTGTCACGGTGGTAAAAGATTACCTAGTAAGTAACGAGACATCGATGTGGTAGTCGGCTTTTAGCCGATTGCTTCCCGCTATTGTGAGTGCGAATGACAAAATCGATATCTAACATCACAACACGCCAACCAACACTTGGGTTTGCTTCAATATTACAACCAATACACAGTTATCACGTATTAGAAAGGCTATATCTTAAAACTGACATATATTATATGTCAACATAATATATGTCACATGTTAACATAATATTATGTATAATATTTGACGACACGTTTGGTCTAGTGGCTAGTAACCATAGCTGTTAACCAAACGGTCGCGGGTTCGAATCCCGCTAGGGGCAAGTGTTTATGTGTTAACATTTTACCTTTTTACCTAAGTCATGGATGTTTTGTATTTATAATATGTATGTATTTACAAAAACAAGGGTGATCTATGTATTAATATCAACTGTCTGGTATCCACAATTCAAGCATTAGTTGCTTACTGTGGAACTTAGATGGTGCTGTGGAATGATATTTATTTATTTATTATTATTATTTAACATATAACAAATTTTTTTTCTCATTAAATTATAGTTTTAATGGGTACTTTTGATGTTACTTAGAACTTCCAATGATGCAGGCTGTGCCAAGTGTTGCCAAGTGTTTCTGTAATCAGGTACTGCTTGACAGTCGTTTTTGGAGTTTGTGTTTTGTTAATTATATGGTGTGCGAATGAGTGTATACAAAAAATGTGTGCCTATTTGTATACAATTATTCTGTTGTTTTATTTTTGGTTTTTTATTCTCTTTTTCTTAACGTCATTTTGTAAACAGAAAATGTTGTATTTTGTGTTCGTTTTTAATGCTTGCTCAGTTAGCCTATAAGTGGAGTATACAATATTGTAAAATATTGTTTAAATATGAATAAGTATATGGATTGTTTTATACTGTGTTGGCTTCCTAATAAATCAAAATAAAATAAAACTTGAACGATGATGATTTTTTTTGATACCTGTACCGTTTGAGGTTCAAGGCTCAGCGTTTGATTTAGATGTTATCATCGAAATAATATATGTTATTCAATTTGACAATGGAAAAAAAAAAGAAAAAAAAAAACTAGGACCAGACAAAAGCAAAAGGCAGAAATTCCCACAGAAAACATTTTTTAATAACTGTCTGTTTGATAATGAAGACAATCAATTGAGTGATGTTATCGTAGACAGTGTTGTAGCAATCTCGACGTAATTTAGTTATTTGTGGGGTGACCAGTAGAGCGAAATAAATACGAGTAATAGTGAGGGGCAACACTGCTTCTGTTATGGACAGGTGTCGTAAACATTTTACTCACAGGGTCTGATTCGTTTTTTTATTGCTTTAAAATATGTAATCATTGTTAATGTTAAGGATGTCTTTTCATTCGTTTATGTAAATAAAAATCGTTGATCGTTTTCTTGCGTATATTATAAATTTACATTATGAAAAAAGGATAATTCGTATAGAAGACATTGTGACGTATATAATCGTATTATTAAGAGAAAAAAATAATGTGTCGGTGGAAGATAGAAATTTTGATTTGCAGTTGCTTGTGGCGGGTAATCTCGGCGACGTTCGGTTAATGCTCTAACAATCATTTAAAAAAATCCTTTCCTAAGAATATTTACTTCCGGATTTATATTATTTATCTAAGTTCTTATACGGTTTCATTTCTCTATGCTCACGAGAACGGCCTGCAATTTTAATTGAAACAGTCTCTTAATTAGCTCTGTGTTCTAACCATCGATGTGTTCTAACATTGTTTATTATGATGTCCTCAATAATACCTAAATTCTTAGGACAAGTTAACTTTAATAAGCTTTCAATCACGTTTGTCCGTTTGTTTAAACGCGGTAAACTCTGGAACTTCAAGTCGTATTTAAAAATATATTTTTGCAATTCATAGCCCGATTTTTAAAGCTTTTTTATGCATAAACATAAAAAAGCTTTAAAATGATCCCGCATAAACACAATCCCTATTTGAATGAGTGAATAAATAATTTCGATAAATTTTGTATCGATAACTAGTCTCGTCGCCGCACTATTTAAATCCGAAGTACTCTTAGTATTAGTGGACCGTGACTTATTTAGGGTAGGGCAAGTCTCGGACGTCTTGGGTCTTACTTAGGGTGAGAGATTACGAGAATTTATCCACAACTTGAACTCTCTTCAAAGCCCCGATAGATCTACAGAAAATGTGTCAATTTCCAAAATGTCCCACATGACTTGGAAAATGTGCTATGATCAAATAAAAACATTGAAATTCCTAATATATTATAATAAGTTGGCCGAACATGGAACAAGGCTCATGAAATTCGATAAAACTTTTATAATAATGCATTATTCCAATCCAATAAGTAGATAATATTCAGGACTATTCAAGACAATTTATACTACTGGTAATGTTATAATTAATAATATGTATTCCGAAATGGCAACACTTTGAATTCATATAATGTTTTGTTGTGTGAAAATCCGTACTAATCTATACTATACTAATATTATAAATGCGAAAGTATGTTTGGATGTATGAATGTTTGTAACACTTTCACGCAAAAACTACTGAACCGATCACCGTGAAATTTTGCATACACGTTGTCTGCGACACCAGAAAGGACATAGAGCACTTTTCATCGTTCAACGCGGACGAAGTCGCGGGCACGAGCTAGTTATTAATAAAACATTCTACAATACGGCTTACTAAAACCATTTAAATCATAACATTATATATACCTTTAACAATAAAAATGCATAATTTATTCCTGTATGAATTATTATTACATTTGTGGACGAATAAGTCAGCGCGTTTAACGGTTTTCTTTTTAATTTTTTAATAATTTTTTTTTAAATCCGCCCCATAGCGGCTATATAGTATCGTTGATATACCCTCTTCTCTCGGCGAGAGGTTTTGCAAAACGTAAGTGAAAAGAGCCTTTTGAAGATCGCTCTGAGAGTCCTTGTGGAGACGTCAACCCGCGCTGTTGGCTTGTAACACCGTGAATTTGCTATTTTGTTAGAAATACCATCTAACTTAGTCTTGTGAATTATTTTTTTATCACACTATAAAATAAATAATGTGTATGGAACTCTAAGTCTTTCAATATTTATGTACATTGTAAAAAAATATGTATAATGACTGTTTGTTTCCTGAATAAAAAGTAAAAAATAATAATATAAAATTCACCATCTAGTTTCACACTGAGCAACTAAATGCTTGTATTATGCATACCAGACAGTTGATATAATACATTGGATTACTTTTTTTTGTAAATACATACATATTATAAATACAAAACATTCATGACTCAGGTAAAAAGGTAAAATGTTAACACATAAACATTTGCCCCTAGCGGGATTCGAACCGGCGACCGTTTGGTTAACAGCTATGGTTACTAGCCACTAGACCAAACGTGTAACTATTAAATAAAAAACTACTGAACCGATCACCATGACATTTTGCATACACGTTGTCTGTGACACCAGAAAGGACATAGGGTACCTTTCATCGTTCAACGCGGACCAAGTCGCGGTCACCAGCCAGTGTACAATTAATAGAGACATGTATAAAATTTGTAGATAAAAAAATGTTCCTCACTCCCGCCAGGGGAACATGTGAACACCCAATAAGAATATTGTCAACTTAGCTTCAGAACTTCAGAACTGTAAAATTGAAATATGACCCCAGGGGGAAATAATGATAATAAAAAACCACACAAACTTTTTTTTTATAAAAGATGGGTTTGCTCTTGACCAACATCCAACTGTGTAGCAAGGATGAGGCCTAAGATGGAGCGAACCTCATTCTCAACCCAGAAGATGCCTATTCACTCCAACTTTGAAACGATTTGGGTTATATGAGGTCAGGAGTTCCAAACGTTGGCAGTGCGCATTATGAAAGATGTTTTAAAGAAAGCGCTTGGTCCGAAATAGAGGGATATCGACAATATGAGGATGGTAACCATTTGTACGTCTGTATGTCCGATGGAAGAAAGGGGAAGGCGTTATGAGTTTATGCAGCTCCTTTCGCATTTATAAATATTAGTTAATTTAATTTATATAGATTTTACATAAATTAATAATTTCAAGTAATATTTTGTAGCAGTATTGCCACGTTTTAAAAGATAATTGCCAAGTTCCATGTTTCTATGTGCCGACATATTATGCATTCAGTCACAAAACGTGAATGTTTGACAACACGCAGCAAATACAGACAGACATACAGCAGACATTTTGTGTAGCGATGTGCATTGTTCGACCGGCATTGTTACCGGAACATGACCTCTGCATACCAACGAACATACTTCATGCTTGAATAGAATCCGTACTAATATTATAAATGCGAAAGTATGTTTGGATGTATGGATGTTTGTGACCCTTTCACGCAAAAACTACTGAACCGATGACCGTGAAATTTTGCACACACGTTGTCTGGTACATCAGAAAGGACATAGGGTACCTTTCATTAAGAAAAAAAGGACTATTCCCGAGGGATAAATAAAAAATAAAAAACTAACGCCTGACCAAAGTGTTATAGCAACACGAGGTCAAGCGTTATATTGCTTTTTTTTAAATTTTCAACGCGGACCAAGTCGCGAGCACCAGCTTGTATTTTATAGTATAAATGCGAGTTTGTTTGTTTGTTACGCTTTCATGCCTTAACTAGTCGACCGATCATCATCAAATTTTGCACACACATTGTCAAATACATGAAGTATCTTTTATCCAGAAAAAAGTACTGTTACCGAGGAAACATTTGAAAATAAAAAGAAAAAATCCAAAGCCTGACAAAAATAATGGTTGAATAAATAAAACCTAAGAAAAAAGGTTGCGTACGAAGTCACGGGCTAAAGCTAAGTCGCGGCTAAGTGTGCAATGATAATTATTATTGCACTTATATTTCTTAAAAAAAAAAATTGTCTAAGAAATATTTACTTACACATTCCTTTGTGTAAGTAATCGATTTATTATATTATATTAACATTTAAGCCATACAATTATACAAAATATAAAACACTAACTGTTGCACGCGACTTCGTCCTCATAACTTTATAAAATATAGCCTCTATGTTACTCGCTGATAATGTAGCTTTCTATAGATGAAAGAATTATCAAAAACGACCCAGTAGGTTTTGTGTTTATTCATTACAAACATACAACGACACGTTTGGTCTAGTGGCTAGTAACCCTAGCTGTTAACCAAACGGTCGCGGGTTCGAATCCCGCTAGGGGCTAATGTTTATGTGTTAACATTTTACCTTTGTACCTGAGTCATAGATGTTTTCTATTTATAATATGTATGTATTTACAAAAAAAAGTAATCTATATATTATATCAACTGTCTGGTATCCATAATACAAGCATTAGTTGCTTAATGTGGAACTAGATGGTGCTGTGTGGAATGTGTGAAGATATTTATTTATTTATTTATTTATTATTTATTATTCTCTCTTTATAATATTAGCATAGAAGTATAGATGAAAACAGAAATTATACATATAATACAATTATCCTTATCGCCTCCTAAACCTTACCCTATTAATATTGGCAGCGCACTTGCAGCCCCTAAAAGGGAACATACCCTATCTTTATAGCGATGCTTGCGTTAATAGACAACCTAATCACCTATCATTAAGTGGAATGTCATCATGTCTGCTGAAATTATCAATCAATCAATCAATCATTCATTCATTCATTTGCAACTTAGTAACAAATAAAAAAAAAACAGTAACCGTAAGAAAAAAAAAATTACAAGTTACAAAAAGGTCCCTACTCAGTATTTTGCTGGCATAGGCCAGCACTGATATTCCGCGGGAACCCTAAGTATAATATAATATATATAATATAATAATATAACACACACAAATAAATATAAGTAGATAAATTTAAATAGAATTATTTTTTTGTCAAAAACACAACTGCTTACATGTATAATAAAACACAACGTAAATTACATTTGTGGCGAACACCTTTTAATAACCTATTTGGAATTTACGTTTCAGTTTAAGTGTCATTCTTTTAAATGAAGAAGCACAGAACGAGAGACAGTCGGCCTTCAACACTGCTACCATAGAGTAAATAGTACTAATGGTTACTTACTATTTACTCTATGCTGCTACAGAAAGCACGCGCTTTCTCGCCACTAGTCATCACCACAGACGCCCATCGTGCGTCTCCACACATCATGTAAAAACGCCCATACGTGCGTTTGTTCAATTGTAAAATATGTGTAATATAATTATAAATATGTATAATGATACATATTTATAATGATATATATTTATATCATTATAAATATGTAAATAATAATGTGAAGTTCATTTATTCAAAAAATATATTTAATTTTTTGTCTAACTAAATATTTTGTCCGACGCCATCTATAGACAAGTCGTAGTCCAAAAACAGAGATGACATAAATACCTAACCCCTAAAGAAAGTGTAAGTTAGAGCGAGTTATCGAGCTCAATATGTTTATGTCCAATACTCACGACAAAAGTTCAACGAACTTGAAATGCAGACAAAAGTTGGATATTGAAGGAAAAATCAATGAAAT
Organism: Synanthedon myopaeformis; assembly: GCA_944738685.1. Lineage (NCBI taxonomy): Eukaryota > Metazoa > Arthropoda > Insecta > Lepidoptera > Sesiidae > Synanthedon > Synanthedon myopaeformis. The sequence goes on along the minus strand of OX122933.1, from coordinate 571,817 downwards.
ACTCGCACAGAACAAACTTGCAGCTTTCTTTAAGTCGCCAGCACCTTGAATTAATTAGTTTTCGGAGAGTTTCTGTTAATAAGTATTTGTACCGTTATGTTTCCTGTGATATTATGTATAATATAATAGCTGGTGCCCGCGACTTCGTCTGCGTTGAACGATGAAAGATACCCTATGTCCTTTCTGGTGTCCCAGACAACGTGTATGCAAAATTACATGGTGATCGGTTCAGTAGTTTTCGCGTGAAAGAGTTACAAACATCCATACATCCAAATATACTTTCGAATTTATAATATTACTAGCTGGTGCCCGCGACTTCGTCCGCGTTGAACAATGAGAGATGTCCTTTCTGGTGTCCCAGACAACGTGTATGCAAAATTACATGGTGATCGGTTCAGTAGTTTTCGCGTGAAAGAGTTACAAACATCCATACATCCAAATATACTTTCGAATTTATAATATTACTAGCTGGTGCCCGCGACTTCGTCCGCGTTGAACAATGAGAGATGTCCTTTCTGGTGTCCCAGACAACGTGTATGCAAAATTACATGGTGATCGGTTCAGTAGTTTTCGCGTGAAAGAGTTACAAACATCCATACATCCAAATATACTTTCGCATTTATAATATTACTAGCTGGTGCCCGCGACTTCGTCCGCGTTGAACAATGAGAGATGTCCTTTCTGGTGTCCCAGACAACGTGTATGCAAAATTACATGGTGATCGGTTCAGTAGTTTTCGCGTGAAAGAGTTACAAACATCCATACATCCAAATATACTTTCGAATTTATAATATTACTAGCTGGTGCCCGCGACTTCGTCCGCGTTGAACAATGAGAGATGTCCTTTCTGGTGTCCCAGACAACGTGTATGCAAAATTACATGGTGATCGGTTCAGTAGTTTTCGCGTGAAAGAGTTACAAACATCCATACATCCAAATATACTTTCGCATTTATAATATTACTAGCTGGTGCCCGCGACTTCGTCCGCGTTGAACAATGAGAGATGTCCTTTCTGGTGTCCCAGACAACGTGTATGCAAAATTACATGGTGATCGGTTCAGTAGTTTTTGCGTCAAAGAGTTACAAACATCCATACATCCAAACATACTGTCGCATTTATAATATTAGTACGGACGTATAAGTAAAAATAATTAGACAATCAACCTGAGGGAAATTTAAAAGCTTGGAGTATCTTCTATATGAAGAACTTTTTGAGGTTACATTCGTAATCGAAGAAATTTAAAAAAATGTTATGTGAATGTGCAGTTCATTTTCTGACACTAGTAAATAAACATTTTTTAAAGGAGATATTTAAAAAAAAATTATAATAAATATCACGAACAAATTTTAGACATAAAATTTAATATTATTTCAATTTTTTTAAAATAAATGTGACTTGATTTAAGGTTATCAATCTTCATGTGACTTTAGAAACCAGAATAAAATTTATGCGAACCCGGTGGGCGTAAATATAGTAGTTTTAGAAATAAAATTATCATTTGTATGATACGATTGCAGACAGACTGACTGACAGCCTAATTGATTCTATATCGTGACTTTCGTCTATGACAGATAAACGCCAGACTTATAAACGAATTATTAACTTGTATGACGAAACACAAAAGCACAAGTGCTGTTAAATAACTGCACTATTTAAAAAGCACAAAAAAAAGTCCCCGTTAAAATGAAAATCAACTACCCACTTCTCAATCTTCCTTCGCACTTCGAACAATAACAAATAAAAGCATAGAATTCTTAATTACTGGCCGACTTTACCTTTGAAAATGAAAATTAAATTCCTTCTTATTTTCCTTAATTATTTTGCCTTTGTATAAAACGTCCAAGAGTATAATTGAAAAAATAAAAAAACGACTCATATATTTTTATACCGTATTAACAAAACAATTCGCTGAAATGCATCTACGAAAATGGTTCATATAATTTTATTTTATTCCGCGGAAGCTTTTACACGAACCAAGTGAGATTTCGCGTCATGTTTAATGCACGCATGAAATGCAAGATGCATGTCATTACGCGCATATGCGCATTAAATTTAACAGTATAAGGACTGAGCAGTATGAAATCATTTAAAGTGTAATCCTAACTTTTTATTATAGCTAGCTGTTGCACGCGACTTCGCCGGCGTAATTTTATAAAATATTATACCCAATGTTACTCGTTGATAATATAGCTTTCTATAGGTGAAAGAATTTTCAAAATTTGTCTAGTAGTTTTTGAGTTTATTCATTACAAAAATAAAAATCTTCTCTATTTATAATATTAGTATACTTTGTGTTTTTGTTCGTTACGCTTTCACGCCTTAACTACTCAACCGATTATTATGAAATTTTGCATAAACGTTGTCAGGGATACGGAAAAGAACCTTATGAAAGGTAAACCTTTCATAAAAAAGCATTGATCCCGAGGGATCATCTAAAAATAAATAAATCAGCGCCTGACAAATATATACGAGCAATAAAGATTGAATAAATGTTTTGGAAAATAAAAAAAAAAGGCGCGGAACAGCCGTTTAATAATATTTTGTTGATCACCATGGCTTAACTGCGGGTTAAACGCCCTAAACATCTGATTAACTTAATGATTAATCTGATGTTTAGGGCATTTAACCCGCAGTTTAGCGATGGTGATCAAAAAAATATTATTAAACGGCTGTTTAAATTTTAAAAAGCTGTTTAAAAATAACCGTTTGTTGGTGAACTCGAGCCTAAGTATCTAAGTATAACCATAGAGTAAATAGTACTTAATAAGTTATTATTTTTACTTATACGTATATTATTATTATTATTATTATTATCCAAGTATATATTTTTCTTTCTTAGTTTTAAATTTTTTACAATATAAATTAAAAAAAAACAATAAATATTATAAAAAACTTAAATCTAGAGTTCCGCAAGCAGCGGGGCAAGGCCCAAGCTACCCGTGGTTAGGGCTGCAGAGTGAGGAACCTCCTAACAATTCGTGCCGTGTCAAGAAGTACCGCCTTCTGTATCTGACCCTTGATCCATCCATCTAGCGAGAGACTCTTAAGATGTTGGTCGAGGCTCTTCGCTATAAGGCCATTCGCCGATATGACTATCGGGACGATGATTGTCGAATCGACATTCCACATGGCGGTCACCTCGTGAGCCAAGTCTATGTACTTGGTGAGTTTGTCTTTTTCGGCTTTCACGAGGTTTTCGTCATGTGGAACAGTAATATCAACAAGCATCGTCCGGCGTTGGGATCGGTCAATAACCACGATGTCAGGCTTATTGGCGACTATAGTCCTGTCCGTGATTATGGCGCGATCCCAATAGAGCGTGGCATGACCATTTTCGAGAACTGGCGCAGGTATATATTTGTAATATGGTACTTCAAATTCAACAAGGTGATATTGAAGAGCAAGTTGTTGGTGAATAATTCTGGCTACTTGGTTATGTCTGTGCAAATACTCGCCATTAGCAAGATGAGAACAACCGGAAATAATATGTCTCAATGATTCTCCCGGACGGTGGCATGCTCGACAAATGTCGACCGTACCGTCTTTGAGAATATATTTCCGGTAGTTTCTCGTCTTGATAACTTCATCTGCAATTGCACAGACAAAACCTTCGGTTTCCCCAAAGAGGTCACCAAAACGTAGCCAGTTTATTGAAGCGAGCGGGTCTACATCGAGTCCAGTGAGGGCTCGATAGAACCGCCCGTGCAATTCCTTGCTCTTCCATACCTCCCTGCGATTCTCAGTACTCAATATTACTGGTTTGCGCCAGTTCTCGTGAGATAAGCATAAGGGAGTGAAGTGTTTGTCAACTGTCACAACATCATGATGTATCCCGCACTCGATGTTAAGGAAATATTCTCTGAGACTACATATTTCTCGGTTATGAAGGTCCTTGGCGTTCAAAAAGCCGCGGCCCCCCAATTTCCGAGGAATATATAGTCTCATAACAGACGAGCGCGGGTGTAACATCCTGTTTGTGGTGAGCAGTTGACGAACCCTTCTGTCCAAGGCATCTAATTCAGTCTGCGTCCATCTTAGTATGCCAAAGGAGTAGGTTAATAAGGGCATAACCCAGCTGTTGAAGGCGCGCACCTTATTACCACCCGACAAAAGACTTTTAAGTACTTTTGTTAGGCGACAAAAGAAGCGCTCCCTCACCCTCTGTTTCATGTCCTTATCAACGATACCCAATGACTGTGACATACCAAGATACTTATAGGTTTCGGTTTCAGAGAGAGATTTAAATGTCATTTCAGTGAGTTGTAAATTAGACGAATTTACAACTTTGCCCCGCTGTACATGCATGACCGCACACTTATCTACACCAAACTCCATATGTATAGAGTTGCTAAAAGTTTCTGTTATTTTCAGCAACTCTAACAGATCCTGGCGTTTGGATGCGAATAGTTTGAGATCATCCATGTACAGTAGATGAGAAATGACCTCTCCCTCTCTCCGCAACCGATAGCCTAGTTTTGAATCCTTCAGCAATGTGCTGAGAGGATTCAAGGCTAGGCAAAACCAAAGCGGACTCAGGCTGTCGCCTTGAAAGATGCCTCGTTTTATACTTATTTCGTTTTGCGGATCAGAGACGCTCTGTAGACTGCCTGGTTGATGAAGAACAGTGGTCCACTGCCCCATGCACATGCCCAAGAAGGATCTTAGAGTTGAATCAATTTTATACAACTCCAAAATCCTCCTTAGCCATGAGTGGGGCATCGAATCATAGGCCTTCTTATAGTCAATCCAAGCCGTCGACAGAGTCCCTCTGTTCCGCCTAACATTTTGACAAATGGTCATGTCTATGAGGAGGAGCTCCTTAGTACCACGGGACCCAACTCTACATCCATTCTGAGCTGGGGCCAAAATATTATTAGCAACTATGTGCGAGTTAATTTTTGTCCTCAGAATGGATGTGAATAATTTGTACAATGTTGGTAGACATGTGATGGGTCTATAGTTTTTAGCTTCCGTGGTACTGCCGGATTTGTGGAGCATGAAGGTGTTGCCAGTTGTTAACAGACTAGGAAGGGTACCGATATCAAGGGCTTTTTGAAATTGCATTGCCAAACATTCGTATGAGCATCGAAACCATTTAATCCAGAAGTTGTGCAATCCGTCCGGTCCAGGACTTTTCCAGTTCTGGGCCGTACGAACAGCACAACTAACATCATCGGGGCTTATGGTAACAGCCCCCATGGGTTCGATGGGTTCACACGTCTGCTTGACAATGTTTATCCAATCGCCCTCCATGTGCTCGTTGGAAACCGACCAGATGTCACGCCAAAAGTTTACCATAGCATTTGCATCTGGAAGCTTCCCAACTTCCACACGGTTATCTGTTCCCTCCCATTGTCTGTATACCTTCCTTTGGTCACTTTGGAAGAGGCGGTTCTGAAGAAATCTATCCACGCGTTCTTTGTAGCGGCGTATTCTGTTTGCCCACGCATAGACTCTCTGCTTCAAGAAATCAATACGTTCTGTGACACAGGCCATGTATTCTTTAGGTCTAATGTTAGTTCCTACAAAAGCTTGAGTCACGAAACGCATGACTCGAGGTCGTTTATTACCGTTCTTGAAGCAGAGCAACTTTGCAATGAGAGTCCTAAACGTACTGATACGTTTCTCGATACGAATCTGCCATGTAGGGATGCTTGAAATATCCCTCTTTGTGTGAGCAGTGTCTAAAAATCTCACCTGGGCAATGCGACATACAGTGATGGCCCCACAGTATAGTATCGAGAGCGTATCAGTTAGGTCTTTGCTGTCCTGTATATACGAAGATAGCAAAGTGTTTACGGCTCCCATTAAAGCAAAGTTACGTCTATTCGCAGGCAAACGTGGTAAGCGCGGTCTATACTCGCTTGTGGAACGATATCTCAGAATCGTCTCCTCCAAAGTCCTCCTCAATTGCTCATTAACCTGGGTACTTACGAACTTGTTCGTACCATCTTCCTCTCCGTCAACAAGGTCTATAAGCGTCATCGGTTGTGGTGGTGGAACCGGTGTCAACGCCGCAGTGGGTAAGACCTGTGACGGTTCAGTTGTCGCGCGAACAGGTAGTGAGTCCAGGCGCAGCCTATCAAGTGCAGACTGGTCCAACAGTTGACACCGTTGGATAGCTCGCACTTGATCCGACAGTCGTTGGGCGGTGACGGTGACGGATGGTTCAAGGGCCTGAAACAAAGACAGCATCCTGGCACGGTACGACGTGAGGTTAGTTCCCCCTTCTGTAGCCCCGTAATAGGCGCGCATGCAGTTCTCATTAATGGTCTGAGTCCATCTCATGCGGCGCACTACACCACCGGTAGCGGGGGTCGGGCGCGAGACGGGTTGTCTCGCAGGCCCCAAGCGTGCCGGCAGCGGGGGTCGTCCTCGTCGCGTCGGTGGTGGCGGCGGCGAAGGCGGCGTCGGTCCGTCATCGTCACTCGACGTGCTCTTATCGTCAGCGGTCAAAAATTCCTCCGCCGAGGAGCACGGAGATGACGAGACGGGCAGTGGTCTTGGTTGTGCGCTTTGGTTCGCTGTGTTTTTCTTCCTCTTTCGCAATATCATTTAAAATTCATTTTATTTGTATAACATTTTCATATTTTCACATTTCATATTCACATTTGGTTTGGTATTGACAGATCAATTTGTGTCATCATAATTTTAATTTGGAAGCAAAAGCCCAAAGATGATATTTGTAATCCATGTTTATATATTTTTTATATTTTACACTATTTCAAATTTCTTGTTTCAAATAAAATTTGTCGAAAAACTTGATTAATAAAAATATATACAAAATTATAAATGAGATTGGAAAAAGTGACTTGACACCTGACAGCTTGTTATTATTATTATTATTATTATATATTTTAATTAAGGAAACATACAATATCTCGCTACACATTATACATATATACACATACAAGAAAAACATAAATCAGCAAAGTTTCCACTAAATTACTAAAACATTATTATTAAGTACTATTTACTCTATGGTATACCTAACTAACATTTGTAGACTGTTTTTTTTTTGCATGATTATGACAATGTTTTCATAATCATGTTAATGTCTGATATACTTAATATACTGTGAAACTGTGATGTCATGGTTGCCATGGCGACGGTCCCCTTTCCCATGAGGCGCGTTAAAATTTAATCGGTAGATACGAGTTGGCAACGCGTGGTCAGACGGCAGACGGCCGGCAAAACGCTAGTCGTCGGCTCAAACAAACCTATATGTGTTTATATATTCACTAGCTCGTGCTCGCGACTTCGTCCGCGTTGAAAATTCTTTTAAAAAAGCAATATAACGCTTGACCTCGTGTTGCTATAATACTTTGGCCAGGCGTTAGATTTTTATTTTTTATTGATCCTTCGGGAATAGTCCTTTTTTTCTTAATGAAAGGTGCCCTATGTCCTTTCCGGTGTCTCAGACAACGTGTATGCAAAATTTCACGGTGATCGGTTCAGTTGTTTTTGCGTCAAAGGGTTACAAACATCCATAGGTACATCCAAACATAATTTCGCATTTATAATATTAGTGTAGATAGATTAGATTTATTATATTATCTATATCTATTATGTATATATTATTATAGACTAGATTTATTATTATATTAGTATAGATAGATTAGAAGTATATATTAATTTGTATATAATTTATATTTATAATATTAGTTTAGATCATTAATTATAAAGATTAAAAGTATAGATTTTATACATGCGAATCAAATCAAAAAGGATTTTGGTGTATTCTGTGGAGTTCACAGGACCTCTTGCCTCGGCGTGGTACCTATACTTTGGTTAAATAATTAAGTTAGCTTCCAAAGCTTTTATTGGTTGGTTTTTTAAAATTTCAACAACAAACGCGATCATAATTAGACAATATTTTCCGAGATAAAGAGACGCATTTTATGTATACAGAAGGATGCAACGGCTCATATCTCTGACAGAGAGTACTAAGCCGGTGAATACAATAGAACAGCATTGGTTGCTGTGCCACAAAAGCCTCGAAAAGCCTAGATTCGAATAGAATAGGATAGAATGTTTGTGACCTACATTTTTTAAAAGAGAACTCATCTTCATTATAAGTTACATGAATACACATTTACACAAATATCATAAAGAAACAATATTATAAGGCTTCGTCCGCGTAACTTTATAAAATGTAGCCTATGTTACTCGCTGATAATGTAGCTTTCTATAGGTGAATGAATTTTCAAAATCGGTCCAGTAGTTTTTGAGTTTATTCATTACAAACATACAAATCTTCTCTCTTTATACATAACTAGCTGGTGCTCGCGACTTCGTCCGCGTTGATCGATGAAAGGTACCCTATGTCCTTTCTGGTGTCCCAGACAACGTGTATGCAAAATTTCATGGTGATCGGTTCAGTAGTTTTTGCGTAAAATTTTACAATACATATTATATTTTAAATAAAGAATCAACAGAAGAATATACATACATGTATGTACTCTATGTACATATATGTACTCTGTTGTATAAAAGTGTTCTGAGTGAATTATTCCAACAGGATGCCTTAATCCTACTATGGTCAGCAGAGAACTTGCAGCACTTGTGGCGTTACTTGTGTTATAGGGGGCGGTAGCTATCTACAATCAAGTGAACCGTCAGCCTGTCTGACGACCATAATCAAAAAAAAGGTATTTCGAAGAACTAAACTGACTAGCAGACAGACAAATATCTACTTTTTTTAATGTAACTATTTAATAAGATATTTATTCAAATTTCTGTCTCACTTTTGAATTTATTTTCTTGCTTTTGTGTAAGGATTGCGTATCACTAATTGCGTATCCAACTCTTAAGACCTACATTCAGGTTACAGGCAGGTTTTATCTCAAGTAAAAGCAATTACCATCAAATGGACCGTCAGTCTGTCAGTTGTTAATTAACACAAAAATAACATGTATGATGTTAGATATACATATATATTGTAGGTATTTAATATTTTTACCGTGGACAAAACGTCATTCACTTCAAAGGGAACGTGTAAGATGCGTGTTGGGTAAGTTTTCAAGAATTTCCTATGTGGTGTCTAGTGTAAGCGAAGTCTTTATGAAAGCAGAGAGGCCTTTGGAGGCGGGACCTCCCCTTAATTACGGTGGAGAGAGGGGTTGCCGTGCGTCAATACACTGTATTACCCTAAATTACTTTCCACCCCATACTTTCATGCGGGGGTGTTTTTTAGATAGGTATCCAGAGTTACCTAGTAGTTTAGAACGCTTTATGTTATAATAGATTTTTCTAGCAACATCGTCCGCGTTTCTTTTTAAATTGTAGCCTACTTGTTATTCCAATGTATAAACTAAATTACTAGTGTGAAGTTTCAACGAAATCCGTTCAGTAGTCAAAAATCCATACATAGTTATATTAAGTATTATAAAATTTCGCATTTATAATGTTATAATAAAGGCTTTTCCCCCTGTCTTCCTCTGGGCTTAGTTTTAATTAGCGTTGTTTTATTAATAAAAAATTAATATACGTAATATGTTTTTATTAATAATAAAATTATAATATTTAATTTGTAAAATATTTTTATTATTACAAATAAATAGACATTAGAAAAGTAAAATATATATACCTATATTAGGTAAATTCTTTTATTATCAAATACCCACTATCTGTGTCCGCGACTTCGTATGTGGCTGTAGTTTATTTAAAAATCTCACCTAAAATATTTCCAGGATAAAAATTAATCCTATATAAAAGTATCCAATAGTATACTATCTGTGTGCCAAATTTCATCCAGTCGTTCAGCTGTTTTTGCGTTACTAAGTAACAAACACCTATACATACAATTTTTCACATTTAAGTAATTAGGTATAGTAAGTACCTATTATTATTAAAATATGTAATTTAAGTCATTTATCAGTGTAAACGTAGCTGCTATATAAACAAGACAAAACCGCTTTATAATATTAGCATGCATGAGCAGATTAAACTTACCTTGGTGTCAACATCGTGGAAGGGAACTGCAAACCACGGCTTCCCAGTCAAACTGCGGCGAAAACCAGCTTCCCTCTCGACCGGCCCTTCCGGAGTCCCGACATGCGCCCACAGGACAACTTGAACCACTTTAAGACGTGGTTGCACTTTGTTGTAAACCCCCTCCAAACGAACCCCGAAATCGTCACTAGTGTCGCTTATGTTCGCAAAAGAGAAGTAAATTCCACAGACAACTCCATCTCCCTCCTCAACACAATCAGCCAGGGCCGTCAACGTTGGAGTATTCTCAAACTTTCCACTCTTTGTTCCAGGCGAGTCGCATTTCACGAGAACTTTGCCGAAAAGTTTTTCGCGCCAATCCATTTTTTTTTCAAACCTCAACACCGAAGCAGGTGGCAACCCTAACAAAGGTGCAACATCGCCAGACACTTGTGTTTATTTTGTCCTGTACAACTCTACAGTATGTATATGCTAGTCAAAATATAAGCAGTTGTCAGACCGGTGGATATATGCTTAGATATTTATGAGTTTAATGAACTTTCAAGATTTTAATTTAAAACTAAACATATAGTTTAAAATGTAAACAGTTTTATGTGTAACGTCAAACAGGTTTGAAGCACTTTTTTTAGTCGAAAAGACGATAGACGGACGAGCCGATAGTTTTGTGTTAATATTCACGTTGCTACGGGAGACAAAGTAACGTCCGAGCGCTCTCACAGACAAAGGCAGACTGACTGAATGGAATGGAGGCGGAGGGAAAATCGAGCAGGAGCAGGAGCCCTCTTTCATAGACTAAAAAACTGGTACAGACGCTTACTTTTTAGATAGGTATCATTGTATTATAATATAATAATATTATATCATTATTATTGTAGATTTTTATTGCCTCTTTTGTATCTTTCTTGCATTTTCTATATAAAATAAAAAAATGTAAAAGTAATTGTTCAGGAGATTTACGCTGTTATCGATAGATGGCACCACTAGTATCCGTTATACACGTGTTAACGCTTCGTCCGTCGTCATATCTACATATTTACCTACAAATGTTTTTGTTTACTCTCTTTGGTTCTGTAATCAAATATTATATACCTACGTACTCGCTTGTGTCTTTTATTGTGAACTTTGCACCTAATAACAATTCGTAGGCAGTTTAAAACTAAAAGTTATAAAATTCAACTACAGTAAAGTAATGTTAAATCGGAATAACTAACCCCTGCAGCACAGAGTAGATATCTGTAATGTATGTAGGGTACTTAGTATTATTATGTTCACATATTAGGGTATCTAAATAGTTTGTAAGTCAGTCATTAAATATACGTTAAACATGAACAACGTTTTATTGCCGTCCGCACATAAGTATAATATCCAACAATATCCTAGTGCAAAACTTAGGAGTTATTGAAGAGAAGTTAGACAGTAAGAAAATAATATAATTTAGTTATTATTTGGAGCATCCGGATTTTCTTAAAATATATTTTTTAAGTTTGTTTTAAGAAAATCACTTTAATTATACAAAAATAAACAAATAAATCAGTGTAATGCTCCTATCGTAACGTACTTTCAAATAGGTTGTAAATATTATGTCATGTAAACTTACCTAATATAATAAGTTTGGTAATTCTGCGTCTATTTTATAATCTTTGAAAATTCCCTCTCATATCTTTGTGAAGCACTCAGATTGCGAAAGGCTTGAATTAATTCGGCATTCCGTTCGAAACAAGGAGACAGAAAAATTAGCCTGCAACAATAAAAATTTAAATAAATTTCGTATTCTATAGCACAATGGTTTTCATTGTTTTTGGACTTTATTTTTGGCACAGATTATAGGTGTAGAGTAGAACCACTAGCTTTTGACCGCAACTTTGTCTGCATCCCTTTTTCAGATGTTAAAATATTTGTTCTATATTTATTGCTCATATATTTTTGTCAGGCATTTTTTTAGACTACCCGTTTCCGTCTTCGCCCAGGAAAAACTTGATTAGGTTTTATTACTTATATTGCTTATATATTAGTTATATAAGAAATTTTGTGAAAAATTATCTAACTGACCACCAGTTTTCCGCCTTAATTTTAAAAATAAAAAAATCAACGCCTGACATAAACAATCACCACTTGACGAAGTCGCAGGCAAAAGTAAGTCAATAATAAAGTGGGGGAACCAGCTTAGAAAATCTAAATTAAGTGTTGAATTAAGAATAATAAAATTAAGAATGATGAAGGTTTTTATTATTATACTTATTATCGTCTGTTCATCTAACACAACAACAAAAATTATGATTTAAATTAATACGTGTGGATGCAAATTCGAAAGACGAAGTTTGAATCCTGATTGAACTTAAACGTTTAAGTTTGAAATAAAAAATATAATAATAAAATTAAAACTAACAATAATTTAAATTTTATTTCGACTTATGTGTGATTTAAATATGATGATTTTCATGATGACGATGATGACCTTTTTTTTAATCCTATTGATCTAAAAGTGAACATAGTTTAAAATGGCTGATGCAGACGTCAAATTCTATTTTGTTTGCCATCATACAAAATATATTTACCTACCTACTTGAATTATATATTATCTAACTCAAAAACTAGTAAAAATCTAAGTGGAATCTTATGAAACGCACAACGGATGATTGTCGATGATTTATATGCCAATTTTATGGGAAATCAATAGTCAACGCTTCTCAAAGTCTGCCAATAAGCGTTTTATAGCTTCATCTCGTGCCCATTTCAAGTTTATGGAGTCATTTGAGGGTTGATGCGTTGAAGATATTTATAGCTTTCAAGCATTTCATATGTTCAGCGTAAATAGTAAAAATAAAAATAGTTATTAAAACTGTAAGTATAATAAATATTTCTAAATATGTTTTGTAATTAGTATGGCTTATATTATTTTATAAAAATAGTATAAAATAAAGTCGCTTCCCGCCGTCTCTCCCTCTGTCTGTATGTACGCTTAGATATTTTAAACTACGCAACGGATTTTGATACGGTTTTTACTAATGGAAGACGTTAAAGGTTTGTACTTATACATGATTTGCGAAAAAAAAAAATCCATGAAGGGGGCCCACTAATACTAACATTAATATCTTTGACAATAATGCAACGCGATACTTAATTTAAAGCAATAGGTTTTAAGGGGAAAGCAATAGGTAGGTATTAAACATAGATGTAAGTACATAATTAAATACTTAAAACATATACTAAATACATGAATGCCCTATCAATATGGCCACTGAAACAAATAATGAAATGAATGTTTTTCTTTTACTATTTATTTATTTATGATATTAATGCCCTCTAAAAGAATTGATTATTTTTGATAAAAACGGACAGTTTTTATTTGTTTAATTCGCTTTTTAAAATTATTGCTTAATAATAATCATAAAGGCCGAAGCCCAGACAAAATAAGAACTAAAGATAGAGCTCTGTGGGTCTCTCTTATCACAGAATCTACCTCTATTTCTTCTCTTCTCTTATCTTATCTCTTATTTTACTTACAAGGAGACGAGAAAAATGCCAACAAACAAGAGGGGACTAATTTAGCTAGCTGTTGGCTGCCCACTTAAAATTTGAAGCGGGATTTCCGAATACTCACTTTGTCCAGTACAGATTTTACCACAGATGTGAATTTCTGGAATATGAGAAAGTTGAAATATAAAATGGGTATATATTCTGTGGGCAGGTATCACCGGTATAGTTTGAATTTGAAAGCAACTGACACTGACACTGACAGAAGTGACAGATGGCACAAACAACTGTTATACTATTTAAATCAATTAAATATCTGGTTTAGTTTAGTGGATTATTTATAGGTTATTCTTTTGTTTATATACCAATAGAGAGGAATTTTCAATAATTTATTTTGAATCATAATAAGTAGATACTACAAAATGTACTAAACAGAGTACTAAACAGTACTAACAGCAAAGTAAGAAATCGGCTTCATAATTATTATGCTAAGATAATAAAATAAAACTACACGAACAAGACGCCTTCAGCGTAACACGAACGAATTACTTAGAAGAAGACATAATTCCATCATGGATAGTGATGCCTTGTTTGATCATTTAATGCAAATATCCACATCGCCAAAATCTAAGGTTTCTGTCAGCGAGCCCTCATGCAGCGGCTCAGAAGCGCCTACTTTCACATCTTCCAGTTGCCAGTCTTCGAGTAGTAGTGGCGTAAATCGTTCGCAAAAATCTAGTGTTAGCAATTCCGGAAGAGAAATGAGAAGTGATGGTATGTATTATGATCGATTCCATGTAATTTATTTTTACAGTGATCCCTGAGACATAGTGTTAAGGCAAACACGCTAACCACTCATTCAATGGACTTGTCAAGTATGTTGTCAAAACTCATGACTAGCTTAAAGAAACCAAATTAAGTACCAACATAGACTTTGTCAGTACTTACAGTACACCCAGGTCAGTGCCGACTTTAAAAAAATCATTTGCATAATTAATCTTGCCAGGAATCAAATCTGCGACCCATTCATTACTTGGTTAACATCTCACTCAACCAACAGACTCATAATTTTATTTTAATACTAACACACATAAAAATATTTGATTTTTCAAACTATTTGAATGTATTCACACTATTCACACTATTGAATTGCGTTCCAGGTAGTTTAGATGACAGGATAAAGAAGAATACTGAATATTCTGATAAACAGAGCAAAAGGCAGAAGTTGATAGAAGAGAAGGCAGCAAAGAAAGTTCTAAATGAGATCAATAAAATGTATAAACCTGGAGAATGTATGAAGGTTGGAGGTTTATTTACCTATCTATTTAAATTTTATTGTTTATTGCTTAAATATTGCTAAAATAATTGCTTAAATATATATTGATAAAAATTCAAGCAGGTGATGAATTTTCATTTTTATGATCACTCGGGGAACAGTATTATTTTTTGAATGTAAGGAACCCTAATATATTTTCTGTATAAAAGAATGCAAAAATTCATAGAAAATTTCATAATAATCGGTTGAGTAGTTAAGGCGTGAAAGCGTAACACTGACAGACAAAGTTACTCTCACATTTATAATATTAGTAGGGAATTTGTTATATATGTTGTCTGAAATTCTGAATTCACAAATTTCAAGGACTGATTGAAGACTGACTGACGTCTTGAACATAGTAAATGTTACATGTTACAACATATATATATATTAACATAGTACAGTAGAGCCTCGCTAGTCCGGACAGGCAAAAAAATCGCCTCTTGGCGGATTACCAAGGTGTCCGGATTGTGGTCTGCAAAATTTGGTTGGAAGTTTATATGTACATAAATATGTATCACCAATAATTAAATGAAAGACTAATTTATGTGTTTAGTTATTATTTTTTATTATCGAAAGATAAACTAGTAAATATGTAGTAAAATAGGAGTTTACGTTGATGTGAAATAATCTGTAATACTCTTTTGCTTGAGATTTTTGAACTTACACCCGTGTCTGGATTACTGCGATCACTGATTTTGTGGGTCTCCTGATTAGCGAGACTCTACTGTATACATTAACCGGTGGTTACTGCTGCCAGACGGTCTTTGTAGGCTATCAAACCTTTTAGGCTCGAGTTCATCAACAGACGGTTATTTTTAAACAGCTGTTTAAAATTTAAACAGCCGTTTAGTAATATTTTGTTGATCACCATCGCTAAACTGCAGGTTAAACGCCCTAAACATCAGATTAATCATTAAGTTTATCAGATGTTTAGGGCGTTTAACCCGAGCCTTAGGCTCGAGTTCACCGACAGACGGTTAGTTTTTAAACAGCTGTTTAAAATTTAAACAGCCGTTTAATAATATTTTGTTGTTCAAAATCGCTAAAATGCGGGTTAAACGCCCTAAACATCTGATTAACTTAATGATTAATCTGATGTTTAGGGCGTTTAACCCGCAGTTTAGCGATGGTGATCAAGAAAATATTATTAAACGGCTGTTTAAATTTTAATCAGCTGTTTAAAAATAACTGTCTGTTGGTGAACTCGAGCCTTACTATGTTAACCAAAAGTCTTCATAAATTTTCACAGTACATAAAGGTAGAGATAGACAAGACTCTATCTGGCGCTTGGTATATGGCTGATGTGGTCAGAGAGGTGACCGCTATCGGGTCTAAGGTGTGTTTGACATCGGATATGTTCCACAAACAACTTGTCATGTGGAGCAGGGATGTACAGCCTGTATTTGAAGCTAGAGATGGACAGGTTGGTAATTTATATTAAAAAAAAAATGGGCTGTGGACATGCCCATCTCTGTTTTACATCAATATGACTGTGTATATTAGGAGACTATACCAAAAAAATCTTTGATCCTTTAGCTATTGGCTGGTGTAATTAAATTTTGTATATAGATGATTGATAAGTAGCTATTTATTATCACAGATTTTTTTATTATCGCTTTTTTTGGACTCCCACTATGGAAGCAAAAAATTATTTTTGTTGCTAAGCTTAGTTTTTGAATATTTTTTGTTGCTAAGCTTAGTTTTTGAATATTTTTTTGTTGCTAAGCTTGGTTTTTGAATATTTTTGTTGCTAAGTTTAGTTTATGAATATTTTTGTTGCTAAGCTTGGTTTTTGAACATTTTTGTTGCTAATCTTAGTTTTGAAAATTTTTTGTTGCTAAGCTTAGTTTTGAATATTTTTTGTTGCTAAGCTTAGTTTTGAATATTTTTTGTTGCTAAGCTTAGTTATTGAATATTTTCGATTTCCGCAGGCCGCGTTTTTGCCAAAGAATTCGGCCTTAAAGAGCTTTACTAAAAAATTCATTGGCAGTATATTTTAAGTACCTACTATAACTTTATTTTGAAAATTTTGAAAAATGCAATAATTTTTTTTGCAAATTTGCTTCTAAGAAGTTGTCTAGAAGAATTCGTTTTAGAATATATTTGCCTTTCACACTATATGTCACGTCTATATGTATACTAATATTATATAAAGAGAAAAAATTTGTATTTTTGTTTGTAATGAAAAAAACACAAAAACTAGTGAACAGATTTTAAAAATTCTTTCACCTATAGGAAGATACATTTTTTTTTTCACACATTCCACACAGCACCATCTAGTTCCACAATAAGCAACTAATGCTTGTATTATGGATTTATGGATACCAGACATTTGATATACTACATAGATTACTTTTTTTGTTTGTAAATATATACATATTATAAATACAAAACATCCATGACTCAGGTGCAAAATGTAAAATGTTAACACATAAACATTTGTGTGCCCCTAGCGGGATTCGAACCGGCGACCGTTTGGTTAACAGCTACGGTTACTAGCCACTACACCAAACGGGTCGTCGTCAACATTGTCTTGTCAGTACTCTGTTATACTTGTTATACTTTTTCCAGATAGAATTAACATCACCATCGGTGGTATGTGACCATGCGGTGTACATTTTACCAGCGGACGAGGTGGCCAATCATGTGGCCGAAAAGACTTTGGCTAAACATCTCGAACGAATCAAAAATATGTCAAATTGTAGAATTACCCTCGTCGTGTTTGGTGTTAAGGATTATTTCAAGTGAGAATAATTTATAATTTAATTAAATCCAATTATTTTTTTTAGGTGTATATTTATTATTATTTATTTATTTATTTATTTATTTTATTTTCAACAAAAACTTAACTCTTCTCATTGAAGTTTATAACTTATGTGAAAAAAAAATTAAAAAAAAAAATACATTCCTTTCTTTCTTCCTAGATCGTCATAAACTAGATTAGTTTTTTTTTCTAATAAAGACCTAATAGTAGATATAGAGTTTCGATGAATAATTGTATTATAATAATGATCATTGTAAATTATGACCTTGAAAAGCAGGTTCAGTTATGTAAATCCGTACTGATATTATAAATGCGAAAGTATGTTTGGATGTATGGATGTTTGTGACTCTTTCACGCAAATACTAGTGAACCGATCAACATGAAATTTTGCATACACATAGTCTGGGACACCGGAAAGGACATAGGGTAACTTTAATCGTTCAACGCGGACGAAGTCGCGGACACCAGCTAGTAGTTAAATCTAGGGTAAATGGGCACTTAGTAGGTAAGCGTGGTCCGCTTCACCTTCGGTCGCATCTGCAACTTACATCAAGTGAGATCGCGGCCAAGCGCTGCCTTGACTCTATTAAAAATATATATTATATGACGACACGTTTGGTCTAGTGGCTAGTGACCCTAGCTGTTAATCAAACGGTCGCCGGTTCGAATCCCGCTAGGGGCACAAATGTTTATGTGTTAACATTTTACATTTTGCACCCGAGTCATGGATGCTTTTTATTTATAATATGTATGTATTTACAAAAAAAAAAGTAATCTATGTATTATATCAACTGTCTGGTATCCATAATACAAGTATTAGTTGCTTAATGTGGAACTAGATGGTGCTGTGTGTGGAATGTGTGAAGATATTTATTTATTATTTATTTATGTAATATTTTAGAAAATCCGGCCGGAGCACAGTGAGTAGTAATACAAAATTGATGACCGCAATTGAACTTGAAATGGCCATTACAGGTAACATTATTTTATGTCAATTAATAATATATTGTAATAAAATTCTTTATATATATATTATTAATTGACAATTGACAATTAATAATTAAATAAAATTCTTTACATATTATTGATTGAAAGTTGACAATTAATACTTAAATAAAATTCTTTATATATTATTAATTGACAATTGACAATTAATAATTAAATAAAATTCTTTACATATTATTGATTGAAAGTTGACAATTAATACTTAAATAAAATTCTTTATATATTATTAATTGACAATTGACAATTAATAATTAAATAAAATTCTTTACATATTATTGATTGAAAGTTGACAATTAATACTTAAATAAAATTCTTTATATATTATTAATTGACAATTGACAATTAATAATTAAATAAAATTCTTTACATATTATTGATTGAAAGTTGACAATTAATACTTAAATAAAATTCTTTATATATTATTAATTGACAATTGACAATTAATAATTAAATAAAATTCTTTACATATTATTGATTGAAAGTTGACAATTAATACTTAAATAAAATTCTTTATATATTATTAATTGACAATTGACAATTAATAATTAAATAAAATTCTTTACATATTATTGATTGAAAGTTGACAATTAATACTTAAATAAAATTCTTTATATATTATTAATTGACAATTGACAATTAATAATTAAATAAAATTCTTTACATATTATTGATTGAAAGTTGACAATTAATACTTAAATAAAATTCTTTATATATTATTAATTGACAATTGACAATTAATAATTAAATAAAATTCTTTACATATTATTGATTGAAAGTTGACAATTAATACTTAAATAAAATTCTTTATATATTATTAATTGACAATTGACAATTAATAATTAAATAAAATTCTTTACATATTATTGATTGAAAGTTGACAATTAATACTTAAATAAAATTCTTTATATATTATTAATTGACAATTGACAATTAATAATTAAATAAAATTCTTTACATATTATTGATTGAAAGTTGACAATTAATACTTAAATAAAATTCTTTATATATTATTAATTGACAATTGACAATTAATAATTAAATAAAATTCTTTACATATTATTGATTGAAAGTTGACAATTAATACTTAAATAAAATTCTTTATATATTATTAATTGACAATTGACAATTAATAATTAAATAAAATTCTTTACATATTATTGATTGAAAGTTGACAATTAATACTTAAATAAAATTCTTTATATATTATTAATTGACAATTGACAATTAATAATTAAATAAAATTCTTTACATATTATTGATTGAAAGTTGACAATTAATACTTAAATAAAATTCTTTATATATTATTAATTGACAATTGACAATTAATAATTAAATAAAATTCTTTACATATTATTGATTGAAAGTTGACAATTAATACTTAAATAAAATTCTTTATATATTATTAATTGACAATTGACAATTAATAATTAAATAAAATTCTTTACATATTATTGATTGAAAGTTGACAATTAATACTTAAATAAAATTCTTTATATATTATTAATTGACAATTGACAATTAATAATTAAATAAAATTCTTTACATATTATTGATTGAAAGTTGACAATTAATACTTAAATAAAATTCTTTATATATTATTAATTGACAATTGACAATTAATAATTAAATAAAATTCTTTACATATTATTGATTGAAAGTTGACAATTAATACTTAAATAAAATTCTTTATATATTATTAATTGACAATTGACAATTAATAATTAAATAAAATTCTTTACATATTATTGATTGAAAGTTGACAATTAATACTTAAATAAAATTCTTTATATATTATTAATTGACAATTGACAATTAATAATTAAATAAAATTCTTTACATATTATTGATTGAAAGTTGACAATTAATACTTAAATAAAATTCTTTATATATTATTAATTGACAATTGACAATTAATAATTAAATAAAATTCTTTACATATTATTGATTGAAAGTTGACAATTAATACTTAAATAAAATTCTTTATATATTATTAATTGACAATTGACAATTAATAATTAAATAAAATTCTTTATTACGATCTTTATATTTGATCATTTTTTAGTGACATTCAACTTAAGGCAATATTAGTGAAAATATTTTTTTATTTGTTATTTTTCTTTTCTCATGAAAAAATGGTTCTACATAATTTTTTTTTACCTCGAGATTTTTTCAGCGATTAAGTATTCTAGATATTTGTGTATATATTATTTATTACTGTCTTGTTCGGTCTTTTCATACATATTAATATTATTTCCATACAATTTTTTTACCATACAATAGAACGAGTGATATCTATACTTACTAATATTATAAAGAGGAGAGATTTGTTTGTTTGTTTGTTTGTTTGTTTGTTTGCATTGAATAGGCTCCGAAACTAGTGGATCGATTTGAAAAATTCTTTCACTGTTGGTAAGCTACATTAATATGTTACATAGCGAGTAACATATGTATATGTAGGCTATATTTTATAAAGTTACAACGGCTAGTATATATTATATGCAAATTAGAAATATTTATATTATACGAGTATATATAAGAAAGAGAAAAAGAAAGAGAAAGAGAAAGAGAAGAGCCTTAATCTTTACAGACGCTTTAGTGAATCCAGGTTGCGATACGATAATGTTGAACACACCGAACGAAATCGCTTTAACTATTGCCCAATTCACGAAGGCTTTAGCGGAAGCACAGCACAAGTGAGTTTCGTATCAAATAATAATAATAATAATAATAATAATGTTATATTTACTTTAAAAAAAAATTTTTTTTTTTATAAAATTTTTATTTTTATTAAATTAACACTCCGCACACCATGTTCACTTTACAGATACAGAATCATTAAAAAATATATAGGTACAGGGGAGATCTTGATCTCGTACGTGTTGCTATAGCACTTTGGCCAGGCGTTAGTTTATTTTATTTTTTATTGATCCCTCGCGAATAGTCCTTTTTTTTTCTAGATGAAAGGTAGACCCTATGTCCTTTCCGGTGTCTCAGACAACGTGTATGTAAAATTTCACGGTGATCGGTTTGATAGTTTTTGTGTGAAAGAGTCACAAACATCCATACATACTTTCGCATTTATAATATTAGTACGGATATACTGTTGTTAAAAAATATAATATTTATCTGTAGTTAATTGTAAATAGTGTATTGTTTTAACTTTGCAAACAGCAAGTTCTAAAATAATAATAATAATAATAATAATAATAATAATAATAATTTGACTCATATTTGTCATTATTAATACGACGCTTGCAAAAGTGCGTGCATTATCAATAATTACAAGTGAAAAATATTATCATAAAAGAAAAAAGTTATGTAAAAACATTTTGACGACACGTTTGGTCTAGTGGCTAGTTACCCTAGCCGTTAACCAAACGGTCGCCGGTTCGAATCCCGCTAGAGGTATAAATGTTTATGTGTTAACATTTTACCTTTGCACCTGAGTCGTGGATGTTTTGTATTTATAATATGTATGTATTTACAAAAAAAAATAGTAATCTATGTATTAATATCAACTGTCTGGTATTCATAATACAAGCATTAGTTGCTTTAGTGTGGAACTATAAATGATGCTGTGTGAAATGTGTGAAGATGTTTATTTATTATAATATATGTAACAGGAACTTAATTTAAAAAAATTGACTAAGTAGGTACACGACAAAAACCTATTTTTTTTTTCATATCATAAATAAATGCGTACTAATATTATAAATGCGAAAGTATGTTTGGATGTATGGATGTTTGTGACTCTTTCACGCAAAAACTACTGAACCGATCACGATGAAATTTTGCATACACGTTGTCTGAGACACCTGAAAGGACATAGGGTCTACCTTTCATCGTTCAACGCGGACGAAGTCGCGAGCACCAGCTAGTTATACATAAATAAATGATAATAATAAATTAGGTGAATATCGTTTCGATACAGAAAAGCGATGCGTTTATGCGACGAGCAAGCGAAATTCTATATGAGAGGTGACAATAAGAAGTGTGTGCCAGTCGACAAAAATGGTAAGATGGTATGTGACTGCATCCAATTTTAGTTCCATAAGAACGAGTGTCCATGGAACTAAAATTATGTAGTGATATGTAATTAAAAAAAAAGTCAACAACGCAAACGTCAAAATTAGTTCTCGAGACAGTCGCAAGCGGCGTTTCAAAGTGACACAAAAAATTAGCTGTCATTTGTATGGAAAAACGTCTCCAGTGGTATATATAAATATATCTGTGGCCTGGTGCTAAAAGGGCCAATATCTATATTCCTATCTTTCGGTAATAAGCATTAGAACAATGAACAAGAATTGATAGTTGTAATTTACATGTTATATTGGTATTACTAAAATATCTTTTTGTTATTGTTAGGACAAATTAATATCATTCTTTTTCAACAACTTTGCTGTTAAATCCCATTTTTCACAAAAAAGGACTTTGGCCCTTTTAGCACCAGGCCACAGATATATATATATTACAGGTCATTGGGACTACATCCCAATGACTGTTGACAATAGTCTATCTCTATCTATACACGAAATTATATAGCATCACTGACCTGTAATATATACACGAGGACGTTGGATAATATATAACAGGACCGCTTAATTTAAAAAAAAAAATGCATTTACGAAAATGAACTGTATTACCAATAGTTAAAGTATATTTTTCATTGCGCCTTATACAGAGGCTAATCGGAGCATAGAGAGAGAGAGTGAGAGAGAGAGAGAGAACCAAGCGGAGGTCATGTGTCTCTTTCTTTATTAAAAATTTAAATTCAAAAATCTCAGTTCAAACACTTGAACTTTTAATATTTTTGTTAATTTAGTTATAATTTATGTGACTATGGCTATGTGAATGTTGGCTATAATAAACATAATATTTAAAATAGTTTCAATTGACCTATTAAAGCTTTTCTCGCTGTTGAGGTGAAAAGTTGTATGTTTTTTAAACAAGAGAGCAAATTTTTTTGATGTCTCGTGCCTTTAAATCACTCACTTCGCTCAGTAGTCTATATTAGAAATTACTCGTGATTCAATTCTAGACTACTTCGCTGGTTCGTGATTTAAAGTCGACACTCGCAGCAAAAAACAATTTTGCTCTCCAGTTGAACAAATAACTATTAGTCATTAGTTAGTAGGTATATATATATATATAACTTATATAGAAAATATATGTTACTGTTTAGGTCACGGCCTAAGCAGGTTGTGGCAACAGATGGTCGCTATACTTCCCTCGTCCAGTTTAGAAACGTCAAGGACACTTTGCTCTCAGTACAAATCGCCGATTGCATTGTTTCAGGTTATTTATTACTTTTTTATTTTACTATAATATTTTAAATGCCAGTGACACGTTTACATCCATTCAAATTACGACCCATTTAAGACCCATTACCCCTTACTGTCTGATCTAAATGGTAATTTTGTACCTACTATTTATTTAGAACTGGCTGCTGGCAGACACTAGGTACACTAGAGCCACTCCATTAAAAAAAATAATAAAAAAATTAAAAAAAATTATCTCGTGACTGAGAAGGAATTATGAACAAAATTCGATATAAAAAAAAAAAAACGGCTAGAACATTTATCTAGATCGTATTTTGTTTTAATAAAAGGTATAAGAAAATTCTAGACACACTTAGGGTACGTACTCATACTAAGTGACCCGTTCAAGGGGGGGGGGGGAGGGGGGAGGGGAGGGAGGGAGGAGGCTGTTCCTCAAAATACCACGCTTGATCACGGGGGGAGAGAGGGAGAGGGGGGGGCTTAGGTTTATG
Organism: Synanthedon myopaeformis; assembly: GCA_944738685.1. Taxonomy (NCBI): domain Eukaryota; kingdom Metazoa; phylum Arthropoda; class Insecta; order Lepidoptera; family Sesiidae; genus Synanthedon; species Synanthedon myopaeformis. Next base: position 547,530 of record OX122933.1, on the reverse strand, counting down.
TCACGTAGTCTGTTTTTACATAAATATTTTCTTCTTGACGTAATATATTTTTCACTTGTAATTATTAGGGTAGTATTAACGCACTCTTGGCGTCACGCGGCAAGCGCCGTATTAATAAAGACAAAACATGAGTCAAATTATTATGTCGGGGAGGAGGGGGGGTCTTGGGTCATATACTACGGGTCACCGGGGAAGGGGAGGGGGAAAAAAAAGGGGGGGGGGGTGGTTAACAAATTATAAAAAAAATGGGTCACGTTGAGCCTAATTGAGCCGTTATTCGTAATTCCTTCTCAGTTTAAAGAAGTGGAGCTAGTGTATCGTTTTACGCGCTCTTTGTGAAACTCATTTGAGGTCTTCGAGAATAGTGTTGTGTGTTAATGAATAATGATAAAATTAAATAATTGTTTAGGCCCTTCAGAGGACAGATGGTGTTAAAGAGTTGTCGAATCTCGGTGTGTCCCGTGCGGCAGTCGCGGGTTCGAGATCGCGTCGCGTCGGACCAGAATTCGCTAAAAAAATGCATTTATTTTTAACATCCACCGATGGAAGTGTATTGTTAGATTGATTTTTTTAACTGACTTATATTTTAACTGACTACTCATTTATTTTATTATGTGAAGATGATATTAAATTAATTATGTTTTGAGTTTTTTTTTCTTCTATTGTTTTATTAAAAAACCTGAAAGTGGACAGTGGGTCAAAATAATTGGATCAAACATGTACTCATCTTATGAAGTGAATTTAATAAGGTAGCTTATTCAAGCTTAAGTCCGTACTTCCGTACTAATATTATAAATGCGAAAGTATGTTTGGATGTATGGATGTTTGTGACTCTTTCACGCAAAAACTAGTGAACCGATCACTATGAAATTCTGCATACACGTTGTCTGGGACACCAGAAAGGACATAGGGTACCTTTTATAGGTCAACGCGGACGAAGTCGCGGGCACCAGCTAGTAGTAGATAAATCTGAAATTATTAGATAAGTACTAGTGACCCGCTCGCGACTTCGTTCGGGGTGTAATTTTTATATTTTCTCGTATAATAACATTATTAGATTGTAAAGGCCGTTTGATATTAATGGCTGATATTTGTTTATTATTTAATGGTTTGAATCGCATTACGGCACAAATCTTTTAACGTTGATAGGATAAGGGACAAGGCGAGGATAAAAGGAAGAATAGGCTGTAGCATCATTTAAGCACTTAAAACCTTTACCAGCAACACACGTGCTATTATTTTATTTTGGCTTCTACTACCAGACAGGTACAGGTAGAAACACCATGTGCAAAATGAGTATTTTAAATCTACTCATTTTAGAAAATGATAAGTAATAATGGAATAAAATATATAATATATCCAAATTTCTATCTAAAACATGTCTATTTAATACTGCCTTTTAATTTGCGAAGTAAACCGGATTTACTAGTTTGAATGTACTTATTTTGTGATATTGAATTTTACTAGAATTCATAACAGTAGTTTGAATAAAAAACTATATTCGTTTGATATTTTCTTCAATATATATTGTGTATTTAATGGCAACATTTCCTGTTTTTCATAGTACCCTATAATGTCAATGTCACGTCATTGTCAAAGTTGTCAATGCTACACATGACAAAGAAAATGAATACAAAAGTTCAAAATAGCGCAATTTCAAATCAAATATTATTTTATTTTCTATGTACCCAAACCGATTTTTACTGATAGGATGGTGTAAGATTAATGATTATTTTGTATTATATAAAGTATTTATTTAAGAAAAATATTAGTTCTATAATAACATAATTTATATATAGTGTTAAATAAACTTCATCATGTCGGTGTTTTTATCAAGAATTGCATTAATTTCTCTTCGTAATCATTCAAAAACTTTAAATTCAAAAGCGCTGATTAGAAGAAAAGGGCTGTTAGTTCCTTCCACTACAAGTGCATTTAATATTGAACAATATTTGGTTAGTCGATGCCACTCATCTGACGCCATACAGCCCACTCCTTTAATCCCCCTAAAGAAAACGATTTACAAGAAACCGGCGCTTGAAGATGTGATTATGAAAGACGGACACTACTTGACATTGGCATACGTTACAGCCAATTCTTATGACTTGAAGGGCCTGAAAGAGGCACTAGTGCAACAAAAAATATATGAGCCTGAAACGTAAGTATCATATTGAAAAGAGTTTACTCCTTAAGAATCGATTTTCATATATATACAACGTGTTCCAAAATTCAACGATAAGCGGGCACCAGATGGTGGGCCTGCTATAACTATTCGAGAAAAAATATATCAATTATTTTTTTTAAATTACAGAAAAAATTTGAAATTTTTCGAAAATTTACACCTCTTAAGACATTTTTAACTACCATGACCAGAATTTTTCAAATATTTCAGATTTTTTTTGTATCGAGAACTTAAGTATCGCTACTTTCCACCACAACCCTTAAAGATCCCAGAATGGCTGTAGTTTTTACACAAAAATCAATCAAAATTATATTTTAGCTAAAATTTTGAAAGATTTTTACTTTCAGTCCACTTGCACTCATCATGGTGTAAAAAATACTTTTTTTAAAGTTTTTTCATGGAAAGTTTTTTTAATAATTGACAACTACCCAAGATCATAAAATGATATAATACTCTAGGAAAACTAGCTTAGAGTATTATATCTGATTATACTAGTATTATACTGATGGTTGATGGCTACCGTTGCCTATAATATAAACAATGCGACAGGTGCTGCAAATGTGTTGCCGTCATAATAGGTTTAAATATAAGGGGTTAGAAAGTGATCGGGCATTTTGCTCTGATATCATATCATATACACACATATATATATATATATATATATATATATATATATAAATATGTATATCAAAATGTAACATTCGAGTTCAACACTTTTTTTCATGTACAAAAATAAAAATCCAATGCATCTAAAGAAGTTTTCATTTCAAAAACGATTATCGAACTTACACTCATGTTAATATACAAAGTCATTTAATTGTAGTTATTATTATTAGAACCGCATCCTATGGCAAACTTTAGGGGAAGCCTATGCTGGAAAGCAAAATAATTTTCACATACCGGTGTCAAATCAAAATTCATTGTAATAAGTTAAGTTATATAGTATGTAAGATTATTAAATAAAGGCTATTATTAGGTATTATTATTTATTAGGAAATTAAAGGCTCAGCAAGTGGGTGATGTGGTGATAGCTAACGCTGTGTACAGTGTCGGGGCCGAGCCTCGAGAGATTCTTTTCTTCAGGGAGGGCGCTGTTGTGTTTTGGAACTGCACACAGTTGGAGGCGAACAATGTATTGGATTTCGTTAAGAGGTAAATATTATACAATAATAAGCCTGAGACATAAATTTATGTTTTTTTTTATGTTCATCTTTTATCATTAATCTTTTCTCTGTTTTTCAGTTATGAAATAGAAAGTTATCCACGCGATGTTGTCGAAAAAGAGAAAGAAGTGATGTCATATGTCTACCAGGCGAATGCGTGAGTATTTTGTGATGATAAATGTTTATTACATTATTTTCTCCTTTTACTGGCAACATTATTCGATTAAAGAACAAGACCACTACTGATTCTCGCAACAGACAAAAGTCACTCGAGAGAAATTATTTAAGTATATACCTCTGCTCAAAAATTAAATCCATTTCATTGTAATTTATCGACAAATATAATATAAATAAATAAATAAATAAATAAATAAATATCTTCACACATCCCACACAGCACCATCTAGTTCCACACTAAGCAACTAATGCTTGTATTATGGATACCAGACAGTTGATATAATACATAGATTACTATTTTTTTTGTAAATACATACATACTTATTATAAATAAAAAAATACATGACTCAGGTGCAAAGGTAAAATGTTAAAACATAAACATTCGTCCCTAGCGGGATTCGAACCAGCGACCGTTTGATTAACAGCTAGGGTCACTAGCCACTAGACCAAATGTGTCGTCTAAATATAATATACATATAATATCCTATAGAATATATTTGTATATAGATAAATTGCTAAATTTCAATCCTAAACAGTGTACATAGCGTGTTTAAACTTAACTTAACCTTAACTAATGTACTTAATTAACAAACTTAATGGTTAGTGTAACCACAACTTTCTGACCAGTTCTGAAAACTTTCAGTAAACTGGATTTTTTTTTTTTTTTTTTTAATTCTGTATCACGCGATCAGTCCAACGACTATGAGCATATATGTTAAAGGTGTTTCAGTAACGTAATGTAATGTATATATATTTAAAAAAAAAAAAAAAATACGAGTATACATTAAATTTAATTTAATGTGAAAATCATGTTTTCTAAACGTGATTTTTTAAATAATTTAATTTTTAAAAATCATGCTATCAAAACATGATAGGTACATTAAATGTTTTTTTTTTTTTTTTTTATTTTTTTTTTTATTTTACAGAAAGAAATGTTATTTTCAAGATTCACACTTCTCATTGGTGCCCGGAAGGGATAACTCATTGGAGAAGTATACGTTCAGGTAAAAAAAAAAAAAACATTTTTCTTTATCACATGTCAGGAGTGTTATCAAAAATTAATCAAACCATATCAAGTCAAACGATCGATAATATTGTTACGCGCGGGGTTAGTTAAAATGCCATTTATGGGTATAAGAACAAGGTTTATTTTCGCAGACCAAGATGACTTACAATATTACAGAGCATCTCCGAATAAATCTTAAAACTTGCCAAAAGTAGTCACCAAATCACAGATATAGATATAGATATAGATGCAAAACCTTTCGGCTGCCTTATTATCTAAAAGCAGACGACTTGCGACCAACTTGCGACAGGCGAAAACTGTCTTGACAGTTCTGCGACAACTAGCGATACGATAACAACACTCGCTGCCTTATTATTCTAACGTTAGACGACTGCAGACGACTTGACACTTTATTCACTGTAACTTAATCTAAATACAAATAAAACTTATTATTTGTGAGAGACGTGTTAAATGTTTTAGGAGAGAGAGAGAGAGAGAGAGAGAGAGTTAGCATACTATGTCATAGAATAGAATTTAGTTGAAAACTAAACAGACCGGCTGCCTTATTATCTAACAGCAGACGACAGCAGACGACTTGCGATCGCGTCTGCTGCCATACAGAAATGATGCACTTTAATTTTAATTATTGTCCGTAAGTGGCATTATCGCAAAGCACACCTTTGTTACGAGTTACGTTATACCAAAAACACGACTTAGTGTTGTGACTTACTTAAATCAGAAAGAATTCAGCCAAAGAAATAGCTCATTCTAGGAAAATTACAGATCGCTATGGTGCAGTTATACCATGAGAGAAAAAAAAAAAAAAAAAAAAAAAAAAAAAAAGTGTGACATTGCACAAATTGATAGAAAGTTTTCGCTTGTCGCAAGTTGGTCGCAGGTCGTCTGCTGTTAGATAATAAGGCAGCCGGGCCGGACGAAGCCGGGAGCGGGTTGAAGTTTTGAACTGGCCAGTGATGATGATAATAATTTGTATTGTACGTTTGGTCAGTCATGCAATGACTCAGTCCGCGCGGCTCGGCGCTTGGGAGGCTCGATTGGAGGCTCTGGGGGCTTCTGTCAGAGCGCACACGAGGTCTATGGAGGTCGAGGGGACTGCATATCTCGACAAAAAGGAGGTCTGTATATTATACTGGGCTTTTATATGTTGCCCATGTCACTCGCTGATAATGCAGCATTCTATAGGTGAAAGAATTATTAAAATAGGTCTAAAGTGTGTTCTCATCGGACTAAATTATGATTTAGAACATCGGACTACTGAGATGAGTAATTGGACTACTGATATTGGGCCCTTGCATTCGTTGCAAACAAAATAATAATAAAAAAGTCATTGGTAGATACAGTTTTTTTAATCTATAATAATGATGATCAGGTGACAAGGAAACTCGGGGAGCTGTTCTCGCTGCGTCACCGGCTCAACGTGGAGTCGGACCTCCTCGACATTCCAGACTTCTACTGGGAACAGGAGGAGTTGGAGAGGCTCTACTCGAACACAGTCGCCTATTTCACAATACCCAGGCGGATCAGGGTGAGTGTCACTACTCTGTTCTACTTATTTACTTTATGTCTAAGATTGTAAAAATCCATTGTGTTGGTCTGTGACAGGACAAAGTGTAAATCTTGGCAAACTTTTTGAAACAATTTTGCGTAGATGGGGGAACGGTTTGCATTGCTCAATCCAAACTGCCCAAGTGCACGATTCAAACTGCCCAAGTGCACTACCAAAACTGACCAAGAGCACAAACCAAACTGCCCAAGTGCACGATTCAAACTGCCCAAGTGCACTACCAAAACTGACCAAGAGCACAAACCAAACTGCCCAAGTGCACGATTCAAACTGCCCAAGTGCACTACCAAAACTGACCAAGAGCACAAACCAAACTGCCCAAGTGCACGATTCAAACTGCCCAAGTGCACTACCAAAACTGACCAAGAGCACAAACCAAACTGCCCAAGTGCACGATTCAAACTGCTCAAGTGCACTACCAAAACTGTCCAAGAGCACAAACCAAACTGCCCAAGTGGCACGACTCAAACTGCCCAAGTGCACTACCAAAACTGACCAAGAGCACAAACCAAACTGTCCAAGTGCACGATTCAAACTGCCCAAGTGCACTACCAAAACTGACCAAGAGCACAAACCAAACTGCCCAAGTGGCACGACTCAAACTGCCCAAGTGCACTACCAAAACTGACCAAGAGCACAAACCAAACTGTCCAAGTGCACGATTCAAACTGCCCAAGTGCACTACCAAAACTGACCAAGAGCACAAACCAAACTGCCCAAGTGCACGATTCAAACTGCTCAAGTGCACTACCAAAACTGACCAAGTGCACTGCCAAAACTGTCCAAGAGCACAAACCAAACTGCCCAAGTTTATGCTGTTCATATAAACAGAATAGAGAGAGTACAGGTTAAATTCTTAAAATCAATGGACTTTAAGGCGAGCAACACCCACTCCAATTATATGGAGAGACTGACTGGATTCAATATGTACTCTTTACACAACAGACCGTAAATTTCTGGATTGTATATTTATATATGTTCAGGATTCTTCATAATCACATTAACTCTGCGCCCCTCTTAGGTAAACTACTATTTAGAGTTCCGTATTCTCCCTCATCACTTTTATATCCCTCCTTTTCGCACCAACTACGCAAAGAATACATTTTCCACACGGACATGTACGTGTTATAACAAAACATTAGAGGATTTAAACATATTTTCTATTTCTATAGCGAATTTCAGGAAGAGCTTGGAAGATTTGCTATTACGTTCTTAATTTGTATCTACTAGTAGTAACACTTAACACTATTTTGTTGTATTCTTTCGAAGTGGCCATTTGTACCACCGCTTGTAAATATGTATTTGTATCAATCCATGTATTCTTTTGTCGTATTCCTTTGAAGTGTCTATTTGTATCACCGCTTGTAAATATGTATTTGTATTAATCCATGTATTCTTTTGTCGTATTCCTTTGAAGTGTCTATTTGTATCACCGCTTGTAAATATGTATTTGTATTAATCCATGTATTCTTTTGTCGTATTCCTTTGAAGTGTCTATTTGTATCACCGCTTGTAAATGTTTGTATTAATCTATGGGAATATATTATGTAGGTCTTATTGTTACTATTTTTTGTAAAATAAGTTGTGTGTCTGTTTTTGCCTTAATAAATAAATAAAAAAAAATAAAAAAAATTTGAGCAGGTGCTAAACGAGCGACTGTCGCACTGCGTGGAGCTGCTGCAGCTGCTGTCCTCTTGGGCGGCGGACAGACACCACGTGCGTCTCGAGTGGATGGTCATCGCACTCATCCTGGCGGAGGTCTGCTTCGAGCTGCTGCACTGCTTCGAGCGCTACTGCCTCGACGCCCGGCAAGTCTCACCGCCTCCCTAACCTCACCACATACCATCACCATCACCTCACCACATACCATCGCCTCACCACTCACCATAACCTCACTACATACCATCACCTCGTCACATACCATCACTTCAGCACACACAATATAAATAAATAAATACCATCACCTCACCACATACCATCGCATCATCCTGGTGGAGGTCTGCTTCGAGTTGCTGCACTGCTTCGAGCGCTACTGCCTCGACGCCCGGCAAGTCTCACCGCCTCCCTAACCTCACCACATACCATCACCATCACCTCACCACATACCATCGCCTCACCACTCACCATAACCTCACTACATACCATCACCTCGTCACATACCATCACTTCAGCACACACAATATAAATAAATAAATACCATCACCTCACCACATACCATCGCATCATCCTGGTGGAGGTCTGCTTCGAGTTGCTGCACTGCTTCGAGCGCTACTGCCTCGACGCCCGGCAAGTCTCACCGTCTCCCTAACTTCACCACATACCATCACCATCACCTCACCACATACCATCGCCTCACCACTCACCATAACCTCACTACATACCATCACCTCGTCACATACCATCACTTCAGCACATACACAATATAAATAAATAAATAAATACCATCACCTCACCACATACCATCGCATCATCCTGGTGGAGGTCTGCTTCGAGTTGCTGCACTGCTTCGAGCGCTACTGCCTCGACGCCCGGCAAGTCTTACCGTTTCCCTAACCTCACCACATACCATCACCATCACCTCACCACATACCATCGCCTCACCACACACCATCACCTCACACACACACACACACACACACACACACACACACACACACACACACCATCACCTCACCACATACCATCACCTCGTCACATACCATCGCATAATCCTGGCGGAGGTCTGCTTCGAGCGCTAATACCTCCGACGCCCGGCAAGTCTCACAGCCTCCCTCACCATATACCATCACAATCACCTCACCACTCACCATCACTTCACCACATGCCATCACCTCGTCACATACCATCACTTCAGCACATACCATGGCCTCACCACATACCATCGCATCATCCTGGCGGAGGTCTGCTTCAAGCTGCTGCACTGCTTTGAGCGCTACTACCTCGACGCCCGGCAAGTCTCACAGCCTCCCTCACCACATACCATCACCCCACCACATACCATCACTTCGTCACATACCATCACTTCAGCACATACCATCACCTCACCACATACCATCGCCTCGTCACGAGTGCATTCTTACTCTACTGGTAGTTGTAAATCTGTACTGTAGCAGTACTGAGGGCCTAGTGCGAGTTTTATTCGATCAAACGCGTCGAACGAGTAAACGTCAATTTGTATTGGACTGATGCAGCGCCACCTAGTGACAACGTGTAGCGCTGCTTCGTGCCAATACATACATATTACTAAGACCAAGTTCGACCAGTTTTGTTCGAGTAAAAGTCGCACTAGGCCCTCCGGTGTCTACTTGAAGTTTATCTGGCTTTTCTTTCTATAAACTTAATACTTGTCTGTAAATGTCTTTATATAATTATGTATGTATTTTTTTGTTGTCTGTATCTTTTGCAGTTTTCGCACAATATAACATTGTATATCCATTTTATTTTCTTTTTATTATAGTTTTATGATATTATTTTTATTATATATAAGTATATCACATATTTTTATTAGATATCTTGCCTAATAAAATATGAGTGCATTTTCTTGAAAAAAAAAAATAAAAAAAAAAAAATAAAAAATTAAAAACACCTATTCGTTTGTTTTTATTGTTAAAAGAAACTTTTAAATTAAATTTTGCGTAATAATATTTTTACAAGAATTTTACATTTTCAACGCTTTCAAATTAAAAAAATGGGCTCTTGTGTCCAAATTGTTTTAAATTGTTTTAAACGCTGATCGTTTAAAAGTAAAGTAAAATAATTGTTCTAATGGGACCGTTTGTTTTGAGCAAATTTCTTAACGATTTTAATTTTATTAAAAAAAATTTAGTAACTGAAACGAAATGCACTCAAAGTTTTTATATATATAATTATATATAGTGAAGTAGAGTTAAGTCTATTTTTATTTTTTGTAATTTTATATGTTGTTATATTTTGTAATTAAATATTACTATGCTTTTATGGTTTTTCTTTTTCTTTTTTTTTAACATAAAGGTGATGGTGAAAAAAAAAAAATTTTTTTTGATTTAGTAGCTAATGGAGAAATCATTCATGTACTTAACGCGGATATAGTATGCTATAAATATTAATAGGTATTATTTGTGGTCCTGTCTTGGTCAATTCTGCGTCCTGTAGGTGTCTAGGTGCAGCACTAGATAGAACACCTAGTTTAAATCAGGACCTAGTGTCGCCAGGATATTCGAAGAGATCATATTTTCGCAAAAAACCTATATATTACGATTGCATACAAAGGATCGGCTGCCTTATTATCTAACAGCAGACGACTTGACACTTTATTCACTGTAACTTAATCTAAATACAAATAAAACTTATTATTTGTGAGAGACGTGTTAAATGTTTTAGGAGAGAGAGAGAGAGAGAGAGAGAGAGTTAGCATACTATGTCATAGAATAGAATTTAGTTGAAAACTAAACAGACCGGCTGCCTTATTATCTAACAGCAGACGACTTGTAATCGCGTCTGCTGCCATACAGAAATGATGCACTTTAATTTTAATTATTGTCCGTAAGAGGCATTATCGCAAAGCACACCCTTGTTATGAGTTACGTGATACAAAAAATAATGTAATTTTATATTTATCAATATGAAAAATATGAATTGGTGAATGAATATATATGGTTAGGTTATCGGATGTGAGGTTGATTTTGATATAATTATTAAACTGTAGGTTTCCTCTATTCAAAAGTATATTTAGGGCCACTTTCACCATGTGTCAAGTAGGCTAACCGCCATTTAAAGTCACCGGTAAACGGGAATGATGGAGATGATAAATACCTTTGTTTGTACGGTAAAAGTCTCAAACATTAAAAAGAAAATAATTTAAAAAAAAATCGTCTATCAAAGGATGCAGTAAACCGAGTGCATATAATTTAATAAAACATAAAATTATTTCTAAAAGTAACTAATCAACACTTTACTTGTAGTTGGTGAAAGAGGCCCTTAGTGTGATATTGCACAAATTGATATAAAGTTTTCGCCTGTCGCAAGTTGATCGCAAGTCGTCTGCTGTTAGATAATAAGGCAACGGATAATAGGAAACTAACAACGAATCCGAATCCTTTCAGGATCGTTGCAAAAATCCCAATTCGTTTAGGACGATTAGAAAATGTAACGCTGATTGGTCAATTATGTTACATATAATAGCTTCTCTGTTCTGATTGGTCAATCAGCGCGTCCCGTCATTAAGTATAACGTTCATTTCGGCCAATCAGCGCTCAAGACTTGTGACAGGTGAGCGTTTATTCGCGACTTGAATAAAACTGTTCAAATTTTTTCAACGTTGTTTACAAATTACAAAAATCATTGTTAGTTTCCTATTATTCGGTCTGTGTTTAGTTTTCAACTAAATTCTATTCTATGACAAAGTATGCTGTCTCGCTCGCAAGCTATCTCTCTCTCTCTCTCTTCTAACACATTTAACACGTCTCTCACAAATAATAAGATTTAATTGTTTTAGATTAAGTTACAGTGAATAAAGTGTCAATATATGAAAATCCTTTATTTATGTGATAATCAGATAAAGAGAAACGTAGGTACACAGTCCTTTGCAACCGTACTAGGATTATTGCGAAAATTCGATTTCTTCGTATATCCTGCGATATAATATGACTTGTATAATAATAAAATAATAATAATAATTTTATTTCGGATTACACAGATCCATATTGGTTAGTAACAATTAACTTAAAACTATGTTAGTAAATACACAATAATACAAAATTGTTATACAAAGAAAGGCATCATCTCATTTAATAATCCCTACAACTAATTTGACCCAAAAAGATAGTATATGTATATAGTTATAATAACGTATACATACATTTACATACAGAAGTGTGAACCGCTCGGTCCGCCCCCGCCGCGCCCCTTTCGCGTCGGACGTCGAAGAGGCTGTCTTTCAAGAACTCTCCATACTTGACATTTAGCTGATATCACGGACAAAGCCAGAGCGTATACTGTCTATATGTACAGTCGGCGTCATTTAATCCGCACTAGTCTCCCAACGAGTTTCGGAACATATTCTCTTTGGTAGTGGGAGGAATTTTGCATTCATAAGCTGTCATAACTGAAAAGAATCCGCTGCCTTATTATCTAATAGCAGACGACTTGCGACCAACTTGCGACAGGCGAAAACTTTCTATCAATTTGTGCAATGTGTGTGACATAAGGACGTTGCCTCTTAAGGACAACGACTAAAATTAAAGTGCAGCGGCAGCCTTATTATCTAACAGCAGACGACAGCAGACGACTTGCGATCGCGTCTGCTGCCATACAGAAATGATGCACTTTAATTTTAATTATTGTCCGTAAGAGGCATTATCGCAAAGCACACCTTTGTTACGAGTTACGTGATACCAAAAACACGACTTAGTGTTGTGACATTGCACAAATTGATAGAAAGTTTTCGTCTGTCGCAAGTTGGTCGCAAGTCGTCTGCTGTTAGATAATAAGGCAGCCGGTCTGGTCTAGCAGAAACTTTAGAGAATAAAATATTGTTACACGTGTCTTTCAATGCCCGTTCCCTTTCCCTATCCTTATCCTTATCCTTATCCTTAACTTTATCAGAGTTCGTAGCATACTTACATCCCTCTAGATGGAACCAAGGGTGGCAGTTAAAATAAATCAATAGGATTTTGTTATGTAAAGGTCTACAGGCAGGCTAACGGTAAGTGGTAAGTCACTACCGTCGCCTAATATATACAACTGCATGGTGCTGATCTTTATAGGATGAAGGATTAGAAGGGGAAAGGTAAACGGATTTGGCATGCCTTACCCTAACCACCGAAATAAAACAGCATACATGCTGTTATTTCATGTAAGAAGTTGGTTACTGTCGCCAGGCAGGCTAATTAATTTATGACTGCAAAAACGCAACGGAAGTCTGATTATAAATAATCGCGCTTAATTTTTGTTTATATTTGTAGACTTTGATCATTGATTCATTGTTATACTGTATAGAAGCTATTTTTTTTAAACTAAGGAATTATAAAAATAAACATTGAATTGTATTATTTTTCATCATACTGTATTTCTAAGAAATAAATGATTATATTTTATTACTAGATATTTTATTTTAATGCCTGCAAGTATTGTAATAGCAAATTGTGTTCAAAAGGTGCCTGCGATTTTATTCGGGTGGACTTCGTCTTCCTTCATATTATAAAACAAAGTCCTCCGCCGCGTTTGTCTGTATGTCTGTTCCCGATAAACTTAAAAACTACTGCACCAATTTTCATGCGGTTTTCACCAATGGATAGAGGGATAATCAGCCGGGAGCCGGACAGCTAGTATGATGTAAATTGTTGTATGTTTGTAATGAATAAACTCAAAAACTACTGGACCGATTTTGAAAATTCTTTTACCTATAAAAAGCTACATTATCAGCGAGTAACATAGGCTATATTTTATAAAGTTACGCGGACGAAGCCTTATAATATTGGTTCTTTATAATATTTGTGTAGATTTGTATTCATGTTACTTATAATGAAGATGAGTCCTTATAAAAAATGTAGGTCACAAACATTCTATCCTATTCTATTCCAATCTAGGCTTTTGTGGTACAGCAACCAATGCTGTTCGTTTCAGACGCTTCCTGCGATGGCTTCAAGTCATCAATCCACCTGCCGCACTCGTCTACCCCATCGGTTATCCGCTCTTCGACAGTGACAGTGACAGTGACAGTGACAGGTCCATTGCTACTTTAGTTTGCTGATTCTTTCGCATATGTCGACTTTTATTTGTTATTCGGCGAATTTCGTAATTCATTTTCTTATCCACTAAAGAAATTTCGCGCATGAGCGACTTTGAACTCATTGAAGAGTCCTGCAGTCAGAGGCGACGTTTAGACACCATACGTCATCACTAACAGGACTTGGGCAGGACGGACTGATTATAGACTTTGGACTTCAGACAGTTTTGAAGTTTAAATGGCTCAATCGTATAATGCTATATTAGATTCGCTAAACACCAGAAGTATACTTAGTCCCGATTAAATCGAACAAAATCTACATAAGTTTATTACAGCACCAAAAAAAATATTGAACAAAAGTATCCAGAAAGCAATAGAATTTATGTCCTCTGTCGTTCTGACTTATGCTCATAAATTCAAGGCTAAAGGGTCTTAAAGGTCCCCGACCAGTTTGTAATAATGAAAGAGTTAATTATTATAATTGTGTTGGTTGTGCGATGGCACGCGTATCGCGTATACGCGTCTTTGTGCCGAGATGCCGAACGCCTCGACGCATTACGATGCTATCGATTAAGGGTACATTTTGTATGATTGCGGTAAACTTAATCAATATGTAAATAAATATGTCAATAAATGTGTCAATATGTTGGTAGATAGATTTAATGATATTGATGTATATTTCTCAAGTGAAATTCGCTTATTAGACGAGTGCTTGAAAGACTGATCCATGTTGAGAAGTAACATATACTCGTAGATAGCTCAAACGCACACATGGGTTTATGTTAATTATTAGATACTATTATTATTACTTTATTTTTATCTCGGTACATGTGTAGCTACAATACCGAGTGAAGGTTTAAGAAATAAACGTATAGACAACCAATAATAGCTCAATCGGAATAGCTTTGAAAAGAGCTGTTTATCAGTGTGGTTTTGAATATTTATTGTATCACAACCGATGATGAACAGGAGCCAGCAGCAGCCATCACGGCCATTTCTTCAGCTATTTGACGATGCTGGTCAGCTTATCGAAAGGGCGAAATACCTACATTTCGTATTATTAGCCCGCATATTCGCAAAATGTGCGCGCGCCCAGATGCGCCGTGATGCGCAAGACCGGTTTTTTTTGTCTCAATTAACATCCAGTCTTTCCACACTAAACTATGTCCAATGTAAATAATGTATATAAATAGGGTGAATTTTATAACAAAAAACGCATTCCTGCACATACTACCTCTCATTTCAGGCGTATAATCGCCAAACATGTACAAACTTTAAAACTGTCAATCCTAATAATAGGCCAATACTTATAAAAAATAAGTATATGTAGTTATAAATTTTAATGTGCTTGTTATTTTTAATGAACCCTAAGTGAAAACGAAATCATATCGTTTATTGCAACGACACTACCAGAAATCCATAATATGGCGGGCGATGCATTGCAGTATACTGAGAAAATTTCCTTTAGACTGCGTGCTTTCGAAATGTCGCTTTAATGAATTTTTGCGTAGCGCATAACATTATTAACACTAGAAGAATGTCTGATTTAATGTTTGTTTGTGCAGTTTTAATTGAAGTCGAAATAAAAATAAAGTGAATAAAAATTATTGTAGATCTCTGGCAAACATTTTATTAGTAGAAATCCCCATTAGTTAGAATATAATGGAATTTTAGCTATCTAAAAATAAAGATCCTAAAATAAGATTTTAAATATTTAAAATAAGTATTGGAAAAATATATATCAGTCGTCAATGTGTTTCAGGTGTTAACATCTTTTATTTTTCAACACATACGAAGTCGCGGGCACCAGCTAGTATGTATAATTATAAAAACATTAATGGCTATTTAAATAGGTACATATACCTACATGGATATTTAAATAGTACATCTCATATTATGAATTTGTATTGTATCCACAAAAAATAAGGTAAACTTTTCACAAAACGTAGGTAACAAATATAGGTAGCTTTACCTCACAGTTCCTATTGTCGAAAAATAATAGACATGACAAGCGGATACTCTGTGCATTTTGAAAACACGGAATTCATGTATTATCAATGCATTGTTTTCAACTGTCGTGTCTATAGGAAACAGCTTGTGCTACGTGATTCGAGTCTGTTCTAAAGGGATCTGTAAACGAGAATAGACTAGATAATTTTTAAGAATATTATTATTTCGATTTTTTTTTTAAATTAGCTTTTGCCAGAGACTTTGTTCGCTTCTCTTTTTGTAAGGTGTTAAAACATTTATTCAGTTTTTATTGCTTATAACCTATTGAGGAGAAATATATGGGGCAAATTACACAGATAGCTGCAGACCCGACGAGTTCGTTGGATGAGTGGTAAGAGTACTGGCCCAACGTCTCAGGGGGCCTGGGTTCGATTCCCGGCGGGGTCAACTTTGGAAATGAACTTTTCTAAGTCGACTCTGATCTGGATCTGGAAAGTCAGGTGTTGATTTTTTTATATATATTTTGAAATGATCCCTCTGGAACAGTGCTTACTTCTTTTATTGATGAAAGTATATGTCCTTTTCTGTATCCTTGATAACGTGTAGGCAAAATTCCATGATTTGTTAATTATTTGTTTGCTTTCAAGCGATTATCATTAAGTATAATTAGTAGTAAGTCACTCAACTCAACCAATTATCATTTTTGGCAACACATTAACAGAAAAGACGTTAACGTTAACTGACCGTACAGAAAAGGACTTCTCATCCAGAAAAAAAAGATACTATTCCGGTCCGGAGCAAAAGTTTAATCTATATCTATAAGTATACTAGTCTATACTAATATTATAAATGCGAAAGTATATTTGGATGTATGGATGTTTGTAACTCATTCACGCAAAAACTACTAAACCGATCACCATGAAATTTTGTGTACACGTTGTCTGTGACACCAGAAAGGACATAGGGTACCTTTGATCCAGAAAAAAGGACTATTCCAGAGGGATAAATAAAAAATAAAAAACTAACGCCTGGCTAAAGTGTTATAGCAACACGAGGTCAAGCGTTATATTGCTTTTTTTTAAATTTTCAACGCGGATCAAGTCGCGAGCCAAGTTAAATTATATTTATTGAAAATAATCCAGTCTGTAAACTGCCTAAGCAGGTGTCATCACACGAGTCGTCAAGTGTCGTGTGCACGATGCAGTCCGCAGTCGTTTCAATACGTTTGTTTTGACGTTTGACAACTGTCACTACGAATCAAGTTTTTTTTTCTTGTCTATGAACGTCAGCGTTTAATTAAAAATGTAAAATAGGCGGTAAAGAAATTTGCCTTGGCCGTATTCCAGTGAATCATTGAAACATCTGCAGGGGTTGCTGGCGTTGAGCCAGAATTATTATTGCTTCCTTTGAAGAGTCTACATTCACTGCATCAGGAAAATCTAGACTTCACCCCCGACTAGTTTTTTTTGTCATTTAACTAATCCTTTCGTATTCTAAAGTTCTATAGTTGCAGAAGTAATTCTACTAAATCGGTAGCGCATTAGCCGCACTTGAGGTGGCGACGGTAGCCACCTACAATTGATTGAACTGTCAGTCTGTCTGTCGACCTTAACATAAATAAATAATTTTGGAGAATATAGATCCAAGCTGTTGAAACATTTTATGTTAAATGTTTTGATGTGTTTTTGTTACAATCAGGAACAAATATTGTATAATTTTGGTGACATTTGTCTGCCTGTTTGATGTTTCGTTTCATAATTAAGTCTTTTGTTATTTTTCTCATGTAAGTAGCTTTAATGAGAATAAAGAAATATAAATATAAATAATTTCATCATGTTTCATTTGATCTGACCAGTACTTACTATAGTAATATCAAAGACCACCTACTCCTATATGAGTAATATAAAATTTTGTCTAGAGAAAACTTTTTCAAAAACTGCATAAAATATTAAAGAATTATTTATCTAAATATTTATTTAATAGCTGATGAAAGGTACCCTATGTCCTTTCTGGTGTCCAAGAAACAATGTGTATGCAAAATTTCATGGTGATCGGTTCAGTAGTTTTTGCGTGAAAGAGTCACAAACATCCATACATCCAAACATACTTTAGCATTTATAATATTACTAGCTGGTGCCTGCGACATCGTCCGCGTTGAACGATGAAAGGTACCCTATGTCTTTTCTGGTGTCCCAGACAACGTGTATGCAAAATTTCATGGTGATCGGTTCAGTAGTTTTTGCGTGAGAGTTACAAACATCCATACATTCATACATCCATACATCCAAACATACTTTCGCATTTATAATATTATAATAGTACGGATTATCTATTTTCAATTCTATATTTTCAATTTAGAAATCAATTTAGTGTTGTGTGATCTAGTTCACTATTGGGTTCCTAAATTAAATTGGTTTCCTACATATTGAAATGTGTAATAACAGTTTTAAACTACACATCTCATCCCCTATTTGTTTCTAGTGTTCAGTGTGGTGCGCATGCGTAGATGTACCACTGAATACGTCAGCCATGTTCTATGGAATTTGCAGTCAGCTGTCAAACGCGGGGCAGTTCCCACCCGCGTCATTTCATACCATTTTTGTAATGTTAATTTTTAATATAAACGTTTTATTGATATATGTTTTTTGTACATATAGAATAGTGTATAATAAAGTGTAGTTCCCACGTGAACACTAAGTGGAGATAGCGAAGTTGTTATTGATATAATAAATAACGCAATGCGGCTGTGATATTTGCAAATTGCATTAAGAAATCCTTAACTGGATTGCATTCGAGTTAATAATGTTGGGAGCTGTGCTGTTTGTGATGTGATTTACAAAATTTGTAGGCAATTATGGTGTGAGCCCTTGATGACCGTTGAATTAATGAAAAAATGAGCTACATATTGAGGTTAGTCAGAGGATAAACGTATTTTTTTTTATAACTAAGTTACAACTTAAGCACTAATAGTTATTATAAAGAAAAGAGAGAGCTAATTTTTTTAAGTTTGTTTTATATGTTGAAGGTGACTTTATGCAAAAATACCTTAATTGTTTATTTAAATTATACATCACTAGTTGTGCCCGCGACTTCGTACGCGCTACCATCAGTTGGACCGTCAGCCTGTCTGACGCTCTTTACATAAAAAAAAAAATACGCATCTCTAACGCCTAACTGCACAGGTACCTGCTATTGTAACTGTTAGTCAAAAGAATTATAATTTAACGCGAGTATGTGGACTACATAGTATCTAGTGAATTAAATTAGCCGCTAAAATATTTTTGATGAGCCAAAAAAAATACGTATACGTAAGTATACGTTTTTATAATAAAATTAAGCCGAAAGCTTAACGACTTTAAAAAAAGCTTCTACAGAACAGTAAGTTCGACTGTTATTAACTCGTAACGATAGCAACTAAGACTGTGTGGTCCCAAAAGAACTACTGTAATTTGAGCCACCGAAAGTTTTATAATAATTAAGTAATGTTCCCTGAACTTAAGGTGATGATACTAAGAGCCGAATGGCCTTGAGCGAGTAGGTGGAGCAAAGATTTAGCCCCCGCGCGACCCGCACTTAGAGATCGCGTGAAACGAGTCAAAGACTAAATGGAGTAGAGTGGTAACATTTGATATTGAACATATTATGCCTAACTTCACAAAGCATTTTTGAGGTGCGTCAGCAAAAAAAAAAACTGATTAACTTTAATTTATAATATGCATTATATTTATTTTAATAATATATTTTATTTTAATAATATATTTTATTTTAATAATATATTTTATTTTAATAATATATTTTATTTTAATAATATAATTCTAGTTTTATATCATATGGGGATTTACAGACAGGTAATATTTACTGAAACCAACTACATATTTAGCTGATAATAATGAACGGTTTTTATCAAAAAAACATAGTTATGGATTCCATGCTAATTTGATATTAGATATTAAAAATTAGAAGGAAAATAGGAAAATAGGAAAATTGAATAATTCTAGGGCACGTCCTTTTAATGGGAGTTGTCGAGACCATAAAATATTTTTTAACAAAAAAAATGATTACTATCGATTCTCAATCAGCGGAGATATCGCGTAACATATAAAATAAAAACAGACTGGTATGTAATAAATTTATCGAAAAAACTCATTTAACGTATTACAACATGTAGCTTGAACTACTTATAGAATACTTAAACAATAGCTTCTTCATTGGCAGATACATTATTATGTAACAGTACCTATATGTTAGGCTCAGAATGTGTAAGGGATGACAGCTTAGAAAATCTTAACTAATTTGACGAGCCCTTTTGAACATCAAGTGGAACGTCAGCCTGTCTGTCGATCTTAACATTTAAAAAAATGTTATAAATCCGAAAGTGAGTTTATTTGTTTTCTGTTTGTTAAACTACAGACAGACATGCTCGTTACTACTAAGTAACACAGCACGTGTGTCACAACGTTGCTAGTAATAATTAGCGTGCTTATTTTGAGCACGCTCAAAAATCAACCGTCGTTTGATTGGTTTAGGCTCGAGTTCACCAACAGCCGGTTATTTTTAAACAGCTGTTTAAAGCTTAAACAGCCGTTTAATAATATTTTGTTGATCACCATCGCTAAACTGAGATTTAAATGCCCTAAACATCAGATTAATCATTAAGTTAATCAGATGTTTAGGGCGTTTAACCCGCATTTTAGCGATTTTAAACAACAAAATATTATTAAACGCCTGTTTAAATTTTAAACAGCTGTTTAAAAATAACCGGCTGTTGGTGAACTCGAGCCTTAGTGTAATTGTCAAACACGTTGACAGTAAAACAGAAAATGCGATGATCGCGAGAGTTCATCTAAAAATAATGTTAAAAAACTCAGCCAGGCGCTGATAAAAACATAATTATGGTCAATAAAGATTGATTTTTTTTTAATTGGAGATGGGTTTGCTCTTGGCCAACAGCCAGCTGTGTAGCAAAGATGAGGCCTATGCCTATTCACTCCAACTTTGAAAACATTTTGGTTAGGTATATGAGCTCGGAAACACAGACGCCGGCAGGGAGTTCCAAATCATGGCGGTGCGCATTATAAAGGACTAGCTGGTGTCCGCGACTTCGTCCGCGTCGAACGATGAAAGGTAACCTATGTCCTTTCTGATGACCCGGACAACGTGTATGCAAAATTTCACGGTGATCGGTTCAGTAGTTTTTGCGTGAAAGAGTTACAAATATCCATATATCCAAACATACTTTCGCATTTATAATAGCGCTTGGTCAGAAAAAGAGGGATTTTGACAAGATGAGGATGGTAACCAGCCGTACGTCTGAATGTCCGATGGAAGAAAGGGGAAGGGGAAGTTAATAATAAATAATAAATAAATAAATAAATATCTTCACACATTCCACACATCACCATTTAGTTCCACAGTAAGCAACTAATGCTTGTATTATGGATACCAGACAGTTGATATAATACATAGATTACTTTTTTTTTGTAAATACATACATATTATAAATACAAAACATCCACGACTCAGGTACAAAGGTAAAATGTTAACACATAAACATTTTCGGGATTCGAACCCGCAATACAACTGTTTGGTTAACAGCTAGAGTTACTAACTACTAGACCAAACGTGTCGTCAAAGTAAGTACTTCAAGACCAAAGTAAGGAAGGGGAATAAATGTTTTGAAACGGTTTTCACTAGAATTATAAACGAGGGAAGTTCGTGTACAATAATTTCAGAAAAAAATTACATCCGTGCAAAGCCCGGAGCGTTTCGCTAGTATTATATAATTATGTTCATATACGACACGTGAACGTGTAATTGAGGTAGGCCGAGTGGGCTCTTAGAATATTTAAAGAAATTAAATGCTCTCAGAAAATACGCTAATATTTAGTACTAGCTGGTGCCCGCGACTTCGTCCGCGTCGAACGATGAAAGGTGAAAACCCTATGTCTTTTCTGATGTCACGGACAACGTGTATGCAAAATTTCACGGTGATCGGTTCAGTAGTTTTTGCGTGAAAGAGTTACAAACATCCAAATATCCAAACATACTTTCGCATTTATAATATTAGTACGGATTTAGTAGTGATTCAAAAGTGTTCGGTGGATGTGTGTGTTTGTGTGTGTGTGTGTGTGTGTAGCAGCGTTTACTAAAACACTTTTTTGTTCGCTTTGTAAAGCTCTTGTTTGGTCTGGAACGCACGGCCTTTCGACACAGGTTAACATTTGTTAGGAGTCCGCATTGCGTTTTAGAAACGAAATATTCAAAATGTTGCATTTCAAATAAGTAACTGCTTTTTATGTATATCCAATTGATATCCAAGTGTATACGGTATTAATAAAAAAAATCAATCAATTTTTTTGTCTATTTGTCTGTTTGTTCCAACTAATCTCCGAAACGGCTGTACAGATTTTGGCGCGACTTTCACTGACATACAGTTGATGTTATAAAGAGTGAGTGAGGATACTTTTATCACCACCCACACACGGTCTTCTGTCCTGCGAAGCCTTTCAGGTGGCCGCCATTCGAGAACTCCTCTTGTGGAGCTTTAGGCTCGAGTTCACCAACAGACGGTTATTTTTAAACAGCTGTTTAAAATTTAAACAGCCGTTTAATAATATTTTTTGTTCATAATCGCTAAAATGCGGGTTAAATCCCCTAAACATCTGATTAACTTAATGATTAATCTGATTTTTAGGGCGTTTAATCCGCAGTTTAGCGATGGCGATCAACAAAATATTATTAAACGGCTGTTTAAATTTTAAACAACTGTTTAAAAATAACCGTCTGTTGGTGAACTCGAGCCTCAGACTGTCAGTAGTTTGCTTTGGAAATAATATTATAGAAACCATAGAAACCGAAATAGACGTAAATAGTAGAATTACTGATTAGGATAAAAAAAAAGCCTCTATTTCACATTTAGTTAGTCACATTTTTCCCGCGGAACCAAAAAGAATACAAGTCGCGTGACAGCCCTACCTTAGAGGCAGGTAGTTTAAGATTTCTTGGTATTTTTTTGATTGACCTTTATAGGCTCATTGTTATCCCAAGGGATCGATAATATATTTACGGTTCTAAAAATAGGACGAAGTTTTAAGTTAAACACACAAACAGTGGCGTTTGTTCTTTTCAAAACAAATACCCAACACAGACTCCGATGAATTTTGTTTAATTTTTTTTTTTATATAATAAAAGGGCAACAGTAGGCAGGCTTACGTTACACTTGATGGTAAGCAGTTACAGTCGCTTACGTATTGGAGCGCATTGTAAAACACTGATGTACTTTGAATAAGGTTCAAATTCGAACTCGACTGTACCTACTCGTATGAGCGTTAAACAGTTGGCGATCTTTGAAATTCTATGTATAACACTTACCTACCTAACAACTTTTAATTGCTATGAAATTAATTTCTTTTATAATGTCCTCGAAAAGGGTTAGACCATGGCTAGACCCAGACGGGTGGCGGGTGGTAAGTGGTGTGAGTTGAGGGTGGCCATAGAAGGACGTTGAAGGGTGGGAGGTGTCGTCTCAAGCGGACGTCTAACACGAGAGGAAATTGAATTGTATACCTGGAGAACCCACTCGTTGATAGAACTGTTTATTTTTACTACACGCTTAGTATGTTAACGATACTATTTATTTCATTCGGATCCGCTCGTGCTGTCTCAACAGTGTCAAGAGTATACTGCGTCGGTTTTCGCACATTTCGTACTAAATAAAATTGTGCGAGATGACTACTAAATCAAAAGTTAAGGAGGCTCTGTACGGAAATCAGTAATAAGTATTTGGATAGAATTTGTTGTGTCAACTTTGCAAATTGTACGAATATTTCGTAAGAAAAGTGCGAGTCGTTTCGCACATTTCGTACGAAATAAAATTGTGCGAGATGACTACTAAATCAAAAGTTAAGGAGGCTCTGTACGGAAATCAGTAATAAGTATTTGGAGAGAATTTGTTGTCTCAACTTTGCAAATTGTACGAATATTTCGTAAGAAAAGTGCGAGTCTTTTCGCACATTTCGTAAGAAATAAAATTGTGCGAGATGACTACTAAATCAAAAGTTAAGGAGGCTCTGTACGGAAATCAGTAATAAGTATTTGGAGAGAATTTGTTGTCTCAACTTTGCAAATTGTACGAATATTTCGTAAGAAAAGTGCGAGTCTTTTCGCACATTTCGTAAGAAATAAAATTGTGCGAGATGACTACT
This sequence comes from Synanthedon myopaeformis, assembly GCA_944738685.1. NCBI lineage: Eukaryota > Metazoa > Arthropoda > Insecta > Lepidoptera > Sesiidae > Synanthedon > Synanthedon myopaeformis. The sequence goes on along the minus strand of OX122933.1, from coordinate 523,558 downwards.
AAATCAAAAGTTAAGGAGGCTCTGTACGGAAATCAGTAATAAGTATTTGGAGAGAATTTGTTGTCTCAACTTTGCAAATTGTACGAATATTTCGTAAGAAAAGTGGGAATCTTTTCGCACATTTCGTAAGAAATAAAATTGTGCGAGATGACTACTAAATCAAAAGTTAAGGAGACTCTGTACGACAGTGATGGGAAATCAGTGATAAGTATTTGGGAGAATTTGTTGTCTCAAAATAAACCGAAGACAGAATGCGACACATTCGCGTCATTTATTGAACTCGATAAAATAATAAAACATACGCCAGCGATTTCAATATTTTAAAAAAGCCTTTATATGTGGTAGCTATTGACAAGACAATTTTAAATGAACATTATAGCTAGTATGTTTTCATGGACAAATATTTTTGGTTTTCATGAAAACTACAATACAATTACGACACGTTTGGTCTAGTGGCTAGTGACCCTAGCTGTTAACTAAACTGTCGCGGGTTCGGATCCCGCTAGGGGCAAAGGTTTATGTGTTAACATTTTACCTTTGTACCTGAGTCATGGATGTTTTGTATTTATAATATGTATGTATTTACAAAAAAAAAAGTAATCTATGTTTTATATCAACTGTCTGGTATCCATAATACAAGCATTAGTTGCTTTCTGTGCAACTAGATGGTGCTGTGTGGAATGTGTGAAGATATTTATTTATTTATTTTACAATAAAATTTAGGACCAAGTCTACATAATAGGTCGCAATTCGCATCGAGTATTCGATGATGTAGGTCGTCACGTTACGCTCTGTCTATAGAAAGGTTATTTCTTAGAGAGATTTCAATTCAATAGAATGTTTTCTTTACTAATAAATTGATTCGATTCAATTTGAAATCAATTTAAGGGTGACCGTTTAAATAATGTAATACGAGTACGTCAATTGTTCTAAACATTCAATTACTACTCCATTCGACCGTCAAGTGGTGTTCGTAAAGTCTTTTAATGCATTCATATACATTTCCGCCGCGCCCTGCACTCGCCATAATAATCAGTGACGCGCCTCATTAAAAAAATATTATCTATCGATAAGTTGTTATTTTTAAATAAGTAGGTATCTATGTGCAATGTTTTTTTTTATCTATTATAAAAAATGTAATCTGATTGGGGATTCAGTGGGATTTTTAGTGGTGTGTAATTGTAGATATGCTAATTGAACTCGGTTTCGCTTCGTATCAGATAATTTCATCAAGGGCGAAGCCTGTCTGTTCAGACTGTCGATGATATTTTGACTCGATACACGATGAATAGTTTAATCATAATGAAATTGGTTAATATAGTGAACTAGTGACAATTTTATATCGACAAGTGTAATATGGTGTGTCGCATCACTATAGGAAGCAGTTAATTCATGTGATCGACTCCTCTCCGGGTTTGTTATTGAACTGTGCCCTCGGCTCTCGGCTGCAAGTATAAGGTTCATTGTTTTGTCGTATGTATCGGCTCGGAAATGGGTTATTATGTTGTTAAGTTAGTTAAGTTGATTTAGGCAGCTGTTTCAAGAGACTTCTTGACTAATACAATTCTTGACTAGCAAAATACCAGGTCCACGTTATAAGAGAAATTTATAAATAAATTGTTATTACAAAAGGCAGTGCATTCTGGCGTATACCAGGCAACCAATCTGGTAGAAATGACAACAGAAGAGCATAATTAAATAATAGCAGATATGCTACTGCATTTCGGTGCATCAATAGGTAGGCATCAGAGTCTTTATATTTGACCGCATCGTTCTGGCATCTCTTACTCACTCACCGAAACACAACAGAACAAATACAGTTATTTCACAGTGGTGTTCTAAAATCCAACGACTTCCTAGCGCGGCCGAGGCAGCCTCGGGCCGAGCGACTGCCTCGCTTCGAGGCCGCGCAAGTGGAGCGCTGCCTCAAACTGAGGCGCGCCGCGACAGGATGCAAATTTGGCGCCGCGAGCCAAGCCATATTTTATCGGTTTCTTTGCCGTGCTCAAAGGGGCCTAACGTTGTACGTTGCGGTACAAGCTGAGGCGACACGCCTCAGCTTGATCCGCAACGTGCCTCGGTCTTCGACTCAAGCCGAGCTGCTCAAATGGATACGCGGCTCAAGGCTATCCAGCGCGGGGAGGGCTACGCTCCAGCGCGGAGAGGGCTACGCTCCAGCGCGGAGAGGGCTACGCTCCAGCGCGGAGAGGGCTACGCTCCAGCGCGGAGAGGGCTACGCTCCAGCGCGGAGAGGGCTACGCTCCAGCGCGGAGAGGGCTACGCTCCAGCGCGGAGAGGGCTACGCTCCAGCGCGGAGAGGGCTACGCTCCAGCGCGGAGAGGGCTACGCTCCAGCGCGGAGAGGGTTACGCTCCAGCGCGGGTAGGGCTACGCTTCGAGTCAGAAACTCGGCGTACCCGCAAGTGGAGGTACGCCGGGTGCCCTGCCACTTATAAATACAAACACACATAGAAATACAACCGGTATATTCTGCGAAAGGTAATTTTTGCTGAAGTTTACTTTACCCAATAAGGATGAGAGTCAAAATGAATTGATCGAAGTAGTCGTCATATTGTATATTTTGACGTGACGTACGGCACGTACTCCAAAATAATTGTTTGCGATGTAGCCGATAACATAATCAGGAATTAGTAACATCTTTATTAGTTATTGTTTTCAATTATCGATAAGCGTTATCGATTCTTATCTCGACTTGTAAATTATGTGGAAGTGTTCTCGGACAAAGATCGTGAGAAATTGACACATTGTTTTTCAAACAACACTATAATATTTATTGTGTATATAAATAAGTAATTTAAAATTTATATTTTTGTCACACAAGGATCGGTATGAAAAAGTTAATTTTAAATGTAAAATTATACTATTTTTAAAAATATGACGCGTTTATATGTAAGTACTAGCTGGTGCTCGCGACTTCATCCGCGTTGAACGATGAAAGGTACCCTATGTAATTTCCGGTATCCCAGACAACGTGTATGCAAAATTTCATTGTGATCGGTTCAGTAGTTTTTGCGTGAAAGAGTTACAAACATCCATACTTCCAAACATACTTTCGCATTTATAATATTAGTACGGAATTAGTACGGATTAGTACAGATGTTGCTGAGCGGCTTTTATTTGGAACGATAAATATATGAATATAAGCGGCATTCAGGTTTACATTACTATTAATGTGATGGTAGGTGGTTACTGTGGCCTGCCAAGCGGAATACTAAATCACAATTGCACCTTAGTAAGGTTAAGGATAAGGGTTTAAGGAGAGATAGGGAAATGGGATCTGGCATCTCTTTACTCACTCACCGAAACACAAAAGCACTCGTGCTGTTATTTTACGGTGGTCCCTCTGTAAGGGGGGTGGTTACTGCCGCCAGATGGTCTTCGCAAATGACTACGAAACGCAGTGTGCCAGGTCACAACTTAAATTCCTCAAATTTAGTTACTTAATTACTTGGGTTTGACGACACATTTGGTCTAGTGGCTAGTGACCTTAGCTGTTAACCAAACGGTCGCGGGTTCGAATCCCACTAAGGGCAAATGTTTATGTGTAAACATTTTACCTTTGTACCTGAGTCATGGATGTTTTGTATTTATAATATGTATGTATTTACAAAAGTAATCTATATATTATATCAACTTTCTGGTATCCATAATACAAGCATTAGTTGCTTACTGTGGAACTAGATGGTGCTGTGTGGAATGTGTGAAGATATTTATTTATTTATTATTTATTATACTTAAATTGCTGGGTGAATTAAATGCACCGCATGTAAAAAAGACCTCACACAAAGTTTACAATTGAAGTGAACATACAGACATAAATATTATCCTCTATTGTGTACTGTACGTAACTCAATGCAACGCAACGCAACGCAATGCGTTCTATTTTAAAACGCCAAGTTCATTAACGTTGTCTTAAATTTATTAGTGACGGGACACAATATGTACAATGGAGTTGTCTATAAATATATATTTTACTAGCTGTTGCACGCGATTACGCCCGTATAACATTACAAAATATAGTCAATTAGATGTTACTTACATACTCTGATAATGTAGCTTTCTATAGGTGAAAGAATTTTCAAAATCGGTCCACTAGTTTTTGAGTTTATTCATTAAAAAAAAAAATGTTCTTACTTTATTATATTACGTAGATATAGATTCACTCTGTTCATGTGTAAATATGACAGTTAAATCGCTTTAAACGTCATTGTCATATTGACAATGAGAAGCATTCGCGTTTAAATAATTCTATTTTTCTTTTCGGAAAATAATACTTGACAATTGTGGAATAAAATGTTATTTCGTTAGAGAATTTCTTTTTTAATACACATAAAAAAAGACATTCTGCCAAAAATGATATTAAAAGTCACGGTGATTTAAAAAATAATAATATTCAAAATTGACAGTGAATATTGACTTTTGAATTTATAATATTTATTTTATATTAATTAATAATTATAAAATTCTTTTACCCATTAGTTAAGTATGTAATTTAATTCTCATTAGTTAGTAAAAATTTATTAAAATTATTTTAATGTTTAAATTATGTATTAAGTTTTTACTAACTAATACGACTTCAATTAACTAATCAAGGAATTAAACATTATTTAATCAAAAAAAAAAAAAAAAACTTTCCAGCCGACTTTTTACGGTTTTCCCAAAAAGGCAATAAGTATACAGCTCGTGCTATTCAACGTCGCCTTTTAAAGAACTTTTTATCTCTTAATCAACCTTAATTAAATTTAACATTAATCGAAATGATAATACTCTAAATTGCACAGCAATGGTGGTACTGCCGGAACCGGAAATAGCAATGGCGGAAGAAAATGTCTGACATTAACGCTACATTAATATAGGTTAATCGATATGATAATTCATCTCGCTCAAGTGACACCTCAAATTGTGACAGCTGTTGATGTGTTGAATTATTCAAAACATTTGTATATATTTATTCAAAAATACGGTCCTTATTTGAACACATAAAAAACAAAACAAAATGGCGACCATATCTATGGTACACAATATACTCGTAAGTGCGCAATAGATGTGCGCAATACCATAGAGATGTGCCTGTATAATGTGCGCAAGGGCTCAAAAGTTCGTTCAACCGAACCCTGATATCAAATCAATGTGTTCATTTAAAAAAAATTACGATGATCGCTCGAGTAGTTTAGATGCATTCACTTTCGGATTTTTCTTATTAAAATTTAGCGATTTTATCACAAATTAATAATTGAAAAGAGCGCCTATAAGGTGGTTTACTGGATGATTTTTTTCTCATAGAACTTGAATTTAAAACTCCAAAAAATTAATAAAATACAAGTGACACAAATTTCAGTCATCCGTACTTCCGTACTAATATTATAAATGCGAAAGTATGTTTGGATGTATGTATGTTTGTAACTCTTTCATGCAAAAACTACTGAACCGATCACCATGAAATTTTGCATACACGTTGTCTGCGACACCGGAAAGGACACAGAGTACCTTTCATCGTTCAACGCGAACGAAGTCGCGGACACCAGCTAGTAATATTATAAATGCGAAAGTATGTTTGGATGTATGGATGTTTGTAACTCTTTCACGCAAAAACTACTGAACCGATCACCATGAAATTTTGCATACAAGTTGTCTGGGACACCGGAAAGGACATTTCTCATTGTTCAACGCGGACGAAGTCGCGGGCACCAGCTAGTAATATTATAAATGCGAAAGTATATTTGGATGTATGGATGTTTGTAACTCTTTCATGCAAAAACTACTGAACCGATCATCATGAAATTTTGCATGCACGTTGTCTGCGACACCGGAAAGGACATAGGGTACCTTTAATCGTTCAACGCGGACGAAATCGCGGCACCAGCTAGAACACAATAAAGAATTCACTGGCATCAGACTCTCTGCCAACTTTTGTGTAACTTAGATCATTCCACTCTCACTCAACAAGTATAGTCAGATTGTATTTTAGGATCTTGTTTGATAATGATAAAATGTGTTGTGCGTTGCTAAAGATTCGTATGACGTAGGTATATTGAAGCGAAATGTGAACGCACAGTAGAATGCGATGTCATAATTCGCGTGGGAGGCCTGTTCGGTCAAGTGCACTTTGTTATAATAAACACATTCTGCATGTACAGTCGGGGTAAAAAAAGGTTCGTCGCCTCAAAGTCGACATTTATTTATTTATTTATTTATTTAAAAAGTCTTACCAACTAAAGACATACTTAATCACAGTATACAACACTCACAGAGAGGAACATCACATGTATGCATTTAAATTATAGGAAAGCACAACATTAAATTTTATTAATTAAATTATAAATGAATTAACAAATGTCAATGAGATCAAAAATACAAATACCTAAATCAACTTGCATATTATTATAATAATTAAATAGTAACATAAAATCAATCAAGTCAATAAAACAAAAATAGCATTTGCTTGCACCAGGGCAATATTATCAGTCATGCCGAAATATTCATTTGAAAAGTCTGTCATTTGTCTGCTTGGTGCTTTAATTTTAAAAGGCACTAAGAGTTTACGACATGATATGGGAATTATTATGAGAATTGACGATGGTTTTCGTACCCTGACTGTACATTGTACAATACAGATTTTGATGTAGTAGGTACAGTATAAGTGAATTGTGTGTTTCATACATACTTTTCAGTAAATTATTGTCAAATTATGAAAACTGTTTACTCAATTTTTAATAATGATACGATTTATCTAAAATTCCAAAAAAAAAAAAAAAAAATATTTTTTTATTTATGTATAGGTCAAAAGACAGTGTCATTAATAACTAAAAATATAATTATAATTATATCATTCTTTGATTATCCGGACTTACTTATATATATAGCATTGATAACCTCCACCGATGACCTTGTAACTTTTTTTTATATTTTTATATATGACTGATAATTATTCACTTTTTATTTTTACATCACATATGTATGATATTTACTATGTTATACTACATAATATTTAATCATAGACAAAGTCGTATATGTCATCATTAAGCAGTTTATGCAAGCAACTTTAGAGTTTCTTTGACGCCCACTCTACAAGCAGATAACAGTATCTCATTGTATGTCTGTACACGTCTTTAATGTATGTCAATAGATCTCGTGTGCTCTATTTTTTTTTGTCAATCGCTAAACAAGTTGCTAGAAGGTTGTATGTCGTCACAGCACAGCACAGTTATACTATTAGGTATTTGATGATCAATCAAATTAAACTAAGGGCTGTCAAAGTTTAATTCGCTTGCTCAAATTTAATTCAAATGTACATGTCAAAATAATAACTTAATATTTATATTGAGTTATTATTGCAGATTTAAGATAAGATAAACCTTTATTGTTGACTGTATAAGGTACTTATACAAAGACAGTTTCATTAATCAAGATTTTTACAATTCAGAAGTAAAAACGTATTATGATAATAGAATTATTTATTAATATATTGTCCTAAATATAATATTAGCTACACTGTCACGCCTTAACGACTAAACCGATCATCATATTATGTATACAGAAAATGACAAAGGGTTCATCTAAAAAAAAAAAAAAATACAGCATTACTAAAATATACCTATATATATGTTATATTATATTGTATATTTCTATACGTATATAGTAAAATCTTACATATAATTTCTATACATATAAGCCGTACCTGTACATTGAATATTAAAGAAAAAAAACCAATTTGTACACGTTTTAAGTTTGTGCAAACCATAGGATAGTTTGGACAAACTTTTATTTTATTTTATTATCGCGATAGAATTATTGCGATAAAACTTCGTCTTCGATGGCCACATTGCAAACAGAGAAATGTCGCAATAGTTTATTGCGAAAAAATGGACGAAACTGTCGCTCTGCATTTTATGGCGCTAAACAATTACTTTCTTAACACGTTAACAGATTAACTCGCAAACAAATAAAGCATTACGTACGCTAGATCCGCTACGCACGACGCCTGTCGGCCGACTGAAGTGTGGCCACGCAAGCGAAGCTCATCGCGATAAAACCCTTTGATGTGCGCGAGTTTACCGACAGTGGGGCGAAGTGTCGCCCGAAGTGCCGAAGTATTCGCGAATATTCGGCCACACGCATCGCGATAAAGCGAATGTTCGCACTATAGCCACGTGTGTGGCCCTAGCTTTACAAAGGTATATCAGCTCCATCACCTCCTACATTGTAGCATAAACATATATCATACTAGCTGTTGTACGCGACTTCGTCCGCGTAACTTTATAAAATATAGCCCACGTTACTCGTTGATAATACAGCTTCCCAACGGTGACAGAATTTTTCAAATCGTTCCAGCAGTTTCGGAGCCTATTCAATGCAAACAAACAAATCTTTTCTGTTTATAATATTAGTATAGATAAGTCATATGCGGCATCAGTGTGTACTAAGTGCGCCTATGATTTTGTACTTGGCGCACTTCATGAGTGAGTAAATGATGTTTTTTTTTTTTTTTCTCTTTATTCAGGAAACAAACAGTCATTATATACACAATTTTTTACAATATACATAAATATTTAAAGACTTAGAGTTCCATACACAAAATAAATATTAAACAAAATAGATTTAACATATTCTACTCGTATGTGCACATCAAACTTGAAAATATTTTATCGATACGAGTGTAGTACGTCCCTAATGAACGCACACATTAACACAAAATAGTATGTTTACACGAGGGATTCCGTGCGGGCGCTTCACTTCATCGAGTTATCCCCACCACATTAGTCTATATTAAACGAGTCACCCAATATAACACGGTGCAGCTTTATTTACAACGTGTCTGCAGACCTATATATATGTAAAGAAGATATGTACTTAATTTTCTTCAATTTATATTAAAACTCTTTTTATTATTAATGTATTCAAAACTATTTGGTTAAGCTACGATTGCTACGTACTCATAAGTCAATTTATAAAAATTAATATGAAATATCTTTGTTGAAAATATAATAATAATGAAAATATAAAGCTGATTTGTAAATATAGGTGATTATTAATCGACATTTTAAATAAAAACATTTAATGTCGTTTCTTTGCTTACAGGTATAGTTACTATATAGATATTTTTATACTTATGTTATTTTTTGTAAATGTAAATGTATGAATTGATTCAATACAATCTTTGCTTACAGAGAAACTCAATTCTGTTTTAATCCACTGTGTCATCCTAACCACTAGAAAAATATCATTATAAAACGACATTAAGTTCAAATATACAACGGGAGAAGAGACTGACTGTACGTAAATTGAGAATCTCTTGTTAACAGAACATGGTTTTTTTTTTATTGTAAACTGTTAAAGCTAGCAGTTAGCTTAATTTTTTTATATTATTATACAAGGCGAGGCAGGCATCAAACAATATAGCAATATTCAAAATAATTAACACTTGGCGGATGCCGCCGCAATTATAGAGTAAAAGCTCAAAGCAACATCCAATGTACTAAACCTAAATATAATATAATGTAATCTACTAAATGAGAATTTAATAATAAATAATAATAATAAAAAAAAATTAAATTGAAAATTTACGTCAATGTACGTTGTAATCAATGTACAAATGTACCCCATGTCTTTTTCTGCAACCTCGGCGAAATTAATTCAAATGTTCACGACGATCGGTTGAGTAGTTAAGGCGTGAAAGCGTAACTACCAAAAAAAAATAATAATAATAATAAACTTTCGCATTTATAATAATTAGTTAGAATTTAAAAAAATAATTTGGTACAGTTGTGGCTTAGAACAATTCGTTACCCTTATTTAGCTGGTTAGTTTCCAAAACAGTTTGCTTGCCTCTTTATAGTTCTCATTAAACTTTTTATAGTATATACAGTGTGCCCTTTTTTGTGAAGTCGTTAAACAATAGTTAATGTCTCAGTATGGTGCCGCCCGTAAAAGAAAATGAGCTCGCGCATATGCGCTGTAAAAGCGTACCAAACATACTGATAGGAAGTAATAAACTATATGCTGTTAGAAAAACACTGGCATAAAAAATGTTTTGTGAGGGTAACATAGTGCATTCGAAATGTATTCTGTAAGCAGTGTATTCTGAATCCGTACTTATATAGTAAATGCGAAAGTATGTTTGGATGAATGGATGTTTGTGACTCTTTCACGCAAAAACTACTGAACCGATCACCATGAAATTTTGCATACACGTTGTCTGCGACACCGGAAAGGGCATAGGGTAACTTTCATCGTACAACGCGGACGAAGTCGCGGGCACCAGCTAGTTTTATAAATGCGAAAGTATGTTTGGATGTATGGATGTTTGTAACTCTTTCACGCAAAAACTACTGAACCGATCACCATGAAATTTTGCATACACGTTGTCTGCGACACCGGAAAGGGCATAGGGTAACTTTCATCGTACAACGCGGACGAAGTCGCGGGCACCAGCTAGTATTATAAATGCGAAAGTATGTTTGGATGTATGGATGTTTGTAACTCTTTCACGCAAAAACTACTGAACCGATCACCATGAAATTTTGCATACACGTTGTCTGGGACACTATAAAGGATATAGGGTAACTTTCATCGTACAACGCGGACGAAGTCGCGGGCACCAGCTAGTATTATAAATGCGAAAGTATGTTTGGATGTATGGATGTTTGTAACTCTTTCACGCAAAAACTACTGAACCGATCACCATGAAATTTTGCATACACGTTGTCTGCGACACCGGAAAGGGCATAGGGTAACTTTCATCGTACAACGCGGACGAAGTCGCGGGCACCAGCTAGTATTATAAATGCGAAAGTATGTTTGGATGTATGGATTTTTGTAACTCTTTCACGCAAAAACTACTGAACCGATCACCATGAAATTTTGCAAACACGTCGTCTGCGACACCGGAAAGGACATAGGGTACCTTTCATCGTTCAACGCGGACGAAGTCGCGGGCACCAGCTAGTAAAAAATAAATAAAGAAATTAAAAAAAAAAAAACCCCGAGTGTGGTTTAATGAAGTCACAACTGGCCTACATTACAAGTTTCGTCTATTTTCAACAATTTATTCCATAACAGACATATCCGTTGGCGCAATTATTTTTATTGCTAGGAAGCGCGGCAAGCCATCAGCGATCAGCGCGATGGTAAAACAGCTCGTAAAATGTCGTCTCTGCTGAGATTGGGTTGAAGATGCGCGTGCGCATGCAATGTGCAATGTTAGAGCGCCACTGACGCCATTACGGGCGCGCCCTCGAAATCGCCGCAGTCAGGGTTGCCACACGTTTGTAAATTTCCCTTCGAAAATTAATAATATTTTCTTCTATTAATAATTTAGGGTGAATAATTTTTTCAATTATAATTTATTAAAATTTTTAGATGATTAGCTACTCTTCATGGAAATTTAATTAATTATAGACCTTCTATACTTTGAGGTTTAGGATTCATTTTCCTATTAAATTATTCGAAAATTAATGTAATAAATTAATAAATAAATACATTATATAACCAATTTAACAGAAAAAGGTTAGTCACTGACTGTAACATTGTTTGAAAAGACAAGTACTTCAGAACATTTAATTCAGTTACATTTAACCTTCTAATGAGAAAGCGTAAAATGCAAAAGTTCGTTAATCTTTCATTCAAAAAAAAAAACGGCCTAACGGATTTAGATGAAATTTGAAACACAGATAGTTTATTTACCTATCTTAGTATATAATATAGGATACATTCTATCCTGATTGATCGTCTAAAAATATAAACAATTGGGCGCCACTGTCGTCAATAATCAGGCGATAAAGATGTCAAGCGTTATATTTTTTTTTTATTTTTCGACGTGGATGAAGTCGCGGCCATCAGCTAGTAGTTGTATATAAAAATTATCAACATCTGTTAGAACATTAAATTAATATACCAATTAAATACCTTTGACACCTTGCATCGTCGAATTTATCAATTAATTGTCAACCCTGATGTTAGTGTAGCGTTACGAAACAAACATACATTGTGCATATGGTGTTTATATTTAGTGTTGCATTAGATGCATCGGGATTAGGGACATTTGGGGAGCACTTCCTCTCTGCTACCACTATTTCGGTACCTACTCTGCAATATCACCAAAATAAAGATATCCGTACTTCCGTACTAATATTATAAATGCGAAAGTATGTTTGGATGTATGGATGTTTGTAACTCTGTCATAGGGGGCCCGCGACTTCGTCCGCGTTGATCGATGAAAGGTACCCTATGTCCTTTCTGGTGTCCCAGACAACGTGTATGCAAAATTTCATCGTGATCGGTTCAGTAGTTTTTTCGTGAAAGAGTTACAAACATCCATACATCCAAACATACTTTCGCATTTATAATATTAGTACGGATTATATTTATAAATCTATAAATTATAACCTATTATATTTATAAATCTATAAAATTATAAGTATTATATACAAACACAAAGATACAAAAATACAAACAAACACACAATCATATATATCAAATATATGTTGTTTGTGAAGATATATCAAATATATCCTCGCAAACAACATATCTAAATATATCAAATTCCTCCTTATTATAATATTATATTAGTGTATGTAGACAAGGTGTCGATCTGATAGTGCGCTGTCATTTTGACAGATTAGTTGTCAAACTGACAGTTAGGCGTAATCGTATTTTTATTGACAAAGAAAGGGCGGTCACTTCCTGCTTCACTCTGACACATGACATATAACGTATTAGCTGACACGTCAGTGCAATAAGATGGAATCGGGAGGCTGAATCATCATCATCATTATATAATTAAAAAACATTTAGTAGTGGCACGTATACGCAGACATAAAAAATACATAATAAATTCTTAAAATCATTAAATTATAAAACAGGAAATATATTCATTGACTATAAAACAAGCGCTTCAAGACACAAAGGTCTTTATGTCTTTAAAGGATAAACGATCTTATATTGACGCAGTCCAGTCTTCTTATATAAAATAATAAATAATCACATCGATTCTTTTTCACTTTTAGAATGTATTCACTTCAATGTACCAAAATTGACAACAAGAATAAGTGATACATTTCATATTCCCTATTGTAGAAGTAATCATTGTAAAAATTCCTTTTTTCATCGTTCTAAGTTCTAAGTATCACTACAATAAGATTCTGAATTATATTCACATATTTTCCAACAATTTGATTTCTTATAAAATTGAAAATGGGCGAATTATTTTTGAAAAATTAATTTTATCACTTATAGAATATTCTCTTCTTTTTCTTATTATTAATATTATTTTTTAATTAATAAATAAATGTATATTAGCCTTAAAATTGTTAAAATTATAAATTAAAAAAATAATAATGTGGGAATAGTTCGTTTTAATGTTACAACCTGTATGTTTACATGTAATAGTAACATCCTGTATCTGTCTATAGAGGCAGCGTATCGTATGTGCGACCATTTATCAATTAAGTGCATTAGTGCAGTCGGCCGCAATGAGGATTTACGATATAGGCACCACAGCAACATGTCAAGAGGCCTTTTACACATTTGCGATAGTGACAAATCGCTGCTTACGAGTAAATTCAAAAGTACCACAAATCAAAAAAAAAAATCCAAAAATATTTTTATTGCAAAAATACAATCACAATCCTTCATAGTGTATGTTGCAAAAAGATTTATGATTGTTTTATTCCATATTAAGTATATTTTGATATATATTTTTTGATATTCAAAAGTAGCATAATTATGATTATATCTCCTCTAGTGTTGAGTTTATTATAAAAATACTTAAAAACATTTAATGCTATTTAAAAATACGCTTCCAACGATGTATAAAATGCATATATTATATCCGTACTAATATTATAAATGCGAAAGTATGTTTCGATGTATGGATGTTTGTAACTCTTTCCTGTGCACGTTTCTGTTTTGATATTCCTTGGCGATCACATGTGACTCCATATTTAAATAAGCATGGTATATTAAAAATGAAGCATCGCCGCAAACTTCATCTAGCGTGCCTTATGTTTGGCGTCAATAAATATAGGGAGCCTTCTTATCTCTATGAGAAGTTGTCGTGGAGGGATGTTCATCCTCGAAAATCTTCGACGCAGCTAGTAATAGAGCTAGTAATAGTACTGTGGGTACTGCTGCCTTTAGAGGGAGCTTTCGATATGCTGCGTCAAAGTGCTGGAATAACATCCCGCCGCCTATTAGGGACCTGCAAACTACTAATGATTTTAGAAATAAATTAAAGAAATTTATGTTCGAGCACCAAAGAAGCGAGGAGCAATTACGGAATGACACCAGTGCCTTCTGAATATATATATTTTGGAGCTTTTATGTATGTACTATGTTTTTTGTTAAAAAGTGCGTAACCTCACCATCGGCTCTAACGGAAGACCAGCGCAGGTTTCTACAACCTGCTTTATGCTGAGTTGGAGCCGGTTTGTAGCAGGGGACGTTTAAGTTTGTGTGTGTCTTTTAAGTTTGTACATGTATCTATGTCCTTTGTCGCAAATAAAAAAAATATTCTATTCTATTCTATTCTATTCTTTCACGCAAAAACTACTGAACCGAACCACACGTGCTGTTGTGTTCATGACAGAGATTTTTTCCCCATCTCCCACCTACTAGGTAGACCTTACGCTTGAAGCATTTATGGCGACAGGTTGCGTTCAATAGGCGACAGTAACCACTTAACATATACAACCAACTGACCGTCAGCCTGTCTGCCGCCTTTTACATGAAAAAAAGTAATATTTTGTCGCCGGTGTGCAACTGTCCTAATGCGAAAGAGAATCGCCATAAGTGCGTCATCAACCTTATAGTTCGAGAGAGCAAGTGACATATATATATATACGGTTCATGTCGAATTGAACGAACTAAATGAATTGATGTATGTTTAATGTCTGTAAATAACCAGGAACAACAATGCTCATGTGAATTTGCAATATTAATTGTCACACATTAAACAATTTATATATATGCGTTTGTATTTTTCCACAAATATACTCGTAATAATATCTACTTGTTATATAAGCATTAAATTAAGCATTTGCCTGCTTAAGCTTGTGTTAAAAATGTTAACATATTTATGTCAGTTAATTGAATTTTTTATTTTTATTTTAAGATGATCCCTCGAGCTTTTTTAAAAAAGCTAGTTGTTGTGTAAACTTACAAAAAAAAAAATAATCTCGTTATTATTTCAATAATAATTGTTGTAAATAAAAATATATATAATTTTCAAATTATGTAACTTCTGTTTCTTGTTGCTTCTATATCCGTACTAATATTATAAATGCGAAAGTATGTTTGGATGTATGAATGTTTGTGACTCTTTCACGCAAAAACTACTGAACCGATCACTATGAAATTTTGCATACACGTTGTCTGAGACACCAGAAAGGATATAGGGGGTATTTCATCGTTCAACGTGGACGAAGTCGCGGGCACCAGCTAGTATCACGATATTATGAAAGATTGCTACGCTAAAGAAGGTATTATTCACTTAAGAATGTATTTTTTTTTTCGAACATTTAATAGAAAACCAGTAGATAATTAATGATAATTTCTTGTTACCGCACGCCTATATTATATATATATGTGTCTACAATCAATAAATAAATGAAATAACGCAATACTCGCTTATTATGTTGGAAGCAAAAAAAGTCAAAGCGTGTGTAGGTGCCGATTGGATGCAAAAACTCGTGTGGGATTCAAAATGATGCCACCAATTGGACTTTGAGATTTGGACGTGTTAATCAAGAAACGCTAAATTCCAATTATTCATCAACAGCATCAATAGGGTCCAATGTTGGACGTACCTAGGTCTTTGAAAGCCACCACACATAGTTAGTCCTCCGCTATTCGCATCCATCCGTCTATTGCTCTCCAGTCTCCACCACCATTTATTTTAACCATTTATTTTAATTAATCTATCCATGAGGATGTTTTTGATAATTCATTAGGAAGCAATCCTCGTGTATATAAGCAAAAACATCCTGCATCAACACCAAAACCCAACGACTTTGTAGCGCCGCCGTAGATTTGTGATTGTGAGGTCGCGGGAAAGTTGGGACACGACATTTGTATCTTTACCGTGAGATTACAATGACCGCACTCGCTAGCGAGAGCGTAAAACATTTATATGAAAAGCTGTCAACTATCAATGTCAATAATTGTCAATTTTCCATATAAATATTTTACGCTAGCGAGAGCGTAAAACAATTATATTAAAAACTGTCAACTGTCAATGTCAAATTGACAATTTTCCATATAAATATTTTACGCTCTCGCTAACGAGTGCGGTCATTATAACTCATGGTAAAGGTACCTACTGTGATCCACCACGGTTGTCCGATAGTAGAGATACGTCGGCCATATCAGGGGACTCCACTAGAGGAGGTTATATGACCCGTAATCAGGAGGTTATCGGTCCTCCTAACTAAGGGATAGTGCATCCACTGGACCCAGATAAATCCCGCCCATTTCCAATTCAGCTGACCAATTCTTCGGACTATGTCCACCACCTTGGTTCTCCAACGGATCTCCCTAAAAGATCTCAATTAAATAAATGCCTATCTTAACCATCGCTCAAAGATCGCTAAACGATCAGTGTCCAGTTCTCAGTACCGTATGTCAATACTAGCAAACCGGTTATAGTTAGATTTAAAATAATAACCTAAAATTAAGATTAATATTGCTCACAGCAATCATCAGGCGGCGGTAACCATCTCCCTTACAAAAGACCACCATGAAATAACACCATGTGTGGTTGTTTTGTTCAGCCCTTGAGTAAGTTTACCAGAGCCCTTACTCGGCCTTGTCTCCAGGCATATCAGAATCGACCCTTGGTTGAAGATTGAAGGCGTTTGAAGGTTACGGTGGCCATCAAGTAAACCGTCGTTAAAGACTGTATGTAGTACATCAAAGGTAATCTTTGAGGAATCTTTTAAATATGTACCAACATGACATAATATTTAAACTTCTTGGCTCTCTATTGAATGTGCAGACATTACTATAATTAATTTGCTTAAATCTCTTGGCGAACACGCGGTTACTACGCGGTTGACATTACCAAAATTGTCTTGAAACGGATTCGTGATTTTTTTTTTCTTGACTTTAAAAATAGTGTATATTATAGGCTACAATATTTACATCTTAAATTATTTGTTAGTTTCTTTTATGAGTGTAAATCCACAATTTCCATTGCACACTGAACGAGTTCAGTAGGGTGGGACTATTTGTGATATCTTATATAGTGGGTAATTTTGGTTTATTATTAAGTATTCTTATAACACTCTTATAATTTCTTGTGCGTGTTTTTGTAAATTTTTTAAATTGTGAAATTGACAAAATAATTTAAATAATGTACTTCGATTGGGAACTGATACATTGAATTAGGATTAGTCCTGCTATGATGTACTCTATGTGTGTTGTTGTAAATAACTCTCCATACCATAAAAATAAATAGCGAACTAATCTCATATCATGCAGAATTTAATCATTTCCATAATATGAGACTATCGTATTTCTTTTAAACTGAAACAATTTTTCTTAAGACTATTATTGACTCATGAATAAAATATTCTTTTCATAGTTTTTCAAAATTTAAGAGCCTCATGTGGTGCAAATGCGCTGTCAACTATATTTGGATTAAGATGGGAATGGATACGAAAACAGGGATCCATCAACAATATAATAATAAAACAGCATTAAAGGTTTCAACTGGTTAATATATGTAGCCTTTCATATACTTAACCCAAATCTTTTCAAAGTTCGAGTGAATAGGCATCTTTTGGGTTGTGAATGAGGTTCGCTCCATCTTAGGCCTCATCCTTGCTGCACAGTTGATTGTTGGCCAAGAGCGAACTCATCTCTAATAAATAAAAAAAAATTTAGCAATAAATATTAATATAAATATTAATATAAATATCTTCACACATTCCACACAGCACCATCTGGTTCCACATTAAGCAACTAATGCTTGTATTATGAATACCAGACAGTTGATATAATACATAGATTACTTTTTTTTTGTAAATACATACATATTACAAATATAAAACGTCCATGACTCAGGTACAAAGGTAAAATGTTAACACATAAACATTCGGGATTCGAACCGGCGACAGTTTGGTTAACAGCTAGGTTTACTAGCCACTAGACCAAACGTGTCGCAATAATTCTAAATTTCACATTGTGTTACGAAATTCGGAGTTTTTTTTGGCACACCCAGTGCTTCGCCTTTTCTGTACAGTACTAACAATAGTTTCACGAAAGATTGTATAATTGAGATAAAGAAGCAAGCACGTGTCATGTGCTGCCGCCTACGTCGGGGCCAGGATTTTAGTATTGTCGATTTGTGGGCGAACGACCAAAGCTTTGAAATGTATCTTATATCTATATATATATACATATACGAATTCTATTATTATATATTTTATAGTTTATAAAATTAAAAGATCTATTGAATGTGTTAGATCATTATGTGAAATGGCTGATATTATAGCGCTTCAAGAAACGTGGCTTTTACCTTTTGAGTTACCATTTCTGGGAAGTATTAATGATCAGTTTGAATACACGGGTACATCAGCAGTTGACTTATCATTGGGAGTACTTCACGGAAGACCATATGGTGGAGTAGCTATTTTATGGCGAAAAAATATTTTTGAAACAGTTTCGGTTATTGAATGTAATAGCTCACGTCTTGCGGCGATTAGAGCTTATATTCGTGATCAAAAAATACTCATAATAAGTTTATACATGCCTGTAGACGCAAACGACAATTTACTAGATTTTACTGAATGTTTGGGAGAAATATGTTCAATAATAGAAAATGAGGACACTGAGTTGATTTATGTTTTGGGTGACTACAATGCACACCCCGGCGAACGATTTGGTAAGGAGCTTGTTAATTTTTGTATAGAAAATCGGTTATTGTGTATAGACTTTGAGAAGTTAGGTATGAACTCTGATACTTACACATATATAAGTGATTGTCATGGATCTAAAAGATGGTTAGACCATTGTATAGGTACTGAAGTAACCTATAAGACTATTGAGGATTTAAAAATACATTATGACGTGTTTTGGTCCGATCACTTTCCCTTAGAAATTAAATGTAATCTTAATGTTACTCATTGTAAGACTTATTCTAAAAATAAAATTTGTAACCGAATTATTTGGGGTAACAGGCAGCCTAAGAAGGTGAATGAATATCGTGAGTTATGTAATAAACAGTTTAAACATATTGATTTTCCTGCTGAATTTTCTGAGTGCTGTGACGGTAACTGTGACCGTATTGAACATAGAATAATTATTGACAAATTGTATAGTAGAATAGTTCGAATTTTGACAGAAGCGGCTATTGACACACAATCTGATGTAAAAAAACTTAAAAAGAGTTACATAACTGGTTGGAATAAATATGTAAAAGAGGCACATAGGGAAGCGAGGTCGAAGTTCCAGTTATGGTTGCAATACGGTAAGCCATGTGTAGGAGCAGTTTATAATGATATGTATGAGAGTCGAAAAGCTTTCAAAAACAAATTAAAATGGTGTCAAAACCACCAGGATCAGATAAAGATGGACTTGCTTGCTACACATCATACTAACAAAGATTTTAAAAATTTCTGGAAGGCTACTAATAGTACCAATATACGACCTGGCTTGCCTATGAGCGTCGATGGTTTAAATCAACCTAAAGAAATTGCTGCAACATTTAAACAGCACTTTGGTATATCATCTCCACTGGGACCATCCCGAAGGGTGTTCGATACGGGGCTCCATGAAAGTAGTGAGTTCTCTCGATTTACAGTCAAAGAAGTAAAAAAAGTGATTCACTTCATGGTTCGAGGTAAATCACCAGGTCATGACAGCCTTAGTGTCGAACACCTTCAAAATGCGGGTGTACATATACCAAGTGTATTAGCTATGTTTTACACGTTTTGTGTTAGGCATTCCTATTTGCCGACAGATTTGATAAAAACGTTGGTTGTACCAATACTGAAGAATAGAACGGGTGATAAATCCGATAAAGACAATTATAGGCCCATATCACTTGCGACTATTTTAGCTAAAGTGTTTGACGGCTTGTTGGATGCCCGCTTTGAAGAATACTTAAAATTACATGACGCACAGTTTGGGTTTAGGAAGGGACTATCTACAGAGACCGCAGTGTTTAGTTTAAAGCATACCGTCAGATACTACACTGATAGAAGAACACCAGTATATGCTTGCTTTTTAGACTTATCTAAGGCTTTCGATACGGTATCTTATGATTTATTGTGGCACAAATTAATAAAAACAGGTGCTCCTTATGAATTGCTGAATATTCTTCAATTTTGGTACAGCAATCAAACAAATTACTTGAAATGGGGTGATACATTGTCCAAACCGTATAGGATGGAATGTGGAGTAAGACAGGGGGGACTCACTTCACCTAGACTTTTTAATCTGTACATTAATGATTTGATAGAGAAGCTCAGCAGCATGCATGCAGGTTGCTATGTAGATGGTACTTGTATTAATAACATTAGTTATGCAGATGACATGGTGCTACTGAGCCCCTCGATTAATGGCCTGAGGAGATTGCTGAAAGTGTGCCAAGAGTATGCTAATTGTCATGGTCTAAAATATAATACCAAGAAAAGTGAGATAATGGTATTCCGATCCAGGGGATGTGCCCTCGATTATGTACCACAAGTTGTACTAAATGGTAATATACTGAAACGAGTACATAAATTTAAATACTTGGGACACATTGTAACTGAAGACCTTAAAGATGATTTTGATTTAGACAGGGAGCGTAGGGCATTGTCAGTACGTTCTAACATGCTTGCCCGCAGATTTGCTCGTTGTAATAATAAAGTTAAAATTACTTTCTTTAAGGCATATTGCCAAGTCTTTTACACGAGCAGTCTGTGGGTGACTTATACTGAAAGAGCGTACAATGCCCTGCGCATCCAGTATAATAATGCTTTCAGGATGCTATTAAGGCTGCCACGCTATTGTAGTGCTTCGGAAATGTTTGCCCAAAATCACACAGATGATTTTTATGCTATAAGACGAAAGAGGGTGGCGTCCCTATGGCACAAGATACGTGGCAGTACCAATAGCATTCTGAAAACAATTATAGATAAGGTAGACTGTCCCATACAAAAATTTTGGATGCGACTAAACATGACATACAGCAAAATTACTAAGTGATTTTTGCAGCACCTGTACATTTTAAAAATACCTTTGTTTCGCTTGTAAATATTATATTATTATTATTATTATTATTATATTATTATTTTGTTAATAGATAATATGGATACTATATCTGAAATAAATGATTATTATTATTATTATTATTATTATTATTATAGTAGATTATATATTTTTTTTCAAAGATAAAAAAAATATATTATTACCTTCAAACAATGTTTGATATTTATAAATTTAATAATGACTAATGATTATGATAAAAGTGTAACTTCTGCTAAATAAATATTATTTCATAATTTTTAATATTATAAATGTGCAAGTAATTCTGTATGTGTGTTACCTTTTCACGCCTTAATTGTACTCAACCAATTAATTAATAATTAATTAATAAATTTTGCATACATACACATTGTCGTTGTTACAGAAAAGGAGATTTAAAAAAAATGTACTGCTCAAGAGAAATCTAAAAATAAAAATGTAAGACGTTTTATATGGCTTACTAGCTGGTGCCCGTGACTTCGTCCGCGTTGAACGACGAAAGGTACCCTATGTCCTTTCCGGTGTCTCAGACAACGTGTATGCAAAATTTCATTGTGATCGGTTCACTAGTTTTTGATTGAGAGAGTCACAAACATCCATACATCCAAACATACTTTCGCATTTATAATATTATTAATTAGTACGGAGTACTGATATATTTTGTCAGGCGTTATATTTTTCAACGAGGACGAAGTCGTTGAACAGCAGATGGTTTTTATCCACTAACAGTCACCGGTCTTGGACATATAAATACATTGAATTTTAGTGAGGCCCTTTGCCAAAATTGTGGCGGAAGCAGTATATAGGTACTAAGGTCGAGGGCGGATGATATGATCTCATCACAATATGGTCAAGTGACAAAGACCATATATGGATACGGTGGCGCCAGGAGTCGCCAAATTAAAGGAACCGTGAGGTTTCCTTGCGAGTTTAAAGTATTATTTTTTTTTATTGCATATAATATGCTAGAGGGACTTTTCTCCTAAAAACTATTATAGAAATGCGAAAGTGAGTTTGTTTGTTTGTTACGCTTTCACGGATTAACTACTCGGTTGAGTATGAAATTTTGCGTACACATTGTGAGTGGTATTTATAGTAAATGACATATATAGATATAATATATGGGGTACATCTCATCCAAAAAAAGTAATGTTCCAAAAGGAGGCGGACGAATTCGCGGGCGAAATACATTTTAAATATTTAACTTTTATGATATTTTTGTATTGAAAGTTACTAATGAACTGGTACCAGTGATTTTTTATTTTTTTTAAATGTGATATTCGATGGTGGCTGGCTTTTTTTTTACAAATTATTCAAAATGTATATCAAAATAAATTGCAAAAAACATGTAATATAAACGCAAATTATATATATAGACATAATTTTTTTTTAAATATTTTTTTTTTTTAAATAGAGTCTAGGCAGCGCTTGGCCGCGATCTCACTTGATGTAACTTGCAGATGCGGCCAAAGGTGAACCGGACCACGCTTACCTACTAAGTGCCCATTTACCCTAGATTTGAAGACACTAAGCTTGTAATTTTGAGGAAACACAGACGCAGGCAGTGAGTTCCACTCCCCAGCGGTTCATACAAGGCGCTTCGTGCGTGACCGAGGAACATCAACCACGAACGGATGAAACCCCCAAAACTCCCTGGTGTCTCGTTGCCCTTTGAGCGGGATGGACCGGGCTCTGCCGAGGCAACAACTCCGATCCACCCCAGGGCGGCATAGCCATTGCTGTCTAGACTAACTTAAATGGGGGATTGCCCCCAGACGGAGGGGACCTTGTGCAGGCACACACAGCTTAGCCAACCATGTGCGCAGGTCCCCTAGGACATTTGAAGACGGGCTTGATATGCCCGCCTTCTCCTGCCCAACCGTCTGCGTCTGAGGGAAGCGAGACCAGGGATGAAACCCCTAATAATAAAGAGAATAATAATAATAATAATAATAATAATAATGTGTTTTAAATAATCAGTAATCACTTGCTAAAATGGGTTGACAAGAAGTAAACAAAATTCCAAAGAGTTTAACAAGATGTCAGTGATCGTACGCATTGAGATAAAGCCCACGCGTGGTCCTTTACGACCCACTTATTTGGTTCTATTGCGAAAAAAAAAAAAATTGTACAGTGCCGTGTGACATTTTTGTGTGACTCAGTACAAACGTTGTCGTTAAAAAATTTATTTTGTTTGTTTCTGTAGTAAAGTATAGTTATGCAACAAAATAAATTTGGTAACGACAACGTTTGTACTGAAATATGTACATATGTTTTGTTTTTCCATATATATATATATATGTTTTTTGAATAAGATTTTATTTTACTGATTAACCTATCCGTACTAATATTATAAATGCGAAAGTATGTTTGGATGTATGGATGTTTGTGACTCTTTCACGCAAAAACTACTGAACCAATCACCATGAAATTTTGCATACACGTTGTCTGAGACACCGGAAAGGACATAGGGTACCTTTCATCGTTCAACGCGGACGAAGTCGCGAGCACCAGCTAGTAAGCCATATAAAACGTCTTACATTTTTATTTTTAGATTTCTCTTGAGCAGTACATTTTTTTTTAATCTCCTTTTCTGTAACAACGACAATGTGTATGTATGCAAAATTTATTAATTAATTATTAATTAATTGGTTGGTTGAGTACAATTAAGGCGTGAAAAGGTAACACACATACAGAATTACTTGCACATTTATAATATTAAAAATTATGAAATAATATTTATTCAGCAGAAGTTACACTTTTATCATAATCATTAGTCATTATTAAATTTATAAATATCAAACATTGTTTGAAGGTAATAATATATTTATTTTATCTTTGAAAAAAAATATATAATCTACTATAAACTATAAAATATATAATAATAGAATTCGTATATGTATATATATATAGATATAAGATACATTTCAAAGCTTTGGTCGTTCACCCACAAATCGACAATACTAAAATCCCGGCCCCGACGTAGGCGGCAGCACATGACATAGGGTACCTTTCATCGTTCAACGCGGACGAAGTCGCGGGCACCAGCTAGTGTTACATAAAAAGGTGAGCAAATCATGCAATCTTCTTTGACCATCAAAGACTTGACTTTGAATTGACGTCGTCAGGAAAGGACATAGGGTACCTTCCACTATTGATCCCTCGGGAATAGTCCTTTTTTTCTTAATGAAAGGTACCCTAATATAATCCGATAGTACGGATTAGCCTTAAAATTGTTAAAATTAATATATAATTAATATACTTATATATAAAACACCATTTAAGTAATTGGGACAACATTAAGTAGTGCCTTCAATATTGCACTTGAGAGCATTAAGTGCACTCGGTAATGTCAGTGCAGGGCGCCTGCTAGCTGCTAAGTAACCCTAGACTTTCTAACTACTTAAATCAACTCCGCTTGAGGTTAAGTTTTGTGTGTCCATTGTGCGCGCACGCAACCTGAACAATATTAAGTACCTACTTACAATGTGTCACTCATTTGGATTGTGCATAAAATATTACATTTTAACAAAAGTAAAGTGTAATAACACCTTACATTTTCGTAAAATGTAATATTTTTTTATTTACTCTTGGTAAATATTGGTAATATCTGTATATTATGCGAACAGACAGACAGACAGACAGACGCGGCGGAGAGACTTTGTTTTATAATATGTAATAACACCTTACTTTTTGTAAAATGTAATATTTTTTATTTACTCTTGGTAAATATTGGTAATACCTGTATATTATGCGAACAGACAGACAGACAGACAGACGCGGCGGAGAGACTTTGTTTTATAATATGTAATAACACCTTACTTTTTGTAAAATGTAATATTTTTTATTTACTCTTGGTAAATATTGGTAATACCTGTATATTATGCGAACAGACAGACAGACAGACAGACGCGGCGGAGAGACTTTGTCTTATAATATGTAATAACACCTTACATTTTCGTAAAATGTAATATTTTTTATTTACTCTTGGTAAATATTGGTAATACCTGTATATTATGCGAACAGACAGACAGACAGACAGACGCGGCGGAGAGACTTTGTCTTATAATATGTAATAACACCTTACATTTTCGTAAAATGTAATATTTTTTATTTACTCTTGGTAAATATTGGTAATACCTGTATATTATGCGAACAGACAGACAGACAGACAGACGCGGCGGAGAGACTTTGTCTTATAATATGTAATAACACCTTACATTTTCGTAAAATGTAATATTTTTTTATTTACTCTTGGTAAATATTGGTAATATCTGTATATTATGCGAACAGACAGACAGACAGACAGACAGACAGACGCGGCGGAGAGACTTTGTCTTATAATATGTAATAACACCTTACTTTTTGTAAAATGTAATATTTTAAAGTACTCCGACGCTTCTGTCTGTCTGTCTGTCTCTTCGTGATAAACTCAAAAACTACTGCACCGATTTTCATGCGGTTTTCACCAATGGATAGACAGATAATCATGGATAATTTAACACGTTTTATAATAAACATTTTATTTATAAATAGACGATAAACTAATTATTCTACAGATATCCTTGATCTAATAACTTTAAAGTAAGTGAAATTCCTTGCTGGTCATTCACAATAAAGGACAAAGAGATTATTCAGACAGACACAACTTAGACAAATACATTAGATCGAGTAACTTTTAAAAAAAAGTATTTTTTTTTAAAAAAAAAGGACAAAACATTTTTTAAACACTTGCTGTTAAACATTTTAAAGTTTCTACTTAAAGTCACGAGCAATTAAGTTAAATTAATCTTAAATTTAAAGTTTTAAGCCTGCATGTTTTTTTTTTTAAATTAAAATAAGTAGTTTCAATATATTTAGAAGTTGACATTTTTAGGAAATTTTTGTCGTATATTTATTGCAAAAAAATAAAAAAAAAATAATGTTCGCCAGTTAAATGATGCTGCGCATTTTATCCTCCGGTTAAAATATTTGTTGGGTAAACAAACTATTTCATTATGGGAAGAGAGCGGCGTCATACATTTTTTTATGGGACATCTAAACTAACCCTCTTCCGACGCATTGGATGCACGTGGCCTGTACAAACACATACTGCACTTCGCTGCAATAACGATCCTATGTCAATCCTAATACGGTTCAAATTAGATTGGTCCAAGAGTACAGTAACCAACGAACCCTTTATCTACACAAGTTGAGTTGTTGATTTGATTTTGCCCTAATTGTTGTCTTGCAGGCGCGCAAGTTATTTTATTATAATTATTATTATTATTCAACATACATAAGTATTAGGCCATAAGCTGTTATAACAAGTTAGCCATGTATAGTACATGTAAATTGTTTGTACATAGTACATGCGTACGTTGTAACGGAGCGTTACACGTTTCGAATAAAAATTAATAAATTAATGAGTGCAAATGCGATTTAATTTTTTATTTAACGACGTCAGTTTAAAATACTTGAACCTAAAGATCTCGAGTTGTGCGAAATAATTTTAAGCAATAGGCTATTTCGACGTCAAATTAATTTTCCGTTAAGCTACGGATAGATAAACAGATACGGACAGATACTAAAACATTTAGTGAGTTGCTTGTCTTACAGGCGACGGTTGCCACCTACCATCAAGTGGACCGTCAGCCTGTCTGCCGACCTTAACATAACTAAAAAGAATCCGCTGTGAATCCGAAGAAATTACATCCGGAAGCGAAAGACTTTATCTTGAACAAACAAGCGTATATATTTTTATAAATAGTCACTTTATAGATGACTAGCTGTCGCTCGCGACTTCGTCCGCGTAACATTATAAAATATGGCCTATATTACTCGCTGATAATGTAGCTTTCTATAGGTGAAAGAATTTTCAAAATTGATCCAATAGTTTTTGAGTTTATTCATTACAAACATACTAAAATACAATTTTTCTCTCTTTATAATATTAGTATAGACTATATATAGACTTAGGACTTGAAACTTATAAGAGACGTACTGTTGTAAGTGTACTGTAAATGTCAAAAGAAAAATAAGGTCAATTGAGGGTAGGTATTAAGAAGTATAAATTTACAGTTTACTGAATGAGACCCGGCAGATCTCATTCGGTAACATCCGGCATATATATTTTGTCAATGAAACGCCATAGAAGCTGTCTGAATATAATATAGGCCAAGCCGACCACATGTTGTTATCTAATCTAGGCGTCAACGAACTCACAAACAGATCCGTTGCATTTAATATTAAATTACAAAATGCGGTTCAACTGCTCTCCGAGTGAATGATTTAAGTTTTTAAACGCACATATTTATACTTAAAAACATATTTATACTTAAACGCACATATTATTCTAAAGTTCTTGAATCTTTAGAACTTTAGTATAAGTAGGTAATTTGATGAGATGAGTTCAAAAGTTCAATAAATAAAAACAAAAACTCACATAGGCTATTCGTTAATGCTAACATAGAGTTAAGTTATTCTCACTTGTGATCGTTAGTATAGTCTGTAAACAGAA
This sequence comes from Synanthedon myopaeformis, assembly GCA_944738685.1. Classification (NCBI taxonomy): domain Eukaryota; kingdom Metazoa; phylum Arthropoda; class Insecta; order Lepidoptera; family Sesiidae; genus Synanthedon; species Synanthedon myopaeformis. The sequence continues at coordinate 495,811 of OX122933.1, read as the reverse complement.
AAGGCTCCCGAATGAGATTGCTGCAAGAAGCAATCGGAAGATACCATCAGAAGTGAAATAAGCGATCAAAAATATAATTATAACTGATAGTTGGGTAGGTATTTAGGCAGGGCACACTGCGTTTCGTTCGCAGTCATTTGGCCAGCTCGTGTGGCGTCAGTAACGTTCTATCTTCTCCCAATCTCTCCCAATCTCGTATCCCCAATCTCGTATCATCTATCCTCTATCCTCTCCCAATCTCGTATCCTTAATCCTAATATGATCGGCAGCGCACTTGCAGCATTTGTGACATTGCTTGTAATGTTTTATAGGCTACGGCAAAGATTTAAATCGAAAGATGCGCCCTAATCTCCCCGCGCCATACTTAAAACACACCAAAAATTATTACAGTTGCACGTCAGCATCGATGTTTATGGATGGGGCCTTTTCGAACAAAAAAATCACTCCTTCAAAATCAATCTGATTGATTTTTGTAGGTAAAAATCGGCCGTCATGTAGGTAGGACTCGTTGGTTGGTCGTGTTTCTCGGCGGGATTAACTAAATTAGTAGCCTCCGTTGTTTACTATAGTAATCTAATGCTTTTGGTTGCTACTTTCGAACAAAATTAAACCAATGTACTCAAGTACACGTCTGATTTTGCGGATTGTTTTGCCAGTGTTATTTGCCATGGAAAAGGCCCATCCATAAACATCGATGCACGCCATCTACAGTGAGTGACGGTCGCTTGAAGAGATTGTTTCCGTTTGCTTTTACTATAAAAAAAACTCATTAGAAATGTTGTCTGTGTTATACGAAAAACTATTTAAAGTGGAAATGTAGTAATTTATTTTTAAATGTAAAAATTTATGTCTCATATAGATATATGATAGTGTATGAATTTCATTAATAGAGCAAACATATTTTGATGTCTGCTTTGATTTGATCAATTCTTCAGTTTGTCTGTGTTTAAAAGTGTGTTTAGAACAAAATACTCGCATTGCTATAAAAATGTATAACTGTGTATGTATAATAAGTATTTATGTAACACAGTTTCGCTAGTAAGGGCGCATCTTTCGATTTAAATCTTTGGGCTACGGTAGCCACCGACCATCAAGTGGACCATCAGCCAACTGTCAACTGACGACCTTAATATAAAAAAAAGGAGGTGGTATTTCGCACTATTATTACAACTTTGATAATTGTTTCTTAATGAATTAAATTTGCTTCTCAACAGAATAGTATTATAAGGTCAGCAAAAAGCACAAAATTCTTCGATTCACAAAATCGAATAATATTATTGTGATCGTTGATCGCGAATTCGTTAAACATATTATGACCTTTTAGCATATTTAACACCTTTTTTTTTGTAATGGTGATCACGTCATTGTGTTTAATGTTTTGGTTTTCTTGTCAAACAAGTTAACGCTAACGGAGATTAGTCTAAGAGGTGAGTAACATTAACAAATCTAATAATACTTGGTTGCAAATATTTACAAACCAATATTAAAATGTTGACTCTTGTCTGTTTTGATTCTGATGAGATTTGGCATTGAGGTAGTTTAAATTTAACGCAGCTTGCGTTAAATTTAAACTACCTTTTTATTTAACTAAATTTTTTTAATAATTTTTCTTATCCCGAATTCTTAATTCTCTCCAAACAGAGACGCCTCTTGAAATAATTTATTTTATAATATAATATTATCTGTATACATATCTGTATACATAAATCCTTTAGACACCTAAATTTAAAAAAAAAATAATGATAAAGGTATATTTGAACACAATCAATGATCATCGCCATAACAAGTTAGAATTTTTTTTAGTTGAGCGATAAATGGGCTTTTTGGCTTGTCGCAATCATATTGATGATTTTTCCATTGCCTAGCTAGCATGTTGATATTAAAAAAAAAAAAAAAACAAACTAATAAAAAAAATAAGAAGAAATCTTTAATCATATCCAGTTTTACACGTATCGACAGTTGAATAAAAAAACACGACAAAATCATCAATAATGTCGGCGAGTACGAAATATATGATGTCATCAATGACAACTGAATTCACGTTACAAGTTTTCGATGCTTTTTTCTAAGTAATCCGTACTAATATTATAAATGCGAAAGTATGTTTGGACGTATGGATGTTTGTGACTCTTTCACGCAAAAACTAATGAACCGATCACCATAAAATTTTGCATACACGTTGTCTGGGACACCAGAAAGGACATAGGGTACCTTTCATCGTTCAACGCGGACGAAGTCGCGGGCACCAGTTAGTAAAATATATGTATGTTTCGTAAACTCTTTATGTTATTATAAATCCCATTTTACTTTAATTTTTTAATATAGATACTAAAAGTAGCCATTTAACCTAAATAAAATATTAAATTGATTAATTTCAAAGGTAAAACTAGGAATAATATACTTATACAGGGAACGAGGGGTTCTGTCTGCATAAGCATCTGATAATTAAAAAAAAAAAAAAAAACTAGCTATTACTTGCGACTTCGCCCGATTGAATAAACGTGTAAAAAAACACGGATGTATGGATGTTTGTAACTCTTTGACGCAAAAACTACTGAACCGATCACCATGAAATTTTGCATACACGTTGTCTGGAACACCAGAAAGGACATAGGGTACCTTTCATCGTTCAACGCGGACTAAGTCGCGGGCACCAGCTAGTATTATAAATGCGAAAGTATGTTTGGATGTATGGATGTTTGTAACTCTTTCAAGCAAAAACTACTGAACTTATCACCATAAAATTTTGCATACACGTTGTCTCTGGTACACCAGAAAGGACATAGGGTACCTTTCATCCAGAAAAAAGGACTATTCCCTAGGAATAAATAAAAAATAAAAAACTAACGCCTGGCCAAAGTGTTATAGCAACACGAGGTCAAGAGTTATATTGATTTTTTTTTAAATTTTCAACGCGGACCAAGTCGCGAGCACCACTTAGTTTTTTTCTATATGATTGTATCCAATACCTTGAGACTTATTTGTGACTGTTTGTGTCATTCTCATGGGAATTTGATGACTTATTGTCACGACGGCTGTTACATAAATAGAGTTGATGGTGTTACGACCTAGTTATGATTTGTAAGTTTGTAATTTCGACCTCGACAACGGCCGAGACCTATTTACTTTAATAATTGCATCATAAAATTCAATTTAGTTTATTATGCATCGCTCGGAATTCTTATGTTCGTGGAAACAAGGATGTATTATATAAAAAATAGGAGGCAAACAAGAAAATTAATTTACAATTAGGTACCTACTTAGGCTCGAGTTCACCAACAGACGGTTGGTTTTTAAACGTTTAATAATATTTTTTTGTTCAAAATCGCTAAAATGCGGGTTAAACGCCCTAAACATCTGATTAACTTAATGATTAATCTGATATTTAGGGCGTTTAAACCGCAGTTTAGCTAAGGTGATCAACAAAATATTATTAAACGGCTGTTTAAAAACTAACCGTCTGTTGATGAACTCGAGCCTAAGGAGGCATTTTTAATGAGGAATATTTTTAAAATAGAATTAATACGTTTTCCTTTATTTCTCAATAAAAAATAAAAATAATTATAGTTGTTTTCTGATGCTTTTATGAACAGGTAAGAAAATTTATAAAATACTTAAAAAAAAGTGGAAAAAAATTAAAATAAAAAAAAAAAGTTTAAGCTACATACAGTTGATATAATTAATTTTGATAAACAATATGATGATAAACATATTTATTAAATATAATTTTTATGATTCTTTAGGCCTATTTGTATATAATCTATAATATATATATTTTTTAAATTTATTGCTAATCTAAATTATAAAAATATTTAGGAAAAAATGAATGAGGTTCATAATATATTTTTTAAAGGTGCTTTTATACAAATTTATTTATAATAAAAGCTTATAAATAATTATAATTTGTTGTGAAATATTTACGAAATCATTTGCGGGTAAGACAGATCCTGTTAGAACCTTTACGAAGATATTTGTGTCGGCACTAAGTGATATCAAAATGGAATCTCCAGAAAGCAAATTGACTCCCACAGAAGAGGCTCTTTGAATACAGGATTTAACAGTAAATTAGAAAGGATTAATCGAATAACTGTCAGCACTTGACACTTGACAGTGACAGTTCGCAACTTGAACCCTCCGCGCTAATGGCTCGGCGATTTTAGCACCTTCGTCAACAGGCTACCAGTGTTTATAAACAACTATGTTTCTCATTGCGACCACCGTTATTGTAATATTGGACATACATGCCCTCATTCTCTCTTTATAGGTACAGTTTCTTGATTGACAAACACACCGGAATGACTGATGTATTTGTTTACTAGCTGGTGCCCGCAAATTGGTCCGCGTTGAAAGATGAAAAGTACGCTATGTCCTTTCCGGTGTCTCAGACAACGTGTATGCAAAATTTCATGGTGATCGGTTCAATAGTTTTTGCGTGAAAGAGTTACAAACATCCATACATCCGAACATACTTTCTCATTTATAATATTACTAGCTGGTGCACGCGACTTCGTCCGCGTTGAACGATGAAAGGTACTCTATGTCCTTTCCGGTGTCTCAGACAACGTGTATGCAATATTTCATGGTGATCGGTTCAGTGGTTTTTGCGTGAAAGAGTTACTGTCGGGGTTTCTTCTCAGGATTGTCATGTTTGCTTTTTTTTCCCGAAACTTTGTAAATTTATAATGACGATCAGAAGTGTTTCTTGTAGAAACCTAATTGATAAATAAATATATTGATTTGATTTTTTTTTTTGGTCAACTTTGGAAATAACTTTTCAAAGTTGGCATACCATCAAGTCAGCCTATCGAAATGTTTCGTCGATGTAATTGAAGCAACAAGCTTACATAGTATATCCATTATGGTTTGATTATGTTGCACAAGTATGCTAAAAATCATAGAAATAATATATTTTTGGCTAAAATATTTACTTAAGTTTCTATAGACAAAGAAAATTGACGCGGCGTTTGAAGTTGGTTTGAGTTCGATATACCGATGAACAATTCGCATAGCTCCGAAAATAGTGCGCATGGTTCAAGTGCAATTTAGAGAAACACTTTCTTAACGACCTATTAAGTTATTTGTGGACGTGAGTGTCAGTATCCATTTACATATATCTATATGTATACTTCTATACTAATATTATAAAGAGAGAATATTTGTATTTTAGTATGTTTGTAATGAATAAACTCAAAAACTATTGGATCGATTTTGAAAATTCTTTCACATATAGAAAGATACATTATCAGCGAGTAACATAGGCTATATTTTATAAAGTCACGCGGACGAAGTCGCGTGCAATGCAACAGCTAGTGAAGAATAAAAGTTGTCTGGATGACCTACTTAGCTGCGAAACGTTCACAGAAAATATGATGATGAGCTTGTCCCTAATTTGCTGTCTGTATTTTTTTATTAACAAAAATAATAATAATATATAACACTTGTGCTTCAAGAGATTTAAAGATTACATTCTTGTACTTCAGGATTCTCTTATATTGTGAATGTACGTACATAGATACACATGCATATTGTCATTTTTTGAGATGGGAAAAAAACCATTTAACTCGCGACACTGTTACCGTGTAACCGACACCTCTGTATATATAAGTATGTACTTTCCTGACGATTCAAAAAATACACACGTAAATGTTCAAGTTTTCACCTCTGTCGGCACTCCCGGAGTGCCACTGATTTTTTTTTCTTATGGAAGGTTCCCTATGGACAAATATTGAGACGCACCGTCCAGAATGAAACCAACAGTTACAACATCAGATGATCGGTTGAGATAAATTGTTGTTGGTAAATACTCGTAGTGAGTGAGAGTTATAAAAAAAATACTGCAACAGTAAATAATAATAATATTGTAATAAATCATTTAAGTCAGAGGTCATCATAGGTCACCAGCCAGTAATAAAGTGGCGCGGTTCGCTCGCAGATGATCGCCTCATGCGACAAATTATACTCACATGATATATATCTTAACTTTCAATTTCTATTTTGATAAATTCGTCTCCTTATGTGTTGTGACTTGTGTTAATTCAGTATCGCAATAGACAATGGAAATTGTATTGCTAATAGTATGTCGCCTTTGACTAGCTGATAGCATAACATTTTTATTCTGTACTAAAAACGAATTGTGCGAGATGTTTTTTAGACCAGTTTTTAAATCAGTTTTTTTAGAGATTATAAATGCGAAAGTATGTTTGGATGTTTGTAATTCTTTCACACAAAAACTACTGAAATGATCACCATGAAATTTTGCATACACGTTGTCTGGGACACCAGAAAGGACATAGGGTACCTTTCATCGTTCAACGCGGACGAAATCGCGGGCACCAGCTAAGTTACCAATAATACATTGTTGGGAAATTTGTTTATTGAATGTGGTCTTTCCAAAAAGCGAATCTATTCAATGTTAAGTCAAGCACTCAACGTATACGTAATAGGACACTTTTGACACGGATCACTGCAGCCTTATGGGTTATTTTATTTGATGAATTAATTTCTCCTGACAGCCGCTGTTAGAAGATTAGCAAAATAAAAATAATACGCGTTTATGCAATTAAGAGATCTCATTGGCGAAAAAAATGTTGTCTTTCACTTGCCCTGTGCCCCTAAAGAGATCGATTCATTAGTTACCGCATTAGTTGACATATTAAAACAAAATAATTTATGGAGTTTTATGGCACTAATGTGTTTTTTAAAATGTTTCCAGTGGCTAAATTTAATGTAGCACAGTATCATAGATAAAATAGTTCTTACTAATATAATAGTACCTAATAAGTCCGTACTAATATTATAAATGCGAAAGTATGTTTGGATGTATGGATGTTTGTGACTCTTTCACGCAAAAACTACTGAACCGATCACCATGAATTTTTGCATACACGTTTGCATTTTTGCATACATTTTTGCATATCTGGGACATCAGAAAGGACATAGGGTACCTTTCATCGTTCAACGCGGACGAAGTCGCGGGCACCAGCTAGTATTAAATATTTTATCTATGATATGATTTTATCTATGATATCTTCTTACATAATTTCTACTTACAAATTGCTCCAGAGAAAATGTTGTTTTTTTTTAATTACACCTTTTTCATTATCGTAACCCATCTGGCGACAGTAACCTCCCCTCCTTTAAGAATACCACCCTATAATAATATCACATGCGTGGTCTTCATCAAGCACCCAATCTTTAAAAGAAAATATGCTATTTTTAATTAACTTTCTTGTAAACTTTCTTTTTGTTCCGACGCAAAAGTAGGTTCAGGTTCTTTAGTTTAATGAGCTAAATTACCATAAGTGCATGTGGTATCGAACCAACCAAATGGCAATAACAAAGAGTGTCTCATTATTGATTTTAATGGAGCAAGAAATGATAGCTTGCAACTAATATATTTACGAGTACATGCTGTGCCAAGAATTTCTACCAATGACTTTAAGTATTGGTATAGTTAATCACATTTAAGGCCAATTAGAATTTAAAAAAAAATATCACATATTGCAACACTACCCTTTTTGTATTTTGGAGTGTTGGCAACTCCACGATGACAGCTATACATCCGTACTAATATTATAAATGCGAAAGTGTGTTTGGATGTATGGATGTTTGTAACTCTTTCACGCAAAAACTAGTGAACCGATCACCATGAAATTTTGCATACACGTTGTCTGAGACACCAGAAAGGACATAGGGTACCTTTCATCGTTCAACACGGCCGAAGTCGCGGGCACCAACTCGTAACCTATGTAATATAACCCTTTTTTTTTTTCACGTTAAGTAATTCTTATTTTATTAATTGTTTCATTTCGTCTTAGTTATCTTAAATGTATACTTACCTTAAAATGGTTGCTATATCTGTTTGTGTTGTATATTTTATATATATAGAAAAAAATAATTCAATTTTTCGACAATGATTTTCTAACCATTATAGACTTCATCTTCGCTAAACGGCTAGATGCTGGCAAAGAGTGAAACCCATTCTAATTAAAAAAAAAAACCATTTTCTAATCTGATAAAGTGATGATGGCATTTGGTAACTACTACAACGGTATGGAGTGAAGTAACGAGGCAGGTCAACGACATGTCGTCAGTGGAAATATAATGATTATGAGCGAAGAACGCGAGGTGGCGCCGGGCCAAAATACTTCGCACTGTGACATATATATTATCTTATTATGCAATGCAACATAGTTGCACGTCGGATTCGTTTCAGGGAACTTAATGTTTGGCATATATGGCACACCTTTGCTAAGCAATTTGCTAAACTAACTAGGCTGAGGCATACAAGATCATTTTAGATGTGAAAAAAATATGTGAACACTAGCTGGTGCCCGCGATTTCGTCCGCGTTGAACGATGAAAGGTAACCCTATGTCCTTTCTGGTGTCTCAGACGATGTGTATGCAAAATTTCATCGTGATCGGTTCAGTAGTTTTTGCGTGAAAGAGTCACAAACATCCATACATCCAAACATACTTTAGCATTTATAATATTTGTACGGATTAGTACGGATTTATAATACTTCACTCGATATAACTAAATCCTAAAGTAACGGAATTTCAAACAAATTTTGCTATTATTTACTGAATGAAACTTAAAAAAAATATGTAGATAACTTGCTGAAGCCGACGACCTCATCAGATTTCGAAATTAAAAAATAAATAAGCAATATAACGCTTGACATCTAATTGCTATAACACTTTGGCCAGGCGTTAGTTTTTTTTAAATTTTATTTTAGATGATCCCTTGGGAAAAGTCCTTTTTTTCTATATGTCCTTTTTTGTATCCCTGACAACGTGTATAAAAAAGATCATGATTATCGGTTGAGTAGTTAAGGCGTGAATAGGTAACAGACAGACAGACAGAGTTACTTTCACATTAGTATGTAATAGTATGGAAGTATGGATGAATGTAAAAATATTTCGAAAGCATTAAAATTTTTAGGTAGGTACTATAAATATATAATTAACTAGCTGGTGCCCGCAACTTCGTCCGCGTTGAACGATGAAAGGTAACCCTATGTCCTTTCTGATGTCCCAGACAACGTGTATGTAAAATTTCATGGTGATCGGTTATGTAGTTTTTGCATGAAAGAGTCACAAACATCCATACATCCAAACATACTTTCGCATTTATAATATTAGTACGGATAAATAAATCAAAAACCATAAAATTTCGTCACAATTTTGCTAGATACGCTTTGCGTTTCATTCACACTAGCTAGGCTAGCCTATGGGCGTGAATGAGAATCTAAACATCGCACAAATAATATATAAATAGTTTTAAAGGTATTTTTATTATATTGTAAAATGAAGTGGAATTATCAGTTTTGTTTTGCGTGACTGAACTGGTAATTTCCAAAATGATTCATTGAAGTTTTCAGAACATGAAACGCGTCACGCACAGGATAACTCATCGGATCCACAAGACTCTATGTGTATGGATAGCTTTATAATATACATTTATTTAAATAATTGTATCTATTAAGTTATACTTATTAGTAATGTTATAAAAAATAAAATCATTAATGCTAACTATCCTCGCGACACAATAGTGCTCTAACTCTATACATAAAATCGATAACACTTAGGAATGCGACCGTAATTCGAAATGACGCCACTGGGCTGTTGCTGAGCATTGAAATAATATATCTTTGCTAGTTGCCGAGTAATTAAATAGAAAAAAAAAGTTACTTAATAACATATAAATTATTACTCGCTAAGCTTCATCACACGCCCATCGAGTATCGCGTGTGTCACCGACCTTTAACTGGCGCCCGCCCGCCCCACATTATATTCATCGCATATGATATATATCATAGACATTTCATTTCTTATATTTTACAAATTAAAGTAATATAAAGCGTAGACACGAAAAAAAAGTATTAAGAGGACATAGGCATCACTCATTCATAGAAACGAAAGCACACAATATACTGGTTAAGTTGCAAACTTTTCTCTTCTCATATTAAATGTAATAGACAAATGGGGACATACTTGAAAACATAACAAATTGTAGCCCAAGTTTCCTGCAGTCTTGATTATTATTTAAATAAGCATTCACGCACACACGTCTACTATCTATAAATAAACAAGTGATAACGCTGACACATACTTTAATAATTATCGCTTATTGATAACCTGTCTACTTATGGAACCGACACTAGGAGTGTTCACAGCAATGTGTGACACAGAATTTGTGAAGCCCCAAACGGCATCTAGAAGTCACCTCTCTATACAAGCTTATATTTACAAAGGACACCTCGTATGGAGGTGAAATTTTAGAAAAACATTTATACATGGCAGTATGCAAGATTTGAAATTTATTAACTCAGTGATAATATTAAAAAAGAGTTTTTGAAAAATAATAACGGATGAACCGACACTAGGAGTGTTCACAGCAATGTGTGACACAGAATTTGTGAAGCCCCAAACGGCATCTAGAAGTCACCTCTCTATACAAACTTATATTTACAAAGGACACCTCGTATGGAGATGAAATTTTAGGAAAACATTTATACATGGCAATATGCAAGATTTGAAATTTATTAACTCAGTGATAATATTAAAAAAGAGTTTTTGAAAAATAATACCGGATGTTCCGTCACTAGGAGTGTTCACAGCAATGTGTGACACAGAATTTGTGAAGCCCCAAACGGCATCTAGAAGTCACCTCTCTATACAAACTTATATTTACAAAGGACACCTCGTATGGAGATGAAATTTTAGGAAAACATTTATACATGGCAATATGCAAGATTTGAAATTTATTAACTCAGTGATAATATTAAAAAAGAGTTTTTGAAAAATAATACTGGATGAACCGACACAAGGAGTGTTCACAGCAATGTGTGACACAGAATTTGTGAAGCCCCAAACGGCATCTAGAAGTCACCTCTCTATACAAACTTATATTTACAAAGGACACTTCGTATTGAGATGAAATTTTAGAAACACATTTATATACGGCAATATGCAAGATTTGAATTTTATTAACTCGGTGATAATATTAAAAAAGAGTTTTTGAAATATATATTTTTTTTTGCCAGCATCTAGCCGTGTAGCGAAGATCTTTAAAAAGATTTGGGCTAACTAAGTATAAGAGCTCGGAAACACAGACGCTGGCATAGTGCATATATAGGCATTAAAAATAACTGAACGATAATTAAAAAAAAAAAAAAATATATTTGTAAATATAAAAGTAGCATTAATTAATTGTTTCTTGTAAGATAACAGTTGGAGTTTTTCTTCACCACTTTCAAGCATTCATTTGGTTTCCAATCGTTAACAATGGTGTAGGTAAAAGTTGATTACCACATCACATTATTAACAATGTATGCGTAAACACAGTTGTCTTTATAATGGACGAAATTCCCTCTAATACTATTAATAAATATATTAGACCGGCTTAATAATGATTTCAAGAAAAACTCACGTCAAGAAACAGATTGGTGTAAACTGTTGTACTTACATGACTTTTTTTTAAAAATATATGTCATTAAAAACAAATATTAACACACAAGTCATCAACACAGAACACTATATGTCATCAAGTGACAGCTGTCAGGCTTCCAGAGTTTAGTGAAAATGCTGATGAAAATAAAAAATGTCTCGGGATCTGCTAATTTTGATTTTGATTTGAATTTTGTAATTGACATATTGGTAAAGTCATCGGAGAAGATCAGGGTGGTGTCAAAATATTTCCAAAAAAGTAGAAGAAAATGCTGATATAAAGCCGCAGGTAAAAAGCATGTCTTTAATATATTAATAATAATAATTATTAGTGTTATTATTATTATTGTGGACTTAACATATTAATAACTGTCGAACTTAAAATAATAAGGGCCTCTTTCACCAACTACAAATAAAGTGTTGATTAGTTACTTTTAGAAATAATTTTATGTTTTATTAAATTATGCACTCGGTTTATACTGCGTCTTTCGATAGGCGAATTTTTTTTTTTTAATTATTTTCTTTTTAATATTTGTGACTTTTACCTTACAAACAAATGCATATATCATCTCCATCATTCCCGGTTACCGGTGACTTTAAACGGCGGTTAGCCTACTTGACACATGGTTAAAGAGGGCCTCAATAAATACAAATGAGTCGTAAGTTGTAAATGGATCTGAAAAGAAGCGTCGATGTGTGTGAAAATATTTGCCTGCTGTGTTCAATTGTTCAAATTGTTCAATCGGTAATGTGCGGTGGAAATCAACGAAGGAAACTGTTTTTGTCTATCACACAGTCAACATAGTCAACAATGCGAAATTATATCACACGTTATGTGACATGTGAATAGAGATTGGAAATTTTGTTTCGCGTTCATCAAAACTTCCTGTTAATAGAGATTATGTTTTTTTTGTTAATTGCTATCGGAGAAACATTGCAAAGTTTGTATTGTATACAGCAATTTTAATACAAAATGAAGATTCTCACCTAGCGACTGATCAAAAGAAATTTATCAATATTAAGTGAAGTTATAAATATCATGTTTAGAACTATAAAATTATCAACAATATTTTTTTTTTATTAAAGTTTAATTTTTTAATATAAATATATAATAATATTTTTGATTGATTTGTGTGCCTTTACTGCATTAAAAATATTCCCCCATAGATTGCACTTTTGTACGTTACTGTACTTTTGGTTCAAGTTTTTTTTTATGAAAATAATATTTGTGCGAAACAGCGACTAAAAATATATTTAATTTTAAAGTCACTTCTTCGCACAATTCGTAGGAAACAAAATTGTGCGAGACCTCTACTAGACCAAATCTTGGTTTAGATTATCGTTGAAATTATACGAATAAATATCACATAAAAAATCTCTCACCCGTCACTCGATTAACTAACCTTGCAGTTCGGGCGAATAATGTTCGATCAGATATTTTTGTTTAAAAATCTTAAATAATTACATTGATTCTCCACAAATTTTTGAAAAAAATTTTTTGAGTACCCAGACATTTTTTTTTTAAAGGGGGGGAATAACTTTTCTCGTTCCCTTATATAAAACGGTTTACACCGGGAATAACTTTTTTTAAACGTAGCGTTGACGCACACAATGGCGAATTTGTGGATGTGGATGTATTCCGTGGCAGTTTGTCTAATTATAGAATTCAGATACGTAATAGGGCTTTTGATGGCACCTTGAATGTGTTTATTGAGTGTTTTTCTTAATTTAAAAGTTTAAAATGTTGATCACCTATTTGTATTTTGTATTATATGTAGGATTTTGTTTCAGTACTGTACCTACCTATGTTTCTATTTTGTTTAATATTTATTTTGTGTATGGAACACTAAGTCTTTAAATATTTATGTATATTGAATGAATCTGAACGTATGAACACCTCTTTGAAACGTCACAGAGCACTTTTCAATCAACTTCAGTCGACATAAATAGCAGACGCTAACAGTATATAATAATATCATCGCTTTTATGTTTGCTGAATACATATATTATATCTATTGTAAAATGGGAAACGTCTGACCATGCCATCTTTTCCTGCGTTTATTAATCTGTTAACCAAAAGACTAACTTCGAACCTGTCAGGAGTCGTATTGGCGGAACGTCAATTCAAAAAACGCCATGTCACATTTTTGTCATTATTGTCTAATATTTTACCCTCAAAAAATTTTTTTTTTTCGTTAATTAATTAGAATGAGCCAGCAAAGCAAGTTGAAGAACCGCACTAAATCGTCTCAATCGAGAGCAAATGAGTTGCCTTCTTTGGAAAGTCATAAAAAAAAACACTTGCTATAAAAACTTTAATTTTTAAACCACACGCCCTTGTTTGTGATAGCCCTGAGTGCGCGCACACGTATCCTGCGATCCTGCGCGAGCGCAATTTGTATATGTTCGCACTCTCGCGCGCGCGCGACGTCTACTAAATACCTACCAGTGTTCCCCCGACGCTCGTACAGTGAGCACGCGTCCGATAAGTCTTTATAGGTTCAGCCGGCGCCCGCGAACCCGATAAATATAGTGCTGTGTTTTTTTTTTTTTTTACAAAAAGGGATAACGAACATCTGTGGATTTTATTTTGGAGGTACGTTGCGAATACTTTTGGTTGCTTTGAATTTAAATTAACATTTTTCCACTACTTGTGATAGTTTTTTTTAGGTGTAAAATTTAAAAAAATATATTTACTTTTGGGCTCAATCGTCGGTCTCAAATTTGCTGCACGACTAGATGCTGGTCAAGAGCAATGCCATCATTAATTAATAAATAAATAATTTAAATAAACTTATATTTGTACAAATCTATGTACAAGTTATAGATTTTGGATTGAATGCGATTTTAAATGTTTTTTTGATTCACTATTGAAATAGTCGTTAAATGTGATTTTAAAAATAAAATAATTATAATATGATATAATTATTTTCAAGGTAATAATAATTTGAGGTCGCATCGTTTAAGTTATGTGAGGTCAAGTTCTAAGTTTTTAAAGTTCACCGTTAAGTAATTTTCGTGTTGCAAGCAAGTTATGATAATGTCATTTGACAGTAAATTAATTTAATCTTGTACATTTTCAAGGATGTTGCCATAACAAGAAGTAATGAGTTTCCTTATTATGATTGTATGTTGTATTAAAAAAAAAAAAACTAATACCTACTTAGTGATTTTTTTTTAATAAGAAAATATCTTAATAAGTAGATAATATAATTTTATGTTTTTCTTTATAATATCTAATTTTTTATTTATTATTTGTTTATCTGGGAAATAGAAATTTTAAAAGGTTTTTCAAAAAATATCCAAAAAATATGGAGGATATGCAAAAAAAGACGGGATCCATCTTGAAGGACAAAAGACAGGATCGATATAGAATAAAAAATAGAATTTATCATCCTCTATCGTTGCCCAATTTCTTCGTACGCGCTGTAGTTCGTTTTTTGAAAATCTCACAGGAACCTAAAATTTTTCCACGATAAACAGTATCCTATATATCAATACAGGTTATGAACTATCTGTGTGCCAATTTTCATCCAAATCCGTTAAGCCGCTTCTGAGATTAGCGTGCACAGACAAACAGACAAAAATACCAAAAACAATTTTTTTAACTTCGGTAACATACTTATATACAAAGTGTACAAATAGTATTTTTAAAAAAATATTTAATGTACCTACAGACATGGTTCGTTTACGATTTTATTATAACCATAGATATAGATTACTCACACACAGAAACTCAACAGCACACATGCTATTTTCACTTGTATAAGTGGCCAGCCCCTTAAACAAGTGAGCAGCTAAGTTATAAATACATATCTAGTCAGTATGTATTTATAACTTAGAGTGAGTATGGTAGGTATGAAATAAAATTGAATGTTTTAAAAATATATTCAACCGATTTAAGGTCAGTAAACGAATTTGACTTTGCACTGTTCAAAATAATTCAATAAGCTTGTTGTTTCAGCTGTAAACTAATGAGGGTTGACACATTTTTAAATGTCAATCTACTCTGTGTAATATTTCATATTTGAAATTGACATTTCTGCACAGAGTAGTTATATGGATAGCACTAACCCTCAAGCAAATCCATTTTGATAAACTATTTCTCTTTTAAGTTGATGTTAAGTTAACTTAATGTTTAAGTTAATATCATTTTATGTTTATTGTAATATAAGAAAAGATTTATTCAATATAATGTCATTGCAATACACTTTAAAATGATGACAGTCACAAAATAATCACGGATAACAAATCGTATTTTAGGTTTTTCTTAGGTGTTAAGACATTTATTTAACACTATAGTGACCCGCTCCCGGCTTAGTCCGGGTTTAAATTTTTATATAAAAAACGTTCCCCGTTTGTTATATTCTCTATGCATAAGTGAAAACCGCATTAAAATCGGTATTTGCGAGACTAACGCACGGCGATTGATTCCAATAAATAATTTCTTGCCTATATATTTTTATCAGGTGTTCATGATGGATTTTCTTCATATTAGATCCAACTTTTAAGGCTTTGATTTATTGAGAACTTTTTTCTCATTAAATTTTTTTGACTCATTATTTTTTTCATTAAATTAATTCCACGCAAATAGTACTTTTTTCTGAATGAAAGGTACCCTATGTCTTTTTGTGTATCCTTTGTCCTGACAACGTGTATGAAAAAATTTCATGATAATCTATTTATTAAAATTAACGCGTGAAAGCGTAACAAACAAAAAAAATCTCTTTTTGCATTTATAATATTAGTTACGATAAATTCTAAATTTTTTTTAATACCTATTTTACAAGGCTTTATTTCAATACGAAGACAAGTTAAGCTAAGTTTGTTTACAACCTTAATTATTATTCAAAGACGTAACAGTATATATAAATATAGTTTATGATAGACATGTCAGTGAATTTTTTTTGCGGTTTGATTTTTTACTGACAACCCTAGACAAGACGTTGAAATAACAATTAGCGATACTAATCTTTGCAAAGTGACGTCAAACTTATTAAATCGCCACACGATTTTTTTTTTTTTAAATTTTTTTTTTATAGGAATTGAAATTTTTATTTGGTTTGCAATAAAAGATAAGATAAAGTTATGTGTGTAGGTTATGTACTTGTGGTGACCGATTTTGTTGATTGTCACAAAGACTCGTACAGTTTGAAGTTTCAAGGTTTGTGAATGATTTGATTTTGTTTTTAAAATCGAATCAAAAAAAAAATTTTGAAATGTTTATAACAATTATTCAACAACAATGACAATGACAAACAACAACAACAATTTTATAACAATTAATGTTATTTAGTTTATTATGGATATTTTTCTATGTTTTGATTGTGTGACAAATGTTTTTATTACATCCTTATGTATAAATGGCTGAATCCGTACTAATATAATATAATATTATAAATGCGAAAGTATGTTTGGATGTATGGATGTTTGTAACTCTTTCACGCAAAAACTAGTGAACCGATAGCCATGAAATTTTGCATACACGTTGTCTGCGACACCGGAAAGGACATAGGGTACCTTTCATCGTTCAACGCGGACGAAGTCGCGGGCACCAGCTAGCAACTTATAAATTTTTAAACTTATTTTTTGTTATGAGTTTCTATTAAATAACTTAAATATAATTTCCATTTAAAAAAGACGAAGTCGATGGTAAAAGCTTGTTTACGACATTAATGCACGAATAAGACTATAAACATCACTCGTGAAAAAATCACCCAAAATTTGCTTTGATCATTGAAATAATTCAATGAATTTATTAAGCATTTAGCATCTAATTAGTTTTAACATAATATGCTCATCATAATCAAAAAGGAACAAGTGTTTTTTTATTTTTTTTATTTTTTTATTTTTTTTATATTTTATAAAAGATGGGTTTACTCTTGACCAACAACCAACTGTGTAGCAAGGATGAGGCCTAAGATGGAGCGAACCTCATTCTCAACCCAGAAGATGCCTATTCACGAGAACTTTGAAAACATTTGGGTTATATGAGTTCGGAAACACATACGCAGGGAGGGATTTCCAAAATGAATTGAATTGAAAATGTTGCGCCAGAATGTCGTTGCTTTCTTAAGGTATTCATTCAAAAGGAAGTATTAAGATGTCGCGTGCTCTATTTCTGGCCACCACACATGCGGGCGGAGACGTTGAAAAATTCTATATAAAACACAATCATTTTATACATCATAATGTAGATTCATTATTTGCGATGTAGTTAGGTAGAAGATTCATTTAATTGTATTGTACAGTCGGCGTAAGAAAAGGTTCATCACCTTAAAGTCGACATTTAATTGCACTAATGCAGTCATCAGTCATTCCAAAATTTCATTTCAAACGTCTCTCATAATGTAGATCATTATTTGTTTTGATGATTAAAGCGATGTAGTTTGGTAGAAGATTCATTTAATTGTATTGTACAGTCGGGGTATGAAAAGGTTCGTCACCTTAAAGTCGACATGCCAAAATTTCATTTCAAACGTCTGTTCAGTGGTCTACTTGGTGCTTAGTTTTAGTTTGAAAAGGTACATACAGTCTACGACTTGATAAACTAATGAATTTGAAAAATGACGAAGGTTTTTCGTACTCCGACATTACCTAATTTGGAAGGTGGTTCGAAAAATATGTTTTCCTTACTCCTTAAGAACCGATTTTCATATATTATCTTTTATTTTAATAAAAGATGATAAAAATTTTTTTGAGTTTTGTAGGTCTTTTTCTGATGTACTAATATTGTTACCTTTTCACACTTCAATCATCATGAAATTTTGCATACACGTTGTCAGGCTTACAGTTACAGGAGAGGTCACGGGTACCTTTTATCCAGAAAAGAGTACTGCTCCCGAGGGATTATTTAAAATAAAAAAAATAATAAACTAACGCCTGGCAAAAGTGTAACAGAAATAACTATGTCAGTCTTTATATTGCTTACTAGCTGGTGCCCGCGACATCGTCCGCGTTGAACTATGAAATGTACCCTATGTCCTTTCTGGTGTCTCAGGCAACGTGTATGCAAAATTTCACGGTGATCGGTTCAGTAGTTTTTGCGTGAATGAGTCACAAACATCCATACATCCAAACATACTTTCGCATTTATAATATTTTATTTTTCAATGACGACGAAGTAGCGGGCACCAGTTAGTTATATATAAAAAGCTTCCTCGTTTAACGCTCTCTCCATAAGTGAAAAACCTCTTAAGGTAAACTTAAGAAAATATACTTAAGTATCAGTAGTGACAGTAGTCCGATTACTTAGTCCGATTCGCACTACACATGACGCGTAGGTGTAAGTTAAGTAAGTTAAGTATGAAATACTTTTACGTCTATAAAAAATAACGATGCTATTACACATTTATCTCTATGAGTTATCGCCAACTCAGTGTTGCAAAGAAAATATTATTTGTGTATAGATAAACTTTATCAACAAATAGTCGGGACTTATATTATTAGTGCTGACATTCGGTCGACATAAAATTTGCATTTCACATGACAAATTTTATCGCGGCCATATTGAATATTTATCGATTACACGCGACGTCACTATGGTGGCCGTTTCTTCGATTGTAAACTTTATTCGGATTGTAGAAAGGTTTAAATTGGCTTGGCCGATTCGGTGAGAGGTTTTACTAATTTTTCCGATTGTATATTTATCGGTAAGTGGTTTATTTATCGATAGAGGTTTTTGATAAGTTCCATATTATTTTATTGAACAAAACGTGTTTTATTGGCGCTGCGTTCGTTTGAAATCGTCAAATATGTTCCCGGATGTTTAATAAACAAAGTAGGCGCTTATCTATATAAGTATATAAGTATTTAATTCATGAGTTTTGAGACACTCTGCGTTCAGCAAGTGCTCATTCCATTTTGGGAACTATATTTTCCGTCATCAAAATTTATATTTTGTCATCAACTTGTATCATATAATTAATAGATCTGTCGTCACGAAATATTTTCATTGTCAATTAAATAAATAATTCATTGTTGCTAAGAGCAAAACTCGAGAACTGCTGGCCCAATTCGGCTAGTTTTTTTTTCTTTTTTTTTTTCAAATATTCGTTGATCTATTATAATCCTATTTACTCTTTATATATATCCCATAGACATCTTTATATATATTTGCACTTGATAGGCCACACATCCCATAGCATAATATATTAGTGGGCAATATAACTTCTATGGTTTTTATAATATTTTTTGGCGATGGTAGTAGCCTACCATTGAGTAGAACTTTAGCCTATCTGTCCAGCTTTACGTGAAAAAAAAAAAAAAAAAAAAAAACTAAATTCCAGATCAAAATTATTTTAAAGAGCCTGATTTATAGTATTTAAAAAAAAAAAAACTATAAATTACAGAGTAAATTATTCTAAAGAGACTGATTTATAGTATTAGAAAAAACTATAAATTCCAGATCAAAATTATTTTAAAGAGCCTGATTTATAGTATTAAAAAAAAAAAAACTATAAATTCCAGATCAAAATTATTCTAAAGAGCCTTTATTTATAGTACTCAAATTATCATCGAAATAATTTTATTCCTATAGACTCAATACATTATTAAGTATTTGCAGTTGAAAATGTTGAAATAAAATATCGAGGTGTTGTTAGCACAGGTGGAAAACAGTGAGTTTTACAAGGTTTTGATATATTTTATCTAAACAGACCGACACGGCGAAGGCTCCGCTTTGACCTTCCGTTTGTAAACAAACATTAGTAAATGGTACACTTGAACTAGGTTTATGCAAAGTTGTCACGAATTCATCACGTTTGTCGATAAAGCGGTTAATCGATAAATTTTATCTGAAATGTCGTCACGAGGCCAACACTATATCTTATTTCCGGACAACAAGGTCGTCACCTGCAGCGCGGCAAAAATTCAAATGGACAAAATGGACACTCAAATGGACACGTTGGCTTATGTTTATTTGTGTATTTGTGTATTATATTGGTGGCGGGTTATTTTAAATTCTACTAGCCGGTGCTCGCGACTTCGTCCGCGTTGAAATTAAAAAAAAAAGCAATATAACGCTTGACCTCGTGTTGCTATAACACTTTGGCCAGGCGTTAGTTTTTTATTTTTTATTTATTCCTAGGGAATAGTCCTTTTTTCTGGATGAAAGGTACCCTATGTCCTTTCTGGTGATCACAGACAACGTGTATGCAAAATTTCATGGTGATAGATTCAGTAGTTTTTGCGTGAAGGAGTCACAAACATCCATACATCCAAACATATTTTCGCATTTATAATATTAGTAAGATTTCAAAATAACCCGCCACCAATGACAAAACAATAATTTTCAAATAAAAAAATTCGTTCTAAATTAAATAACATTCGTTGTCCTCTGCCCCAACGATACGCCAAGTATCAACAATACGAATGCACACCGAAGTCAGCGTTCAACTTTGTTCCAAAAAGAAACGAGATTTATGCTCTATACAATAACTTGTGTTAGCTTAAGTTGTGTTTGCGTTGCGACCACATCACATGCTCTATATATATGTCATAAAACATGCAAAGTTTGCAGTGAAACACAAAAATAAACTCGGTCTTTGCGGGTGACGCGACGCGGACAGATTAGCCCACAAACTAAATGCAGGTACAGACTGCAAAAACAATTATTTTCGGTTCCACAAAAAAAAAAAATTCTTATTTTTAGGTATATGCTTTAATAATAGTGGATGAAATTTTTAATAAGCTATGAATTTTTATTTATTTATTTATTTATTTATTTATTTATTTATTTATTTAATAGCCAACCTTACAGCATGTACATTTTAGAAATACATAAAAAGAGGAATATTTAATTAAATTAAAACTATGATCATTATGATGATGTAAGCTTTAATAAATTCACAAAAAAGTATCAAATAAAATACAGTCAAGCCTAAATTATTAATGCGTATTGATAATTTTTTGTATGTATGTTTGTGTGAGTTCCTGGATGGTTTAGATCCTCTACTGGATCATGATCCTGATGGTTATTGAATTTATGCCTCCATGCACAATGGTTAAAATGGATAAACTGAGAAAATTGTGTTTAATTAGGTTTAACCACTTTATGTTGCTGCAGCACATAAAATATCAGTTTTATTTGTCATTTTCGTATCAGTTTAATTATTAAACTTCATTTTATTTTTATATGTTTTATTAGCTTGAATTGTTTTTTTTTTTTGTGTGGAAAGGGTGTTGGAAAAACAGTAGTTCTTCTTATCTTATTTTATCTTAAATATCTCAATTTTTTTTTATTAGGGAAACATACAATATCTCGCTACACATTATAAATATACATACAAGAAAAACATAAATCAGCAAAGTTTCCACTAAATTACTAAAACATATTATATTTATAAAATAAAAATATGTACAAGTGACATTTTTTTTGTCGTCTGTACTGCAAGCGACAAAGGAAGTCAGCGAAGCGTGTGCTCGTTACGCAATCCAGTCGGATCTACCATTGTTTTGTAGTTGCTGACCGTACATGCAATATTTACTAAAGTACCTCGTAGTCACGACACGTAATACTTGAAGCACCGTTTGCTAAAAATCGTATAAATTTAGAACTTTAATAACATTTTTTTAAATCTAAAATATATTTCTAAAAAATATTTCCATTTAATCCAGTACATATACCTATAAAATTTATTAACTGTATAGATTCTTAATTACTGTAATTTTATCAGATATTAGTTTTTATTTTGTCTTATTGTCAGCCATAAGAGCATTTAATTATTATCATTCCAGCTGTTATCGCGGCTTCCGGTTTTTACATTAAAGTATCAATATGATCATCACATACTTAGTTACTTATCTACTAACAGAATAAAGAGCGAGCGTCCTATGTTTTAAACAAATATATGAATCATATGAGTGTCAAGTTTCATACGGATCCTTTCAGCGGTTATTGCGTGATTGAGTAACAGACTTGTAATATTAGTAAAATAAACATAAAACAGTATTATCATCACCACCATCATCACCACCATCATCATCACCATCATCACCACCATCACCACCACCACCATCACCACCACCACCACCACCACCACCACCATCATCATCATCATCATCATTATCATTATCATCATCATTATTATTATTATTATCATTATTATCATCATTATCATTGTCATCATCATTATCATCGTCATTATCATAATTATCATCATAATTATCATCATCATTATCATCTTCATTATCATCATCATCATCATCAGCCCACAAGTTGGACATAAATCTTTTTAAAAGATCACCACCACACTGCACTTCCAGAGTGCATGAGGTCATTGGTTCAGCGAGCAGGTGGTCAATGTTTCGTCTATTAAAAGCCTCGACTATCCCAACTTTCTCTGGGATTATATATATATATGCTATTATTCTTTTGTTTTGTATAGTTTGGTTTTCATAAAATGCCGTCTTGTGTGTTCGTTTTTAATGCACGCTGAGTTAGCTTATAATTTGAGTATACAATATTGTAAAAGATTGTTTATAGGTATGTGAATAAGTTGTATGGATTGTTGTGTACTGTGTTGGCTTCCTAATAAATAAAATAAAAATTAAATATGTCGACCATTTGGGTACTCATACGGATGTCTGATGATATCCCTCAGAGAAATGCCAAGCATTTGTTTGATTCATGGCTCGCTGATTGATTTGTTACACGTACTTGTGGATCAGGAGATATTTCTCTATAATCGGGACTGTCAGCACTGTTAGTCAAAATTGACACTGATCTAGAACATCGTATGGTAAATGCGAAAGAATTTTCACTCGAATTTTCCGAAAGCACACACACAAACTGGAGAACAGTATAGTCGCTTTTCGGTTCATTAAAATGGCACTCGAGTTGACGGTGGCAAGTACAAAGGTGCAGTTCTAATTATTGAGGCGTCACGCTAGTTAGCACAAGTCGACCGAGCGTGCAGGTGAACGACCCACCTCAATGGTTACAATAAACCACCATCAGAGTCAGTCACCATACACCCAAATGAACTTCTAACTCTACTGATAGATACCGTGTTATCCTCGTCTGGATGACACTTGCATCCTAAAAAAAAAAAAAAAAAAACCAACTATAGCTTTGCCTGCGACTTCGTATCCAATAAAAAAAATTTCTATAAAAAAATTGATGTTAATATACATCAACTTTTTTTACTTCGATTTTAATTCGATTTTTAATACTCGAATAGTCTTGTCAAGGTATTGAATTTTATTTTTTAGATTATCTCAAAAAAAAAAAGATGACATTTACTCTTAACCAACAGTTGGGGTAAACAGTAAAAAAGATAAGGATTGCTATAGCTTTGCCTGCGACTTCGATCGCGCTCCTTATTCTTAGATGTTAATGATATCATATTATGATATCATCCAATAAAATGTTCATGTCTCTAAAAAAAAAAAAAAAATTTGATGTTAATACATTAATTCGAATAGTCTGGTATTGAATTTTTTTTATTTTAGATTATCTCAAAAAAAAAAAAAAAACAGGATGAAAGGTACATACTCTATGTCCTTTTCTGTATCCTATGTATATGTCCTTTTAAAGCGTGTAAAGGTAACAGACAGACAGACAGACATACAGCCAGAGTTCTCTCATTTATAATATTAGTATGGGAATTGAATTCTAGATACTTTCTAGGAGTTGTTTGACGATTTATGTTATGTTGTCTTTTTGTTTCGATGTATGTTACCAATGTATGTTTTTATATGTCCTTTGCTACATATAAAATTTATTCTTATCCTTATAATCTCACTTATTGTAATATCGCATATATATATATTAAAGATGGGTTTGCTCTTGGCCAACAACCAACTGTGCAGTAAGGATGAGATCTAAGATGGAGCGAGCTTTTTAATTTGTAGAAGTCACTATTTCTCTTAGGCTCGAGTTCACCAACAGACGGTTATTTTTAAACAGCTGTTTTAAATTTAAACAGCCGTTTAATAATATTTTGTTGTTCACCATCGCTAAAATGCGGCTTAAACGCCCTAAACATCTGATTAACTTAATGATTAATCTGATGTTTTGGGCGTTTAACCCGCAGTTAAATATTAAAATTATTAAAATTATTATCCTATTAAATTTATTATCCTTCATTGAAATAGAGTTTAATGAAAATATACGCGCACACGACAGCCAATTGAACTATACATGTCACAAAATGAAAAGTTCAAACGCCATTGTTCCATACTAATTGTATTCATCTCAATCTCTGTTAATAATTTCGTCTCGTTTACATTTAATTTAAATGTCTAGACTAAATGACGCGCTGATGTTTTTTTTTTTAATTAGACGAATTTAAATGTTGGACGAATTTAAATGATAATGTTGCAATCTGAGTACTGATAAGTTTGGGCTTGCTCAAATCCGTACTAATATGTATGTTTGGATGTATGGATGTTTGTGACTCTTTCACGCAAAAACTACTGAACCGATCACCATAAAAATTTGCATACACGTTATCTTTGATACAAGAAAGGACATAGGGTACCTTTCATCGTTCAACGCTGACGAAGTCGCAGGCACCAGCTAGTTGAAATATATTATTTTCCATAACGGAAATTTAACTATTAAGTATTGTTGCAAAATATATTTAATACTTTATCACAACATTGATAGTGAAATGTTCGTTGATTGTACCGAATGAGTCATAATTGTTTATATTATTTTTTTTGAATTTTTTTTTAAATACTCAATTAGCAAATTAAAATTAAATTTAAAATGAGATAGCAAATTTTATTTAATTTTTAATTTTTTTTAAAGATTTTTTTTTATTTTTATTTTTTAAGAAATTTATTTAAAGCAAATTTTATTTTTATTTTTTATTTTTTTTAAAGAAGCACTGCATTTAAAGTTTCTTAAGAATACACTTGCCACACCCGGGAATTGAACTGCGTAAAAAAAAAACACCCTATACTTTTATGGCATCGATCGATAAGGATCAAACATCTCTTAAAAATATGGCAATTTAAATGCAAAGAAAACCATGCAATCTTGTATTAACCATATGCCTATGTTCATGATAAACAAAACTAATATTAATATTACTAGCTGGTGCCCGTGACTTCGTCCGCGTTGAACGATGAAAGGTACCCTATGTCCTTTCTGGTGTCTTAGACAACGTGTATGCAAAATTTCATGGTGATCGGTTCAGTAGTTTTTGCGTGAAAGAGTTACAAACATCCATACATCCAAACATACTTTCGCATTTATAATATTACTAGCATTTATAATTGAACGAAAAAAGTACCCTATGTCCTTTCTGGTGTCCCAGACAACGTGTATGCAAAATTTCATGGTGATCGGTTCAGTAGTTTTTGCGTGAAAGAGTTACAAACATCCATAC
This sequence comes from Synanthedon myopaeformis, assembly GCA_944738685.1. Lineage (NCBI taxonomy): Eukaryota > Metazoa > Arthropoda > Insecta > Lepidoptera > Sesiidae > Synanthedon > Synanthedon myopaeformis. The sequence continues at coordinate 470,020 of OX122933.1, read as the reverse complement.
AACCAAACATACTTTCGCATTTATAATATTAGTACGGATTATTATTATTATTATTCCTTGTTACAGATCTAGTGATGTCCACATAGTGTGAACAGGCAGGGTGAAAATGGCATGCGCAGGCGCCGTTCTCCTGGAGGCGAGGCCGTTCAGGCCTTTCAAGTCCTCCGAGGAGTATACCTATGCCATGAAGGAGGATCTAGCCGAATGGCTATCCGTACTATATCCAGAACTGATGATCACAGCGGACAACTTCCTCGACAGATTGGATACGGGCGTCGCTCTGTGCAGGGTGAGTGCCTTTTTATCACGATAAAATTCACTCTCTAATAGCGAGATTAATCTGCTTAAAATCATCTCAAAATAATTCAAATTAAATTGTAATTCTCGTTGAGGGTCAATTTTTTTTTAAATTTTCTTTAAATTCTATTTTTCATAGGACAAAAATTTAAAAATGATAAGACAGCTCATATATGTACGTACGTAGAACCTATTTTATCAGTACAAGCACTGATTTGTGATTTATTATAAGCAGTGATTTAATAGCAGTGCAATTATGCAGAAGGTATCGATGATAAGCACCTGTAAAAGACTTAAGTTAACTAAAATTTGATAAAATTGATAAATAAAATTTGATATTTTAACTAAAATTTGATAAAAATTTGATAAATAAAATTTGATATTTCAACTAAAATTTGATAAATAAAATTTGATATTTTAACTAAAATTTGATAAATTTGATAAATGAAATTTGATATTCTAACTAAAATTTGATAAAATTGATAAATAAAATTTGATATTTTGACTAAACTGATAAAATTGATAAATAAAATTTGACATTTTAACTAAACTTTGATAAAATTGATAAATAAAATTTGACATTTCAACTAAAATTTGATATTTAAACTAAAATTTGATAAAATTGATAAATAAAATTTGATAGTTTACCTAAAATTTGATAATGTTCTACTATTTTGTGGTTAGTTTGTTAAGTTTAAGTATTTCAGTTGAAATAGGTACATTGTTGTAATAGCGGTGTATACAAATCAATATCTTATCGGTGATAAGATTTTATTGGCCTCATTTAAGTAGTTTACGATAAATATATATACACAATATTATATTAGTAATAATATAAGAAACTTTTGGAAACTACGCAATAACATAAGATTTTTATTATATTTGATTTAAAAAAAAAACCACTTTAACTCGCTCTTTTTATTCATTTTTTTATAAATAATTGAAGGCAGGCTGCGCCCGCGTAACTTTATAAAATATAGCCTATGTTACTCGCTGATAATGTAGTTTTCTATATGTGAAAGAATTTTTAAAATCGGTCCTCTAGTTTATGACGGTCCACTGTATCAAATCTTTATTACAAATATAATAAATTATTATAAAATTAATATACCTATATAATGTATTGTTATGACAATTTATATTATACCTACAAATTTATGTAAACCGAGTGCATAATTCAATAAAACATAAAATTATTTCTAAAAGTAACTAATCAACACTTCACTTGTAGTTTCGTGAAAGATGCCCTTAATGTATCAAATATTTATTACAAATAAAAATTATTATAAAATTAATATACCTATATAATGTATTGTTATGACAATGTATAGTTAGAAAGACGGATTTATATTATACCTACAAATTTATGTAAACCGAGTGCATAATTCAATAAAACATAAAATTATTTCTAAAAGTAACTAATCTACACTTCACTTGTAGTTTGGTGAAAGAGGCCCTTAATGTATCAAATATTTATTACAAATAAAAATTATTATAAAATTAATATACCTATATAATGTATTGTTTTGACAATATAGTTAGAAAGACGGATTTATATTATACCTACAAATTTATGTAAACCGAGTGCATAATTCAATAAAACATAAAATTATTTCTAAAAGTAACTAATCTACACTTCACTTGTAGTTTGGTGAAAGAGGCCCTTAATGTATCAAATATTTATTACAAATAAAAATTATTATAAAATTAATATACCTATATAATGTATTGTTATGACAATGTATAGTTAGAAAGACGGATTTATATTATACCTACAAATTTATGTAAACCGAGTGCATAATTCAATAAAACATAAAATTATTTCTAAAAGTAACTAATCTACACTTCACTTGTAGTTTGGTGAAAGAGGCCCTTAATGTATCAAATATTTATTACAAATAAAAATTATTATAAAATTAATATACCTATATAATGTATTGTTTTGACAATATAGTTAGAAAGACGGATTTATATTATACCTACAAATTTATGTAAACCGAGTGCATAATTCAATAAAACATAAAATTATTTCTAAAAGTAACTAATCTACACTTCACTTGTAGTTTGGTGAAAGAGGCCCTTAATGTATCAAATATTTATTACAAATAAAAATTATTATAAAATTAATATACCTATATAATGTATTGTTTTGACAATATAGTTAGAAAGACGGATTTATATTATACCTACAAATTTATATAAACCGAGTGCATAATTCAATAAAACATAAAATTATTTCTAAAAGTAACTAATCAACACTTCACTTGTAGTTTCGTGAAAGATGCCCTTAATGTATCAAATATTTATTACAAATAAAAATTATTATAAAATTAATATACCTATATAATGTATTGTTTTGACAATATAGTTAGAAAGACGGATTTATATTATACCTACAAATTTATGTAAACCGAGTGCATAATTCAATAAAACATAAAATTATTTCTAAAAGTAACTAATCAACACTTCACTTGTAGTTTGGTGAAAGAGGCCCTTAATGTATCAAATATATATTACAAATAAAAATTTATATAAAATTTATATACCTATATAATGTATTTTTATAGAAGACGTATATATATATATATTTTACCTACAAATTTATTAACAATAATCTAACTATGCGCTTGCGCCGCGTTTTGTAACGATTAACGCAGGTGGCATTTCTCATCATTATGAAATATACGACTAGTCTAATTGATACGATTATATCAATGAATAATATTTAATTTAATTAGTTATTAATCCGCAAGGTCGTTTACACAACAATTAAATGGTTAACCGATTACCGATAGTCACTAGTTAAAAAGGCTTTAAAGTAATTATTCATTTTTTTAAATGTGAAACGTAATTTGACCTTTTTCTAAGTTCGACAATGAAAGTCTTTTGGATATTTTTTATACTTAGTTAAATGTAAATATTGTTTCATTAATAAGTTTGCGAATAAAAATAGAAATAAATTTTATTATATTAATATTTTGTTGTTCACCATCGCTAAAATGCGGGTTAAACAGCGGTTTAAAAATAACCGTCTGTTGGTGAACTCGAGCCTAAATAAATAATTTCAATTACTTTCAGATTTTAGTCTGAAATCTAGACTATGGCATCTAGTAGAGTCTAGATATAGGTACATATGTTTCTTGTGATTTGAAGTTTGTAAACAAGCACAGTAGCAACGATGTTACAGAAATATTATTGACATGATCTAATCGCTTGCAAATGTTTGGCGAACAAGTTTTTTTATTTACACGCAACCAATTAGCATATATATATATATCATTTCTAAAACACGTCTGTCTGTCTGTTTCACAACGGATCGTGTGTGACATTTCACTAAATGTTCTGTCATATTAGCGTTTTGTGATAAGTTGTCTATATGAAATTCAAGAGTGAATAACATGCAGACACCGCCCATGTTGTAAAACTGGTCTCGATAATTAAATTGAAAATGATTTTTAGCAATAGCAATACTTAATCAGTTTGTGATAAGTTCCACATTCCTTGTCCGAACCGCTAGGGAGTGGAACTCACTGCCTGCGTCTGTGTTCCATCAAAAATTACAACCTCCGGTGTCTTCAAATCTAGGGTAAATGGGCACTTATTAGGTAAGCGTGGTCCATCTTCGGCCGCATCTGCAACTTACATCAAGTTAGATCGCGGTCAAGCGCTGCCATGACTCTATTTAAAAAAAAAATGATTTAAAAAAAAATGTTTTTCTTTTAAATAGATTCAAGGCAGTAAGATGAAATTTTTTCCTTGGGTCCTTGAATAGTTTAGATTCGTAAATTGACCGCAATCGGTGGTATATATATTAACACGTGTGTGTTTTGGATTTTCTTTTTGGGTTCGTGCAGTGCAAGTTTACGCTGGTTGAATATTAAAAACATAATATTTTCCACAAAACACATTGAAAAACAAATGGAGTGACACACACACACACACACACACACACACACAGACACACACGCACACGCACACGCACACGCACCTGTTCCCCGTGATAGTACGAGAATGCGAAATGTACGAAGGAAAGATTGGAAATAATGCATTGTTTTCTAAATTATATATTTTTTAATATATATATTTAAGTAATATACGAATTGTAAAAAATATATATTGATTGAACATAATGTTACCACGTTAAGTTACCGTAAGGGGCTCGTACGACCTTGCAGATGTTGTACCAATTCAATATATTTTAGAAACTGTTGACAGAACTTATCATATCGACGATAAGATGTTTATCGTCAATAAAAATAATTATTGTAATTATATTATACCATTCGATTATCAACTTTAAACGCGGTTGTGATTTTGATATTTTTATATATTTTGACTTTCCTTGTGTAACTTCCTCAGCGCCATCTAGAAACAAACATGTCACACAGCGCCATCTAGCCATAAACTAAGCGAAGCGTATACTGTGTGTGCTGTAGACAACTGATAAATATATACTTAAATATTCTTTCGTAAATATATTATTATTATATCTTCGGTGGTTATTTCTGTTCTGCTAGAGTACCAGTACCTGTTTATTCTATGTATATATCGTAAATATATACATAGAATAAACAGAAAACAATCTCTCCATCTCGTACACTTCCTGACAGAGCCTGAAGAAGCGATTGTGTCAGATTCATAATAATTTTCATAAATTCTGAATGTTACAAAATCGTTTTTAGACCTTTCCCATAACTCTGATGGGTAAAATAGTAGCAGTGGTTTCCCCGTTGGCTTCTGCTCAAATTATTTTAGAGATTATTTGAATTTCAAGGATGCTACAGCCTCGTCTACTCTAGGTCTCTATTTCCGAGTTCATATAACCCAAATGTTTTTCAAAGTTCTCGTGAATAGGCATCTTCTGGGTTGAGAATGAGGTTCGCTCCATCTTAGGCCTCATCCTTGCTGAACAGTTGGTTGTTGGCCAAAAGCAAACTCATCTTTGATAAATAAAAAAAAAGGTAGGTGAGTGGTTATACTCACACCTCAAGTGGTGGTACTCACACACCAATACGAACAGACATACAATCATAATACGATGGATACGAAATGATAACATCTTATCATTCATCGTCTTCCAACTTTTAGTTTTGATGTCAAATCACCAAACTGACTGACTCATTATTTGTGCGTAAGAGACTCAAGTGTCATAAAATGTAACTGAGTCAAAGTGCTGTAAAGATATTGTGTTTTGTATGTGTAATCATTCCAGTACTCACTTCCGTAGTTAACTATCAGTATAATTTATGTATTAATAAATGCACTTTGATAGTTTACTTTGTAAGTCAAACAATTGGTTTGATATATATTTTTTTTTTTAGGTGGCAAACATATTGACGGTACACTTGACGGTAGTAGGTGGATACCGTCGCCTACTAAAAAAGCAAGCAAAGCCATAGGTGAAGTACTTGGTGTGATAAAGGAGTAGGGATTAAAACATGATATGGAAATGGGCTCATGTATCCCTTAAGCACACACCAAAACACTTTAAGCACAGATGCTGTTATGTCACCGTAAAATAGTGTCACACACATTTTTGTGACTTTCTTTCTTTCTACTCAAGCTTTACAAAAAAAAAAAAAACACAGTGGCACTCCGGGAGTGCCGATAGAAGTGAAAACTTAAACAATTACGTGTGTATTTTTTGAATCGTCAGGAAAGTACATAGTCTTATATACAGAGGTGTCGGTTACAGTTACGGTGACAGTGTCGCGAGTTCAATGATTTTTTCCCATCTCAAAAAATGCCAACATGCATGTGTATCTATGTACGTACATACATAATATATATATGTGTACATACTTATATACAGAGGTATCGGTTACATGGTAACAGTGTCGCGAGTTCAATGGTATTTTTCCCATCTCAAAAAATGCCAACATGCATGTGTATCTATGTACGTACATACACAATATATATATATATATATATGTACATACTTATATACAGAGGTGTCGGTTACAGTTACGGTGACAGTGTCGCGAGTTCAATGATTTTTTCCCATCTCAAAAAATGCCAACATGCATGTGTATCTATGTACGTACATACACAATATATATATATATGTACATACTTATATACAGAGGTATCGGTTACATGGTAACAGTGTCGCGAGTTCAATGATATTTTTCCCATCTCAAAAATGCCCAGCGCGCCTAAAGAAGTTTAATTTAGATTTTTGAAGTGAATTCAAAAATCTAAATTAAAGGTCGAACAAAGACAACATTTTTATCAGTTCTGTGACCTTAGTTATGAATTGTTTTGAGACTCTTCGCCATAAAAGAATATTGCACGCTAAGCACGTTGCATGTTTTATTAAGTTCACATTCAAATTTAGAATGCAACACAATTTGAATATGCTTTTGTTTAACATTATAATATTTTTAAATGTTTTTAACAAACTTTATTGTGCTGCGAACATTCGGTGTACCTTTTGCCACAGAACAGATATTGGAAAATAGAAAAATTCGCGTTGTTGATTTAAAGGGTTTTATTATTTTAAGAATATAGAAGAATTTAGAACATGTTATCGACTACCGGTGATGGAAAAGTGTAGTTGTATGGAAATCGGTTGTAGCATCCCTTATAGTCCGTTCGCGAGGAAAAAAAGTTTGAATGGAAAAATTACATTAAATTCTACAGAAGGTTTTATTTTGTAGTTTGATTAAATATTAGCCTGTAAATGGTATTTTCGAATTTGCTACAAGGTGACGTTCCGGATTTATTTTTAAATGCCTTTTGAATGTTAAATTTTCAAATATTAAAACTAAAAGATTTATTGGCAGGTAAAGCTTATTACGCTCTGGATGATTTTTTAAATGACACATTCTAGAATAGTGTTCTGATGACTTTAAATTTGACATTGATTTGTGTAATAGTTGTTTTGACACGTGATATATAAATATATTGTGCACACCAAATGTGATAGTACATGTTGGGACGTTGTATTAAATAGTATTTATGTTATCTGGTTTTACACCTATGTACAGGCAAATAAATGATTTCATTGATTGATTGATTGATTGATTGATTGATTGATTGATTGATTGAAAGTAAAGTTACGCCCGCCATCTCGAGGGACCTCACGAGGGGCGATAGTTTTCCTAAACACTGCCGGCCAACTTCCGCAGTTCTTATTCAGATATGAAATAAGAAATGTAGACTTTCTCACGCTTCACTTTGAGATACAGCTGCGTCACTCCAGCTTGTTAGAGGTCGGTTTTTTAATTTCTCAATACACTGGATGAAGTTTGTTTTGCAAATTCACTACGATTGCTTTGTATTTTTCGAATATCGGATCGCCGCGAATGTTTGTAACAAGTAAACTATTCAGATAGCGTAACGGTTCGCGATACCGTATTCGTAGCGACACACCGTGGGATAGATATCTATCTGTTAAAAGGCGAATCATGAGTTTCGATGCGCGCAGATTTACTAATGTGAAATGAGGATAAAATATAAAGACGGTTTCATTTTTATAAAATATATTTTGATGTTTAAAAAAGATAAAACTCTTATCTAGTAGGTAAATCTTATCTCTCTAATTGAGCGTGATTCTCTGGAAACTGGACAACTTTAGGTCCGATTTCGTCTCGACAAACAGTCCCCTGGCTAACTTTTTTCAAAGTTTAATAATTTTATTTAATTACTAGCTGTTGCACGCTACTTAGTCCGCGTAACTTTATAAAATATAGCCTATGTTACTCGCTGAAAATGTAGCTTACCAACAGTGAAAGAATTTTACAAATCAGTCCAGTAGTTTCGGAGCCTATTCAATGCAAACAAACAAATAAATCTTTCCCCTTTATAATATATTAGTATATAGTATATAGATTATCAACGAGGTATCTTAAAATGCATAAGAAATATTACATAAAAATTAAGATTAATTGTATTAAATGTTATTGAGCCATATCAGATGATTGATTGTTATCATCATAACCGACAATCAATAAGCGACCACTGTTAACTAATAAGGGATGGTGTTAACTAATTAACTCTTTAGATAATTACTCGTAGTTGCCAAATTTCAAAGATTGGGAATGAAAACATTTATTAGATCTTGGCCCGTTAAAAGGATTAATCTGGTTAAGAATGTTGACGGTTCCGATGAAACGCTACTGCATGAAATATTCAGACGTGTAGCTGTTAGTGCTGTTAGGGCCAAATGTACGACCTGACTGACAAAAGATACGTGAACAGAATTACAACTTAGCTTATTGTGTACTTTCCAATAGTGTTTTGCGAGCGATACAAATTTAGCAATCTGCATATATATATATATATATATATTTATATAAATTTTACTACATCTGTGTGTATATAAAATATCGCATTTAAATTAAGAAAAACGAAAATGAATTATTAAATAAAGTTAAATTATTGTAATTATTTTTAATATGCGATCATCATAAATTATACTACTAATTAATTTTAATAGATTACCTTACCTGTGAAATACTTTTTTATGATAAATAATAAAATGTATATTTAACATTAACTTTAATAAAGAAAATCACATTTTAAAATTAATAATGTATGATACTTTTTTAAATTTTTGTCTGTTTTTGTTACGATTTCACGCCTTAACCGATCATCATGAAATTTTGCATACACATATTCAGGGCACAGAAAGGACATAGGCTACCTTTCATCCAGAAAAAAGTACTGTTCTGTGTAAAAAATGTAAAAAAAAATATCTAATTATATATGTATTTGTTCTGTGACAGCAAAGCGCCCCACGCCACAGAACAAAAAAGCTAGATTTTGATGTTTTGGGACTGTTTGAAATTGGCCAGAGGCGTTTAAGGCTCGAGTTCACAAACAGACGGTTAGTTTTTAACAGCTGTTTAAAATTGAAACAGCCGTTTAATAATATTTTGTTGATCACCATCGCTAAACTGCGGGTTAAACGCCCTAAACATTAAATTAATCATTAAGTTAATCAGATGTTCAGGGCGTTTAACCCGCATTTTAGCGATTGTGAACAACAAAATATTTTTAAACGGCTGTTTAAATTTTAAACAGCTGTTTAAAAACTAACCGTCTGTTGGTGAACTCGAGCCTAAATGTCTCGCGTTGACATTTCAATTCAACATTGACACCGATTGACATTCGCGCTGTAAAATTAAAAGTTATCAGCGAACTTCCCGAAGTTTATTAGCCGGCGTACGTAGCCTACCGTTAATGGCTTGTCGGCTGTGTGATTAATGGCGTCAGATTCGTAAATGGCCAGTACGTATACAGGTTGATTTTTTTTTTAATACCTGGAGCGTACCTTTTGTAAATATCTTTTTACAAAATGCACAAGTGTTTTTTTTTTTCTATCACCAGTCATTTATAACACAATATTAAGCAGCTCAATATTAATATATTTATAAAGAAATTTAAAGAAATACTAGTTGATAAATGTTACTATGATTTAAAAGATTATAATATGTCTGATAACTTAGTGGATGGTGGTGATTAAAAAATTATTTTGTTATGTAGTAGTGTTCTCAAAATATTTGCACACCCCAAAGGGTAGAATGTGGCGAGAATTATTCAATATATATAAAACCATTGTAATATTTGTAATCACCTATATTCAGCAAATAAATTATTATTATTATTATTATTCTCTTTATTGATTTTATTTCTTAATATTTTATTTTTTACAATATAAATATTTAAAAAAAAAAACAATAAATATTATTAATAATAATAATAATTATTATTATTACATTTTTCAAAAATCGTAATGTTTTATTATTATAAATGGTTTTTGAAATCACATTAAAATCCGTTAAATAGTACACTTAGTAAATACGTAATTACACTTAGTGGTGTGGGTGGCAGGGCACACTGAATTTCGCAGTTATTTTGGACAGCTGTTCTTTAAGACAGTGACCACCCCCTTAAAGAAGACCACTTACCGTGAAATAATTACCACGTGTGTTTCGGTGAGTGAGTAAGAAATTCCAGAGCTTTTTCTAATCCCCTATCGTTAGTATTGGTCGTCAGCGCACTCGCAGCAACCGTGGCTTTGTTTGTGTTACAGGTGACGGTAGAGCCACCTGCCATCGAGTGAACCGTCTCAGCCTGTCTGAAAACTTTAATATATAAAAAAATAATTTCGTAGAACTAAACTGACTAGAAAACAGAAAAATATGTAGTTTTTTATGTAACTGTTCACGAAGATTATTTGTTCAAATTTTGTCTGTTTTTTTTTTTTTAATTTATTTTCTTGCGTTTATACAACTCTTGTATACACACAGTCTTAAATTTATTCATGTCACAAGCAGGTTTTGTTTGATATAAGAGCAATAAGGAGATACATATACTGAATGATATTCCAACAGAAGGTATATAATACATACATACTTCTGAAGATGAAGTTTTTATTTTTAAACTAATGTAAAAATTTGTGTGTTCTGTAAAATAGACCGTTAGCCTGTCTACCACCATTTATCACGAGAAATATGTGGCAAGTGATTAGCATACATATATCAATATATATCAAGTGATGGCATAACCAAAAGTGATTGCTGTATCTTACAACAACGAAGGTTTACTGGGAAGGTGTGATATTTGCATGACGGTCGGGCGTTTTGGGCGCAGTTAGGTCGCGTCTTTGAACTTTGCGTTTTTGTAACGTAATTATAATCGGCATGCAGTTTGTTATGAAGTACTCACCGCACACATGCGCAGTTCTGTTTCAATTTAAAAAAAAAAATTGATTTGATTGATGATTTTATTAAAATCCTGGATTTTCTGTATAATTTGAAATATGTATTGTTCGTTGCCACCGAATGAGAACTGTTGGACAACAATATTTTTTATTATATGGGATCAAATTTCAAACAAGAGTCAATTCTTCTCCACTACCATCAAATTCGTTTGGATATTCTATGACAAAGTACTGGCAAGTAACCTCAAAGTTGTTTTCAGTCTCTTTTTGAACAAAACTGTAATTGTTCTGTAGTCTTCAGTAAGAAGATGGTTGCTGCCACCAGATATGTTGCCCAATTTATAAATAAAATAAATTGTCTATTTTCCTGATAAATTACATGGCAAAACTTATTGCCCACATTAGGCTTTATAGGCTGCACCAGTCCTGTGTGGAATGAAACGTACCTGAGCTAGTTAAGCGTTTTTTTTGACGACTAGTAATTCGCTTATAGATTTCCTACCGCTGGCCAGACGGTAGGGGTATGTGGGGGTCGCCCAGCACCTGATCTTAGCGGCACTGGGAATACCCACTAACACTCCCCGGTGTCTCCTTGCCTTTTGAACATAATGAACCGGGCTCTGCCGAGGCAACAACTCCAATCTACCCCAGGGCAGCCTAGCCATTGCTGTCTAGACTAACTCAAATGGGGGATTGCCCGGAGACACCGGGGCAATCACCAGGCGGGGGGGACCTTGTGCAGGCACACACAGCTAGCCAGCTATGTGCACAGGTCCCCTAGGACATTTAAAGACGGGCTAGATATGACCGCCTTCTCCTACCCAACCGCCTGCGTCTGAGGGAAGCGAGACTGGCCTCTTCCTCTCGCTCCCTCTCAGCTGCCTTCTTTTGCGACATTACGGATTCGCAGAAGGAAGCAACTGCTTTCCAAGTGGTCACACTATCAAGCATGGCTTCAACCATGCTTGACAATGTGACCTCTCCACCAACCAGCGCCGTCCTCAACTCCCGACGCTGAAATCTCCAGGCCGAGCATACCTGGAGCGTATGCTTGGCCGTGTCACTCTTCCCTTTGTATACAGTGCAGAAGCTTCCCGAAAGCTGCCTATAGTATATAACATTAATATGAACGTCGACCAGTGAACGCTGCGCACACGCACGCGACTTACCTTAAAGGATAAGACGACGCGAAGTATGAATGAGTGTGAGAAGTCGTTGCGGCCACTACTGGTAAAACGGACAAGTTCACAGCTTGTTGTCGCACGTGCCCCTGCATTAAACGGTGATTAAGTCGACGTTGATCTGTCACTGTCTCGTACGAGATTACACGGGCTATTTATGCTGTAGGTACGGTAGGCAGAAAAAGTTTCAAGGCACGTACTCAGAGATATGCTCGTTTGGTATTACATATATCCTCATTTTAAGAGTGCTTTTTTTTAAGCATACTCATGCGTTTGAGTATTGTGACATCCTGTTTATGTTTTGCATATATTGCGACCGATAACCCAGCAGAGAACTTCTGTCTATATGATTTTTATTTAATTGTATTTGGGATACAAACAGAAGTAATTTTACGGTGTCGAAAGGTTATCTATCTATATAAATAAAAAAATGAATCGCTAAATGTGTTTCTAGGCATTAAACTCGAGAACGGCTGGATAAATTCGTACAATTTTTTTCAATATTATTTAAAGTCTAAGGAAAGTTCTTACGAATAAAATAATTCGAAAAAAAATAATAATTGGGGTGTGGCTTTTCGTGGACACGGCCGTGTGTTTTACGTGAATAACAATTACACCACTCGATAGCTAAAGGATCAAAGATTTGAAAATAACAAAAGTAGCGCAATTCTTTTCACAATAACTCACAAACTAATGAATAGAATATCAGGAAATTTTAACAGCTGTCTTTTGAAGGTTAGTACTGACTGAAAAAGAGGTGAATGCATAGCGCCATTTATGTGTTAGGCCGGGACTTTTCAGCCCATGTAAAACGTGTACATTACGAGTAAAATTTTCTTTAAACATACTATATGTATATATCCAACGAATCCGAATATACCATATATATATACAAAAAAATCTTTGATCCTTTAGCTTTCGAGTGGTTTAATTATATTTTGGATGTGGACGATAGATATGTCAAAATTAAACATCCGTGCGAAGCCGGTGACTGTTTGCAGGGTACTGTATGACAATCTTGTATGTATATACTAGCAGGGTACTGTATGACAATCTTGTGTAGGTATACTACATGCAGGGTGTTAACAAGCTTGTCTTTTCATATCTTTACGCCATGTGTACAATGTAAATCATTAATAATGTACAAATTGAGAGCTGACTTGAGTGCAATTGAGGAAAATTGATTGGTCTATTCATAAAAGACTTACTTGTTATGTACACAAAGACAACTCAAGGGGAAATTTGTTACAAGCGAATATGAACCTTAATGGTTGATTGATACGTCAAAGCGATAGGTCTGAATGGTTTATTTAATTGTCGCTGTGTTAATGGAATTTTTTTTTACAACAACTTGTAGTTTATAAATTTTGTAAATGTTTTTACAAAAAATGTTTTATTTTTTGGTTTTTTTTCCCGAATGGTGGCTTTCAGCTCGTTTCTTCCTATAACATATGATGGTTGCAAACATAACATCATCTATACATATAATATTCACATTTTGAATATTATAATGATGTCGATATATTGGTAAATAAATGAAGATTGATGTTTGATTGAAAGGATCGAATAATGTGACTGAAAAAAGTAACACTATTTCTAAACGAGACAGAGAAAAAAAAGGAATTTATAATAATAATAATTTATGGAAATTTTTAAGTGGTAAATTTATGCTACTAGTTAATATGACCTTTTTTTAGAAATCTATACTTATACTAATATTATAAGTGCGAAAGTGTGTTTGGATGTATGGATGTTTGTAACTCTTTCACGCAAAAACTACTGACTGATCACCATGAAATTTTGCATACACGTTGTCTGAGACACCAGAAGGGACATAGGGTACCTTTCATCGTTCAACGCCGACGAAGTCGCGGGCACCAACTAGTTGCTTATATATTAAGTATCCTGTTATTTAGAAGATATAGTTAAAAATATATTTTTTAACTGTGCAAACTAGACACAATATGCCCGTGATTTACCTTTTCAATATTTTAACTGTTTGCAATGATCATAAGGTCTAAATTGAATTGGCTTGAAGTATCGCTTTTGAATTCCTAGGTTTTTTTTTTACGAAAGCTTCAAAAGTATTTCTGAGTCAGCATCAATGCAGCAATGACCCTGTAGTGCCAAATAAAAGTAAAAAAATGCACAATAAATGTATTATGAACCTTAATTGCTGCGATATAAGGAATTAATTAGTCTTTTAGTACATACATAAGATGAATAATGATTTCATAATTGCCACAGAATAACCTTTTATGGTGTTACGACGTCAGCTCCGTGTATTGGTCTATTAAAATAACTTTTTCATTTTAAAAAGACACCGACAACTGTATGGTGTTTTTTTTTTTTATAGTTAAAATAAAGCGATTAATATTTTATTATGTTCGATAATGAGGCAATGTTATTTTGCTCATGGAGTTGCGATTTCCAATCTCCCACTTGCGATAATTGACTTGCTGCAAGTTTTACATCCAAAACTAAGTATATTAATATTATATAAATGTGAAAATAACTATGTTTCGGTTACATTTTCACGCCTTAAGCACTTACCGTTAAAAATATTTTGGTAAGAGTGACATTATTTTTTGTTATTTTTTTAAAGTTCTTACCGTTAAAAATATTTTTGTAAAAGAGTGAATTTTTTAAAGTTTTTTTTTTTTTGTTCACCGTGATGGACGCGGACAGGTGAACACGACATAACGCCATCAATTTAATTTAATTATCCTCGATCACGTTTTGTCATAATTATCGTAAAGTGGCCGAGTGACATTTAAAGAAATATTGTTTGTTGTGCAGAAGCCAACGACGCAAAGGTTGTAAGACTTTCATCTTAACTGGCAGACAACAGCACTAGTGCGAAGCAGGCGCACTAGTTTTGTTGACTAACTGCTCATGGTACAGATTTGTCTTGACAGAGTATACAGTGTGGAAAATTCTATAAAAGTATTTCTAAAAGTAACTAATCAACACTTTACTTGTATTTGGTGAAAGAGGCTCTTTTTTAGTATAGTTTTGGCTTTGGCTTTGATAGTCTCTACAGGTTATAGACTAGGTTAAACTACATAAGTTAAAGTATAGTTAGACGTATTTGACAAGTGTATACCGTATCTTATATACAGTGGGGAAAAATAAGTCGGGCCCTGGAGGGAAATTACCTTAAATCCTTAAGTTGGCTCATTTTACATAAAGTAGACATTCCTTTATTTTTAAAAAGAAACAAGACTGCATTCAAAGATTTTCTAAAACTCGCTTGCCTCGTCCGGGACTCGAACCAAAACTAAAATTTAAAAAAACAAACACTCGCTATTTTATTATACTAATCGATGGGATTATTATTCAGGATAAAATTTCTCTAACAAACATTTGGTCTTAAAAATAAAAATGTTGGAGAGATAGGAGAACTGTTAATTGTATTTTACTTGTTGAAAGTGAACAGTAAGTATGGATTAGTATAATAAAATAGCGAATGTTTGTTTTTTTTTTAATTTTAGTTTAGGTTCGAGTCCCGGGCGAGGCAAGCGACTTTTAGAAAATCTTTGAATGCAGTCTTGTTTCTTTTTAAAAATAAAGGAATGTCTCCTTTATGTAAAATGAGCCAACTTAAGGATTTAAGGTAGTTTCCCTCCAGGGCCCGACTTATTTTTCCACACTGTATAGGGCGTCTGTAGATGGGGTGGCATCCCTCACTCACTCACCGAGACACAACAGCACACGTGCTGTTATTTCACTGTATAGTATTCTATAAGGGGGTGGTTACTGCCGCCAGATGGACTGTCCAAATGACTGCGTAAAAGCACTGTGCCCTGTTTCCAAGTCCAGACCAGAGCCGACTTTGAAATGTTCATTTCCAAAGTTGACCCCGCCGGGAATCGAACCCGTGGCCCGCTGAGACTAGGCACTAGGCAAGCACCCTTACCACTCATCCAACATCAAAATCGATTCAGTTCAGTCTTCAAAAAGACAGTAGATATTCAGATAGACAGACTTAATTTCGCAATTGTAATATTTTTATTTATATGGATTAACATATTAAAGATTTTAAATATACATATGTAATATAGGTTGGTACCTATTTTATGTTAAAAGTGGTTCGAGAAAATAATAACATAACCATAACTATATGTAAATAGTTAAAAACTGACTATTCCAGAAATATCTTACTGTAACAGTTTTATAACCGTACAAAGCATCAAAATGATAATGTCAAAACGAGCATCTAATCTGTTTGACACATCGCTGAAATATCACCAAACGATAATGAACCTTAAGAGCATCGCAATAAAATTTAAATCAAAATTTATTATTGTTTTACCAGAGTCCATAATCAGTCGTTCCCCCTAGTAAAAAATCCAGTTTATAATGATCCGCATTGTTGTAATAGTTGTGAGAGGGTAGAGGTCTTGCTATGTTTGATGGTTGTAGAGCATGCGTTTAACAGGATGTGCGCATGCGACGCTCTTTGAATGTTAATCTTGTCATAGATTAATAAATTAAATGATTGAAAGAGAGATACAAATCTCAATATGCAATAAAAAATGTGATAAAAGATGTTGGATTTTTTTTTGTAATGTAATAGATATTATTGGTCGTGATTAAAGATGTTTATAAGATACTAGTATATGCCCGCGACTTCGTCCGCGTCCGATCTCTACCGAACTTCAACAGGAACACCCGCTGGACTAATCTGAAGATTGTTAGAAAGTTTTATCAAAATCGGTTCAGCGGTTTTGAAGTCTGTAGGAGACATACGAACACACATCGCCTTTTAAACTAATACTAGCTGGTGCTCGCGACTTCGTCCGCGTTGAAAATTAAAAAAAAAGCAATATAACGCTTAACCTCGTGTTGCTATAACACTTTGGACAGGCATTAGTTTTTTATTTTTTATTTATCCCTCCGGAATAGTCCTTTTTTTATGGATTAAAGGTACCCTATGTCCTTTCTGGTGTCCCAGACAACGTGTATGCAAAATTTCATGGTGATCGGTTCAGTAGTTTTCGCGTGAAAGAGTTACAAACATCCAAACATACTTTCGCATTTATAATATTAGTATAGTTTTGAAATGTGAGATAGGTCATTGAATTCTTATTCAGGACTTATTTTGAATTCCACGATGATAGTATATTATCTCAACACTTATGATATTCTTTTAAAAAGAGCTGTGTTTTGGCGCTTATTGGCGCCATCTACTGTATACGTCTAAAACAGGCATAAGACACTCGTATTACCAAAATATTATTAAATCAGAGAATCACCTGTTAAATTGCTCATGTTACATATCATCAAGTGGACCATCAGCCTGTCTGACTATCTATAATAAAGAAATAGGTAGGTTATAAGCTTGTTAGGTATATATCATTCTTTATTTAGAAGACCTATCTGTCTCATAATCTATGACGAGTTATGGCGTTACCGCGCATCGCACCAGTGACATAATAGTGCCATGCTACCATACATTATATATATTATTTTATTCAGATTTTATGATTACACACGTCATCGAGACTTTTAGATTGATCCGATTAACATATCAATCAAAATTTGATGACGAACTTGAAATACGATTTTCAATCGACTGGTTTTTCCCGAACCCATTCATTGCATTCTGCGAACGAATATAATGTACTTAGTTGTAATGGCGTCATGGGTTGAGCATAATATGGCATTGCATGGCATGGGGTCATGTTGGGGTTTCACGCTTCACACTCTTTACTTTAATAAAGTTCAACGTTTCTTTTATAATTTAACAAGCTGGGCCCGCGACTTTGTAGGCATTGAAAAATTAAAATACATATACGAGTTAATAACGCCTGACATCTTTATGGCTGTGACTAGAATCTAACATTTTTTCAGAATAAAAAGTCTCCTATATTTATAAACAGGTAATAAACTATTTGTGTTTGTGTTATTGAGGAACAAACATACTAATTTTCGCATTAATAATATTAATAATATTAATAGTATTATTAATGCGAAAGTTATAATACGCCAAAAGTACCTTTACAATGAGTTAACAATGACCGCAATCGCTAGCGAGAGCATAAAATATTTACATGGAAAATTGTCAATTAGACATTGACAGTTGACAGTTTTTCATATAAATGTTTTACCCTTTCGCTAGCAAGTGCGGTCATTCTATACTCAAGGTAAAGTCACAGTCTAAAGTAAAACTCAAACCCAGTACATGTTTCTCGCGAATTATCTAGTAGATATTAATGGGGGGTAGACTGCATTCCGCAGGAATACACTTGATAGTCAGTCTGGCGGAAGTAACCACCCGGTTACAGAAAACATTTGTTTAGTTTGCAACTTTTCCAATATTAGATATTTTTTTTAATTACTAAGGCATTTTAGACTAAGCGCCGGAACACGTAGGCATAAAACTTATTACTTCAACAACGTTTTTGTAATCTCCATAGCTTGTGTTAAATGGGCAACAGTCACCTTGCCTGCTTATTATTCAAACAAAGTTTGTACGAAAGCAGTAGGTACTAACAACAAGAGAAAATGAAAAGCAATTTGAAAGAATGTCAACAAGTGAAGAAAATGGCGAATTAAAGTCGCGAACAGTTTGACAGTTGACAGTGACGCGAACACGAGACCGTTTAAAGAGAAAATTGTCACAGCCACAGGAAGTTAAGGGTGGACGATCGCGCCGCGACGAAAACACGTCGCCTCATTATTATCGCTCCGTTTCCCTTAAACGTAAGTCGCTCGGTTAGTTTTCTATCTTTTTTGTCCTATTGTTAGCCTATCTATAGTGTAGTGTGGCACGAAAGTGTTATTGTGCATTTTTAAAAAAATAAAATCAGTTTTTAAAAAAATATATAAATAAACTACTCTGTGTCTGTGATACATACGATATGACATATGTCAGAATATCTTTTAAATACTTTTTGATTTAATAAAATTAGCACCTCTTGTGACTTTATTTTGTCTTTTATACATTTTTTTTTAAATAATAACAATCATTAAAGTTTTTCATTCAAAACATCGAGATATTATAATACTAATTCCGGTATGTGGCGAGGATTTAGCTTAGCGGTCTAAACTCCGCCTAGACGACCGAACATTGACGACTACAAGCGCCTTAATACAATTAGCTTAAAGGACATCACCCATTTTGGGCGGTCAGCGATATTTTACACGTTATTATTATCCAAACATTTTTTCACAATGGCGCCAAGGCTCTTTCTAAGCGTTTTCTCCGTGATAATATTCTGCCTTAAATAATTAACAATACCTATAATAAAAATGTATTTATTATAATTCCATATAATTCTCCAAATGTTACAAAAATGTTACAAAAATGTTTAACTTTTTACATATAAATATAATCTTTACAACTTTGTTGTGATATTGAAAAATGTTTAAAATATTGTGTTCAATTATAATAATAAAATAAGTTCAATATTGTTGGCCAGCACTTTTAAAATTACCCCAAAAATGTATGATGTCCTTTTATAATCATATTTTGTAAGAAATAATAAAGGACTCAAGATCTTTAATATCGTTAATTTTTTTTTATAGTGAACCGTACGCGGTCTTAACAAGTTATATTAGACAAATGCATACAATACAGTCAGACACATCCACAAATAAGGTTGCCGTGATTGTTTAAATAGACGCTACCAAAACAAGCGACATCACCACAGACTAACTTAGTACGCTAACGCTTGACATCACTTTCAAATCGTCGAGTGTTAAAGAAAGCGAACAGTTTAGGCGTCGATATGGTGTTGCCCCGGGGCGTTAAACGTTTCTGTGTGCCATACAGAGGCTTATAGAGTTATTGTCTTTGCCAACAATAAGCGCGTTAGTGGCTGTTACGACAGCCCGTATCCGACTTTCATATTGCTAACGCGCGATCTTCGCATATTGCAAAATATAATAATATATTATGTCCTTGCAAGGTGCGATTGACGAATTTACAAGTTTATTAAGTTTTTTTGGTTGAGAGATTAGGGCGCATTTTTCGATTTAAATCTTTGCCTGGCAGTACCCCATGAACTCATACCGCCTTCCCCTTTCTTACATCGGACATACAGACGTACAAATGGTTACCATCCTCATCTTGTCCAAATCCCTCTATTTCGGACCAAGCGCTTTAAAACATCTTTTATAATGCGCACTGCCAACGTTTGGAACTCCTGACCTCATATAACCCAAATGTTTTCAAAGTTGGAGTGAATAGGCATCTTCTGGGTTGAGAATGAGGTTCGCTCCATCTTAGGCCTCATCCTTGCTACACAGTTGGTTGTTGGTCAAGAGTGAACCCATCTTTTATAAAAAAATATAATCTTTTCTTGAGAGAAACATCATCAAACCTTGGCATTATTTTTGCCACCCTAAACAGACGTTTCAAAATCAATTTGTGACCATATAAAGTGACGTTTAAATTTTTTTATCAGCATCTCAAGGCAGCAATTAGTTTCAGCATTGTGCAATGTTATTTTTTTTTTCTCTCTCAAAGATCAAATCGTTTAATTGTGACTAATGGAACACATTTCTTACACAGTCCAGACAAATCTTATTAATTAGTTTGAGTGATTTCACCATTGTTGTGGTTCGAGAATCGTTCACACAGTTTTTCCATATCATCTTCAGTTTCTCGGCATCCATTGTAATTGTATATAGGCGTTTTATAATACACAATTTAAAGTTAATTTAATGTCGCCTTTGTTCGTTACATTTACCTAATTAGAATAACAAAGCAACATAATTTATGTATTTTTAATAATATTTAAAAACTAGCTGGTGTGCGAGACTTTGTCCGCGTTGAACGATGAAAGGTACCCTATGTCCTTTCTAATGTCCCAGACAACGTGTATGCAAAATTTCATGGTGATCGGTTCAGTAGTTTTTGCGTGAAAGAGTCACAGACATCCATACATCCATACGAAATATACTTTCGCATTTATAATATTAGTACGTAAGTACGGAAGTACGGATTAGTACGGATGAGATTACAACGCATATTATTAATAACTAGCTGTTGCACGCGACTTCGCCCGCGTAGCATTATAAAATATATAGTCTATCTTACACGCTGATAATGTAGCTTTCTATAGGTGAAAGAATTTTCAAAATCGGTCCAGTAGTTTTTGAGTTTATTCATTACAAACATATAAAAAAATATATATACAAATCTTCTCTCTTTATAATAATTATTAAGTATTATCCCATTGGATATTTATAAGGAAATTTTTGAAAGTTGATCTAAAGAGACATCTTGTTCATTAACACAGACAGGACTGAGTTCTAAATAAAATAAAAATAAATAAATAAATAAATTTAAAAATATATTTTTTATTATTCTTTAGGTCTATTTCTATATGTATAATCTATAATATATATTATTTTAAATTTATGGCTGTATGTAATCTAAATAAATAAATTAAAAAATAAATAAATAAATGAATGCAAAGCAGACAATAAAGAGCGTTTGGAAACAATCACGAAATATCATTTCACCGAGAAGTGCGCACGCGCATCTATCCGCGCAAATACTCCGATTATATACGCTATATATTATATATATGTACTACCTCGCGTTTAGCCTTATTTTTCTGCACTCTATATGCGCATACGCACACTTAGGCCACCGTTTTTGGAACTGTTTGATAGATTTATAATCGATATAATACCGCTATTCCGTCCTCGTCATGAATGTATAACGACAATAGCCATACGACAAATTATTATAGGTATCATAATTTTTTTTTTTTTTTTTTTTTTTTTTTTTTTTTTTTCTTAGTAGTACGGCGATCTGTCTCCTATGTGGGACATTAAGCAGTATGTGTGACACATGTAATTATGTCTTGCTTAGGAGTGCGACCCTTGCCGCGCATCCTGATCGCATATGTAAGGTGACGAACTGATCACCTTAACACATCTTGTGGTATTGTGCGTTTCAATCTGCGTACAGACAATCCGTCATCCATCAAGCCTTGCGCTAATATATTTGGGTGGTTTACGATCCTCTCCTTATATGATCTAGTGTGTCTAATTATTTCCTCCCTGACTGTCGCCATTCTCAAATCACTATGAAGTTGTTCGTTCGTTATAAACCATGGGGCGTTTGTTAGAATGCGCAGCATCTTGTTTTGAAACCTTTGGATTATTTCTACATTCGAGTGCGAAGCAGTGCCCCATAGTTGGATACCGTATGTCCACACGGGTTTAAGAATGGCTTTGTAGAGTAGGAGTTTACTCTCAAGAGACACCTGTGATTTTCTTCCTATAAGCCAGTAGAGTTTTCGAAGTTGATGGCCCAACTGTTTCCTTTTGGTAAAAATATGTCTCTGCCACGTTAGGCGCTTGTCTAGATGCATACCCAGGTAACGCACGCAGTCTGCACGGGGGATCTCCACATTGTTTAGTTGTACTGGCGGACATGCTCCTCTTCTGAGTGTGAATGTGACATTGACAGACTTGGCCTCATTTGCCTTAATACGCCACTTCTTGAGCCATTCGGCTATTTTATCCAGGCCGTTTTGCAGGTTATTAGCCGCCGCTTCTGGCTGAGTATGAGTGGCCAATATGGCGGTGTCGTCCGCAAAAGTTCCCATTGTTGTATTTGGGTCTGTGGGTAGATCTGCGGTAAAAAGCAAGTAGAGAATAGGGCCAGTCACACTGCCTTGTGGCACGCCCGCCAGTATTGGAAAGAGATTTGTCACTGCATCACCACTCTGCACCATGAAGTGTCGATTGGTTAGGAAGGACTTGATTGTCGAGTACAAGTATCCAGGCATAACAGCTTTGATCTTAAATAGAAGCCCTTCATGCCACACACGATCGAAGGCCTGGGATATATCCAAAAACGCGGCCGCACAATATTGCTTGTTTTCAAAAGACTTCACTATGACGTCTGTAAGTCTATGGACTTGATCAATAGTGGCATGTTTATGGCGGAAGCCGAACTGGTGATCGGGTATTAGGTGGTTTTCTTTGATAACTGGTAGCATCCGAGACAATAAGAGAGACTCATATATTTTGGAGGGAATGGGAAGCAAACTGATAGGCCTATAAGATTTTGGGTCATCCGGTTGTTTATTCGGTTTTACAATCATTATAATTTTAGCCACCTTCCATTGCAGGGGAAAAAACTTAAGTTTGGTCATGGCATTATAGATAGACGTGAGACGATTCAATCCTGATGGTGGTAGTTCAGCCAGCAATCGGCTTGTAATAAGGTCGTATCCGGGAGCTTTCTTGGGGTTAGTTTTTTTGATAGCGGCTGCCACTTCTTTTTTTGTGAACGGAGGTGCGTCAGGTACCAGTCCTGTAGGTGAGACGTCAGTGAGAAAATCCCGGACCACTTGATTTTGTCCTGATGTGCTTTCATTCTGGTGAGGTATAAAAACAGACATCAGATGAGTAGCGAACGTTTTCGCTTTCTCAGCGTCTGTACGAGCCCAAGCACCTTCTGAAGTTCGTAGGGGTGGTGAGGCAGTTATAGGTTGCCTGAGCTTCTTTGTTGCCTTCCATAAAGAGTAGTCTGAGGAAGCAGAGGCATCGAGACCACTCAGATAAGTATTGAAGCTGTTGTTACGATCGCGGTCAAGTGCATTCTTGAGTGAACGGATAGCATGGTTTAATCTTGTTTTTATTTGAGGGCACCTAGTAGATTGCCATTGTTTTCTAAGTTTTCTTTTACTTGAAATTAGTTCTTGTATGTGCTTAGGTACGTAGTTTTCAGTGATGTTTTTCTTAGGTATTGGCGTGGAGTTCCAAGCAGCATCCTGTAGAGATCGAGTAAAATGTTCAACAGCTACTGTGATATCACTCTCTGTTTTTAGCCTGATTGTTTCTTCGAAAACGGCATCCACTAGGTGTCGAAACAAGGTCCAGTTAGTTCTGTTATTGTGTAAGACACACTTGGGATCTTTTTCAATTAGAGTGGTGGAAAAGTTCACAATAATCGGCGTATGATCAGAGGATAGGTCCAGGCAACTTTCGCAACTGAAGTAATTTTTGGAAATTCCCCCGATTACACAGAAGTCGATGACGTCTGGTGCTTTGTTTCTATCCGTAGGCCAGTAAGTGGGGCGTCCTGTTGATAGAATATTCATGTTGTTTTCTAAGACACATTTCAAGAGCTCACGACCCCTTGGTAGTACGAGCCTAGATCCCCAGTAAGTGTGTTTGGCATTAAAGTCACCGCCAGCTATGAATCGGCGACCCAGCAAATGAAAGAAGCACTCGAAGTCTGATTGTTTAATTTTGTATCTCGGTGGACAATATATGGCTGAGATAGTTAGTTCGCTGGTGCAATCAGTCACAACAACACTAGTAGCCTGTATACTTTCCGTACAGAAAGGTTTTATTAGGTGGTGTTTAATGTTATGCTTAATCAAGATCGCAGAGCCACCGTGAGCTTTGCCGCCTGGATGCATTGTGTGGTGTAATAAATAACCCGGGAACTTAAGATAGCTTTTATTGGTGAAGTGAGTTTCCGAAATCAGCATCACATCAATTTTATGTAGTTTCAAAAACGTTTTCAACTCCTCGGAGTGGTTTGACAGGCCATTTGCATTCCAAACGCAAATCTTTAGTGCCCCGAATGTGATGCCACTTTTGACATGAGTTCTGTTATTAGTTTGGTGAGGGATAACATTTGGTTCAAGATGGCTTGCATTGTCTCATTCAACCTAAATAGCGAACTTTCCGTTTCTTGCGTGTTGATATTATTAGGCGCTTGATTATTTCGGAGGACCTCTGCATACGACCGGCCAATATTGGTTTTTGGGGGTGGTTTGTTTGGTGTTGGGCTTGATTTTCTTTGATGTTTGGGGTAAGATGCAGGATAGTTAATTTTTTGTAACTCTTTATATATGTTACAACCCTTGTAATTTGCTGGGTGGTTACCATCACAGAGAATGCATTTGACTTTGTCAGAACGTTCTTTCCTAGGGCAATCAACGGTGCGGTGGGATCCTGCGCATTTGACGCAATTCGGTTGTCTGTTACAAAATTTTTTAGTGTGCCCATACCGTTGGCAATTTGCACATTGTGGAATTTCACGTTTGGGTCTTGGTGCTTCAAATGTAACCCTGCAATTGAGTAAGCTTTTGATGCTGTAAATCTCCTTGTTGTTAGTTTGTTGTTCGAGATCAATGTAAAACATATTAAGTGGTTGTTTCGTTAGTCTGTGTTTAATGTTCCAAATGTTTCTGACTCTGTGTTGAAGGTCTTCTAATGCCGATTTAATTTGTTGCTGGTCAGTCGAAGGATGTATGTTCCTTAGAACAACTCTGAAGCTCCTTTCCGATTTCGGTTGATAGGTGTAGAATTCTGTGTTTCTTTTTTTTAACTCCTTGTATACAGCTGAGTAGGTCTCGGCAGATTTCAATTGTATTTTGACTCGTTCAGACTGCAGAACCTTGATTTCGAAGTCACTTTGCGCTACTTCTGTTAACATTGTTGTTAGCGGTTGGATGTTGCTAACTTTGTCCACAAATATTGGTGGTGGTTTTTGTGGTTTAGGAATTATTGCTTCAACGGGATCTGAATCATTGAGTAGCTCAGTGAAGCTATTTGTTGTAGGAGTGGGTGCCGCCAGCCAGTAATTTAATTTAGTTTGCTTTGGCAACTTGAGGATTGCATCCGGGCTGGCTCTTTGCCGTTTTCTGTTCTGGACTAAAGTCCAATCCTGCTCTTGAACTTGGTCGTCGTTAACATCTCCGTGTGCCGTCCCCCATTCAGTATTTCTACTTGTTGATTGGCCACTATGAGAGTTAGACCTAGGGCGACTCAAAAACAATCCTTTGTGGAATACCTGTTGGTGTAATATTTTCGCTTGGTTAGTACTTGGACTCCTCAAACTCGCTTCATTCAATCGAAATTTGTCCCCCCCAGATACTATGGGACAGTCTGGGCTCAGCTGCTCAGAACAGCTTTGCACAGAGAGGGATTCTCCGCTGTCAGCGGTACCCTCCTGGGGTAGTTCCGTATTTAATTCCGACATTGCCATGATTTTGCTTTGGGGTGAATACTCGGGACGCTTCCCCATCACGCCACGGCCACATTTTTTGAGTTATTTAGTCCTCAAGGCTGGTGGTAGCCTCCTCTGGGTTATGAATCCCAGGTGAGCGGTTATACCGCCGCTGACTCGGTCGCCAGAGCCTCGTCTGTTATTCAGCAGGGAGTACCACGACATGATATGACATCATGCCGCCGTCATGCGACGCGTGCAGGTGAGGATGACAGTAGGGCCGGTTTGGTGTTTTTCCGTTCTCCCCTTACTCCCCTAATTTATAATTTAGTAATTTAGGTATAATTTAGGTAAAAATTTTTTTATGGTTTTCATTGTAGTTTAATATTTAGTGGATATTAAAAAAAAATATTTATACGGTATTGAAAAAAAAAACGGTTTTATTATTATTGTAATTAATATTTATTATTAGTTTACACGCAACTATTATGTTGATAAATTTTATTTACATACTAGCTGGTGCCCGTGACTTGGTTCGCGTTGAACGATGAAAGGTACCCTATGTCCTTTCCGGTGTCACAGACAACGTGTATGCAAAATTTCATGGTGATCCGTTAAGTAGTTTTTGCGTGAAAGAGTTATAAACATCCATACATCCAAACATACTTTCGTATTTATAATACTAGCTGGTGCCCGCGACTTCGCCGGGTTGAACGATGAAAGGTACCCTATGTCCTTTCCGGTGTCCAAGACAACGTGTATGCAAAATTTCACGGTGATCGGTTCAGTAGTTTTTGCGTGAAAGAGTCACAAACATCCATACATCCAAACATACTTTCGTTTGTTGCGAGAAAATACGACTCAATTATGAATTCGATTTACGCACTGTATGCATTAAGTATTTTAGCGCGTCAAAATGTCAACATTACTTTAAGGTTGAGGAGTAGATTGTACTCAGCGCTTGTTCAATTACAGTCATGCACAAGATCTATACTTACTAATATTATAAATGCGAAAGTATGTTTGGATGTATGGATGTTTGTGACTCTTTCACGCAAAAACTACTGAATCGATCACCGTGAAATTTTGCATACACGTTGTCTTGGACACCGGAAAGGACATAGGGTACCTTTCATCCAAAAAAAAAGGACTTTTCCCGAGGCATAAATAATAAATAAAAAACTAACGCCTGGCCAAAGTGTTATAGCAACACGAGTTCGAGCGTTATATTGCTATTTTTTTTTCAATTTTCAACGCGGACGAAGTCGCGAGCACCGGTTAGTTCTTCAATAAAATGTATCTCTTTCTTAACGGTGCGAAGGATATATGTCTAAAATTCCGTAATGTTTTTGTTTCACGCCGAACGACGGTATGTCGTCGATGCAATTAACAACATTTTTAGCGGATGCAATCCGCTCAAGTGAGGTTAAATTTACCGTTTTTGGCATTATTTCTTAATAATAAAATTATTGCAACGGCCTTCCGTCGTCGTCGTCGGCGGCCTTCTTTCAAATTCATTCCTTTAATTTCGTCAAAATTGGTCGAGTATTGTTTAAAATGAATTGTCCATGGTTGGCCGCCGGACGACCAAGGTTGGCCCAAAAGTTAACCAGCGCCAACGAACGCCAATGCCAATGAGCATAGATTAAGTTTTTTTTTTTTTTTTTTTTTTTTTCTAATTTTGAAATGGGTTTTAGCATAAAGGCCGGCAATAAAACGGTTACACAATTTATTGTGTATTAAATTAAGAAATCGTGTTGTGTTGTTGAATTTCGAATGCTAAATAGGTGTTTTTATTTTAAAAAAAGAAATAAGTATTTAAATATTTGCATTGCAAGGTTAAATTTTTGCAGACGTTCTTAGTACGTTTTAATAATTCAGATTAATTTTTTTTTACAGAAGATTTTTTTTCTTTCTTTCTTACTTACCTAGGTACTTGTTGATTTTAATTTTTGATTTGATTCTAAATTAGATTTTCATTTTGCCATCGTCATTAATTTTGAATTGTCAGTTTTTTTGTCAAACAAGATGACTATGTTGCCGAAATTAACTGTCAATATAAAAAATCTATTTGAATGAAAAATAAAAAAAGTTATACGCAAATTAAAAAATGCATATGAAGTATATTGACACACTATATACAGTATGATGCGTTATGTAGAACAGTTTGTCTAATTCAATTTTATCAAGTGTGTTACTGGTATCAAGTGCGCCTGCGTAATTTTGTAAAATAAAGCCTACTAGCTGATGCCCGCGACTTCGTCCGCGTTGAACGATGAAAGGTACCCTATGTCCTTTCCGGTGTCTCAGACAACGTGTATGCAAAATTGCATGGTGATCGGTTCAGTAGTTTTTGCGTGAAAGAGTCACAAACATCCAAACATACTTTCGAATTTATAATATTAGTACGGATGTTACCCGCTGATAATGTAGCTTTCTATAGGTGAAAGAATTTTCAAAATAGGTCCAGTAATTTTTGAGTTTATTCACTACAAACATACAAATCTTCTCTCTTTATAATAAATTATTATAGTATTGATAATATACGATCTTTCTAGTCTACACATAATTTAAAACAACCTATCAATTCGTTTGGGCGATATCAAGTTGAGTGCGATTTTTTTTTTTTTGGTGTTCCCACAGCAAGTAAAATGCACGAGTCATATTTTTTTTTGCAAACTCTATCGGCCTGTATATGAATAGGCGATTATTACATCAAGACGTGGGCAGATCTAAACAAATCGAACTGTCAATTGTAGACACAAATCAATCTTGGCTCCGATTCGATCGGCAAATTGTACGGCCTTGACTCGGGTCGCTCGTAAATACTGTTTCAATCAAGACATAATAATTTATCATAACGTATTAGCTTGTTTCCTAACAATATTTTAATTTCCCTATTGTTGTCAAATGTCAACTAGCGTTGCCTCTGTTCGATATCCGTACTTACTAATATTATAAATGCAAAAGTATGTTTGGATGTTTGGATGTATGTGACTGTTTCAAGCAAAAACCACTGAACCGATCACCATGAAACTTTGTCTGGGACACCAGAAAGGACATGGGTACCTTTCATTGTTCAACGCCGACGAAGTCGCGGGCGCCAGCTAGTATATATTATATATAATATTATAAATGCGAAAGTATGTTTGGATGTATGGATGTTTGTAACTCTTTCAAGCAAAAACCACTGAACAGATCACCATGAAATTTTGCATACACGTTATCTGGAACACCAGAAATGACATAGGGTACTTTTCATCCAGAAAAAAGGACTATTCCCGAGGGATAAATAAAAAATAAAAAACTAACGCCTGGCTAAAGTGTTACAGCAACACGAGGTCAAGCGTTATATTGCTTTTTTTTTAATTTTCAACGCGGACGAAGTCGCGAGCACGAGCTAGTTTTTAAATATTTTTAGGAAATGATTTATAGATTAGTGCATTTTGACAGATAATCTCTCTGTTGAATATTCGTAGTTAGTTGTAATAGTTAATTACTAATCGCACTGAGTAAAAATTAATGGTTTAACTAAATATCGAATATAATGAGTACCTTTTTCTATACTAATATTATAAAAAGAGAAGATTTGTATTTTGCTATGTTTGTAATGAATAAACTCAAAAACTACTGGACCGATTTTTAAAATTTTTTCAGATATAGAAAGCTACATTATCAGCGAGTAATATAGGCTATATATTTTATAAAGTTAAGCGGACGAAGTCGCGTGCAAAAGCTAGTTTTTAATAAACAGTATTTCAGATTCTTAACAGATTTTGATTCGGTTTTTTGTTGGAAAGCCGACGTGATTGTTTCTTAAATTTAAGAATATAGTGTTCAGGTGTTTGAACCATCGCCCCATTTCATAGTTAACAAAAAGGATTTCACTAACTTCAACATGTTGAAATGATTTGAAATTTGATATACTGCTACTACGGTGGTATTTCCATGACACGGTAACCTTGGGCTGATGCAGAGCAGCATCATGCAGCCTGCAGGACACCCAACTCCTCAGAAACTTACAGCAGACACAGTGTGTTTGGGCTCGAATTAATTATAGATTATTTTCTACAACTTAATTCAATATCAACTAAGTACTTTTAAAATATTAATTTTTTTTTTAATTCCTTTTATTGATGTTACGTGATAGTGAAAATATTCAGGTTCGTTAATCTTATATTAAATTAATTAATAAATTCAAAGAAAGTATTTTTCACATATTATACTTTACTTTCGAACTGTCAATTAGTAATTTCTTAACAAATGTTTGCTTGCAAGTTAAACTCGCGCGCCTCAAGGTAAACTCAACTATGTTTGACATTTCAATGATTCTCTATTTCCTAACGCGAGCTTTGAACACATAATACAGCATTTTAATGACAACAATTTGGTATAGCGCCTCGGGTGAAAAACTTTCATGACCGTTTCAACTGGACGATAATGATCGCTGTTGTGGCTCATAATCGATTATAATGCGAGACGAATCGACGTGTTAGTATCGATTCATTGACCCGTCGACACTTTCGCTGCTATTAGTCGAGGGTCGCTTGCTTTGACCAATTCGTAATTATTGGACCGATGACACAGCTTTATTAAGTGCATTGTAATGCAATAAGTCAACGAGAATCTGTAGGAGGAAATCTTATACTGTTTTTGATAATGAAAGTGTATGAGAAGGTCTGTTGTTCCAGAGTCGACCAGCCTGGACTAAAAATGTAAAGATCGTTTAGGCCTTTTCTGATGACGCCTAGCCGAAGTCGAGCTAATGACGACAGAGCGTACTTATCTTATTTTATAAAAACCTTTTCTTAAATGCTTTTACAATATACAATATTGGCTACATACAATTAAGTGCTGTGGGTTTTTATAATTATTATTAAAATAACCTACAACACTTTTATATACTATCGACGTGGACAAAACATGTTGACATATTATATTTACATTATACATCATAATAAATTCATTGTTTGTTTTTGCGTTTGTGCACGCTAATCTTAGAAATTGTTTAACCGATTTGAATGCGGTTTTCACTTATGTATTGTATGCAAGCTTCCTGTAATATTTAGTGTTTGTTTCATTCCAATCGGTTTACAAACAAAAAAGTTACGCTTTATTACATTAAAAAAAAGTTACGTACATAGTTGCGGGCACAGCTAGTACTAAAAGGAACCTTATTTTAACCCTTAAATCGCTTAGTTTTGTACTGGTTGTCGTGCCTCAAGCGCTTGACTCGTGATTTTTTTTTAAGAGAAAGCAACGCAATGATTTAAAAAATAGACATTATACAAGTAGAGGAATTTGTCGTATATATATGGCTCTACTAGTGAAATGGACACGAAAATAATTGTCGGATATATCCGACTCTGGCGGCTAAAGGATTAAAAACGGCGTGTGTGTGTGTGTGTGTGTGTGTGTGTGTGCGCGTGTGTGTGTTGCCTAAATTTCCCGCCTCACTTCATGACTGTGGAACGCGGTCTGCCTTGCCACTAATCTTTTTTAGAATCTAGGCAACCCATGGTCTGTCATCTGTCGTCTATGGGCGCGGAATTTCATTTCACTATGGAGAATTGAAAATTGCAAGTGTTGCTCAAACGGTTACATCATTTTCCCATAGGTTTAAGCGGGCGAACTGTTTATTGTGGCACATAATATAACAAGGGTCAGCCCCATTCACCTTTAGCCCGCGGGCCACAGCGAGACAAATCGCGCGATCACGATGCGGGCCAATACACACATACTACAGTTTACCCTGTTGCCTCGGTTATGAGCTGCATTGGCATTCAACGGCTTCCTTGGATCCACTAGTGTTGTCTATTGTTGGGAAATAGCCAAGTTAACTACCGACAGGCTCAGATGCAGGTTCCAATCTCAATTTCGATAAAGATTTATTTGCTAATTTATTTGTTTAGCGACAGAAAGCTGGGGAGGTCCACTTGATGGTAGCTTAGTATCGAACCCGGGACCCCATAAGACAGAGCGTTAACGAAAACATCCTCACAATTCATACAGCGGGCTCGTCCAAAACATAAAACAGTCAAACCGACATAACCATTTGTATAAATAATAACAACCGATTACGCTATTGTTGTTAATATGACGCGATTCATAATAACTAGCCTCGATACGAGTAA
The DNA here is from genome assembly GCA_944738685.1 of Synanthedon myopaeformis. Taxonomy (NCBI): domain Eukaryota; kingdom Metazoa; phylum Arthropoda; class Insecta; order Lepidoptera; family Sesiidae; genus Synanthedon; species Synanthedon myopaeformis. Next base: position 437,800 of record OX122933.1, on the reverse strand, counting down.
TTCGCAAGAGATGGAGTGAAAAATTCCATGCCGAGCGGTTTGGAAGGTCGACCGGCATGTAGGCGTTTGTGGCTGTGGTCACAGAGCAAGCGACATGTCTGCGACTGCGGTCGCGCGTGGGCGGCACACCAGCTCTGTTACACTTAGCCACCTTGGCGTTTGGCACCCGGCGCCAATACTTGTCATATCGGTTTCAATACAACATTGAATATTCATGCGTAAATCATATTTGAATTTGTCTAAAACAATCTCTAAACTCAATACTACGTCGCTCAATGGCTCGTCGAAAGACTATTACTCTGTGACATCGAATCAGGAATGAGGAGGTACATAGACAACTACGATCGTTTGCTTCAGACTCGTGCTGCTTCAGACTGGTGTCCAGCGGTGGACGTCTTTCAGGAGCTGCTGATGATGTTGAAATTAGTTATACTCCCTAAAAATTATTACAAAGTGTGAAGTAAATTCCCTTTTTTCAATGTGTGTCTGCATTATAATGTAAAATCGGAAATTTGTGAACGGATTTTAGAACTGTTAGTCAATTAATGGTCAACTTATTTTAGAAACCAAATAGGATACAGACTATTCATACTTATAATATTATAAATGCGAAAGTATGTATGGATGTATGGATGTTTGTGACTCTTTCACTCAAAAACTACTGAACCGATCACCGTGAAATTTTGCATACACGTTGTCTGCGACACCGGAAAGGACATAGGGTACCTTTCATCGTTCAACGCGGACGAAGTCGCGGGCACCAGCTAGTATATTAATAAATAGGAATTTTACTACGTAACTACTTTTCGTAATATGAAATATGACAAAATTTTCCATTTAAAAAATATCATTTTCTTTTAACATTTTGAACTGAAATTTTTAAGTAGTGATGTTCATATAGCAATAAATTAACCGATTGGCTCATTGAGGGATGAGTTGTCGCAAAGAATGTTAATATCGTGGTTAACGACTTAACATTAATCAATACGACCTTTATACAATCAATGGATTCTTGAATCGATACCAATTAACGAGATATCGATCTGTTGTTCATGATCGTAATTGAATTCTAGTATAAGCAATATAGTAAATAGATTCGTTTTATCGATAATTCGACATAAACCATGTCGTTACTGAGAATATCTGTAAAAAAAAACATTAGATATCACCATTTCAATATCCCTCCTAATCGCTTTATCCTAATCCTTAATCCCTCTAGAAGAGTGATTATATAAATTTTATATTATAACTACTACGAGAAAAATATAAAAAATTAAAAAAAAAAAAAAAAAAAAAACAATAGTATTAATTTTTTGATTTTACAAAAATTTCGTATTTGTATTTTATTATTAACTCGCTTTTGCACGCGACTTCGCTCGCGTAAGTTTATAAAATATAGCCCGTGTTACTCGCTGATAATGTAGCCTTCTATGGGTGAAAGAATTTTCAAAATTGGTCCAGTAGTTTTTGAGTTTATTCATTACAAACAAAAGTACAATTTATCTTTATAATATCAGTAAGTATAGAGAAGTCCAGTGTGTAGTCCAATCCGTTACATGAAAGTATTAAACAAATCTTACTTTTACTAATATTATAAATGCGAAAGTATGTTTGGATGTATGGATGTTTGTGACTCTTTCACGCAAAAACTAGTGAACCTTTGCATATGAAATTTTGCATACACATCGTCTGGGACACCGGAAAGGACATAGGGTACCTTTCATCCAGAAAAATGATTATTCCCTAGGAATAAATAAAAAATAAAAAACTAACGCCTGGCCAAAGTGTTATAGCAACACGAGGTCAAGCGTTATATTGCTTTTTTTTTTTAAAAATTTCAACGCAGACGAAGTCGCGAGCACCAGCTAGTAAAAAATAATATATATTATAAACTTAGTTATTATTTTAAATTATTTATTACAATCAACTAAATTGGATCTCATTTGTTTTTTATATGTATAAAAATGTATTCTATTTTTGTTTGCAGGTAAGCCGAACAAAAAAAAAATTTGGACAAAAAAATAAATGCGCCTAAATATCAACAAAATAGGTGAGTCGAGTTGTACGTCGAAGGTCGCAAACGAACGCGAAATTACATCATCGCGCAACTAATTTAATCGAACCATTTACATCGTGTAAAACCACTTTTTAATTAAAAATTTATACTCATCTGTTATGGTCGCGATCAAAAGCAATTTTGACAGAACTCTTAGGCTCGAGTTCACCAACAGACGATTATTTTTAAACAGCTGTTTAAAATTTAAACAGCTGTTTAAAATTTAAACAGCCGTTTAATAATATTTGGTTGATCACCATCGCTAAACTGCGGGTTAAACGCCCTAAACATCTGATTAATCATTAAGTTGAGTTAAACATCAGATTTAGGGCGTTAAGCTAACCTGCAGTTTAGCGATGGTGATCAACAAAATATTATTAAACGGTTGTTTAAAACGGTTTAACGCGGGTTAAACGTACTAAACATCAGATTAATCATTAAGTTAATCAGATGTTTAGGGCGTTTAACCCGCATTTTAGCGATTATGAACAAAAAAATATTATTAAACGCCCTTTTAAATTTTAAACAGCTGTTTAAAAACTAACCGTCTGTTGGTGAACTCGAGCCTTAAAGTAATTATTTCTTATTTTATTTTATTTATATTAGGGAAACATACATACAATATCTCGCTACACATTATAAATATAGGTATATACATACAAGAAAAACATAAATCAGCAAAGTTTCCACTTAATTACTAAAACATATTATAAATTACAAGTCACTACAGAATATTGGAGCTGGTAGAAAATATACAAAAAGGCAATAATCACACAAAAAAAAAAAAAAACAGAAAAACCAGTTAACAAATAACATATAACATATAAAATAAACTTCACAACTATATTTTCACAGCTATATTTTCGAGAGCGTTATAGGCTCCTTATAGGACAACTGAAAATATCCAGATTTAAGCAAGTGTTCATTATAAAATTTACAGGAGCGATGCAAAAAGATATTGCTTGTTAAAAGATCCTTTTGCAGTACGGAATCTTTTTAAAAACGATCTATCTACAACTTGTGCAAAGTGGATTACTAGAACTATGTAAATTTATTTATTCACTAACATGTGCCTGCGAAATTATACTTAATGAAAGGTTTTTAGTACTTAATCAAAGTACTAAAAACCTTTGAGACGAATAAAATTGAAAATTTGAATAAAAATATTATATTAATTTGCTTCTCAACGTGCCTTTTTTTTTTTCAATTTTTATCTAAGATAAAAATATAAATTAACGAAAAAAATCTAAGATACCCATGTATAATCACCCGTCACAATTAAATTACTTATAACAATATACTATATAGTTTATAGAGAAGCGTTATCAAGGAAATATCACAGAGAGACGTGTGAATGACAGTGCGTGCCAGAAAGACGTGTAAGAATCATTTAAAGATCGTATAAATAGCAAAAAAAGTGCGAATAGGAAATATAAGGGTTCTGCAGCTTTAACTTAATTAAGACATTGATAAAATATTATATAAAACTAGCTGGTGCCTGCGACTTCGTCCGCGTTGAACGATGAAAGGTACCCTATGTCCTTTCTGGTGTCTCAGACAACGTGTATGCAAAATTTCATTGTGATCGGTTCAGTAGTTTTTGCGTGAAACAGTTACAAACATCCAAACATACTTTCGCATTTTACGGATATATTTATATATACAGATTTAATTGGAAATTTCTCTACAAATTTGAAATCTCCAAAACAAATAAATCGGTTACCATCAATAACCCTCAAATCGACCTTCTAATGTTAAAATTACCACATACAAAAGACCACATACCATTTGGTCGGGTGGTTGAGGTTAACTCGACCCTCTGTCTCAGGTTCAATTCATTTCAGGGCCAACTTTAGAAATGAACTTTTCATAGTTCACTCTGACTCTCGATCTGACAAGTAGTTACACGGCACACTGCGTTTCGCAGTCATTTGTGTAACCAGTATGGCGACAGTGACCACCCACTTACATAAGACCACCATGAAATCCGTGTGCTGTTGTGTTTCGGTGAGTGATTGAGGGGATGCCAGACCCCATCACCCCATCACCCCATCCCTTACTTATCCCTTATCCTTAAGGCTACTATGGGTTGCGCAGGCGCATCGGTAACATTGCTTGTGTTATAGGTATGCGATTATATATAGTATATGGATAAAATCAAGTGTCTGATGAAATACTATTAAACCATTCAAAGGTATCAATAATAATAATAATAGCCTTTATTTACAATCCTTATAAGTTACATTTCATCTTGACGACACGTTTGGTCTAGTGGCTAGTGACCCCTAGCTGTTAACCAAACGGTCGCCGGTTCGAATCCCGCTAGGGGCAAATTTTTATGTATTAACATTTTACCTTTTTACCTGTGTTTTGTATTTATAATATGTATGTATTTACAAAAAAAATAAAATGTAATCTATGTATTATATCAACTGTCTGGTATTTGTAATACAAGCAATTAGTTGCTTAGTGTGGAACTAGATGGTGCTGTGTGGAATGTAGGAAGATATCCGTACTAATATTATAAATGCGAAAGTATGTTCGGATGTATGGATGTTTGTGACTCTTTCACGCATAAACTAGTGAACCGATCACTATGAAATTTTACATACACGTTGTCTGGGACACCGGAAAGGACATAGGGTACCTTTCATCGTTCAACGCGGACTAAGTCGCGGGCACCAGCTTGTATTATATATTATATTACCTTATTTCTAAAAGTATTGTGAATGAGTTTTTTTTTTCAGATAATAAATGTAAATAATAAAAAACTTCACATTAGACAGTCTCAATTGATATTAATTGTCTTGCTAGATCTCCCCAAGTGTTCTTTCTCCATAACGATCTGTCATAACGATTTGATTTTCTTGTCCTGTCAACTTTTTAATATAGTCGGGAAGACTATATTAAAAAGTTGTCCTTTCTTACTCTCTTTTATATCTGGGACTACATTCCCTCACTTCTTTGGTCCACTTTTTCTGTATTAGGTACTTCTTATTCTGTATTTAATATCTTATTAACATTGGTTCGTTTTCTTATTGTTTCTAACTTGATTTTGATCACAGGCATCAAAGCGTAAAAAAATGAATCAAAAAAATTTTTTTTATACAAAATTTATAAAAAAAAAATCTTCGTTTTCTATCGGATATTTTAAAGAGCGCGCGCTATCATAGCTATCATTCCGATGTGACAAATTTTACCATAGCCGGCCGCCATTGCGACGCATTAACCCCATTGAATCGATCGATGAAATAACAGTTTGATTCTATTAACACAAACATTGAGTAGGCGAACACACAGTTATATGGCGCAGCTCCTCCATATAATGGACCAAACATGGTTACGTGGCCGCGGCCATGGCATCAATCAGATATGATTCGCATCGCTCGCTTGTCGATACACGCCACCTGTGATAGTGGATTTTCTGTTTCCGTATTACTAATATACAGTGTGGAAAATTCTATAAAAGTATTTCTAAAAGTAACTAATCAACACTTTACTTGTATTCGGTAAAAGAGGCTCTTTCTTAGTATAATTTTGGTTATGGCTTTGATAGTCTCTACAGGTTATAGACTAGGTTAAACTACATAAGTTAAAGTATAGTTAGACGTATTTGACAAGTGTATACCGTGTCTTATATACAGTGTGGAAATTCTATAAAAGTGTTTCTAAAAGTAACTAATCAACACCTTACTTGTATTTGTAGAAAGAGGCTCTTTCTTAGTATAGTTTTGGCTTTGGCTTTGATAGTCTCTACAGGTTATAGACTAGGTTAAACTACATAAGTTAAAGTATAGTTAGACGTATTTGACAAGTGTATACCGTGTCTTATATACAGTGTGGAAAATTCTATAAAAGTATATCTAAAAGTAACTAATCAACACTTTACTTGTATTTGTAGAAAGAGGCTCTTTCTTAGTATAGTTTTGGCTTTGGCTTTGATAGTCTCTACAGGTTATAGACTAGGTTAAACTACATGAGTTAAAGTATAGTTAGACGTATTTGACAAGTGTATACCGTGTCTTATATACAGTGTGGAAATTCTATAAAAGTGTTTCTAAAAGTAACTAATCAACACCTTACTTGTATTTGTAGAAAGAGGCTCTTTCTTAGTATAGTTTTGGCTTTGGCTTTGATAGTCTTTACAGGTTATAGACTAGGTTAAACTACATGAGTTAAAGTATAGTTAGACGTATTTGACAAGTGTATACCGTGTCTTATATACAGTGTGGAAAATTCTATAAAAGTATATCTAAAAGTAACTAATCAACACTTTACTTGTATTTGTAGAAAGAGGCTCTTTCTTAGTATAGTTTTGGCTTTGGCTTTGATAGTCTCTACAGGTTATAGACTAGGTTAAACTACATGAGTTAAAGTATAGTTAGACGTATTTGACAAGTGTATACCGTGTCTTATATACAGTGTGGAAAATTCTATAAAAGTATATCTAAAAGTAACTAATCAACACTTTACTTGTATTTGTAGAAAGAGGCTCTTTCTTAGTATAGTTTTGGCTTTGGCTTTGATAGTCTCTACAGGTTATAGACTAGGTTAAACTACATGAGTTAAAGTATAGTTAGACGTATTTGACAAGTGTATACCGTGTCTTATATACAGTGTGGAAAATTCTATAAAAGTATTTCTAAAAGTAACTAATCAACACTTTACTTGTATTTGTTGAAAGAGGCTCTTTCTTAGTATAATTTTGGTTATGGCTTTGATAGTCTCTATAACTACATAAGTTACATAAGTTATAGACTAGGTTAAACTACATAAGTTAAAGCATAGTTAGACGTATTTGACAAGTGTATACCGTATCTTATATACAGTGGGGAAAAATAAGTAGGGCCCTGGAGGGAAATTACCTTAAATCCTTAAGTTGGCTCATTTTACATAAAGGAGACATTCCTTTATTTTTAAAAAGAAACAAGACTGCATTCAAAGATTTTCTAAAACTCGCTTGCCTCGCCCGGGACTCGAACCAAAACTAAAATTTAAAAAAACAAACACTCGCTATTTTGTTATACTAATTGATGGGATTATTATTCAAGATAAAATTTCCCTAACAAACATTTGATCGTGTTATTTGGTAAAGGGGTTTCATAGATAATTTAAATTAACTTTTAAAAAAATTTCTACATTTTTTTGATTAAAATTAAATTCAAATTGAATTTCATTCTTTAAAATTGAATTTCAATTTTGTTCAATAAAAGATTGAAATTCTGGGATCTTGGGCCATGAGTGATTTTCACAGTTCTGATATTTGGCATTTTTTTTACGTTGCCGCCACTAAAGTTTTGAAGACATCGACTGATTTTTTTTCCCTATTGTTATGTTTAATGTTATGAACGTTATTGTATGTCGTTAGGTTCTGCAATCCTTGACCGTTGGCGACCCAGTTGCTGAGGTATTTGCAACCGACAGACAAACGGAGGAAGTGCTTTGTGTCGGCCGATTGTCGCTTGCGTTCGTTTGCATCATTCACCAGCAGACACATAATCATCATTTCTGTCGCAAATAATTATTGCCACTGGACAGGCTGACAAATTATTGAAAATTCGCAATATTATTCAAAAGCTGAATTTTAGTAACTTACCATCAAATGAACCGTCAGCCTTCAATTAGATCATTCTGTTGACAATTCAGTTTTAAATTAGATCAGAAGCCTGGTTACAATCAGTTAAGCCGTTTCGAAAAAAAAAGATTAAATAAAAAATAGTACTTAGTTCATGAAGACGTCTTGCATATCTATACTAATATTATAAATGCGAAAGTATGTTTGGATGTATGGATGTTTGTAACTCTTTCACGCAAAAACTACTAAACCGATCACCGTGAAATTTTGCATACACGTTGTCTTAGACACCAGAAAGGACATAGGGTACCTTTCATCGTTCAACGCGGACGAAGTCGCGGGCATCAGCTAGTATATTATATATATATATATTTTTTACAATTCATTCATTTTACTCACCTTACCTGCAAAATCCACAACACTGAAGTTATCTATCACATCAAAATGTAGACCAAATGGACAGTCAGCCTGTCTGCCGTACTTTATGATAAAAAAAAACTGTGCTTTCTCACTTATGTCAACAAACTAAGTGTTAAATACGAATTACACGAATCGACACACACAGCAATTCGCCCGAATTGAACCGTGACTGAGCCAACTTTATATTTCTTGGAAATAGATTTCCATTTTATATCATAAGTCTATTTGAATAAAGTGCATAATGACTTTTTAATAGAACCCATTTTGAATATGTAAATGTAAATACCGTTTACAAGCCAACGAAAAGACAAGTTAAAATTACGTAAAATAATGTATTTAAATATATATATATACATAGGTATATTGGCGTAGGCGACGCCATTTTGAAACACCAAACCAGAAGCTGTTACAAACTCCCTTTCCAAAAGACCATAAATATATTTAAATGTATGTACATAATATCTTTATTTATTTATTTATTTATTTATTTATATATAACTAAAATTAATTACTTACCTACTTTTATCAGTAATTAGGTTTTTTCTCGCGACTTCGTCTGCCCCCTTTTTTTGGGTGTAAAAATTTATTCTTCATAATATGCCTATCTTTTAGGCCTGGAATTTTTTATTTTTTAAAATATGTTTCCAGTGCTTCTCCTCGATTAAAGATACCCTATTCACTCATCTGTATCCCTGATAATGTATAAGTAAAATTTAATGCTTAGCTGTTGTGTAGTTAATTCGTGAAAGCGAAACAAACACTCACTTTCGCATTTCAAATTCAAATTCAAAACATTTTTATTCGAAATAAGATTTACAAAATCACTTTTCGACGTCAGAGAATGGCAGAATTTAAATAATAAATAATAATAAATATAAATATCACCACACATTCCACACATCACCATCTAGTTCCACAGTAAGCAAACTAATGCTTATATTATGGTCACAAGACAGTTGATATAATACATAAATTACTTTTTTTTTGTAAATACATACGTATTATAAATAAAAAACATCCATGACTCAGGTAAAAAGGTAAAATGTTAACACATAAACATTCGCCCCTAGCGGGATTCGAACCCGCGACCGTTCGGTTAACAGCTAGGGTCACTAGCCACTAGACCAAACGTGTGTATAATATTAGTTGGGATTCCCAATGAACTATTCTGCTATCATTCAAACGCATGTTGCTATGAAATGCTAGAGCGAGATAGCAAGCTGCTATCTCGCTCTAGCATTTCATTCATGTATTCATCACGAGGTCAGTCAAGTTATTATTTCGTTAATTATTTTTATTGTCTTAAAAAAAAATACAAAAGAAACTTAATTATGAATCGTATTATAGTATTAACTTCCGTTATAAGTCTAAGTAAAATAATTATATATTTATAAATACAGTAGAAACCGGATATAACGACTTCGGTTATAACTACACATCGGTTACAACGACCAAATGTCAAGGTCCCCGTTGAATGCCTATAACGATTTAGTATTGCTTACAATGACTAATCCGTTTATTATGACCAATTTTTGTGTTCCCTTGTGCTCCATCTTCTTCGACTAAAACCGTGATAAATCGACAAATATAAATAAGATATTCATGGATTATACACATAAGCCATTCCCAGAAAATCCTCTTTCCATCGATACAATCAGCAATAAAATCCGTTCACAACTTTCCGAGATTAGCGCACACGTACAGACACACAGACAAAATGGAGGACTGTACTTTATATAATACTAAGTAGTGATAGTGATTAAAAAATATATAATAATTAAATATTAGTTATATTTTACCCTCAAAGTGTATATTTATCAGTGTATGTACAAGTATGTTGCTTATAATCGTTTAAAAAAAATACGAACGAACGAATAAATAAATAATTTAATAAATATAATTAAAACGTATTAATATAATATATTAATGTATTATATTATATTACTATGTATTGATTAAAGCATATTGTAGCCTGTAACGCGTAACGTGTGACATGTGACATTTGATTTTACTCCCATAAATTTTCATTCCCTGGTCTTATACATATATGAAAATCGATTCTTAAGGAGTAAACTCCAAAAATATATTTTTTAAAAGTTCCCTTTCTCACATAAAGGCTTTTCTTTAATAAACTATTTAATTAATTTATTATCTGTAAGTATATCTAACAATGTACTTACTTACGATCTTATTTACGATGTCCAAGTAAAGAAGTGTTCGTTAAGACCCATAACATAACACAGTGATGTTGCGAAGTAGGTATCGTCTAGTGTAAAGGAGTAAATTGAATGTGAGGTTATCTTTGCACACAATTACATTAATCTGTTATCTCTATAAGTATGTCGTCTATTGCAAAACAATCCACCATTAATAATGTTGGCAACACTATTGAATTATGAGTGCTCGCAGTGAGGACGACGTGCAAAATATTTCTTGCCCACCTATATCTGGCCGCCATCTTGAATAATGGCGGATCGAAATGGATTTGACATTAAAATTGCGGAAATTCTATAATGCTAGTGTTTATATAATAAATTAGCGAATCGCCACGGCTTGGCAGAGGATTTTTTTCGAATATTTATTTATTTATTTATTCATTTTCCAAAAGGTACACCAACATCACAAACAAAATACTTACAATAGGTATATATAGGTAACAAAAGGCAAATTTAAGGCATACACAGACAAACTACAAACTAGAAATTGAGACGATCGATAACAACACACGCATAGCAACTAAACTAAACTAAACAATAAATAATTGAAAGGAAACAACAAAGATCAAAATCAAAGGCATATAATTAAATAAAACAATAACAAAAAGATAACAAATAGAAAACCGCTCATCTAAACAATATAGCCGTCAATTTACGCTTAACCTCCGCCGATTTACAATTAAATATATCAATATCAATATCAACAGCCAGCCCGTCGAACAACATGTTGAGGTTTCTACTAGGCCGCCAAAGAAAGCTAATATTCTAATATTATTTCCATAAGAACCTTCTTCGGATTACAAAGAATATTGAAAGAAAATAAAATATCCCAATTGGTCACAATAGTGAGAAAAATATCTTCACAATTAGCGCTTAGATAGAGACACTCCTTGCAGAAGTGTAATACCCCGTTTTGCCATACATTTTGCCATTATCATTGCCGCTCGCGTTGCTGTATTTATTTCCCCAAATACTGCTGTGGCAACGTCAATGGCAATGAGTGTTTACATTGCCGCTTCAACTTTCTTTTTCAATTCGACTCTTGGCAATGGAGCACGTGGAAATTATTGCAATATCGGCACTCTGCCTTTTTAGTTCATTTAATTCATATATAAGGTTTTATAAAAAAAATCGTGAAAGACGTCGTCGTCAAAGGAGATGGTGGATGTTACCTATTCATCGTAACAGAACAATGTATATACCTAGATAATTAGATAATTTCGCGCGTTCGAGAGCAAGTGAGCGAGTGAGCAGCATGTAAACACTCTCGCTCTCGCTCTCGCTCTCGCTCTCGCTCTCGCTCTCGCTTTCGCTCTCGCTCTCGCTCTCTCTCTCGCGTTGCCGGCCCTTTTATGTCCGTACGAAAAACCGCCAATTGAGAGATAGCCGGGCAACGCGAGCGGCAACGGCAGCGGCAAGGGAAGCGACCTGTTTACATAATCGCGCTCCCCATTTTATTTCCCATGTCCCTGCTCATTGCCGTGGACATTTGCTATATGTAAACGGGCTATAAGGGATGCGTTCTCTATATATGCCATCATCTATCTATGCCATCCTAATTTCTTATCCTTAATCCTGTTATGGTCGGCAGCGCATTTGCAGCACTTGTGGCGTTGCTTGTCTTAGACGACGGTAGCCACCTACCATTAAAAAAAAAAACAGTGATAACCTAGTATCTAATGGTAAATTTTGTTTCGACATTACATTTCGTTATGAGTCATTTTGATTGCGGTCAAGTATGCGTGTGTCGCCCACGCCCTACTTATACACAGTTGGACACAAAAATAATAAATATTAGTAGATAAGTCCACGAGCACTGCACACACACTAAGTATGTTCTTATGTGTAATGTTCCGGTAATGAGGTGGTTTATTTGTTTGTTTATACACTAATATGGATAATCAGTTTTTGACTTTTGCGTTTTAATATTTTGCCAAATGTCTCCGATAATGAATTTGGATGTATGGATGTTTGTAACTCTTTCACGCAAAAACTACTGAACCGATCATATTGAAATTTTGCATACACATTGTCCGGGACATCAGAGAGGACATAGGGTACCTTTCATCGTTCAACGCGGACGAAGTCGCGAGCACCAGCTAGTTATACATACTACGTAGAGATTTGCTATATTAGCCAACTAGCCAAAATCTTAATTATGTTCTGAGGTAAAGTATGATATCGTGGGATCGGCCAGTCGCTTCATGTCATGCCGCATAGCCAATTACACACACACACATTGTGTGTGCTTTATCAGGTACCATATTACCATGTGTATTATACATCTATTCTATGTGACAAGTGTGACCATAAGTTTGATCATTCTTGGTAACACAGAACATCATTATATTTAAAATCCTCACGCGAATAGACTTTGATACCACTCTTTAAATTGGCCTTTCTTTACAAAATATGTCTTGTAATGAAATGTTGTATGAAAAGGAACCAATATAATAACAATATTAAAAAAAAACTAATGGCACATTTCAAAGGAAATACATACATATATAATACTCTCAAAGAAAGTATTACTCGTAACCTTGCAAAGATATATTATTTCGATGCTCGTAACGTAATACGTATTCGTTTACGTGAAACACAGCCACACTCAATTTTTATTTTTAAACTAGCTGGTCCGCGTTGAAAATTAAAAAAAAAATCAATATAACGCTTTACCTCGTGTTGCTATAACACTTTGACCAGGCGTTAGTTTTTTATTTTTTATTGATCCCTCGGGAATAGTCCTTTTTTCTGGACGAAAGGTACCCTATGTCCTTTCTGGTGTCCCAGACAACGTGTATGCAAAATTTCATAGTGATCGGTTCAGTAGTTTTTGCGTGAAAGAGTCACAAACATCCATACATCCAAATATACTTTCGCATTTATAATATTACTAGCGGGTGCCCGCGACTTCGTCCGCGTTGAACGATAAAAGTTACCCTTTGTCCTTTCCGGTGTCCCAGACAACGTGTATGCAAAATGTCACGGTGATCGGTTCAGTAGTTTTTACGTTAATGAGTCACAAACATCCATACATCCAAATATACTTTCGCATTTATAATATTAAAATACGGATTTATCCCGTAAAGTGTAAAACGATGGTCACCTCATAAATCTGTGCGATCACGAATCACGATCCACCGGCGGCGATCTACAAAGCGATTGCGCGACAACAAAACGTTTGCGCGGGCGCACCTACAGATAGAAAAACAAATTGTTGCACTTAATTTATGTTATTATTGTTGTTTATACAATAATAAAATTAACACACAGAGAGATAACAAGTAACTTTTTAGATTGGGTGTAGGTCTTTCAAAGATTTTTTTTAAATATTACATAAGAATTTAATACTTATAAATATACAAGGTGGTGCCCGCGACTTCGTCGGCGTTGAACGATGAAAGGTACCCTATGTCCTTTTTGGTGTCACAGACAACGTGTATGCAAAATTTCATGGCGATCGGTTCAGTAGTTTTTGCATGAAAGAGTTACAAACATCCATACATCCAAACATACTTTCACATTTATAATGTTAAGTACGGATGTATAATATAAATATATGTATAAGTATCCATAGAATGATAAGGTGTTGTTTTAATAGCATTAAACACAATTATTAATAGATGTGACAAGTTAAAATAAAAAATATACATAATTATATCTAATATAAAATTTGTATCCGCCTTGGAATAGTTTTGGAAGTTATGAAATCTATAAAAATTGGCATAGGTTTAAGTTGATTTATTTAAAATAATTTTGTATTAACTTAAAATAAACAAAATAGATTTTCAGTCAAGAATTGTTTAGGTATTTATTTGTTTTTTCAAATTTTAATGTCTGCCATTCTACTTTTATTTTTAAAAATCATGAGACTAACACGTGATGAGATTTTTTTTTGTTAACCGTACCATAATTTATGCGTTATCGAAAGAACATACGATGGAGATAAAAATGTTTTTGCTTAATTAATTGAGACCTATTTTGAGCTGGATTCAACTTATTTTTGCTTAATGTTCGAAGCAAGTTTGTTTTCGGTACAGTCTATTTTTTTTTTTCTAAATTACATAATAATAATATTAAATAAAACATGAATCTTAAATTGCAGTAAATTAAATTACAAATTATACCTCATCAAGATTATATAGACAAATTTTACTAAGGCGTACAGTTGCGATGGTGGTGTAATGGTCAGCATAGTTGCCTTCCAAGCAGTTGATCCGGGTTCGATTCCCGGCCATCGCATGAAGCTTTTTTTATTCTTATATTGTTTTTTTTTTAAGAGCTATATTTCTTAACTTTTTTTTTACATTTTAAAACATTTTTGCTTTCTTACATTTTAAAGTACAAGAAGAAACAAATCCAATTGAAAATGCAATACCTTATTTCGTAATTGTTTTTAAATAATGCAATGTGTCATATACGTGCTAGCTATGCTAGTGTAACTTTTAGATTGGAAACATTTATTTTTAAATATAATGTGGCATGTATGCTGACGAAAGGTGGCACCTGTACTGCCAACTTGGTTGGATAAAGAGACAAGGGAACTGGTTTCTGTCTGACACTTCTCATATCAATACACAGACTGTGTATTATTACGTGTCTGTGTATAATCAAATAAATTACTTAGTAAATTCTAGTATTTGCGTTAAATTGATTTTGCTTAATTACGTATGCTTAAGTACGTACGCATAAATAATAATAAATAAATAAATATCTTCACACATTCCACACAGCACCATCTAGTTCCACAGTAAGCAAACTAATGCTTGTATTATGGATACCAGACTGTTGATATAATACATAGATTTTTTTTTTTTCGTAAATACATACATATTATAAATACAAAACATCCATGACTCAGGTACAAAGGTAAAATGTTAACACATAAACATTCGCCCCTAGCGGGATTCGAATCCGCGATCGTTTGGTTAACAACTAGGGTTACTAGCCACTAGACCAAACGTGTCGTCTCTCTTACATTTTAAATGTAACAAATGAAGATTGTTCATAGGATTCATACTGAGGCCCTTTACTGATATAGAACATTGTAGAATTGAATTTAAAATCGGAGTGCGCGAGCGCAGGTCGTGCCATATAAGGGAGGGCTCGCACCCCGCGTGCCGCGTCAGTCGAGGCCGACCGCTCGACAAGGTCGGTCGCCTTCCTAGTGCCAGGGGTGACTGACTCACGTAAAAATTCACACTATCGCGACAGATTTATTGCCTCAAAATCCATTTATGGTATAAATAAGGAAGAATAACAGTCGAACCGGTGGATAGCCGATGGACGATAATAATTACGAGTCGATCTCTCTTAGTTCAGGACACTGTTATCTTTTGATACTATTATTGCATCTATGTAAGTCAGTAACTTAGTTATCTATTTTATGTAATAAATAATTACAAATTTAGATGCAACCTAAATTTGCTGTTATCTAGTTTAGAGGGTATATAAGCTTTGGATTTTCTGGGCCCTGATTTCAGACAGTATTTGCACACCCATTTTGAAAGATTTGAATAGCTCTTTATTTCAGGTTTCCATCTTTTTTCCAATTATTATTCATTATTATTGTATTATACTAGGAAACGGAAGTGAAGATTAAATAAGCTAGAGAGGCGAGCCATTTTTAGATCCGAGATGTTTCAAGAGGATGTTTCGAATGTTTGCTATTGAAACTTTATCAATCGTCCACAAATTTGCGCCATATAAGGCGATCAACATGAACCTTGTATCTCGACAGGAACTCGTACTGCGACCATTTACGATGGCTCTCAAACAGCTGACATTGATGAATCATAATCAAGATAGCTATGTTCATTTGTCTGTCATAACACATGCCCTATTAGGTAGTGTATTTTCTTTTATGTTTTGTCTAGAAATAGATCGATTAATGTTTAGAGTAGAATAAATATTGAGAGATATGTGCGTGCAACTCTCAATATTGTGAATATTTTTTTATTAATGTTCTCGTA
The DNA here is from genome assembly GCA_944738685.1 of Synanthedon myopaeformis. Classification (NCBI taxonomy): domain Eukaryota; kingdom Metazoa; phylum Arthropoda; class Insecta; order Lepidoptera; family Sesiidae; genus Synanthedon; species Synanthedon myopaeformis. The sequence goes on along the minus strand of OX122933.1, from coordinate 421,561 downwards.
TTACTAGGGTGTCATTCACAGGAATGCTTTCTACTACTGCGAATCCTGGGAAAATATTTGATTAAGGCTAAATAGCCGATCGTTGATTGCATATCTATTAAGAAAAAATAAAATAAAATGAATACCAAATAAATGAACTTAAATACTTGTGAATTATTCTGCCAATTGTTGGTGATAAAGTAAAGTAATTTTTATTTGTACCTTATAACCGTTAAATATCCCTGTACACATTGGTTTGCTTTTTGTGTGATTGACGACGCCTTTGCGACTTTTCCAGGGTGACATTGATCTTTTGACGACATCCCATATCATATCCTATCCTATCCCTATCCTGGTCATAAGATAAAAATGTTATTTCTATTCTTCCAGTGCTGCTATTGATCGTACATGATTTGAGTTTGCTGTTGGCTTCGTATTATCTTTGAAAGTTTCGCATATACTTACTTCGAACGGTGCTTTAGTTAAAAAGGCTGTGTTGTCAATCAAACTAGTACGAGTATCAACCATTTAGAGATTAAACATCATTTGTCAAAGTAAACTCACATGAGACAATGACAATAGATTTCAATTTCAATACTGCATTCAGGACTTGTTTATCTCCGATCTGGACTTATTATGATTTATTGTCTTAACCAATTGCCCTTTTGATTGGTGAAACGAATGGCTTCAACTCGGGACCAATTACGACGACTGTACAATTTGATGGCGTATCTATGTCGAATTGTATTTACAATATTGCTTTAATTTTTCACGGTAGTCTCATTAAAATCGGTAAATCTTTGTCGTTTAGTAAGTTACCTCATATCGACTTAATAACATGGTATTCATCAATGCCACAAAATGTGAGTAAGGCACGAAAAATGCAGTCAACTATAAACAAAGATGCGAAGTGTATTTTTAATTTTTCGATACGGTAATGCACTTGGCTCCGATAAAGTTCGACGACCGGCCGCAATGAAAATTAAAAAAAAAAAAAAAAAGACTGGAAAGGTTGTTTCTACAACGGTCCAAGGTCGCGAGAATGTTGTGCGTCCAAAATTTCACTTTCGTCCACGCACTGGAGCTGTGAGTAAACTTTAAGTGAAAACTATCTTTGGTCCGCAACTTCGTCCGCACCACTTTTCTTAGGTGTTAAAATATTTATTCAATCTTTATTGCTTACTAGCTGGTGCCCGCGACTTCGTCTACGTTGAACGATAAAACGTACCGTATTATAATCTATATATAATAAAATATATCCGTACTTATATTATAAATGCGAAAGTATGTTTGGATGTATGGACGTTTGTAACTCTTTCACGCAAAAACTACTGAACCGATCACCATGAAATTTTGCATACACGTTTTCTGGAACACCAGAAAGGACATAGAGTACCTTTCATCGTTTAACGAGGACGAAGTCGCGGGCACCAGCTAGTAATATTATAAATGCGAAAGTATGTTTGGATGTATGGATGTTTGTAACTCTTTCACGCAAAAACTACTGAACCGATCACCATGAATTTTTGCATACACGTTGTCTGGGACACCAGAGGAGAGGACATAGGGTACCTTTCATCGTTCAACGAGGACGAAGTCGCGGGCACCAGCTAGTAATATTATAAATGCGAAAATATGTTTGGATGTATGGATGTTTGTAACTCTTTCACGCAAAAACTACTGAACCGATCACCATGAATTTTTGCATACACGTTGTCTGGGACACCAGAGGAGAGGACATAGGGTACCTTTCATCGTTCAACGAGGACGAAGTCGCGGGCACCAGCTAGTAATATTATAAATGCGAAAGTATGTTTGGATGTATGGATGTTTGTAACTCTTTCACGCAAAAACTACTGAACCGATCACCATGAATTTTTGCATACACGTTGTCTGGGACACCAGAGGAGAGGACATAGGGTACCTTTCATCGTTCAACGAGGACGAAGTCGCGGGCACCAGCTAGTAATATTATAAATGCGAAAGTATGTTTGGATGTATGGATGTTTGTAACTCTTTCACGCAAAAACTACTGAACCGATCACCATGAATTTTTGCATACACGTTGTCTGGGACACCAGAGGAGAGGACATAGGGTACCTTTCTACATATGTATCACCAGCTAGTGATACATATGTGGGAAAATTTATATGAGGACACAGAGTCGATGATGACGATGGAACATTATTTGCTCATGGTTTTTTAAATAATATGAACGGTGTGGTTAAATTATCCCATGCCTCTTGTAGAACATTCGATACATAAAGTGCTCAGTATTATTGACTGTCGAGTATATTTAATTCATTTATGCATACTACATGCGCAATTGCGCATAAAAGGTAGTTATTTATGCAGAATAATGATCGGTTGATATGCTACACAGTATTATCTTCATTCGTTAAGAGTTTAATCGATTATTTTGCTTAATGAGATGTTTAAGAATACGCAGGTGGAATTTTGTATGTATATATTTACGATAGCCTTATGTTTAATATTGTACGTAGCGTATCATCATCACCATCATCATCATCACTATCATTATTAGCTGTTAACTCTTCTTGGATTTTAAGGGTATTTTTTATTTCATGGCAGCAAATGAAAATACATTATTGACTTATTGATAATGTTTTTTAAAGAACATGTGATTAGCTTTGGAAATATTCACTCAAGATTGCGAAGAACATTCAGAAGATGTTACAAGACCTGTTAATGGTTGTACTTTCATTATAGAATGAACCTCAAATTAATATGTTCAATATGTCTCGAGTTAAATCCTTTTTTTGACTGATGTCCTCGATTTATTTACTCTTGACAGAGAAAATTTCTGCAAAAATTTTTTCAAATTTTTTCTTTATAAAAACCTTCTTCGGACGTCAATCATTATTTGAAAGAAAAAATTATGGGAATTGATCCAGCCGCGTCGTCGAATTTTGCGCATAACAACACTAAGTTAAAAATTAAGCTTAAGCTTGTGTAATTTTAATTTAAGTTTCGAATATTAAGCTTAATTATTAAAATAGTGGGCATATAAAAAGGGGACGCCTGCTCCCAACAATGGGACGTTCATGGCCATGTAACTAGCTGGTGCCCGCGACTTCGTCCGCATTGAACGATAAAAGGTTCCCTATGTTCTTTCTGGTGTCCCAGACAACGTGTGTGCAAAATTTAATGGTGATCGGTTCACTAGTTTTTGCATAAAAGAGTTATACATCCAACATTCATACATCCATACATCCATACATCCAAATATACTTTCGCATTTATAATATTACGAGCTGGTGCCCGCGACTTCGTCCGCCTTGAACAATGAAAGGTACCCTATGTCCTTTCTGGTGTCCCAGACAACGTGTATGCAAAATTTCATGGTGATCGTTTCAGTAGTTTTTGCATGAAAGAGTCACAAACATCCATACATCCGAACATACTTTCGCATTTATAATATTAGTACGGGATGTTGTAATTATTAGTAGTGCGACTCGGTTGGCATCACAATCGAGGTATCCCATCAGACAATCGATTTGTATCGTGTAATGTTTGCGCCGCGCGACGCGAACGGCGCCGGCGCATGTTGCAACTGATTCCGATACGCATTACCATGAATATTCATTTGTTACTATGATTATAATAAACATTATTAGAATTTACTGGAACTTAAAGCGCCATAAACGTGTCTCGCGCTAATGTTGTTTGCCAATATCGATACTGTGCTATGCATATAATAAAACTACAGGGAAAATCGGTTATAGCGACCTTCAAGGGAACCAAAAAAAATTGGTCGTAATAAATGGATTAGTCGTTATAAGCAATACAAAATCGTTATAGGCATTCAACAGGGACTTTGACATTTGGTCGTTGTAACCGATGTGTCGTTATAACCGAAGTCTACTGTAGCTGTTTCAAATTAATTCGTTCGCGTAACTTTTATAAAATATATATATAGCCTGTGCTTACTTGCTAATAATGTAGCTTTCTATAGATGAAATAATTGTGTAAAATTACAGTTCCACATTCCCGCTGGGGAGTGGAACTCACTGCCTGCGTCTGTGTTCCCTCAAAAATTACAACCTCCGGGGTCTTCAAATCTAGGGTAAATGGGCACTTAGTAGGTAAGCGTGGTCCACCTTCGGCCGCGCCTCTGCAACTTACACCAAGTTAGATCGCGACCAAGCGCTGCCTTGATTCAATTTAAAAAAAAATATCGGTTCAGTAGTTTTTGAGTTTTATTACAAAAATAAAATAAAATACAAAAATCTTTTCTCTTTATAATGTTATTATGTGTAATAACGCCTGACATCGTTATCGCTGTGACGACGACGGTGGCGCCGCCACGCGACAGTGGCGCCCAATTCTTTATATTTTTAGACGATCACTCGGGAACAGTACTTTTTTTAATAATAAAAGGTAACCTATGTCCTTTCCTGTATCCCCGACAACGTGTATGCAAAAAATTTCACGGCGATCGGTTGAGGAGTTAACGCGTGAAAAGGTAGCAGACAGACAGACAGACAGACAGAGTTACTTTCGCATTTATAATATTAGTAAGGATTTAAAATTTCCTAACTATTTCATGGATTTAAATTCATTTAATAATCCCCATTTCCCTTGTCCACAATCCCACTACCATCAAGTGGAACCGTTAGCCTGTCTGTCAACCATAACATTAAAAAAAAAATTACAGGCATGAAAACTTTGTCACTTAACTGAAGTAATAATTATTGCAAACTATAATACTTACTTAAAAATATTTATTAAGCATATAAGTAACCAATCGGTTGAGTAGTTGATGCGTGAAAAGGTAGCAGACAGACATACAGACAGACAGACAGACAGACAGAGTTACTTTCGCAATTATAATATTATAGTCCATACTTATCTAATATATAAAATTCTCGTGTCACGATGTTCGTTCCCATACTCCTCCGAAACGGCTTGACCGATTCTTATGAAATTTTTTTATGCATATTCAGTAAGTCTGAGAATCGGCTACTATCTATTTTTCAAACATCTAAGTGATAAGGGTGGCCCACCCCAAAAAGTTTTATATGGCAATACAACGTTTGCCGGGGCCGTGTCATGCGGTTTTCACCAATGGATAGAGGGATAATCGGGGAAGGTTTTAATGCATCCCGGGCGAAGCCGGGAGCGGGACAGCTAGTGTTAGTATAATAATAATAATAATCTTTATTTCACAAAAACACATGTCTTAGTTACACATATTCGTTGAGTGAATGCAATTTTTGTGATAGGTTTAATAATTCTCTAACTCCCGAACTAGGTTGGACACCTGTCAGATCTCGGGAGTTAGTATTCAGCTTTGAAAAGCTTTCCTTAGTAGGGGCAAAGCAAGTACAGATCCCGATGATTCACTATAGGCACCGGTATGTATTATAGGTTCTAACAATTATATTTTATTAATGACTTCATAAACACACACCGCCCCGCACTTCGCGTGGGCAGTTGTACACTCGGCCTAATGTTACTCGATCATATATATCTGATTTTGCTTCTTGTATTATAAGTTAAGGGCCTCTTTCATAGTGTGTCAAGTAAAGTAGGCTAACCGCCATTTAAAGTCACCGGTAAACGGTAATGATGGAGATGATATATATACCTTTGTTTGTAAGGTAAAAGTCACAAACATTAAAAAAAAAAAAAATTAAAAAAAAAAATCACCTATCGAAAGACGCAGTACAAACCGAGTGCATATCATTTAATAAAACATAAAATTATTTTTAAAAGTAACTAATCAACACTTTAATTGTAGTTGGTGAAAGAGACAACCTCCACGTCATTAATTATGTTAATTGGCGACGTATTTAAAAAAAAAAAAAAAAAACTATTTCTATATTTAAAACGATAGGTCTGTAACGAATTGGAAATTCCCGTACAAAATTACTGATTGTGATTTTTTTTCGATTTTTCAAAATCCTTTGGGATTTTCTATAATACATTTTATCATAAATAACCCCAGTATTGAAGGGAAAAAATCAACATTTCAAATAGGTCGATCCATTTTTGAGATTTTTGCGAAACTAATGCAATTAATAAATTTTTTTAAGTATACTTAAAAAAAATTTTTTTTCAGATTTTTTTTTATAATATAAAAAAACAGAAAATAATCTAACTGCAGTCATTATCAAATATATATTTATATTTTTGATATACTATTATGTTGATATTTTGTAGATGGTGTTATATATATATATATATATAATATTGTGTATATATATGTATATACACAATATTGTGCTGATAAAATATAAATAATTAAATTATAGAAAAGTGCGAAACACATGAATATAACAACGGTGTTTACTTAATTATCAATGTGTGCGTGAAGGTTAAATAGGTGTTAAAAGCCTAACATTTTCACTTTCAGTTCGAATAAAATCATCTTTAAGTCAATCAATCGTCTTAAAGACGATCAATCAAAAGTGAACTTTATTACCGGATACAAAACGGTTAAAATAAGTTTTAACACGTGGAAGATATTTTTTTATTCAGCTCATTTTTCGTACCGTTGCTGACTGTACTCGATGAAAATAAAGATAAAAATAAGATGTGTGTGGGCTTCCAGATTAAAATTTATTAAAAAAAAAAAAAACAATAATTAAAAGTATTAAAACACATTTTGTTAAATTATTGGGAAACCGTTTCCGCTGCCTTATTATCTAACAGCAGACGACTTGCAACCAACTTGCGACTCTCTATCAATTTGTGCAATATCACACTAAATCGTGTTTTTAGTATCACGTAACTCATAACAAAGGTGTGCTTTGCTATAAGGCCTCTTACGGACAATAACTAAAATTAAAGTGCATCATTTCTGTATGGCAGCAGACGCGATCGGAACAAGAGACTGAGACGAGAACAAGAGGCCGAGACGAGAACAAGAGGCCGAGACGAGACGAGAGCACGATGTACATTGTACATATTCGCTCCCGGCCTGTCTCGGCGAGTGTGTACAGCCGCCATAACATTGATTGCTGATTCTAAAATAATTTTTTTTATTATTTATTTTTTAAATCGTTTATCGATCAATTAATATTCGCAGCATAGATTATACGCCTCAATGTGAACATCGTAATTTATGGTACATACAATTAAATTTTATGACGCACTCTATTCCGGCTCGGGAACAAATAAAATATTTAGAATGAATATTCAACTATCATTCCCCGTGTAAGGTATTGGTTATGGTTCGTCACGTTAGTCTACGGAGAATTATTTATTTTATTTCATTTATAACTAGCTGGTGGCCGCGACTTCGTCCGCGTTGAACGATGAAAGGTACCCTATGTCCTTTCCGGTGTCCCAGACATCGTGTATGCTAAATTTCATTGTGATCGGTTCAGTAGTTTTTGCGTGACAGAGTCACAAACATCCATACATCCAAACATACTTTCGCATTTATAATACTAGCTGGTGCCCGCGACTTCGTTCGCGTTGAACAATGAAAGGTACCCTATGTCCTTTCTGGTGTCGCAGATAACGTGTATGCAAAATTTCACGGTGATCGGTTCAGTAGTTTTTGCGTGAAAGAGTTACAAACATCCGAACGTACTTTCGCATTTATAATATTAGTACGGAATAGTATGGATTCTTATAAAAATAAATAAAAAAAATTTTTTTTTTTTAATATTTTTAATTGATGCATAGAAAAGGAAATGATAAGATTTTAGCGTTAAATGTATAAAGACCTAAATTAGGTCTTTCTACATAATATCCCTAACAACATATTATGTACATATGATCAACAAATAAATTATATATATAAAAAAAAACACGTGTATGCAAAATTTCATGATTCATGATTATCTGTGGTGTAGTTAAGGCGTGAAAGAGTATGAAACAAACTCACTTTCGCATATATTATAGTTCGAATTTTAATATAAACAAATGTGTAACATTTATCGACTATAACTGTTATTAAGTTATACTGAATTCAATATATTTTTAATGTAATTTTAACATTAATTGCGTTGCATGTGTAGGTGACGGTAGCCACCTACCGTCCAGTGGATATTCAGCCTGTCTGGCGACCTGAACATATAAAAAAATATTTCAACCTTAAAATTGATTTAGGAAAGCTATCATCTGTATTTATTAGCGTAGTAAATCGCCACACTTTACTATACCTAGGTGGTATTTGGTATTTAGTATCATAATGACATTAATTAAATCTAGATTGTTCGAATTACAAAGGTGTGATAATATCAGGTAATATAATATATTTAAATTGAGTGAACAAATGTTCGTGTCACGGTAATTATAGTTATTAACTTACCTTGTGACATTACTATGTATGTACATAGCAGGGGTTGCCAAGTGGCGGACAGCGGTCCGCATTTGTGCGGACCGCGAGAACACAGCAACTTGCACTACAGAGTACGTAATTTAATAAAAATAACGTATCCACCGCATTAATTTTGTTGACGTCAATTTTATGTTACTAATTAATTATAATAATATATAAGTTGATTTAGGTATTTGTATTTTTGATCTCATTGACATTTGTTAATTCGTTTATAATTTAATTAATCAAAATTAATGTTGTGCTTTCCTATAAATTAAATGCATACATGTGATGTTCCTCTCTGTGAGTGTTGTATACTGTGATTAAGTATTTCTTTAGTTGGTAAGCCTTTTTAAATAAATAAATAAATTCCAGAATATCCAGAATTACAAAAATTAACTTTGAAAGTTCTCACTTTGTTTGTATATATTTGTGTCAACATAATATATATATTTGTGGAGCAGCATTTTCGTAGATAAACTCCATTAAGAATAAATTTCGATCTCGACTCACTGTTGAACGTCTCCAAGATTTAATGTCAATAGCTTGCACCAATTTCACTTCAAAATTCTGACAGATAGTCCGCAATAAAAAAATGTAATTTTTCTCATTGATATTTAAAAAAAATACCTTTGTTATTTCCGTAATTATATTTGTTTAATAAATATTTTTTTTCTATAAAATGTTGTGCGGACCGCGATGGTCATTTCATTTGTTAAAACGGACCCAGAGCGAAACTAATTGGTGATCCCTGCTACATAGTATAAATATATATATATATATAGCAATAACTCGCAGTATTGAATAATAAATAATTATTTTAATATGCTTTATCGCGTACAAGTTTGGATAATTATTTTTTAATGTGATTTAAATTAATTAATTTTTTTTTACAAGAAATTGAATTTTTGTAACAGGGCAAAACCAAGTTCATTAGGAAAAGTCAAGAAAAATTATAAACTAACCCCCGATTTTCTATTGAGCCTTGTAAGTTGAATATCAGTAAAAATTATTATTTTTATTGATGTAGCTATTTAGGTGTTAATGTTTAAAAATATATAAATAATGAAAATGTTATGAGATTTATTGCCAGAATTGTAATATATTAATTTTACAATTGAATTTTTGAAAAAAAAATTTCCAATGAAGAAATTGTTTATTTATTAATCAGTTTTTGTAAATAATTTTGATTTCTTTTTAAATATTTTATTTATCCAACGCACTGATATTATTACTAATATCGAAATAATATATCTTACTAGCTGGTGCTCGCGACTTCGTACGCGTTGAACGATGAAAGGTACCCTATGTCCTTTCTGGTGGTCACAGACAACGTGTATGTAAAATTTCATGGTGATCGGTTCACTAGTTTTTGCGTGAATGAGTTACAAACATCCATACATCCATACATCCATACATCCATACATCCATACATCCATACATCCATACATCCATACATCCATACATCCATACATCCATACATCCATACATCCATACATCCATACATCCATACATCCATACATCCATACATCCATACATCCATACATCCATACATCCATACATCCATACATCCATACATCCATACATCCATACATCCATACATCCATACATCCATACATCCATACATCCATACATCCATACATCCATACATCCATACATCCATACATCCATACATCCATACATCCATACATCCATACATCCATACATCCATACATCCATACATCCATACATCCATACATCCATACATCCATACATCCATACATCCATACATCCATACATCCATACATCCATACATCCATACATCCATACATCCATACACCCATACACCCATACACCCATACACCCATACACCCATACACCCATACATCCATACATCCATACATCCATACATCCATACATCCATACATCCATACACCCATACATCCATACATCCATACATCCATACATCCATACATCCATACATCCATACATCCATACACCCATACATCCATACATCCATACATCCATACATCCATACATACATACATACATCCATACATCCATACATCCATACATCCATCCATACATCCATACATCCCTTTTTTTTTAACGTTGGGAAATCCTCTTGGATACCCGGCTGTGTAGGAGACACTGCCGGGTTATGCCGGATTCCTACCGGCTAAAACCCAACGACTTTCTATCAGCGCGGCCGTTCATTGGCGGGGTCGCGGGGACGTTGTGACACGACTTCGGTGCCCCGCCACGGCTATTCAACGCGGGGAGGACTTGCTCCCTGTCAGAACCTCGGCGTACCCGAAAGTGAAGGTACGCCGGCCATCTCGGGAGACCATACGACGGGCGGTAGTCTCCCCCAAGACCACCGCCCCGACATCCATACATCCCTACATCTAAACATACTTTCGCATTTATAATATTAAGTACGGATAGTACGGATTACTAAGTACTAAGTATATTTGTCATTTGAAATGATGAACGCATTTCGTAAGTTCAGCTCATGTGTTCTAAGTTGCAGTAACTTCAGTTAGTAACTTAAATAACATATGCAAATCATTATGTACGCAACGCAACGTGTTGACAAATATTTGCATACGACATTCGATATTTATTTGCTGTGCCAAGACAAGAGCTTTGAGCGGGTTTGACTATAGGTATAGCATGCACTTATGACTATAAAATTAATATATAGTTAAAATATAACATTAAATGTTTACTTTTGGTCGATTGTGATAAGACAGATGAGACACATGAGCTGAACTTACGACATGCGTTCATCATTTCAAATGACAAATATACTTAGTACTTAGTAATCCGTACTAATACTAATATTATAAATGCGAAAGTATGTTTGGATGTATGGATGTTTGTAACTATTTCACGCAAAAACTACTGAATAGATCACGATGAAATTTTGCATACACGTTGTCCGGGACACCGGAAAGGACATAGGGTACTTTTCATGCAGAAAAAAAGGACTATTCCCGAGGGATATATAAAAAATAAAAAACTAACGCCTGGCCAAAGTGTTATAGCAACACGAGGTCAAGCGTTATATTGATTTTTTTTTAAATTTTCAACGCGGACTAAGTCGCGAGCACCAGCTAGTGTGTTTCTGTACATTGCTATTACAAATCACTCAGTCTGTTTACATTCCCCTCTGGTTATGAAGTGTTGGCATGCTCTCTAAACATAATGACTCTTCGCTTTGCATAAAAGAGGCGAATGCCTCGAATACCTCAACCGAGAATGTGTACGTGAACTAGTTGCAAAAACATTTCGCGATTCAAATGTAAATTAATAAGCTTTTCGAGTTTCTAAAGCCACTTTTGTGTCAAAGGAATCCCCATCTACACTTATGAATGCAAATTAACACAATTTCAACACAATATTATCGACATTGACACAATCCAACGAAGTCAGCAGTTGAAATGTCTTTTTTTGAACATTTACAACTTTTAAAATGACTATTTCTGTAATTACGATACCAAGCTATCACTCCAAATTAAAAATAAGACGATTAATATTTAATTTTATTTATATTTGAAATACAAACAGAAGTTATAACACTGTATATGTAAAAATTTAAAAGAATAAAGTGTACTAATAAAAAGAGTAAAAAAGTTAGGTTAACTCCAGGATTATTTAAATTAAATTAGTTAAAATCAAAGTTAATTAATTTCAATTAATTTATAAATTAACTAAACATTAGTTTAGTTGGTATTTTTTGGTATTAGTTGGTAAAATTAAGCCTTCATATTTGCTGGCCCAATTCTTGAACGTATATTAACAACATATTTTCTCTATTTGTTTCAGCACGCAAATGCTGTACGTGAATCAGCCCGACAAATACTGGACTCTTCGTCAGCAGAGACTGAAGAGGCGCTGACACTAGCTAATGTTCTTCGCTCCAGACCCCCTGTCAACATGCTACCAGCTGCCAAGGCTGGTACATTCTTCGCCAGAGACAACGTTTCAAACTTCATCGACTGGTGTCGTAAAGCTCTGCTCATTTTCGAATGTCTCCTCTTCGAAACGGACGATCTTTGCCTCAGAAAGAACGAGAAGCATGTCGTCCTTTGCCTTTTAGAGGTAGCCAGAAAAGGCTCGGTGCTTGGAATGCCGGCTCCTCTACTGGTGCAAATGGAGAAGCAAATCGAAAGGGAATTGGCTGGTGAGGAAATAAGACCGGACGACTCGACCCTGGGCCTCGTGCCCCTCGGTCCACAGCCTCAACTAGTGACAAACGATTTGAGGAGCCTCGACGAGAGAGTCAGGGATTTGGTTGAGAGGTGCTCTTGTCCAACCCAGTTCCCGATGGTGAGGGTGTCCGAAGGGAAATACAGAATAGGCGATACGAAGATTCTGATTTTTGTCAGGGTAAGTTTTCATAGTTTTGTCTTAGTAAAAAGTTGTTTATTTATTTTCGGTTTATGTATAGGTAGAATGAAGGTCCGTTAGACGGTAACTACCGTAAATTACAGTAACTGCTGTCGCCTATAAACATTGACTCTAGCAACCCATTATTCATTCATTGAAACCCAAAAGCATATAAGTTTTTATTTCATCGTGATTCTGTAATGGATCACTACAGGCTAGCCAGTTTTTGGGGCTAATTTTGGGGGCTTAATCTCGTAGGTTACCTATGCATAGTCTTAATAAGTTTAATGCATCATACATTTCCGGGAGTATTTCCATAAATTTTCTATACAATATCAAAATAATGTAATTAAGTATATTGTTTAGCGTTAAGCTTTTTCATAAACATATTTTTCATATTTCTAGATCTCAAATGGAGAACAGTGTCAGTGTATCTTTAGTTCGTTATCTGATAATGGTCTAAAATACACTTAAGTTGTTCGAATATATAGTTAGAATAGAGGGAAAAATCTTAAAATGTGGTGCATCTAGAGCCACTTAATACGCCAGTTAAGAAACAAGCTAAGTTTTCGGCTCAATATATGGTGTTGATATGGAATAATATATGTAAACTCAAACGAAATCCATTTCCTGTTCACCTCCGCACAAGATAATTAACGCGGTTGCAACTTGTATTGAAATGTTGCCGTCGAACCTGAACAACTTATCGTTTTATAGCTCTCTAATAGCAACTGATACCCTTTCTAGTCCTTAACAAGATTATTTTGACGTCTGACGTCTCTTATAGTCTAATATAAACTTGAAGGATACAGATGATGTTTCGTACAATCTTTGGCTTGAATTTAATAAGATGAAAGTTAGTGTGTTAAACGTGTTAAATGTTAACACGGCAGTAACAAGTGTTGCTATTATTTTTGGACGTTGCCGGTTATTTCATGCAAGCAATACCAAGATGAACTGAGGATGAAATAAGAAGTTCTGGCGTCCGTCACTCACGTGGTGGTATTTATTCACAATGATGTTATGTAAGGAGGTGGTTACTGCTGTCCAGACTCCAGACAGGATTGTTTTAATGAATAGTCCAAATAATCGTCCATGTTATTCAAATTTAAAACATCTCTCTTTGGACAAAAATGTTTCGCCAGTAGATAAATAGAGCAGTTAATGTTGCTTAAGTAGTGGATTTATCAGCAGTAATATTTAAATGTCTGCCTGGTTGCATACACAATGTTGTGGGCGGTGGGCGTCCTTCAGGTAGCGGCGAGTGTATTAATAGGTCTTTAGGACTATCAATTTATAAAAGGCTGACGAAAGTATTACAGAGGAAACATAATGTAACGATCTTTTTTTAAATATTTTTACTGGTTTTATCCTCTAAGCTATTTTCCAATAAGCAAGTTTCCCCAAAAATTTTTTATACGATTTATTAGAGCTTATTAGATGAGATGGTCTAATATAAGTAGCAACACCAGAGTCTTTTTTTCGTACAAAAAAATGTACCGCACATTTATCACCAAAAATTTTGTGGTTAAGAATCCGAACCTTGATGGGTATTTGCTCTGATTTTTAAAACTTAATGTATTTAGATTTATATATTTTATATTTAGATTTAAAGTTAGAAATAAGCTATTGAAAACGAGTCCACCGCATCGCCTATAACCTTCCTCAAGATTTGGCCTCAAGATTATCTCGCTCAAAATACTATTCTATTTTATTATTTATAGATATAATATTAACTGATTGATTACAATATTTACGTACAATTTAGTGTCAATACCGTGGGAATACGTTTGGCCACACGAGCAGACCTTGTCATTTTCTATCAGATCCGACCTCGATTCGCACAGTTTAGGCCCCAACCTTGCGTCCCTTAATATGGAACGATTCGATATGTGCCAACCTAAAATGACCTGACCCTTCAAACATAACCAAACCAATAGAGTGTCAATTCAAAATGGACTTTTGTACAAACTCTAATTTACTCTGACCTGCCTCTTAGTGTAAATTATTCGGATGTAAGTATCAGTACAATTTGGTTTTCATAAGGTCGAGTTCCTAACGTTTTCTTGTCGATAATCGGCGAGTCGATTTGACCATACAAGGAATCAAATGATTCATCAATTCGATTTATATAAGATCAGTGCTTATGAGATCTTAAATGATGATAATAACAATTATATAAACTTGAATCCGTTATCCTACGCATTTGACATTTTGAGTATGTTGCAAAATACTTTTTACCCTCTATTACACTATACGCTATGCTGTGTGTCCTGTCGGCAGCACATTTGCAAGCCCACCACTTATTGCTTATATGTTTCACAATGGTAGCAACTTACCCCCAATGGTAAGCCATCACTGATTAAAACCGTCAACTGGCCTACCATCACCCACTATAAAAATTACTTGTGATAAAAGTTACACAAGAAATTACAAAACATGTTCCTAACGTTTGACAGGTAAAATGTTGATATGGATATATGTCTACTTATGGTCTACTTAAAAAAACTAATGTAAGCGTATTACGTCTGTTCCCCATTAGGACGAGAATCTAAGAGAATGCATCTAAATTAGCGTTGAATTAATTTTTATAATCCAATAATAAATCTATGTAATGTTTCAAATCAAAATCTATTACAAATACCTTTTTATCCGTGTCCATATCTCAACGATTGCCGTAATTTTTTCCAGATTCTTCGCTCTCACGTTATGGTCCGCGTCGGAGGTGGGTGGGACACTCTCGCCCATTATCTGGACAAGCACGACCCGTGCAGATGCAAGTCTCAGCACCGGACCTCTCTCTCAGCCCGTCTGGCCAGACCCAAACACGATTTGGCCGGAGCCACCGTTACTTACGAACGTCCCGACGCCGGCCCGACATCGCTGCCATTCACAAAACCAGAAAAGAACTACGAACCAATGTCACTGCAGTACTCCAAATTTGATGACCCCAAACCGATCCAGTATCAATCGAACACGAGAGTTGTTGAGCCAACAAGTTTACCGTATTTGGGTGAATTAGACAGGGCATCATCACCGAGCAGAAAACCTCTAGCACCGAGATCGAATAGTCCCGGCAAGCCGTCATCTTCTCCAGATAGACGCAGCAAAGTAGTTGTGTCCAACCATTTAGTTCCGACTCCTCTTTCAATAAGAAATAAGAGCCCCAGGCCGGTGTCTCCGGCACCAGCAGTTGAGAGCGCTTCAGATAACGGCTCTGAGGTTTCCGACGAAGGGTACAGGAGTCTTGGTGTGGTCGCTGGATCGACACAGGGGTCACCTTCGATGAAAACTAATAATAGATACTCGTTGCACAGCCAGAATTCTATCGAGGACGCTGAATACAGTGGTAAGCATATGTTTTTATTTAAGATATTCCTTTATTTAACAATTTTTGCACATATAAACGACCGATGAGCAGTAATATATACTCATGCTTTGAATGTATGGACACCATGGAAACAGTTCTGTTCAGCTCTCTGTGTTAAATTCAACAATATTTTTTTCATTACCATTATATTCAAGGTTAGTCTGATCGATCATGTCAACATCATTAATAATGAGATTTTGAGTAATCTACCAATAACTTTTTTAACACAATAAAGTTCGCTTTTTAAAAATCTCACACGAACCCAACATTTTTCCAAGATAAAGAGTATCCCATAGTTTAATCCAGGTAATCATCAATACGTTAGTGAAAATCGCATTCAAATCGGTTAATATTTCTCTGAGATTAGCGTGCACAAACAGGCAAAAATTGTAAAAAGACAATTTTTTTGACCTCGGTTACATATGTAAATATTAAAAATATTTAATACACAGATACACATTTACGATTTTATTATATGTATGTTAGATTAGATTAGATATTTTTAGGGAGACATTCGTTGCATAACCTCGTGCATACTCAAGTTTGCAATAGGTACAATTCACGTAATATGATAATAAACACATCGTTGACATCCTCGATTTAGGCTCGAGTTCACCAACAGACGGTTTTTTACATGCGGGTTAAACGCCCTAAACATCTCATTAACTTAATGATTAATCTGATGTTTTGGGCGTTTAACCCGCAGTTTAGCGATGGTGATCAAAAAAATATTATTAAACGGCTGTTTAAATTTTAAACAGCTGTTTAAAAACTAACCGTCTGCTGGTGAACTCGAGCCTTAGCCGGGTAGTTTCACTTGTGTCATTGCAAGTAACACTTTTGCAAAACATCCAATCAATTTGTGTTGAATGTTAGTGGTTTCTTGGAAATCAACTGAAAACACATATTTCACGATACGCGCGATGAACTGATGCACGTGTCTGTGTGTACGCCACCGTGACAATTGCCGTGTGGTCCAAGTTATATTTTTTAGATATTTATTTACATCGATGAATCACCAATCAAATATATCACAGCTTGGGGGGTGCTGATCGATGCTGAATATTCATCCCATATGTGGGTTGGCAAAAACAATTTCTGGCCTTCATATTGGATTGTAACTTATTAGTACTAAGTGACAAACTACATCCGTATCCGTACTAATATTATAAATGCGAAAGTATGTTTGGATGTATGGATGTTTGTAACTGAACTTACGACATGCGTTCATCATTTCGCCTCCATCATTTCAAATGACAAATATACTTAGTACTTAGTAATCCGTACTATCCGTACTTAATATTATAAATGCGAAAGTATGTTTGGATGTATGGATGTTTGTGACTCTTTCACGCAAAAACTATTGAACCGATTACCATGAAATTTTGCATACACGTTGTCTGAGACACCGGAAAGGACATAGGGTACCTTTCATCGCTAAACGCGGACGAAGTCGCCGGCATCAGCTAGTGTAATATATGTCAAACCACATGTCAGTGGTCAATGTCAGTTACGAATTGCAATTGCAATATTCGTACTGATTGATATATAGCATGTTTGAATTATATGTAAAATTTTCATTACAGAATAAAAGAAAACAATGATTTGGGAAGTCTTAACATTTCATATTTATATGTCGATTAGAATAAAAAGGGACAGATTAGTTTCTACCCGTCTTTTTATCTAATTAGTACATCGGACTTTATCTTTGACGTTTTTATATATTGATTAAGACGATCGAAAATATTTTATATTTTATTTTTATTCCTATTTATATTACTAACTATATGTATATCTATACTATCTATACTAATATTATAAAGATTAGATTTGTTTGTTTGTTTGTTTACATTGAATAGACTCCGAAACTACTGGACCGATTTGAAAGATTCTTTCACTGTTGGGAAGCTATATTGTGAGCGAGTAACATAGGCTACATTTTATAATAAAGTTACGCGGGCGAAGCCGCGTGCAACAGCTAATACAAAATAAAACTGCCCTTCCCGTTAAGTATAGAGTAAAAATCGTAATTCTAAATAAGATCGCTGTTTCTTATGACTTGTACCACGCGCTGCATTACATGCGTCGCGTCGACTATCGAGCTCACTGTACTGGCAAATTGGCTTTGCCTATTTCATCATTATTTCATATGCTTTTTTATGATAGAATCTATATAAATATTTTTACAATTTGATATGATTTTATTTTATTATAATATTAACAAAAAAAATGTACAGGATTTTATTTAAAAAAAAAAAAAAAATCATCGGCATACATACACTGTACAAAAACATACATTAATATTGCCAATAACGAAACAACTATATAACAACATTGTTACATAGTATCCATACTTCCATATCCATACTAATATTATAAATGCGAAAGTATGTTTGGATGTGTGGATGTTTGTGACTCTTTCACGCAAAAACTACTGAACCGATCACCGTGAAATTTTGCATACACATAGTCTGGGACACCGGAAAGGACATAGGGTACCTTTCATCGTTCAACGCGGACGAAGTCGCGGCCACCAGCTAGTTGCTTATATATTAAGTATCCTGTTATTCAGGAGATATAGTTAAAAATATATATATTTTAACTGTGTCAAAATTTATTTTCATACTAAGTATACACTTAATTAAAGTAACGCCATTATAAAAAAAATCTGACGAATGTATCTGTCTATATATGTACTCGTAGATAGGTACATAATATATAATTTGTTAGGTAGGTACCTACCTTTTGGAATCGCGAACGTAGGCGGCGTCAACATATAATTTATTTGTATCATATAAAGCTAGCTATGCGATCTGGTTTTGACACCATATATGCGATAGGAATGTGACTCGGACCTCGGAGCCTTAAACAGGCGTGCGCTGTTCCAAAGGTGATTTCACACTTGAATTCAAAGCTCTTAGGACTTGATATTGATATTGAAATATTTTTTCAACAAATTGAATTTGACGACACGTTTGGTCTAGTGGCTAGTAACCCTAGCTATTAACCAAACGGTCGCGGGTTCGAATCCCGCTAGGGGCAAATGTTTATGTGTTGACATTTTACCTTTGCACCTGAGTCGTGGATGTTTTTTATTTATAATATGTATGTATTTACAAAAAGATAGTAATCTCTATGTAGTATATCAACTGTCTGGTGTACATAATACAAGCATTAGTTGCTTAATGTGGAATTAGATGGTGCTGTGTGGAATGTGTGAAGATATTTATTTATTTATTTGAATTTTTACAAAGAGAAAATTGACGAATTAATTAATTTTGAATTTTTTTTTATCGCTTATACAATATTCTCGTCATTTTTTTTGTATTGTAATTTTTTTAAATTTTTTTTTAATAAATGTAAAAATATTATTTTTATGATTCTCTAGGCCTATTTGTATATAATCTTCTATAATATATATTTTTAAATTTATGGCTGTATTTAATCTAAATAAATAAATAAATATATAAAAAAAGACGACAACTTATCCATTATCGATACTATAATATTATAAATGCGAAAGTAACTCTGTCTGTCTGTCTGTTTGTCTGCTACATTTTCACGCCTTATCTACTCAACCGATCGTCATGAAATTTTGCATACACGTTGTCAGAGATACAGGAAAGGACATAGGGTACCTTTCATTAAGAAAAAAAGTACTGTTCCCGAGTAATCGTCTAAGACTCGAGTTCACCAACAGACGGTTATTTGTAAACAGCTGTTTAAAATTTAAACAGCCGTTTAATAATATTTTTTTGTTCAAAATTGCTAAAATGCGGGTTAAACGCCCTAAACATCTGATTAACTTAATGATTAATCTGATGTTTAGGGCGTTTAACCGGCTGTTTAAATTTTAATCAGCTGTTTAAAAATAACCGTCTGTTGGTGAACTCGAGCCTAAAAATATAAAGAATTGGGCGCCACTGTCGCGCGGCGGCGCTACCGTCGCCACAGCGATAACGATGTCTGACGTTATCTATACTAATATTATAAATGCGAAAGTATGTTTGGATGTACGGATGTTTGTGACTCTTTCACGCAAAAACTACTGAACCGATCACCATGAAAATTTGCATACACGTTGTCTGTGACACCAGAAAAGACATAGGGTACCTTTCATCCAGAAAAATTGTACTATTCCCGAGGGATAAATAAAAAATAAAAAACTAACGCCTGGCCAAAGTGTTATAGCAACACGAGGTCAAGCGTCATTTTGCTTTTTTTTTAATTTTCGACGCGTACGAAGTCGCGAGCACCAGCTAGTTAGTTCAATATTATAAATAAAAAATACAACCTGTATAACGGATCTTTATGTACATAGATTTAATTCTTGGAAAGGTCACTTAATTCTATTTTTAGCGTCAGTTTCGATACGCATTAGAAACATTTGAACTAAATTTTACTTGAGAATTTTTTTTAAAGTTAAATTTAAAACATAATCACTTATTAGGTGTTGCCGCGACTTCGTACGCGCTGTTGTTCGTTTTTTGAAAATCCCACAGGAACCTAACATTTTTCCAGGATAAAAAGTATCCCATATGTTAATCCAGGTAATAAACTATCTGTGTGCCAAATTTCATCCAAATCCGTTAAGCCGTTTCTGAGATTAGCGTGCACAAAAATTCTAAAAACTATTTTTTTGACCCTCGGTAACATACTTATTTAAGTACAGCGTGTACAAATTAAAAAAAAATATATATATATTTTAATGTACAGACAGATACGGCTCGTTTACAACTTTATTATAATGTATAAATTAGAAAAATACGAAAAAATTAAAACAAATTAAAATAATTTAAAAAAAAAAAACATACAAAAATTATTGGTAATTTTAATGGTTTAGAGAAAAAAATTTTTTTTCGTTGTTCATCAGTGTTAATGGGATAAGATATTTATTAAATGTACATAACACTAGAACAAATCATTCAAAACAAGACAGAGATTGGCTCCAACAAATTGGAGATATTTTTTTCGAATTGATTTGTCAACATGGCTTAATCAGTATTTAATGTTGAATGTTTGATTGCCAAAAATAAAATTTGTTTCGAGCTAATCTCTGTTTTGTTTTGAATCATTTGTTCTAGTGTCGCATGAATATTGATACATTTTGTAAATATACCAATTTTATTGTTTGTCGACTCAAAAGTCCAACGATCAGTTGATGGCGTTACAACAAAATGTGGCGTCGAATTGGCGATAAACGGATTCCAATGATTACATGATCACCCACATTTTTTGAGTCATGGTCTAATTAAAATAAATAGGCGAAAACAGTAAAATTATTATAAAAAGATAATTCGTACATATGAATGTATGTCAATACAATATAAGATGTTAATTGCATCTTTAACAATATATAGTACAGATGAATAAAACCTTATCTTTCCAACTATTTTAATTGACATAGATATAATATAATAACAACACCTAATAAGGACGTATATAAGTAACGGCTTCTCTCAGACACGATGACAAAATATTCTTATACAAACGATCGTTTCCTGCTATGCCATAAATTACAAGTCTATCATTTATTGCCATAAATGTGCATCGGAGCTTATTATCATTGAGTTCCCCTTCCGCGAATGGAACTTGACGGACATTCACATGACTGTTTTATTAACCTAACATTAAAATCGAAGATAACATAGTTTTTGTTCGTAATCTGTAACGTGTAACTCATTCACAATTACAAGAATACCTATACATTTTACAAGAACTTATTTACAATTTCCTAATAGAAATTTATCTCATTTTCAGAGCGTCTCGATCACGACGACGGCTGTCACATGGACAGAAACGAACGAACAGACGACTACGTAAGCCTATCGACTGGTTTACGAAAAACTGATTTCTCGGACACGTTCTACGGCGGTAAGAAGAACGGTGAGGACAAGCCGAAATCAAATCGCAACAGTCCAGAACGTACCATAATCAACGAGAATAACAATTCGCCGAGCAAAAGTCTGAAATCAAAAGAGGCTACGGACTCACCCACAAAAACTGTGAGGAGTAGGCAAGCGAGTCGCATTCCACACTCGCCTGTCAGAAATAGGACTCCCAGTCGAGGAAACACGCCTAGTCCTAAACACACCGCAACGCCTACGCAAACGTCCCCGAAATTTACCCCCAAACTACCTCCAGCGGCTCGCAACACGTGGAGCGGAAGGACTGCTCCAAATCAGCCCAAAACAAAAGCCAGACCAACAATTGGAGCAGACACATACGACAACCCTAATAAATCACCCAAAGCGAGGCCCAAAATTCCGCCGCAGACGGAAGCATTTAAGAGGAATTCACCTTTAAGAGCCAGTAGCGCTACATTGAGGTCCCCACCGAATCAAAAGCCCCTGAGTCCTTTACTAGAACAAATTTTGAGGTCAACGGAATCGGCCAAAGATGATGCTACCGTACTAGAGAAAATGAAAGAAATTATCAGAACATACTCCACGGGTGAGGATTCGTTCTCCAGGACCAGCTCGAAGGATTCCGATTATGCTGATTTTACATCGGCGTGGGTTATGTCCGATGG
This sequence comes from Synanthedon myopaeformis, assembly GCA_944738685.1. Taxonomy (NCBI): domain Eukaryota; kingdom Metazoa; phylum Arthropoda; class Insecta; order Lepidoptera; family Sesiidae; genus Synanthedon; species Synanthedon myopaeformis. Next base: position 399,010 of record OX122933.1, on the reverse strand, counting down.
GAAGTTGGAGAGGTCGACAAGTACAAGGCAATTGGCAGCGCCGAGAAAGGATCCCAGGAACGGAGCTTCAAGGATACCGGCTCCGGTTGCAATCGGATGCAGGAGATCCACTTCGACATCGCAATTTCAATGACAAAGTTCCATCGAAAGTCAGGATACAAAAGAAAATTAATTTATAAGGCGGTATCCCACAGGGCACCGTGCTGGGTCCCCTCTTAAGGTTTTTAAAGACTTTTAAAGACTTAGGCTCAGTTGAAGCGTTCGTTCGACTATGGATGTCCATTGTCCGTATATAATATCATTTTACAGTAGTTTCTTCTCTAGTGTATAATCGTGAAAGTATTTTAGCCTTTTGGCATACACGACTTTGACAAGACAATGCAAGCCTAAAACGTACGTACAGAATGTAGTTTTTTTTTTTTTTTATTACATTAGTCGACCTAAATGTCTAATGTAGTTCAGTACTAATTGTTCTAATTAGAATAGAGAATTTGTACTAACATTTTGGACTATCGTAATGCAATTCTTTGCCCATGATTTGAGAGAAAGTCGATGGACGAATACAGTTTTTTGGAATCTCGAAAAAATTCGTGAAAAAAAAAAAAAAAAAAAAAAAAAAAAAAAAAAAAAACGGATTAATGTTTGGGTAGAGATTTGTTTAAATTATATCTTGAAATTTATTAAGGAGCCAATATGATGATCCTTGATTCTTATTGAATTTTAGGATTTGAAAAAGAATGATGAAGTTGGTGCTATTGATTGTTGGAGACGTTGGATTATGTATAATTTTTTTTTAGTTTATTTAGTTTACAAACGAACTATATGTTCATATAGGACATCTTAAAATTAAACTAAGTTGGTATCTTATAATTTAAAGTTAGATATTATTTTTATCGTAATTAAAAGGCTAATACGTCTATCGTGTTTTTTTAATTTTTGGTAAAAAAAAAAAAGTTTTAATGAATGATGGACGCAATGCCTTTGTATGTATCTATATTAAGTTAAATTTATAAGTGAAAAAAACATTCATTTGTAACATTTTGAGAACGCTTTTGAACCGTTTCTTTCATCAAGGCCTCAAAGCTTTTTATCAAAGCTTTATGAAGCTTAGAGCTTTGAGAAAGGTGCGATATAAACAGTTTTATAGAAGACAAATTTCAGGGTATATTAACAATAATTAATTATGATTATTAATTAATTATTAATTAATTAATTAATAATTATGATTATTAATTAATTATTAATTAATTATTATTAATTATGATTATTAATTATTAATTAATTATTATTAATTAATTATTATTAATTAATAATTATTAATTAGAATTAATTATTATTAATTATGATTATTAATTATGATTATTAATTATTAATTAATTATGATTATTAATTATCAATTAATTATGATTATTAATTATTAATTAATTATTAATTAATTATTAATTATATAATCATTAATTATTTTAATCAATTAATTATTAATTAATTAATTATTAATTAATTATTAATTAATTGATTATTAATTAATTATGATTATGAATTATTAATTATGAGCATTTAATTCGATTTATTGCATTTAGAGATCATTCCATTAAATGAGCCGGGAATTAGGCAATTAATGTTTTTTTTTGTTTTTTCTAAACTATTTTTTTTGGAAAGTTGGTTGTGAGGGGTGAGCTTATGATGCGTAGCGACAGATTCATAAATAAAAAAATAAAAGGTAAGTACAATTATTATAGATTTTATCTCGAGTAGTGAGTACCTACATAGTGTACCGACCATCATAGACAATATTTTTCATACATACACAACATATAATTATGTAGAAATAAATCATGTTTGATTAATTTCAAATCAAATCAATATAATATTTGACCGTCCGTAAACTTTTCTTCATATAGATATTCACATAAAATTGTTCATAAACAACATCGAAGTACTACAACTGTGGATTTTGCTTGACAAATGATAAAGCGGCACATTAAAAGTACGCCTAAAACGGAATCATGGCGGAGTCTTGCCTTCGCGCGTCAATGGTTAAAGTTTATAAACGACAAAGTTCTACTATTGATTTTAAACTCTAATGTGTTTGACGTAAAGTCACATTTTCTTTAAATGACAGATGTTTGGTTGATTTTAAATGACAGATGTCAGAGTTCATGCTCTACGCATATGTCACTTTTAAATGTTCCATAAAGTTTTGTATTGCGTGCGAAATCCATAATTGCAGTACATTGGATGATAAACAATCATAATTTTGAATTAAAAATGAAATTTGGGTTGGATTAAATACGCCAGTAAGTAAGTACGCTTTCAGTAACACTTCAGTAAATTTTTATTAAGTAGCGTTACTTAGTTCTGCTCATTTTCTAAGTCCAAGTCTAAGTGCTAAGTCGCAAAAATATTGTCTTGCGTAACAGCATTAATAAGAGTCGCCCTTTACGGTTTTTTTTTATTAATATGAAACTCACCGGCTTGTGCTTCGCGTATATTTTACAAAAAAAAAAAAAAAAACACTTTTCTTCTTAGCTTAACAGATATTTTATATCGTATCTATTGAAAAAAAAAATTGTTTAATATATTCCGTGTAAAACTACTCTTAGCTATGTTACAGACCGTTTTTTTATTGGTTATATAATACAATATATTGAATGGAATTTCTACTTATATATATTATATAAAGGTAATAATCTATAATATATATATATATATATTACTAGCTTTTGCTAGTGACTTCATATATATATATATATTATATTTTTCATACAATTTCATTGAATTCGGTTGGACAGTTTTGGAGATTAATATGTACGAACATGATTTTTATATATTAAGGTATTTAATATTTATAATATTTAAGCTCAATTCAATATAGAATATTAAGTTTCTTGGTACCAAAGGCTTAATATGGAAATATTTTAAAATATTGTTTTTTTTTTTTTTCGGTAATAGGTATATGAGCTAGACCTCATAATCTATGAATTTAATTAAAAAAAAAAAACGGTCTGAAACGCGCTAAAGTTTGAATTTTTTCATTACATTCATTTGAAAGTTGAGATGTTTCAACAGATGGCGCTTTTATTTAAATATATAATTAATTCCATATCACAATGAAAGAATGGGATTTGGACAGAAGCGCCATCTGGTGGTAAGCTTTTGTGTTAGTCAGTTTCACTTAAAATGGGTCTTTTTTTTAAAAGCTCTGTATGTTAATTCTTTAAATGTAGCAGACATATTTTGCTAAGCCTCTTCTCGATAATTCAGTCCACGAGAGTGACCGCACATACGTCACTTTGCTTCTAAATAATGTTACCAGTGATTACGCCATAGAAAATATTATTTTATGTTAAATTGATAATTAAATAAGATATTAAAGGAATGAGACTGTTATTTCGCTAAACCTTATCATCGCCATCATCATCAGCCCGTGTCTCTCCACTGCTGGATGTAGGCTTTTGGCAAGGCTCGCATCCAACCGCTTCCTGCGAAGCCTTTTAGGTCCTCTGTCCTATAACACAATAAACGCCACAAGTGCTGCAAGTACGCTACTAGTGACGACCATAGTAGCATTAAGTGTTAGAGATTTGGAAGGAATAAACTAATGGGCTCTGGCAACCCTTACTTGCTCATCGAAACACAGAAATTATATTATAGTCTGGGCAAGGAAAAAAAGTTTGTATGGAAAAATTACATTAAATCCTACAAAAGGGATTATTTTGTAGTTTGATTAAATATTAGCTTGTAAATGGTATTTTCGAACTTGCTACAAGGTGACGTTCCAGATTTTTTTAAATGCCTTTTGAATGTTAAATTTTCAAATATTAAATGAGAGTAAATACTACACGGGTGACTTTTTTATATAGGGACTTGTAAATATTAGAAATAAAATCCAAAATTGCACTAATTTTTTCTCAAAAATAGGTGACTTTTTTGTCTCAAAGGTCTCAAATAGAAAAGAAAAAATATAACTCTAAAATAAAAACCCAACAATCGGTGATTTTTCACTATAACATAAATTTATTTATTATTCGTGTGATTGAATGTTATTAAAAAAAAAAGTGTGAGTCCATAGTGCCCGCACTCGCTAGCGAGAGTTGACATTGATTCAATTTGAGTTCTCAATTTGACATTGACAATTTATAATTATCCATACAAATATTTTACACTGTGCGCGCATTATAAACTCATACTAGAGCCACAGACGGTGGACTTGTGTCATGCATGTGAGTATATAGTGCTCTGTGGTTAAATATTCTTTTCTGTGAGTAAATATTCTTTTCTGTAACCATCATTTATTATACACGTCAAAATGACCTCTCCAACTGCTATTCGAAACCATTCTTTAGTTAGACTTGACATGACTGCTTTAGACTTGACGGACCTGTTTTGGAAAACTAAGAAAAATTATAGACTTGACTTGACTAACTAGTGTCTGGAGCGGTGAGGCAAGCTCAGACAGACTCCTGGAAGTCTTTCTGCGAGAGGCAGGACGGCGAAAGCGTCTGGCAGGGTATTTATAGGATAATAGGAAGGACCATCGTCAGGGACGAGGACACGCCACTGGAACGAGATGGCGTGGTTCTGGACGCAAGGGGCTCGGTGGGGTGGCTTGCGGAGGCATTCTACCCGAAAGACCTTCTCGATTTGGATGAGGAAGTTCACCGCCAAATCAGGAAAGCGGCGGACGGAGTGAATGTTGGGGAACAAGACTCCTCTTGGGACCCTCCATTCACTCTGACCGAGCTCGAGATGGCGGTGAAGTCCTTCAATCCAAAGAAGGCCCCCGGGGCCGACGGACTCACTGCTGATATCTGTTCCAGGGCCATCAGTTGTGACCCTGGTGTATTTTTGAATCTGGTTAACAACTGCATGGCCAACCATATCTTTCCGCGGATATGGAAGGAGGCAACAGTGATTGTCCTTCGGAAACCGGGGAGGGATAGTTATGCCATCCCCAAGTCATTCCGGCCCATTGGTCTGCTTCCCGTGCTTGGTAAAGTGTATGAAAAAATGCTCGTGGCTCGCTTGAAGTACCACATTTTACCGGGCCTAAGCTCCCGCCAGTATGGCTTTGTGCCCCAGAAGAGCACGGAAGACTCCCTCTATGACCTCGTGTCCCATGTGCGCAGGCTGATTGGGAACAAGAAGCTTGTGACACTTGTGTCCTTGGACATAGAGGGAGCCTTCGATGGCGTCTGGTGGCCCATGATCAGAGTCAGGCTGGCGGAAGCGGGATGCCCCGTGAACATCAGGCGAGTCTTCGACAACTACCTCACCGACAGGACGGTAAACGTCAGATACTGCGGTGAGGAATTCAGCACTATGACAAGCAGGGGATGCATCCAAGGGTCTATAGCCGGCCCTTTGCTCTGGAACCTCACACTCGACACATTGCTGCGGAGCCTGGAGAGTGGAGGCGTCTACTGCCAGGCTTTCGCGGACGATGTGGTCCTCGTTTTTGACGGAAACACAGCTCAAGACATAGAGAGGTGTGCCAATGCCACCCTGGCCCGTGTTCTGGCGTGGGGTGTCAGAAATAAGTTGAGGTTTGCACCAAGCAAAACAAGTGCGATGGTGCTAACCAAAAAGCTTAAATTTGACACTCCGCGCCTGAGCATGGGCGGGATTGACATTGGCATAAAAGATGAAATAAAACTGCTAGGCCTTACCATAGATAGGAAATTGACATTCAACAGCCATGTAGAGAGAGTTTGTCGAAAGGCCATCGGCATCTACAAGCAGCTGGGGAGAGCCGCCAAGGCTAGCTGGGGACTTCACCCCGAAGTGGTTCGCTCAATCTACACCGCCGCGGTGGAGCCTATAATCACATACGCTGCGAGTGCGTGGGTACCCGCAGTCGGCAAACTGGGGGTGGTCAAGCGCTTGAACGCTGTGCAGAGGGGTTTCGCCCTAAAATTGTGTAAGGCCTACCGCACGGTGTCTCTCCACTCGGCTCTGCTTTTGGCTGGGTTGCTCCCCCTTGACCTACGGATCCGTGAAGCTGCTTCGCTTTACGAGGCCAAGAGGGGAGTACCTCAGCCGGAGCTGTGCGACAGAGACGTCGAGCGGATGGCCCCAGCAATCGAGGGTCCCCATCCCGCCGAACACACCAGTCTTGAGTTCGGAAGACTGGTGGACGAAGAACAACTGAAGGAAAACAGCAATTACCAACTACGCATATACACGGACGGCAGCAAGATTGACGGCCGGGTTGGGGCCGCGTTATCCATATGGACTGGCGAGGCCGAAACAAAGGCCGTCAAACTTGGTCTGCCGTCCTATTGTACCGTCTACCAGGCCGAGCTCTTGGCGGTGTGTGAGGCGACGAGGGTGATCCTGCGACGTGGCGAAACTACCTCTGCAATCTACAGTGACTCAATGGCCGCCCTCCAGACCATCGCGGCGAATAGTTGCTTACACCCTCTGGCGGTGGAGACTCGAAAAAACTTAAGAGTAGCTTTTAATAAAAATAAGATTGTGAAAATCTATTGGATAAAAGCCCACGCCGGCCTAGAGGGTAATGAGCGGGCGGACCACCTAGCTAGGGAGGCGGCGCTAAAATCGAAGACAAAGCCGAAGTACGACCTGTGTCCGGTCTCATACGTCAGGCGAATCATACGCACGCGCTCGCTTGACGAATGGGACCGCAGGTACGTGCAAGGCAACATGGCAGCGGTCACAAAACTGTTTTTCCCCACTGCTGCCGGGGCCTTCCGTACAATTAGAAAGACTGGCGTAAACTATATTCTAACACAGGTGTTCACGGGACACGGTGGATTCTCCGAGTACTTGAATCGCTTCAAGTGCAAGGGGAGTCCATCGTGCATCTGTGACCCCAGTGTTGCGGAGACGGTCCCTCACCTACTGACCGAATGCCCAGTACATGACAGAGAAAGGATAGCCCTAGAAATTGAAATGGACATGGATATGACAGTAGAGAATATATGTAAAATGATTACAAGCGACAAGAAGGACAAGTTCCTTAGCTACTGCATTAAAATTGCGGAAAAAGTAAAAGAGAGGAACAAGACATAATTTGTAAATTAAATTATTGAAATAATGTTTGTATATATGTAATCTTATTTTAATGTTTTATTTTATTATTATTGTGTCACATGAAAAATTTTAAACTTAATGATGTACAAATTTATTTTATGTTTTAATGTTTTAGCCCTCTACAACAACAAAATGAAAAGTGTATGTGTACAATTATTTACCCAAATATTCAAACCGCAATAAAGATAAATAAATATAATGTAGTAAGAGTAGATAGACGGGAATCCCACCCGTTATAGTATGAATGAGTGATGAATAATAGAAAGAAACAGTATGAAGAATAAAAGTGCGAGAGGAAAGAAAGTGAGAACTAGAATGAATGAGTAGAAAATATAGGCTTCAGCGCAAAATGCTGGAGGGATTTAAGTATAAAAAAAAAAAAAAAAAAACTAGTGTCTGGATCTGCTACTTTTGATTTTAATTTCAATTTTGCCTTTTTTAAAAGAAAAAAGCTATTACAAATTGTACAAATTATTTTTACTAATGACACTGGCAAAATCATAACGCGACAATCGACATTAACTTGACACTGGCAGACAATGGCCATTTTAAAATGAGCCGCATTGAATATTCTTACCATTCTTTACAATCATGAATATCTACTAACTCTGTTACTTAATACTTATCATATGAACATTATTAAAATCACATTTCTATATGCTTATCAGCTGTAATAAATATATAATGTTTGATAACTTCACCCAAACTTGACATTTGTATATTTGATTCTTCTTTAATTTCAATTGTTCAGTAAAACTGGAGCTTCTAGAGAAACAGTAAGTATGATATGTGGTAATTATTGAAGCATAATATTAAGAATAATTTCAGTTTTTTTTTTATAATTTACAGCAAAATGTTGCCTAATAGTAAGGCATATCGTTGTACGTACTTCTGATCTGTCTAGGTTAGTAGCTTTATATACACATCTAATTTCACTGTAAAGCTACGCGGTCGTCGCGTGGCAACACGTCGTCACGCTCACGTGACGTCGTCACGTGACGACAGCGTAGCTCTAAGAGTTTCATTTATTAATAATTTTAAAAAAATCTAAAATTGATTATACTTGCTATAAATTTTATGAAATATTAGCAAACTCATTCAAACTTCACGAGAATAAAATATCAAGTATAATCTTTTTAATCTTATTATACCTGAAATTATATCTGAACTTATTAAGCTAGTAAATTATATCTGAACAGTTTGTTCGTAAACTGGTAAACTAGGAAGAAAAATATAATTAGCGCCATCTGTAGTCTATTCTAAACATGGTTGAATGAAGACAACAAAATGTTCAATTCACGCTTTTTCTTGTATAATATAAAATATATGCCCAAACCTTTTTTTTAGTGTTAATAGTGAACGAAGCTTTGTGTAATGCAAAATGCATGAGCAGTTCTCATCGTTTGGAAAATCAAACTGAGCGTGAATATCTAGATTTAAATGAAAAACGACCCTATTGCGTATACAATACGGATGACTTATCACGAAATTACCTTATTTACAATGTTTAGTCATGAGATGGCGTTGTTTGGAAGAAATAAAAATCAAAATGTGCGTAAAAGACTTATTATTTCAACTTAATTATAACTAGAGCTAATTAAAGCAATAAATATTAAAATTCATCATTAAGTATAATAAAAATTGTATGTATTTAAATTACTAAAATTGTGTTTTTTTTTATGTAATAATAATAATAAGCATAGCATATCACTAAACTACACTAGCATATTTCTATAAATATTATGTATAGTAGACCCAAGGTAGTTGCGGATATGCATAATTTTCAAAATCCGCAAATTATTAGACGAACATGTGGGAATGCGGATTTTAAGTTATTTTTAATACATTTACTTTTGAATTCATAAATAAATTAATTGAAATTTATCATTTTAATAAATTTTTATTGAGTAAATTTTAAAATTTAATAATTTTAATTATTAAGGTAATTTTTTTTATCAAGCTTTTTGTGCAAAAATTTAAACAGTTTAAATTAAGAACTTAAACGATAACATTTTATAATTCATTCTGGAGAAATCTGCCTGGTTTAAAGACTAGACCCTATATCCGCATCCTAGGTCTAAATCGATGCGGAAGTTCCGTATTTGCGGATGCAAATGTAAATATCCGCAACAACCCTCGTAGCTACGTTAAAATAAAGTTTGTTTTTTTTTTAAAGTTTATCCACATGTAGTAAAAGTGCATATTAATTAAATGGTGCCTACTCTTTTTATATTTACATGGTTTTTATATATTTTTACAAATTTTAATGAATTCAAAGTATATTTTCAGCATTGTTACTTAAATTATTATTATTATTAATTTAAATTGGGTATAATTACTAAAGTAAAGTAAAGTCGGATTGTTCTAATTTATTCCTACTAGTTTTTTTTTTATTTAGGAGATAACTTCTGTCTGTAAATTTCTTTACAAAATTCTAATGAAATTAATGTACAGTGAAAATCGGTTATAGCGACCTCCGAAGGAGCACAAAAAAATCGGTCGCAATAAACGGATTAGTCATTATAAGCAATGCTAAATCGTTATAAGCGTTCAACAGGGACTTTTCAATTTTGGTCGTTATAAACGATATGTCGTTATAACCGAAGTCGTTATATCCGGTTTTTTACAGTAAGTACTCGTAACATAAGTTTGTACAAAGACCATTATTTTACACCCTTTTTTTTTGATAGGATATTAATTTGTTTTTTTTTTAATTTTTTTTAGTCTTCTGGAAATATTTTATTCATGGGCACTTTGTCAAATATGTTATTAGTGACATCTTGAAACACTGAGCTCAGACTTTTCTCGTAAGAGTCTTTCAATTCGTTGAAAACCAATTCGGAATTCTCGTTTAGGAATCTGCAAACAAAAATATTAAGTTATAATTCCACTTGTAGATGGCGCTGTTTCACATCAGTATTCAATGTGAGTAACCGCCATCTGTTGGATGAAATGCGCATTTCATCCAACAGATGACGGTAGCGTGAACTTTTTAAATGTCATATTTTTTTGGTAGAAATTGGTTAAAGGGTTAAAAAATGGGTCATGTCTGGAATAAAAGGGACCTGAGATCTTAGTCTATGTTGTATATATATTTAATTGAATATGTTCTTTAAACATAACTTACATATTCATTTGATCTCCGAGCCTCTTGTCGCCGTTAAAGAGGTTTGTAAAATGCAATAAAACCCTTTTCGGGATAAATTTGACTCTGTAATCCCGGATGTGCATGAATGTTTGTCCGTCACGCTGCACCGGTTCGCCTATCAGGTCGTGCTTCACAACAAGATTCACTGAAATAATAATAATAATAAGTACCTAGCCAGAATTATTCACCAACAACTTGCTCTTCAATATCACCTTGTTGAATTTGAAGTACCATATTACATATATATATATACCTGCACCCGTTTTCTCGAAAATTGATTTTGATGAAAAGCTTCCTATTGCTACAATTCAAAACTTACACTTATTATGAGGAACTAAAGTTTAGGCCTCACTGAGGGTAACAAGATCTCCTCTCTGTGAAAAGGTATGGGCTTAAGCTAAGATAACTTATCTTATTTATAGGCTAAGGTATATATAAGGCTAAGGTATAGATAGGCTAAGGTATATATAAGGTTAAGGCTAAGGTATAGATAGGCTAAGGTATATATAAAGTATAGGCTAAGGTATATATAAGGCTAAGGCTAAGGTATAGATAAGCTAAGGTATATATAAGGCTAAGGCTAAGGTATAGATAGGCTAAGGTATATATAAGGCTAAGGCTAAGGTATATATAAGGCTAAGGCTAAGGTATAGATAGGCTAAGGTATATATAAGGTTAAGGCTAAGGTATATATAAGGCTAAGGTATAGATAGGCTAAGGTAGTCCATAAAGCTAAACCAATTGGTTGTGGAAGTGGCAATTGGAATCAATTGTATCAAATTATAATTATACACGTGAAGATATAATCAGACTTAAAATTCGAGTCTTTTTATAATATAATATTTAGATACAGATATAAAAATCTTTTAGATACCGATATAATTCTCGATCGGATTGTATTAAATCAAGATTTAAACATTTCTAAGATATACTTACCCATGGTTATGTTCGCTATTCCCTTTCCCTGTATAGGTAGAACCAGGATTCTTCCCTTCATCACATAGTCAGCAATGAACTCCATCTTGGGCGTGAAGGAATCTGTTCGTAGTCTGTATTGTTTTAAATCAGCTCTGAAAAATTTGCCATTTTGATTTACTTTAGACCAAACGCCGTGAAACACTTAAGAATTAATTAATGTAGGTACTCGGCGAAATTTAATACAAGATATATTATTTCGAGACTTGTACCAAATTTAATTATTAACGTTCTAATGGAAAATATGCAATTGAAGTTACATATTTAACATTTAATTATTATTATAATTTATACATATGCACTTATATTAAATACATAAAAAAAAATAAAAAAATAACGTGCATGCTGGAGAGATGCGTGGAGAAAAACTAATAGAATAACTCGTCTAGCTCCTCCGAATCCTGTGTAGGACGTTTGCAGTGTTCTCTTTTTGAATTTCTAACGCTATACGTTGCGTGAAGAAAGAGCTGGCGCGTCGATCGTCCGATTTTTCGATTAGGAGTTTTCCTATATCTTTCCCGAAGGATTTTGCATCGGGCGACCACACTCTGAGCGTTTCCACCGCGAACGCTAGAAATTCAAAGTGGTCCGCGAGGTCTGAGTATTTGCCTTTTTTAAGGCTCATCTGGCTCCGAGGGCGGCGGAGCCAGATGAGCGGGAGGAGCCGGATAGATGCGTCGAAGCCAAGGTGTCCTCCGCACAAGTGGCATCCCATACCAGCGCCTTCGCACGGAACCAGGGTCATGCCATCAGGCCTCCTGCCATCGTCGCGACACAATCCCGGCGGTTCCAGTAAGCTAGGAAAATTGACTGTACCGAGAGCACGCTTTATTATGTTGTTCATAGAGCTGTGTCGCGAGCCACGGCCAGTGCTCCATATGTGTGCTCTGTGTGTGTGTGCACACACAAATTCATGGTAATTTCATGGTTTCATGGTGATCGGTTCAGTAGTTTTTGTGTGAAAGAGTCACAAAGATTCATACATTCAAACATACTTTCGCATTTATAATATTAGTATAGTACGGATAGTTTATATACTGCATCAGTAATGAGAAGATCCGTAAACGTACGAAAGTTACCGACATAAGCCGGTGGATCAGTAAGTTAAAGTGTTTGTGGGCAAGACACATATTAGGAAGTCCACCCACAAGGAGGACAGACGACCAGGGGTCAACCTATCTTATTGGAAAGGCCTATGTCCAGCAGTGGACGTCCTATCTTATAATATACGGCTTAGATAATGATGTAGTAATTTTTGAAACTCACTTATACGTGGTGAGTGTCGTGTCAGTAAGACCATGCAGTTTAATATTTCGATAGTTCTGCGTAATGACGACCGGACCGGCACCGGAATCGACGTTGATGCCGGACACGTGCAGAGGCTCTAGAGGCGGCACGGACAGCGAAGGAATGCCTGAAAATACATTTTTTTAAGTTATACTTCAGTGCCTGTACACATATAATTTATAGCTTTGTAAATGCACGTCACAATATATTAGGTAAACTTCACATCTTCTGTGGCAATGCGCTCTGTGCTCATTTTGAGTGTATAATAGTATTCTGTGGCGTAGACCGCTACACCGCTATGCCGGCCATAGACCAATCAGCGCGCACATAGACCATAGACACTATTATACTTCGTAAAATAGTGTCTATGATATAGACAACGGACTCATTTAACTTTTTTTTTACGAGGGGAGAAATCTTCAAGATATCCTTTTGTGTGTTTAATCTCGTCGTGCGACAAAAACGCATCGTTTGCTCTTACGATCGTAGCCAATTAGGACGTCGCATTTGACACGTTCCACACATAGGATGGTTTACTGTAATTTCGCCATAAAATACCTAAATATGGGTTTTTTTTAGTCACTAGGATTATACAGTGGCATTTTTAAAATGAGATGTAAAATAAAATGAATTTTTAAAATAAATAAATAAATATCTTCACACATTCCACACAGCACCATCTAGTTCCACAGTAAGCAACTAATGCTTGTATTAGTTGCCAGACAGTTGATATACTATGCATAGATTACCTTTTTTTTGTAAATATATACATATTATAAAATAAAAAACATCCATGACTCAGGTGCAAAGTTAAAATGTTAATACATTGCCCCCTAGCGGGATTCGAACCCTCGACCGTTTGGTCAACAGCTAGGGTTACTAGCCACTAGACCAAACGTGACCAAAATTAGATATAAAATATTATAATTAAAGTAAATACGTACCGTTTTTCATTTTCCTCAGTGCGTCTGGTACTGCAGATTTTAAACATTCATTTAATTTTGTATCCTTTTGTCGACATTTTTGAAAGTTTTCAGCTGAAAATAATAATAATAATAATAATAATAATAATAATAATAATAATAATAATAATAATAATAATAATAATAATAAAAAAAAAAAAAAAAAAAAAAAAAAAAAAGGCAGTGACACTTGACACACGTATTTTTATGGTTTAATATTTTTTCATTTTATTTTAACAGTTATTTGTGCTTTTTCTCCTTCCTTTTATACATTTTCAATAATTGCGAACAGAAAATACATTTTACACAAACAAGAATGCAGATTTAATAATTATTTTTGGTAATATTAAGATTTTTAAAATGTACAAAATGACAGATCTGTCAAACAGCAAACAAATAAATAAACAAGAAATAGCAATGTGACGAAAATGTGATGAATAAACCATGATTCTACGACCGAGAACTGCGAAACGAAGCGCACGCCCAACACCATTACCCGTCTCGTCGTCTCCGTGTTCCTCGACGGAGGAATTTTTAACCGCCGACGATAAGAGCACGTCGAGCAACGATGACGAGTCGACGCCGCCTTCGCCGCCAAGAAGACCTGCGCGACGAGGACGACCCCCACTGCCGGCACGCTTGGGGCCTGCGAGGCAATCCGCCTCGCGCCCAGCCCTCGCTACCGGTGGTGTAGTGCGCCGCATGCGATGGACTCAGACAATAAATGAGAACTGCATGCGGGCCTATTACGGGGCCACAGAGGGGGGAACTAACCTGACGGCGTACCGTGCCAGGATGCTGTCTCTGTTTCAGGCCCTTGAACCAGCTGTCACCGTCACCGCTCAACGATTGTCGGATCAGGTGCGGGCTATCCAACGGTGCCAACTGTTGGACCAGTCTGCACTAGATCGGCTACGGTTGGACTCACTACCTGCTCGCGCAACCTCTACACCGACACAGGATCTGCCCGCTACCCTGCCAATAATCTCAACATCGGTAGCGCCACTTACCGATCCTGTTGAACCGGAAACAGATTGTGCGAGAACGGATGTGAGTACCGAGATGAAAGAGCAATTGAGGAAGACTTTGGAGGAGACGATTGTGCGGTATCGCACCAAGCCTGACGACAGGCCACGTCTCCCGCGTTTGCCAATGCATAAACGAAATATTACATTGATGAGTGCCCTGAACACTCTGCTGACCCCTTACATAATGGCCAGCAGAGACTTAACTGATACTCACTCGATTTTGTACTGCGGGGCCATCGCGGCGTGTCGCGCTGCACGTATCAAATTTTTAAATAATGACCGGGCAGCGCGTGACGCCGAGGATGTCCCTGCATGGCAAGTGCGAATCGAGCGACGTATCAGTAAATTTAGGACCCTCATAGCTAAACTAATTTCGTTTAGTAAGGGAAATCATAGACCCCGAGTCATGCGTTTCGTTGCCCAGGCCTTTGTAGATACAAATATTAAATCAAAAGACTACTTGGCCTCGACAACGGAACGCATTGACTATTTTAAACAAAAAGTTTATGCATTGGCGAACCGAGTGAAACGATATAAAGAACGAGTGCATAGATACCGACAGAATCGTCTCTTTCAAAGTGACCAAAGAAAGGTATACCGAGATTGGGAGAAGACCGACCAAAGTATGAACGTCGGACATCCGCCTGACCCAGAAGTTATGCTGAACTTCTGGCGTAATATCTGGTCGTTGTCCGACGAGCATACTGAGGGTGATTGGATATCCATTGTCGAGCAGGCGTGCGGACCTATAACAACCATGAAGGCAGTCACCATCAGTCCTTCAGATGTAAGTTGTGCAGTCCGTTCTACCCAGAACTGGAAAAGTCCTGGACTGGACGGATTGCACAACTTCTGGCTTAAAATGTTTACATGTTCGCACGAGTGCTTGGCAATGCAATTCCAAGAAGCCCTAGAATTAGGTACTCTCCCAACCTTTATGACAACTGGTATCACCTTTCTGCTCCACAAATCTGGTAGTACCACGGAGCCTAAAAATTACAGACCTATCACATGCTTACCCACCATCTACAAGCTACTTACATCTATTCTGAGAGCAAAAATTAATTCACATATTTTTGAAAACAATATTTTAGACACTGCTCAGAATGGATGTAAGATTGGGTCCCGTGGTACTAAGGAGCTCCTCCTCATAGACATGACTATTTGCCAACGTGTCAAGCGCAACAGTGGCGCCCTCTCGGTAGCTTGGATTGATTACCAGAAGACCTATGATTCAGTACCCCATTCTTGGTTGAGGAGGATATTAGAGTTATATAAAATAGATACGACTCTGAGATCCTTCTTAACTGTGTGCATGAGGCAATGGATCACAGTACTGAATCAACCAGGAAATCGTGGAGACGCCGCTGGTCTGCGGGACACGGTAAAGATAGAACGCGGGATCTTCCAGGGCGACAGTTTGAGTCCGTTGTGGTTTAGTCTAGCTTTAAATCCTCTCAGCACTCTTTTGAGAAATTTAAAGCTAGGCTATCGACTACGGAGGGGGGGTGAAGTCATCTCACACCTACTTTACATGGACGACCTTAAACTATTTGCACCGAAACCCAAAGACCTGTTAGAGTTACTGAAAATAACTAAATGTTTCAGTAACGCAATCAGGATGGATTTTGGTGTTGATAAGTGCGCGGTCATGCATGTTCAGAAGGGAAAAGTTGTAAATTCACCAAATTTACAACTTTCAAATGAAATGACTTTTAGATCCCTCTCCGAAGTTGAGACATACAAATACCTTGGTATGTCACAGTCGTTGGGTATTAGTGATAAAGATATAAAACAGACAGTGAGGACGCGTTTCTTTGAACGCTTGATAAAAGTTCTTAAGAGTCTTTTATCAGGAGGTAACAAGGTGCGCGCTTTCAATGGCTGGGTTATACCTTTACTCACATACTCCTTTGGCATACTAAGGTGGACTCAGACTGAGCTCGATGGTTTAGACAGGAGGGTTCGTCGATTGCTCACGACGCATCGCATGCTACACCCACGCTCATCGGTAATGAGACTGTACATATCACGGAAATTGGGGGGTCGCGGTTTTTTAAACGCCAAGAACCTCCATAACCGTGAGGTGTACAGTCTCAGGGAATATTTCCTACACAATGAGAGTGGTGTACATCGAGACGTCGTAGCAATCGACAAAAACCTCACGGCTCTATCTCTGGCTAACGAGAACTGGCGTAAGCCTGTGGTTCTTAGCACCGAAGACCGAAAGAACGTATGGAAGGGCAAGGAACTACATGGGCGGTTCTACAAAGCACTGACGGGTCCTGATGTAGACTCGCTCATGTCAGTGAACTGGCTACGTTTCGGTGACCTCTTTGGGGAAACCGAAGGCTTTGTCTGTGCGATTGCGGACGAAGTTATTAAGACGAACAATTACCGGAAATATATCCTGAAGGACGGTACGGTCGACATCTGTCGGGCATGCCACCGTCCTGGAGAGACACTCAGGCATATTATTTCCGGTTGTGCTCATCTTTCTAACGGCGAGTATTTGCACAGACATAACCAAGTAGCCAGGATAATACATCAGCAACTTGCTCTTCGATATGGTCTAATCGAATCTGAGGTGCCGTACTACAAGTACGTGCCTACGCCCGTTCTCGAAAATAGTCATGCTACGCTCTACTGGGACCGATCTATAATCACGGACAGGACTATTGTTGCCAATAAGCCTGACATCGTGGTTATCGATCGATCTCAGCGCCGGACGATGCTTGTTGACATCACTATCCCGCATGACGAAAACCTCGTGAAAGCCGAAAAAGATAAACTTAGTAAGTATATAGACTTGGCTCATGAGGTGACCGCCATGTGGGATGTTGATTCGACCATCATCGTCCCGATAGTCGTATCTGCGAACGGTCTTATAGCGAAGAGCCTTGACCAACACCTCGAGAGGCTCTCACTAGATGGCTGGGTCAAGGGACAGATACAGAAGGCGGTGCTTCTTGACACGGCACGAATTGTCAGGAGGTTCCTCACTCTGCAGCCCTAACCACCGGTAGCTTGGGCCTTACCCCGCTACTTGCGGCACTCTAGATTTAAGTTTTTTATAATATTTATTGTTTTATATTTATATTGTAAAAAATGTAAATTTAAGATAAAAAATAAATATCTGAATAATAATAATAATGCATTTAAAATGTTTTTAATAAAACGTGATCGTTTGCTGATTCATTATGAAGTTCTTCTTCTTCTTCTTCTTAGGTTTAAATGGCAATGCGGCTCATTTTAAAATGGCCATTGTCTGCCAGTGTCAAGTTAATGTCGATTGTCGCGTTACGATTTTGCCAGTGTCATTTGTAAAAATATCAATTTGTAATAGCTTTTTTATTAAAAAAAAGGTAAAATTGAAATTAAAATCAAAAGTAGCTGATCCAGACACTAGTTAGACAAGTCAAGTCTATAATTTTTCTTAGTTTTCCAAAACAGGTCCGTCAAGTCTAAAGCAGTCAGGTCAAGTCCCATATGAAGTTTCAGGTCATTGGCAGAATATTGATAGCCTAGCTAGTGTGTTGAATATTTTGCTACCTACCGAAACCATAGAGTAAATTGTACTTTACTGGTTTTAAGTACTATTTACTCTATGCCGAAACTAACACACGTAGGTAGGTTCCAATCCTGTCTAATCCAACTTTACCTCTTTAAAATATTAAATGCATTCGTACTAATATTATAAATACCTATTTGTATATAATCTATAATATATATTTTTTAAAATTATGGCTGTATGTAATCCCAATAAAAAATAATTTTAAAAAAGAGAGTACGTTTGGATGTATGGATGTTTGTAACTCATTCACTCAAAAACTACTGAACCGATCGCCATGAAATTTTGCATACTCGTTGTCTGGAATATCAGAAAGGACATAGGGTACCTTTCATAGTACAACGCGGACTTAGTCGCGGGCACCAGCTAGTTAAAATATATTATTAAGTTGCTGTTTATAAGTTGTTTTGAAATTTTTTTCGCAATGAAATATCCTTTCGAACGCCCCGACTTTTCTCGAAGAGACTATTTGTTTCTCGTTGCAAACAGTCCTTGACCGGCACTAGTGCTGCCCCCAGACGACGCCGGCATTTCATCTGCGTATTTCTTGCTCTTTTTGTTGCGTAACCGGCTTTCAACATTACGCGAACGCACTGTTACGGAATTAGTTACTCTGTCAGGTTTGATAACAGCTCGTCCATAAAGTATTCGTAAGTACATAAAGCTACGCGAAAATAGCTTTTATTACGTACACAGATTAGAATCTACAATAACTTCTTAAAGTATTGCCCTATTTTTAAGCGAAAACCTATTTTTTAACCCTTGACGCCCGACGCAAAAATAGGGCGTTATAAGTTTGACGTGTGTGCGGTTTTCAATAATGGAAAGAGCGATCAACGAGGAAGGTTTTTGTATATAATTTGCCGGAAAAAAAAAACTTGCGAAGGGCCGCTAGTCCATACTTACTAATATTATAAATGTGAAAGTAACTCTGTTTGTCTGGCTGTATGTTACCTTTTCACGCCTTAACTACTCAACCTATCATCATGAAATTCATCATGAATCATGTCAATGATACAGAAAAAGCATAGGGTTAATTTTTCATTCAGAAAAAAGTAACGTTCCCTAGGGAACACCTAAAAATAAAAATCTAACTCCTGGCAAATATGCCACGCGTTATATTGATCATTTATTTTATCAGAAATAGTTTTTATTTTTCAACGCGGACGATGTCGCGGGCACCAGTTAGTATATGTATAATCAGTTTGTAAACATTATAAACATGTCTCTTGTAAGCAAGTGTTACCTTATTTTCAACCTCAAGTCTTTATTAGGTAACAGAGTCTTGCCTTACTCATTATTATTACAAAGTAAGTACTTAAGAGAATATTTTGTTGCCCACTAAAGTAAATATGCAAAAAATTATCAATTCATTGGTTAAATTTATTAAATGAATTCTTCGATAAAGCCTTATCGAGTCTGAGGCGCCTTACTAGATAAATACCTACGCCCTTTCTCGAAAATGGCAGATATCTGATTTTAAGTTTTTTTTTTAAGATGATATTTATTGTTTTTATATATATAATTAGTATTAAGGATAAAAATAAATAAATTTAACTTAAATGTAAATAATTTCTTTAGCAAAATGTCTCAGCGAATCAACAAAATGGGACTGACCTTTCTCAACATAACTGGTGTTGATCCAAATAAAACTCACACAATGTACAACTGTCATACTTAATTAGGTTTCTTTAAAATATTTTGTGCCTTTTTTTTTTTAATAATAAGTATTATATGTATTATATTATATTAATGTGTATTAATATCTAATATATATATATATATATATATCTTCACACATTCTACACAGCACCATCTAGTTCCACAGTAAGCAACTAATGTTTGTATTATGGATACCAGACAGTTGATATAATATATAGATTACTTTTTTTTTGTAAATACATACATATTATAAATAGAAAACATCCATGACTCAGGTACAAAGGTTAAATGTTAACACATAAACATTTGTGCCCCTAGCGGGATTCGAACCCGCGACCGTTTAGTTAACAGCTAGGGTTACTAGCCACTAGACCAAACGAGTCGTCAAACAAATCCCTACTACTATATACATTACTATACAAATCCCTTATATGTCGAATCTCTGGGTTCGTGAGGTCCAAACGCTCTTAATTTCTTTAACAATTTATCAAAACGTTTGGTTGAGATAACCAGCGATTCTAAAGCTGGCTATTACCTCGGTCAACAGATTAGTATTGCCATACAACGAGGTAATGCAGCCAGCATGCTTGGGACCCTGACAAAGGGACCGATGCTTTATAATATACTAGCTGGTGCCCGCGACTTCGTCCGCGTTGAACGATGAAAGGTACCCTATGTCCTTTCCGGTGTCTCAGACAACGTGTATGCAAAATTTCATGGTGATCGGTTCAGTAGTTTTTGCGTGAGAGTCACAAACATCCATACATCCATACATACATTCGCATTTATAATATTATTACGGATGTATCAATAAATTATTTAGTAAGTTTAATTCAAATTAAATAAATTTTAATATTAAATTACTTAAATAAAATTAATTTTCAAATTAATTATTTCATTTGGAATTTTAAACAATCAATTAATTTAATTTTTTTTTTGATATTAATTATTTCCTTATTATTTATGGGTGGGTAGTTTAAAAAACAAAATTTTTGATGACATAATTATAATTACGAATAAATGAATTTCCTTAATGAATCTCGATTATGTAAGTGACCGGTGTGATGTGAAAAATCAGGTAACTTCTAAATATAGTAGCATCTTTGACCTTGTAACCAATAGTGCAACGACTCAACACAGGTGTCCATAGTGTGTCGATGACGATATTGATCTGTTAGGCAATACTGGAGAAATATTTGTGGCTTGTGATAAAAATTATATTTACTTGTGTGTGGAAGATTTCGTATATGCATAGAAAAATTATTTATATTTTTTTAGCATCTTTGCGCTTTTATTGCTAACTAGCTGGTGCCCGCGACTTCGTCCGTGTTGAACGATGAAGGTACCCTATGTCCTTTCTGGTGTCCCAGACAACGTGTATGCAAAATTTCATAGTGATCGGTTCAGTAGTTTTTGCGTGAATGAGTCACAAACATCCATACATCCAAACATACTTTCGCATTTATAATATTACTAGCTGGTGCCCGCGTCTTCGTCCGCGTTGAACGATGAAAGGTACTCTATATCCTTTCTGGTGTCCCAGACAACGTGTGTGCAAAATTTCATAGTGATCGGTTCACTAGTTTTTGCGTGAAAGAGTCACAAACATCCATACATCCAAACATACTTTCGGATTTATTATAGTACGGATTTTGTCAGTTACTTTGCAAAATTATGCAAATAGACTTATTCACATAAAACACGCGGCCGTGTCCACAGCCACATTTTTTTGAGTTCTCTTCATACTATGTTGCTGTTATTAATATTTATCATACTATATTTACTATAACATAGTTATGGAGGTATTTAAACAAAGTGTTTAAGGGCCTTAGGTATCTTTGTGTGTTTTACACAATGCGAAACTGTAAATAATTGATGTTATTCGCTATTACGTCCATAGGTCTCATCATAAGTGGTTTGTAACGCTTTCTCTCTAACTGTGCGCAGGCTTTGTTCACATAATTCGGAATGTACTCGTAATGACGAGACATTACCATTCAAAAATAATCTCATCCGTACTAATATTATAAATGCGAAAGTATGTTTGGATGTATGGATGTTTGTGACTCTTTCATGCAAAAACTAGTGAACCGATCACCGTGAAATTTTGCATACACGTTGTCTGGGACACCAGAAAGGACATAGGGTACCTTTCATCGTTCAACGCGGACGAAGACGCGGGCACCAGCTAGTAATATTATAAATGCGAAAGTATGTTTGGATGTATGGATGTTTGTAACTCTTTCACACAAAAACCGATCACCATGAAATTTTGCATACACGTTGTCTGGGACACCAGAAAGGACATAGGGTACCTTTCATCGTTCAACGCGGACGAAGTCGCGGACACCGGCTAGTAATATTATAAATGCGAAAGTATGTTTGGATGTATGGATGTTTGTGACTTTTTTACGCAAAAAGTACTGAACCGATCACTTTTTTTTTTAGTAACTTTAGACTTAAAATATGTGTACTAACACTAACATAGACTAAGTTGAATGTAGGACTTTACCTGACTACTTTGGACTTTGTATTTGACTTGACTGACTATAATCTCGGGATATGCCACTTTTGATTTTTATTTGAATTTTGCCTTTTTTTAAATTGCTATTTTTACAAATGACACTGGCAAAATCATCGGAAAAAAAAATATATTTTTAAATTTATTTAGATTACATACAGTAATAAATTTAATACTACATCGTTTAGTCATTAAAACAGAAGAAGAAGAAAGAAGTTAAATGTATTTAACTAACAAATGATCAGACATGGTCAAAATATTTATTAATAATATTCATGTAGCGGAATTAGGGTTGAATTTACAACATCTGTGGATGCGGTACGTCTGTAGGGTCGGACCAATTTTTTTTTATTTATATTTTTATTAAAGATGGGTTTGCTTTTGACCAACAACCAACTGTGTAGCAAGGATGAGGCCTAAGATGAAGCGAACTTCATTCTCAACACAGAAGATGCCTATTCACTTGAACTTTGAAAAGATTTGGGTTATATGAGCTCAGGAGTTCCAAACGTTGGCAGTGCGCATTATAAAAGATGTTTTAAAGCGCTTGGTCCGAAATAGAGGGATATCCACAAGATAAATAATAATAAATAAATAAATATCTTCACACATTCCACACAGCGCCATCTAGTTCCACAGTAAGCAAGTAATGCTTGTATTATGGATACCAGACAGTTGATATAATACATAGATTAATATTTTTTTTCGTAAATACATACATATTATAAATACAAAACACCCATGACTCAGGTACAAAGGTAAAATGTTAACACATAAACACATTTGCCCCTAGCGGGATTCGAACCGGCTACCTTTTGGTTAACAGCTAGGGTTACTAGCCACTAGACCAAACGTGTCGTCAAAGATGACAAGGGATGTCTCGTTTTGATACCGAATCAATACGAAATGACGTTGGTTTAATTGCAAACGTGAAACGAACGCGTCCTTAGGCCGATAGCAATGCAGACGTGCATGCAAATGCATTCATTGTCGATAAACAAATTGTTTGGATTCATAGTGGCCGGTGACCGACACTCTATGGGCCTTTCGGCCTTCGCTGGACAGCCTTTATCTTTGGCACACAATCATTAAATACAAAGTACACCTACATTATTAGAATGACCTCTGTTATTATATTATAATATCAGGAAATTTCATATAACTAACTGATACAGATTGTGAGGAGTTACGAAGAGTAGACCAACACGATATACCATGCAGATTAATTAAAGTTTCCAAGCGACGTTTGCCTTCAATTATGCCCTTTAAAAAATTAACGTATTGCCATTTAATAAAGCAAGAACCGTTCAAGAGTAAGTCATCTATACTAATATTATAAAGAGGTAAAATTTGTTTGTTTGAATTGAATAGGCTCTGAAACTACTGGACCGATTTGAAAAATTCTTTCACTGTTGGGAAGCTATATTATCAGCGAGTAACATAGGATATATTTTATAAAGTTACGCGGGCGAAGTCGCGTGCAACAGCTAGTATTCTAGACTTAAGACTTGCTACACCTATATTTTAGACAGTCAACATAGAGGTTAGGAATCAAAGTCAATCAGGACCAACTATTATGGTAGAGGAGCCCACGATGCTAAATGTGGAGTCACTCGAACGTCGTGGATCCCTATTGGATTTTGAAGATTAAATATTAGAAAGAAAAATAGGTTTTTCGTCGGTGGGGGGAGCGTCTTTCAAAAGCCTGTACACGCTTTATTTTATTAAGAAATATTCTCCAAATAATCGTAACATTACGAATCAGCGCGATCAGGAATTTAAGCTGAAACATCTGTATGAAGATTTGACGCGCTAGCTAGAGTATTTAAAAATGGCGATTTTTTTTGCACTTTCAAAAAGCTGCCACTAATTTGCTTCACATGCCAATCTTGAGGGCTTTTTTCGCCAACTACAAGTAAAGTGTTGATTAGTTACTTTTAGAAATAATTTTATGTTTTATTAAATTATATGCACTCGGTTTACTGCATATTTCAATAGGTGAATTTTTTTTTAATTATTTTCTTTTTAATGTTTTTGGACTTTTACTGTACAAACAAAGGTATATATCATCTCCTTAATTCCCGGTTACCGGTGACTTTAAATGGCGGTTAGCCTACTTGACACATGGTGAAAGAGGCCCTCAGTCTTTTAAATGGGAGCTTAAGTTTGGGTTCAGTTAACATCCCCTCTGAAGAAAGTCATTCGAACAAGAATATGTAGCTTTTTTGAATAGTCAATAAGTATTTGTTTTTAAACAAATATTTACAAAATAAAAGCCACAAACAAAATCGCCGGTAATCTCATGAAATCACCTAACTGACGAGTAGTGGCAGGGCACAATGTTTTTCGTAGTCATTTAGACTATGTGTCAAGTAGGCTAACCGCTATTTAAAGTCACCGGTAACCGGGAATTAAGGAGACGATATACCTTTGTTTGTACGGTAAAAGTCCCAAACATTAAAAAGATAATAATAAAAAAAAATCGCCTATCGAAGGATGCAATAAACCGAGTGCATAATTTAATAAAACATAAAATTATTTCTAAAAGTAACTAATCAACACTTTACTTGTAGTTGGTGAAAAAGGTCCTAATACATATAATCCTAATATGGTCTGCAGCGTAATAGGACATGATGCGTTGATTGTGTTATAGGCTTTGTGTTATAGCCATCTACCATCAAGTGGACCATCAGCCTGTCTGTCGACCTTAACACTAAAAAGAAACTTTTAATCACTTTCGAGAATTTTGCTATTATTCAACGGCGTTAACACCTTCACTCGCGAAAAGAAAAAAAAATATATATCTATAAACTTACGCAAAACATTCTCTCCGTGAATGAAACTTGTTATTGATGCAAAAAGCAAAAAAATTATGTGACGCAACATTGTAACGCGCTAATACGGAACCAACGATCGGCACGCATGCGTACCAAGGAGTATTGCATTCGACTGACTCGAGCGCAGGTTTCGGCGCCATATTTATTGAGTGCACTATTGCGGATGTGGGCAGAGGTTTTCATTTAATAGCTCCTCTACATGATGGGCCAGCGCTGGCCATCGTGTAGTTGAAACGCAATTACACTATGGCTACATTCACTTGTGATCTTAACGTTTTTCGATATGGACGTGGAATCATTAGCCGCTGCGGCAATAATATATCTATACAGCACGTGCCATTATTTTCTTAATGTTTGTGTTTTGGATTCCACATCACGCTTTCTCCCCGAAATAGTTCTAAAAATTTCATTACCTACTTCGTTATGAGGCCACGTACTTATGCGTCATTTTTAAGAAAATTGGTAAATTAATAAACAACGTGTGCACGTCCACACTCAACCGCGTTTGAGCATGCACTGTGGAATGGGCCACGTGTAGATTCGTACCGCCATCGCTGGCCCACTACCTTTGATGTGCAGACGAAAAACCGACACCGATCCCATCCCACGCGTCATAAGCTATCCGACACCACTACGCCCTCTACCGTTGGCCCATCATAGTGGACCACCGCGATGGCCCATCGTGTAGAGAAGTCATAAGCCATCCGACACCACTACGCCCTCTACCGTTGGCCCATCATAGTGGACCACTGCGATGGCCCATTGTGTAGAGGAGCCATAAGACGAGGACTTAACAGAAAAGCGTTTTTTTCGTCGCCTAATTTGATTTATTAGAGTAAAATTAAAAAATTAAAACTTAGATAAAAGTAGATTGAATTACCATTTAGAAAAATTAGAATCGGGTAGATTTATACAAAAAATTATACTTTCTGAGAAACATTAGAAAATTACTGCCCAAAAACAAACCTTTCCCGTCACAGTTACAACAATTTTCAGCGACAGCTACATTTTAAGCTTATTATTTAACCAACAGGTTACATTTATTTATTTTTTCTTGGACAGTACGTGAGAACTAATATTCAACCCTTAATTTAGGGTAATATCTATTCGATTTCAAAACCTTTACATCTCTGTTCGTTATTTTCAATCAAAAGCGGAGGTATGGCACAGACATGGTAGGGTCGCGGTCACGAATCTATGTTGCCGGATGACTGCTCGAAAGTCCTCAGAGCAGTCCTGTTTTCAATGTTTGCCCAGATCAAACGGATGCAGATTCAATTCAATACAATATAATTCCGAATGTACAAAGGTACACTAGCGCCACTCATTAAAAAAAATATTATCTCGTGACTGAGAAGGAATTATTAATAACGGCTCAATCAGGACCCTCGGTAAGTATGTCTACAATTTTTTTAATATCTTTTATAAAGTTTCATATTTAGACACGAAGCAACACAATTCGATCTAAAGAAAAGCGGCCACATTCCACTAGCTAGCTAGCTAGAAAATAAACATAAACCATATAAACGCTGTCATGTACTATTAACTATAACAACATGTAACAGATGACGCTAGTAATGGGAACCGTTAGAGGCGCTATCTGTATCAGAAACTCCTTAACAGCGCGTACAAAGGTACACTAGCGCCACTTATTTAAAAAAATATTATCTCGCGACTGAGAAGGAATTATTAATAACGGCTCAATCAGGACCCTCGGTAAGTATGTCTACAATTTTTTATAAAGTTTCATATTGAGACACGAAGCAACAAAATACGATCTAGCTAGAGGAATCTGGCCGCTTTTCTTTAGATCGAATTTTGTTGCTTTATAAAAGATAATTAAAAAAATTGTAGACATACTTACCGAGGGTCCTCATTGAGCTGTTATTAATAATTCCTTCTCAGTCGCGAGATAATATATATTTTTTAAATGAGTGGCGCTAGTGTACCTTTGTACGCGCTGTTAAGGAGTTTCTGATACAGATAGCGCCTCTAACGGTTCCCATTACTAGCGACATCTGTTGCATGTTATAGTTAATAGTACACGACAGCGTTTATATGGTTTTTTTTATTGGAAAGGATATACCCCGAAGTTGGTCTTATATAAATTTAAAAAAAAAATTCCAACCTTAAGAGTAGGAAAACGAGGGATGATTGATTGTTCACTAACTTTTTACTGAGTAGTCCTATTTTGATAATTCTTACAGAATACCACTTATAAGCAGTGACTACTTAGCATCAAGTGGACCGTCAGCCTGTCTGTCAGACCTTAATATAAAAAAAGGGTCATCAATTGTCACCTATGAAACTATTATACCGACAAAGCTGAAAAATATATATCCATACTAATATTACAAATGCGAATGTATGTTAAGATGTTTGTAACAATTTCACGCAAAAACTACTGAACCGATCACCGTGAAATTTTGCATACACGTTGTCTGGGACACCGGAAAGGACATAGGGTACCTTTCATCGTTCAACGCGGACGAAGTCGCGGGCACCAGCTAGTTATTTCATAAATAAGTACAATGTTGGTGACTATTTGTCAATATATGGTGACAAAATTATTTAAAGAATAAAAATGATACCAATATTATAAAGAGAATGATTTGTATTTTTGTTTGTAATGAATAAATTCAAAAACTACTGGACCGATTTTAAAAATTCTTTCACCCATAGAGAGGTACATTATCAGCGAGTAACATAGACTATATTTTGTAAAGTTATGCGGATGAAGTCGCGTGCCACAGCTAGTGTAAAATATACTAGTAATATATAAATTAAATACAACTTTATTTATTATATCACATTGTTCATATTAAGAGTTATTTATTTATTTCTATAAGAAAAGCATATCCTTCCATTCCCAGCTCTGGGATTTTCATTTGTGCCGTTTGATTTTTTTTTCTAAATGATCACAACATCATTAGCATCTGTACAATATTCATAATTGTTTCTATCATCAAAATATTCCTTGTAACCTTTTTGATATCTCAGAGCCAAAGAATCGTTCGGTATATTATGTTTAAACACAGAATTACCCATCGAGCTTAGTTTTACTAAACCAAAATAAACAATTTCTTCGTCATCTTGTCTAACTGTCCTCTTTCTTTCTTTTACAATTAGTGGTTCTTTTACTGGCAACATTAATATCACATCTTGCACCTTATCCTTTCCAAATTTGACTTTAGTTTGAATGGTGCCATTGATTTTTTGAGACTCTTCACTTGTGCTGTCGTATTGTAAGGGCAAATGGCATTCAATGCATCTGATGGTGCCAATGTGATCCGAGCTCAATGGTGTAGGAAATAAACGTTCATTCAGATAAAATCTGTAAACGCACTTGTGTTCTTGTAGACTTATGACACTACCTTTTTGTTTGACTCGACTTTTTGCAGAGTGACACTCAAAGAAGTTATTTCGTCTAAATTCGTTTATTTCTTGAATACCTTCAGATATTGATGTCGAATTGTCAGTATTAATATTTGATTCTTTTGTTTTTGAATCTATATAGGTATGCTTTTCAGTCATTTCAGCGATAGAATGTAATTGAGGTGAATTTTTCGAAATATTGTAATGAGAATCAGACACTTGCTTGAAATTTTCATTCCTAAAACATTGCTGCAATGATTTCGAAATACTACCACCGTTCATATATGTATTTTTTTCTTTAATATATTCATAATGCATTGTTTCTTTTGGTGATCGTGAAGTCAAACCGTTGGACAAAATTGTATTGCTGTGTAACTGATTCAATGGCGGAACATCACCGCAATGTTTGCAGTAATCAATGGGCTCTTTTGGACGAGAGTTTGCAAAACAAGCGTCAGATTTAGTTGTTTTCTTGGTCATCTTAACTGATTTACCGTTAATTTTTCCCGTTGAACGACTGTTGACGCCTTGAGAACTAATATCGAGCAGTTTACGTGATGGCACAACTCTTCGTGGGTTGACAATTTTAGAGTTTACCGATTTCACTTGTCCGGTGACGCTTGTTACTCGTCGATCATTTTTCAAACAACTGCAAGAGTTTTTAGGACAAACAGCCTTTACGCCTTGCATTGTAACCTTTAATTTTATTTACAATTTACTTACAATACCTAAGTATTTGTTGCCATAACTACTTGTTGACGAACATAATCAAAACAAAACATAATAAATAGCTGTCATGGTAACAAAATTATAGATAATGTCAACGTCATACCGTGACGGTTATTTTATTCTACAGAACACTATATACTCACAAAGAGACTAAAGAGGTCCAACTTGTTAACTGAAAAACAGGCAAGCTATAATATAACCAATAAAAAGTGGTTCATAAATTAACCAAATGGGGTTTTGTACGATAATAGCGACTTACACGAAGTGAAGTGTGCTGAGTGGTAATATTAATTACTGACATAGAGTAAATAGTACTTAATTAAGTACTATTTACTCTATGGTACCTATAACTACTGCGTCTTCTATTTAATGGTGGACGACAGACCCTCTTATGTAGAGAGTTGATCCTCCTTACCTCTATTCTCTATGGATTGGATTGAACCAACTACTTTAGCGAGAGAAGAAATTTTCTTTCTTCAAGAAAGCCAACTCCCATACAAATAAATGCGACATAGCGCGCTACAGCGCCTCTGTTGCTCCGCACATGAACTAAAGATTAATGGCGGCAAAGTCAAACGCTTGTTGATAAAACCTTATGATGTTTTTACCTTATATTTTGTATTACAATCAGTTAATTATTTTAGAAATGCAAGGTTCCCTTTTAACTTTTTGAGGTAGTGTGGTGAAATAAAATAACAAGATGTTATAAAAATAAATTTTTATTATCTTTAGCATTTAATATCATATTTTTATTGCACAATGATTACATACCAAAAAAAATGTTTTACTAATTTCAAAGTACACATTTATTTCTTTAATTAATTAATTAATTAAAGAAGGCAGCATGGAGTTCACCGAGTCAGCTAGTAGATTATATGTAATAATAGGTAACCCAATAATAATAACCTACCCTTGTTACCAACTTATTGATTTATTCCGATTTCGATACTTGTTACGTTACGATTATTGGTACGTTAAGAGCAAAGTAATAAAAACTTGTTTCGATTTGACTAGGGTTGTCCAAAGTTCCCGATTTATGAAACTCCTTCAATATTTGCGAACTCGAGTTCAATTCCAGACCAATTAATGTCAACTTGATACGATGTTACATAATGCCACAGCACAATGATTTGGAAATCGTATTTATTTGATAACTTTCTGGTAGGCTAGAATTTTTTTTTCTTTTTGACCTAAATAGGTCTTCAAATTTGCTTTCATAGTGGGAGGCAATTTAAAAAAAAGTGATGATAACAAAATCGGGAGATAATACAGTTTGATGCTGTAACTACATATCATACATCCAAAATTTAATTACACCACTAGAAAAGATCAAAGAATTTGTTTGGTATATATTGTATTTATATTCGAATTCGTTGGATATATATACATACTAGCTGGTGTCCGCGACTTCGTCTGTGTTGAACGATGAAAGGTACCCTATGTCCTTTCTGGTGTCCCAGAAAAAGTGTATGCAAAATTTCATTGTGATCGGTTCAGTAGATTTTGCGTGAAAGAGTTACAAACATCCATACATCCATACACCCAAAAATAATTTCGAATTTATAATATTAGTACGGATTTATTTAATAAAGGTGTATTGTTTCATTGGTTTGACAAGTGTTTTAGAGTTCTATTACGTTTTTCTTGATGAGTTTATGCATCAATAAAAGCGAGGGTGTTACTAATTAGTTAGCCGCTCACGAACCAATGCGTTAACTGAGGTCGTTTTAGTACCGACGTACTACGGACTCAATAAATTATAAATTTCATTGGAAAACTCAGTCTTGTCACAACTTTTGTTGGAGTAATTTCATAAATTACACTTTGAATTTTGAATAGTATGAATTCATGCTCGTCTCTAATTTGAAAAGCGATATCAACCTACCTAATAGTACTATTTACTCTATGCTAATACCTAATTAACTAAAGCAAAAGATCGCTGCTTGGGGTAACTGAGGCGTAGGTATTATAATAATAGGTACTATTGGAGATTTTTAAAGATATTTTGAAGATTTTCTAACAAACCCTTTTTCTTTGCGGTCCAGTATAATAAAAATGTTTCAAAAACTCGAGAATAGATAGACCGATTTTAATTTGATTTTCACAAATGGAAAGAGGGATAAACGGGGAAGATTTATATATATATATATAAATTGCACCCCGGGTGAAGCCGGGAGGGGCTTGCTAGAACTGTTATATGTAAGGAAGGAATGTTTGAAAAATGTTGTATTTTTGTATATTTGTATGTTTGTATTTTTGTATTTTTGTATTTTTGTATTTTTGTATTTTTGTATTTTTGTATTTTTGAAATTTTGTATTTTTATAATGAATGAACTCGGGAACTGCTGGACCGATTTTAGGGGTTCGTTCACCTATTGAAAGCTACATACGGCGAATGACATGGGCTATATTTTACAAAAATTCGCGCGGACGAAGTCGCGTGTAACAGCTAGTTAGTAATATATTTAAAATAGTTATATTTTTAATACACTGAGCAGGTATATTAAAAATATAACGATCAAATAAGTAGTTTCTATCCGGTTGTTATTTGTAATTATTTGACACATTAAAGTATCCGCCATTTTTATTATTATTAATGTTTATATTGACACCATATTTTACGTTTTTCGAACCGTGAATAAAAAAAAGTTTTATCCACAGCTGTATACTGAATCATGGTGTCCCTACATAAAATATATTATCGTTTTGATTCGCGAGACATCGCAACACCATCAGACCACCAAGTAAGTAGGTACGACCACTTTTGTACAGATGTGCGCGCGCGCAGCCCGTCTCTTTAGACTTTGGCGGTTTAAGCGCGACAGTAACAGGAAAATTAAACTTTTTCGAAAACTTTTCCGTTAACATACTGTTTACAAAATATGGCGGTGAACAAACATCTCGTCCTAATTGTTGTGGTAAGTGTTTAGTGACTTAAAATTAATAACAATAAATTGTAAATTCATCGTAAACGAGCCGCGTCTGTACGTACATAAAATATTTTTTCAAAAAAAAAAATAAAAAGTTTCTTCACAATTTGTAATAAATATTGGGAGTTTTTAGAATTTTTGTCTGTCCTACATTTGTGCACGCTAATCTCAAAAATTGCTTAACCGATTTGAATGCGGTTTTCACTTATGTATTTTAAGTAAGTTTCCTGTAACATTCAATGTTTGTTTAATTCCAATAGGCTTAGAAATAAAAAAGGTTACATCGAATACCGTATTACCATGCATCTTAGGGCCTCTTTCACCATGTGTCAAGTAGGCTAACCGCCATTTAAAGTCACCGGTAAACGGGAATGATGGAGATGATAAATACCTTTGTTTGTACGGTAAACGTCTCAAATATTAAAAAGAAAATAATTTAAAAAAAAATCGCCTATCGAATGATGCAGTAAACCGAGTGCATATAATTTAATAAAACATAAAATTATTTCTAAAAGTAACTAATCAACACTTTACTTGTAGTTGGTGAAAGAGGCCCTAATACTTATAATCCTAATATGGTCTGCAGCGTAATAGGACATGATGTGTTATAGCCATCTACCATCAAGTGGACCATCAGCCTGTCTGTCGACCTTAACCTAAGTACATTACATTGCATGTAATTGCCGTCAGTACTCTGTTGATTTTAATTTTAGCAAAAAAGTTATAAAAGCATTTTTATGTAAAACTAAATTCTCTGCAATATTTGTATGAAACTTTTTTTTGTAACTCTTACCATTTCTGTATAATTTGAGGAAAATATTTTTTTCCACCTCTTCTACAAGTTGGATTCGAAAATTTTTTTAACCCATCGGTATTAGGTAAATATTAAACTAGCTGGTGCCCGCGACTTAGTCCGCGTTGAACGATGAAAGGTATCCTATGTCCTTTCTGGTGTCCCAGACTACGTGTATGCAAAATTTCATGGCGATCGGTTCAGTAGTTTTAGCGTGAAACAGTTACAAACATCCATACATCCAAACATACTTTCACATTTATAATATTAGTACGGAGTCCTCCAAAAATCTCAAATTCTATTTGGTAGTAAATTTTACTGGACTAAATTGATATTAATACCTTTTCATGCCTTAAATACTCAACCGGCATATTTTATGTCCTTTTATTCATTTTAATATTGTCTATGGCACATACCATAACTGCAGGATATTATTCTTGTCCCTTTTTTTGTTTCATTCGCAATAAAAGAGACTAGTGCATTGTATTCGAACAACACAACGCCATATATATATTTTATAACGACTATTTTATTTATTTGTCCTAATTAATATTATAACTAACTAATATTTGACGACACGTTTGGTCTAGTGGCTAGTAATCCCAGCTGTTAACCAAACGGTCGCCGGTTCGAATCCCGCTAGGGGTAAATGTTTATGTGTTAATATTTTACCTTTGTACCTGAGTCATGGATGTTTTATATTTATAATATGTATGTATTTACAAAAAAAATAGTAAT
Source organism: Synanthedon myopaeformis (assembly GCA_944738685.1). Lineage (NCBI taxonomy): Eukaryota > Metazoa > Arthropoda > Insecta > Lepidoptera > Sesiidae > Synanthedon > Synanthedon myopaeformis. The sequence goes on along the minus strand of OX122933.1, from coordinate 365,398 downwards.
CTATGTATTATATCAACTGTCTGGTATCCATAATACAAGCATTAGTTGCTTAATGTGGAACTAGATGGTGATGTGTGGAATGTGTGAAGATATTTAAATGCGAATGTAATAGTGTCGTTCCCTAGAGACTCGGACGAAGTCGCGGATAAAAGATAGTTTATTATATTTGATTTGATTGTTCATTCAATAAATAAGTTTTTCACGCTCAAATCAAATGTATTTATATGATTTTAAAAATAAAATTATTCAAATTTTTAAATTGGACCAAATTACACATAGTTGCGAAGTTTTATCAAAATCGATTCAGTAGTTTAGGAGTTCATCGGCGACAAACATGTGACACGAAATTTTTATATATAAGTTTTTATTTTTAAAATATAAATTTTTTATTTTTTATTTTATTTTTATTTTAAAATAAATAAATAAATATCTCAAACATTCCACACAGCACCATCTAGTTCCACATTAAGCCACTAATGCTTGTATTATGGATACCAGACAGTTTGTATACTACATAGATTACTTTTTTTCTGTAAATATATACATATTATAAATATAAAACATCCATGACTCAGGTGCAAAGGTAAAATGTCAACACATAAACATTTGTCCCTAGCGGGATTCGAACCCGCGACCGTTTGGTTAACAGCTAGGTCTACTAGCCACTAGACCAAACGTGTCGCATGTGTGAGAAAAACTTTTGTGTCACCTATTAAAACAAGTATCTAACGCGGTCATAGTCATAGTCATAGTCATAGTCATAGGTCGTAGGTGGGTCATAGTCTTAGGGCCTCTTTCACCAACTACAAGTAAAGTGTTGATTAGTTACTTTTAGAAATAATTTATGTTTTATGTTTTATGTTTTATTTATGTTTATTAAATTATGCACTCGGTTCACTGCATCCTTTGATAGGCGAATTTTTTAAATATTTTAATGTTTGAGACATTTACCGTACAAACAAATGTATATCATTTCCTTAATTCCCGGTTACCGGTGACTTTAAATGGCGGTTAGTCTACTTTACTTGACACATGGTGAAAGATGCCCTTAGACCTCTAGACAAAGGTGATCCGATTTCGAAGGAACTCCCTGACGACGTCTGTGTTTCAGAGTTCATATAACCCAAATCTTTTCAAAGTTCTCGTGAATAGGCATCTTCTGTGTTGAGAATGAGGTTCGCTCCATCTTAGGCCTCATCCTTGCTGCACAGTTGATTGTTGGTCAAGAGCAAACCCATCTCTAATAAAATAAAAAAGTTGAACCCTAAAAAGTGACAAAACATTTTCACTTTGGCTAAGCTGCGGGCAAAAATTAGAGGTTGTAATTTCTACACCATTACATAAAATTTTATATCTTATGACAAATTATTATTAAAAATAATAATTCGTACGCTGTAATTGGTTTTTTGAAAATACCACAGGATCCTAATATTTTTCCAGGATAAAAAGTATCCTATATGGTAATCTAGGTTATGAACTTTATGTGTGCAACATTTTATACAAATCCGTTTTTACATGTTTTCGCATTTATAATATTACTAGCTGGTGCTTGCGACTTCGTCCGTGTTGAAAATTAAAAAAAAAGCAATATAACGCTAGACCTCGTGTTGCTATAACACTTTGGCCAGGCGTTAGTTTTTTATTTTTTATTTATCCCTCGGGAATAGTCATGTTTTTCTGAACGAAAGGTACCCTATGTCCTTTCTGGTGTTCCAGACAACGTGTATGCAAAATTTAATGATGATCGGTTCAGTAGTTTTTGCGTGAAAGAGTTACAAACATCCAAACATACTTTCGCATTTATAATACTAGCTGGTGCCTGCGACTTCGTCCGCGTAGAACGATGAAAGTTACCCTATGCCCTTTCTGGTGTCCCGGACAACGTGTATGCAAAATTTCATGGTGATCGGTTCACTAGTTTTTGCGTGAAAGTGTCACAAACATCCATACATCTCAAACATACTTTCGCATTTATAATATTAAAAAATAATGGTATAGAAGATATCAGATATAGATAATATACTAACGTACAAAATGACAAGCATTACGAATATCGATTGAAATGTAAAAAAAAAGTTATCTTTAACCGATCGGTTATATCGGTCAATGACATTATAATCTTTAATTAATGTTGTGAACGAACAAGTTTATTCAATAATGTTCCACGCGACTTGACACGGTTTTTTCTTGTTGTGTTTGTCCTATTTTGTGATCAGATTATTAAGCATTGCGATTCATTCATAGTATTACTATATAAATGATCGCTGATAGGCTGGATCACTGTTTTTCAGTCTTTTTTATGACGCGACCCCATTAGTATGAAAAAATATTTTGCGACCCTCCGCTTTTTTCATATAAATAAATAAATAAATAAATAAATAAATAAATAAATAAATAAATAAATAAATAAATATCTTCACACATTCCACACAGCGCCATCTAGTTCCACAGTAAGCAACTAATGCTTGTATTATGGATACTAGACAGTTGATATAATACATAGATTTTTTTTTTTCGTAAATACATACATATTATAAATACAAAACATCCACGACTCAGGTACAAAGGTAAAATGTTAACACATAAACATTTGCCCCTAGCGGGATTCGAACCGGCGACCGTTTGATTAATAGCTAGGGTTACTAGCCACTAGACCAAACGTGTCGTCCAAGTATTTATAACATAACATAATAAGTTATTATATTTATAACATAATAAGTTATTATTATGTTATAAATATTTAATTAATCCATACATTATTATTATGTTATAAATATTTAATTAATACATACATTATTATTATGTTACAAATATTTAATTAATCCATACATTATTATTATGTTACAAATATTTAATTAATCCATACATTTTTATGCGTTTGCATGATTAGGTGAGAATTCTAATATAAATACATAATTAAGTATTTTTAGAAAATCTTTGAATGAAGTATTACTAACTTTTAAAAATAACAAAGTCTTCTTTCAGCAAAATATCCTTTTTTTTTTATTTTTATAAAAGATGTGTTTGCTCTTGACCAACAACCAACTATTTCATGTAGTGGGACGCCCTGTATAGTTATATTATGTTTTGTTTGGCCATAACTTCAGCATGTGGCTTAAAAAGGGTTCCTAAAAATCATGTTACTTAAGTTAGTGACCGCAAAATGAAACAGGTCCATCCACATACTTGCTTTTGAATTGGAAATGTGTTGTTGGTGGTCCTTATTTTTGGAGTTTACTTTACTTTAATATATATAAGCCCGTGGTATGAAAATTTATGGTATACTAATGCGTTACGTTCTATTTTTTGAATATTTTAGTTAGAATATCTGAAGTTTCAGAGATATTGCTCCATCAACACATTATTATTATTATTATTATTATTAATTTAATTTTTTTTTAATATTTTTTATTAATTTATTTAGATTATATAAATTTAAAAAATATATATTATAGATTATATACAAATTGACCTTAAGAATATAAAAAAAAATATTTTTACATTTATCTATTAATTTAAAAAAAAAAAATTATATTAAAAAAAATGTTGTTCTTTCGGGCGTGTTCGAATTATGAAAAATTTAAATTTTATAATCGTTCGTAACAAGTAAACTCCAGTCGTGTGTCGGACACACAATTTTTTTTTAAATTTGTGTTTGCTTTTGCTAATAGCTTCAGTTAAGAAGTAACCATTTATCGGTTTTATGTGTGTTACTGTCGGCCCTGTATATGTATATAAATATATTATTAAATTATTTGTTTTATTATCATATGTATATAAAACGGTCCAGTGGTTTACTTGAAAAGAAAACAGAATTTCGTATTTACCTTAAATCTTAAAAAATCTTTAAAAGATCTTTAAAAATCTCGGCTACACAGTCTATGTAAATTACCTAATATGTTAAAATTATTTTGAAATAATCCCTACTAATATTATAAATGTGAAAGTATGTTTGGATGTTTGTGACTCTTTCACGCAAAAACTACTGAACCGATCACTATGAAATTTTGCATACACGTTGTCTGTGACACCAGAAAGGACATAGGGTACATTTCATCGTTCAACGCGGACGAAGTCGCGGGCACCAGCTAGTAATCACCACCATGAAATTTTGCATACACATTGTCTGGGACTCCGGAAAGGACATAGGGTACATTTCATATTTCAACGCGGACGAAGTCGCGGGCACCAGCTAGTAATCACCACCATGAATTTTTGCATACATGTTGTCTGGAACACCGGAAAGAACATAGGGTACCTTTCATCGTTCAAGACGAAGTCGCGGGCACCAGCTAGTTTGATAATAATTATGTTAAAATATATTTCTCTTATGTACCTAGCAAATTATATGTAAACTTTGTGACCTGTATTCGTATAGTAAGTATCATATTTTGTTATTCATACACTGCTATCAAATGATCAAAGCTGGAATATCTGGAATATGAATATTTTTCTAAGAACCAAGTCGCGTATTTTGAAAGGTTATTAAGGGCTTGCAATCTTATAATTGACAAAATATGAATAGTTATTTAATAATTGAAATAAATAAACAAAAAAGGATAATAATTTGTGTATTCAGATTGAAATTGGTCAAATTGGACCACGATTTCCCCATCACGGTCCAATTTGACCATTGGACAAGTAACTACAAATTTACCTGTATTTACCTGTAGTATATAATATTATATAGTTACTATCAATAGGGTAAAGTATTATAGTTCCTTCTTTAACGCTCTTTCCATTAGTGAAAACCGCATCAATCCTTCAGCCACCAGAGTCGGAATTATCCGACAATTATTTTCGTGTCCATTTCGCCAGAGCCGTATATATACTACTAGCTGGTGCTCGCGACTTCGTCCGCGTTGAAAATTAACAAAAAAAAGCAATGAAATCCTTGACCTCGTGTTGCTATAACACTTTGGCGAGGCGTTAGTTTTTTATTTTTTATTTATCCCTCGGGAATAGTCCTTTTTTCTGGATGAAATGTACCCTATGTCCTTTCTGATGTCTCAGACAACGTGTATGCAAAATTTCACGGTGATCGGTTCAGTAGTTTTTGCGTGAAAGAGTCACAAACATCCATACATCCAAACATACTTTCGCATTTATAATATTAGTAAGATGTATGTTTATTTCTAATTCAATTCGTTATTTAAAAAAAAAAAAAAATACGATCAAGCGCTAGGGGTCACCACAACTCCTACAAAAAATCAGTTTAAGCGTAGGTACATACAGATAGACAAAACGACGGGAAGCGACTTCGCTTTATACTATGTAAATATGAACAGGCATAACTTTAGATTTGTTAAAACGAACTCAAAACTAACAAGTAAAAAAATACACAAAAAATAGCTCAGTGCAGTTAAAATATGAAATAACCGTTATTTAAATGTCTAACTAAAATCTACGACAGGTTTTACATAGAACCGTTTTCATACGTTCAAAATTGTAGAGTAATAATTTTGGATTAAGTTAAAAACGAGATTTAACTGTTAAACTATTTTAACCTGGTTTACAAACAACACTTTGTTCTTCATGTCGGCACACTCTTAGTAGAGTAACTGATGCCTGCGACTTCGTTCGCGTTAGCGTTCGTTCATCTTGAGATATTAAAATGAAATCTTACTTAGAGGTTTAAAATAAGTGCTTTACAAAGAAACTTTATGGAAGCTGAGCCTCCTTGACAATTTATTATTCAACGAAATCATCTATAAGAGTCTGTAATATCAAAATAACTACTTTTTATACTAAATGTAAAGCTAATTTTTAAAATATTTGTTTGTCTGTTTGTTCCGGCTAAGCTCTAAAACGACTAAATTTAAATTAATATAAATCGTAACGTGTCATTAAATTTTAGATAGTGTAGAAATTTTGCATACACGTTGTCAGGGATATAGGAAAGTATGTTTGGATGTATGGATGTTTGTAACACTTTCACGCAAAAACTAATGAACCGATCACAATGAAATTTTGCATACACGTTGTCTGAGACACTAGAAAGTACATAGGGTACCTTTCATCGTTCAACGCGGACGAAGTCGCGGCCACCAGCTAGTCTAAAATAAAATAAGTATCAAACGCCTGGCCAAAGTGTTATAGCTATAAGTGGTCAAGCGTTACGTCTATTACCAACCGACAACGACGCTTTCAACCTGGTTGGTTCGTTAGTATTTTTTTTTCCTAACTGACAAACTATAACTTAGGATAGTCTAAGTTAGGACAGCCTTAAGTAGGTATAACAGTATAAGCGTTAAGATTGAATGAGCTCGTTATGTCAGTCCTCGGCCTATTAAGCGACGGCTGTTCCAAACAGCCTCAGGACGTGTGACATTATACAAATGTAAGGTCCTTGGCGTCAATGTCGCTCTGTACATACTCTGGTCACGTATGCAGGAGTCCTGTCGGTGAACGTACACACTTCAATTGAATAATGACGTAAGTCGTGCTTAACTAACAAACAGATAAGCCTTCAAGTTGGTCACAAGCCAACTCAGTGACAACTAATGACAATAATCCGTCCGTACTTTAATTAATATTATAAATGCGAATGTATGTTTGGATGTATGGATGTATGGATGTTTGTAACTCTTTCACGCAAAAACTAATGAACAGATCACCGTGAAATTTTGCATACACGTTGTCTGGGACATTAGAAAGGACATAGGGTACCTTTCATCGTTCAACGCGGACGAAGTCGCGGGCACCAGCTAGTAAAATATATAATCACATCTCACAAATTTCAATTTTTATTTTTTTCAAAATAATGTTACTTTTGTTTGTTTGTTTGTTTGTTTGTTCGTACATATGTATAATTAATGTTTTTTATTAATGTACATAGTATCTAAAATATAACACAATCGTTTACTTCCCCCATAGAATATGCTAAAACTAAAATTATTATTCAGAAATAAATTTATTTATTCTTTATGAATAAACTTGCTGGTGCCCGCGACTTCGTCCGCGTTGAACGATGAAAGGTACCCTATGTCCTTCCCGATCTCCCAGACAACGTGTATGCAAAATTTCATGGTGATCGGTTCAGTAGTTTTTGCGTGAAAGTGTCACAAACATCCATACATCCAAACATAATTTTGCATTTATAATATTAGTACGGATATCTTAAAAAAATATATCAATTAGATCACATTAGGAGTAATCACAATATGCTGTTGAATGTTTTAACAATTTCTTGCGTCTCCTATTTGGCAGCTGGCAACTTGCTGCCATGGAAGGTCTATGGATACTGCTGAGGATTCAGTTGTAAGTGTCTATACCACACAATCTACCACGGCCGGGACCACTGCACCTCTGGACGTTTATCGACAGATCGCTGACAACATAGCAGAGAGGATAACTTCACCTATTTACAGGTAATTTTTTAACTCAAATTTTCAATGCAATTCGTACACTCAAAAGGAATGTTTTAATAAGATTTTTTTTTGACTACTCGTATTGGTATTTTTGGCTTTACTCTTCCAAAAGCTTATTTAAAGCTTCTTCCAAAAAATGTGGACATTTAACTATTAAAATTTACAACAACTTATGTATAATTATATTCAGCAAATAAATAAATAAATCGATAACCTTAGCTCTTAAGGATGCCTACATATTTTTTTAAAATTGATAAATCCTCTTGGACACCCGGCAGTGAAGGGAGCACTGCCGGGTTATACCGGATTCCTACCGGCTTTCCGGCCCAACTACTTTCTATCAACGCGGCCGTTGATGGGCGGGGTCGCCGTGACGTTATGACACGACTTCTGTGCCCCGCCACGGCTATCCAGCGAACGATACCTACTTAACACTCAAACACTACTGAACACATTTTTACAACACATTCCCATACACTGCATTTGGGTAACCAAGACCTGGTATTAAGGATAATGGTCACGACACGTTTGGTCTAGTGGCTAGTGACCTTAGCTGTTAACCAAACGGTCGCGGGTTCGAATCCCGCTAGAAGCAAACGGTTTATGTGTTAACATTTTACCTTTGTACCTGAGTCATGGATGTTTTTTATTTATAATATGTATGTATTTACAAAAAAAATAGTAATCTATGTATTATATCAACTGTCTGGTATCCATAATACAAGCATTAGTTGCTTAATATGGAACTAGATGGTGCTGTGTGGAATGTGTGAAGATATTTATTTATTTAAGGTATTAGGAAATGGGCTCTGGTATCCCTTGATCACTCAGAGAAACACAAAAGCACATATGCTGTTATTTCACGGTGGTCTTTTACTCCAATCTCCCAGTGTGCCCTAACACTACTTGCCAGATCGAAACCAAAGCAGACCAGACAAAGTTGACCCTGCAAGGAATAGAACCTGGGACCCCTGAGACAGAGTGTTAAAGCAAGCACTTTAAATACTCAACCAAGGGTCTCGTCCTTTTAAATTTATTTGGACATTACTTACGGCCTCTTTCACCAACTACAAGTGAAGTGTTGATTAGTTACTTTAAGAAATAATTTTATGTTTTATTAAATTATGCACTCGGTTAACAAGTAAAGTGTTGATTAGTTACTTTAAGAAATAATTTTATGTTTTATTAAATTATGCACTCGGTTAACAAGTAAAGTGTTGATTAGTTACTTTAAGAAATAATTTTATGTTTTATTAAATTATGCACTCGGTTAACAAGTAAAGTGTTGATTAGTTACTTTAAGAAATAATTTTATGTTTTATTAAATTATGCACTCGGTTAACAAGTAAAGTGTTGATTAGTTACTTTTAGAAATAATTTTATGTTTTATTAAATTATGCACTCGGTTAACTGCATCCTTTGATAGGCGATTTTTTTTTAAATTATTTTCTTTTTAATGTTTGTGACTTTTACCTTACAAACAAATGTATATCATCTCCTTAATTCCCGGTTACCGGTGACTTTAAATGGCGGTTAGCCTACTTTACTTGACACACGGTGAAAGAGGCCCTTAATTTCAAAATGTTTTTACACATCACTATAGACCCATTGATAATTATTTCTAATTCAGACATTGAATTCAAAAGATGAAATTAAATTTTATTAAAAAGAAATGTTTCGCTTTCACTTAGCCTAACATTGTAGCCGTAAGTAATTACTAAGTTAGTGTCTTTGTTTTACGGGCGGGGACATTTATCGCCGCTTCTCAAGGTTTAAAGAAGGACTCCATTTAGTGTTTATTAGTATTGTCCAAAATGGGACAAAGCACTATTCTTAATCCATTTTAGAGGTAGTGTTTTAAAGATTGACATTTTCTTACTTTACAACATGTGTTGGTATTAGAATATCCGTACTAATATTATAAATGCGAAAGTATGTTTGGATGTATGGATGCACTAGCTGGTGCCCGCGACTTGGTCCGCGTTGAACGATGAAAGGTACCCTATGTCCTTTCCGGTGTCCCAGACAACGTGTATGCAAAATTTCACCGTGATCGGTTCATTAGTTTTTACGTGAAAGAGTCACAAACTTCCATATATCCAAACATACTTTGACATTTATTATATTGATAATATTATAAATGCACGGAATTAAACCTGAGACATGCGAATGTTTATGTGTTAATTTTAATTAAAAATTTTATTAACTTTACAGATTTCTTGTTATTTTTGGGGAACCAAAAAAAAAAATCTATTAAAATATATTAAAAATACAATTTTAATTAAAAATTTTATTAACTTTACAGATTTCTTGGTATTGGAAGAAATATAACTAGTGATGGAAACCAAAAGACTAAGAAACCTTGGGACAAGATCGAATTGCTAGACGACGCACCAGAAGATGTCTCCAAAATTGATCTTAAACCTATCGACAACGATATAACCAAAGAGAGAGATGTCGAGGAACTATCAGTTGAGGCTTTAAAGAAATCAGACAAGAAACCCGAAAAAATCATTTTGTATTCAAATTATTTACCTACAAATGAAAAGTTTGAATTCAACGATACAATCAGTAATGATGTGGATAATGATGACGATAATGATGATGATGATGAACTCTTAGAAGATGATAATGACGAAGAAACACCACGAGAGGGTTTTGTGTATTTTTTAGAGTTAATCGGTAGTTTTATACAACTTGCTTACGGAGCTCTGTTAGCCATATTTAAACCTTCAAATAGTAGTAATAATGATACTAGTTAAGTCTCTTAGTATATTTTATGTAATTATATCACTAGCTGTTGCACGCGACTACGTCCACGTAACTTTATAGATTGTATCCTATTATTATATATAAAGCTAGAACATAAACATTGAATATAGTTTTAACTAATTGAAATTGGTTTAAGAAACAAGTTCTTTAAATTTAACCCAAACTTTCTTAATAACATTAATGTTTTTTAATGGTGGTGTGTCATGGACAATCTCACAGCACTAGTATATCTTAATTTTGTTGAGATACTCACTCAAGTACATCCATACTCCCATACTAATATTATAAATGCAAAAGTATGTTTGGATGTATGGATGTTTGTGACTCTTTAACGCAAAAACTAATGAACCGATCACGATGAAATTTTGCATACACGTTGTCTGTGACACCGGAAAGGACATAGGGTACTTTTCATCGTTCAACGCGGACGAAGTCGCCGGCAACAGCTAGTTATACATATATACATATTCCAATTTTGTTTCTCCATACAAACTTACGTAAAAAATTTTAAATATTTTTATAATATTATCCTATTTAAATAAATTAAATATCATATGAATTTAATAAAATTCAAATGAATTTTAGTATTAGAAAATTCTATGAAAACATTTTGAACTAATAAACACATAAGTTGTTTATAATACATAAATCATATTATATGATAATAAACTTTAACATTTATTATAACAAGAATTGAAATGTCTGTTTAGTGCCATTTTATTAGTCAAAACCGTTAAAGTGTACATTATAAACTTATTTAACATGTCTTGATAAAAAAAAATGGGAAATTTTATTTGTTAAATTTCTGTACATACTTTTTAATAAAAATATCGAGAAATTAATGTTTATTGAGATAATTTATATGAATAAATAATAAATTTTTTTATTTATAAAAAAATGTTTTTTTTTTTTTTCTAAACTTTAATTCTTTCAAAGAATTTTTCGAATATCAAATAAAAGTTTTCCGGTAAGCAAACTTAATAATAATTTTCCGTAACTATCTTTAAAACTAATATATTATTTTATTTATTAATTTATTTATTAAGACAAAAACAGTCACATACAATTTATTATTAAAAAAATAATACAAATTTTCATCAATTTATTCTTCAAAACTGAATTCTGATTTCAAAACATATATCCGTGTTTTTGAGTATATGACGAGTCATTACTTTGAGACAGGAAGTTTCGGCGGCCTTGATTGTAGGTTCCGTACCTCCACTTGGCAGTAGGGTACGGGGTACGCCGAGGTCTAACGCTCCCTGTCTGTACCACGGCGTACCCCGCGCGTCCAGCGAGGTGGGTAGCGGATGTAGTGTCTAAAGGTTCCCACGACCGTTAGACACTACATCTATCTACGGCGGCGCTAGAAAGTCGTTGGGTTTTAGCCGATAGAAGACCTTGCAGTGTCCCCTATGCTTTTTAGCCGGTAGAAGAACGGCTAAAATCCTGCAGCGTCTTCTACACTGTCGGGCATCGACAAGATTTTTTTTATTTTTTATTAAAGATGGGTTTGCTCTTGACCAACAACCAACTGTGCAGCAAAGATGAGGCCTAAGATGGAGCGAACCTCATTCTCAACACAGAAGATGCCTATTCGCTTGAACTTTGAAAACTTATATTCTAAAAAATATATATGTATTATGACTGTTTGTTTTCTGAATAAAGAGAAAAAAAAAAAAAACCACTATTCACTAGAACTTTGAAAAGATTTGGGTTATATGTGGTCAGGAGTTCCAAACGTTGGCAGTGCGCTATATAAAAGATGTTTTAAAGCGCTTAAAGATATCCGAACGTTAAAAAAAGGCCTTGATGATATGTGAATTTTAGGTCAATTGTCCCCTTGCTTTTCTATCACAATAATTTCACATTAAAAATTAAATATACAATACAATTTGTAGAAAATGTTTCTTTCTTGCTTTTTTAAGCACATATGATAACTTTGATAAAAGGGGGAATCCCCTGATTAGTATTTGCGATACATCTAACCTGGCAACAGAAGTAACATCAGATTTCTAATGGGCTGCGATGGTGTTGGAGTAGAATGAGAATTCCCATTCCTAAGTATCAAAGTTTTCTTAAATATTGATTTAGGCTCGAGTTCACCAACAGACGGTTTTTTTAAACAGCTGTTTAAAATTTAAACAGCCGTTTAATAATATTGGGTTCTAATATTATTAAAATTAATATTATTAATGGTTAATAATAACCATCGCTAAACTATGGGTTAAACGCCCTAAACATCAGATTAATCATTAAGTTAATCAGATGTTTAAGGCGTTTATCCCGCATTTTAGCGATGGTGATCAACAAAATATTATTAAACAGCTGTTTAAATTTTAAACAGCTGTTTAAAAATAACCGACTGTTGGTGAACTCGAGTCTAAGTCGTAAAAATATACCATTTATATATTCTGGTAAAATGTAGGACGAGACCTAGACGAGACATTGCGAACTGAATTGATGATTTAAATAAAGAATTTACGACTTTGTAACTTTGATATAGGTTAAGTCTTATAGAAGGAGGAATAATAAGTTTTTTTTTTTATTAGTTATTATCGTAGACAAGCTGAAATATATAGAACAGGATGTGACAATAAAAAAAAGCTTACCATTATTAATGAAGTCACCAACATATAGCAACCTGGAAATGGACACTGATTTTTATTTTACTCTGCTTAGTCTGCTGGGCATTTCGTCTGGCTACAGTAACCACACCCCTTACAGAATACCATTTCTTTGAAATAACCTCTCAGATATTGCTGTCTAATAATAACTATGAAATGACAGTTAACTACATATTTAACTAACTAATCTTTTCTAATAATTTTTATCCTAATAAATTCGGCAGAATATTTGCAATATATAATATAATGGCGACGGTTGCCATCTGCCTTCAATTGGGCAGTCAACTTTACTTGTTTTGCTTAAAAATCGTAATAACAAATTAATTTAAACAAGTACTGTCCTAAAGCTTAAGTTTACCTCCTTAAAGACATTGTTAAGGCTTAAAAGCTTCCCTTTATTGTGTGTTTAATTCGCAGAATAAAAGTCGAATATTTCTTTCGATTGAGGCAACAAAACAAAAGCCTACACTGAGACCACACCTTTATCTGCGTGTCTCTTCCACATTAATTAATCTTTATGTTATTTTTCTCGTTTTATTATTGGACTGTTTAATTTATGTCGAATGCAATGCAACTTTGTAATGTGCATTAAAAATTCTCTTTCTCTAAGTTCTATTCTACAAGACATTTTTTTGTTAAGGAAGGTAGACAGACAGACAGCGTCTTCTGTGATGACGCTTTAATAAAATGTCATAGCTGTTAACTACTTTAATATATATGATTATTTATAAACGACACGTTTTAATGACACGTTTGGTATAGTGGCTAGTAACCCTAGCTGTTAACCAAACGGTCGCCGGTTCGAATCCCGCTAGGGACGAATGTTTATGTGTTAACATTTTACATTTGCACCTGAGTCATGGACGTTTTCTATTTATAATATGTATGTATTTACAAAAAAAAAGTAATCTATATATTATATCAAAATCAACTGTCTGGTATCCATAATACAAGCATTAGTTTGCTTACTGTGGAACTAGATGGTGCTGTGTGGAATGTGTAAAGATATTTATTTATTTATTTATTTATTTATTTATTTATTTATTTATTTATTTATTTATTTATTTATTTATTTATTTATTTATTTGTAAAAGTTTATAAAGATATATAAATATCTATGATATTGCAAAATATATTGAAAATAAGTTAGCTTTTAGCATATTTTTGCTGACTTTGACTGCAAGTATCCACTGAGTTATATAGAGGCCAGTTATGGGAAATAATGTTTTGTAATATTGTTTAAATGAATACATTTTTATTGAGATTTTAATAAACAATTTTATATACCTAAAGAATAGAGTATGAACTCTATATAAGCAGTCCTAAAAGGTATGGTGGAAGCTTCTAGAAGCGGTGTTCTGACAAATAGCTTCGCTTTCAGATCTAAATTACGATGTATCAAAACGCATTAAGCCTCTAGAACGATATCATTTATTACATATGTCTGAGTTCACATTGCGTAGGTAATGTTTTCAAGTGAAGTACTTTTTTTAGTATTAGAATTACTAAAAAAAGTAATCTATATTGAACGTCATCTCTTCAATATAAATCATATGGCCTTTCCGGTGTCTCAGACAATGTGTATGCAAAATTTCATGGTGATCGGTTCAGTAGTTTTTGCGTGAAAGAGTCACAAACATCCATACATCCATACATACTTTCGCATTTATAATGTTACTAGCTGGTGCCCGCGACGTCGTCCGCGTTGAACGATGAAAGGTACCCTATGTCCTTTCTAATGTCCCAGACAACGTGTATGCAAAATTTCATGGTGATCGGTTCAGTAGTTTTTGCGTGAAAGAGTCACAAACATCCATACATCCATACATACTTTCGCATTTATAATGTTACTAGCTGGTGCCCGCGACGTCGTCCGCGTTGAACGATGAAAGGTACCCTATGTCCTTTCTAATGTCCCAGACAACGTGTATGCAAAATTTCATGGTGATCGGTTCAGTAGTTTTTGCGTGAAAGAGTCACAAACATCCATACATCCAAACATACTTTCGCATTTATAATATTAGTACGGATATACAAACATTATTTCTTCTGTAAGGCGATGAGTACTTCCGCCAGACGTACTGCAAAACTAAATATAGAAATTTAATAAAAAAAAAACTTCAAGAAATTTTAAGACGACATTGTGGACATTTTTGTAAAATTAGGGTAAATAAATGAATATTTACTTAAAAACTATGTTGTGACTGAGCGCCTCTTTCACCAACTACAAGTAAAGTGTTGATTAGTTACTTTTAGAAATAATTTTATGTTTTATTAAATTATGCACTCGGTTTACTGCATCCTTCGATAGGCGATTTTTTTTAAAATTATTTTCTTTTTAATGTTTGTGACTTTTACCGTACAAACAAAGGTATATTATCTCCTTCATTTCCGGTTACCGGTGACTTTAAATGGTGGTTAGCCTACTTAACACATGGTGAAAGAGGCCCTGAATGTTATAAAACAGCAATAAATAATTTATCTGTTCATCTGTTTTTATATATATAAAAACAATATTTAATTATAATTAAATTTTCTCTGCCTCAATATGAAAATACACTAATTATTAGTTTTAAGGCCTTAATTGAAACTAGTGACGATTAGGGCCCAGTTTTGTGTGAATTAAATATTGGACTAAAGGTGTATTCAAAATGCTCAATTAAATGCTTTCTAAATTTTATTTCTTAAATAAATGTCACAAAAAATGTAAAAATCAAAAAAATATTCTGTAACTTTACAATGATATATTTTCATTTTTATAAATACTTACGACTCAAGCACCTACAGTTTTTGTGATAAATAATAAAATTATAGGTAACTTAATATTGTAGTCTTTTTTAACGGTCCAATCGTCATATAAAATTGAACCAGACAAAATCGTTCATTTATTAAATGTACTATATAACTACTACATCAAAATTATTATTAACATTTTGAAATGCAATTTCGTGTGGGTAAGTAAACTAAATGTTACCGTAAAAGATTGAAATCCGTTTCATCTTAAAGTTACTGGTAAAATATAAAATTTCTAAGTTTGTAGATATATTAAAAAAAATATATATATCTATATAATCGCCTTTTTGATCGCCTAGATATATAAAAAATATATCTATATAAAAAAAAATATATAATATTTATGTCTTTTGGTAGATATAATCGCCTTCACCGGAGCCGTTTGTTGTCTATTCAAAACTTTTCTGTTCTGTTTTGGGTGGACAGAACCGTACTCGTCTCACCTTAGATAGTCTTTTACGGAAATGAGATCTAGTTCACTATACCTTTGGTAATGGGATGAGTATCTACTGCTGCCTAACGCATGACTGTAGAATGCAGCGTGCCCAGCTAAAATAATTAATATCTGCGCTTTATATACGCTAAAAATGTACTCACTGCTGGAGCAAGGGAAGCATTGAATACAAAGCTTAATACGTCGTTAATACGTAATTTTATACTAAACTAAACTGACTCGGTGGAACGCAGAGCTAGGAGACTTATTGGCGGCAGTACGTTTTTAAAAACTAAGATGCAGAGCCTGGCACATAGACGTAAAGTTGCCAGTCTATGTGTCTTTTGTAAGATGTACTTCGGAGAGAGTGCTCAGGAGCTGAATGAGCTCGTACCGCCTTCCACTTTCTTCCATCGGACATACAGACGTACAAATGGTTACCATCCCCATCTTGTCGATAAATCCCTCTATTTCGGACCAAGCGCTTTAAAACATCTTTTATAATGCGCACTGCCATCGTTTGGAACTCCTGAGCTCATATAACCCAAATCTTTTCAAAGTTGTAGTGAATAGGCATCTTCTGGGTTGAGAATGAAGTTCGCTCCATCTTAGGCCTCATCCTTGCTACACAGTTGGTTGTTGGCCAAGAGCAAACCCATCTTTAATAAATATAAAAAAAAGTGTATATTACCTAGTGAGTTTGCGATAAAACGGATTTCGGATTTTTAATGTAACATGGCACGATTATTATTTCTGTTTTTTTTTATAACTAAAACTTATAAAGTAAAGGTTGTAAGTATCGTAATTCTGAAGACAGTTTCGATTCGTCCTTGGCCAGTTCAGCGACCATTTCTTTGGCCCTGTTATTGGCGTATTCGTGCTCACAATCGCGTCGCTCGACCATTTTGGCCAGCGCAAAGCTCAGCTGCGCGCGCGCACCACCGTTCGCAGAGTCTACCAGATTCTTCATCACCTCCTGGGAGAAACCCTGAAAGAAATAAATCGGTGTTTCTATAATAAAATTAAAATTTCAGACTGAAATAGTGTTTGTGTTCGTAGACGACGACGGTATAGAAAATTATCAAATCTTTCTTGAGTAATATATATATTAGCTAACTTAACTAGCTGGTGCCCCGTGACTTCGTCCGCGTTAAAATATAAAAAATGCCTGACAAAATATATTCATCTTTATTCCTGTTATATAGCTTTGACGGGCGTTGGATTTTCATATTAATGTGATCAGTATATATTTTTTTCTGATTCTATTTTTCAGACCATGTCCTATTCTGTACCCCAGACAGCGTGTGTGCAAAATTTTATGATGATCGGTTGAGTAGTTAACAGACAGACAGACAGAGTTAATTTCACATTTATAATACTAGCTGGTGCTCGCGACTTCGTCCGCGTTGAACGATGAAAGGTACCCTATATCCTTTCTGGTGTCCCAGACAACGTGTATGCAAAATTTCATGGTGATCGGTTCACTAGTTTTTTCGTTACATCCATACATCCAAATATACTTTCGCATTTATAATATTAGTAAGAAATAGTATGGATGGATTTTATTAGTTAAGAGATTTCTACTAAAAATATTCCAAATAATGACAAACTTTATTAAATATTATTATAGTACGAATACAAAAAAGCTGTGGTGGAAAAGTTTTATAAAAACTTTTGGTTTGCAAACGAATAATAAGTGGAAATGTTGCTTAATGTATGCAAAGTTTTCGAGTCGTGAGCTCTGTAAAAATTACAGAGCTCGTATTCCTTTGAGGAGAGTGTTCGTGATTGTTATACTAATGTTTTATTACTGGCCAGTAACATCTGTAGGAACAATCGCGACTGGCTTGAGTTCACAGCTTCACTCGCTATAAAACTAAATTTATATTTACTATAAAACTAAAATAACTGTTCGTTTAATTTACATTTTGTTAAAACACAAACTCTAAATCCGTACTTTTTAATATTATAAATACGAAAGTATGTTTGGATGTATGGATGTTTGTGACTCTTTCACGCAAAAACTACTGAACCGATCACCATGAAATTTTGCATACACGTTGTCTGGGACACCAGAAAGGACATAGGGTACCTTTCAATGTTTAACGCGGACGAAGTCGCGGGCACCAGCTAGTTATTAATAATGTATGGAAAAAAATGTGACAACTAAGAAAAATTCCTAATGTGATTAACACAGTCAAGTATTTTTAAAATATTTATTTATATGATTTTTATTAAGTACCTAATATTAAAGTTATATGTATTTTTCGAGATGTATTTTTTATACATGCAAACAAATTTTCGCATTTATATTATTAGTACGGAAGTATGCTATCAACAGCGCCCAAATTTTTTGCAGGCCTTAAATGTATGGTTTTTATCACTAAAACTAAATCCACTTTTTATCTATCGATCTTCAAATTCTTGTTAAAAATTAGTTCAGATATATACTATTTAAATAATTAGCTTAATCCGAGATCTTTATTAGCGACGAAGTGAATCTCATCCAAAACACACGCTAGGGTTATCAATTTGTTCCCCAGTTGTCGATAGGAACGAATATTTTCTTCTTTAATAATTTTTAGAACTACTGAAAAAGTTGGAATGCAGTTTCATAACTAAGTAAGTAATAATGTGAATGAAGGTATTATTTTTAAATAAATAATTTTATTTTTTTTAAAAAAACCTTCGCAATATTTTTAACTTAATATTTAAAAAAAATCCTAATAGTTGTGTCAAGGACATTCAAGTGTAAACATTACACCTTTAGTAAGTTGGCAACATTTTCCATTGTAATTAATTGTGTAAATAATTCCAGAAAGTAGCTCTGCTCTTAGAGCTGTTAAATTAGGAATAAACTATTCCATAGTAAATTTCATTTATCGAAAAATAAATTTAAAAATAAAAATATAAACGTAACAAAACCCCCACATCATCTATATATCCATGTGGAACCTTGTTTTCTGTGCGCTAATTGAAAAATATCGACAATTTATTTATCGATAATGGCCACAACACTCGATTACTCCCGTGTAATAAGCTCGCGAGTGGCTTCCTAATCAAATATTGTACCTACATTAACCAAATTTACGGTGGCTTTGTGAGCGAACGACATATTCAATATCGTAATGTAAGAAGCCTCGGGATGTTTCCATGTTACTTGCTTGAATGCCAGACTATATGCCTTAAGGCATTGTATTGCTATAAAGTACACATTGAACATGATATTTTACGTCAAATGGAGCCTCTAAGAAATGTAAAATAATATAATAAGCCTTTATTACAGTTTGGTTAACAATATACTAAGTTATGTAATATACTTTAAATGCGTACTAATATTATAAATGCGAAAGTATGTTTGGATGTATGGATGTTTGTGACTCTTTCACGCAAAAACTACTGAAACGATCACTATGAAATTTTGCATAAACGTTGTCTGGAACACCGGAAAGGACATAGGGTACCTTTCATCGTTCAACGCGGACGAAGTCGCGGCCACCAGCTAGTATTATAAATGCGAAAGTATGTTTGGATGTATGGATGTTTGTAACTGTTTCACGCAAAAACTATTGAACCGATTTCCATGAAATTTTTCATACACCTTGTCTGGGACACCAGAAGGGACATAGGGTACCTTTCATAGTTCAACGGGGACGAAGTCGCGGCCACCAGCTAGTAAGATTATAAATGCGAAAGTATGTTTTGATGTATGGATGTTTGTGACTCTTTCACGCATAAACTAGTGAACCGATCACCATGAAATTTTGCATACACGTTGTCTGGGAAACCAGAAAGGACATAAGGTACCTTTCATCGTTTAACGCGGACGAAGTCGAGGGCACCAGCTAGTACAATATAAAACAGCTAAAATTATAAATTATAGGCAATCGTTCCTTCAACTCTAATAGCTTGTTCTGAGACAAAGCCTTCCTGAGAAATATAGACTGTATTAAATAATCGTCTAACTATAGCAGAGGTTTAAACACATCGACCTAAAAGATTTATCTTTGAGATTTAAAAAAAAAGTGTGTCTGACCACTTTAACATAAGAAAAGTTTTACTTACATAAAAATTATTCAGCTGTTGTCTCTTCGCCTCTCTTGTCAACAAATCGTACAGTAGCAACAGTCTGAGGTTAGAAGATGACAGTTTGGCCTTTGAGGAGCCAACCTCGTGACCACCCCTCACTCCGTCCCATACATCCAACAACCTGTCGTCGTCAGGGTTTCGAGCCATCTTTATCAGCTCCCTCACACCTTGCGACAAATACTGAAGATTTTCAACATCGTCATCATCAGATCTTGACGACTTGTCAAGATTGTCGAAATGGGGCGGCAACAGTTGTGCTGATTCAGGCGTCGGTTCAATTATTGGCTTCACCTCTTCATCTTGGATAGAAAGAAGTGGCTCCTCAGTTCTTTTCTCCTGAGGCTCTATGACTGTGTACTGTGAATTATTGTCAATGGGTAGAAGCACGAAGGCTTCCTGCTTCGGAAGTAGACGGTCTCCAGGTTTTGGAGGCGCAATTGGAGCGTACAGTCCAGGTTTGTGGTGGGGTGTGGTCTGGTCTACCCTGAAATAATTTCAAAGTTTATGGCTGTATAAAAAGAGTGGCAGCTGATAATTCACTTGATTATATGGCTACCATAGAACCATATATGGCTTACTTCCGGTCGAATTTGTTGTTCAACAAAAATTGCCGAATGAAATGTGCCTTCCGACTATATGTATAGCGACCCTTATATTATAAATGGAATCTGCCTCGTAAAAAAATGTTGCCTTATAAACAAAGGGAGGTAATAAACGTAAGCTTATCAGAAAGAAAAATCTATATCCGTGCTAATATTATAAATGCGACAGTATGTTTGGATGCATGGATGTTTGTAACTCTTTCACGCAAAAACTAATGAACCGATCACCATGAAATTTTGCATACACGTTGTCTGGGACACCGGAAAGGACATAGGGTACCTTTCATCGTTCAACGCGGACGAAGTCACGGGCACCAGCTAGTATATATATATATATAAAAGACGATGCATGTATGTATGTCTCCTACAGATTCCAAAACCGCTGAACCGATTTTGATGAAACTTTCAGACAATCTTCAGATTAGTCCAGCTGTGAAGTTTGGTAGCGATCGCACGCGGACGAAGTCGCGGGCATATACTAGTAGTTTATAAATTTTAAACATAGAAGTAAAGTAAGATCATGTTTATACAGCCACCAACAAATCGAAGTAGAAAATAATAACAAAGTCCATAACCTTTGAGTTGAATAACTCATCCACCACCCATTTGTTGAGGGTTTATTTGTTCCATAACTGGTTGGTCTACTGGTCGGTTTAACGGTCGTTCTACTCCAAGGTTTAGTAGTGAACGGGACGTACGTCGTCGGTCGAGAAGTCGGGCGGACGGTCGGGCGACTAGTCGGTTTACTGGTCGGCTGTTCATCCTTGACCTCGTAAGCCATCTGATCGGTGAGATGAGCGATGATCTGCATGGCCACCGGAAGGTAGGATTCTGACAGTTGTACATGTTGTTTTGCCGTCTCCACCTGAAATCATATGAATTTTCTTAATAAAATGAAACACATTTTATCCAATTTCCCTATAAACCATCTTAGTAATAAACCAGTAAAGTTCTTTGGACTTACTCCGAAAAAAACATGCGATAAGCCTTTTCAAGAAGAACATCGTAACCGCCATTTTGCATATTTTACAGAAGTTTTTTTTTTTAATAAATATTTCTCAAAACATTTATGTCATTTATTTGAAATTTTTACTAAGTGTTATAAAAGTGACTGCTATAGTCAATGTATAGAGAAATATATTTAACAAAAAATACCCCTCTGTAAAATATGCAAAATGGCGGTTACGATGTTCTTCTTGAAAAAGCTAGATATGTATTATTAATTTATTAGTCCAGGGGCTAGTAAATATGAGAGAAACCATGGTGCTCAAATAGTATTGAAACACCTAGGTAATACCTATAGATAAGTATTACAAATTATGTTTTATTAATATTAACTTATTAAATAAACTAATTATTTTCAAAAAAATACTTATAAATAATTTAGATCTATTAAGCCTTTGGTAGACGGAAAAGTGGCCAGAATGCTGGCGGCATTGCCCCGTTGGATGCATATGTATGTTGTTATGTTATGTATTATGTATGTTCCTAAATTATTTACATTATATTATGCCGACATGACTTCAAAGTATTCAAATACTAGCTAATGCCCGCGACTTTGCCGGGTTGAACGATGAAAGGTACCCTATGTCCTTTCCGGTGTCCCAGACAACGTGTATGCAAAATTTCACGATGATCGGTTCAGTAGTTTATGCGTGAAAGAGTCACAAACATCCATACATCCAAATATACTTTCGCATTTATAATATTAGTACGGATTCACATTTGCGTACAAAGTAAAGTTTGTGTGAATTTGCGTAATAGTTCCAACAAAAGATTTCGCTTGCTTTCTATTTTCACTAAATAAAGATATTTGTTATACGTGCTGTGAATTTATTATTTCGCTGCAAGCTATACCTAGTTTAACCAACCGTTATCTTTTATTTGTTATACAATTTTGCAAATAAAATAAATGCCTTTCTTTTATAGTATTAGGGGCCTCTTTCACCATGTGTCAAGTAAAGTAGACTAACCACCGTTTAAAGTCACCGTTAACCGGGAATTAAGGCGATGATATACCTTTGTTTGTACGGTAAAAGTCCCAAACATTAAAAATAAAATAAATATTTGGTCAAATCAAATCAAATATTAAAAAATTCTTTCACCCATTGAAAGCTACATTATCAGCGAGTAACATAGGCTGTATTTTATAAAAGTTACGCGGACGAAGTCGCGTGCAAAAGCTAGTGATGTATGATGTGATAACGATTTAAAATGTGCAGTTACTTACCAAATTAACATTTGTGCCATAGAAGAATACTCCAATTAACATCATAAGTCGAATCATGGTGTTTTGACTGAAATAAAAAAATATATATTTGACAATATCATTGATTTTTATGGATATTTAATATATTTTTTTAATAATCTATAATACCTATAGCATAAAAAAGACTTTGCAACTGCTAACTAATTGGTTTGCTTAAATAAAGCGAATACAGGCATGTTAACAATGTGTTTGTTATTTATCACAACAAAATATATAATAATACTAAAAAAATTATTTAAAAAGTTAAAATAAGAGGCAACACACAGAACAGAACATACTATATTTTAAATACGAAAATGAATTGGTTTGTTACGCTTTCACGCCTTAACTATATACTAAAACGACCATCATGAAATTTTGCATACACGTTGTCAGAGAAACACAAAAGGACATAGGGTACCTTTCGCCCATAAAAAGTAGGTACTATTCCTAAATGGAATAGGGATCGTCTAAATGTGAAATTAAAAATTTTACTGCCTGACAAAAATATACGAATAAACATAAATATTGAATAAATAAAGGCATAATATAATATTTTTGAATAGAAGCCAATTTAATTTTTGTGACATAATAAAATATTATCTGTACAAAATAATGTAAACATAATACTGGACAAATATAAAATTGTTTTATTTGCTAAAATTCCTATTTTGTGAAGGTTGTTTATTCAACTCGACAACTTTATGGGTAAATATGGTTTGATGGTTATATTAAAACCTTTGATCCCATTTAACGATCTCACTAGCTGACTGTATCAAACTGTATACAAGTGGTGTCGTAAACTTTACGGCCCATAAACAGGGAACACCTTTCAAATTTATATACTGTCGCTATATGGTGCTGCCCTGACAAAGTTTCCTAGCGCTTGTCACTCCTATTTGAATCAAATAGGTCGCTTGTGAAGCTCATTCTATGCAACATTGGACACGACACGACACGACACGACACGACACGACACGACACGACACGACACGACACGACACGACACGACACGACACGACACGACACGACACGACACGACACGACACGACACGACACGACACGACACGACACGACACGACACGACACGACACGGCGGCTTTATTTATACAGTAGGACGTGGGCTAGCAAGAGCGATGGCGTATAAGCGATTGTATTTGTTATATTTATAGTATTTAAGACGCATAAACGGTTTTGGGTGCATCCAATTATAAAAGCAAGATATTAAGATGGCGGCGTGTATTATATAATTTATTTGAAAAACTAATCGATGACCCGGATAAGTTTTTTAATTATTTCCGTACGCGTCCGCGTTTAATTGAATTGTGTGCTAATCGCTGGGAGGGGAAGTGGGAGGGGCATCGAGATCACGCCACTACGCACGCACACAAAGAGACTTCTATCTGTACACAACACATGCATAACTATGCCGGGACGACACGAGTGCATGGCTTGCTCCCCGCCGGCATGTCGTGCCGTGCCAGTGAGACCGCGTGCCATACAATTTCATAGAAATTTGCAAACATGAGTACTTTGTACTATTATATTATATTATATTATATTATATTATATTATATTGTATTGTATTGTATTAAAACACTATAATTAACAATAATACAGCCGGAAACCCACTCACCGATATACTCATATAACCATCCGGGAAGGAGGGTGGGGGGGTAGAATTTTTTTACCCAATCGTATAGGGGGTCGAAAATGAGGAATGGGAAAAATACGGAAAAGTCGATCCACCGAGGTGGTAAAAATATGGCGACGGGATCTCGGAAACTGTAAGGGATAGCGGGATGGCGTTTGCGGAAAGTCATAGAGGGTCATCGGCGGTTACCACAGAACCACTCATCCCCACCCCTTTCATACATTTTTTTTAAACTCCATACAACTTTTTTGAACTTTTCAAAGTGGGATAGCCCCGAAAGTATCGGAGATAGAGGAACGGTGTCTTTGGGGGACGACCGTCTATCGGGGTGGTCCAACCGCTCGGATAAACTTTATCCTCCCATCCCGCCCCCTTCATCCCGTCCCCGTACAAAAGTGGCCATTTTTTTTGTAGGATGGAAATATCTCCAAGACCGTGCGGGATAGGTGGTCGGCGGCCATGGCGCGTTTCCATCCCTCGGTGGGATCCCTCTTAGGGGCTATCCCGATTTGAGGGATTTCCATCCCTTCATCCCGCCTCCATACAAATTTTTGGTTTTTCGGAAAAGCCACATTTTCACCTGGAACGGGGCGATTTTGGGCGGCCTATCCTATCCCGTCGGATAGAGGGTGACCTCATGATCTCCAGGCACTCTTGCCACCCTCGGTCCACCGACCTGGTGCAAAGATGGTGAGAGGTCCTCGGAAAGTATTAGGGATAGAGGGATGGCGTTTGCAGAATGTCATAGGGTATGACCGGTAGTTACCAAATCGAAACCTATCCCCATCCCGTTCATACATTTTTTTTAAACTCCATACAACTTTTTTTGAAATTTTCAAAGTGGGATAACTCCGAAAGTATAGGGGATAGAGGGGTGGTTTCTTCGGGAGCGATCAACTATCGTAGTGGTCTAACTGCTGGGATAAACTTTATCCCCCTATCCCGCCCCGTCTATCCCGGCTCCATACATGAATGCTCTTTTTGGCGAAAGGGATGGAAATATCGTGAAAACCGTAGGGGACAGGGACGTGGTCGCTATGGCGCGTTTTCATCCCTCGGTGGGATGCTTCCAGGGGGGCCATCCCGATCTTCGTCCACCGACCTGGTAAAAAGTTGGTGAACGGTCCTCGGAGACTATGAGGGATAGAAGGGTGGCGTTTGCGGATAGTCATAGAGGGTCATCGGCAGTTACCAAATCGAGACCCATCCCCATCCCGTTCATACATTTTTTTTAAACTCCATACAACTTTTTTTGAAATTTTCAAAGTGGGATATCTCCGAAAGCGCCGGGGATAGAGGGGTGGTTTCTTCGGGAGCGATCAATTATCGTCGTGGTACAACTTCTCGGATAAACTTTATCCCCCTATCCCATCCCGTCTATCCCGGCTCCATACATGAATGCTCTTTTTGGCGAAACGGATGGAAATATCGTCAAAACCGTAGGGGACAGGGACGTGGTCGCTATGGCGCGTTTTCATCCCTCGGTGGGATGCTTCCAGGGGGGCCATCCCGATCTCCGTCCACCGACCTGGTAAAAAGTTGGTGAACGGTCCTCGGAGACTATGAGGGATAGAAGGGTGGCGTTTGCGGATAGTCATAGAGGGTCATCGGCAGTTACCAAATCGAGACCCATCCCCATCCCGTTCATACATTTTTTTTAACTCCATACAACTTTTTGGACTATTCGAAGTGGGATATCTCCGAAACCAGCGGAAATAGGTGGAGGGTGTGTTTGAGGGATAACCATCTATCGTGGTGGTCCAACTGCTCGGATAAACTTTATCCTCCCATCCCGCCCCCTTCATCCCGTCCCCGTACAAAAGTGGCATTTTCGACGAAAGGGATGGGAATATATCCAAAACCGTGCGGGATAGGTGGTCGGCGGCCATGGCGCCTTTCCATCCTTAGATGGGATGCTTCCAGGGGGGCCATCTCGATCTCCGTCCACCGACCTGGTACAAAGTCGGTGAGAGGTCCTCGGAGACTATGTGGGATAGAAGGGTGGCGTTTGCGGATAGTCATAGAGGGTCATCGGTAGTTGCCACAGAGCGAGTCATTCCCACCCCTTTCATACATTTTTTTCAAACTTCATACAACTTTTTTGGACTATTTGAAATGGGATACTCCTAAACCACCGGGGATATAGGGACGGTGTCTGCGATTTTGCACATTTAAACGAGGGCGGTCGACCCGCCGCGGAGGGTCTCGAGGCCGGGGGGGCGGAAGACGAGGAGGGGGGATAGGGGGGGATAGGGGAGCGCGCAGCGCGACCCGCCACCCCCGGCCCCCCTCCGTGGAATTCGCGTCCCCGGACTCGAGGGCCGCAGCGGCGGCAACCGTGACCGGAGAGCCGCGAAAGTCCATTCCCTTCGGCCAACCCTTTCATACATTTTTTTTAAAATCCATACAACTTTTTTGGACTCATCAAAGTGGGATATCTCCGAAACCACCGGGGATAGAGGGGTGGCGTCTTTGGGGGATGACCATCTATAGTGGTGGTCCAACTTCTCGGATAAACTTTATCCTCCCATCCCGCCCCCTTCATCCCGCCTCCGTACAAATGTGGCATTTTTGGGTGAAAGGGATGGGAATATCTCCAAAACCATGCGGGATAGGTGGTCGGTGGCCATGGCGAGTTCCCATCTCTAGGTTCGATGCTTCCAGGGGAGCCATCCTGATCTCCGTCCACCGACCTGGTAAAAAGTGGGTGAAAGGTCCTCGGATACTATGAGGGATAGAAGGGTGGCGTTTGCGGATAGTCATAAAGGGTCATCGGTAGTTGCCACAGAGCGAGTCATTCCCACCCCTTTTATACATTTTTTTCAAACTTCATACAACTTTTTTGGACTCATCAAAGTGGGATATCTCCGAAACCATCGGGGATTGAAGGGCGGTCTCTTCGGGTGATGGCCGTTTCTCTACGAGGTCCACCCCCCGGGACCGTCACCTCCCCTCCCCGAGATAAAAAATTTGGACCCCCCTCCAACCCCTCCAGTTGTAACTCGGAAACAACTTGACGCAGCCGGGTCGTGTTTGGGCTCATAGGAGATGTCTCTGCGAGATAAAAAATTTGAACCCCCCTTCAACCCCCTCGGCCGTAACTCTGAAACGGCGCAACGCAGCCGGGTCGTGTTTGGGCTCATAGAAGATGTCTCTGCGAGATAAAAAATTTAAACCCCCCTCCAACCCCCTCGGCCGTAACTCGGAAACGGTGCGTCACAACCGGGTCGTGTTTGGGCTCATTGGAGACGTCCCCCCGAGATAAAAAATTTGAACACCCCTTCAACCCCCTCGGCCGTAACTCGGAAACGGTGCGTCACAACCGGGTCGTGTTTGGGCTCATAGGAGATGTCTCTGCGAGATAAAAAATTTGAACCCCCCTTCAACCCCCTCGGCCGTAACTGAAACGGCGCAACGCAGCCGGGTCGTGTTTGGGCTCGTAGAAGAGGACTTCTCGAGATAAAAAATTTGAACCCCCCCTCCAACCCCCTCGGTCGTAACTCGGAAACGACTTGACGCAGCCGGGTCGTGTTTGGACTCATAGCAGACGTCTCGGGAAGACAAATTTTTTAGAGTAGACCAAATTTTAAAATTTGACAATTCCGGTCTACTCGGTAGACCATGTTAACGGTTAAAGATAAACCCCTCGTGTTGGGTATCATTTGAAAGGTCTCAACGAGGGTGATCTATTGCCACCACCCGACTCCCCCCTCCCCCCCCCCCCACTTACTTACACCCTTATATCTTTATATATTGTTTTAATTAATAAATCTTCACGATTTACAAAACAAAGAGCCAAAACCAAACTCACCCAACTCACAACTAGGGCAAATAACAGCACCCAACTCACAACCGCGCCCCCGCGGGCTGCTTGCAGCCCGCGGCAGCACGCGAAATTAATTTAATTTATATTAAAACACTATAAAGCCGAAATAATAATAATTAACACTAATAAAGCCGAACACCCACTGACCGATCATTGACAAAGTTCTCCGGGAAGGAGGGGTGGGGGGAGCGGTGGGGGGAGTTCATCGTGAAGAGGAAAAAAAGTTGTCGAGAAATTAAATCAGGACCTTCGGTAAACCGACCTGGTAAAAAGTTGTCGACGGGATCTCGAAAAGTGTGCGGGATAGAAAAGTGGCGTTTGCGGATAGTCATAGGGTATGATCGGCAGTTACCACAGAACCACTCATCCCCACCCCTTTCATACATTTTTTTTAAACTCCATACAACTTTTTTGAACTTTTCAAAGTGGGATAGCCCCGAAAGTATCGGAGATAGAGGAACGGTGTCTTTGGGGGACGACCGTCTATCGCGGTGGTCCAACCGCTCGGATAAACTTTATCCCCCTATCCCGCCCCCTTCATCCCGTCCCCGTACAAAAGTGGCCCTTTCGGCGAAAGGGATGGGGATATCCGTTGAAGGATAGGAGCTACTTCAGTAGTGGCCATGGCGCGTTTCCATCCCTCGGTGGGATGCTTCTTAGGGGCTATCCCGATTTGCGGGATTTCCATCCCTTCATCCCGTCTCCATACAAATTTTTGGTTTTTCGGAAAAGCAACTTTTTCACCTGGAACGGGGCGATTTTGGGCGGCCTATCCCATCCCGTCGGATAGAGGGTGACGTCCCGAGCTCCAGGCACTTTCGCCACCCTCGGTCCACCGACCTGGTACAAAAATGGTGAGAGGTCCTCGGAAAGTATTAGGGATAGAGGGATGGCGTTTGCGAAATGTCATAGGGTATGACCGGTAGTTACCAAATCGAAACCTATCCCCATCCCGTTCATACATTTTTTTTAAACTCCATACAACTTTTTTTGAAATTTTCAAAGTGGGATAACTCCGAAAGTATAGGGGATAGAGGGGTGGTTTCTTCGGGAGCGATCAGCTATCGTGGTGGTCCAACTTCGCGGATAAACTTTATCCCCCTATCCCGCCCCGTCTATCCCGGCTCCATACATGAATGCTCTTTTCGGCGAAAGGGATGGAAATATCTCCAAACCCATGCGGGATAGGTGGTCGGTGGTAATAGCGCGTTTTCATCCCTCGGTGGGATGCTTCCAGGGGGGCCATCCCGATCTCCGTCCACCGACCTGGTACAAAGATGGTGAGAGGTCCTCGGAGCCTATGAGGGATAGAAGGGTGGCGTTTGCGGAATGTCATAGACGGTCATCGGCAGTTACCAAATCGAGACCCATCCCCATCCCGTTCATACATTTTTTTTAAACTCCATACAACTTTTTTTGAAATTTTCAAAGTGGGATATCTCCGAAACCAGCGGAAATAGGTGTACGGTGTCTTTGAGGGATAACCATCTATAGTGATGGTCCAACTGCTCGGATAAACTTTATCCTCCCATCCCGCCCCCTTCATCCCGTCTCCGTACTAAAGTGGCCATTTTTTTTGAAGGATGGAAATATCTCCAAACCCATGCGGGATAGGTGGTCGGTGGTCATCGCGCGTTTTCATCCCTCGATGGGATGCTTCCAGGGAGGCCATCCCGATCTCCGTCCACCGAGCTGGTAAAAAGTTGGTGAACGGTCCTCGGAGACTATGAGGGATAGAAAGGTGGCGTTTGCGGATAGTCATAGAGGGTCATCGGCAGTTACCAAATCGAGACCCATCCCCATCCCGTTCATACATTTTTTTTAAACTCCATACAACTTTTTTGGACTATTCGAAGTGGGATATCTCCGAAACCACCGGGAATAGGTGGACGGTGTCTTTGAGGGATAACCATCTATAGTGATGGTCCAACTTCTCGGATAAACTTTATCCTCCCATCCCGCCCCCTTCATCCCGCCTTCGTACAAATGTGGCATTTTTGGGTGAAAGGGATGGGAATATACCCAAAACCGTGCGGGATAGGTGGTCGGCGGCCATGGCGCGTTTTCATCCCTCGGTGGGATGTTTCCAGGGGAGCCATCCCGATCTCTGTCCACCGACCTGGTACAAAGTCGGTGAGAGGTCCTCGGAGACTATGAGGGATAGAAGGGTGGCGTTTGCGGATAGTCATAGAGGGTCATCGGTAGTTGCCACAGAGCGAGTCATTCCCACCCCTTTCATACATTTTTTTTCAAACTCCATACAACTTTTTTGGACTCATCAAAGTGGAATATCTCCGAAACGACCGGGGATAGAGGGGCGGTGTCTGCGATTTTGCACCTTTAAACGAGGGCGGTCGACCCGCCGCGGAGGGTGCGAAAGACGAGGAGGGGGGATAGGGGGGGATAGGGGAGCGCGCAGCGCGACCCGCCCCCCCGGCCCCCTTCCGAGGAATTCGCGTCCCAGGACTCGAGGGCCGCAGCGGCGGCAACCGTGACCGGAGAGCCGCGAAAGTCCATTCCCTTCGGCTACCCCTTTCATACATTTTTTTTAAACTCCATACAACTAACTTTTTTGGACTCATCCAACTGGGATATCTCTGAAACCACCGGGAATAGAATGGTGGCGTCTTTGGGGGATGACCATCTATAGTGGTGATCCTACTTCTCGGATAAACTTTATCCTCCCATCCCGCCCCCTTCATCCCGCCTCCGTACAAATGTGGCATTTTTAGGTGAAAGGGATGGGAATATCTCCAAAACCATGCGGGATAGGTGGTCGGTGGCCATGGCGAGTTGCCATCTCTAGGTTCGATGCTTCCAGGGGAGCCATCCTGATCTCCGTCCACCGACCTGGTAAAAAGTGGGTGAAAGGTCCTCGGAGACTATGAGGGATAGAAGGGTGGCGTTTGCGGATAGTCATAAAGGGTTATCGGTAATTGCCACAGAACGAGTCATTCCCATCCCGTTCATACATTTTTTTAAACTCCATACAACTTTTTTGGACTCATCAAAGTGGGATATCTCCGAAACCACCAGGGATTGAAGGGCGGTCTCTTCGGGTGATGGCCTTTTCTCTACGAGGTCCACCCCCCGGGACCGTTACCTCCCCTCCTCCCTCCAAACTCCCCCGGCCGTAACTTGGAAACGGCGCGTCACAACCGGGTCGTGTTTGGGCTCATAGGAGACGTCTCCCCGAGATAAATAATTTGACCCCCCCCTCAACCCCCCTCAGTTGTAACTCGGAAACGACTTGACGCAGCCGGGTCGTGTTTGGACTCATAGGAGAAGTATCACCGAGATAAAAAATTTGACCCCCCCCTCCAACCCCCCCGGCCGTAACTCGGAAACGGCTCTACGCAACCGGGTCGTGTTTGGGGTCATTGGAGACGTCTCCTCGAGATAAAAAATTTGAACCCCCCTCCAACCCCCCCGGCCGTAACTCGGAAACGGCTCTACGCAACCGGGTCGTGTTTGGGGTCATTGGAGACGTCTCCTCGAGATAAAAAATTTGAACCCCCCTCCAACCCCCCCGGCCGTAACTCGGAAACGGCTCGACGCAACCGGGTCGTGTTTGGGGTCATTGGAGACCTCTTCCCGAGATAAAATATTTGAACCCCCCTCCAACCCCCTCGGCCGTAACTCGGAAACGATGAGACGCAGCCGGGTCGTGTTTGGGGTCATCGGAGACGTCTCCTCGAGATAAAAAATTTGAACCCCTCTCCAACCCCCTCGGTCGTAACTCGGAAACGGCGAGTCACAACCGGGTCGTGTTTGGGCTCATAGGAGTCGTCTCACCGAGACAAAAAAATTGAACCCCCCTCCAACCCCCCCCGGTTGTAACTCTGAAACGACTTGACGCAGCCGGGTCGTGTTTGGGCTCATAGGAGACGTCTCCGCGAGATAAAAAATTTGAACCCCTCTTCAACCCCCCCGGTTGTAACTCGGAAACGACTTGACGCAGCCGGGTCGTGTTTGGACTCATAGCAGACGTCTCGGTGAGACAAATTTTTTAGAGTAGACCAAATTTAAAAATTTGACAATTCCGGTCTACTCAGTAGACCATGGTCAACGGCAACAGGTAGACCCCCCGTGTTGGGTATCATTT
This sequence comes from Synanthedon myopaeformis, assembly GCA_944738685.1. Lineage (NCBI taxonomy): Eukaryota > Metazoa > Arthropoda > Insecta > Lepidoptera > Sesiidae > Synanthedon > Synanthedon myopaeformis. The sequence continues at coordinate 332,879 of OX122933.1, read as the reverse complement.
GAAAGGTCTCAACGAGGGTGATCTATTGCCAACACCCGACTCCCCCTCCCCCTCCCTCCTCCCCCCTATATTTACTATCTTTATATTTGTTAAAATTTTCACGATTTACAAAACAAAGACCCAAAACCAAACTCACCCAACTCACAACTAGGGCAAATAACAGCACCCAACTCACAACCGCGCCCCCGCGGGCTGCTTGCAGCCCGCGGCAGCACGCGAAATCTAGTTAACACTAATAAAGCCGAACACCCACTGACCGATCATTGACAAAGTTCTCCGGGAAGGAGGGGTGGGGGGAGCGGTGGGGGGAGTTCATCGTGAAGAGGAAAAAAAGTTGTCGAGAAATTAAATCAGGACCTTCGGTAAACCGACCTGGTAAAAAGTTGTCGACGGGATCTCGAAAAGTGTGCGGGATAGAAAAGTGGCGTTTGCGGATAGTCATAGGGTATGATCGGCAGTTACCACAGAACCACTCATCCCCACCCCTTTCATACATTTTTTTTAAACTCCATACAACTTTTTTGAACTTTTCAAAGTGGGATAGCCCCGAAAGTATCGGAGATAGAGGAACGGTGTCTTTGGGGGACGACCGTCTATCGCGGTGGTCCAACCGCTCGGATAAACTTTATCCCCCTATCCCGCCCCCTTCATCCCGTCCCCGTACAAAAGTGGCCCTTTCGGCGAAAGGGATGGGGATATCCGTTGAAGGATAGGAGCTACTTCAGTAGTGGCCATGGCGCGTTTCCATCCCTCGGTGGGATGCTTCTTAGGGGCTATCCCGATTTGCGGGATTTCCATCCCTTCATCCCGTCTCCATACAAATTTTTGGTTTTTCGGAAAAGCAACTTTTTCACCTGGAACGGGGCGATTTTGGGCGGCCTATCCCATCCCGTCGGATAGAGGGTGACGTCCCGAGCTCCAGGCACTTTCGCCACCCTCGGTCCACCGACCTGGTACAAAAATGGTGAGAGGTCCTCGGAAAGTATTAGGGATAGAGGGATGGCGTTTGCGAAATGTCATAGGGTATGACCGGTAGTTACCAAATCGAAACCTATCCCCATCCCGTTCATACATTTTTTTTAAACTCCATACAACTTTTTTTGAAATTTTCAAAGTGGGATAACTCCGAAAGTATAGGGGATAGAGGGGTGGTTTCTTCGGGAGCGATCAGCTATCGTGGTGGTCCAACTTCGCGGATAAACTTTATCCCCCTATCCCGCCCCGTCTATCCCGGCTCCATACATGAATGCTCTTTTCGGCGAAAGGGATGGAAATATCTCCAAACCCATGCGGGATAGGTGGTCGGTGGTAATAGCGCGTTTTCATCCCTCGGTGGGATGCTTCCAGGGGGGCCATCCCGATCTCCGTCCACCGACCTGGTACAAAGATGGTGAGAGGTCCTCGGAGCCTATGAGGGATAGAAGGGTGGCGTTTGCGGAATGTCATAGACGGTCATCGGCAGTTACCAAATCGAGACCCATCCCCATCCCGTTCATACATTTTTTTTAAACTCCATACAACTTTTTTTGAAATTTTCAAAGTGGGATATCTCCGAAACCAGCGGAAATAGGTGTACGGTGTCTTTGAGGGATAACCATCTATAGTGATGGTCCAACTGCTCGGATAAACTTTATCCTCCCATCCCGCCCCCTTCATCCCGTCTCCGTACTAAAGTGGCCATTTTTTTTGAAGGATGGAAATATCTCCAAACCCATGCGGGATAGGTGGTCGGTGGTCATGGCGCGTTTTCATCCCTCGATGGGATGCTTCCAGGGAGGCCATCCCGATCTCCGTCCACCGAGCTGGTAAAAAGTTGGTGAACGGTCCTCGGAGACTATGAGGGATAGAAAGGTGGCGTTTGCGGATAGTCATAGAGGGTCATCGGCAGTTACCAAATCGAGACCCATCCCCATCCCGTTCATACATTTTTTTTAAACTCCATACAACTTTTTTGGACTATTCGAAGTGGGATATCTCCGAAACCACCGGGAATAGGTGGACGGTGTCTTTGAGGGATAACCATCTATAGTGATGGTCCAACTTCTCGGATAAACTTTATCCTCCCATCCCGCCCCCTTCATCCCGCCTTCGTACAAATGTGGCATTTTTGGGTGAAAGGGATGGGAATATACCCAAAACCGTGCGGGATAGGTGGTCGGCGGCCATGGCGCGTTTTCATCCCTCGGTGGGATGTTTCCAGGGGAGCCATCCCGATCTCTGTCCACCGACCTGGTACAAAGTCGGTGAGAGGTCCTCGGAGACTATGAGGGATAGAAGGGTGGCGTTTGCGGATAGTCATAGAGGGTCATCGGTAGTTGCCACAGAGCGAGTCATTCCCACCCCTTTCATACATTTTTTTTCAAACTCCATACAACTTTTTTGGACTCATCAAAGTGGAATATCTCCGAAACGACCGGGGATAGAGGGGCGGTGTCTGCGATTTTGCACCTTTAAACGAGGGCGGTCGACCCGCCGCGGAGGGTGCGAAAGACGAGGAGGGGGGATAGGGGGGGATAGGGGAGCGCGCAGCGCGACCCGCCCCCCCGGCCCCCTTCCGAGGAATTCGCGTCCCAGGACTCGAGGGCCGCAGCGGCGGCAACCGTGACCGGAGAGCCGCGAAAGTCCATTCCCTTCGGCTACCCCTTTCATACATTTTTTTTAAACTCCATACAACTAACTTTTTTGGACTCATCCAACTGGGATATCTCTGAAACCACCGGGAATAGAATGGTGGCGTCTTTGGGGGATGACCATCTATAGTGGTGATCCTACTTCTCGGATAAACTTTATCCTCCCATCCCGCCCCCTTCATCCCGCCTCCGTACAAATGTGGCATTTTTAGGTGAAAGGGATGGGAATATCTCCAAAACCATGCGGGATAGGTGGTCGGTGGCCATGGCGAGTTGCCATCTCTAGGTTCGATGCTTCCAGGGGAGCCATCCTGATCTCCGTCCACCGACCTGGTAAAAAGTGGGTGAAAGGTCCTCGGAGACTATGAGGGATAGAAGGGTGGCGTTTGCGGATAGTCATAAAGGGTTATCGGTAATTGCCACAGAACGAGTCATTCCCATCCCGTTCATACATTTTTTTAAACTCCATACAACTTTTTTGGACTCATCAAAGTGGGATATCTCCGAAACCACCAGGGATTGAAGGGCGGTCTCTTCGGGTGATGGCCTTTTCTCTACGAGGTCCACCCCCCGGGACCGTTACCTCCCCTCCTCCCTCCAAACTCCCCCGGCCGTAACTTGGAAACGGCGCGTCACAACCGGGTCGTGTTTGGGCTCATAGGAGACGTCTCCCCGAGATAAATAATTTGACCCCCCCCTCAACCCCCCTCAGTTGTAACTCGGAAACGACTTGACGCAGCCGGGTCGTGTTTGGACTCATAGGAGAAGTATCACCGAGATAAAAAATTTGACCCCCCCCTCCAACCCCCCCGGCCGTAACTCGGAAACGGCTCTACGCAACCGGGTCGTGTTTGGGGTCATTGGAGACGTCTCCTCGAGATAAAAAATTTGAACCCCCCTCCAACCCCCCCGGCCGTAACTCGGAAACGGCTCTACGCAACCGGGTCGTGTTTGGGGTCATTGGAGACGTCTCCTCGAGATAAAAAATTTGAACCCCCCTCCAACCCCCCCGGCCGTAACTCGGAAACGGCTCGACGCAACCGGGTCGTGTTTGGGGTCATTGGAGACCTCTTCCCGAGATAAAATATTTGAACCCCCCTCCAACCCCCTCGGCCGTAACTCGGAAACGATGAGACGCAGCCGGGTCGTGTTTGGGGTCATCGGAGACGTCTCCTCGAGATAAAAAATTTGAACCCCTCTCCAACCCCCTCGGTCGTAACTCGGAAACGGCGAGTCACAACCGGGTCGTGTTTGGGCTCATAGGAGTCGTCTCACCGAGACAAAAAAATTGAACCCCCCTCCAACCCCCCCCGGTTGTAACTCTGAAACGACTTGACGCAGCCGGGTCGTGTTTGGGCTCATAGGAGACGTCTCCGCGAGATAAAAAATTTGAACCCCTCTTCAACCCCCCCGGTTGTAACTCGGAAACGACTTGACGCAGCCGGGTCGTGTTTGGACTCATAGCAGACGTCTCGGTGAGACAAATTTTTTAGAGTAGACCAAATTTAAAAATTTGACAATTCCGGTCTACTCAGTAGACCATGGTCAACGGCAACAGGTAGACCCCCCGTGTTGGGTATCATTTGAAAGGTCTCAACGAGGGTGATCTATTGCCAACACCCGACTCCCCCTCCCCCTCCCTCCTCCCCCCTATATTTACTATCTTTATATTTGTTAAAATTTTCACGATTTACAAAACAAAGACCCAAAACCAAACTCACCCAACTCACAACTAGGGCAAATAACAGCACCCAACTCACAACCGCGCCCCCGCGGGCTGCTTGCAGCCCGCGGCAGCACGCGAAATCTAGTTAACACTAATAAAGCCGAACACCCACTGACCGATCATTGACAAAGTTCTCCGGGAAGGAGGGGTGGGGGGAGCGGTGGGGGGAGTTCATCGTGAAGAGGAAAAAAAGTTGTCGAGAAATTAAATCAGGACCTTCGGTAAACCGACCTGGTAAAAAGTTGTCGACGGGATCTCGAAAAGTGTGCGGGATAGAAAAGTGGCGTTTGCGGATAGTCATAGGGTATGATCGGCAGTTACCACAGAACCACTCATCCCCACCCCTTTCATACATTTTTTTTAAACTCCATACAACTTTTTTGAACTTTTCAAAGTGGGATAGCCCCGAAAGTATCGGAGATAGAGGAACGGTGTCTTTGGGGGACGACCGTCTATCGCGGTGGTCCAACCGCTCGGATAAACTTTATCCCCCTATCCCGCCCCCTTCATCCCGTCCCCGTACAAAAGTGGCCCTTTCGGCGAAAGGGATGGGGATATCCGTTGAAGGATAGGAGCTACTTCAGTAGTGGCCATGGCGCGTTTCCATCCCTCGGTGGGATGCTTCTTAGGGGCTATCCCGATTTGCGGGATTTCCATCCCTTCATCCCGTCTCCATACAAATTTTTGGTTTTTCGGAAAAGCAACTTTTTCACCTGGAACGGGGCGATTTTGGGCGGCCTATCCCATCCCGTCGGATAGAGGGTGACGTCCCGAGCTCCAGGCACTTTCGCCACCCTCGGTCCACCGACCTGGTACAAAAATGGTGAGAGGTCCTCGGAAAGTATTAGGGATAGAGGGATGGCGTTTGCGAAATGTCATAGGGTATGACCGGTAGTTACCAAATCGAAACCTATCCCCATCCCGTTCATACATTTTTTTTAAACTCCATACAACTTTTTTTGAAATTTTCAAAGTGGGATAACTCCGAAAGTATAGGGGATAGAGGGGTGGTTTCTTCGGGAGCGATCAGCTATCGTGGTGGTCCAACTTCGCGGATAAACTTTATCCCCCTATCCCGCCCCGTCTATCCCGGCTCCATACATGAATGCTCTTTTCGGCGAAAGGGATGGAAATATCTCCAAACCCATGCGGGATAGGTGGTCGGTGGTAATAGCGCGTTTTCATCCCTCGGTGGGATGCTTCCAGGGGGGCCATCCCGATCTCCGTCCACCGACCTGGTACAAAGATGGTGAGAGGTCCTCGGAGCCTATGAGGGATAGAAGGGTGGCGTTTGCGGAATGTCATAGACGGTCATCGGCAGTTACCAAATCGAGACCCATCCCCATCCCGTTCATACATTTTTTTTAAACTCCATACAACTTTTTTTGAAATTTTCAAAGTGGGATATCTCCGAAACCAGCGGAAATAGGTGTACGGTGTCTTTGAGGGATAACCATCTATAGTGATGGTCCAACTGCTCGGATAAACTTTATCCTCCCATCCCGCCCCCTTCATCCCGTCTCCGTACTAAAGTGGCCATTTTTTTTGAAGGATGGAAATATCTCCAAACCCATGCGGGATAGGTGGTCGGTGGTCATGGCGCGTTTTCATCCCTCGATGGGATGCTTCCAGGGAGGCCATCCCGATCTCCGTCCACCGAGCTGGTAAAAAGTTGGTGAACGGTCCTCGGAGACTATGAGGGATAGAAAGGTGGCGTTTGCGGATAGTCATAGAGGGTCATCGGCAGTTACCAAATCGAGACCCATCCCCATCCCGTTCATACATTTTTTTTAAACTCCATACAACTTTTTTGGACTATTCGAAGTGGGATATCTCCGAAACCACCGGGAATAGGTGGACGGTGTCTTTGAGGGATAACCATCTATAGTGATGGTCCAACTTCTCGGATAAACTTTATCCTCCCATCCCGCCCCCTTCATCCCGCCTTCGTACAAATGTGGCATTTTTGGGTGAAAGGGATGGGAATATACCCAAAACCGTGCGGGATAGGTGGTCGGCGGCCATGGCGCGTTTTCATCCCTCGGTGGGATGTTTCCAGGGGAGCCATCCCGATCTCTGTCCACCGACCTGGTACAAAGTCGGTGAGAGGTCCTCGGAGACTATGAGGGATAGAAGGGTGGCGTTTGCGGATAGTCATAGAGGGTCATCGGTAGTTGCCACAGAGCGAGTCATTCCCACCCCTTTCATACATTTTTTTTCAAACTCCATACAACTTTTTTGGACTCATCAAAGTGGAATATCTCCGAAACGACCGGGGATAGAGGGGCGGTGTCTGCGATTTTGCACCTTTAAACGAGGGCGGTCGACCCGCCGCGGAGGGTGCGAAAGACGAGGAGGGGGGATAGGGGGGGATAGGGGAGCGCGCAGCGCGACCCGCCCCCCCGGCCCCCTTCCGAGGAATTCGCGTCCCAGGACTCGAGGGCCGCAGCGGCGGCAACCGTGACCGGAGAGCCGCGAAAGTCCATTCCCTTCGGCTACCCCTTTCATACATTTTTTTTAAACTCCATACAACTAACTTTTTTGGACTCATCCAACTGGGATATCTCTGAAACCACCGGGAATAGAATGGTGGCGTCTTTGGGGGATGACCATCTATAGTGGTGATCCTACTTCTCGGATAAACTTTATCCTCCCATCCCGCCCCCTTCATCCCGCCTCCGTACAAATGTGGCATTTTTAGGTGAAAGGGATGGGAATATCTCCAAAACCATGCGGGATAGGTGGTCGGTGGCCATGGCGAGTTGCCATCTCTAGGTTCGATGCTTCCAGGGGAGCCATCCTGATCTCCGTCCACCGACCTGGTAAAAAGTGGGTGAAAGGTCCTCGGAGACTATGAGGGATAGAAGGGTGGCGTTTGCGGATAGTCATAAAGGGTTATCGGTAATTGCCACAGAACGAGTCATTCCCATCCCGTTCATACATTTTTTTAAACTCCATACAACTTTTTTGGACTCATCAAAGTGGGATATCTCCGAAACCACCAGGGATTGAAGGGCGGTCTCTTCGGGTGATGGCCTTTTCTCTACGAGGTCCACCCCCCGGGACCGTTACCTCCCCTCCTCCCTCCAAACTCCCCCGGCCGTAACTTGGAAACGGCGCGTCACAACCGGGTCGTGTTTGGGCTCATAGGAGACGTCTCCCCGAGATAAATAATTTGACCCCCCCCTCAACCCCCCTCAGTTGTAACTCGGAAACGACTTGACGCAGCCGGGTCGTGTTTGGACTCATAGGAGAAGTATCACCGAGATAAAAAATTTGACCCCCCCCTCCAACCCCCCCGGCCGTAACTCGGAAACGGCTCTACGCAACCGGGTCGTGTTTGGGGTCATTGGAGACGTCTCCTCGAGATAAAAAATTTGAACCCCCCTCCAACCCCCCCGGCCGTAACTCGGAAACGGCTCTACGCAACCGGGTCGTGTTTGGGGTCATTGGAGACGTCTCCTCGAGATAAAAAATTTGAACCCCCCTCCAACCCCCCCGGCCGTAACTCGGAAACGGCTCGACGCAACCGGGTCGTGTTTGGGGTCATTGGAGACCTCTTCCCGAGATAAAATATTTGAACCCCCCTCCAACCCCCTCGGCCGTAACTCGGAAACGATGAGACGCAGCCGGGTCGTGTTTGGGGTCATCGGAGACGTCTCCTCGAGATAAAAAATTTGAACCCCTCTCCAACCCCCTCGGTCGTAACTCGGAAACGGCGAGTCACAACCGGGTCGTGTTTGGGCTCATAGGAGTCGTCTCACCGAGACAAAAAAATTGAACCCCCCTCCAACCCCCCCCGGTTGTAACTCTGAAACGACTTGACGCAGCCGGGTCGTGTTTGGGCTCATAGGAGACGTCTCCGCGAGATAAAAAATTTGAACCCCTCTTCAACCCCCCCGGTTGTAACTCGGAAACGACTTGACGCAGCCGGGTCGTGTTTGGACTCATAGCAGACGTCTCGGTGAGACAAATTTTTTAGAGTAGACCAAATTTAAAAATTTGACAATTCCGGTCTACTCAGTAGACCATGTTTTAACGGTTAAAGATAAACCCCCTGTGTTGGGTATCATTTGAAAGGTCTCAACGAGGGTAATCAATTGCCACCACCCGACGCCCCCCTCCCCCTCCCCCCTCCCTCCTATATTTACTGGTTTTATATTTGTTAAAATTTTCACGATTTACAAAACAAAGAGCCAAAACCAAACTCACCCAACTCACAACTAGGGCAAATAACAGCACCCAACTCACAACCGCGCCCCCGCGGGCTGCTTGCAGCCCGCGGCAGCACGCGAAATCTAGTTAACACTAATAAAGCCGAAATACCACTCACCGATCAACTATTGACATAACCATCCGGGAAGGAGGGTGGGGGGGTAGAATTTTTTTACCCAATCGTATGGAGGGTCGAAAATGAGGAATGGGAAAAATACGGAAAAGTCGATCCACCGAGGTGGTAAAAATATGGCGACGGGATCTCGGAAAGTGTGCGGGATAGAAAAGTGGCGTTTGCGGAAAGTCATAGGGTATGATCGGTAGTCGCCACAGAACCACTCATCCCCACCCCTTTCATACATTTTTTTTAAACTCCATACAACTTTTTTGAACTTTTCAAAGTGGTATACCTCCTAAACCACCGGGGATAGAGGGACGGTGTCTTTGGGGGACGACCGTCTATCGCGGCGGTCCAACCGCTCGGATAAACTTTATCCTCCCATCCCGCCCCCTTCATCCCGTCCCCGTACTAAAGTGGCCATTTTTTTTTTAGGATGGAAATATCTCCAAGACCGTGCGGGATAGGTGGTCGGCGGCCATGGCGCGTTTCCATTCCTCGGTGGGATGCTTCTTAGGGGCTATCCCGATTTGCGGGATTTCCATCCCTTCATCACGTCTCCATACAAATTTTTGGTTTTTCGGAAAAGCAACTTTTTCACCTGGAACGGGGCAATTTTGGGCGGTCCATCCCATCCCGTCAGATAGAGGGTGACCTCAAGATCTCCAGGCGCTTTAGCCACCCTCGGTCCACCGACCTGGTACAAAGATGGTGAGAGGTCCTCGGAAAGTATTAGGGATAGAGGGATGGCGTTTACGGAATGTCATAGGGTATGACCGGTAGTTACCAAATCGAAACCTATCCCCATCCCGTTCATACATTTTTTTTAAACTCCATACAACTTTTTTTGAAATTTTCAAAGTGGGATAACTCCGAAAGTATAGGGGATAGAGGGGTGGTTTCTTCGGGAGCGATCAACTATCGTAGTGGTCCAACTTCGCGGATAAACTTTATCCCCCTATCCCGCCCCGTCTATCCCGGCTCCATACATGAATGCTCTTTTCGGCGAAATGGATGGAAATATCTCCAAACCCATGCGGGATAGGTGGTCGGTGATAATAGCGCGTTTTCATCCCTCGGTGGGATGCTTCCAGGGGGGCCATCCCGATCTTCGTCCACCGACCTGGTAAAAAGTTGGTGAACGGTCCTCGGAGACTACGAGGGATAGAGGGATGGCGTTTGCGGAATGTCATAGAGGGTCATCGGCAGTTACCAAATCAAAACCTATCCCCATCCCGTTCATACATTTTTTTTAAACTCCATACAACTTTTTTTGAAATTTTCAAAGTGGGATATCTCCGAAAGCGTCGGGGATAGAAGGGTGGTTTCTTCGGGAGCGATCAATTATCGTCGTGGTACAACTTCTCGGATAAACTTTATCTCCCTATCCCGCCCCGTCTATCCCGGCTCCATACATGAATGCTCTTTTCGGCGAAAGGGATGGAAATATCGTCAAAACCGTCGGGGATAGGTGGTCGGTGGTAATGGCGCGTTTTCATCCCGCGGTGGGATGCTTCCAGGGGGGCCATCCCGATCTTCGTCCACCGACCTGGTAAAAAGTTGGTGAACGGTCCTCGGAGACTATGAGGGATAGAAGGGTGGCGTTTGCGGATAGTCTTAGAGGGTCATCGGCAGTTACCAAATCGAGACCCATCCCCATCCCGTTCATACATTTTTTTTAAACTCCATACAACTTTTTGGACTATTCGAAGTGGGATATCTCCGAAACCACTGGGAATAAATGGGCGGTGTTTTTGAGGGATAACCATCTATCGTCGTGGTCCAACTGCTCGGATAAACTTTATCCTCCCATCCCGCCCCCTTCATCCCGTCCCCATACAAAAGTGGCATTTTCGACGAAAGGGATGGGAATATATCCAAAACCGTGCGGGATAGGTGGTCGGCGGCCATGGCGCGTTTTCATCCCTCGGTGGGATGCTTCCAGGGGGCCATCCCGATCTCCGTCCACCGACCTGGTAAAAAGTTGGTGAACGGTCCTCGGAGACTATGAGGGATAGAAGGGTGGCGTTTGCGGATAGTCATAGAGGGTCATCGGTAGTTGCCACAGAGAGAGTCATTCCCACCCCTTTCATACATTTTTTTCAAACTCCATACAACTTTTTTGGACTACTAAAAGTGGGATATCTCCGAAACCACCGAAAATAGGTGGGCGATGTCTTTGAGGGATAACCATCTATCGTCGTGGTCCAACTGCTCGGATAAACTTTATCCTCCCATCCCGCCCTCTTCATCCCGTCCCCATACAAAAGTGGCATTTTCGGAGAAAGGGATGGGAATATATCCAAAACCGTGCGGGATAGGTGGTCGGCGGCCATGGCGCGTTTTCATCCCTCGGTGGGATGCTTTTAGGGGACCATCCCGATCTCCGTCCACCGACCTGGTACAAAGTCGGTGAGAGGTCCTCGGAGACTAAGAGGGATAGAAGGGTGGCGTTTACGGATAGTCATAGGGGGTCATCGGTAGTTGCCACAGAGCGAGTCATTCCCACCCCTTTCATATATTTTTTTCAAACTCCATACAACTTTTTTGGATTATTCGAAATGGGATACCTCCTAAACCACCGGGGATAGAGGGACGGTGTCTTTGCGATTTTGCACCTTCAAACGAGGGCGGTCGACCCGCCGCGGAGGGTCTCGAGGCCGGGGGGGCGAAAGACGAGGAGGGGGGATAGGGGGGGATAGGGGAGCGCGCAGCGCGACCCGCCCCCCCGGCCCCCTTCCGAGGAATTCGCGTCCCCGGACTCGAGGGCCGCAGCGGCGGCAACCGTGACCGGAGAGCCGCGAAAGTCCATTCCCTTCAGCCACCCCTTTCATACATTTTTTTAAACTCCATACAACTTTTTTGGACTCATCAAAGTGGGATATCTCCGAAACCACCGGGGATAGGGGGGTGGTGTCTTTGGGGGATGACCATCTATAGTGGTGGTCCAATTTCTCGGATAAACTTTATCCTCCCATCCCGCCCCCTTCATCCCGCCTCCGTACAAATGTGGCATTTTTGGGTGAAAGGGATGGGAATATCTCCAAAACCATGCGGGATAGGTGGTCGGTGGCCATGGCGAGTTCCCATCTCTAGGTTCGATGCTTCCAGGGGAGCCATCCTGATCTCCGTCCACCGACCTGGTAAAAAGTGGGTGAAAGGTCCTCGGAGACTATGAGGGATAGAAGGGTGGCGTTTGCGGATAGTCATAAAGGGTTATCGGTAATTGCCACAGAGCGAGTCATCCCCATCCCGTTCATACATTTTTTTTAACTCCATACAACTTTTTTGGACTCATCAAAGTGGGATATCTCCGAAACCACCGAGGATTGAAGGGCGGTCTCTTCGGGTGATGGCCGTTTCTCTACGAGGTCCACCCCCCGGGACCGTCACCTCCCCTCCTCCCTCCAAACCCCCCCGGCCGTAACTCGGAAACGGCTCGACGCAGCCGGGTCGTGTTTGGGGTCATTGGAGACGTCTCCCCGAGATAAAAAATTTGAAACCCCTTTCAACCCCCCCGGTTGTAACTCGGAAACGACTTGACGCAGCCGGGTCGTGTTTGGACTCATAGGAGACGTCTCACCGAGATAAAAAAATTGAACCCCCCCTCCAACCCCCCCGGTAGTAACTCGGAAACGACTTGACGCAGCCGGGTCGTGTTTGGGCTCATAGGAGACGTCTCCGCGAGATAAAAAATTTGAACCCCCCTCCAACCCCCTCGGTCGTAACTCGGAAACGACTTGACGCAGCTGGGTCGTGTTTGGGCTCATAGGAGACGTCTCCGCGAGATAAAAAATTTGAACCCCTCTTCAACCCCCCCGGTTGTAACTCGGAAACGACTTGACGCAGCCGGGTCGTGTTTGGACTCATAGCAGACGTCTCGGTAAGACAAATTTTTTAGAGTAGACCAAATTTAAAAATTTGACAATTCCGGTCTACTCGGTAGACCATGTTAACGGTTAAAGATAAACCCCCCGTGTTGGGTATCATTTGAAAGGTCTCAACGAGGGTGATCTATTGCCACCACCCGACTCCCCCCTCCCCCCTCTATTTTTACCCACCTCTTATAATTATCATCTATCACTGTAATTCCTCACGATTTACAAAACAAAGAGCCAAAACCAAACTCACCCAACTCACAACTAGGGCAAATAACAGCACCCAACTCACAACCGCGCCCCCGCGGGCTGCTTGCAGCCCGCGGCAGCACGCGAAATCTAGTTAACAATAATAAAGCCGAACACCCACTGACAGACTCACCTATCTACTCATATAACCATCCGGGAAGGAGGGTGGGGGGGTAGAATTTTTTTACCCAATCGTATAGAGGGTCGAAAATGAGGAATGGGAAAAATACGGAAAAGTCGATCCACCGAGGTGGTAAAAATATGGCGACGGGATCTCGGAAACTGTAAGGGATAGCGGGATGGCGTTTGCGGAAAGTCATAGAGGGTCATCGGCGGTTACCACAGAACCACTCATCCCCACCCCTTTCATACATTTTTTTTAAACTCCATACAACTTTTTTGAACTTTTCAAAGTGGGATAGCCCCGAAAGTATCGGAGATAGAGGAACGGTGTCTTTGGGGGACGACCGTCTATCGCGGTGGTCCAACCGCTCGGATAAACTTTATCCTCCCATCCCGCCCCCTTCATCCCGTCCCCGTACAAAAGTGGCCATTTTTTTTTTTAGGATGGAAATATCTCCAAAACCGTGCGGGATAAGTGGTCGGCGGCCATGGCGCGTTTCCATCCCTCGGTGAGATGCTTCTTAGGGGCTATCCCGATTTGCGGGATTTCCATCCCTTCATCCCGTCTCCATACAAATTTTTGGTTTTTCGGAAAAGCAACTTTTTCACCTGGAACGAGGCGATTTTGGGCGGCCTATCCTATCCCGTCGGATAGAGGGTGACGTCCAGAGCTCCAGGCGCTTTTGCCACCCTCGGTCCACCGACCTGGTACAAAGATGGTGAGAGGTCCTCGGAAAGTATTAGGGATAGAGGGATGGCGTTTGCGGAATGTCATAGGGTATGACCGGTAGTTACCAAATCGAAACCTATCCCCATCCCGTTCATACATTTTTTTTAAACTCCATACAACTTTTTTTGAAATTTTCAGTGGGATATCTCCGAAAGTATAGGGGATAGAGGGGTGGTTTCTTCGGGAGCGATCAACTATCGTAGTGGTCCAACTGCTGGGATAAACTTTATCCCCCTATCCCGCCCCGTCTATCCCGGCTCCATACATGAATGCTCTTTTCGGCGAAAGGGATGGAAATATCTCCAAACCCATGCGGGATAGGTGGTCGGTGGTAATAGCGCGTTTTCATCCCTCGGTGGGATGCTTCCAGGGGGGCCATCCCGATCTCCGTCTACCGACCTGGTACAAAGATGGTGAGAGGTCCTCGGAGACTACGAGGGATAGAAGGGTGGCGTTTGCGGATTGTCATAGAGTGTCATCGGCAGTTACCAAATCGAGACCCATCCCCATCCCGTTCATACATTTTTTTTAAACTCCATACAACTTTTTTGGACTATTCGAAGTGGGATATCTCCGAAACCACCGGAAATAGGTGGGCGGTGTCTTTGAGGGATAACCATCTATAGTGATGGTCCAACTGCTCGGATAAACTTTATCCTCCCATCCCGCCCCCTTCATCCCGTCTCCGTACTAAAGTGGCCATTTTTTTTGAAGGATGGAAATATCTCCAAACCCATGCGGGATAGGTGGTCGGTGGTCAGGGCGCGTTTTCATCCCTCGGCGGGATGCTTCCAGGGGGGCCATCCCGATCTCCGTCCACCGACCTGGTAAAAAGATGGTGAACGGTCCTCGGAGACTAGGAGGGATAGAAGGGTGGCGTTTGCGGATAGTCATAGAGGGTCATCGGCAGTTACCAAAACGAGACTCATCCCCATCCCGTTCATACATTTTTTTAAAACTCCATACAACTTTTTTGGACTATTCGAAGTGGGATATCTCCGAAACCACCGGGAATAGGTGGACGGTGTCTTTGAGGGATAACCATCTATCGTGGTGGACCAACTGCTCGGATAAACTTTATCCTCCCATCCCGCCCCCTTCATCCCGTCCCCATACAAAAATGGCATTTTCGCCCAAAGGGATGGGATTATCTCCAAAACCGTGCGGGATAGGTGGGTGACTGCTATTTCGAATTTTCATCCCTCGGTGGGACGCTTCCAGGGGACCATCCCGATCTCCGTCCACCGACATGGTACAAAGTCGGTGAGAGGTCCTCGGAGACTATGAGGGATAGAAGGGTGGCGTTTGCGGATAGTCATAGAGGGTCATCGGTAGTTGCCACAGAGCGAGTCATTCCCACCCCTTTCATACGTTTTTTTCAAACTCCATACAACTTTTTTGGACTCATCAAAGTGGAATACCTCCTAAACCACCGGGGATAGAGGGACGGTGTCTGCGATTTTGCACCTTTAAACGAGGGCGGTCGACCCGCCGCGGAGGGTCTCGAGGCCGGGGGGGCGAAAGACGAGGAGGGGGGATAGGGGGGGATAGGGGAGCGCGCAGCGCGACCCGCCCCCCCGCCCCCCCTCCGAGGAATTCGCGTCCCCGGACTCGAGGGCCGCAGCGGCGGCAACCGTGACCGGAGAGCCCGAAAGTCCATTCCCTTCGGCCACCCCTTTCATACATTTTTTTTAAAACTCCATACAACTTTTTTGGACTCATCAAAGTGGGATATCTCCGAAACCACCGGGGATAGGGGGGTGGTGTCTTTGGGGGATGACCATCGATAGTGGTGGTCCAACTTATCGGATAAACTTGATCCTCCTATCCCGTCCTCTTTATCCCGTCCCCGTACTAAAGTGGCCTTTTCGGCGAAAGGGATGGGGATATCCGTTGAAGGATAGGAGCTACTTCAGTAGTGGCCATGGCGCGTTTTCATCCCTCGGTGGGATGCTTCCAGGGGACATCCCAATTTTCGGGATTTCCATCCCTTCATCCCGCCTCCAAACAAATTTTTTATTTGTGGGAAAAGCAACTTTTTCACCTGGAACGGGGCAACGCGGGGCGAACTGTCCCATCCCATCGGATAGAGGGTGACGTCCCGAGCTCCAGGCGCTTTTGCCACCCTCGGTTCACCGACCTGGTAAAAAGTGGGTGAAAGGTCCTCGGAGACTATGAGGGATAGAAGGATGGCATTTGCGGAATGTCATAGGGGGTCATCGGTAGTTACCACAGAACGAGTCATCTCCATCCGGTTCATAAATTTTTTAAACTCCATACAACTTTTTTGGTCTCATCCAACTGGGATATCTCTGAAACCACCGGGAATAGAGGGGTGGCGTCTTTGGGGGATGACCATCTATAGTGGTGATGCTACTTCTCGGATAAACTTTATCCTCCCATCCCGCCCCCTTCATCCCGCCTCCGTAAAAATGTGGCATTTTTGGGTGAAAGGGATGGGAATATCTCCAAAACCATGCGGGATAGGTGGTCGGTGGCCATGGCGAGTTCCCATCTCTAGGTTCGATGCTTCCAGGGGGCCATCCCGATCCCGTCCACCGACCTGGTAAAAAGTGGGTGAAAGGTCCTCGGAGACCATGAGGGATAGAAGGGTGGCGTTTGCGGATAGTCATAAAGGGTCATCGGAAGTTGCCACAGAACGAGTCATCCCCATCCCGTTCATACATTTTTTTTAACTCCATACAACTTTTTTGGACTCATCAAAGTGGGATATCTCCGAAACCACCGGGGATTGAAGGGCGGTCTCTTCGGGTGATGGCCGTTTCTCTACGAGGTCCACCCCCCGGGACCGTCACCTCCCCTCCTCCCTCCAAACCCCCCCGGCCGTAACTCGGAAACGGCTCTACGCAGCCGGGTCGTGTTTGGGGTCATAGGAGACGTCTCCGCGAGATAAAAAATTTGAACCCCCCTCCAACCCCCTCGGCCGTATCTCGGAAACGGCGCGTCACAACCGGTTCGTGTTTGGGCTCATAGGAGACGTCTCCGCGAGATAAAAAATGTGAACCCCTCTTCAACCCCCCCGGTTGTAACTCGGAAACGAGTTGACGCAGCCGGGTCGTGTTTGGGCTCATATGAGACGTCTCCCCGAGATAAAAATTTTGAACCCCCCTTCAACCCCCTCGGCCGTAACTCGGAAACGACTTGACGCAGCCGGGTCGTGTTTCGGCTCGTAGGAGACGTCTCCCCGAGATAAAAATTTTGAACCCCTCTTCAACCCCCCCGGTTGTAACTCGGAAACGACTTGACGCAGCCGGGTCGTGTTTGGGCTCATATGAGACGTCTCCCCGAGATAAAAATTTTGAACCCCCCTTCAACCCCCTCGGCCGTAACTCGGAAACTACTTGACGCAGCGGGGTCGTGTTTGGGCTCATAGCAGACGTCTCGGTAAGACAAATTTTTTAGAGTAGACCAAATTTCAAAATTTGACAATTCCGGTCTACTCAGTAGACCATGTTAACGGTTAAAGATAAACCCCCCGTGTTGGGTATCATTTGAAAGGTCTCAACGAGGGTGATCTATTGCCACCACCCGATTCCCCCCTCCCCCCCTTACCCCCTTACCCCCTTATAATATTGGCTTTATATTTGTTAAATCTTCACGATTTACAAATTAATTAAAACACTATAAAGCCGAAATACCACTCACGTAACTATTGACTGACTTACATAATTGTTCTCCCAGAAGGAGTGGTGGGGGGTTTTTGCGTTATAGGTGGTCGGATAGGGGGTCGTCCGGTGACCCCCAGAAAAATTTGATATCCTCGGTACACCGTCCTGGTAAAAAGTTGGCGACGGGATCTCGGAAAGTATCAGTCGGAGAGGGACGGGATTTGCGGAATGTCATAGGGTATGATCGGTAGTCGCCACCGGACCGCTCATCCCCACCCCTTTCATACACTTTTTTTAAACTTCATACAACTTTTTTGAACTTTTCCAAGTGGTATACCTCCTAAACCACCGGGGATAGAGGGACGGTGTCTTCGGGGGATGACCATCTATCGTGGTGGTCCAACCGCTGGGATAAACTTTATCCCCCCATCCCGCCCCCTTCATCCCGCATCCATACAAAAGTGGCACTTTTGGCGAAAGGGATGAGAATATCTCGAAAACCGTGCGGGATGGGTGGTCGGCGGCAATGGCGCGTTTCCATCCCTCGGAGGGATCCCGCTCAGGGGCTATCCCGATTTGCGGGATTTCCATCCCATCATCCCGTCTCCATACAAATTTTTGGTTTTTCTGAAAAGCGTATTTTTCAACCGGAAGAAGATTTTTTGGAGCGGTCTATCCTATCCCGTCGGATAGAGGGCGGCGTAGGGCGCCCCAGGTGATTCCTCCATCCTCGGTCCACCGACCTGGTAAAAAGTCGACGAGCGGTCCTCGGAAAGTATGAGTCGCAGAGGGGTGGGGTTTGCGGAATGTCATAGAGGGTCATCGGTAGTTACCACCTGACCACTCATCCCCACCCCTTTCATACATTTTTTTTAAACTTCATACAACTTTTTTGGACTCATCAAAGTGGGATATCTCCGAAACCGTCGGGGATAGAGGGGCGGTATCTTCGGGGGATAACAGTTTCTCCCCGAGGTCCACCTCCCGGGACCCTCGCCCTCCCCCCACCTCCCCCCCTTCGCACCCCCTCCATACAAAATCACACCTAAAAGTGGCATAAGAGACGGCGGCCGATCCGTCGCGGAGCGAAGCGGAGCGACGGCAACGGTCAACCGGGTAACCGATAAATTTTGACACCCCCCCACCCCTTCAACCCCCTCGGCTGTAACTCGGAAACGGCGCGTCACAACCGGGTCGTGTTTGGGCTCATAGGAGACGTCTCCCCGAGATAAATAATTTGACCCCCCCCTCAACCCCCCTCAGTCGTAACTCGGAAACGGGGCGTCACAACCGGGTCGTGTTTGGGCTCATAGGAGACGTCTCTCCGAGATAAATAATTTGACGCCCCCCTCAACCCCCCCGGCCGTAACTCAGAAACGGCGCGTCACAACCGGGTCGTGTTTGGACTCATAGGAGACGTCTCCCCGAGATAAATAATTTGACCCCCCCCCCTCAACCCCCCTCAGTCGTAACTCGGAAACGGCGGATCACAACCGGGTCGTGTTTGGGCTCATAGGAAACGTCTCCCCGAGATAAATAATTTGACCCCCCCCCCTCAACCCCCCTCAGTCGTAACTCGGAAACGGCGGATCACAACCGGGTCGTGTTTGGGCTCATAGGAAACGTCTCCCCGAGATAAATAATTTGACCCCCCCCTCAACCCCCCCGGCTGTAACTCAGAAACGGCGCGTCACAACCGGGTCGTGTTTGGACTCATAGGAGACGTCTCTCCGAGATAAATAATTTGACCCCCCCCTCAACCCCCTCAGTCGTAACTCGGAAACGGCGGATCACAACCGGGTCGTGTTTGGGCTCATAGGAGACGTCTCGGGAAGACAAATTTTTTAGAGTAGACCAAATTTAAAAATTTGGCAATTCCGATCTACTCGGTATACCATGGTCAACGGTTACAGGTAGACCCCTCGTGTTGGGTATCATTTGAAAGGTCTCAACGAGGGTGATCTATTGTCACCAACCCCCCTTCCCCCCTCCCCCCTCTATTCTTACTTACCCCATATAATTACCGTCAATCATCGTAATTCGTCACGATTTACAAAACAAAGACCCAATACCTAACCGAAACAATTAGACATGGCAAAAAAACACAAAACAGGCCCACAACCACCCCCCCGCGGGCTGAAAGCCCGCGGAATCGAGCAACCTACTAGTTAACAATAATACAGCCGGAAACCCACTCACCGATATACTCATATAACCATCCGGGAAGGAGGGTGGGGGGGTAGAATTTTTTTACCCAATCGTATAGGGGGTCGAAAATGAGGAATGGGAAAAATACGGAAAAGTCGATCCACCGAGGTGGTAAAAATATGGCGACGGGATCTCGGAAACTGTAAGGGATAGCGGGATGGCGTTTGCGGAAAGTCATAGAGGGTCATCGGCGGTTACCACAGAACCACTCATCCCCACCCCTTTCATACATTTTTTTTAAACTCCATACAACTTTTTTCAACTTTTCAAAGTGGGATAGCCCCGAAAGTATCGGAGATAGAGGAACGGTGTCTTCGGGGGACGACCGTCTATCGCGGTGGTCCAACTGCTGGGATAAACTTTATCCCCCTATCCCGCCCTCTTCATCCCGTCCCCGTACAAAATTGTATAATAAAGCCGGAAACCCACTCACACACTGACAAAGTTCTCCGGGAAGGAGGGGTGGGGGGAGCGGTGGGGGGAGTTCATCGTAAAGAAGAACAAAAATTATCGACAAATTAAATCAGGACCCTCGGTAAACCGACCTGGTAAAAAGTCGGCGACGGGATCTCGAAAAGTGTGCGGGATAGAAAAGTGGCGTTTGCGGATAGTCATAGGGTATGATCGGTAGTCGCCACAGAACCACTCATCCCCACCCCTTTCATACATTTTTTTTAAACTCCATACAACTTTTTTGAACTTTTCAAAGTGGGATAGCCCCGAAAGTATCGGAGATAGAGGAACGGTGTCTTTGGGGGACGACCGTCTATCGCGGTGGTCCAACCGCTCGGATAAACTTTATCCCCCTATCCCGCCCCCTTCATCCCGTCCCCGTACAAAAGTGGCCATTTTTTTTTTAGGATGGAAATATCTCCAAGACCGTGCGGGATAGGTGGTCGGCGGCCATGGCGCGTTTCCATCCCTCGGTGGGATCCTTCTCAGGGGCTATCCCGATTTGAGGGATTTCCATCCCTTCATCCCGCCTCCATACAAATTTTTGGTTTTTCGGAAAAGCAACTTTTTCACCTGGAACGGGGCGATTTTGGGCGGCCTATCCTATCCCGTCGGATAGAGGGTGACCTCAAGATCTCCAGGCGCTTTTTCCACCCTCGGTCCACCGACCTGGTGCAAAGATGGTGAGAGGTCCTCGGAAAGTATTAGGGATAGAGGGATGGCGTTTGCGGAATGTCATAGGGTATGATCGGTAGTTACCAAATCGAAACCTATCCCCATCCCGTTCATACATTTTTTTTAAACTCCATACAACTTTTTTTGAAATTTTCAAAGTGGGATATCTCCGAAAGTATAGGGGATAGAGGGGTGGTTTCTTCGGGAGCGATCAATTATCGTAGTGGTCCAACTTCGCGGATAAACTTTATCCCCCTATCCCGCCCCGTCTATCCCGGCTCCATACATGAATGCTCTTTTTGGCGAAAGGGATGGAAATATCGTCAAAACCGTAGGGGACAGGGACGTGGTCGCTATGGCGCGTTTTCATCCCTCGGTGGGATGCTTCCAGGGGGGCCATCCCGATCTTCGTCTACCGACCTGGTAAAAAGTTGGTGAACGGTCCTCGGAGACTGTAAGGGATAGAAGGGTGGCGCTTGCGGATAGTCATAGAGGGTCATCGGCAGTTACCAAATCACGAGTCATCCCCATCCCGTTCATACATTTTTTTTAAACTCCATACAACTTTTTTGGACTATTCGAAGTGGGATATCTCCGAAACCACCGGGGATAGAGGGGCGGTCTCTTTGCGATTTTGCACCTTCAAACGAGGGCGGTCGACCCGCCGCGGAGGGTCTCGAGGCCGGGGGGGCGAAAGACGAGGAGGGGGGATAGGGGAGCGCGCAGCGCGACCCGCCCCCCCGGCCCCCCTCCGAGGAATTCGCGTCCCCGGACTCGAGGGCCGCAGCGGCGGCAACCGTGACCGGAGAGCCGCGAAAGTCCATTCCCTTCGGCCAACCCTTTCATACATTTTTTTTTAAATCCATACAACTTTTTTGGACTCATCAAAGTGGGATATCTCCGAAACCACCGGGGATAGGGGAGTGGTGTCTTTGGGGGATGACCATCTATAGTGGTGATCCTACTTCTCGGATAAACTTTATCCTCTCATCCCGCCCCCTTCATCCCGCCTCCGTACAAATGTGGCATTTTTGGGTGAAAGGGATGGGAATATCTCCAAAACCATGCGGGATAGGTGGTCGGTGGCCATGGCGAGTTCCCATCTCTAGGTTCGATGCTTCCAGGGGAGCCATCCTGATCTCCCTCCACCGACCTGGTAAAAAGTGGGTGAAAGGTCCTCGGAGACTATGAGGGATAGAAGGGTGGCGTTTGCAGATAGTCATAAAGGGTCATCGGTAGTTGCCACAGAGCGAGTCATTCCCACCCCTTTCATACATTTTTTTAAACTCCATACAACTTTTGTGGACTCATCAAAGTGGAATATCTCCGAAACCACCGGGGATTGAAGGGCGGTCTCTTCGGGTGATGGCCGTTTCTCTACGAGGTCCACCCCCCGGGACCGTCACCTCCCCTCCTCCCTCCAAACCCCCCCGGCCGTAACTCGGAAACGGCTCGACGCAGCCGGGTCGTGTTTGGGGTCATTGGAGACGTCTCCCCGAGATAAAAAATTTGAACCCCCCTCCAACCCCCTCGGCCGTAACTCGAAAACGGTGCGTCACAACCGGGTCGTGTTTGGACTTCTAAAAGTGGGATATCTCCGAAACCACCGGGCATTGAAGGGCGGTCTCTTCGGGTGATGGCCGTTTCTCTACGAGGTCCACCCCTCGGGACCGTCACCTCCCCTCATCCCACCAAACCCCCCCGGCCGTAACTCGGAAACGGTGCGTCACAACCGGGTCGTGTTTGTGCTCATTGGAGACGTCTCCGCGAGATAAAAAATTTGAACCCCCCTCCAACCCCCTCGGCCGTATCTCGGAAACGGCGCGTCACAACCGGTTCGTGTTTGGGCTCATAGGAGACGTCTCCGCGAGATAAAAAATTTGAACCCCTCTTCAACCCCCCCGGTTGTAACTCGGAAACGACTTGACGCAGCCGGGTCGTGTTTGGGCTCATATGAGACGTCTCCCCGAGATAAAAATTTTGAACTCCCCTTCAACCCCCTCGGCCGTAATTCGGAAACGACTTGACGCAGCCGGGTCGTGTTTGGGCTCATATGAGACGTCTCCCCGAGATAAAAAATTTGAACCCCCTCCAACCCCCCCCGGTCGTAATTCGGAAACGACTTGACGCAGCCGGGTCGTGTTTGGGCTCATAGGAGACGTCTCGGGAAGACAAATTTTTTAGAGTAGACCAAATTTAAAAATTTGACAATTCCGGTCTACTCGGTAGACCATGGTCAACGGCAACAGGTAGACCCCCCGTGTTGGGTGTCATTTGAAAGGTCTCAACGAGGGTGATCTATTGCCATCACCCGACTCCCCCTTCCCCCCTCTATTTTTACCCACCTCTTATAATTTGCATCTATCATTGTAATTCCTCACGATTTACAAAACAAAGAGCCAAAACCAAACTCACCCAACTCACAACTAGGGCAAATAACAGCACCCAACTCACAACCGCGCCCCCGCGGGCTGCTTGCAGCCCGCGGCAGCACGCGAAATCTATTGTATTGTATTGTATTGTATTGTATTGTATTGTATTGTATTGTATTGTATTGTATTGTATTGTATTGTATTGTATTGTATTGTATTGTATTGTATTGTATTGTATTGTATTGTATTGTATTGTATTGTATTGTATTGTATTGTATTGTATTGTATTGTATTGTATTGTATTGTATTGTATTGTATTGTATTGTATTGTATTGTATTGTATTGTATTGTATTGTATTGTATTGTATTGTATTGTATTGTATTGTATTGTATTGTATTGTATTGTATTGTATTGTATTGTATTGTATTGTATTGTATTGTATTGTATTGTATTGTATTGTATTGTATTGTATTGTATTGTATTGTATTGTATTGTATTGTATTGTATTGTATTGTATTGTATTGTATTGTATTGTATTGTATTGTATTGTATTGTATTGTATTGTATTGTATTGTATTGTATTGTATTGTATTGTATTGTATTGTATTGTATTGTATTGTATTGTATTGTATTGTATTGTATTGTATTGTATTGTATTGTATTGTATTGTATTGTATTGTATTGTATTGTATTGTATTGTATTGTATTGTATTGTATTGTATTGTATTGTATTGTATTGTATTGTATTGTATTGTATTGTATTGTATTGTATTGTATTGTATTGTATTGTATTGTATTGTATTGTATTGTATTGTATTGTATTGTATTGTATTGTATTGTATTGTATTGTATTGTATTGTATTGTATTGTATTGTATTGTATTGTATTGTATTGTATTGTATTGTATTGTATTGTATTGTATTGTATTGTATTGTATTGTATTGTATTGTATTGTATTGTATTGTATTGTATTGTATTGTATTGTATTGTATTGTATTGTATTGTATTGTATTGTATTGTATTGTATTGTATTGTATTGTATTGTATTGTATTGTATTGTATTGTATTGTATTGTATTGTATTGTATTGTATTGTATTGTATTGTATTGTATTGTATTGTATTGTATTGTATTGTATTGTATTGTATTGTATTGTATTGTATTGTATTGTATTGTATTGTATTGTATTGTATTGTATTGTATTGTATTGTATTGTATTGTATTGTATTGTATTGTATTGTATTGTATTGTATTGTATTGTATTGTATTGTATTGTATTGTATTGTATTGTATTGTATTGTATTGTATTGTATTGTATTGTATTGTATTGTATTGTATTGTATTGTATTGTATTGTATTGTATTGTATTGTATTGTATTGTATTGTATTGTATTGTATTGTATTGTATTGTATTGTATTGTATTGTATTGTATTGTATTATATCTTATATCTTATATCTTAACTTATCTTTATATATTTAAAAATTACGTGTCAAGTTGTGTGTCGTCGATGAACTCCTAAACTACTGAAAAAAATTTGATAACATTTCGTAACTATGTGTAATTTGGTCCAACTTAAAAGATAGGCTAGTTTTTATCTCAATTTATAGTATTTTTTTTATTGCAAATTATTTTTTCATTATATGAGAAAGAATTATAAATTACCTTACACCGCCATCTGTGAGAATTCGTCCGCGTTGAACAATGAAAGGTACCCTATGTCCTTTCTGGTGTCGCAGACAACGTGTATGCAAAATTTCATTGTGATCGGTTCAGTAGTTTTTGCTTTAAAGAGTTACAAACATCCATACATCCAAACATACTTTCGCATTTATAATATTAGTACTGATAGATTCAATATGCGGAAACTTGTAAATGGTGTCAAATTAATCTGTCATTTAGTTATTAAGTAAATTTTTGTATAAATATCACTGTAAGTTATCCTTGAAAATAAATAAATAAATAAACATTTTACAGACAGTAGTCGGATTAGTTACAGTGTTCCCAAGTAAGTACTTATTTGGGTTGGTTTCGTATTGCGTAGATTCAATACAAGTTTTCACTGCGAACCAGACTAAGATACCAACTGATTTATTGGGGCAAATAATCGCGAAACGGGGTCGGATAACGGACCCAGTCGTCCGACTCTATTGGCCCGTTTGCCCGACAAATCCTTTGAAACAATGTTGTTATTACATTTCAACTAGTCTTATAGACTGAACTGAAACATAATGACAGCTCGCTCTTACAGCAATATCAAAACATATATTTTTTATCTTGTGTTAAGGAAACACAGTAACTTTAGTTCGAAATTAAATTCAATAATGAATTTATTGAATTTGTTTGCTATACTAACATACACATATACAATATAGGTCACATGACACATGATTTTTTTATTTCAAATTGACATTTATTTGTTCCGGCTAATCACCGAAACGAAATTTTGACAAGACTTTAACTGGCAACTGATGTTATTAGAAGTAAGTTGGGCTACTTTTATTTTAGTAAATTAAAAAAAAAAGTTTTTAAATTTACTTTACATATTTATAATTATAATTACTATTATAATTATTTATAATTACTTAAATTTACATATTTATAATTATTATAAATATATATAAACATAAGCAGTGTCCAGTATCACGCCGCAGGGAAGCATGGCCAGGACCCCTTAGCCTAGACGGCAATGGCTAGGCCGTCCTGAGTTGGATCGGAGTTGTTGCCTCGGCAGAGCCCGGTCCACCCCGCTCAAAGGGCAAGGAGGCACCGGGGAGTTTTAGTGGCCAGGACCCCTAGCCAAGTGGCTCTCACGTTCCACCTGGTGCATATGCTCTAGGGACATGGCTGTTTAGGGAGTTATCTCCAGTTGGCTCGTAGGGAGCCAACTCCAGAGTGTCACTCGTGTGCGTGCGCTGAGGACAGCGCACAGCACACTCTTGCTGAGTGCCCTAGATGGTCGACCATTGGACTTGACTTCTCTCTGCCGGCCGTAGTGAAAGCTATGGTCGGCTGCAGAGCCACTTAGATCAATTCTTCTGCGAAGATGTCATCTCGTAGAAAGAGGCGGCGGAGAAAGAGCGAGAGGACGACATCCTGTCCCATCCCCTCCGTCGCAGACGAACTGGACGCAGGCTGCTGGCGTACGCTCGCCACCTGTATCCCTGACAGGAATAGGGCAGCAGATGGGGACTTTACCGCCCGCTTCATCCTGAGAGGCACGGCGCATTTTGGCAGTTCGGGTGCGCAGTCTCAATGAGCAGTGTCTGATTACATACCACCGCGCCGGAGTTGCGGAAGAGTGTTCGTCCGACCTCGCAACTTAGCTTCGGTAGGTCTACTCCAATACCATCTCGGGGCAGGAGTCCGACATAACCCACCGGTTTGTCCCCAGGCCGGTGGGTATCCATTATGGATTCCTCTTGTAAAAAAAGGGCTCCTTGCCAAGATGCAAACGCTTTGTTGCGTACTTCGCAAACGAAGAGAGAACGCTAAGAGAAATCTTTGTGATTGGTCAAAATTTTATATGGGCGTTACATCAACAACCAAAATTCTCAGTTTAATATTCGACAGTGCCATTGACCGATGTAATGGACATTATAAAGTTCCAATAACGACTCGTTTATGTGAATAACTTAAACTGTTTATTTTTCGCAATGGAATATAAATATAACTATTTGATATACTTAAACATTTATTTTTTAAGATCAATTTTCCTCTTGTTCTTTTAAAAGGTTTAGCAAACTGAGAGCCTTACAGTAAACGACTCCACGTGATGGTATATGGTTACCGTTGCCTTGAAGCACAAATAACACTGGGATATACAAGATAGGACAAAGTATTAGAAACTAGCTCGTGCCCGCGACTTCGTCCGCGTTGAACGATGAAAAGTACCGTATGTCCTTTCCGGTGTCCCAGACAACGTGTATGCAAAATTTCATGGTGATCGGTTCACTAGTTTTTGCGTGAAAGAGTTACAAACATCCATAGATCCAAACATACTTTCGCATTTATAATATTACTAGCTGTTGCCCGAGACTTCGTCCTCGTTGAATGATGAAAGGTACCCTATGTCCTTTCTGGTGTCCCAGACAATGTGTATGCAAAATTTCACAGTGATCGATTAAGTAGTTTTTGCGTGAAAGAGTCACAAACATCCATACATCCAAACATACTTTCGCATTTATAATATTAAAAGTACGGATAAAGAAATAATGACTTGCCAAAAGAGTAGGTTCTGGCTACCCTTTATCAATCACCTTAACATATCAGTTAGAATTTGGCTATAAAAAAAATCTTTTTTTTTATTTAAAATTAAATTTAAAAAGACTTTAAATATTACTCACAAAACAGAAGCTAAATAAATGTGCTTGAAAAATATAAAAATAATAATAATAATAAATAATCAAATTAAATAAAGATCATTTATAAATTTTAACAAGATTAAACATTATACTCACACTTTTAATTTCGTCGATGTAAAACACTATAGATCTATTGAGATCTATGTATCGAATAAGGTCTAAAAGTAATAATATAAAAGCGTGATGCGTCTGTCTGCGCGCGCGCCGCGACCGCAACTGATCGCAGCATCCCTTGAGTACAATGACCCCTACTCCTGTCTTTCGGCGAATCTACATAGAGATGATAAAACATGTTTTATGTTTCAAAGATTATTATAAATATTTTTCGATCAACAGAGGCTGATTGGCAAAACTCTGTAATTGCAAAGTTTTTCCAAAAATAATTTTTTTTTATTTTTTTCAAAAATTATGATTAACTAATGTACTATAGAGAATCTATTCTAAGTACAAGTTTTGCCCCATTTTGTCTTGTCTATATATAATTTGAAGTCGCTGTCCGCGTCTGCCTGTCTGTATATCCGTTAACTCGTCTTAAATCACGCAACGGATTTTGATGCGGTTTTTACCATTAGTTAGGTATTTTTTTTTATGTAAATAGAAAAAAAAAAAACAATATTTTGCAACCAAGTCGCCGAAACTGTTCACATCTGTCTGTATCTCCGCTGACTACTTCTAAACCGAATTTTATTATATTAAAACTGGGATCCCATCAAAAATATTAAATGTAAAAATTTGCCAAGTCTCTTAACGCAGTTCTTCCGCTACGAAAAATTGTAAGATCTCATGTAATTATTTTAGTTAGTGTCTATAGATATGACTAATATTGATACTATAAATTTTGATATGTAATTGATTATATAATATAACAATTTATATGAAAGTTACTTTCGCATTTATAATATTATTAGTAGGGATGGATTATCATAAAATTTCCGGTATACTCACAAGGGCCGTCCTATTGATAGGTCTTATTGAAAAAATTACGATTGACACAGGCTGTACAGTAATGGACTCTCAGCCTCAATTATTGCATAGTATCAAAACATTAGAGTACTAGCTGGTGCTCGCGACTTCATCCGCGTTGAACGATGAAAGGTACCCTATGTCCTTTCCGGTGTATAGACAACGTGTATGCAAAATTTCATGGTGGTGATTACTAGCTGGTGCCCGCGACTTCGTCTTGAACGATGAAAGGTACCCTATGTCCTTTCTGGTGTCCCAGACAACGTGTATGCAAAATTTCATAGTGATCAATTCAGTAGTTTTGCGTGAAAGAGTTACAAACATCCATACATCCAAAACATACTTTCGCGTTTATAATATTAGTACGGATTCGAAGCGTTAACAACTCTATATAAATTATGAAACAAAGCAAGATGTTCGTACGTTCATCGACCAGTGTGAGATTATTAGCATATATAGCAAACAGGTAAAATTTAGTTAAACTCCTCTGTATAGATATATCGCATCGCTGTATAGCGTTTACCTTTGTGATTCTTGATTTTACAAAAAAAATTTTTTTTTATATAATATTACGTAACACTATATCACTTATTATAAAGTATAAAAATGATTAGAGTCTTTTATATACTAGGTTATATTTATTTTTATATTAATATTTGTATCACATGTCTCTATACTATAACAAATAGAAAAAAATTAAAAAAAAATATTTTTTTATATAAAAAATGAATAAAAATAAAATATAGAACAATATTATAATGTTATAAATAAGTAATTTTTAAAAAAAAATTACATAATAAAATATTATTAATTTAATCTCTTATTAAGTAATTTTTTACTTTAAAAAAAATTACTTAATGAAAGATTATTAATTTAATCTCTTTTTAAGTAATTTTTTACTATAAAAAAAATTACATATTAAAATATTATTAATTTAATCTTTTATTAAGTAATTTTTTACTTTAAAAAAATTACTTAATGAAAGATTATTAATTTAATCTTTTTTTAAGTAATTTTTACAAAAAACATTACATAATAAAATATTATTAATTTAAACTTTTATTAAGTAATTTTTTACTTAAAAAAAAATTTACTTAATAAAAGATTATTAATTTAATCTTTTATTAAGTAATTTTTTTCTTCTTAACAAAAGTTTAAGAATAAATTAAAAACACGAATAAAAGTTCTATTTTTAATATTTAATTAACAAAAAGTTAATTAAATATTAACTTTTTTCGTTAGGATTAAGAACAATTCATTGTTTTATATGTTAAGAGCAGAATTTTCCATAAATATTGTTTGTGCTCTCTAAAAAACAATCTATTTAACATTAGCCTTGATTTTATAACATTAACTAATCACATCTTTGTCTCTTCGTATAAACTCTAAATTATCTAAATGTCCTGTGAATTGAGATAAATTATTAAGGGCCTCATTCACCAACTACAAGTAAAGTGTTGATCAGTTACTTTTAGAAATAATGTTATGTTTTATTAAATTATGCACTCGGTTTACTGCATCCTTCGATCCTTCGGTAGAGGGGTTCTTGCAGAAACTTAATCGCAATTACCTTTAAAACTAAATCCGTACTAATATTATAAATGCGAAAGTATGTTTGGATGTATGGATATTTGTGACTCTTTCACGTAAAAACTACTGAACCGATCCCCATGAAATTTTGCATACATGTGTCTGTGACACCGGAAAGGACATAGGGTACCTTTCATCCAGAAAAAAGGACGTTCATCGTTCAACGCGGACGAAGTCGCGGGCACGAGCTAGTACTTACATATAATTTCAGAAGACAACTACAGAAATAATATTGTACCAAATTACCTTTACAGAATTAATGCAATGATTTTTATGAAAAAAAAAATTACTGCACCAGGTCTTGGATGAAATTAAAAAAAAAATTAAAATGAAGCATCAATATTGTTAAATAATTTCTTTATTTATATTTGTATAAATAAGAAAGTTAGTATTTATATACTATATATTATTATTGTTAATAGTAAGAGCTTTAGATTTTTTTTTAATTTATATAATTTGATTAATTTATCAACTTAAAAATATTACTTAGATAAAGAATTACGTCTTTGTAATTTAAGGTGCTGCAAATCAGCTGCTGGCCTTAGGGCTTCTTTCACCATGTGTCAAGTAAAGTAAGTTAACCGCCATTTAAAGTCACCGGTAACCGGGAATTAAGGAGATGATATACATTTGTTTGTACGGTAAAAGTCACAAACATTAAAAAAAAAATAAAAAAAAAAAATTCGCCTATCGAAGGATGCACTACATAAACCGAGTGCATAATTTAATAAAACATAAAATTATTTCTAAAAGTAACTAATCAACACTTTACTTGTAGTTGATGAAAGAGGCCTGTATTATAAAGGATAAGGGCCATACACATTTACCGAAACACAAAAGCACACATGCTGTTCTATCACGCTGGTCTTTTGTAAGGGTTTTTTAAATTACTGCAAAACGCAATGTGACCAGCCAGTACTAATTTAGTATTGGTTTCTGATATCTATCAATTTGACTATAATTTTGTTAATAACTTAAGAAATATTGTCTAAATATAATATCATTTGTAATCATCAAAATGTTTAAATATACTTTTATGTACGTGATCAGCCACATCGGCTGTTTTCTGTCTTATTTTATCAAAGAATAAAAATGGTTTTGCAACTATATTCGGCACATGTACACCGTGGTTAATATTACTGGGTGAATCACTAGCACTTATGCGGTTTCTTATATCATTTAAATAACTCGTTATACTTGAAGTTACTGAATCAGTTGCACCGTTCGTTTGTGTTATTTCGTTTCTTTTATTTTTGCCATTATCTGTATCATTTCTAGACACAGCGATGTTTAACGGTCTTTTAATAGTGAAGTTTGTAAATATTGGTGGTAAATCATTGTTGTTTGGTATATCGTCAACTATTTCTGTGACTTCATAAGATTTCATGATTCTATCAGTAGCTGGAGAAAGTCTAGTAATTGCTTTGCTAGACGAAGTTGTGCTGTCTATGTATTCTTCAGAACTATAGTCGCCGGAGTCGTCGCCGGAGTCGTCGTCATCTTTGAAATGTTTGAAAAAGTCATGACCGGAGTCGTGATCGTCCCAATCACCATGATGGTCATGGTATCCGTGATGATGGTGGTATGAGGTTACAAAACTGATGAGTGATAACTGTAAAAAAAAGCCAATTGTTAATTATGACAGCATATATTAAAAATGCAGTGTATTAATATGACAGTGTATATTAAAATTAAATTAATAAAAATTATTGTACATATACATAGTTAGACAAACTACATTTAGACACAATATGACATTTGTGTCAATATGTAATACACCTAGCGCCATCTAGTTTTATGCATAGTAAGTTGTTTTGTATTTGAGCATAATAAAATCTAGTAATGATTAACACAAAAATATGATAAACAAAAGACAAAAAGATTTATTTATTAACACATTCAAAGTATTTTTAAAGTTCTACACAACAAAGTAAGTTTATGACTTAACATAAATTAAAATAATAATAATTTTGTTCTAAGTTAAATCTATATCTATACTAATCTATTCTATACTAGTCTATCTATACTATCTTCTATATCTATACTTTTAATATTATAAATGCGAAAGGGATATATGAAGATTTATTATACAATTTATACAGAATGCGAAAGTATGTTTGGATGTATGGATGTTTGTGACTCTTTCACGCAAAAACTACTGAAGCGATCACCATGAAATTTTGCATACACATTGTCTGGGACACTAGAAAGGACATAGGGTACCTTTCATCCAGAGAAAGAGGACTATTCCCGAGGGATAAATAAAAAATAAAAAACTAACATCTGGCCAAAGTGTTATACGTAGCAAAACGAGGTCAAGCGTTATATTGCTTTTTTTAAATTTTCAACGCGGACGAAGTCGCGAGCACAATCTATGAAAGAGCTGAACGCATTATTTTGATATTTTGACACAAAGTCGCTCCCAAATAGTTGTGCCGCGTAATTTTTATATGTTAATGTCGACATACAGGCTCACAGAAAAATTTTACCAGTCCCACTGTTAGGTAATTAAAAAAAATCACTGCCTTTTCATGACATACATATTGTATGCACTGAGTTTCGGAGTCATAAATTGTGCAAGCCCGTCTGGCGGCAGTAACCACACACTTACAGAAGACCACTGTAAATTAACAACACGAGTGGTGTATAAGCAAGTTAATTTTAGATCTCTATCCAACAGATAAACATTGCGAAATTGGTTATAATATAAGCTTTTTTTTTTTCAACATACTGTATATAAAAAAAATGTATTGGTTTGAGTATACTGTGAACGTATACTCAAACCTCTTTTTTAGATCTCTATCCAACAGATAAACATTGCAAAATTGGTTAAAATATAACCTTTTTTTTCCAACATACTGTATATAAAAAAATGTATTGGTTTGAGTATACTGTAATCGTATACTCAAACCTCTTTTTTAGATCTCTATCCAACAGATAAACATTGCGAAATTGGTTAAGATATAACCTTTTTTTTTCAACATACTGTATATAAAAAAATGTATTGGTTTGAGTATACTGTGAACGTATACTCAAACCTCTTTTTTAGATCTCTATCCAACAGATAAACATTGCGAAATTGGTTATAATATAAGCTTTTTTTTTTCAACATACTGTATATAAAAAAAATGTATTGGTTTGAGTATACTGTGAACGTATACTCAAACCTCTTTTTTAGATCTCTATCCAACAGATAAACATTGCGAAATTGGTTAAAATATAACCTTTTTTTTTTTTTCAACATACTGTATATAAAAAAAATGTATTGGTTTGAGTATACTGTGAACGTGCCAACTTTAATTAAACTCATCCTATATAAGGGATTTCAGAGCCCATTTATTTATACATATATAAAAAAAAATTATTTAATTCTTTATTTGAAATAAAAGAACCGAAAACTAAACGTGAGAGTTTTTTTTTAAATCATAATTTTTATTCTTAATTTAAAATTAGGTACTTACCGCGAATGTTAGACACCAGTTCATTTTTTTTTTTTACAATTTAATTTATAGTTAACGCGACCTGTTTTTGTCACAGTATAAATTTAACTGACTGATAAACCGAGATGGTTTAAATGCGGGCCGTTTGTTTAACAAAGCGAATAAATCGAACAGTTTCACTTTCAAACGGACGACTTCGTAATTGTCACTGAGTTTTTGTGAACGTTCTTTATAGTTTAGTTTGGAATTGTAAATGAGTCAACGTATCCTGATTCCTATGGGCGTGCGTCAGTGACCACTACTCACCTATGTTATGATCCATTTCAATTTTTTTTTTATGGGGAAATTTTAAAATGAGTAACGTTTGTTTTGTTTTTAAATATATATTTTTTAAAAGCATGGTTGCATAAAAAAAAAATTTTTTTTAAAGACAATTTCAATTATTTTCTTCTCAATAAACTTAATTGAGTATTAACTTTTTGAGTATTAATTGAATATTAAATATATAATATCCATAATATGTTTGTGTCCAAAAAAAATCGAAAATTAACCGATGGATCACCGTTTAAATTTTTACTGTGAAATGTTATTTATTTATGCTGAACATTTAAGCTGTATATATATTTTTTTACTATAATAATATACAAAAAAAATATTTAA
Organism: Synanthedon myopaeformis; assembly: GCA_944738685.1. Taxonomy (NCBI): domain Eukaryota; kingdom Metazoa; phylum Arthropoda; class Insecta; order Lepidoptera; family Sesiidae; genus Synanthedon; species Synanthedon myopaeformis. The sequence goes on along the minus strand of OX122933.1, from coordinate 298,857 downwards.
TAACTTAACAACTTAAATCTATATCTAAAACTAACTTTGTATATTATTATTAATTAATCAAAATAATCAAGAAACTCCTGAAAGTAACTTCAACCACAATTTAAATCGGTCTTTACAATTTTATTTATCTACTAGCTGGTGGCCGCGACTTCGTCTGCGTTGAACGATGTAAGGTACCCTATGTCCTTTCCGGTGTCCCAGACAACGTGTATGCAAAATTTCACGATGATCGGTACAGTAGTTTTTGCGTGAAAGAGTCACAAACATCCATACATCCAAACATACTTTCGCATTTATAATATTACTAGCTGGTGCCCGCGACTTCATCCGCGTTGAACGATGAAAGGTACCCTATGTCCTTTCCGGTGTCCCAGACAACGTGTATGCAAAATTTCACAGTGATCGGTTCAGTAGTTTTCGCGTGAATGAGTCACAAACATCCATACATCCAAACATACTTTCGAATTTATAATATTAGTACGGATACAAATCATTGTATTGCGTCTAGTAGGTAGACACACACGCTACAAGGTAGCGTGTCTTAATTTTCCCTAACCCCCGCCCATAGACAGCGCGAAGGAACATCGTGGGGTTTTAGTGGTCAGAAGTCCCACATACCCCACCGATCTCCCCATTGTCGGTGGGGATCTGATTCGCAGATGTCCTCACGTAAAAAAAAGGGGGAAGAGGGGGGGAGGGGTTTAAACACAACCATATTCTATAAGCTATTTTATGAAGATGTGTAGGAATATTTTAAAGGAAAGGGTTTACTAGACCGTTCATGATTTCATCAGTGACATGATTTAATGCTGCAAATTTAATGCTTAAAAAAGCTATTTTTACTACGATTATTAAATCGTACCTATTAATAAGTGAACTAATTATTAATGTTAACGCTTTATTGTTTTATTTAGTTTACTTACTTAAAATATTTGCACACCCTCAAAGTGTAGAATGTAGCGAGATTTATTATATATTGTAAAACCATTATAACCTATATTCGGCAAATAAATGAATGAATGAATGAATGAATGAATGAATGAATGAATGAATGAATGAATGAATGAATGAATGAATGAATGAATGAATGAATGAATGAATGAATGAATGAATGAATGAATGAATGAATGAAAATGTCACATGTCAACAAACAACCGCATATATTTTGAAGTGGTTTTTCTGATATATGACTCTGTACCCACACAAAAGAGTACAGATAGGTAGTGTTTGCAAAACCGTACAAAGTTTCCATACTGTTACGAATAGATCTACTTTAAATTAATATACATTATAACGTCGTATGTTAGTCATTCGACCGCCGACGTACGGACAGAAAGTTCAACAAACAAACAATAATGTGGGTACGTAACAAATTAATGACAGAATCTTATATGGAAACAAAGCGTCCTTGCTATATAACAATTTATATATGTGAAATATTATCATTACTAACAACTGAATGTTATTAAAAGTGACCTTTGACATTTTATTGAGAAACACAAAAGGACTTAGTTGAATTCATTAATTAAAAATCTTAAAAGAGACAATTGTGATATAACAGCACTAGTGCTAATGTTTTTGCTAAAGTCCCAATAAGAGTATATACCAATAAGTAAAATCAAAGTAGATTTTTTAAAGACTACATATTAAGAACAATAATATTGTTTTGGGTAAAATTTTCATATCCAGAATTATCAGTATACTGATAAATCAAATCAGTATCATAATAAAAACCTTTACTCAGTACCAATAGCTTTGAAATCTCAATTTCCAATATTGACCATGATAGGAATCAAACTCGAGGCCCTTCATTACGAGAGCCGACACTTTCGAGAAGATCATTGGGTTCGTCATATTTCATTTTGGTAAATTATTATAACGGTGGAAGGTACAACGCAAATATTTGCTCATGTCAACAGGGTGTAGACAAACATCGATGACGTCATAGACGAGGTCAGTCTGTACACACACAGAGTCTAAATAAATATACATACAAATAAATATACAGTATCTATTAATGTCTAAACAGTCTAACACACAGTCTAAATAAATATACATACAGTAGGTATCTATTAATGTCTAAACAGTCTAACACACAGATTCTAAATAAATATACATACAAATAAATATACAGTATCTATTAATGTCTAAACAGTCTAACACACAGAGTATTTCTAAACAGTTTGTTTGTTCGTTTGTTCGAAAATCAACTAGCTAACCGTTCCCGACTTCGCACTGGTCCAATTTTTTACTGCAAGTTTAGACACACAAACCTTCCTAGTTTATTTTTCTCTCCATTGATGAAAACTCTCAAAATCCATTTAGAGGAGAAACAGACAGAGGCGACTAGCTGTTGCACGCGACTTCGCCTGCATAACTTTATAAAATATAGCCCATGTTACACGCTGATAATGCAGCTTTCTATAGGTGACAGAATTTTTAAACACTAATCCACTAGTTTTTGCAAACATACAAATATTCACTCTTTATAATATTAGTATAAAAGTATAGATAGCCTATGTTACACGCTGATAATGCAGCTTTCTATAGGTGACAGAATTTTTAAACACTAGTCCACTAGTTTTTGCAAACATACAAATATTCACTCTTTATAATATTAGTATAAAAGTATAGATAGCCTATGTTACACGCTGATAATGCAGCTTTCTATAGGTGACAGAATTTTTAAACACTAGTCCACTAGTTTTTGCAAACATACAAATATTCACTCTTTATAATATTAGTATAAAAGTATAGATAGCCTATGTTACACGCTGATAATGCAGCTTTCTATAGGTGACAGAATTTTTAAACACTAGTCCACTAGTTTTTGCAAACATACAAATATTCACTCTTTATAATATTAGTATAAAAGTATAGATAGCCTATGTTACACGCTGATAATGCAGCTTTCTATAGGTAAAAGAATTTTCAAAATAGTTCGACTAGTTCTTGAGTTTATTCATAACAAACAAGAATAGGTCTCTGTTCAACGCTCGAAGAGGTCAGACGCAAGCGCGGTCACTTAAACGAGCTCCGCGTGGCAATAAATACTTAAAAATCAGTCGTGCGTGCGTTTTAAGTGCAAAAAACGTGTGTAATACGTCATTCGACGCGGCTCGACGCGAGCTACACAGTGGTGTTTTCCGCGTCGAGATCCGAAGAAATTTGAGGAAAATACAGAATTTTTAAGTGTGAAAAAGTGACGGAAAAAACTTCGCGCGAAAACGCTGCCAAATTTTGCGCGGGAAGGTGCGCAGCTGGTGGTACCATTGGATAGCGGGTACCTTCGGCCTATTTGTCGTGGAAAGTCCGGATTTTTTCCGGCCTTGGGAACGACACCGCGACCAAAACTTCGAAGGCCCCCGCAGTTGGGTCCCCTTAGCGGGCCCCGGAAAAATATTCCAGACGGACCTGAAGCAGCGGATGGACCAGGCGAGCGTATTCGAGAAAAAATTTTGAAAATCGGCCCACTAAAACCGGAGATATCACGAGTTTTAGTTTTCCGGGAAAGTGAAGTGTTTTTCGGGAGCTTACACTCGCTCAGGGATAAAGTCGCGTGGAAGCCCTCTATACAGTGATGTGCAGTTTTTTCTCCTGTATTTTTTAGTACAAAAACCAAGTTCATAGGACAAATACTTTGGCAAAAACCGTAAAAAAGGATTTTGCTCAAAATTTATATAAATAAAAAACGAAAACCTCAAATATTAAAAATCTCCAAAAAGAAAAATATCATCAGATAGCCCTTGTTTTAAAAAAGTGAGAAGGAAGAAGAACAGTGAAGATTGGACAACGGAGGCCGGAGATATAAGGAAAAAAACCAAAACAGTCATAGGGGTCTAAACAACTGGTCGGTCATCATTGGTTTTTGCTTAATCCTGAAGTCCAAGATCGCCGTAGAGGAAAATAGCTAGTACCACCGAATTACACTTCAAAAGTTGTATATAGGAACACAAGCAGCCCCGGAATCGGACTCGGTTGGGCGCCGGGATACTCTGGAGAAACGTTGGGTAAATCCACGCTAAGTTGACCCGCGGCTAACAAAACTATACTACTGCCTGCACCGGGACGTGTCCGCTGAAAATTAAATTAAGATCTTTGAAGGCGCATAACTCTGCAACCACTAAAGCCAAAATTCAGTGGGACACGTCATTGGGTTCGGAAAATTAACACCTTTTTCCCAACTTGGCGGGATTACTATAGTCCCCCACCCGACTTCACCTGTAAAAATTTGAAAATCCCATAACTCCCTTTCCCTACGTAGTACACAGTTGTGCGATACGTCGTTGGATAGGCCTCATTGAGATCTGTCCGGCGGCCTATCGTCCTTAACTGGTTCTACGCCCGGTTTTGTCTGAAAAATTAAAATAATCTATTTTAGGCCTTATATATCAAAATTTATTCCAAATTTACTCCCAAACCGATCTCCCCTCCTATAACCTTCCCTAACCCTCTATTTGGCTACCTTTCCTCCCCCCATTGTTTCTTTCTCTGGGTGCCCTGGGGGCCCGATTCGGGTCTGGGTTCTGGCAAAAATAAAATAATTACTATACAGAGACTTAGCTTAAGTTAGAATAAGTTAGATTTAAGATTGATCGGGCTATTGTACTAATTAATTTAATTAGTGACAAATAAGTCTGTTTTAAGTATTTTGACGGAGCCCTTTTACAGCTTCAATTTTATTAATTAATATTGTATATTTTATTTTATTTTGACATTTTAATTTTAATCATATTGACATTGTGCAAAGAATTTATTTCATTGATTGTTAATTCTGTACATATTTTAACCGGATTATTATTGTATATTGTTTTAACATTGAATTTGATATTATTTGACATTATTGTTTTTACCTACGAAATTTTTTATATTTTATATTTTGTTTTGACTTTATATTTTATATTTTATAATCTAATTTGTATCTTCACAGTGACTATTTTGAGTATATACTATACCATATAATACCATAAGTCAATATTGACTGACCTGCATTGTACACTGTTTTAAAAATATTATTATTTACATCTTTGAATATTGAAATTGATTTCATTGTTCAGTCTTGATTCGTTATATTATTTTATTTTTATTTTTCATTTTATTTTGACGTGGTATATTTGTTGTATTTACTCTGATATTTGTTTGTTTTAGCACTAAGTTAATTAAGTCGTTTTACAGCTCTTTAGTACTAAGTGTGGACGAGCCCATATACAGCTCAGACTTGAACGAGGCCACTATACAGCCGAACTCAGAGACAACAATCCCTCCGATGATGCTGCGGTCTCCAGCGGCGGACCGACCGAGAGCGGCACAAGCTGGAATAACCCAGGAGACTCCGCCTCCGTTGCCAAACGTCAGGAAGAGCATAGGGGAGTGGGAGACGGGGAAAGTCTCCATCTCTCCCCTGGCTCCGGCGGCGGGCACGGCGAGGCTAACGGAAAAAATTGAATATCCCGATAGAGTCACTGAGGCGAGGGCCTGCCTGAAAAAGGCAAAGCTCAGCCTCAGTGCCTCAAGAAACATTAAAACGGAAATAAAGAACAACATCATCCAGGCTCTCGACCGGCTCCTCGCCTTGGTGAAGGAGGCGGAGTCCGAAGGGAATAAGAACAAACATGTGGGCTCGGGGGCGGGGAGGGTTAAGCCTCCTCCTCTCCCCCCTCCCCCCCCCGGCCCACATCGCACAAACGGATGCGAAACTATTAGAGGCCTTGGAAAGGCATGCCAACCTCCTCAAAGCAAACGAGGTGGCATTGCGGGACCACACAAAATTGATAAATAAATTAGAAGAAGAAACAAAAAAGACGAAGCCTGTTGGTCCCGCAAGGTCCTACGCGGAGACCGTAGCGCGGAAAACTGTTGACAGACCAACACTGCACTCGGTGGTCGTGGCGTCGGAGGACGTCACGGACACCGGGGAGCAAGTTTTAGATAAGATCAGGGAGGCGGTCAAAGCAAAAGATGGCTGGGTGAAGGTTGAAAGGGTGAGAAAAGCCAAAGAAAGGAAAATAGTGATTAGTTGTAGGACGGAAGAAGAAAGGAGCAAAATTAAGGATAGGATAGAAAAGTCGGGGAAAAGGCTTCTTTGCGGCGAGGTCGAGAACAGGGATCCTCTGCTGATCCTTTGGGACGTCCTATCGGTAAACAACGATGAGGACGTCCTAAAGGCGATCAGGAATCAGAACCGGTCCCTGTTTGATGGCCTCGACGAAAGGAAGTCGAGGATGACAGTGAAGTACAGAAGGAGAGCAAGGAATCCGCTCACGGGGCACGTCGTTCTGAGCACCTCTCCGGAGGTGTGGAAAAGGGCGACCGAACTCGGGGCCCTGCACATTGATTTGCAACGTGTCAGGGTCGCGGACCAGTCGCCCTTGGTGCAGTGTTCGAGGTGTCTGGGCTATGGTCACAGCAAAAGGTTTTGCACCGGGACGGAGGACCTGTGCAGCCACTGCGGGGGGCACCATTTAAAGATGGTGTGCCCCGAGTGGAGGGCGGGGACTCCCCCGGCCTGTCGCAACTGTGCTGTGGCCAAGCTCGGAGACCGAGGGCACAACGCACTCAGCCAGGCGTGCCCCGTGAGAGTGAAATGGGATGCCATAGCACGCTCCGCCACTCAGTATTGCTAAGGGCACCCCTGAGAGTAGCCGCACCTATGGGCTCTTGCAAGTCAACTTGCAACGAAGCCGACTAGCTACCTCCGAGCTCCTAGTGGAAGCAGGGAAAAGGGGTACGGCCGTAGCGCTCCTCCAGGAGCCCTATGTGGGGGGGGCCGGCACGGTTCGGGGTCGGAGGGGGATGCGGGTCTTCCAGAACCCCACTCCGGAAGAAGGTACTGTTAAGGCTGCCATAGTAGTCTTTGACAGCAGCCTTAAGGTTACACAGTACCCAGAACTCACCACTAATAACATCGTAGTGGTGGGGATACGGATGGGGCGCTGGACGACAACGTTTACCTCCCTCTATTTCGAGCCGGGCCGGCCAATTGAACCCTACATTGGGCTTCTGAAGAGAGTGGGGGCTGGGAGGTGGTTGGTCGGTGGAGATGCGAACGCCAAGAGTCCATGGTGGGGCAGTGACAAGATAGACTCAAGGGGGGAAGAGCTTTCAGGTAGTCTGGATGAGCTTGGCCTCGAACTTCTGAACGTTGGTGATGCTCCGACCTTCGACACTGTCCGAGGGGGGCGGCGTTTCTGCAGTCATGTGGACATCACTGCATGTTCACATGACCTGCTGGACCTGGTGGAGGACTGGAAGGTCCTCAACGATTTAACAGGTTCCGACCACAACGGCATCGCATTCAGGCTGAACCTCGGACCTTCCCGAGGAATGGAAGTGGTCAGATCGACCAGAAGGTACAACACTCAAAAAGCAGATTGGCAAAAGTTTAGGTCCAAAATCTTAGAACTTATAGGGGAATATGGGATGGGAGAGGGTGTTGTACCAGATAGGGAACAAACTATTTCGGCTGTGCAAAATTACACCAAATTGGTAATAGAGGCGTCTGACCGCGCCATTCCGAGGAGGGGGACGAGGGAAAAGCTAGCGTTGCCGTGGTGGTCGCAGGACCTGGAAATCTTGAAGAAGGAGGTCGCCACCAGGAAAAATAGAATCAGGAACGCCGCACCCGTCCGACGGTCGTGGGTCGTCGAGCAGTACGTTCGGAAGAAGGCAGAGTACGAGCAGGCCGTGAGGCAGGCTCAAACGGACTCCTGGAAGTCCTTCTGCGAGCGACAGAGTGGCGAGAGTATGTGGGATGGCATCTACAGAGTGATTGGTAGAACGGCCATCAGAGAGGAGGACCCGCCGCTGGTTCGAGACGGTAGGGCTCTCGATGCGAGGGAATCGGCGGAGTGGCTTGCGGAGGTGTTCTACCCGAAAGACCACGCAACTTCGGATGAAGGGATTCACCGCCAGATCAGAGCGGAAGCGGACGGGGTGAACGTGGGGGAGCAAAACTCACCCTGCGACCCCCCGTTCACGCTGACCGAGCTAGAAATGGCGGTGAAGTCCTTCAATCCGAAGAAGGCCCCCGGCTCCGATGGGCTCACTGCTGACATCTGTTCAAGGGCCATCGGCTGTAACCCCAAAGTCTTTTTGGGGTTATTAAACAGCTGCATGGCCCACCATATTTTTCCTAAAATATGGAAAGAAGCAGCAGTGATTGTCCTTCGGAAACCGGGGAGGGATAGTTACACCGTCCCCAAGTCATTCCGACCCATTGGACTGCTGCCCGTGCTCGGAAAGGTATATGAGAAAATGCTAGTGGCTCGCCTCAAATACCATCTGTTGCCGGGGATTAGCGACCGCCAGTATGGCTTTGTGCCCCAGAAGAGCACCGAAGGCGCCCTCTATGACCTAGTGTCGCGAATATATAAGAAGCTCGATGAGAAGAAGATTATAGTATTGGTGTCATTGGACATAGAGGGGGCCTTCGACAGCGTCTGGTGGCCCATGGTTAGGGTCAGACTGGCGGAAGCGGGATGCCCGGTTAACCTGAGGCGAGTCCTCGACAGCTACCTCGCCGACAGGACGGTAAACGTCAGATACTGCGGCGAGGTTCATAGTGCCGAGCCGAGCAGGGGCTGCATCCAAGGGTCAATAGCCGGACCCTTGCTTTGGAACCTGACGCTCGATCCACTGCTGCGGGGCCTGGAAAGTAGAGGCGTCTACTGCCAGGCCTTTGCGGACGACGTGGTCCTCGTTTTTGATGGAGACGGGGCGCTCCAGATAGAGCAGAATGCCAATGCCACTCTCGCGTATGTTTTGGAGTGGGGTGTCAAAAATAAGCTTAGGTTCGCACCAGGCAAAACCAATGCTATGGTGCTGACCAGAAAGCTTAAGTTTGACACCCCACGCCTCACCATGGGCGGGATTGACGTTGGCATGAGGGACAAAATCAAATTGCTGGGGCTGATCATAGACAAGGGTCTCACCTTCAAGGAACACGTAAAGAGTGTGACCAAGAAGGCCCTCGGGGTTTACAAGCAGCTCGGGAGGGCAGCCAAAGTCAGTTGGGGCCTCCATCCCGAGGTCGTTCGCTCCATTTATATCGCCGCGGTGGAACCAATTATCACCTACTCTGCGAGTGCGTGGGTATCTGCGACTCGCAGAGTGGGGGTTAAGCGGATCTTGAACGCTGTGCAGCGGGGTTTCGCGCAGAAAATCTGCAGAGCCTACCGAACGGTGTCCCTGAACTCAGCCTTATTACTGGCTGGGATACTCCCCCTTGACTTACGAGTTCGTGAGGCTGCCTCATTATACGAGGCCAAGAGCGGAGTACCACAGCCGGAGCTTGGGGACAGGGACATCGAGCGGGGGGTTCTTGCGGCCGAGGCTCCCCACCCCGCCGAGCTGGTTAGCCTTGAGTTCGGAAGCCTGGTGGACGAGGACGAGCTTTTAGCCAATAGCGCCTACCATCTGCGCATCTTTACGGACGGCAGCAAGATTGACGGTCGGGTGGGCGCCGCACTATCCTTATGGAAGGGCGACGCCGAAACCAGGGCCGTCAAGCTTGGTCTGCCGTCGTATTGCACCGTCTACCAGGCAGAGCTCTTGGCGCTATGCGAGGCGTCGAGGGTTGCCCTCGGGCGCAGCGAAACTTCCGTCGCGATATACAGCGATTCAAGGTCCGCACTGCAGTCCATCGCGGCGAGTAAGTGCTCGCACCCTCTAGCAGCTGAAACAAGAAGGAACCTTAATAACATCTGCAAGGAAAACCGAATAATTAAATTATTCTGGATCAAAGCCCACGCTGGACTAGAGGGTAACGAGAGGGCGGACTACCTCGCGAGGGAGGCCGCACTGAAGAGTAAGCGAAAGCCGGCGTACGACCTGTGTCCGGTCTCGTTCGTCAAGCGGTGCATCCGTATGCGCTCGCTTGACGAATGGGACCAAAGATACAGGGAAGGTGCGACGGCCGGAGTTACTAAGCTGTTCTTCCCTGGAGCCATAGAGGCTTATAAAACCCTGAGGAAGGTGAGCCTTGAAGGTGTGATGACCCAGGTCTTAACGGGGCACGGTGGGTTCTCCGAGTACTTGCATCGGTTCAAGCGCAAGGAGAGCCCATCGTGCATTTGTTCCAGCAAGAACGAGGATGTCCCGCATGTTCTGCTGGAGTGTCCGGTCTTCGCCAAGGAAAGGATGGAGTTAGAGTACGAGCTGGATATGGAAGTGTGCCTAGCCAATCTTAGTGCGATGATCGCCGGTAGCCAGAGAGAGAAGTTTATGGAATATTGTAAAAGCATAGCGACTAGGGTGATTGAGAGGAATAAAACGTGAATAAAATTGCAAATAGTTTAAGTTTTAATATATTAATACACAATGTTTTAAATTATTTATTGTATTAATTGTTTTAATTGTTAATATTGTTAATATAATTTTAAATTGCTTATAAATTATTAATGTTTTAGTTATTTCCATCATTTTATGTAAATTAATTGCTTTTGAAATTATTAATGTTATATAATGGCTCAATTTGTGTAATGTCTTTAATCAATTTATTAATGTTTTAACCAATTTAATTAATGTTTTAATGTATGTATTTTTATGTCTATGTGTATAATATGAAAGCCTTGCGTACAATCATTTAAAACCCTAGTCACTAGTAATTAAGAAATAAAAAGTAGAAATAAGGACAGTTTACAGAATAGGAAGTAAGGGTATAGACGGGAATCCCACCCGTTATAGTATGAATGTGAGATGTATAAAAGAAAGAAATAGTATGGAGAATAAAAGTACGAGAAGCAAGCAAGCGAGAAATGGTATGGAAGAGTAACTGCAGAAATAGGCTACGACCCTGTGTCGAAGGGATAAGCATTTAAAAAAAAAAAAAAAAAAAAAAAAAAAAAAAAAAAAAAAAAAAGAAAAGAAAAAAAAAAAAAAAAAAAAACAAACAAGAATACAAATCTTTTCTCTTCAGATAAATAATTGGACCCATTCCAAAAAAAATCACTTGTAGATACTTAGCTCATACATATCTGTGAATAAGATAGATTGCTCATTTTGATTATATTAAATCAGTGTTAGGTATAACTTCATAATCCATACTTAAGGCGATACTAAGGCTCGAGTTTACCAATACAGACGGTTATTTTTAAACAGCCGATTAAATTTTAAACAGCCGTTTAATAATATTTGGTTGATCACCATCGCTAAACTGCGGGTTAAACGCCCTAAACATCTGATTAATCATTAAGTTAATCAGATGTTTAGGGCATTTAACCCGCATTTTAGCGATTATGAACAAAAAAATGTTATTAAATGGCTGTTTAAATTTTAAACAGCTGTTTAAAAATAACCGTCTGTTGGTGAAATCGAGCCTGAGCCAATCGGTTGCCAAACCGGATGTTCAGAGGCTATCTCCTCTTTCATAAGTCAACATAAATTTTCGAAAAAAATATATGTTTTTTATTGATATTTTAACTATATAAGGTACATATAATATTGTTCAAACTATTTAACTACTATGTGAAAAAAAAATCAAAGTGAAGTCGTTTTTGGCTGAAAATTTGCATCTGCTTTTAAACGACAAGGAATATTTACATTTTAAAATGTTATTATAAATGCGAAAGTAACTCTGTCTGTCTGTCTGCTACCTTTTCACGCCTAAACTACTGAACGGATCATCGTGAAATTTTGCATACACGTTGTCAGGGATACAAGAAAGGACATAGGGTCCACCTTTTATCCAGAAAAAAGTATTATACCCGTGTGATCGTCTAAAAATATAAAGAACTAGCTGGTGGCCGCGACTTCGTCCGCGTTGAACGATGAAAGGTACCCTATGTCCTTTCTGGTGTCTCAGACAACGTGTATGCAAAATTTCATTGTGATCGGTTCAGTAGTTTTTGCGTGAAAGAGTCACAAACATCCATACATCCTCGTCGAAAGCCCTCGTCACTCTGCAAACAAACAGAGCCATCAAATACGAAGTCGGCTCTAGACTGTTTTTTTCCGTGAACGGGCCAGTCACAGCCGTCATTTCAAATAAACCCCTTCATTTGTCAACTTATTGATTGAATGTTCACCATTCAATATGTTTCAATAAGAAATTTCAGTTTGTTTATATACCGATTCTTAGTCGACAGTTAGGTCGACCGAGAATTTTTTTTTTAATATATTTTATACTAAGTAGATGGTGCCCGCGACTTCGTCCGAGTTGAAATTTGTTTTTTATTTTTTATAAAAGATGGGTTTGCTCTTGGCCAACAATCAACTGTGTAGCAAGGATGAGGCCTAAGATGGAGCGAACCTCATTCTCAACTCAGAAGATGCCTATTCACTCGAACCTAGAAAAAATTTGAATTATATGAGGTCAGGAGTTCCAAACCTTTGGCAGTGCGCTAAATAAAAGATGTTTTAAGTGTTATATATATATAACACTTAAGTGAGTATAAAATCTTTATTGCTGTGACGACGATGGCGCGGCCAGATTTTTTAAATATTTTTAGATGATCCCTCGGGAACAGTACATACTTTTTTCTGGATATTTTTTATTTATTTATAATTTTAACAATTTTAAGACTAATATAATATAATATATATATAATAACATGTAAAATGATTTTTTGATTATACAGTTTACAGGACAAACCAATTATTATAAAATATACAAACCTATTTATTTATAAAACTTAGAATTTTTTCTAAATGAAAGGTTACCCTATGTCCTTTCCTGTATCCAAAATTTCATGGTGATCGGTTCAGTAGTTTTTGCGTGAAAGAGTTCCAAACATACTTTCACATTTATAATACTAGCTGGTGCCCCCAACTTCGTCCGCGTTGAACGATGAAAGGTACCCTATGTCCTTTCCGGTGTCACAGACAACGTGTATGCAAAATTTCATAGTGATCGATTCAGTAGTTTTTGCGTGAAACAGTTACAAACATCCATACATCCAAACATACTTTCGCATTTATAATATTAGTAAGATTTATTCCGAAGTTATAATGGAAACGAACAAATGAGCCACAGCGAGGCGTAGCTGGATTCATTTAGTATTTAATAAAAAATATTATATAAATTTTTTATAAAATAGACAAAAAAGCTTAGGAAAATAAAAAAAATAAAAATAAAAAAAAATATCTTCACACATTTCACACAGCACCATCTTGTTCCACAGTAAGCAACTAATGCTTGTATTATGGATACCAGACAGTTGATACAATACATAGATTACTTTTTTTTTGTAAATACATACATATTATAAATACAAAACATCCACGACTCAGGTACAAAGGTAAAATGTTAACACATAAACATTTGTGTGTGCCCCTAGCGGGATTCGAACCGGCGACCGTTTGGTTAACAGCTAGGGTTACTAGCCACTAGACCAAACGTGTCGTCATATACTCAAATAACATTAGATGAGCAAAGAGACCTCTTACTGAGGCCTGTGTGATTTAAATCTGGGTTCACAAATAATATAAGGGCCAAACCATTACGATTCCGCAAATAACTTAACATTTAAAAGGACTCAAAACTTAATTTACTTAATGGCTTTCATTTGGAAAGTGTCAGACGCATTTAAAACTGCGACAAAGAAATTTATGAAGATTTCGTAAAGGCTCTATAATTTTATTTATAAGGAGCAGTCAAGAGAATCTGATTTCTCTTGACTGCTCCTTATTTTGTATTGCTTCAAAGGGCCTTTTGTTACGTTCAAAGGGCTTCATATAAGGTATATATATATTATATTATATTATGTCGCAGTATAATCGGAAAAAATGGATTTTTACAAAAATCCTAATATGTTTGCAAACGATTGGACCGGATAATAGGATATTAACAAAGAACTTTGTAATCAACAGAGGTACTTTCAGGAGCTTTGCAAAAATCCCAACGAAACGCTGATTGGTGAATGATGTATAGCTTCTAAAATTTTTCATCCAGAAAAAAAAGGACTATTCCCGAGGGATAAATAAAAAATAAAAAAACTAACACCTGACCAAAGTGTTATAGCAACACGAGGTCGAGCTTTTTTTTAAAATTTTCAACCCAGACGAAGTCGCGAACACCAGCTAGTAGTACATAAAAACATTCTAATTCTATTAAAATGCAATGTTGTTTAAAAAATTTCAAGTCAATACATCGATCAGTTTTCGAGTTTTGTGGACACAAATATACTGAATCTAAATTTTTATCTATATATACAGATATATATATATAATATTAATTTTATTAATAGATTTTTTTATATATACCTACTTACAGATAGCCACTGAAGAGCCTCGATTTTGACACTTCTTTTTTTGAGTATAGGATAACTTAGGCTCGAGTTGGTTTTAAAATTTAAACAGCCGTTTAATAATATTTTGTTGTTCACAGTCGCTAAACTGCGGGTTAAACGCCCTAAACATCTGATTAACTTAATGATTAATATGATGTTTAGGGCGTTTAACCCGCATTTTAGCGATGGTAAACAACAAAATATTATTAAACGGCTGTTTAAATTTTAAACAGCTGTTTAAAAATAACCGAACTCGAGCCTAAAGGGTGTTTAGGATCTTTTTATACTTTGTTGAATATAGGTGTATCTTTTTTTTAAATTATTAAATATATAAAAATTACAAAAAAGAAACCACATTAGTTTTAGTTATTTTACCAACAGAAAGAAATACTTCTTAATTGCGGTTAGCAAGTATGTATTGCGAAAATTGTGAACTCGCTCAACAAAATCAATGCGATTATTGTTTGATCTCTGATCTGTCTGACAATATTTGAGGACAAATTGCCCAACGCCCCGATCAAACTTTCAAGGTCGCGTTCAGAACTCGCGGCCTTTGAGGTGATTGTGCCTCTGTTTGATTCCGGCCTTATTGGGTCTCCTCAAACTAGTTCACCGTACCCTTTGCCGCCCAATTTGACAACTGTATGTCCCACAATACTGTTGACATTGCTACTTTAAGACCTATTTCCGAATTCACTTTAACACACCTCCCCTCGTTGTCATGGAGACGGAACGGCGCGCGCATCCAGTCTAGCCTAAACAACGGAGCTGAATGCTCGCGCCGCGAATACGCGTTCCAATTTCAAAAATTCATGTAAACAAACGCCGCTCGTCGATTGCTCTATTGTTCTTTTTTTAAAATTTACACAATTTGTTTTTTTATTTTTTATTTTTATTAATGGCAACAACAATTTAGTGGGTTATGTTAGTGACAGTTGAATGGAATCGGCGTTCATGGGTGACGACGTCAAGTGCGGAAGGGGAACTGTGAGTAACTTTTTTTTTATCAGATAACAATCGTGGCAAAGGCCGTGAGCTTGTAAAGTTATCTGTTGAACCTCTTTTTGGAAACTCATGAAGCTTTTACGAAGAGCTTTGGCATACGCTTGTGGATAGAGTCACTTTTAATGAGGTTTTTTTAAAGAGATTGCTTATATCTAATGAATTAATTATATTTAAATAATAATCTAAATAATTATTAATTATTATATTAGTAATTAATAATGATTTAACAATTGATCTGAATATTGCTATATTATTGGTATTTTTGTCTTTTATGTCTGATGTATTTTTGAAGTAGTGGCAGGGCACGCTTGCATTTCGCATTTATTTGGGCAGTACGTCTGGCGGCAGTAACCACCTCCTTGCAAAAGACCACAGTGAAATAATAGCATGTGTGTTTCGGTGAATGAGTAAGGGATACCAGAGTCCATTACCTACGTCGGTGCCTACGACTTCGTCCGCGTTGAACGATGAAAGGTACCCTATGTCCTTTCCGGTGTCTCAGACAACGTGTATGCAAAATTTCATGATGATCGGTTCAGTAGTTTTTGCGTGAATGAGTCACAAACATCCATACATCCAAACATACTTTCGCATTTATAATATTACAATATATAGTAAGGAAGTATGCTTAAAAGAAAGAATTTCAACTTTGTGGACTCTGTCCGTCCGGGGACGGGTCGCTACTAATATTATAAATGCGAAAGTGAGTTTGTTTAATATGTTTCCACGCCTTAACTAATTAACCGATCATTATGAAATGTTGCGGACGCATTTCATGCAGAAAAATTACTGACTTCGCCAGCGTAACATTATAAAATACTAGCTGTTGCTCGCGACTTCGTCCGCGTTGAACATAAAAAAAAGCAATATAACGCTTGACCTCGTTTTGCTATAACACTTTGGCCAGGCGTTAGTTTTTTATTTTTTATTGATCCCTCGGGAATAGTCCTTTTTTCTGGATGAAAGGTACCCTATGTCCTTTCTGGTGTCCCAGACAAATAGCTTTCTATATGTGAAGCAATTTTCAAAATCGGTTCAGTATTTTTTGAGTTTATTCATTACAAACATACAAAAATGCAAATCTTCTCTCTTTATAAAATTAGTATAGAAGCAAAGTTTATACTACTTAGGGCCTCTTTCACCATCTCTGAGTAAAGTGTCAAGTAAAGTAGGCTAAACCGCCATTTAAAGTCACCGGTAAACGGGAATGATGAAGATGTTATATACCTTTGTTTGTACGGTAAAAGTCACAAACATTAAAAAGAAAATAATTAAAAAAAAAAATCGCCTATCGAAGGACGCACTAAACCTAGTGCATAATTTAATAAAACATAAAATTATTTCTAAAAGTAACTTATCAACACTTCACTTGTAGTTGGTGAAAGAGGCACTTATATTTATTTAGTTATTTGTAAATATATAACACTTAGTGTCGCGTGCAACGATAAGTGTTATTTATATATGCGTAATACAATAATCCACTTATTTTATGCAAATCCAATATGATACCGTGTCGGACTAGTTATTTTATTATTTCATCAGACTCCTCCCGCTCATCTGACTCCGGCGCCTTCAGCGCTGAGAAACTTAAAAAAGATACTGATTCGCTTAGAGTGTGGTCGCCCTATGCTAGAAGGATTTAGTATCGGGTGACCACACTCCGAGCGTTTCCACCGCGAACGCTTGAAATTCAAAGTGTTCCGCGAGGCCTGAGTATCTTTTTTAAGTTTCTCAGCGCTTAGTGTGATAACTGCGTGTTTCACACTAAGCGCTTAGCACTTAGTGTAAAACACTATTTAGTGTGATATTGCACAAATTGATAGAAAGTTTTCGCCTGTCGCAAGTTGGTCGCAAGTCGTCTGCTGTTAGATAATAAGGCAGCGGGTTATAGGAAAACTCCTAATCGAGAAATCGGGCGGCTGTTAGATAATAATGCAGCCGCTGCATTATTATCTAACGTTAGACGACAGCGGACAATTTGCGATCGCATGTGCTGCCATACAAAAATGATGCACATAAATTTTAGTTATTGTCCGTAAAAGGTCATATCGCAAACCACACCTTTGTTATGAGTTATGTGATACCAAAAACACGATTTAGTGTGATATTGCACAAATTGATAGAAAGATTTCGACTGTCGCAAGTCGTCTGCTGTTAGATAATAAGGCAGCGGGTTATAGGAAAACTCCTAATCGAGAAATCGGGCGACCGATGCGGCCAGCTCTTTCTTCACGCAACGTCCTTTAGAAATTCAAAAAGAGAACACTGCAAGCGTCCTACATAGGATTCGGAGGAGCTAGATGTGTTATTCCTTTTGGCCAATTAGTTTCCTCCATGCCTATGTATAAAGTTGCTTAGTAAAAATTAAAAGTTTATAGGAAATTTGTATATATATATATATATATATATATATATATATATATATATATATATATATATATATATATATATATATTTCTAAAACTTAGTTTTTTAAAACATATTAATTTTTAACGGTTTTTAATTTAACATATCAACTTTTATAAATAAAAGTTGATATGTTAAATTAAAAACCGAATATTTATTAAGAGTAAATTTTACTAAAAATGTTTTTAAGTGATTTCAGCATTAATATTGTCAGAAGAATTAATTTACAGGTGGATAACTTATTTCTATATTATATTCTATAAAACAATGTTGCTTTCTGGCTCTGTCTGCTTTTATGAAAATCTTTAATTTAATTTAATTTATTTTTCTATCTTCTATCTTCTTACATATAAAATTCTCGTGTCACGGTGTTTGTAACCAAACTCCTCCGAAATGGCTTGACTGATTTTTATGATTTTTTTTGTTCGGTAAGTGTGAGAATAGGTCGTAAACTATTTTTTATAGCCCTAATTGATAAGGGTGGCGCACCCCACTTTTTTTTTATATGGCAAAACAATGTTTGCTGGGTCAACTAGTTACATATTTTATATAACTTAATTAAGTATGTAAGTAGAAATAAAAATAAAAAAATTTTTGCAACAAATCCAATATGATACCGTGTCAGACTAGTTCTTTTATTCTATTACTAGCTGGTGCCCGCGACTTCGTCCGCGTTGAACGATGAAAGGTACCCTATGTCCTTTCCGGTGTTCCAGACAACGTGTATGCAAAATTTCATGGCGATCGGTTCAGTAGTTTTTGCGTGAAAGAGTCACAAACATCCATACATCCATACATACTTTCGCATTTATAATATTAGTACGGATACATATTTTATAGAAACAAATTAAATCCGTGCAATGTCGGACGCGGGCTGCTAGTCTAAAATAATATTCACTCAGCAGTCAGCATATTATATATTATGTGGTCTTTTAACATAGTATTCGCTGGAGCCTCTTTAAAAAAACATAAGATTTTCAAACACTCAACAGTCAATGAAACCGTTGAAAGATTTGGGACTTATTTCAAATATTATTTTTTGCAAAATGGGGAGTGTCAGTTCATCTGCCATTTACACAGTGTACTCCTGAGTCAGAAGTGCTTTAGGTTCAGTAAACCATTAGTTCAATATTAATGAATATTAATGAGTTATTGGTCATTAATATTCATTAAATTATTGAACATCATGATCAATTAAGTGTGATTGAATCACAAGACTGTGAAATATATGATGTTCTTCAAATTATAGCTAAATTTTTTTTTATTGAAGACTAGCTGTTGCACGAGACTTCGTCTGCGTAACTTTATAAAATATAGCCTATGTTACTCGCTGATAATGTAGCTTTCTATAAGTGAAAGATTTTTTAAAATCGATTCAGTAATTTTTGAGTTTATACAAAGCTTCTCTCTTTTAGTAGAATACTAGCTGGTGCCGGCGACTTCGTCCGCGTTGAACGATGAAAGGTACCCTATGTCCTTTCTGGTGTTCCAGACAATGTGTATGCAAAATTTCATGGTGATCGGTTCACTAGTTTTTGCGTCAAAGAGTTACAAACATCCATACATCCAAACATACTTTCGCATTTATAATACTAGCTGGTGCCCGCGACTTCGTCCGCGTTAAACGATGAAATGTACCCTATGTCCTTTCTGGTGTCCCAGACAACGTCTATGCAAAATTTCATGGTGGTGATTATTAGCTGGTGCCCACGACTTCGTCCGCGTTGAACGATGAAATGTACCCTATGTCCTTTCTGGTGTTCCAGACAACGTGTATGCAAAATTTCATGGTGATCGGTTCACTAGTTTTTGCGTCAGAGTTACAAACATCCATACATCCAAACATACTTTCGCATTTATAATACTAGCTGGTGCCCACGACTTCGTCCGCGTTGAACGATGAAATGTACCCTATGTCCTTTCTGGTGTTCCAGACAACGTGTATGCAAAATTTCACGGTGATCGGTTCAGTAGTTTTTGCGTGAAAGAGTCACAAACATACTTTCGCATTTATAACATTAGTACGGATTTCAATTGTTATACAGAATATATATTAATAGTTTTAAATAACTATTCCAACTTAAAGTTAATTTATTCTGATCTTTATTATTTATTTACCCAAATATTGAAGTGGGAAAATAGGAAATTGAGTGTCAATATGAAATAAACCTTGAAGGCTATTTAAAAAAAAAAACAAAAGCCGATCTTTTATTTGTTTTCCCTATTCAAGCTCGGTCAATTTTGACAGTTCTTTTTTTGAGTATAGGATAACTTAGGCTCGAGTTCACCAACAGAAAGTTAGTTTTTAAACAGCTGTTTAAAATTTAAACAGCCGTTTAATAATATTTTGTTGATCACCTTAGCTAAACTGCGGGTTAAACGCCCTAAACATCTGATTACTTAATGATTAATATGATGTTTAGGGCGTTTAAACAGCATTTTAGCGATTTTGAACAACAAAATATTATTAAACGGCTGTTTAAATTTTAAACAGCTGTTTTAAAACAACCGTCTGTTGGTGAACTCGAGCCTAAGTTAATCAGATGTTTAGGGCGTTTAAACCGCATTTTAGCGATTTTGAACAACAAAATATTATTAAACGGCTGTTTAAATTTTAAACAGCTGTTTAAAAATAACAGTCTGTTGGTGAACTCGAGCCTAAAGGGTGTTTAGGATCTTTTTATACTTTGTTGAATATAGGTGTATCTTTTTTTTTAATTATTAAATATATAAAAATTACAAAAAAGAAACCACATTAGTTTTAGTTATTTTACCAACAGAAAGAAATACTTCTTAATTGCGGTTAGCAAGTATTGCGAAAATTGTGAACTCGCTCAACAAAATCAATGCGATTATTGTTTGATCTCTGATCTGTCTGACAATATTTGAGGACAAATTGCCCAACGCCCCGATCAAACTTTCAAGGTCGCGTTCAGAACTCGCGGCCTTTGAGGTGATTGTGCCTCTGTTTGATTCCGGCCTTATTGGGTCTCCTCAAACTAGTTCACCGTACCCTTTGCCGCCCAATTTGACAACTGTATGTCCCACAATACTGTTGACATTGCTACTTTAAGACCTATTTCCGAATTCACTTTAACACACCTCCCCTCGTTGTCATGGAGACGGAACGGCGCGCGCATCCAGTCTAGCCTAAACAACGGAGCTGAATGCTCGCGCCGCGAATACGCGTTCCAATTTCAAAAATTCATGTAAACAAACGCCGCTCGTCGATTGCTCTATTGTTCTTTTTTTAAAATTTACACAATTTGTTTTTTTATTTTTTATTTTTATTAATGGCAACAACAATTTAGTGGGTTATGTTAGTGACAGTTGAATGGAATCGGCGTTCATGGGTGACGACGTCAAGTGCGGAAGGGGAACTGTGAGTAACTTTTTTTTTTATCAGATAACAATCGTGGCAAAGTCCGTGAGCTTGTAAAGTTATCTGTTGAACCTCTTTATGGAAGCTCATGAAGCTTTTACGAAGAGCTTTGGCATACGCTTGTGGATAGAGTCACTTTTAATGAAGTTTTTTAAGAGATTGCTTGCTTATATCTAATGAATTAATTATATATAATTATTTATATATCATCTAAATAATAATAATAATTAATTGGTAATTAATAATGATTTAACAATTGACCTCAATATTGCTCTATTACTTGAATTTTTGTCTTTTATGTCTGATGTATTTTTGAAATAGTGGCAGGGCACTATTTCAAAAATATTTGGGCAGTACGTCTGGCGGCAGTAACCACCCCTTTGCAAAAGACCACAGTGAAATAATAGCATGTGTGTTTCGGTGAATGAGTAAGGGATACCAGAGCCCATTACCTACGTCGGTGCCTACGACTTCGTCCGCGTTGAACGATGAAAGGTACCCTATGTCCTTTCCGGTGTCCCAGACAACGTGTATGCAAAATTTCATGGTGATTGGTTCAGTAGTTTTTGCGTGAATGAGTCACAAACATCCATACATCCAAACATACTTTCGCATTTATAATATTACAATATATAGTAAGGAAGTATGCTTATAAGAAAGAATTTCAACTTTGTGGACTCTGTCCGAAGCCGGGGGCGGGTCGCTACTAATATTATAAATGCGAAAGTGAGATTGTTTAATATGTTTCCACGCCTTAACTAATTAACCGATCATTATGAAATGTTGCGGACGCATTTCATGCAGCAGGCGTTAGTTTTTTATTTTTTATTGATCCCTCGGGAATAGTCCTTTTTTCTGGATGAAAGGTACCCTATGTCCTTTCTGGTGTCCCAGACAAATAGCTTTCTATATGTTAAGCAATTTTCAAAATCAGTCCAGTATTTTTTGAGTTTATTCATTACAAACATACAAAAATGCAAATCTTCTCTCTTTATAACATTAGTATAGAAGCAAAGTTTATACTACTTAGGGCCTCTTTCACCATCTCTGAGTAAAGTGTCAAGTAAAGTAGGCTAAACCGCCATTTAAAGTCACCGGTAAACGGGAATGATGAAGATGTTATATACCTTTGTTTGTACGGTAAAAGTCACAAACATTAAAAAGAAAATAATTTTAAAAAAAAATCTCCTATCGAAGGACGCACTAAACCGAGTGCATAATTTAATAAAACATAAAATTATTTCTAAAAGTAACTTATCAACACTTCACTTGTAGTTGGTGAAAGAGGCACTTATATTTATTTAGTTATTTGTAAATATATAACACTTAGTGTCGCGTGCAACGATAAGTGTTATTTATATATGCGTAATACAATAATCCACTTATTTTATGCAAATCCAATATGATACCGTGTCGGACTAGTTATTTTATTATTTCATCAGACTCCTCCCGCTCATCTGACTCCGGCGCCTTCAGCGCTGAGAAACTTAAAAAAGATACTGAGGCGCTTAGAGTGTGGTCGCCCTATGCTAGAAGGATTTAGTATCGGGTGACCACACTCCGAACGTTTCCACCGCGAACGCTTGAAGTTCAAAGTGTTCCGCGAGGCCTGAGTATCTTTTTTAAGTTTCTCAGCGCTTAGTGTGATAACTGCGTGTTTCACACTAAGCGCTTAGCACTTAGTGTAAAACACTATTTAGTGTGATATTGCACAAATTGATAGAAAGTTTTCGCCTGTCGCAAGTTGGTCGCAAGTCGTCTGCTGTTAGATAATAAGGCAGCGGGTTATAGGAAAACTCCTAATCGAGAAATCGGGCGGCTGTTAGATAATAATGCAGCCGCTGCATTATTATCTAACGTTAGACGACAGCGGACAATTTGCGATCGCATGTGCTGCCATACAAAAATGATGCACATAAATTTTAGTTATTGTCCGTAAAAGGTCATATCGCAAACCACACCTTTGTTATGAGTTATGTGATACCAAAAACACGATTTAGTGTGATATTGCACAAATTGATAGAAAGATTTCGACTGTCGCAAGTCGTCTGCTGTTAGATAATAAGGCAGCGGGTTATAGGAAAACTCCTAATCGAGAAATCGGGCGACCGATGCGGCCAGCTCTTTCTTCACGCAACGTCCTTTAGAAATTCAAAAAGAGAACACTGCAAGCGTCCTACATAGGATTCGGAGGAGCTAGATGTGTTATTCCTTTTGGCCAATTAGTTTCCTCCATGCCTATGTATAAAGTTGCTTAGTAAAAATTAAAAGTTTATAGGAAATTTGTATATATATATATATTTCTAAAACTTAGTTTTTTAAAACATATTAATTTTTAACGGTTTTTAATTTAACATATCAACTTTTAATAAAAGTTGATATGTTAAATTAAAAACCGAATATTTATTGAGAGTAAATTTTACTAAAAATGTTTTTAAGTGATTTCAGCATTAATATTGTCAGAAGAATTAATTTACAGGTGGATAACTTATTTCTATATTATATTCTATAAAACAATGTTGCTTTCTGGCTCTGTCTGCTTTTATGAAAATCTTTAATTTAATTTAATTTATTTTTCTATCTTCTATCTTCTTACATATAAAATTCTCGTGTCACGGTGTTTGTAACCAAACTCCTCCGAAATGGCTTGACTGATTTTTATGATTTTTTTTGTTCGGTAAGTGTGAGAATAGGTCGTAAACTATTTTTTATAGCCCTAATTGATAAGGGTGGCGCACCCCACTTTTTTTTATATGGCAAAACAATGTTTGCTGGGTCAACTAGTTACATATTTTATATAACTTAATTAAGTATGTAAGTAGAAATAAAAATAAAAAAATTTTTGCAACAAATCCAATATGATACCGTGTCAGACTAGTTCTTTTATTCTATTACTAGCTGGTGCCCGCGACTTCGTCCGCGTTGAACGATGAAAGGTACCCTATGTCCTTTCCGGTGTTCCAGACAACGTGTATGCAAAATTTCATGGCGATCGGTTCAGTAGTTTTTGCGTGAAAGAGTCACAAACATCCATACATCCAAACATACTTTCCCATTTATAATATTAGTACGGATACATATTTTATAGAAACAAATTAAATCCGTGCAATGTCGGACGCGGGCTGCTAGTCTAAAATAATATTCACTCAGCAGTCAGCATATTATATATTATGTGGTCTTTTAACATAGTATTCGCTGGAGCCTCTTTAAAAAACATAAGATTTTCAAACACTCAACAGTCAATGAAACCGTTGAAAGATTTGGGACTTATTTCAAATATTATTTTTTGCAAAATGGGGAGTGTCAGTTCATCTGCCATTTACACAGTGTACTCCTGAGTCAGAAGTGCTTTAGGTTCAGTAAACCATTAGTTCAATATTAATGAATATTAATGAGTTATTGGTCATTAATATTCATTAAATTCTTGAACATCATGATCAATTAAGTGTGATTGAATCACAAGACTGTGAAATATATGATGTTCTTCAAGTTATAGCTAAATTTTTTTTTATTGAAGACTAGCTGTTGCACGAGACTTCGTCTGCGTAACTTTATAAAATATAGCCTATGTTACTCGCTGATAATGTAGCTTTCTATAAGTGAAAGATTTTTTAAAATCGATTCAGTAATTTTTGAGTTTATACAAAGCTTCTCTCTTTTAGTAGAATACTAGCTGGTGCCGGCGACTTCGTCCGCGTTGAACGATGAAAGGTACCCTATGTCCTTTCTGGTGTTCCAGACAATGTGTATGCAAAATTTCATGGTGATCGGTTCACTAGTTTTTGCGTCAAAGAGTTACAAACATCCATACATCCAAACATACTTTCGCATTTATAATACTAGCTGGTGCCCGCGACTTCGTCCGCGTTGAACGATGAAATGTACCCTATGTCCTTTCTGGTGTTCCAGACAACGTGTATGCAAAATTTCATGGTGATCGGTTCACTAGTTTTTGCGTCAGAGTTACAAACATCCATACATCCAAACATACTTTCGCATTTATAATACTAGCTGGTGCCCGCGACTTCGTCCGCGTTGAACGATGAAATGTACCCTATGTCCTTTCTGGTGTTCCAAACAACGTCTATGCAAAATTTCATGGTGGTGATTACTAGCTGGTGCCCACTACTTCGTCCGCGTTGAACGATGAAATGTACCCTATGTCCTTTCTGGTGTTCCAAACAACGTCTATGCAAAATTTCATGGTGGTGATTACTAGCTGGTGCCCACTACTTCGTCCGCGTTGAACGATGAAAGGTACCCTATGTCCTTTCTGGTGTTCCAAACAACGTCTATGCAAAATTTCATGGTGGTGATTACTAGCTGGTGCCCACTACTTCGTCCGCGTTGAACGATGAAAGGTACCCTATGTCCTTTCTGGTGTTCCAGACAACGTGTATGCAAAATTTCATGGTGATCGGTTCACTAGTTTTTGCGTCAAAGAGTTACAAACATCCATACATCTAAACATACTTTCGCATTTATAATACTAGCTGGTGCCCGCGATTTCGTCCGCGTTAAACGATGAAATGTACCCTATGTCCTTTCTGGTGTCCCAGACAACGTCTATGCAAAATTTCATGGTGGTGATTATTAGCTGGTGCCCACGACTTCGTCCGCGTTGAACGATGAAATGTACCCTATGTCCTTTCTGGTGTTCCAGACAACGTGTATGCAAAATTTCACGGTGATCGGTTCAGTAGTTTTTGCGTGAAAGAGTCACAAACATACTTTCGCATTTATAACATTAGTACGGATTTCAATTGTTATACAGAATATATATTAATAGTTTTAAATAACTATTCCAACTTAAAGTTAATTTATTCTGATCTTTATTATTTATTTACCCAAATATTGAAGTGGGAAAATAGGAAATTGAGTGTCAATATGAAATAAACCTTGAAGGCTATTTAAAAAAAAAAACAAAAGCCGATCTTTTATTTGTTTTCCCTATTCAAGCTTTTTGTCAATCCAACAAACTAGATTGCCTATTAATACAAATTTTCTTTCCTTTCAATATTTTTTCTACAAAAATTACATTGTTATAAGTACTTAAGGCTATTGTTTATTGTTTTGATACACGTATATTGAAAATTTGAAAAATATTCATTATATGAAAAAAAAAATTCCTTTCGGGTTTTTTTTTCAGTAATTGATAAATAAATATTTTGATTTTGATTCGATATTTAATAATGAAACATAATATATTTTTTTAACTAAATGTAACAAGATGTTTTGTTGACAGCCAAAAGATTGTCAGAACTGTGCCACAGATAGTTTATTACCTGGATTAACATATAGAATACTTTTATCTATCGGCTAGTAAAATATACCTTTTTTTAGAACTTAGTCTCTTTCAATAGCTATAGTTTTTTATAATAACTAGTTCGAAATTACCTTCGATTTATTATATTATAGTTTTCATGAAATATTTTGTGTTAAATTTTTTTTATGAAGGATTAACTTTATAAAAAAAAAATTTTTTTTTAAAGACTATAAAAAAATTATCAACTATACAAAGCTAAAGTCAGTATCAACTTAATCTTGTATAACTTGAAAACATGGATCACTTCATTCTGTTGACAGTTCCAATTGAAATTTGAACAGAACTCCGAATGTGGTTTCTCGTGAACTCGTTCGTTCGGAAAAGTTTCAACTGTTCGATCTCTATTGGAACAGTTAAGAAATCCAAAGAACTAAATTGCGTACCAAACAAAACATTCAAACAGTATTTTGTTTATTAAATAATTTGTTAAAGAAAACCGTTTAAATCGTTAGAATATTTTCAGACGGGTTTCGGAAAAGGTTCAGCTGACGACGATCCTGAGAAGGAATCCCGAAAGAATATCAGGATTTGACGAAGCGTTTGGTCAAGTGGCTAGTAACCCTAGCTGTTAACCAAACGGTCGCCGGTTCGAATCCCACTAGGGGTACAAATGTTTATGTGTTAACATTTTACCTTTGTGCCTGAGTCATGGATGTTTTTTATTTATAATATGTATGTATTTACAAAAAGAAAAGTAATCTATGTATTCGCATTTATAATATTAGTATAGATAGCCTATGTTACTCGCTGATAAAGTAGCTTTCAATAGGTGAAAGAATTTTTAAAATCTGGTTAGTTGTTTTTATATTATGTATACAATAGTTATTGGCTTAAGAAATAAAGTATATTATTATTATTATAATTTATTCATTACAAACATACAAATCTTCTCTCTTTATAATATTAGTATAGATTAGACATAGGATAGGTAATACTAACTGAATATAGTATGGACTCTGAACAGTTTAAACCGAGGCTTCATTATCGCTTTAATAATACATGATTCTGCAACAAGCCAAGCCTTCTAAATAATAAAGCCTTCTAAATAATTTATTAAAATTGTGTCCCCATTGTAATATCGACTCTAAATTGTAACCAAAAAGTGTCAATTTCTGTTACGACCATTTTCTCAAAGAATTATTGTCATTTTTTTATGACAACTGCGTGATACTTTTGGCATTCAGCGAAAGAGGTGACAGATCTGCAAAAAATGAACTAAATGTACTCATTATAATTATCAGCGAGTAATCCGTACTAATATTATAAATGCGAAAGTATGTTTGGATGTATGGATGTTTGTGACTCTTTCACGCAAAAACTAGTGAACCGATCAGTATGAAATTTTGCATACACGTTGTCTGTGACACCGGAAAGGACATAGGGTACCTTTCATCGTTCAACGGAGACGAAGTCGCGGGCACCAACTGGTATAGGTCATATTTTATAAAATTACGCGGACAAAGTCACGTGAAACAGCTAGTCTTGAATATAGAAAAAACTTCAATTCAAACTTACAGTGAATTTTTGTTTTGCTGATAGCCTTTTACGACTTGGGCAAGCTTCGAGCTTTTTCAGCTCTCACGAAACAATTTATGACACACTAGCTGGTGCTCGCGACTTCGTCCGCGTTGAACGATGAAAGATACCCTATGTCCTTTCCGGTGTCACAGACAACGTGTATGCAAAATTTCATCGTGATCGGTTCAGTGGTTTTTGCGTGAAAGAGTCACAAACATCCATACATCCAAACATACTTTCGCATTTATAATATTAGTACGGATTATGTATTTTAGTATACTATAATATTTTTGATTTTTTATTACAACATAAATTATGCAAAACTTACTTATTAAAAACTTTAAAAATGTCTGTTGCATTTTCATATAATGAACTAACTAACTTAACTTTTCTAACTAGCAAACCCTTTGAAAAAAGCTAGTATTAGATATAGTTTTATACATATAAATGTGAAACCCAATAGACACTTTATTGAGTATTCGGATGGAGTGATGCTCAACCGGACACAGTGTCATCTGACCCGGATACAACCGTGTTCATTTCACCCGGACTGTTGTGCTATTGTTTGACAACTAGTCCACGGTTAATTATGTGGTAATTTGTGCTTACATTAATTACGTAATTGATTTCACATTAAGTATATTTATTTAACACTAACTGGTGCCCGCGACTTCGCTTGCGTTGAAAATTATATACTAAAACCTTCCTCGAAAATCGGTGCACTGAATTTATAGTTCATCGCGAAGAGACAGACAGACAGACGGACAGACGCGGCGGAGGACTTTGTTTTATAATATGTAGTGATATAATATTATCTTGAAAAAATTGTTAGGTACCTGTTTAATTTTCAAAATGCAATCTACATCGTGTAAGAAGTCGCAGGCACAGCTAGTATTTAATAAATAATTTTATTTTTAAACTAACTAATCCCCTCGACTTCGTTCGACTAACTAACTCTAATCCCCTTGACTTTATCTGAAGATATACAATATATGACGATATACAATATATGACGATATACAATGGCGCCATTTTTTTATATTTTTTGGCCGATCCCTAATGAACCAGGATTTTTTTTAAGGATTCCAAGATAAAAAGTATCTTATATGTTAATTCAGAAAATGAACTGAACGTTTTTCAATATAAAATGTAATAAAAGAATAAAATAAAATCTTCACAAACATTCGCATTTAATTTTATTATATATTAAAATATTTAAAATAAATTAAAATTGGCAAAAAATTGCTTTTAGATACTAAAAAAAATCATAATCTCATAAATAATGTTATAATCACAAAAAAATCAAATCATAGACATAAAAAAGTATGTTTGAATGAATGTATAGATGTTTGTGACTCTTTCATGCAAAAACTACTGAACCGATCACAATGAAATTTTGCATACACATTGTCTGTGACACCGGAAAGGACATAGAGTACCTTTCATCGTTCAACGCGGACGAAGTTTATATAAAAATCCATTCAGTTGCACCAGGTATTGAGGTAAAACCCTTAGGGCACTCCACTAATAGACGAGTCGAGAACACTCATCAATTAAACAGTTAGTTCTGTTAACATAAATAAAGTATCGAAGTGGATGTTTAAAATGAACTAGGTCAAGTCTCAACTGGTGACCGACCGACGATACTATTAGGTCTTTACATATGAAAGTGGCGTTTTGTAAGGGAGGAACATAAAGTCGATTTTTTTTTTTTTTAATATAATATATTTATTTAATCAAAGTATGTACCATTGCTATCAATGTATGTCCATTTTGTAAACTGAGTGACGCAAAGAAAAAACCAAAAGAGGAAAAAACAAATGAATTAATGTTTTCAAAACACAAAAGCACGAGTAAATAGCTGTATAAATTTGAAATTGGAATTCCTAACCATAGAGGAGATATTTGAGATCAAAGTGGCCAGTACGACAAAACGCCAATTTCATATGTAAGGACCTAATATTAAAATATCTAACAAATTGATTGATCAATAGTCGCTAACACGTAGTATACAAATTATTACACGATGCCATAACAATATCTAATTTTGACTTATTGCTTCCATAGTGGGAGTCAATTTAGAAATAGTGATGATAACAAAATCTAGGATACAATTTGGATGCTGTAGCTACACATATATATACTCGTATCATCTACATCAAAAATTTAACTACACCAGTCGATTAGTTAAAATTTAAAAAAATTATATATGGAAAAACATATTTATTTACATGTAAAGTCGCGGTATGAAAAGTTTCGTCACATTAAAGTCGACATTTGCTTGCAATAGGGCAAAGCTAACTACTTAATACTACTTACTCATCCTTGCTACACAGTTGGTTGTTGCCAAGGTTTGGAACTCCCTCCCTGCGTCTGTATTTCCGAGCTCATATAACCCAAATGTTTTCAAAGTTCGAGTGAATAGGCATCTTCTGTGTTGAGAATGAGGTTCGCTCCATCTTAGGCCTCATCCTTGCTGCACAGTTGGTTGTTGCCAAGGTTTGGAACTCCCTCCCTGCGTCTGTATTTCCGAGCTCATATAACCCAAATGTTTTCAAAGTTCGAGTGAATAGGCATCTTCTGTGTTGAGAATGAGGTTCGCTCCATCTTAGGCCTCATCCTTGCTGCACAGTTGGTTGTTGCCAAGGTTTGGAACTCCCTCCCTGCGTCTGTATTTCCGAGCTCATATAACCCAAATGTTTTCAAAGTTCGAGTGAATAGGCATCTTCTGTGTTGAGAATGAGGTTCGCTCCATCTTAGGCCTCATCCTTGCTGCACAGTTGGTTGTTGCCAAGGTTTGGAACTCCCTCCCTGCGTCTGTATTTCCGAGCTCATATAACCCAAATGTTTTCAAAGTTCGAGTGAATAGGCATCTTCTGTGTTGAGAATGAGGTTCGCTCCATCTTAGGCCTCATCCTTGCTGCACAGTTGGTTGTTGCCAAGGTTTGGAACTCCCTCCCTGCGTCTGTATTTCCGAGCTCATATAACCCAAATGTTTTCAAAGTTCGAGTGAATAGGCATCTTCTGTGTTGAGAATGAGGTTCGCTCCATCTTAGGCCTCATCCTTGCTGCACAGTTGATTGTTGGTCAAGAGCAAACTCATCTTTTATAAAAAAAAAATAAAAAAAAAACTCCACTGTACATATATATAATATTCTCGTATTGTCTTCTATCTCCGTTTCCAAATCGAATGATGACAGTTAAGTTCTTATAGCGTCCGAGTTGCCGAGAAAAAAATTGTGCAGATAGCGTTCCTATCTGCACCACTTATACAGTGTTCCCTATTCTATATACTTAGGTATAAACTATTATTTTATTCACAGGATTCACATACTCAACTATCGTTTGACCGCGACTTCGTCCGCGCCCCTTTTTCTTATGTGTCAAAATAGTTTTTCAGTCTTTTATGCTCCCTCACTAAGTGGAAATCAATGCTTAACCTTTCAACGCCAATATAACGTCAGACTACAAAATCAGTGGGTTTTATGTCAATCTTTATTTCTGTTACACTTTTGCCAGGCGTTGGATTTTTATTTTTAAATATTCCCTCGGAACAGTAGCTTTTTATTTGAACGAAATTATGTGCGTGATCTTTTTTTGTGTTTCATCATTATTAAGTATTTATTCGGTTATAATTTACTCAGCTTAAAATTATGAAGATTAAGTAATTTTTGAAAAATATATTTTTATATAAAAATAATATAATTATTCTATTATTATATAGCATGAAATGAAAAATAATGTCAAAATTGTTTTAAAGTAAGTAGAAAATATGTATTCTTTGTACAGAGGAAAAGCTATAAAACAGGAAAATGGGTTCCGACATTTTCTTAGTGAAGTAATAAAATACGGCAACATTATGAAACGTAATAATGTTCACTTTTAAAAAGAAAAATGAATTTTTCAAAATTTAAGCTTCTGATGTTTAATTAGAATGATTACATTAAAAATAAAAGAAATCATAAATATAATGATTATATTATAAATAACTTTATAATATAATCATTTTATATATTATAAAGTGTGGCAGGCGGGCTGACGGACCACTTAATGGTATGTGAGGACACAAGCAACATCAGGAGTTGGCAGTTGCGCTGCCAACCATAAAGAATTTTTTTACAGCACGCTTGGAGAATCCTATATTGCAGCTAGATGGAAAGGTTTCGTCCCATAACGTCAGAGTTTCAGAAGGACAGAGTTTCATAACGTCAGAGTTTCAGAAGGACAGAGTTTCATAACGTCAGAGTTTCATAATGTCAGAGTTTCAGAAGGACAGAGTTTCATAATGTCAGAGATTCATAATGTCAGAGTTTCAGAAGGACAGAGTTTCATAACGTCAGAGTTTCAGAAGGACATAGTTTCATAATTTCATGCAATGCATAATGCAGACACATAATTATCGTTATTATGTGTCTGCATTATGTCATTGAAAACTAGTGACAAAATCAATCAATAGATCTATTATTGCTAAGCCTATCTATCAGAAGGCTGTAGGCACGTTCTGCTATTTATTGTGTTCGCAATGTTTACGCACAATCTACAAAAACACGTTACTGGCTGTCACACTTAATAAATCCTGCAATCGGCAACATCTTACAAGCATCTGAGCCGCAGTCAATTTACGAACATTTATTTGGTTTTATTAGATATGGGTTTGCTCTTCGCATCATGAGGCCTATGATGGAGCGAGCCACAGCAATCTCTATTGTATTAAAAGCCGTGCTGTTAAATTTGTCAACGTAGCGAAAATTTAAACGGGAAAAAGTGATTTATTAATAAATGAAACTTGAGTTTTTAAATTTTTTTCTTCTTCTATTCATATATTGTCTGAAGCATACTATATTGAAAGCTTTAGGTTTTAAATAGTTTTTATTTAGATTAAATTTACAATTGAATGAGAATAATAATTTAGTCTCGGTAAGCCAAATAGTTTTAAAGATTCAAAAGTTAGTAAAATTTATATAAAAAAAATTGATGATTTTAAAGTTGTTTTTAGTTTTTGTCAATTTTGAACCTAGGGTTCAAAAAATAATCCATAAATGCGTTTATGGTAGTGCACTAAATCTATACTAATATTATAAATGCGAAAATATGTTTGAATGTATGGATGTTTGTGACTCTTTCACGCAAAAACTAGTGAACCTATCACCATGAAATTTTGCATACACGTTGTCTTAGACACCAGAAAGGACATAGGGTACCTTTCATCCAAAAAAAAAGGACTGTTTCAGAGGGATAATTATAAAATAAAAAACTTCGCGCCTGGTCAAAGTGTTATAGCAACACGAGGTCAAGCGTTATATAGCTTTTTTTTAAAATTTTCAACGCAGACGAAGTCGCAAGCACCAGTTAGTATTTACAAAAATATTAAAAAAAAAAACTATAAAACAATCAAAAAAGTCTTTTAACAGATAGATAATATGGTAAATGTATAGTTTTCGAATTTAACCGCGACATTTCGATCGCTTATTTATAAAAGTATGTCAGCGAAGAGCGGACGCCATTTGTACGCGATTGATGTTATCAATAAAATATTATTATCTCAACAAACAAACTGAATACGAATTCAATGTCAAAGCTTATAAATACAAAAATATACAATTTCTTATTAAGTTTATGTATTTATTTCAAGTTACAGCGTGATATATTTTACAAGTAAGTACTTACATATTTATAAAGTTTATAATATAAAAATAAAATTTCGAAATATGTTTATAAAAAACGACCATAAGAGAAAATTATAAAAAAGTTGTTGTTTTTTTTTGTTTTTAAATTTTTTTTTTTAAATTTTTTCCTTAATCTTTTTTTCAAAGTTCGAATGAATGGGCATCTTCTGGGTGTGCTCGCTCCATCATAGGCTTCCTCATCTTCGCTACACGGCTGGATGCTGGTCAATAGCAAACATATCTCTAATAAAAAAAAATTAAAAAAAAATGTCTAACAATATAGAAAATTTACACACAGAAAAAGTTGCTCATACAATTTATGATGTTGACGAGAATATGAACGGGAATGTCCGATCAAGATCAGAAAAATGTTTTTAGAAAATCGTTTATATGGGGTGACTGGATTGTTTGGGCTTGGTCGCGTTTCAATATGTGAACATATCTGATTATACGTATACTGAGCTTATTTTTTTAAATGTAAATCTCGACAGACAAGCTGACGGTAGCTAATACCTATAATTTAGGATTAAGAGTAGGGATTAGGAAGGCAAAAATGGGCTCTGGTAACCCTTACTCACTGACCGAAACACAACAGCACTAGCGCTATTATTTCACGGTATAAGACCACCGTCTACCTGGTGATTACTGCCGCCAGATGCAACGTACTCTTTTTTTAAAGTTGGGAAATCCTCATGGATATCCGGCAGTGCAGGGGACTCTATGACACGACATCGGTGCACCGCCAAGGCTATCCAAATGTAACGTACTCTTTTTTTTAACTTTGGGAAATCCTCATGGATATCCGGCAGTGCAGGGGACTCTATGACACGACATCGGTGCACCGCCAAGGCTATCCAAATGTAACGTACTCTTTTTTTTAACTTTGGGAAATCCTCATGGATATCCGGCAGTGCAGGGGACTCTATGACACGACATCGGTGCCCCGCCAAGGCTATCCAAATGCAACGTACTCTTTTTTTTAACTTTGGGAAATCCTCATGTATATCCGGCAGTGCAGGGGACTCTATGACACGACATCGGTGCCCCGCCAAGGCTATCCAAATGCAACGTACTCTTTTTTTTAACTTTGGGAAATCCTCATGGATATCCGGCAGTGCAGGGGACTCTTTGACACGACGTCGGTGCCCCGCCAAGGTTATCCAAATGCAACATGTTCTGCCTTTATAATCATCTTATATTTTTAAACAATATTATTTTTTAAATCTTATTCCTGAAAATAGTTAATGAACTTTTCAAACTGACTCTGGTCTATTCAAAGTTCAAACAGTTCATAGTTGATCTGAGTGTGCAGAATTTAGCTCGCTAACCTTTGAGCACTAACATTTTATGTGTTTAGTTTGTTTTGACATGACTATTTATTTATCAGAAATTCACGTAAAGAAAGTTCGCTTTATGAAACCGTTGCAAAAACATCACGTCCCCATATTATTATTTGTTACGCCCTATTTTTAAACATTTTACATCATTCAATTGAACTACTTCTGCAGTTTCATAAAAACGCGAGATTTCGTTCAATCAATCAATCAATCAATCAATCAATCAATCAATCAATCAATCAATCAATCAATCAATCAATCAATCAATCAATCAATCAATCAATCAATCAATCAATGAATCAATCAATCAATCAATGAATCAATGAATGAATGAATGAATGAATGAATGAATGAATGAATGAATGAATGAATGAACGAACGAACGAATGAAATCATTTATTTGCCTGTACATAAGTGCAGTTGGTGCGCTTATGTACAGGCAAATGTCGCGAAAACGCTATAAAAATTGTTCAGATCACGTAAAAAGACGTAAAAAGCTGCTTTTAAAACAATAATCAGATTTTTCGAGAAAATTCTCGTATTTATTTTTTGAAAAACACGATCTACGGAATATTTCAATGAATGAAAATGGTATCCGGAACTCATCGAATTTTACATAAGTATCTTTATTTAGTGATCGTCGAAATACTAATAGTTATCTGTTAATACTACAAATCCACACACAAAGAATATACCTTCGTTCAGCATTTGTGCGTAGCAGTTCTAAAAATAATAATCACAACAGAATAACAATGCCAAAAAATATATTTCATGTTTACTCAGCGAATTGAGAATTATCTTTATTAGTTTGTTTACGTTCTGACTTCACCATAGACACTAGACAATCTACAAAGTCGATGGTTACATAAATCTGCTAATATTATAAATGCTCTATATATATTTTTTTATAATAATTTATTTATTGATCATATGTACATAATAGTTATTTTAATGAATATTTGATCTATATGACCTACTATTACTGGCATACAAAATCTTTATCTTAAATCTAATTTGTCTAAGTATAAAGTTATAAGTTATAAGTTAGAGAATATATATATATATCTGACGAAACGTTTGGTCTAGTGGCTAGTAACCCTAGCTGTTAACCAAACGGTCGCGGGTTCGAATCCCGCTAGGGGCAAATGTTTATGTGTTAATATTTTACCTTTGTACCTGAGTTATGGATCTTTTATATTTATAATACGTATGTATTTACATAAAAAAAAGTAATCTATATATCAACTGTCTGGTATGCATAATACTAGCATTAGTTGGTTACTGTGGAACTAGATGGTGCTGTGTGGAATGTGTGAAGATATATATATATATATTCTCTATTTCTGTCGGTCTGTTAAGTTTTAATATTATAAAGTTTGAGTGTGAAGATAGCTTTAACCTCGGCGAAAACAAATTAACTTTTGATGTGAACAAAGGTATTTGGTTTAATTCTCTGTGTCGTAGGTCCACGGTTTGAAAACCGTTAATACGAAATGCATCAAAAACCAATGTCTTGCGGTTCATTTAATAAAAAATACCTTTATTTTAAGATTTTTTTTAATAAAAAATACTTTTATTAAAAGATATTTTTTTTAATAAAAAATACCTTTATTTTATAATTTTTTTTAATAAAAAATATTTTTATTAAGATATTTTTTTAATAAAAAAATCCTTTATTAAAAGATATTTTTTTAATAAAAAATACTTTTATTAAAAGATATTT
This sequence comes from Synanthedon myopaeformis, assembly GCA_944738685.1. Taxonomy (NCBI): domain Eukaryota; kingdom Metazoa; phylum Arthropoda; class Insecta; order Lepidoptera; family Sesiidae; genus Synanthedon; species Synanthedon myopaeformis. The sequence continues at coordinate 262,269 of OX122933.1, read as the reverse complement.
TTTTAAATAAAAAATACTTTTATTAAAAGTTAATTTTTTTAAATAAAAATATCTTCATTAAAAGATATTTTTATTTAATAAAAAATACCTTTATTTTAAGAATTTTTTTAATAAAAAATACTTTTATAAAAGATATTTTTTTAAATAAAAAATACCTTTATAAAAGATATTTTTTTAAATAAAAAATACCTTTATAAAAGATATTTTTTTAATAAAAAACACCTTTATTAAAAGATATTTTTTTTAATAAAAAATACCTTTATTAAAAGATATTTTTTTTAAAATAAAAAATACTTTTATTTAAAGATAATTTTTTTGTACACTAAGCTTAACGAAAATCCACCCTTATAATCGGTTCTGGAAATCCCCGGGGAACGTCGAGGGGTCTCCGTAACCCGGATAGTTGATCGAATCATCCACGTGTGGCCAATAAATGGACCGACAAAATGCGTTTACAAATTCTCATCTTGGAATCAATTTCTTGGGAATAAGAATTTTTTTCTATTGATGTCTTCTATATAAGATACTAGGTGGTGCTCGCGAATTCGTCCGCGTTGTAATATAAAAAAAAAATCAATATAACGCTTGACCTCGTGTTGCTATAACACTTTGGCCGGGCGTTAGTTTTTTTATTTTTTATTTATCCCTCGGGAATAGTCCTTTTTTCTGGATGAAAAGTACACTAGCTGGTGCTCGCGACTTCGTCCGCGTTGAACGATGAAAGGTACCCTATGTCCTTTCTGGTGTCCCAGACAACGTGTATGTAAAATTTCATTGTGATCGGTTCAGTAGTTTTTGCGTGAAAGAGTCACAAACATATTTATATTATATTATTATATTTTTGGTGACCAAAAATATTTATATTATTATATTTTTGGTTGTAATAATATAAATAAACTCAAAAGCTAATTGAGACGTATTTAAAAAGTCTTTCACTATATTTTATAAAGTTCGCGGGCGGTGTCGCGTGTCATACTAGTCTATACTAATATTATAAAGAGAGAAGATTTGTATTTTTGCTTGTTATAAATAAACTCAAAAACTACTGAACCGATTTTAAAAATTCTTTCACATATATAAAGCTACTTTAACAGCGAATAACATAGGATATATTTTATAAAATTACGCGGCTGAAGTCGCGTGCAACAGCTAGTCTATACTAATATTATAAAGAGAGAAGATTTATATTTTTGCTTGTAATAAAAAAACACAAAAACTACTGAAACGATTTTAAAAATTCTTTCACCTATAGAAAGCTACTTAAACAGCGAATAACATAGGATATATTTTATAAAGTTACGCGGACTAAGTCGCGTGCAAAACAGCTAGTGAAATAATATTTTGTGAATATCATAAGAAAACTTTTATCATAAGAAAACTTATAAAATTACCCGCTCTTGCTGCAAGCAAATTATCATTTAAAAATATCATCTGACTGTTGTACATATAAGTGAAGAAGTCCCCAGAAGCCTTCCTCGAGTGCTACAGTTGAATTTAAAAATGTAAAAGTGTAATCCGAAGTGAATTAATAACAAACTTCGTTCCTTCAGTGCCTACTTACAAACGCTTAGTGTCGACGTCCACTTGATGTCAACCTTGCGAACCAATTACTTTTTCTTCCTCTCCTAATAAAGATGGCTTCCTTAATTCATTCAAATTCCTTTTATATTTAATTTTTTTTTTCATCCAGTAAACCTTTAAAGAATTAATATTTGTCGGTCAAGTTTACCTTACGAAATACATCAAAGTCTTTTTACAGTGGCATTTTTGTGATAATATGTTTGTATAATTTTTAAGTTTCGTATTTGATTGAAATAACCCTTGTTGGTTATTATTAAAAATTAGAATATATTAATAATTATAAACTACTGTAAATAATAAGGATGCATAAAGACACTTGTTATGCAAGGGGTACAACCCCAATAAATCACTAAGCATAATATAATATTTACAAAAATGTAAAATTACAATAAACGGCAGTTCGGCAATAAATTCCATGGCAGTTATCCTGCCAAAATATTACATGATAATGAAATCTTATTACTACTTATCTTTTATCGTCAAAAATGTCTAAAGGTAAGTTGAGATCCGATTTTTAAAAAATGGATCTACTTCGTTCTTATTTCTGTGTATTCAAAATTCAAATCTGTTCCAACAACACTAGAAAATGTTCCCTAATTTGTGTCCTAGACGTACATACTCGTACGGAAAATAAACAAAGAATGTTGTTGTGCATAGCGAACATCATGTCATGAAGTTATTGGAGTGTGTCGTCTGCCTGCTAACGGACGGCAGACTGCCGCTGCGTGGGCTCAACAGATAAACTTTATAGTGATGTGAACCGTTCGCGTTGTGACTCCTAACGATTCATACGAGGTGCCTACTTTTTTTAGGAATATGAACAGTATTTTTATAATATAATAATTATGAACTAGCTGGTGCCCGCGACTTCAGCCGCGTTGAACGATGAAAGGTACCGTATGTCTTTTCTGGTGACCCAGACAACGTGTATGCAAAATTTCATGGTGATCGGTTCAGTAGTTTTTGTGTGAAAGACTTACAAACATCTATACATCCAAACATACTTTCGTATTTATAATACTAGCTGGTGCCCGCGAAATGCGAAAGTATGTTTGGATGTATGGATGTCTGTAACTCTTTCACGCAAAAACTACTGAACCAATCACTATGAAATTTTGCATACACGTTGTCTGGGACACCAGAAAGGACATAGGGTACCTTTCATCGTTCAACGCGGACGAAGTCGCGGGCACCGACGAAGGAAAGATAGGGTAATGGGCTCTGGCATCCCTTACCGAAACACACATGCTATTATTTCACTGTGGTTTATTGCAAGGGGGTGATTCATAATTACTAAAAAAAAGCTATATATCCGATCGCTATTAAGCCTTACAAGGTCTAATTTGAAGATTGCCTGAAAATTTCCTCAAATTCGGTTGAGCGACTTTAGAGCCCATAGGGTACATACTAAGGTTTTTATATATTTAAAGAATATATTGAATAGTCAAGATATTTTTAAAAAATATTTTATTATTTTTTTTTTTATGGAAAATGTAAAAAACAAATTCTTCATAGTCACATCACTATTTCGTGTCTGCTTTTGAGTGAATGAATGGGAACTGGAGATAATATTGTCTAACACGTTATACGTTCGCTACAATAAGGACAATGTAGTTTTACGAGGGAGTATACGTTACTATAGTTTATCGAATTTTCGCCTTTTTAAATTGGATTTTCTCAAACAATTTCTTTACAAAATCACTTCACTTAAGGAGAGATAGTAAATGAGTCAAGAGACTTAGGAGTGCCTAATAATAGCTTTGCAAAGTAGATTATTAGAACTATATTGACGACACGTTTGGTCTAGTGGCTAGTAACCCTTTTTTTTTTTTTTTTTAACGTGAGGAAATCTGCGAATCAGATCCCAACCGACCATGGGGAGATCGGTGGGGTATGTGGGACTTCTACCCACTAAAACCCCACGGTGTCGTCTATGGGCAGGGGTTAGGGAACGTTAAGACACGCTACCTTGTCCCCCCGCCAGACGAGGCCCTCACACTTGCGGGTTCCACCTCGATTAAACGCGGAGTGTGACCTCCGCGCCGTGAAGAGACATGCCGGAAACACACAGCACGTCTCCCCTCGTTGCCCGGTGTTGTGATGACGGCGGACGACCCCATGTCCGCCGCCCCCGGGCGAAGCGGCACAGGCCGCCTATACTTACCTCTCGCAGCGAGCAGTCAGCGAGGGGCTTCACTCATGAAGCACCCCATAACCTCTACTTTGCGGCACAACCTACCGCAGAGTCGGAGGCTGCTTCCACCTGACACTCTAGGATAACCCCTGCTCGTGTGGCCGCTCATCTCCACGGCATTAAGGGTGGACGGCCCAAAGGGGGTTTCCGCCTGACATTTCCACATCAATCGCGGCAGCCCGAGAAACAGGCTCCACCTCGTGTTATCGTCGGAAGAGTTACTAGGCCGGGTGGCGAGGCCGGGTGTTCACTCTTCCGGACGATTGCAGAGGGCGGTTACTAGCCCGGCTAGGTACTACCGGGTCTTCACCACCCTCCACAAAGCCGCTATTGCAGTACTCTGCCAGACGGTCCTTCCCTGCCGTAGAGCTCCGTCTTCGCGTGCGTTGCCCAACTACCACTGAGCGTAAGAGCTATCCGAGAGAATCCGCCCGCTGCGACCCGCGCCGGTCTTTGTGAGCAGAACCGAGACCCATACCTCGGTTCAACACACAAGGACCGGGGGTGCCCTCTCTCACCGGCCAACACCCACGTGGGCCAAGTACGGATCCTCGGCCCAGCGAGTGGTGACCGGTGAAGCTCCAACAGACAGTTGGAGCCTCCAAACTGTTGCTCCGCCACGAGCTCCGATGGTCGGAGCCAGCTCGGAGCACACGCACGTGGGTCTTCTTTGTTCCCCAGCGACAATCCGATCAGCCAAGCAAAGGCCGGTGACCCCACCGGCCCCTGCAACCGCCCGGATTGCCGAGGGTTAAGCCCCCCCACCACTGCACGGTCATGACCCACCTAGGGGGGGAGTGGCTAGTAACCCTAGCTGTTAACCAAACGGTCGCAGGTTTGTATCCCGCTAGGGGCAAATGTTTATGTGTTAACATTTTACCTTTGTACCAGAGTCATGGATGTTTTTTATTTATAATATGTATGTATTTACAAAAAAAAGTAATCTATATAGTATATCAACTGTCTGATATCCATAATACAAGCATTAGTTTGCTTACTGTGGAACTAGATGGCGCTGTGCATGGAATATGTTTATGAAATGATGCTATTATTTTTTATATTAAGATTAACATACAGGCTGACGGTCCACTTGATGACGGGTGGCTCCCGTCGCCAATAACACAAACAACGCCATAGTTGCTGCAAGAGCGTTGTCGATCATAGAAGGATTAAGGATAAGGTATATAATTTTTTAAATTCACACAAAAGCACTTTTGCTGTTATTTCTGCACTGTGGCATCCAGTAAAGGGGTGGATACTGCCGCCAGACTGGCCGCCCAAATGACTGGCCATCACTTTCCAACTCCATACCAGACAACTTTGAAAAGTTCATTTCAAAAATTGAAATTTACAGCAACTTTGACAGAACGTGTAAATATTATCAAAAAATTTCTTAACCCTGACTGTACGTACAGTCATACGTACACACAGAAAATAAATGATATATATTTCCATTAAGTATCTTACGTTTCTTAAGAAAATTGGAACAAAAAGAAATTCTCTTTAAACATATTATTTTTAATGAGATGTTTCTTTGCTTTGTCCGCTTTGATATTGTACATTTTTAATAATATCTGAAACTGGATTACAACCTACGTAATATTTGGAGAAATATCTTTGAGATATTACATATTAAGGCTCGAGTTCACCAACAGACGGTTATTTTTAAACAGCTGTTTAAAATTTAAACAGCCGTTTAATAATATTTTGTTGTTCAAAATCGCTAAAATGCGGGTTAAACGCTCTAAACATCTGATAAACTTAATGATTAATCTGATGTTTAGGGCGTTTAACCCGCAGTTTAGCGATGGTGATCAACAAAATATTATTAAACGGCTGTTTAAATTTTAAACAGCTGTTTAAAAATAACCTTCTGTTGGTGAACTAGAGCCTAAGATAGTGATGTTATTATTTTCTGTAACAAGCGAATGAAAGTATTTTTTTAAGAGATTCTAACTCTAAATGAACATTTGATCTATTGTCACAAGGTTTATTTTTCTTTAACAATTTGATTTCAGAAATTGTTGAGTTCGCGAAGACATTTTAGTATAATAATAAAACCTTTAAGTTTTTATGTAAGTACTAGAGAGAAAAAAACCACTATTTTGCAAGCAAGTCGCTGAAAAATATGTTTACATAAAAATGATGTCTATTTCATCGTTAACTACATCTAAATCACCCAATGGATTTTGATACGGTTTTCACTAATGGAAAGAGCGATAATTGAGGAACATTTTTATACATAATTAGCAGAAAAAAATTGCATCCAACATGCAGTACAATAATTCATATTTTCTTATATATTGAAACATTTATTCAAAATTTAATTGCTCATATATCCGTCCGTACTAATATCTATTTACTAATATTATAAATGCGAAAGTATCTTTGGATGTATGGATGTTTGTAACTCTTTCATGCAAAAACTACTGAACCGATCATCGTGAAATTTTGCATACACGTTGTCTGTGACATCAGAAAGGATATACGGTACCTTTTATCGTTCAACGTGAACGAAGTCGCGGGCACCAGCTAGTAGGCTATATTTTATAAAAAAAAATTTACGCAGGCGAAGTCGCGTGCAACAGCTAGTCTACTAATATAAAAACAAACAAAATATACGGGTTTTTTTACAAATACTACACCTCCTGGTTATTGTTAAAAATATCTTTAGTATTGTAGTAAGTCAAAAGTGTACTTGGACAGCTTCCAAGTGCAAAGGGGAAAGCGACTAAGTATTAACAACTATACCTATGGATAACTTAGAATGATAACATTTATTAACTTAATTTTTTTAAGTGAAGTTATAAATATCATGTTTAGAACTGTAAAAATATTTTTTTTTTATTAAAGTTTAATTTTTTAATAAAAATATATATTTTTGATTGATTTGTGTGCCTTTACTACATTAAAAATATTCCCCCATAGATTGCACTTTTGTGCGGTACTGTACTTTTGGTTCAAGTTTTTTTATGAAAATAATATTTATGCGAAACAGCGACTAAAAATATATTTAATTTTAAAGTCACTTCTTCGCACAATTCGTACGAAACAAAATTGTGCGAAACCTCTACTATTTCGTTGTGTAATGTGTAAGCAACACTTTTTTGTTTGGACATGCTGTGTACACGTGTTTTGGGCCTCTGTTCTAGTTCACTTCAATGTAATCATATCTATTCAATGTATTTAATGTCAGTGTCCTGTTTTGTGTACCTTATTAAATAATAAAAAAAAAATAGAATAGAATGGAATGGATTGTTGAGCCTATCGTTCCATACCCGGTCAGTGTCTGTGTACAGAAACAGCTGCATGCCGTGCAGGTAGGTGTAAACTACCTATTCAAACTGTTATCATGTTGAATAATTAATTAATTAATTTGCAGAATATCTGCAGATTATTTGCAGATTATCTGCAGATTATTTACAGATTATCTGCAGATTATTTGCAGATTATCTGCACAGAATAAAGAAGACTTCCAGCTCGGACTGCTTGTGAGGACATAGGGTAGCGGAAACCATTTCGTACTTGTGACGTTTATCTTGGATACATTTGGTAATGAGGTTGCCAGTTTGTCTGGCGGCAGTAACCACTACCTTGTAAAATACCTTACAAGAATAACGGCTTTCCTGACTGGTCGTACGATATCTGTATGCGCTATCGAAAGTTTCCCGAGCTTTTACCCGGCCGGTAATTAAACCTGGGACCCCTCAGATAGAGTGTTAAGGCGAACACACTAACCACTCATCCAACGGCTTCGTCAATACTGAGTGTTACGATTGATCTCCATAGGCTTTGTGTTTTTTACAGTTACCTATCTAAAACAGTCTTTGAACCAGTCTATAATCTAAAATAAAAAATATATTATATGAACAATATAATATTTAAATTTATGACGTGATAAAAACCGCAAGAAAATGTTATATTATCTTTTTTGTCTAATAGAATTTAACGCACGCACAGCCTGGAAGTCACGTATGACGACCATTAAAACATCTCATGAATATGTATATATATCTTATCTTATAAATAATTATAATACTAGCTGATGCCCGCGATTTCGTCCGCGTTGAACGATGAAAGGTACCCTATGTCATTTCCGATGTCTCAGACAACGTGTATGCAAAATTTCATGGTGATCGGTTCAGTAGTTTTTGCGTGAAAGAGTCACAAACATCCATACATCTATATATATACTTCTATACTAATATTATAAATGCGACACACACTTTTTTTTTAATTACACGAAACGAGAAACACATTTAAAAACGACAAAATGGAAATTGGTTTAGTGGGTTAATTTTGACGGGAGAAATTGAATAAAAATTCATTCCCACAAAAGCTTTACAAACGAAGCCTGAAGGAGATTAATTAAACATACGAACACGTCTCTACAGTAGGGTAGAGCTCCAGTGTTCGAAGTGGACTCTCTTTATTAATAACATTATTATTATAAACAATATTTATAACAAAAAAAATAAAAAAATAAAAACATTTTTTTTTGTATAAAAATGTATAACATAAAAACATTTATAGAATACTAACTGGTGCAAATCTTCAAAATCCAAGACGCTCGAGTGACTCCACATTTAGCATCGTGGGCTCCCCTACCATAGAACTTGGTCGTTACTACCTCTTACCGTTGACTCCGCCATGATTCCATTTTAGGCGTACTTGTTATGTGCCGCTTTGGCGCAATTTCCATAGTTGTAGTACATCGATGTTCTTTATGACAGATAGTTTAATTATATTGTTAGAAATAGAAAATTGTGTCTAGAAAAAAGGCAGTTCACTTTAGATATGTATGTTTAAAAGGGTGAAAGCTTCTTTAATACAAACGCTGTAGTTCGTTTTTCGCAAATCCCACAGGAGCCTAACATTTTTTTAGAACAAAAAAATATCCTATATGTTAATCCAGATAATAAACTAATTTAATATTCGAAATATCCCCCGGATTTGGATCAAATTTGGCATATAGATATGTGCCAAATTTGATCCAAATCCGTTCAGCCGTTTTTGCATGATTGTGTAACAAACATCCAAACATCCAAATTTTCCCAATTATTTTATAATTTGGGATATTTCGAATATTAAATTAGATTTATTAAAAGGATATGAATTATTCGAGTTTAACAATAGAAATGATTATAACTAAAATAAAAAATCCGGTTTAAAATGTGTCCAAGTATTTGGTTCGAGCATGCTTATTTAGTAGCATGCTTAAAACTAGCATGCTTATTGGTGGCAAATGTGAACAGTTGCCTAACATGCTAGTAATGAGCATATTTGTCAAGTTTTGAACATGCTAGTAATGAGCATATTTGTCTAGTTTTTAACAAGCTAGTAATGAGCATATTTGTCAAATTTTGAACATGCTAGTAATGAGCATATTTGTCAAGTTTTGAACATGCTAGTAATGAGCATATTTGTCAAGTTTTGAACATGCTAGTAATGAGCATATTTGTCAAGTTTTGAACATGCTAGTAATGAGCATATTTGTCCAGTTTTGAACATGCTAGTAATGAGCATATTTGTCAAGTTTTAAACATGCTAGTAATGAGCATATTTGTCCAGTTTTGAACATGCTAGTAATGAGCATATTTGTCCAGTTTTGAACATGCTAGTAATGAGCATATTTGTCCAGTTTTGAACATGCTAGTAATGAGCATATTTGTCAGTACCTTAATGAATGTAGTTTCCTCTGTGCGTTTTGTTCGATATTGTGAAGGTTTTATTGTTGTTAGGCGACCTTGGCCTACGGTCCTTCACCGGCCATTACTGTACGTGTTGACAAGGCTCGTTCTTTATTTATATACTATCCGTGTCTTCGGGTTCGCCCGATGTGGATTTTTAAACATGAAAATTTCTTCATTAAAATCCGTACTTCCGTACTAATATTATAAATGCGAAAGTATGTTTGGATGTTTGGATGTTTGTGACTCTTTCACGCAAAAACCACTGAACCGATCACCATGAAATTTTGCATACACGTTGTCTAAGACACTAGAAAGGACATAGGGTACTTTTCAACGTTCAATACGGACGAAGTCGCGGGCACCAGCTAGTACATTATATTTCACTCTTTTTTGTCGAAAGATAGACATAAATTCAGGGCTCTTATTTTGGGAGCTTTTATTCATAAATGAGTAACTTTTTTATATTGTTACTCAACTAAATATAAGTTCACTTTTTATTTCCAAAGATATTATGTTTTTAAACAATAAAAAAATAATTTAATTCTATTTTATTCCTCAAAACACAGTGACAAGGAATGGGAAGGGTTTACAAAAAATTATAGACTTACAACTTTCGAGAATTAGCATGCCCCCCAAAAATTGTAGATCTATAATGAGGCAGTGATATCTATACTAATATTATAAAGAGATATTTGTATTTTTGAACTTTTGTTTGTAATGAATAAACTCAAAAATGACTGGACCGAACTTAAAAATTCTTTCACCTATAGAAAGCACATTATCACCGAGTAACATCTATACATGCTAAGGGTTCATATAGCTTTGTCTTTTTGCCGACTCCTTTAAAAATATCTGTGTTAATTCAGTAATAAGATGTTCATGAACTATCCCTCAATAATCCCTCTTTCCGTATATGTATGGAGGTATACATAATCCGTTTAAACTTTCGAAAAAAGTGTAGAAAAACTTAACTAATCATTAGATAAACGATGACCATGATGTTTTTCTACTCTAAACCAACCTTCGTTAAGCTCAAGGTTGTTCCGAGCGAGGTCAAAGTCGCTTTTTACCCTGAAGGGTGGTGTCAAGTGTAAAATGAATTCACACCTTGTCGTGAGGGGTTAGAGCTCATTATTGTGTGGACGTTGGAACACCTTTGTATACTGTTCTTGACCTCTGTGGTGTGATGGAGCCAACCATTCAGATTGTGATCTGACATTAGTTTACTAGATTAGAAGTTATGGCCTACTGATTATCGCCGGTTTTATTCCTTACGTGGCTCACGATTTTTGAATTTTAAGTAATCTTTACAGTAACTATAATTTTTCTATACAGTAGTACGTGTGGTTGGATAGATATGAAACACAATATATCAGGTATTGGACCCTTTGGACCCACAGGTTTGACCCTAATTGTGATCTGACATTAGTTTACTAGATTAGAAGTTATGGCCTACTGATTATCGCCGGTTTTATTCCTTACGTGGCTCACGATTTTTGAATTTTAACTAATCTTTATAGGAACTATATTTTTTCTATACAGTAGTACGTGTGGTTGGATTGATATGAAACACAATATATCAGGTGTTGGACCCTTTGGACCCACAGGTTTGACCCTACATACGAAAAAGTGGCCGTTTGACCATCTAGCAATACAGTAAGGCCCACAAGTTTATAAAAAAAGTTATAAAAGGTTTATAATAAAAGTGCCCTTTGGACCCACAATAGTGTGGGTCAAAACAATATTTTATTATTTTTCTGTATATTGTTCTTGGTCTGAGTATCACATAGAATGAATTCTTAGTCAATATTAAAACTTTTATACAATAAACTTTTATGACCATAAAAATATACAAAAATGAAAATTATTCCACATTATTGTCCCAAAAATTTCGACTTTCAAAAATAATGTTGACATTTACACATGTTATTTGTTAACACATCGACAGTGCTGACACATCGCTGCTTAAATTCAAAAGTACCACAAATAAAAATTTCACTTTTTTACAGGAGTTAATTGAAATAAAAAAAAAAAAATTTTTTGTAAATTTTTTTCTTATTAGATATATCCGTACTTTAATATTATAAATGCGAAAGTATGTTTGGATGTATGGATGTTTGTGACTCTTTCAAGCAAAAACTACTGAACCGATCACCATGAAATTTTGCATACACGTTGTCTGGTGCACCAGAAAAGACATAGGGTACCTTTCATCGTTCAACGAACGAAGTCGCGGGCACCAGCTAATAATATTATAAATGCGAAAGTATGTTTGGATGTATGGATCTTGTATAAAGAATGCATATATTTTATACTACAATATTATCTATCTGTTAAAAGCCTTTTTTGATTGTTTTAAAGTTTTTTTTTTGTAATATTTTTGTAAATACTAGCTGCTGCTTGCGACTTCGTCCGCGTTAAAATTAAAAAAAAAAAGCAATATAATGCTTGACCTCGTGTTGCTATAACACTTTGACCAGGCGTTAGTTTTTTATTTTTATTTATCCCTCGGGAATAGTACTTTTTTTCTGGATGAAAGGTACCCTATGTCCTTTCTAGTTTCTCAGACAACGTGTATGCAAAATTTCATGGTGATCGGTTCACTAGTTTTTGCGTGAAAGAGTCACAAACATCCATACATCCAAACATACTTTCGCATTTATAATATTACTAGCTGGTGCCCGCGACTTCGTCCGCGTTGAACTATAAAAGGTACCCTATGTCCTTTCTGGTGTCCCATACAACGTGTATGCAAAATTTCATAGTGATCGGTTCACTAGTTTTTGCGTGAAAGAGTCACAAACATCCATACATCCAAACATACTTTCGCATTTATAAAATTAGTACGGATTAGTATAGATATAGATGTATTTACTAAAAAAAAAGTAATCTATATATTATATCAAAATCAACTGTCTGGTATCCATAATACAAGCATTAGTTTGCTTACTGTGGAACTAGATGGTGCTGTGTGTGAAATGTGTGAAGATATTTATTTTATTTTATCATTTTGCAAGTGATACGAAGGTCGGCGACCCTCAACCCTCCGATGTGGATACGCGTCGTCAGATACTAACAATCAGAACAAAAACATCAACTTGTTTTCACAAGTTTTTATGTCAATAACCTTATAAAAAATTATATTACTCTGTTACTCGCAAATTTTATCACGCATATTTTTAGTAATACAGACATTTGCTGTAAAAAGAAATTTTTTTTTACTTGGAAAGTTTTCTGGGATTTTTGAAAATTGATGATTTCATTAAATATCGATGTGCTCTTTGTCCAACTTTGCCGCTCGTGCGGCCATATTGAAAAAAAAAAAAATGGCGCCTAAAAAATTTTTTTGACAATATCTCCCATTCTGAATAATTTTACTATAAAAACAGTTTAATTTTTTTTTATATATTAATTGTTTCTGAATATGCCGTTATTGAGGCTATTGCTTCGTTCCTCAACGGTTTCGCTGGCGGAATAGACGGATTGTCCCTTCAGCATCTAAAAGACCTGATGTCACGGATCGAGACGAGATCAGCTTTAGTAAAAGAAATCACGGCGTTGATCAATTTGATGCTATCGGGCCTCGTACACAATGAAATCGTTCCACTTTTATACTGTGGTAACCTGGTGGCCGTGGCCAAGAAGGATGGCGCCCGATAGCAGTAGGATTCACTCTCAGACGTTTAGCCTCAAAGCTCTCCTGCAAGACGTTCAACCAAAGGCTAACTGAATGGCATATTCAAGCCCCGGCATCTGGGATTTGGCATCAAGGGCGGTTTTGAGACAGCTGTGCACATATTTAAAGCGTTCAGATTATCAAGTATTCCTAGAAATCGATGTCAAAAATGCTTTCAATTCGATCGACCGCGGCGCTCTGTTAGATGAAGTAAAAAAAAAAAATGCCGAAACTTTTCAAATACCTATGGCAATGCTGCTGAGCACCATCTAAATTATGCTTTGGTCAATCAATTTTATCAATAAATAAATCAATAAATCATTTATTTGCCTGTACATGACTGCAAAACAAGATAATACCATTCAATGCAACGTCCCAGCATGTATTACCACATTTGGTGTGAAAAATATCTATATTACGTGTCAACTATTACATGAATCAACGTCAAATTTAAAATTTAAAATTTAAAATGCATCAGAACACTATTAGAATCTGTCATTTAAAAGTATGGGCTGTCCACAAGGCTGCCCACAACCTGTCAAATTTAATATCAACACTCAGTACAACATTTGTATGACGCGCAATATTAAAATGTCAGTTAAAGTGCCCGAAAATCGAATAGAACAATTTCATAATAATAAGCCCCGCGGGTTACACACAGATCACAGAACCTCACGTCGGTCACTTTGACGAGTGACGAGGGTCCCGAAGTCCCAATAAATCGAACACAAGTCACTGAAAATATGATACGAATGACATTCAATTTGCGGGATTTCTAGGATAGTGAATTACTTAAATTAAGTTGCTTCTCGGTAATAAGTTATGAAACTAAGTAATTTATTGTTTACTTAGTTTCGTTGTGATGCATTGCATCTCCTTAAAACCCAAACTTCACAGTAAGACTTGTCGTGAACAGTAGGTATACAATGTTGAGGCCAAGAATTAAATCCTTGTACGTTGAATCCTTGTCCTTGAATTTACGTTTTAGTTACGTTTTAAAAAACATAGTGCACAAACGCCCGTCGTGTGTTTGTTCAATTGTAAAATATGTGTAAAATATATATCATTATAAATATGTAAATAATAATGTGGAGTTCATTTATCTAGTTCTAAACGAAAAGAAAACCAGATTCTTAGCCAAAAAACTAATCGACAGACCACAAATGAGTTGGTTTATCAAAAGGTTAGCTAGCAAGAACTGTCCTTAGTGCATATGATAGGGAAGTCATGTGAGAATAGGAATGTAGCTACTGCCCTATCAAGCCTATCAATTATAATATGTATGTGGCCTCTGGAATACAGGGACGCTTTAGTGTTACTTAAACACTAAAGCGTTTAAGGGCCTCTTTCACCAACTACAAGTAAAGTGTTGATTAGTTACAATTAAAAATAATTTTATGTTTTATTAAATTATGCACTCGGTTTACTGCATCTTTCGATAGGTGATTTTTTTTAAATTATTTTCTTATTAATGTTTGAGATTTTTACCGTACAAACAAATGTATATCATCTCCATCATTCCCGGTTACCGGTGACTTTAAATGGCGGTTAGCCTACTTGACACATGGTGAAAGAGGCCCTAAGAGTTTAGAGTTTAAATTGATTGCGGTTAAAACATTGGGAAAATTATTTAATTTTGCAAAAGAAATTATCTTTACCCGCAATTTAATAGGCTTATATAAGCCTATTAAATTGCGGGTAGGCGGGGGTAATATAAGGCTCACCACAGTCAGGGCAGGAGCCAACGACAAAGTTTTATACAGGACTTATCTAGGACAAGCTTACGCCACTGGGTATACCTTATGAGGCCTTTTCTTAAAGAAGTACCTAAAGGCAGGTTTTAGATGACAATGAATTAGCTGTTCACTTACCACCGTTAATTCAAGACACTGCAGTGCATTAGTTTAGGAACTTTAATATATATTCGGACAACCCGATGCATTAGCATGGTTCCTTTAGGCACTTTTGTACCATTGCTTGTGTTATAGGCGACAGTAACTGGTGGTGCGGGTTGCGAAGAATGCGTCGAAGGACCACCCTGGAGATTTGGCTCTTCCATGGAAATGTTACCTTAATGGATAAAGTCAAAGCTGTAAAATGGGATAACGGAATCGTGCACACTCACCTGCCTTTGGCTCCCGCTGTCTCCCGAAGCTGATGATGACAATCGGAGGGTAGGTCTCACACCCGGCAAGTTCACAGCAGCACAATCCCATTCATTCACAGTGCGTACTTCGATAGCACAGATGCGGTTTATGATGATAGGAAACTTAACTATTGTTCTTGCGTATTAAAGCGGGTTAATTAATTAAATTAAATACGAGCGCCGTAAGCAGTTTTTTAACACACAGTAGCGACATCTGTCGCACATAAATGAGTGTACACGAGGAGAGGGGAAAGAGGTGGGGGATGGATTCATTAGCAAAACCCACCAGTAACCACATACCATGAAGTTGACTGTCAGCCTGCCTGTCTGTCTGTCGACTTGAACATTAAAAATGATTTTATTCGAATACCATTGAGATTCACCACCACAATTGTGTGTACAATGTCGCGTACGGTATACGGCGATAGTTAATAATGCAAGCTTGACCGACTAATCTCTTTAGAGCTTTAGCCGCTGACCTATTTACTGGCTGCCTGGTGTCTGGTGCCTGATTAAAAATAATTAACTTATTTATTAATTACTAGTTGACTATTAGGTGCAATTTTTATAATAAAAATTCACTCAATCCAGCCGATAAATTAACTTACACCGCCATCTGTGACAATCTTATGGAACTCACAAATATAACTTTTAAAATAAGTTCCATAACTCACATTTCGTTGACCGCACGCGTCGTGTTGGGCAAGTCGGTTCGCCCGCCCTAGACCGTTGCTTCCGTTTCCGATAAAATTTCCGCCCAGGGATCGTTTAACTGACCAGATAACTTTGTTCCTACCTCGATTAGCCTTACTCTTTACTAGTTTTTTTTACTTTTACAATCTGCGATCGGATCTTTAGCCTTAATCAGATATTTTCCCAGGATTCGTAGTTGTAGGAAGCATTTCTTTGAATGACATCCTAGTAATACTATTGAATTTATGCTCTTTGGTCCAAGTTAAGTATGTGCCATCTTTTTAAACGTTTCACATTATTTTGATTTGTGTTCATGAGGCTTTTCGCCAATTCATTCGATTGTTCCTTTAATCTCTCTTTGTATTCTTTGTACTCTTTCCTACATGAAAAAATAACCTTCAAATTTATGTAGATATACTTTCGAATTAGTAATTTTGTGAGAACATCTATTCAAAACGTCTATCGAAGGAAGTCGCAGGCGGCAGCTAGTGGTAAATATATTTTCAACAAAAGGCAGTAATATTACAGGTAGACAAAATGTTGATAAAAGTTTAGTAAATTGGGAGGTTCCCCTTGAGAGAAGTTGAGCTTTGTTTCAGGTACTCACAGACACTGAGTGTCGTAGGGTTGTCTGTTTTTAACGTCGTCTTTTGACCTAGTGAACATAGGCTTCTTCGAGAGGCTATGAAACATGATTCAATTTTTTTTTCTTTTAAAGCGCCTTTAAAATTAATCCTAATCAATTTAGAAGCTTTTACAATAAAATTTATTACAAGTATTTTTGTATGTAAAGGTGAGCAGACAGGCTAACGGTCTACTTGATAGTATGTGGCTACCGTCACAAAAAACATAAACCACGCCATAGGTTCTGCTAGTTAGGTCTTAGGTGATGGCGTCTGGCATCCCTTACTCATTCATCAAAACAAAACAGCATACATGTTTTCTCTAAAACATGGTTACTGCCGCCAGAAGGGTCGCACTACTTATGACTGCAAGGCGCAGTGTTTGTCCTGGACCAGTCTGTAGTTATGTGTGCAAGTTTGCGTATGGAGAATTTTTTCAGGAAAGTTTAGTAGGAGTCTTAGATTTGATACTGTTAGGACTCTACACTTCGGGTACATTAAATGTATAAATGTATAAATAGGTACATTAATAAATTTTATTAAACCACTTTATATTTAATCCCCAATACTTCCATTGGCCGACCGATAAATCAGAACTACAAATCCAACTCTAATTACCTCTCTTCGCGGACGCGTTCGTTCAGCTGACTGATACCTTTTTAATATCATGTAACCGAATGAATCTGAATGAACGAGCACCTCTATTTGCAACGTCACAGAGCAATTTTTACTATACTTTCCGCTTTAATCGATCAATTTCAGTTGACATACCTTAGGCGCAAAATTAAACCAAGTTTCTTAAAAGCTTTTGCTACATTTTTGAATAAAATAAATAGTATTTTTTTATTTTATTGAATGTTATTAGGCCTTAAACAATCAACTTCAGTTGACATAAATAGCAGACGCTAACAATACCTATAAAGTATTTGTCAATTTAAAGGGTTATCTAAGGCGCAAAATTAAACCAAGTTTCTTAAAAGCTTTTGCTACATTTTTGAATAAAATAAATAGTATTTCTTTATTTTATTGAATGTTATAAGTGACAACCCTAAGTCCAGGTGTGCGTTCCCCGTTCAAGTTTGTCGAAAATAGTTGTAAGACTCATAAATATGAAATTGGTCCAATATTCTCTTTTAGCTAATTTCTTTGCCGACCGACAACTTTGACATTCAGTAACAACTTTTTCCAACTAAAGTTGGACTGTCCAACTAAAAGTCCTACTGGAGCCTACAAGGAATTTTTTTATCTTTCTCTAAAACGGACGACGAACTTTAACATTTCACATTTAATATAATATTTTAAAAATTATTGTTTTTTCTGAATGACTATTTAGTTTAGTAAGTCGTCGCGCACAATTTTATCTCGTTTTAAATGTGCGAAAAGCCAAAATTGAATTTAAATATATTTTTAGAATGACATTAAAAAATATGTCACAAAAAGTTTAAAATTTATTATAATTATTGATTTTTTTTTTAAATTATAAAACTTATATGATGAGTGAATATTACTTAAGGTTATATAAACTGCAAATTCAAAATAATACATTTTAAAAAAAATTATGTAAATTAAGTATAATTGTGTTTAATATGTAATGAACAAATACCTAACATTAATTTGTGTCACACATACAAAACATAAACATATAGCATAATTATGCTAATGAAAACATGGCGTGTAAAAAAAAATGTAGGTATTTTTACGAGAAAATTAATGTTCTGACGTAATTATAAAACACATGTTGAACGTTTACATCGTAAACAATAAAATGGCGAAGGGGACATCTTAACAAAACACAACGTCATAATGTATGGTTTTCGTGTATGCTTACTTTGTAATAAAAAATGTGACTTATTACAAATGGCGGTAGGTGTAAATTCAATTGAGTCAATATTAATTAAACATGATTTATGTGTTTTCAGTTGGTTAATTCGATATATCTATCATTTGAGAACATTACATACTGTATTTATAGGATCATGGCGTGTTAAGAAACGTAATCACTTTAAAAAAATATTATTTTACTAGCGACCCGCTCGCAGCTTCATATGGGTTAAATTTTTTTTGCAAATTATATATAAAGACCTTCCTCGTTTAACGCTCTATCTATTAGTGTAAACCGCGTGAAAATCAGTTCAGTAGTATTTGAGATAATCGCACACATACATACAGCATACACGGCGCAGGACTTTGTACTTTTATGATATGTACTAGCAACTCACTTCAGGCTTCGTACAGGTGAAAATAATGTAAATACCTTTTAAAAAATGAGTTACAAATTTATGACACAAAAATATTCCCATAGTGTAGCGTCTGAATGAAGGAAGGCATTTTATTTTTAGGCGTATAAAGCCTTTTGTTTTGATGTAGAGTTTTGGGAGTTATTCAAATAATTGAGTGGCACTTTTGTTTATTTGTGTTTCCAGGTTGACTGAATTAATTCGGATTTAGGTTGAATTGGTTTGTCACAGACCGATACACACTTTGACTAGAGCTTTTGTTTGACCTCAAGTTGGGTTAGGACATTACGCAAAGATCAAAAGCTCCGCTCCACTTCATATTTATAATAGAAGCCTTTTAACAATAAAACCATTCATCAGTTTATATTTTGTTGCAATAATTGTAAAATTTTCCTTCAAATTGTTAGGTTGGTGTGCTAATAAACTTAATTTTTTAATTTTTTTTTAAATACTAAAGAAAATCAACCCTCATCTTCTAACCTCCCTAACTGTTCATTTAGCAATTAATTTATTAGTTATTTTAGCAAAAAAATTTATATAAACATTTTTATGTAAAAAAACTCTTACTATTTTTGTATAATTTGAGGATTTTTTTCCACTCCTCCTGCAAGTTGATTTCAAAAATTTCTTTCACCCATCATAATATTACATATAGTATAATATAATATTAATATAATATTACATATTATATTCAAGAAACTTATATAAAGAAATTCCCCCAAAAATTTCATAATATTTTGATTTGGAAGTGAATTTTCTGGACTACAATACAAATGAACGTTTTCAATGATAATTTAAATTGTTTCACATATATAAAGGCCTCCTAAATTTCAGTTAATTTGTATACGCACGTAACTTTGACAATTCGTAACAGACATACATTGTTTATTATTATACTTTTGACATATGTAATTGAATAGCAATCTTTTAAATCACAATATTTATTATTTGTTTCCGTCCTTTTAATAAAGAAGGTGTTTTGTTTATCATCTTTAAGTTAGAGCTTGCTATTAGATAACAAGATCCCTTTTTTAAGTCAAAAACCATTTTAAAAACAAAATAAAGTTCTAAAAACCTCAAGCAATGCTCTTATTAATATGAAATTACAATTGGGCCAAACTCCTCAGAAACTTACAGCAGATATAGAGTTTTTGGGGTCAAAAGAAAGTCTAGGGGTTAGTTTATAATTCTTAATTATAGAATGTCATGAATTGCAATAGGATCTAGCTTTTGAACCTTGAGGTCGAGAACAGTGGACAGGGACAATTTAAAATTAACAAGGATTTACTGCTTGTGGAAAGCAAAGATTGCTTAAATTTAGAGAACATAAGAACTCACAGTGAGACAGCGAGTTATATTCTAAGTAAAATAAGTTTATAAGCTAGCTGTCTGAAGTAACAAACCGACTAAAACAATCTTCTTCTTCTCATAGTCGGCTATAATAATGGCTATCCTAAACCTCCAAATAGCGATTGCGGGCATTCTTGATCCAAGAAGTACATCGTCTGCCTTGTATTTTCCACTGCATGATCAGCTGCAGGATATGTCCAAAGTATTCCAGTTTTCTGACTTTTATGGATTTCAAAGCCTCAACCTTCTTGTTCATTCTCTGCAAAACCGTGATTGTAAACAGTAATTTTTTTAAAATGTCTTGTCCAAAAAAAACATGTCAGTGGTTGGACTGCACGTCAGAAGTGAAAATTAAGCTCACAAATTATTGATTGCAAGAAATAAATGAGAAAACATATATATGACACACAATGACAATAATAAATTCATAAAGGTTTGATGTTGATATGAAACTATTTTATTGGTCAGAGGTGTATTACACTATATTGATCCTTGTTATCATATCTAGTAAGTTTACTTTCATATGCAGTTGTCTGCTTAGTACTTATATACCTACAGAGCTGTAAATTTTGGTAACGGTAACGTAACATGACGAGTTCAATGATTTTTCCCAATCTCAAAAATTCCCAACGCGCCTAAAGAAATTTTCACTTCAAAAATATTTATTAAAAATTCATATAGAAATGGACTGGGTCGTACGCACCACAAATATACTGATCGCCTTCGGAGTCTTGGACTATTATCACTGGAAAATAGACGAAAGGGGTATGACATCGTTTGTCTTCATAAAATACACTCATCCTGGGATTGTCCGAATCTTCTATCCGCAATTAAAAATCAAAATTAAATACAGATCACTCTAGTCCCTTTTCAATCGAAGCACATAAAAACAACTCATCCTATTACAATCCCTTGGTTAATATGTGTCGAAGTTATAATGATATGGTTATCGGGTGTGAGGTCGGTTTTGATATTATTGACGGCAGGTTTTCCAAATTCAAAAATAGTTTAAGACTAATATTTAAGTAGAAATTAAGAGAGTATTATAAGTTAAGAATTAATTAAGTATTTAAGACCATTAGTAGTTAAGTTAAATTAGACATGTTAAGTACACTGTTTGGGAGTGCAATTTAGATAATCATCCATACACATGTAATTTATAGTTTTCAAGTATTTAATTGCAATCTGTTTGTGTACTGTATCAAATATAAAAAAAAAAATAAGACTAAAGACTATTAAAGATAGATGATTATTCGTAAGTTATGAATAATCATTATTTCAATATTCATTGAATATATTTGTGTGTTTTTCCAGGTGGGTGTGCTTCCAATCAATGGCGCCATCCGACGTACGAGAGCACCACGACTTGCCGACATTCCCAGGTCCAAATCAATTCAGCTTTTCAATATCTAATTAGTATATTAATATTTAAAAGACTGACTTAACTGTGGTTCATTGAACCACAGTTAAGTGACAGTTTGAGTATTAGAACCTAATGCGAGTTGAACACAATTAGAAATTAAACATTGGTTAGTGCTTATGTTACTAGTTGCCTAGTAAATTATGCATTACTAGCTGGTGCTCGCGACTTAGTCCGCGTTGAAAATTGAAAAAAAAAAGCAATATAACGCTTGACCTTGTGTTGCTATAACACTTTGGCTAGGCGTTAGTTTTTTATTTTTTATTTATCCCTCGGGAATAGTCCTTTTTTCTGGATGAAAGGTACCCTTTCTGGTGTCCCAGACAACGTGTATGCAAAATTTCATAGTGATCGGTTCAGTAGTTTTCTCGTGAAAGAATCACAAACATCCATACATCCAAACATACTTTCGCATTTGTAATACTAGCTGGTGCCCGCGACTTCGTCCACGATGAACGATGAAGGGTAACCTATGTCCTTTCTAATGTCCCAGACAACTTGTATGCAAAATTTCATTGTGATCAATTCAGTAGTTTTTGCGTGAAAGAGTCACAAACATCCATACATCCAAACATACTTTCGCATTTATAATATTAATTAAGTACGGAAATGATTTTATTACAAAATTGCACTAATAATTATGTTACATAATTGGTTATATAATTATATTTGATGTCCACATATGGACTGCCAATGAATTGTATATCTCTATAGAAAAATATAACTGATAAATAACGTCGCCACAATGAAACAAATAACTTTGATATTTAAGCAGTAGTGATCTGAGCAAATGTATCACGTTTTTGTGGTCACGTTTTCGTGTTACTGGAGTGCGTTTCCAACTAAGTAATTATAAATATATTGTACATGACATGTGTTACAATGTATAAAATTACAATGAATAAACTGAAAAAAAAAATAAAAAATAAATACATATCCATCTATTAAATATTATAAAATAAACTAGCTGGTGCCCGCGACTTAGTCCGTGTTGAACGATGAAAGGTACCCTATGTCCTTTCCGGTGTCTCAGACAACGTGTATGCAAAATTTCATGGCGATCAGTTCACTAGTTTTTGCGTGAAAGAGTCACAAACATCCATACATCCAAACATACTTTCGCATTTATAATACTAGCTGGTGCCCCCAACTTCGTCCGCGTTGAACGATGAAAGGTACTCTATGTCCTTTCTGGTGTTCCATACAACGTGTATACAAAATTTCATACATCCAAACATACTTTCGCATTTATAATATTAGTACGGATGATTAAGAAACGTGCGTGCGTGCGTGCGTGTGCGTGTGCGTGCGTGCGCGTGTGTGTGCGTTCGTGTGTGTGTGTGTGTGTGTGTGTGTGTGTGTGTGTGTGTGTGTGTGTGTGTGTGTGCGTGCGCGCGCGCGTGTGTGTGTACAGTTAAACTTACAGGGCGCCATATTTGTCTAATGAATCCTTATTTGTCTTGTAATGAATAAATTTAAAAAACTAGTGGACCGATTTTGAAAATTCTTTTTCACCTATATAAACCTATTACATTATAACCGAGTAACATAGGCTATATTTTATAAAGTTAGACGAACGAAGTCGCGTGCAACAGCTTGTGTTTTATGTATATATATCGCGTATGTGCTTACTAAAAGTGATAACTATACTCATACATATATAATAATATAAATTAAATTAATTCCATTAGCGCATTAATAATAATTAGTACTGACATTAAAGAAAATTAATAAGTACACGAAAGTCTAAGACAACACAACGTTTAATGTACATTAAGTTTAATTTAAGAACTTAATTGAACTTTGGAATTTATAAATTTATCTAAACTTTAAAAGATATTTAAAAAAATCTTTTTGTTATATTAAAGTCAATTGAGTATCCTTTTGTTATATTAAAGTCAACGATCCATTTGGCGACGGTAGCCACCTACCATTAAATAGACCGTCAGCCCGTCTGTCAACTTTAACAAAAAAAAATTTTTTAAAAAGCTTCTACAGTATGAAAAATTTCATTAAACGAGCTTTATCAGCTAATTGTTAACTAATAAAATCATCCAAATATTATTAGGTAGCAGTTAATATACAAAGATTTTTTTTAAATAAAATACTATTGCATAAGAGAGCTGTTGCACGCGACTTCGCTCGCGTAACTTCATAGAATACATCCTATTATGTTAATCGTCGATAATGTAGCTTTGTATAGGTGAAATAATTTTTAAAATTGGTCCAGTTGTGTTTGAAATAATTCATTACAAACAAAAATACAGAAATACATTATATTTTCTATATATAATATTATTTAGGATTCAAAGTGAACTGCTTCTAGCAAATGCGTACCATTTAAAAATTAATTTGAAATGAATACTAAAATACTTGGAAGGCTTTGGAATTATTTGCCTCCGGAGGTATTTCAGCTGGCTCTGAATAAGTAAAGAGGTTCTGTTTTGTAGGCTGTATTTAGTTACATAGTGTGGCTCAATATAAGACTCAATATTAAAATCAATATGAAGACAATGTGGGACGAAAGACAACCGCAGTTTAGAACCCATTGGGAATTCCATTTTCAATTTCAAGTGTCCAACTTACAACGGTTAAGTACATAGTTTTATTGTGAAGAAAACTCCGAATTAAATTTAATCCCCTATGACTTAAATCCGTACTAATATTATAAATGCGAAAGTATGTTTGGATGTATGGATGTTTGTGAATCTTTCAAGCCAAAACTATTGAACCGATCACAATGAAATTTTGCATACACGTTGTCTGGGATACCAGAAAGGACATAGGGTACTTTTCATCGTTCAACGCGGACGAAGTCGCGGGCACCAGCTAGTATTATAAATACGAAAGTATGTTTGGATGTATGGATGTTTGTAAGTCTTTCACGCAAAAACTAAGGAACCGATCACAATGAAATTTTGCATACACGTTGTCTGGGACACCAGAAAGAATATAGAGTACCTTTCATCGTTCAACGCGGACGAAGTCGCCGGCACCAGCTAGTATTATAAATGCGAAAGTATGTTTAGATGTATGGATGTTTGTAACTGTTTCACGTAAAAACTACTGAACCGATCACTATGAAATTTTGCATACACATTGTGTGGGACACAAAAAAGGACATACGGTACCTTTCATCGTTCAACGCGGACGAAGTCGCCGGCACCAGCTAGTAATATTATAAATGCGAAAGTATGTTTGGATGTATGGATGTTTGTAAGTCTTTCACGCAAAAACTAATGAACCGATCACAATGAAATTTTGCATACACGTTGTCTGGGACACCGGAAAGGACATAGGGTACTTTTCATCGTTCAACGCGGACGAAGTCGCAGGCACCAGCTAGTCTCTTTATAAATAGAAGAAATAGAGCACATTTTATATGGATTTAAATAAATCTTTAAATAATAATAAATCTTCAAGATTGCAATTATTTAAAAAAAATTTTTTATGACAGTATTGGAAGACTTTGTATTTATTTTTATGTCGGCATTAATATTTGAAGGATTTGTATTATATTTCTATTATATTGGACGACTTTTTATAATATTTATTTTTTATATGAATAAGATACAATCTTGTACTTACTCATTTTTATTTAAAAAATTAAAGAATTTGTATAAATCTTTTATGTCAGTATTAGAATACTTTGTAGGTATTTATTTTTATGCTAATATTGAAAAAGCAGCTCCCCCCCCCCCCCCCCCCTCCCCTCTTAGAATTATATTTCTACTAAAATATATCTATTAAAATGTTCACAATGTTCCAATAGGATTACATTTACCAAAAGTATTTTCAACTTTAACCGTCAAAAACACAACAATGTGTCTTTTAAGTTTGTATATGTATTTGAACTTTGTTGCAAATAAAATTTTTATTCTATTCTATTCTACAATGTTGGAAAAAAAATCCTATAAATCCGCGAACGTGTCAAAATTATTACAAACAGACCATGTACGAGTAGCTGTTGTTGTAAGCTCTATTTGTGAAGAAACCGTTTATAGTGAGCTTCTCATCAGTAGTCTTGTCCCGTGAAGTGTTGAACAGAAAAGTGGGAAGTAGCCAACTCCTCACAACATTGAATAAGTGGTTAAGAAAACTCAATTAAGAAACGGCGAGGAAAGTTCCGTTGCGAAGCAAACACAAAGAAAATTACACCTCCTTTTTTGAAAAGGAACTCGGCTACATTTTCCAATTAAATTAAATATGTTTTTTCAATCTTGTTGGGTCAATTTTAATACATACTTACCGGGGGTGTTATGGCAGGTTTTGGAAGGGTCAAGACAGACTTACCGATAGTTAAACGGAGGTTCGCCTGCTCTTTCAGCGCTGGTTCGGTTCCACCACAACACAGAGAGTTTTTTATTGATTTAAGCGTTTGATTCTTAAGATATCACATACCACACACACGCGTAAAGAGTTAAATTTAGCGGAGCGATAAGCGAGCGCGGCGACAACTTGTGAGCGTCTGTCTTGTTTTTAAGGGTAGGAAAGGGAATAAAAAAATAGATAAATATGTAGGTAGGTATGCGTATGATGCGTTTGTTTGCATGTGTGAGGTGTGTAGCAAAAACGGCGTCAACATTATCCCCCGGCCTGAAGGTATCCTTCAGAACAAGCGGCATTAATGCGAAAGTATAAAAATATTAGCGAAAAGAGATTAAATAAAAACAAGCAATAATAGCGAAACAGAAAAATAAATAAATAAAAATTAATTAATTAATATAATTTATTGAGTTGGTAGCGGGTAAAGTTTAACCACTGGCCGCACATAACTGCCAGTTTTAGTTTTCACTTTGACTGTACGAGTGACTCCATCCTTGCCGGGATAAAGTTCCTCTACTACGGCCAAAGGCCAAGTAAGCGGTGGCGATTTATCGTCCCGTACTATTACAATGCAACCCCTTTCAATTGGATTGGTAGGCGTATTCCACTTTTGTCTGTTTTGAAGTGAAGTTAGGTATTCTAAACTCCACCTATCCCAATAGGATTGTACGAGTTTACTTAATAATTGATAGCGATTGAGTCTATTTTCCGAAATATCACTTAAATCCTCTGCGGGCAAGTATTTTAATGGCGTTATATTTAAAAAATGAGCGGGAGTCAATGCTGTAGGGTCAGATGGATCAGAACTGAGTACACACAGAGGGCGAGTATTTAAAATTCCTTCTATTTGAATTAAAACAGTGTTAAATTCCTCGTATGTTAAGACCTGAGTACCTATCACCCTATATAAGTGCGTTTTAACTGATTTAATATTGCTTTCCCATATGCCACCAAAGTGGGGAGCTAAAGGAGGATTTCTCTTAAATTGAATGCGTAAATCGGACAACCTTTGATCTAAATATTTATTATGCGTTTCTGAATGCAAAAGAGAAAAGAGTTCATCGAGTTTGCGTTTCGCGCCAACGAAGTTAGTGCCACCGTCACTAACTATCATGGAAACAGGTCCCCGTCTACTAATAAAGCGTTTAAACGCGGCTAGGAATAATTCAGAACTTAAGTCTGAGACTAGTTCCAGGTGAAGCGCCTTAGTTGTGAGACAGATGAACAGGCAGACATATGCCTTTACACTTTTGGCTCCACGTCGCCTGTATGGCGTTACAAAGAACGGACCTGCGTAATCAACGCCAGTGTACACAAAACTTTTTACTTTGCTCACCCTAAAGTACGGCAAATCTCCCATTATTGGAACCATATTCCTAGGTTTTAATTTAAAACAAATGTTACACATTTGTATGCGTTTGCGAACCATGCCTCTTGCCGCGAGAATCCAATATTTTTGACGTAATAATGGTAATAATAGGCTAGGGCCAGCGTGAAGATTAGATAAATGATAAAAATCTACAATTAAATGCACAATGGGATCTTTAGCGGGTAAAACAATAGAGTGTTTGCGTGAAAATTCAAGTTGAGCGTTATTAAGGCGACCACCTACTCTAATTATATTATATTCGTCAATAAAAGGATTTAACCTCTGCAAACCAGTACTACATAGTTTGCCTTGTTTTAAGTTATGAAATTCAGACAAAAAATGATTTTGTTGAATTGTGCGTATTATAACTTCTTCAGCGTATTCTAAATCCAGAACTGTTATAGACCCTTTAGACTTCAAGACTTTTGTAAAGCGTAAAATATATACACAACAATGCAAATATTTATTCCACTTTGACATGCGAGTGGCTAAGTCATAGAAAATACTTTCGGATTTTTCTTCTACGTGTGACAGAAGAATGGTGGGTTTAGATTCAGGAAGCGTATCTAACGACTTATTTATAAATTCCTGTATTGGCCACTTTGCGATTGGTAGCGTTGCCCAAAATGGACCGTGAAACCATAATTTATTATTAGCCAATTTACTAGGCGGTACAGGACGAGAAATTATATCCGCAGGATTTTCTTTTCCCGGGATATGATACCAATGTTCAGCGGAGAGATTTTCATTAATTTTTGATATTCTGTTGGCTATAAAAGTGTGAAATTTGTATGGTTGTGCGTGAATCCAAAAGAGTGACACCGTAGAATCTGAGAAAGCGAAAATATTATCGATTTGAACGCGTTCACTTATAGCATCCTTCACCGAAACAATTAAATTCGATAACAAAAGCGCAGCGCACAGTTCGAGTCGCGCTAATGTTACGTTTTTCAGCGGAGCAACCCTTGACTTAGAACACAGAAGTGTCACGTGACCTATGTCACTATCACCCTGACTAACTCTTATATAGACAACGGCACCATAACAAACTTCACTAGCGTCTGCGAAACCCAACAGATGAATATTTTTAGAGTTGGATAAAATACCTACATGACGTGGTATTTTTATTTGTTCTAATAGCGGTAATTCATTTTGAAATTGAGACCATTTAATTTTAATAAAATTAGGAACTTCGTCGTCCCAATCTAAGTTTTGTTTCCAACATTCTTGGCTTAACAATTTTAGAAAAGCGGTAACAGGACCAATCAGAGATAAGGGGTCAAATAAGCGTGCGGTAACAGAGAGAATAGAGCGTTTAGTATATTTAAAATTTTCAGCGTTTATTTTGAAAGAGAAAAAGTCTTCAGTAGGTAGCCACCGTAAGCCTATTATTTTTGTATGCGTGTTTTCGTCAAAAGTTATGACCTCAGAAACGTGTTGATCTCCAAGTATGCGTTGCCTAAATTCAGAACTATTAGAAACCCATTTACTAAGTTTAAACCCCCCGGCCATGAACATCTGTACCAGCTCATGGTATAACCTTTCAGCTTCGTCAACAGAAGAAACGGAAGATACGTAATCATCCATGTAGAAATGTCTCTTAGCCGTCCAAGCGGCTAGAGGCCAGCGTTTGTTCTCATCATCGGTCAACTGTTTGACTACTCGCATAGCTAGAAAGGGGGAGCTAGATAATCCAAAGGACACGCGGTTAAATTCATAAGTGGAAATAGGGTCCTTGGAATTAAACCTGAAAAGGATTCTTTGAAATCGGTTATGTTCTGGAATCACTTTTACTTGGAAATACATTTTTTCAATGTCAGCGGTCAAAGCAATAGAATAAAGTCTGAGGTTGAGAAGTAAATCGAATATATTGGCCTGTAGATTAGGGCCTGTATATAAAATATCATTAAGAGAATTATTATTTGAGGATTTACTACTAGCGTCGAGTACTATTCTAATTTTTGAAGTACTTTTTTCAGGTCGGTAAATAGCGTGATGGGGAATATAATAGCACGGACCTTTAGCGGGAGTAGAAATTAAGTTAAGGTAGCCGCTGTCTATATATTCCTTAATAGTTGCGTTATATCCTTCGCGTAGTATAGGATTCGAATCGAGGCGTTTTTCTAATTTTTCTAAGCGTATTCTAGCGTTTCTTTCAGAGTTCCCTAAGACAGTAGGTGAAAATTTAAATGGTAATGCTACAGAGTAACGCCCGGTGTCATCGCGAGTGTAATTCTGAACAAAGTCGCGTTCACAAAGGACGTCGTCAGGGCTCATGTGTTTTTTGACTGGCACATTTTCCAATTCCCAAAACCGCTGCGTTAAATTTTCTAATATAGAATTATCAATAGAGTGAAAGGATTTATTATTGACTTGGAATGTTGGATATTGACAGTCACCTGACCCCATAACGACGTAGCCTAAGGATGTTTGGACACCCGTCACGGAAGAGTTAGATGCCGTAACCCTATTTGTACCTAAGAGGATTGGAAACAAATCAATACCTATTAGGCAATCAATATCTCCTGGCGTATGGAAATCCTCGTCGGCTAAAGGCAGGCCGCGTAAATGCTGTAAATCATTTGTATTTACAAACGTTTCAGGTAATTTGTCCGATATTACATCTATGACACGTGCGTTAAGCGTATACTTGGAACGGGAGTCCAAGCGCGAAAATATTGTAAATTGCGTGTGTCCTAGAACAGACCTTTCTGTCAGCCCTATACCCTTTACGGTAGCGGGAGCGGAGCAAATTTTTAAATTTAAGCGGTCACAACACGAATTCGTTATAAAGTTCGACATCGCACCACAGTCGAGAAGAACCCGTATTTGAAAGCGTTCCCCACTATCATTAACAACGTAAACAATAGCAGTAGGCAATATCTTAACTGAATTCGTTAAATAATTTTTATTCGAAGCGGCGAGCGAAACATTATTCAGTGCGTGAGTGGGCGCAGGCGATGACTCATCGTTGTGAGCGCAGCGCGCCGAATGGTTCAGCGGTTGAGTTGACGAAGACGGCCGCGCAGCGGGTTCGATGCCTCGTTGCGTCTGAGCTCTTTGCGTAAAATCAATGTGTAACTTTGTGTGATGCGGACGATTGCAAATAAAACATTTATTTGTTGATTTGCAATTTTTGAAATTGTGAAATCCCAAGCAATTTACACAATAATTATTTAAGCGGACGAATTTATTTCTCTCGCTGGGATCTAATCT
This sequence comes from Synanthedon myopaeformis, assembly GCA_944738685.1. Classification (NCBI taxonomy): domain Eukaryota; kingdom Metazoa; phylum Arthropoda; class Insecta; order Lepidoptera; family Sesiidae; genus Synanthedon; species Synanthedon myopaeformis. The sequence continues at coordinate 231,745 of OX122933.1, read as the reverse complement.
CAAAAAAGATTGACATTTATATAGCGGATGAATATTATCTATTTTACACAAAGAACATTTAGGTACATTGTTACTATTGACTATAAAAGATTGCGTATTAAATTTATTTTTTATTTTAGCGTAATTATTAGATTGCGGTTTATTACTTGAGAATTTAACTGAAATAGCGTTATCCGAGCGTAGCATTAATATTTTGCTTTGTTCCTTAATAAATTTTAATAAAGAATCAAAAGTGGGTATTTTCTGATTTCTATTTGCTTGCTCGAACAAATTAACTGTTTCCTTATCTAATTTAGTTATTGCTATGTGGGTAAGAATAAAATCACTCAAGTCGTCTATACCTAACTGTTTTAAAGCGGCTTGAGATGAGCAAAAATGTTCTAGAAAATTGTCTAATGACTGCGATGTATGACATTGACTACCCTTGAAATTTAATAATTTATCCAGGTACATAACCGCCAGCGAGCGTTTGTCCTGGTATTTATCTATTAATGCGTTCCATAATATATTGTAATTACTAGCGATTGGAGGGATACCCGCACATACGGCAAGCGCCTTATGAGACAATCTACCTATCAAATATTGTACCTTTTCTGCGTCTGACAAACTAGGGTTATTATGAATTAATGCACAAAAATTCTCATAAAATAGCGTCCAGTCGTTCGGTGAGCCATTAAACGACATTAATTCCAAAGCGGGCAATTTCTTGTTAATAATTTCAAAATTTAAACAAGATTCTACTTTGTTAGCGGAAGTATTAGTACTCGTAGGTAGCCTAGATTGCGATAATACGGGACAGATGTCACCTTCCACGGCTTTAATGCGGCAATATAACTCGTCAAATGCAAGTATGGATGCAAAGTTACATTTGTACGAAGGGTCACTATTTAACAATGCAATATTTAATTGTTCAGTAACCTCCGTAAATTCTGTCCGTAATTTTTCTAAAGAGTTTAATCGCGTAAGGAAGTTTTGTTTAACTTTTTTATCGGACACTTTTTTACTTAGGTCGTATATATTTTGAAGGAGTTCGAACATACTTTTCTGTTTGGCTTCCAACATAGCTATTGCATGTTCTAATTTAACGGACTTAGCAGATTCAGATTCCTTAGACATTTTGAGAAATAATTAAATAAATTAATATTGCGTTTAAAATTAATCAAAATGGTAGGTAAACGAATAATGTTAACAACCGTTATGCGTTGAGTAAATGTTTGTATTAATTTGTGTATTATGTTAATAAATAGATAAGGAATTTATAATAAATATGTGTGTTAGCGTTTTAAGCGTGTATTTTGTATGAAATATAAGCGTTAGCGGTTTTTTTTTTTTTTTTATATATATATATATGAGTAGGTAATGTGTAGGTATGTGACTGCGTTGCGTGAGTTTTATAAATATTATAGGATAGGGAATGCGACTACGAAGGACCAGGAATACGGCTCGAAGAGACCAAAATGTTATGGCAGGTTTTGGAAGGGTCAAGACAGACTTACCGATAGTTAAACGGAGGTTCGCCTGCTCTTTCAGCGCTGGTTCGGTTCCACCACAACACAGAGAGTTTTTTATTGATTTAAGCGTTTGATTCTTAAGATATCACATACCACACACACGCGTAAAGAGTTAAATTTAGCGGAGCGATAAGCGAGCGCGGCGACAACTTGTGAGCGTCTGTCTTGTTTTTAAGGGTAGGAAAGGGAATAAAAAAATAGATAAATATGTAGGTAGGTATGCGTATGATGCGTTTGTTTGCATGTGTGAGGTGTGTAGCAAAAACGGCGTCAACAGGGGGAAAATAATAAATTGTCTATTTTATTTATTTGTTTATATACTAGCTGGTGCCGGAGACTTACTTTATTATTTCATTTTAGAAAAATCCGTATTTAAAATATTATAAATGCGAAAGTATGTTTGGATGTATGGATGTTTGTGACTCTTTCACGCAAAAACTAATGAACCGTACACCATGAAATTTTGCATACACGTTGTCTGCGACACCAGAAAAGACATAGGGTACCTTTCATCATTCAACGCTGACGAAGTCGCGGGCATCAGCTAGTATTACAAATGCGGAAGTATGTTTGGATGTATGTATGTTTGTAACTCTTTCACGCAAAAACTACTGAACCGATCACAATGAAATTTTGCATACACGTTGTCTGCGACACCAGAAAAGACATAGGGTACCTTTCATCATTCAATGCGGACGAAGTCGCGGGCACCAGCTAGTATTACAAATGCGGAAGTATGTTTGGATGTATGGATGTTTGTAACTCTTTCATGCAAAAACTACTGAACCGATCACCATGAAATTTTGCATACACGTTGTCTGCGACACCAGAAAAGACATAGGGTACCTTTCATCGTTCAACGCGGACGAAGTCGCGGGCAGTAACTCATTATTATGGAGTTTTCATCATATTTACATATTATTGTATTGAGTGTTACATAGACTAGTGTTAAACTAAGTTTTCACTTATATTTTTTTAATACGACTGACTGTACATTCCTTACAAACTTTTGTCCCGAAGTGTACCTAATTTTGGTTAAATATTAAATTTTGTTAAAATATTCATAAAGAATTCCCTCGCGTTTAGACAAATTTGTATATTACTTTTTAAATGCCCGCCGGAGTTATCTAATATTGGAGAAATTAAATTTTAGAATGAGTACTCAGTGGCGAGACTGATTGATGGAATTACTCGACAAAGAATCCGTTGAGTAAAATGTAAAGTGGAAAATTAGTCAACGGACTTCTTAAAGACTCTCTTTATTTTCCTCATCTAATTACCGGAGACATTTCGCTTCTTTTGTGCTTAAAACTTGATAATTTTTTCCTATTTTTCATATATTTTTTGAACATTAAACAACTTTTAATAATAAGTTTATTAAAACTAAATTTTACATGTAACATTAGTTTATATAAAATATTTTATTGATATCCATAACATAAAAGTGATTTGATGGTCCGTTATCTTAAATTTAGAACATAATAATGAACTCAAAAATTAAAAAAAAAAAAAAAAAAAACTGACCTCGATTTACTCAAAATTGGAATTAAGCTACTTATCACTATCATCCACTCACGTCTTAAACTGTATGTGATCAAAATATATGGTTAAAAATGAACGCCTTGAACACTGTTAACTATCCAACATGTTTATTGAAATTCAAGTTCCATGACACACGAAGCAGACAACTTATGCTAACTTGGTTCAATACTGCTTAAGACTCTACCACGAATACTCGACAAACCTCTAGCAGGCTTACTTTTATCAAGCGGTTTCACTAGAGACTGCAGATAAGAGCTTACAAGCTTTTGCGAATAAATCGGATTCTTTGTTAAATGCTATTCCAATACAAAATTTACAATCAGGAAAACCTGTTTCCGGAACCGATTCAAAGTACACCAAAAATTACACATACAATAGAAACAGAAGTTGTTTCTATTGTGGCGGCAATATCCAGAAACCTTACTAGCTTAACATCTTACTTCTTACTTCTTACTAATATTATAAATGCGAAAAGAGTTACAAACATCTATACATCCAAACATACTTCCGCATTTGTAATACTAGCTGGTGCCCGCGACTTCGTCCGCGTTGAACGATGAAAGGTACCCTATGTCCTTTCCGGTGTCCCAGACAACGTATATGCAAAATTTCATGGTGATCGGTTCACTAGTTTTTGCGTGAGAGTTACATACATCCAAACATACTTTCGTATGTATAATACTAGCTGGTGTCCTCGACTTCGTCCGCGTTGAACGATGAAAGGTACCCTATGTCCTTTCTGGTGTCCCAGACAACGTGTATGCAAAATGTCATGGTGATCGGTTCACTAGTTTTTGCGTGAGAGTTACATACATCCAAACATACTTTCGTATGTATAATACTAGCTGGTGTCCTCGACTTCGTCCGCGTTGAACGATGAAAGGTACCCTATGTCCTTTCTGGTGTCCCAGACAACGTGTATGCAAAATTTCATGGTGATCGGTTCACTAGTTTTTGCGTGAGAGTTACATACATCCAAACATACTTTCGTATTTATAATACTAGCTGGTGTCCGCGACTTCGTCTGCGTTGAACGATGAAAGGTACCCTATGTCCTTTCTGGTGTCCCAGACAACGTGTATGCAAAATTTCATGGTGATCGGTTCACTAGTTTTTGCGTGAGAGTTACATACATCCAAACATACTTTCGTATGTATAATACTAGCTGGTGTCCTCGACTTCGTCCGCGTTGAACGATGAAAGGTACCCTATGTCCTTTCTGGTGTCCCAGACAACGTGTATGCAAAATTTCATGGTGATCGGTTCACTAGTTTTCGCGTGAAAGAGTTACAAACATACTTTCGCATTTATAATATTAGTACAGATAAACACAGCCGATATTGAGCCCACGGTAGTAGCAGTTAAACTAGTTAGTTTCAAAGTTTCCAAAGTTGAGTTAAAGCTTAAACAGATTTTGGAAACAAACTAAAACAATCTCCATAACCGTAGACGCTTTCCATAATTATAATTTACATTGAAATTATACTTACATGCCCATATTAAAATACTTTTATTAATGCATACAGAATTTCAGGGCTGACATCTTAAATAAATAACTTTGGTTAATAATTTACTTATTATAGAAGTCACTATCCAAATAGTCATTTTAAAGTGTCAGTTAAGCTTTCATAGGGAAAATAGCTATCAGTTATTGTTTAGACACTATACAGGATGTTCCAGAAATCAACGCCAAGCTGGCACTGAGCGATAAGCTTAGTTTTGAAAGCTTAGGAAAAAATAAGAAAATAAATTCAGGTCACGTGGTTAAGTATTAATAGAGATACATTTGAATGTGTGGACCGATTTTTGTCAACCAAATTAAATACAGGTGAAGTCGCGGGACAGCGGTAGTGACAATTAAGAGGGACCAGACGCCATTTAATTATATAAATATCAAATGCGAATGTATGAGTTTTGTTTTGTGTTCGAGAGCAGCGAAGGCATCTTTATGATGTTATAAATTAATGTTTTAATTCAAACAGATTGGTTATGATGTCATCGTGAGAAATACACACTATATTTTATTAATCTTTATTAGTTCTGACGACGTTTCTAAAGGTATACGCGCATTAGAACTCATTTCACAATATCAAGGTTTACTAAAGTCTCAGATAAAATAAGGACTAAACTTTGGACGGCGTAGTGAAGCCGATAAAACTACGCTTTCGCCGTGTACATACATACACGGTTGGGCGCACACAAATGCAATCAAACTACACCTAGTCTTATTAAAATATTTATTAGTGAAAATGCAAATGAAAAAGCGTATAAAAAAAGAGTTTTCAAAAAATAAAAAAACAGGATAGAATCACATTTCACACCTAAGTAAATATGGAAATCAATATTTTCAATAAAAATAAATAAAAATTGAGCTTATAACTTGGAACACAAAATCTTAATCCATACTAGTCCGTACTAATATTATAAATGCGAAAGTATGTTTGGATGTATGGATGTTTGTGACTCTTTCACGCAGAAACTACTGAACCGATCGCCATGAAATTTTGCATACACGTTGTCTGGGATACCGGAAAGGACATAGGGTACCTTTAATCGTTCAACGCGGACGAAGTCGCCGGCACCAGCTAGTACAGTAATAAAGTAGCCTACGCAAACTAATTTGTACACAAAATTCTGTCTAAAGTTGTTATTTGGTCTGAGACTAAAGTTAAGTAAACTTGATAGCCGTAATCGAATCGTAATCGAACCGTTCTAATGAGAGGATACCTTTACTTGTTAGCTTGTATATTACTCCCAATTACAGTATAATTACCTAGAGCGAATCAAGTTTAGCTGAACATTAATAACAATTATATACAATTTGTTATAGTTGATACACAAACATAAAAGTGTTTTATAAACTTACTTTGTCTGTCTGTTTGTGTTCAAGATCAAATCTGTTTCATATTGGTTTAAGTTCGAACCAAAGAAAATATATATTATTATACCCTAACTTTTGACCCACGTCCAAAAATGATTTTGTAAATCTTATTTTGAATAAAATATTTTGTAATTTGAACTTGAACTTGAATTTGAACAAAGTATAAAAATGTATAAAAAAGATTAAGTAAGTAGCCACTTCTTAACAGAAAAACACAGTGAAACAACGGCATTGTGTGTGTGTGTGTGTGTGTGTGTGTGTGTGTGTGTGTGTGTGTGTGTGTGTGTGTGTGTGTGTGTGTGTGCGTGCGTGTGTGTGTGTGTGTGTGTGTGTGTGTGTGTGCGTGTGTTCGTAATGAATAAACTCAAAATCTAGTGTACCTATTTTAAACAACATCCGAGTGGAGACGGTGCGTTGACCCGCAACCATATTTAGTAGGTACCGTTGGAGCCAATGATTTAAATCGAAAGATGCGCCCTAATCTCCTCGCGCCATACTTAAAGCACACACAAAAATTATTAACAACGAGCGCAGGCGCCCAACTTATTAACAATGGGTTGAGCGCAGGCGCTCAACCAGCTACGGTTTTTTAAAAGAGATTTTACTATCAAAAAACTCGTTCGAAATGTTGTCTGTGTTTAAAAGTGTGTTTAGACAAGACTCGCATTGCTATAAAAATGTATAACTGTATATGTATAATATGTATTTTTGTAACACACTTTTTAGCTAGTAAGGGCGCATCTCTAGATTTAAATCTTTGGTTGGAGCCAATGTGCTCTTGCGTTCCGTCCCGCTTACATTATGCAATTGATTTTTGCACTATATTAGTCATTGGATTTGTTAGACGTGTGAAGTAATGCCACGAGATCACGTGTACCAAATTATAAATAAAACTAATTAAATATAAATTACTTATATATAGAAACCCTCCTCGTTTAACGCTCTATCAATTAGTAAAAACCGCATGAAAATCCGTTCAGTAGTTTATGAGATTATCGCACACATACATACATATTGATATACATAAAGACGGACAGACTCAAAGGGGGACTTTGTTTTATAATATGTAAGGATCTATTGTTGAAGCACACCCCATTTTTACGTCGGGCATCCAGCAACTCGTTTTGACCTCATGTATGTGGACATACATAAAATATAACAAATATTATTATTAAATAGATTATTTTTTATATACAGTTTAAACCCACGATAAATAATAAGGCAGTTAAATGTGGGAACTGGGGTTTGTAGTTGAAACTGTAATACGTTATGATAATAATAAATTATTTGAATTTGAACTTTACAAATTAACTAAAGTAAGTATAGCTTTTATTTTAATTTTTAATGCCCTATATATTTCCACGTATAAAAGTTACATATGCACTAAATTATTAACATGTCAAAGAGTAGTCTATATACTTCTTTGAATCAATAAAAAAATCAAATAAGTTGAGTATCAAATAAATAAGTTAAAAAAGACTATATTTGGCTTATTATTTATTTCGTAACTAAAAATAGACCAGTACAAATTTAATTATATGTATAGATGTTTTAATAGATTTCTCAGAAAATATTTATCATTCATTTTAGAGACTACAACTGGTTTTGTGAATATTAACTAAAATATAAATGCGCATTTAAAATTAACTATTCATGTGTAAATGGTTTTTGAATGTCAAAGAGTCAACGATTCAGGATGTTTTGCGAATCTCACATATTGTTATTGTATGCTTGAGTTTATAAAAATAGCAGAAAAAAATTATTGACGACACGTTTGGTCTAGTGGCTAGTAACTCTAGCTGTTAACCAAACGGTCGCGGGTTCGAATCCCGCTAGGGGCTAGTAACCGGAGCGCGAGTGCAAGTGCGAGCGCGAGTAGGAACGTCGCACGGGCGAGTAGGTGGGCGAGCCGCGACGGCGAGGCGAGTAGGAGCGCGAGCAGTCGCGGTCCCCGCTATAGCGCTCTCCCCCGCCCCCGCCTCCGCCTCCGCTGCCGCCGTAGTCCTCCTTCACGCGGATGTACGACACCTCGCCCTATATATCCACATCAATCCCACCTTGTATATATACCTGTTTATTGAATAATGTCAGGACGACACGTTTGGTCTAGTGGCTAGTAACACTAGCTGTTAACCAAACGGTCGCCGGTTCGAATCCCGCTAGGGGCACTCACAAATGTTTATGTGTTAACATTTTACCTTTGTACCTGAGTCATGGATGTTTTCTATTTATAATACGTATGTATTTGCAAAAAAATGTAATCTATGTATTATATCAACTGTCTGGTATCCATAATACAAACATTAGTTGCTTACTGTGGAAATAGATGGTGATGTGTGGAATGTGTGAAAAAAAAAAACCTATAGTAATGTCAAACCTCAAAGTATGTCATAGTATACTATAGTACATAGTCCATACTGACTTGAGGTTTGACATTACTAAGTAAGTAAGCCTATAGTTGGTTTCAACTGTTTCTACAAAAACCAATCCGCACTTTTTAGTAGTTACATATTTTACTAGTTGAGCCCGCTGTCTTATTATTTAACAGCAGACGACTTGCAACCAACTTGCGACAGGTGAAAACTTTCTATCAATTTGTGTAAAATCACACTAAATCGTGTTTTTGGTATCACGTAACTCAAGACAAATTTGTGGTTTGCGATATGGCCTCTAACGGACAACACCTAAAATTAAAGTGCATCATTTTTGTAAAGTGCATCAACACGATTTAGTGTGACATTGCACAAATTGATAGAAAGTTTTCGCCTGTCGCAAGTTGGTCGCAAGTCGTCTGCTATTAGATAATAAGGCAGCGGGTCACGCTTCACTGTGGCTCAGTCAGTCAGTAACGCTCCATGGTTGCCATAACAACGATCAATGTATGAAAATTACGTTTTTTTATATAAAGAAATCAGTATCCGTTGGAATTTTGGAAAAGAGTACATAAGATCATTCCTCTGTTTAAATGCAATGTTGTGTAAAAATTTCAAGTCATACCGTCGACTAGTTTTTCTAGTTTTTGAGTAATAGACAATCCAACATAACTTTGATATATATATATATATCAAAGTTATGTTGGATTGTCTATTACTCAAAAACTAGAAAAACATATATATATATAATTTAGTAATAAAGGGTTTATGTAGGACTCAAAAGACTTCGTAAAATTCTCTATAGAAGGAACGACATATTGTGTACGCTATATTTTAACTTCCCACACGGACACAGACAAAGGCAAAACATATATTTATATACAGACAGTTAAGTATATAAATGTTTATTCAAATAGCCGCCCCTGTATGTTGTAGGAAAGTTTTAATTATATTAGGTATTGACCTTTAGATTTGTGCTCGTATAACTAACGTGAATGCACTTGATTTTAAAATTGATACGAAAGTTTAATTTAACTGTTAAGACATGTGATTTTAACAGAAAAAAAAATCAATCAAATTTTCTTTATGCCGAAGAAAACTTATTAAATCATAAATCAATTAATACACTCCCATGTGAGTAATTATAAGTAATATTTATCATATCGCTGCTTAAATTCAAAAGTACCACAAATCAAAAAAAATTAAAAAATATTTTTATTGCAAAAATACAATCACAATCATTCATGTTGTATGTTGCAAAAAGACTTATGGTTGTCCATATTTAATATGTTTTTAACATTTTTTTTAATATTCAAAAGTAACTTATATGCTTATATCTTATTAAGTACTTAAAACATTTAATGCTACTTAAAAATACGCTTCTAACTATGTATAATATGCATAACTATGTATAATATGCATAACTATGTATAATATGCATAACTATGTATAATATGCATAACTATATATAATATGCATAACTATGTATAATATGCATAACTATATATAATATGCATAACTATGTATAATATGCATAACTATGTATAATATGCATAACTATATATAATATGCATAACTATGTATAATATGCATAACTATATATAATATGCATAACTATGTATAATATGCATAACTATGTATAATATGCATAACTATGTATAATATGCATAACTATGTATAATATGCATAACTATGTATAATATGCATAACTATGTATAATATGCATAACTATGTATAATATGCATAACTATGTATAATATGCATAACTATGTATAATATGCATAACTATGTATAATATGCATAACTATGTATAATATGCATAACTATGTATAATATGCATAACTATATATAATATGCATAACTATGTATAATATGCATAACTATGTATAATATGCATAACTATGTATAATATGCATAACTATGTATAATATGCATAACTATGTATAATATGCATAACTATGTATAATATGCATAACTATGTATAATATGCATAACTATGTATAATATGCATAACTATGTATAATATGCATAACTATGTATAATATGCATAACTATATATAATATGCATAACTATGTATAATATGCATAACTATATATAATATGCATAACTATGTATAATATGCATAACTATGTATAATATGCATAACTATGTATAATATGCATAACTATGTATAATATGCATAACTATGTATAATATGCATAACTATGTATAATATGCATAACTATGTATAATATGCATAACTATGTATAATATGCATAACTATGTATAATATGCATAACTATGTATAATATGCATAACTATGTATAATATGCATAACTATGTATAATATTCATAACTATGTATAATATGCATAACTATGTATAATATGCATAACTATGTATAATTTGCATAACTATGTATAATATGCATAACTATGTATAATATGCATAACTATGTATAATATGCATATGCATAAGAAAAATATAGACCAAAAAAAAAATATTTTTTTTTTTGTTCAATTAGCTCTCCTGTAAAAAAGTGTAAGTAATTTTGATTTGTGGTACTTTTCAATTTTAAGCAGCGATATTATAAAATAATATAACAATAATTATACAGTATATACATTATATATATTACTATACATATACCTACTAATATTATAAAAATAGAATACTTTTATATGTTTTTCCCAGCCACTACTATGTCAACTCACAGAATAATATAATATTCATTTATAATTAACATAAATTTGCGGTAAATAAATATTATTTGTTATCAGCTTCATGGAAACTCTTCACTAACTTGATCGTGTTCGTTGAACCACAGTTAAGTGACAGTTTGAGTATTAGAACCTAATGCGAGTTGAACACAGTTAGAAATTAAACAATTGTTAGTGCTTATGTTACTAGTAGGCTAGTAAATTATGCATTACTAGCTGGTGCTCGCGACTTAGTCCGCGTTGAAAATTGAAAAAAAAAAGCAATATAACGCTTGACCTCGTGTTGCTATAACACTTTGGCTAGGCGTTAGTTTTTTATTTTTTATTTATCCCTCGGGAATAGTCCTTTTTTCTGGATGAAAAGTACCCTATGTCCTTTCTGGTGTTCCAGACAACGTGTATGCAAAAATTCGTGGTAATCGGTTCAGTAGTTTTTGCGTGAAAGAGTTACAAACATACATACATCCATACATACTTCCGCATTTATAATATTACTAGATGGTGCCTGCGACTTCTTCCGCGTTGAACGATGAAAGGTACCCTATGTCCTTTCTGATGTCCCAGACGACGTGTATGCAAAATTTCATGGTGATCGGTTCAGTAGTTTTTGCGTGAAAGAGTCACAAACATACATACATCCAAATATACTTTCGCATTTATAATATTAGTACGGATTTTTGATTTTATCTGAGACCGGCTGTTGGTGTACCGACGCCAATATTTGGCCACACTTTGGGCTATACATTGGCCAACACTTTGATGGAACTAATAACTATTATTTTAAAAAAAATATTATATTTAAAAAAAAAATATTATTTTTTCGATTTTTTTTTCATCTCGCGACAGCTCAGTTTTTAGGCTCTTTGGCTCTCAGTCACTTTGGCTCACCTAATTATAATATTATTATTTTTTTTAGTGTACATATAAATATAAATAACTTTATACACTTTAGATATTTGTGTGTAAAATATTGTAAAATTATTTTTATCATCATTATAATAATAAATCGTCTATAACAAAGTCGCTGTAACTTAAATACTAATCCTAATTTTATTTCCTACTAATTAGGAATTTATTACTCTTTTACTTAAAAAATATGAAAATATTACCTTGATTAACATATAATATAATACTTTTTATCCCGAAAAAATTTTAGGTTCCTGTGGAATTTTCAATAAACGAACTACAACGCGCATATACGAAGTCGCGGGCACAGCTAGTATGTTACAAAAGGGTTTGTGTTATGAGGGCAATGCAACAAGTGTTTGTTGTAAACAATCGGTACGGTGCGCATTGCCCTTTAGATATATTTGCGCGCGCAAGCACGCACCCAACTCTCGGCAACTGGTTTTGCTCATAGATTATGAGTTCATCTGAAATTTCACAGAGCTGCAGTTAGGTACAATATCAGTACACAAATATTTACTACGTTTAAAAACTTAATATATTATTTCTTAATATTCCTAGCATAAGCTTTTACCAAATTATACTTTATATCAGTTAAACTTTTTTTGTTGAGATTCGCCACTTAATGTTTTAGCAAATTTTTTAATAATCCGTAAGCAACTCTTGTCTGCCTGTCGGCGTTGTTTTTCATAGCTAAACAGCGCCAATAAAAACTTATTACACATTAAAAACCAAGAAAATAACTAGATGTATATGTAAATTTATAGTGTTTTAATAAGCGAAGACAAAATAAAACCTTTTTCTTATTTGAATTGAATTGATTTTCATTTTAAACATATAATTTTATTCCCCACCTTCGGAATTATTAATAATGATCATTTTGAATAGCCTTGTTGGCTACATGTCGCTTAATTTGTCAAATGTAATATTGTATTTGTGTGAATGTATGTATGTATGTATGTATGTATGTATGTATATGTATATTGTATATATAAATGAGTGGATGTGTGTGTGTATATATGTTTAGTATAATATTTCATAATATCTTATATACGTCATTTATAGGTATGTTATGATTCGAGTGTGTTAGTGATAATATAAGGGTTATTATTTTAGAACTTAGTATAAGAATTTTCTGTAATCTGTCATTGGAATTCACATCAGACCATGACCGAATGTAAAAACTGTATTATTGTGTTGTGTCTTCTGTTGGTGTACCTTAGTAAATAAATAAATAAATAATTTCAAAGGTCTAATAATAACAATAATACTTTTATTGCATAGTCGAAATAATCTCGTTCGTTTTTTATATCTGTTCGCCACAGACTCAGCTTAGGTATGTCAACGGTGAGCATAGAAACGTTATTCTCAGCTGACTGACAGTTATCATGACTGTCATCTGTGCATGAACCGCACAAATAGTAGAATACGTTATTTTTATATTATAAAATGTCCTTATTAGCTAGGCAAATAAGAGGTAGGTCAAGAGGCCCTTATTGTATTATTTAGTGTACTTACTTAAAATATTTGCACATCCTCAAAGTGTAGAATGTAGCGAGATTTATCTATTGTAAAACCATTGTAACCTATATTCAGCAAATAAATTATTATTATTATTATTATTATTAAGTTGACACACTCACACACTCGAATCATAACATATAAGATATTATGAAATATATTATTATTAGTAAGTTGTGTCTCATCTGCACTGTAGTCGATTCTTTGACGGCGACCGGTCTTGCTGCGGCCCGAGCGGTACGATGGCGCGGTCCAACCACAACAGGCCAATGGCAAACAGATACACATGGCGGTCTAGCGGAGCACGGACGTTCAAATTATAATTTTATTTTAAACTTTTATTTTAACTAGATTATACTTTTAACATGTTGACAAAACATTTGCGGTTTAATTAAATTTTTGATCGCTTTCGACTGAATTTTGAAATTTAAAAGTAGTTTAAAAAGTTTTTGCAGGTGCTCGTTTTGCCTTTAAATGTGTTTTGTGAATTTTTTTCTGATTAGATTAGTTTAAAATAAAATGTGTATGGTGTTTTCAAGTGCGATTTTTGTATTGTGATTGGGCGAATTTTGGCAACATGAATGGTGTTGTGGACAATGAAAAAAGCGCGGGAAGCGTTGTTGACAGGTGAGCTTTTGCAAATTTTCAAAATCAAAAAAGAGAAAATATATATAAATAAAAATAAATTGTTTAGTTAGAATTTAATACAGTATAAAACTTTTAAGAACTTAGAAAATAATAAATTTTGATAAAAGATAAGTTAATTTTTGTATGTTGTCAATAAAACATCAAATTTATGGTATAGTACTCTTTTAAAAATAAATATTTTATTCTTCCTTACATATTATAAAACGAAGTCTTCCGCCGCGTCTGTCTGTCTGTCTGTCTGTTCGCGATAAACTCAAAAACTACTGCACCGATTTTCATGCGGTTTTCACTAATGGATAGAGTGATAATCAGGGAAGGTTTTTAGGGGAAAAAAAAGCACCCCGGGCGAATTTTAAATTATATCATAACTAATTTAAAATTATAATTTAAAATTTAAAATTATGATTTTCAAAAAACGCGAAGCTTCCGAACTCTGGATTATTATAATATGTATTTATTTTAGGTTTTTTGATGTTTTTTTTTATTTTCTTTTCCTGTTTTTTTGAGTGGCTAGTTTAAAAAAATAATTTGGAAAATAATTTACTTCTTGTACATATATTTTTTAAATTAATTAATTAATTTAGATTACATTTTAATTAATTAATTAATTAATAATTTTATTAATATTAAATATTAAATTTTACATAATTACATTAATATAAAATATTTTTTTAAAGAATTGAAATATAAGTAAATTTACTTTAAGTAAGTTAAATTTAATATAAGTTAAATTTTCCTAATTTCGGCATTTATTTGAATAATAACTCGGAAGGGACTAGTTTTTTTTTTAACGAATAATAAAAAAAAATATTCTTATTTACTCTATACAGTTTTTCAATACTCACAGAATATTTTTAAATATAATTCATTTATATATAGGAAATTCTTTTTTTAAAAATTAAACATTACAGTTAATTAACATCCGGTAACTAAAGATTTTGTTAAACGGTTTTTTTTTTTTTACTTTCAGTACAATTTAAAAAAAAAAGCAACATATACCTATGCTATGCTATAGCATATGCTAATGACTAAATAATTTGATTTAAATTACTGTTATAAATAGAGTCAAACAACTATAAAATGTCAATTAAATTGTCATTTATTATGATTAATCGTTATTTTTACATTTTATTATTATTATTATTTACTAGCTGTCTCGCTCCCGGCTTCGCCCGGGGTGCATTTTTTTCCTTTAAAACCTTCTCTGATTATCCCTCTATCCATTGGTGAAAACCTCATGAAAATCGGTGCAGTAGTTCTTGAGTTTATCGGGAACATACAGACAGACAGACGCGACGGAGGACTTTGTTTTATAATATGTAAGGATAAAATAGTTATTATTTTATAATTAACTTTAACAACATATCATGGTCATCTCTATACACAGCTCTCAAACACATATAGATATTGTCTGTCTGTCTGTTACCTTTTCACGCGTTAACTACTGAACCGATCATCATGAAATTTTGCATACACGTTGTCAGGGATACAGGAAAGGACATAGGGTACCTTTCATCCAGAAAGAAATGACTATTCCCGAGGGATAAATAAAAAATAAAAAACTAACGCCTGGCCAAAGTGTTATAGCAAAACGAGGTCAAGCGTTATATTGCATTTTTCAACGCGGACGAAGTCGCGAGCATCAGCTAGTATTATAAATGCGAAAGTATGTTTGGATGTATGGATGTTTGTGACTCTTTCACGCAAAAACTAATGAACCGATCACCATGAAATTTTGCATACACGTTGTCTGGGACACCGGAAAGGACATAGGGTACCTTTTATCGTTCAACGCGGACTAAGTCGCGGGCACCATCTACGTTATAAACCTCTAATAAGGGATTTTTATGAATAAGAGCGTTAGCATGTAACTGATCGAAATTGTGGCCTCGTAAACATATATATATATATATGTATATATGTATGTATGTATTATATGTATGTATTTTGCGCTAGTTTTAACAACATGAGTGATATTTTTAACCGAAGAGTATAGTCGATCGATAACCTCCGGCGATAACCGCTAGGGGGCAACACTCGCGCGTCTCTCTTCATCCCCCCCACACAACATGTAACTTAACATTTACAACACATATTTTATTACAAATAACTGCTTAACAACTAGATTAAGTTGTGAGTATTTAATATATAGTTACGTTTTTTTTATAGTTATAATTATAATTTATAATTTATAATTCATTTTATTTATTTATTAATTAACAAATCTATAAACTTTAAATTTTAAATATTTAATTAGATTGAGTATTAGCCATTTTTGCCATAACATTTTACAATGTGGCATTGACTCGAGACTTTCTTGTGAATTTCTTATATTATTTTTAGAATAGAATAAATTAATTTTTATATGTAGCAAAGGACATATATAAAAACATACATTGGTAACATATAGAAAAACCTGCGCTGGTCTTTTGTTTAATATTGAGGTCACGCATTTACTAAACAAAACAAGAAAAAAATAATACATACAATCTCCAAAAATAAAGAAAATTTTCAAAAATAAAATTGTTAAAATTAAAATAAAACATATAAATATACGAAAAAAAAAACCACCTATTTATTATACAAAACAAAAAGGATTTTTGTAATTTAATTTAGATACTTGCTTTACTTAATAATATAGCCTATGTCCTAATGAAATATCTTCAATAATAAGCCTATGTTCTTCTGAAATTATCTAGATATTACTTTTTTATCTAGATTACATTCCAAACATAAACACACAAAAATTCCCCTCTCTATCTCTTTATAATATTAATAGTTTAATTAATTTTAGAAAGTTCCTTCCAGACACTGAATTGCTTCGTAAAAGCTGTGTGTCTACAGGGTGCTCACAAAATTCACAAAACAACGATTTCTTCCAATTTTTTTCAAGTAATTACTAGGACTGTTAACAAGTAATAAAATTATAAGCACAAATTGCCAGTCTATGTGTCTTTTATAAGATGTAGTTCGGAGAGTGTGCTCAGGAGCTGCATGAACTCATATATAGCCTTCCCCTTTTTTCCATCGGACATACAGACGTACAAATAGTTATCATCCTCATCTTGTCGATATCCCTCTATTTCGGACCAAGCGCTTTAAAACATCTTTAATTTAGCGCACTGCCAAAGGTTTGGAACTCCTGACCTCATATAATCCAAATCTTTTCAAAGTTCTCGTGAATAGGCATCTTCTGTGTTGAGAATGAGGTTCGCTCCATCTTAGGCCTCATCCTTGCTGCACAGTTGGTTGTTGGTCAAGAGCAAATTCATCTTTTCTAAAAAAAATATCTATTTTTAAAATCACAAACTTAATTAAAATGCTCCACAGCGCCACTAGCTCGAAAATATTGACATAAAATAACCAGACATATATGTTACATTCAAATGCAAATTAAACTAAATATTTTATGCAAACAATACTCACAAGAACGGGTTTCATGCGAGATCAATTTGCGACGCTCTTTTACGTGTGACCTATACGCGAATATTTAATCACGATATTATACTATTTTTATAATGTTTGGTGCGTTTTTGATAAAAAAAAAATACAGAATGGCAGATCGCACAGCGTTATAAGATTTTGGATTTCATGTCAAGTTACAGACTTAGGCTCGAGTTCACCAACAGACGGTTAGTTTTTAAACAGCCGTTTAATAATATTTTGTTGATCGCCATCGCTAAAATGCGGGTTAAACGCCCTAAAAATCTGATTAACTTAATGATTAATCTGATGTTTAGGGCGTTTAAACCGCAGTTTAGCGATGGTGATCAACAAAATATTATTAAACTGCTGTTTAAATTTTAAACAGCTGTTTAAAAACTAACCGTCTGTTGGTGAACTCGAGCCTTAATGGATATCAATTAGTATGTAAATTAATCCGCGGATGATCAGTGTTAAAAAATGTATTCACGATGATCAATATCATCATGAATACATTTTTTAACACTAGAACTTCAAAGATCACTTCTGTAAAAAATTAGAACGCGCTCTCAAAAACTCATGAGTTGATTTAATTTAACAAATATATATCAAAAACAGACTGTAACATACAAAAGACTAGAACTAAAGTATGATGGTGGGCGTGGCATAAACTAAATTTAAGTAATCGCAAACTTGTTTCCTTAAAAGGCATCTAATAGCGGCCTCAGACGTTTATTGTAAGCATTAAAGTTCTTAAAAGGAACCGACAGACATACTAATTAGTTTTGGCCAAAAATAGTCACAGAGATATTGGGGTAAAATGCGAATCTAAGTATTCCATATTCACATGATTAAGGGCCTCTTTCACCATCTGTGAGTAAAGTGTCAAGTAGGCTAACCGCCGTTTAAAGTCACCGGTAACCCGGAATGATGGAGATGATATATCTTTGTTTGTACAGTAAAAGTCCCAAACATTAAAATATTTAAAAAATTCGCCTATCAAAGGATGCAGTAAACCGAGTGCATAATTTAATAAAACATAAAATTATTTCTAAAAGTAACTAATCAACACTTTACTTGTAGTTGGTGAAAGAGGCCCTAATACCTAATATTTTTATATTTTTACACATATAGGTCTATCATTGGTGCATTGATTTTAAAAATATATTAAAAACGAATTTGCTGAAAAATTCTCATTGAAATATTAAATTTGTGTATATTATAGTGAAATTTATGATCAACTAGCTGGTGCCCGCGACTTAGTCCGCGTTGAACGATGAAAGGTACCCTATGTCCTTTCTGATGTCCCAGACAACGTTTATGCAAAATTTCATCGTGATCGGTTCAGTAGTTTTTGCGTGAAACAATTGCTTATATAATTTTTTTTATTTATTTCTTAACGCGTACGAAGTCGAGGGCTCGGACTTGTTAAAAATAAAATATCAAATAAACATTTATTCAAATTAAGTATTAAAACGTGATGTTTTCTTGTGAGCCTATAAATATTTGATAGCGAATCAGCTACATACATGAACCTGTTCAAATTAAATTGTTATTCATATTATTTTAAGTAGGTCAGCTAATATTTCGCTGTAATATTACAATGTAAAATACTTGCAATCAAGAGAGAACCGTAAATAGATGTTACATATAATCTAATGAGTAGGTACTTTATTGATTAATCACTGAATGTGTACGACTTGAGATAATTTACTTATTCTGCAGCAATGACGAAACGCCCATCACTAGTGTTTGCTTATTAATTTGATAACTACGTTTTGAGATAATTTATTTATTCTGCAGTACTAATATTATACATGCGAAAGTATGTTTGTATGTATGGATGTTTGTAACTCTTTCACGCAAAAACTACTAAACCGATCACCGTGAAATTTTGCATACACGTTGTCTGAGCCACCAGAAAGGACATAGGGTACCTTTCATCGTTCAACGCGGACGAAATCGCTGCCACCAGCTAGTAATTTATAAAAATACGACGACGTGGGGGCAAAAACTAGTCATAAATAATTTCTATTCGACAGCAGGACAATAAATAAATGTTTTTGTAAGTTTTCCATAGGTACTCTTTCTTGTGGAAATTTGAATTGTTAATACATTAAGAATAGGGTCAGGAAACTTTCGTTGAAAAGTTTCAAAGATAACCTCGTAAGTATAAATATCTTATCCGGATTATGTGTAAATGTATGTATGGGACGCTTTGTTCCCTACTGTGTCCTTGTAAACACATGTACAGACAGACAATGGCGTCTTGAATATCATGTAACCACATTACTTACTTGGTGTTGTTTGAATATTATTGAAACTTGTTTTGTTCTGTTATTTATTACTAGCTGGTGGCCGCGACTTCGTCCGCGTTGAACGGTACCCTATGTCCTTTCTGGTATCCCAGACAACGTGTATGCAAAATTTTATGGTGATCGGTTCAGTAGTTTTTGCATGAAAGAGTCACAAACATCCATACATCCAAACATACTTTCGCATTTATAATATTAGTACAGAAGTACGGATATATATATATATATATATTAGTACAGATATCTTCTTCAACATTATTAATACCGCTCGCTTACTGACTGAATGATCCTGATCAATTTAAATTCTCTAAGTGGAATTAATTAATGATTTTTTTAATGTGACGTGAATCAGCTTACAAAGAAAAATTATTTTACCTACTTTGGACAAGTTACAAACAGAGCTCGGGACAGTTTGAAGAGACAGGATAGTATAAAATGGACAGACCAAATAAAACACAAAATTAAATACTTTTTGGAGTTTATTGGAGTTTACTCCTCAAGAATCAATTTTCATATAAGCCCGGGGTATGAAATAGTATGGGAGTAAAATCAAAATTGTCACACCGAATGCGTTACGTTCTATTTTTGAATATTTTAAAATATCTCTGAAGTTTCAGAGATGTTGCGCCATCTACACAATATCTCTGAAACTAGATTATGTCACGTAATAATACATCCTTTCGAAAACTAGATGGCACTGGTAATCATTCGGACAAAGATGGCGCTGATATTAATTCGTTATGATAAATGTTTTTATAATTTTTTTTTATTATGTATTTTATAATCGTTCGATAAAGGCCTCGACTTCGATAATATTTGGCACAAAGATATATTTTTTTTAACATTTCACGCGAAAGAAGCCTGATGAAAAAGCTAGTGTAAAATATACGACGAGTAAAGACATTCTCAATTTGCAACGGTTTGTTTTGTAAGTGAGTTTAACAAGCTTTAATCGGCCGACAACAAATATGATTTATTGCACGATAAATATTAATTAGAAGATCTTCGTTCAAAATTAACTAATTACAAAGGAAAGGTTCCCTAACTGACGGCGAGACCGGTTCGCAATATTTTAGAGGTCTCTCATATAAAATTAGAACATAAGTTTTATATATTTCGTTCAATTAATATATATAATAATATATAATAACTATACTCGTAAGTGGAAATTTTTTATTAGGTGTAAGCTATCTATTCAAACTGTTATCATGTAATAATAATACCTGTAAGTTTCCCTAAAATTAATTAAATAAATAAATAAATAAATAAATTATACTAGCTGCCCCGCTCCCGGCTTCGCCCGGGGTGCAATTTTTATAATAAATATTTACTTAATCCAGCTATAAATTACCTTACAACGCCATCTGTGAGAAACTCATGGAACTGACAGTTGTTTTAAAACTTATTTTAAATGTTATCTGTGAGTTACATAAAATTCTCACAGATGGCGGTGTATGGTAATTTATAACTCTGTCATATAATAAGCAAATAATTTGCAATAAAAAATTACTATAAATTGAAATAAAAACTATCTTTTAAGAAGAAGTTAAGGAAAGAAGAAGAAAACATAGATACGAAGTTTTATCAAAATCGGTTCAGTAGTTTAGAGGACACACAACGTTACACGTAATATATATATTATCGTCTAGTAGCAGTAGTTCGTTTGTTAGTCCGTTTGAGCCTTTGAGCAACTTTTGGGTAGCAATAGTTAGCGACCCACACCCAGGTTCGCAGGAATACATTTTACTCTGCAATAAACAGCTAGTATTTCATATATGGGAAGCTAGCAGCTAGTATTTTGTGTAAATAATACTTAAATACCTATAAAATTATCATTTTTCTTATGAGAAAAAATTAATTATTATAGTTTCAAAATTTTTTTAGCGAAAATAAAGTTTAATTTAATAAATAAACAAAACACCTACTACCAGTTATGTCTTTTTAGTTCCAAAACAGTACTTGTGAGACATCGTACCTTAAATCTGTTTGACAAATTCCCTATTGTTCATTATAACAAAGGCATAACAATTGTAAAAGGTCCAACTGTCATATTTATGCTCCACTCGGAATCGTTATGACACTACATGACATCAACCCTTCTTGTCAACGAAGACAATTATTGTTCTAAATCCAAACAAACCAATCACTTTTAAAAACATTATAAAAGGATCTAGGCTCGAGTTCACCAACAGACGGTTATTTTTAAGCAGCTGTTTAAAAATTAAACAGCCGTTTAATAATATTTTGTTGATTACCATAGCTAAACTGCGAATTAAACGCCCTAAACATCAGATTAATCATTAAGTTAATCAGATATTTAGGGCGTTTAACCCGCACATATTTATTTCGTACTAAATGTGAGTTGCGTAAAGCCAAATTTAAATTCAAATATATTTTTAGTAGTCATCTCGCACATATTTATTTTGTACTAAATGTGAGTAGTGCGTAAAGTCAAATTTAAATTCAAATCTATTTTTAGTAGTCATCTCGCACATATTTATTTTGTACTAAATGTGAGTAGTGCGTAAAGCCAAATTTAAATTCAAATCTATTTTTAGTAGTCATCTCGCACATATTTATTTTGTACTAAATGTGAGTAGTGCGTAAAGCCAAATTTAAATTCAAATCTATTTTTAGTAGTCATCTCGCACATATTTATTTTGTACTAAATGTGAGTAGTGCGTAAAGCCAAATTTAAATTCAAATCTATTTTTAGTAGTCATCTCGCACATATTTATTTTGTACTAAATGTGAGTAGTGCGTAAAGCCAAATATAAATTCAAATATATTTTTAGTAGTCATCTCGCACATATTTATTTCGTACTAAATGCGAGTAGTGCGTAAAGCCAAATATAAATTCAAATCTATTTTTAGTAGTCATCTCGCACATATTTATTTTGTACTAAATGTGAGTAGTGCGTAAAGCCAAATTTAAATTCAAATCTATTTTTAGTAGTCATCTCATCTCTCACACTTTGCACTCATCTCGCACACTTTGGGTTTAATATAAGTAAAAAAAAAAAAAAAAAATTAAAGTACAGTCGTGTACGACAATGAAATAGTTAAAGTATGTAAATCGAAATATAAATAAATTACTATTTTAAACATGTAAAATTCTGAATATTATGTACAAGATTATACTTTGTCTT
Source organism: Synanthedon myopaeformis (assembly GCA_944738685.1). NCBI lineage: Eukaryota > Metazoa > Arthropoda > Insecta > Lepidoptera > Sesiidae > Synanthedon > Synanthedon myopaeformis. Next base: position 208,778 of record OX122933.1, on the reverse strand, counting down.
ATGTAAAAAACACATAATATTGTATGCATATAATGTGGAATGTTGCATTACGTTGTAATGCATTCCGATACAATACGCAATGCATTTTTAATTCCGTATTGTCACGGTACACGGCCACTGCTCTCTCGCGATAACGCGATGGAGCTGATATACCTTTGTTTGTACGGTAAAAGTCCCAAACATTTAAAAAAATAATAATAAAAAAATTCGCCTATCGAAGCAACCGATGCAGTAAACCGAGTGCATAATTTAATGAAACATAAAATTATTTTTAAACTAGCTGGTGGCCGCGACTTCGTCCGCGTTGAACGATGAAAGGTATCCTATGTCCTTTCTGATGTCACGGACAACGTGTATGGAAAATTTCATGGTGATCGATTCAGTAGTTTTTGCGTGAAAGAGTCACAAACATCCATACATCCAAAAATACTTTCGCATTTATAATATTAGTACGGATGTAACTAATCAACACTTTACTTGTTGTTGGTGAGTAAGGCTCGAGTTCACCAATAGACGGTTATTTTTAAACAGCTGATTAAAATTTAAACGCCCTAAACATCACATTAATCATTAAGTTAATCAGATGTTTAGGGCGTTTAACCAGCAGTTTAGCGTTGGTGATCAACAAATATTATTAAACGGCTGTTTAAATTTTAAACAGCTGTTTAAAAATAACCGTCTGTTGGTGAACTCGAGCCTTAAGTGTTTTTTAATTTGTAAGGCCCCGTTTAGTGCAAGGTTGTCGTTAAAATTGTGTAACTAATTTGGTAGCAGATAAACTTATTCAATTTAAATTGTGATCGCGTTATTAAAAACTCAAGGTTGCCAATAACCGGTTCATTTAATTATCGTCTCGATGACCACCAAAATATTTACTAACTAAGCTATTTTTTTCTAGCACTTCGTCTGTGTATATTTTTCCATTATAATAACCTGTTATATATCAATTTATAAAATACACTTTAAACATTATCTATACTTGCACACACTACTAATATTATAAAGCTGAAGAGTTTGTTTGTTTGAACGCGTTAATCTGAGGAACTACTGGTTCGAATTTAAAAATTATTTTTGTGTTAAATAGTCCATTTATCGAGGAAGGCTTTAGGCTATATAACATTTTGAAGGCGGACGAAGTCGCAGGCACCCAGCTAGTTTTGTAATATATAGTTTTTGTATGAAATAGTAACGAACATAATCTCAAACTTTCGCATTATAATCTTATTAAGATTAAATATCATACTATAGAACTAATCATTGCAAAAATTCCTTCTTACATCGTTCTACGAGTAAGTATCACTACAATAAGATTCTGAATGATATTCACATATTTTCCAACAATTAGAATTCTTACAAAAAAAAATTGGCGAATAAATTTTGAAAAATTAATTTTTATCACTTATAGAATATTCTCTTGTTTTTCTTTTTTGGTCTTATAATTTTTTTTTTTTTTTTTTAATTAATAGATAAATGTAAAAATATATTTTTTATCATTCTTTAGGCCTATTTGTATATAATCTATAATATATATATATTTTTAAAATTTATGGTTGTATGTAATTTAAATAAATAAATAAATAATAACTTCATAATCACTTGAACCAATATTCGTAAACTATAGTTAAGAACCATCTCGATCGCGTCAGCTTTCAAACAAAAAAAACCGTTTCAAAATTGGTCCATCCATTTGGGAGCTATGATATCATAGACAGACATAAAGTAACACTATGCATACATACACAGACTCACGTATCAAGCTTTTTTAATGTCACCCTGTTTTTGCGTCGGGCGACGTGGTTTAAAAATGACTTTAAAAATGCCAAGTTATGGATAAGTTCATCTATTCGATATCGTTAATTTTTCACGATAAACTGTGACGGACAAGAAAACGGAACAATCAGCATAATGTCTAAGAGACAGTGCTACCGGAACACTAAAGCACTTGTGCTATATTTCGCTATCGTATTCTAAAAGTACCTACGTAGACATATCGGTTAACTTATAAATAGAACTAATAAATCCTGACACTAAAAAAATTTTTTACTTTTTTTTTAATGAAAAAAAAAATCATTTTTTTATATTTTTGAACATTCGTAAAAGTGTGCTCAAAAAACTTTTTTTTAATATTTCAATCACTGTGACCTGAGTTTTGAAGAAAATTTATGCAGGGTCCGAAATTGAAGTTTTTTAAAATGATGTCGAAAGTTAGTCCCTTCAAACGGCTCGTAAGTCGTTTTGCACGACAGAAGAAAGTGTTCTTGAACTGTAGAGTTTTATTAAATTTACATAATACATAACTTATTTTAGTGCAATGTACTTTAAAACAATTGTTTTGTGAAACATTAATAGATTTCTAATAAGTATATAATACTAGCTGGTGGCCGCGACTTCGTCCGCGTTGAACGATGAAAGGTACCCTATGTCCTTTCTGGTGTCCCAGACAACGTGTATGCAAAATTTCATGATGATCGGTTCAGTAGTTTATGTGTGAAAGAGTTACAAACATCCATACATCCAAACATACTTTCGCATTTATAATATTGCTAGCTGGTGTCCACGACTTCGTCCGCGTTGAACGATGAAAGGTACCCTATGTCTTTTCTGGTGTCCTAGACAACGTATATGCAAAATTTCATGGTGATCGGTTCAGTAGTTTTTGCGTGAAAGAGTTACAAACATCCATACATCCAAACATACTTTCGCATTTATAACATTAGTACGGAAATACGGAAGTATGGATATATATATATCCATACTGGATGTCAATTTTAACTGACACCTTCGTAGACAAGCAAAATTAATTAAAATGAAGAGCAATGACACAAATGGACTGTATTAATAATCAGTTTATTAACAATTTTACAAGTGAAAATATATATTACACTAGCTGGTGCCCGCGACTTCGTCCGTGTTGAACGATGAAAGGTACTGTATGTCCTTTCCGGTGTCCTAGACAACGTGTATGCAAAATTTCATGGTGATCGGTTCAGTAGTTTTTGCGTGAAAGAGTTACAAACATCCATACATCCAAACATACTTTCGCATTTATAATATTAGTACGGATAGTACGGATATACGAGAACAAAGGAACTATACTTGAATAACATATTTTTAAACATTACTATGCAAGAACTGCATTGTTCAGAGTTTGTTTAAAAAGTAGTGCTATTATAAGAAGGGGTATAAAAGGGTTACACATTTCTGAGGCTTTTGTTAGATATGATAATGCGGGGGAGAGGATACTGGAATTTTAAACAAACTACATACTACCTTCCTTGGTAAAACAAAAATTAATGGACATACCTCAATTAATAATAATAATAATAATAAATGAATATCTTCACACATTCCACACACACAGACTGTAAAAATTGCATAAAGGTATGTCCTTTTATTTCAATATTGCGTCGAGTCGATCCCTCCGAGCCACGTTCAGAATTCTTTATAAATTGTTACACATGTAGTCGAACGTGAATAATTCATGTAAGCAGCCACGCTGGTGTCAGGTGACAAAAAAAAACTCAAATCGCGATCAGTACCTACGAGTATGCCATGAGTTTACAATCACCGCACTCGCTAGCGAGAGGGTATAACATTTATATGAAAAACTGTCAACTGTCAATGTCAAATTGACAAATTTCCATATAAATATTTTATGCTCTCGCTAGCGATTGCGGAGACACTGGCCGGTAATATTTTTATTTCTTATTTTGAATTTGAAATCGTATGACATTGATTTTCTTTTAGTTTGTCGTATAATGTTTAGAACAGGCAAAATAATCTTCTAAAAACATTTTCTTGTGTTAGTTTCCAACACATTTACTTATGAATATGACATAAGTTACTATTCATTAATTCAGACAAGAATAACTATCTTTTTCATGAGAAATATCATTAGGAAATAAAGACGGATCCTCTACTATATTTTACTTAAAGTAATAAAGTTGTTGGTCAAGAGCAAACCTATCTTTTATAAAAACAAAAAAGTTATTAATATACTAAAAGCGACTTTTATAGCCATTGAATAAATGAAACATTATTTATTTTATTTATTTTATTTAAAAATAAATTAAACATCTGTTATTGTTGCCGGTCCGTGGCCTCCAATAAAAGAGATCTTAGGATCTATGTATGTATTTGTGTGTGTATATATATATGTATATTGTATATATGAATGTGTGGATGCGTGTATGTATATATGTATACTATAACTATAATATTTTATATGTCATTTATAGGTATGTTATGATTCGAGTGTGTTTGTGAATATAATGGTTATTATTTTGAAACTTAATATAAGAGTTTTCTGTAATCTTAACTGTCGATGATTGATGTTAAATGATGTGTATATACGTGTCATTGGAATTCACATCAGGCCAGGAGCGAATGTAAAAACTGTATTACTGTGTTGTATCGTTGTCTTCTGTTGGTGAACCTTAATAAATAAATTAAAAAATTATTTAATTAATTAATTAATTAATTAAAATTAATTAATTAATTAATAATTAATTAATTAATTAAAAATTAATTAATTAATAAATAATAATTAATAATAATTAATTAATAATAATTAATTAAAAATTAATTAATTATATAATTAATTATTTAATTAAAAATTAATTAATTATTTAATTAAAAATTAATTTTTTTAATTAATTATTTAATTAAAAATTAATTAAAAATTAATTAATTATTTAATTAAAAATTAATTTTTTTTAATTAATTATTTAATTAAAAATTAATTAAAAATTAATTAATTAATTAATTAATTTCTGATCTCGCAGTGTAACCCCGAGCATAGAGCCCTACTCCTATTGGAAATAGTACTAATTGAAAATAAGTACTGGCCAGTTAATCCAATATTACATACATGCGTTACCATAGTAACAATATGTTGTTACTATGGTAACGCATGTATGTAGTTGTTGTTATGAGATATTGTTATTTGTAAATATAATGTAACATAAAGTTTGTTATGAGATATTGTAATTTGTAAATAAATAAAATAACACTCTGCTAAAGAACTGTGTTTTTAAGTATATCACTTTTATATCAACAATAACTGCATAGCTACATAGTTGAGCTTTCTTACTTGGTCCATAGAGCCTCTTCCATTGAACATAGCCTTCCAAATTAATAAAATAAAGGGACACATGAAATAGTAACGTCGCTTTGTGTAAACTGGCCTTTGTCGAATTACGACCCTATTTCAGACAAAGGGATTCATTACGTTGTAGGAATTACTCTCGAAGCGAATAAACATCATCTTTTAAGACTATTTATTGTTAATACCAACAATGTAGGAACGGTTAATCGTTTACAATTCTCACATTTTTAAGATAAAAGACGACAGACAGGTTCAATGTTCACTTGATATGTTGATGATGGGATATTGCTCTATCACGCCATACCATAAGATTTGTCAGAGCTTAATAAATTCATTTTATTGTGTATTTGTGCAAACTGTTTATTTGCCAGTCACACATTAACATAAAAATAATTGTTCAACCTTATAAAATACCTATAAGATACTAGCTTTAGATCGAGATCTCTAAATCACTAGCTTTTGATCGCGATTTTGTCCGCATCCTTTTTTCTTAGGTGCTAATATTTATTTTCAATATTTATTATTGCTTATATATTTTCGTCAGGCGTTGATTTTTTTATTGTTATTTTTAGAATATCCTTATGGAACAATGCGATTTTTTTTTTGAACTCGTCGATCTACGGCATCTGCGGATTAAGTAATATAATACTAGTCAGAAACTTTTTCAATATAATTTTTAATTATAGTTTGTACATATAATAATTCTACCTATAAGCCTGCTTTTACATTTGTTAGTTTTACATAATGAAATATGTTGTTAAGCCTTTAAAACATTTATTCACAAGTATTTGTACTGCAAAACGATCTGTTCTATATTCATTTATTATCACCAAAGTTATGCTGCTGACTTAATTAATACAGTCTTCGTAGCTTGGAGTATAATTACAAAGTGTTATTCAGTGCAGTTAACAGCATCAGACGAAGTCAAATTGCAGTAAATGTAAATTAACCTTTAATGAAAGTGAATAATGAACTAATTTTTATATATTATTATTCTTGTCTATGAAGAATAATAAATTTTTATTTATTTATTATGTTTTAAAGCGCTTAAGTCCGAAAAAGAGGTATTTCGAAAAGATGAGGATGGTAATCAGACGTACGTATGTATGTATGTCCGATGGATGAAAGATACATATACTGTTACAACACTAATACATAAACTATATTATTATTCTTGTCTATGAATACATATGTATGTATTTACAAAAAAAAGTAATCTATGTATTATATCAACTGTCTGGTATCCATAATACAAGCATTAGTTGCTTAATGTGGAACTAGATAGTGCTGTGTGGAATGTGTGATGTGTGATGATATGAAGAATAATAATTTTTTTATTTATTTATTAGAAATTGGTTTGCTCTTGGCCAACAACCAACTGTGTAGCTTTGATGAGGCCTAAGATGGAGCGAACCTCATTCTCAACCCAGAAGATGCCTATTCACTACAACTTTTAAAAGATTTGGATCATATGAATTTGCACATCGTTTGTCGGTTGAATATGTAGACAATATCTATTTAAATTTACAACAACTTATGTATAACTTATTAAATATTCATGGAGTTCCAAACCTTGGCAGTGCGCATTATAAAGAATGTTTTAAAGCGCTTGGTCCGAAAAAGAGGGATTTCGACAAGATGAGGATGGTAATCAGACGTACGTATGTATGTATGTATGTCCGATGGATGAAAGATACATATACTATTACAACAACAATTTTGGTTTGTATTCATTTTGGAAAAAAATAAAAAATAATTTGCTTTTTTTACTGTCACAATTTTTGTATAATCGATAACGAAACATCATCCATAGAACATCCGTAATATTATAAATGCGAAAGTATGTTTGGATGTTTGTAACTCTTTCACGCAAAAACTAGTGAACCGTTCACCATGAAATTTTGCATACACGTTTTCTAGGACACCGGAAAGGACATACAGTACCTTTCATCGTTCAACACGGACGAAGTCGCGGGCACCAGCTAGTGTAAATATATTTTAATTTGTAAAATTTTTAATAAACTGATTATTAATACAGTCCATTTGTGTCATTGCTCTTCATTTTAATTAGTTTTGCTTGTCTACGAAGGTGTCAGTTAAAATTGACATGTTCAGGTAGATATGCTATTTTCCCCCATAACGCCTCCAAATCAAAGCGAACATCTGTCGCGTGTCACCGATTTATTGGAATATTGATTTCGTTCATATTATGTATCTGATGCTATAAAAAAGAAATGGCTGATTGGATAAATTTGTTATACAATTTTTTTTTATGATAAAAAATATGTTATTTTTTTTTTATACTTATTTAATGATAAAAAAATTTGTTATACTTTATTTTTTTTATGATGATAAAATCCGTTACGAGTAATATTTTCTTTGAGCGTATTACATGTATATATCCAACGAATTCGAATATACTGTACGTAACAATCGATTATATTAATATATTTTGAGTGGTGTAATTAAATTTTGTATGTAGATTATAAATATTTTTTCAAAGTTCGAGTGAATAGGCATCTTCTGTGTTGAGAATGAGGTTCGCTCCATCTTAGGCCTCATCCTTGCTGCACAGTTGGTTGTTGGCCAAGAGCAAACCCATCTCTAATTAAAAAAGCTACAGCATCAAAAACTCTATACCCCGATTTTTTTATAATCAATTTTCTTAATTGCCTCCCACTATGGAAGCAAATTTAAACACGTATTCACCTGAAAATACTCATCTATACTCTATACTAATATTATAAATGCGAAAGTATGTTTGGATGTTTGTAACTCTTTCACGCAAAAACTACTAAATCGATCACTATGAAATTTTGCATACACGTTGTCTGGAACACCAGAAAGGACATAGGGTACCTTTCATCCAGAAAAAAGGACTATTCCCGAGGGATAAATAAAAATAAAAAACTATCGCCTGGCCAAAGTGTTATAGCAACACGAGGTCAAGCGTTTTATTGCTTTTTTAAAAAAATATTCAACGCGGACGAAGTCGCGAGCACCAGCTAGTATTTTATAAAACATAAAAAATTAATCCTAGTATAAATTAAATAATGCTGGAAGCATTTATTAAATGTAAATATTGGTTATTACGTAAGAAGAGTATATATAGTTTAAGTGTTCATATCGCTCGTACACACCCCGGGGTGTGTTTTTATATGTAAAGAGGTGTAATTCCCAGTCCAACGCGATCTTACATGCAAAATTATGCAAAATATTACACTTCACTAGTGATGGGACAGAATGGATTTCGATGAAAGTTTGTATATTTTGAAACTGTTTAGTGTACCACTTTGAATGCCAACCATTTCGTAATTTCAGTGGTAGTAAAATTATCAGAGAACTTTAAGAAAATCAATAGATCTTTCACATGTTAATACAACGTGTCGAAATAAAGGAGACTTGGCTGATACCGCTTGATATCCCGAACTTGGGAGCTATAGATTGTATTTATTTTGCTAAATCTTACTATATTAAGATTGTAAATATTTGTTTTTGTTAATAGTTCTAAATTAAGTTACTTTTTTCATATGGATTGTAAATTATCCGAAATAAATATATATTTAAGAGTAAATAAAACATAAAAGGCTAATTAAATAGGTATACACGAGTGTATATATAATGATTATTTGATCGATAGAGCTGCTCGGGAGTGATAGGTGATTATATAGATAAATATATATGTTCCGTACTAGTTCTTTCTCATTGAATATTACAACGCCATCTAGACAATTCGTGCGTAAACAGCTATATTAAAAACAAAGTGTTGATGAATTTATCGATAATTCGCCGCCCATCACTAGAGCGACGGCCGCGTGTTTATTATTTTAGTGGGTGGGTGTTTAGGAGTTGTAGTGCATTTATGCGAGGATGAAACAACAGAACTCGGTTTTAACTGTTTCATGCTGTGATTCAGCGGTTTATTTATAATATGTTTTGCAGAGCCGTTGTCTGTGAACTCTTCAACAATAAAAATAGACTGTTTTCAGTGGTATACTGTTGTATCATTATATAATTTAATATAATAATAAGTATTTTGTTAGTATTTATTTCTACAACTATAGGTTAAGATAAAAATAATTTGCTATCGTGGAAACTATTTTTAAATCAAATTAAAACAATTTGTAATGTTTCTTTAAAGAACGTTTCAAATAGGAAATATAGTCAACCCGAAATACTTCTGTATATTTTAGACTGAAAAAAAATAATTAAATATGATCCGACAACATTTAAGCAGAAGGCAAAAGTAATAAGTCACACAAAATACAAACAACTTTTCTTTCGAGTTGAAATTACATATTTTAAATTAAAAAATTAATAAAATACTCTAGAAGATATTTCGGTCATTACGAGTATGTATTGTATGTCCTGGAAAAAACCTTTGACCCTAAATCAGGAATAGCAGGAAATGTTAACATTTTAATATAGATAGTAACGATCGCGTTTAATTATAAATAATGTAAAGAAAAATTAATTTTAATTTATTGGAGTTTGCGGCACATAAAAAGTACGCCCAAAACGGAATCATGGCGGAATCTTGACTTCACGGTTCAACTTTAAAATATAGTAACGTAAAGTTGGCGTAAAGTCACATTTTCTTTAGATGTTTGGTTGGTTTTAAATGGTTGGTTGAGTACATGACGCATATGTCATAAAAGGCTCTAAATCATCGGACTATTGAGACAAAAAAGTCTCATCAGTCCGATCATCGAACTGAGTAATCGGACTAATGATACTTGGCCCACTTTTAAATGTTCGTAGTGTTTTGCAAAATCCATATTTGTAGTAGTATTAGATGATCGTCTAAAATTAAACAAATTAGTCAAAATCCGTTCAGTTAAAGGTGAATGTTGAATTCTATTTCAAACCTATAATTACTTGGTTTTAACGTCTGTAAACAAATAAATTGGCTTCGAGTTAACTACGAGGTATAAACGGTTTAATGAGTGATTATTAGTGTGGGAAGTGATGTCACCGCGGATCTAACAACCCATAAACACCATCTTACGAATTAAGGATACCTACTTAATAACACTAATTCGCATTACGATCGTCCTTGCTCGTAAAACATCGCGTTTTTATTTGAATACTACGAAGAAAAATAGACATAAAATTGCCAGTGTATGTGCCTTTTATAAGATGTACTTTGGAGAGTGTGCTCAAGAGCTGCATGAAATCATACCGCCTTCCCCTTTCTTCCATAGGACATACAGACTTACAAATGGTTACCATCCTCATATTATCGATATCCCTCTATTTCGGACCAAGCGTTTTAAAACATCTTTTATAATGCGCACTGCCAAAGGTTTGGAACTCCTGAGCTCATATAACCCAAATCTTTTCAAAGTTGGAGTGAATAGGCATCTTCTGGGTTGAGAATGAGGTTCGCTCCATCTTAGGCCTCATCCATGCTACACAGTTGGTTGTTGGTCAAGAGCAAACCCATCTTTAATAAAAAAAACAGAGAAATATATCTAGAGACATATATATTTTTTTATATTGAGATCGGTAGACAAGCTGACAGTCCACTTGATGGTGATGGTAGGTGGCTGCCGTCGCCTATAACACTAGCAACGCCATAGGTGCTGCCAGTGCGCTGCCGACTACTGTTATAGTATTAAGGATAGGAGATTGGGATGGGATAGGGAAGATGGCATCCCTTAATCACTCACCGAAACACAAAAGCACACATGCTGTTATTTCAAGGTGGACTTCTGTAAAGGGGTTGTTACTGACTACGAAATTCAGTTTATTAGATGTTAGTTTTTCAAAGAATTTAGTTTAAATATCGGTTAAATCTGCCTAAACTGCCTGATATAGGTAAGTTGAAACTAAGTTAAACAAAAATGTATAATAAGGGCTTCTTTCACCGTGTGTCAAGTAGGCTAACCGCCATTTAAAGTCACCGGTAACCGGGAATGATGGAGATGATATATACCTTTGTTTGTACTGTAAAAGTCACAAACATTAAAAAGAAAATAATTAAAAAAAAAATCGCCTATCGAAGGATGCAGTGAATCGAGTGCATAATTTAATAAAACATAAAATTATTTCTAAAAGTAACTAATCCACACTTTACTTGTAGTTGGTGAAAGAGGTCCTAAAGTCTTTTTAAAATTTACAAATAAATACAGTATATCCTTTAAGGATAAATATAAATAAATATAAATA